>CM060913.1:383494860-388494860 GCA_030737875.1 Allium sativum
GTGATAAGTAGTCTTGTCCGTTTTGAAGCTAAGAATGTTATTCAGTCAAGGTCTGAGAGGTAGTTATACCCCAACTTGATTGATTTCATTATTAACCGATAAGTAGCAAGATTCAGGCTCGAAGATAAATGTTTGAATAATATTTTCTTAAGTGCAGTATTTTGGGTTGTTGTAACGATGTTTTACACATCATTCATTTTAACCCAAGTAAATGGAAATTTGGAAATATAATAATAAATATTTCTTAAGTATAGAAATAACAGGTCATAAAAGGGAGAAGTACTTGGAATGTATTACAACTATTAATAGAAGATATTTTCTAAGTATAGAAAATAAAAGAAGGCGAGATATGGAAATGTTTTCCAAATAGCGTAAGAGGCCAAGATGATTATTGAAAATAATTGGTTAACAAATATTGATAAGGAAACGGAGAAGTGATTTAATTAATGGAATATTAATTAAGGGGTCCAATGATTATTTGATGTTATTGATGAATTTTTGTTTTTGTTTGATAGTTAAATAACCGACTATCGAAGTATTTGCCAATATCATTATCAATATGGAGATACCGGTTGGATTATTATCCGAGCCCACTCTGTATTGGCAGTAGCGTTGCTAATCAGATTATATGAAGATAATTGAAGATGGAGTAAAGTGCAAGGGCTTCTTCTGTTAATCCTAGGAAAAATTGGCAAAGATGGATTAATGAAAATTGTGCCTTCGGTTTCGTTCAATCCCATAACGACCGTATATGGACAATTGTCTGACAGAGTATTTCCAATGATCGCATATGTTAGTCTGTATAAATATATATGGTGGTGGAGAATTTATTCTCTTAGCATAATATCCAGAATTTATTTGTGCAAATCGATTAATGATTAACGGATCTGACAATGTGGCAATCAAAGTGATTGTGCTAAATGAATGGTAAGTAATTGTAGCCTCAGGCCTCAACAACCGGGAAATGACAAAAATCGGGCAGGCTGCATGGCTAAATGGGTAGCTCCCAATTAGGGTGTATTATCACATATCTAGACAAATTCATTTCATTCTTTATTCTATTCGATGTTGTGCCAGTCAGGAAACGGTTGTTGATCCCAACCGTTGGTGATATACATTCGATACACTCAAGCGAAATGAGTGGTCGGTCATGTGTGGCTGGGTTGCAAGATATTCTTGTTGAACCCAACGTATTCTCCTCTAGAGATACACTATCGGAAGGTGGTTCCATATCTTGTCATGGTTGGAAATTCATTACCCAATAAGTGCTCGCGATTTTGATTGTTTATTATATATATGTGGAACGTGAGATGCAAATGTTCCACTAGATTGTTATTTATTTGATTTAGACACTATTATAATTTTAAAAGATTTTTTATATAAAGATTATCGGTTTTTTCAAAAAGATTTTGAAAGTTAAATCAAGTATTTTGGATTCTCATGAGGGAAAAACCCGTTTCGTGTTATACAAGCGTGGTCTTATGAGACATCGTTTATTTTCTCAAGCTGTTTTAAATTGTTTACTCATACCAGTCCCGTGACTGACCTAGAGTTTACTTTGTTTTGTTTTACCTAAACCCTTGGGTGCCCAAATTTGTACGGGCAGTCAAGTAGTTTTGGATTTTATAGACCTATCTAAAGCAGCTTGGAGCAGGAGGCTTCAGTGTTAGATATATAGTATTTTTATTTTTCGCTGTGTTGTAAGTGTTGTACTTTGATAATTGCATGTTATACAGTTAAATTTTTTTATTTCAAAAGTTATGGTATATTATATTTTGTTCCGATGCGATGTGAGGTTCTGTGTTGTTATTTCTATTCTTCTTCTACCTCTTTCTTCAAAAAAAATGATTTGTATTTCTATGAAATTTGAGTTGGATGTGTGATGTATGCATTCAACTCAGATAGTACAGATTTACAGGCCATTACAGTTGGTATCAAAGCTTAGGTTGAGCGAACACATAGGCTTTGGTGGGGTTGTGCTCATTAGAGATAGAGTCAGTAGTACCCTAGAATGAGTTGAGTGTATATACGAGAGTGTGTATTTGTTATTTGATATAAAAGTTGTTTTATATTGTGTTGGCTTGTCTGTTGGGTGGTTTATGAATTCTGATCGAATCATGGGACGCCACAAAGTCGATAGAAATTTCTAAACACTTGAGCAGAGCAATTGGACACAATATTGTTTTAAAGTGGGTGAATGAAATAATTTCACCCAAAATTCTATTTTGATTAACAAAAATCTGAAAATTATTATAATATATGGATGTGTTGATTGATATTATTATAATCAAATGAGATTATAGAAATAAAATGGTTAAATAACCAAATAAAATTTGTATATGAACGAAACATACAAATGAGATGAATTAAAGTTGAAATTAAACTAGAATTTGGAATTAAATCCTGGGAAGTTGAAAAATATTTTCTGAACTATATTAAAATAATATAGCTTTGTTTTGGAAGGATTTTCAAATGAAAATCAGTTTGAATGGATTTTGAAAGTGATAAGGCACTGAACACACTTCAGTGGCTGGAAAAATATATCTGATGATGATCGCGACATTATTAGTGTTCATTTTCGAGTTTCTAAGCGATGAATTGCTACCTTAGAAAATTTTTGATGGAAATTTGTTGAAAGGAAACAAGTTGGTTGGAAAATTCAAATGTTTTGAATTTGAAATGATTATAAATATATGTATATATTTATGTGGTGTCTAAAGGATTTGACGTAAAAACCCAGACATTTGAATTCTGGAATTTAAATTTATCTTAAGCAAGTTAAATGAATTGAAGTAAATAAATTGACTAGAATCAATTTGAATAGATTTAAATGGAATATGAATTAGATGTGAATGTGTTGATTGAAAACCATTCAAATTAATTGAATGTGAGCATACAGAGTGTGCAATGTAAATGAAAACCAAAAGTTTTGGTTGGAACTAAATTTGTTGAAATATGAAATGCTGAGTGCAACATAAGCTGTTTTTGAAAAGTAATGGGTTTGTACCATCTTTCCTACCTTAGTAATTTCGGAGACGAAATTCTTTTAAGGGTGGAAGATTGTAACGACCCGGATTTTTGATCAGCTAATTTTAAATATTTAATATTGTTTTAAATATTGAGTTGATAATATAAATCGATTTTTATATTGAGTTATCGATTTAATAATCGAAATACGATTTATTTCGAATATATATAATCATCGTAATACGAAAATGAATTTAATTGAATTCAAAATTTAAAACTGAATTAAAAACAATTTAGATAATCAATGCAAACTTCTATTTAAATTAGAATAATAATATTTTATTATCAAGGACGTAATTGTTTTTAATTTAATCTATTTAAATTTATATCTTCTCTATGTGATCAAATTTGACTTTAGAACCTATTCCAGTGTGTTCAGAATAATGGTTAAACCCTAAAGACGTCCATTATTGTGTTTCAATTGGAGTTCAGGATCCCAAAATATATTATCTTTTAAATCAATTGGATAAGTACTAAATCAAATCAAATTAATTAACCAACCTTAATTTACACAGCTATCTTGTACGACGTACAGACCTACTACTTCTACGCTAAGTTTCCTCTTCGTCTATATAAACTCGACATTTCCTTTTCACCATTATAAATATAAAACCGCATACCCTTTTCCATTTCTATTTCGATTCTCCTCTGAAATGATAAATCCAAAATAAAACCCCTTCCTTTTCTTACTTCTCCAAACCGAATCGTTCAAAACAAAAAAGGGGGATTTTGAAATTGCAATTCCTCACAAGGATCAGAGTTTGACTTTGAAATTAAGTGCAAGTGTTAAGAAAGTCATCGTATTTAGTGCGATGGCATATATACAGGTGTTCGAACTCGAACATAAGAGTTGCTCTTTATTCGAGACTTGGTTGTGCGGATTTGGGGTACTCGCGATGACTGGAGGCTCGCGATTTCAGAAGGAAGAATAGGGGTGCGCGAGGACTAAAGCATCTCGTGATGGTGAGAGTTGAATGGGGTCGCGACAGGAAAATTCGTGATTTGGGTTTCAGAGAGTTCGACAGTTTTACTCGAACGTAAGGCAAGGTATTTGATTCAAGATGAACTAACGTCACGGGTATTAGGCAATGAGGTGATGGCATAGAAGCTTGAGCGTCGAGTTTGGGGGTAAAATGGATGAGCAGCGGAAAAGGAGCGGTACTCGAAAGATTAGCTTGGGTAGTTTCCTGTTGCTTTGAGGAAGTTGGGTCACGATATGGTGGAAGACGAAGTCTGATAGCAGCGTGTGGATTTTTGGAGATAGCAAGGTCATTGGGAAAATGGTAGAATTCGACTTTAAAACAGATCACGATTTCTACAAAAGGGTGCGAAGCATCATCTGGATATCACGATAACTAACAGTAAACTAGTGTTGTGGTTCTCGTGGGATTAAAGGTGATTTAGGGTAATTCGGGGATAGATTTGAACTCAAGTAAGGAACTATCATCTCCAGTTTAATTTGGATGAGATTCGGATATATATATATATATATATATATGTCGGACCTTGTAAGCTGCGTACGTTGTAATGGAATGAGGGAGTTAAGTTTGGGTGTCAAGACAGTACTGTTCGGGGATGGGCATGAATTGAACGCAAGCAATGTTATTCAATTCGGTGGTCTGTGAAGGATGCGTGTGAAGTTGGAGTTCATTTTCGTAAGTATGCAGTTGGGTTCTATTGTGAGATGATGAAGTAGGTGCTGGGTTATTCTCGGCTATTAGGTAATTAACTTAAATAAATTTTGTGCTTAACTTCATTAGTTTAGTTAATTCGCTTAATCTTGTATAATCAATATTGATAACACGATGTATTTAATTTATACAAGGTTCGAAAATCGTGAAGATATTGGAGTCAATCAGAGTTAACTGGGATTTAATTTAAATCAAATATTATTCAATTTAATTTTAACTTGAATGGATCTGTAAATAAAAATCTATGAGTAAAATTCACTCCCTTGTTCGTTATAATTTTATTATAACAAATTTTTATTTTAAGTAATTTTTATATGATGTTTGTTGGTTGTTTGGATCAGTAAAATATTACTGTGGTTATTTTAAAAATATATTAGTTATTTAGGCTTGGTGTTTGCGGCTATTATATATATATATATATATATATATATATATATATTGGTGATTGGATAGTTCCCGTAGTATCATTAGCGGATGCACATAGTATCATTAGCGGATGACCCTATACGCCCCACGCTAAGATAGTGGATGACCTTCTATACTGTAATATCGTGCTTCGAAGCAGGATGGGTATTATTTATGTTGGCTAACGTCTATTGATGCAGGGAACCAGTTGGAGGGATCCAACTGGATTCCTCAAAAATATTATTATTGGTTTATTTCATATATATATTATCATATATGATGTGTTAGAAAACCTATGATTGATAATGGTGTGTTTTGGAGTGTTTAAATGTCACTGGGCCTAAATGTTGATTTATAAAACTATCGTGATAAGGGAATTTTGTGATTTAAGCGGGAAAATCTATTTTTCTAAAATAGAATTTGAATTTTGTATGGGCTATAAAGATATTAGCTTATTTTAAATAAATAAAACAAGTATTGAATTTATAAACGATGTTTATAAATTAAATAATACGGGAAACTGAATTAGTGAATTTATAAATGATGTATATAAATTAAATAATATAGGAAATTGAAGTAAATTTATAAACGATGTTTATAAATAAAATGGAATGATTTTCATTGGATAATCAGGAAATCGAAATGAATTTATAAACGGTGTTTATAAATGAAGTGGAAAAATTATCATTTGATAATTTGAATATTTAAATTCAAATGTGAATACAAAAATAGAAATGGAAAATCGTTTTAAAGAACTAAACGATGAAATTTATTCTGATGGTCAGAATATAAATTGAACCAAAATAAATCCATAAGGAATTATGATTCGAATTCGAATAGTTCGAATTTATTTAAATAGAAGTTAAATTTAAATATGAAAATAGATTCTATGTTATATATGGATAAGTTAAAATAAATAGAATATTCCAAAATAAGATTTTTGGATTTAAATAGAATTTCGAAATGGAACTTGTTTTAAATATAAAACAAGTCAATTTATAAATGATGTTATAATTGCAGCGAACCAATTATCAGAAGATAATTTTTAATTTTAAATTCAAGTTTCGAATTTAAAATAGAAAGTTGAAATCATTTGAAAGGGAACAACGATTTATATTCCGGAATTTGGAATAAAAAAAGGAATGGAGTTTCAAATAGAATTTTAATATGGAACTTGTTTTAAAATATAAAACAAGAAAATTTATAAACGATGTTATAATTATAGCGAACTAATTATCAGAAGATAATTTGAAATTTTAAATTCAAGTTTTGAATTTAATAGTAAATTTGGAAGTGTTTTGAAACAAAATGATTGATTTTATATTTCGGAATTCGAAATATAAGCTGAATTTAGAAAAATCCAACGGGTTTATAATTGAAATTCAATTATATCGAATTTTATAAATAATTTATTTATAAAAGGAATTGGAATTAAATATAGAGGATCGAAGTATAAATAAATTTATTAACAAGTAAGGAAAAATTGACAATTATAGATAATCAGAAATATTATGTTAAATTATCAAAACTGATTTGATATACATTAAAAATATATTAGAATGGAGTTGAATTTATTATAAACGAAGTTTAAACATTTATTTGTATTAATATAGTTGAAACGAACTCGACGTAGTGCGGTAGTTCGTAAATTGGCGTTTCGAACTTCAGTTGAGTATATATAACTCAATTTAAGTCGGAATTCTTTGAAACAAGAATTGTCAGGACCGATTTGATAATAGTTTTCTAATGGAAGAGAAAATTCTGGATTTCGTCTTATATATTTTGAGTTATATCAAAATCAAATTTTCAGAAAAGCAGCGCTATAACCATTATAAAAGCACAACGGTTTATTTAAATTATTAAAAGGATTTTAAGTAAATAAAATCTGAATTTCCATTAGAAAAATCCAGATTTGAGTTATAAAATAAATATGAACTCAAGTGAACTAATTTTGAAACAAAAATCAATTTTTTTTTCTTATTAGATAGAATTAACTAATTTGAATAATAAATTAGTTAATCAATTTTTGATACGACATTAGGCTTTGAATAAGTGAATGAGATTTGAGAATTTATATTCGAAATCGAATATGAAACTTGAGTTGAAAATGGAATTTGATTGGTTAATAAGTAAATTAAAATATATTTGAACGTTACATGTTCAATTGAAAAGTGGAATAGACAAAAGAGCCAATTAAAGAATAAATCAACAAATTGAGTTAAATTGACCAGATTGAGTTGAAATAAATTGGAAATGGACGTATACGGGTTAGACAGGTATGGAATAAAGTGTTTGAAGATTATAATTCGTGTGCCCGACAAAAAGATACACGTTTAAATTCCATATGGGACTTTATGCGCCGAATCGGCAAGCCGCTTGGCTTTTTGATTTTCTTTTTGAATGGAAAGGGTCTAGAGAGACGAGTTGAGGTTTTAACTATCGACTGGTACAAAGGAGGTGCTGGTGAATTTTTCCGGAAATTTAAGGAGTTAGAATATTTTAACAAAGTTTGACAATTAGTAATCAATATATCGATATTATAAACAAAAAGGATATCTATAAATTAAATCCTATAAAAATAGAAAGGGAAACATATATACGATTAAAAATGGATAATTGGTTTTATATAGTGTTGATTATTTGAGATAAGTAGTCTTGTCCGTTTTGAAGCTAAGAATGTTATTCAGTCAAGGTCTGAGAGGTAGTTATACCCTAACTTGATTGATTTCATTATTAACCGATAAATAGCAACATTCAGGCTTGAAGCTTGAAATTAAATGTTTGAATAATATTTTCTTGAGTGTAGTATTTTGGGTTGTTTTAACAATGTTTTACACAGCATTCGTTTTAACCCAAGTAAATGGAGTTTTGGAAATATAATAATAAATATTTCCTAAGTATAGAAATAAATGGTCGTAAAAGGGAGAAGTACTTGGAATGTTTTCCAATTATTAATAGAAGATATTTTCTAAGTATAGAAAATATAAGAAGCGAGATATGGAAATGTTTTCCAAATAGCGTAAGAGGCCAAGGTGATTATTGAAAATATTTGGTTAACAAATATTGATAAGAAAACGGAGAAGTGATTTAATTAATGGAATATTAATTAAGGGGTCCAGTGATTGTTTGATGTTAATTATGAATGTTGGATTTTGTTCAATAGTTAAATAACTGACTATTGAAGTATTTGCCAATATCGTTGTCAATATGGAAAGATCGGTTGAATTATTATCCGAGAACCACTCTTTATTGGCAGTAACGTTGCTAATCAGATTATATGATGATAATCGAAGATGAAGTGAAGTGCAAGGGCTTTTTCTGTTAATCCAAGGTAGAAATTGCCTAAGACGGATTAGTGGAAATTGTGCCTTCGGTTTCGTTTATTCCCATAATGAATGTATATGGACGAATGTCTGATAGAGTATTTCCAATGATCGCATATGTTGGTCTGTATATATATTTACGGTGGCGAAGAATTTATTCTCTTAGCATAATATCCAGAATATATTTGTGCAAATCAAATAATGATTAATGGATCTGACAATGTGGCAATCAAAGTGATTGTGCTAAATGAATGGTAAGTAATCGTAGCCTCAGGCCTCAACAACCGGGAAATGACAAAAATCGGGCAGACAACATGGCTAAGTGGGTAGCTCCCAATTGGGGTGTATTATCACCTATCTAGATAAATTCATTTCATTCTTTATTCTATTCGATGTTGTCCCATCGGGAAACAAATGTTGATCCCAACCGTTGGTGATATACATTCGATACACTCAAGCGAAATGAGTGGTCAGTCGTGTGTGGTCGGGTTGCAAGATATTCTTGTTGAACCCAAGGTATTCTCCTCTAGAGATATACTATCGGAAGGTGGTTTCATACCTTGTCATAGTTGGAAATTCATTACCTAATAAGTGCTCGCGTTTTTGATTGTATATTATATATATGTGGAAAGTGAGATGTAAACGCTCCACTAGATTGTTATTTATTTTATTTAGACACTAATATAATATCAAAAGATTTTTTGATATAAAGATTATCGTTTTTTTTTTAAAGATTTTGAAAGTTAAATCAAGTGTTTTGGATTCTCATAAGGGAAAAACCCATTCCATGTGATATGGCATGGTCTTATGAGATATCGTTTATTTTCTCAAACTGTTTTAAATTGTTTACTCTTACCAGTCCCATGACTGACCCAGAGTTTACTTTGTTTTGTTTTACCTAAACTCTTGGGTGTCCAAATTTGTACGGGCAGTCAAGTAGTTTAGGATTTTACAGATCTATCTAAAGGAGCTTGGAGAAGGAGGGTTCAGAGTTAGATATATAGTATTTTTATTTCTGTTGTGTTGTAAGTGTTGTACTCTGATAATTATATGATATACAGTTAAAATTTTGTATTTCAAAAGTTGCGACATATTATATTTTGTTCCACTGCGATGTGAGGTTCTGTGTTGTTATTTTTGTTCTTCTTCTACCTTTTTCTTCAAAAAAAAAATGATTCGTATTTCTGTGATATTTGGGTTGGACGTGCGATGTATGTAGTCAACTCAGATAGTACAGATTTGCGGGCCATTACAATCCTCCTTCACGGTAATAAACGTTCGAACCAATCTAGAACAGTTTTGTTCTTCTACTTTTAAAAATACCTGCCAGCTATTTTAATTTAAATTTAACATACATTTATTTAAATATATGGCGTTACCCCCTAAAAACCCGGTCCACCAAAGTCCCAACCCGCTTCAGTAGTGTATCATTCTCCTCTCTGGAATTCGAACTCATTCCAGGAACCATCCCGCCATTGCCAAAACTTTGCACTTTTCGTTGGCCGCTATTTCTTCATGGAAAATTAAAAACAAAACCAACGTCAGTCTCCTCTACACCTCCTCTTTCTCTCCATGTCCGTTTCTTTTGACCCGGTCCTATATTCTTCATTGTGGTTTTCGTTAGATTTGCAACCAATTCATAGAAGTCACGATGGAAATTTTCAACGAATCCTCCTAAAACTTGTATACAAGTGTTAAACAACTTCTCGATCCCCAAAACACCTTCAGATTTTTGAATCGATTGCTAAGGTCGAACCCTGTCTTCTTGGAAAACTTTCAAGTGAACAAAAAGTATGTCAAACCCACTAATTTGCTAATAAGATTGAAGAGCATAAGATAAGGAATTCATGTATATATATTTAGTGATTTTACAGTGGAGATTTAGGCTTGTTTTGATTTTATATGTATTCGAACTTATGGGTTTTTCCTGAGTTTCTTTTCTGTAAAAATGGATGGCTTGTGTACTCTATTTATGGATTGAAGTTCCTTCATGGCTAAGGAATCGCAGCAGTAGGGTGTACGTGCCTCATCGTTTAGGTTTGCAGGTTTCTTAAATTGATATGCCAAGACATAGGCTTTCAGAGGATAGAGTAGGGAATAATTTTTTATATATATATATACACACACACATACACACATACACACACACACACATACACACATACACACACACACACACACTTAACAACTAAGCAACTAAGGAAAGGGTTGACCATATTCTGCATGCATGAGCAGATGAAAATGCCAGGTCAAGCTAAGGAATTCATACATACTTTGCAAATATCATATATATTTGTCAAGGGTACCCATTGCATAAAAGTTCATTTGTTTATGAATTGCTAATGACAAAAATAAAAATACTGTTGTGACAAACATTGTGCCACGACGCAAAAAATATAACAAAATAGACAAGTTAGCTTATATTGTGAAATCCCAAAAATGCTGATATAGGGTGTAATCAGACGAAAAGTACCTTATTTTTACAAAATAAAAATCACAGAATTTTTTTAAAAATTAAATTAAGAATATGTCTTAAAAATCTTGTCCAAATTCTAAATAAATATTTTATTTTAATTAAATAATCGTTATGTTTTATAAACGAATCCATAGTGACTATTTGAAAATTTGATTTGTACATAACTTACAATCTATAAAGCGAAATCTCCATTTTTCTCTTTTATAGAAAAATATAGCTCAACAGATTCGAACATTTCTTGTTTCGAAGAAATCCAACTTCTAACGGATACCATATACCCAGTTAAAGTTCAAAACTCAAAATTACAAACTACCGAGACTTTACGAGCTCGTTTATAATTATAATATAATTAGTACATTCAATTGTCGTTTATAAATAAATTCGTTATTATAACTTGAATTTAATTAAATATCGTATATAATCCAGTTCACACAGTATTGTCAATTCAACTGTTTCAGCCTATATTCGAAAATTAAATTTTATTACAACATTATTTATATTAATTAAATATTTGAATTCAAACTATTTAAATTACCAAACCAATATATTATAATAATTAAATAAATTAATTATTAAATTGGTAAATTTCTGAGACGTTACAACTAATGCACTTAACAAAGGAAATGATGCGCTAAAAGACATTCAGGCAGCTATGGACGATTATCAAGGTAGAGTAACTCCAACTAAACCTATTGTATAACTCACAATGCATGGATAAAATATAATAGAACGTATACAACAGGAAGTAATAGTGAAGCATAATTGAACATAATATCAAACTTTTCATATCACCATGAAAATATCCATACAAACAACTGTATTACATCAGAATCTACACAAAGAGCCTCATTTCAAGTTCACTCAGAGTAACATACATCAGCAGAAACAACATATATGTATAATAGAAAACAATACGTCAGCCTCTAGCTCGTCATCGCTCAACATCATCGTCCTCATCAAGATCTACTACCTGCTACCTAGTCTGCTCACCACAACATGGATGAATAGCTCAAGGTAATAAGAGGGGAACATAAAACCTTGAGTCAGATAATAGTCTCAGTGAGCGATAAAACAACTATCAACGTCATCAATAAAGTATAGGGATAATAGGCAGTTCAATCATTTGATCTGCCCAATACATCAACAGAGAAGATTTCTCAATCCCACATCTCCTCCACATCCTACGGTGATAGCCTTCCTAGAGAATTAGAGAAGAAACAAACAGTAACATTCATAGAAACTAATTATCAAGCATGGAATGCCCTAATCAAGTTCAATGCCTCCCATGCACAAACCACGAAAGCCTAAATCAACATCAGATAAGCACCCAAAAAAATATTTCCCTCGACTTTAAATAATCCACACAAGACAATATAAGCAAACAATAACATTCATGGCCCTGGCTATCACCGTCTGCACTGCCTTGAATCCATCTTTAATCGTATGACTGTCCCACCGTGCCATCGGTCAAGGGATAACGGTAACCCTGGTTCTAGCAAAACTCTGTATGTCATCGTGACTCGTATTTAGGCCCATCATGAGTTCTTAGGGTACTCGACTAATCACCTAGTCTTTTGGGCGTCCCCATTATACACTGCGTTTGAGTCCGCTAGAACCTCCGACTAACGACAATTCCTTGGCGCTCCAAAACACTAGTCGTCATCACCGACGACTACATCCATAAGTTCAAGCACCGTCTCGAGCAACCATTATCTATGAGCTCAAATCACCTTGAGTCATCTTTATAACTTCGTTGCATCATCTCGCGATCAACGATCACTCGATCCCGCTTCAAACATTCCACCTGAATCCAACATCGAAGCCACAACATACGTCGAGTCTCACCATCACCATGTTAGGTCAAATAGCTACAAAGCTTCACAAATAGCCTTACTAAACCATGCCCAAAAATCTCACCAAAAATCAACTTTTTCTGACCGTTTTATGATGTATCTTTCATGGCCCATCATATGGACCGCACCCGATCCTTCCTGGTCCTACGGTCCATCACGACCAACCCATCCTCCCTTTGCTTTTCAATACTCAGTCGATCCACACATATTACAAACGATCCATCAAGCCAACGACCCGATCCATCACAAGGCCTTGTGCATTATTACACAACGATGTAGCCGACCCGATCCATCTCGAGCCGACCCTGCTTCAAGCCTTCCACCGACCCGATCCATCTACAAATCCCACAAATGATCCATCTCGAGTCGACCCCGCTTCAAGCCATGCGACCCGAACTCACACTGACCATCATTCGATTTGATGCATTCACTTGAGCCGACACGCTCCATTAAAGTCGACCCCGTCCATACCCCGTGTGATCCATCCTTACACTAGCCTTTTCATGCTCTACTTGACCGATCCATGCGATCCATCCTTCAACCGACCGAGCCATTTTGCAAACGACCCGATCCATTATACTGAGTTCATGCAACCCATCAAACAATGAAGTTTTGGAGCCCAAACTCGGCTCCTCCTCCGGAGCTTCTCTGCCAAGTTTCATCTGATTCCAACTAGTAGAACCTCTGATTTTCTTCGACTAAACAATCTAAGCTTTAACGATGAACATCTATGCATACAACTCATCCAAATTGACCAATTTCAACCAAACGATCAATAACACAACAAGAAATCATCAAACAAACATTAGAACATCAAATAATCACCACACAATCATATAAAATTCACCAAATCATGATAGAACAATAAACGAATCAATAATTGGATCTAAACTTGCATATTAGCATAAGATTTCAATATTAACATATGAATAAACCATTATAACTTACTGGATTAGATCTTATGTGGTGATCCGGATTCAAAATATACTTATATTGATTAGATCTAGTTGAGTATATCTTGTATGGATGAAATTATGATCAAACAAACCCATATACTCAATTGTATCCGTGTGAAAGATGATTATTACTCACCAAATCCACAAAATAGCTCCAAATAAACAATCTTTAATTCCGGACAGCGAAGAATGACCCTCGAATCAATCCAATTGAAGCGATTTACCCTTCCTCGATGTTGATCTTCAATCCTAGTTTATAAATCTATGAACTGAAATGAAGCAGAGGTGTATTTGATTGGGCCGGAAAATCACAGGCACCCAACCAAATGAGAAATGAATAGACTAAACAGTTATCTTTACCCTGCCCTCTTATTTATAGCCAACAACCGCTAGCCTCAATGGGCCTCACTAATCAGCCCACTAAGACTAATTAGCCTATCCAGAAAACAAGCAACACTAAACCATCGATTTCTCCCAAACCGCTTAGCCAAATCTTTAATATGACCGCTCTGCGGAATTGGAAACACCATTCTTGTTCTAATGAAATCGATCCCAGCTCCTGATTCGCCATCCAAAATTTATGACCTAAACAAAAATAATAGAAGCAAAATGGCCACAAACAAATTGATAAAAATCATGGGCTTAGCTCACATCCCTATGAACAAAATATTAAAAAATGAGAACGATCCGACCCTTGGGGAATTAAATAAAAATATTTTATGATCCTCTAATACGTAAAATGCGGGTCGGTACACTTCATTCCCCTACATCCAGATGCTTTGCAGCGTTGACATATTATTCCACGGTTCTGGTACAAAATCCTACTGGATGAGGCCCCTTGGCAACGGTGTTGATGACTATTCCTTTTCCGTTTTGCTGGGCGGTGGCTCTAGGAGCCGCCTGATCTTGGTTCTGGGAAGAACCTTCTTACCCCCTGTCCCTTGGGGCAACTTTGTACTCATCAAGCTTCCCCTTTCGTGGTAGTCTTTCTATCACATCTCTCAAGTGTCGGCATTCGTTTGTTGAGTGATCACAGGTTTCATAAAACAAACAAAACTTTTCGGTTTCTTGTTCTTTTTCCATCGAATCTCTAGGTGGAGGTTTCCTGTATTGGATCACATTACAAGTATCCAGATAAATGTTTTCCAGGGTATAGTACAATGGCGTATAACTTTCGAACGACTGGAACCGGGGTTGTTTCTTGGAATCCCCCTTCCTATCCCTATTTCTTTTGTTTCCATTCCTACCTTGAGGAGCATTTCCTTCGTTCTTGTAACACCCCACCTCCGCTAGGATCACTCTCAAAGGGAATGCACTAGTTTTGGAGGAGCGTTATCGAGGTAAACAAGCATAGAAATATTACAAGACAGAACATAAATGAAACAGTGGAAGAAATTAAAAACCAAATCTTATTACTTTCAAGAAAAGAGTCAAAACCTCATACATTCAAAGTACAAGTTGTCATTGTTCCATTACATCAAGTTCTAAATAAAGAAACATAAACTTAAATTAACAAAAGTAAATTATTCCCCAAAAATAGCAGAAGTGCAGGCATTGCATAGCTCAAGACCAAACCGTACATGAGCCGACAGAAAGTAAGCTAAATCCAAGCTAAGAGCTAGAGTTTCCTCCCTGAGAACCTGGGGGAAGAAGCTAAAGAAAAAGAGGCGAAAGGAAACGGGTCAGTCATAAAGACTGGTAAGTCCAAGTGACTTTCAGCATAAAAATAGGTAAAGGTAACATGACATGTATAAACTGAAAGTAAACATAAGTATGATGTCAAGATGGATAAGATAGACTAAGATAACATGATGAATCAAGTATAGGTCAAGTATAGCATCGCATGTTCAAGGTTCGCTGCACCAACTGTACTAGTAGCCCAACCCATGTCAAGTATTAATCATGAAATGATTCCTGGGCCCAAAATCGTGAATGACCCATTACTAGGTCCAACGGAACGATTCACTAATCGATCAGCTCCCTACAAGTTCTAGTTCGTTGTGTTTCTATGTCATACGGCCCTATCATGAATGTAGTCACCTGTGCTAGGTCCTCCATAGGGTGTATCGAGCCCTATGGTGCCAACCACCGACACGAATCAAGCATGCACAGATAAACCTATTGATGCCTAATGCATGCTTTTTCAACTCCGGACCACGTGCACGACCATAGCCCGCCTGAACCTACACTGTCACACCCACCCAGCCGTCGTTCTGGTCGCTTACAATCAGCCCAGTAATCGTGCCCTACCCTGCCTAGTTCCAGGGTACCATGATACATCTAGTGGGTTACTGTTGAAACGGACCACGTAACTAGGGTTTCCGTCCAATGGGTTAAGTGTTGTCATTTAAAATTCGTGACTTAACCTGCCTACATGTCATGTCAAACTTGGCTGAGTGTTGCCATTCAAGTTCATGACTTAGCCCTACAATTCACGTGTCAAGTTGGTTAGGTGTTGTCGTTTAAGTTCATGACCTAACCCTACCAATCATGTTTCATGTTGGTTAAGTGTTGTCTTTCATGTTCATGACTTAACTCTATCATGTGGCATTTAATTCATTAATGCACCCCAACCTCTCAAATCTGACCTGTTGTTGTGGTCACTGGATATGCCGGGCGGTATCGGGCAGATTTACACCACAACTCAGTCTGACCTCGGGTTTCAAGCGCAATATGACCAACTACCCACATTGGATCCTATTGTTTGTAGTAACTGGATTTGTCGGGCGGTTCCGGGCAGATTTACACTGCAAACTCAACCCAACCTCGAGTTGGCCATTTTCAAGTTCATTCTAGTGTCATGACCATGTTCTTCAGGTCAAGTTCGTGTCAAGTTTCATGTCTCAACTTATGCCTATTATCAAGTTCATGATTCATGTTTATAACCAGTTCATGATTCATGTTTATAACCAGTTCATGTTTTGCCTAATCAACCCAAATCTTATTCCCATCGCATGTAAACGTTAATCGATCTAAATTACAAGCAAATCTAAATCTAGAGATAAAGGGAATAACATCAAAACTATGATAGGCAGAAGGGACAAGCATAAAACGATAAAAGAGATTACAAGACTGGCATGATATAACTTGAGATAATCGGTTACAACATCACTGGCATATATAAATTAATAGGGTTTCAAATCTAGCAAAATAAGGCGATAGTCCTGATAAAAACTTGACATAAAAGAATAGGCATGCAAAAGCAAGCCAAATACAAGGATAATGGGTCAATGGTTTTTGGTGTACATAATAACGAATAAACTAAGCAAGTCACACCCTAGGTATGGGATCCAACTAAATGCCAATTCGGTGTTCAACATGGTTTTCAACTATAGTGTTATGAGCAATCAACTATAATAGTCAATTAACCACAATAGTTATACAATAGTCATGGATAATTATCCAAAAGAGTTCTAGGCAACTACCCTAATAGTCATAGGCAATTAACTGTAATAGTTTCAAAGTCATGGTCATAGTCTTATGTTCATAATCATAGGCAGTAATTCATAGTCATGAGTCATAGGTGATTAGCCACAATTGTCCTTGTCATAGTCATATGCAATGGTCTTATGTCCTCAGTCATAGGCACAGGCATAGTCCTTGGCCGTTAACAATGGTTTCAATGTCATAGGCATGATAACGTTTGATTTATAATGCGAATAGGCCCAAACTGATTTCAAAGCAATATTCCCAAATGTCAAGATCCAAGAAGAATAAGAATAGATATGAATCATACGTATATCAAATTCCAATTTATAACACGCCCATATCAAGTTTATAGTTTTCATCTAAAAGTAACTGGAACTTACAATGCGTGGATCGGGAATTAGAAAGCAGAATTTGATTGTTGAATCTTTATTTGATTGATCGTGTTCTGATTGAAATCCCCCAGTTTGCAAATCTCTAAGCGTAGTCTTGACGGAGAAGAAGCAATCCTTTTTCTTCCATTTTATCTTATTATTTTGATTATCTCAGAAGCAACATAAGGACAGAACGAAATGATGTGGAGAGAATGAGGCTAGGGGTGAGTTTGTATAGGATTAGAGTCACGAATATGGTCAGAAAATAGGTCTAGATTCAGAAAAATACAAAAAGATTCGGATCAGGAAAAAGGGGCCAGGTCAACACCCAGGTCGACTCCCCAATCGACCTGGTCATGGGGAGGTCGACACCCCAGTCGACCTGGTTGGGGGGGGGGTCGACTCCCCAGTCGACCTGGGTATATGGGCGGGAATTTTCCCGCCAGCCTTCTCTGGGTTTGAATTTCGAATTTCTGGCTTTATTTTCGAGCTGTTTTATTTTATTTAAATTCCTGAAACTTCTGAGGGTCATAACTTGGTTATACGAACTCCGATTTTCGAAAACTCGGACTCGATTTCATGCAGAATTCCGAGACGAACGCAGTGGCGCAACCTGTTTCCCCTGATTCTTAATTAAAATTTAATTATGCCTTGATTTATGACTTTAACATGTTATAAAAATACGGGTTGTTATATTCTCCCCTCCTTAAAGGATTTCGTTCCTGAAATCTCTAAGTTAGGAAGAATGTATCCTACCATCCAATCATCCATCTACTCAACCATCATTCACGAGTAATCATTGTCCTTAAAAGATTTCTAATGCTATATGAACATATGCAGAAAGTGTGTGTATATGTTCCTTATCTAATGCAAATGATCAGGCCTGTTTGATCTTCTTAATGCAAAATATGTTTAGTGTCATGAATCCAACATGTATGCAAATTATCCTAGTCACATAAACACTATATGTGTGCACAAACATTCATCCATATGCAACATCCACATGATAACACATTCAATTTCATCCATCAACAAGTATAAACACTCATACATATGCAATATGAAAATGTGTCTGAGCCGATCTAGTGCCTAATGTGTGTTACGCAACCACGAGCAACCACTTGCGACCACTTGCAACCATTTGCAAACATCAACCATAACATGTTTCAAATACATGTTTCCATCCATATGGTTCTACCTAAGGTTCTCAAGATAGGATCGAGAAGATAAGCAAGATAAAACAAAGCATCAAGGAGGAGAAGTTAAAGATGTACCTCCAGAAGGTCCTGCTTGCGGGGCTTGCCCTTGCTTCTTAGGGCAGTTCTTGCTGATATGTCCAGTATCACCACACTGAAAGCATGCTCCCATCTTCATCTTCATCTTTCTACAATCCTGGACTATATTCCCCTCAATACCACAGAAGTTGCATTTTCTTTTCTCATGTGTCTTGTTGTCATTACTGTTGTTGTTGTTGTTGTTCTTGCCTCCTTTCTCAGAGTCTTTCTTCTTGTTTTGAGAATCATTCGACTTGACCTCCTTCTTGCCATTCTCATCTTCTTCGTAAAGTAGGGCCATATCCACCAAGCTCTCAAAGGTCGCCCCCATGGGTACATGAGTCATAGCAAGGCTGTGTAGCGGCTCATTCAAACCTCTGACGAAGCGAAGAGCCTTCTTGTGTTGGTTGTTCACTAAATTCAGCCCAAATCTGGCCAGCTGATTAAACTGATAGACGTACTCCCTGATCGTCATGCTTCCTTGCTTAAGAGTTAGGAACTTCTCCATCTGCAGGCTTCTTTCAGCTTGGGAGAGAAATTTCATCTCAAATATCATCCGGAAGTCTTCCCAAGTTTCCACTAGCCTCTCAGCATGTGTAATCTCCCACCAATACGAAGCCTCATCTTTAAGCAACCACACTGCTAGCTGTATCTTTTGCCTGTCGTCAACTTCGAAGATGACGAACAAATCTTCGGTCTCCTTCAGCCAGTTCCTCGCTTCCACAAAGGATTCAGTCCCATAGAAGTCCTTTCCACCCATAGCCTTGAAGTCTCTACACGTCTTTGTGAAAGCATTTCCATGAGGAGGAGGAGGAATCGCTGCAGCTGGAGGAGGAATATCTGCTGGGCCTGCATCGTTGGCTCTAGCCTCTAAGTACCTCCTGAACCAGTCATGTATTGGCACGCCCTCTGGAAAGTTAAGATTCCCAAACATGCTGAAAAATGAAAAGATAGAAATTCAAACGAGCAAACAAAGGAAAGTGTTAATGGCTTTTGGGGAATAGCCTTTTCAAAATAATTTTTTCTTGAAAAATGCTTCTTTATAAACGGTTTTGAAAATAGTTTCAGAAGGTTTTTAAAAGCTTTTGCCCAGTCTGGTAACCTTCTGCTCTGATACCAAATGTAACACCCCACCTCCGCTAGGGTCACTCTCAAAGGGAATGCACTAGTTTTGGAGGAGCGTTATCGAGGTAAACAAGCACAGAAATATTACAAGACAGAACATAAATGAAACAACGGAAGAAATTAAAAACCAAATCTTATTACTTCCAAGAAAAGAGTCAAAACCTCATATATTCAAAGTACAAGTTGTCATTGTTCCATTACATCAAGTTCTAAATAAAGAAGCATAAACTTAAAATAACAAAAGTAAATTATTCCCCAAAAATAACAGAAGTGCAGCCATTGCATAGCTCAAGACTAAACCGTACATGAGCTAACAGAAAACAAGCTAAATCCAAGCTAAGAGCTAGAGTTTCCTCCCTGAGAACCTGGGGGAAGAAACTAAAGAAAAAGAGGCGAAAGGAAACGGGTCAGTCATAAAGACTGGTAAGTCCAAGTGACTTTCATCATAAAAACAGGTAAAGGTAACATGACATGTATAAACTGAAAGTAAACATAAGTATGATGTCAAGATGGATAAGATAGACTAAGATAACATGATGAATCAAGTATAGGTCAAGTATAGCATCGCATGTTCAAGGTTCACTGCACCAACTGTACTAGTAGCCCAACCCATGTCAAGTATTAATCATGAAATGATTCCTGGGCCCAAAATCGTGAATGACCCATTACTAGGTCCAACGGAACGATCCAGTAATCGATCGGCTCCCTACAAGTTTTAGCTCGTTGTGTTTCTGTGTCATACGGCCCTATCACGAATGTAGTCACCTATGCTAGGTCCACCATAGGGTGTCTCAAGCCCTATGGTGCCAACCACCGACACGAATCAAGCATGCATAGATAAACCTACTGATGCCCAATGCCTGCTTTTTCAACTCCGGACCACGTGCACGACCATAGCCCGCCTGAACCTACACTGGCGCACCCACACAGTCGTCGTTCTGGTCGCTTACAATCAGCCCAGTAATCGTGCCCCACCCTGCCTAGTTCCAGGGTACCATGATACATCTAGTGGGTTACTGCTGAAACGGACCGCGTAACTAGGGTTTCCGTCCAATGGGTTAAGTGTTGTCATTTAAATTCGTGACTTAACCCGCCTACGTGTCATGTCAAACTTGGCTAAGTGTTGTCATTCAAGTTCATGACTTAGCCCTACAATTCACGTGTCAAGTTGGTTAGGTGTTGTCATTCAAGTTCATGACCTAACCCTACCAATCATGTTTCAAGTTGGTTAAGTGTTGTCTTTCATGTTCATGACTTAACCATATCATGTGGCATTTAATTCATTAATGCACTCCAACCTCTCACATCAGACCTGTTGTTGTGGTCACTGGATATGCCGGGCGGTTCCGGGCAGATTTACACCACAACTCAGTCTGACCTCGGGTTTCAAGCGCGATATGACCAACTACCCACATTGGATCCTATTGTTTGTAGTAACTAGATTTGCCGGGCGGTTCCGGGCAGATTTACACTACAAACCCAACCTCTAGTTGGCCATTTTCAAGTTCATTCTAGTGTCATGACCATGTTCAAGTTTCATGTCAAGTTCGTGTCAAGTTTCATGTTTCAACTTATGCCTATTATCAAGTTCATGATTCATGTTTATAACCAGTTCATGTTTTGCCTAATCTACCTAAATCGTATTCCCATCGCATGTAAGCGTTAATCGATCTAAATTACAAGCAAATCTAAATCTAGAGATAAAGGGAATAACATCAAAACTATGATAGGCAGAAGGGACAAGCATAAAGTGATAAAAGAGATTACAAGACTGGCATGATATAACTTGAGATAATCGGTTACAACATCACTGGCATATAGAAATTAACAGGGTTTCAAATCTAGCAAAATAAGGCAATAGTCCTGATAAAAACTTGACACAAAAGAATAAGCATGCAAAAGCAAGCCAAATACAAGGATAATGGGTCAATGGTTTTTTGGTGTACATAATAACGAATAAACTAAGCAAGTCACACCCTAGGTATGGGATCCAACTAAATGCCAATTCGGTGTTCAACATGGTTTTCAACTGTAGTGTTATGAGCAATCAACTATAATAGTCAATTAACCACAATAGTTATATAATAGTCATGGATAATTATCCAAAAGAGTTCTAGGCAACTACCCTAATAGTCATAGGCAATTAACTGTAATAGTTTCAAAGTCATGGTCATAGTCTTATGTTCATAATCACAGGCAGTAATTCATAGTCACGAGTCATAGGTGATTAGCCACAATTGTCCTTGTCAGAGTCATAGGCAATGGTCTTATGTCCTCAGTCATAGGCATAGGCATAGACCTTGGCCATTTAAAATGGTTTCAATGTCATAGGCATGATAATGTTTGATTTATAATGCGAATAGGCCCAAAATGATTTCAAAACAATATTCCCAAATGTCAAGATCCAAGAAGAATAAGAATAGGTATGAATCATACGTATATCAAATTCCAATTTATAACATGCCCATATCAAGTTTATAGTTTTCATTTAAAAGTAACTGGAACTTACAGTGCATGGATCGAGAATTAGAAAGCATAATTTGATTGTTGAATCTCTATTTGATTGATCGTGTTCTAATTGAAATCCCCCAATTTGCAAATCTCTAAGCGTAGTCTTGATGGAGAAGAAGCAGTCCTTTTTCTTCCTTTTTATCTTATTATTTTGATTATCTCAGAAGCAGCATAAGGACAGAATGAAATGGTGTGGAGAGAATGAGGCTAGGGGTGAGTTTATATAGGATTAGAGTCACGAATATGGTCTGGAAATAGGTCAAGATTCAGAAAAATACAAAAAGATTCGGATCAGGAAAAAGGGGCCAGGTCGACTCCCCAATCGACCTGGTCATGGGGAGGTCGACACCCCAGTCGACCTGGTTAGGGGGGGGGGGTCGACTCCCCAGTCGACCAGGTATATGGGCGGGAATTTTCCCGTCAGCCTTCTCTTAGTTTGAATTTCGAATTTCTGGCTTTATTTTCGAGCTGTTTTATTTTATTTAAATTCCTGAAACTTTTGAGGGTCATAACTTGGTCATACGAACTCCGATTTTCGAAAACTCGAACTCGATTTCATGCAGAATTCCGAGATGAATGCAATGGCGCAACCTATTTCCACTGATTCTTATTTTAAAATTTAATTCTGCCTTGATTTATGACTTTAACTTGTTATAAAAATACGGGTTGTTACAGTTCTGATTGCCAATATTGACTTCAACCTTATCAGATCTGACATCGGACTGCTTTATGGCGACACTGCTTTGGATTTCTTTCCTCACAACTTCGCTGAACCTTCTTTTTTGGTTTAAGTGCACCTCTTCTTGTTGCAAGCGTATATTTGTTTTTTCATGAAACAATTAAATGGTTGCAGGGGTTTTCCGACCAAGTATTTCCCAAATTTAGTATCTTTCTCCACCCCATCTATCATCGCCATCAGAATAGTTTCGGGGTTAATGTTGCTCACCTCAGTGACAAGCATATGAAAACGGTTCATATATCCCCTAAGGGTTTCTTCAGGAGCGTATTTAACCACCGAGAGCTCTATGACGCTCTTAGACTTCTTGGCATGCCATCAGAATTAATTCAGAAATTTTCACTCAAATCCTTGAAGTTAGGAACTGACTGAGGCAGAAGTCTGGTGAGCCACATTATAGCGAGGTCCCTAGGTATATCGGAAAAGCCTTATACATTATAGCATCGGGAGTCGATGCAACATTCATATACCATGAGTAACGCATCAAATGCTATCGCAGACCAGTTCTTCCAGAATAACGGTTCATCGTGGGCAAGTTGAATCATCTCGGGAATTGCACTTCCAAGATATCATCAGTGAATGGTGTGTGCTATGATCTATACCCCAGTCTTCATTGGTATATCCCTGACTATCATTCATTATTTGACGCACCATTGGAGGAGGTTGATTGTTGGTTGTATCAACTAGCTTAGAAGTCCCTACACCGTGCCATGTCGAATTCGACCCGGGTACACACGACCCGGGAGCATTTTCTGCTGCTGGTTCAACTTGCAGCCGGTTTCATGGCTCTTCATCAACTTCAATTCTCTGAGAAGCTTGTTGATTATTATCTTTTCTCGGAGCCATGGAAATCGAACTTGTTGAAATCGTTGAAAATGATGAAAACACAGACTATTTCCTTGGACTTGATGATTCGAACAGTAGACTCATAATCCAGAAAGCTGAGAATTCCTCAATCTTAGTGAAAGCACCAAAATGTTAGACCAAAAAATGGAACTAACACCCAATATACTAGATTTTGAAGAGGATAATAAAGAAAAATAAATTAGAAATGAAGAGAAGCAAGCAAACACACGAGATTTCTAGTGGTTCTACGTTAACGTGCCTACGTCCACTTTATAATCTTTATAATCAACATAAAATTACAAGTACACTGCTCTGAATCTCACAAACACTCAAAATACATATATTTGCCTTTCAAATCTATGAAATTACACTGAAAATAGATGAAACAGAGTGTAGATCGGATGGCAATGGAGGTAGCGATCTTGAGTATTTAGGAATTCAAGTGGCCAAAAGTCCCTTCTTCCTCTTCTAGTTTATATGTATGTATGTATGTACATATATATATATATATATATAGCGTTGGATAGGAGATATTGGCGAGAACCGTTTGGTCTACATGGCAATGAACCCAGATTTATAGGTCACGAACAATTGTTAAATGGTGTAGGTAATGGATCGTGGATCATGGTCACGTGGCAAGCATCCTGCACGTTCAGGAGATTAAGGGAAGTTGTTTTAGACATAGGCATTGGCATCAGATCAGGTCGAATCCCATCGGTCCGACCCGAAGGCTTCTTGAACTGTTGCCTCTACATCATTGGGATTCGAAGCTCCTGTATTACATTCGACCCACACACCATATTTCTGTTCGACTCGACCTCCAGCTTTTAAAGGAGCTTGATTCTTAGCCTGTAATATATGCAATCACGATCACTCAGACTTTGGGTGGCCTGATTATAAGGCAGGTCAACAGTACATGTCACGTATATGCAAGCACACAATGATAATACAAGTGTGAAACATGAATAAACATGCTAGAGTATAAGTAGCAGAAGCATGAAGCAAATGAAACAAAGCATGACCGAGAAAATCATGCAATGGTGAAGCACAGTTCAAAGTTGTTTACAAGTTGAACATGTAAACATGTCAGGTGTGGTAAAATACAACCAGCAAGAGGCAAGAGCCCAGTTCAAGTAAATGGAGTGGTCATTGCAACAGTTTCAAAATGACAACACCAAACAAAATCAAGAAACCATGTCAAGAACATAAGCAGGTTCAGAAGTGCATAAGAAATAAGTATGGCTGCAAGTACACAACTCAAGTTCGTATTGCATGATGACAATATGCAACTAAAGCTATTACTAACACATGGACCAGTAAAGCATAATAATTCACACACATATACAACATTTCATAAGACTGGGTACTTATATATGGCAGTTCATTGGTGTGCAACTAAACATGGTGATGGTGACACAATACAACTACACATCATGCAAGACCAAAATATATCATTTGTCCATATCAGATGGCATGTAGTGAAAAAGTATATAACTTCAGGATAACAAGCAAAGAAAATTTGCATGTTCAAGTTGGTATAAAAGAAAAGTTTTTTTTTCTTTTAAAACTAATTGATTCAAAAATGGGAAGAACACATTTTGGCATGTCTGGCAAATGTATAATCAACAAGAAATTATTTGGATAAAAGATGTCATCCACATTGATATTGTTTTGATCATTCGAAATTTCCATAAATCAATGCAGAATGCATTTGCAACTTATTCTCCAAAATCGGCAAGAATTTATTCTCAAAATTCGCAGTGGACAAAAACACGATATGGTTCATTAATGAGAATTAGGCAAGATTTTATCAACGTAATCAAGGTGTTACTTTTGGGCAAAGAATTGATTCACAATTTAAAATCTTTCCAGAAAGTCCAAGGCAATTTTTAGCAAGGATTCCACTTAAATATTCCAGGAAATAATTGGTTTTTTCACGGCAATTTATCAAGTAACAATCAATCATTTATCACTATCAGACCAAATCAAAGTGTGAAATCAGAGAGATTAAAGGGTTTCTATACCTTATAAATTACACCATTTCATCATCGACAAGTATCAAAAAACAACAAGCAATTCATTTATGCATAGAGGGAGACAAATCAAAAATCCTCACATCTGTTTTTCGATCGCAAGGCCAAATCGGTGGACAAGAGAGCAACACGAATCGAGAGCTATCAGAAGTACATCCTTATCAACATATTTTAAGTCATAATTTGGGTAAAAACCCTAATTCCTATTCGGTGGCCATTGAAAAGAGAAGCCAATATTTGAAGAGAAATAAAATTAAAGAGGCTCAACCTTTGTTTAAAGTGTTTCAAAGGGGTTTTTGAGTTATTTGTTTTTAAGTTGTTTTTTATTTTTGTTAAACGATCTACAGTTTTCTAGTTTACTTTAAACTAGGGTTTACGAGTTATGGGTTTGTAATTCGGGAAAAATAACATTCGGGATAAAAATCAGTCTAGGGTTTTGAGCGTAGGAATATTAGAATAGTTGGAAGAGGGTGTCGCGAGTTTACAGGTAATTTGTAAGCGTAGAGATTGTTTTAATTCTAGTAGAAACCTTGGGGAATGCAGCAGTAGGGTTTGCCGAAGCTGGGTAAAATTTGTGTCATTTACTTTTCGCATTTATTTACTTTGTTGTTATCTGTGCTATGATAATTTTTATATTCCTCAAAACTGCAATAAACCCTATCCACCTCTCCTCTATGGTTAATCTATATCCTACAATCAGGACTGGACAAACTGAAGGCACTATCCTATAAAACAATCTTAGGCAATTTCTACCTAGGAACAACAGAACAATCCTGGAATAAACTCTGTGTTTAATATTCTTCAATATTCTTTGACTTGCAACGTATGGATCGAAGTGGGATTTAGATTCCAAACTCTTTGAAATGACAAACGATAAGGTAAAAGGTCTAGATTTGATAGTTGGTTATTTAACTATCAAATATACAATAAAATAATCAGATTTGTTTCCATTGGACCTGCTAAGCCTCGTTTAAATAATCTTTAATTATTTAAATTCAAATACCAATTTATTTGAAAATATAAGTGTTACCTAACTTGGAAAATTCTTTTTATAAATATTATGTGATAATCTCACTATTGAATATATATTTCATAGCTAAAAGCGTTATTCAACTTTAACACTCATTTCAAACACAAACCAATACTATCTATCAAATAATAGTGAAATCGCTTAAGTTAGGGTATTTTAATTACCTTTCAGACATTGAGTCGAAATCATTCTTATCGTTAAGATTCGTAGAAGTTCAATATCTAAAATATTCAACAAACCAGAATTTGTGAATCCATTTGATTTTCAAATCTTAAACCATTTTCAAAACAATGTTGTTATTTTGAAATCATTCATCAATTTAGTTTGATTAACTTAAATTTTGAACCAAGGAATTTAATCAAATAAATTGACTTATTTTCCTTATCTATTGATAATTAAATTATCTTTAAAATTACTTAATTAAGAGGTTAATTAAGTTAAAAACATTATCTTGGATAATTTATCAAATTTTAGCTTCGCTATTTAACTGCACAATTATCTTACCAAAATTTGTTAATTTAATTAACCCTAAATAATGCACTTCTACATTTAAGTACTATTTGTTAAAACTAATTCTATTAAATTTATTGGAAACAAGTTGATTTAATAAGCAATGTCCATTTAAATCAGTTGATGTAATCACTATGAAAAACATAGTTAACTAGATTAATTGGTTACAATTAATCTTCCCTTTTGAATTAATTAATAATATAATTAATTTAAAATAATCACCTTTTAATGTTTCTTTAAAACAATTATTTAAACTATTAACAACTTAAGTACGTTTTTTATTTACTTCACATAAATTATAACTTTGCAGTTCCAACGGCATATATCGGTTCTTTTAACAGATGACATTCAAGTTCGTTAGCCCAATTTACACAAACAACTATGTAAATACAATTCAATATTATCAGTTGATAATATAATATCTCAACTACTTATATTTACAGATAAATGTGTCAAACTAACATATTAGCATAACAGTGTTTATTTCTATTAGCAGGGTGTTCAAAATAATTCAATCAATTCAATTTATAGTAGAATGGTGTATTTCCACCAACTAATGTCAATATATAATTACTATGTAATTAAACACAACTTAATCGATTGAACAAACAAATTTTGAATTCTTGAATTTACAAATCATTACCGATTAATTATTAACGGTCTATGCGTTTATTTAAACAGGAAAATAATGTTAATGACAAAGTTACAGATTTTTTCAGCCGTAAGGACAACCTACTGAAATTTTATTTTAAAGGACAAACCATTATATTTTAGGTATCGGTATTACAGCGTGCATGATATCAGAATTTGACTACCAGTTTTTAAGTATCAGTTTTACAATGTTTATGATATCAGAATTTAGCTATCAGTTTTTAAATATCAGTTTTATGATGTGTATGATATCAGTTTTACAGTGTGTATTGTCTTTAAGAATAAATTTTTGGTGGGTTGTCATTGAAGTTAAAAAGTAATGAAATTTGTTCTTCACAATAAAATACCCTCTTGAGTAAGAGACGACCCCATTTTTCTTTTCATTTTCTGCAAAATTATTAAGAGGTGCATCAAAAAAGTTAGCTCCCTCTTAACATAAAATAAACAAATTATAACTTTCATTTACATTTCAATAAAACCCTGCCAAATTTTTGGCTTGTTTTTCATCAAATCCAATTGAAAGTGATTTCCATGAACCATCTTCATTTTTTTACTTTATTTTTTGGCATATAACAATCTCGCTTTATTTTATTTTTCAATAAAATCCCACTTAATTTTATGTTCTGTGGAGTTCGATAATAATTTTATTTTTGAAAGGAGGGCTCCCTTAAGTTTCCTCTCCTATCGAAACGTGCACTCATGAAATGCTTTTCAACAAAGCATAGACAAATTCTATTTGAACTCAGAAATTTGCCGAGTTCACCCCCTTGATTTTACGAAAAAAACATATGATGACAAAAATGCCCACTACTTATTTTTCATTTAAATTTAGCGTGGTGCTAAGCGCACCCCAATATACTCTTCCTAATACCGCAATTATAAAATCAAAACTCATTAAATTTTGTATGCTTCCTAATACCACGTTACCTCTCCATTCTAATTTCTCACTTAACCATCATCTGTCGAATTATTCACGTAGTCATCCCTGATCTAAGAATCCTAATCAAGAACAATCGTTTTCTACTTCATCTTTCTAACGGAAAAATTCAAATTCTTACCGTTTGAAGCAAGGATCTCTCACTTTCTCTTCTAATTTGCTTAATTCAAACCTAATTCATGACTTATGTATATTTTGTCATGCATTCTTTTAGTTTCATTGAATTTTTGTGAAGAGAAAGACGGTTGAATTCGCTAGAAACAAAAATCGTGGTAGTGAATCCGAAAATATGGTAATGGTGGTGTGGTAGCCCCTATTTTTATGTATGGTATTAGGAAGAGTGTAACGGTAATTCTTGTGATATTTTTTAGTTGTAGTAATAGGAAAAGTAAATTGGGGTATCTTTAAGGAGCCATGATATATGTGTATATGTATATATGTGTATGTATATATGTATATATATATGTATATATATATATATATATATGTATATATATATGTATATATATATATATATATAACTCAGCGAAACTAGGGGATATCAATTTTTTTTGTTTTTTGTTTTCGTTTTTTTTTTTTTAAAAAATTGCGGGGTAAGTACGGGTAACTCAGCAAATTGGGGAGCCGAAGCAGAGTTTGGCCCAAAGCTATTTTACGTTTTGACAAAACAGGACATAAAATGTAAAAATTGACCCGATTGTCTTCTTCATAATCTCTTCAAACTCGTTCGAGCTCTAAATCCTAGGTTTCCCAATTATCTGCCAATTCTTCGTGTCAAAATATCACCTCGATTTCGGTAAAATTATCTAGCATCTCTCTATTTCGATCCGACTCGGAGTGAGAAACCATTCGAGCTTTTCAATGACGAGTGAAGCTCTTTCAATTATACCGGCCGGCGTTTTGCGGAATTTGGCGGACAAGCTTTACGAGAAGCGAAAAAATGCAGCATTAGAGGTAACAAATCGACTTGTTAGTTATGTTTGCTTATTACTAGTTTTTGTGATTTTGATTTGTTCCTTGATTGCAATTTAGATTGAAGGATTAGTTAAGCAGCTTGCACAAGCTGGAGAGCATGAAAAGATATCTTCTGTCATTACTTTGCTTACAGAAGACTTTACAAAATCACCACATTCTAATCATAGAAAGGTGTTTAATTCATTTGGAGGGATGAGGAAGTGACATGTTTATTGTGTTGGGCGTAAAATTATTTTTTTATCTTAAATGATGAATTTTGTATGTAGGGTGGATTGATTGGGCTTGCTGCTGCTACAGTTGGTTTAACAAATGATGCAGCACAACATCTTGAGGTTTGTTTAGCATTTTTGGATACCACCAAATAGGTTGATTTTTCATGTTCAAGAATAGCATGTTTAGGTAAGTGTGCTTATGTTTTGAGGAAGTAATCAAGTTTCAAGTTGCCTGTAGGTGAACTGATTAAATGACAGCCTGATATATCAGTTTTTAATGTAAATCAGTAATACATTGAGGTTATTTATTGTCAATATTACTCAATATGCTTAATCGATAAACAAATAAGTTCGAAACTTGCACCCTGGAGACAAATGTATGCATGTACCAGTTCACTCTTTCTAAGTTCAGTCGTACCTTAACATGTCACACGAGGTAGGAGTGTTTCATCACTAAATAAACCCTGACTCTCTGATATAATGGTGTCACTGGTTGTTAGTAAGGTGGAAAAACAACAACTTGATATTATAATTAATCGAAGGAGATTTTCATCACTAATTAGTATAGGACACTTTGGCCTCTGTGAAATAATGTAGCTGCAGCTACACTGATATAAAATCACCAAGATATAATGCATGTGGTTCATCACTTTTATCATATTTTTAGAGGTAAACTAGCTGCATTCTGATTTTTTTTTTTTCCTTTGATCCTCCAGATCTAGTGGCTTTGTGGTCACATTTTATTTTATGCCCATTTCTTGCTTAATCAATTTTACATCTTATCATTCTTTCAGCAAATTGTGCCCCCGGTAATTGATTCCTTTGTTGATCAAGATTCTAGAGTTCGGTACTATGCTTGTGAAGCATTATATAATATAGCAAAGGTTTGTTTATTTGCAACCGCTTCATAAGTTGCACCTCTTTAGCTTTATTTCTGAGGCACATTATTTACATGATTACTTTTCTAATTGCAGGTTGTAAGAGGAGATTTTATTGTGTATTTCAATAAGATATTTGATGCACTTTGCAGACTCTCTACAGATTCAGATCCTAGTGTGCAAAGTGCTGCTCATTTGCTTGACCGACTTGTGAAGGTCATAAATCCGGTTTTCTCTTCCGTTATTGAAATAGCTTGTTCAAGTTGTAACATGTGTTAATTTTTTTTAACCAGGATATTGTGACCGAAAGTGACCAGTTCAGGTGCACAGTTTGTGGTTCATTTGATGTTATTTAATTGCATATATCACCATTGTCTGAAAATCAAACTTAACCATATAATACTTTCATGCATCGTTAAAGCATAGAAGAGTTCATACCACTTTTAAGGGAGCGAATGAATGTACTCAATCCTTATGTACGACAATTTTTGGTGGGGTGGATAACTGTATTGGATAGTGTTCCTGATATCGATATGCTTGGTTTCCTTCCTGATTTTCTTGACGGTGATTTTTCTAGAGTACTAATTTTGAAAATCTGTTTCATGTCAATCTTTTAAAGTACGGGCTTGTTTTGTTTTAATTTACTGTACCTTATGATATATAGGTTTATTTAACATGTTAAGCGACTCCAGTCATGAAATACGACAGCAAGCTGATTCCGCACTTTCTGAGTTCCTCCAAGAGATAAAGAACTCCCCTGTAAGTGTTCTATTTCATTTTATTTTTGTGATTTCTTTGCATATGTAATATCTAGGCTATGTGTGGACTTGATATTAGAAAATTATCTGGCGTTTTCACGAACTAATGTTTGCAGTATTAGGATTACTTCTAACATTTCTTATTAAACTGGCATTCATCTGAAGACTGTTGATTATGGTCGTATGGCTGAAATACTGGTTCAAAGGGCCGGTTCGCCTGATGCATTTACTCGTTTGACATCCATCACATGGGTAAGACACCAGATTGTGTTGCTACTATTTTTTTTAATGAAAATTCTTTTTTGATCTTACTCTTGACTTCTTTGCGAGAATAAAAATCAGCAAGAGGATATCTGATCTCTTTCATTTCTCCTTCTAATAAAACAGACTATATCTGCTCAATTTATGCAGATAAATGAGTTTGTCAAACTTGGGGGAGACCAGCTTACTCCTTACTATGCAGATATATTAGGTGCCATCTTGCCTTGCATATCTGACAATGAAGAGAAAATCAGAGTGGTACACATGATACCTTTTTATTAACTCATAGGTACAAAATTTTATGACAGAGCATGTTGACAAAATGCCATGCTTCATCTGCATAGGTTGCCCGTGAAACCAATGATGAACTTCGTAATATTCGTGCAGATCCTTCAGAGGGATTTGATATTGGAGCTATCCTTGCCATTGCCAGGAGGTACCTGTTTCAACTATATAAACATATATGATAAGTCATATATATATATATATGTATATGTATATATAGTGATTGTGGTGTTTCTATAGTATATAACAACTAAATGTAGGGTTGTCAATGGATACCCAAAAATCCAAGATCCATACGCATCTGTATCCGAAAATCAGATAAATATTCGATATTCATGAAAACGAATGCGGATATGAAGACATCCGCATATGAAATTATCCGTTTGGTTTTTGTCAAGATTATAGCTTAAAGTACATACATTTTACTATAACGAAAGATATTTATTTATTGTTTTATTAAGTTAGCAGTTTATATTATATGCAATTAATGCATATTAAGTGCTCAAACCTATTTATTATCATCATATTGTTTATTTCTAGCACTTTTATAATCAATGGGATTGAAAAAAGTTACATAAAACAAAAAATTCAATTTATGGGTTTTGATTTATTGGTCGCTAGTGGATAGCATAATGATCCGATATCTATCTGACTTCTTGGATGTAGATATTCGAAAATGATTTTAAATGCAGATGTTACACTGTCCGTATCCAAAACCATCCATTGACAGGCCTAAGTAAATGTAAAGGTTAAGGTGTACATGTCTATGTAAAACTACTAGGTTAAAGGTTTAGGAATGGTCAAATTTGAGTTGGCCTTATGTGCGCACTATGCTGGGACATCAAGTTTTTAATGTTGTCTTTGGGAAATTTTAGTCAAGTGTTAAGTCCTTATGATATTATTCTGCAGACAGTTAACTAGTGAATGGGAAGCAACTAGGATTGAAGCATTGCACTGGATTGCAACACTTTTAACCCGACATCGCACTGAGGTGATTTTTAAATTATAGGCATTTGCTCTCTTAATCACACTAGTATATACTTAAATGATATAACATTCAGTTTCTATGCCTGTATGTTTTACATATTAAAACCGTCAATTCGACCAATTTGATAACATGTGATCATTTCTTTTCAAATTTTATAGCTTTCTCAATTAAATGTGTCTTACTAAAAAATGGCGGCATGCAGGTTATTTCATATTTAGATGATATATTTGATTCTCTTTTAAGAGCTTTATCAGACCCTTCCGATGAGGTACTTCCTTTAATACAGTTATTCTTATTCTAGCCATAAATTTTCAGCAATTCACCTGCGTAACATAACATCCGTACAAAATGTTAACAAAATATCACTGTACATTGTGCTTAGTGTATACGAAGAGTCATTTATTTTGTATTTTCTTTCATATTTCAGACTCTTCGCTTCGGCTGTTATTTGAACCAGCCATTATTGGTCTGTAAAAATGACATTTCGACTCTAGATGTAATGAAAGTTTATGCGAGGCGGTATACATGTATAATTTTACTTTATTTATAATTTCTTGTGAAGGTCATAAAGAAAATTGATTCAGTTAACTTGGTGCTTGTGATATATACGTTCTGCGTAAAATATGTTTCAGTTAATACATACTTCTAACAAATTTCAATAATATTCATTGACTATTGCTGGGCTTAAATTCTCTATCCTGGAAACTACCCGCTGTCTTGGATAACAAGTGAAATTAGGGTAAAATAAACTTCTTGCGGTGAATAACATGAAACCATTCTTTGACATATCAACATCATATTTGATTGGGCTGTTATGGTAATGGTAAGTTTCTCATTACACTATATCATTGCCAGTCATTTGGTTACTATTTTTAGTCTAAGTTGGTACACTAATAAAATTGGTACCATAATGGTAAAGTTGCCAATTTTTATTCACTGAACATTGATATTTGCTTTTCAAAACCAGCTGCATTGTAGTTTACTATTTTATGTCCCACGTCTTGAATATGAGATAAACGGACTTCTGTATAACCCATTAGGCGCCCTTCCCTAATAAGCCAGCTTTCATTAAGGGTGAGTTCTACCTAATATGATCGTATCATTTGGTGCTTTCACTGAGAACCACTCCACCAAAGTTCGAGTCATGAGGGGAAGGGGGGGGGGGGGGGGGGCTTAGGCTAGACTAAAATACCGTTCACTGAGTGAAGTCATCCAAAGAGAACATAGCTACTGTCATGTCAGTGTCGATAGAGTGGACCGATGTAGATGTCAAACTTTCGAACAGCCGTGGAATGTTATGTCCCACATCTTGAATATGAGATATGCGGACTTGTATATATCCATTAGGTGCTCTCTCCTTATAAGTTAGCTTTTAGGGGTGAGTTCAACCTAATATGGTCGTATCATACCGATTCACTTTTTTTTTTTTTTTCAATCTATTAATACAAATTTCCAAATGACGCATGCAAGGGCTTGGATTTAGTCTTGAATTTCAGTTTGAATTATGTTAATTGCATTTCATTTTCTTTTTTATAGATCTCTTTTATCAAGTAACATGATGAAATGTAAAGTAGAACACCATGATTATAGTATAATGAACATTTTTTTGAATAAACAGATAATTTACCAGTACTAGGGTAACAATTACCAGTTTATTGGTATTACCAACAGAATGGTAACGGTAAGCGTTTTTGGCTTACTAATAAAATGGTATGGTAAATCTTTACTTCAAAATTGCAGTGGTAACTGTGACCATAACAATAACTTGTATTGAAAATTTCATGCTTTAACTCCTCATTGTAATATTCTTAAAATATATGGTGGAGAGTATGTAATTTTTGTTTAATTAGTCAGATACTCTAATTACCAGTTGAATTACTCAATTTTCCTTTGTACATGTTATGACAGGTTGTTCTTTTGGTGCTTGAAGTCCATGCATGCATAGCCAAAGATGCTCAGCACTTCCGCCATCTTGTAATATATCTGATTCACAATTTTCGGTCCGACCACATGTTGCTTGAAAAGTATGGTTCATTATCACCTCCTTGTAGATTTGCTGTCTTCCATTATCTTCTCTTTCAAACATTGAAGCCACACATATTAAAAATAATGATTATGTTTATGGGTTGTTGAATCAATTATTTTTTGATAAATCAAGTCACTTTATGTTCCAACAGGCGTGGTGCTCTAATAGTGCGTAGATTATGTGTGCTACTGGATGCAGAACGTGTCTTTCGTGAATTTTCAACAATTCTGGAGGGTGAAGATGATTTGGATTTTGCATCAATTATGGTTCAGGTTTTCATTGTAGCAAACCTCTCCTTTGTATTTTTCTATCATGAGAACCAGTGCAATGGGAAAAGTAAAACAAACAATGGAGGATAACTGACACGTAAAACAAATCTAATTTCCAGGCCCTAAATTTGATATTGTTGACATCGTCTGAATTGGCTGAGTTGCGAGCTTTACTTAAGCAGTCTTTGACAAATGTTTCTGGCAAGGATTTATTTCTTTCATTGTATTCTTCATGGTGTCACTCGCCTATGGCCACAATAAGCTTATGTCTTCTAGCTCAGGTATCTTAGGGGCATACATATGTTTTTATAGTGGTTTTTTCATGTATGGTTTTGAAGATTGATTTTTTAACTAGAATCATTTATTGATGAAGGCATACCGGCATGCTAGTGCTGTAATCCAATCACTTGGCGAAGAAGACATAAATGTGAAGTTCTTGGTACAGCTGGACAAGTTGATCCGTCTTCTAGAAACACCAATCTTTGCTTATTTAAGGTTACAGGTAGGAAGATAGATATCCTTTTAGTTTTTGACATAACATGATTGGAGAAGCATTGCTCAGTCTAGGCCCTGTACTGTGTAATCAGTTTAAACTTGAAACCTAAAATCTTTCTTTGGTTAATGAAAATGGATCTAAAGTTTATTTCCTTGTTTTGCTCCAATAAACGGTCAGCAGTTAAATATAAAAAATGCAAGAGGCTCTGGGGCTTCCCTCTTTTTTTTTTTTGCTTCCAGTTAGGTGCTATCTGTAATTCTGAATTGCTAGCTATGATGAAAGTGGCCTGCAATTAGGCACATGTATATCGAAATCATCGTCTCTGTATATGATTAGTGGTTTATATAATTACCCGTTCTTCGAAGTATCTTACGTTGTTCGTTCGAACATATACATGCTTAGACTTTCGGAGCTCAGTATTATTGAAATCAACAGTGGAGTGGATTCGGTGAATTAGTCTAAAGCCATAATGGATTTATCTTATTATAGGAGTCTAGAGGATGCCAGCATGTGTATAGGAGTGTGACATTCCACATCTTTTAGTGAATGTTCATGCTAGGCATGTTTGTACCCTATCATTAACTTCACTAGTTCCTTAATGTGGTAGACTTGACGTTTCTCTTCTTAATGCATAATTTTTTTATCAATCTGCAGCTTCTTGAGCCTGGCAAATATGCATGGTTGCTAACAGCTCTATATGGTCTGCTTATGTTACTACCACAGGTTAGTCCTACAGTTACTTGTTTTGCTTATAATTATTACATTGTAAAATTAAAATTGTACTCTGCAAGTTTTATACTTTTTGTACCTTCAAGATTCTTAATCTTTATTCCTTAAATTCATTTTTTGGTGGCAGATAAACATAAAGTGAAACCTTAAATGCCTGAAAGAAAAAGTTTACAAGTCCTGAACTCCAAGTTCCCTTTACCACCAAGATTGATGACTATTAAACCTTGAACGCTTTTTTTGGTCAAAGATGAACAAAAATTCACTAGATGTAATCTTGAATGCCTGAAAGAAAGAATTTGATATTTCCCAGTTTTCAAGTTTCCTTTGAAGTTTAAACCAATCCTTTGTAAATACCAACAATATATTGCTGAATGATATACACATATCGATTTTTACTATTTCTTTTGTTCTTGTATTCTCATATAGCTCTTATCTTATTGGCCTATTAAAAATATGACCTTTAGTCGGTAATCAAAATTTTGGGTTGGGTTGTTGTGTGTTGTGGCTTGTATGGAAGAATTCTTTTAGAGGCCAAAAATTATCTTCATGCGTTTTTAACCGTTTATCAGTACATGAAATAACTTGTTAACAATTGACTGTCTCGGTTACAAGTATCCTCTTAGTACTGTAACTTTATTTTACTTTTACGGAAGCTTTTGACCTTTTTTTAAACTTTACTTTTATGGAAGCTTTTGACCTTTTTTTTAGGTTCCATCTCTAGCCAACCCCAACTTATTTGGGATTTATGGCTTAGTTTTGTACATGTGCGAGTTGGCTGAAGGATTTTTTTCTGTTTTATCTTGGCGTTCTTCTGTGTTATTGATAAAACGTGAATTGAATAAATTCTTTGATTTGAAATTCATTGTTGACTTTAGATTGGCATTGTTATTAGTGATTCTGTGCGCCTTTTTCTTTAGATGGTTATCATGTATGTGCTAAACCACAAATTAATGGAGGGTTGTCTGAAACGTGATATTACCCCCACCATTGAAGCATGTTTTCTGTGGTTTTTGTGGATTAAGTAGGGTCGTCGATAGATACCCGAAAAATTCGAAATTCGTATACATCTGTATCTGTATATTCGGGAAAACGGATGCAAATGCGGATATGAAGACATCTGCATCCGAAATCAACCCATCCGATTTATTTCAAGCTTATAGTTTAAGTTATATATATTTTAGCATAGTGATATATATTTATTCGTTATTTAATTAAGCTGAAAGTTTATAATGTACACACTTAATGCACAAAATTATATATTCTCATCATATTTATTTATTTTTAGCATTTTAATCATCAATGGGATTGAAAAAACTTCATGTTAAACTTAAACTGTTCATTTATGTTTTATGATTTACCGGTCGTTAACGGATAAGATAATTATCTGATATCCGTCTGTATATGTGGATGTGGATAACCAATATCCGAAAATGATTTCGGAAGAGGATGCATATTTGATGCTAGCTGCATCCGAAGGTATCCGTCGACAGCCCTAGGATTAAGTGCATTTTGTTGATGTTTGGAGGAGGTTTGCATCAATGTCTATGTTTGGACGAGGTTTAAATCAAGATATTAGGTTTCGGTTGGAACCAGGAGATTTTAGCGATCTCGATTTAGTTTCAGCCGGAGACAGGAGGAGATTAGGTCAAAGTATTGTTCCGTTGTTTGTAGATTAATTCTAAAAAAAGGATAAATGACACCAAATATCAAAGGAGACTCAAATTTAACCTAAAAGCTGATCTCAGAATCGAAGTCGATTTTGACCGTTTGAGCATCTTCCTAGGCTTTGACTACGACTACCTGTGGTGAGATGTTCGCCTTTGACCTTCGAGTTCGAGCTCAATATTGTTTTCCTTCCATGCGTTGCCCCCCCTCTTATGTCGCTTGTTTTCTTCGGTCGAGTGAAGAAGGGTCATCACAGGAGAAGGGTTGGGGTGGGCTAAAGGATAATGGGCTTGGGATTTTTGGTTTAGGGCTTTACTTTTTATGTGGCTTTACTTTTTATGTTTAAAAGAAAATGGTAATTGACAATATGCTGACTAATTTATATAAGGGTTAGCTTATTTCTGATTTAGGGTATTTAGTCAAAAGTAAATGTTCATTTATGTTTATTTAATAGTGTCGTATATTATATTATCATATTTGCAATTTTTATCATTATTTTCCATTAATATATAGAAATCCGATATCAGGACCGAAACCGGAACAAGAACCAAAACTTCCGAAATTCCCGAATGACCGAAACGAGTAAATTTTCAAATGTCCGAAACCGAGTTCGGGAATCTTTGTTTCAATAGGACTAAATATGAAAAAAATGGTATTTTCATCGTATTTAAGCTAAAATGATTTATGTTACGTTTCCTTGTTTTTGTTTATTCAATGTTATCTATTACAACCATGGTGAACTGACAATTTATTTTTTTATATACATTAGATGTTCATGTGATAAAGGTACATATTTTAATCTTGAATGTTGACAAAAGCTTATTATTTAATTTTAAAATCTTCATGGCATTATAGTTGTCCATAAATCAGTATAAGCTCTAGCTACCAAAAGATTAACAGGTTATTTCATTCTTTGCAAGAGAAATACTGCATCACCATGACTATTTCCCAGTCATACATCAGAACATTATTTTAGTGTCTGTCAACAATTATTTTATAACTATTTGATAATTGTTAATACATGCTGTAAATTTTTTTGATTAAGTGTTAAGATATTAAAATTGACCATGTTTATTTTTTTCATAAATTCATAGAAGTAAATTTTCCCTTTTTGACAAAAATGGGCAAAAAATGGCTTAAAATAATGACCCTTTTTTTCAAGAGACTTGCTTAAATTGCTTGATAATTTTACAGGCTACTGGGTTTATCTTGTAAACTCTGGGTGATGAGCTTTCTGTCGGGGAATTAAATTATTATATTTTATCTTGTTCTGTGGTGTTCAAGTAGATCAATTTCTATTTGTATAACTAGAAATTACTTATTACGCTGTTTAAATTTTTAATGAATATACGTACTCTGTTGGAAGCATTTTGGTGAAACTGTAAAATATCCTTTCATTGCTTCTTTTGCAATTTCCATGTCGTTTTTTTGGTTTTGAATTCATACTTCAGAGCTATTTTGTAAATTACCGCATCTCATGGGAGTACTTATTTAGTTCAGTTATAGCCGATCATCTATAAATTCCTTTGTATTGTAATCAGTTGTTCCTGCGATTTATATTGACTTCAAACTCATATACGCATGCAGCAAAGTGCAGCCTTTAAGATATTACAAACAAGATTGAAAACAGTGCCTTCATACACTTCAAATGGCGTACAACTAAAACGAACACCCTCAGGGAACCCTTATGCACAAAATACTAATGAGGATGGATACAGAAATCAGGATGATAGTTTGATCAACTTTGGATCGAGGCTGCAACAATTTGAGAAGATGCAGCAGTTGCACCGCGTACATTACAAAATGCAGTTGCAGTCACGTAGTTCAGTTTCCTCCGCCATATCACAGGTTTGACTTAATGTATAGCATATTGATGTGCATGTATGTTCGTTGCATGCATGTATTTTTTTTTGTGCTGCACTACATGTACCGTGAATTCTACCCCGTTTTTTCTACATACAAAAAAGGATGCAGAGGGATTCATGTGCAAGGTTCCAGTACCACACATTGGGCCCACACAGGGTCGCTTGGGTGTAGGAAAAACAGTAGAATTCGCTGGGATGCCTATTTCTATATTGAGCTTACTGAGAGATTCTTGTATTTATACGCATGCAAATTAACACTCATGGAGTTAGTGAATTATATGGTCTTTTGGCTAATGCACACTAGCACAATAGGAGTGGTGAATAGTATGCTCAACTATATTACTTCCAACAAATTATTTGCTGACTTGGAAAGAATTAAGCAACGATATAATAATCTTATGTTAGCAGTATTAACAGTTGCTTATAGCTAACAAATGTTATGACAACAACAAGAGATGAACACACAAAAGAACGATAAAGAGAATAAACCAGTTGTATCCTGATTCCAACATACTTCAAGTATTATATGTTTAGTTTCCCAGCAAACCATGGCTTCCCACTGTGAACCTTCTTACTATGCCTAGGAAAGGGTTTGTACAAATACAATTCTTATGTATCCTTACCTCTATTGAGATAATCAACTCTTCTACAAAGAGTTAATTCATTTTTGAAAGATTGATACAACAGTACTCCACTTGAACCGAGTGCATTGTGTTGTGTGTAGTGTAAATATGATTACTTCTATGAACTGTGAGTTAAATTGACAAGAAAAAATGACAAGGACAAGGGGGAATTGTGGTTCAAATTCTTGATGATATTACTCGAAGATCGATTTGAAAGACTCGAACTTGTAGAGCTTTTGAATATCACTTTTCTTAAATCAAAGTGAAAAAAATTCAAACTATTTTTAAAGTCTCATGAAGAATGCAGAAGCCGAATGCTCTGTACACGCATAGAATACAGATTTGAAAAACAGTATTTGAAAAACTGCAGCCATCGGTTGACATATATAAACCATCTGTAGGCCGATTGGTACCTCTCATTAGAGCAGCCATCAATTGATGTGCATATGAAAATCATCGATTGGCTGATTGATGCTCTTGTTTGAGCATTTTATAAATGCATCTGTCGATTGAAAGAGTGAAGAGTTGATTAGTCTACGACCTCAATTTAAATTTTCTCGAAATTGGGTTGGATCCCTATTTAATTCTTAGATCAGTTATAGATCCCTGTTACTTTTAATGATAAAAGTGGATCACTGACTGGGCTGGATTTGCAAATCATTTTCATTTCTTTATTAAATTCATCCCTCACTAAAGCCTTATCCTCTCAACTGTCTTTCTTCTTCAAATCAACAACCAACACACAAATCTGTTCGATCGAAGAAAAAAAACACCTATAACTTTATTCCAACCATTGTTTTATAGCGTAGACGAATCTGGATATAGTACAAGCGAAGACAAGTGTCACTGCGCAAATTGATTCTGAATAGCAAGTGTTATTTTAAAAAGCGTAACTTGTGTGTTGTACACGGTAGTGTTATAGAAACATATTAGTCATGCTTTAAACATTGTTAAAAATAATTTTTTAATACTTGATGTAAGATAAATATATTGCAGTAAATTAGTTGTTAATTAAACTTTTTATTTCTGTTTATGTATATATTTATGTGAAATAATCTATATATTTTAATCATTGTTTTAAAAAACCCGATTTGATATTCGTTTGAAGGCAAGAAGAGATAAAACGCCTCAAGACTTTCTCAAAAGGGCCTTTTACCCAAGGTTCGAGAACTTGTTTTCAGTCATTTGAAATTTTGTTAGTTTCAGATGATTTCATAAATTTCGAAAGTTTTGGTTTCCGTCCAGCAGATACTAAACTTATAAAACAAAAAATCTAGACTCTTTCACTATTTTGTCAAACAGAAGGTAATACACAAATTAAAATGCCATATAAAATTCACATTTGTTGAATAGCATACTTATTCTCTGCGGGATATAAAACCAAAAAAAAAAAAAAAAAAAAAAAAACCGCCATAAAGGCTTAAAAGCCCAAATAAAGCCAGCCCAATTAATATACATAACTCTGCTGTTTTTCCTCCTCATTGGCAATGGATAAATAAGGGCATCCGGTCAATTCGTCTACGCATAAACACGCAGATAGTTTCAGAAAAAAATTCACTGTATTCCAATTTGCCTACCTATGCCTTCTTCGACTTCGCATGCGCCTTTTGATTCTACCTCACCTTCGATTCACCTTCAATTCAGCATTGCCTTCCGTTCGCAGCAGTCAATTAAGGTGCTGTTGATTCTATTCTTTGTTTTTCTTAATTACTAGATAGCCGAAACCAAAATTTTGCCCAAAAAGTTTTACCTCTAAGGTTTACAACTTAGCAACTTAAGATGTACAAAATGTATGCCTCAAACCATGGTATGAGGAACCACAAGATTCTGGCCAACTTGGATCGGTTCTGGCCGGTGGCGGGACGGGATTAGGGCAAAATCCCATCCCGGTCAAAACAACGTTAAAAAAAAAAAAATCACGAATTCAAGAAGAAGAGACCGACAGGAAAAACACAAAGCATGGATTGATTAAAAAAAGCAAACCTTATTCGAGCAAAGTCTCCCAATTCGACATAATAAATTCGCTTTCAACAAATTCGATCACAGGAAAACCCCCAATTCGAGCATGGCGGACTTCAATCTTGCGTTCGGTCTTCGTCTTCGGTCTTGCAGCGAAGTTTTCTTTGTTTTTTTCTTTCCCCGCTTTGTATTTTCGTTTTTTTATTTTTTCCCGTTCGTTTGTTTTGCGGCTGCGTGTTTTCTGCTATAACATATGCTGATTAGGGTCGAATGTTGGCATGGGCTAGAATTGGGTATTGGCTTTGAGCTGTTTTTTGTGCTGCTAAGAATTGGTATGGGCTTGAACATTAATACATATGCTAAAAGTTTGATTTTTGGACCGAAACCGCCGAAATTGATCGAAACTAGTAAATTTTAAAACGACTGAAATTGAGACTGAAACTGAGTTTTCGAACCTTGTCTCAAACTGCTGAAGCATGCGACTTAAGTTTTTTTTCTTTTTTTCCTGTAGTTGTAAATATCAACACTAAAAAAAGATTAAACTTAAATTATTTTATAACAAACAAAAAAGAATAAAATTTAGGAAAACACAATTTGATGTTTTTTTTTAAACTTTTTAATATCGACAATTAAGCTTGGTTTTGAAAGAAACAACCTAGAGCTATCTAATACATTTTACCAAAAATGTATTATGAAATGAACATATATGAATGAATCATACCGATCAATTTAAATTGGCGGGAGGAATAAGAAATGTAATATTAATGTTTTCTACTGCTTGTAATATTAGATCGATTCCACTAGAATCGATCACGGATCGTTTCGGAAAATCTGTAAAAAAGAAGAAAAAGAAATTAAATAGAGGGTGGATAAATAAAAAACATGTGATTGCAAAGCTGAAAATTGAATATGAATTCTTCAAACATACTAATAAGGATTGAATCATTTATATATGTTATCATGTGCTTAAATTTTATTTATAATTTAATTAATACTTGTATAAATGAATGTAAAGAATAATTAAGGCCGAACGCTTTAATGTTAAATGTTTATATTTTTATTTATTTATAGTTTTACATGATTGATTGTTAATTTTTATTTGTTAATTAAAAACAAATAAAAACAGAACAATAATAACCTATGCCTTAGCGTTTACTCAAAAAAATTACATCTCAACCTTTTGAGGTTTATGATTAGTCTCATGAGTAAAAAAAGGCCTTGTGTATGCTTCCACATTTTAAAACTTTGATTTCTATATCATCTTTTTATTTACCATTTTAAAATATTAATACGATATACATATTGAAATCATAAGTTTTTAGAATTTATTTGATGAACTTAAGGTTTAAATTTTCAGATTTTAATCATATTTTGTCCCATAGACTTTAGAGATTCGATCTCGTATTGATAGAAATCTTAGACAGGACAAGTCCAGCTTGGGTGTTTGTCTCGAAGTTCCATTTTTGGTATTAAAGCGCATATCAGAACCCTCTCATGTTATATGATATGTTAAACATTGGTATTCTTACACAATAGTTTTTACGAATGCTATTATAAAAATAATAACTTAAACTTGATTTGCAAAATCATTCTATTGTTATTAATCTACAAAGAACATTTGCATTCATAAATCATAATATGCTTAAACTAAAATAATAACACATACAAATAGATTATAATTTATAACTTATGATCTATGAGCATGAACTATTATTAGACATAGAACATCAAAAAAATTCAAAAAACATTAAACAATTACAAAAAGTGGAATGTAAAATACATACATACCTTCATAATTAACATGAATGTAAAAAAGCGATGAACATGAAAATTTAAAGATTGTAGAACATATATGAACATATGATATGATCATATAACATGTAAAATGCAATCCAATACAAGATCGAAGAAGAGAGGTCTGCATTCAATTTCATTTCATCAATTAATGGAAAGGAACACCTAACAATAGTAATGTCTCTTCTCCTTTCTCGTCTCTCTCTTCTTCCTCCCTCTTATTATTCTTCTTCTCCATTAGCACCCATTGCCTCCGTCACATCATTTTCTTCAAAGGTACCGCAAAAAAGGTTCAACTTCCATGGCATTAAAATTCTTGCTTTAACTTGCTCAAAAAGAACCGTAGTTGTTACAGCTTCTTCAGAAGTCGATGGAAAAGACAAAGAAAATGCATTACCACCTCCGTAAGATGAAGAAAAGGCTAAAGCCACCGTATCGGTGAAGAAACTTCCATCAGAATCAAAGCAGAGAGAATTAATGGTGAATAAGATGAGGATGAAACTTGCGAAGAAAATAAGGCTATGGAGGAAACGACTTGTTCAGAAAAGGAAGCCGAGGAAGAAGGGAAGATGACCTCCTTCTAAGATGAAGTAGCTTAAGAATGTTTGATATTCTCTTCTGCATTTCAAGTTATATCTTGAAACTGTCTAGTTGCAATGTTTTGTGCTTTGTGGATTTAACCTTATCTATGGCGTCCCTTGGGTTATATATATATATATATATATATATATATATATATAACATGTAAAATGTGCATAAAATGTTAATTTTCAAACAAGATTCTTTTTAAGTTTTTTTTTGTTTGTTTGTATACAAGTAAAAAGAGCATTATGGTAAACCAAAATATAATCAAGCTTTTACCATTATAAGCTAACCAACAAAACTAGTTTTTGATATATTTCGAAAGGTTACTTCACAAATGACTCGGGATGTGGCTTAGATATCTCACATTAGCTTGTTTGATTTAGTACATTATTTTAGAGTTAATTTTAACATATAAAAAGGGAGTTAACTATTGAAATAGCAAGAGGTTATAGTAGTTAGACTTCAGTTTTTTAGCTATTGTTTTAATCAAGAACGAGCTTAAATTTTAGACCAGAAAACCAAAATCTCGGTTGATTTAAATATCTCATCTCGATCGAGATTGCCATATCTCGTTCGATATATTCGAAATGAAATTTACAACAAGATTTATTATTTTATTTCAGAGGGTGATCAAAACGAGATCTCGAGCGATATTTTCAAGATATGAAACAATTGTAGACTGATGAATTACTTAACTTTTATTAAACATAGTAAATCTAATTAGTTTAAATTATCGAAGGGTCGGACGTATGAGGATATTTACCAAAGGCTAAAGCACAAAGGAGAATGAAAGAGACATATGCAGGATAATCAAGTTACACGAGAGGAAGACAAGAAACTTCAATCAATTTAAATACATCAAGGATGTGAATGCTAGACTTTTGATGAAGGACGAGGAGATTAAAAATAGATGGAGAGGGTACTTCGATGAGTTTTTCAATAAAGAAAGTGACAGCTCTTCGATTGAGTTGGAAGATTTTTGTCGACGACACCAGTAGATATTTTGTTTGGAGAATTCAAAAGACCGAGACAAAGGAGGCGCTGAAATGGATGAAAACAGGCAAATCAGTAGGATCTGATGACATCCCCGTTGAGGTGTGGAGATACCTTGGAGATGCATGAATACCTTGGCTAAATAAGTCGTTCAATAATAATTTCAAATAATATGTCAGATGAGTGAAAGAGAAACATTTTAGTTTCAGTCTTAGAATAAAGGAGATACTCAAAATTGCACCAACTATAAAGGAATTAAGCTTATGAGTACTATGGAGCTTTGGGAAAGAGTCTTTGTACATCGTCTGAGAAGGTTTACAAGTAGTTCAAAAAATCAATTTGGTTTTATGCCTGAAAGGTCAACAATTAAGACGATTTTCTTGATAAAGCAATTTATGAAGGGATTTAAGGAGCAAAAGAAAGATCTAAACATGGTATTTACCATTCCGGTGAAAACTTATGGTAGAGTACCGAGGAAGGTTATGTGTTGGGCGCTAGAAAAGAATAGGGTTCCAACAAAGTGTATTGCCCAGGATATGTACAATGAGATTATGAGTTTTGGCGCATGCGATGGTGAAACCAGTGACTTCTCCATTAACATAGGATTGCATCAATGATCAGTTTTGAGTTCCTATATTTTTGCCCTAGTGATAGATAAAGTCACGAAAGGTATTCATGGTGAGATTCCTTGGTGTATGCTCTTTATTGATGGTGTTGTGCCGGTAGATGAAAGTAGGATAGGAACCAATAGACAATTGAAGTTGTCGAGGAAGACTTTAAAATCAAAGGGTTTCTGGCATAACATAACTAAAGTATAGTATATGAAATGTGAGTTCAATGGTGTTCAGTCTGATAATGGAGAGGTCACCTTGGTTGGTCAAGTAGTATCCAGGAAGGAATCTTTTCGATAATTAGGACCTATGTTACAGTTTGATGATGAGTTTGATAAAGATGTTTATTTTAGTATTCGAGCAGAATGAGTGAAATAAGGAGTTGCATGTGACATTCTCTATGATAGGAAAATCCCGCAAAAGCTTAAAGGAAAGTCTTTTTAAACATTTATCAAGTCTGTGATGTTATAGGATGCAAAATGTTGAACTACTAAAAGACAACACGTCTAGAAGATAAGTGTTGCATAGATGTATGTTGAGATGAAGCTGTGTGTACATACCGGACGAGACCGAATTAGAAATAATGATACTTGAGATATACTCGGTTTTGCACCAGTTGAAGAGAAGTTGTTCCAACACCACTTAAGATGGTTTGGGCATTTCCAACGGAGACCTCACGAGGCACCAATGCACGTTAGAATTGTAAGTCACACCGAATGTTGAAAGAAAGGTAGAGATCAACTAAGGATGACATGAGATGAAGTAGTAAAAGAAACTTCAGAAACTGAAGTATATCAAAGAGCCGGTGTCAAATAGGAGCGCATGAAGGTTAGCTATCCATGTATCAAAACCTTGAGCTTTTGTTTAGTTTAAGAGAATGTTATTAGTTTTATATGATAAGACTAGTGTATAGAGGCATAAGGCGTAGTGTAGGTCTCTGACTAGTATAATAATAGTAATTATTATTATTGTTATTATCATGAGCATCATCATGGTTTATTTATTCATTACCATTACCACTGTTATTTGTTTAATTATTTTTATTTTCTTTATTTATGCTCTCACCTTCAAGTCTATTGCTCTATCATTGTTACATTCATATTAACTTTGTCTTTTTGTTTTGGGTTCAATCTCTAGTCAACCCCAACTTGTTTGGGATTAATGACTTAGTTGTTGTGTTGTATTAGTTTGAAAATATGTACGTAAGTGTAAAATAGTAAGAGAGAATTGATAGACCTTATAACTGTAGATGTTGTAGAATACAAAGATTGTTTTCTTTTTACTATAAAACCATGGGGAAAATAATAGAAAGCGAGATCTTTACCACATGCAACACATGAATATAGAAGTATCTTAAAATAATGATTTGAAGTCATTGAATTTCAATCTCTTATATGGTTTCAACAAACATAAATTGAAAAATATTGAGAGAACAATTTATTCACTGCTGAGACTGAGATTCAAACTTATGAACTTGTTTACATATCTCGATTTTCATTTGAAAATAAATGTAAATATTTGTTTTGGACGTGATTTGAACTTTCGACCTTTAATTTGCATGTAAGGGATATTTTGATAAGTTTATGATCGGACCAAAATATTGTCTTTTTCCAAATTACTAACAACGAGATTTTATGGTACGTGCATACCATCTATTTGAATAAAATTATAAAATTCAACGTAATTTGACAAAATAATGAGAAATAGAAAGAAACAATTGTAAATTTTTTGTTACAACAGAGTTTCAAACTTGGAACCTTATTTACGTTCCAAAACTTCCATTTGAAGTCAGATACTAAATTTTGTTCTTTATGAGATTCGAACTCCTAACATTTTATTTGCGTATAAGGTTATTCGGGGGGGGGGGGGGGGGGGGGGGAATTGTAGCTCAAATTTTTGATGATTTGACGGGAAGATTGATTTGAAAGAATGCAAACTTTAGAGCTTCAGAATATCAAAAAAAATTACCGAAGAAAGAAAAAAGATCAAAATATTTTGGAAGATTCATGTTTATATTGGTTGGTCATTTGGCTCGGTTGTTATCATCAAAACCGTGTCAAGTAGAGTTCTAACTGTTGTATCTGTTATTATAAATAAATATTTTCTTCTAGTAGAGATCGTTTTCTTTTTCTTCGTTTAAGATTAAAGGAAAAAAAATGGTATTAAGCTTTATAGGCTTATAGCTATTAGCTATGAAAAAATCACACGCACATGTACAAGTAGGAATGCAAATGAATGGAACATTGTAATAGAAGATTCTTCATCATCATCCTTGGTTATGTTTTCCAACTGAATGAGTATGGCCACATGAAACATATTTGTAGTTTAGTTTTTCAAAATCATCTTTAATGGTTTCTTTCCATTTGGATGTTCTTGGACCATTGAACTTTGACATTAGATTCTAATTTCTAATCACATGTCTACCCTTTGGTTGTTCTTAGTTCTTAGCAATGCATATATCAGAATTATAATTGACTGGTTTTGAATTTGAAAAAGCATCCATTAAATTAGAAAATAAAATAAAATATGCACTTAAATTGCGATAATTATTTTTACTACGAGATTAATTCATGATTTAACCTGTAATTTGACTTTTTTCAAAATAAAATATTACATTTTCAACTTTTGATCTAATTTAGAGGAGTTGTCATAATCTATATATTTGGATTAATTCAGGTCATGTATCTCAATTTTTGAGGTTTTGTCCCAAACATTGAGATTCCGGTTATTTTGTTTTGATTTTGTGGGCCGAAATGAAACCAAACCTAAATCGCGTTTCAGCAAATAAAACATCTTAACATCAAGTATTGTAGGAAAAAAAAAAAAAAAAAACTTGAGTATTGTATATGTCACGTATGTTTTGCAGATCACATTTAGCACCACTATCGTATCATGAGCTACACCATTTTAAATCAAACAAGATTTTGTAGATGTTCAATCTACAGTTAGATGATCTTTTATGTAAAATTTGGGCTCATTTCGATATCTATAGCCTTTTCGAAATTTTAACTCAATTATTCATGGTTCATATGAAGTGTTAAATTTAAACATCAAACATTCAATGCTACAAATGTCGAAATGAGCGGCGTCAAGTGGCATTCCAAAAAAGCACAACATCCAAAGCCCCCCCCCCCCCCCTCTCATTTCTCCACAAATTCACATTTATATATAATAATGTTAGTGGGAGGAGAGAGAATGTTGTATTATTTAAATGAGAACTTGTTGGGGAAATCAGAGGCACTTTTGACATGCTGGACTTTATTCAGATATTATGCATTAGATGTAGATTTTTTAATTGAAATTTGGCCATTGGTTTAGTTTATTTTTATTTTTTTTACTTGACCTGTTTTTTATTTTTCATTTCAAAACCACACAAAGTGTACGCTAGTTAATAGTGAAAATGAGATACAAAATGGCTTTGAAGAATGAAAACTAATAATAACACATGAGACAGAAGAAAAGCTTTGTGATGGAGTTTCTCTTTAAGGCCAAACTTCCCTGTTTCGGACGAGCAGATCCTGTGCATAGCAAGGAAATAAGAATGTAAAGCGCAAGACGAACTGTTCATAAATAAACATTCATCATATATGGTTTTATGACTGTTGCTTTCTTTCTTTTGTTTTTTTAAAATTGTTATCATTACCATTGTTTACGATCTGCAGGACAAGAATACATCCAATGATTCTCAACTTTCTTCAACCATACAAGATAATGGAAAGCCACCCTCTTCTCGATCATCATGAACCACTCATGGACAAACGTGATGCTAGATATTTGGTTCAAATACAAATTGTAAATGATCATAGTGCACAACTTCAAGCAATTTGACTACGGCATGGCACCTGATGATATTAATTGAGGTCAAGATGCCAAAGCATGAAAACAAATGCATATTATTGATGTTATATTATTGGTGAAGATGAAGTGATTTATTTTTGCTACATTGGGGACATGATATATTAGAGTCAGTATATTGCCACCAGCGTTTCAATTGCCTAGCATGCATGCTTTGGTTATGTTTTCTAAATAATAATCAAGGGTAATGTTCATTGTAGATTCCGTGTATTTTTCTTGTATGTATTTAATGTAAATATATGGATGTAGTCTATATATAAATATATGCTTATTGCGGTGCAATAAACCGTTTAACCGTTGCAGCATAGATGCTTTGGTGGATATATGGATTCTTGGTATATGAAGATCTTTTATGTGGTATAATCAGAATTACGAGTTTCTGTGTTGGATGGATGCTTTCTTCTTGATGCTCATCTATAGTGATGATTTCATCTGTTTGGATTAAATGGTTACAGTGTAATTACCATTGGTTAGTAATAACCACCATGGCTTCATATATTCAAATCTTTTTTAAACTTGCATTTCTTCTCCTCTCCAGTTGTTCAAAAAGGCTTCCATCGTAAACTCCTCTGATTGTCTCTTTTCTCAACAATCCGTCATCATCCTTTCCCAGCATATAAAGAAGCCACCACTCTGCCCTGCTCAAGATCCTATTCAAATTTCATCCATTGAAAGTGAAAAAAAAAAGGTGGTCAAATTATATATATTTATCCTTCTACCGCATTTGGATTTAAGCAAATATTCAAATATAAAAGAAGATAGGACACCGATTAGTCTGTGTTCTAACCATCCTACTAGATCACCGAAGTTAGCGTTAGCTCGTAGCATTGTGTTTAACTCGTGCCATGTCAGGGCATTAGGATAGGCCAATGCGTACTTACTGAAAATAGCGTCAAACTTGGATGGATCGAATCTGCGATAGCAAAAAGAGATCGAAGTAGTTACAATTTATAACCACTGTAACTTTTCGAAGTCTATTTCAAGCCAACAAAAGGACTGACCTTCCTTCTGTGTCATAAGTCTCAGTATCACTACCATGCTTGGTTTTGTGTATGTTCTCGATATGAATCGATAACAAAGGCGAAGGCAGCCACCCCTGCAAACAGTTGTATTTGTCAAAACAATGTGATCCATAGCGCAGAAGTAGGCAAAAATTGATATGAATATCTTTAACCTTTCGGGTTGGGTAAGTGAAGAAAATGCCAAGTCCAAAAGCAATGATAAACGACGCAATGACACCAATCCCTATTGCTCTAGAGCCTGCAAAAAGAAATGGAAAAATTCATTAAATATTTACTCAAGGAAAGTTTTTTATTTGAAAAATAAAATTATTTGCCTTGGAAAGTTTCCCAGGGATAAATCTTTCCATCACCATTCCTATCAAAGAAGGCGACATGCTGCTGCAGAACGCTCATGTTTTTATTGTCTCTTCCTTCTGTTCCATTTGGATGTGCACAATCCACTGCCACTAGCGCCCGCGCTAAATCTGCATTAAAATGAAATAATAACAACAATAATAAAAAAAAAATACATGTTTATTTAAACATAATTAATTGTACAGATCTTTCTTTGGAATGTTTACTCAAACGGTCGTGAAGTTCCAAAATTCAAGAAAGTGCACTTAAAACTACAATATATGCATTTCACACTGCAAATATTTAAGGCAACCAGGTCCTAAGAACGAATTTTTATGTATTAAGATGGAATCAAAAGGAACTCTGATTTCCCCTCTCTCGAGATAGAATGAGTTCAAATAAAGAAAATGCTGTCCAGAATCCTTCTCAATGATGGTTTGACACAGTCGCTACATGACATGTGTGTTCTGAAAAATCCACGTTCTCAGCTTATAACAAAATTTATCATGAAGAAAAATTGTATTATTTCAAATAAAGTTTATAATTCTCTGTTTCGATATACTAGATATCTAACAGAAAATTACATGGTTTCTCGATCCCTTTCTGAAGGTAAGCATTGAGTTGACGCTTTCTTGTAACCGGAGCATTTGCAGCATATGTTTCAAGGGAGTTGTCTTTCATTTTCAGCTTCACTGCGAAGGATAGTGAACTTTATCTGAACAGCTATACCACATTTCATGTGTCATTTTAGCTTTTATACATAGAACCCAAGCCAGTCATGAACACTTCATGTCAGCTTGTAGGCCGTTATTATCTTCTTGGATTGATTACTTGCTTGTATGCTTCGTATTCATTCACACGTTCCAAATGAGTATGATAAGTAACAGTTACAATGATTACTTTGTTATAGCCTAACAAACATCTAGTGTAGAGATATGAAAACTAGAAATAAGCATAAAAAGCTAAACTAACCCGTCAGTGCAGATCCTAGCAGCATAGATTGATAGAATGATGCTCGACGTTAGTTCTAGCCCAGTGGTTTGTTCACCTTCAAAGACAAGGTAGTCCCACCACATCTTGAGTCCAACGCTACTGACGTTGAAGTTTTCGAGTCCTTTGAACGGCCTTTTATTTTAAATATTCTAATTTATCACATTATTCTAGCTTATTCCTTATAGAATTCAAAACTTGCTGAGAAATGCTAATTAAATTCCTAAAAATGTATAAAGATATTGTTGTTGATTTTAAGATCGCTTGTGATTGATTAATTTAGTATTCTCCATAGTCTTTTGTTGTGTAATTCGATAGTTAACTTAAATGTAAATCGACGGTCAATTTATGTGACTTTCAAGTCTGTTCATTATACAACTTTTGTGAAATGTACCATACGTAATAGTTTTGTTTGTATGTGTGTGTTGTCATCACCAGGTTAATTGTTTTCCCGTCAAAATGCCTCTTTATTTAGTTTCCAACACATGTCCATTTAATTAACAAAATGGATTGTTAAATGGACTTCACATTTGGTTAAGGGAAGGACCAATCTTTATTTATTGTATAATTGTTATGGGGAGGAAAAAATAAATTAGGCTCCCCTTAAGCATATAAATTAAAATTCCGATATTAACCCCATATAATCCTCATTAATATAAACTATAAAACCCAAAGTTTAATTAATATTTACAATTTAATGCTGCACATAAAAATAATTAATGGATATAGTTAATTTAGCAAAGACACAAGAAAATTTCATGGGTAATTAAAAGACATCGGATTATGTAATTAATTGTAATTGAGATGTTCTGTAATTTGCACGTTTATTAGTTGCGCTGAATTTAGTAAGTTAGTGTTTAACATAAGTTATGAATCAGGGATGGTTAGGTTTTTTTCGTAAAAAAGTAAAAATAAATCGGACCCCCCCCTTAACAAAAATATATTAAGCTGGAGTCCCCTTAAAATTATCCTCCCCTTAACCAAATTTGGAGTCCCTTTAACAATCCCCTTAACAAAAAATAAAACACCTATAATTATTACTAGGTTTAGTTTCTAAGACGCACAACCATTGATAATAATAATTATTATTACTGAGTTTAAGTTTCCAACAAAGCAATAAAATAAAATATACTTACTATAATAATTATACTGAGATAGATTTCAAAGACGTACAAATCTCCACGTGAATATTTAACACATTACACGATGCATGTTAATTAATTAATTTATTATTTCAGATTCGAGGCATGCATGGAAAAGGAGAGTCTAGATGACAAATTTATTTAAAAATCACATCTCTTATTTCCCTTCACCAAGCGTACCCACCGCAAAATCAACAGCTTTACCTCCATCGCCTGCGAATTCATATTGTCTTTTAGCTCCATGAACTCCAATGTTGAAATTATCATTTCATCTGTTCCTTTCTCTACCGTCGAACTCACTTCTATAGGTGAAAAACGTTATTCTCTACATTTTCATCTACTACCTTAAAAAATGGAACACGTCCTAACAACTACAGAAAGCCACGTAGAGTCAAGATTTGAGATGAATCGAGTCCAGATCCCACCTTATCGATGTCACCAGTTCTCCTCCGACTCTCGCCTCGACATGTCAACTTCACAGCTCCAGCTGCCATGTCGATTTTATACTTCCTGCCGTCACGTCGATTTCTGGCCTCAAAAACAAAATTTGAGATGAAGACAGTCTATCTTCTTCCACCGTGATTAATTCAGCACTCCAACTTTCAGATCCCCAAATTTCAGACATTGGTAAGGTTAGCGTCAATTTTTTTCTCCCTTAACTCTCGGCCATTTTGAAACAGTGTCCATTTTCAAAAATTCAAAAGAAAAATCATCAAACAAAAAATAATATTACTTACGAAAGCATGCTCTAATCTATGCCTATTTGAATATGTAGCCTTATAAAGGTAAATGATTTTTCGCAGGATTTTGATTTTTCAAAAGTCATAGAAGCATGACAAGGTTGAATGAAATGGAAAGGGCTTTCATTTATTGAAGGACAGAAAAATAAGAGGCTGCTGTTATCAGGTGTCCTTTTTCACTGTTATTGGCAACTTGGCTTCTCCAAGTTGTAATGTTGTTTCCATATTATCAAAAGTTAAAAGCAGAAAATATTCAGATATTTTTGTATGGATCTAATTTTTATTCCATTTCAACTTGAAGAAGGGCAATTTTGGTTTGATAAATTGGAATACCTGAATAAGCCAGGTACTCTTGAAGTTGTTTTCTGTCAGTAGGAGTCTAATTTACATTCACAATTTTATTTCCAATTATAGTTATAAACGCTAGAAAATTTGATTTGTTAAATTCAGAATAATACAGATGCCAGCAATGAGGAGAAACATATATTAGAGGAATTGATTTTTCTTTCACCAACTGACAAGGTTGCTACACATCATCAGACTTCAAGGCAGATAGTGACGCGTAGTTGCAATTTGCAATGGAATAGCTTAGTAAATACGTATATTCTGTTATCTCCTTTTGTGAATGAATCGTCGTGTACATCCGTACATGCTTTTGACTACTTTTCGGTCTTTAGTTGTTAAATATACAAGAATATAGAGTGGAGTATTATTTTTATTTTCAAAATAAACCTGATCAAAATAAAAGTTTTGAAATGAGAAAGCAATGTTCTATTTGATGCATGGATAGATAAAATAAATTATTACTGCAATTTAAACCATTAGTTTTTATAACAATCTTTTGTTTTGTTTGATGCATTTTTGACCATAGAAAACAATCATTTATTTTTCTAAGCACCGTTTTTAGCACTTTTTCTTATACATGGACTTGGTATTCTTGATTTTTTACAGATTCATACTTAGGCAGCGGAATGCATATCATAGAAATATGATATCTTTCAATTCAAGCCAAGTAGTTATGGCTGTCGATTTCGGATTGAAGTAGTCTTTCATTGAATCCCCAGTTGCAAACTTTGATGAAATATGAGATGTCAGATGAAAATTTTATATTTTGGAGAGTGAATATTAACACATAGGCTTTTGGATTCAAAGAAAATTTATGATTTATACCATGTTTATAAGCATAAAAAGGTTGATACTCCCAATTCTCAAAACTCATGTGGGTGAATTCGAAAAAAAAACATGGCACCTTTAATGTTTAAAAATAAGAAATGTGCAGCATTAATCTACGTTTTCGTTCTTGGCTTCAATGTGATATGCATTCCTCTTCTTCATATTGAAAATATACCAATACTATAATAGTTATAAAATGTGAATTAAAGCACACCTGCTTTGATTTAAACTAATGTTTTGCTTTAAATATTGTTTGTTGAAGCAAAAAGGTGAAAACAAATCTATGATGCTGATAGTCAATGAACTATGTGTTGGGCAGTCAAACTTTAGCTAAGGAAAAAATATGCACCCAATTCAAGTTTCTTAAACAACAATTTGAAGTTTTCAAGTAATAAAAAAACTCAAAAGATCATCATTGAAGCCCATTATTGGTTGTACCTCTCCTGCTCCTATGCAGAATCATGTTATTTAATTGGTGTTTCCTGTGTTAAACTAAAATTACGTTTATATGTAGATTACTGCATTTTATGTTTGTCGAGTCATGCATTCATCGTTTCTTGGACTTATCAAAATCATTTGTATAATAATTTCATTTTTATTTTCTCTCTTGAAGATGATTCAAATGTTAGAATATAATTGGAGCTCTTGCACCCATCCTTCACTAGTTCTTGTAAAACGAGTGATTTTATCATCACCATTACAATTAGGTCCTCTTTTGTGAGATGTTCTTCCAGTTTCCCTCAATGTGAGTTTTTCAAATAGATTCTCTTTCCATCCTTTAGGTACATAAATTCTTTCAGGTTGTAGTTTTTTTGGCTTATAAGTAATCTATGTTGTCAAGCAAACTTATTTTCACAAGTTAATCTATTGAAACAAAGATATAGTTCTAACATGTAAACAACCACAAGAACTATATGTAGTGGAAAATTAAGTAATAAACGAGTTAAAAAGGATGATGTGAAACATACGAAGTGATAAAAATTTGAAAATTCGTATAAGGTATCTACATGGGATTCCAAAACAAATTGCTTGAAAAATTCGTAGTATATAAAATTAATACAATCGATTTTCCTTTATAATGCTTAATGTAAATAGGGGACACCTGACAATTTAGTTATATTCAACTATTATACTATACATAGACAATTGACTTTGCATTTTTCTATGGTTTTTCTGTTTTTTCTCTTATTATTAAACCAATAACCCATTTTCTACATTTTTCCACTTAACTTTGCTTTGTGTTGCACGATTTACAATCCATTCTTACAACTTGAACAACTTTGCAGTGGTTATGGGTAATGAGCTTGCAGTAACTCGAGATAGTCGTCATTTCTAATTACTCATACTTAACGAGACACATGCTCTGTAGTGTGTGTGAATATATCATTAAAACTATCATATATGATTGTCCCAAGCATAATAATTAAATTTCATTTATCAGTTTAATTAACTTAAACTGGATAATTAATAATAAAGGATTGCTTCGTTAATTAAACGTTGTAACACTCGTAAGTTCACTTGACACTATTTATAATATTTATTTGAATGTGTTGTATTACTCTACATTGGTTATTTCTTGATCACAAGGATTATCTTTTTTGAGTTGATGCTTGGAACTATATCATGCATGTGTTACGTGAATAAACGATGGAATTTATGATTAATGTCAACCTTTGTTCACATATGAGTTCGGTTGCTTACTTTCTTCTATAAGTAAATGTCCATTTGAAAATTCTCATTATTATTTATTTTGGTTATTACTCTATTGTTCATCAAATTCATACTACTGATAAAAATAGTTGCTGGCTTTGTGCTTATCAATTTTTGATTCATGTGTATTTAAATATTCAACTCCACGGGTATTAATTAATAGATAAAGTCACAAAATAAATAAATTAACAACTGCTGGATCCATATCCTAACTTAGTTTCTTTTACGTTGACGTATATTTATACAAAACACAAAAGTTAATAAGTAACTAATCCACGTTATGACGTACAATCATGTGCTTATCTGGATTGTTTATGATTCTTTGCACTGTAAATCCTCTAAAAACGGAAAACACATTAAATAGGAAAAAGAAAGATTTTTTGAAGGTAATTGGCCAAGCCAGTTGGAATGTCGATGAGCACTTCCCTCTGCCAAAACAAAGTGGACATGAAGATGGCTATATGCATGTTCGATGTAGGAACAAACTATGATGACTTGCTGCATCAAATTCAATAAAGCAATACATAAGATGGCAGAAAAGGCCTGCTCAGGTTGAAGAAGATAAAAAAAATCAAAGGTAGAATAAAGGAAAAATATATTTCAGAACATTAAAGGCTAGATGCATTAGTCCTTTCCAACTATTGCTAGAACAAACGAGTGAAATAGCCTGCGGATCTCATGTGAAGTTGTAAAAGTTCCATGTTGTAGAGTTGAAATTAAGTAATAACTATGTTCGTTTATATTTAAAACACGTTGATTTCTATTTTTTATTTCCGGTTTGACGTGTTATGTTATTCACAAGATTCACATTCTTTGTACTATTTTACTGATCATGTAACGTCCCATATTTTTGGTAGCCAAGTATTTAATATATTTTATTATATTAAATGTTGATTGAGAATTTTAAATGGGTTTATAATATATATATAATTCGTTTATTAAATGACATCTAAACGAATAGTTTATATTTAATATAAATCGAGCACAACATACCATATTGCTTTGAGGGTCGAAGGACCTACTGGTTGGTTTAGCCAAGAACCAGAAACCGAATGAAGGAAGCGTAGCTATGAAGAAGAGCCACCTTCTTCGAAGTGAAGGCGTAATATCACGGTAGTTCGTAATATTACGATTTCAACTTCAATTGAATATGCAGGATCCGGTATAAGTCGGAATTCTGTGAAAAAAGAAATATTTGAATCTATTTGTTGATAAGTACGTGAGCCCCTCAAAAGCCAGTTTTCTTTGACAAAAACTGACGTTTAGGGAGGCTCATATGTCATACAGCATGAACATAGAAAAATGAAGTTTTCTAATGAAAGATAAAATTGGAGATTTCATATTATAGATTGTGAGTTATGTCTAACTCAAATTTTAAAATAGTCGCTATGGAATTCGTTAATAAATGATATTGTTTATTTAATAAATAAAATAGGAATTTCTATATAATTTGAATATCGTTTCACTCGAAGATATTAATGTTCAGTTATAATCCTTATTGGTTTATACCGAAGTGATATATTATTCCATTTTGATACATGTGACAATAATAATTTATTATTATTTAATTGGAATTGTTTTGGGATTTATTTATATTTTATCGATATTATATAAACCTTAAGAATAGTCGTTTTCCCAACGATCTTAGTTTTCCATGAGGCGAATTTTATTGGAATACGTATAGCTATTGTAATAATCTAGATTTTGGAACCAATTTAAAATTTTATTTTTAATTGATTTAATGGATTTTAAAATTTAAAATGATTTATTTTGAGAATTAACGATTTAAAATTTATTTAAATTGAAGTTAGAACGTGTCAATTTAAAATTTAATTAAAACAAACTCTATATGGCACGGTAGTTTGAAAATTTGGTTTTAAACTTCAATTGAATATACAAAATTCAATATAAGTCAGAATTTGATGAAACAAGAAATGTTAGAATCAATTTAGTTATATCTTTCTAACGAATGTGAAAAAAAAAATTAGATTTCGTATTATAAATTGTAAGTTATGTCCAGATTAAAATTTAGAATAGTCGTTATGAAATTTATATATATTTTAAATACTATATAAAGCCCACCTAAAGCTAAGTTTCTTATGTGGTCGATCATTCATAGGAAGCTTAATACGGCTGAGCTTTTAAAGAGGAAAAATATTATTTTTGACGTTAAGTACTATTTTTGTAGTCTTTTGGATGAAGATGTTGACCATTTATTTTTCTCTTGCTATGTTACCAATTATATTTTAAATACGGTTTTAAGGATCTTTGTTTTTAGTTGTGTTAATTCTTGGAGTAACTGTGTTGATTATTGGGAATGTTGTAGATTTGTGTATAATTCCAGGCAGAGATATGCGTTGGATTCTTTAGTTACTATCATTAGTTGGTTCATATGGTTGGAGAGAAATAAGAGATTATTTCATTCTATTTATGTTTCTATTGACAATATAATCATTAGGATCGTCACCTTCTGTCTGGATTGGATGTCTAACTCTCACTATAAGTTTTTTTGGAGAATCTCATTTTGAAAGTTTTTTGATTAAGGTTAGATTTAATTTGAGTTTATTTACTAGAATCAATAGATTTTTTAGGTGTAATAATTTTCACATTTGTTTTTTATTCTGATTTTACCTTATCTTTCTTCTTTACATATATGTATGGATATATATTTTTATATATATTTTCTTAGATATATATATATGATGGTTGCTTATGGCTTGGCTAGTTTCTTTCAGGTTACAGGTAGTTGATTATCTGTGGAGCTAAGTGGGAAGTTGTCTTCATCGATGGATAATTTTTGCTGTGAAGTTTTTTTTGTATGCGGTTTTGGAGAGTCTTTGTGTTGTATTGTTCTCTTGAATTTGTTGTATTTAGTTTGGAGTGACTAGCTGTTGTATAGGAGTAGATATACTTCACTATCAGGTGGTGGCTTTGCCAGAATTCGATATTGAAGTAGGATGGGTGGTGGTTTATCCGGAGCTCATCCATCTACTTTCCTTTACATTCATTCAGTCATGTATTGAGTAGCTTTGGTTTCATGCATATGTTGTAGCTGGATTTTGTAGACCTTTTTGCTTTTTATTATATATGTGTGCTCTCTTCTTTTTATAAGACCACACATTTTTTATTTCAAAAATAGTATATAAAGCCCTTAAAAATAACCATTTTGCAAAAGATCTCCGTTTTCGACGAAACAACTTTTATTGGATTCGGAATGTCAAATTATTGTTAGGTTTAAAATTTCAAGTCATTTGGAATTAGTATGTGAGCGTAGTGAATTTAAATGCGTTTTCCATTTCAATTTAAATTTAATAAGCTAATAAAAAGACATTTTTCAAACGGTCTCCAAATTGAACAAAATTAATTTTGTTAGGACCATATCATCAAAGCATAGCTAGATTTCAATTTTCATAATTTTTGGAGTCAGTATGTAGCCCCGGTAAATTAAAATGTACATTGAAATTTAATATTGACCATTATATTAATTTATATTTTAATTTTGATTAAAACTGATCAAAATAGTAGAATTGACTTATGAAACATATCCCGTTGTGTCCGGAATGAGGGTATTTGGTTAGGAACGATAGTCGTTGGGTTTGATTTGGAGTTGGAACGTTGAACATGTAATTTGTGAATTAATATATATATATATATATATATATATATATATATAGGCAAGTCAAAAGGGGTCAAAACCCTAATCTCTTTCACTAACGGTCAACAGAAATTTGAGCCGCTTCTTATACGATCGAGGGCGGAAATTATTCAAATTTTTTCCCTATTTTTCGCAAAATTCATACAATGAAATTCAAAACTTATTGAACGAAAATCGAAGAGCTTTCCACGCTCTTCAAATCCAGACCATGATGATCAATTATCGTGTTGTAATTAGTGTGAATTTGGAGCTGGATGCTCGTGCGTTTGAGCGAGAATCTCAAGGACTTTGGCCCACCGAGTTGGCCTCAACTCACGACGGAGGATGGTGACGCTCCGACGCTCCACGTGGCAGCTGATGATCGGGGTCTGGCAGCCCTAGGCATGGCGGCGGCGATTTTGTTCAGACGAGGCTTAGGTTACGGGGTGTCGGCCTGGAAATAAAAGGAGGAAGAATGATTTAGATGTAATTAATGTTAATTAATTATATTTAATTTATAAATTATGTAATCAATGTATTAAAATCCATATCTTTTTCATACGAGATCGAAATCCAACAATTTCAGTTGCTTGTGCTCGTAGCAGCGAACTCTACAACATGAGACTGACCAGAACGGAAACAGAGAAAGTTGAATTTTTGAGCGAAATTAAACGCCTATTTAATTTAGTTTGAAAACAAAATCCTCCAATAAAGACTGACGGAGTGAAAATCAAAGTGAGAACTCTTTCACTCAAAATTTTGTACAGTTATTTATTTTTATAACCGAATATATGTTGACTACTTGTGATTGAAATATTTGTTTGGTGACTGATGGATGTTTACTGTTCTAATGCTATCATTATTAAACTATGAAAATATGCATTGTAAAAAATAAACTTTTATATTAAACTGTGAAAATATGTAGATATGTTCACATGGACTGTGATGTAAACCCCACACAGGTATTCCGACGATAATTTTACACATCGCCCAAATATACAAATAATAATATTTGTTTGATGGTTGTACACCCCACACGGGTCTGGGGACGATAATTAATCCACACCTCCCTTGGATTTAATTATATGTCAATCGATGGATCGAAAAACTGTAATAAGCGTTATTTAATTATTTAATGCTTAGGATTGCACTATGGATGTGAATTGATTGTTTAATAGTAGTTTATCACTATTTTTGAATACATGCGATGTACAGAATCCATATAATTAAAATTATATGGTAATTGATTGAGTCTGATTCCAATTCAGAATATAAACAAATATTTTAAAATAATATTCAGTAAAGAATCAAAATATGATTTTGATGTCCGATTTTAGATGGACACGAAAATATTGAAATATTCATAACTGAAATGAATATGAAGCCGAGTTAAGTAGATATACGCTATTTTTAACTCGAACGGAATTATAAGTCGATTATATTCATTTTATAATGAATATTGAAAAGATCTGATTTCAAAATCTGATATTTCGAAAATATTATCATTTTAATATTATAATGATATGGAATATTCAATTTTGATTTAAAATTGAAATCGAAGTTGAAATCGTTTTAAAATGAATTTATAAATGATTTATAAAATATGTTTTAAATGGAAATCGATGAAATATATTGTATATATTCAAATTGCCTGAATAGAACGCATCGTGCAACGACTGTTCGCGAATTTCGATCATTGACTTTGAATTGACATTACAGGAGATCTGACCGTCGGATTCTCCTAAAAATGAAACCGTTGGGTTCGTATCAAAAAAAGCTTTCATATGATAATAAGAGATTTGAAATCTAATGGATAGATTTTAAGATATGTCCAAACCAGTTTTGGAAAAGGCCGCTATGGATGCAGTTCAGTGGCTGATATTGGAAACCGACTGTAAGGGCCTTATTAAAATTAATGAAAATATGAATAAATTATGTAAAATCATAATAAATGATTTGAAAGGATTTTGGATGAAATATTCCAAGTTTGTAAAGATAAAATATATTTTTTATCTGAATAAGTTATTTACTAATTTGAGTAAAGATCAAGAAGGAATTGAAATGGTTTTGATATAACATAAATTTTCCAACGTATGAATTGAAAAAGATCCAAATGGAAATAATCTTAGAAATATTTCAATATTGGATTTCGTGATTATATGGGTATTGTTGAGGAATTTGGAAGATATAAATATCGTTATTCCCAATGCGATACCCATTAGTTTCAGAATTTGATATTGAATAAAAGTCGATATATTTTCTATTTAGAGCCTTGTATTTAATATCAAATTGGATTTTGGGTTTGTCGTGAATGGTGTCTTTAATTACACTGTTCTTAAACCCAGTTGAGAAATGAATAAATCTTTTGACCAATATTTATGAAGTTTTCCAATCAACTAATATAATTAGAATTAAAGGGTAGTTGATTACGGGTTCATTGTGAACGATGTTTTAAATAATATTTGTTCTTTAACCCAATTAACAGTGAAGTTATGATTTGGAATTTATAATCTTTTAATTAAGATTAATGGAATTTTCCAAAGTAAAGTTTTCCAATTTAATATATTAAATTGGAATTGAATGGAATTCGATTTAAAAATCGAGATGAACGTCTGTAAAGGAAGACCATTACTATTTATGGAATTTAAAAGGCTTTTCCGTTATTCCATTTATAATATCAGTCTAATACGGAAATTTATATCAATTATATACTGATCAGGTTTCCGTGAAGATTCCATTTTGATGGAAGAGGATTTTGGGTTTATTGTGAACTGTGTTTTTAATAACATTGGGTCTTTAACCTAGTTAAAGACAAGATTAATTTCTTAAAGTTGAATAATCATAAAGTAATGATTTTTGAGATTAAAACCAAGCTGGAGTTTTAATGAATCTTTGATTAGATTAAAATGTGAATAAGTAACTAAATTTACCGAATTCAAGAAATGTTCGAGAATAGGGTATCACAAGTTTTACTCCATGCGATAGCCAAATCTTTAGTTAGATTTGAAACGAGAAATGGTAATTGAATTTACCGATAACACAATGGGTGTTAGATATGGAGTAGTACCAGTTTTTCTCTATGGGATGAATAGGTTGGGATTGGAAAAATAAAATAAATGATTACTTCGGTAAGGCTCGATAATCCCGACTAGTTTTATAAACCTTAATTTGGTTTAGAATTGTTAAAGGATAAAATAAAATCTTTTGAAGTTGATATCCAAAGGAAGATTAAAGAATAAGTTTAAAAGAACTTATCTTTGATAAAATTAATGAGAACCTTTCCCCTAAGATGTGAATATTTGTATAAAAGAATATTCTAAATTGGAATGAGGCGTATGATGTAATTTTATTGCACTTGATTATTGATTATAAAATACGCGAGTTATTCGAAAAGACCGGGTTTATCTTGTTCTGAATAACTGATACGACGACAAAAAGTCGATGATATAAAGACGGTGGTTGAAGACTGGAGATCTTCACATCATTTGGATGATTACTAATGTCTTGATTGGACTGTACACCCAAGATAAGGTGATAAGTGTTGATCGTCCAGACGTACTTGGAGATCGACCGGATATGCGAGGACCTCTCTCCTGTATTGGACATATGGGACGAGGAATAAGGTGCCTCTAGTTTCGTTCAAACCCAGAATGGACTTGTACATGGATGTGTGTCTGGCATTGTACTTCATTCCGTGTTGATTGACTTCTATTAAATATATATCTGTCTGGTGGCGGAGAATTTATTCTCTTTCTTAACACCCTTCTCTAAGACGTACGAGCTTAAAGGTTATATATTGATAGACATGAGTTGTGTGGCATGAATTGTCAATGTGGCTTGCTCAGATGCAAATGATCAAGGCTTTTGTTGAAAGACAAAGTCATGTGGATGATGATCAAAGCACAACTTTAATTAGCATAGCTTTGTCTATAGAGTTAATTCGCGAGCCTCACACCTCGGTATGAGTCAAAAACGGGATGAGGGACCGTAGGGAGAACATGCGTTTCTTTCTAGCTGAGAGTGGTGTCATAGTATGGAGCCCAGACATTTTTACTTATGTGGATGATGGATGCGAGGCGCCTCGGATATGATGGGCCGACGTACTGACCATTTTGGAGGTCCGATAGGACCAGGAAACGTATTGTTCAGGAATAACCAATCCACTAAAGTGTGGACCGGCTCTACCGCATCCTAGGGTTTCCCGTAGGTGTAATCCTAAGGCTTTTGCTAGAGTGTCTCGAATCGGTGTGGAAGATCCCTTTCCTCGACTCATATATGGAATCTAATTTCCAATACGCGACTTTTCAATTTTAGTTGCGAACCAATGTATGGCGACATAATATATGGTACCTATGCCGTCTATGATTGGTACATTTATATTTGAAGTTGTTTTGACACTATGCACTTATAGTAATATCAAAATTATTTGTTTTAAAGTGTATCAAGCATGTTTGACTATTATTAGGGAAAACTCTATCCTCTGGTTTGTGTTTTCATTGTGTGATGGGACCTGAGTCTTATAATAGCTTCATTTTTCGACAAGCATTTCGTTGTTAATAAATTGTTTTATTTCAGAGTATACATGGAGTAAACCCGTTCCGTGACATGCGAAGTGGTCCCGTGATTTACCTAATTTTAAAGTGAAGTTTAATAACTATTTTAGTTCTTACACCGGTCCTATGACTGACTCAGAGTTTATTATTTCCACCTAAACTCTGGGTTCCTATATTTTCCACACGGCCAGCTATTAGTTTTTTTTTGAGGAGCAAGGTGGTTGCAACTCGACAGAGTTCCACGCCTTATATATATAAATACTGAAATAAATACAAGGTCTGAAGATACAATGACACCACAAAAGAAAGCATAAAGTGCTCATGCAGGAGCCAAAAAAAAATACAACATAACATCATCAACACAGAATCGAAGCTAGTATATGCCCACGTAGGAGCTACAAAAGGTGAACACAACAAAAGACTTCACTACATACCAGTGCCGTGCAAATCCAGAGTAGTAGGATCCAATCAAAAGCTTCCAGCTCCCCTGCCATCTATAATAAAATCAGTGAAATGCCAATCATTAATACCAGCCCACTTGTAGAAGTACTTTAAAACTAAGAAAACAATAGCAGTCGAAGATTTGGCAATGTTTTTAAAGCATCCATTGTTTCTCTCATTCCAAAGTACCCAACAGAATGAAAAATTAAGTAATGCAAAATTTCTTGAAGTGGCATGACTCCAAAACCGTACTTAATCTATCAAGTCCTTCCATGCAAGATTGATATTCACATTCACCAAGCATTTAACCCATACATAAAATGCCAAATCACATTCACAAAACAAATGCATGCAGTTCTCCACTTCAGTTCTACAGAAAATGCAAAACTCATCAACATTATTGTTCTTTCTTCTAAGAAGACTCTTAGTGTTTAATTTTCCATGCATTAAGGCCCACATAAGCATGCGAACCTTCAAAGGAACATCAACAAAACTCCATATATATTTGAACCCAAGCACTTTCCTTCCAGAAAAATTAATCAACTTGTAGCATTGTTTGACTGAAAAACCTGTCTTGTTTCTCCAAAAGCATTCATCATCAACATCCACGAGGTGAACATTCTCCAGAAGATTTAATAGCTCCAACAACTGAATAAGAGTTCTTCCCTCTATAATTCTATTGAAGGTCAGTTTCCACTTAAATCCAACAGCAGAAGGATCAAACATACCAGAGACACTTGCAAACTTTTCACATGAAATTTCAAACAAGCTGCCAAATTCAGAAGCCAAAGAAATTGGAAGAAGCCACTTATCCAACCAAAAATAGCACCATCTACCATTATTCATTTTTACACTGTACTACACCTTAAAAATATGAGATGTATCCAAAACACCTTTCCAAAATGTAAAGGGATGACTAACATTACTATATAATGAAAAAACACCATTATAATAAGTATTAGTTATCCACTCACACCATAATGTGTCTTTATGAGCTGAGATAGGTCACAACCATCTACGTAACAGTGCTTTGTTCATGTCAAATAGATTAAGTACGCCTAAACCACCCTGTTCTTTAGACTTGCAAACTTGATTCCAAGAAATCAGGCAAACTGCTACAATAGCTTCACTTTTACAACCCAAAGAAAATTTCTTCTAACTGCATCTATCTTTTTGATCACCCATTCAGGAAATTTATAAAACGACAGCCAATATAATGGAATTGCCGATAGAACCGAATTAACAAGAATAAGCCTGCCAGCTTTAGATAATGAACTTCCTTTCCATCTTGATAATCTAGTATCCACTTTATGAATAAGAGAAAACCAATCATCCTTATGTAACTTGCTTGGTCTAATGCACAAACCAAGATAGTTCAAAGGGAAATCTCCAACCTTGCAGTTTAACATATCGGTAATATCATTCTCAACTCCAGCCGCAAATCCAATCACCAGAACAAAGCTTTTATGAAAATTGATCCGCAAACCAGAAAGATTTTCAAAGGCATAAAGAATGAATTTGAGAGCAGCAATGTATTTTCACTCTGGTCTACTAAAGATAATTGTGTCATCTGCATAGTGTAATGAAGTGATTCCACCCATAACATACTCATCTCCAAAGCTTTTTAAAATACCATTCGCACAACTAACTCTCAAAATTTGAGCGAACACATAAGCTGCCAAGTCAAATAACAAAGGCGAGAGAGGATCCCCTTACCTTAAGCCTCTCTTCGAACATATTGTTTTACCTGCAACACCATTCACAAAGATATTTGCCTTACAAGCCAAAAAGATCTTCCTTACTCACCCAATCCATGCTTGACCAAATCCCCTTGCTTCAAGCATCTCCAACATAAACTCCCAGTCCACAGTGTCGAATGCTTTTGAAAAATCAAGCTTCAAGATAGCACACAGAACATAATTACTAGAACAGAAGGAAACAACCTCCTACACCATAGCCGCTCCTTCAAGAATATATCTGCCTTTGATGAATGCTGTTTGAGACCTGTCAATCAATCTATCCATAACTAATTTTAGTCTGTTAGCAAGTACTTTAGTGATTAATTTGTAAATACTATTTAAAAGACTAATTGGTCTAAAATCAGATGGAGACAAGCATCACTTCTTTTTAGGAATAAGCACAACATTTGCATAGCTTATCATTTCTAGTCTTAATGTTCCTCTTTCCAAGTCTTCAAACAATTTAATAACATCAGCTTTGATCCAGCTCCACTACTTGAAGAAGAAATTAGGAAAGCCATCAGGACTTGGAGCCTTATCATTAGGCATTTCATTTAAAGTAGCAAAAATCTCTTCCTTTGAAAAGCTAACATCCAAACCAGAGAGATCAATCTTGTCTGGATATAGTACATTCCAATCAACATCAGCCTTGTAAACACCACATAAGCCAAATATTTTACTGCTACACGGGCAGCTAGTAGTTCTGGTTTTCACAGATATTTCTATTTAACGGGATCCTGGTTTACGGATGGAGCTATATTCATAAAGCTTCGTATCTGTGTATCTCATTCAGTTGTGGTAGTTGATGTTTTCCGCTGTGCATTATATTTATGTATATATATTTCCGCTGTTTTGTAATTTGTAAATCTCTTATATTTATTTTTCTGCTGTATGTTATTTATTTGAACTCTGACATATTCTTGTATGCTGATGTAAATTGTTGTAATAGCAATGAAATGTTCTCATGTTTGTGTTCCGATGAGTCATGTTCTCAAAACAATCTGGGCTCCTCCGTCTCTTTGGGGATCGAGAAGTCTAGGTCGTCACAGTTTGGTACCAGAACTTTGGTTTACAAATCTCGAGAACAAGACACATTAGAACCAAACGAAAGAATTCATCAGAGATAGGATTAGTAACATTCTATAAGAATGACTCATTAATGATAGGGCATACGAATTTGGACTATCGGGTATATGAAAATTTTGAATATACGAGTAATTAACGTGTATTCAGAGTCTCCAACATACTGGGTAGATATAGCATCACACTCTAGTCGCCCGGAGACGATACTGATGATGGAGCTCCATCATCGGTAATTATTTTCAAGTTTTGAAAGTGGGATATCTATGTATTTTCAATTGACTGGTATGAGAACCGTTGACACTAAAAAGTGGGCATCAGCGGCTAAAAGTCGAATTTGAGCGTGATTTATGAAGAAATATCTGAAAAAAGCAAGGAAAAGCAAGACAACAACATTTTTTATAGTGATTCTGCGTTAACGGGCCTACATTGTGACGACCCGCCCCGCACCAGCCGGCATTTCCTCCGAAAGTGCGCTGTACACATGCCCGACTAGCATGGAACAATCGCCAAAGAAAGGAAAGAAGAGTATGTACTAATCGAAAACCTGTAGAATGTCTCACAGCGCACGGAACAAAATATAATAATAATATACTTGACATAAAACAGGCGAGACAGTGCATAAGTTGATAACTAAAACCAACGTCATCATCATCATCAGAGTAGCGGAAATCCAAATACAGCTTATTACAACTTTTCAAATTACTGTCTCTAAAATAAAGAAAGGTACACCAATAATGCCCAAAGTAGTGACCGCAGCAACACAGGGAGAATGTCTATATATATATGTCATACGTGGAAGCCTCCTGCTCGTCTCCGGTAAAGCTACTCGTGCATACCACCTAACCTGTCTCTAATCTGCTTGTGAGAGCACTCAGAGTAATAAGAAGAGACATAAAACTCTGGGTCAGACAAAAAGTCTGGTATGAGCGATAAGCAGCTAAACAGAACAATAACATGTATACTAAACCATACCTGAACCTGGACCTGCAACCAAAGAGTTAGCACTACATACCGTACAACACTCTAAGGTGCCACTGAACAAATGGTGTAAAGATAATGGGGGTGGGGGTGTGCATGTCATAATGATGGCAAACAAATCAAACATAGCAACCATCCTCACATCTCTCACTTAATGCGCAAAGCATATGATATCTACCACTTCGATCACTAGACCCATCGAAGTAGTGACGGAGTTCAACTTGTACAACCACTGCTACTACCAAGCTCACCCCATGGAGTCATGACCAAACCTTTTACAAATGACCCCACTTCATTGGTCTATAGCTCTTTATTCGTACCTAGGCCACTGTGGCCCTGAATCCATTCACGTACCCCCTACACATAGTGATCCAAAGTTACAGACATCGACAACTCCTTAGCACACGTCCCGCAGCGAAGCCCCACTCATAAAGTCGACTCGTTGGTTCCCAACTGGATCCTGAGTACAAACTTCCCATTGGACTACCTTTGCATCTCGGGTTTTGGGTCTCCTCCTTCTTCCCCAAATTGGTCTTCATTTCTTCACTTCACTTTGCTTCAGGTCGTGGTCATTAGCTCCTCGGTTCAGATCGGAATACCCCATACGGGTCGGGTCATGCTTCTCCAGCTCGTGACTCATCGTCAGGTCCTACTCGTGATGCAACGCCATCGGTTCGGAGTCCACTAAGCGGCTCAGATCGCATCCCCCCTAGAGTGGTTCGGGTCGGGGTAGCTTCAGGTTCACGAGGGCGGATCGGGTCAGAGGACTTTAGGTCGTGGCCCAACATCGGTTCGTGATCCTCCTTGGCCATTGGTTCCTTAGCTCCTGAAGCAGTTCGTGAGTGGCATTGGTTCGGATCGGATCTCCTTCTCACCACCGGGTCGGATTGTGGAGCTTCCAGGCGAGCGGGTCGGATCGTGCTCTCCCCCTTCGATCCGATCCGGTTCGGGCAATTTCCTGCACTTCTTTCCAGCAACTATTTTACGCCATTCGACGGCGTTTTCGACCAATCTAACACTTCTAGACAATCACAAATCATACCATACAGTCATAGCAACATGTACAATTAATCATAAGCACCAAAACAACAACTATAGCATGTAAAATGGATCAAACATAGTCAAAACCCCAAATTTTCCCTTAAGCATGTTTAAGCAAAACTAATGATATGATTAGCAGAACTTAACCAAATTAACCCAAACTTTAAACAGAGGCCTAAAACAATATTTTGAATTTTATGAATATTTTCTAGAATTTTATCATATCTAATTTCGTTAATCACCACTAATTACCCTTAATTAACCATAATTAGTGCAAAACTATGCAAATCACTCACCTTTGCCACCATAAAACTCAGATCTGAAATGAATCTCTATTTTGGCGCTGTTCCCAAGGCAACACATCAACTCTATCTCAATCTCTATGCTAATCCGCCTCAATTTGATGTAGATTAGGCCAAAACTTGATTAAGAAGTGATTAGATGTGTATTTAAATGTTGGAGGCCATTGTTAGGTTGAAGAGAGGGTTTGTGGCGGTTGGAAAATGAGTGAAAAACCGAAATCCTAACCCTAGCAGCCCTTAAATAACTCAAATCCCGAAATCCCCCATTGGGCCTAGCTGTTAATCACCCGGTTAAGCCCAATTAAGCTGTTTTTCACTATCTGAAACTTGTTTCAGCCATATCTCCCAAGCGGTGAGTCCGTTTGGCTAATGTGACCACTCTACGGAATTGTAAACCATCATCCGGAGCCAATGGAAGTGGTTTCAGGTAAAACTCCTTTCCAATCAAAAGTTATGGCCAAAACAAGACCAACTAGGGGTGAAACGATCATTTAAAATCGGGAAAAATCATGAACATGGGAAATGACCCCAATAGTCGTCTCCCAAAGTTACATGACCATACGACTCCGTATGTGAAAGAAATAAATATTCTACGATCCTTCGATGCGTAGAATGCGGGTCGTTACACTCTCCCCCCCTTAAGATATTTCGTCCCCGAAATTCCTTAACCCAAAACATACAAAGGATCCCGCATGCCTACCAGCCACAAACAACAATCAAACATGCAAAACAAACAAAACAAACCTATTCTAGCATGCGGAAAGGCTAAATCGAAACTGAAATCTTACTAGGCGAAGAGTTCTGGATACGTCTTCCTAATGCTCTCCTCTGTCTCCCAAGTACAATCATTCTCATTCTCGCCCCACTGAACTTTGACTAGCTTCACCGCTTTCCTTTGAAGTTGCTTCGTATCGTTCCCAACAATACGCATAGGCTTGCGGTTCCCAACCGCCTCGGGTTCAACTTCGATATCATCCAACTGATCAGGTGAAATAGTCACATCTAGGTCGTGCACAAACTTCCTTAACTGGGAAACATGAAATACGTTGTGAGCTCCTACCATCTTCTCTGGTAATTCAACTTTGTATGCCAAATTCCCAATTTGCTCAAGAACTGGGAATGGACCAACAAATCATGGTGCTAACTTGCCTCTCCTGCCAAATTGTATCACGCTCTTCAACGGAGAAATCTTGACAAACACCAAGTCGGCAATGGAGAACTTTAATTCTCTTCTCCTTTTATCAGCATAAATCTTCTGCCTATCTTGGGCAGCCTTCATTCGCTGTTGGATAACCTTAATCTTGTCTGATGTTTCTCTTATTACTTCTGGTCTAAGCACATATTCTCATCGGTCTCTAACCAACATGATGGTGAGTTGCACGGTCTTCCATACAAAGCTTCAAATGGAGCCATACCAATACTGGATTGATAACTATTATTATATGCAAACTCTACTAGATGCTGATGGTCATCCCATGATACACCAAAATCCAATATGCAAGCTCTCAAGAGATCTGCTAACACTCGATTCACCCTCTCTGTCCATCGGTTTGAGGATGATACGCGGTACTGAGATGTAGTTTTGATCCTAACGCCTCTTGTAAGCTCTTCCAAAATCCACTAGTGAACAACGGATCTCGATCACTCACAGTGCCTTTGGGTATTCCATGAAATCTCACTACCCACTTTATATACAGTTCCGCTAATTTAGCTGTCGTCCTGTTTGACTTGACGGGTATAAACCTTGCACTCTTAGTCAATCGGTCCACAATCACCCAAATGCTATCATGGCCCGATCTAGTCCTTGGTAACCCATCAATGAAATCCATTGACACTTGTTCCCATTTCCATTCTAGAATATATAATGGTTGTAACAAACCACTAGGCTTTTTTGCTCAGCTTTAACTTGCTGGCAATTCATGCATTTGGATATAAATTTCCCAATGTCTCTTTTCATCCCTTCCCAGTAGTAGGTCTGCTTCATGTCTCAGTACATCTTGTTACCACCGGAGTGTATAGTCGGTTTTGAGTGATGACATTCTCTAAGCACTTCATCTCTCAATCCATTGACATTGGGTACAACTAGTCTTCCATTCTTTCTAAGCCATCCATCTCGATCAAGCCCATACTTGTTCATCTCTCCGTCGATTCCCATCTTTAACTTTGAGATGATTTCCAATAGGTTAGGATCGTTCCTCTGACTGGAACCAATCCGCTCAATCAAAGTGGGTCTGATCGTCAAACTTGCTAACATTTCCGGATCCAATTCGCATTTTGGTCTGAAATCATACCCAACAATGTACTCCAGTTGCTTCCATTCTAGAAGCATAGCCCCTAAACTGGCATGTCTTCTACTCAATGCATCAGCTACCGCATTACCCTTTCCTGGTGTTTATGCGATATCGAAATCATAGGAAGCTAAGAATTCTAACCATCTTTGTTGTCGGAGATTTAGATCCTTTTGAGAGAAAAGATACTTTAAAGATTTATGATCGGTAAACAACTCGAATCTTTCTCCCAAGAGATAATGTCTCCACATCTTCAATGCAAACACGATCGCTGCCAATTCCAAATCATGGGTAGGGTTTCTTTTCTCATGCGGTTTCAGTTGCCGACTTGCATAAGCTACAACCCTCCCTCCTTGCATCAATACAGCACCTAGCCCTGTGCCACATGCATCCGTATATACTGTCATCTCTTCATTCGCCTTAGGAATGACTAACACTGGTGCACATGTCAACTTTTCCTTTAGACTCTTGAATGCATTCTCGCACTTCTCGTCCCAGACGAAAGCTTGATTCTTCTTGGTCAACTGAGTCAACGGTGCTGCTATCTTGGAGAAGTCTTGGATAAACTTACGATAATATCCAGCTAACCCCAAGAAACTTCTTATGTCTGTCGCATTCTTGGGCGTAGACCAATCTTGTACTGTAGCCACCTTCGCAGGGTCGACGGTGATACCATTTTCTGAAACAACATGGCAGAAGAATCTCACTTCCCTCCTCCAGAAGTGACACTTAGAAAACTTTGCTTTCAATTGGTGTTTTCTCAACACCTCCATCACTATTCTTAAATGTTCCTTGTGTTCTTCCTCTGTCCTCGAATAAACAAGTATATCATCCACGAACACAAGAACAAACTTATTCAACTGATCTCTGAATACTCTATTCATAAGATCCACAAAATATGCTGGGGCATTGCTCAGCCTGAATGGCATGACCAACCACTCATAAAATCCAGACGGCGTCCAAAATGCCATTTTAGCTATACTCTCAGCTTCCATTCTAAGCTGATGAAAACCTATCGCGAGATCCAACTGAGAGAATACTCTCGTGCTACTCAACTGATCAAACAAATCATTTATCCATGGTAGAGGATACTTGTTCTTCCTCGTCACTTTATTCAACTCGCGGTAGTCTACACACAAATAAAGGGAACCATCCGCCTTGGTAGCAAACACAGCTGGTGCTCCCATTCAGAAACACTCCTTCTGATAAATCCCTTCTTCAAAAGATCGCTGACTTGCACCCCGAGCTCTCGCTGCTCCCTTGGTGCCATACGACGAAGTGGCATCACTATAGGTCTGGCATCTCTCACTAAATCAATAAGGAACTCAATCTCTCGGTGTGGTGGAAGCCCGGTCACTTCCTCGAAAACATCCGGATACAGGCCAACCACGGGAAAACCTGACAACTCACTATGCGGGATGTCGAGGGAATTTAGAAAACTAGCCATTACCCCATCACCGGGTAGACCACCAAACACTACCCTCCGCCCATCATCCTCTCTAGCTGTCACCAAAAAGCCCTCACAATCTACCACCACCTCGTCTCTTTGGAGCCAATCGACTCCCAAAATAATGCCAAACACAGTAAAGCCCAAAACAAAGCAATCATAACCAAACATGCATCCATGACTCGATAAGACCACATTACGACAAATCATGCTAAGGTTAGTCGAACCACCAATCGGGTTCGTCACTACCAAAGGTCTATCGACAATTTCGGGCTCTAATCCCAACCTATCTACCAGGTCACTAGATATGAAAGAACTAGAAGCTCTAGTATCAGACAAAACTCTAACATGAACATCATAAACAGAAAGCATACCTTGGATAACGACATTCTTTCCCTTCTCCGCCGCAGTTGGGGCATTCAACGAAGAAGGAATAACATTAAGGGCATATGCTTTCACCATCTGTTTTTCTTTGGGGGGTTGCGTACACTTGTCCTTGGGATGTCCCACTTGGCCACAGTTGAAACACTTCCTATCCGCTGGCTTGGCCCGACAATTACTAGCATAATGGCCCTTCTTACCACAGCTGAAGCACTCAACGTCTTTCTTCTTCTTCTGGCCATCCTTATTCTGGTTCTGCTTCCTCTTATTCTGAGAACCATTCTTACCTCCACCGCTTGCTTGCGGCTTTGGCTCCTCTACAGATGCAACCTCAGTCTTCGACTTACGTTAAAGACTCTCTGACCTCAATGCTTTCCACACAATCGATTCAAACTTCTCATCGATGTGGTTAAGAAGCCTTTCCCCCAAGTACTGATCCAAACCGGTTATAAACTTCTCGTTCTTCTTCTCGGCAGTATCTATTAGGGATAACCCATATTTCGACAAAGTGTCGAATTTGGCAATATACTCCGAGACAGCCCTGCCATTCTGCTTGAGTTCCAAGAATTTCTTAAACAACACTAACTTCTGAGCGGCTGGAATGAACTTATCGCTAAAGCGAGCCTTAAACTGATCCTAAGTAATCTAATCCTCGGGAGTAACTGCCTTTATAGCATTCCACCAATTCATTGCCCGTCCTTGCAGCTGACGGGATGCTAGCCTTCTCTTCATCGCATGCTCGATGCCCAAATCTTCGAAGATACGCTCGCAGCTATCCAACCAATCCTGAACATCCGTAGCCGACTCCGTTCCATGGAACGGCTTCCCACCAAGACTAGTATAATCCTTGTTCGGCTTGGCGAAACCGACCCTAGGCGCCTGCACTATTGGACCACCACCATTACCATCATTGGGAGCTTCCCTATGCACAACCCTAAGCATCTCCCTCATTAGGTCAGTAAACATCGTCCTCATGTCAACAACATTCCCATAATTGGCTCCTCTATCGGCACGTCTTGCGTATCGGCTCATCGTTCAATCTGTAAAGAGAAAATGATTAACCATCTCCATAGTGGTGCTAGTGCAGTGCGACTTCATCCTTAGCTATACTAATAGTATATATATAGCTTTTGAAAACCAAAATAATCACAAATACGCGCTTTCATATACGTATACTATATCTCCCTGATGACTTCCCTAGGTTAACTACGCAACCTGGCTCTGATACCAAGTGTGACGCCCCGCCCCGCACCAGCCGACATTTCCTCTGAAAGTGCGTTGTACACATGCCCGACTAGCATGGAACGGTCTCCAAAGAAAGGAAAGAAGAGAATGTACTAATCGAAAACCTGTAGAATGTCCCATAGCGCATGGAACAAAATATAATAATAATATACTTGACATAAAACAGGCGAGACAGTGCATAAGCTGATAACTAAAACCAACGTCAACATCATCATCAGAGTAGCGGAAATCCAAATACAGCTTATTACAACTTTCCAAATTACTGTCTCTAAACAAAAGAAAGAAAGGTACACCACTAATGCCCAAAGTAGTGACCGCAACAACACAGGAGAATGTCTATATATATATATCATACGTGGAAGCCTCCTGCTCGTCTCCGGTACAGCTACTCGTGCATACCACCTAACCTGTCTCTAGTCTGCTCGTGAGAGCACCCAGAGTAATAAGAAGAGACATAAAACTCTGGGTCAGACAAAAAGTCTGGTATGAGCGATAAGCAGCTAAACAGAACAATAATAGGTATACTAAACCATACCTGAACCTGGACCTGCAACCAAAGAGTTAGCACTACATACCGTACAACACTCTAAGGTGCCACTGAACAGATGGTGTAAGGATAACGGGGGTGGGGTGTGCATGTCATAATGATGGCAAACAAATCAAACATAACAACCATCCTCACATCTCTCACTCAGTGCGTAAAGCATACGATATCTACCACTTCGATCACTAGGCCCATCGAAGTAGTGACGGAGTTCAACTTGTACAACCACTGCTACTACCAAGCTCACCCCGTGGAGTCATGACCAAACCTTTTACAAATGACCCCACTTCATTGGTCTATAGCTCTTTAGTCGTACCTAGGACACTGTGGCCCTGAATCCGTTCACGTACCCCCTACACATAGTGATCCAAAGTTATAAACATCAATAACTCCTAAGCACACGTCCCGCAGCGAAGCCCAACTCATGAAGTCGACTAGTTGGTTCCCAACTGGATCCTGAGTACAAACTTCCCATTGGACTACCTTTGCATCTCGGGTTTTGGGTCTCCTCCTTCTTCTCTGGATCGGTCTTCATTTCTTCACTTCACTTTGTTTCAGGTCGTGGTCATCAGCTCCTTGGTTCGGATCGGAATACCCCATATGGGTCGGGTCGTGCTTCTCCAGCTCGTGACTCATCGTCAGGTCCTGCTCATGATGCAACGCCATCGGTTCGGAGTCCACTAAGAGACTTGGATCGCGTCCCCTCTAGAGTGGTTCGGGTCGGGGTAGCTTCATGTTCACTAAGGCGGATCGGGTCGGAGGACTTTAGGTCGTGGCCCAGCATCGGTTCGTGATCCTCCTTGGCCATTGGTTCCTTAGCTCCTGAAGCAGTTCGTGAGTGGCATCGGTTCGAATCGGAGCTCCTTCTCACCAGCGGGTCGGATCGTGGAGCTTCCAGGCGAGCGGGTCGGATCGTGCTCTCCCCCTTCGATCTGATCCGGTTCAGGCAATTTCCTACAGTTCTTTCTAGCGACTGTTTTACGCCATTCGATGGCGTTTTCGACCAATCTAACACTTCTAGACAATCACAAATCATACCATACAGTCATAGCAACATGTACAATCAATCATAAACACCAAAACAACAACTATAGCATGTAAAATGGATCAAACATAGCCAAAACCCCATATTTTCCCTTAAGCATGTTTAAGCAAAACTAATGATATGATTAACAGAACTTAACCAAATTAACCCAAACTTTAAACAGAGGTCTAAAACAATATTTCAAATTATATGAATAATTTTCCAGAATTTTATCATGTCTAATTTCGTTAATCACCACTAATTACCCTTAATTAACCGTAATTAGTGCAAAACTATGCAAATCACTCACCTTTGCCACCATAAAACTCAGATCTGAAATGAATCTCTATTTTGGCGCTGTTCCCAAGGCAACACATCAACTCTATCTCAATCTCTATGCTAATCCGCCTCAATTTGATGTAGATTAGGCCAAAACTTGATTAAGAAGTGATTAGATGTGTATTTAAATGTTGGAGGCCATTGTTAGGTTGAAGAGAGGGTTTGTGGCGGTTGGAAAATGAGTGAAAAACCGAAATCCTAACCCTAGCAGCCCTTAAATAACTCAAATCCCGAAATCCCCCATTGGGCCTAGCTGTTAATCACCCGGTTAAGCCCAATTAAGCTGTTTTTCACTATCTGAAACTTGTTTCAGCCATATCTCCCAAGCGGTGAGTCCGTTTGGCTAATGCGACCACTCTACGGAATTGTAAACCATCATCCGGAGCCAATGGAAGTGGTTTCAGGTAAAACTCCTTTCCAATCAAAAGTTATGGCCAAAACAAGACCAACTAGGGGTGAAACGATCATTTAAAATCGGGAAAAATCATGAACATGGGAAATGACCCCAATAGTCGTCTCCCAAAGTTACATGACCATACGACTCCGTATGTGAAATCCAATATATATTCTATTGGCAACCGATTCGAAGAAAGAGAATTTGGGAGCCCCTACGGAACGATGTTTGAAGTGGTAATAGAATTTTAAATCTTTAAGAGTAAGTTCGGTTTGCAGAATCTCTACATAAGCAACATACAGAGTATACAAAGCCGCATAGGCATTTGGGTGGAGTTGCATGGGGGCAATCTGTAACTGTCTCAAGAGATCAACAACAAATGGAGGAAAAGGAGGAATAGTGTAACAACCTGCATTCTACGCATCGGAGGATCATAGAATATTTATTTCTTTCTTATACGAAGTCATATGGTCATGTAACTTTGGGAAACGACTATTGGGGTCATTTTCCATGTTCATGATTTTTGCCGATTTTTAAATGATCGTTTTGCGCCTAGCTGATCTTGTTTAGGCCATAACTTTTGATTGGAAAGGAGTTTTGACTTGAAACCACTTCCATTGGCTTCAGATGATGGTTTACCTTTCCGTAGAGTGGTCACATGTGAGAAATGGACTTACCGTTTGGGAGATATGGCCGAAATAATGTTTGAAAGCTGAAAAACGCTTAATCGGGCCAAATAGGGTGATTAGTGAATGGGCCCATAACCCATTTCGGGCTTAGGGTTATGGGGAGGCTGAAAAGAGTTAGGGTTTCATTCCATTTCAGTTTTCTAGCCTCCACTTACCTCTTAGAAACCCTAAAAATGGCCTCCAACCTCTAAATCACCTCCAAATCACTTCCTAATCAAGGATTAAGCTTAGCAACATCAAATCAAGGGAGATCTTCACCAAATCAAGATTAGAGCTGCTGTTTAGCATTGTTATTCGCGCCCAAACAGAGATTTATTTCAGATCTAAGATTTATTTGTGGCTAAGGTGAGTGATTTGCATAGTTCCTCACTAATTATGGTTAATTAAGGGTAATTAGTGTTAATTAGCGAATTTAAACATGATAAAAATCTGGAAAAATACTTATAAATTCATAAGTGATGTTTTAGACCTCTGATATGAACTTGGGTTAATTTGGTTAAGTTTTGCTAATCCTATCATTAATTATGTTTGAACATGTTTAAGGGAAAATATGGGGTTTTGGCTATGTTTGATCCATTTTAACTTATCATATTTATGTTATGGTGTTTGAGGTCACTTCTACTTATTGCTATGAATGTATGGTATGCTTTGTGATTGATTAGAATAGTTAGAATGGTCGAAAACGCCGTCGAATGGCGTAAAACACTCGCTAGAAAAGTTGCAGAAAAACAGTGTAGGTTTCGGATTGGATCGGAGGAATAGGCTCGGACCGGGTAGAGGACTGGGCAACGGATCATCGAACCGAACCAAGACTTGGCACAAGGGCAAGAAGGAAGGCCACAATGGTTGAACTGGGATCGGATCGAGGTAAAGAAGGGGGGATCGGATCGGGCTAAGGAAGGAGGAACCAGATCAACTCGAAGGGAAGTGAGGGGGAGCGGATCGGAGCGGATGGGAATAGGAATGGGGATCGGATCGGACTACAAGATCAAGACAGGGACGGAAGGAAGACAGTTGATGAACCGACCCGAGGTGACATGGAGAACCTGAACCGAACCGATGTGACATGGAGAACCCTAACCGAAGCGACGTACTACGAAGGGACTTAGAGGCCACGACCCGACCCGAAGCACTTGGAAGAACCCGATCCGAATCGACAGAGAAGAGGAGAAGAGATCCGAACCGATCCGGTGATGACCAATAACCCGAGATGCAAAGGTAGTCCAAATGGAAGTTATAGCTCAGGATCCAGTTGGGAACCAATGAGTTCACTTCATGGTTGGGCTTCGCTGCGGGACGTGTGCTAAGGAGTTGTCGACATTCATAACTTCAATTCACCACTGAAAGGGAATGATGGGCTACGTATCAGTGTAGTAGAGTCACTATGACTCGAGGGGCAAAGTGATCGTAGCAGGACTACGTACCAGTGCAGTAAAGTCACCATGACTCGAGGGGCAAAGTGATCGTAGTAAGACTATGAGCCAGTGCAGTGGAGCCATTGTGACTCCATGGGGCAGAGTGGATATAGTAAAGGATTAGTAAGGCTATGAGCCAGTGCAGTGGGGTGTGTACGACTCCATGGGGCAAAGGGGACATAGCGAAGGATTAGTGGCTATGGATCAGTGCAGTGAAGCCATTGTGACTTCATGGGGCAGAGTGATCATAGCAAAGTATTGGGTGATTGAAGTGGTGGATATCGTATACTTTACGCACTGAGTGAGAGATGTGAGGATGGTTGCTATGCTTGATTGTTTGTCATCATTATGACATGCACACCCCCACCCCCGTATTCTTGACACCGTATGTAGTGGCACCTTGGAGTATTGTATAGTATGTAGTGCTAACTCTTTGTTTGCAGGTCCAGGTTCAGGTATGGTTTAATATACCTGTTATTGTTCTGTTTAGCTGCTTATTGCTTATACCAGACTTTTTGTCTGACCCAGATTTTTATGTCTCTTCTTATTACTCTGGGTGTTCTCACGAGCAGACTAGATGTAACAACCCTGAATTTTAGGGCTAAATTTAAAATTTAAATTTAGTAATTTTAATGAGGTTTTGATATTTAAAATAATTTATTTAAAATAATAATGATTAAAATTTGATTTAAATCGAAGTCAGAATGAATAATTTAATTTTAATTATAAAAGGAGTTAGAAATAACGCTGTAGTTTGAAAAGTCAAACTTGAACTTTGACTGACCGTACAGGATGCAAAATTTAACGGATTTTAGTGAAACCAAAAATATTAGAATCTCTTTAAAATTATCTTTCTAACGAATCTGAAAAATTGAAATTTCATAACGGGAATCAAAAGTTATGTCAAAATTAAAATCTAGAAAGGTCGCTATGAAATTTATAAAGGTCAAAAATGCCACTTTTTGCATATGAAGGAACTTGGACTCGAAACCACTTCCATTGAGTTCAGAATAACGTTTCTGCATTGAAAAACAGTAAACACTTATATATTTTGAGTTTCGGGATTTATTTGTTTAAAAATGTATTTTTAATATTAAATATATTGGCCTTAAAAATAGTCATTTTTCAAACGACCTCTGTTTTCGACGAAACCACTTTTGTTGGAACCGGAATGTTAAATTATAGCTAGATTTCAATTTTTAGAATTTTTCGAATTAATATGTGAGCGTGGCGAAAGAAAATGTGTTTTGACTATTTAAGTTAAATTTAAACGCCTTAAAAATAGCCATTTTTCAAACAGTCTCAGAATTCGATGAAAATAATTTTGTTGGATTCGTATCGTCATAAGAAAGCTAAAAATATTTTTCTTGGAATTTTCTGAGGTCATATGTGGCCCCGACATATTTAAGTGTACGGTCAATATTTAATTAATTAATTTTTAATGGGATTTTAAATAAAAAAACGCTACAGACATCAGAATTGGGGCCTGAGACATAGCCCATTGCGTTCAGAAGGCCTCAAAACGTTAAGATCGACAGTAAGCAGGCCCAAATCGGAGACAGTCCAAAAATCCACCTTTTAAGCACGAATTTCGAGATTAAAATAATAATAAAAAATCCTAAAACCCTAACTCTAATTTTGGCCAGCCGCCATATCCAAAATCGAAGGCCAGAAAACACCCAAATTCAAACATCAATTTCTCTCAATCCGCTTAATGGATTTCAACAAATTATATATCAAATCGAAGAGAATTTCGGGAGCTTCGAATCTATACGGCTATGATTATCATTAGCGACACGAATTGTTCGATTTTGGGGCTGAGACATGGCAGGTTTGGGGCGGATTTGCGAGCTAGAGGGGAGGCCGAGTTCCTCCATGTCGGCGGCAGAGGTGGGTGTTGGCGCGAGCTTCGAGGCGGCGGAGTTTGATCGGCCTCTGGTGGCCTCGGGTAGCGTGCGTTCAGAAGGAGGATGAGGCCGACGATGGGTCTCGGCGGTTTTGGTTATACGACGAGGAAGAAAGGTCTTTTATTTTATATTATTTTATTTATTAAATATTTAAATTTTCCAATGTTTAGAATTCAATAACTTTCACATACGAGGTCCGTTTCACGAACCTTAAGTTGCGCTGGAATCAGAAAAATGAGATCTTCACGATGGCGCAGACCAGACCTGAAACGGGGACTATTGAAATTTCAGCAATTTTTGAATGCGAACGGGGTTTCAGAATCAAACCAAGGTGAGATTCTATTTTTTTTATATAATTAATTTAATTTAATTATATTATCATTATATAAAATGAATGTTGTATGGATTAAATTGTTGTATAGTGGGAATTGATGTTTGTGGCCTGTATTGTTATTGACGTGTTGTATGATTGATGTTGGAATTGATTATGGGAATTATTTTTCAATGTCAAGTAGAAAGATTATAATAAAAAGTTTAATCTTTTGTTTTGATTTATAAATAAAGTTTAATCTTTTGTTTTGATTTATAAATAAAGTTTAATCTTTTATCATGATTTACAAATCAAAGTTTTGATTTTCATTTTGAAATGAATAACATTAATAAAGATTCGATCTTTATTTTTGATTTGTTAAAATGAATCTTTGTGTTATTTATAAAACATGAAATCTTTTTGTTTATTTATAAAGATGAAACCTTTTTTTTGTTTATTCATAAAGACCAATTCTTTGTTTTTTAATTATAAAGGATGAAATTTTGTTTTGGTTACAAAAGAACAAATCTTTGATTTTGTTTATAAAGAACCAATCTTTGTTTTTGTTTATAAGAGATTAAATCTTTGTTTTTGTTTATAAAGCTTGAAACTTTATTTTTATTTATAAAGATCAAAACTTTATTTTTTATTTATAAAAAGTTGAACCTTTGGTTTTGTTAACAAAGATTACACCTTTGGTTTTGTTAACAAAGATTACACCTTTGGTTTTGTTAACAAAAAAAAAAATTACAACTTTGATTTTGTTTGCAAAGATTACAACTTTGATTTCGGTTACAAAAATTACAACTTTGTTTTTGATTATAAAAGGCTAAATCTTTGTTTTTGTCTATAAAGATTAAAACTTTGTTTTTGTGTATAACAGGCTAAATCTTTGTTTTGATTATAAAGATTACATCTTTATTTTGAAACGATCAAAATAAATAAAGTTTTGTTCTTTATTTTGAAACGATTAAAACTAATAAAGATTACATCTTTATTTTGAAACGATCAAAATAAATAAAGTTTTGTTCTTTATTTTGAAATGATTAAAATAAGTTTTGATCTTTATTTTTGAATAATTAAAGTTTTGATTTTTGTTTTTGAAATAAAAGATTTTATTTTTATTTTAAATTAGTTAAAAGAAATGTGTTGCAACATAAGTGTCATGTTATTATCATCTTGTTCAACATGAAAACTTGACATCGAATAGTTGAAACTTGAAATATGTGAACATGCCAAATTGTGTATGTTATGTATGTTTCTATTTAAGCACATGTATACACTGCCATTTACAAGTGACCTGACTTGTTTATGTGATTGGACGACCAATTTTCACACATCGTCCAGAAGCACAGTTTATTTTATTCGAACTTGTGTTGGTTGAAACCCCACATGGGTCAGGGGTTGACATTTGAATACACGTCACCCTTTTGGTTAATTAGAAATGCACTTTGGCTGTTAATGGATGTTTGATAATTGTTATGAGGTAAATGAATGAAATCCGTATAATTGAATTATATGGAAATGGTGGGGGTCTCATTCCAATTTTGAATGAAAGAAATAATTTTCCTTTATTATTCAATTAATGTAATTAATTGACGCTTGAATTAAGGAAACTAAATTTCTATTATTTATAAAGTTTTAATGAAATATTAAATTAGTAAAATTACATTCCAAATATAACAAGAAGATTGGAATTGAAAAGCTTTTGTTTTTATGTTAACACTAAATTTAAAAGATGTGATTTCAAAATTTAACATAAATCGATTGATTGGAAAAGATTACGTTTAATGTTGGAATGGTAGGTTTTGATATCGTAGTTAAAACCATTTTTGAAGTAATTATTATTATAATATTATAATAATATGGGAAGGTCGATATTTATTGAAAATTGGGAAGGCAATATAAAGTATATATCAATGTAAAGTTATACTTTGGAACATATGATATTTTAGAAGTTAGATATTTTTAAAATATGAAATACTTTAAAATAATATTTTTAGAAAATAATTATAATTATAATTATAATTGCTCTTGGACACGAGGTTAGGTCACGTTTATGGCGGAAGTCTGCCCGGAACCAACCGGCATATCCAACAGCCATAAATGTTGGGCCTAATGTGGGAGGTCCAAGTACACGAATACAAATTGGGTTTTGACTCGAGGTTAAGCCCAACTGTGGAATAAGTCTGCCCAGACCCAACCGGCATATCCAGTATCCACAAGTTGTAGGCCTAATGTGAGAAGTCTGGCCCATTATAAAACATAAATGGATAATATAACGAATTGGATTATTTAATCTATTTTAAATAGAAACATCATTTTAACCTGAATAAGTTTAATAACTTATATTATCCATTTTATAATGAATATTAAAAGAGTTAATTTCAAAATTAATATTTTGAAAATAATATTTTAATATGAGAAATGATATTTTGATCAGAATAAATGGTTTATTTATTTTAAAATAAATAAAAGGAATTAAAAATGGTTTTATTATAACCACGGATTTACAATAAAATTTGAATTTGGGTTTATCGTGAATTATGTTTTAAATAACATTTATTCTTTAACCCAGATTAATGAGGGGATTAATTTCCTAATATTTGATTAATTATTTAATAATGACTTTGGAAGGTTAAAACGAAATAAGGTTTTAATTAAAACTTTAATTAGATTGGAGAGGAATTAAGTAAATAAAATTACTGAATTAAGGATCGAAAATGGAGTTCCACCAGTTTAACTCCATGCGTTAATTAAATCTTTAATTAGATTTAAATGGGTAATGGAAATTAAGTTTACCTGAACCAATTGGGATAAAAGATCGGGATGGGGATTAATTATTTTATAATTATTTCGATAAGGCGTAAATTCCGATTAGATTGGATAAACCATAATTTGGTTTAATATGGATAAATAAAGATTGAAGATTAAATTAAAAAGATCATTTTGGTTTTGCATTGAAAGAGATAAGAATTATTATTTTTGTTTGGCATTAAAAGAATAGCAAAACTATTATTTTTGTTACATTGAAATTAAAAAAACAAAAATATTTTCATTTGTATAGAAATGAAGTTGACACCAAAATATATTGCATTTTTGGTTAGGAGTTGAATGACACAAAAATACTCATTTTTGTTAAATTATAAGTGACGTACAAAAATATTCATTTTTGTTGTAATTGGAATGACACACAAAATATACATTTTGTGTATATGATATGTATGGAAAATTGAAAAAAATAAATATGATAACATTGTTGGGTGTCATGATATATATCAATATTTGATATAAATGAGGATATTTGTCGTCAGCAAGATGAAGTGTAATAAAATACATTTCATTACACATTATAAACATATCGATAGGTTGTGAAACAAAAGATTCATTGTTTGTGGTGTTAATTTCGTTAATGAATTAGAATTTAATTATTGTTTTTATATAAATAAAAACAAAGATTGATCGTTACAAATTACGAATAACGATATGAAATGATTTCCAACTTATATATATACGAGAATTATTTGGAAAGTCCAAGTCTATCTCATTCCAAATAATTTGAACGACGTATAAAATTCAAGAGTTGAAGACGACGATTGAAGACCGACGATCTTCATATCGAATGGACGACGACTGCTGATGCCTTTGATTGGAGTAGCTACCTTGAAGGGGCTACAGTGGTGGCCGTCCGGACGTAGTGTTTGATTTGTACGGACTTGGCTTTCGCTCAGACCCAGAGCATAAGCTTATAAATGGATTGTGTGTCTGACATCGTACTTTATTAAATATCATGTTATTAGTCTTCTGTTGAATGTATGGATGTTTGGTGGCGGAGAATTTATTCTCTTGCTTAACACCCGTTCATATATTTCGGCAAAGGATTGGTAGTGTGATATGGAGTGACGATGTGGCATGCTAAGAGGCATATGATCAAGACTTTGTTGAAAAGCGGCCTTGTGGATGATCAAAGCATAGCCTGTTTAGGCATAACTTTGTGTATAGCGTGACTTCGCGAGCCTCACATACCGGCGGAGTCTAAAATGGGAGAAGGGAACGCAGGGAGAGCAGCACGTTTCTTTCTAGCTAGAAGTGGTGTTTGGGTTTTAACACGGCCCAACATTTTACTTATGTGGATGATGGAATGAGGCGCCTCGGATGATAGGTCCTATAGGACTGGGAAACGTGTGTTCAGGAATAACTAATCCGCAACTCGTATAGTGGACCGGCCCTGCAGCTTTCCAAGGGTTAACTGCAGGGAACCCTGAGACATTAGCTAGAGTGTTTCGAATCGGTAAGGAGCTCCTCCCTCGCCTTGACTCATGATGGAAACCCAATTTCCAATACGATCCTACAAACTTGATTGTATTACTAGTATGGAGGCATAGTATATGGTAGCTATGCTTCCTAGGATTGATACATTATGATTGAAATGTTTTTGAAACATATACACACTAATAATAATATCAAATTCGTTTTTATCGTATCAAGCACTTTTGACCATTATAAGGTAAAACCCTATCCTTTGGTTTGCGTTGCATTATGTGATGGAACTTGGGTCTTATGATGGTTTCATTTTTCTAAAAAGCATTGCGTTGTTTAACGATTTACTTTAATTTATGCACCGGCAATCCATTGGAGTAAACCCGTTCCGCGTTAGCGGCGTGATCTGTAATGACCCGGATTTTTAGCGACTTTGGTTATCGACATAAGCACGATGTCGATAACCAAAACATCGAAAAATCCTGGTAATTAGTGAAAGAAATTAGAGGGTGAGGAAAGATAAGATAGAAACTTAGAATAGAAGAAGAAGAACACAACATCAGAGTAACACGAATCTCACAACGGAACGAATAACATATAATATATGTAACATAACTTTGAAATATACATCTGTATTTGAATATACATCATTATCAAAGTACATCACTTACAACACAGCGGAAATAACTATAGCTATATGATCCTGAAGCTTCCTGCTCTAGCTCTTCCAGTATATCTGTAAATCCCGACTACTTGACTGCCCGTACAAATTTAGGCACCCTAGAGTTTAGGGAAAACAACAAAGTAAACTCCGGGTCAGTCATGGGACTGGTGTGAGTAAAACAGTTTAAACAGTTCAAGCAGGTAATCGACATCTCATAAGACCACGCCGTATAACGGAACGGGTTTTTCCCTTATGAGAATCCAAATTATCTTTATATCAAAACCTTTGATATTATGATAATGTCTATCAACCACAATATATATAATCATCTAGCAGAAACGCTTTCATCTCATGTTCTACATATATAGTATACAATCAGAACCGCAAGCACGTATTGGGTAATGGATTTCCAACTATGACAAGGTATGGAACCACCTTTCGCTCGTGTACCTCTAGAGAGGAATACACTGGGTTCAACAAGAACGTCTTGCAACCCGGCCACACATGACCGACCACTCATTTCGCTTGAGTGTATCGAATGTATATCACCAACGGTTGGGATCAGCAACCGTTTCCCGAATGGGACAACATCAACAATAGATTTTTAGAAGTAAATGAAACTCTAGATCAGGTGATTATACACCCTACTTCGGTGCGACCGACTTAGCCATGCTGCCTGCCCGATTTTTGTCATTTACCGGCTGTTGAGGCTAGAAGCTACGCTTTATCATCACATCAGATTCACTTTGAATGCCACATCGTCAAATCCATCAAATCACCGATTGACGTCTACAACAATACATTATGTGTTAGCTAAAAGAAGTTTCCTTCTCCGCTTCCACTCTTGGTACGGTTGGAGAAATCAATATACGTGATCGTCTGGACATACTCTGTCAGACATCCGTCCATACTAGTTATCCAGGAACAGGATGAACCGAAGGCACTATTCTGTAAATAGGATAGCCCTTGCATAACTCCGTCTTCAATTTCCTTTGGCATATATGATTCGCAACGTTTATGCCAATACAGAGTGGTTCTTTGGATAATAATCCAACCGGTCTCTCCATATTAACAACGTTAAAATGGTCAAAACTTCGATAGTCTGTGATTTAACTATCGAATAAAAATAGATGTGCAAACAACGATATTATTTCCAAATGGAAATTATATCGATCAAACATCGTTCAACATTCATCTCCTTAGTTCATTTTTCATCTCCTGTTTCCCTATATTCAACATTTCTTATTTTCTAAATTTAGAAAATATACGTTATTTAACAATGGAAAACATTTCCATTTCTCGTTTTCTTTATTAGAAAACATTTCTGGTTTCTTCTTTGGAAAACATTTCCAAAGCTTCTTCATTGGACTTAGACAGATGTTTAAACAAACCATCGCGATGCCAACTCAAACTATTTCCTTTACTGCCGAACCTTAACTATTCCTTAGTTAAAAACGAAGCCAATCAAGTTGGGGTAGAACTACCTCTCAGACCTTAACTGAACAACATTTCTAACTTTGAAATTGGCAAAGTTCACTTTATATTCCTTTTACTGACTTCCTTACTTAACCCTCCTTCGAATAGATCTCTATTTGATTTACTCTATTCACTTAACCCCTTTCGAGTAAACTATATTCGATTTACTAACTTTATTCGAATAAACTATATTCTATTAACTCCTTTTACTTTAACTCTAATCGATTAAACTAACATCGATTAACTCCTTTTTACTTTAACACTAATCGATTAACTAACATCGATTAACTCCTTTTACTTTACCTCTAATCGATTAAACTAACATCGATTAACTCCTTTTAACTTTCTATTCGAATAAACTATATTCGATTAACTCATTTGCTTTAACTCTAATCGATTAAACTAACATCGATTAACTCCTTTTACTTTCTATTCGAATAAACTATATTCGATTAACTCATTTGCTTTAACTCTAATTGATTAAACCAACATCGATTAACTCCTTTTAAATTTCTATTCGAATAAACTATATTCGATTAACTCATTTGCTTTAACTCTAATCGATTAAACTAACATCGATTAACTCCTTTTAACTTTAACACTAATCGATTAACTAACATCGATTAACTCCTTTTACTTTAACACTAATCGATTAAACTAACATCGATTAACTCCTTTTACTTTAACTCTAATCGATTAACTAACATCAATTAACTCCTTTTCAAATAAACTATTCATTTGTAAAGATTTACTTTTAGTAACGGTTCTTCATTTTACAAATGATTTCCTTTTATTCTAACTTATCCTTTGATTTTATAAATATTTCTTTTATAAAAATCCTTTTCCTTTTCTATATAAAATCCATCGATTTTATTTAAATAATTCATTTTCAAAATACACTTTGAAAATATTCCTTTATCAACATTCGGTATGTTATGGTATTCAACATATCAAATCACGATGATCAGTATCGTCCCAACACATATAACCGACAACAGATTATATATCACATCATATATCACAATATATGGAAAAACAGTAAAATAAATGTTGAGGAACCCAGTTGGGTTCCTCCAACCTGTTTCCCTGCATCACAGATGTTAAACAATATAGATAACATCACTTTTTAGTTCCATATGATATATTCTGTTAAACAGAATCAAATATAGAACTTCAACTAACTGACTAGCAGTTCAATCAAACAGTCAACACACAGTCAAACAGACAATTTCTAACAGTTCTAAAAATACAACATGAAATTATAAACTGTTCAGAGTTAGTGAGATTTTACTCACATTTGCGCATTAGCCGTTAAATAACGGTTTGCGCTATTTGATTCAGTCGGATAATTAATCTCGCCATAAATTGTAACGAGCTCGGATTCACTCCCGGTCAGTCTCATTGTGTTGCTCCCGTCCATACGATCCTAACGGATCCAACCGTTCGTGATTCTGATATCGTACGACAAAGTTATGATATTACGAAGTTTATAATATTTAAATTTAATTTAAACTTCATTAATAAAATAAATCGGGCTTTACCCTTTTGTTTTGGCCCAACACCCACTTCCCAAAACACCCGTAGCCGTGAACTCCTTCCCAAATCCTTGGACGAAATTCTGCTGCTCTAAACATTTTCCCTTTTCGAACAAAGCTCCTCCGCGTTCTATCCCTACTCAATGAAGATCGAAAACAACCACACCCATGAAATCTCCTACTCAATCTCTCCCATTCGATACTACTCTTACACAACTCGGTCTCCTCCTTCCCTGTGCGACTTCGCCCATTCCTCGCTGTAACAGTGCAGCTCGAGCACAGATTTTAGCACCGGATCTCCCAAAAACAAACACGCAACATCCAATTGCCATGCTGAAACCGAAATCGAACTCCAAACATGGTTTAAAGCTTAATATATCAATCGTTCTTGAACCCTAACTCGCCAAAGACCACACAGTATATCACGGCCACAAAAACTGACGCCGAAACAGAAATTCTTTATATAGTACTGAAGAGAATCTTGCCAGAAATCCATACGTATATATCTTGGGATTTATAACTTCGACTTGAATTTCTTCTCGGATTTTTCTTTTGGAATTTTACTTGCTGTGTTCTTGGGTTAATGCGGTTATATAGAGCTATGGGTGGTAGGCAACATTGGAGGTTGAGAAACGGTGAGGGGTGGCCTGCTGTGGATCCAAAGAAAAATAGGGAGGATATTTTTATTTTGATTTTTATATTTATTTTCGCCAATTTCTCCTTGTATCTGACTTCTAAAAATCCCAGTGATTACATACGATACCTAAAAATCACCAAACTGGACACGCACCTTCAGTTTGACATTACGGTCCCAACAAAACTAGTTTCGTCGAATTTCGACTCCGTATGCTCACACAGCGTATTTTTAACCGTTGAAATACTGACTATTTTTCACTCTAAAAATCCGTACGTCCACACAGTGACTCTAAAAATCACCAAACTTGGAATCTAACAACTATTTGACATTGCGGATCCAACAAAATTAGTTTCGTCGAATTCCGACTTCGTTTGCAAAAGTGGCTATTTTAAAAGCTCTAAATAGCCTATTTAAATATATAAATATATTTAAATATAATTAAATTAAATATTTAAAATTAAATATTATCGTCTATTCACAGTGGCATACCACACAGCTCTAGAATATTCCTGTATGTATTTACAACTCGATATTCACTTCTGGGTCAACCCGATATTTGATTTATATTGAAATCCCTTTTAAAAATCTAAATAATTCCTTTATAAATTATAAAGGAATTCCACAGCGACTATTCTAAAATTTGATTTGGACATACATCAAAATCTACACGACGAAATCCTGATTTTTCTCTTCCACTAGAAAGATATACTCCACCAGCTCCACACGTTTCTTGTTTCACAGAAATCCGATTTAAAACGAACACTGTATATTCAGTTGAAGTTCAGATCGCCGAATAGCGAACTGCAGCGCCATTTCGAGTTCGTTTATAATTATATTATAAACTATACGTTCAACTGTCGACGATTGAATATATTCATTATTCAAATTCAATTCCAAGCTGAAGTACATATTACAGATGATCCGGTTCACACCATATCATCATTTCGGCTAATCCTGATTATTTCAGAATTAAATATATTATTTAATTTATTATTTTAGTTAAAAATTCATCATTATTTAATTCCACGACCAATAAATTCTTTTAATTACCTTTTAAATAATTAAATAAATTAATTCTAATACCTCTGCCAATGCGGGTCATTACAATCTTCCCCACTTAAAATAATTTCGTCCTCGAAATTGCTAAAAGGTAGAGAACGACCCTATCGACTGGTTAGAACATATTTTTTCACTTCTTAACTCCAGTTTCAACTTGACCAATTTAAATTCAATTAAATTATTAATTAATTCTTATCAACGAAAATTTTCAAAAATCCTGAAAATTTTCTAACACCTTAACTCTTCGAAAAATTTCGCCAGCACCTCCTTTGTACTGGTCAATACGTCAAACTCCAACTCGCCTCTCTGGGCCATCTCCATCCCAAAAGAAAATCGAACAGCCAAGCGGCTTGCCTATTCGGCTCATAAATCTTATATCCAATAGAAATATAAACTTGTACCTTTTTGTCGGCATATCATTATACCCTTTACATCTGCTGTTAATTCAGCATATACCAATGTCATGCCAATCAAACTCCAAATCAGTTTTTATCTCCAACACAACCATTCGCTTATATCCAAGCCAAATTCCATTTCAACTCAAGTTCAATTCTTGATCTTCAATTCCTTAACTCCTCAATCCAATACCATTTCGGATTCTAATTTAACAAATCCAATTTATTCGATTTCAATTCAACTTCAGTTACCACTTAACTGACTTTACATTAATTCAAATATGATTTCACAAATTTCTGTTAAATTTGTTTTTAATTCAAACAGTCTTTCCCTGAGAGTTTTTAAACAGTTTACTCTTTTCAAAAATCAAATTTTCCTTTTTGAAATTCAACTGAGCCCATAATCAATATTCCATTAGTTAAATCACTTCTCTATTTCTTTATCAATATTTGTAAACCAAATATTTTCAATAACCATATTGGCCTTTTATGTCATTTGGAAAACATTTCCGAATATCACCTTCCTTTCTTTTCTAAATCAATAACCTTTATAATCCTATTTATAATTGGAAAATACTCCAATTACTTATCTCTTTTCCGATCTCGTTTATTTCTATACTTAGGAAATATTCTTAATTATATTTCCAAGCTTACACTTATTTGGGTTAAAACGCATGTTGTGTAAAACATCGTTACAACAACCCAAATACTATATTCAACTAACTCTTATTCAACATTGATCTTTGAGCCTGAAATCTTACTATTTATTTGTTAATAATGAAATCAATCAAGTTGGGATATAACTACCTCTCAGACCTTGACTGAATAATATTTATAACGTCAAAACAGATATGACTACTTACTCGAATAATCAATACCATACAACTACTTCTTCACTTTCAAACACGTATATGCTTCCTCTTTCTATTCTTACTAGATTTTATTCTTAGTCTTCCTTTTTGATTTTACTATTCTATTTCTAAGTTCGTTTCCTTATCGGCTTCTATATATATATACATCGATACGATGATTTCTAACTATTAAATCATCTTAAAAATATTCCAACTCCTTAAATTCCCGGAAAAATTCGCCATTACCTCCTTTGTACTAGGAGCATCGAGATATTTCAAATAGCCTCCCATGGCCCTCACCAATCAAAAAGAAAAAGAAAAAGCCAAGCGGCTAGCCGATACGGCGCATAAAAATCTCATATGGAATTAAATACATACCTTTTCGTCGAGCATTCTATCTATTTCACTTCTATACTATATTCCAAACCTGTCTCATGTATATCCATACATTTCTAATTCATTCCAACTTAATCCAATCATTTTAACTTAGTTCGTTAAGTGATTTTCAAATTACTGGTTTGCCCATTTCACCTTTTTATTTGAATATACATGTTCAAATATAGGTTTAACTTGTTTATCAACTAATTGAATTCCATTTCAATTTTATTTGAATTTCCTATATTCAAATTCCATTTTTATTCTCTTATTCAAATTCTATATTTGAATTTCATTTCAATTCACTTATTCAAATACTATATTTGAATTTCATTATTCAAATCTATTTTCAAACTCCATTTGAATTCTTATATTCAAATCTATTTGAATTCTCTTTATTTTATTTCAATTCCCTTTAATTCTTCTATATTCAAATTTCAATTTCAATTCTATTTGAATCTTCTTTATTCAAATTTCATTTCACTTTCGATATTCAAATCCTATATTTGAATCCCTTTATATTTTCTATATTCAAATTCTATATTTGAATTCCATTTGAATTTCTATATTCAAATTCTATATCACTTCCATTGAATTTCATATATTCAAACTCCCTTTGAATTTCTATATTCAAGTTCTATTTCAAACTTTCTTTATTCAAATCCTATATTCAAACTCCCTTGAATTATATATTCCAATTTCCATTCAACTCTATTTGAATTCTATATTCAAATTCCATTTTAAACTATTTGAATTCTATATTCAAATTCCATTTCAAACTATTTGAATTCTATATTCAAATTTCATTATTACTCTATATGAATTCTATATTGAATTTTCTATTATTTAAATCTTCTTTATTCAAATCTCATTTGAATTTCTATATTCAAATCCCCTTTGAATTTTCTATATTCAAATTCCATTTTAAACTATTTGAATTCTATATTCAAATTCCATTTCAAACTATTTGAATTCTATATTCAAATTTCATTATACTCTATATGAATTCTATATTCAATTTTCCATTATTTAAATTGTGGCAACAAGGAATTTCGCTCGATCCGAATCAGTCGCTAAACTGATCTAGACCTTTCGAAACACCTGATTGTTTGAGAACACGACAAAATAGAACACAAACAGAAGAACATTTCATTGTATATTACAACAATTCCATCAGAATACAAGAATATACAGAGTACGAATTAATATTACACAGAAAATATCAGAGATTTAAATTACATTTAAATACATCGCAGCGGAAAAACAATGTAAATCACAACTGAAAATAATGCACGGATACAGAGCTTTTCGAACATCGTTCCAGCTGTAAATCAGGATCCTGTGAATATAAATCTGCAAAACCAAAACTACTAGCTGCCCGTGTGGAAAATAGGGGCACCCAGAGTTTAGGTTAAAACAATAAACTCCAGGTCAGTCATGTGACTGGTGTGAGAACTAAAACAGTTATTAATCTTTGTTTTTAAAGTTAGGTAAATCAAGGGACCACGCCGTATAACACGGAACGGGTTTCCTCCCAAGAATACCAGTGCAGAAAACAAACAGCGCAATGCTAAATAAAGAACAATGAAGCTAATATAAGACCCAGGTCCCATCACACAATGCAACGCAAGCCGGAGGATAGGGTTTTCCCTTATAATAGCCAAATATGCTTGATACGCGAAATTTCATCTTATATTATTACTATAAGTGAAGAAAACAACTTCAAATATAAATATATCAATCATAGATGGCATGGGTACCATATATCATGTCGCCAATACTAGGCTCTAAAACCAAAACCGCAAAATGTCATATTTGGAAATTGGATTTCCATCATGGTGGCTCCTGATTTGAAAGATCGATCGCGTAGTGCCATCTCAACGGCTTACGTCTCAGCTAGAGAAAACACCGTAATGCACATCCGCACTTTCGGGAAATCGAGTATCACTGCGGCTTACGTCCCGGCGAGAGAAAACACCGCTTACCCTATCCCTCTGAGCACTAAGCTCACTCTCGGTCGACCGAATCCACGACACCACGAAGGTGCCCATCCACGAAAAAAGCATACTGATCAAACCATCAGTTTACCACCATACAGGGGTGTGAGGCTCGCGAATCAACGCTATACACAAAGCCATGCTATATTAAAGCTGCGCTTTGATCATCATCCACCAAACTTTGCTTTTCAACAAAAGTCTGGATCACTACATCTCAGCATGCCACACTATCAATCCATATCTTACCACTGATTTCTGCCAATATATAACCTCTAAGCTCGTATGTCTCAGAGAAGGGCGTTAAGCAAGAGAATAGATTCTCCGCCGCCAAACAGATATATATATTTAGCAGAGATCAATGAATACAATATAAAGGAATACAATGTCAGACACACCATCCATTTACAAGTCCGTTCTGGGTCTGAACGAAACCGGAGGCACTTTCCTCGCATATCCGTCGACCTCCAAGCACGTCCGGACGGCTACCACTTTAGCCCCCTTCAAGGTAGCTACTCCCATCGTGAGCGTCAGTAGCACCCATCCATTCGATGTGAAGATCGTCGGTCTTGCACCTTCTTCAATCTCTTCGACTTATCGTCGAATCGGTTATTCAGAATGGGTATAGACCCGGCCTTTCTGAATAACCCACGTTTATAATAAACAATTGTTATACAAACACAACATCGCCTCATTCCAATTCAGATATTCACACTCCTAGGGAGAGGTTCCCATTAATTTTATCAAAGATAAATTCTTTTAAATTTATTCTTTAATCTTCCTTTGGATATCATTTCAAACCATATTATGGTTTTCCAAACTAGTCGGGATTAGCGAACCACACCGAAATAATTATTTATTTTATTTCCCAATCCCAACCTATTTATCCCATGGAGCAAAACTGTTATTACCCCATAACTAACACCACAGTGTTATCGGTAAATTTAATTACCATTTCACGTTCAAATCTAATTAAAGATTTAACTATCGCTTTGGAGCAAAACTCGTAATACTCCATTCTCGCTCAATTTCTAAATTTGATAATTTAGATTATCAATTCACATTTCAATTTAATTGCTGATTCATTAAAACTCCTTTTACTGGGTTAAAGAACTAGGTGTTATTTAAAACACAGTTCACGACAAACCCAAATCACATTCTATTTATTATCGGGTTAAAGAACTAGTGTTATTTAAAACACCGTTCACGATAAACCCGTCTCAATTCCAATCAAATATATTAGAAATTCCGATTATTTAAAACCCCTTTTTAAATCTAATTTATTTATTTAAAAATAATTGGGTTTTAAATTTAGTTCAAAACTAGTTCATTTCGATAAAAATCTATTTTTATCCTTTCAAATATGGAGTTTTTCACCCCAATTTTTCCCAAATCATTTCTTATGATTTTACACAAATTATTACTATTTTTAATAATTTTATTAAGGCCCGTACAATTGATTTCCAACAATGGCCATCGAACTACACTTACAGCGACCTTTTTCAAATTTGATTTGGACGTAACTCCAAATCCAACCGTTAGATTTCAAATTTCTAATATTCGTTAGAAAGCTCTTTTCGATTCGAACCCAACGGTTCCGGTTTTAGGAGAATCCGACGGTCGGATCTCCCGTAATGTCCGTTTGAAATAAATGGTCGAAATTCACGAACTGCCGCGGCGCGGCGCGTTCTATTCAGGCCATTATATTATATATATAATATATATAATATATACTTCATCGATTTCTATTTAAAACGAATTATATAAATAGTTTTGAATTCATTTCAAAAACAATTTCAACCTATATTTCAAATTCAAATCAAAATTGAATTTTCTGTTATAAATCATTTTTACTTTCATTTCTATTTGATTTCAATTCAAATCGATTTTAATTCGATTCGAATTCATTTTGTTTTCTATTCAATTTGGTTTTCTATTCAAATCAAATTTGTTTCCTATTCAATTCATTTCAAAATCGTTTTCAATTCAATTCATTTCGAAATCGTTTTCAATTCAATTCATTTCGAAATCGTTTTCAATTCAATTCATTTCGAAATCGTTTTCAATTCAATTCATTTCGAAATCGTTTTCAATTCAATTCATTTCGAAATCGTTTTCAATTCAATTCATTTCGAAATCGTTTTCAATTCAATTCATTTCGAAATGAATAAAATCGATATAAATATCGTTCACGTCAAAATGGCGTCAATCTAATCAACACGGCTTCATATATTTCTATTTTCAAATATTCTATTTTTAATATTTCCTATTATCAAAATATTTGTTATTATCAAAATATTTCGTTCAACAAATGACTAATCTCAACGGATGAGTACAGTCAACACAAGAACCTTTGTTTTATCTTATCCTTTATTTTATAAATTGAAATGAGGCCCAATCAATCACCATATAATGTTAATTATATGGATTTTCATACATCACACGTATATAATAGCATTGAAAAATAATCAACCATCAACCAAAGTGCACTACACTGTATAAGCATCAAATATAGATATCTAACGCTTATAACAGCCTGTCAATCGATCGATCGACATATTTAATCAATCAGGATGAGTGAACTTCAAATTTCATCCCAACACCCGTGTGGGGTTTTAAACAATCAAACACATATTTAATTTGTACAGTTGGGCAATGTGTAAAATTTATCGGCCCAATCAATATCAGTCAAATCAGTGTATATAAACAAATTGGCCGATTTGTTTATAAAAATTTATTTATTTACTTTCACGTTAAAAATTATATTTTTAACGATAAAATATTTTATTTTAATACATGGATTTTTATTCAGTTCATTTACAAAATAGAAATGATATTTTTATTTTTCTAACTCATTTTAGAAAATTTCGGCGGCATAACGGCACGATACTAGAAACGGGACGAGGCCTAGCCTTATCCCCGGTCTAGTGAAGGCCCACGCCATTCACACATCAATCAAATCAATTTCATTTCACCAAACAATTCAATTCAAACCAAATAATCTAACCAACTACACAACCAAACAATTAAACAAACAAGTCATCCATGGTCTGTGGATGACGGGTGTCGGGTGCTACTAAACACCGTCTGCATCCTAGTATATATTTCTAACTAGAAATTTGAAATAAAAGTGAGGAGTTCTCACCGATAGCTATCCTAACTCCACGGCTCTTCTTTTATAGAAATCTTCGTTGTTCTCGCCTTTTTGTCACCTTCGTTGTTGTAGCCACAACATATGTAAAAATCGAATTTTTACTTCACTATTCAATATATAAAAATCGAATTTTTACTATGCTATTCAATATATAAAAATCGAATTTTTATCTTCACTATTCTAACAATAAAAATCGAATTTTTATACTTATGATAACCATTTCAAAACAAAGTTAATTTTATTTTAAAAACATATTTATTTTCAAAGCAATTGTATTTTAAAACAAAGTATATTTCTATTTTAAAAATGTGGTCTTTACTATTTTAAAAAAATGAGGTCTTTTCTAATTTAAAAACTTCATCTTTTCCATAGCAAAAGTATATAATAAAAATCCAATCTTTTTAGTTATATATATAAAAAAATCGAATCTTTTTATTTATAAACCCTTCCTTTATACTTTTAAAGATCGGGTCTTTATCCAATGTTATAATATATGAAAGTCATAACTTTCATAAGTGAAAATCATAGCTTTTCATGATTAAAAATCATATTCTTTCTATAAAAAAAAGGTATGCTTTTCATAATTAAAAATACAATCTTCTTGTTATTTTATTACATGTATATATAAAACGGATTTCATATGTATATATATAACCCATTACCTTTAAATAAATATACATATAAATTGATTTTAAAAATAATGCTTTATACCTAATTAAAACTGATAAAAAAATGTTTTAAATTAAAGTATAATCAGATTTACTATGCTTTATATAAATAAAAGAAACTGATAGAAAAAAACTAGTTTTATATATATATAAAAAAACTCACCTTTAATCGATTTCTGTTGCGTCGAACTGGAGCTGATGGTCGGAGGGGGTATTGGGGGTCAGGCGGAGGCTTAGACGACGGCGGAGGGTCGGGGTTTGGCCCTAGTGCGGGCGGCGGTGGTTAATCAATGCGTGGAGAGGCACAGCTAGGTGACGTTCGGTGGTTTTGGGGCTAGGGCGCGGGTTTCTAGAAGGAGAGAGAGAGAGGAGAGAGAGGCGGTGGAGGAGGGATTGATGGCGGCGACTGATGGGGGGGGGGGGGTGCGGCGGTCGTTGGATCGGCGGCGTCGCCCCCTTCTGATCTGAGAAGGATCGTTCGTATTTTTTTTCTCTTTTCCTGTTTGACTTTTGAAGAGATAGAAAAGGGCCAAGGGCCTTTATATAAAAATATATTTATTTAATTATTTAATTCCATAAAGTAACTTTTAATTTCGACCTCGAAACGAGACCCATCGCCTGTCGCCCCTAGCTAATTGCCCCCATTCCGAACACAATGGGATATGCATCGTAAGCTGATTCGGTGGTTACGATCAGTTTTCGTCAAAATCAACATATAACTCTATATATTGAATTTGAACGCGCATTTCAATTTACCGGGGCTACATACTCACTCTAAAAATTCCCAAAAAATATTTTCTAGCTTCGTATTGACGATACGGTCCTAACAAAACTAGTTTCGTCAAATTCCGAGACCGTTTGAAAAATGGCCAATTTCCAGTCGATTAAAATCAACTGAAACTGGTCAAACGCTTTTTCCCTTGCCACGCTCACATATTGATTCGAAAAATTATGAAATTTGAAATCTAGCAATATCCTTACATTCCGGATCCAATAAAAGTGGTTTCGTCGAAATCCGAGGTCGTTTGAAAAATGGCTATTTTCAGGGGCCGAAATTCCATAGCGACTATCCTGAAATTTCAACTGGACATATCTTTTGATTTCCGCTATGAAATTTCAATTTGTCAGATTCGTTGGAAAGATATTATCAATTAGATCCAAATATTTTTGGTTTCACTAAAATCCGGATTGTTTTGCACCCGGTACCTTCAATTGAAGTTTGAAATCGAATTATCGAACTACCGCGCCATTTTCAATTCCTTTTATAATTATAAATAAATATTTATATTCTAACGACGACATATATAATATATACGTTCGAATTCTGTTCAAAATAAATTTCTCGTCGATATTATTTAAAATAATCTATTTTAAATATCCAAAACTCGCTAAAATTGCCAAAATAAAAATTTCAAACTGGCTCGCATTTTACGGGTTGTTACAATCTCCCCCACTTAAAATCTTTTCGTCCTCGAAAAGGAACGAAGCTGAAAGTTGTTTGATTAATCAACTCTATGTTCGATCTGGCTTCCATTCTCCAACTTTTCAGTTTCTGAGAATTTTCAAAAATTTCAAAAATTTGGGTAACACCCTAAATTTTCGAAAAATTTCGCCATAACCTCCCCTGCAATGGGAGCATCGGGAAATCTCAAATAGCTTCCCCGGTCCTTCAGATCTCAAAAAGAAAAAGAAAAGGCCAAGTGGCTAGCCAATAGGCTCATAAAATCATCACCACCCAAACAAAACAGTAAATTATGATAAACGTGTACCTATTTGTCGGGCAAACAAATTTTATTCTTCTGCTCTAGCCTCCTTGCTATGACCTGTTCAATGTAAGTACATGTATATGCAAGCAAATGCGATAAATTTTCAATACAGTTCGATGTTTGGTGCTAAATTCAACTTGGTTCAACTTTTTTCTTACCTTAGTTATATTATACAATACCAACACATTTTAAAACAAAAAGCATAATTACGTTCATACAAGCATCATACATACATACATATATCCAAAATGCTAGTTCATTACATTAAAACCCAACTTTCTAGGAAGTCGTGCCTTCTTCTTGCATGATTTCCAAAGTTGATAGCTCCTTTCCCTTGGATTTCTTATCACCCTTCTTTAACGGGCAATCTCGGGCTAGATGCCCTACTTCTTTGCATTGAAAGCACTTCTTTTCCTTTACTAAATTTTTGGGTTTCTTCCTCATCTTCGGACACTTATGTACGAAATGCCCCGTCTCTTTGCATTTGAAACACACTATGTCCATTCTCATCATTTTCTCCCTGCTTTTCTTTCGCTCAGGGCACCGAATGGCATAATGTCCTTCTTTTCTGCATATGCGGCAATAAATACCCACGTACGTTCCTAAGTTCAACTCACGTTCTTTTTCTGCTTTCTGGTGAGCTCTCCTCGCTTGTTTCGGGGTCATCCAGAATTCAGTATGAGATAAGCCATAGTCGTCCATATCCTATATAATATTTTTAGGATTTTTGTCAAGAGAGTTTGCATTATTTTTCACTTAACAATCATCTTGATTATACTTCATTTATCATTCTAGTATATTTTTTTTTAGTTGAATCAATAAACAAACATCACAGCCATCAATCAATTTGTTGATTAGATTGTCAAATATATATGATTTTTATATACTCAAAAGTCAAATTTCAGTGTCAAGTCACAAACAGTAAATTTCAGTTAAGTTTTGTTCTCACACCAGTCGCTTGGAAATATATAGAAATCTCACTTTCGAAACTCGAAAACAAGTACTGGCGATGGGGCCCCATCACCAGAATTATTCCCGGGCAACTAGAGTATGATTCTATATCTATCCAGTATATTAAAACCTCGAATACACGCTTGCAAGGCATATATGCAAAATCTTTATATATTGGATTGTCCAAATCAATTTAAAATAAATAGTCAAACACGTATGATATGATTTAAATTTCAAAACAAAAATGGTTTTCATTTTAAAAATATACTCTTCACACTCGTTCTAGGATACTACTGATCATATCTCTAACGAGTCATTCTCATTGGACATTACTAATCCAATATCTGATGAATTCTTTCGTTTGGTTCTAATGTGTCACATTCTCTAGCTCTGTAAACCAGAGCTCTGATACCAACTGTGGCAACAAGGAATTTCGCTCGATCCGAATCAGTCGCTAAACTGATCTAGACCTTTCGAAACACCTGATTGTTTGAGAACACGACAAAATATAACACAAATAGAAGAACATTTCATTGTATATTACAACAATTCCATCAGAATACAAGAATATACAGAGTATGAATTAATATTACACAGAAAATATCAGAGATTTAAATTACATTTAAATACATCGCAGCGGAAAAACAATATAAATCACAACTGAAAATAATGCACGGATACAGAGCTTTCCGAACATCGTTCCAGCTGTAAATCAGGATCCTGTGAATATAAATCTGCAAAACCAAAACTACTAGCTGCCCGTGTGGAAAATAGGGGCACCCAGAGTTTAGGTTAAAACAATAAACTCCAGGTCAGTCATGTGACTGGTGTGAGAACTAAAACAGTTATTAATCTTTGTTTTTAAAGTTAGGTAAATCAAGGGACCACGCCGTATAACACGGAACGGGTTTCCTCCCAAGAATACCAGTGCAGAAAACAAACAGCGCAATGCTAAATAAAGAACAATGAAGCTATTATAAGACCCAGGTCCCATCACACAATGCAACGCAAGCCGGAGGATAGGGTTTTCCCTTATAATAGCCAAATATGCTTGATACGCGAAATTTCATCTTATATTATTACTATAAGTGAAGAAAACAACTTCAAATATAAATATATCAATCATAGACGGCATGGGTACCATATATCATGTCGCCAATACTAGGCTCTAAAACCAAAACCGTAAAATGTCATATTTGGAAATTGGATTTCCATCATGGTGGCTCCTGATTCGAAAGATCGATCGCGTAGTGCCATCTCAACGGCTTATGTCTCGGCTAGAGAAAACACCGTAATGCACATCCGCACTTTCGGGAAATCGAGTATCACTGCGGCTTACGTCCCGGCGAGAGAAAACACCGCTTACCCTATCCCTCTGAGCACTAAGCTCACTCTCGGTCGACCGAATCCACGACACCACGAAGGTGCCCATCCACGAAAAAATCATACTGATCAAACCATCAGTTTACCACCATACAGGGGTGTGAGGCTCGCGAATCAACGCTATACACAAAGCCATGCTATATTAAAGCTGCGCTTTGATCATCATCCACCAAACTTTGCTTTTCAACAAAAGTCTGGATCACTGCATCTCAGCATGCCACACTATCAATCCATATCGTACCACTGATTTCTGCCAATATATAACCTCTAAGCTCGTATGTCTCAGAGAAGGGCGTTAAGCAAGAGAATAAATTCTCCGCTGCCAAACAGATATATATTTAGCAGAGATCAACGAATACAATATAAAGGAATACAATGTCAGACACACCATCCATTTACAAGTCCGTTCTGGGTCTGAACGAAACCGGAGGCACTTTCCTCGCATATCCGTCGACCTCCAAGCACGTCCGGACGGCTACCACTTTAGCCCCCTTCAAGGTAGCTACTCCCATCGTAAGTGTCAGTAGCACCCATCCATTCGATGTGAAGATCGTCGGTCTTGCACCTTCTTCAATCTCTTCGACTTATCGTCGAATCGGTTATTCAGAATGGGTATAGACCCGGCCTTTCTGAATAACCCACGTTTATAATAAACAATTGTTATACAAACACAACATACGCCTCATTCCAATTCAGATATTCACACTCCTAGGGAGAGGTTCCCATTAATTTTATCAAAGATAAATTCTTTTAAATTTATTCTTTAATCTTCCTTTGGATATCATTTCAAACCATATTATGGTTTTCCAAACTAGTCGGGATTAGCGAACAACACCGAAGTAATTATTTATTTTATTTCCCAATCCCAACCTATTTATCCCATGGAGCAAAACTGTTATTACCCCATAACTAACACCACGGTGTTATCGGTAAATTTAATTACCATTTCACGTTCAAATCTAATTAAAGATTTAACTATCGCTTTGGAGCAAAACTGGTAATACTCCATTCTCGCTCAATTTCTAAATTTGATAATTTAGATTATCAATTCACATTTCAATTTAATTGCTGATTCATTAAAACTCCTTTTACTGGGTTAAAGAACTAGGTGTTATTTAAAACACAGTTCACGACAAACCCAAATCACATTCTATTTATTATCGGGTTAAAGAACTAGTGTTATTTAGAACACCGTTCACGATAAACCCATTTCAATTCCAATCAAATATATTAGAAATTCCGATTATTTAAAACCCCTTTTTAAATCTAATTTATTTATTTAAAAATAATTGGGTTTTAAATTTAGTTCAAAACTAGTTCATTTCGATAAAAATCTATTTTTATCCATTCAAATATGGAGTTTTTCAACCCAATTTTTCCCAAATCATTTCTTATGATTTTACACAAATTATTACTATTTTTAATAATTTTATTAAGGCCCGTACAATTGATTTCCAACAATGGCCATCGAACTGCACTTACAGCGACCGTTTTCAAATTTGATTTGGACGTAACTCCAAATCCAACCGTTAGATTTCAAATTTCTAATATTCGTTTGAAACCTCTTTTCGATTCGAACCCAACGGTTCCGGTTTTAGGAGAATCCGACGGTCGGATCTCCCGTAATGTCCGTTTGAAATAAATGGTCGAAATTCACGAACTGCCGCGGCGCGGCGCGTTCTATTCAGGCCATTATATAATATATATAATATATACTTCGTCGATTTCTATTTAAAACGAATTATATAAATAGTTTTGAATTCGTTTCAAAAACAATTTCAACCTATATTTCAAATTCAAATCAAAATTGAATTTTCTGTTATAAATCATTTTTACTTTCATTTCTATTTGATTTCAATTCAAATCGATTTTAATTCGATTCGAATTCATTTTGTTTTCTATTCAATTTGGTTTTCTATTCAAATCAAATTTGTTTCCTATTCAATTCATTTCGAAATCGTTTTCAATTCAATTCATTTCGAAATCGTTTTCAATTCAATTCATTTCGAAATCGTTTTCAATTCAATTCATTTCGAAATCGTTTTCAATTCAATTCATTTCGAAATCGTTTTCAATTCAATTCATTTTGAAATCGTTTTCAATTCAATTCATTTCGAAATCGTTTTCAATTCAATTCATTTCGAAATGAATAAAATCGATATAAATATCGTTCACGTCAAAATGGCGTCAATCTAATCAACACGGCTTCATATATTTCTATTTTCAAATATTCTATTTCAAATATTTCCTATTATCAAAATATTTGTTATTATCAAAATATTTCGTTCAACACATGACTAATCTCAACGGATGAGTACAGTCAACACAAGAACCTTTGTTTTATCTTATCCTTTATTTTCTAAATTGAAATGAGGCCCAATCAATCACCATATAATGTTAATTATATGGATTTTCATACATCACACGTATATAATAGCATTGAAAAATAATCAACCATCAACCAAAGTGCACTACACTGTATTAGCATCAAATATAGATATTTAATGCTTATAACAGCCTGTCAATCAATCGATCGACATATTTAATCAATCAGGATGAGTGAACTTCAAATTTCATCCCAACACCCGTGTGGGGTTTCAAACAATCAAACACATATTTAATTTGTACAGTTGGGCGATGTGTAAAATTTATCGGCTCAATCAATATCAGTCAAATCAGTGTATATAAACAAATCGGCCGATTTGTTTATAAAAATTTATTTATTCACTTTCACGTTAAAAATTATATTTTTAACGATAAAATATTTTATTTTAATACATGGATTTTTATTCAGTTCATTTACAAAATAGAAATGATATTTTTATTTTTCTAACTCATTTTAGAAAATTTCGGCGGCATAACGGCACGATACTAGAAACGGGACGAGGCCTAGCCTTATCCCCGGTCTAGTGAAGGCCCACGCCATTCACACATCAATCAAATCAATTTCATTTCACCAAACAATTCAATTCAAACCAAATAATCTAACCAACTACACAACCAAACAATTAAACAAACAAGTCATCCATGGTCTGTGGATGACGGGTGTCGGGTGCTACTAAACACCGTCTGCATCCTAGTATATATTTCTAACTAGAAATTTGAAATAAAAGTGAGGAGTTCTCACCGATAGCTATCCTAACTCCACGGCTCTTCTTTTATAGAAATCTTCGTTGTTCTCGCCTTTTTGTCACCTTCGTTGTTGTAGCCACTACATATGTAAAAATCGAATTTTTACTTCACTATTCAATATATAAAAATCGAATTTTTACTATGCTATTCAATATATAAAAATCGAATTTTTATCTTCACTATTCTAACAATAAAAATCGAATTTTTATACTTATGATAACCATTTCAAAACAAAGTTAATTTTATTTTAAAAACATATTTATTTTCAAAGCAATTGTATTTTAAAACAAAGTATATTTCTATTTTAAAAATGTGGTCTTTACTATTTTAAAAAAATGAGGTCTTTTCTAATTTAAAAACTTCATCTTTTCCATAGCAAAAGTATATAATAAAAATCCAATCTTTTTAGTTATATATATAAAAAATCAAATCTTTTTATTTATAAACCCTTCCTTTATACTTTTAAAGATCGGGTCTTTATCCAATGTTATAATATATGAAAGTCATAACTTTCATAAGTGAAAATCATAGCTTTTCATGATTAAAAATCATATTCTTTCTATAAAAAAAAGGTATGCTTTTCATAATTAAAAATACAATCTTCTTGTTATTTTATTACATGTATATATAAAACGGATTTCATATGTATATATATAACCCATTACCTTTAAATAAATATATATATAAATTGATTTTAAAAATAATGCTTTATACCTAATTAAAACTGATAAAAAATGTTTTAAATTAAAGTATAATCAGATTTACTATGCTTTATATAAATAAAAGAAACTAATAGAAAAAAACTAGTTTTATATATATAAAAAAAAACTCACCTTTAATCGATTTCTGCTGCGTCGAACTGGAGCTGATGGTCGGAGGGGGTATTGGGGGTCAGGCGGAGGCTTAGACGACGGCGGAGGGTCAGGGTTTGGCCCTAGTGCGGGCGGCGGTGGTCAGTCAACGCGTGGAGAGGCGCAGCTAGGTGACGTTCGGTGGTTTTGGGTCTAGGGCGCGGGTTTCTAGAAGGAGAGAGAGGCGGTGGAGGAGGGATTGATGGCGGCGGCTGATGGGGGGGGGGGGGGTGCGACGGTCGTTGGATCGGCGGCGTCGCCCCCTTCTGATCTGAGAAGGATCGTTCGTATTTTTTTTCTCTTTTCCTGTTTGACTTTTGAAGAGATAGAAAAGGGCCAAGGGCCTTTATATAAAAATATATTTATTTAATTATTTAATTCCATAAAGTAACTTTTAATTTCGACCTCGAAACGAGACCCACCGCCTGTCGTCCCTAGCTAATTGCCCCCATTCCGAACACAATGGGATATGCATCGTAAGCTGATTCGGTCGTTACGATCAGTTTTCGTCAAAATCAACATATAACTCTATATATTGAATTTGAACGCGCATTTCAATTTACCGGGGCTACATACTCACTCTAAAAATTCCCGAAAAATATTTTCTAGCTTCGTATTGACGATACGGTCCTAACAAAACTAGTTTCGTCAAATTCCGAGACCGTTTGAAAAATGGCCAATTTCCAGTCGATTAAAATCAACTAAAACTGGTCAAACGCTTTTTCCCTTGCCACGCTCACATATTGATTCGAAAAATTATGAAATTTGAAATCTAGCAATATCCTTACATCCCGGATCCAATAAAAGTGGTTTCGTCGAAATCCGAGGTCGTTTGAAAAATGGCTATTTTCAGGGGCCGAAATTCCATAACGACTATCCTGAAATTTCAACTGGACATATCTTTTGATTTCCGCTATGAAATTTCAATTTGTCGGATTCGTTGGAAAGATATTATCAATTAGATCCAAATATTTTTGGTTTCACTAAAATCCGGATTGTTTTGCACCCGGTACATTCAATTGAAGTTTGAAATCGAATTATCGAACTACCGCGCCATTTTCAATTCCTTTTATAATTATAAATAAATATTTATATTCTAACGACGACATATATAATATATACGTTCGAATTCTGTTCAAAATAAATTTCTCGTCGATATTATTTAAAATAATCTATTTTAAATATCCAAAACTCGCTAAAATTGCCAAAATAAAAATTTCAAACTGGCTCGCATTTTACGGGTTGTTACATAAATCTTCTTTATTCAAATCTCATTTGAATTTCTGTATTCAAATCCCCTTTGAATTTTCTATATTCAAATTCCATGTTTGAACCTCCTTTCTTCAAATTCCTTTTCAAACTTTCTTTATTCATTCTTTACATAAGTCTCGATTTCAATTCCTTTTGAAATCGATATTACTACCTTTGGAAAATAGATTTCCCTTTCAACTTCACACTTGTATTTTTATTTCTGAATTATCCAATGATAATTCTTTTCACTTCATTTATAAACTTCGTTTATAAAGGAACATCTCGTTTTATTTCTTTTAAACAAGTTAATATTTCAAATCTATTTAAAAGTTCAAATTCTATATTTTAAATCCCATTTTGAAATTCAACGCAACTTGTTTTTCTCAAAACAAATTCAAAACAGTATATCTGGTAGTAATTCGTCACTTACAACTCGAAAATGAACACTGATGATGCAGCTGTCATCATCAGAATCTATTTTCCAGTGATCGAAGTGAGTTCAATACTATAAAACCATTTCTAAACATTTCCACTTTGAAATTCATTTCAAAATATAATTCATACTGCTTGTAAAATAATTTAAAATCTACCAGGATCTTAAATTTTCCTTATTTTTAATCCAAATCCATCTACAAACACTTATCCAATTTTCCAGCATTTTAACTCAATTTCTGGTTTAAATTTCAGATTTAACTCATCTAGTTTCATGTATTTCACTTATATGAATTCTGATTGGTTATTTACATAACCATTTAATTTATAATCTTACTCGATTATAATAACAACCAATATATCCAATATATTAAAATTTTGATATATATATCTTCTCTATATCAAGATATACCTTAGGTAAACTTATTTTAATTTACCCTCTTTTCAAAACATATCGTGTCGACCCATCGTATTCGAGTGTTTATAAACTCCTACCGATACAGTGGATCAAACTGATCGACCAAAACTGATAAACAACTCAACCAATGAATCTGCACAATATAAAACAAATTTTTATATCAAATACAAATACGTTCACTCGTATATATACACTCAAACTCAATCTAGGGTATTACTAACCCTATCTCTACCGAGTCACGCCACAGAGCCAAGTAATTCTTAACTTAAGCTCTGATACCAACTGTAATGACCCGGATTTTTAGCAACTTTGGTTATCGACATAAGCACGATGTCGATAACCAAAACATCGAAAAATCCTGGTAATTAGTGAATGAAATTAGAGGGTGAGGAAAGATAAGATAGAAACTTAGAATAGAAGTAGAAGAACACAACATCAGAGTAACATGAATCTCACAGCGGAACGAATAACATATAATATATGTAACATAACTTTGAAATATACATCTGTATTTGAATATACATCATTATCAAAGTACAACACTTACAACACAACGGAAATAACTATAACTATATGATCCTGAAGCTTCCTGCTCCAGCTCTTCCAGTATATTTGTAAATCCCGACTACTTGACTGTCTGTACAAATTTAGGCACCCAAGAGTGTAGGGAAAACAAAAAAGTAAACTCCGGGTCAGTCATGGGACTGGTGTGAGTAAAACAGTTTAAACAGTTCAAGCAGGTAATCGACATCTCATAAGACCACGCCGTATAACAGAACGGGTTTTTCCCTTATGAGAATCCAAATTATCTTTATATCAAAACCTTTGATATTATGATAATGTCTATCAACCACAATATATATATAATCATCTAGCAGATGCGCTTTCACCTCACGTTCTACATATATAGTATACAATCAGAACCGGAAGCACGTATTGGGTAATAGATTTCCAACTATGACAAGGTATGGAACCACCTTTCGCTCGTGTACCTCTAGAGAGGAATACACTGGGTTCAACAAGAACATCTTGCAACCCAGCCACACATGACCGACCACTCATTTCGCTTGAGTGTATCGAATGTATATCACCAACGGTTGGGATCAGCAACCATTTCCCGAATGGGACAGCATCAACAATAGATTTTTAGAAGTAAATGAAACTCTAGATCAGGTGATTATACACCCTACTTCTGTGCGACCTACTTAGCCATGCTGCCTGCCCGATTTCTGTCATTTACCGGATGTTGAGGATAGAAGCTACGCTTTATCATCGCATCAGATTCACTTTGAATGCCACATCGTCAAATCCATCAAATCACCGATTGACGTCTACAACAATACATTATGTGTTAGCTAAAAGAAGTTTCCTTCTCCGCTTCCACTCTTGGTACGGTTGGAGAAATCAATATACGTGATCGTCTGGACATACTCTGTCAGACATCCGTCCATACAAGTCATCCAGGAACAGGATAAACCGAAGGCACTATTCTGTAAACAGGATAACCCTTGCATAACTCCGTCTTCAATTTCCTTTGGCATATATGATTCGCAACGTTTATGCCAATACAGAGTGGTTCTTTGGATAATAATCCAATCGGTCTCTCCATATTAACAACGTTAAAATGGTCAAAACTTCGATAGTCTGTGATTTAACTATCGAATAAAAACAGATGTGCAAACAACGATATTATTTCCAAATGGAAATTATATCGATCAAACATAATTCAACATTCATCTCCTTAGTTCATTTTTCATCTCCTGTTTCCCTATATTCAACATTTCTTATTTTCTAAATTTAGAAAATATACGTTATTTAACAATGGAAAACATTTCCATTTCTCGTTTTCTTTATTAGAAAACATTTCTGGTTTCTTCTTTGGAAAACATTTCCAAAGCTTCTTCATTGGACTTAGACAGATGTTTAAACAAACCATCGCGATGCCAACTCAAACTATTTCCTTTACTGCCGAACCTTAACTATTCCTTAGTTAAAAACGAAGCCAATCAAGTTGGGGTAGAACTACCTCTCAGACCTTAACTGAACAACATTTCTAACTTTGAAATTGGCAAAGTTCACTTCATATCCCTTTTACTGACTATCTTACTTAACCCTCCTTCGAATAGATCTCTATTTGATTTACTCTATTCACTTAACCCCTTTCGAATAAACTATATTCGATTTACTAACTTTATTCGAATAAACTATATTCTATTAACTCCTTTTACTTTAACTCTAATCGATTAAACTAACATCGATTAACTCCTTTTAACTTTAACACTAATCGATTAACTAACATCGATTAACTCCTTTTACTTTACCTCTAATCGATTAAACTAACATCGATTAACTCCTTTTAACTTTCTATTCGAATAAACTATATTCGATTAACTCATTTGCTTTAACTCTAATCGATTAAACTAACATCGATTAACTCCTTTTACTTTCTATTCAAATAAACTATATTCGATTAACTCATTTTCTTTAACTCTAATTGATTAAACTAACATCGATTAACTCCTTTTAACTTTCTATTCGAATAAACTATATTCGATTAACTCATTTGCTTTAACTCTAATCGATTAAACTAACATCGATTAACTCCTTTTAACTTTAACACTAATCGATTAACTAACATCGATTAACTCCTTTTACTTTAACACTAATCGATTAAACTAACATCGATTAACTCCTTTTACTTTAACTCTAATCGATTAACTAACATCGATTAACTCCTTTTCGAATAAACTATTCATTTGTAAAGATTTACTTTTAGTAACGGTTCTTCACTTTACAAATGATTTCCTTTTATTCTAACTTATTCTTTGATTTTATAAATATTTCTTTTATAAAAATCCTTTTCTTTTTCTATATAAAATCCATCGATTTTATATAAATAATTCATTTTCAAAATACACTTTGAAAATATTCCTTTATCAACATTCGGTATGTTATGGTATTCAACATATCAAATCACGATGATCAGTATCGTCCCAACACATATAACCGACAACAGATTATATATCACATCATATATCACAATATATGAAAAACAGTAAAATAAATGTTGAGGAACCCAGTTGGGTTCCTCCAACCTGTTTCCCTGCATCACAGATGTTAAACAATATAGATAACATCACTTTATAGTTCCATATGATATATTTTGTTAAATAGAATCAAATATAGAACTTCAACTAACTGACTAGCAGTTCAATCAAACAGTCAACACACAGTCAAACAGACAATTTCTAACAGTTCTAAAAATAAAACATGAAATTATAAACTGTTCAGAGTTAGTGAGATTTTACTCACATTTGCGCGTTAGCCGTTAAATAACGGTTTGCGCTATTTGATTCAGTCGGATAATTTATCTCGCCATAAATTGTAACGAGCTCGGATTCACTCCCGGTCAGTCTCATTGTGTTGCTCCCGTCCATACGATCCTAACGGATCCAACCGTTCATGATTCTGATATCGTACGACAAAGTTATGATATTACGAAGTTTATAATATTTAAATTTAATTTAAACTTCATTAATAAAATAAATCGGGCTTTACCCTTTTGTTTTGGCCCAACACCCACTTCCCAAAACACCCGTAGCCGTGAACTCCTTCTTCCCAAATCCTTGGACGAAATTCTGCTGCTCTAAACATTTTCCCTTTTCGAACAAAGCTCCTCCGCGTTCTATACCTACTCAATGAAGATCGAAAACAACCACACCCATGAAATCTCCTACTCAATCTCTCCCATTCGATACTACTCTTACACAACTCGGTCTCCTCCTTCCCTGTGCGACTTCGCCCATTCCTCGCTGTAACAGTGCAGCTCGAGCACAGATTTTAGCACCGGATCTCCCAAAAACAAACACGCAACATCCAATTGCCATGCTGAAACCGAAATCGAACTCCAAACATGGTTTAAAGCTTAATATATCAATCGTTCTTGAACCCTAACTCGCCAAAGACCACAAAGTATATCGCAGCCACAAAAACTGACGCCGAAACAGAAATTCTTTATATAGTACTGAAGAGAATCTTGCCATACGTATATATCTTGGGATTTATTACTTCGACTTGAATTTCTTCTCGGATTTTTCTTTTGGAATTTTACTTGCTGTGTTCTTGGGTTAATGCGGTTATATAGAGCTGTGGGTGGTAGGTAACATTGGAGGTTGAGAAACGGTGAGGGGTGGCCTGCTGTGGATCCAAAGAAAAATAGGGAGGATATTTTTAATTTGATTTTTATATTTATTTTCGCCAGTTTCTCCTTGTATCTGACTTCTAAAAATCCCAGTGATTACATACGATACCTAAAAATCACCAAACTGGACACGCACCTTCAGTTTGACATTACGGTCCCAACGAAACTAGTTTCGTCGAATTCCGACTCCGTATGCTCACACAGCGTATTTTTGACCGTTGAAATACTGACTATTTTTCACTCTAAAAATCCGTACGTCCACACAGTGACTCTAAAAATCACCAAACTTGGAATCTAACAACTATTTGACATTGCGGATCCAACAAAATTAGTTTCGTCGAATTCCGACTTCGTTTGCAAAAGTGGCTATTTTAAAAGCTCTAAATAGCCTATTTAAATATATAAATATATTTAAATATATAATTAAATTAAATATTTAAAATTAAATATTATCGTCTATATTCACAGTGGCATACCACACGGCTCTAGAATATTCCTGTATGTATTTACAACTCGATATTCACTTCTGGGTCAACCCGATATTTGATTTATATTGAAATCCCTTTTAAAAATCTAAATAATTCCTTTATAAATTATAAAGGAATTCCACAGCGACTTTTCTAAAATTTGATTTGGACATACATCAAAATCCACACGACGAAATCCTGATTTTTCTCTTCCACTAGAAAGATATACTCCACCAGCTCCACACGTTTCTTGTTTCACAGAAATCCGATTTAAAACGAACACTGTATTTTCAGTTGAAGTTCAGATCGCCAAATAGCGAACTGCAGCGCCATTTCGAGCTCGTTTATAATTATATTATAAACTATACGTTCAACTGTCGACGATTGAATATATTCATTATTCAAATTCAATTCCAAGCTGAAGTACATATTACAGATGATCCGGTTCACGCCATGTCGTCATTTCGGCTAATCCTGATTATTTCAGAATTAAATATATTATTTAATTTATTATTTTAATTAAATATTCATCATTATTTAATTCCACGACCAATAAATTCTTTTAATTACCTTTTAAATAATTAAATAAATTAGTTCTAATACCTCTGCCAATGCGGGTCATTACATGATCCATGGATTTGCCTTATTGCTATTAGTTAAGAATTCTCACACCAGTCCCATGACTGACCCGTTGTTTGTTTCCACCTTTACAAACTCGGGTGCCCTCTTTCCACACGGGCAGTCGAGTAGTTTGTCTACAGGTTCTTATCTCGAGCAGGATGCTGGATTGAAGCTTAAAGCTGTGTCCAGAGCATAGTTATCTTGCGCTGTATCTATGTTTCCGCTGTATTGTATTAAAATATTGTAATTTATCTTCCGTTGTAATTTATTCGATGTACTCTGATATTCTGTACTCTGATGTTATATTATCATGATATAATAAAAGTCTGGTGTTGTTGTTCTGATGTTGTTGTTTTCCCAGAGTTAACGTATGCGGATTTTGAACGGTTTTGGTCGATTTTGCGATCGATTAAGGTCGGGCGAATGCGTGTCGTTACACTAGAGACAGGTTAGCTGGTGATGTGCGAGTAGCGGATTCGGAGGCGAGCAGGAGGCTTCCACGTATGATATATATAGATATTCTCTCTATGTCGTTGGTGGTCACTACTTGGGCATCAGTAGTGTACCTCCCTTACCTTGCTTTTGCTTTTAGAGACAGTTTGAAAAGTTGTAATAATGATGATGTGGAACATAAGCTATATTATGATTTTCCGCTGCTATGATAGTTTTTCAACTTATGCACTGTCTCACCTATTTTATGTCAAGTATGTTGTTATTATATTTTGTTCTATGCGCTGTGAGAAATTCTACAGGTTCTTTTTTGATTCTTCGTCTTCTTCCTTTCTTTTTGACGACCGTCCCGTGCTAACTGGACATGTGTACAACGCACTTATGGAAGAAATGTCGGTTGGTGCGGGCGGGCTGTCACAAATAGTCCCTACCCAGCACATGAGTCGACTAATGGTCATGTACCCTTCTGGGGCAGAATGAGGTCTGTCCTCGCCTTCTGGAACTTTCACATCGTCCCAGGGAATCCCGTGTCTTAAACATATTTTCTTAAGTTTTATATCGTCTAGCTTAGAGGGTAAGGAATCTGTGAATTTTTCTATCACCTTAGCACCCGGAATTTCATCGGGAGCTCGATCATCATCATCTTCAGGGGACGTGCTTTCAGAGGTTGTTGATTCTATATCGGTCTCTATTTCGTAATCAGGATCGGATTTTTCCTCACTTGAATCTGAGGAAAGCACATCAGGATTATGATGTATTCATGTCTCTGATTCGGTACTTTCACTCGATGTCTGTAACACCCCACCTCCGCTAGGGTCACTCACAAAGGGAATGCACTAGGTTTGGTGAAGCATTATCGAGGTAAACATGCACAGAAATATTACAAGACAGAACACACACACACACACACACACACACACACACACACACACACACACACACACACACACACACACACACACACATATATATATATATAAAACAGCGGAAGTAAAACCAACTTTCATATCATTAATAAATAAGGTCTAAAGCCTTTTACATCAGAATACATCAAAACCTGTCTTGCAATAATAAAGAAGCATAAAACCATTTCATAAATTATTCCCCAAGTAAACCAGTAAAGTAGCCATAGCCAAGAAAAGTCCAAGCCATGCGTGATGACCTTCAAACAGAAGAAGTCCAAACTAACAATAGCATTTCCTCCCTGTAACCTGGGGGGGGGGGAACGGAAGACAAGAGGCGAAATAAAACGGGGTCAGTCATAAAGACTGGTAAGCCCTATCTACTATCAGTATATAAACTAGTAAAGTTAACTGGCATGAGGAACTGAGATGAACATAAGTATGATGACAAGATAGATAAGCTAAACCAAAATAACAGGATGCACTACTGTACCAAGATACACGAGTGTGTCATGATAAACTATGGTGTCAAGATAAATCAAGGTATCACATTTTCAGGTTTCTATCAAGTATACTATCCCAAGGTATCTATCCTGTATAACATCCCACGGTATCTATCATGTATATTTCCCCTAGTTCTAACATGTATATTTGCTCTGCACCTTTCGTACTAATATCCCAACCCGCGTCATGTGTTAACTATGAATGTCCCTTGCCCAATGTCATGTAATGGTCCATGTCAACCTAATATATAGCATATGTAGGTTTTCCTAACTCGTATGTTTCTTCCCATGTATAAGTTCAGTCCTTTGCCGTAGGCCATACGGGCTTTCCCATGTGAACATTTTATCCTTGAGGTTATTTTGGACTGCTACCCTTGATCTAGTTATGTTTTCTTACCATGAACTATCGCGTGTCCACTTAGGATTTATGCCACCTAGGACCACTAGGGATTATGCTACCTAATGAACGTTTCCGTTTCTCGGTTTGGGTTCAGCCACCTAGGGCCACTAGGGATTATACCACCCGTCAACCGCGCCCTTTATCCCACGTATGTATCGTGAATCGGTTTCCATGTCTAGATGCACATGTTCCTCAATGTGCCATCCGAGTTCCGTGCCAGGGCAAAACAAGAAATACGGAACTCGGTCGGGAGCTTTAAGTCGTCTACTGATGCAGATATCAAGGTCTGTTTTTGTACCCGTGGCTATGGTCCCACGTGACCCCTCCCTCAACTACTGAAAGGCAATCCAAGAAAAATCATGTATGAGAACTACACTAAGGCCCATCGATGCCCACTTCCAGATAGCCAACCTCACCCATAACTTGATAGCTAGTATATGGTCTTTTGGGAGTTCCCTGCCTTTCCGTACGTACACGCTTGACTAAAGATGGTAGGTAGTCGGCGACCTGCTATCCCGAGGCAAAATCAAGTATCGTCGACTCCACGCTAACTCATCCTAGTCTTTAGGTCGCTCGCATAGTAACCAAGGCATACTCTTGGCTCTTCTACCGCAGACCTTAACCTCTGTGAGGCCGGGTTTCATGGACCACACGCCACGTCACAGAGGGATACCAAGAGTACCCTCACGTTCCCCGAAGCTTCCGCTTCATTACCCAGTTCGCTGGAGCTTTTATCCAAGTCAAATAACTTGCTCCTCCTCGTATACTAAGCGATGACCTACCGTACCAGGTTACTCATCTCTTTATGAACTAATCCCGTGTCCTTAGCTAAGAATTATTACTTAGTTACCCTTAACCAAGGTTTACCACTTAGCCCCTCTTTCCCCCATCCTTGTTAACTACGATTTCCAACCTAGTCCCCTGAGCTAGGGTTTTATCAAATGGGTTAAGTGTTGTTATCCAAGTTCATGACTTAACCCGCCTATGAATCATGTCAAGATTGGCTAAGTACTCAAGTTCAAGGCTTAGCCCTACAAGTTGGTTAAGTGTACCAAGAAGCTCGTGACTTAACCCTATCAAGTCAAATTGGTTAAGTATTTATTTGTCTTAACCCTATCAGATTATCATGTTAGATTGATTAAGCATAGATTATCTTAATCCCATCAGATTATCGAGTCGGATTGGTTAGGTATGGGTTAGCTTAACCCCATCCACTAATCGTATTACAATGGTTAAGCCTAATTTTGAAAGGCCTTGTGACTTGACCCTATCAGGTCCACCTATTAGATTGGTTAAGTATAGGTTACTTAACCTCATCGAATCATCATGTATAATTGGTCAAGTATAAGTTACTTAGCCCCATTAAATTACCGTGTTAAGTTGGTTAAGTACTGGTTACTTAACCCCATTAAATTACCGTGTTAAGTTGGTTAAGTACTGGTTACTTAACCTCATTGAATTACCACGTTTAGATTGGTTAAGTGTTTAACTTAACCCCATCGAATTACCGTGTTTAGATTAGTTAAGTGAAGGTTGCTTAACCCCATCTAATTACCGTTTTTAGATTAGTTAAGTGAAGGTTACTTAACCCCATATAATTACCAAGTCGGATTAGTTAAGCGTAAATTACTTAACCCCATCCCCTAATTGTCTTGTATGGTTAAGTGTCATTAGTCAAATTTACTTAACCTTATCATGTGGCATTAATTTAATTAATGCACTCTCATCCTCTCACATTAGACTTTGTTGTGGTTACTAGTTAAGCCAGGCGGGTCCGGGTAGTTTTACACCACAACCTAGTCTAACCTCGGGTCTTAAGCGCGTCATGACCAACTTCTCACATTGGATCCTATTGTTTGTAGCCACTAGTTAAGCCGGGCGGGTCCGGGTAGATTTATGCTACAAACTCAACCCAACCTCGAGTTGGTCATTTTCATGTTTGGTCTAGTGCCTTATTACACTTACAACCCATACGTGTCAAGTTTTCAAGTCCTATGCTCATAGCCAAAGTTACATGTTGTCATGTTTATACCCATTTACCCGAATCATGTTTCACGTCATTAAAGTTTTACCCATAACGTAAACCAACGCTTTTAAACTCGCATATACATTCGCAACAACGCATAATGGATTAAAAGAAGGAACTTGGCAAAGGCATGACAAAAAGGGGTATAAGGCAACAAGTTAAACATGGTGGCAAATGAGGTATAAACGTGTTCATTAACTTGCATATTACATTATTAGGCCTCAAAAACATGCACAACCTCAAACTTAGCACATAGGTGAATCATGGTGATAAATGACATAGAAAGATGACTAGAAGTTCGCATATGGCATTACATGTAAGCTATCATAAGGGACATGATAGTTCTCATGTTGCCAAAATGCAACATTCAACATAAAGTTTATATCTTTAAGCCCACAAGATCAAGATAATGACTTTTTAGTCATGATAGGATACATAACATGATAGCATGCAGCATACTTAATGTTCAAACCCAACTTACAACATGTCACATTAAGTTTAAAGTTAATATCTAAGAGTAGGAAGAGGGCTTACAATGCTACGAAGGCACAAATCAACATATAAAACAAAGATTGAGACGAAGCCATTCATGCTATCACCCAAAAACCCCAAAAGAACAAGCTCCAAATGAAACCCTTGAGCAAATATCAATAAAAATCCTTGCTTTGAAGAAGAAAGGTTTCAACTTTGGCTTTGAATGAAGCTTATGAGCTCTCATGCAAGATCCTTGCTTTTTGGTCAAGAAAAGGTTGCAACTTTGGCTAGAATGCAACTTATGAACTCTCATACAAACATGAAATCACTCAAATGATAATAGAATCTCTCATGAATGAAGAAATGAGGCTCCTTTACTTTGAAACTAGCTTAGAACACTTAAGCTATCATGAAGAAGAAGATGGAGGCCATGGGTTGAAGTGGAGGCCATGATGAGGAATCATTTTGGCATAGTTTAGTTGTAGGATCAATTTATGAGGGTTTTAGGAGAGGGTTAGGGGTCTTTTTATAGAAGACTAGGATAGTTTTAGCCATAGGATAAACCCTAGTTTAGATCCTAGCCATCCAAAGCATGTCTTGGGGAAGAAGTCAAGTCTAAAAAATGGAGTGGTGTCTTAACCAGGCCTAAAAATGGAGTGGTGTCTTAATTGGGCTTAATTTCAAATCTGTTTTCGGATTTGAATTTCCGTGAAACTTTGCGAGGCCATATCTCGGTCATACGAACTCCGATTTACGAAATTTCGGACTCTATTTCGCGTATTTTTCCGAGATGAACGCAATGGCGCGACCCGTTTATCCTGATTCGGGTTTTATAATTAAATTCTGCCTTGATTCTTGTCTTAACACGTTGTTAAAATTTGGGTTGTTACATTCTCCCCTCCTTTAAGGATTTCGTCCCCGAAATCTCCAAGTTAGGAAGAACGTATCCTACCATCCATCATCCATCTACTCAAAACATCATCCACAGGCAACCATTGTCCTTAGAAGATTTCTAATGCCATATGAACACATGCAGAAAGTGTGTGTATATGTTCCTTAGCTAATGCTAATGATCAGGCCTGAATGATCTTTCTAATGCAAAGTATGTTTAGTGCCATGAATCCAACATGTATGCAAATAATCCTAGTCATATAAGTACTACATGCGTGCACAAACATTCATTCATATGCAACATCCGCATGACAACACATTCAATTTCATCCATAAACAAGTATAAATACTCGTGCATATGCAATATGAAATGTGAGTGCGTCGATCTAGTATCTAATGTGTATTCGCGCATCCACGAGCAACCACTTGCAACCACTTGCAACATATCAAACATAACATGTTTCAAGCACATGTTTACATCCATAGGATTCTACCTAAGGTTCCCAAGATAAGATCGAGGAGATAAACAAGACAAACTCCTTACAGGGTTTGCAACAGAAACAGGACCGAGAGGATATCCACCAAGCGATAGCATGCAAGCAAGCTCTACAGGAGAACCAGGGATCAACCATATACTCTTAAAAAGAGATATGATGCGCGCGCCTAAGCCGCATTTCCTTGAGCTTAATTCCATTGTGCCTTGACCATCTTTGACTTCATGATTTTCGTAGCTCCTTGATTCCCATTTCCAAGATATGAGTTGGAACTCATTTCACTGTCGCCTCTCGTTCCACTTTCACTTATTCTTTCCCTAGCATACTTGGCTCAAATATATCCGCGTACTCATGCAAGCTCTCCAAAATTCACTAGTGAATTCTGGATCTCGTCTACCGATGCCCATCCATGTTACCACGTGCACTTACTAGGGTGGTTCCCATGCTCAAGTGGAATGAACTATCCGTCTTAGCAGTGAATTCTACTCGAACGGATTACCAACAACTACATCATGAGATTCTAGGTAACTAGCCATGACAGAACCTAGAAGGTTACATGAGACTTCGAGGGTATTACCAAAGCAAGCCAAGAGTCTGACTACCCTCTTTTCAAAACCGAGAATGATATCCCTTACTGGATAACCACTTTACCCCTAGAATCCATCCATGGCTCAGCAATTAGAAGTACTGCTTCTAATCTCAACACTTGGCATAGACGTTCTCAAATCCAACAAGTCATGAATAAATGGACCGACTCTCCAACCAGATTTTGGGACAAAACTGGGATCCTTTACCATGCTAGTACTAAGGTGCAGAGACTCAACTATCTAAGCAGACTTAAATGATACGATGATCAAGACAAAGTCTGGACGGGATGATAGAAAATAACGACTGAACCTTTACCAGAAACGGTACCATCTCTTTTAGGCACCCTAGAAATGGGAGCACCCAATTGCCCTCTCCGATGATCTTGTCCTTGTCCTCCTTGATGGACTAAACCATACCAACAAGTTGCTTATCCTTAAGCCCGCGTCCTCTATCCTGACTCTTATTATCCTTCCTTGTACCACGGCAACAGGTCTCTCGAGAACCACCTCCATCCTACGGGAAACACCCACGTGGCTAGACAAAGATTAGTCACAGTTAGGACTACTGTGACGACAGATGGAGGAAAGAAAGGAAAAGAGATTCAATCAAGGAATCAAAGGATAATGCTAATGGCCTTTGGGGAATAGCCTTTTGAAACAAACTTTTCTTGAAAAATGCTTCTTTGTAAACGGTTTTTCAAATAGTTTTCAGAAGGTTTTAAAAACTTTTGCCCAGTCTGGTAACCTTCTGCTCTGATACCAAATGTAACACCCCACCTCCGCTAGGGTCACTCACAAAGGGAATGCACTAGGTTTGGTGAAGCATTATCGAGGTAAACATGCACAGAAATATTACAAGACAGAACATATATATATAAAACAGCGGAAGTAAAACCAACTTTCATATCATTAATAAATAAGGTCTAAAGCCTTTTACATCAGAATACATCAAAACCTGTCTTGCAATAATAAAGAAGCATAAAACCATTTCATAAATTATTCCCCAAGTAAACCAGTAAAGTAGCCATAGCCAAGAAAAGTCCAAGCCATGCGTGATGACCTTCAAACAGAAGAAGTCCAAACTAACAATAGCATTTCCTCCCTATAACCTGTGGGGGGGGGGGGGGGGAACGGAAGACAAGAGGCGAAACAAAACGGGGTCAGTCATAAAGACTGGTAAGCCCTATCTACTATCAGTATATAAACTAGTAAAGTTAACTGGCATGAGGAACTGAGATGAACATAAGTATGATGACAAGATAGATAAGCTAAACCAAAATAACAGGATGCACTACTGTACCAAGATACACGAGTGTGTCATGATAAACTACGGTGTCAAGATAAATCAAGGTATCACATTTTCAGGTTTCTATCAAGTATACTATCCCAAGGTATCTATCCTGTATAACATCCCACGGTATCTATCATGTATATTTCCCCTAGTTCTAACATGTATATTTGCTCTGCACCTTTCGTACTAATATCCCAACCCGCGTCATGTGTTAACTATGAATGTCCCTTGCCCAATGTCATGTAATGGTCCATGTCAACCTAATATATAGCATATGTAGGTTTTCCTAACTCGTATGTTTCTTTCCATGTATAAGTTCAGTCCTTTGCCGTAGGCCATACGGGCTTTCCCATGTGAACATTTTATCCTTGAGGTTATTTTGGACTGCTACCCTTGATCTAGTTATGTTTTCTTACCATGAACTATCGCGTGTTCACTTAGGATTTATGCCACCTAGGACCACTAGGGATTATGCTACCTAATGAACGTTTCCGTGTCTCGGTTTGGGTTCAGCCACCTAGGGCCACTAGGGATTATGCCACCCGTCAACCGCGCCCTTTATCCCACGTATGTATCGTGAATCGGTTTCCATGTCTAGATGCACATGTTCCTCAATGTGCCATCCGAGTTCCGTGCCAGGGCAAAACAAGAAATACGGAACTCGGTCGGGAGCTTTAAGTCGTCTGCTGATGCAGATATCAAGGTCTGTTTTTGTACCCGTGGCTATGGTCTCACGTGACCCCTCCCTTAACTACTGAAAGGAAATCCAAGAAAAATCATGTATGAGAACTACACTAAGGCCCATCGATGCCCACTTCCAGATAGCCAACCTCACCCATAACTTGATAGCTAGTATATGGTCTTTTGGGAGTTCCCTGCCTTTCCGTACGTACACGCTTGACTAAAGATGGTAGGTAGTTGGCGACCTGCTATCTCGGGGCAAAATCAAGTATCGTCGACTCCACGCTAACTCATCCTAGTCTTTAGGTCGCTTGCATAGCAACCAAGGCATACTCTTGGCTCTTCTACCGCAGACCTTAACCTCTGTGAGGCCGGGTTTCATGGACCACACGCCACCTCATAGAGGGATACCAAGAGTACCCTCACGTTCCCCGAAGCTTCCGCTTCGTTACCCAGTTCGCTGGAGCTTTTATCCAAGTCAGATAACTTGCACCTCCTCGTGTACTAAGCGATGACCTACCGTACCAGGTTACTCATCTCTTTATGAACTAGTCCCATGTCCTTAGCTAAGAATTATTACTTAGTTACCCTTAACTAAGGTTTACCACTTAGCCCCTCTTTCCGCTATCCTTGTTAACTACGATTTCCAACCTAGTCCCCTGAGCTAGGGTTTTGTCAAATGGGTTAAGTGTTGTTATCCAAGTTCATGACTTAACCCGCCTACGAATCATGTCAAGATTGGCTAAGTACTCAAGTTCAAGGCTTAGCCCTACAAGTTGGTTAAGTGTACCAAGAAGCTCGTGACTTAACCCTATCAAGTCAAATTGGTTAAGTATTTATTTGTCTTAACCCTATCAGATTATCATGTTAGATTGATTAAGCATAGACTATCTTAATCCCATCAGATTATCGAGTCAGATTGGTTAGGTATGGGTTAGCTTAACCCCATCCACTAATCGTATTACAATGGTTAAGCCTAATTTTGAAAGGCCTTGTGACTTGACCCTATCAGGTCCACCTATTAGATTGGTTAAGTATAGGTTACTTAACCTCATCAAATCATCATGTATAATTGGTCAAGTATAAGTTACTTAGCCCCAATAAATTACCGTGTTAAGTTGGTTAAGTACTGGTTACTTAACCCCATTAAATTACCGTGTTAAGTTGGTTAAGTACTGGTTACTTAACCTCATTGAATTACCACGTTTAGATTGGTTAAGTGTTTAACTTAACCCCATCGAATTACCGTGTTTAGATTAGTTAAGTGAAGGTTACTTAACCCCATCTAATTACCGTGTTTAGATTAGTTAATTGAAGGTTACTTAACCCCATCTAATTACCAAGTCGGATTAGTTAAGCATAAATTACTTAACCCCATCCCCTAATTGTCTTGTATGGTTAAGTGTCATTAGTCAAACTTACTTAACCTTATCATGTGGCATTAATTTAATTAATGCACTCTCAACCTCTCACATTAGACTTTGTTGTGGTTACTAGTTAAGCCGGGCGGGTCCGGGTAGTTTTACACCACAACCTAGTCTAACCTCGGGTCTTAAGCGCGTCATGACCAACTTCTCACATTGGATCCTATTGTTTGTAGCCACTAGTTAAGCCGGGCGGGTCCGGGTAGATTTTTGCTACAAACTCAACCCAACCTCGAGTTGGCCATTTTCATGTTTGGTCTAGTGCCTTATTACACTTACAACCCATACGTGTCAAGTTTTCAAGTCCCATGCTCATAGCCAAAGTTACATGTTGTCATGTTTATACCCATTTACCCAAATCATGTTTCACGTCATTAAAGTTTTACCCATAACGTAACCCAACGCTTTTAAACTTGCATATACATTCTCAACAACGCATAATGGATTAAAAGAAGGAACTTGGCAAAGGCATGACAAAAAGGAGTATAAGGCCACAAGTTAAACATGGTGGCAAATGAGGTATAAACGTGTTCATTAACTTGCATATTACATTATTAGGCCTCAAAAACATGCACAACCTCAAACTTAGCACATAGGTGAATCATGGTGATAAATGACATAGAAAGATGACTAGAAGTTCGCATATGACATTACATGTAAGCTATCATAAGGGACATGATAGTTCTCATGTTGCCAAAATGCAACATTCAACATAAATTTTATATCTTTAAGCCCACAAGATCAAGATAATGACTTTTTAGTCATGATAGGATACATAACATGATAGCATGCAACATACTTAATGTTCAAACCCAACTTACAACATGTCACATTAAGTTTAAAGTTAATATCTAAGAGTAGGAAGAGGGCTTACAATGCTATGAAGGCACAAATCAACATATAAAACAAAGATTGAGATGAAGCCATTCATGCTAGCACCCAAAAACCCCAAAAGAACAAGCTCCAAATGAAACCCTTGAGCAAATATCAATAAAAATCCTTGCTTTGAAGAAGAAAGGTTTCAACTTTGGCTTTGAATGAAGCTTATGAGCTCTCATGCAAGATCCTTGCTTTTTGGTCAAGAAAAGGTTGCAACTTTGGCTAGAATGCAACTTATGAACTCTCATACAAACATGAAATCACTCAAATGATAATAGAATCTCTCATGAATGAAGAAATGAGGCTCCTTTACTTTGAAACTAGCTTAGAACACTTAAGCTATCATGAAGAAGAAGATGGAGGCCATGGGTTGAAGTGGAGGCCATGATGAGGAATCATTTTGGCATAGTTTAGTTGTAGGATCAATTTATGAGGGTTTTAGGAGAGGGTTAGGGGTCTTTTTATAGAAGACTAGGATAGTTTTAGCCATAGGATAAACCCTAGTTTAGATCCTAGCCATCCAAAGCATGTCTTGGGGAAGAAGTCAAGTCTAAAAAATGGAGTGGTGTCTTAACCAGGCCTAAAAATGGAGTGGTGTCTTAATTGGGCTGAATTTCAAATCTGTTTTCGGATTTGAATTTTCGTGAAACTTTGCGAGGCCATATCTCGGTCATACGAACTCCGATTTACGAAATTTCGGACTCTATTTCGCGTATTTTTCCGAGACGAACACAATGGCGCAACCCGTTTATCCTGATTCAGGTTTTATAATTAAATTCTGCCTTGATTCTTGTCTTAACACGTTGTTAAAATTCGGGTTGTTACAATGTCTTAGTCACTTGTTTATCCGACATAGCTGTGTTTTACAGCCGCCATCGATCCCTTCTCTCGAACCCTAGCTCGCGATCTCCAGAAAATAGCTTCCTCTTCCGATTTAAGCCAAAACAAAGTTGGTAATCATGTCAACAAGGCTTTAATGCAGCTTTACTCTCGTTTTCCTGGAGTTTTTTCACTAATTTGAGAGGAGAGAGTGGCTAAATTTCGTGGTGTTCAAGGCTTTAGGGGCGACGATGGTTGATGGGTTTAGGCATTTGGGAGGAGAGGAGAAAAGTTGAAGAAGAGAGAAGGAGATGCTGACCAGTTTGGATCGTTTGCAAGGTTTGGGTCCGGATCGCAACGCCATTGGGGTGGAGAAGATGAGGTGTAGTCGATGTCTACGGATCAGATCGTGGTATTGAAATGGATCGCGGAGATAGAAAGATCGGAGGGGAATTTGTGGTGTGAAGTCAGGCAGTGGATCGGATCGTTGATGGAGATGAATTGGGTCATGACGCCTTGTGTTAACCATAGGAGTTCCACGATCCGCTCGTATATTCCGATTCGAACCGCATCACGATCCCATGTCCCACGATCTGATACACATCCCACAATCCGATCCCTTCATCTCTATCGAACCTGGCTGGTCAGCGATCACAAACACTTTAACTTAAACAATGTATTGCTATCACAAGACTTTGAATAGTTAGGTTAGAGCCTTCAAGATGAACTTCTTGGACTGATTCCGCACCATAACTCAACAGCATACTCATTGCGCTCATTCAATTTATGTTACGACTTTACTTTCTGGTATCACACACACTTTCACACACGAGCACTTGCACATACACGGGGCTAACGGGTAACTATGTTCTAATTTTTGCTTACCAACACAGCTATGTCGGATAAACAAGTGACTGAGACATCGAGTGAAAGTATCGAATCAGAGACATTAATACATCATAATCCTAATGTGTTTTCCTCAGATTCAAGTGAGGAAAAATCCTATCCTGATTACGAAACAGAGACCGATATAGAATTAACAACTTCTGAAAGCACATCCCTTGAAGATGAGGATGATCGAGCTCCCGATGAAATTCCGGGTACTAAGGAGATAGAAAAATTCACAAATTCCTTACCCTCTAAGCTAGATGATATAAAACTTAAGAAAATATGTTTAAGACACGGGATTCCCTGGGACGATGTGAAAGTTCTAGAAGGCGAGGACAAACCTCCTTCTGCCCCAGAAGGGTACATGACCATTAGTCGACTCATGTGCTGGGTAGGGGCTATTCCTCCTTTTTCCTCCATTTGTTATTGATCTCTTGAGACAGTTACAGATTGCCCCCATGCAACTCCACCCGAATGCCTATGCGGCTTTGTATACTTTGTACGTTGCTTATGTGGAGATTCTGCAGACCTGGCTTACTCTTAAAGATTTAAAATTCTATTACCACTTCAAACATCGTTCTGCAGGGGCTCCCAATTTCTCTTTCTTTGAATCGGTTGCCAATAGAAAAGTTGTGACGGATGGTTATAGTAATATAGGGGATGTCAAATCTGGCTGGTTCTATATAAAACAACAAGCCGGATGCGCGAGGAGGTGGCTACAAGCGAGTATGTTTCCAACATTTCCGTGTTTAATTCGAATCCATAATTTTAGTGTTAACGAATCATTTTGTTCCACACAGATCACAACTTTGAGAGAACAGAAGGATCGTTATACGAAGATCGAATGTCTCGCCTCCTCAAGAGTAACTCAGATTTCTTAAGGATTAAGAAATGTATCACTAACGAAAACCTTCATAAACACCGTCTCTTATACATAAGGTTCGGACTCAGAGCGGGCGGTAAACCTTATAAATATATACCTCCAACTGAAGGAGAAGGAACTTCTCAAGCTGTAAAGACAACCACTCTTCGCAAGAGTCCTTTGCCGATGATTAATCAGGATGACGAGGATTTAAACGTATACAAAGGAGATGAGGAACGAGACGATGAATCAAGTATATATTCTATGAATCTTCGATGCGTAGAATGCGGGTCGTTACATACATCTACTTTATAATCTCACAATAATGTCATAAAGTTGAAGATACGATAAATGAGATTGTCGAAATCTCCATTACATAGTCGTTTCTGATGAACATAGCAAGTATTTTGAGGAATCGATGTGGATGGCTGCCATGGCTCTGAAGTCAGGTTCGGATCTCAGCCAAAAGTCCTCCTCTTTGTTATGTAGCATGGTGTATTTACAGGCGACAGGCTTCAACAATCCGAGTTGCAATGTGTCGGTTGGTCCATGTGAATAGTAGATGATGGAGCCAGGTCTTGATTACGTGTAGAGGTCCCCTCCAATATGTGGCCGCATAATTATAGCTTGATCCAAGTTTATATGCTTTAGAATAGGTAGTTGAACCAAGTAAGTAGGCTATGAGACAGATCCCAAGACGAAGTCAACGCTGTAGTGTAAGCTGATCTCAAGACCATCTAGCCCAGGTCTTTTGGGCTGAAATGCTTCTATCCAAGAGCCCTCGAGCCAAGGAGCCTCAAGCCAAGAATGTCCGGGCTTGTCCAAGTCCGTGCTCGAGCCCTGAGCGATCCTGTGATGGGTCCATGGGTTGAAGACCTTGCCAAAAGGCAGGTCAACACTTTGCCCCCCCAAAGTACATCGTGTGGCAAACATGATGTACTTTGAGTAAATCGAACTACATCTCTTTGGAATGTCATTCATCTTCGAGAAAGCAATGTTTAATTGTCATATATTTGGAGTTAAACCTGAAGCTTGAATTCTTTTTTCTTTTCTCTGTGGAAACAACATGTCATATATTACACCGCCATTTGTGGTACCTATCGAGCCAAAGTTCAAGGCTGGAGTAGTTTAGATGAGTAGGTAATCACTTACGCTTCATCGAGTAAAGAGGTCGAATGATATCATCATAAGTCAAGCTGGGCCGCTGGCTTCTGTACATGGTCATTCATAAACTCTTCACCAAATTGTGTCATCTTCTTATGCAAGTCGAGAGCATGGCCAAGTGTAAGGTCACATCAGACCATTAGCCACACACAAATCAGTGCATAGTTTGGTTATCCAAGTCATGAGATAGTGTAGAAAATCAGAAATGGCATGTGAACTTGACATCGCATATGGGTTTTTACTTACCGAGTCATTGGAATAGTAGGCTAGGAATCCATGATCATGCCGTATCTTACCATTATAACGCCATAAAACCACGAGCACTCCGGACCGTATTAACAGAAGACTAGAAATCCATGTTCACATCAAACCTAGAGAAATCCTCGATCGTTTCAGATTGTTTTTATGGTCCAATGACCGCGTAAGAGTCAGGGCAAAATGTTGTTGAAATCATGTGAGCCGATGTCTAGTATGATTGTCAAAATCATAAGGCATTAGAAAAGTTATTCTCACTCTCCATTTAATGTACTTGCAATTTGATTCTTCAATGTCATGCCTAAGTCATAAGCTGTCTCGCTAGAATAAGTAAGCTAAATCATGTCAAACTCATAAGCAGTCTCGCTTGAATGAGTAAGTCAAGTCCTATCGAACTCATAAGCTATCTCGCTTGGATGAGTATGACAAGTCGTGTCATAGTCTGAAGGTATAGTATATATCCTTTGAATCGCATGTCAATACAAGGACGTGGTCAAAGTCAGTCTATAAGCTGACGCTCAATGCCCATATCATCGTTGGGTGCAAACGAAGCCAGTGCTCATGCCCCTAACGTCAGTGGGGGTTGAGCTAAGACAGTCGGACGTCCAGTCCTTAAGCCTTTATACTCTTCGTCATTGTTTCAGGTTAGAGTAGTAGGTTTGGCGATCTTAGCCAACCCAAGTCGCATTATACTCTCTCCCGAATTAGCGAGAGTTGGTATTAAACACGCAAACAGTTGAATCACATTTGTCTAGGCATTGTTCCTTCATTTTAGTCAGAAAGTGAGGATCATTTCATCGAGCATCAGTGAAGTTAGTTACTTTTATCTAATTAGTCGCAGACTTGAGTAAGCTCATAAAAAATACAAGCGAATGAACGTCATTAGGGAGTTAGTCGACCTCCCTTTGTACAGGTTTCAACATAGTCCAAAATAGTCATCATACTCTTGTTGAGTTTGTTCTTCATGCTTGGTTCCATTAAGGTCATCATTTTTGCTATAGTTTGGGATCCTGCGGAACTTTAAGAAGTTGAAAATGTGCATAGAGTAGTCGAGTAGTAGATTCATGCTTTTCATGGCTCACACTCTTTGTCCCTAGTCATTGGGGGATTAACTGAGTAGTGGACTTCAAATCCATGTCTTCTCAGGATTCATACTTCTTCATCATGTTGTGAATTAGAGTTGGATGCAAAATGATTTGTTGGTACTTAACCCATACTGGTTTCTGCTCTCCTATTCAGGCTCTGAGGATCGAAGTTGGTCTGCGAGAGGTCAGACTGTAGTTACTTGGAATGTTCTCATTCTTCCCCTTCCAACTGGGAAGTAGGTTGGGATCTGTCAATGGATGGTCACTCTGCACCCATTTCGTGGTCCACATGCAGCATATAGGCATGTGTGTCGATTCTAGATATCACTCTCAAGGCCCTCTTTCAGTCGTTGCCTTAATTTGTGTGATGTGTTATTAGACATCCCACTCTCAAGATCTCCTTTCGGTCGTTGCATTGAGTCGTGTGGGAAGTTTAGCATTAGAAGTCGACGTCGGTCCTTCGAACATGACCCATTTGTTTTTGTATGCGAGTGTGTGTCTCGTGTCTTTTCTTTATATCTGTACATAATCCTGCAATTTGAATAGAATAATTCGTTTAGTTTTCTAGTTACTAAGTCAAACTTTATGTCACAAGCAAGTCTGGGTTGAAATGAAAACGTGTTAAGTGCTAAGCTATCTAGCATAGAACTACTAAATGTCATAGTGTCAGGTGTCGTAGTTTGGAGGTATAGTGTCTGTGGCCTCCGTTTAACTTTGAAATATGGGTCGCGTCCAAAGTGTGTTTGAAGTTAATTCAGAAATCTATGCCCGTGCCCCTAGCGTCAAGTGAGAATCGGGTTAAGTCGTTTTGACTTTCGGTCCGTAAGTCTTTTATAATCTTGTCCTCAGTCGGAGGGCAATGGAGATTGCATGCACGTCGCGGCATTGTCCTTTATACTCTCTCCCAAGTCGTGAGAGTTAGAGTTATGGGTTTAGTGGTCTTAAGTCGTGGTGCACCATTCACACTAACCCAACGTATTTATACTCTCTCTCAAGTTATGCGAGTTAGAGTTATGGACATCGTGGCTCTTCCTTTATACTCTCCCAAAGTCAATTTGGGTTAGAGTTGTGGATCGAGTGGTCTTAAATCTTGGCGCGCCTGTTACACTCGTCCTAAGTTTATACTCGTATCCAAGCTCTGAGGATTAGAGTTATTCTGGAAAACAGTCAGGTCATATTTGCCTTGGCATCGTCCCTTTGCTCCCACGTCAAGGGAAAAGGTCGCCATCAGGGGTGGTTAGTTCATGCCCCTATTGAGTTTATACTCCTCCCATTGAAGTCATGGGAAAGAGTTAGAGACATCGTTCGAGAGTGGTCGAGTCATACTTATCCTCGTCTTAACATTTCTCTTTTGCCCTCACGTCGAAGGCAAAAGTTATTATGTTGTTCGTGGATCGTTCCCCTATCATTGTTGAACTCTTCCCGTCAGATTAAGGAATGGAGTCGTCAATCTACTGAGTGGTTATGTCACACTCGAATACATCTCTATGTCTTGCTTGGCGAATCGAAGGCTAGATGCCAAGGATGCCTCATTAGTATGCCCATGAATAGATAGCTCACGACGAACTCATATGCGTATGTTCTCTTTCCCCCTACTTCAAGGGCAAAAAGTCAGTAAATGAATGGGCGAAATTCAATTACATCAGATTGTTGGTGTCAGGACAAGAGTTAGCAGGTGAATAATCGAATCACGTTTGCCTAAGCTTTACGTTCCTCCGATCAAACTATAGAAGAAGTGGTTGGTACCAAACCTCGGGTACCTCCATCATTTATATACGAATTTGCATGAGTTAGTCATGTTAATAACTCATAAAGCATGTAAAGGCAAAATGCATGATTGAAAAGTAAGTATGTTGATGGGCGATGCTGCCTCTATTTGGATTCACGTAATCCGATGGCGTCAAGCATAGGATCCATCCATATGGACTATCGAACTGTGTCCATTCTGAGTCGGATTCGGACTTTGAAATGCAAAAGTCAAATGCACAATCGTCTTGAGTCATACCACACATGAGCCGAGTAGTGGATGGTCATGTCAGATCCACATTGAGCTGTATAACTTTCCTCGGATGGGGGCATGGTTTTGTAAACGAGTGGTTCAGTCAGACTCGTTATGGAAATGCCCTGTAGTTCTATATGCGGGCGTTGGAAGTCTTATTAGTACCGGACTCTGGGTACCTATATCATTCACACATAAATTTATATGAGTTAGTCACATCAATAACTCATAAAGCATGCAAGGATAAGGGATATGTGTGAAAAATAATCATGTTAAAGGATTGAGTATTATTCAAAATGAGAATGGTGTCGCACATCCTTTGCCAGTCTAGTCCGATTTGTCCCATCTCGGACAGATGATGACCGTTGAAGTTCTAGTTGATGAAGTAAGTCTTTTCAACTCCTCGTGGGGGTGGAAATGCCAAGAACGATCAGACCTTGATCGGGGTATTGGGATAATAAAGGAAATCAGGCGGCCTTTGTGGGTGAATGATGAGGGTGTGTTTCCTTTGAATCACCTTCCTTCCCCTACATCAAGGGTAGGGAATAAGGGTCAGGTAGTTAGATCAAAACTGCTAATGGTGGCATCATATCTTGTCGGTGCTAAGACGATGATCAACATGAGATCAGTGGATCCATGCTTATAGAAGCTTTGCTTTTTCCATGTAAGAAGTGGGATATGGAGGCTTGGAATGTAGACATGTCTCGCCTATCCGCCGCTATGTCTTTGATCCTGCTTAGGGTAATGAGAGTTGATGTATAGATGATTAATCAGCCTCAAGGATTGAGTGTTTCGAACTTTTAACTCGCCGATCTTCGAGTAAGACTAAAGTAGTCGGTCAGGAATGAATAACCTCAGTAAATAGGGGTGATTGCTCTTGGAAGAATCCCAGTTGCTGCCATCTTGCTGTTGATATTCTTGGACTATCTATCAAATCTTGGATGATAAGTCTTTACGATTATTGTTTGCCAAAATATATGCTGAGCCAAAGGCGAACCGTGCTCCGAGCCGAAGGCGAGCCATCAAGCGGGTTTGGGCGCAATGCCGTTGGAGGTCCGGGGCCCTACAGTCCCGTGGCGATCGACCTAACCAGATAGATCGAATAGGTAGGCACCGCCCGATTCATTCAATTTTGGAAGATTGAGCCTTCTTTGAAACGATTAGAAAAATGCGATTTTTCTGAAAATGACCCTGTCTTAGGCCGATGTGCAGGCTTTAGAAATGGGTAGTAATCCGGGTTGGTGTATTTGGAAGAGTTGGTCGACCTAGATAGTTTCATAAGAGTCGGTCGATCTGTAGTCGGTTGACCTGGGCTTGACCATCATCATGACGATGGTTGTTTTAACCAATATCATTTTGACCCAATACCTGCTTCGGGCCAAGCTGCATACTAGGAGCATTCTGAAGTGCAATTTCCACTGGCTGGTCGTCTGGTCCGGTCGATGTCGACCCGGGGAGGATCGACTCGACCGCGGTCGAGCCCTGAACTGGGACAAAATTGGTTTTTGCTAGAGTTGCGGATGTTGTTGCTTCTTCTTTCCAAAGCATGTGCAGAAGTATTGGAAACCAGGGCTACTGAAGATGATTGAAACTAGGATTTCGTCTTGGACTTGTCGACCCAAAAGTTGAGAAAGACCCTTTAGATATTGAGAATTCATTTCCCAGTGAAATCACCAAACCTTTGACACCAAAAAGTGGGCATCAACGGCCAAAAGTCGAATTTGAGCGTGAATTATGAAGAAATATCTGAAAAAAGCAAGGAAAAGCAAGACAACAACATTTTTATAGTGATTCAGCGTTAAGGGCCTACGTCTACTTTATAATCTCTCAATAATGTCATAAAGTTGGAGATACAATAAATGAGATTGTCGAAATCTCCATTACATAGTCGTTTTGATGAACATAGCAAGTATTTTGAGGAATCAATGTGGATGACTGCCATGGCTCTAAAGTCAAGTTCAGATCTCAGCCAAAAGTCCTCCTCTTTGTTATGTAACATGGTGTATTTATAGGCGGTAGGCTTCAAAAATTCGAGTTGCCATGTGTCGGTTGATCCATGTGAATAGCAAATGATGGAGCTGGGTCTTGATTATGTGAGAGGTCCCCTCCAATATGTGGCCGCATAAGTATAGCTTGATCCAGTTTATATGCTTTAGAATAGGTAGTTGGACCAAGTAAGTAGGCTATGAAATAGATCTCATGACCAAGTCATCGCTATAGTGTAAGATGATCTCAAGACCATCTAGCCTAGGTCTTTTGGGCTGAAATGCTTCTATCCAAGAGCCCTCAAGCTAAGGAGCCTCATGCCAAGAATGTCCAGGCATGTCCAAGTCCATGCTTGAGTCCTGAGCGATCCTGTGATGGGTCCATGGGTTGACGGCCCTGCCAAAAGGCAGGTCAACAAAAACCAAAACTTAGCTAGAGTTTATTGTTTGTGATTTGGCATTGAAAATTGGATTTTTTAAGTATATTAAAGTTATATGTTTGAAAAGCTAATCAAATAATTGATTGTTGGGTGTGATGGATGATAATTAGTTTGACTAATTAAAATATTGGGATGATGAGACCAATAAGAAAACGAAAGTTGAATTAAGTCAAATCGAATCAAATATTGAACTGAATTGAAAATATATTGGAATTGGATAAATGTACATGTATGTATAATGAACAGGTCATAGCATGGAAGCTAAGAAGAGGAATAAAATTGTATTCCCGACAAATAGGTACATACTTACTGTATTTATTTAGTTTGATGATTTTATGAGCCGATTGGCCTTTTCTTTTCCTTTTTGATTGATGAGGACCCTGTGAGGCAAATTGTGGTTTTACTGATCAACCCGTACAAAGGAGGTTATGGAGAAATTTTTCGAAAATTTAAGGCGTTAGCCAATTTTTTTAGAAATCAGAAAGTTCTTAGAAACTGAAAAGTTGAAGAACTTGATTCAAGGGAAGGTGGAGCTGGTTAAGTAAACGACCTTCAGTTCCTTCTTCCTTTTTGGGGACGAAAAGATTTTAAGTGTGGGAGATTGTAACAACCCAGATTTTGGAACCAATTTAAAATTTTATTTTAATTGATTTAATGAATTTTAAGAATTTAAAATGATTTATTTTGAGAATTAACAATTTAAAATTTATTTAAATCAAAGTTAGAATGTGTAAATTTAAAATTTAATTAGACGAACACGAATGGCATGGTAGTTTGAAAATTTAGTTTTAAACTTCAATTGAATATTTAGAATTCAATATAAGTCAGAATTTGATGAAACAAAAAACGTTAGAATCTATTTAATTATATCTTTCTAACGAATGTGAAAAATTTGGATTTCATATTATAAATTGTAAGTTATGTCCATATTAAAATTTAGAATAGTCACTATGAAATTTATATATATTTTAAATATTATATAAAACCCTTAAAAAACATCCATTTTGCAAATGACCTCCATTTTCGATAAAACCACTTTTGTTGGATTCAGAATGTCAAATTATTGTTAGGTTTAAAATTTCAAGTCATTTGAAATTAGTATGTGAGCGTAGTGAATTTAAATGCGTTTTTCATTTCAGTTTAAGTTTAATAAGCTAATAAAAAGGCCATTTTTCAAACGGTCTCCAAATTGGACGAAATTAATTTTGTTAGGACCGTATCGTCAAAACATAGCTAGATTTCAATTTTCCTAATTTTTGGAGTTAGTAAGTGGCCCCGGTAAATTAAAATGTACATTGAAATTTAATATTGACCATTGTATTAATTTATATTTTTATATTGATCAACACTGATCAAAACAGTAGAAGTGGCTTACGAAACATATCCCATTGTGCCCAGAATGGGGTATTTGGTTAGGAACGATAGTCGTTGGGTTTGATTTGGGGTTCAAAATGTTAAACATGTAATTTGTGAATTAAAATAATAAAAATATATATAAATAGGCAAGTCAAAAAGGGTCAAAACCCTAATCTCTTTCACTCGCGGTCAACAGAAATTTGAGCCGCTTCATTTACGATCGAGGGCAGAAATTGTTTAAAATTCTCCCCCATTTTTCGCAAAATTCACATGATGAAATTCAAAACTTATTGAATGAAAATCGCAGAGCTTTCCACGCTCTTCAAATCCAAACCAAAATGATCAATTATCGTGTTGTAATTGGTGCAAATTCAAAGCTGGAAGCTCGCGCGTTTGAGCGTGAATCCTGAGGGCGTGGGCCCACCGATTTGGCCCTAACTCACAGTGAAGGATAGTGGCTTTCCACGTGGGGCTGATGATTGGGATCCAGCGGCCCATAGGCGTGGCGGCGGCGATTTTGTTCAGAGGAGGTTTGGGTTACGGGGTGTCGGCCAGGAATTAAAAGGAGGAAGAAGGATTTAGATGTAATTAATGTTAATTAATTACATTTAATTTATAATTTATGTAATCAGTGTATTAAAATCCATATCTTTTCATATGAGATCGAAATCCGACGATTTCATTTATATTGCGCTCATAGCAGCGAGCATTACAACATGGGACTGACTAGAACGGAGACAGAGCAAGTTGAATTTTTGAGCTAAATTAAATGCCTGCTTAATTTAGTTAGAAAATAAAATCCTCCAATAAAGACTGACGGAGTGAAAATCAAAGTGAGAACTCTCTCACTCAAAATTTTGTACAGTTATTTATTTTTATAACCAAATATATGTTGACTGCTTGTGATTGAAATATTTGTTTGGTGACTGACGGATGTTTACAGTTATAATGCTATCATTATTAAACTATGAAAATATGCATTGTTAAAAATAAATTTTTATATTAAACTATGAAAATATGTAGATATGTTCACATGGACTGTGATGTAAACCCCACAATGGTATTGAGACGATAATTTTACACATCGCCCAAGCATACAAATAATAATATTTGTTTAATGGTTGTAAATCCCACACGGGTCTGGTGATGATAATTAATCCATACCTCCCTTGGATTTAATTGTATGTCAATCGATGGATCGACAAACTGTAATAAGCGTTATTTAATTATTTAATGCTTAGGATTGCACTCTGGATGTGAACTGACTGTTTAATAGTAGTTTATCATTATTTTTGAATACATGCGATGTACTGAATCCATATAAATAAAATAATATGGTAATTGATTGAGTATGATTCCAATTCAGAATATAAACGAATATTTTAAAATAATATTCAGTAAAGAATCAAAATATGATTTTGATGTCCGATTTTAGATGGACACGAAAATATTGAAATATTCATAACTGAAATGAATATGAAGCCGAGTTAAGTAGATATACGCTATTTTTAACTCGAACGGAATTATATGTCGACTATATTCATTTTATAATGAATATTGAAAAGATTTGATTTCAAATCTGATATTTCGAAAATATTATCATTTTAATATTATAATGATATAGAATATTCAATTTTGATTTAAAATTGAAATCGAAGTTGAAATCATTTTAAAATGAATTTATAAATGATTTATGAAATAGGCTTTAAATGGAAATCGACGAAATATATTATATATATTTAAATGGCCTGAATAGAATGCACCATGCAACGACCGTTTGCGAATTTCGACCATTGACTTTGAATTAACATAACGGGAGATTCAACCGTTGGATTCTCCTAAAACCGGAACCATTGGGTTCCTATTGAAAAGAGCTTTCAAATAATAATAAGAGATTTGAAATCTAACAGATATATTTTAAGAGATGTCCAAACCAATTTTGGAAAAGGTCACTACGGATGCAGTTCGATGGCTGATATTGGAAACCGACTGCTAGGGCCTTATTAAAATTAATGAAAATTTGAATAAATTATGTAAAATCATAATAAATGATTTGAAAGGATTTTTGATGAAATATTCCAAGTTTGTAAAGATAAAATATATTTTTAGCTGAATAAGTTATTTACTGATTTGAGTAAAGATCAGGAAGGAATTGAAATGGTTTTGATATAACATAAATTTTCCAACGTATGAATTAAAAAAGATTCGAATGGAAATAATCTTCGGAATATTTCGATATTGGATTCCATGATTATACGAGTATTGTTGAGGAATTTGGAAGATATAAATATCATTTTCCCAATGCGATATCCGTTAGTTTCATAATTTGATATTGAATATAAGTCGATATATTTTCTATTCAGAGCCTTGTATTTAATATCAAATTTGATTTTGGGTTTGTCGTGAATAGTGTCTTTAATTACACTATTTTTAAACCCAGTTGAGAAAAGAATAAATCTTTTAACCAATATTTAATGAAGTTTTCCAATCTATTAATATAATTGGAATTAAAGGGTAGTTGATTAGGTGTTCATTGTGAACGATGTTTTAAATAATATTTGTTCTTTAACCCAATCAACAATGAAGTTATGATTTGGAATTTATAATCTTTTAATTAAGATTAATGGAATTTTCCAAAGTAAAGTTTTCCAATTTAATATATTAAATTGGAATTGAATGGAATTCGATTTAATAATCAAGATGACCATTTGTAAAGGAAGGCCGTTACTATTTGTGGAATTTAAAAGGCTTTTCCATTATTCCATTTATAATATCAGTTTGATATAGAAATTTATATCAGTTATATACTGATCAGGTTTCCATGAAGATTCCATTTTGATGGAAGAGGATTTTGGGTTTATCGTGAACTGTGTTTTTAATAATATTGGTTCTTTAATCCAGTTAAAGACAAGATTAATTTCTTAAAATTGAATAATCATAAAGTAATGATTTTTGAGATTGAAACCAAGCTGGAGTTTTAATGAATCTTTAATTAGATTGAAATTTGAATAAGATAACTAAATTTACTGAATTCAAGAAATGTTCGAGAATGGGGTATCACTAGTTTTACTTCATGCGATAGCCAAATCTTTAGTTAGATTTGAAACGATAAATGGTAATTGAATTTACCGATAACACAATGGGTGCTAAATATGGAGTACTACCAGTTTTGCTCCATGGGATGAATATGTTGGGATTGGAAAATTAAATTAAATGATTACTTCGGTAAGGCTCAATAATCCCAACTAGTTTTATAAACCTTAATTTGGTTTAGAATTGTTAAAGCATAAAATAAAATCTTTTGAAATTGATATCCAAAGGAAGATTAAAGAATAAGTTTAAAGAACTTATCTTTGATAAAATTAATGGGATCCTTTTCCCCTAAGATGTAAACATTTGAGTAAAAGGTTATTCTTGGAATGAGGCGTATGATGTGTTTTTATAATACTTGATTATTGATTATAAAATACGCGAGTTATTAAGAAAGACTGGGTTTATCCCATTTTGAAAAACTGATATGACAACTAAAAGTCAATGATATGAAGATGGTGGTTGAAGACCAGAGATCTTCACATCGTTTGGATGATTACTGATGTATTGATTGGGTTGTACACCCAAGACAAGGTAATAAGTGGTGATCATCTAGACGTACTTGGAGATCGACCGGATATGCGAGGACCTCTATCCTATATTGGACATATGGGACGAGGAATAAGGTGCCTCCGGTTTCGTTCAAACCCAAAACAGACTTGCAAATGGATGTGTGTCTGACATTGTACTTCATTTCGTGTTGATTGACTTCTATTAAATATATATATGTTTGGTGGCGGAGAATTTATTCTCTTTCTTAACACCCGTCTCTGAGACGTACGAGCTTAGAGGTTATGTATTGATAGACATCAGTTGCACGACATGAATTGTCAATGTGGCATGCTAAGATGAAAATGATCAAGGCTTTTGTTGAAAAGCAAAGTCTTGTGGATGATGATCAAAGCACAACTTTAATTAGCATAGCTTTGTGTATAATGTTAATTCGCGAGCCTCACACCTCAGTATGAGTCAAAAATGGGATGAGGGACCGTTGGGAGAACATGCGTTTCTTTCTAGCTGAGAGTGATGTCATGGTATGGAGCCCAGACATTTTTATTTATGTCGATGATGGATTCGAGGAGCCTCAGATATGATTGGTCGACGTGTTGACCGTTTTGGAGATCCGATAGGACCGGAAAACGTATTGTTCAGGAATAACCAATCCACTAAAGTAAGTGTGGACCGACCCTACCGCATCCTAGGATTGCTCGTAGGTATGATCCTTAGGAATTTGCTAGAGTGTCTCGAATTGGTGAGGTTGACCCTTGCCTCGACTCATAGATGGAATCCAATTTACAATACACAACTTTTCGGTTTTAGTTGTAAACCTATGTATGGCGACATAATATATTGTACCTATGCCGTCTATGATTGATACATTTATATTTGAAGTTGTTTTGACACTATGCACTTATAGTAATATCAGAATGATTTGTTTTGAAGTGTGTCAAGCATGTTTAGCTATTATAAGGGAAAACTCTATCCTCTAGTTTGTGTTTGCATTGTGTGATGGGACCTGAGTCTTATAATAGCTTCATTTTTCGACAAGCATTGCGTTGTTTATAAATTGTTTTATTTTAGAGTATTCATGAGAGTAAAACCCTTCCGTGACATGTGGTGTGGTCCCGCGATTTACCTAATTTTAAAGTGAAGTTTGATAACTGTTTTAGTTCTCACATTAGTCCCATGACCGACTCGGAGTTTATTGTTTCCGCCTAAAGTCTGGGTGCCCATATTTTCCACACGTGTAGTTAGTAGTTTTGGTTTTTGCAGATATTTCTATTTAACAGGATCCTGGTTTACGGCTGGAGCTATATTCAGAAAGCTTTGTATACGTGTATTTCATTCAGTTGTGGTAGTCGATGTTTTCCGCTGTGCATTATATTTTTGTGAATATATTTCCGTTGTTTTGTAATTTGTAGATCTCTAATATTTATTTTTCCGCTATGTATTATTTATCTGAACTCTAACATATTCTTGTACACTGATGTAAATTGTTGTAATAGCAATGAAATGTTCTCATGTTTGTGTTCTGATGCGTCGTGTTCTCAAAACAATCCGGGCTCCTCCGTCTCTTCGGGGATCGGGGAAGTCTAGGTCGTCACAGCTAGTTATTGCTAGATTTCCAGTTTGGAACAATTGAAGTTGTTTTATTTGTATGTGCAATTTATAAGTGAACCAATAAATAAATTAAAAATAAAATAATGTCATTGTACAAATGGAGTTGGAATTTAATGAAATTTATTGTATTGGGACCGGAACATTAAGACATAGCGGTGTGTCCATTTTCATTATGGTTGAAGTTTGTGCGCGTCGTCCCGAATTTAACGTTTAACGGTTATTAGCGGTAGGATTTAATACCGCACAAAATATAAACTAAATATAGATTTATTCTTAAGTAAAGTACCCTGTCATTTCTTTTCAACTCCTTGTTGGATGCATCACATTTCCGCTGAAAAGAAGTTTCATCCTACCCTAAGATCTTTGTACACCAACGCACATGCTAAACGATTTAACATCCTTATCTACTGCATTCGTTCCCTATATATTCAACACCTTTCATCTCTTTTCCTTTTCATAGCTTCATCACAAAAATGAAGCCGATCTTCTTCACTAAATAACGCAAGCTTCAGAGATTTGCAAATCCAATTTTTCCCTCTCACCCCTGATGTAACAACATAAGCCTCCTTGCATTTTAAAAATCCAAAAATTCCCCAACTATCTACTGTTGTATGGGGTGGAGAGGAGAAGCAGGGTAACAAGTGCTATTTTAAGGAGGGGAGTCGGAGCAGGTAGTGGTCGGGTCGGTGGGGCTGACTCGCGAGACAGTGAAGATGGAGAGAAGGCAGCAGTGGCGCGTGTTATGAAGCATGGTGAAGACGATATATGCAGCAGAGTTGTATTTTGCGTGGACTTCAGCAAGGGGGAGTGGTCAGTGCGTATAGTGCGGGTGGGAGGAAATCATGCAGCAAGTGGCGCCAACAAAATGGAGCGGTGGTATGGTGAAGTAGCTTCGTGCGTGGGATGCGTGAGGAGCTGTGATGGTTGAGGGAATCCGCAAGTTTCGAGAACGAGCAGAATAAGAAGATGGTGACAGTGAAATAGTGGGTCAGTTTAACATGCCTAATTCCTAGCGATTTACGTTAGTTAAAAACTTGTCTAATTATCCATGAAATATGCCTAATCTATTCTTAAACAAAGGTAAGTAAACGTAAGCAAGAAAAAATGTTATAGGTGGTCTACAGTTTTGGATGTGCCTAATTTAATAACGTACGTCATGTGCCTAGGGAAAATTATTAAATATATATGTATATTAAGTTTCTAAACAATAATGTGAACTGCGGTTAATTAAGGTAACATGCATGAATACATTTTTAACAAAGCCTGGGTACATATTTTTGAGTGTGCCTAATTGAAATTATAACATGTCCTAGTCTAATAATAGTAAAATGTGGCCTGGGTTGTTTATTTTGCCTAACCAAGTAAATAATTATGGTTACAAAAATAAAATAAAATAAAATGTACAGTAGTTAAGATGCGTTGTTTATAAATGTGCCTAACCGGTTAAATAATTATGGTCACAATAATCATAATTATATATTAAGGCTACATCCTAGATTATGGTTGTTGGAAAGTGCCAAACATGGGACTGACAACCCTTCCCATAAGTTTCTGAATAATAAGGTAATTTTAGTGTATCGGCACAAATATGTATCCATAAGTTTTTTCGACTAGAATACTATAAAATGCCTAAACATTTTAGCCTAACTAAGTTTTAAAATGCCTAATTAAGGTTATAATGAACGTTGGTAAGTAGTGATTTAATAAATAATTTATATTTAGATTTTAATAATATTAATTTATTTAAAGTGAATGCCGTATTAAAATTTTAACTGTGTCCTACATTGACGGAATTAGGTGAAACCGGTGACGTCAAGTCCTTATCGACGAGCACAAAACGATGAAGCTGGTTTGGTCAGAGATGGTTGCAATTGGGAGATTTAATTAAATTAAACGTCGGTTTAATTTAATTAAAACAAACTGTTTGACGACGAATGAGAATCAATGTGAGTATAACTCACTCAGTTTTATCTCACTTATATTTTATATAGGTCGGGTTTAATGTTTGTGTGCTATATTTAATAATTGTTTGGATGGATGCTGAATATTTATATATGGTATTTAAATTAAACCTTTGTTTAATTTAAATTAAACCTTTGTTTAATTTAAATGAAATGAAATCATTATTTTATTGATTATTACCAAATGAGGTAACTTACCTTGTTGGTCACGTTTATAATAATATAAACGTGTTAAAATTTATTATGGACGTTTGGACTGCTGTTATTGTTTGATTTTTGAATATTATATCTGTTTATTGAGATAGATGATTTTATTTGAGGTAACATATTTGGATGACGGGAAAAACAGGTTGGAGGGATCCAACTGGATTCCTCAAATGTATCTATGTTACTTATTTTCATATATTATCATCATATGAACTGTTTTGATTGGAGGACTAGTTGGGTTATTGATCGTTGATTTGAAATTCAACGTTGGTTTAGTTTTAACCATTGGGCAGTATTGGTTGAGTAATTGGCAGAAGTTGGCCTAAAAATAAATCGTTTAAAATGTTGATTTATCGTTAGGCGAATCTACGATAGTGAGTTATAAAAATTATTTTATAACTAGAAATAGATTTTCGGAATCTATTATACTTGAATAAAAGTTTAATAAAAGGAAATTAATATTTATTGTTTAAGATTATAAGTGATTATTAAATGGTTCTCATAAATCAAATTCTTATGTTAATAAGATTTATAAACAGATGAGTGAAAATTAACATAACGGTTAAGAGTTGGATTGTGAAGGAGTTTATGAACAGGTTTTATATTAAAATCGAGATTTTTAAACGAAGTTATAAAAGTGATTTTAAGCTAATGCGATAGCTTAAAATGAATGTTTTACTTAATGTTTGAATTAAGGAAAGTAAAGCGGGATAAAAGGTTTTATATTAAACCAGTGTTGTATAAACGAGGTTTAGAGAAAATAGATGTGAAGCTAAAACATTAAGATTAAATTAACGTTACTTAATGATGGAATTAAAACGAGATTTTCAAAGTGGAAAATGGTTGAATGAATTAGAAGTGGAATATTATTGGTTGTTAATGAGTTAAACTAAGAATTAGAACGTAACTAGAGATTGGTTGAGTTGAGTGATTTTCTATATGTTAATCTGATGTTGATTTCGGTCTTCGGGGTTGATACTTAGGGAATTATTCACTTACCGACTTACAGTTAGGGACTAATGAATGTTGGAGTATAGGAATGCATGACTAGTGTTGTAACTAATGTTTTGAAATAATAACAAAATGGGAAATTTGATATAGTTATAAGATGTTTCTCCAAGTATTGAAATAAAACGGTTTTGAGAATATTAGTATATTAAAATAAGAACTAAATACTATATTTAAAGATTTAGAAGTTTAATTAAACATTCGTTAATTATTTTAATATAAAAAGAGGCCAAGTGATGCTGAGTACTGAACCAATAAATTTATTCTTATTTCATGATTGAATGTTTGTTTATTTGATAGTTAAATAACCAACTATCAAATCTGTCCTATACGATTGTTGGTATGGAAAGACCGAGATCAAATTTATATTCGAAAACCATTTCGACCAGCAAATACGAAATGTAGAAGATATCAGGTGTTGATCAAGATGGAGCAATTGAAGACCGTAGATCTTCATAAAATGGGAAAACAACTTAAAATTTCTGGTTTAGTAGCCAAAGATATACTGTAATTCTGTCGTGGTTGAAATCTATGGATTTGTAAGGACTACTCGCTACCAATCCACAGGGTGATTTCTAGGATGTGATAGGAGGGTACTTTTGGTTCATCCTATTCCTGGATGACTTGTATGGATGAATATTTGACCGAGTATTTCTTAAGAGTCACGTACATTGATTTTTACAAACGTATTTCTATTTGGTGGCGGTAACACCTAGAGTATTTTTGTGGACGTCAATTAGTAATTTGACGGAATTGATGATGTGGCATTCAAAGTGAATGGCGGAGTGCTATCTTAAATAGTAAAATTTAACCTCAAGCCTCACAACCTGGAAATAACAAAAATCGGGCAAACAACATGACTAAGTGGGTCGCTCCCAATTAGGGTGTATAATCAACTATCTAGAGAAAATTCATTTCCATCCTTATTCTATTCAGTGCCGTCCCTTTCGGGAAAGGGTGGTTTGAGCCCAGCCGTTTGTGATATACATTTGATACACTCAAGCGAAATAGTGGTCGGTCATGTGTGGTTGGGTTGCAAGATGTTCTTGTTGAATCCAGTGTATTCCCCTCTATAGATACACTATCGGAAGGTGGTTCCATACCTTGTCATAGTCGGAATCCAATCTCTAATAAGCGCCCGCGGTTTCGATTGTATACTATATATGTGGAGCTTGAGATGCAAGTGTTCCGCTAGATTGTTATTTATTTGATTTAGACACTATTATAATATCAGAATAAGATATGATTTCAAAATGTTTTGAGTTATCATAAGGTAAAAACCGTCTGTGTGGATTTGGTCTTACAATTATCCTTTTCTTTCAGAAAAGATTCGTTTATCTTTAAAATCAAGTTGGACGTTGCTATAAACTTAGTGAGTTTCTCACTCTGGTTCACCAAACTGATCTGGCGTTTGTAATGCTCGGGTTAGACCGGGTTTTACAAGTTTAGATTATTTGATGTTGTTAACTTCAGAAAACGTGCTGGAGGACGTATTAGTATATGTTCTGCTGTGTGTTGTATATGAGGACATATTATTATAACTGTCCAGATGATGTACTCTGATGATTGTAAGTTTTTATTTCAAGCTCTCAATAAAAATTTATTTCTATATTATATTTTGCTCCACTGCGATATGAGACTCTGTGTATTATTGGCTCTTTTTCTTTCCTCTATTCTAATATTTCTTTCTTTCTTATCTCACCCTCCAATTTCTTTCTATTAACTATCTGGTGTTTTCCATACTTGGGTTTGGGCAAGTAAAACAGGTTTATGTATTATTGTCGAAATTCAGACATCGAATTAGCCGGGTCGTTACAGATCATGATTTCTTTTCTGATAAGATGTCACCTAAATTTTGTTTCTATTGTCATGGCTATGTTATCAGTATTTTTTACTTGCACGCCAAATGCACAAGCTAAAATTTGGGTTTCATGTATACATTTAATTTTGTCAAATTAGCAGGTATTGTTCTTTTGAAGCTCATGAAATTCAATTGTGGTCTTTTGAAATTGCTTCGATGACCTCTCTTACAAATTACATACATTACTGCAACAACAATTTACATTAACGATCCACTGGAAGGGAGTACATGCAAATTCACAATGGTCATGCCATATAGACTGTCATTTAAGTGAATTGTTCTAATAGGCTCAATTCTTTTGTGCATCTCCTTTACGAAAAATTATGGTTTGTTGTTATTTTTCTAATATGAAGTTTTATTTTTTTAACCTACATCGTTATGACACACTATTTATACTTGAGCATAAACCCAAGTTTTAAACATACTTTGTTTGCTTGCATTAAAACTTATTGCTGGAATAGCTACTTTAAAAGCATCATTAACTGAATTCTATCACTCAACGGTTGTGATAAATGCATGAAAATGGAGTTCTAGCACTAAGTCAGCTGTTGTTGAACGTGTTTTTATGCTCACGTGCAAAGAACTTAATAAATACATGATAACAAAAAAAATTAGATTAATTTTGTTAAATTAATTGCAACAATAAAATGAACAGTTCAAAATAAAAAAGTACTTAATAAAATTATAATATATAACAAATATTTATATGTTAAAAAATTTAAATATAAAATGAATTAATTTTCATTTTACAAACCCTATCTAAAAAATTAAAGTAATCATGCACCTACAATTATTTATATCTATATTTCTAGAAGTATTAATACAAAAATATATTTTTAAAACCATGCATCTGCACGGGGACTAACCTAGTATTTGTTAAATTAATTGCAACAATAAAATGAACAGTTCAAAATAAAAAAGTACTTAATAAAATTATAATATATAACAAATATTTATATGTTAAAAAATTTAAATATAAAATGAATTAATTTTCATTTTACAAACCCTATCTAAAAAATTAAAGTAATCATGCACCTACAATTATTTATATCTATATTTCTAGAAGTATTAATACAAAAATATATTTTTAAAACCATGCATCTGCACGGGGACTAACCTAGTATATATATATATATGTATATATATATGTATATATATATATGTATATATATATGTATATATATATGTATATATATATATGTATATATATATATGTATATATATATATATATATGTATATAGGATCAAGTGCAACCACAAATAGTTCAGCATCCCTATAGCCTCATATTTTCCACCAACATTCTCGTTTCTCTCTCTTCCCACTAAATCTCTTTCTACCCACTAATTATTTAAATATAAATGAATGGTTTACACTGAGGGGGCAAATGGTGTGCCACATAAGGAGTGCCATGGAACCTTCCTCAGATATATATATATATATGAGCATCACGGCACGCGCTTCACGCGTAATGAAGGCATGCGCTCCGCGCGTGATGATGGCACGCGCTCCGCGCGTGGATTGTTATTGACTCATTATTCAACGGCCAACGCATACAAAAAAGTTTTAAAAAGAAAAGAAAAAAATCTAAGATCAATGCAAGTTCAATCTATGCTCATAGTTTGTGAGTAATCTTAATATTCATCATCATGAAACATAAAGAACAACATATAATTAGAGTGTCAAATGTTCACAATCTCAATTGCTTCTTTCAGACAAATGTGGCTTTTGGTCCTCAATGACAACCAATCCAGAGGAGTATTTCTTAATCCTCAAAGATATCAATATATTGGAACCAATTTCAATTAAAGAAAAAAAATGAAGAAATCTTTCTGTGAGCCAGTAGAAGAAGATACTGCTGCTCCAGCCATCCTTTTTGACTCCTTAAGTGAGTAGATGAAAGTATTTGCTTCTTTCGGCCTAGTCCATCATTGATTTTGAACTCTGGAATATTAAGTGTCCAATGTAGAAGGAAAGAGAAGCCCCTAAAATTTTTGCTGGAAAAAACAAAGAGAACATCAGGCAAAAATCCAAACAACAATGAAGCTTCAGCTTCAAAAAACATGACGTAAGACAAACATCTTGACAGTATAAAGTATATCATCAAGGTATGAAAAGTACCTGAGTTATGGTGGTAGGTGCTGTAGTACTAATTTGAATAAGAAAAATATTTGCAAATAAGACACTACATATGTTTATATATAATAACATACCAAAAGAAAAGTTTTTATGACGTACGCTTTCCATTTTAATTTGAAAATGCTAATACGTCAAATCCTAAATACAATTTAATAATTGTCCATATACGTTTTATAAGGTTTTAAATCAGATTTGATTAATATAAAAATGCACAACAAAACCTAGCATGTATTTCAAATCTTTGATTCAAGTAAACCGAATAAATGGAATTGTTTTTAAATTTATTGTGAGAAAAATTAGGAAATAGATTGAGATAAAGGGCATATTTGAAAATGCTTATTTAAAATCAGCACATACGTCAAATCCTAATTACAAATAGCTCGGCGTATACAATTTAATGATTGTCCATATATGTTTTATAAGGTATTAAATCTGATTTGATTAATAACAAAATGCACAACAAAACCCAGCATGTATTTCAAATCTTTAATTCAGGTAAACTGAATAAAGGGAAATTTTTCTTAATTTGTTGCGAGAAAAATTAGGAAATAGATTGAGATAAAGGGCATATTTGAAAAAACTTATTTAAAACCATAATATACATCAAATCCTAAATACAAATAACATGGCGTATACCATTTAATAATTGTCCATATGCGTTTTATAATTAAATCTGATTTGATTAATAAAAAAACGCATTACAAAACCCAGCATGTATTTCAAATCTTTAATTCAAGTAAATTGAATAAATGCAAAATTTTCTTAATTTATTGCAAGAAAAAATAGGAAAAAGCAACTAAAATGAGAAGCGATTAAAATTTGCAATTAAAGCCTATTTAGAGATCCTCTTTTTGAGTGATATTAAAGAGGCAATTTGAATTTGTTGAAAAGGTTTATTAAATCCTAATTTAAGTGACATTAAATGCCTAATTTATAAGGGATATTAGGTTAAATAATAATTTTGTATATTTAAAAGCTTATACGTAAGGGCATTTTGGGAAGTTCACAGTCGGACCGAAACTTTGTGCTCCCAAGAGAATTATTAATAAAGATATATATATATATATGTATATATAAGGGAAAATCTATATGGACACAAGATTTAGACACAATAAATATACACAATTGGATCATCTCATGAATTCCACTCCTTCATATAAAGACAAAATGATCCAACAGTTAAAATTCCATGTCTCTTATTTGTGTCTAAATGGTTGCTCCCTACATACATACATACATACATACATACATACATACATACATACATACATACATACATACATACATACATACATACATACATACATACATACATACATACATACATACATACATATATATGGCAATGTTCCGCTACACCTCTTATATTGCACGTGAAATTCTCCCTGAATTCCAACCACACATTCTGACTTTAGTATTCATTCTTGCCCTCTCTTTCCGCTACACTGCATTATTTAAGTGGAAAGAGAGAGAAAGAATGAATATTAAAATCTGAATGTGTGACTTGGAATTCAAGGGAATTTCACGTGAAATATAAAAGATGTAGCGGAATATTTCTTATATATATATATATATATATATATGTTAACCGTCATGTAACTAATTATGAATTTTTATATATGCTTATCATTATAAATTCACACAAAGAAATTGTCCAGCCTAAAAATAATTTTATTAAATCATATGTTGATCCAAATTAATTTGGACTTTGTTTCAAAATAGAATAAAAAAGTAAAACAAATTTAGATGTTAACCTTTATACTCGATTATATAGTTGTTCACCTAAATTTGTAAAACCCTTGAAGCATGGTTTGGAACTTCGGCCAAAACCACGGGATACCGTCTATCTCGTTCCGATTTCGGCCAGAACCAGAACGGAATCTAGTTGGAAACCCGGTTTTGGTTCTAAGGTAAGTGAATTTCTTTTTAAAGAAGATGAAGGTATAAAGTGAAATGGAATGAGTAAAAAAGAGGAAGTAATTAAAATTTTCTTTTTTGGGAGCAGGTAATCGAAAACAAACAAGGGCAGTTTGAACTTATTTTAGGCTAATTCTATTCATACATTCATAATTTCTTAATATACATTGGGAAATGAAGTAAAATAGCATACACCAAAAATTTCTTTTCATACACCACGCCTTCCACAAAATTAGCTGTTTATATTTTCATCATCTTCCCTCTTTAACCTTAAAACTAAATTACACAAAACAAGGAATTCATTGTAATAAATTTACATAAAATTCAAAAAAAGATTTTTTTTAAAGTTTTCAATGCTAATATTGTAAATTATTTGATTGTTTATATGTTAAAAATAAACAGTAATTTTAGATGATTAAAATATTTAAATTAAAGTATCTAGTTGTGAAAGTTGTCTTAAATAATATTTCTAGGTTCCATTAACTTCACAAAATTCTATATATCTAAGCAAATATTATTGATTTTAAAGTTTTAATTTGATGCATTATAAAAGGGGGACTGAAAATGCAATTAAGGACAAGAGTAGTAAAGTAATTGTTTTTCATATTAAAACACTAGTGCATTTTAAGAAATTGTGGGTGTATGAATAGAATTGCCTTTATTTTATGCGTTGGAAACAGTGAAAGCGCATTTTGATAGCAGGGTGAAACTAACCCTGTTGTACCATGTTTTTTGTATCAAGGATATCCTTATACTCTTCTAATCAACAAATCTTTCGTTTACAACAAACATACAAGCTAGGGTCATTTTTCAAACATCAAGCCATCCAGACCACATTATTCTTTTTCCATGGAAGCAACATACTTTTCAGTTTTATCACCCATTCAACAACTATGCCTAATAAACATCATTACATTAAACTTAAGAAAATCCCTAGTTTAGTTTGAAGCAGACGGCAGCATAACAAAAGATTTTTAATATAAAATATTCATCTCCTAAACTTGTTTATTATGTTATTTCTACATATGAAAATATATACTAGAGCAAAGTTTATATCAATATTAAATATTTATTGACTTTGATGAGAAAAAAATACCAAAATATGTAAACCGAAACTAAAATGGATTTTTCGAAATGGAACCGAAATTACAAAAATATTACAGAACAAAATGGAACCAAAAAGTGAAATTTCAAACCTTGTTTTGAAGGTCGAAAGAACTTCAAACAAGCCGAAATTCAGGTTACGTATATGATAATATATTCATCCGATCATACGGTAAGAATACAAAAAATTAATATACCATTTTCCTTCGAGTTGTATATCATTTAATATACAATGTTAATACAAATTTATGAAAAAAAGATGTTTCAAGTCTAGTTTTTTTCTGTTTGTTTGTTAAATTCAAACCATGCAGATTAGATAAATACATAATATATGGTATTTGTTAGACTTCATCTTGTTTGAAGATCGTTCGGTGAAATGTTTTTAAGTCTATTTTTTTTTTGAATTTGTTCAGGTGGGAAACCGACCGGAGTCATCAAACCCTCCCTAGTTCACCTAGCCTAGTTTGCGAGCACCACATAAGTGGCTAATCTTAGCGTATGCATATGGTAAGCTCTTAGCACGCCATTTCGGGTTTTGAACTCATGCCACTGTTACCATGGCGCAAAGTCCTTAACCGCTGGGCTACTGTTGCGGACTTTCAAATATCAATGAATTATAAATTTGAAATAAAGATCAATGCCTTAAACCTGTTTATTTTTCTTTTATATTTCGACCATAAACCTAAAATATCTTGGATTGACATAAGGTTCAACAAATTTATTTTTTATATAATATTTTATTTATTTATGAATTTATTATGTTAAATACATTTAGAATTCATAATTAACATCAAATCATTAACAAAGTATCATGTGACGTATAAAAATATCATTTTTAATATTTAAAAACAAAAGGGGTTATTGTAATTTTTTCTATAAAAAATTATATTTTTATGAAATATTGAGTAAAACTCAATTTACTTTAAATGTAGAGAAAACATAAATTAATAAGTTCGATAACCGTCGAACACCGCTGAAATCAACCAGTTGATGACTATCGGAAATTGTCAGTTATTACTATAGTCTAACCCATTTTCTTCCCCACTTTCCATGTCTCTAAACCTTAAACGATATTCCAAACCCAAGTTTAATCCATATTCATTCCTAGTTGCCATAAGCTGCTACAATCTGCTAAATTCTTCATCAAATTTGAATCTCCACATTTCTACTTCTATCCATCAAAAATCATGTATATTTTCTGCATTAACTAATTTTTTAAAATTGTGATAAAACCAGTCTTAGTTTGACCTTTGATAATAGCTTATTGATGGCTTACAACTGTTTACTCGTTAATTTGGATTGCTAATTCGGTTTATTAGTGCTTAAATTCAAAAAGTAATGTTTACTTAGAGCTGATTTGTTTTGATTAGTGTATATGCTATTAGTTTAACATAATTTAGTGTTAATTAATGTATATATTAGCTAAAATGTTAGCAAAAACAATTAGAATTCCTTTACTAGTGTAACGTCCTCGATTTTTAATGAGTGAATAATTAATTTATTTAATTACTTGAATATTGATTTGGCAATTTAAACGACTTGAATTAAATAATTTTGGATAGTTAATTAATATAAATGGTGGAATAATAAGTTTAATTTCGAAATTGTCCGAAATAAGTTGAATTGACAATATTGCGTAAATTGGATAATGTAGGAAATTTAATTGAGTTTAGATTCGAGTAATAATAACAAATTTATTTATTAAACGACATTTGGATGTATAATTTATAATTAAAATTTAAACAAGTTCGAAACTTCACGGTAGTTCGTAGTTTTATGCTTTGAACTTTAAATGAATATACATGATCCAATATAAGTCGGATTTCTTTGAAACAAGAAACGTTTGAATCTATCAAACTATATTTTTCTAATGCAAGAGAAAAGTGGAGATTTTGTATTGTAGATTGTGAGTCATGTCCAAATAAAATTTTTAGAAAGTCATTATGGATTCGTTTATAAACCATAATGATTTATTTAATAAATAAAAGTGTTTTAATATAAACTGAATATCGATTTAACGATGAAATTTTATGATGTCAAGTTATAAACCCAAACTTGTTTATTTTGGAGCTATATGGTATTCTATTTGGATATATACGATAATATTAATTTATTATTATTAAATTAAATTGTTTTTGGAATTTATTAATGTTTTATTATTTTATTTAAGCCAAGGGCTGTCAATGGATACTTTCGTATGAAAATACTACCATATCCACATTCGAAATCTTTTACAAATGTCAAATATTTGCATCTAAGGATATGAACGAATATCGGATAATTATCTGCTCCGCCAATAGTTGATAAATCAATGAACATTAATGAAATTTCTACTTTAATATTAAGTTTTTTATTTTCAACCCAATTGATTGCTAAAATACTAAAAATAAATAAATATGATAATAATATTTTATTTTGAGCAATTAACTTGTATTTAGTAGACCTTTAACTTTCTAGAATAATAAATTATTATATTTGATTATGTTAAAATACACATAATTTAATCTATAATCATGAAAAAAACGGACGGATAATTTTCAGATGCGAACGTGCCTATATCCGTATCCACATCCGCTTTCCCGAATATCAGATATTTATCCGCTTTTCGAATGTAGATGCGGACGGATTTCGGATTTTTCGGGTATCCATTGACAGCCCTATAAGCCTTAGAAATAGCCATTTTGAAAACAATCTCCATTTTCGACAAAACAAAATTTATTAAATCTTTAATGATTAATTATTGTTAGAATTCAAATTTTACGCCAATCAGAGTTATTTTCTGACCATGAGAAATTAAAATGTGAATCGATCAATAATTTGAATTTAAAATAGCGCTATTTGTGCAAACGAAGTCGGATTTCGCTAAAACAAATTTCATTGGGTCAGTAATGTCAAACTATAGCTGGATGTCCATTTTCATTGCAAACGGGGTTCGTATGTGATCATTTGAAATTTTAAACGATGAATGCAAATAATGATACAATAAAAATTAATAAATTAATCGAATAAAAATATATTTAACTATCTTATAAATATACCTCATAACCCTAAAACCTAATTCATTTTTTTCTCTAGTTAAACAAGTTTCACTCCGCCATGTTTTCTTTCCCAGTAATAAAATGCGAGGTTTGAAATTCAATAACAAATCAAAGAAAATTCCTTAAATCTCAAACTTGGATTCATTGAGACCGTGATAAGGAGGGCTTTAATTCTTTGTTTTTTTGATGTGTGCGATGCGTTTTGCTGAAGCTCTTTTTTAAGTGCAACCTAGGTTTACAGTTCGCGAGATTTAGAGGCATCGATCGAATAAACATAGTTCACATTTGGATTCATGGTATGATTTAAAACTTGTACGAATTTTTTTGGAATTAAATAAAAAAGTAAAGCAAGTTTTACTATAGTGCATGGGCATATTCTTAGCGACGGAAAACTCTTGGGTGTTGCAAGTTTGGTATAATAGCAATGGAATCGAAGAGGGGGAGAAGAGAAGTTCTTCGGAATTTCCAGTGTTGGGTTTAGTGAAGGATGGCATGAGTTAGGGGGAAAGAAAGAAACAATTATGGTGGGTGGGTGCCTACGTTAATTTCCTGGGAGATAAGATGATGAGGAGTGTGTTTCGGCGGGTAATCAAATTTAATTAAGGTTGTAACTAATTAAATTATTAATTGTTAATAACTTACATATGTATTAAACTTGTAAAAATCATAACTTGCTCATACGTGATCAGAATCTAACAAAACAAGATTCACTAGGACTGTATGGATAAATGCTATGCAATTAAAATGGTTTGGTGCAATTTTGAGCTCACTGGAAATTATGGCAGAATAACACGCCTGATTCTTTTAATCGATTTTAATCGTTATTCAACGATTACTAACCAAAGTGAGTACACTCACTAACTCTTTCCAGTTTATAATTTTATAACATATTTTAGAATTGATAAATGATGATTGAATGCCGTGTGATGGTTGTTTGGATGATTTGCTAATAAATTTGTTGAAATTATAGATATATTTATGCATATAAATCATTGGTTAAATATTGATCCTATTTATTATGATATCTCATATTGAAATAATTTTTTTATTTACGTTGATTAACATCTGTGAATGCAGAGAAGCAGGTTGGAGGGATCTAACTGGATTCCTCCAAATTTATTTCTGTTTTTTTCATATAGTATGATATGTCAAATGTTCTATGATAGATTTGTTGTGTCTGGATGCATGAATAGCACTTTCTTTAAAATAATTGGTATTTAAAATGCGGTAAAAATATATTTGAATGAAAGGAAAATGAATTTGGTCTTTTAAAGGAAAAATCTATTTTTTCGAAAATAGAAATTTAATTTCGAATAGGCTAGGAAAGAATAACTTGTTATAATGATAAAAACAAGTAGTTTAATTTATAAACGATGTTCATAAATGAAGTGAAATAATTATCATTGGATAATTTAGGAATGTAAATTCAATAATGAATTAAAAGGGAAATTGGAAATTGTTTCTAAAGAAAACGATGAAATTTATTCCGATGTTCGGAATGTGAATAGAATTAAAATAAATCCATAGGGATTTATAATTTGAAGTTGACTATGTCAAATTGTATATAAGTAATCTATTTTCAAGACATTATATATTATATAATGTAGAATTTGACAAGATAATTAATAATTAGTTTTGAAATCGATATTTTATAATTGAATGTAAATGCCATATAGAATTATAAACCTGTTAGATAAAATAAACTGGAAAGCTGATGTGTAAACGAGATTTGATAATAAAGTGGAATATGAATTTATAAAATGACTCGATCAATGGAATTTTAACCTATAATGGTATTTACACATTTAAATCAAGACTGATTTGAATAAACAATTCCAAATTTTTATAAAGGAATAATATTCTCATTTAAAGTGGATAATGGTTTAAAAGCAAACATTTAGCAGATTGGAATGGTTATAAAGGAAATTGGTAAGGAACTGGGAGTGATAAATTTAAAGATGGATTTTGAATGAAAGTAGAAAATATAGTTGACCTGAAACAATTAAATTATTTCGAAGTTTGGAACGTTATCGAATAGAGATTATTCGAAAGAGAGTTATTGAATAGAGATGACTCAAAAGAGAATTATACATTGAAATTCGACTATATCGAATTCAGGAATATACTATTTACTTTTCGTTTTCATCAAGATTAATTTATTTATTTGATTGACTGGTTACTATTTTGTTTATTCAAATTATTGAATTAAAGTTATATTTAAGATTTTATATTTCGGAGCATGGGTTATAACGCTATAGTTATAATCAATGATTTCCATTAAAGAAGTGGATTCATAAATTGAATCTAAGAGTTGCGTAAAAAATGTTTGTTAAGATTGAAGTTATAAACTTTGTCTATTTCAAAGTTAAGAAGGATGTTCAACTAAGGTCTGAGAGGTAATTATACCCCAACTTGATTGACTTCAATAATGACTAAGGAATGGTAAAGGTTCAATAGCGTGAAAGGCCAAATGGGCGTTGAAAAAATATCTGTAAAAGACATGGAAAATGGAAAACAAGGAAATGGGAAATGATAAATTAATAATAAATTAATTAAAAAGGGTTCAGTGTTGTTGCTTGATCAATAGAATTTCCATTTGGAAATAGGTTCGTTGGTTGTATGGATGTTTCCTTTGATAGTTAAATAAATGGCTATTAAAGTTTTAGCCCATTTTATATTTCCATTGTCAAATACGGAGAGCTCAGAATCAGGTTTATTATTTGAAAACCACTCCGTATGGGCATAAGTGTTGTGAATCAAATATGCTCAAGGTAGACGGAGCAAAGTGCAAGTGCTGTTCTATTAATCCTAGATAGAAATCCCCTAAGATGGATTGATAGGATAGTGTCTTTGGTTAGTCAAGTCCCTGGACAACTTGTATGGATGAATGTCTAACAAGTTATGCCTAACAGATCACCTGCATTGATCTCTTCAAACATATTTATGTTGTTGTCGGAGGAATTCGTTTCTCTTAGCTTTATGCTCATGATATTTTTGGGGAAATCAATAAATTATTTGGCGGGTTTATAGTTGTGGCTTTCGAAGTGAATGATGTTGTGGTATTAAAAAGGTAAGTTTAGCCTCAAGCCTCAGAGTCAGGTAATGAAAAAAATCAGGTAGGAAGCATGGCTATGTGGTCGCTCCCATTAGGGTGTATTATCACCCGATCTAGAGAAAAATTTATTTTCTTATTTATTCTATCGCTGCTATATGTTTCAGTAACGGTTGGGATCGGTAACGGTTGCTGATCCCAACCGTTGGTGATAATGCATTCGGTACACGCAAAGGAAATGAGTGGCCTTGGTTATAAGATGTTCTTATTGAACCCTGTGTATTACACCCCACATTCGTTAATATCACTCATTAAGAGAATGCATTAAGATTCGTGAAGCATTATAGGTAAACAGAAACTGAAACATTACAAGAAAGATATAAAATAACAGCAGATGTAAAAACTTTATTAATAAAAAAGCAACGTGGTTCAAACCATCATATGTCTGAAAATACATAAACCAAGTACATCCTTAAAACTTCTGTCTTGCACTTAAAACATCAAAGTAAAAATAAAAGAAGCATAATTACCTAAATAAAACATAACCATAGTAGCAAAGATAAGAGTTTGAGCAATACATCGAAGCAGCTCCAGAAATATGAAAGCAGAATCCTGGTCATGCTTGAGTATTCCCACCTTGAGAACCTAGGGGGGAACGGAAGAAAGAAGAGGAAACAAAAAAGGTCAGACATAAAGTCTGGCAAGTCCAGTTACTTTTAGCAAATAAATAAGTAAAAGTATCATGACAGGCATATAAAGTGGATAAGAAAGATAACATCATAAAAGGCAGATATAACAAGGTAAGCATGATAGAGTGTGTACGCTTCTAATGATTACTCTGCACCGATACTAGTATAACCAGAATGAGAAGATCCTAACAACTGTAAGATGGTAGAATTAGGTGCTTTCTGGTGAGAGGTTTTAACCCCATACAACCAACAGGCAACCCAATAACATGCTCTAAACTTACCAGAGTCCAGTTGTACCCTAATTACTACCCTAATCGATCGGCTCCCTACTCCGTAGATAACCTGTGATGGCCCCATGGTAGGGTGTATCACTCCCTAAAGTGGCAACCCTTCATTTCCCGGATGTTCACAACCATATCTACTGATGTCACAACGTCTTATTTTCCCGAGTAGGCGGAGTCATGCACGCACATGACCCTGATGGAATGCACCGTCAGACACTGTCCCCACTTTTGGATCACTTATAATCAGCCCAGTAAGCGTGCCCCGACTTCGACCTAGTTCGGAGTACTCATTTGATACCCATATATGGGTTATTGACTAAAACAGGTCCCACACACAAGATGATGCAAACTCTCCCCTTTGTCTTGCATCCCCACTACCAGGTTTTCCTTAGATTATGCCCCTACTGGTGTCATAAAATTGCATAATCCCAACATGTTAAGTTTGTGGGCATATATATATATATATATTGTGACGGCCCGCCCGCACCAGCCTGCATTTCCTCCGAAAGTGCGCTGTACACATGCCCGACTAGCACAGGACGGTCGTCAGAAGAAAGGAAAGAAGAGGATTAACTAAACGAGGAACCTGTAGAATGTCTCGCAGCGCATGGAATAAAATATAATAACAAAATACTTGACATAAAACAGGTGAGACAGTGCATAAGCTGATAACTAATAATCAACATCAACATCAGAGCAGCGGAAATCCAAATACAGCTTATTACAACTTTTCAAATTTTCTGTCTCTAAACAAAAGAGAGCCAAAGTAGAAGATACACCACTAATGCCCAAGCAGTGATCTTCAGCAACACAGGGAGAATACTATGTATATATTACGTGGAAGCCTCCTGCTCGTCTCCGGATCATCTACCCGTGCATCACCAGCTAACCTGTCTCTAGTCTGCTCGTGTGAGCACCCAGAGTAATAAGAGGAGACATAAAACTCTGGGTCAGACATAAAGCCTGGTATGAGCGATAAGCATCTAAACAGAATAATGATAGGTATACTAAACCATACCTGAACCTGGACCTGCAACCAAAGAGTTAGTACCACATACCGTACAATACTCTAAGGTGCCATAATAAATAGTGTAAGAGTACGGGGGTGGGGTGTGCATGTCATAATGATAGCAAACAAATCATCCATAGCAACCATCCTCACATCTCTCACTCAGTGCATAAAGCATACGATGTCCACCACTGTCAATCACTAGACCCATCGAAGTAGTGACGGAATTCAACTTGTACAACTACTGCTACTACCAAGCTTACCACATGGAGTCATGACCAAATCTTTACAAATGACCCCCACTTCATTGGTTTATAGCCCTTTAGTCGTACCTAGGCCCTTTCAGCCCTGAATCCGCTCACGTACTTCCCATACATAGTGATCCAAAGTCATAAACATCGACAACCCCTTAGCACACGTCCCGCAGCAAAGCCCAACTCATGAAGTGAACTCATTGATTCCCATCTGGATCCGGAGCTCTAACTTCTCCTTTGGACTACCTTTGCATCTCGGGTATTGGCCATCATCTTCTTCCGGATCGGTCTTCATCTTGCTCCACTCGCTTCGGATCGGTCAAGAATCATCGGTTCGGCTCGGGCAACCTTCAGCTTCCGGTTCGGTTCGTGGCCTTCATCTCGTGGCGGTTCGGATCGGTCGCGGTCACTCCTGGCGGATCGGGTCGGCCTTCGAGTCCAATCGTCACCCATCGGTTCGGGTCGGAGTAGCTCATGCTCACGAGAGGTGGATCGGGTCGGGTGGTGTGAGCGGGTCGGTTCGGATAGTGTGCTCCAACTTGTGATCCTCCATGTCCATCAATTCGCAAGCTTCCAGGTGGTCCAGATCGGTCTCCATCACCACAAGTGGTTCGTAGGGACGGCTTCACAACGGTTCGGTTCGGGCCTCCCATCCGATCCGATCCGGTTCAGGTACTTTCCTGCACTGACTTTCCAGCGACTGTTTTGCGCCATACGACGACGTCTTCGACCAATCTAACTATTCTAATCAATCACAATTCATGTCAAACTGTCATAGCAACATATAACATCAATTGCAACACCATAACAACAATTTGATAGATTAAAATGGATCAAACATAGCTAGAACCCCTCATTTTCCCTTAATCCCTCTTAATCATGTTTAAGCATACAATTAGCAAAACACATCGAAATTAACCCAAATTTCTAACAGAGCCTTAAAACATTATTTTAAAATTTTAGGAATTTTTCCAGAATTTATTTATGTATAAATTCGCTAATCTTCACTAATTACCCTAATTAACCGTAATTAGTGTAAAAGCAAGCTAATCACTCACCTTGGCCACAAAATAAAACACCAAATCTGAAATATTCTCTGTTTGGGTCGAATTCCTATGTATAGCAGCAGCTCCAACCTTGCTTTGTTGCTATTTGGCCTTGTTTTGATGTAGTTTAGGCTTAATCTTCACTAAAAATGTGTTTTGGAGTGGTTTTAGAGGATGGAAGCCATTACTAAGGTCTCAAGAAGGTTTGTGGCGGCTCAAAACTGAAATGAAAGTGATAACCTAACCCTAATCAGTCCTCCTATACCTCTAAATCCGAAATTCCCCTCTGGGCCTAGCTGCTAATCACCCGGTTAAGCCCAATTAAGCTGTTTTTCACCATCTAAAACTTGTTTCAGTCATATCTCCCAAACGGTGAGTCCCTTTGACAAATGTGACCACTCTACGGAAAGAGAAACCATCATCCGAAGCCAATGGAAGTGGTTTCAGGTCAAAATTCCTTTCCAGTCAAAAGTTATGGCCAAAACAGTGCCAACTAGGGGTAAAATGGTCATTTAAAAATCGGGAAAAATCATGAACATAGGAAATGACCACAATAGTCGTCTCCCAAAGTTACATGACCATACGACTTCGTATGTGAAAGAAATAAATATCCTACGATCCTATGATGCGTAGAATACGGGTCGTTACACTCTCCCCCCCTTAAGAAATTTCGTCCCCGAAATTCCTTAACCCAAAACATACAAAGGATCCCGCATGCCTAACAACCACGTACAACAATCAAACATGCAAAACAAGCAAACAAGCCTATCCTAGCATGCGGAAAACTAAATCGAAGTCAAAATCTTACCGGGCAAAGAGTTTACCGGGCAAAGAGTTCTGGGTGTGTCTTCCTAATGTCCTCCTCTGTCTCCCAAGTACAATCACTCTCGTCCTCGCTCCACTGTACCTTGACTAGCTTCACCGCCTTCCTTCGAAGTTGCTTCATGTCGTGCTCGACAATACGGGTCGGCTTGCGGTTCCCAACCGCCTCGGGTTCTACTTCGAAGTCCTCCAACTGATCAGGTGAAATAGTCATATCTGAGTCGTGAACGAACTTCCTTAGTTGGGAAACATGAAATACGTTGTGAACTCCCGCCATCTTCTCTGGTAAGTCAATTCTATATGCCAAATTCCCGACTAGCTCAAGAACAGGGAATGGGCCAACAAATCTTGGTGCCAACTTGCCTCTCCTGCCAAATCGTATTACGCTCTTCAACGGAGAAATCTTGACAAACACCAAGTCGCCAACGGAGAATTTTAAGTCTCTTCTCCTCTTATCAGCATAACTCTTCTGCCTATCTTGGGCAGCCTTCATTCGTTGTTGAATGATCTTAATCTTATCTGAAGTTTCCCTCACCACATCTGGTCCAAGCATAAACTTCTCGCCAGTCTCTATCCAACATGATGGTGAGTTGCACGGTCTTCCGTACAAAGCTTCAAACGGAGCCATACCGATATTGGATTGGTAGCTATTATTATATGCAAACACTACTAGATGTAAATGGTCATCCCATGATCCACCAAAATCCAATATACATGCTCTCAAGAGATCTTCCAAAGTACGATTCACCCTCTCCGTCTGACCGTCGGTCTGGGGATGATATGCGGTACTGAGATGTAATTCTGTCCCTAGAGCCTCTTGTAAGCTCTTCCAAAACCCACTAGTGAACAACGGGTCTCGGTCACTCACAATGCTTTTAGGTACTCCATGAAATCTCACTACCCACTTCATATACAATTCTGCTAACTTAGCTGCCGTTCTGGTCGATTTGACTGGTATAAATCTTGCACTCTTAGTCAATCGGTCTACAATCACCCAAATGCTATCATGTCCCGATTTAGTCTTTGGTAAACCATCGATGAAATCCATCGAGACTTGCTCCCATTTCCATTCGGGAATTTCTAATGGTTGCAACAAACCACTAGGCTTCTTTTGCTCGGCTTTAACTAGCTGGCAATTCATGCATTTGGACATAAACTTCCCAACGTCTCTTTTCATCCCTTCCCAGTAGTAAGTCTGTCTCATGTCTCGATACATCTTATTACCACCGGGGTGTATAGTCAGTTTTGAGTGATGACATTCTCTAAGCACTTCATCTCTCAATCCATTGACATTGGGTACAACAAGCTTTCCATTCTTTCTAAGCCATCCATCTCGATCAAGCCCATACTTGTTCATCTCCTCATCGATACCCATCTCTAACTTGGAGATGATTTCCAATAGGTTAGGATCGTCCCTCTGACTAGAGCCGATCCGCTCAATCAAAGTGGGTCTGATCGTCAAACTTGCTAACATTTCTGAATCCAATTCACACTTTGGTCTGAAATCAAACCCCGCGATATACTCCAGTTGCTTCCATTCTAGAAACATAGCCCCTAAGCTGGCATGTCTTCTACTCAATGCATCAGCCACTGCATTGCCCTTTCCCGGTGTGTATGCGATGTCAAAATCATAGGAAGCTAAGAACTCTAACCATCTCTGCTGACGGAGATTCAGATCTTTCTGAGAGAAGAGATACTTTAACGACTTATGATCTGTAAGCAGCTCAAATCTTTCTCCCAAGAGATAGTGTCTCCACATCTTTAACACGAACACGATCACTGCCAATTCTAAATCATGGGTAGGGTATCTTCTCTCGTGCGGTTTCAATTGCCGACTTGCATAAGCTACAACCCTACCGCCCTGCATCAATACAGCACCCAGTCCGGTACCACAGGCATCCGTGTATACCGTCATCTCTTCATCCCCCTTAGGAATGACTAACACTGGTGCGCTTGTCAACTTGTCTTTTAGAATCTTGAACGCATTCTCGCACCTTTTATCCTAGACAAAAGCTTGATTCTTCTTGGTCAACTGGGTCAATGGTGCTGCTATCTTGGAGAAACCTTGGATAAACTTTCGATAATATCCCGCTAACCCCAAGAAACTTCTCACATCTGTTGCATTCTTGGGCGTAGGCCAATCCTGTACCGTGGCCACCTTCGCCGGGTCCACGGCAATACCATTCTCTGATACAACATGGCCCAAGAACCTCACTTCCCTCTTCCAGAAGTGACACTTAGAAAACTTTGCTTTCAATTGGTGTTTTCTCAACACCTCCATCACTACTCTTAAATGTTCCTTGTGTTCTTCGTCTGTCCTCGAATAGACCAAAATATCATCAACGAACACAAGGACAAACTTATTCAACTGATCCCTGAATACCCTATTCATAAGATCCACAAAATATGCTGGGGCATTGGTCAGCCCGAATGGCATGACCAACCACTCATAAAATCCAGACGGCGTCCGAAATGCCGTTTTAGCTATACTTTCAGCTTCCACTCTAAGCTGATGAAAACCTGTCGCGAGATCCAACTGAGAAAATATTCTCGCGCCACTCAACTGATCGAACAAATCATCTATCCGCGGTAGAGGATACATATTCTTCCTCGTCACTTTATTCAACTCGCGGTAGTCTACACACAAACGAAGGGAACCATCCGCTTTGGTAGCAAACACAACTGGTGCTCCCCATTCAGAAACACTCCTTCTGATAAATCCCTTCTTCAAAAGATCGCTGACTTGCACCTCGAGCTCTCGCTGCTCTCTTGGTGCCATACGACGAAGTGGCATTACTATAGGTCTGGCATCTTTTACCAAATCAATACGGAACTCAATTTCTCGGTGTGGTGGAAGTCCGGTTACTTCTTCGAAAACATCCGGATACTGGCCAACCACGGGCAAACCTGACAACTCACTTTGCGGAATGTCGAGGGAGTTTAGAAAACTAGCCAATACCCCCTCACTGGGTAGACCACCAAACACTATCCTCCGCCCATCATCCGCTCTAGCTGTCACCAAAAAGCCCTCACAGTCTACCACCACCCCGTATCTTCGGAGCCAATCTACTCCCAAAATAATGCCAAACCCAGTAAAACCCAAAACAAAGCAATCACAAACGAACATACATCCATGACTCGACAAGACCATATTACGACAAATCATGCTAAGGCTAGTAGAACCACCAATCGGGTTCGTCACTACTAAAGGTCTATCGACAATCTCGGGCTCCAATCCCAACCTATCTACCAGGTCACTAGATATGAAAGAACTGGAAGCTCCGGTATCAAACAAAACTCTAACAGGAACATCATAAACAGAAAGCATACCTTGAATGACGACATTCTTTCCCTTATCCGCCGCTGTTGGGGCATTCGACGAAGAAGGAATAGCATTAAGGGCATATGCTTTCACCATTTTCTTTTCTTTGGGGGGTTGCGGACACTTGTCCTTGTGATGTCCCATCTGGCCACAGTTGAAGCACTTCCAATCCGCTGGCTTGGCCCGACAATTACTAGCATAATGGCCCTTCTTACCACAGCTGAAGCACTCAACATCTTGCTTATTCTTTTTCTTCTGGCCATCCTTAGTCTGATTCTGCTTTCTCTTATTCTGGGAACCACCTTTGCCTCCACCACTTGCTTGTGGCTTTGGCTCATCTGCGGATGCAACCTCAGTCTTCGGCTTAGGGTAAAGACTTTCTGATCTTAATGCTTTCCCCACAATCGATTCAAACGTCTCATCGATGTGGTTAATGAGTTTTTCCCCCAAGTACTGATCCAAACCAGTTATGAATTTCTCATTCTTTTTCTCGGCAGTATCAATAAGAGATAACCCATATTTTGACAAAGTGTCAAATTCAGCAATATACTCCGAGACAGCTCTGCCATTCTGCTTGAGCTCCAAGAACTTCTTAAACAGCACTGACTTCTGAGCAGCTGGAATGAACTTCTCGCTAAAGCGAGCTTTAAACTGCTCCCAAGTAATCTGGTCTTCGGGAGTAGCTGCCTTTATAGCATTCCACCAATTCATTGCCCGCCCTTGCAGCTGATGGGACGCTAGCTTTCTCTTCATCGCATCCTCGATACCCAAATCCTCGAAGATACGTTCGCAACTATCCAACCAATCCTGAACATTCGTGGCCGACTCTGTTCCATGGAACGGCTTCCCACCAAGACTAGTATAATCCTTATTCAGCTTGGCGAAGTCGACTCTTGGCGCCTGCACTATTGGACCACCACCATTTCCACCATTGGGAGCCGCCCTCTGTACATCTCTAAGCATCTCTCTCATGAGGTCAGTAAACATCGTCCTCATGTCAGCAGCATTCCCATTATTGGCTCCCCTACCAGGACCTCTAGTATATCGGCTCATCGTCAATCTGAAAAAGGAAACGATTAACGACTCCATGGTGGTGCTAGTGCAGTACGACTTCATCCTTATACTAGTAATAGTATATATATAGCTTTTAAAAACCAAAGTAATCACAAATACGCTCTCTCGTATACGTATATTATCTATCCCTGACAACTTCCCTAGGTTAACTACGCAACCTAGAGCTCTGATACCAAATGTGACGGCCCGCCCGCACCAGCCTGCATTTCCTCCGAAAGTGCGCTGTACACATGCCCGACTAGCACAGGACGGTCGTCAGAAGAAAGGAAAGAAGAGGATTAACTAAACGAGGAACCTGTAGAATGTCTCGCAGCGCATGGAATAAAATATAATAACAAAATACTTGACATAAAACAGGTGAGACAGTGCATAAGCTGATAACTAATAATCAACATCAACATCAGAGCAGCGGAAATCCAAATACAGCTTATTACAACTTTTCAAATTTTCTGTCTCTAAACAAAAGAGAGCCAAAGTAGAAGATACACCACTAATGCCCAAGCAGTGATCTTCAGCAACACAGGGAGAATACTATGTATATATTACGTGGAAGCCTCCTGCTCGTCTCCGGATCATCTACCCGTGCATCACCAGCTAACCTGTCTCTAGTCTGCTCGTGTGAGCACCCAGAGTAATAAGAGGAGACATAAAACTCTGGGTCAGACATAAAGCCTGGTATGAGCGATAAGCATCTAAACAGAATAATGACAGGTATACTAAACCATACCTGAACCTGGACCTGCAACCAAAGAGTTAGTACCACATACCGTACAATACTCTAAGGTGCCATAATAAATAGTGTAAGAGTACGGGGGTGGGGTGTGCATGTCATAATGATAGCAAACAAATCATCCATAGCAACCATCCTCACATCTCTCACTCAGTGCATAAAGCATACGATGTCCACTACTGTCAATCACTAGACCCATCGAAGTAGTGACGGAATTCAACTTGTACAACTACTGCTACTACCAAGCTTACCACATGGAGTCATGACCAAATCTTTACAAATGACCCCCACTTCATTGGTTTATAGCCCTTTAGTCGTACCTAGGCCCTTTCAGCCCTGAATCCGCTCACGTACTTCCCATACATAGTGATCCAAAGTCATAAACATCGACAACCCCTTAGCACACGTCCCGCAGCAAAGCCCAACTCATGAAGTGAACTCATTGATTCCCATCTGGATCCGGAGCTCTAACTTCTCCTTTGGACTACCTTTGCATCTCGGGTATTGGCCATCATCTTCTTCCGGATCGGTCTTCATCTTGCTCCACTCGCTTCGGATCGGTCAAGAATCATCGGTTCGGCTCGGTCAACCTTCAGCTTCCGGTTCGGTTCGTGGCCTTCATCTCGTGGCGGTTCGGATCGGTCGCGGTCACTCCTGGCGGATCGGGTCGGCCTTCGAGTCCAATCGTCACCCATCGGTTCGGGTCGGAGTAGCTCATGCTCACGAGAGGCGGATCGGGTCGGGTGGTGTGAGCGGGTCGGTTCGGATAGTGTGCTCCAACTTGTGATCCTCCATGTCCATCAATTCGCAAGCTTCCAGGTGGTCCGGATCGGTCTCCATCACCACAAGTGGTTCGTAGGGACGACTTCACAACGGTTCGGTTCGGGCCTCCCATCTGATCCGATCCGGTTCAGGTACTTTCCTGCACTGACTTTCCAGCGACTGTTTTGCGCCATACGACGGCGTCTTCGACCAATCTAACTATTCTAATCAATCACAATTCATGTCAAACTATCATAGCAACATATAACATCAATTGCAACACCATAACAACAATTTGATAGATTAAAATGGATCAAACATAGCTAGAACCCCTCATTTTCCCTTAATCCCTCTTAATCATGTTTAAGCATACAATTAGCAAAACACATCGAAATTAACCCAAATTTCTAACAGAGCCTTAAAACATTATTTTAAAATTTTAGGAATTTTTCCAGAATTTATTTATGTATAAATTCGCTAATCTTCACTAATTACCCCTAATTAACCGTAATTAGTGTAAAAGCAAGCTAATCACTCACATTGGCCACAAAATAAAACACCAAATCTGAAATATTCTCTGTTTGGGTCGAATTCCTATGTATAGCAGCAGCTCCAACCTTGCTTTGTTGCTATTTGGCCTTGTTTTGATGTAGTTTAGGCTTAATCTTCACTAAAAATGTGTTTTGGAGTGGTTTTAGAGGATGGAAGCCATTACTAAGGTCTCAAGAAGGTTTGTAGCGGCTCAAAACTGAAATGAAAGTGATAACCTAACCCTAATCAGTCCTCCTATACCTCTAAATCCGAAATTCCCCTCTGGGCCTAGCTGCTAATCACCCGGTTAAGCCCAATTAAGCTGTTTTTCACCGTCTGAAACTTGTTTCAGCCATATCTCCCAAACGGTGAGTCCGTTTGACTAATGTGACCACTCTACGGAAAGAGAAACCATCATCCGGAGCCAATGGAAGTGGTTTCAGGTCAAAATTCCTTTCCAATCAAAAGTTATGGCCAAAACAGTGCCAACTAGGGGTAAAATGGTCATTTAAAAATCGGGAAAAATCATGAACATAGGAAATGACCACAATAGTCGTCTCCCAAAGTTACATGACCATACGACTTCGTATGTGAAAGAAATAAATATCCTACGATCCTATGATGCGTAGAATACGGGTCGTTACAAATATTGCCCACCGACCCTAGATATACTTAACCCACCCACTTTTTCAAACAAGTTTATTTAACCCCTAATCAGGTTAATGTTCATACAATCCCTATGGATTCAACTAGGTTAAGTATCCCAATTCATTACCATGTCCATTTATGGTTATAATGTGCTAGACTCCCACATTAAGCCTACCACTTGTGGATGCTGCATATGCCAGGTGGTTCCGAGTAGATTTCTTCCATAAGTCAGGCTTAACCTCGTATCTTAGCACGTCTCGTGTTTGTGCACCTAGATTCCTCACATTAGATTCACCACTTGTGGTCGTTGGATATGCCGGGTGGTTCCAGACAGACTTCCACCACAAGTGTAATCTAACCTCGTTTCTAGGCACGGTTATAGTTTCTAATTACTGTAATCCTAGGCATTTCCATTATTAACCAAATTTACCTATGTCATTATAGGTTTTCATGCCCCTTTTCCCAAGTTATGTTCATAATAAACTATATGCCCAAATTTCATATTATTACGCTTAATTCAAGTTATGCCCAAATTCCTAATTACACATTATGCCCAATATTAACGTTGTCCCCTCATTCCCAATCTAACGTATTCGCATATTTCAGCGGCATACCTAGGCTCGAAGGTAGCATGGCTATATAAAAATAAAAAGGAAAAGATAGAGGGAAAAGGACATAGATGATCATACTAACAAGGTTGACATGTAAGGGCACAAACATATAGTGGCATAATTGCAAGATAAGCATATAGGATGAACATGTGACAATAGCACTGATTCCAGCATAATAGGGACATGCATGATGTGATCTAAACAACGATTTAGATGTCCAACTAATAACAGATCTGATTTGGCCATAAACATAATATAACAGGTATAAGGTCATCTAAGCAGTGAATTAGATCTACAATCAAAGGCAGATCTGACATGATAAAGGTTAAGATCTAATATATAGTCATGTTAGAATATCATAGATACACAAACTACAATATATCTGATATGATTCAAGCAGTCACAGGCATAGATCCAAGTTACAGTCATATCAATTTTCACTTTTAATTATTTAGATCTAAAAGTAACTTAAACTCATAGTGTTTGGATCTAGAAAAATAGATAAGAGATTGCTAGCATTAAATCATAGATCGAAGCTTGAATAACTTGATTGTAGAAGAAGAAAAAGGCTTGATTTGATCTGGGCAGAGGCAACATCTAGTTCTCCATTATTTTTGGTGTGCAAAAACATGAGAAATGAGGCCATATTTATAGTCGAACCCCAAACCCTAATCTGTCCAGATTTGCGCATAGGGATCGACCCCCCCTTATGGGGTCGACCCATGGGTCAACACTCCCTTGAGGGTCGATACCCCTGGGCAAGATTTTTACCGCCCCCAGAAATTTGATTTTTAAACCGATTTCTGATTTTCTTAATTAATTAATTATATATATATATATAATTCTCTTGTGCGTATACAAACTTTAAACCTTCATAACTTCTTCATATGTTGTCCGTTTTATGCAAACCAGGTGTCTATTTTGACCAAAATTCCGAGACGAACGCAATGGCGTAATCCGTTTCCCTTAATTATGAATATTAAATTAATTATTCTTTAATTTATCCTCTTTAGTGCTGTTAAAATTACTAGGAGTTACATTCTCCCCTACTCAAAGGATTTCATCCCCGAAATCTCCAAATTATGAAAAATGTATATCCTTCCATCCATCACCGATCTACTCATCCACCAATCATAGGCGTCCATTGTCCTTAAAGCCTTCTTATGCTTATATGAACATATGCAAAGGTGTGTGTATATGTCCCAATACTAATGCAAAGATCAGGCGGTCTACTGATTCAGTCGACCTCCTTAATGCAATGTATGTTAGTGCCATGAATCCAACATGTATGCAACAATCCTATTATAACATTAAGTTCTATATGGGTGCACAATCATACGTCCAAATGCAACATCCATATGATGATACATCCATTAAAAAGAAGAAAAACGCACACACATCCATATGTAGTATGAGAGTGATTGAGACGATCTAATGCCTAGTGTGTGTGTATATGCATCCACGAGCAACCACTAGCAAACACTTTCATTCACTTGCATCTATCAAACATAACATGTCTCGAACACATGTTTACATCTATGCGTTTCCTACCTAAAGGTCGAAGATTCAATCGATAGGACATACTTAAATGATAGAAAGCATAAATAAAAGCTTTGGAAAGGAAGTTAAGAACATACCCTTGAGAAGAAAAGGGTACGAAGAACGAATCTTTTCTTCGGTCTCCCAAGTCGCATCCTCTGGGTTATCTCCCCACTGAACCTTCATTAACTTGACTTCTCTATTGTGTAGCTTCTTAACTACTGATCCAAGAATACGAGTAAGAACTCGTCTAACTGTCGCCTCCCATTACACCTCTACTTCTTCCAGTATACTCGGCTTAATTACTTCTACTGTATCGTGCAAGCACTTCTGCAAATGAGAAACGTGGAAAACATCATGAACACCGGATAGTCTCTCGGGTAGCTTTACTCTATAATCCATTTGGCCAATCCTTTCTGTTATGGGAAATGTCCATACAAACCTTGGTGCCAATTTCCCTACAGATTCGAAGTGAGCCACATTCCTCAAAGGTGACACCTTGATGAAAACCATGTCTCCCACCTAAAATTCAATGTCAGCCCTTCTCTCGTCTGCGTATCTTGAGTGGTCTTCATTCGCCTGCGGATAAGATCAATCTTTTCGGGCGTCTCTCTAACAATATCTGGTCCAAGTAGTAGCCTTTCTGTAGATTTTCACCAATAAGTCGGTGATCTACAGGATCATCCGTATAATGCTTCGAAGGGTGCCATGCCAATGCTAGCTCGGTAACTGTTGTTGTAGGCGAACTCTACTAAAGGAAGATGCTCTTCCCAAGTCCCTCCAAAGTCTAGAATACACAGCCTTAAAAGATCCTCAAGAATTCTGTTCATCCTTTCCGTCTGTTCATCTATCTGGGTGTGATAAGCGGCGCTCAAACACAACTATGTACCTAATGCTTCTTGCAAGATCCTCCAAAATTCACTGGTGAAAATGGGGCCACGATCACTTATGATACTGGAAGGTACTCCATGAAGATGGACTATCTCATGAACGTAAATTGCTGCCAACTATGTTGCCGTCCTCTTACTCTTAACTGGAATAAAGTGAGCGCTCTTAGTAAGTCTATCCACTACAACCCAAATATTGGTGTTGCTTTTCCTTGATCTAGGCAAACCATCGATGAAATCCATAGAGACGCTTTCCCACTTCCACTGTGGAACCTCCAAAGGATGAAGTAAACCACCGGGCTTCTTTTGTTCAGCTTTGACTTGTTGACAAACCAAACATCGAGAAATGAACTCTGCCACATCTTTCTTCATCCCATCCCAAAAGAAAACCCTCTTCATGTCTCTATACATCTTATCACCGCCTGGATGAATATTCATCTTAGAATGATGGGCTTCTTCTAGGACTGTCTTTAACGAACTCCCAGTTTGGGGGACACAAAGCCTTCCATCTCGTCGCAACCACCCTTTATCATCTATGGAATATCTACTGAGGTGACTAGAAGTTTCCCCTTTACTGAGCCCATCCAAGATTTCTGAACTCTGTGGATCATCTTGCTGTGAAGCTCTTATCTGATCCATAAGAGTAGGTCGTATCTCTAACGATGCAAACAAACCAGGCAAAAACTCGGTGGAGGGTCTAAAGTCAAAAATCGATATGAACTCCAAGATTTTCCTCTCCACAAACAGAGGACTTAAGGCCATCCTCTGCCTACTCAGTGCATCTGTCACCACATTACCCTTGCCAAGGGTATAAGCAATCTCGAAATCATAGGAAGCTAGGAACTCCATCTAACTTTGTTGCCTTAAATTAAGATCTTTATGCGAGAACAAGTACTTGAGAGATTTATGATCGGTGTCCAACTCGAACTTCTCTCCAAGCAAATAATGACGCCACGTCTTAAGAGCGAATACTATGGCAACTAGCTCTAAGTCGTGGGTAGGGTAGTTCTTCTCATGAACCCTTAGCTGTCTACCCCCATAACATACTACCTTTCCCTCTTGCATCAGAACCACACCAAGCCCTGTACCAAATGCATCAGTGTATACTGTAAATACTTTGTTCCCATCGGGCAGGGTCAAGACTGGGGCTATTGTCAAAGCCTTCTTCAATTGTTGGAAAGCAACATCACAATCTATTTCCCATGAAAACGTCAGACTCTTCTTCGTCATCCTGGTGAGTGGGGCTGATATCTTTGTGAAGACCTTAATGAACTTCCTATAATAACCTGCCAATCCAAGAAAGCTTCTAACCTCCGTTGCATTCTTCGGAATTTTCCAATCTTGAACTGCAACTGCCTTTGTGGGATCTACTGCTATCCCATCTTTGGAAACCACATGCCCTAAAAATATCACCTCTTTTCTCCAAAAATGGCATTTGGAGAACTTTGCCTTTAGCTGATGCGCACAGAGAGTTTTCAAAACTTCTCTCAAATGCTGGGCATGCTCTTCCTCGCTCTTTGAGAAATTCAAGATATCATCAACAAAGACCACGACAAATTTATTTAGAAACTCCTAAAACACCCTACTCATCAGATCAACAAAATAGGCGGGTGCATTCATCAACCCAAACGGCATAACTAGCCATTCAAAGAAACCATTTGGAGTCCTAAAAGCAGTCTTGTCTATACTGTCCTCGGTCACCCTCAACTAATGAAACCCCGTGGCCAAGTCTAACTGAGAGAATACCGATGCCCCAACAAGCTGGTCAAACAGATCATCTATCCTCGGAAGTAGGTGCCTGTTCTTCTTAGTGAGTTTGTTTAGCTCTCTATAGTCCACACATAAGTGAAGTGAACCATCCGACTTGGTTGCGAATACCACCCGAGAAACCCATTCAGATATGCTTCAACTAATAAACCCTTTTTCAAGTAGCTCCCCTACTTGCTTATATGGCGCACATGTAATACAACTGGCTTTGCATTGTCCACCAAATATATATGAAAATCAATCTCGCGCCTCGGAGATAAACCCCGTACCTCATCAAAAACATTAGGATAGTCACAGACTACTGGTACAGTCAGGAAATCATCGATAGATGCATCAAGAGACTCTAGGAAACTAAGCATAACAGACCCTTGCGGGTAATAAGAAATCTCGAGGGTCCTTCAATGGAAAGTCAAAAGTCTAACAACCCTCCTCTCATAATCTAGAATGGCACCATATGTGGCTAGCCAGTCTATCCCTAGAATCAAACCATAGCCTACAAAACCGAGCACATATGCGTCACACTCAAACTCAATGCATAATACAGATATTCTCAAACCCCGACAAATCATGGACAAATGGGCTGAACCACCAATAGGGTTTGAGACAACTACGCGATCCACTATCATACTAGTGGTAAGGTGCAGAGACTCAACAACAGAACTAGATATAAATGAATGTGAAGCGCCAGAATAAAAAAGAGTTCTAAGAGGATGACTGGAAAGAGAAATCAAACCTTCCATGAAAATTTTCCTACCTCTATCTAGAGCACTGGTCGCGAGAGAATGCACCTGCCCTCCAGAAGCTCCTGCCCTTTGACCTTGTCCCTGTTTCTTCGGGCACTCCTTAGCAAAATGTCCGACCTCTCCACAATTGAAGCAAGAATTCTTCCTTCTTTTGCAGCCCTTGATCAAATGACTCTCTCGCCCATAATTGTGACACTCCCTCTTATCCTTATCCTTGTCATTCTTTCCTCCCTTCTTCTGTTGCTGTTGTTGTCCTTTCTTAGGCCAAACTTTCTTGTTTTGTTTTTCCTCAACCTTAACTTCCTTCTTATCTCTTTTGTCTTCCTCATGCATCAAGGCCATATCAACAAGCCTTTCAAAAGTTGCTCCCATTGAAATATGGGACATAGCTAACCTATGAAGGGGTCCATTCAGCCCTTTAACAAACCGCAAATCTTTCTTATGCAAAGTATCTACCACTTCCAATCCAAACCTAGCTAGCTGGTTGAATTTTCTTAGATATTCCTTAATAGTCATATTTCCTTGTTTGAGAGCCAAGAACCTTTCCATTTGCATGCTTTTATTAGCTTGAGAAAGAAACTTCATTTCAAACCTCTATCTAAAATCATCCCAAGTTTCCACCGGACGCCCTGCTTGGCTTACTTCCCATCAGAACGAAGCTTCATCTTTCGGTAGCCAAGTGACTAACTAAATCTTCCTATGATCGTCCACATCGAAAATTCCAAACAAGTCTTCTATCTCCTAGAGCCAGTTCCTTGCCTCTACGTACGTCTCAGTTCCCCGGAATAACTTTCCTCCCATAGCACTGAAATCTTTGCTGACCTTAGAGAAGTTATCTGCATGTGGAGGAGGAGGAGGAGGAACAACGGGTGCATGTAAACACCCCACCTCCGTTAAGGTCACTCACAAAGGGAATGCATGAACTTTGGTGGAGTATTATAGGTAAAAGACACATATAATTTACAAGACAGACATACAAGCAGCGGAAAACTGAAATTTCATTTCATAAGCACGTGGTCCAGTCAAAACATTACAACAACTATCTTAAAAACCAACTTCCAAAATCATTACAATAAAGCCTCTGTCTTGACTAAAACATAAAGAAGCATAAACAATAATAAAGCAGCATAAATCCCCAATTAAGAGTGTAACCACAGCCATAACCCAAGTAAAGAGAATCCAAGCAATACGCCTACTCTCTTCAAGTTGGAAAGGGTTTGGACTAAGTTGAAGTATTCCATCCCTGCGGACCTTGGGGGAGGGGAACGGAAGACAAGAAGATGAAAGAAAACAGGTCAGACATAAGCCTGGTAAGTCTAGTGATTATTTAGCATGTAAACAGGAAAAAGGATCATGACATGAATATACTGAACCTAGGACAATACCCTAGAAATAAGATAACAATAAAACTGAATATGCTATCGCACTCATTTCTATTTCTCTGCACCTACTAACAAGTGTTTCAACTAGCACCATGTGTTCATGACAAAATGATCCCTTTATCAATCAGCTTCTACTCGCATGCATTTACGACTTGTGTCGTTCGGCCCTGCTTGATTGTAGATTCCTGTGTTGGTCCCACCATGGGGTGTATCAATTCCTATGGTGGCAACCTGACATAAATTCAAGTTGCACAGTGTATACTACAAATGCCCAGTGCCTGATTTGTCCATGCCGGAGTACGTGCACGCCGATACTCCGTCGGAACCTGCACTGCTGCACCACCTGCCATTATTTTGACCGCTTATAATCAGCCCAGTAATCGTGCCCCACCGTGCCTAGTTCAGGGTACCATGATACATCTATATGGGTTATTGCTGAAATGGGTCCTCGTTACTTAGGTTTCCTAATCAAATGTTAAAATGGTTAAGCGTACTCAAATTAACCTAACTCCACGCATCAGTTTAGTTAATATGTTGTATTGGTTAAGTGTTGCCTTAATTAACTTAACCCTACCATTCTTGGCCTGCCTTAGCTTTAATTCATTCATTAAAGCACCAACCTCTCACATTAGATCTATGTTGTTGCGGTCGCTGGATGTGCCGGGCGGTTCCAGGCAGTCTTACACCGCAACTCAATCTAACCTTGGGCTTTTTGGGCTTAATGCGCTAACCTCTCACATTAGATCTGTATTGTTACGGTTGCTGGATGTGCCGGGCGGTTCCGGGCAGTCTTACACCGTAACTCAATCTAACCTCGGGTTAGGCATATTCATCTTTTTAATTAATTTACATATTTACCATTTATGTTTATACGTAAATTATCCACAAATGTTGTCAACTCAAGTCATGTCCCATTTACCCTCTAAATTATATCCATAATTCTTAGGTATACAATTTATACCATTTCATGCCATTAATTATTTACATGATTATGAGCCAACCTATGCCTATAACATATAATTTAACATTTTTCCCAACGTATCCCCCGTTATTCGTTCGCATAAATTACATAGAACGTTAGGCTCGCAAATTAGCCTAACTCATAAACAAAAGGGAAAAAAGAAAAGGGACATGTAACTTTCCAACGACATAAAACAGTATAGCTCAACTAAGTATGTGTGATATAAATTTGGCATAGTACTACACAAATTTAATTAAGCATGTAAATGTGAACTTGCATTTGAGTTGGATCAAATTAACATAGGTCTAATCATATAGGCATGTAGATCTAGCCATATAAGCTTATATGAACATGACTTAGCTTATGATCTTGCATATAATGTAACATAAAAGAATCACCAAATCTATATACGATATGATAGGTTCATTACCAAACTAATATATAACATGATAGGTTCATCACCAAATTAGTATACAACATGATAGATTCATCACAAAGTTAAGATACAACATGATAGATTCATCACTAAATCATGGTAGATTGTATCAATCACAATAGCCTCGTAGGCATAAGTAATTTCAGATTCAGAATACGATTATCTTACAACTAGGCACAGTTCTAGTTTCTCTTCTTTACAAGTCATGACTTTTATTTGTTCAAATCTAAAGAATAACTGAACTTACAAACAAAAGAACAAATCTTATTTCTTGGGATCTGATTTCTGAAACTGAAAATCTATCCTTTGATGTAGACTATTGATTCTCTAGTTTTGATTTGATTTAGGACTTCCTAAATTGATTCTTAGTTTAGAGAAAAATGGAGGCTACGCTAGCTTGGCCATGGACATCATGACAGCTTCAGAGAGAAATTTAATGAGGTTTTAGGGTTGAGGGTTTGGGTTGTTTATATAGAAGTTTAGATTAATGAGAGCCGTTAGATCATCCTAGGAGAAATCAGAGCCATCCAGACCAAATAGAGCCAACCGGAAGTCGCCACATTAGCCCTAATGACTCAGAAAATGTCACTGGACAAAACAGCCCAGATTTGGCTGAAGGGGTCGACCCCTATAGAAGGGGTCGACACCCCAGTCGACACCCCTCTTGGGGGGTCGACACCTATGTCGACCCCCCCGGGGGGGAGTCGACCCCTATGGGCGTGAATTTTCCAGCCCAGCCGCTTCTCTCGGAATTTTTGAATTTGAACTGCTTTTTAATTTAATTATTATTTATATTTAATTTCCGTTTTAACTTGAAATCTTCTGAACTCCATTACTTCTTCATACAGAGTCCGATTCATGCAAACTCGGACTCTATCTTAAGCAGAATTCCGAGACGAACGCAATGGCGAAACCCGTTTCCCCTAATTTCCATATTTAAAATTAAATATTCTTTAATTTTTTACTTTAATGTTCACAGAAAATACAAGATGTTACATTCTCCCCTCCTTAAAGGATTTCATCCCCGAAATCTTCAAGTCAAGAAGAATGTATATCCTACCATCCAGTTGTCCATATACTCAATCATCAAATACTTGCATCCATTGTCCTTAAAACTAATTTCTAATGCTTTCACGACTATATGCATAGTGTGTGTAATAAACCGGAAATCCGAGCCAATTTAAAAATTTTATTTTGGCAATTTTAATGAATTTTGAATATTTAAAATTAATTATTTTAAATAATAATGACGGAAAATATATTTTCGACGAAGTTAAAACGAATAAATTTATTTTAACGAGCTAGAAATGGCGCTGTAGTTTGAAAATTCGATTTCAAAGTTCAAATGAATGTACAGGATTCAAAATAAACCGGATTTTAGCGAAACCAAAAATATTAGAATCTATTTGAGAATATCTTTCCAACAAATCTGAAAAATTGAAATTTCATAGCAGGAATAAATAGTTATGCCCAGTTGAAAATTCAGAATAGTCGCTATGGAATTCTGGCCCATAAAAATAGCCATTTTGCAAACGACCTCGCTTTTCGACGAAACCACTTTTGTTAGATCCGGATGTCAAATTATTGCTAGTTTTCAAAATTCATAATTTTTTGAATTAGTATGTGAGCGTGGGAAAGGAAAACACGTTTGACCAGTTTCAATTGATTTTAATCGACTGGAAAATGGCCATTTTTCAAACGGTCTCAGAATTTGATGAAATTAGTTTTGTTAGGACAGTATCATCAAAACGAAGCTAGAAATAATTTTTTGGGAATTTTTAGAGTCCGTATGTGGCCCCGGTAAATTGATATGCGCGTTCAGATTCGATATATAGATTTATATTTTGATTTTGACGAAAACTGGTCGAAACGATTGAATCAGCTTACGAAACATATCCCATTGGGTTCGTAATAGGGGTAATTAGCTAGGGCTGACAGTCGTTGGGTCTCGTTTGGAGGTCGAATACAAAGTTAACCTTTTAAATAATTAAAATTAAATAATTAAAATTAAATAATTAAAATTAAATAATTAAAATTAAATAATTAAAATTAAATAATTAAAATTAAATAATTAAAATTAAATAATTAAAATTAAATAATTAAAATTAAATAATTAAAATTAAATAATTAAAATTAAATAATTAAAATTAAATAATTATAATAAGGTCAACCTGCCCCTTTTCTCTCTCACTCTTCCCCGTCGTTCACTTTAGATCTGAACGGAAAAAACAATCGCGACCTCTGCTCCACCTGGCGCTTGTCGCCGTCGACCCCCCTCTCGCCAGGCGCCGCCGCTGGCACACCCCCCTCCTTCGTCGCAGCTACTTCCTCCCTCCACTGACCTAAAACCGCGCCTCCAAACCCGGAATCGAGCAAAACCGCCACGCTCCGGCCATCGCAGGTGTCAGCCGCCGCCTCGCCCTCGTCAGACTCCACTCCAGCACCACCTCCGATCCCCCTCTCCTCCTTCTCCACCTGAAACCGCCCGCAAACCCCCAATCCCCCATTCAAACGGTGAAACCCAACTCTCTAGCTCAGACCTCCACGCCTCCGACCCAAACACCTCCCTCGAGCCTTCCCCGAGACAATGTGAGTCTTCGTTGTTGTTTTTATTCATTTATGGAAAAAATATGATATTTATGTGTTTAAAACTTTGATTTTTATATAGTTAATCACATAGAAAAGATCGGATTTTTATATAGTTAATCACATAGAAAAGGTCGGATTTTTATATAGTTAATCTCATAGTAAAGATTAGATTTTTATAGTAGGAAAGGCGAGCTAAAAATTAGATTTTTATATTAGAGAAAGATTAGATTTTTAGAAATAGAAAGTTTATATTTTTATATAGAGAGAGTTTATATATTGAATAAGGAAAAGATATGATTTTTCGTTATATAAAAATATTATTTTTATATAAGTAGAGAATTAAAAATATGATCCTTTTTATAATGGAGCAATAAAAATATGATTTTTTATATTAGAAAAGTTTGAATCTTTTTATAGTTGAAATGGTAAAGTAAAAATGAGATTTTTATATAGGAAGTAACGAAATAAAAATATTATCTTTATAAGGTAAACCTCGTGTTAAGGATGTGATTTTTACACATATGGCTTTGAAGTAGAAATATAATTTTTATATAATAGAAAATATAAAAATGTGATTTTTATATATGTAGCGAACACGGACGACGAAAGTGACAAAAGGCGAGCACGACGAAGATTTCCTGCATATGAAGAGTCGCGGCGAATTGGTTTAGCTTCTAGGTGAGAACTCCTCACTTTTAATTTATTTTCTAGTTGAAATATATACTAGGATGTAGACGGTGCTTAGTAGCACCCGACACCCGTCCTTCACAGACCATGGATGACTTGTTTGTTTGATTGCTGTGTTATGAAAGTTGATTGTGTGATGTGGAATGGAATAAAATATTTTATAGTGGAAAATATTTTATAGTTAAAAATATGATTTTTAACATGTATATAAAATAAATAGTAATAAACAAATCAGACGATTTGTTTATGTACACTGATTTGACTCATATTGATTGGGACGATAAATTTTACACATCGCCCAATTGCACAAATAAAAATTTGTGTTTGTTGATTTGAAACCCCACACGGGTATTGGGATGATATTTGACGTACACTAATCCTGATTGTTTAGTTGTATGTCAATCGATGGGTTGACAGACTGTGTAAGTGTTAATTGTTTATATTTAATGCTTATGCAGTTGTGTGGGGCACTCTGGATGTTGGTTGATGATTTATCATAGCTATTATATACATGTGTTGTAGAAAATCCATATAATTAACATTATATGGTAACTGATTGGGCCTCATTCCAATTTGGAAAATAAGGAATATTATAAAAGAAAATTCATGTGTTGAATTGAATATAAATTCATGTGTTGAATAGAAAGAAAATTCATGTCTTGAATAGAAAGAAAATTCATGTGTTGAATAGAAAGAAAATTCATGTGTTGAATAGAAAGAAAATTCACGTGTTGAATAAAATAAATATTCATGTGCTGAATAAAAATATGTATTCATGTGTTGAATAAAATAACGTAGTTATTGAAATATATAAAGCCGTGTTGGTTAGATATGCGCCCTTTTGATGCGAACGATATTTATATCGATTATATTCGTTTTTAAAATGAATATAGAAAAAGGAAGTGATTTCAAAATATAACGTTTTGAAAATATTATCAATTATAGATTAATGATATGGAATATTCAATTTTGACTAGAAATTGAATATGAAGTTGAAATCGTTTTGAAAACGATTTGTAAAATACGTTTTAAAAGGAAATCGATGATATATATATATAATATATATATTATATATATAGAATGGCCTGAATAGAACGCGCCTCGCCGCGGCAGATCGCGAATTTCGACCATTGACATCGAATGGATATTACGGGAGATCCGACCGTCGGATTCTCCTAAAACCAAAACCGTTGGGTTCGTATCGAACAGAGCTCTCTAACGAATATTAGAAATTAGAAATCTAACGGCTGGATTTGGAATTATGTCCAAATCAAATTTGGAAAAGGTCGCTGTATGTGCAGTTCGATGGCCGTTGATGGAAATCGACTGTACGGGCCTTGATAAAATTATTAAAAATAGTAATAATTTGTGTAAAATCATAAGAAATGATTTATGAAGAATTGGGACGAAAAATTCCATATTTGAAAAGATAAAAACAGATTTTTATCGAAATGAACTAGTTTTGAACTAGAATTATAATCCCATTTATTTTTACAATAAATAAAGTGGATTTGAAATGGGTTTTAAAGTAACCTGATTTTCCAATAATTGGATTGGAGTGGATTTAAATCGAAATAGTCTGTGGAATATTTCGATCTTGGATTTCGTGGTTATACAGATATTGTTATGAAAATTTGAAAGATATATTTATATCGTTATTTCCAATACGATATTTGTTGGTCGTAGAATTTGATATTGAATATAAGCCTATATATTTTCTATTCAGAGCTTTGTATTTAATATCAAATGGGATTTGGGTTTGTCGTGAATGGTGTCTTCATTAACACAGTTCTTAAACCCAGTGGGGAAAAAGATTAAATCTTTTTATTTAGATTTAATGAAGTATACCAATTAAATGATATTTAATTTGAATTGATTTTTGGGTTTAACGTGAACGGTGTTTTAAATAACACTTGTTCTTTAACCCGATAATTAATGAAATGTGATTTTGGGTTTATCGTGAACCGTGTTTTAGATGACATTGGTTCTTTTACCCAGTTAAAGACAGGATATTGATTTTTCGGAAGATTAAAACCAAGTGGAGTTTTAATGAATCTTTAATTAGATTGAAACGATCGAGAATGGAGTATCACCAGTTTTGCTCCAGGCGATAGTTAAATCTTTAATTAGATTTGAACGTGAAATGGTAATTGGATTTACCGATAACACCGTGGTGTTAGATATGAAGTATTAACAGTTTTACTTCATGGGATGAATAGGTTGGGATTGGGAATGAAAATAAATGATTACTTCGGAGTGGTTCACTAATCCCGACTAATTTGAATTGATATTAAAAGGAAGATTAAAGAATAAATTTAAAAGAATTTATCTTTGATAAAATTAATGGGAACCTTTCCCAAAGTATAAGAATATTTGAATAAAAGAATATTTTGAATTGGAATGAGGCGTATGTTGTGTTTGTGTAACACTTGTTTATTATATACGTGAGTTATTCAGAAAGACCGGGTTTATCCCATTCTGAATAACTGATTTGACGATGTGTCGAGGATGAAGACGGTGGTCGAAGACCGGAGGTCTTCACATCGTTTGGGTGATTGCTGATGATCTTGATTGGACTGTGCACCCAAGAGGAGGGAATCAGCTGGTGATCGTCCAGACGTACTTGGAGATCGATCGATATGCAAGCTATAAGGTGCCTCCGGTTTCGTTCAGACCCAGAACGAACTTTTAAATGGACTGTGTGTCTGACATTGGATTTTATTTTGTGTGATTGATTTCTATTAAATATACATCTGTTTGGCGGCGGAGAATTTATTCTCTTGCTTATTGCCCTTCTCTGAGACGTACGAGCTCAGGGGTTATATATCGATGGATATCAATCGCATGGAGTGAATTGCCTGTGTGGCATGCCTAAGTGGCAAATGATCAAGGCTTTTGTTGAAAAGCATAGTATTGTGGTTGATGATCAAAGCACGACCTGTGTGGCATAGCTTTTTGTAACGATGATTCGCGAGCCTCACACCCCAGTTGTGAACCAGAAACGGGAGAGGACCTCAGGGAGGGCATGCGTTTCCTTCAAGCTAGGGTGGTGTTTGTGACCTACCAGCCCTGACATTTATATTATTTTCACCTGTGTGGTTGTTGCTGTTGCGAGGTGCCTCGGATATATCGCTGACTGTGTGGAGCCAATGGAGTCATTTCGCTCATTTACGCCCCAAAGGGTGGGAAAACACAATGTTCAGGCATTTTAATCCACATCGGTGGACCGACCCTGACGATCCAAGGGTCACTCGGGCTCTGATCCTGAGGCTCAGGCTAGAGAGTCTCGAAATCGGTAGAGGACTATCTTTTGCCTCAGTTCATAGATGGAAATCCAACTTCCAATACGTGACTTTGCAGTTTTGATTGTAGAGCCTAGTATTGGCGACATGATATATGGTACCCATGCCGTCTATGATTGATACTTATGATTTGAAGTTGTTTTATACACTATGCACTTATGATAGTATCAAATGATTTGTTTTAAACGTACCAAACATGTTTGGCTATTATAAGGGAAAGCCCTATCCCCTACTTGCGTTGCATTGTGTGATAGGACCTGGGTCTTATAATAGCTTCATTTTTCCAAAAAGCATTGCGCTGTTTTGTTATATGCACTGGTATTCTTGGAAGGAAACCCGTTCCCTGTTATACGGCGTGGTCCCTTGATTTACTTTATTTTAAAGTAAAGTTTTGAATAATTGTTTTAGTTCTCACACCAGTCACATGACTAACCTGGAGTTTATTGTTTTAACCTAAACTCTGGGTGCCCTTATTTTGACATGGGCAGCTAGTAGTTTTGGATTTGCAGATTTATATTCACAGGATCCTGATTTACAGCTGGAACGATACCCGGAAAGCTTTGTATCCGTGTATTACTTCTAGTTGTGTATTGTATTATTTTCCGCTGCTATGAAATGTATTGTAATCTCTGATATTTAGTGAATGTGTTATATTGATTTATACTCTGTATATTCTTGTATTTTGATGGAATTGTTGTAATAAGCAATGAAATGTTCTTCTGCTTGCGTTCTGATGTGTCGTTTCCTCAATTCAATCCGTGATTTCCCGGCAGGGGGATTTCGGGTCGTTTCATTTTGGTATCAGAGCTTTGGTTTATAGAGCTCGAAGAACAAGGCATATTAGAACCAAACAAAAGAATTCATCAGAGATTGGATTAGTAATATCCAATGGGAAGGACTCGTTAGAGATGGGATCAGTAGTATCCTAGAATGAGTGTGAAGAGTATATTTATAAATTGAAAACAAATTTTGTTTTGAAAATCTAAATCAATTATACGTATTTGATTATTTATTTTATATTGATTTGGACAATCAAGTATATAAAGATTTTGCGTATACGTCTGATCCGCGTGTATTTGAAGTTTTAATATACTGGATAGATATAGGATCACGCTCTAGTTACCCGGAGATGATTCTGATGATAGTTCGAACATCATTAGAACTGGTATTCGAGTTTCGAAGGTGTGATATTTATATATTTCCAATTGACTGGTGTGAGAACCAAAACTAGATAGGGCTTATTGTTGTGATTTGGCACCAAAAATGTGGTTTTTGACTATATATTAAAGTAATGTGATTGAAATGATAATCAGCTAATTGATTGATGATTGTGTTGGTTGATTCATTAAATGTTGAATCTTTAGCCAAATTGAATCAAACAGTGAGTTGTATTGAAAATTAGTCGCATTTGCATGCATATACATGTACTTACATTGAACAGGTCATAGCAAGGAGGCTAGAGCAGAAGAATAAAATTGTTTGCCCGACAAATAGGTACATGTTTACAAATTTATTGGGTTTGGATGATTTTATGAGCCAATTGGCTATTTCTTTTTCTTTTTGGATTGGTGAGGGCCATGGGAGGCTATTTGAAATATCGCGAAGCTCCCGGTCCATGGGAGGTTATGGCGAATTTTTTCGAAAATTTAGGGTGTTAGCCAAATTTTTAAAAAATTTGAAAAGTTCTTAGAAACTGAAAATTTGAAGAACTTAAGCCGTAATGAAAATAATGAAAGTTGAGTTGATTTGTTAAACAACTTTCGGCTTCGTTCCTTTTCGGGGATGAAAAGTTTTAAGTGAGGGAGATTGTAATAACCCGGAAATCCGAGCCAATTTAAAAATTTTATTTTGGCAATTTTATTGAATTTTGAATATTCAAAATGAATTATTTTAAATAATAATGATGGAAAATATATTTTCGACGAAGTTAAAATGAATAAATTTATTTTAATTATATAACGAGCCAGAAATGGCGCTGTAGTTTGAAAATTCGATTTCAAAGTTCAAATGAATGTACAGGATTCAAAATAAACCGGATTTTAGCGAAACCAAAAATATTAGAATCTATTTGAGTATATCTTCCCAACGAATACGAATAATTGAAATTTCATAGCGAGAATAAATAGTTATGCCTAGTTGAAAATTCAGAATAGTCAATATGGAATTCTAGCCCATAAAAATAGCCATTTTGCAAACGACCTCGGTTTTCGACGAAACCACTTTTGTTGGATCCGGGATGTCAAGTTATTGCTAGGTTTCAAAATTCATAATTTTCTGAATCAATATGTGGGCGTGGCAAAGGAAAACGCGTTTGACCAGTTTCAGTTGATTTTAATCGACTGGAAAATGGCCATTTTTCAAACGGTCTCAGAATTTGACGAAATTAGTTTTGTCAGGACCGTATCGTCAAAACGAAGCTAGAAATAAATTTTTGGGAATTTTTAGAGTCCGTATGTGGCCTCGGTAAATTGAAATGCGCGTTCAAATTCAATATATAGATTTATATTTTGATTTTGACGAAAACTGATCGAAACGATCGAATCAGCTTACGAAACATATCCCATTGTGTTAGGAATCGGGGTAATTAGCTAGGGACGACAGTCGTTGTGTCTCGTTTGGAGGTCAAATACAAAGTTAACTTTTTGAAGAATTAAAATTAAATAATTAAAATTAAATAATTAAATAATTATAATAAGGTCAACCCGCCCCTTTTCTCTCTCACTCTTCCCCGTCGTTCACTTTAGATCTGAATGGAAAAAAAACAATCGCGACCTCTGCTCCACCTGGCGCTTGTCGCCGTTGACCCCGCTCTCGCCAGGAGCCGCCGCTGGCACACACCCCCTCTCGCCAGGAGCCGCCGCTGGCACACACCCCCTCTCCTTCGTCGCAGCTACTTCCTCCCTCCACTGACCTGAAATCGCGCCTCCAAACCGGAATCGAGAAAAACCGCCACACTCCGGCCATCGCAGGCGTCAGCCGCCGCCTCGCCCTCGTCAGACGCCCCTCCAGCACCACCTTCGATCCCCCTCTCCTCCTTCTCCACCCGAAACTGCCCGCAAACCCCCAATCCCCCATTCAAACGGTGAAACCCCAACTCTCCGGCCCAGACCTCCACGCCTCCGACCCGGACACCTCCCTCGAGCCTTCCCCGAGACAATGTGAGTCTTCGTTGTTTTTTTTATTCATTTATGAAAAAAATTTGATTTCTATGTGTTTATAACTTTGATTTTTATATAGTTAATCACATATAAAAGATCGGATTTTTATATAGTTAATCACATAGAAAAGGTCGGAATTTTATATAGTTAATCTCATAGTAAAGATTGGATTTTTATAGTAGGAAAGGCGAGTTAAAAATTAGATTTTTATATTAGAGAAAGATTAGATATTTAGAAATAGAAAGTTTATATTTTTATATAGAGAGAGTTTATATTTTGAATAACGAAAAGATATGATTTTTCGTTATATAAAAATATTATTTTTATATAAGTAGAGAATTAAAAATATGATCTTTTTTATAATGGAGCAATAAAAATATGATTTTTATATTAGAAAAGTTTGAATCTTTTTATAGTTGAAATGGTAAAGTAAAAATGAGATTTTTTATATAGGAAGTAACGAAATAAAAATATTATCTTTATAATGTAAACCTCGTGTTAAGGATGTGATTTTTACACATATGGCTTTGAAGTAGAAATATAATTTTTATTATATGATTTTTGTATAATAGAAAATATAAAAATGTGATTTTTATATATGTAGCGAACACGGACGACGAAAGTGACAAAAGGCGAGCACGATGAAGATTTCCTAAATATGAAGAGTCGCGGCGACTTGATTTAGCTTCTAGATGAGAACTTCTCACTTTTAATTTTTTTTCTAGTTGAAATATATACTAGGATGCAGACGGCGCTTAGTAGCAACCGACACCCGTCGTCCACAGACCATGGATGACTTGTTTGTTTGATTGCTGTGTTGTGAAAGTTGATTGTGTGATGTGGAATGGAATAAACTATTTTATAGTTAAAAATATGATTTTAACGTGTATATAAAATAAATAGTAATAAACAAATCAGACGATTTGTTTATATACACTGATTTGACTGATATTGATTGGGACGATAAATTTTACACATCGCCCAACTGCACAAATAAAAATATGTGTTTGTTGATTTGAAACGCCACACGGGTATTGGGATGATATTTGACATACCCTAATCCCGATTGTTTAGTTGTATGTCAATCGATGGGTTGACAGACTGTGTAACCGTTAATTATTTATATTTAATGCTTATGCAGTTGTGTCAGGCACTTTGGATGTTGGTTGATGATTTATCGTTGCTATTATATACATGTGTTGTAGAAAATCCATATAATTAACATTATATGGCAATTGATTGGGCCAGATTCCAATTTGGAAAATAAGGAATATTATAAAAGAAAATTCATGTGTTGAATATAATATAAATTCATGCGTTGAATAGAAAGAAAATTCATGTATTGAATAGGAAGAAAATTCATGTGTTGAATAGAAAGAAAATTCATGTGTTGAATAAAACATGTGTTGAATAAAAATATATATTCATGTGTTGAAGAAAATATTCATTTGTTGAATAGAATAACGAAGTTATTGAAATATATAAAGCCGTGTTGGTTAGATATGCACCATTTTGACGCGAACGATATTTATATCGATTATATTCGTTTTTAAAATGAATATAGAAAAAGGAAGTGATTTCAAAATATAACGTTTTGGAAATATTATCATTTATAGATTAATGATACGGAATATTCAATTTTGACTAGAAATTGAATATGAAGTTGAAATCATTTTGAAAATGAATTTAAAAAGATTTATAAAGTACGTTTTAAAAGGAAATCAACGAAATATATATAAAGACTGGCCTGAATAGAACGCGCCGCGCTGCGGCAGTTCGCGAATTTCGACCATTGACTTCGAATGGATATTACGGGAGATCCGACTGCCGGATTCTCCTAAAACTGGAACCGTTGGGTTCGTATCGAAAAGGGTTGAGGGTTGGGGTTTTTTATATAGAAGTTTAGATTAATGAGAGCCATTAGATCATCCTAGGAGAAATCAGAGCCATCCAGACCAAATAGAGCTAACCGAAAGTCGCTACATAAGCCCTAACGAATGAGAAAAAGTCACTGGATAAAACAGCCTGGATCTGGCCGAGGGGGTCGACCCCTACGGGGGGGGGGGGGGGGGGAGGGGGGGGGGTGGGGTCGACACCCCAGTCGACACCCCTCTTGGGGGGTCGACACCTATGTCGACCCCTCCTGGGGGGAGTTGACCCCTATGGGCGGGAATTTTCCCACCCAGCCGCTTATCTCAGAATTTTTGAATTTGAACTGCTTTTTGATTTAATTATTATTTATATTTAATTTCCGTTTTAACTTGAAATCTTCTGAACTCCATAACTTCTTCATACGGAGTCCGATTCACATAAACTCAGACTCTATCTCAAGCAGAATTCCGAGACAAACGCAATGGCGAAACCCATTTCCCCTAATTTCCACTTTTAAAATTAAGAATTCTTTAATTTTTTACTTTAATGTTCACAGAAAATACGGGGTGTTACAGTGCAGCTGGAGGAGGAACGTCGGCTTGACCACCGGCAGGCGCCATTGCCTCTAGATACCTACGGAACAAGCCTGGTATCGTAACGCCATATGGAATATTAGGTTCCCCAGACATGCTGAAAAGAAAAGTAAAGAGATTCAGACAAAGGATCGAAAGATATTACATATGGCTTTGCGGAATATGTTTCTCTAAACAGACTTTTCTTTTTTGAAAATGCTTTCTTTTAAAACCTTTTTGCCAAAATCTTTCATCTAATCTGGTAACCTTCAGCTCTGATACCAAGTGTGACACCCTACATCCATTAATGTACACCATCAAAACTTCTGTCTTGGACTTAAAACATCAGAGTAAAAATAAAAGAAGCATAATTATCCAAATAAAACATAGTCATAGTAGCAAAGATAAGAATTTGAGCAATACATTGAAGCAGCTCCAGAAAAATGAAAGCAAAATCCTAGTCAATCTTGAGTATTCCCACCCTAAGAACCGGGGGGGGGGGGGGGGAGTGGGGGAGGGGGAAGAAAGAAGAGGAAACAAAAAGGGTCAAACGTAAATTCTGGCGAGTCCTGTTACTTTTAGAAAATAAATAAGTAAAAGTATCATGACAGGCATATAAAGTGGATAAGAAAGATAACATCATAAAAGGCATATATGACAAGGTAAACATGATAGAGTGTGTATACTTCTAATGATTACTCTACACCGATACTAGTATAATCAAAATGAGATGATCCCAACAACTGTAAGATGGTAGACTTAGGTGTACTTTCTGGTGAGTGGTTTTAACCCCATACAATCAACAGGCAGCCCAATAACATGCTCTAAACTTACCAGAGTCTAGATTTACCCTTATTACTACCCTAATCGATTGGCACCCTACTCCGTAGATACCCTATGCTAGCCATACAGTAGGGTGTAGAACTCCCTAAAGTGGCAACCCTTCATTTTCCGGATGTGCACAACCATATCTACTGATGTCACAACGTCTTATTTTCTGAGAAGGAGGAGTCATGCACGCACATGACCCCGATGGAATGCACCGTCAGACACCGTCCCCACTTTTGGGTCACTTATAATCAACCCAGTAAGCGTGCTAAGACTCCGACCTAGTTCGGAGTACTCGTTTGTTCCTATATATAGGTTACTGACGGAAACGAGTCCCGCACACAAGATGACGCCAGCTCTCCCCATTGTCTTGCATTCCCACTACTAGGTTTTCCTCAGATTATGCTTACCTACTGGTGTCATAAAATTGCATAATCCTAACACGTTAAGTTTGTGGGCCCATATATATAATTATTACCCACCAACCCCAGATATACTTAACCCACCACTATTTCAAACAAGTTTACTTAATCCCTAATCAGGTTCATGTTCATACAATCCCTATGAATTAAACCAGGTTCAGTACCCCAATTCATTACCATGTCCATTTATGGTTGTAATGTGCTAGACCTTCCACATTAAGCCTGCCACTTGTGGATGCTGGATATGTTGGGGGTTCTGAGCAGACTTCTTCCAAAAGTCAGGCTTGACCTCGTGCCTTAGAATGTCTCGTGTTTATGCACCTAGACCCCTCACATTAGATTCACCACTTATGGTCGCTTGATATGCCGGGCGGTTCCGGACAGACTTCCAGCACAAGTGTAATCTAACCTCATGTCTAGGCACAGTTACAGTTTCTAATTACTATAATCCTAGGCATTTCCATTATTAACCAAATTTACCTATGTCGTTATAGGTATTCATGCCCCTTTTCCCAAGTTATGTTTATAATAAACTATATGCCCCAATTTCATACTATTACGCTTAATTCAAGTTGTGCCCAAATTCCCCATTACAAGTTATACCCAATATTAATGTTTTCTCCTCGTTCCCAGTCTAACATGTTCGCATATTTCAACGGCATGCCTAGGCTCGATGGTAGCCTGGCTATATTAAAATAAAAGGGAAAAGATAGAGGGAAAAGGACAGAGATGATCATACTAACAAGGTTGACACGTAATGGCATACACATATAGTGGCATAATTACAAGATAAGCATATAGGATGAACATGTGACAATAGCACTGATTCTAGCATAATAGGGACAGGCATGATGTGATCTAAACAATGATTTTGATGTCCAAATAATAATAGTTCTGATTTGGCCATAAACATAATAGAACAAGTATAACGTGATCTAAACAGTGAATTAGATCTATAATCAAAGGTAGATCTGACATGATAAAGGTTAAGATCTAAGTCATAGTCATGTCAGAATATCATAGATACACAAATTATAACAGATCTGATATCATTCAAGCAGTCACCGGCATAGATCCAAGTTACAGTCATATCAAGTTTTACTTTTAATTATTTAGATCTAAAAATAACTTAAACTCACAATGTTTGGATCAAGAAAAATAGATAAGAGATTGCTAGCGTTGATCACAGATCTAAGCTTGAATAACTTGATTGCAAAAGAAGAAAAAGGCTTGATTTGATCAGGGCAGAGGTAGCACTAGTTCTCCATTATTTTTGGTGTGCAAAAACATGAGAAATGAGGCCATATTTAAGCCGAACCCCAAACCCTAATCTGTCCAGATATGCGCAGGGGGGTCGACCCCCCTTATGGGGTCGACCCATAGGTCGACACCCCCCTTGAGGGGTCGACACCCCTGTGCGAGATTTTTGCTGCCCATGGAAATTTATTTTTTAAACCAATTTATGATTTTCTGAATTATATATATATATATATATATATATATATATATATATATATATAATTCTCTTGTGTGTATACAAACTTCAAACCTTCATAACTTCTTCATACGGTGTCCGTTTTACATAAACCAGGTGTCTGTTTTGACAAGAATTCCGAGACATATGTAATGGCGCAGTTCGTTTCCCTTAAATCTAAATATTAGATTAATTATTCTTTAATTTTTCCTCTTTAGTGTTGTTAAAATTACGAGGTGTTACAGTATTTCTCTATAGAGATATACTATCGGAAGGTGGTTCCATACCATGTCATAGTTGGAAATCCATTATCCAATAAGTGCCCGCTGTTTTGATTGTATACCATGTATGTGGAGTGTGAGATGCACGCGTTCTGCTAGATTGCTATTGATTTGATTAGACACTATTATAATATCAGAATTGTGTTGATACAAAGAATATTTTGGGTTATCATAAGGTTAAAACCATTCGTATTTATGTGTGGATTGGTCTTATGATTATCCTTTCTTTTAAAAGGAATTTTAAAAGTTAAACCAAGTAGTAGGAGTTTACTCACACCAGTTGTAACACCCCACACCCGCTACGGTCACTCACTAAGGGAATGTCATAACATCGGTGGAGTATTTTAAGTGAATATAGAACAGAAAATTACAACAAGACAGATATAAGTAATACTTGAGAATTTAAAACATCATTTCATTGCAGCGGAAAGTAAAACATGTTTGGTTACACCAAAACCATAAACAAGAGTCAAGTACATAATATCCATCCTGATAAAACAAAAGTACATAATCCCACTACATAACTTAATAGCCATAATAGAAAAGATAAACTGAGCTTTACATCCACGGTCCAAGCTCCAAAAGATAGATAAAGCAGTCTGATCAAAGCCCACTAGTGCTAGGCCCACTCTGATAACCTGAGGGTTGGGAAAAAGATAAAAACAACGGGGTCAGACATAAGTCTGAGCGAGTCCTATAACTTTAACAATACAATCATTAAAGTAACCAGAGTAAGACATGAGCTTGATATACGGTAACGACTGGGGATAAATGGCTACATTAAGCAGCCAACTAGACTTAGGATGAACTAAGATAACCGTAAAGACGCATTTACCCACCCAAGGATAATTACTACACCGCACCACCCCAGATCTACCCATCCAAGGGTAGTTCCTACACTGCACCACACCAGTTCTACCCACCAAGGGTAATTCCTACTTAAAGGTTGATCCCACTAAGTGTACTTAGTAATTTTACCCAGTAGTTTCGTGTACCCCTAGCTGACTACATAGGTGCCGTCTGCCCCTATCTCCACTAGGTGTACCCACTACTCCCCAAGCGATCGGCTCCCTAACGTAGATACCCGTGCTGGCCCCACAGTGGGGTGTATCATTCCCCAAAGTGGCAACCTGATAATATCAACGCTGCACGGCTTATACCTACACGATGCAACAACGTCTTACTTACCAGCCCGGGTCCACACACGCATATGAAACCCGTTGGACTTGCGTTGCCACCGCTACCCCGTTTTGGCCTCTTACAGTCAAGCCCAGTACGCGTGTCCCGTCCTCGACATGGGTCGAGCCCAATAAGATACATATGAGTTACTGGTTGAAATGGGCCCCCACAAGCTACTACTTAAGCTTGTCATTTTATCTAGTGCATCCCCCTTAACCCCTTTTTATAATCATGCCCACTTACATGTTAAGGTTTGGTTAAGTCATCTAATCATATTTCAATTGCCACTCAAGGCCCCCACAAGCTACTACTTAAGCTTGTCATTTAATCATATTTCAATTGCCAGTTAAGGCACCCACTAGATTTCCACATGCCACCCAAGGCACTTACTTGATTCCCACATGCCACCCAAGGCACTTACTTAACCCTTTAATCATGTTTAATTACATGTTCCACTTTGGTTAAGTATTCTAATCGTATTTTCTATTGCCACCCAAGGCAACCCACTAGTTTCCTCATGCCACCCAAGGCACCCCCACTAGTTACTACATGCCACCCAAGGCACCCACTTAACCCCTCATGCCTCACTACATGCGAATTTGGTTAAGTGTTTCTTAATTAATTAAGATCGTAACCTTTTGTAAAGACCTCTCACATTAGACTGTCTTTTATGGCAGCTGGATATGCCGGTTGGTTCCGGGCAGCCTTACACCATAACATAGTCTAACCTCGTGTCTTTACACTTGTCACGTATTTAGTTTATGACTAAGACCTCTCACATTGGGCCAATCATTTGTAGCCGCTGGATTTGCCGGTCGGTTCCGGGCAGTCTTATGCTACAAAAGGGTCCAACCTCGTGTCTTAGTCGATTAATTACACCTAATTAATCACCCCCATAATTTGTATAAATTGTCCCTAATTAATTACAAATATTTAAGAATATGGGTAGACCTAACTCAATAGGTAAATTCCTAATTCCATAATATGGTTAGACCTAACTTAATAGGTAAATTCCCAATTATGTCTATCCACTTTATGGTATGTTTAATCATACCCACTTCACACAATTTTATGTGTTCATTAATTTTTTACCCCATCGTCCCCACGTAAATACGTTAACATGACATACTTCAAAAGAGAAGATTCATCATACACACAATGGGTTCAACTTAGCATATCATTAGCATTATCATGGGTTTAAGAGGTGTCAACTTGCATATATGACCATAAACACAACTTGCATAAATAACCAACCCAAACTTGCATGAATCACATATGTCATAAAGATGGTAACTTGCATAAATGTTCATGTCATAGACCTATCATAAAGGTGTCAACTTGCATACATGTCATAGGTCTAAAAGGGATGAACTTGCACATGTACTTATGTCATACAAAGGGGTAAACTTGCATAGCATGTCACATGTTAACTTGCATATAACCAAACACATAACTTGCATAACATATTACGTATGAACTTGCATATAATCATGCATATAACTTGCATATAACCAAACACATAACTTGCATAACATGTTACATATGAACTTGCATATAATCATGCACATAACTTGCATATAACCAAACACATAACTTGCATAACATGTTACATATGATCTTGCATATAATCATGCACATAACTTGCATTACATGTTACATATGAACTTGCATATTTATGTATGACATACAAAGGTAAACTCGCATATGTTATGCATATCACTAATCCAAACAACTTGCATAGATTATGCATATTATAGATCCAAACTCATAGGTTAAACTTGCATGTCATGTCACTTATTTCACACATGATTCTAGCATAAAACCAAGCATTTAAGTTGCATAAAACCAAACACTTAGCATGCATAAAACCGAATACTTAGCATGCATAAAACCCACCACTTAACATACATAAACCCAAACACTTAACTTGCATAAACATAGTGTCATCATGAATAAGTGTTAAACATAGTGATTAGCAAACTAGCATCATAACATATGACCTAAAACCCATTGATCCGCAAGCAAAACCATATGATCTCATCACATCTCATCTACTTAGTTTAGCAATTGGTTATTAAAGTGATAGAAACTCACAAACTCCAAGATTAGCTCCTTATATAGTTGCTAGAGTTGAAGTAGAGGTGGATTAGTAGTCGATTAGCTTGCAATCCTCTTCTCAAATTAGTGGAGGCTCCTTCTAAGTTGCAATTTGGCGGCATGATGGCATAGATTCTATTTTTAATATGAATTAGGGTAGTCTTAGGGTGTATTTATAGGATTAGGTTGTGTTTTAGACCCTTAGATTAACATTAGGTTAGTTTAGGTCCGTCATATTTCGTCCCAAGCCCTCCAACCCAGCCCAAAACTCAACCAGGTGCACCCAGGCCAGAATCAGCCGACAGGGCAAGTCGACAGCCTTGTCGACTGCCAAGTCGACAGGCATGTCGACAGGCAAGTCGACAGCCCTGTCGACAGCCAAGTCGACTTGGCTGGGCAGGAGTTTCCCGCCTGGCCCCCTTTTCTGCATGTTTCGAAATTCAAATTTCCCGAAAACTTCTTTGGGCCTTAACCGGGTCATACGGACTCCGATTTACAAAATTTCGGACTCTATTTCGCGTATTTTTCCGAGATGAACACAATGACGTAACCCGTTTCCCCTGATTCTCACATCTGAGATTATTAATTCTGTAATTAGTGAATATCAGTGTTAACTGAAATTCGGGGGGTTACATTCTCCCCTCCTTAAAGGATTTCGTCCCCGAAATCTCCAAGTTAAGGAGAATGCATATCCTACCATCCAAACAACCATCTACTCAATCCATCAAACACGGGCATCCATTGTCCTTAAAACAATTTCTACTGATGTATGAGCATATGCAAAAAGTGTGTGTATATGTTCCCTATCTAATGTATGAACATATGCATACCATGATAGTGCCATGCATCCAATATGTATGCGAAAGAACCCTATCGACACATACTATATCTACATGAGTGCACAATCATTCACAAAAATGCATCATCCATATGATAACACAACCATTATACATCCATAAATATAGCTTCCTACACACAATTATATGCAATATGAAGTGATTGAGCCGATCTAGTGTCTAGAGTGTGTGTATATGTATCCACGAGCAACCACTAGCAAATAGTTGCATCCACATGCATCCATCAATCATAACATGTCTCAAACACATGTTTCAACCACAGGTTTACCCTATCTAAAGTTCAAAGGAACTAACAAGAGGACATACTAAAGATAAAATAAGTACTAGACAAACGATAAAGGAGAAGTTAAAAGACATACCCTCAAAAAGGAATGGGTATAATGAACGCATTTTCGCTTCCGTCTCCCAAGTAGCGTTGCTCTCATCTTCTTCCCATTGCACTTTGACTAGTTGAACCTCCCTGTTTCTCAACCTCTTAATCTCTGACCCAAGGATGCGTGTAGGAGCTCGTCGAATAGTCGCATCACACTCTATCTCTACTTCTCTAAGCAAGCTCGGCTCTACCACCTCTGCGGTCTCATGTAGGCACTTCCTCAAATGTGACACATGGAATACATCATGTACACCACTAAGTCTGTTGGGCAACTCCACTCTATAGGCCATCTGTCCAATCCTTTCCTTAATAGGAAACGGTCCAACAAACCTTGGTGCTAACTTCCCAACAGATCCAAAGCGAATCACATTCCGTAACGGATATACTTTGACAAAGACCATGTCCCCAACATCAAACTCAAGATCCGTCCTCCTCTTGTCCACATAAGATTTCTTGTCTGTCTTACGCCGCTTTCATCCTTCTTCGAATCAAATCAATCCTTTCCGAAGTTTCTCTAACCATATCGGGCCCAAGTAAGATCTTATCCGTAGATTCCCACCAACATGTAGGTGATCGACAAGGCCTTCCATAAAAAGCTTCGAAAGGAGCCATGCCAATACTAGACTGAAAGCTGTTATTATATGCGAACTCCACCAATGGAAGATGCTCTTCTCATGTACCTCCAAAATCTAAGATACATAGCCTCAAAAGGTCTTCTAAAATGCGATTCACCCTCCCGGTCTGGCCGTCCGTCTGAGGATGATTTGCGGTGCTCAAACACAACTGAGTCCCTACCGCCTCTTTCAAACTCTTCCGAAACTCGCTAGTGAAGATAGGATCTCGATCACTCACTATGCTGGAAGGTACACCATGCAATCTAACAATCTCTCGAATGTAGATTGAAGCTAGCCATTGAGCAGTCCTCTTACTCTTCACTGGTATAAAATGGGCACTCTTAGTAAGTTTGTCTACCCCAACCCAAATTCCCGTATTACCCTTCCTCGATCTTGATAATCCATTGACGAAATCCATCGAGACACTATCCCACTTCCATAGCGGAACCTCCAATGGGTGAAGCAACCCACCGGGTTTCTTTTGCTCCGCTTTTACTTGTTGGCACATCAAGCATCTAGCGACATACTCGGCCGCGTCTTTCTTCATACCGGCCCAAAAGAAAACTCGCTTCATGTCTTGGTACATCTTGTCCCTACCTGGATGAATGGTCATCTTCGAACGATGTGCATCATCAAGTATAGCCTTCCTCAAACCCTCGTCTTGCGGTACACAAAGTCTACCGTCTCTACGCGACCACCCCTTACCACCTAGGGTGTACCTACTCAAATGGCTGGACGACTCCCCCTCCTCATGAGCTTCTCTACTAACTCAACCAACTGTGGGTCGTCTCGCTGTGCTCCGCCCCAAAAGAGTAGGCCTAACCTCCAAGGAGGCTAGCAAACCGGGTACAAAGTCAACGGAAGGTCTAAAGTCAAACATAGAAATAAACTCTAAGTTCCGTCGTTCAACGAACAATGGACTCAAGGACAACCTTTTTCTACTTAAGGCGTCCGCTACCACGTTACCCTTGCCATGGGTATACGCTATCTCAAACTCATAGGATGCTAAGAATCCCATCCAAAATCATCACAACTGTCCATCTCTCACGCAGACCACCCTAGTCGAACTCGACATCCCCCAAATGCAAGCCCCAAAGGCCTAAACCAATATCAGACAAACACCCAAGGGATACCTCCTTCGAATTCAGACGACCTACGTGAGATGATACCAGTAAAAACGGCTAAATAATTAAGCCCTTGTCCAACTCTGGATGCCCTTGCTAGTCTCGCTCCAAAACCACCGTTTATCCCATAACTGGCTTTGCTCAACCTATTGAGCACATACGAAAACTTATTTCGCTCCTAGAAAAGACCAAGATGTCATTTACAAAGACCATCACGAACTTATTTAGGTACTCCCTAAACACCCTTCTCATCAAATCAATAAAGTATGCGGGGGCGTTCGTCCAACCAAATGGCATCACCAGCCACTCATAAAAAAAACCATCCGGAGTCCTAAAGGCAGTCTTCTCTATACTATCCTCAGCCACTCTAAACTGACGAAACCCCGTGGCTAAGTCCAACTGCGAAAATACTGAGGCGCCAACTAACTGATCAAATAGATCATCAATCCTCGGCAATGGGTGTCTATTCTTCTTTGTGAGTTTATTTAGTTCTCTTTAGCCTACACAAAGTCTGAGGGACCCATCCGCCTTCGTGGCAAAAACTACTGGAGCACCCCACTCCGATATACTTCGTCTTATGAACCCCTTCTCAAGCAAATCGCCTACTTGCTTATGGAGTTCCCTCCTCTCACGAGGAGCCATGTGGCACACTGGCCAAGATACTGGTTTGGCATTGTCTACCAGATATATTCGGAAGTCAATCTCCCGCTCCGGAGGTAAGCCCTTCACCTCCTCAAACACATCCGAGTATTCCCGGACCACTCTAACAGATCGCAAACTCTCGACCGACTTGTCAAGCGATTCTAGATAACTTAGCATAACAGATTCCATGAGATTACAAGAGATCTTGAGAGTGTTACCCAAGCAGGTCATAAGCCTAACAACTCTCCCTTCAAAATCAAGAACGGCACCCCTACTGGATAACCAGTCCATGCCCAAAACTAACCCATAGCCCGTGAAGCCCAAAAAGCATCACATCTAAACTCAACGCTAAGTATAGAAACTTTCAAACCCAAACACATCATGGAGCCCCAATTGGGTTTGAAACAACTAAGGGATCATCTACTAAACTGGTGTCTAAGTGTAGTGACTCAACTAACAATGATGAGATAAACGAACTCGATGCGTCAGAATCAAATAAAGTTCGAACCGGATAATAAAGAAATCCAAATTCCAACCTAGACAGTCCTATCCCCATCTAGTACACTAGCAGTGAGGGAATACAACTACCCTCCAGGAGATTCCATACCTTGCCCATGCGCCTTTGGACAATCCTAATAAGGTGTCCTATTCCTCCAAAAGGATAACTACTAGCCCTCTTCTTCCCATTCTCCACTCGTAACCTCGCATCAAAATGAGGTTTCGTCCTTCATTAACCAAACAACTCTTTGAGCCTTCCTCCCCTCGTCTATCCTATAGGTATCTACCAGTCCTCCTCCTTCTTGAACCAACTTCTAATCCGACAAATGTCTAAGTCCCTTGAAGTGGTTTTCCATTCTTATCTATCTTAGAAAGATCATCTATACACGGAGAGGAAACTCAAAACGAGAGAGTAAGAGATTCAAAACGGAGAATTCGAAAGATAAAGATATGGCTATCGGGGATTATGCTTTTCTTTCAAAAACTTTTCTCTTAAAAGACATGTTTTTGAAAATACTCCTTTCAAAAATATTCTTAGAAAATAGTTTTTTCTAAAAAATTTATCTGTTCTGGTAACCTTAAGCTTCGATACCACGTGTAACACCCCACACCCGCTACGGTCACTCACTAAGGGAATGTCATAACATCGGTGGAGTATTTTAAGTGAATATAGAACAGAAAATTACAACAAGACAGATATAAGTAATACTTGAGAATTTAAAACATCATTTCATTGCAGCGGAAAGTAAAACATGTTTGGTTACACCAAAACCATAAACAAGAGTCAAGTACATAATATCCATCCTGATAAAACAAAAGTACATAATCCCACTACATAACTTAATAGCCATAATAGAAAAGATAAACTGAGCTTTACATCCACGGTCCAAGCTCCAAAAGATAGATAAAGCAGTCTGATCAAAGCCCACTAGTGCTAGGCCCACTCTGATAACCTGAGGGTTGGGAAAAAGATAAAAACAACGGGGTCAGACATAAGTCTGAGCGAGTCCTATAACTTTAACAATACAATCATTAAAGTAACCAGAGTAAGACATGAGCTTGATATACGGTAACGACTGGGGATAAATGGCTACACTAAGCAGCCAACTAGACTTAGGATGAACTAAGATAACCGTAAAGACGCATTTACCCACCCAAGGATAATTACTACACTGCACCACCCCAGATCTACCCATCCAAGGGTAGTTCCTACACTGCACCACACCAGTTCTACCCACCAAGGGTAATTCCTACTTAAAGGTTGATCCCACTAAGTGTACTTAGTAATTTTACCCAGTAGTTTCGTGTACCCCTAGCTGACTACATAGGTGCCGTCTGCCCCTATCTCCACTAGGTGTACCCACTACTCCCCAAGCGATCGGCTCCCTAACGTAGATACCCGTGCTGGCCCCACAGTGGGGTGTATCATTCCCCAAAGTGGCAACCTGATAATATCAACGGTGCACGGCTTATACCTACACGATGCAATAACGTCTTACTTACCAGCCCGGGTCCACACACGCATATGAAACCCGTTGGACTTGCGTTGCCACCGCTACCCCGTTTTGGCCTCTTACAGTCAAGCCCAGTACGCGTGTCCCGTCCTCGACATGGGTCGAGCCCAATAAGATACATATGAGTTACTGGTTGAAATGGGCCCCCACAAGCTACTACTTAAGCTTGTCATTTTATCTAGTGCATCCCCCTTAACCCCTTTTTATAATCATGCCCACTTACATGTTAAGGTTTGGTTAAGTCATCTAATCATATTTCAATTGCCACTCAAGGCCCCCACAAGCTACTACTTAAGCTTGTCATTTAATCATATTTCAATTGCCAGTTAAGGCACCCACTAGATTTCCACATGCCACCCAAGGCACTTACTTGATTCCCACATGCCACCCAAGGCACTTACTTAACCCTTTAATCATGTTTAATTACATGTTCCACTTTGGTTAAGTATTCTAATCGTATTTTCTATTGCCACCCAAGGCAACCCACTAGTTTCCTCATGCCACCCAAGGCACCCCCACTAGTTACTATATGCCACCCAAGGCACCCACTTAACCCCTCATGCCTCACTACATGCTAATTTGGTTAAGTGTTTCTTAATTAATTAAGATTGTAACCTTTTGTAAAGACCTCTCACATTAGACTGTCTTTTATGGCAGCTGGATATGCCGGTTGGTTCCGGGCAGCCTTACACCATAACATAGTCTAACCTCGTGTCTTTACACTTGTCACGTATTTAGTTTATGACTAAGACCTCTCACATTGGGCCAATCATTTGTAGCCGCTGGATTTGCCGGTCGGTTCCGGGCAGTCTTATGCTACAAAAGGGTCCAACCTCGTGTCTTAGTCGATTAATTACACCTAATTAATCACCCCCATAATTTGTATAAATTGTCCCTAATTAATTACAAATATTTAAGAATATGGGTAGACCTAACTCAATAGGTAAATTCCTAATTCCATAATATGGTTAGACCTAACTTAATAGGTAAATTCCCAATTATGTCTATCCACTTTATGGTATGTTTAATCATACCCACTTCACACAATTTTATGTGTTCATTAATTTTTTACCCCATCGTCCCCACGTAAATACGTTAACATGACATACTTCAAAAGAGAAGATTCATCATACACACAATGGGTTCAACTTAGCATATCATTAGCATTATCATGGGTTTAAGAGGTGTCAACTTGCATATATGACCATAAACACAACTTGCATAAATAACCAACCCAAACTTGCATGAATCACATATGTCATAAAGATGGTAACTTGCATAAATGTTCATGTCATAGACCTATCATAAAGGTGTCAACTTGCATACATGTCATAGGTCTAAAAGGGATGAACTTGCACATGTACTTATGTCATACAAAGGGGTAAACTTGCATAGCATGTCACATGTTAACTTGCATATAACCAAACACATAACTTGCATAACATGTTACGTATGAACTTGCATATAATCATGCACATAACTTGCATATAACCAAACACATAACTTGCATAACATGTTACATATGATCTTGCATATAATCATGCACATAACTTGCATTACATGTTACATATGAACTTGCATATTTATGTATGACATACAAAGGTAAACTCGCATATGTTATGCATATCACTAATCCAAACAACTTGCATAGATTATGCATATTATAGATCCAAACTCATAGGTTAAACTTGCATGTCATGTCACTTATTTCACACATGATTCTAGCATAAAACCAAGCATTTAAGTTGCATAAAACCAAACACTTAGCATGCATAAAACCGAATACTTAGCATGCATAAAACCCACCACTTAACATACATAAACCCAAACACTTAACTTGCATAAACATAGTGTCATCATGAATAAGTGTTAAACATAGTGATTAGCAAACTAGCATCATAACATATGACCTAAAACCCATTGATCCGCAAGCAAAACCATATGATCTCATCACATATCATCTACTTAGTTTAGTAATTGGTTATCAAAGTGATAGAAACTCACAAACTCCAAGATTAGCTCCTTATATAGTTGCTAGAGTTGAAGTAGAGGTGGATTAGTAGTCGATTAGCTTGCAATCCTCTTCTCAAATTAGTGGAGGCTCCTTCTAAGTTGCAATTTGGCGGCATGATGGCATAGATTCTATTTTTAATATGAATTAGGGTAGTCTTAGGGTGTATTTATAGGATTAGGTTGTGTTTTAGACCCTTAGATTAACCCTAGGTTAGTTTAGGTCCGTCATATTTCGTCCCAAGCCCTCCAACCCAGCCCAAAACTCAACCAGGTGCACCCAGGCCAGAATCAGCCGACAGGGCAAGTCGACAGCCTTGTCGACTGCCAAGTCGACAGGCATGTCGACAGGCAAGTCGACAGCCCTGTCGACAGCCAAGTCGACTTGGCTGGGCGGGAGTTTCCCGCCTGGCCCCCTTTTCTGCATGTTTCGAAATTCAAATTTCCCGAAAACTTCTTTGGGCCTTAACCGGGTCATACGGACTCCGATTTACAAAATTTCGGACTCTATTTCGCGTATTTTTCCGAGATGAACACAATGACGTAACCCGTTTCCCCTGATTCTCACATCTGAGATTATTAATTCTGTAATTAGTGAATATCAGTGTTAACTGAAATTCGGGGGGTTACACCAGTCCCATGACTGACCTAGAGTTTGTATTGTTTTATTTTCCCCTAACTCTTGTGTGCCCAAATTTGTACAAGCAGTCAAGTAGTTGGGATTTTACAGTTATAACTGGAGGAACTTGAAGAAGGAGGCTTTAGCATTAGATATCTACAGTTTATTTTCCGCTGTGTTGTATGTATTGTACTCAGATGATGGTATGTGTATACAATTACTGATTTGTATTTCAAAAGTTATGTTATATAATATAATTTATTCGTTCCGCTATGAGATCTGTGTCTACTCGATGTTGTGATCTTGTGATCTTCTTTTCTTTTATTCTAACTTTCTTTCTTTCTATTTCTCACCCTCTGACTTCTTTCTATAAATGATCTGGTAATTTCTGATGTTTGGTTAGTCGATCTGTTAATTGTGTCGATGGTTAGGATCGTGAATTGGTTGGGTCATTACAATTAGTTTATAGCGTTAATCATAAATAAATTTTGCCTATATATGTGTGGCATGCAGTAGTATGAACAAAATTGTGTATAATGTTAATTTCTTTCACTACTATATAATAAATTCAAAGTGCTGTTGGCTAAAATGTTGCAAAAAATATAGTTTTAAATTACTTTTTGTTGACATCAAAAAATACAACATCCAACGAGTTCAACAAAGAGTTAAACTGGATAAATGCAAAAGAGGAATAGAATAATAATATAACGATAGAAAGAGATATTATGGTGATTTATAGTAGTTTGACGTTAGTTAACCTACGTCTATTTTGAAGATTTGTTCAATTTATTGTTGAGTTTCATGGTTACAAGTGTTCGGATCTGTAAGATTTTGAATATTATGGTGCAAAGTAAATAAATGTCAAAAAGATCTATTTTTGGCCTAGGAAATCCGTAGTTCGATGTTGGTCAAACATTGGAGAGGGAGTTTGAGAAGCTTAGACCCAAAATTGGCTATGTGAGGGGTCATGCCCGACTCCCTTATAGGGATAGGTAGCGATCCTGAATATTGACTCATAGGACTGCGACTTCTTTGGTTGATCCCACATGCTATCTTGATCTACTCTGTGAAGTTTCATCTTGTTTGGCTTTGTAGTTTGTGAGTTATGATAATTTGATTGTTGGAGTGGTGTTATTCTGCAAATTTGTCTATTAGTTATCTTGATCCCTCTACATTGGTTTTATGTATCCGTCACTGAAAGAGTTCTCGCACATCGTTCTGTTAAAGTAAAGTGATTGTCATTGTATGGTATTATCCAGACTCGATCTTTGGGCTTTCAGGATGTGCTTTTGAGTTATTGGCCTTATTAATCATCGAGTCGTATCAATCCAAATAGTTTGTGATAGTCGGACCAAAAATCCGGGTAAACTATTCCATCAAAGAATGTCTTTTGGAAATAAGATGTGCTTTGAATAAAAAATTTTTAATAACAGTTTGGCTCTGGTCCCTGTTATGTTTCAAAATAAAAAACTCACTATCCAAAAACTTCATAAACTAGATCCCTGTTTTTCGAAAATCATCAAAAATTCAACAAAAATAATAATTTTTTTAATGAAAATTCAAAATTAAATTCAATACATAATAGTCCTCGTATTCATGCATTAGAACTATACAAAAAAATGAATCAAAACCAAAACATTCAACGCTACAGAATTAATATGCAAATTTACGTATAATTGCTGACATTGCAGTAATTATTTCAAAAAGTTGTTGAAATTAATGCAACTTTTGCTTAAAGAATATAGATATTTCAGCAAGTAATGGTTCTCCTTTGAAGTATAAATTATATAAATAATTGCTGAAATATCAGCAATAATTCAATATAATCGCTGATATTTCAGCAATAATTTTTTTAATTTTGCATCAAATATTAAAACGTTGATGAAATATCAACAATAATTAACTGTAATTGCTGATATTTTAACAATAATTTTATATATTTGCGTCAACTTTTAAAAAGTTGTTGATATATTAGCAACTATATGTGTATAATTGCTGATATATCAACAATTATATTTTCACTTTTCAACTAAATTCAGGATGATTAATTGCTGAAAAATCAGCAATTATGCGCTAAAATTGCTGATATTTCAACTTTTTTTTTTGCAGAATGCTTCCAAGAATATTTACAATTTTTTTGAAATTTTTTTATACAGCAGCAAAAATGTTGAAAAAAGTGTTTGCTACAGAAATAGGTACCAACTTTAAACAAACTTTAGGGAGGGAGCCACTTTAAAACAAACCGAGAAATAAGGATGTGCATCAAATTTTCACTTTTTTTTAACCATGTGAATGGACACCATGGTTCGCTTAATGAATGGCCATGATCCTTGCTTTGAGTATCGGATACCAAGGTGTATATTGTTTCTGAATAGTTGTAATGCTTCATCGGACTCCATTGGTCTAAATATGCGATTTCAGCTTTGTCAACGATTTTGATCTATTTGAACTAAACCATTTAGACTAGATTTTGTTCGAATATTCCAGTGTACACCTAAGTTCTGTTGATACAAGAAATTAGTTTCTAGTCATTGATTCCTACTTACATCTAAATGGAAGTAAGACATTGCCAATTTAGAGTCGCATGCGCACTCACACACTTATGCGTGTTTTCTTGCGATACGATTGAAATTTTAAGTAAATTGTAATGTCCCATATTTTTGGTAGTCAAATATTTAATTTAATTTATTATTTTAAATGTTGAATTTGGAATATTAATGGATTTTAATATTTAATTCGTTTATTAAAAACGAAGTTGAACGTTAATTTATATATAATTTAAAACAAGCTCGAAATGGCGTGACAATTCCTAATATTGAGTTTTGAACTTTAGTTGAATGTATAGAATCCGTTTTAAATCGGAATTCCGTGAAACAAGAAACGTTGGAATCTTGTTGATAATAATTTTCATATGAAAGAGAAAAATCCAGATTTCATGTTATATATTGTTAGTTATGACCAAATCAAATTTTAAAATAGTCGCTATGGATTTCGTTAATAAACAGTAACGTTTATTAATTAATATAATAAGGTTTTTATATAATTTGAATAACGGTTAACTCGAAAATGATAATATTGAATTGTATAATTTTTATTTGAAGTTGTACATATATTCTATTTGGATATATATGATGAAAATAATTTATTATTATTTTATTTGATTATTTTGGAATTTAATTAATATTTTATCAATATTTTAAAGGCCTTAGAAATAGCCAATGACCTCCATTTGCGATGAAACGAATTTTGTTGGGTCTGTAATGTCAAAACATAGCATGCTGCAAATTTTAGGACCAAACGGAATTAATATGTGAGCGTACGGAATTTAATTGTAAACCAACAAACAAATTAAATTATAAAATATCGTCATTTTCCAAACAGAGTCGGATTTCGACCAAACAAATTTTATTAGATTCGTATTAGTAAGTTATTGTTACATTTCAAATTTGGTAGCAATTCGATCAACCATGTGATTGTGGCAACGTCAAGCGCCCTTGTTTTTATTTAATCATTTAATTTATCTTGGCCAATTTAGACGGGGGTAACTTTAAAGGAAAAAACGACGGGCCAAATGAACTCCGATTTTAGCGAAACAAATTTCATTGGATCCGTAAGGAAAAGGTCAAGTAAAATTTCAAAGTTTCAAGTTGATTGGTTTATTTTGTGATCGTGGGAAATTTAAACGCGTGATTCTTAACTTATGATTTATAAAAGACTTTTCACAAACGACCTCGGAATTCGACGAAACCTGTTCCATTAGGTCTGGAATATTTTTTATGTCAGGATTAAGCGTTTCGTCTCAAATGGAATTATATATGTTTGTTTTAACAATATATGTAATGACCCGCAAATCCGTAACATCGGAGTTGACTATATACTTCATACGTCCAACCCAAATATCACGAAAATACGAAACATTTTTTTTAGAAGAAAGAGGTAGAAGAAGAACAGAAATAACAACATAGAATCTCACATCGCAGCGGAACAAAATATAATATATCATAACTTTTGAAATACGAAATTTCAACTGTATAACATACACTTATCAGAGTACAACACTTACAACACAGCGGAATAAAACTCTATATAACTAACGCTGAAGCCTCCTGCTCCAAGCTCCTTTAGATAGATCTGTAAAATCCTGAACTACTTAACTGCCCATACAAATTTAGGCACCCAAGAGTTTAGGTAGAACAAAACAAAATAAACTCCGGGTCAGTCATGGGACTGGTATGAGTAAACAGTTTAAAACAGTTTCAAAAACTAAATGATATCTCATAAGACCACGCCGTATAACACGGAATGGGTTTTCCCTTATGAGAATCCAAATACTTGATTTAACTTTCAAAATCCTTTTGAAAAGAACGATAACTTTATATCAAAACTCTTTAGATATTATAATAATGTCTAAATCAAGTAGATAACAATCTAGTGGAACGTTTGCATCTCACGTTCCACATATATAATATACAGTCAAAACCGCAAGCACGTATTGGGTATTTGATTTCCAACTATGACAAGGTATGGAACCACCTTCCGCTGGTATATCTCTAGAGGAGAATACACCGAGTTCAACAAGAACATCTTGCAACTCAGCCACACATGACCGACCACTCATTTGGCTTGAGTGTATTGAATGTATATCACCAACGGTTGGGATCAACAACCGTTTCCCGAATGGGACAACATCGACAATAGATTTTTAGAAATAAATGAAATTCTAGATCAGGTGATTCTACACCCCAATAGGTGCGACCTACATAGACATGATGCCTGCCCGATTTCTGTCATTTACCGGATGTTAAGGCTTGAGGTAACGCTTTATCATCATACCAGATTTCACTTCGAATGCCACATCGTCAAATCCATCAAATCACCGATTGACGTCCTCAACAGTACATTACGTGTGAGCTAAAAGAAGTTTCCTTCTCCGTTTCCACTGTAACACCCCGCCTCCGCTAGGGTCACTCGCAAAGGAATGCACTAGCTTTAGAGGGGCATTATTGGTAAACATGCACAGAAATATCACAAGACAGAACATATAAAATAGCGGAAGTAAAATCGAACTTTCATAAACATTAATAATTAAGGTCTAAAGCCTTTTACATCAGAGTACATCAAAACCTGTCTTGCAATAGTAAAGAAGCATCAAGACTTTTTTTTTTCCATAAATTATTCCCCAAGTAAAAACAGTAAAGTAGCCATAGCCAAGAAAAGTCCAAGCCATCCATGATGACCTTCAAGCAGAAGAAGTCCGAACTAACCAACAGTATTTCCTCCCTGTAACCTTGGGGGGGGGACGGAAGAAAAGAGGCGAAACAAAACGGGTCAGTCAAAAAGACTGAGTAAGCCCTATCTACTATCAGCATAAAAACTAGTAAAGTTAACTGACATGAGAAACTGAGATGAACATAAGCATGATGACAAGATAGATAAGCTAAATCAAAATGACAGGATGAACTACTGAACTCAGATAAACTAAGGTGTCATGATAAATTACGATGTCAAGATAAAACAGGGTATCCCATCGTCAGGTTCCTATCAAGTATAATATCCCCAAGATATCTATCACGTATAACATCCCATGGTATCTATCCTGTCTTTTAGCTCTGCACCTACCGTACTAGTATCCCCACCGTATCATGTGTTAACTATGAATGACCCTTACTCAAAAGTCGTGTAATGGTCCATGTCAACCTAATATATCGCATATATAGGTTACCCAACTCGTATGTTTCATTCCATGTAAATGTTCAGTCCCTTGCCGTAGACCATACGGGCTTTCCCATGAGATTCTATACTACTTTAACATAGTTCTATGATCCTTAAGATCGTTTTGGACTGTCACCCTATAACTAACTAGGGTCTTTCAACATGAATCATCGTTTGTACAACTAGGACTTATGCTACCTAGGACTACTAGGGATTATGCTTACCTATTGCACGTTTTCGTATCTCGGTTTTGGTTCAACCACCCAGGGCCACTAGGAATTACGCTAACCGTCAACCGCGCCCTTTTTCCCACGCATTCATCGTGAATCGTTTTTCCATGACTGTATGCACATGTATCACATCGTGCCATCCGAGTCCTGTCACAGGGCAGATCCAGAAATACAGGACTCGGTCGGGAGCTTTCGATTTATCTGCCGATGCAGATGTTAAGGTCTGTTTTTTTCTATACGTGGCTATGGTCCCACGAGACCACTCCCTCAACTAGCGAAAGACAAGACAGGATAAATCCTGTATGAGAACACACTACTGGCAAACCCACAATCCTAGCCTTACCGCAACCATAATTAGATAGCAATTATGGTCTTTTGGGTGTTCTCTGCCTTTCCGTACGTACACGCTTGACCAAAGATGGTAGGTAGCCTGACGAAATGCTATCTAGTGTACGACCGTGTATCGTCGACTATCCCCTATCCATCCCCGTCTTTAGGTCGCTCGTATAGCAACCAAGGCATACTCTTGGTTCTTCTAACGCAGACCTTAACCTCTCATGAGCCTAGTATGATCACCTGGCAGCTCACAGATAGATACCAAGAATATACTCACGTTCCCCGAAGCCGCTGCTTCGTTACCCAGTTCGCTGGAGCCTTTATCTAAATCAGATACTTGCTCCTACTCGTATACTTAAACGATGACCTACCGTATCAGGTTACTCATCTATCTATGAACTGGTCTAAATTTCCTTGACTAAGAATCATTACTTAGTTATTCTTCAACTAAGGTTTACCACTTAGCCTTATTCCCGTTATCCTTGTTAACTACGGTTATCCACCTAATCCTCAGAACTAGGGTTTACATAATGGATTAAGTGTCACGTAAGTTCATGACTTAACCCGTCTACAAATCATGTAAAAATTGGCTAAGTATCCAAGTTCAAGACTTAACCCTACAAACCATGCTCAAGTTGGTTAAGTATATATTAACTTGACCCTATCAAATTACTGAGTCAAATCGGTCAAGCGTATTTAAGCGATTCGTGACTTAGCCTTATCATGTTTTCACGTTAGATTGGTTAAGTATAGGTTAACTTAACCTCAATAAATTCACGAGTTAGATTGGTTAAGTATAGGTTAACTTAACCTCAATAAATTCACGAGTTAGATTGGTTAAGTATAGGTCACTTAACCACATCAAATCATCATGTTAGATTAGTTAAGTGTTTAACTTAACCCCATTAAACTACCAAGTGGGATTAATTAAGTCTAGGCTAACTTAACCCCATCCGATTTCCATGTTTAGACTAGTTGAGTCCAATCTTAACCCCATCCATTAACTGTATTTTTCGGTTAAGCGTCATTAAGAAAACTTACTTAACCTTACCAAGTTATCGTGTTGTATTGATTAAGTGTTGGTTAACTTAACCCCGTCCACTAGTCATATAAAAATGGTTAAGTGTCATTAGGCAGATCAAGTTACTTAACCTACCCAACCTTGTCATGTTTTGTTAAGTATCATTAGCCTACTCAATTTACTTAACCCATTTGTCCATGTCATATTTGGTTAAGAGTCATTAATCAAATTAACTTAACCCTATCATGTGGCATTAATTACTTAATGCACCTCAACCTCTCACATTAGACTTTGTTGTGGTTACTAGTTAAGCCGGTCGGTTCCGGGTAGCTTTACACCACAACTTGGTCTAACCTCGGGTTCAAGCACAACATGACCAACTTCTCACATTGGGTCCTATTGTTTGCAACTACTAGTTAGGCCGGTCGGTTTCGGGTAGTTTTACGTTGCAAACTCAACCCAACCTCGAGTTGGTCACTTTCATGTTTAGTCTAGTGTCATGTTCATAAGAATATGGGTAGACCTAACTTAATAGGTAAATTCCCAATTCCATAGTATGGGTAGACCTAACTTAATAGGTAAATTCCCAATTTCATATTTTCAAACATACTCACATGTCAACTTCCATGTTATATTTCAAGTCATGTTTTCAAGTTATATTTTCATGTCACTAGAAATTACCCATAACATACCCCAACGCTTTTAAACTCGCATATACGTTCGCAACAACGTAATGGATTAAAAGAAGAGACTTGGCAAAGGCATGACAAAAATGGATATTAAGCCACAAGTTAATCATGGTGGCAAATGAGACACAAATGTGTTCATTAACTTGCATGTTACATTCTTAAGCCTCAAAAACATGCATAAACCCAAACTTGGCACATAAGCGAATCATGGTGACAAAAGACATGGAATGATGACTAGTAACTCGCATATATCATCATATAAGGGTTATGACTTCATATGCAAGTTGACATAAAGGTTATGAGGGTTCTCATGTTGCATAATGCAACATTTCAACATAAAGGTTGTAGCTTTTAGCCCACAAGATCAAGATAACGACTTCATAAACTTGCATGACATGATAGCATGTATCATACTCAATGATCAAACCCAAACTTGCAACATGAACATTTAACTTCATAGTTAATATCTAAGAGTAGGGAAAGGGCTTACATTGCTATGAAGGCACAAATCGATTAAATTAAAGATTGAGACAAAGCCTATGCATGCCATCATTCAAAAACCCAAAGATGAAAGCTCCAAATCAATAAAAACCCCATCTTGATGAACAAAGGTCAAAGCTTTAGTCTTGAAATCAACTTGAGAAGCTCTCATACTAACATAGGGACTCTCTAATACTCACATGATCATGAAACCTCTCATAGAAATGAAGTGGAGGCTAGGATTTTGAGTGGAGGCCATGAGAGGAGCAATTTTGCCATAGTTTAGTTGCATGAATGAATAATGAGGATTTAGGAGAGGGTTAGGGGCTTATTTATAGAGATTAGGATTAGTTAGGACCCTTAGATTAACCCTAGGACCAACCTGAACCATCAGATTTCAAACCAGGCCCAAAAACCTAGCCAAGACAGAAAATAGGTGCACCAGGCAAAACTGCCCGGCCACCATAAGTCGACCCCCAAGTCGACAGGGCTGTCGACTTGGGTCAAGCCATATCGACTCCCAAGTCGACAGGCTGTCGACTTGGGGAGCCTGGCGGGAATTTTTCCCGCCTAGCCCTCCAGCCCTAATTTCCGAAATTAGAACTCGTTTTTGAACTTGAATTTTCTGAAAACTTCGTCGGACCATAACTTGGTCATACGGACTCCGATTCTCGAAAACTCAGACTCTATTTCGCGTATTTTTCCGAGACGAACGCAATGGCATAGCCCGTTTTACTTGATTCAGAATTTAAAATTAAATTCTGCCTTGATTCTCGTCTTAACATGTTATCGAAATAGGGGTTGTTACATCCACTCTTGGTACGGTTGAAGAAATCAATGTACGTGACCATTCTGGAAATACTCTGTCAGACATTCATCCATACAAGTCACCCAGAAACAGGATGAGCCGAAGGTACTATTTCTATTTATAGAAAAAGCCCTTGCACTCTACTCCGTCTTCGATTATCTTTATATAATCTGATTCGCACGCTACTGCCCATACGGAGTGGTTCTTCGGATAATAATCCAACCATTCTCTCTATATTGACGACGATGGTCAAAACTTCGATAGTCTGTGATTTAACTATCGAATAAAACAAGTGTTTCGATAGTCGATGATTTAACTATCGAATAAAACAAGTGTTCATCCAAACATCCAACAATCAGTGAGCCTTTAATTAATATTCCATTAATTAAATCTCTTCTCTATTTCTTTATCAATATTTGTTAAACAAATATTTTCATATATCGCCTCCTTTATTTTCTAACTTTAGAAATATTTATTATTCTATTTCCAAGCTTACATTTATTTGGGTTAAAACGGATGTTGTGTAAAACATCGGTACGACAACCCAAATACTATATTCAACTAACTCTCATTCAACATTGATCTCGAGCCTGAAATCTTACTGTTTATTTGTTAATAATGAAATCAATCAAGTTGGGGTATAACTACCTCTCAGACCTTGACTGAATAACATTTATAACGTCAAAACAGATAAGACCACTTACTCGAAAAATCAATGCCATACAACTACTTCTTCACTTTTAAACACATAAACACTTTCTCTTTCTATTCTTTCGAGATTTTATTCCTAGTCTTCCTTTTTGATTATACTATTCTATTTCTAAGTTCGTTTTCTTATCGACTTCTATATATATTGATACGTTGATTTCTAACTATCAAATTATCTTAAAAATATTCTAACTCCTTAAATTCCCAGAAAAATTGCCATAACCTCCTTTGTACCGGGAGCTTCGGGAAAATTCCCAAACTGCCACACAGGCCTTTTCCAATCAAAAAGAAAAAGAAAAGCCAAGCGGCTAGCCGATACGGCGCATAAAATCTCATATATGAATTAAACACATACCTTTTTGTCGGGCATTCTATTTATTTCACTTCTATACTTTATTCCAAACCTGTCTCCTGTATGTCTATACCTGTCCAATCTATTTTAACTATACCAATCGTTTTAACTAAATTTGTTAAACAAATTTGTTACTTAACTATTCATTCTATTTCACCTTCATATTTGAACATGACATGTTCAAATATATTTTAACTTGCATATTAACAAATTCTAATTATACTCATACTCTCGTTTCCTTATCGACTTCTTATTCAAATTCCAATTCAATTCTATTTGAATTCTCTTTATTTAAACTTCATTTGAATTCTATTTTCAAATTCTATAGTTTAAAGTCCATTTGAATTCTATATTCAAATTATATAGTTTAAAGTCCATTTGAATTCTATACTCAAATTCTATAGTTTAAAGTCCATTTGAATTCTATATTCAAATTCTATAGTTTAAAGTCCATTTTAATTCTATATTAAAATTCTATAGTTTAAAGTCCATTTGAATTCTATATTCAAATTCTATTTGAATTCTCTGCATTATTTATAAACAACGTTTATAACTTCACTTAAAATCCCCCCATTATATATTTATAAACAACGTTTACAAATTCAATTCAAATCCCACCTTTTCATTTATAAACAATGTTTATAAATTCCATTCAAATCCCACATTTTCATTTATAAACAAAGTTTATAAATTCAATTCAAATCCCACCTTTTCATTTATAAACAAAGTTTATAAATTCCATTCAAATCCCACATTTTAATTTATAAACAAAGTTTATAAATTCAATTACTTGTTTTATATATCTTCAAAACAAGTTAATATTTTCTATAGTTCATTAAAAATTCCAATTCTATTTATAAAAATAGAATTCCCTTTTTTTTAAAATCTCAAATACCCTTTCAGGGTATTTTATAAATCAATATCCCAAGCCCCAGTGATATTTTAAACAATCAAATCAACAAATTTTCAATCATTTGATTTTTAACACATCATATATGAATATATATGAAATCAAACAAAACAACAGACATATAATATATTTTTGAGGAATCCAGTTGGATTCCTCCAACCTGTTTTCCTGCATCCACAGACGTTAGTCAACAAAATAATACCCATCCTGCTTCGAGGCAGGATATCGCGGTATGAAGGTCATCCACTATCATAGCATGGGGCGATTAGGGTAATCATCCGCTAATGGAACCGCGGGCATCCGCTAATGAGACTGCGGGAATCCAACCAATCGTCAAACCAATATATATATATATATCCTAAATAACTAATATATATTTAAAACAATCAGACAACATTCAAACAAGCACAGATAATTATTTTTAACTATATAAAAATAATTCTAAATAAAAGGTGAGATTTACTCACCAAGGTTTTATTTTCTCGAATATCCCAATTAATTTCCATGTTATCGCTGCTACGAATCGTCTCGAACAAATCTCTTTGTACCTACGATTTATTTAATTTAATGATTAACATTTATTTAGATTAAAGAATAAATAAATTTCTTATACACACACACACACACACATATATATATATATATATATATATATATCTTTTTCCATTTAATTCAATCGTCAAATCATTTTAATTAAATATCTAACCATTTTATTTATGTACATGAGTTTGAATATAAATCAGACTAGAACAAAACTAAACTAATGGCTTAGAATTTTCCTTAATGATTTCACTAACCATCTCCTTCTACTTTCAAGTTATGACCTCTTCCCTGTTCAATAGTTTCGAACAAACCAGACCCCTTGTAGTCATTTATTTCACTGTAATTAATAATTTAATTACTCGATTTATAAAACATATTTACTGTATAAATTAAAATAAAAAGGAAAAACTGTTTTTACCTTATCCTATTATACCTTCCTTTCCCAGTATTTGCATTAACGACTTCAGGCTTCACAGGAAAACACAGCTACGTCTGCCTTCTAGCTCTTCGTTGATTTACCCAGCATTCACCGACCCTAGTACAATGCCTCCTTCCCTTTTCAACGCATCTGCTCCAAAACATGTTAGGGCTTCAGGTATCTCGCGGTTTTTGAAATCGCGGTTTCCAGGCTTCTTCCATCGCCGCAGTTCCAAGATCGACCCCTCGTGAGCCCTGACTTCACTACAATCGCACTGCCCTTCTCATCCATTCATCAGTCCCTTCACCCAACTCACGACCGCCATTTCAAATCTCGAACATCCTCAACCTAGCTCGGAGGGAACCCACGACTGATACCCCGTCACTTCTGACCTTACGAGCGATTCAAACTTGGTCTCGCTTTTGGGAAAATCACGGTTTCATTTTCAGTTTGCATTTCTAGGAGATGAATGAATTAAAGGAAAGGAAGGAACAGTTTCGAGTGTTTGAGGAATGGAATTAAAAGAGGCGTGCGATTTTAAATAGGAAAGGGGCGTGGTTTTTCTTTGAACAGCAAGGCCCAATTTTTCCTCTTTGATGTTTTGATTCTAACCACAAACAAAAGAAATTTATTTTATTTTAATTAGTTTTTAAATCGTACCCTTTTATTTAAAATACTCCACGACTCCGAACTCCTTTATGAACCCAACAACTGATGTTTCTATGGTTTAACCACTATTCCAGACACACTAGGGTAGGTCACATAGTCTAATTTGATCGTCTGTAGAAGATGTAAATTTAAATTGATATAATTTAAATTCCAAACAATTTATTCCTCGATAATAATTTAATATTATTTCTCCAACTCAAACAGAATTTTCTATTGATCATTCTGAACGGTTTTTAACTCAGTTTTTACTTCAACTTGAATTAACTTTGTATTACGATAATTTAATATATTCGATATTAAATCGAAATTGATTATTAAATCGATAACTTCCTATAAAAATTGATTTATTTACTTAACTCAATATTTAAATCCATATTAAATATTAAAAATTAACCCATAAGAATCTGGGTCATTACAATATACTTCAATGTTAAGTTTCATTTTATTAAGATAATATTTAATTCTGTCCATTCTCTAAATAAAGGAGTTGCGTAACCCTAAATTTGCGTTGAAAATCTCCTCCATGGCCAAACATAAATTTTCGCCTCCATTAACATTCGATGGCCAAGAAAATTCAAATCCTCTCCCCTCAGTTATCTTTCGATCCACTCCTCCAATCCCAATTTTTCCTTCTGCAAACATGAAGAGCTCAACAAGCTCTGTAAATCCAACGACTGTGATTGGAATTCGTTTACTAGAATGACGGGGAGGATGCTCAAATGAGTAGTGTTTGGGGACCGAGTGAGGTCGAATGACAGACCTGGAGTTGACGAGACTTGGCGCGCGTGTCAAGGGAGTGTAGGTGCATCGTTGGGTCATCTTCGATCGGTCTTCGATGAAGCGGAGCATGGCGTGTTTGGTGGTTAAGGTAGTCGAAGAGTTGAAGTCACGTTGAGCTGAAGGGAAGCAGAGTGGAAGCAGTGCTTCGGAGTAGAAGCGTGAAGAGAAATGTAATCGGCCCTGGAAAGTGTTTTGCACAGTAATTAGCCTAAGCCTAATTATAATTAATGGGTTGTTATTATAAATCAAAGTATATATATTTAAAATGATGTTTACTCATGCAGAATGAAGAACACATGAGTATTGAAACATATAGGGATAGTGAGAATGAGGAGAAGCCTTGTTATTTGGCCTGGAAATCAAAAAGCAAAAAGTTATTAGTTATATTATGTTGGAATTAAGGTAACAAAAACATTGTTGGCATGGAGTGATATCAGCTGAAGCACAAAGTGATGAAGAATAGTCTGGACTTACTTAAACGAAAAGTAATTAGAAAAGTTTGAAATAAAATTAAGGATTAATTAGTTCTAACTAATCTATATTAACTTATCATGTTATTAACTTATTCAATTATCATCAGAATTGAACAAACTTGGTATGGTTAGAATCGTCTTGATGAGCACTACGTTCTGGAACTGCTCAAGACAGAAATGAAGTCAACAGGGTTTTACAGTTAAATTAAACATTATTTAATTTAACTTTAAACAAACCGTTTAAATAGCATATCGAATCAAGGAGAGTTAAACTCACTCAGTTTTCCCACTTATATTTTATATAAGTTTGGTTTTATAATTGTGTGTTCTGGTTGCTTACGGTGATAGTTTATTAATTATATATTCGTTTGTTGATTTAACCAATGAAATTAAATTGTCGTTTAATTTCAATGAAATACCAAATCGTTATTTTAACAATTTGACCCAATGGAGGTAACTTACCTTGTTGGTCACGTTTATAAAGTAAACGTGTTTAATTTATTGAATTGTTTGTTGTGTTATATAAATTTGTTGATGTTAAATAGTTGTTATCTACTATTATAGAAATTATTAGGCAAATTGAATTTAATGATTTTATTTAAGATAATCTATTTTGATGTAGGGAAGAACAGGTTATAGGAATCCAACTGAATTCCTCAAATATGTTAGATATTATTCATTCTCATATTATCAATATATGAACTGTTCCAATTGGATGACTGATTTGGTTATTGACCATTGACATGGAATTCAATGGTTTTTTTGTTTTAACGAATGGGCAATATTTGTTGAGTAATTGACTGTATATGATCTATAAATCAATCGTTTTTCAAATATGGATTTTATGTTTGGTAAATCGATAGAAGTGAAGTTATAAAATATTTTTTCTAACTGGTGATAGATTTTGAAATTTATTATTTTGAATAAAAGTTATTAAAAGGAAATAAATATTTATTATTTATCATTTAAGTTTATATTTAATTATTAAAAGATTTTACAAAGCAAATTCTGATATTAATCAGAATTATAAGCAAGAGAGTAGGAAATTAACCTAACGGTTAAGAATAGTATAATTGTTTTTAAGAAACAATTAAATCAAATTATTTAAATTAATTATATTATTAATTGATTTAAACTGGAAACTAATTTCAGTCGACTAACAAATTAATCGTGTTTGGGTTGACTAAGTCAACCATTATAACTGAGATTGATTATTTAATTTATTTGGTTTAAATTAATCTAATAAAATAGTTTAACGAATATTTGTTTTAATTTTAATAAGATTTTAAAAAGGAAATTTACTATTTATTTTAGTTAATAATAAAGGAATTAACTACTTCTACAGTAGTTAATGATTGAAGTAATTTATTATTTTAATTAATAATAATTTAGGAGATTACTTTTTAATTGAAATTCATTTAAAAAGTAATCGAAGTGAAATGAAATCTAATTGAATTGAGTAAGGAGTGTATGAACGGTTTTATATTAAAACCCGAGTTTTATAACGAAGTTATAAAAGGGATTTTAAGCGAATACGATGGCTTAAAAATTTAATGCTTACTTAATATTTTAATTAAGTATAGGAAATAAAAACAAAGGGATTTATAATAAACCCGAGTTTTGTAAACAAGGTTTATAAAAAGAGATGTGAAGTTAAAACGCGTTATTAAACAATGGAATTAAGAGAAATAAATGGAACCGAGAGAAATAAATAGGATTGAAATGAGATTTTCAGAAAGGAGAGATTAAAAAGGGATTTGTAATTGAATATGGTAAAAGATTTAGTAATGGGATTTGGTAAAAATAATTCAAGATATAAAATGAATTCTTTGGAAGAAGTTAAGGTTAAGAAGTGATGTTACCAAGAAATTACTTAACCAACATATCAAGTAATAATAAGTTATGCTTAAAAAGAGATATTACCAAAAGTAAGAAGATTTTACAAACCATATTTTGAATAAAATAATTAATGAGATTTTTTTGATATTAGAATAAATAAGGGTTTTTGGATTACAAATCATGTATATCTTAAGATAAGACGTTGTTGATCAAGGTCTGAGAGATAAATAAATACCCCAACTTGAACGATTTCAGGATTATCTGGGAATGATATTAGTTTGTAATGGGAAAGAGCTTAAGAATAATTTATTATTTCCATATGATAAATAATAATGCAATGTAAATAAAAGACTCAAGAATTTATAATGAGATTTTCAAAGTAACGGAAATATGGAGATTTGAGAATATATATCTGTATATAATGATATTTCCAAAAGTAAAAGGAAATAAAAGGTTTTGTTTTGAAATGAGTTTATTCTGAAAGAATAAGAGTTGGTATTGTTTCCGAATAACGATGTTTGATGTGAAAATTTATAAAACCAAAGTGGGAATATATATATATATATATATATATATACATGATTTAATTCAAGTAAATAAAATAGTTTTGAAATAATCTTATGTTAAATAAGAAGTGAATCGCTATGTTGATATATTAATTTTTTTTTAAGTTTTTTAATTAACCATTCGTTATTTATTTTTAAAAGAGGCCAAGTAATGCCGAGTACTGAATCAATGAACTCAATTTTATTCTCAAGATTATTATTTGATAGTTAAATAACTGACTATCATATTTGGCCAATACGATTGCTGGTATGGGAAGACCGAGATCAAAATTATATTTGAAAATCATTCTGAACCACCAAGTATGTGAAGATGCTGATTGAAGATGGAGCAATTAAAGATCGTCAATCTTCATGAGCGGAAGAACTACTTGTTGAATTTCTCTGGTTTGCTCCCAGAGATATTTTGGCAGTGATTCTGTCGTGATTGGAATCTTCGGATTGCAAGGACTACTCGCTACTGATCAATAAGGTAATACCTAGGATGTGGTAGGAGGATGCCTTCGGTTTATCATGTTCCTGGATGACTTGTATGGACGAGTGTCTGATAGAGTATTTCCAAAGGGGCCACGTACATTGATTTCTTCAAACGTACCATAGTTGGTAGCGAGAACGATGGTTCTCTTTGCTTATCAACTAGAGTATTTTTGTGGACGTCAATTAGTGATATTCAACAGATCTGACGATGTGGCATTCAAAGTGAATGGTGGCCAGATGTTCTAAAAAGTAAGTATGACCTCAATCCTCATCAATGGGGAAATGACACAAAATCGGGTAGGTCGCATGGCTACGTGGGTCGCACCCATCAAAAGGATATATCATTACCTGATCTGGGGAAATAAAATGCCTTCGGTTGTCCCTATTATTTTTGTATGTATGTTATCGGTTCGGTTGGCTGGCCCCCAATTGTGGTAATGATATTTTTGGTATTCTCAAAAGAAGTGAGGGGCCGGTCATGTTTAGCCTGGGTTGCAAGATGTTCTTGTTGAACCCTAATGTATTCATCTCCAGAGGTACATTGTCGAAAAGGTGGTTGCCCATACCTTGCCATGGAAATCCATTCTCCAATAAGAGCATACGGTTTTTATTGTATACTGTGTATGTAGAGCGTGAGATACAAGCGTTCTGCTAGATTGGTATTTATTTGTATTTAGATGCTATTATAATATCAAAAAAGATATTAATTTCAAAAATGTTTTGGGTTATCTTAAGGTAAAAACCGTCCGTATTTATGTGTGGATTTGGTGTTACGATTGTCTGTTTCTTTCGAAAAGATTTTGATTTTAAAATCAAGTTGGATGATACCTTTAAACTTAGTGTGTTTTTCTCACTCTGGTTCACCAGATTGATCCGACATTTGTAATGCTCGTGTTAGACAGGGTTGTACAGGTTCATGTTATCGGATGCTGTTAAGAGACGAGCTGGAGAATTCTAGACGTATGATATATGGTTATTATTCCATTGTGTGTTGTATATGAGGATAAATCATTATAAATGTCCAGATGTGTTGATGCACCCTGATGATTGTAAGTTTTTTTTAAAGCTCTCAATAAATATTTATTTCTATATTATATTTTGTTCCGCTGCGATGTTAGACTCTGTGTTGTTTTGGTTCTTCTTCTTTCTTATACTCTAACTTTCTTTCTTTCTTATCTCACCCTCTACCTAACGTTCTAGATTTTTGGTACTCACATTTGTAACGACCCAAGGATTTTCGACCCCGAAAACCGACACAAAAACACTATGTCGAATATTCAAGCATCGAAAACAAAGGAATGTTATTAGAAAGAAATTAGAGGGTGAGATAAAAAATAAATATTGAAAAAGAAGAACAAGAACAATAAACAACATAACACAGAGTCTCACATTGTAGTGGAACAAAATATAACATAGAAATAAATCTTTATTGCGAGCTTGAAATAAAAACTTACAATCATCAGAGTACATCAATATACCTGGACAGTTATAATAATATGTCTTGATATACCACCCAATGGAATAAAAACCATACATCATACGTCTGGATTTCTCCAGCTCGTCTCTGGACTTCGTAGCATCCGATAGCATATTTATATTGTTGGTTATAGTTTAATATTATTATATTATAAAGAGACTTACTGATGAAGTATCGCGTTGAATCAATCACATACGATGTCCAATCGAGACGAAACTCATAATCCTAACATAAAAAATATTCCGGACCTGATGGGACAGGTTTCATCGAATTCCGCGGTCGTTTGTAAAAAATCCTTTATAAATCATAGGTTAAAAATCACGCGTTTAAATTTCTCATGATCACAAAATAAATCCAATCAACTTGTAACTTTAAAATTCTACTATAGCTTTCCTTACAGATCTAATGAAATTTGTTTCATTGAAATCGAAGTTCATTTGGCCAGTCGTTTATTCCTCCAAAGTTACCCCTGTCTAAATTGGCCAAAATAATATAAATGATTAAGGCGTTTATTGTTGCCACAATCAGACGGTAAGTCCGATTGACATGAAATTTGAGATCTTATAATAATAAATTAATACAAATCCAACGACACAAATTTTATCGTATTCCGAGACTGTTTCCCAGTACGCTATTTTTATACGCTAAACAACTGTAACGACCCGAAAGTTCAACGCTCGGATTTTTGATAATAATACATAACTTCGTATCACTTGCCAAAATCTAAGTGTCAAATCTCAGATTGTTAGTAAAAAGAAGTTAGAGGGTGAGAAAAGAAAGAAAGAAATATAAGAATAGAAGAATAAGAGGATCAGAATCTCACAGCGGAATGAACAAAATATAATATATCAAATTTCTTTATACAAAAAGAAACTGTATATACATACCAATCATCAGAGTACATCACAATACCAGACACAACGGAAATAATACTCTATTAATATAACTATTGGTGAAGCTTCCTGCTTCCAGCTCCTGGAAACTCCAAGCGAAACCTAACCTGGAAATATACTCGGTCTGACATGAGCACATTTGAAGCAAAGTAAAATTCACCCGGATCAGTCTGGGATACTTTCAGTGATAAATTCATATTGCAGACAACTTGTTTAACTTTAGAAAACCCTTTGAAAGAAAAGGATAATCGTAAGACCAGTCCACACATAAACAAAAACGGTTTTTATCTTACGATAACCCAAAACATTTTTGATATATCAAAATCCAGTGATATTATAATAGTGTCTACCAAACCACAAATAAATAACCATCTAGCAGAACGCATGCATCTCACGCTCTACATATATATTAAAAAAAACAAAAACTGCATAGCGCTTATTGGAGATTGGATTTCTAACATGACAAGGTATGGGACCACCTTACGATAGTGTACCTTTAGAGGGAAAATGTAGTAAGGTTCAACAAGAACATCTTGCAACACGACCACACATGACCGACCACTCATTTAGCTTGAGCGTGCCGAATATATTATCACCCTACAACATTTTGTCGCGACCACAGTAAATTCCCAGGAGATACAAAAACAAAAAAAGAACAAATGTGAATTTTCTCTAGATCAGTGACAATATACCCTACTTGGGAATGACAAACTTAGCCATGCAGCCTGCCCGATTTTTGTCAATTCCCTATTAATGAGGCTTGAGGTCACGTTTATCTTCAGAGAACATCTCAATATCTTTGAATGTCACATCCGTCAGATCACTAATTGACATCCACAAATACACTTTGGGTGTTAAGCAAGAGAACTTCTCTGCCACCAAACTTAGTATATTTGTAAAAATCAACGTATGTGACTCTTAAGGAAATACTCTGTCAGACATTCATCCATACAAGTCATCTAGGAACATGATGAACCGAAGGCACCCTCCTACCACATCCTAGGAATCACCTTATAGATCAGTAGCGAGTAGTCCTTGCAAATTTGTAGATTCCAATCACGACAGAGCCACAATGTATCTCTGGGAGCTAACTAGAGATTATAAGTAGTTCTTTCGCTCTGTGAAGATCTACGGTCTTTAGCCATATATATATATATATATTTCCTACAAGTTAGCTTCGAGTGCAACGTTGAATCGAAGTGGTTTTGGGTCTAGTTCCCATCCCGGTCTCTTAGAAACAACACGTCAAATGTCCATAGTATATGTCATTGATAGTTTGGTGTTTTATCTATCAACCACAACAAAACAATCATCTAATCAGATTGACCAAACAGTACGATCATGTATATTGGTAGCTTGGGTATTTTCATATAAAATCATTAAAAACCTTTAATCGATTCTTAAAAAGATTTTTCTATATTCAACAAATGCTTTTGTTTCTAATACTTTGGAAACACTTACCATAACCCATCTATATTCCTTCTTTTCGGAATATATAATTTAATTTTTACTATTTACTTCCATTTCAAATTCAAATAATCTTCTCCTTTATTTAGGAAACACTTATTGTTTAGAATAAGTGTATTTTAAACTAAACCATTTCCATTATCTATAAAACAGCGCTATATAAATAGCTAAATGGTATAAATAATTTTTACATTTCATCCTAAGCTAAACAATGTCAATTTATACATTGTTTAATTTAAATACTCAATCCTTTAATAATATTTCAAATCTTGCAATTGAATTGCAAAACTCATTTCAGTCTTCTTACCATCACATACTAGTACCATTCTTTGATAATAGTGAAGTCGTCCAAATAGGGGTTTTTATTTACTTCTAAAACCTTGATCGACAACAATTTTATCTCAGAATAGATACAAGTTTGTAACTTAACCTTCATATTACTTACAACATCAAACCCATCTTTATTTACCATTTTATTCAAACTACGGTTTTAATAAACCATAACCTTATTTAGGGTAACTTGGTCATCTACGACCGTTTTAGCTTAATATAAATCTTTCGTTTTGACTTTGCTTACAAATTCCATTTGTTTTTGGTATTATATTACAATATTCCATTTATCACCTTTTTTACACAAAATCATTTTAACGTTGCATTATAAAACTAAATATTTGGATTTATAACCAAAATTTATTTATCAACTTCTTTGACAAAAACCATTAATGTCATACATCTTTGTCTTCGAACATTTCCTCTTTCGATTTAGCATTTTTTTATTTATATAATGTTTAGGTTAAACATCTCTGTATGAGTATAACTTCAGCTTTAATAAATCTTTCCAAACATTTGGATTTTTATTTCCAAAATCTATTAATCGACCTTTTCCAAATATTCCAATTAAACTTCATTACTACCTTAGTTATGTTTTCAAATGAATCGCATTTAAAAATTAATCACATTAATTATTATTTAATTAAAATAATAATTAAATTCATCTTTTACTAAAGTAAAAATAATTTATTTCTTCATTAACTAAAATAAATTAGTTAATCACTTTAAATCATAATTAATTATGTTAATAATCTTTGAAAATCATTAATTGAAATGCAATTTACGTTTAAGAACTCTAATTAGAAATTAAACCATCATTAACAATTCTTATTTTAATTTCAAAGACAAAATGAATCTCATAATTCTTTTTAAAACAAAATAGTTGACTTGTCCACTTTAACCCATCAATTATCTTGTTAACCGATTTTTAATTACTTCTCCCTTTTAGAATAATATAACCAATCCAATAAATATGCTTAATCAGTTTCTTAAAAATAATCATCCCAAAATATTAACCCATAGGTTAATTACTGCTTAATTTGCATGTAAAACTTGTTTAAACGTCCAAAACGAATCGTTTGCACTTGCTTTATAAAAAATATCTAGAAATAATATTTTATTACTAAAACTTTTGTTTTAATAAAATATAATTTAAAACTTCCCTTTAGTTATAAAAATAAAATTTATAACTTATGTCCACCAATCCGTTTGACAGTAAATCAAAGTTTTAACAAAAATGTAAATTTTAGGCCATTTGCTGCCAATCCCTCAATCAATACTGTCTATTGATTAAAATAACAACAACGTTGAATTTCGATTCAACATCAATATACAAACAGGTTTTAAATGTCAACGAGGTTCAATCAGTTCATATATAAATAATATGAAATTAAACGACACACAAAATATTTGAGGAATCCGGTTGGATTCCTTCAACCTGTTCTTCCCAGCATCACAGATCATTATAATATTATCTATCATAGAAATTTCATCCAATGTATTTCAATAACATAATAAAAGTTAATGTCAATTAATAACAAACCAATAACATCCAAGGCATCAAATCAACCAATTATTATTATCAACTATAAATTATATTTTAATATGAATTTGACACATCATAGTATTTTAGAAAAGTGCGAGAGTTAACTCACTTTTATTTTCGACGATCGATTCACGCGTTGTTTCATCTAATTTTAAATAGGCGTTTAAAATTAAATGAAAATCCGACAGCTTCCAATCCTGTTTGAACATGCTCAACATTGTAGTATTTTTCCATACAATCCCAACGAATCTAATTTTACTGAAATCGGATATCGTATCAACAAGTTACTCTTGTTTAGAGTTTTAATTTGTTCTATATAAATTAAATAAATAAACTTAATTACCTTAACTCAAAAATAATTCCACGTTAGTAGGTCTTAACCGTTCTTCGCGCATTTGTGTGGAGCAAAGCTTTTCAACCCCGATCCCTTCTAATGCCTCATTCCATCGTCCTTCCCTACCAACAACCCATGTCGTCGCCGCCTCTGATCAACTACGCCTGACTGCTATCCTACCTACCTCACCGCGCCTCCATCCTCTTCCATCGCCCAAAGGCCCGGCACCCCAGGTTCATCCACTCACCTGAAATCAACACGCAAAGTTGTCCGTTGAACTGAGATTTGCTGCCGCCACAGGCATCTCCAAATCGCCGAACCACCGCCATACACACGGCGTCGCCACCTCGCTCCATCCACATTCAGGTGCCTCCGCCCAGCACGCCACCGACCTCCTGAAATTGGCCAAAAAACCGATTGATATTCGAATTCATAACCCATAAAACGTTGCTCCGATCACCTTGCAAAATCCGACGACTCCGACCACCGTAGAACTCGAAATCGGTGCCAAATCAAAGTCTGACTCCTCTACTTCAATTTCCCCCAGATCCGGACATCTGAAATTGATCCAACCTCCATCAATCTAGCAAAGAACGAAACTGACTTTTCTCAGTTTTCATCAATTTCCAGCCACCACAAGTGGTATTAGGCCATGAAATTTTACCAGCACCTCGCCCTCGACCTCTACTACAACTTTCGTGTGGAAAGTTTCATCTATTTTGCTATAGAAATTAAAATATAAATTAATTTGTTTTGGAGGGTTTTTCTGCAAAAAGTGGCGAACATTGAAGAATTGGGGATTAGAGTTTCAGCTTTGGGTTCCTTATGTAGAGTGAATATTAGGGTTAATTAAAATTTTAATTATATTGTAAAATTAGCTTGATGCTTATCGCCAATTCAATCTGATGTTTATTCAATCCTGCGATCACATACAAACTCCGTTCGTGGTGAAAATGGACCTCATGGTACAATTCAACATTCCTGACCCAACGGAATTTGTTTCGTCGAATTCCGACTCCGTTTTCTCAAACGATACTAGTTTATGCTCTAATGGTTGATTTGTTTACATTTAATTTTGCTGCACTCACAGAATAACTCCAATTGGGGTGAAACTTGAAATCTAGCAATAATAAGCTATTGCGGATCCAATAAAATTTGTTTCATCGAAAACAGTGGCCGTTTGAATAATAGACCTTTTTTGAGGTTCCAAATTAAATTAAAATAAATCAATTTCAATATACCTCAATATAATAATAATAATAAAATATTGTAACCGGACATACATAGGCAGAATTTCATGTAGTACCAAAATAAAATATTTCGGGTTGAGTTTCAAGCCAAATCGATATTCAATAAAATAAAAATCCTTTAATTTATATAATAAATCTTTATATTTTAATAATGAATTTCATAGCGACTATTTGAAAATTTGATTTGGACATAAAACAAAATCTACAATATGAAAACTCGATTTTTCTACTTCATTAGAAAATTGTTATCCAATAGATTCAAACGTTTCTTGTTTCAAAGAAATCCGACTTATATTGGATTCTGTATAACCAATTGAAGTTCAAAAACGAAATATTACGAACTACTGCGCCGCTGCAGCTCATTTTATAATTAAATTATAAACCATACATTCAAACGTCGTTTAATAAACGAAATCGTTTGTATAACATGATTACAAACTGAATTAAATATTTTTAAATTGCCAATTCATATAAAACTACAAATTCAATATATTCTCAAATATTTCGAAATAAATTATTATCTTATTATTTATATTAATATAATATTCAAAATAATTGAATTGTAAGTTATTTATATCTGGAATCAACATTTAAAACCATTTTAAATGTTTAAATAAACGGTGAAAAATCTAGACCATTACACAACGCTATTTTGGACATCGAAATACCCAATGTTCAAAAATAACAAATTACCTAACTATTATGACTCTAAACGTCATTACAAACTTAGCGGAATTGGTTTCGTGGCTTAATTCAATCGTCTGCTTAAGTTATGCACAAATACTCCTCTATTAAATGAATTTAATATAATTACATGCTATAGAAAATAACTAGGCATTTACGGCTACCGTTGTCATATACGACATCATTTGCAACGAAATTAAATATCGTATAAGAATTTAATGTTACGGTTCCAATGAAACTAATTTCATCAAAAACCAAGACCGTTTGCAAAATGGCCATTTTTAAAGTTCTATATAATATTGATTAAATATTATTTAAATTCCAAAATAATTCAAATAAAAATAATAATAAATTATTATCATCATATTTATCCAAATAAAATTATCATATAGTTATGCAACTTAATATTATCATTTTCAAGTTAAACGATGTCCAAATTATATTTAAAACCTTCTAAATTATTAAATAACCGTTATCGTTTATTAACGAATTCCATAGCGACTATTTTAGAATTTTATTTGGACATAACTAATAATCTATAACATGAAATCTAGATTTTTCTCTTTCATATGAAAATTTTAATCAACTAGATTCCAACATTTCTTGTTTCATAGAAACCCGACTTATATCGGATCTTGTATATTTAATTGAATTTCAAAACTCAATATTACGAACTGCCACGCCATTACGAGCTCATTTTGTATTATAAATAAATTTAACGATCAAACTTCATTTTAGTAAATGAATTAAACATTAAAATCCATTAATATTCCAAATATAATATTTAAAATAATAAAATAATTTAAATATCTAATTACCAAAAATACGAGACATTACATTCTTCCCGCTTTATAGAATTTCATCCCCGAAATTACTAGGGTAAGAAAAATGTCACAAACCCGTAGATTTTCAAAATCAAATTAATTTTAAATTGAAAACCAATTCATTATTATAAAACAAAATTTTCAAAAATATCAAAAAATTTCTACCAACTAAAATTCCCGAAAAAAATCGATAGAGTCTCCCCTGTATGGAGGCACTTCTGGGATATCGTAGGAGCAAATAATATATATGCATCGACTCACACATTCGAAAAACATAATTCAAAACCCAAATTTTATTTCTTTGCATAGGCGTACCTTTTATGAGCGCTATTGAGCATACTTGCTCAACTCATTACGATCTATTCAACCAAAATCCAATTCCCAAAGCCATCTGGCACATGTACTTAACTGAGTTCAAAATATAAGTAATAGATATATAAAATTCTTAGATAATTTTTCACTAATCAACTAGTGGTATTAGAGCTACTGGTTCAGTAATAACCTTGGCTCCATGGCATAACCCGATAGAGATTGGGCTAGTAATATCCTAGATTGAGTTTGAGTGTATGTATATATATAAGAGCGTATTTGTATATTTTATTTATTTACAAATGTTTTGTATTGTGTTGGTTGATCGGTTCAAGTTGGGAAGCATTGAACTGGTAATGGATAAATTATTGTTTTGTAAAGAGGTTAATGAAATAATTTTACCCGAAATATATTTTTGAATAGAAAAGAAATAATTTATCAAATTATTAGGATATTGTGTGTTGTTTGATATGAATGGAATTCAAACTGGATTAAAAATTTGAATTGAAACTTAACCTGGTTAAGTTAAATTAATAAGGATATTGAAATTAAATTAAATAAATTTGGAATTTGAATAAATAATAATTAAATAGAAATCAATCGAATATTAACCGATTGATGTTCAAAAATGTGAAACCAAAGTAAAGATTATTTTGAATATTAATAGTTAATAAAAGTTGATTGATTGGTTGTGTGGTTGTTGATAGATTGATTGTTTGTTAGATTAATCGAATAAAATTCATCAATGGTTTAAATATATAAGTTGAATGAATTAAAGCTAAGGAAATGAATTCCAGAACTACAAATTGGAATGAAACCACATATGAATTAAAATTTGGGTGATATAACCTTGTATTGTATAAACTGAATTAATAATTCATGTTTAGATCTTGGAATTTGTGAATTTATACTTGTTAATCAAAGAAATGTTATTTAAAATTCAATGCATTTGTGACTTACATGTTAAATAAGTTAAGTACAGGTAGTTGAAGGCCTGAGGGCTAATTTTGGGTGCGTAGATCGAAATAAATTGAGCAAGTATGCTCAGTAGCACTCGTATATGGTACGCCTACGCAAAAATATAAATTTTGGGTTTTTGTTTTCCGACCATGTGGGTCGATGTATAAATATTATTTGTTCCTGCGATATCATAGATGTCACTCTGTACAGGGGAGACTCTACTGAATTTTTCCGAGAATTTATAGTGTAAGAATATTTTCGATTTTTGAATTTTTTTTATTTACAAAATGGATTGGTTTTGGATTTAAAATAAATTGGGTTTTTAAAATGTGAATGGGATTTATATCATTTTCCTACCTTAGTAATTTCGGGGACATAATTCTATTGGGGGGGGGGGGGGAGAATGTAATGTCCGTATTCTTGGTAGCCAAATATTTAATTTAATTTATTATTTTAAATATTGAATTTTGAATATTAATGGATTTTAATATTTATTTCGTTTATTAAAGATGAAGTTGAACGTTAATTTATATATAATTTAAAATGAGCTCAAAATGGCAAGACAGTTCGTAATATTGAGTTTTGAACTTTAATTGAATATATATAATCCGTTTTAAGTCAGAATTCTATGAGACGAGAAACATTGGAATCTTGTTGATAATAATTTTCATATAAAAGAGAAAAATCCAGATTTCGTGTTATAGATTGTTAGTTATGACCAAATCAAATTTTAAAATAGTCGCTATGGATTTCGTTAATAAACGATAATGTTTATTAACTAATATAATAGAGTTTTTATATAATTTGGAAAATGGTTAACTCGATAATGATAATATTGAGTTGTATAATTTTTATTTGAAGTTATATATATATATATATATATGTTCTTTTTGGATATATTAGATGAAAATAATTTATTATTATTTTATTTGATTATTTTTGAATTGAACTAATATTTTATCGATATTTCAAAGTCCTTAGAAAAATCCAATTTTCAAACGACATCCGTTTGTAATGAAACGAATTTTGTTGGGTCCGGAATGTCAAAACATAGCATGCTTCTAATTTTGGGGCCAAACAGAGTTAATATGTGAGCGTACGGAATTTAATTGTAAATAGACAAACAAATTAAATTATAAAATGTCGTCATTTTCCGAACGGATTTGGATTTCGACCAAACAAGTTTTATTAGATCCGTATTAGTAAGTTAATGTTACGTTTCAAATTTGGTAGCAATTCGATCAACCATGTGATCGTGGCAGCGTCAAACGCCCTTATTTTTATTTAATCGTTTAATTTATTTTGGCCAATTTAGACAGGGGTAACTTTAAAGGAATAAATGACTGGCCAAATGAACCCCGATTTTAGCGAAACAAATTTCATTGGATTCGCAAGGAAAAGATCAAGTAAAATTTCAAAGTTTCAAGTTGATTGGGTTTATTTTGTGATCGTGGGAAATTTAAACACACGATTTTTAGCTTGTGATTTATAAAGGACTTTTCACAAACGACCTCGGAATTTGACGAAACATGTTCCATTGGGTCCAGAATATTTTTTATGCTCGAATTAGGAGTTTTGTCTCAAATGGATGTCGTATGTGTTTGTTTTAACAGGATACTTCAACTTCAAGTTTCATTTTATTAAAATAATATTTAATTCTGTCCATTCTCTATATAAAGGATTTACGTAACCCTAAATTTGCATTGAAAATCTCCTGCGTGGTCAAACATAAATTTCCGCCTCCATTGATGGCCAAGAAAATTCAAATCCTCTCCCCTTAGTTATCTTTCGATCCACTCCTCCAATCCCAATTCTTCCTTCTGTAAACACGAAGAGCTCAACGAGCTCTGTAAATCCAACGACTGTGATTGGAATTCGTTTACTAGAATGGCGAGGAGGATGCTCAAATGAGTAGCGTTTGAGGATCGAGTGAGGTCGAATGACAGATCTGGAGTTGACGAGACTTGGCACACATGTCAAGGGAGTGTAGGCGCATCGTTGGGTCATCTCTGATCTGTCTTCGATGAAGCAGAGCATGGCATGGTGGGTGGTTAAGGTAGTCGAAGTGTTGAAGTCACATTGAGCTGAAGGAAGTAGAGTTAAAGCAGTGTTTCGGAGTAGCAACGTGAAGAGTAATGTAATCGTCCTTGGAAAGTGTTTTGCAGAGTAATTATTCTAAGCCTAATTATAATTAATGGGTTGTTATTATAAATCAAAGTGTGTATATATATATTTAAAATGATTTTAAATCATGCAGAATGAAGAACATGTGAGTATTGAAATATATAGGGGGTTGTAAGAATGAGGAGAAGCTATGTTATTCGGCTTGGAAATCAAATAGCAAAAGGCAACTAGTTATATTATGTTGGAATTAAGGTGACAAAAACTTTATTGGCATGGCATGATATCAGATGAAGCCCGAAGTGATGAAGAATAGTCTGGCCTGACTTAAATGAAAATCAGTTAGTCAAGTTTAAAATAAAATTAGGGATTAATTAGTTCTAATTAAACTATATTAACTTATAATTTTATTAACTTATCCAATTATCATCATAAATGAACAAACTTTGTACGGTTGGAATCGCCTTGATGAGCACTACGTTCTAGAACTTCTCTAGACATAATTGAAGTCAATAAGATTTTATAGTTAAATTAAACGCTGTTTAATTTAACTGTAAACAAACCATTTAAACAGAGAATCGAATCAAGATGAGTCAAACTCACTCAGTTTTTCCACTTATATTTTATATAAGTCGGGTTTTATATTTGTGTGCTCTGGTTGCTATTGGTTGACTGTTTGTTAATTATACATTCATTTGTTGATTTAACTAATGAAATTAAACCATTATTTAATTTCAGTGAAATACCAAATCGTTATTTTAACGATCTGACCCACAGAAGGTAACTTACCTTGTTAGTCACGTTTATAAAGTAAGCGTGTTTAATTTATTGAATTTTTTGGATTGTTTGCTGTGTTATACAAATTGGTTGATGTTAAATAGCTATTATTGACTGTTATAGAAATTATTAGTTAAATTGAATTTGATGATTTTATTTGAGATAATCTATTTTGATGCCAGGAAGAACAGGTTGGAGGAATTCAACTGGATTCCTTAAATATGTTAGATATTATTTATTCTCATATTACCATTATATGAACTGTTCCGATTGGATGACTGATTTGGTTGTTGACCGTTGACCTGAAATTCAACGTTTGTTTTGTTTTAACCAATGGGCAATATTGGTTGAGTAATTGGTAGTATATGGCCTATAAATTAATCATTTTTCAAATATGGATTTATCGTCAGGTAAATCAACAAAAGTGAAGTTATAAAATATATTTTATAACTGGAGATAGATTTTGAGATTTATTGTTTTGAATAAAAGCTATTAATAGGAAATAAATATTTATTATTTATCATTTAAGTTTATATTTGATTATTAAACGATTTTATAAAGCAAATTTTGATATTAATCAGATTTATAAGTAAGCGAGTAGGAAATTAACCTAACGGTTAAGAATTGTATAATTGTTTTTAAAAAACAATTAAATGGAATTAATAAAATTAATTATATTATTAATTAATTTAAAGTGGAAACTAATTACAATTGATTAATGAATTAATCGTGTTCTGAGATTGATTATTTAATTTATTCGGCTTAAATTAATCTAATAAAATAGTTTAACGAATATTTGTTTTAATTTTAATAGGATTTTAAAAAGGAAATTTACTATTTACTTTAGTTAATAAAGGAAGTAACCACTTCTACTGTAGTTAATGATAGAAGTAAATTATTATTTTAATTAATAATAATTTAGAAGATTACTTTTTAATTAAAATTCGTTTAAAAAGTAATCGAGTGAAATGAAATCTAACTGAATTGTGAAAGGAGTGTATGAACGGTTTTATATTAAAACCCGAGTTTTATAACGAAGTTATAAAAGGGATTTTAAGCGACTACGATGGCATAAAAATTTAATGTTTACTTAATATTTGAATTAATTAAATGAAATAAAAAACAAGGGGTTTATAATAAACCAGAGTTTTGTAAACAAGGTTTATAAAAAGAGATGTGAAGTTAAAACGTTAATTTTAAATTAACATTATTAAGTAATGGAATTAAGAGATATAAATGGAATCGGGAGAAATCAATAGGATTGAAATGAGATTTTCAAAAAGGAGAGATTAAAAAGGTATTTGTGATTGAATATGGTAAAAGATTTAGTAATGGGATTTGGTAATAATAATTCAAGATATAAAATGAATTCTTTGGAAGAAGTTAAGGTTAAGAAGTGATGTTATTAAGAAATTACTTAATCAACATATCAAGTAATAATTAGTTATGTTTAAAAAGAGATGTTATCAAAAGTAAGAAGGTTTTACAAACCATATTTTAAATAAAATAGTTAATGAGATTTGTTTGATATTAGAATGAATATGGGTTTTTGGATTACAACTCATATCTATCTTAAGATAAGAACGTTGTTGATCAAGGTCTAAGATGTAAGTAAATACCCCAACTTGAACGACTTTAGGATTATCTAGGGATGACATTAGTTTTGTAATAGGAAAGATGTTAAGAATAATTTATTATTTCCATATGAGAAATAATAATGCAATGTAAATAAAAGACTCAAGAATTTATAATGAGATTTCCAAAGTAACGGGAGATTTGAGAATATATATATATATATATATATGTATATATATAACGATATTTTCACAAGTAATAGGAAATAAAAGGTTATGTTTTGAAATGAGTTTATTCTGAAAGAATAAGAGTTGGTATTGTTTTCAAATAACGATGTTTGATGTGAAATTTTATAAAACCAAAGTGGGAATATATATATGATTTAACTCAAGTAAATAAAATAGTTTCGAAATAATCTTATATTGAATAAGGACTGAATCGCTATGTTGATATATTGAATTTTTTTTAAGTTTTTAAATTAACCATTTGTTAATTATTTTTAAAAGAGGTCAAGTAATGTCGAGTATTGAATCAGTGATCTCATTTTTATTCTTATGATTATTATTTGATAGTTAAATAACCGACTATCAAATTTGGCCTGTATGATTGTTGGTACGGAAAGACCAGGGCCGAAATTATATTCGAAAACCATTTCAAACCAGCAAGTACGTAAAGATGTTGATTGAAGATGGAGCAATTGAAGACCGTTGATCTTCATGAGTAGAAGAACTTATAACGACCCGAACTTCCCCATGAAGGAAAGCCCGGATTGAGTTGAGAACAAGCCACATCAGGATACAAATAGAAGAACATTTCATTGTAAATTACAACAATTCCATCAGAATACAAGAATATACAGAGTATGAATAAATAAAACACATTCGATAAATATCAGAGATTACAATAAATTACATAGCAGTGGAAAAATAATACAATACACAACTGAAAGAGATATACAGAGCTTTCCGGATATCATTCCAGCTGTAAACCAGGATCCTATGAATATAAATCTGCAAAACCAAAACTACTAGCTGCCCGTGTCGAAAATAGGGGCACCCAGAGTTTAGGTTAAAACAATAAACTCTAGGTCAGTCATGAGACTGGTGTGAGAACTAAAACAGTTATTAATATTTATTTTAAAGTTAGGTAAATCAAGGGACCACGCCGTATAACACGAAACGGGTTTCCTCCCAAGAATACCAGTGCATAAAAAAACAGCGCAGTGCTAAATAAAGAACAATGAAGCTATTATAAGACCCAGGTCCCATCACACAATGCAACACAAGCCGGAGGATAGGGTTTTTCCTTATAATAGCTAAAGAATGCTTAATACGCTAAATTTCATCTTTTATTATTACTATAAGTGTATAGTGTCAAAACAATTTCAATCATAATTATCAATCATAGAAGGCAAAAGTGCCCGTTACCACTATGTCGCCATATATAAATTTACAATCAAAACCGCAAAGTCTCGTATTGGAAATTGGATTTCCATCTGTGAACCGAGGCAAGGGATCATCCTCACCGCTTCGAGACAATATAGCCCATGTCTCAGGATCATAGCTCGAGGGACCCTTGGATCTTCAGGGTCGGTCCACCGATGTGGATTAAAATGCCTGAACACTTCGTTTCCCCGCCCTTTGGGGTGTAAATGAGTCCTATGACTCCATCGGCTCCACATAGTCACCGATATATCCAAGGCGCCTCGCAATCCAACAACCACACAGGTGAAAATAATATAAATGTCAGGGCTGGTAGGTCACTGACACCACTCTAGCTAGAAGGAAACGCATGCCCTCCATGCAGTCCTCTCCCATTTCTGGTTCACAACCGGGGTGTGAGGCTCGCGAGTTAACGCTACACAAAGCTATGCCACACAGGCGGTGCTTTGACCATCAACCACAAGACTCTGCTTTTCAACAGAAGCCTTGATCATTTGCATCTTAGCGTGCCACGCAGGCAAACCACTCCATGCAACCAATATCCATCAATCACACAGAATGATATCCAATGTCAGACACACGGTCCATTTACAAGTCCGTTCTGGGTCTGAACGAAACCAGAGGCACCTTGTACCTCGCATATCCATCGATCTCCAAGTACGTCTAGACGATCACCAACTGATTCCCTCCTCTTGGGTGTACAACCCAATCAAGATCATCAGTAATTATCTAAACGATGTGAAGACCTCCGGTCTTCGACCACCGTCTTCATCCTCGGCACATCGTCGAATCAATTATTCAGAATGGGATAAACCCGGTCTTTCTGAATAACCCGCATATATAATAAACAAGTGTTACACAAACACAACATACGCCTCATTCGAATTCAGAATATTCTTTTATTCAAATATTCTTATACTTTGGGAAAGGTTCCCATTAATTTTATCAAAGATAAATTCCTTAAATTTATTCTTTAATATTCTTTTGAATATCAATTCAAACCAAATTATGGTTTATCCAAAGAAGTCGGGATTAACGAACCTTACTAAAGTAATCATTGGTTTTAAATATCAATTCAGAATATTCTTTTATTCAAATATACTTAGAACGACCTTTCCCAAATTTTATTTGGACATAATTCAAAATCTAACTGTTAGATTTCAAATCTCTAATATTCGTTAGAAAGCTCTTTTCGATACAAACCCAACGGTTCCAGTTTTATGAGAATCCGACGGTCGGATCTCCCGTAATGTCCATTCGAAGTCAATGGTCGAAGATCGCGAACTACCGCAGCGCGTCGCGTTCTATTCAGGCCATTATATATATATATATATATATATATATATATATATATATATTATATATTTCGTCGATTTCCTTTTAAAACGTATTTTATAAATCGTTTTAAATTCGTTTTCAAAACGATTTCAACTTCCTATAAAATTTCTAATCAAAATTGAAATTCCATATCATCGATATATAAATGATAATATTTTCAAAACGTTAGATTTTGAAATCAATTCCTTTTCGATATTCATTATAAAAATGAATAAAATCGATATAAATATTGTTCGCGTCAAGATGGCACAAATCTAGTCAACATGGCTTTATATCGTTCAATAACTTCGTTATTCTATTCAACAAATGAATATTTTCTTCAACACATGAATTTTCCTTTATTCAACACATGAATATATATTTTATTCAACACATGAATTTTCTTTTATTCAACACATGAATTTTCTTTTATTCAACACATGAATATTCTTCTTATTCAACACATGAATATACATTTTATTTTCTAAATTGGAATGAGACCCACTCAATTACCATACAATATTATTTATATGGATTCTATACAACACATGTATATAATAGCAATGATAAATAATCAACCATCATCCAAAGTGCACCACACAACTGCATAAGCATTAAATATAAATAATTAATGCTTACACAGTCTGTCAACCCATCGATTGACATACAACTAAACAATCGGGATTAGTGTACGTCAAATATCATCCCAATACCCGTGTGGGGTTTCAAATCAACAAACTCAGATTTTTATTTGTGCAGTTGGGCGATGTGTAAAATTTATCGTCCCAATCAATGTTAGTCAAATGGGTGTAAATAAACAAATCTTCCGATTTGTTTATAAATATTTATTTTATGTACACGTTAAAAATTATTTTTTTAACTATAAAATATTTTATTCGTTCCACTTCACATAATCAACTTTCACAACACTTCAATTAAACAAACAAGTCATCCATGGTCTCTGGACAATGGGTGTCGGGTGCTGCTAAGCACCATCTGCATCCTAGTATATATTTTAACTAGAAATTAAAATAAAAGTGAGGAGTTCTCACCTTAGGGATCCACTCCGCCATTCTTTCTTTTTGAACGGTTCGAATTTGGATTTGATTCCAGTCGATTCCATTGAAATCTGTTTCACGCCGATTTATGTTGACAATCCCATTTTTAATCGATGATGTTTATAAAATAAAAATCACATTTTTATTTCAACTCTTTCTTTATAAAAATCGTATTTTTATTTTCTATATATATGATAAAATTTCTATTTTTAACTTTCTAAAAATCATATTTTTATATCTCTAAAAATCATAACTTTCTGTTCTAAAAATATAGTCTTTACTATTTTAAAAATAATTTAATATATAGGCTAAAAATCATATTTTTAAACTAAGAATAGTTATACTTTTAAATTCAAAGAATTCATATTTATTTTCAATCAAAGAAGTTATTTGTAACGATGTTTATAGTCTAAAAATCAAATCTCTCATAAATTAAAAATAAAATCTTTCATGAATTAAAAATCAAATCTTTAACATTTCGCTATTTATATAAAAATCGTATCTTTTATATATAAACAAAATTATATCGTTTAAATAATCAAAATCATATGTTTATCTAATCAAAAATAAATAAAAACCGAAGTAAACACTCACTTCATTGTTTGTCGAAGACCGAGGGAGGAGGCGCCGGAGGTCGGGGTGCATGCAGCAGCGGTGGGCCCTACAGTCGCTGGAGTGTGGCGGTAGGTGGCTAGGGCAGTGGCAATTTGGGGGATTGGGGCGTTTGGATTGGGTTCATGGAGGTGCTGACGTGGAGAGGGAGGCGACGTGGGGATTGGTTGCGCGCTCGGCGGTGGCGCTCCGCCTGGGGGGAAGCGGTGGTGCGAATGCGACACAGGGGAGGGGGGCGAGATTCCGTCGCCCTCTTCTTTTCTTTGTTTTTTTATTTAATCGATTATGAGTTGTACATTATAGGAGAGAGAGGTATTATATAATAATATATATTTAATTATTTAATTAATTCTAAAAAACAACTTTTTAATTCGATCTCCAACCGAGGCCCAACGACTGTTGCCCCTAGCTAATTACCCCCATTCCGAACACAGTGGGATATGTCCCTTAACCCATCTCGGCTGTTACGATCAGTTTTCATTTAAATTGAAATATAAATCTATATATTCAATATTAAAAGTACATTTCAATTTACTGGGGTCACATATTGATTTAGAAAATTCCAGAAAAATAATTTCTAGCTTCATATTGACGATACAATTCTAACAAAACTAATTTCGTCAAATTCTGAGATCGTTTGAAAAATGGCCATTTTCTGGTCGATCAAAATCGACTGAAACTGTCAAAACATGTTTTCCTGCGCGAGGCTCACATATTGACATCCCGGATCCAACAAAAGTGGTTTCATCCAAAACAGAGATCGTTTGCAAAATTTCCATTTTTAAGGGCTATATTTTCCATAGCGACTATTCTGAATTTTCATCTGGGCATAACTTTTTATCCCCGCTATGAAATTTCAATTTTTTCGATTCATTGGAAAGATATTTTCAAATAGATTCTAATATTTTTGGTTTCGCTAAAATCCGGTTTATTTTGAATCCTGTACATTCATTTGAACTTGGAAATCGAATTTTCGAACTACCGTGCCATTTTCAATTCCATTTATAATTAAAATAAAATATTTATATTCTAACGACGATTCAAATAAATATATATGTTCTAGTTCTATTCGAAATAAATTTCTCGTCATTATTATTTAACATAATTCATTTTAAATACTCAAAATTCGCTAAAATTGCCAAAATAAAAATTTTAAATTGGCTCGGATTTCCGGTTTATTACCAAACTACTTGTTGAATTTCTCTAGTTAGCTCTCAGAGATATTTTGGTAGTGATTCTATTGTGATTGGAGTCTTCAGATTGCAAGGACTACTCGCTACTGATCTATAGGATGATACCTAGGATGTGGTAGGAGGGTGCCTTCGGTTCTTCCTGTTCCTAGATGACCTGTATGGACGAGTGTCTGCCAGAGTATTTCCAAAGGGGCCACGTACATTGATTTCTTCAAATGTACCATAGTTGGTGGTGATAACGACGGCTCTCTTAGCTTAACAACTAGAGTATTTTTGTGGATGTCAATCAGTGATATTTAGCGGATCTGACGATGTGGTATTCAAAGTGATTGGTGGCCGTATGTTCTAAAAAGTAAGTATGACCTCAAGCCTCATAAACCGGGAAATGACACAAAATCGGGTTGGTCGCATGGCAATGTGGGTCACACCCACCAAAAGGGTATATCATTACTCGATCTAGAGAAATCAAATGCCTTCGGTTGTCCCTATTATTTTTGCATGTATGCTATTGGTTCACTTGGCTAGCCCCCAACCATGGTAATGATATATTCGGTACTCTCATGAGAAGTGTGGGCCCGGTCATGTTTATCCTGGGTTGCAAGATGTTCTTGTTAAACCCCAATGTATTCATCTCCAAAGGTACATTGTCGGAAAGGTGGTTGCCCATACCCTGCCATGGAAATCCATTCTCCAATAAGAGCCCACGGTTTTGACTGTATATTATGTATGTTGAGCGTGAGATGCAAGCGTTCTGCTAGATTGGTATTATTTGTATTTAGACACTATTATAATATTAGAAAAGATATTAATTTCAAAAACATTTTGGGTTATCATAAGGTAAAAACCATCCGTATTTATATGTGGATTTAGTCTTATGATTATCCTTTTCTTTTGAAAGATTTTGATTTTAAAATCAAGTTGGATGATAGCTTTAAGCTTAGTGTTTTTCTCTCACTCTGGTTCACTAGACTGTTCCGGCGTTTGTAATGCTCGGGTTAGACCGGGTTGTACAAACTCAGGTTATCGGATGTTGTGAAGAGATGATCTGGAGAAGCCTAGATGTACGATATATGGTTGTTATTCCGTTGTATGTGGTATATGAGGACAGATTATTATAACTATTGTAACACCCCGTATTTCAATTAACACTAATGTTCACAAATTAAAGAATAACTAATCTCAGACGTGAGAATTAAGGGAAACAGGTTGCGCCCTTGTGTTCGTCTTGGAATTCTGGTTGAGATAGAGTCCGAGTTTGCATGAATTGGACTTCGTATGAAGAAGTTATGACCATCGGAAGTTTCATAAAATTCAAAACAAATTTCAGAAAATTCAAATTTCGGAGTCAGACAGGCTAGGCGGGAAAATTCCCGCCAGGGCCAGGTCGACCATAGGGTCGAACTGGGGGTCGACCTGCCCTGACCAGGTCGACCTGGGGGTTGACCTGCCCTTCGGGCAGATTTGTTTTATGACCTGTTTGTGACTAGATGCTGACTCATTAGGGTTTCCGATCTGCTCTGATTGGCTGGTATTAATTCTGGATTGATCATTCGACATAAATTAATTCAAAACTCTATAAAAAGACCTATAGACTCAAACCCTAAAATCAAAACAAAATTAGATTCATGGCCTCCATGCCATCACCTAGCAACTCAGCATAGCCGCCACCAATTAGAGAGGAAAAAAGCTAATATAATTCAATTCTTTTCAACTTAAACAACGAATCTTCTTCAAGGGAAAGCTATTACAACTTCAGAACTCAGAATTCAGAACTCGAGACCATCTTTGAGTTGTGAGTTCGATTTCTTTAACAAAATAATTAGCAATTTAATTGGATTGAGTTATGATGTGGATTATTTGGATATGATGTGAATTATTGACCGCATGCTATTATTTATGTTGTAAAATTGTGATGTTATCATTTATGTTGTAAATTCTATGATGATATCATCTATGTTGTAAAGTTGTGATCATATATGTTGTAATTTTATGATTGGCTTATGTATAATCAAGTCATAATGGTGTTTCAGATGCTAGTTTGGTTATGTTGATTCATATGATAAATCATAAGTATGTATGCAAGTTAGATTTTGATTAAGACATGAATCACATGCAAGTTGGGGAAAATTATATGTAACCTTACATGTTTCATGACATCTAGTTTATGTGAAAATTTGATCTAAAGTTAGGCTATGACATGTGTGAGTTCTATGATAAATTCTACATGCTAGTTTACATGTTTAGATGTAAGTTTACACCATTGTTATGTTGCATAAATTACATATGCAAGTTTATATAAATATATGAGTTTGGAATATGAATCATGTTATGCAAGTTTGTGGTTATTGCCTATGCAAGTTTACACCTTTAGATGTAGATCTATGACATATATAATTTATGCAAGTTTGTGACCATTATCCCAACAAGTTCATACCTTTAGATTTGGATCTATGACATATGTTGTTTATGCAGGTTGTAACTTTGGCCTATGCAAGTTTTAGATGTAGAACATCATTCACACATGCAAGTTCACCCCTTATGCTTAGATCTATTTTTAAGTATATGTATGTTGTGATGTTTTCTCTTTATTCCATGAGTTAGAATATTCGAGTCTAACGTATATTTTACGTTAAACGAATTAACGTACAACGTGGGGGTAAAAGGGGATAATATTAAAAGATTTAATTGGCATAGATGCCTTAAAAGGCATAAAATAAATTTCTGATGAAAATTGGTATGATTTTACATACCATAAATGGATGGACATAATTGAGTCAATTATGGCCATAGTTAAATTTGGAATTAATTGATAATTTGAATAGGGAAAGTAATTCAAATTGGGGAATGATTAATTAGGAGTAACTAATCATCTAAGACACGAGGTTAGGATCTTTTGTGGTGTAAGACTGCCCGGACCCGCCCGACAAATCCAGCTACCACAAATGCCAGTCTATTGTGGGAGGTCTCAGGCATAAATTAAATATGCAACAATTGTAAAGACACGAGGTTAGGCTCTTTTGTGGTGTAAGACTTCCCAGACCCGCCCGACAAATCCAGCTGCTACAAATGTCAGTCTAATGTGAGAGGTCTTTATGAGGTTACGGTCTTAATGAATTAAGAAACACTTAACCAGATAAACATGTAGTGGGACATGAGGGGGTTAAGTGGGTGCCTTGGGTGGCATGTGGAATCTAGTGGGTGCCTTGGGTGGCATTTGAAATACGATTAGAAATACTTAACCAAAATTTGGAATATGTAAGTAAACATGAATAAGAAGTGGGTTAAGTGGGATATACTAGAGGGGACCAAGCTTAGGTGGATAGCTTGTGTCAAGTCAAGGGGGCCCATTTCAACTAGTAACCCATACGTATCTTTGTGGGCTCGACCCAAGTCGAGGACGGGACACACATACTGGGCTTGGCTATAAGAGGCCAAACCGGGTTAGCGGTGGCAATGCAAGTCCAACGGGTTCATATGTGTGTGTGGACCCAGGCTAGTAGGTAAGACGTTGTTGTATCGTGTAGGTATAAGCCGTGCATTATTGGTGGTATCGGGTTGCCACTTTGGGGAGTGATACACCCCACTGTGGGGCCAGCATGGATATCTACGAGTTAGGGAGCCGATCGAATGAGGGTAGTGGGTACACCTAGTGGAGATAGGGGCAGGCGACACCTATGAAGGCAGCTAGGGGTGCACGAAACTACCATTATCATTATTAAATTCAGTAGGAGGGACCAACCTTAGGGTGACTAGTGGTGGTGCAGTATAGCAATTATCTTATAGTGTTGGTGTAGTTTAGTAACTATCTTATAGTGGTTTAGGTGTGCTTTAACGATATCGTTGTTTATTTTGTTTCCTTGTTTACTCTGCCATACTCAATGGTTCATGGTCATTTCCTGATTTTCCAACTTATGCCTTAGCCTAGTTACTTTGGTAATTATATTGTTAAAGTTGTCGCACTCGCCAGACTTTATGTCTGACCCCCTTTGTTTCCTCCTCTTTCTTCCTTTCCCCCCGGGTGCTTAGGTTGGAACTAGCACCAGTGGAGCTTGATTTTGGACAGCTGTGCTTCTTGCTTTTAGAAGATTGCTTGGATCGCTGAAGTAAAGTTCAAACTCTCTTTTATTTATGGCTATTTTGTATTGGGGATTGTGTCTTTCAATTTATGTACGTTGAGTTGGTCAAGATGGATATTATTTACTTTGACTTTGGTTTTGATGATGTAATCAAACTTATGTATTTTCCGCTGCATTGAAATAAAGTTTTAAAGTTTTAGTACTGTTTATATCTGTCTTGTTGTTAAGTTTCTGTTCTATACACACTTAAAATGCTCCATGGAAGTTAATGCATTCCCTTTGTGAGTGACATTAATGGACGTGGGGTGTTACACGTGGTATCAGAGCTGAAGGTTACCGGAACAGATATGGATTTTGAAAAGCTGTTTTTCAAAAACAATTTTTATAAAGAAGTACCTTCAAAAGTATGTTTTAAGGAAAGTATTTTCAAGAGAAAAGCTTATTTTAGAAAGGATAACCCCAAGGTCCATATACCTTTCCTTTGGTTCTTTTGTGTTGAATCGTTCCTTTTCGTTTTAGCATGTCTGAAGCATCTGAGATACCAGAGGGTGTTCATGTACCCGGTTGGTTTCGTCAATTTCTCGAGGCTACGGCCGCCACTGCAGGTCCAGCAAATGCTCCTCCTCCTCCTCCTCCTTGCGTCAATACTTTTGCTAAGATATGTAAGGACTTTCGGGCAATGGGTGGAAAACCTTTTCACGGGACGGAGACATATGTTGAAGCTCGAAACTGGCTAAAGGAGGTGGAAGAATTGTTTGGAATCTTTGAAGTGGAAGATGGAAGGAAGGTCAAGTTGGCTGCCTGGCTAATGAAGGATGAGGCCTAGTTTTGGTGGGAGGTCACTTGTATTGACCCGCATTTTCAGAGGTATTATATTTAATTTATTTAATTATTTAAATAGTGATTTATGGAATTAAATCGTCGTTTAATTAAATAAAGTGAATATTTAATTAAATTAAATAATAGAATAATATATTTAATTCAGAAATAATCAAAAATATTGGAAATCACAATATTCTGTGAACTGGGTCATCCCTAAGATTTAATTCAGCTTAGAGTTGGATTATATTGACGAATATGTCCAATCGACGTCAGTTTGAACGTAGAATTATAATATAATTAAAATAGAGCTTGAAAGGGCGCGGCAGTTCGCTATTTGGCGATTTGAACTTCAACTGAATATACAGGGTTCGTTTTAAATCGGATTTTTGTGAAACAAGAAACGTGTGGAGCTGGTGGAGCATATCTTTCTAGTGGAAGAGAAATATCGGGATTTCATCGTGTAGATTTTGAGCTATGTCCAAATCAAATTCTCAGAAATGCAGCGCCCTGACCATAACGATTTAATTATATTTTATATAAGGATTTAAATAGAAATCGAACATCGATATAACTCTGACGATGTAATATCGAGTTGTAAATACATACAAGAATATTCTGGAGCTGTATGGTATTCCACTGTGAATATAGACGAGAATATTTATTTTTAAATATTAAATTTAATCATATTTAAATATATTTATATTTTTAAATAGGCTATTTAGAGCTTTAAAAATAGTCACTTTTGCAAACGAAGTCAGAATTCGACGAAACAAATTTTATTGGATCTGCAACATCAAATTATTGTTAGATTCCAAGTTTCGTGATTTTTAGAGTCACTGTGTGGCCGTACGGATTTTTAGAGTGAAAAATAGTAAGTATTTCGATGGTTAAAAATACGCTGTGTGAGCATACGAAGTCGGAATTCGATGAAACTAATTCCGTTGGGACCGTAATGTCGAACTCTAACTACATTTCCAGTTTGATGATTTTTTTTATCGTATGTGACCACAGAAATTTTTAAGGACAAAAATACACAGCATTGGAATATAAATCAATATAAAAATATAATTTCCAATCCCTATATAAAGCACCCTACCTTTCCTAAACCTAAGAAATATTTTCTCTGGTCAAAGGGAGAAATATGCCGCCACTCCACTATATTTTTTTCCAGCAAAATCCTTATTCTAAATTCTCTAATAAATTGGATAAAATACTATAAATCTAGAAAAGTGTATACACGAATCCCTCGCGTAATTCCCTTCGTTTCTAGGTCTGTTTTTCTGAGTGCGAATCAAATCCGTGCACTGCGTTTTTTTCATAGAAAGACTAGGGTTCGGGAAATGGACAAAGCAAAGCAGGAAATTGAGAGTTTGATGTTTTTATCTGGGTTTGTGGTGGGAAACCGAACGGGTAGGCGAAGTCTGGTGGTCTCCGATGATGTTTGGGGGACGCGAGTTCCTGATGTCGAGCAGTTTGAGTTATGCGAGTGGAGTTCGAGCTTGACAGGAAGGTGAGGAGTTGAAGGAGTTTTGCGATGGGGTGTTCGACCTGGTGATTCCGGTTGCGTGGTGGCGGTGTTGTCGCGATGAGGGAGGCCGACTCTACTGCCTTGAGTGATGTTGACAAATCAGAAAGCGTGAGGTTTGAGGATTCAAAAATGGCAGCATTCGTTTTTGTTGGTCACGAACAGTGGGGGTACTCGAGTTGAGGCTGAGTGACGCAACTGAAATGGTGATGGAGTTTGGGTCTTGGGAGAACGTTGGCCATGGTTTATTCTACAGTTTGGGCATAAGGAGGAGAACGGGCCTTATGGTCAGAAGAGGATTAGCAGATTTTTTAAATTTAGGATTTTGGAAATAAAAATGTTTAAGGAGAAGTTGCTTGTTTTCAAAAGTAAGGTGAACGATGGGGTACAGGCATTTGAAATGGCAAATGGGTTGTTGCGGATTTTATTCTCAAAGCACTATAGAACACGAAGAGCGTGAGTATGGGAAAAGAGTTGAGAAGGGAGTTGTGTTATCCGTTTTGGGTTTTTACTATTCGATTTTGGGAAAAACACATGGAGAAGAAGGAGAAAGCATACGGGCGGGTCTGGTTATTATAAAGTTAGATGGTCCGGGAAGAAGGCGAGGCCCAAGTGGAATTTAACATTTCTAGGTTTATTTAAATAAATGTATCTTAACTTTTGAATACCGTAACTATCGCATACATGATCAGAATCTGACCAAACTGGATCCGTCAGGATCGTACAGACGAGAGCTACACTAGGGAACTGAATAGGAATGGTAGAGATTGTCTGGATGTATGACGGAGTAAAACGTCTGAACTGAATCAAGGACCGTAAATCGACAAAGGTGAGTAAAACTCACCAACTCTGTACAGTTCTATTTTTACAACATATTCTTAGAACTGTTAAATATTTTCTATTTGACTGTGTGTTGACTGTTTGATTTAACTGCTAGTCAGTTAGTGCAAAAGGCTATCAAAGAGAAGAAGGAATGCTACAAACGCATGTACCATCATAGAAGCGAAGAGAACATGCACAGGTACAAAGTGGCAAAGAAGACTGCAAAGAGAGCAGTGAGTGAAGCAAGGGGACGAGCGTACGAAGATTTGTATCAAAGGCTAAGTACAAAGGAGGGCGAAAAAGACGTTTACAGAATTGCTAGGCTATGCGAGAGGAGGACAAGGGACTTCAATCAGGTTAAATGCATTAAGGATGAGAATGATAGACTTTTGGTGAAGGAAGATGAGATAAAGAATAGGTGGAGAGAATACTTTGATAAGCTTTTCAACGAAGAAAGTGATAGCTCTTCGATCGAGTTGGAAGACTTAGCCGATAGCACCAGTAGACATTTTGTGCAGAGATTTCAAGAAGCTGAGGTAAAGGGGGCATTGAAACGTATGAAATCAGGCAAGTCGGTAGGGCCTGATGATATTCCTATTGAGGTGTGGAGATGCTTTGGAGATGCAGGGATAAGATGGCTAACTAAGTTGTTTAACAATATTTTCAAATCAAACAAAATGCTAGATGAGTGAAGGAGAAGCATTTTAGTTCCAATCTTCAAGAATAAAGGAGATATTCAAAGTTGCACAAACTATAGAGGAATTAAGCTTATGAGTCATACAATGAAGCTTTGGGAGAGAGTTTGCGAGCAGCGTTTGAGGAGGTTGACAAGTGTCTCTAGGAATCAATTTGGTTTTATGCCGGGAAGGTCAACCACTGAGGCGACTTTCTTGGTTAGGCAACTTATGGAGAGATACAGGGAGAAAAAGAAGGATCTCCACATGGTTTTTATTGACCTAGAGAAAGCTTATGACAGAGTACCGAGGAGTGTTATGTGGTGGGCGCTAGAAAGGAAGAGAGTGCCATCAAAGTATATTACCCTTATTAAGGATATGTACGAGGGGGTTGTGACTAGTGTTAGGGCATGCGATGGTGCGACCAGAGACTTTCTAATTAACATAGGGTTACACCAAGGTTCGGCTTTGAGCCCCTATATTTTTGCATTAGTGATGGATGAAATCACAAAAGATATACAAAGGGAGATTCCCTGGTGTATGCTCTTTGCCGATGATGTTGTGCTGATTGATGAAAGTAGAATAGGGGTTAATCGACAACTGGAGTTGTGGAGGGAGACCTTGGAATCAAAGGGTTTCAGGCTTAGCAGAACTAAAACAGAGTATATGAAGTGTGAGTTTAGCAGTGTCAGGTCAGATGACAGAGATGTTACCCTGGCCGGTAGAGTAGTACCCAAGAAGGAATCATTTCGGTACTTAGGATCTATGTTACAGTTTGATGGAGAGATTAATAAGGATGTTAGTTTTAGAATTCAAGCAGGATGGGTGAAATGGTGACTAGCATCTGGCATTCTTTGTGATCGGAAGATTCCTCAGAAGCTTAAAGGAAAGTTCTATAGGACAGCAATCAGACCTGCAATGTTATATGGTGCAGAATGTTGGCCTACTAAGAGGCAACACGTCCAGAAGAAAAGTATAGCAGAGATGCGAATGCTGCGTTTGAGCTGTGGGCATACCAGACGAGATCGGATTAGAAATGAGGATATTCGGGAAAAACTTGGAGTTGCACCTATTGAAGAGAAGTTAGTCCAATACCGCTTAAGATGGTTTGGACATATCCAACGTAGACCATACGATGCACTTGTACGCGCTGGAATTCTAGGTCGTGCCGAAGGCCCAAAGAGAGGTAGAGGTCGACCTAAAATGACATGGGAGGAGATAATAAAGAGAGATTTAAGTAACTGGAGTTTATTGGAAGAGCTGGTAGTTGATAGGAGTGCATGGAAATTGGCAATCCATGTACCAGAACCATAGTGTTTTTTTTCTCCACGTTTACTGGACTTTTTTACTTTTTATTTACTATTTTAGATTTTATTTCACTTTTATTGAACATTTTTTACTTCTTCTTTTTATTATTATTTAAAAAAAAACCTTTATCGGATGACTTTTTATTTGATTGGTTATTTTAAACCCTTATATATATATATTATTATCATCATTATTAATTTTATTTTATTTTAATTTTGGGTTCCATATCTAGCCAACCCCAACTTGTTTGGGATATATGGCTTTGTTGTTGTTGTTGTTATATATATATATATATAAATTGTTAAATATTTATATGTGATTCTGCTATTAGAATATCTCATATCAAAGTGAAATCGATGTTAATCGTATTGTCTAACATCTGTAATGAAGGGAAACAGGTTGGAGGAATCCGACGGGATTCCTCAACATTTATTTTACCGTTTTTCATATATTGTGATATATGACATGATATATAATGTGTATGGATTATATGTGTTTGAATGATAGCGATCATTGTTGTAGAGTTAATCAAATTGAATTAGCGAGTAAAGTTAATCAAATTGAATTAGCAAGTTAAGTTAAACTAAGTGAATTAGTTAAGTTAATCAAATTGAATTAGCAAGTTAAACTAAGTGAATTAGTTAAGTTAATCTAATTGAATTAGCAAGTTACGTTAAACTAAGTGAATTGATTAAGTTAATCAAAGTGAATTGGTCAAGTTAATCAAAGTAAATTAGTCGAGTTAATCAAAGTGATTAGTTCAAGTTAATCGAGATAAGTAAATCAAGTTAGGTTAATCGAGTTGAATTTATCAAGTCGAGTTAATCAATTGGGTTAGTCAAACCAAGTAAATCAAGTTAGGTTAATCGAGTTGAATTTATCAAGTCGAGTTGATCAATTGAGTTAGTCAAACCAAGTAAATCAAGTTAAGTTAGTCGAAGTAAATCAAGTGGGTTAGCCAAGTGAGTTAATCAAATGAGTTAATCAAGTGTGTTAATCAAAGTGAGTTTAAATAAAATAAGAGAATCAGTTAGAATTAATCGAATATTAGTTATTCGAATAAGAGTTAATCCAGATGAGTCGCCATTCAGCACGACTGCTAGCGGAATTCGCAGGGCTGCAAATAGCCTACGGCGGTCGGATGTTTCCTGAGGAAATCAGGGGTAACCATTGTGATCGTGGCGATCTAGAGTCAAGCGAATGGAGTTAATCGAATACTAGTTATTCGAATAAGAGTTAATCAAATAGAGTTAAAGATATAGAGTTAAGCAAAATTAGAAACTGACTGGAAATTAGTAAGTTGAATAGTTTTCGGAGTATCGATCTGATGTTGGTTTCAGCCTTCGGGGTTTATACTTGGGAAGTTGTTCTCTTATTAGTTTACAATTAGAGTCTGATAGTTGTGGAATAGTAGTGATTGATGATTGATCGATGTTATTTCCAATTGGAAATAATATCGTTGTTTGCACACTTGTTTTCTTTGATAGTTAACTCACAGACTATCGGAGTTTTTTACCATTTAACGTTGTTAATATGGAGAGACCGGTTGGATTATTAACCAAAGAACCACTCTGTATTGGCAGAAACGTTGCGAATCATTTATGCCAAAGATAATTGAAGGCGGAGTAAAGTGCAAGGGCTGTTGTATAAGTCTTAGATAACATCGACTAAGATGGATATACTGAATAGTGTCTTCGGTTTGTCCAGTCCCAGGACAACTCGTATGGATGAAGGTCTGATAGAGTATACCTGGTAGATCAAGTAAGTTGATCGTTTCAAACGTATTTACGTTGATGGCGGAGGAATTCGTTTCTCTTAGCTTATACCCGTGGTATTTTTGGGAAAATCAATTTGTGATTTAGAGGGTATGACGATGTGACATTCTAAGTGAATGAAGATGTGGTATGTGAAAAGATAAGCGTAGCTTCTAGCCTCACATCCGGTAAATGACAGAAATCGGGCAGGCATCATGGCTAAGTCGGTCGCACCGAAGTAGGGTGTATAATCACCTATCTACAGAATATACATTTGCTTCTTTAATCTATCAATGCTGTCCCATATATATATACGGGAACGGTTGCTGATCCCAACCGTTGGTGATGTACATTCGATACACTCAAGCGAAATGAGTGGTCGGTCATGTGTGGCTGAGTTGCAAGATGTTCTTGCTGAATTCCAGTGTATCGTTCCTAGAGTAAACTAATCGGAAGGTGGTTCCATACCTTGCCATAGTTGGAAATCCATTACCCAATGCGTACTTGCGGTTTGATTGTATACTATATATGTAGAACGTGAGATGAAAGCGTTTCTGCTAGATGATTATTATATTGTGGTTGATAGACATTATTATAATATCAAAAGGTTTTTGATATAAAGATATTTGGATTCTCATAAGGGAAAAACCCGTTCCGTTATACAGCGTGGTCTTATGAGATATCGTTTACTTGTTTAAACTGTTTAAACAGTTTTACTCATACCGGTCCCATGACTGACCCAGAGTTTATTTTGTTTTATTTCCCTAAACTCTTGGGTGCCTAAATTTGTACGGGCAGTCAAGTAGTCGGGATTTACAGATATACTTGAAGAGCTGGAGTAGAAGGATTCAGGATCATATAGCTATAGTTTATTTCCGCTGTGTTGTAAGTGCTGTACTCTGATAAGTGCTATTGTATACATAACTGTTATATTTCAAAGTTATGTTATATATTGTATGTTATTCGTTCCGCTGCGAGATTCGTGTTACTCTGATGATGTAAGTTCTTCTTTTTCATCTTCTATTCTAAGTTTCTATCTTATCTATCCTCACCCTCTAATTTCTTTCATTAATTACTAGGATTTTTCGATGTTTGGTTAGTCGTCATCGTGTTTATGTCGATAACCAAAGTCGCCAAAATCCGGGTCATTACAGTTGGTATCAGAGCTTAAGTTAAGAATTAACTTGGCTCTATGGCGTGACTCAGTAGAGATGAGGTTAGTAATACCCTAGATTGGGTTGAGTGTATATATACGAGTGAACGTATTTGTTACTTGATATAAAATGGTTTTATATTGTGGGGATTCATTGGTTGAGTTGTTTATGGGTTCTGATCGATCGATTTGATCCACCGTATCGGTAGGAGTTTGTAAACACTCAAATACGATGGGTCAACACGATATGTTTTGTAAAGAGGGTAAATTAAAATAAGTTTACCCAGAGTATATTCTGATATAGAGGAAATATATATTAGATATATTGGTTGTAATTATAATCGAGTAAGATTATAAAGTGAAATGGTTATATATAACCAATCAGAATTCATATAAGTGAAATATATGGAACCGAAATGAATTAAAATTGAATTTAAATCAGAATTAATTGGAATTAAAATCCCAGAAATTGGAAAAGTGTTTGTAAATGAATCTGGATTAAGTATAAGCAAATTTTAAAATCCTGGGAGATTTTAAATTGTTTAAAGCATTGCATAAGATATTTTGAACTGATTTCAAAATAGAAGTGTTGAGAAATGATTTTGAAAGCTGATATAGTATTGAACTCACTTCTGTAGCTGGAAAATAAATTCAGATGATGACTGCAGCATCATCAGTGTTCATCTTCGAGTGGTGAGTGACAGATTACTACCAAAGAGATTGTTTTTGAAATTGTTTAGAAAAGCAAGTTGTTTGAAATCCAAAAAGGAATAGTTGGTTTTAGTAAAAGCAAAACTGTTTAAAAACTTCCAGGAAGAAAAGATTGTTTGAATTTAAACAAATCAAAGTAAAATTTGTAAAAAAATCCAATAGAATTGAGATTGAATTAAAAGCAGTAAGTGAAAATCATTTGAAATAGATTAGTGTCAAGTAGAATTAGACTTGATTAGGGATAATCTGAAATCATATTGGACTGGTAAGTTAAGAATTTGGAATCAAGGATTGGACTTTGATTGGAAATTGAATTCGACTTAGGTATAAGCGAATGGTTGTGTTGAGTATAAATTGATCAGAGTTGATTGGATTGATATTGGTATATGCTGAGTTGACAGCAGGTGAGAGTGATAGAGTTGATATACCCAACAAAAAGGTACAAGTTTATATTTCATATAAGCATGAGATTTATGAGCCGAATTGGCAAGCTGCTTGGCTGTTTGATTTTCTTTTGGGTTAGAGATGGCCTAGAGAGGCGAGTTGTGGTTTTACCGATAGGGCTGTACAAAGGAGGTTATGGCAAAATTTTCCGAAAATATAAAGTGTTAGAAAATTTTCAGAATTTTTGAAAATTTTAGTTAGTCAGAAGGAATTAATATTTTAGTCGATATTAATTGGTTCAGAGAAACAAGAGATAAGGGGTAAACCGATAAGCTTTTACCAAATAGATAGGGTCGTCCTCTACCTTAGCAATTTCGAGGACGAAATTATTTTAAGTGGGGAAGAATGTAATGACCCGCATTTTCAGATGTATTATAATTAATTTATTTAATTGTTTAAATAGTGATTTAGGGAATTAAATTGTCGTTTAATTAAATAAAGTGAATATTTAATTAAATTAAATAATAGAATAATATATTTAATTCAGAAATAATAAAAAATATTGGAAATCACAATATCCTGTGAACTGGGTCATCCCTAAGATTTAATTTAGCTTAGAGTTGGATTATATTGACGAATATATCCAATCGACGTCAGTTTGAACGTAGAATTATAATATAATTAAAATAGAGCTTGAAAGGGCGCGGTAGTTCGCTATTTGGCGATTTGAACTTCAACTGAATATACAGGGTTCGTTTTAAATCGGATTTCTGTGAAACAAGAAACGTGTGGAGTTGGTGGAGTATATCTTTCTAGTGGAAGAGAAATATCGGGATTTCGTCATGTAGATTTTGAGTTATGTCCAAATCAAATTCTCAGAAATGCAGCGCCCTGACCCTAACGATTTAATTATATTTTATATAAGGATTTAAATAGAAATCGAACATCGATATAACTCTGATGATGTAATATCGAGTTGTAAATACATACAGGAATATTCTGGAGCTGTATGGTATTCCACTATGAATATAGACGAGAATATTTATTTTTAAATATTAAATTTAATTATATTTAAATATATTTATATTTTTAAATAGGCTATTTAGAGCTTTAAAAATAGCCACTTTTGCAAACGAAGTCGGAATTTGACGAAACTAATTTTGTTGGATCCGCAACATCAAATTATTGTTAGATTCCAAGTTTCGTGATTTTTAGAGTCACTGTGTGGCCGTACGGATTTTTAGAGTGAAAAACAGTCAATATTTCGATAGTTAAAAATATGCTGTGTGAGCATACGAAGTCGGAATTCGACGAAACCAATTTCGTTGGGACCGTAATGTCGAACTCTAGCTACATGTCCAGTTTGATGATTTTCGGTTATCGTATGTGACCACAGAAATTTTTAAGGATAAAAATACACAGCGTTGGAATATAAATCAATATAAAAATATAATTTCCAGTCCCTATATAAAGCACCCTACCTTTCCTAAACCTAAGAAATATTTTCTTTGGTCAAAGGAAGAAATGTGCCGCCACTCCACTATATTTTTTTCCAGCAAATTCCTTATTCTAAATTCTGAAATAAATTGGATAAAATACTATAAATCCAGAAAATTGTATACACGAATTCTTCGCGTAATTCACTTCGTTTCTAGGTCGGTTTTTCTGAGTGCGAATCAAATCCGTGCACTGCGTTTTTTTTCATAGAAAGACTAGGGTTCGGGAAATGGACAAAGCAAAGCAGGAAATCGAGAGTTCGAAGTTGTTATCTGGGTTTGTGGTGGGAAACCAAACGGGTAGGCGAAGTCTGGTGGTCTCCGATGATGTTTGGGGGACGCGAGTTCCTGATGTCGAGCAGTTTGAGTTGTGCGAGTGGAGTTCGAGCTTGATAGGAAGGTGAGGAATTGAAGGAGTTTTGCAATGGGGTTCGACCTGGTGATTCCGGTTGCGTGGTGGCGGTGTTGTCGCGATGAGGGAGGCCGACTCTACTGCCTTGAGTGATGTTGACAAATCAGAAAGCGTGAGGTTTGAGGATTCAAAAATGGCAGCATTCGTTTTTGTTGGTCACGAACAGTGGGGGTACTCGAGTTGAGGCTGAGTGACGCAACTGATGTGGTGATTGAGTTTGGGTCTTGGGAGAACGTTGGCCATGGTTTATTCCACAGTTTGGGCATGAGGAGGAGAACAGGCCTTATGGTCAGAAGAGGATTAGCAGATTTTTTAAATTTAGGATTTTGGAAATAAAAATGTTTAAGGATAAGTTGTTTGTTTTCAATTGTAAGTTGAACGATGGGGTACAGGCATTTGAAATGGCAAATGGGTTGTTGCGGGTTTTATTCTCAAAGCACTATAGAACACGAAGAGCGTGAGTATGGGAAAAGAGTTGAGAAGGGAGTTGTGTTATCTGTTTTGGGTTTTTACTATTCGATTTTGGGAAAAACACACGGAGAAGAAGGAGAAAGCATAGGGCGGGTCTGGTTATTATCAAGTTAGATGGGTCGGGAAGAAGGTGAGGCCCAAGTGGAATTTAACATTTCTAGGTTTATTTAAATAAATGTATCTTAACTTCTGAATACCGTAACTATCACATACATGATCAGAATCTGACCAAACTGGATCCGTCAGGATCGTACAGACGAGAGCTACACTATGGAACTGAATAGGAATGGTTTAGAGCTTGTCTGGATGTATGACGGAGTAAAACGCCTGAACTGAATCAAGGACCGTAAATCGACAAAGGTGAGTAAAACTCACCAACTCTGTACAGGTCTATTTTTACAACATATTCTTAGAACTGTTAAATATTGCCTGTTTGATTGTGTGTTGACTGTTTGATTTAACTGCTAGTCAGTTAGTGGAAATTATGTATATGTATATATATATATATATATAAACTGTTAAATATTTATATGTGATTCTGCTATTAGAATATCTCATATCAAAGTGAAATCGATGTTAATCGTATTGTCTAACATCTGTGATGCAGGGAAACAGGTTGGAGGAATCCGACGGGATTCCTCAACATTTATTTTACTGTTTTTCATATATTGTGATGTATGACGTGATATATAATGTGTATGGATTATATATGTTTGAATGATAGTGATCATTGTTGTAGAGTTAATCAAATTGAATTAGCGAGTAGAGTTAATCAAATTGAATTAGCAAGTTAAGTTAAACTAAGTGAATTAGTTAAGTTAATCAAATGGAATTAGCAAGTTAAGTTAAACTAAGTGAATTCGTTAAGTTAATCTAATTGAATTAGCAAGTTAAGTTAAACTAAGTGAATTGGTTAAGTTAATCAAAGTGAATTGGTTAAGTTAATCAAAGTGAATTAGTCGAGTTAATCAAAGTGATTAGTTCAAGTTAATCAAGATAAGTAAATCAAGTTAGGTTAATCAAGTTGAATTTATCAAGTCGAGTTAATCAATTGAGTTAGTCAAACCAAGTAAATCAAGTTAGGTTAATCGACTTGAATTTATCAAGTCGAGTTGATCAATTGAGTTAGTCAAACCAAGTAAATCAAGTTAAGTTAGTCGAAGTAAATCAAGTGGGTTAGCCAAGTGAGTTAATCAAATGAGTTAATCAAGTGTGTTAATCAAAGTGAGTTTAAATAAAATAAGATAATCAATTAGAATTAATTGAATATTAGTTATTCGAATAAGAGTTAATCCAGATGAGTCGCCATTTAGCACGACTGCTAGCAGAATTCGCATGGCTGCAGATAGCCTACGGCAGTCGGATGTTTCCTGAGGGAATCAGGCGTAACCATTGTGATCGCTGCGATCTAGAGTCAAGCGAATGGAGTTAATCGAATACTAGTTATTCGAATAAGAGTTAATCAAATAGAGTTAAAGGAATAAAGTTAAGCAAAATTAGAAACTGACTGGAGATTAGTAAGTTGAATAGTTTTCGGAGTATCTATCTGATGTTGGTTTCGGCCTTCGGGGTTTATGCTTGGGAAGTTATTCTCTTATTAGTTTACAGTTAGAGTCTGATAGTTGTGGAATGGTAGTGATTGATGATTGATCAATGTTATTTCCAATTGGAAATAATATCGTTGTTTGCACACTTGTTTTCTTTGATAGTTAACTCATAGACTATCGAAGTTTTTTACCGTTTAACGTTGTTAATATGGAGAGACCGGTTGGATTATTATCCAAAGAACCACTCTTTATTGGCATAAGCGTTGCGAATCATTTATGCCAAAGATAATTGAAGGCAGAGTAAAGTGCAAGGGTTGTTGTATAACTCTTAAATAACAGCGACTAAGATGGATATACTGAATAGTGTCTTCGGTTTGTCCAGTCCCAGGACAACTCGTATGGACGAAGGTCTGACAGAGTATTTCTGGTAGATCACGTAAGTTAATCGTTTCAAACGTATTTACGTTGGTGGCGGAGGAATTCGTTTCTCTTAGCTTATACCCGTGGTATTTTTGGGAAAATCAATTTGTGATTTAGAGGGTATGACGATGTGACATTCTAAGTGAATGAAGATGTGGTATGTGAAAAGATAAGCGTAGCTTCTAGCCTCACATCCGGTAAATGACAGAAATCGGGCAGGCAGGATGGCTAAGTCGGTCGCACCGAAGTAGGGTGTATAATCACCTATCTAGAGAATATTCATTTGCTTCTTTAATCTATCAATGCTGTCCAATATATATATATATATATATATATATATATATATATATATATATACACGGGAACGGTTGCTGATCCCAACCGTTGGTGACGTACATTCGATAGACTCAAGCGAAATGAGTGGTCGGTCATGTGTGGCTGAGTTGCAAGATGTTCTTGTTGAATTCCAGTGTATCGTTCCTAGAGTACACTGATCGGAATGTGGTTCCATACCTTGTCATAGTTGCAAATCCATTAACCAATACGTGCTTGCGGTTTGATTGTATACTATATATGTAGAACGTGAGATGAAAGCGTTTCTGCTAGATGATTATTATATTGTGGTTGATAGACATTATTATAATATCAAAAGGTTTTTGATATAAAGATATTTGGATTCTCATAAGGGAAAAACCCGTTCCGTTAAATGGCGTGGTCTTATGAGATATCGTTTACTTGTTCAAACTGTTTAAACTGTTTTACTCATACCAGTCCCATGACTGACCCAGAGTTTATTTTGTTTTGTTTCCCTAAACTCTTGGGTGCCTAAATTTGTACGGGCAGTCAAGTAGTCGGGATTTACAGATATATTTGAAGAGCTGGAGAAGAAGGCTTCAGGATCATATAGCTATAGTTTATTTCCGCTGTGTTGTAAGTGCTGTACTCTGATAAGTGCTATTGTATACATAACTGTTATATTTCAAAGTTATGTTATATATTGTATATTATTCGTTCCGCTGTGAGATTCGTGTTACTCTGATGATGTAAGTTCTTCTTTTTCATCTTCTATTCTAAGTTTCTATCTTATCAATCCTCACCCTCTAATTTCTTTCATTAATTACCAGGATTTTTCGATGTTTGGTTAATCGTCATCGTGTTTATATCGATAACCAAAGTCGCCAAAAATCCGGGTCATTACATCACTCATGGAGAACGTCCAGTCGATACATGGCCAGATTTTAGGCGGAGGTTTGAGGCGAAGTTTCTCTCACGGGCTAAAGAGAATCTATACATGGAAAGGTTTCTAGCATTGAAGCAAGGGAATCTATCGGTGGAAGAGTACGTCAACAAATTCAATCAATTGGCGAGATTTGTCTTGGACTTGGTGAATACACCAGAAAAGAAGGCCCTAAGATTTGTTATGGGTTTGAACGAGCCACTTCATGGGTTAGCTATGACCCACATCCCCATGGGGGCTACCTTTGAGAGGTTAGTTGACATGGCGCTTATGCATGAAGAAGAGAAGGGCGCCAATGCTAATAAGGTACCCGAGAAGAAAGGGGATCAAAAGAAGCCGCAACAGCAACAACCGAACAAGAAAGGTGGCAAAGGCAATAATGGTAAGGGAAAGAAAAGATGCTTTAACTGTGGGACACCCGGCTATCTAAGCAAAGATTGTAGGAAGAAAAAGAAGACTGGTTGTTTCCACTATGGCGAGGCGAGACATCTTATTAAGGACTGCCCAAAGAAAGGGCAGAGGGCAAGGTCTACCTCGGGATGACAGGTGCAGGCTCTTATGGCACCAGGGTAGGCAAGGGGACAAGTTTAGGCTCTCGTGGTCCCACCACTGCAAGAACGAGGTAGAGCAATTTCCGTTGAAAGTTTATTTTTTCTGTTTGATCATCCTGTCCGTACTTTATTCGATTCTGGCGCATCACATTCATTTATCTCTACATCATTAGTTGAAACACTGCACCTAGATACTAGTCTAGTTATGGATCCCTTAGTAGTCTCAAATCCTATTGGTGGTTCGGCTCATCTTTCTATGATTTTTCGGGATTTGAGAGTGTTTATCTTGGGCGTTGAGTTTGAATGCAATGCCTTTGTTCTTGGCTTCATGGGCTACGGTTTAATTCTAGGTATGGATTGGCTAACAAGATATGGGGCCATCCTAGATTGTGAAAGAAGGGTAGTTAGATTGTTGACTCATTTTGGAAAGATCCTTGATATTTCTTGTAACCCTAGAGGTCCAGTAATGCTTATCTATCTAGAATCCCTTGACGCATCCGATGATGATTTACATTCTGTTCCCATAGTCCGTGAATATGTTGATGTCTTCGATGAGGTGAGGGGTTTACCCCCAAAACGTGAGATAGACTTTCGAATATATCTAGTAGATAATGCAAAGCTAGTTGCATTACTAGTGCGCCACATGGCTCCAAGAGAGAGAAGAGAACTCAGTAATCAAGTGAAAGAATTGCTTGAGAAGGGGTTCATCGGACATAGTATATTGGAGTGGGGTGCTCCAGTAGTATTTGCCACGAAGGCAGATCGGTCCTTTAGACTTTGTGTGGACTATAGAGAACTTAATAAGCTTACTAAGAAGAATAGACACCCACTGCCGAGGATTGACGATCTCTTCGATCAGTTAGTTGGAGCCTTAGTGTTTTCGCAGTTGGACTTAGCCATGGGTTTTCATCAGTTGAGAGTGGCTGAGGATAGCATAGACAAGACTGCCTTTAGGACTCCAGACGGTTTCTTCGAGTGGCTTGTGATGCCCTTCGGTTTGACAAATGCCCCCACATACTTTGTTGACTTAATGAGTAGGGTGTTTAGGGAGTACCTTAATAAATTCATGGTAGTCTTTGTGGACGACATCTTGATCTTTTCTAAGAACGAGGAAGAGCATGCCTTACATCTTAGGGAAGTGTTGGAGACTCTTCAAGTACATAGCCTTAAAGCTAAATTTTCTAAATGCCACTTTTGGAGGAAGGAAGTGCGATTCTTAGAGCACGTGGTTTCCAAAGAAGGGATAGCCGTGGATCCTGCAAAGGTAGTGGCCATCCAAGATTGGAAGGTCCCTAAAAATGCTACCGAGGTGAGGAGTTTCTTAGGGTTGGCTGGCTACTATAGGAAGTCTATCAAAGACTTCGCAAAAATATCAGCCCCATTAACATGCTTGACGAAGAAGAACTTAGTTTTCACATGGGACGTAGATTGTAATGATGCATTCCAACGTCTAAAGAGAGCTTTGACCACAACCCCAGTCTTAGTGTTGCCAGATGGGAGTAAGCCATTTACCGTTTATACCGATGCTTGTGGGACAGGACTAGGCGCAGTCTTAATGCAAGAGGGAAGGGTAATAGCCTATGGTGGAAGGCAGTTGAGAGTGCATGAGAGAAATTACCCTACACATGACCTAGAGTTGGCTACTATTGTTTTCGCGCTTAAGTCTTGGTGTCATTATCTTCTTGGCGAGAAATTCGAATTATTCACTGACCACAAATCGCTGAAATACTTATTCTCTCAGAAGGACTTGAACTTAAGGCAACAAAGGTGGATGGAATTCTTAGCATCCTACGACTTCAAGATAGCATATACCCCTGGCAAGGGTAACGTGGTGGCGGATGCCTTAAGTAGAAAAAGGTGGTCCTTGAGTACGTTGTTTGTTGAGCGGTGAAGCTTAGAGTTCATCTCTACGTTTGACTTTAAACCTTCCGTTGACTTTGTACCCGGTTTACTAACATCCTTAGAGGTCAGGCCTACGCTTTGGGACGGATTGGCGAGGCACAATGAGATGACACACAGTTGGTTGAGTTAGTAGAGAAGCTCAAAAGGGGGGAGTCATCGAGCCATCTCAGTAGGTATACTCTAGATGATAAGGGTTGGTTACGTAGGGACAGTGGACTTTGTGTACCAAAAGATGAGGACCTAAGGAAGACCATTCTTGATGATGCACATCGTTCGAAGATGACCATCCATCCCGGCGGGGACAAGATGTACATGGACATTAGACGAGTTTACTTTTGGGCCGGTATGAAGAGGGACGTGGCTGAGTTTGTCGCGAGATGCTTGGTGTGTCAACAAGTAAAAGAAGAGCAAAAGAAGCCCGGTGGATTGCTTCACCCATTGGAGGTCCCACAATGGAAGTGGGAAAGTGTCTCAATGGACTTTGTTAATGGGTTTCCGAGATCAAGGAAGGCTAATATGGGGATTTGGGTCGTGGTAGACTGACTTACCAAGAGCGCCCATTTCATTCCCGTGAAGAGTAAGAGGACTGCTCCATGGTTAGCCTCCGTATACATTCGAGAAATAGTTCGTTTGCACGGTGTTCCTTCTAGCATAGTGAGCGACCGCGATCCTATCTTTACTAGCGAATTTTGGAAGAGCATGCAAGAGGCGGTAGGGACTCAGTTATGTTTGAGCACCGCATATCATCCTCAGACGGACGGCCAGACCGAGAGGGTGAATCGTATTCTAGAGGACCTATTGAGGTTGTGTGTCTTAGATTTCAGAGTTACATGGGAGGAACATCTTCCGTTGGTGGAGTTCGCATATAATAACAGCTTTCAGTCTAGCATTGGCATGGCACCGTTCGAGGCTCTTTATGGACGGCCGTGTCGTTTGCCTACATGTTGGTGGGAGTCTGCAGATAAGATCTTGCTTGGGCCCGATATGATTAGAGAGACTTCGGAAAAGATCGATTTGATTTGAAGGAGGATGAAGATGGCGCAAGATAGGCAGAAATCTTATGTGGACAAGAGGAGGACAGATCTTGAGTTTGATATTGGGGACATGGTCTTTGTCAAGGTGTCTCTGTAACACCCCACCTCCGCTAGGGTCACTCGCAAAGGAATGCACTAGCTTTAGAGGGGCATTATCGGTAAACATGCACAGAAATATCACAAGACAGAACATATATAAATAGCGGAAGTAAAATCGAACTTTCATAACATGAATAAATGAGGTCTAAAGCCTTTTAGATCAGAGTACATCAAAACCTGTCTTGCAATAATAAAGAAGCATAAAAACCTTTTAGTAAATTATTCCCCAAGTAAAAACAGTAAAGTAGCCATAGCCAAGAGAAGTCCAAGCCATCCATGATGACCTTCAGGCAGAAGAAGTCCGAACTAAACAACATTGTTTCCTCCCTGTAACCTGGGGGGGGGGGAAACGGAAGGAAAGAGGCGAAACAAAACGGGTCAGTCAAAAAGACTGAGTAAGTCCTATCTACTTCCAGTATAAAAACAGGTAAAGGTAACATGACATGCATAAACTGAAAGTAAACATAAGGATAACTACAAGATAGATAAACCAGGCTAGCCGGTTGAACTACTGTGGCAAGGTAAACCAAGGTATCATGATAAACTGCGGTGTTATGATAAGTCAAGGTATCACATCGCCAGATTTCTATCGAGTACATTATCCCAAGGTATCTACCACGTCTAACGTCCCACGGTATCTATTATGTATATTCTTCCTAGTCCTAACATGTATATTTGCTCTGCACCTCTCGTACTAGTATCCCTACCCGCGTCATGTGTTAACCATGAACGTCCCTTGCTCAAAGTCGTGTAATGGTCCATGTCAACCTAATATATCACATATATATAGGTTACCCAAATCATATGTTTCTTTTCACGTATATAGGTTCAGTCCTTTGCCGTACCTCGTACGGGCTTCCTCATGTCGTATTATCCTTGAAATCGTTTGGACTGTCACCCGTGTTCTAGCTAGGCTCTTCCATATGAATCATCGTTTGACTACTAGGACTTACGCCACCTAGCACCACTAGGGATTACGCTTACCTATTGCACGCTTTCGTATTTCGGTTTGGGTTAAACCACCTAGGCCACTAGGGATTACGCTAACCCTCAACCGCGCCCTTTTCCCCACGCATTCATCGTGAATCGTTTTTCTATAACTGTATGCACATGTATCACATCGTGCCATCCGAGTCCTGTCACAGGGCAGAACTAGAAATACAGGACTCGGTCGGGAGCTTTAGATTTATCTGCCGATGCAGATACTAAGGTCTGCTTTTCTACACGTGGCTATGGTCCCACGAGACCCCTCCCTCAACTAATGAAAGGCAACACAAGAGAAAATCTTGCATGAGAACTACACTCCGGTCAGCCCACATCCTACGACCTACCTCACCCATAATTAGATAGCAAATTATGGTCTGTTGGGTGTCCCCTGCCTTTCCGTACGTACACGCTTGACTTAAGATGGTAGATGATCGACGAACTTGCTATCTCGGGAACCTTATGTATCCGCCGACTCACTGCTATCCACCCCAGTCTTTAGGTTGCTCGCATAGCAACCAAGGCATATTCTTGGTTCTTCTACCGCAGACCTCAACCTCTCGTGAGCCTAGTATAATGACCTGGCAGCTCACAGAGGGATCCCAAGAATATCCTCACGTTCCCCGAAGCCGCTGCTTCGTTACCCAGTTCGTTGGAGCCTTTGTCTAAATCAGATAGTCTGCTCCTACACGTATACTTAAACGATGACCTACCGTATCGGGTTACTCATCTATCTAAGAGGTGGTCCACATTTCCTTGGCTAAGAATTATTACTTAGTTTCTTTTAACTAAGGTTTATCACTTAGCCTTATTTCCATAATCCTTGTTAACTATGGTTGTTTACCTAATCCTCCGAATTAGGGTTTATCTAATGGGTTAAGTATCACTTAAGTTCATAACTTAGCCCGTCTACAAACCATGTCAAAATTGGCTAAGTATCCAAGTTCAAGACTTAACCCTACAAACCATGTGTCAGGTTGGCTAAGTATATCAAACAATCCATAACTTAACCTCGTCTAATTATCATTTTAGATTGGTTAATTATAAATTAACTTGACCTTGTCAAATTACCGAGTCAAATCGGTCAAGCGTATTCAAGTGATTCGTGACTTAGCCTTATCATGTTTTCACGTTAGATTGGTTAAGTATAGGTTAACTTAACCTCATCAAATTAACGAGTTAGATTGGTTAAGTATAGGTCACTTAACCTCATCAAATCATCGTGTTAAATTAGTTAAGTGTTTAACTTAACCCCATTAAATTACCAAGTGGGATTAATTAAGTCTAGGCTAACTTAACCCCATCCGATTACCATGTTTAGATTAGTTAAGCCTAATCTTAACCCCATCCGTTAACTGTATTATACGGTTAAGTGTCATTAAGAAAATTTACTTAACCTTATCACGTTATCGTGTTGGATTGATTAAGTGTTGGTTAACTTAATCCCGTCCACTAGTCGTATAAAAATGGTCAAGTGTCATTTGGCAAATCAAGTTACTTAACCTACCCAAGCTTATCATGTTTTGTTAAGTATCATTAGCCTAATCAAATTACTTAACCCATTTGTCCATATCATATTTGGTTAAGCCTCATTAATCAAATTACTTAACCCTATTATGTGGCATTAATTTAATTAATGCACCCTCAACCTCTCACATTAGACCTTGTTGTGGTTACTAGTTAAGCCGGGCGGGTCCAGGTAGATTTACACCACAACTTAGTCTAACCTCGGGTCTTAAGCGCGACATGACCAACTTCTCACATTGGGTCCTATTGTTTGCAACTACTAGTTAGGCCGGTCGGTTCCGGGTAGTTTTACGTTGCAAACTCAACCCAACCTCGAGTTGGCCATACTCATATTATCTAAGTTCATCATGTTTCCAAAACATGTTACACGTTTCCGAGCATTTGGGTAGACCTAACATAATAGGTAAATTCCCAAAGGGTAGACCTAACTTAATAGGTAAATTCCCAAGCTCATGTTTTTTATGCATTCTTACATGCCAACTTCCATGTTATCTTTCCAGTCATATTTTCAAGTAAAAACACATGTCATAATCAAGTTAAGATTTCACGACATGTTCATGTTTATCTAACTACCCAAAAATCGTGTTTTCCCCAACGCAAGCAAAGCGAGTCAACATAGTAAGAATTCCATGTCACATATTGGTCTCAAAACATGCATGATGCCAAAAAGGGATTGGCTTCCACATGCATAACATCATAAAGGGATTGGCCATAAACATGCATAGTGTCATAAGGTAATTTGGCCACAAACATGCATATTATCACAAAGGGTTTGGGTTCATAAACATGCATAAGCCCCAAAATCTAGTCTTAGCCAATGTTTCACAAGTAAAATGGTTCCTAAAGGTTCATGCTAGCATTTCATGCATAAAGATCCAAACTTGCAAGTTAAACTAGGTTATGCATAGCATGAGAGGCATGATTAAGTCACTCACATGGCCTAAGATCATAAACATGAACACAAGAGGCAAGGTAAGGTTCATATAGGTTCGCATAATCATGTTTAGCCTCATTTTATCCCATGTCAACATTAAAAATACCGTTTTGACCCAAAAGTAGCTAGAACTTACATAGGCAAGGCTTAGAAAAGGGATCATGCATCATTTTGACGAAGAAAGGTGGCTCCTTTGATGAAGATCCGTCATGAAACTCGCATAGCAACGTTGATTTGGCCTTTATTTGGTGTAGCAAGCTTGCATCTTTTGATTTGAACTTGATTTGAATGCATAGGCTCTAGGGATTTGAGATGGAGGCCATGACCAAGATTGATTTTGGCAGCACTTAGTAGCTAGGTTTGATTTATAGGGATTTAGGCTAGGTTTAGGGCCTTTTTATAGAGAGTAGGATAGTTTTAGGCCCTTAGATTAACCCTAGGATAGATTAGGACCATCAGATCTCGGAAGCTTCCAGACCCAGCCCAAGAATAAGACTAGGTGAGACAAACAGGTGCGCCAGGCCATATGCCCCGACCACCCCCTGTCGACAGGCAAGTCGACAGGGCTGTCGACTTGGTCTGGGCCCAAGTCGACAGGCCTGTCGACAGCCCTGTCGACATGGCCTAGGCGGGAAACTCCCCGCCTAGCCCCAGACCTGATTACCCAAAATCTGTTTCCGAAATTCAAATTTCCAGAAATCTTCTTTGTGCCTTTAACGGGTCATACGGACTCCGATTCTCGAAAACTCGGACTCTATTTCGCGTATTTTTCCGAGACGAACGCAATGGCACAGACCGTTTTATTTGATTCAGAATTTATAATTTAATTCTGTCTTGCTTCTCGTTTTAACATGTTATCGAAATACGGGTTGTTACAGTCTCCATTACGGAACGTCGTTCGCTTTGGGTCCATTGGGAAGTTAGCACCAAGGTTCGTAGGGTCGTTTCCTATTAAGGAGAGGATTGGGCAGATGGCTTATAGAGTGGAGTTGCCCGAGAGACTTAGTGGCGTACACGATGTATTCCATGTATCACGTTTGAGGAAATGCTTGCACGAGACCACGGAAGTGGTAGAGCCGAGCTTGCTTAGAGAGGTGGAGATAGAGCGTGATGCGACGATTCGACGAGCTCCTACGTGCATTCTTGGGTCGGAGGTTAAGAAGTTGAGGAATTGAGAGGTCAAGCTAGTCAAAGTGCAATGGGGAGATGACGAGAGCAACGCTACTTCGGAGACGGAAGAGAAGATGCATTCATTATACCCTTTTCTTTTCGAGGGTATATCTTTTAATTTCTCCTTTATCGCTTACCTTGTACTTATCTTATCTTTAGTATGTCCTCTCGCTAGTACCTTTGACCTTTAGATAGGGTAGTCCTATGGTTGAAACATGTGTCTGAGACATGTTATGTATGATGGATGCATGTGGATGCAAGTGTTTGCTAGTGGTTGCTCGTGGATGCATATACACACACTTTAGGCACTAGATCGGCTCAGTCACTTCATATTGCATTTTCCATATAAATGTGTGTACATATTTAAGTAATGGATGTATAATGATTGTACCATCATATGGATGTTGCATTTTGGTGAATGGTTGTGCACACATGTAGAAATGATATGTATCGATAGGGTTCTTTCGCATACATAATGGACGCATGGCACTATCATGGTTTGCATTAAGGAGGTCAACTGAATAGTAGACCGCCTGATTTTGCATTAGATAAGGAACATATACACACACTTCTTGCATATGTTCATACAACATTAGGAATTTTATAAGGACAATGGATGCCTGTATTTGATGGTTGAGTAGATGGTTGTTTGGATGGTAGGATACGCATTCTCCTTAACTCGGAGATTTCGGGGGCGAAATCCTTTAAGGAGGGGAGAATGTAACACCCCGTATTTCAATTAACACTAATGTTCACAAATTAAAGAATAACTAATCTCAAACGTGAGAATTAAGGGAAACGGGTTGCGCCATTGTGTTCGTCTCGGAATTCTGGTTGAGATAGAGTTCGAGTTGGCATGAGTTGGACTTCGTATGAAGAAGTTATGGCCATCAGAAGTTTCAGAAAATTCAGAACAGATTTTAGAAAATTCAAATTTCGGAGTCAGACAGGCTAGGCAGGAAAGTTCCCGCCAGGGCCAGGTCGACCATAGGGTCGACCTGGGGGTCGACCTGCCCCCCCCCCCCGAGAAGATTTGTTTTATGACCTTTTCGTGACTAGATGCTGACTCATTAGGGTTTCTAATCTGCTCTGATTGGCTGGGATTAATTCTGGGTTGATCGGACGACTTAAATTAATTCAAAACTCTATAAAAAGCCCTATAGACTCAAACCCTAAAATCAAATCAAAATTAGATTCATGGCCTTCATGCCGTCACCTAGCAACTTAGCATAGCCGCCACCAATTAGAGAGGAAGATAGCTAATCCAATTCAATTCTTTTCAACTTAAACAACGAATCTTCTTCAAGGGAAAGCAATTACAACTTCAGAACTCAAGACCTTATTTGAGTTGTGAGTTCGATTTCTTTAATAAAATAATTAGCAATTTTATTGGATTGAGTTATGATGTGGATTATTTGGATATGATGTGAATTATTGACCGCATGTTATTACTTATGTTGTAAAATTGTGATATTATCATTTATGCTGTAAATTCTATGATGCTATCATCTATGTTGTAAAGTTGTGATCATCTATGTTGTAATTTTATGATTGGCTTATAGATAATCAAGTCATAATGGTGTTTCATATGCTAGTTTGGTTATGTTGATTCATATGATAAATCATAAGTATGTATGCAAGTTTAGATTTTGATTAAGACATGAATCATAAGCAAGTTGGGGAAAATTATATGTAACCTTACATGTTTCATGACATCTAGTTTATGTGAAAATTTGATCTAAAGTTATGCTATGCCATGTGTGAGTTCTATGATAAATTTTACATGTTTAGATGTAAGTTTACACCATTGTTATGTTTGTAACACCCCGTATTTCTGTTAATACAAATATTCACAAATTAAAAGAATTAATATTGAGAATTTGCACGAAATAGCCTTAAAAGGGCATATAACAAATTTGAGATATGTGAATTGCCTTAAAAGGCGAAAAATGGAATTAAGACATTAATTGGAAAATTAACGTGTAGAAATGGTCATAAGTTAATTATGGATTAATTTGAATTCATGAATAGGTGCGTGTGTATATATATATATATTTATATATATATGGGGAGTTAATGTAAACATGAATAGAAGTTTATTAATTTGCTGAGTGTTTGCTGAGTCACTTCTGACTCATTGCTGAGTCAATAAGATAAACCCCATCTTGTCTGAATGGCTGCGGTTATTTCTAGGTTAAATCTAATGGCCTAAATGAATCCTAACATCTATAAATAAGTGGGTAGACTCTAACCCTAAATCACATGAAAAATTGGAGAGCTACCGACATGCCGTTGCCATGGAGTTCAGTATAGCCGTCACAAACTAAAGAAGAAGAAGAAGGCCTAATCTACAAACTAAATCTACTCAAATCAAATCAAAAGCTCTCTCTCTTTCTATTTCTCTTCTTTAAAATTGTGAGTATGATGAATCTCACAATATTATTATAAAATAATTTGATTAAGTTATGAATGGATCACAAGAAAGTGATATGAATTGTTATGTATTTGTAAATTATGTTGTGGATCTCTTGTTATGCTATTATGTTATCATATATATGTTGTTATGTTGTAGTGATTATGTTGTAAATAATCCTATGCTATGTCATATGTGATTAATCATGCTATGCTATGTTGTAAATCATATCATGCTATGTTGCAAATTATGATATGCTATGTTTTAAATCTTATATATGTTGTAGATCTCATATTATCACATATGTTGAAATACTTATGTTATATGATAATGATGTCATGTTAAGTTGTGTTGAATCATACAAGCTGTAAAATCATGATGTTAGTATTTATGCGAATTGGATCATGTTTAAAGTTTATGTTTTTTTATAATAGATCTTGATTATGGGAATTTGCCTATTGGTTTAGGTGTACCCATATACATGAATCTACAAATTAATTGGATCTTGAATATGGGAATTTGCCTATTAAGTTAGGTGTACCCATATACATGAATCTATGATTAAATGAATTTTGATTTTTGGGAATTTGCCTATTGAGTTAGGTGTACCCATATAAAACCATATTGTTAATGATGTTGATTCACACATGTCCTATACAAGTTTATGAAATTTGATCAAAATCATATTATGTGAATTATGAATAAGTTGACACCCTTAGATCCATGACATGTATAACCTTATGCAAGTTGTAATGTATGCAAGTTTTACCCCTTGTTATGATTTATTTAGTCACATATATATGTTGTTGTTGCGAATATTTTCTTTTATGCTATGAGTTAGACTAATCGGGTCTAGCATACATTTTGCGAATAAACGTTCAAACGTGGGGTAGGGGTAATATTAGGAAATTAATAAATTGGGGTGCAATTGATATGATTTTGCATGCCTTAAATGGATGTCCATAATTGAGTCAATTATGGACATTGTTAAATTTGGAATTAATTAATAATTCAAGTAGGGAATTATTAAAATTGGGGAAAGTGGATTATTAATAATAATCAATGCTTAGGACACGAGGTTGGACCTGTTTGTGTCGTAAACCTGCCCGGACCCGCCCGGCAAATCCAGTAGTCACAAATGTCGGCCTAATGTGAGAGGTCCTAGGGCTAAACTAAAGCATAACAGTTGTAAAGACACGAGGTTAGACTCTTTTATGGTGTAAGACTGCCCGGACCCGCCCGGCAAATCCAGCTGCCATAAATGCCAGTCTAATGTGAGAGGTCTTTATGAGGTTATGGCCTTAATGAATTAAGAAATACTTAACCTGATAATCATGAAAGATGGGACATGGGGGTTAAGTAGGTGCCTTGGGTGGCATGAGGAATCTAGTGGTTGCCTTTAGAGGCATTTGAAATACGATTAGACTTAACCAAATACACATGTAAATGAACATGACTAAGTGGGTTAAGTGGATGGACTAATGGGACAAGCTTAGGTGGAATGCTTGTGGGAAATAATGGGGGCCCATTTCAACCAGTATCCCAAAACGTATCTTTGTGGGCTCGACCCAAGTCGAGGACGGGACACGCATACTGGGTTTGACTATAAGAGGCCAAAACAGGGAGCGGTGGCAACGCAAGTCCAACGGGTTTCATATGCGTGTGTGGACTCGGGCTGGTAGGTAAGACGTTGTTGCATCGTGTAGGTATAAGCCGTGCATCTCCGTTATATCGGGTTGCCACTTTAGGGGAATGATACACCCCACTGTGGGGCCAGCACGGGTATCTACGAGTAGGGAGCCGATCGAAAAATGGAAAGTGGGGTACACCTAGTGGAGATAGGGGCAGGCGGCACCTATGTAGTCAGCTAGGAGTACGTAAAGCCATTAAGAAAGTTTCTAAGTGAAGCCAAGTGGAATCAATCTTTAGGGTGACTGGTGTGGTGCAGTATAGTGTTTATCCTTTAGTATTTAGGAGCGCCTATAACGTTTCCTTTAGCGATTGTCTATGTCTTTAATCTGCTCTTTCATAGACATTTCCTTGTTTTTCAGCTTATGCCTTAGTCCAGTTATTTTGATAATAGTATTGTAGAATTATCATACTCGCCAGATTTTATGTCTGACCCCCCCTCTTTTTCATCTTTTTTCTCCCTTCAGGTCCTCTGGTTGGGCCAAGTTCCAGTGGAGTCTGATTGGATTGCTTATCTCTTGGAAAGCTTGGACTGCTGAAGTAAAGTACAGCTTGTTATCTTTCTTTTTAATCGCTATTTATGTAATGGGATTATGTACTTGTTTTATCAAAATAGATATTGTACTTGACTTTGATTATGGTGTTATGATGTAATCAAACATGTTTTGACTTCTGCTGCAATTGAAATAAAGTTTTTAAATTTCCAAGTACTATTTTATATCTGTCTTGTTGAAATTTTACTGTTCTATATTCACCTAAAACCTCCATAGAAGTTAATGCATTCCCTTTGTGAGTGACATTAATGGACGTGGGGTGTTACACGTGGTATCAGAGCATAAGGTTACCAGAACAGATAAAATTTTTAGAAAAATATTTTTCTAAAGTATTTTTGGAAGAAGTGCTTTCAAAAACATGTTATTTAGAGAAAGTTTTTATGAAAAACATAATCCCAAATAGCCATATCCTTATCTTTATCTTTCGAATTCTCCATTTTGAATCTTTCCTTTTTCGTTTCAGCATGGCTGAAGATCTTAATCTCCCAGAAGGTGTGACGGTTCCAGGGTGGTTTAGGAGATATTTGGAGGCTTGGGCCACCACTGTAGGCCCAGCAGATGTTCCTCCACCCCCAGTTGCACCCATTCCTCCTCCTCCTCCTCGTGTTGACACTTTTGCAAAGACGTGCAAGGAATTTAAGGCTATGGGAGGAAAAACTTTTCAAGGGACTGAGACGTTTGTGGAGGCCAGAGACTGGCTTAAGGAGACTGAGGAATTGTTGGATATCTTTGAAGTGGAAGATGGGAGGAAAGTCCGTTTAGCTGCTTGGTTAATGAAGGGAGAGGCCTCGTTTTGGTGGGAGGTCACTAACGGGGAACGTCCAGTTGATTCATGGGCGGATTTCAGACGAAGGTTTGAGGCAAAGTTTCTTTCAAGGGCAGAGGAGAATTTAAATATGGAAAAATTCCTGACATTAAAGCAAGGGAGCTTATCAGTGAAGGAGTATGTCAATAAATTTAATCAGTTAGCAAGGTTTGGCTTGGAGTTGGTGAACACGCTAGAGAAGAAAGCTTTGAGGTTCGTTAGAGGCTTGAATGAACCGTTGCAAGGGTTGACTATGACCCACATCCCTATGGGAGCCACCTTTGAAAGGCTAGTAGAAATGGCACTTATGCATGAGGATAAGGCAGTGGAAAAGAAAGGGGATCAGAAGAAACCCCAACAGCAAAATAAGAAGGGTGGTAAAAACAATAATGGCAAAGGGAAGAAGAGATGCTTCAATTGTGGGATGCCTGGCCATCTCAGCAAAGATTGTAGAAAGAAAAAGAAGACTGGCTGTTTACATTGTGGAGATACGGGACATTTGGTGAAAGACTGCCCAAAGAAGGGGCAGAGGGCAGGGTCTACCTCGGGAGGACAGGTGCAGGCTCTTATGGCACCAGGGCAGGCAAGGGGGTAAGTTCAGGCTATTGCGGCCCCACCGCTGCAAGAAAGAGGTAGAACAATTTCTATTGAAAGCTTAGTTTTTCTGTTTGATCATCCTGTCCGTATCTTATTCGTTCTGGCGCATCTCATTCGTTTATCTCTGCATCATTAGTTGAATTACTGCACTTGAACACCAGTTTAATAGAGGATCCCTTGGTTGTTTCAAATCCAATTGGTGGTTCGGCTCATTTGACCATGATATGTTTGGATTTGAAAATCTCTATACTTAGCGTTGAATTTAGATGTGATGCTTATGTATTGGGCTTCACGGGCTATGGGCTAATTTTAGGAATGGATTGGTTATCTAGAAATGGGGCCATTCTTGATTGTGAAAGGAGAGTAGTTAGGCTTGTGACTCGCCTTGGTAATGCTCTCGACATCTTTTGTAGTCCCATAAATACCGTTATGCTAAGTTATCTTGAATCGCTTGACGCGTCTGTAGAGAATCTGCGAACGGTAGAGGTGGTCCGGGAATATCCGGATGTTTTTGAGGAGGTGAAGGGCTTACCTACAAAGCGGGAGATAGACTTTCGAATTTATCTTATGGATAATGCTAAACCCGTATCTTTGCCAGTGCGCCACATGGCTCCTCGTGAAAGGAGGGAACTCAATAAGCAAGTGAAGGAGTTGCTTGAGAAGGGGTTCATAAGACGTAGTATATCAGAGTGGGGTGCTCCAGTAGTATTTGCTACAAAGGCGGATGGGTCCCTTAGACTTTGTGTGGACTATAGAGAACTAAACAAGCTTACTAAAAAGAATCGACACCCACTACCGAGGATTGACGATCTCTTTGATCAGTTAGTTGGCGCCTCAGTGTTTTCGCAGTTGGACTTAGCCACTGGCTTTCATCAACTGAGAGTGGCTGAGGATATTATAGATAAGACTGCTTTTAGAACTCCTGACGGATTCTATGAATGGCTAGTGATGCCCTTTGGTTTGACAAATGCCCCCGCATATTTTTTTGATTTGATGAGTAGGGTGTTTAGGGAGTACCTTAACAAATTCGTGGTAGTCTTTGTGGATGACATCTTAGTCTTTTCTAAGAATGAAGAAGAGCATGCCCTACATATTAGGGAAGTGTTGGAAACCCTTCGAGCGCATAACCTTAAGGCAAAATTTTCTAAATGTCACTTCTGGAGGAAAGAAGTACGGTTCTTAGGGCACGTGGTTTCCAAGGAAGGGATAGCAGTGGATCCCGCAAAGGTGGTGGCCATCCAAGATTGGAAGGTCCCTAAAAATGTAACCAAAGTAAGAAGTTTCTTGGGGTTGGCTGGCTATTATAGGAAGTTTATCAAAGACTTCGCAAAAATATCAGCTCCATTAACACGGTTAACGAAGAAGAACCTGGTTTTTACATGGGACGAAGATTGTGATGATGCGTTCCAACGTTTAAAGAGAGACTTAACTTCAGCCCCAGTCTTAGTGCTGCCAGACGGGAATAAACCGTTTACCGTCTATACTGATGCTTGTGGGACGGGACTTGGCGCGGTCCTCATGCAAGAGGGAAGAGTAATAGCCTATGGTGGAAGGCAGTTGAGGGTTCATGAAAAGAATTACCCTACGCATGACCTTGAGTTAGCCGCAATTGTTTTCGCGCTTAAGTCTTGGCGTCACTATCTTCTTGGTGAGAAATTCGAACTGTTCACTGACCACAAATCATTAAAATACTTGTTCTCTCAGAAGGATTTGAATTTAAGGCAGCAACGGTGGATGGAATTCCTAGCCTCCTACGATTTTGAAATAGCATATACCCCGGGCAAGGGTAACGTGGTAGCAGACGCCTTAAGTAGGAAAAGGTTGTCCTTGAGTCCGTTGTTTGTTGAACGACGAAGCTTAGAATTCATCTCCATGTTTGACTTTAGACCCTCCGTTGACCTAGTACCTGGTTTGTTAGCATCCTTGGAGGTTAGACCTACACTTCTAGGATGAGTTGGTTAGGCACAGCAAGACGACCCCCAGTTGGTTGAGATAGTAGAAAAGCTCAAAGGAGGGGAGTCGTCTAGCCATCTTCGTAGGTATACCCTAGACGATAAGGGTTGGTTACGAAGGGATAATAGACTTTGTGTACCACAAGACGAAGACTTAAGGAAGGCCATTCTTGATGATGCTCATCGCTCAAAGATGACCATTCATCCCGGCGGAGACAAGATGTACAAAGATATGAAGCGGGTTTTCTTTTGGGCCAGTATGAAAAAGGATGTGGCCGAGTACGGCGCTAGATGCTTGGTGTGCCAACGAGTAAAAGCGGAACAAAAGAAACCCGGTGGGTTGCTTCACCCATTGGAAGTTCCACTATGGAAATGGGAAAGCGTCTCAATGGATTTTGTGGATGGATTACCAAGATCAAGGAAGGGTAATACGGGAATTTGGGTTATAGTAGATAGACTTACTAAGAGCGCCCATTTTATTTTCGTGAAAAGTAAGAGGACTGCTCCGTGATTGGCTTTTGTATACATTAAATAGATAGTTCGTTTGCACGGTATTCCTTCTAGTATAGTAAGCGACCGTGATCCCATCTTCACTAGCGAATTTTGGAAGAGTTTACAAGAGGCGGTAGGGACTCAGCTATGTTTGAGCACCGCATATCATCCTCAGACGGACGGCCTGACCGAGAGGGTGAATCGTATTCTAGAGGATCTTTTAAGGCTTTGTATCCTAGACTTTGGGGGTACATGGGAAGAGCACCTTCCGTTGGTAGAATTCGCATATAATAATAGCTTTCAGTCTAGTATTGGCATGGCACATTTCTAAGCTCTTTATGGAAGGCCTTGCCGTTCTCCTACATGTTGGTGGGAATCTACCGATAAAATCCTACTTGGGCCCGATATGGTTAGGGAAACCTCGGAGAAGATTGATTTGATTCGAAGGAGGATGAAAGCAGCACAAGATAGGCAGAAATCGTATGCTGATAAGAGGAGGATAGATCTTGAGTTTGACATTGGGGACATGGTTTTTATCAAAGTGTCTCCGTTACGGAATGTTGTTCGCTTTGGGTCCGTTGGGAAATTAGCGCCAAGGTTTGTAGGGCCATTTCCTATAAAAGACAGGATTGGGAAGATGGCGTATAGGGTGGAGTTGCCTGAGAAACTTAGTGGAGTACTCGACGTATTCCATGTATCACATTTGAGGAAGTGTTTGCACAAGACCGCAGAGGTGGTAGAGCCGAACTTGCTTAAAGAGGTGGAAATAGAGCGTGATGCAACAATTAGACGAGCTCCTACATGCATTCTTGGGTCGAAGATCAAAAAGTTGAGAAATCGAGAGGTCAGACAAGTTAAAGTGCAATGGGGAGATGATGAGAGCAACGCTACTTGGGAGACAGAAGGGAAGATGCGTTCGCTATGCCCTTTTCTTTTTGAGGGTATGTCTTTTAATTTCTCCTTTATCGCCTAGCTTATCTTATCTTATCTTTTGTATGTCCTCTCATTAGTATCTTTGACCTTTAGTTAGGATAATCCTATGGTTGAAACATGTGTTTGAGACATGTTATGTATGATGGATGCAAAATGGATGTAAGTGGTTGCTAGTGGTTGCTCGTGGATGCATATATACACACACTTTAGGCACTAGATCGGCTCAGTCACTACATATTGCATATTGCATAAATGAATGTATTTAGTATAATGGATATATAATGGTTGTACCATCATATAGATGCTGCATTCGGCTGAATGGATGTGCACGCATATAGAATTAGTTTGTAAGCAATTAGGATCTTTTGCATACATAACGGATGCATGGCACTATCATGAATTGCATAAAGGAGGTCAACTGAATCAGTGGACCGCCTGATTTTGCATTAGATACGGACATAGACACACACTGTGCATTTAAACATGAAAGCATTAGAAGTCTATAAGGACAATGGATGCCAGTGTTTGTTGATTGAATAGATGGTTGATGATAGGATATAAACTTGAAGATTTCGGGGTCGAAATCCCTTAAGGAGGGGAGAATGTAACACCCCGTATTTCTGTTAATACTAATATTCACAAATTAAAAGAATTAATATTGAGAATTTGCACGAAATAGCCTTAAAAAGGCATATAACAAATTTGAGATATGTGAATTGCCTTAAAAGCCGAAAAATGGAATTAAGACATTAATTGGAAAATTAATGTGTAGAAATGGTCATAAGTTAATTATGGATTAATTTGAATTCATGAATAGGTGCGTGTGTGTATATATATATATATATATATATGGGCAGTTAATGTAAACATGAATAGAAGTTTATTAATTTGCTGAGTGTTTGCTGAGTCACTTCTGACTAATTGCTGAGTCAATAAGATAAACCCCATCTTGTCTGAATGGCTGCGGTTATTTCTAGGTTAAATCTAATGGCCTAAATGAATCCTAACATCTATAAATAAGTGGGTAGACTCTAACCCTAAATCACTTGAAAAATTGGAGAGCTACCGACATGCCGTTGCCATGGAGTTCAGCATTGCCGTCACAAACTAAAGAAGAAGAAGGCCTAATCTACAAACTAAATCTACTCAAATCAAATCAAAAGCTCTCTCTCTTTCTATTTCTCTTCTTTAAAATTGTGAGTATGATGAATCTCACAATATTATTATAAAATAATTTGATTAAGTTATGAATGGATCACAAGAAAGTGATATGAATTGTTATGTATTTGTAAATTATGTTGTGGATCTCTTGTTATGCTATTATGTTATCATATATATGTTGTTATGTTGTAGTGATTATGTTGTAAATAATCCTATGCTATGTCATATGTGATTAATCATGCTATGCTATGTTGTAAATCATATCATGCTATGTTGCAAATCATGATATGCTATGTTGTAAATCTTATATATGTTGTAGATCTCATATTATCACATATGTTGAAATACTTATGTTATATGATAATGATGTCATGTTAAGTTGTGTTGAATCATACAAGCTGTAAAATCATGATGTTAGTATTTATGCGAATTGGATCATGTTTAAAGTTTATGTTTTTTTATAATAGATCTTGATTATGGGAATTTGCCTATTGGGTTAGGTGTACCCATATACATGAATCTACAAATTAATTGGATCTTGAATATGGGAATTTGCCTATTAAGTTAGGTGTACCCATATACATGAATCTATGATTAAATGAATTTTGATTTTTGGGAATTTGCCTATTGAGTTAGGTGTACCCATATAAAACCATATTGTTAATGATGTTGATTCACACATGTCCTATACAAGTTTATGAAATTTGATCAAAATCATATTATGTGAATTATGAATAAGTTGACACCCTTAGATCCATGACATGTATAACCTTATGCAAGTTGTAATGTATGCAAGTTTTACCCCTTGTTATGATTTATTTAGTCACATATATATGTTGTTGTTGCGAATATTTTCTTTTATGCTATGAGTTAGACTAATCGGGTCTAGCATACATTTTGCGAATAAACGTTCAAACGTGGGGTAGGGGTAATATTAGGAAATTAATAAATTGGGGTGCAATTGATATGATTTTGCATGCCTTAAATGGATGTCCATAATTGAGTCAATTATGGACATTGTTAAATTTGGAATTAATTAATAATTCAAGTAGGGAATTATTAAAATTGGGGAAAGTGGATTAATAATAATAATCAATGCTTAGGACACGAGGTTGGACCCGTTTGTGACGTAAACCTGCCCGGACCCGCCCGGCAAATCCAGTAGTCACAAATGTCGGCCCAATGTGAGAGGTCCTAGGCCCAAACTAAAGCATAACAGTTGTAAAGACACGAGGTTAGACTCTTTTATGGTGTAAGACTGCCCGGACCCGCCCGGCAAATCCAGCTGCCATAAATGCCAGTCTAATGTGAGAGGTCTTTATGAGGTTATGGCCTTAATGAATTAAGAAATACTTAACCAGATAATCATGTAAGGTGGGACATGGGGGTTAAGTAGGTGCCTTGGGTGGCATGAGGAATCTAGTGGTTGCCTTTAGAGGCATTTGAAATACGATTAGACTTAACCAAATACACATGTAAATGAACATGACTAAGTGGGTTAAGTGGATGGACTAATGGGACAAGCTTAGGTGGAATGCTTGTGGGAAATAATGGGGGCCCATTTCAACCAGTATCCCAAAACGTATCTTTGTGGGCTCGACCCAAGTCGAGGACGGGACACGCATACTGGGTTTGACTATAAGAGGCCAAAACAGGGAGCGGTGGCAACGCAAGTCCAACGGGTTTCATATGCGTGTGCGGACTCGGGCTGGTAGGTAAGACGTTGTTGCATCGTGTAGGTATAAGCCGTGCATCTCCGTTATATCGGGTTGCCACTTTAGGGGAATGATACACCCCACTGTGGGGCCAGCACGGGTATCTACGAGTAGGGAGCCGATCGAAAAATGGAAAGTGGGGTACACCTAGTGGAGATAGGGGCAGGCGGCACCTATGTAGTCAGCTAGGAGTACGTAAAGCCATTAAGAAAGTTTCTAAGTGAAGCCAAGTGGAATCAATCTTTAGGGTGACTGGTGTGGTGCAGTATAGTGTTTATCCTTTAGTATTTAGGAGCGCCTATAACGTTTCCTTTAGCGATTGTCTATGTCTTTAATCTGCTCTTTCATAGACATTTCCTTGTTTTCCAGCTTATGCCTTAGTCCAGTTATTTTGATAATAGTATTGTAGAATTATCATACTCGCCAGATTTTATGTCTGACCCCCCCTCTTTTTCATCTTTTTTCTCCCTTCAGGTCCTCAGGTTGGGCCAAGTTCCGGTGGAGTCTGATTGGATTGCTTATCTCTTGGAAAGCTTGGACTGCTGAAGTAAAGTCCAGCTTGTTATCTTTCTTTTTAATGGCTATTTATGTAATGGGATTATGTACTTGTTTTATCAAGATAGATACTGTACTTGACTTTGATTATGGTGTTATGATGTAATCAAACATGTTTTGACTTCTGCTGCAATTGAAATAAAGTTTTTAAATTTCCAAGTACTATTTTATATCTGTCTTGTTGAAATTTTACTTTCTATATTCACCAAAACCTCCATAGAAGTTAATGCATTCCCTTTGTGAGTGACATTAATGGACGTGGGGTGTTACAATGTTGCATAAATCACATATGCAAGTTTATATAAATATATGAGTTTGGAATATGAATCATGTTATGCAAGTTTGTGGTTATTGCCTATGCAAGTTTACACCTTTAGATGTAGATCTATGACATATATGATTTATGCAAGTTTGTGACCATTATCCCAACAAGTTCACACCTTTAGATTTGGATCTATGACATATGTTGTTTATGCAAGTTGTAACTTTGGCTTATGCAAGTTTTAGATGTAGAACATCATTCACACATGCAATTTCACCCCTTATGCTTAGATCTATTTTTAATTATATGTATGTTGTAATGTTTTCTCTTTATTCCATGAGTTAGACTATTCGAGTCTAACGTAAATTTTACGTTAAACGAATAAATGTACAACATGGGGGTAAAGGGGGTAATATTAAAAGATTTAATTGGCATAGATGCCTTTAAAGGCATAAAATAAATTTTTGATGAAAATTGGTATGATTTTACATACCATAAATGGATGGACATAATTAAGTCAATTATGGCCATAGTTAAATTTGGAATTAATTGATAATTTGAATAGGGAAAGTAATTCAAATTGGGGAATGATTAATTAGGAGTAATTAATCGTCTAAGACACGAGGTTAGGCTCTTTTGTGGTGTAAAACTGCCCGGACCCGCCCGACAAATTCAGCTGCCACAAATACCAGTCTAATGTGGGAGGTCTTAGGCATAAATTAAATACGTAACAATCGTAAAGACACGAGGTTAGGCTTTTTGTGCTGTAAGACTGCCCGGACCCGCCCGGCAAATCCAGCTGCCACAAATGTCAGTCTAATGTGAGAGGTCTTTATGAGGTTACGGTCTTAATGAATTAAGAAACACTTAACCAGATAAACATATAGCGGGACATGAGGGGGTTAAGTGGGTGCCTTGTGTGGCATGTGGAATCTAGTGGGTGCCTTGGGTGGCATTTGAAATATGATTAGAAATACTTAACCAAAATTTGGAACATGTAAGTAAACATGAATAAGAAGTGGGTTAAGTGGGATATACTAGAGGGGACCAAGCTTAGGTGGATAGCTTGTGTCAAGTCATGGGGACCCATACGTATCTTTGTGGGCTCGACCCAAGTCGAGGACGGGACACGCATACTGGGCTTGGCTATAAGAGGCCAAACCGGGTTAGCGGTGGCAACGCAAGTCCAACGGGTTCATATGCGTGTGTTGACCCGGGCTGGTAGGTAAGACGTTGTTGCATTATGTAGGTATAAGCTGTGCATTATTGGTGGTATCGAGTTGCCACTTTGGGGAGTGATACACCCCACTGTGGGGCCAGCACGAGTATCTACGAGTTAGGGAGCCGATTGAATGGGGGTAGTGGGTACACTTAGTGGAGATAGGGGCAGGCGGCACCTATGAAGGCAGCTAGGGGTGCACGAAACTACCATTATCATTATTAAGTTCTGTAGGCGGGATCAACCTTAGGGTGACTAGTGGTGGTGCAGTATAGCAATTATCTTATAGTGTTGGTGTAGTTTAGTAACTATCTTATAGTGGTTTAGGTGCGCTTTAACGATATCGTTGTTCATCTTGTTTCCTTGTTTACTCTGCCATACTCAATGGTTCATGGTCATTTCCTGATTTTCCAACTTATGCCTTAGCCTAGTTACTTTGGTAATTATATTGTTAAAGTTATCGCACTCGCCAGACTTTATGTATGACCCCCTTCGTTTCCTCCTCTTTCTTCCTTTCCCCCCTCCCCCAGGTGCTCAGGTTGGAACTAGCACCAATGGAGCTTGATTTTGGACAGCTGTGCATCTTGCTTTTAGAAGATTGCTTGGATCGCTGAAGTAAAGTTCAGCCTCACTTTTATTTATTGCTATTTTATATTGGGGATTATGTCTTTCAATTTATGTACTTTGAGTTGGTCAAGATGGATATTATGTGCTTTGACTCTGGGTTTGATGATGTAATCAAACTTATGTATTTTCCGCTGCATTGAAATTAAGTTTTAAAGTTTTAGTACTGTTTAAATATCTGTCTTGTTGTTAAGTTTCTGTTCTATACACACTTAAAATGCTCCATGGAAGTTAATGCATTCCCTTTGTGAGTGATATTAATGGACGTGGGGTGTTACAACTATCCAGATGTGTTGATGTACCCTAATGATTTTAAGCATTTTCAAGCTCTCAATAAAGATTTATTTCTATTATATTTTGTTCCGCTGCTATGTGAGACTCTATGTTGTGTTGGTTCTTCTTCTTTCTTCTTTTCTAGCTTTATTTCTTATCTCACCCTCTAATTTCTTTCCAATAACTATCTGGTGTTTTTGATACTTGAGTTTTGGTAAATAATGTGGGTTATGTATTATTGTCAGAATTCGAGCATCGATTTCATTTACCGGGTCGTTACATAAATGATATACGAAAATGTAAATGTATGCATATGGTTATATGTGTTAATGTCCAGTATCTAATTATGCAAAAGCATCAAACATACACTTAGGATTTGAGTAATTAGTTTTATATTAATGAGTGCACATTCGATATTCGAATTACGATCGCATTTTCGAACGTATATTTTGATGTTAACATATATAAACATGCAAGATCAAGTGAATATGACGATCCATCTTTCCATTTTTATAAAGACCCAGAAATTCAAACACTTTGTCTTTGAACATCGTTAATATTTGAAATATGGTTAAATTTTATAACTTGTTAAACATCATTTAATTGATCAATAATGATAAGTAACTTATTCTTTGGAAAAATATTGATAAAATGACTGAAAATCGTTTTATCGATAAAATACTTTTAAATGTCAGAACTTGCTCAATTTTTTTACACACTGTAATAACCTGGAAAATGTGAACCAATTTAAATTTTTTATATCAGGTTATTACCAAAGAATTTGAATAATTGAAATAGCCTATTTCAATAAAATATAGAATTGGGTATAGTATTGCAGTTTGAAATTTTGAATATAAACTTTGTCTGACTGTACCAGGTGGAAAATATAACGGATTTTAGCGAAACTGAAAATATTTAAATCCGTTTAAGAATACCTTTCTAACGAATCCGAAAAATCGAAATTTCATAACGGAAATCAAAAGTTATGGCCAATTGAATTTTCAGAAAGGTCGCTAGATAGCATATATAGCTCTCGAAAATTGATATTTTGCATACGACCTCGGAATTCGACGATACCACTTTTGTTGGGTCCGGGATGTCAAATTATTGCTAAGTTTCAAATTTCATAATTTTTGAAGCTAGTATGTGAGTGGGGCAAAAGAAAATGTGATTGGTCAAATTCTGTAAAAATGGGTCGACCTAAAAATGGCCGTTTTTCAAACGAGCTCAGAATTCGACGAAACTGGTTTTATTAGGACCGTATCGTCAAAACAAAGCTAGATTTATTTTTCTGGAATTTTTCGATTCAGTTTGTGGCCCTGGCAAATTGAAATGTACATTTAAATTAAATATCGAATGTTCTATATTTTAAATTGAAAAATAACTGACTATAACAGTCGAATTGGCTAACGAAACATATCCCATTGTGTCCGGAATGGGGGTATTTAGCTAGGGGCAACAGTCGTTGGGTTTAAAAAGGAGTTCGTTTGAGAAAACACTATTTAAAATTTACTATATAGCTCGGACCAATAGGATTTTTTTCTTTTAAAAAATAAATAAATAAAAACACGAAGAAAACCCTAGCCGCCAGCGATTGAACGACGCACGAAGCACGAGACTTCCCACCGATTTTGCCGCCGCCTCAATCGATTTCGCCGCCTCCGCCAGTTGAAGCTTCTGACCGCCTTCGCCTCCTCTATCAATCCGACCAAGCCACGCCTCCATCCATCAACTGTAGGCGTCGAATTTCGACCAGGAAGTCGCGCCCTTTAGAGCACCGCCGCGACCCACAGGAGCCACCGAATCCATCGCCACCACCGCCGATCTGAAGGTGATTCGTAGCTCTCTGACGCAGTGTGGTCTGATCGAAGCAACGAGGTACGGTTTGGCTTAAAAATCAAGACCTAGTTTTGAAGCTTTGAAAACTTTTCTGATATAAATTTCTGAAATGAAAATAACACTTTTAAGTGTTGCAAAACTTTGAAAAATAATATCTTTTTCGTTCTTTAACGAAATTTGATGAAACAGGAGACACCGTGACCGCAAGGAGGCTCTCTACATCCTAGAAGAAGCCGCGGATTTTTCTGACCTTCCTACGATTTTTAGCACTTCAATAACCAATGTGAGGAATCTAAACTATTTGTGTGAATGAAATCATGTTGTATAAATTGTATAAGCGAAGTGTAAATTATATACGCGTTGTATACCTCATGTACATGTGTGGTATAAGTTATATTAGCGATGTATAAATTATACAAGCGTTGAATGAAACATATATGCTTTGAATTGTGATGAAATGCAAGTGAATTATTATATTATGTATATATATACTCCCCTCGTCCACAGACCATGGACGATATTTATTGCTTGTGATTGACGTGATATTATATGGAATGACGAATGGTTGGAAATAATTGTTTGTGGTTGATATTATGGTTGAAAAATACCTTTGTGGTTGAAAAATACCTTTATGGTTGAAAAATACCTTTGTGGTTGAAAAATACCTTTGTGGTTGAAAAATACCCTCTTGTGGTTGAAACAAATTAGAATAGGATTGTGGAATTGAAAATAAAACATGCCGCCTACGTGCGAGCTAGATGCATGATCCCCATTGTCAAAAACTGCGAGGTTTTAAGGTAGAGCGAGGAACCGTACTAGGGAAGGTCCCGGTTTTAACTACCCTGCCGTTATGCTGCCGAAATTTTCTGAAATATTCATGTGTTAGAATAATTTTCATTCGTTGAAATAAATTACATAAACTATATCAAATATTCATGTGCTGAGTTGCAATTCATTCGTTGAGTTGAAATTCATGTGTTGAATATTATTTGAATTTGAACAAATAGCTTTTGCGATAAAAATCACATCTTTATATATATACAAACTATATCGAATATTCATGTGTTGAGTTGAAATTCATGTGTTGAATATTATTTGAATTTAAACAAATAGCTTTTGCGATAAAAATCACATCTTTATATATATACAAACTATATCGAATATTCATGTGTTGAGTTGTGATTCATTCGTTGAGTTGAAATTCATGTGTTGAATATTATTTGAATTTAAACAAATAGCTTTTGCGATAAAAATCACATCTTTATATATATACAAACTATATCGAATATTCATGTGTTGAGTTGCGATTCATTCGTTGAGTTGAAATTCATGTGTTGAATATTATTTGAATTTAAACAAATAGCTTTTGCGATAAAAATCACATCTTTATATATATACAAACTATATCGAATATTCATGTGTTGAGTTGCAATTCATTCATTGAGTTGAAATTCATGTGTTGAATATTATTTGAATTTAAACAAATAGCTTTTGCGATAAAAATCACATCTTTATATATATACAAACTATATCGAATATTCTTGTGTTGAGTTGCAATTCATTCGTTGAGTTGAAATTCATGTGTTGAATATAATTTGAATTTAAACAAGTAGCTTTAGCGATAAAAATCACATTTTTATATATATACGAACTCTAGATAATATTCATGTGTTGAGTTGCAATTCATTCGTTGAGTTGAAATTCATGTGTTGAATATTATTTGAATTTAAACAAATAGCTTTAGCGATAAAAATCACATTTTTATATATATACGAACTATAGAAAATATTCATGTGTTGAGATGCAATTCATTCGTTGAGTTGAAATTCATGTGTTGAATATTATTTGAATTTAAACAAATAGATTTAGCGATAAAAATCACATTTTTATATATATACGAACTATAGAAAATATTCATGTGTTGAGTTGCAATTCATTCGTTGAGTTGAAATTCATGTGTTGAATATTATTTGAATTTAAACAAATAGCTTTAGCGATAAAAATCACATTTATATATATACAAACTATATAGAATATTCATGTGTTGAATTGCAATTCGTTCGTCGAGTTGAAGTTCATGTGTTGAATGTTATCGTATTTTAAAATAAATTGAATAGACAATAAAAACTACACCTTTATTGTAAATATGAAGTGTTAAAAACATTCACGTGTTGAATAAATATTTTTGATGATAAAAATATTTCTTTTATCTTGTATTTGCTTAGATAAAAATACACACGTGTTGAAATAAATAATAGTTTGCTAGGAATATTATTATTAGCTTTGTTCTGCATATATATTCATGTGTTGAACATGATAAATGGATTAGCTGTAGAGTAAAGAAATTATTTGCGTGCCCAACAAATAGGTAAACCTTGATGAATTGGCTGCGCAATTTTATTTATATATCAACTCCTGTGAATGTCATTGGATGCGGAGTGCTGGTTATTCTGTGTGAAATAATAAACATCGCCATAGGATAGTAACAATTAATTTTGAACTACACTACATGGCATACTTCATGACGATAGGCATACTTCATCATATTCCACATAAGCAATTGGAGCTTGTGTGACGAGGTGGAAGATTTACCATACAAGCAAGAGGCTTGTATGGCGATGACTATATACTACAGGTTGAACTGATGACTGATATGGAGTATATAAATTATAACGATAAATTGCCAGATTAATAAAAACCCCACATGGGTCTGGAGTTGACAATAATCACGTCGCCCTAGTTATTAGATACGGCACATGGACTATTTGTTTCCATACGGAAACGGGGTGACGAGAATTTATTCTCTGGAGTGATTATCTGTACATGCTCCCCCGTAAACACCAGAATATATCACTATAAATATATGAATGCTTTTTAGGATTTATTGGGTACCTAACACGGCCCAATAAATTTCCAAACCCCTCCCCGTACAAAGGAGGTTATGGCGAAATTTTTCGAAAGATTAAGGCGTTAGTGAAAAATTTGAAGTGAAAACGAAGTTGAAAATATAGAATGAACTATAGTTGAAATTATAGAATGAACTATATTTATATATATAAATATAATTAAAAGGAATATAGGCCGTGCAGTTCGTGTTTCGGAATCGTAATTTGAAACGATTAGTGCGAGAAATCCGACCATCGGATTTTCCCGAAACCGCAACCGCTGGGTTCGCCTTGGAAATATCATTCCAACGACACCAACCTTGTAAAAATCCAACGGTTGGATTATCCGGAATGTTTAATTCAAATCCGAAGGAAAACAGCGCCAGAACCGTTTATATTTATATATAAATATAAATATAATTAAATTAAATCGAATAACGACGCTGCAGTTCGAATTTTGAAACCGTAACTTCAAACGACTAGTGTGGAAGATCCTACCGTCGGATTTTCACGAAACTGGAACCGTTGGGTTCGCTTTGGGAATATCTTCCCAATGATGTAGACTTTGTAGAAATCCAACGGTTAGATTTTCCGATATGTGCAAAACAAATTAGGGGAAAAACAGCGCCAGTGCCACGACACGACCTGAAACGTCGTTTAATTAAATATGGCCATTTTTAAATAAATAAAAACGGCGAAAAATCGTTATAAAACATTATAAGCAACATTGATTGAAAATAAACCAATTGGGCTTGAATTGTTTGATATTTGATGGTTGTATGTGTTTTGCACGAAAATAACACTAAAGAACTGAAAGATGGATGTCGAATAATATAACCATATAAAGAATCGATTTAAATTCTAATGACGTTAATTATTTGAAAAGGCCGAGCTAACCCTCATTTCAAATAATTATCGAGCGATTCGAATTGGAAAATGCAAAGACGATTCAAGACCGACGATCTTCGTATCGGTTGGATGGGCGCTATTGAGGTTCCTAACCGGAGTAGCTACCAGAAAGGGACGGAAGTATTAGCCGTCTGAACGTATGTGTTGATTGTACGGATATACGAGGAATTGACGCCTCCGGTTTCGTTCAGACCCAGAGCGGACTTGTAAATGGACTATCTGTCTGACATTGGATTTTGTTCTATACTGATTGATCTCTGTTAAATATATATCTGTTTGGCAGCGGAGAATTTATTCTTTTTCTTAACGCCCTTCTCTGAGACGTACGAGCTCAGGGGTTATATATCGATGGAAATCAATCGTATGGAGTGGACTGCCTATGTGGCATGCCAAGATGCTGTGATCAAGGCTTCTGTTGCAAAGCAAAGTCTTATGGAAGATGATCAAAGCACGGTCTACGCAGCCTAGCTTTGTGTATTTCGTAGATTCGCGAGCCTCACACCCCAGTATGAGTTAAAAACGAGATACGGACTGCAGGGAGAGCACAACGTTTCTTTCTAGCTATGGTGGTGTCAGTGACTTACCAGCCCTGACATTTATATCTATTTTTCACCTATGTGGTTGTTGAAATGCGAGGCGCCTCGATTATAGGTCTGCAAGGACCGGGAAACGTGTGTTCAGGAATACTAATCCTCAAACTTAAGAGAGGACCGGCCCTGAAGCATCCAGGGGTTACCCAGAATGTGTAGTCCTGAGGCATTTGCTAGAGTGTCTCAAAGCGGAGAGGAGCTTGCCCCTTGCCTCGACTCATGACGGAAATCCAATTTCCAATACGAAATAACGGACTCGATTGTAGAACTAGTATGGCGACATAGTGGTATGGGGCACTTATGCCGTCTATGATTGATATTTATGATGCTATTCGTTTTTGAAACATATAGGCACTAGTAATAATATCAAATGATTTTTCTTTAAACGTATCAAGCATTTTTGGGTATTATAAGGTAAAACTCTATCCTCCGGCTTGCGTTGCATTGTGTGATGGGACCTGAGTCTTATAATGGCTTCATTCTTTCTAAAAGCATTGCGTTGTTTTAAAAGAATTTACTTTGTTTTAAATGCACTAGCAATCACTGGAGTAAACCCGTTCCGCGAAAGTGGCGTGGTCCTATGATTTTCTATTACTGTTGTTTAATTGTTAAATAGATTCCTCATACCAGTCCCCATGACTGACTCGTTGTTTGTTTCACTTTGCAAACGCGGGTGTCCTTATTTTCACACGGGCAGCCTAGTTCACAGGTGACAGGTTGTTTTTTTGGCTCTGCACTGCTGCATAGAGTGCATTTTTGGCTTATGGCGAGGCTGACTTCATAGAGATGACTTTGACATTTTCCGCCATTACTGTACTTATATTATGATTCCGCCACGGGCGATGCAGACTGATTTACTTTCCATATTTCTTATTATATGTATATGTACCGCCTTCGGCGATGTAAACTGATACCCTTATTATGTCTCACTGCATGTATGTATTCCGCCTCTGGCGATGATGACTGATCACTTTCCTTTTTATCTACTAAGTTATATCCTGCGCTATGCTATTCTGATGTTATCACATGTTGTGATTCCGCTGTCATATCCATGTAAAATTATTCTATTTATTGTTTCTGCTATTATCTGTTCTCTGCTATGATGATTAATGTGTTATATTCCGATGATTATCCTTAATACCACCCCTCGGATTTTGGGATCGTCGCAGTTGGTATCAGAGCTTTGGTTAACCTTAGTTCCGGGATCTAACACATTAAACACCTCGTCAGAATAGAATCAGTAGTGTTCTAATGCGAGTAGCTCATTAGAGATAGGATTAGCAATGTCCTAGAATGAGCTAAGCAGATTAGCAAAACAATTTGATCAGTACATCATCATTTCCTTTCCTTATGTTCCCCTGCTTTATCATTTATGAAAATTATCAAATCTGTGAGCTTGACTCTTTTCTTGCTTATACAGTATTCTCTTAGATGGCTACACGAGCAGCATCAGCTAGAGGAGGCCGTGGAGGCCGAGGAGAGGCAGCATGAGGACGGGGGAATATCCCCGTAGTTGTGGAAGGCCCTATTGTTCAGCCACCAGCACCCGAGGACTTTGAGCTAGACAAAGTAGCGAAGAGGTACATGAACCTTGGGGGAAAACCCTTTACTGGCACTGGTACAGTGACCGAGGCTATAGCTTGGTTGAAGACCTGTGAGAAAATCTTTGAAGGCATGGGTATGGGAACCAACAACAAAGCACGACTTGGTATTTGGCTCCTACAGGAGGAAGCAGAGCTGTGGTGGGATGCCATTATCTCAGAAGATGCAGCAGGTACTGTCAGGACTTGGGAGCAATTCAGAACTATGTTCAATGAGAATTTTGTACCTGAACAGGCTCTAGAGAGGATGCGAGAGCAGTTTGCTAATCTCCAGCAAGGAGATCTCTCTATTCAGGATTACCATAATAAGTTCACCCTGTTGTCGCACTATGCTCCTGAGCTGATTATGACCAACAAAGCAAAGAACAAGAGATTCATATTTGGGCTAAAGCGCAAGTACCATGACAGAGCTATGAGCAACATCAAACTCTCCTTTTCAGAATTGGTAGAAATGGCTTGCAATTATGAAGATATGGATGAAAGACACGCTAGCCAAGACCGCTCCAAAAGCCAAGCTGGAAATAAGCGCAAGGCTTCAACAGATCAACCCGAGTCTAGCATTACCGCGACCGCTACTCAGAAACCTGCAAAGATCCCCAAAGGAAATTGCTACAACTGCGGGAAGCCAGGTCATTTTTCTAATGTATGCAAAGCCCCGAGGAAACCAAAGGCAAACGACTCAGCCGAATGCTACAACTGCCATAAGAAGGGGCACTATAGCAGGAACTGTCCTCTGAAGCAGAATGCACAAGTGTCTCATGTGTATGACGGGAAGACCCCGCCAGCTACCACCGATGGATCAGGTAAACCCGACGTCTTGGGAGGTACCCTTACCATAAAAAATATTCCTGTTTCTGTACTTTTTGATACTGGTGCATCACGTAGCTTCATTTCTAGTAACATTGTTCACAAGCTAAAATTGAATCTAAGGAAGCTTAAAGAACCAATTAAAGTTCAAAATCCGATAGGAGGGTCTACTATTCTCGGCTCATATTGTAATGTACCCGCCTCATATTCTTGTTATCAATTTCCTTTTAAAGTGATTGTCATGGACCTTTCCGAATTTGATATTATACTGGGACTTGACTGGTTGAAAAAATATAAGGCCGAAGTTTGATGTGCCGTAAGAATCGTTAAAGTCGAAACGAAGCTTGGACCTATATATATACCGTGTCTTGGCTCAGAAATTAATAGAACAGAATTTTGGCCTTCTTTAGAAGTTACTCCCCCTTCATTAGAAAAGATATCGGTCGTTAAAAATTATGCGGATGTGTTTGAAGAAGTAGAAAACTTACCGCCGCAAAGAGAAATTGAATTTAGAATAGATCTAATTCCTAATGCCCGACCAGTAGTACATCCAATTAGAAGAATGGCCCCGAAAGAAAAAGAAGAGATAGGTAGTCAAACCCGAGAATTGCTTTGGAAAGGTCTGATTAGACCGAGCTTTTCAGAGTGGGGAGCAGCAGTAGTATTTGTCCCGAAATCAGACGGTACTCTAAGACTTTGCGTTGATTACCGAGATCTCAATAAACAAACACTGAAGAACAAGTATCCCTTGCCCCGAATAGACGATCTGCTGGATCAATTAAATGGAGCAACAGTATTCTCCAGAATGGACCCAGCTACAGGTTTCCACCAATTACGTATAGCCGAAGACTGTGTTCCTTTGACAGCCTTCAGGGGTCCCGACTTATTCTACGAATGGTTAGTAATGCCGTTCGGCTTGTGTAACGCTCCGGCATATTTCGTCGATCTTATGAACAGAGTGTTCCATGGTGTATTGAATAAATTTGTTCTAGTCTTCATCGATGACATTTTAATCTGCTCCAAGTCGGAAGACGAACATGAAAAACATTTAGAACAAGTGTTGAAAATTCTAAGGAGAAATGTCTTACAAGCTAAATTTTCTAAGTGTGTCTTCTGGCAGGATGAAGTTAAATTCCTAGGCCATGTCGTATCGAAAGAAGGGATTGCTGTAGATCCAAGCAAAATTACAGCGATTCAGAACTGGAAACAACCTACTACCCCCACAGAAGTTCGAAGTTTCCTTGGATTGGCTAGTTAATATCGGAAATTCGTTTAGGATTTTTCAAAGATATCTGGTGTATTGATAAAGCTTACAAAGAAGCATGAGAAATTCAAATGGACTCCCGAATGTGAAGAAGCTTTCCAGGAGCTGAAACTGAAGTTGACAACCGCTCCAGTATTGACAATTATAGAAGGTAACCAAGACTTGACTGTATGGACAGATGCTTCTTGTTAGCCTGCTTTGTGACCAGACTATCCAAAGCCAGGGACATGGGTACGAGCTTACATTGACTGGCGATCACTTGAGTGGAGTGATGGAAAGCTGCAAAACTTGAATTATTCATGTAAATGTCACCGGATCGGATCCCCCATTCGAATCGGGTCGGATCCCTCCTTTCGGATCGGATCAGATCCCCCTCCCCGGATCGGATCGGAGTATCCTCTACCCGAACCGCCTGAAGTATTCTGCATAGAAGTGCATGCAGGGATTCTGCTCGAACAACCGGTTCGGTTCAGATCCGATCCGACTGGACCTGCTTCTGCACACGGAGTTTGACCTCTTCTCTTGGCATAACTGATTCCTACAATTGCGGATCGGACTCCATTTGGAAAAGCACGACCTGGTAACCACTTTTCCACGTTCTCCACTACTTCTGAGATCTCCTCCGGTCATGCCACGTGGCCCATCCGAACCGGAACCGCCCAGAGCTTCTCTACAGCTATAAATGCACCACAACATGGCCATTTGAGGGGACTTTTGGCCTCAAGGAAGCTCTATCTATTTCGTCCATGGCTACCAACGAAGAGCCTTCACCCTCTTTAATAAAATCAATGAATTCGGAGAGTATTATTCATTGTAATTGAGTGCTTGAGCGTCAATACTAATTGTATTTGTAATTTCTGAATGAATTGAGAAACTATGAAGTGGATGTAGGCTTGTTAACGCCGAACCACTATAAATTCCGTGTGTTGATTGATTTTTCTTGCTTTTTGTTCATGATTCCTCATTATTCTCTACAAAACATTATCAATTGGGTGTTAGGACCATTTTTTGGTCTAACATTTTTGGTGCTTTCACTGAGAAATGGAGATTCTCAGCGCTTAAGTATTCTCCAATCTACTTATTGGATTGCCAAGTCCGATGAGGAAATCCTATGAATTCTATTTACTTTGCAATTGTGGAGATTAACAGAAATGAAGTCGCCACCATGCCATGTAGAAGCAATCGCTGAAGATCGAAAACAGAGTCCAGCAAAGCTTTTGGATCAGATGCAGGCGAAGAGACAGGTTCGGATGCAGGCGAAGGGACAGGTTCGGATGCAGACGAAGAGATCGGATCGGATGAAGGCAAAGAGACCAGATCAGATGCAGTTGAAGCCCTTGGATCGGATGTAGATGAGGCGCAGTCCAATCTCCCATAGGGGGTCGGATCGGGTCTTACCCAACTTGAAAAAGAACGTTTGATCCGAACCAGAGGGGGAGATCCGAACCGGCTGCCTGCTGATGACATACCCGATCCAATCCGATTCGATAACATACCCGAACCAACCCGAAGGCATATCCCCGATCCGAGCTGCATGGGAAGGCCCGAACCGAACCAATGATGCATCTCCAAACCGAACCGAAGAGGGTGCCACGACCCGAACCGCAGGAAAATGGAGATGCAGGGTAGGGAAGACCAATCCGAACAGGAGGAGGAGATCCGAACCGGCTCTTTCATATATACCGAACCGACTAGCTAATGACGTCTCCGATCCGGCTCGGAGGAACTAGTCCGATCCGACCCGATCTGAAGACAATCTCCGAACTGCAAATTTGAAGGCATGATCCGATCCGACCCGAAACAGCTATTTTTGGAAAAAAATACATTTTTAAGATCATTTCAGAAAAGGCTCCATCTTCCAAAATCGAAAAAATCGTGTGGTGCCCACATTTTCGAACTAACCGGTTAGGTCGATCGCCGCCGGGACTGCGGGGCCCCGGACCCCCGCCGGCGCTGCGCCCGGACCCGCTGACGGCCTCGCCTTCGGCTCGACGTATATTTTGACCAATAGTAATCATCAAAGTTTGTTAATGAAGATAAGGTGGATAGTCAAAGAATATGACAACCAAATGGCAACGATTAGGATTCCTCCAGAAGCCATAGCCTCTATTTGCCGATGCCATTCAATGGGAGGAGCTGTCAGTCAGATTCAGCTTGCTATCAATGACAGTATACGAGATAATGATTGTCTAATAGTAGCCTCATCTTCTGGAACTCCGATAGTGTAGATTTCAGCAATGCAACTGATGTTGTTCCCTAATGAGTAGTGACCATTCCATTTATATGACTTAAACCTGTCCAATCGGCGGAGCATCGAATGACAGTTATATAGAACAGTTCGAACACTACTTCAAAGATGATTCATATAATCTTAGTGACCATGATTGTCAATAGTGGGATACCAGAAAGCAGCTAAGGATCCCAACATCCCAAAGCTACACTTCAATTGTATGATGAGATGAATAAAATGTCCTGCGTCTCACCTCCCGAAGAACTTAGCTAACCTTTGCAATGGCTATTTGCTGTCAATCGCATTGACGAAGACTGATTTCCATCGAATAAGGGTTAGGTCAACATATTTGATGCCCAGCGATAGGTAACAGCTGAACCCCTGCAGGCCATGATTGGACATATGAATCTTTGCTCGGACGATAGCAACTTGACTACTCACCAGTCACCATATGACCTTTGTCAAGAGATGAGAGTTCGAGATCAAAACAAATATGAATCGACCGTTAGCTCTCGACTTCATACATAAATCGTGATAGAAAACATGAACATTACTTCAAGCCTTGGAAGCCATGCTATTGTAGTCAAGTTTATCTGACTAAGGTCTAAACTGACCAGCTCTAGCGGCGATTAGAGCTTACATTACACCCTGGTATCTATTGCTAAAATTCCTAATGAAAGATGGAATGGGAATGGTCCATGGCGACCATGTTACTGGAAGAGCCTGCTATTTAGCTAATTAGGAGATGATACTCGATGGAGGTGGCAAGTTAAAGGTTTAGAGCACTTAAGCCTGGATGTTGATTGATTATCTGTGCATTAGATCTTATTCCCAACGTGGGACTAAAGGCATATTTGCGGATGGATGAGATATGACTATCACCCTAGCAGCCATGACTCCCTTATACTCAATCCTTGCCCTTAGCATGGGGGCAAGAAGGCGATTCAAATAAGATGCGACCTCGTCATTCGCTTATAGTATTTACCTAATTGCCTTTGTCACTCCAAGTCCTTTTTCAAGGTCTGTTCATTCTTGGGACCGCCACCCCACAACGGTTTGAAAAGACGTTCATCGCCAGCTAAAGATTTTGACAGCCATCCGCTGACAGAGATGTAGTGAGGAAAAATGGACCTGCAAAGAGCGTGCAATGCCATCTTCGCACAGAATGATATTCATTCCTTTAGCAGGATTACTTTTTAACCATGACTCTTATATTTCCATGCTTTATGAGTTATTGATGTAACTAACTCAGATGAATTTATATGTGAATGATGTAGGTACCCCAAATCTGGTACCGATCAAACTTTGAGCACCTACAGGAAGAATTATGGAGCATTGCCGTAACGAGCCCGATTGAACTGCTCGTTTACAGAGCCACGTCCTTCGCTTGAGAGAAGTTGTATACCTTAAGATGGATCCGAGGTGACCATCCACTCCTTGGCTCACACGTGGCAGATCTCTAGATAATTGTGCATCAATCATTGCATTTCAGAGTTGAGATCCGACTCCAGATGGACGCGGTTCGACCGTCCATACAATCAGATCCTGCAATCGATGCCATCGAATTACATAAATCCAAATAAAGGAGGCAGCACCGCCTATCAACATACTTATTTTCCAATCATGCATTTTTCCTTTACATACTTCTTGAGTTATTGACATGATTAACTCATGCAAATTCGTATATGAATGTTGCAGGTACCCAAGGTTTGGTACCGACAACTCCTGCCATAGTTTGATCGGAGGAATGTAAAGCTTTGGCGAACGTGATTCGACCCTTCACCCGCTTACTATTGGCCTAACGACAACATTCTAAAGCAAAAGAAGTTCGACCATTCATTCACCGACTCTTTGCCCTTGACGTGGGGGAAAGAGAGTAAATGCACACGAGTTCGACCTGTGTTATCCATATATGGACATACTAATGAGGCCTCCTCATCATCTATCCATTGATTCGCCACGCAAGACATAGAAATGTATTTGAGTGTGACATAATCACTCGGTAGATCACGACTCTATCCCTTGATCTGATGGGAAGAGTGCAACAGTGACGAGTACAATACCATGAACGAGATAACTTTTACCTTCGAAGTGGGGGCAAAAGAGATATGTTAAGACGAGGATGAGTATGACTCGACCACTCTCTAATGACGTATCTAACTCTTTCCCATGCTTCAGAAGGGAGGAGTATAAACTCAATAGGGGTGAGAACCGATCATCCCAGATGGCGATCTTTGCCCTTGACATGGGAGAAAAGGGATGATGCCAAGGCAAATGTGACCCGACTGTTTGCCCGACTAACTCTAATCCTCAGAGCTTGGATATGAGTATAAACTTAGGACGAGTGTGACAGGCGCGCCAAGATTTAAGACCACTCGATCCACAACTCTAACCCAAACTGACTTTGGGAGAGTATAAAGGACGAACCGCGACGTCCATAACTCTAACTCTCACGACTTGAGAGAGAGTATAAATCTGTTGGGTTAGTGTGAATGGTGCACCTTGACTTAAGATCACTAAACCCATAACTCTAACTCTCACGACTTGGGAGAGAGTATAAAGGACAATGCTGCGACGTGCATGCAATCTTCATTGCCCTCCGACCGAGGACAGGATTATAAAGGACTTACGGATTGGACAACCGAATGACTTAATCCGGTTCCCATCAACGCTGGGGGCACGGACATAGATTTCTGAATTTACTTCAAACACGCTTCGGACGCGACCCGTGTTTCAAAATTAAACGGAGGCTACAGACACTATACCTCCAAACTACGACACCTGACACTTTGACATTTAATAATTCTATGCTAGATAGATTAGCACTCAACATGTTTTCATTTCGAGCTACAATTGCTTGTAACTTAAAGATTGACTTAGTAGCTTGCAAGACTAAGCTCACTATTCTTTTTCGAATTGCAAGATTATGTACAGATACAAAGCAAAGACACAAGGGATACTTGCGTACAACAACAAAGAGGTCGTGTTTGAAGGAATGACATCGACTTCTAATGCTAAGCTTCCCACACGACTCAATGCAATCACCGAAAGGAGGTCCTAAGAGTGATATATCAAATCAACATACACACCCATGTGTGACTGGCCATAGCCCAAGTGCAACGACGAGTGCTACCTCGCAAATACGTTGAATGGAAAACGTGATAACTCGAGCACTTCGATAACTCGAGCACATAAGCTTATAAAGCAATGTCTCTTTTCCATGCATCCATGTCTAAATTTGAATGGGAGGTGATACAACTACCGACCTTTCGCCATTACCCCTGGACTGGGGCCGCATTGCTGCTTGAGGGCCACAAAATGGATGCAGAATGAACGTCCATTTGCTAGTCCAGACCGAATTCCCGGTTGAAAGACCCCATATAAAGGAGGACGCCATTACTTTGACCTCTAACTTGCGAGGAGGCAAATTGCCTGACACTCAAACTCAGAGGCTAAGAAGAAGGAAGATAGAAATTTCTTCCGTGCCGAGGATATTGGCACAGAAGGCGCTTGGAACGAAGGAAGTCAGCAAATTTCTTCTTGCAATGATCCCTCAGCATGTCAAGCTAGATATGAAATAGATGGTACCCTCGCTGATTTGAGAACTCATATGGCTCAGTGAGACAAACTTCTCTGGAAACGAGAGAAAATGATGGATAACTTTTTTACTTGGATAGATGGAAAGCCGAGTAACTATGGCTAACTCGCTGGAGCGAGCACCATGGAAATTCAAGCGACAACGAACTTGGCTCAAACACTCCTTGCTCCATGGTCCAGATCATATGGGACCCTAGGACAAGTTGGCATAGTCGTCATTAATGAAACAAGATGCAACCAACCTCCTCCCAGGCATTTGTAGCATGCAACTTTCGACTGTAACATTTTGGATGAAAATGATGGATATGCAAGAGCCACCAAAAAATTAAACGAAGCCCGACCAACCTTTGCTCCAATTCGGAGGAATGTTTAAAATCCATCTCAACCTCAACATGAGGCTCCCCATGTAAGGGGAAGACGAGAGCATTCGAGAAAGCTATAGTCTAACTTCATTGCCATCCGACTCCGAACCTCAAAGCTTGGATGGGAGACCAAGGACTAACATGAGCTGGACACGAATAAATCATTTTCTATCAAACTCTAACTCACAGCTCGATGAGGGAGTATGAATTCAGAGAACACGTGGATTTGATGACCACCGTTTAGTAAAATCCCCATGGATGGGGAGTACGGGATAAGAGCTTTGAACATCATCATCTGACTATCCGCCAGCTTTAGGCACATTTACGATTATCTGAGCTTCATAATAACCTAGACTATAAGCAGAAGAATGGCTCCTCAAGAACAACCTTCATACATCCAAGTAGCGAATCACCATCCAGAATTAAAAAAAGAAGAAGCCTGATTGACTGCTATTACATATGCGCAACTAAGAAGCCAGAAACCGGCTTCCACCCAATTTAAGACTTCGTACCGGGGGCACTAGCGCTAAATTAGGTAATTAGCGACAAATTCTCAAAGATGAGGGCCAAATTGGCAACATTAATTGATGCTTCAACAGAGATCAGACGAGACGCTGCACGCATTCCTTGAAAGAATCAACGCCGCAATGGCATCGGCATATCGACCTGGACCATATATAGCATTGATTGCTGTAGTATCCGGTATTCTGGATATCTCAAACTTCAAAATCTCTTTGCATCGAGACCCACCAAGAGGACTTGGTGGATTCACCTTTGAAACAAACCTCGGTATCTCTCTGCCATGAGATTCTCCTAGAAACGTTGGAAAATCCTATCCTGAGACAGACAGATTCGTGCAATAAGAGTGTGCTAATGTTGAAATGGATGATCTCAATGTCTTCACGACAGAATGGAGCACCATCTGACTCTTGAAATAATAAAGGAAAAAGAAAAGCCCTAGGAAAGACTAACAGGAATTTACAATTCTGGAAATGACCAATGTCATTAATCGGGCCCGCGGTCTTGATTGTCAAGCTTAATGGAACCAAGCATGGGAGATAGACTCAACAAGACTATGATGGCTATTTCTGATTATGCCGAAGCATGAATGAAGGAGCTCGAATAACTCACTAACGATGTTCGCTCGCTTGCAAGATTGATGAGCTTACTCAACTCTGCAGCTGATGCGAGGAGAGTATCTAAGTTTGCTGATATACTCAATAAGGCGATCACTGCTTTTTGGCTAAACAGATGGGTTGACCCCAACGCGAATGTGATTCGACCATTCGCATATACAACTCCAACCCTTGATGACTTGGGAATGTGCACATAATGACACGGGGTGACTAATATTGTTGAACCTACATACCTAACCCGATGCGGCAGAAAAAAGTATAAAGGCTAAAAGATTGGATGTCCAATTGACCTATCATAACCCCCAACAATGCTGGGGGCATAAGAACTGACTTCGCTCGTCCTCCACTAATGCTAGGAACATCAACTTCAACCGACAGATTGACTTTAAACATGACCCTGACTCAATGCATGATTCAGAACATATACATTATATCTTTAGAATATGACGTGATTCATCCCGACCATCCAAGTGAGCGAAATTACGGATCAAGCAAGAATTCAAAGACTTGATCTGCAACTGCATCAAATGGAGAGTATGATGAACTCCTCTGTTGCCTTACAATTGTGATAATCCTACCAGCTATTGGCTTGCATGTTTTCAACAACATCTCGTACTGACTCGTATGTGATCACAGGACTATAAAACAATCTGAAGTGATTATGGCTTTCGGATGCACTATTATTACGATTAGATCCAATCATGGAGTCCTAGATTAATATCCTGATATCGAGGTAGTCCAAATCCAAGCAAAAATGACAAATTCATATGCCGACTCTGATGCGCTCTATCCGAACGGTCCAGATGCTAGCTCAAGATATGAAGATTCTGACACCATACTATGACTTGGACGGCTATTGTATACATTGACTTATACATTAAAGAAATCTTAACTTAGTAATGCACTTGACTTGTTTAGGAAGATGGCGTCGTTTGGCATCAACTTTTACATGTACGATCTCACACGGGAGCCAAACATACCGCATGACCTATGATGAAGGAATTCTACCTCTTGATTCGACGAAGTCTAAATGATTACTTGATCATCTTGACCACTCTAGCCATGAAATTTGGCCCGATAAGCATCAACGGAAGCAATGCGGCATATGACAAGCCATTTATACAGAAAAAGATCCAAAAAGATTCATCTCGACTTATTCGAAGCACATCTTATTTGCAACAAGATGTACTTTGGGGGGCAAAATGTTAGCCTGCTTTGTGACCAGACTATCCAAAGCCAGGGACATGGGTACGAGCTTACATTGACTGGCGATCACTTGAGTGGAGTGATGGAAAGCTGCAAAACTTGAATTATTCATGTAAATGTCACCGGATCGGATCCCCCATTCGAATCGGGTCGGATCCCTCCTTTCGGATCGGATCAGATCCCCCTCCCCGGATCGGATCGGAGTACCCTCTACCCGAACCGCCTGAAGTATTCTGCACAGAAGTGCGTGCAGGCATTCTGCTCGAACAACCGGTTCGGTTTAGATCCGATCCGACTGGACCTGCTTCTGCACACGGAGTTTGACCTCTTCTCTTGGCATAACTGATTCCTACAATTGCGGATCGGACTCCACTTGGCAAAGCACGACCTGGTAACCACTTTTCCACGTTCTCCACTACTTCTGAGATCTCCTCCGGTCACGCCACGTGGCCCATCCGAACCGGAACCGCCCAGAGCTTCTCTACAGCTATAAATACACCACAACATGGCCATTTGAGGGGACTTTTGGCCTCAAGGAAGCTCTATCTATTTCGGCCATGGCTACCAACGAAGAACCTTCATCCTCTTTAATAAAATCAATGAATTCGGAGAGTATTATTCATTGTAATTGAGTGCTTGAGCGTCAATACTCATTGTATTTGTAATTTCTGAATGAATTGAGAAACTATGAAGTGGATGTAGGCTTGTTAACGCCGAACCACTATAAATTCCGTGTGTTGATTGATTTTTCTTGCTTTTTGTTCATGATTCCTCATTATTCTCTACAAAACATTATCAATTGGGTGTTAGGACCATTTTTTGGTCTAACACTTCTATTAGAGGGCAAGGCGCAGTATTAATGCAAAAAGGCCAAGTGATTGCTTATGCCAGCCGTCAGCTGAAGCCGCACGAAAGAAACTATGCAACTCATGATCTTGAGTTATTAGCTATCGTGTTTGCTTTTAGAATCTGGAGGCATTATCTGCTGGGCGAGAAATTCGAACTATACACCGATCATCAATCCTTGAAATATCTGTTCACTCAGAAAGATCTAAATTTGAGACAACAACGTTGGTTAGAATTCCTTGCAGCATACGATTTTGAAATTCTATACACTTTAAGAAAAGCCAATGTTGTAGCAGATGCGCTCAGCAGAAAGAATGAAATCATTGCCAGTTTTATCATTACGTCTTCATTAATAGATAGGATCTCGGCCCTTCAAAAAGAGGATAATTTTGTTAAAGTAATGATCAAAAGGATCAATGAAGGCATAGACTCCAGCTTCTAAGTGGATAGTGAGGGCGTTTTGAGATTAAAAGGAAGAATTTGTGTTCCCGACATCTCCGAGCTAAAAAGAGAAGTGCTTGATGAATGCCACAAGTCCAAATTAAGTATCCATCCCGGTGTGAGCAAAATGTATAACGATATCAAACGCACATTCTGGTGGAAGGCGATGAAAAGAGATATCTCATTATATGTTAGCCGATGCCCCACTTGTCAGCTAGTTAAGAGTGATCAACAGAAATTGGCTGGATTATTACAACCCTTAGAAATTCCAGGATGGAAGTGGGAACAAATCTCGATGGACTTCATCGATGGCTTGCCTCGAACTAGAAAAGGAAACGACAGTATATGGGTAATCGTAGATCGCTTCACGAAGACCGCCCATTTCATACCTGTCCGATCCAACAGAACGGCTCAAAGTCTAGCACAGGTTTACTTCAAAGAAATAGTTAAACTACATGGGGTGCCGCTCAATATAGTCAGTGATAGAGATCCCCTATTTACTAGCAAATTCTGGGAAGCATTTCAGACGGAATTAGGAACCAAATTGAATCTAAGCACCGCTTATCACCCTCAGACAGACGGCCAAACTGAGCGGGTGAATAGAATTCTAGAAGATTTACTACGGGCTTGCGTTATCGATTTTGGAGGCTCATGGGAAGATCACTTACATTTAGCCGAATTCTCTTACAACAATAGCTATCAAACAAGTTTGGGAATGTCCCCATTTGAAGCATTATATGGTAGACCGTGCAGATTTCCCGCATGTTGGGTAGAACCTGGCAACAGACTTGTGTTAGGGCCCAATATGATTCGAGAAGCATCGGATAAAGTCGATTTCATTAAGAAGCGATTGAAAACCGCATAGAGCCGACAGAAAAGTTATGCTGATGCGAGAAGAAGGGATATATCGTTTGTCGTTGGCGATTATGTTTATTTAAGAGTTTCTCCAATGTTAGGAGTAATCAGATTTGGCAAGACTGGGAAGTTGGCACCGAGATTTATTGGTCCCTTTCCTATACTTGAACGGATTGGAACTCTTGCATATAGGGTTTCATTACCTAATTGGTTGCCTGGTGTACATGATGTGTTCCACATGTCACAACTCACAAAACATGTTCATGATCCAGATCTTGTTGTGGAAGAAGCAACACAACATGATATTGACATAACTCCAGAATTAGCACTCAGGAGAGAGCCATTAAAGATAGTTGGCAAAGAAACTAGAGAGCTAAGGAGGAAAAAGATTCATCTAGTCAAAGTGTAGTGGAGTAGTGATCCTAGAGACTGTACTTGGGAGACTGAGGAAAGCATTAAACAAGCCTACCCCAAATGCAGAGTGGACATCTCTGACTAACTCCGGTGCGAGGTACCTTTACAATACTTTGCATTTACATTTTATTTCCTACTTAGCTGTTATTTCCTTTTCGAGGACGAAAAGTTTTAAGTGGGGGGGATTGTAATAACCCGGAAAATGTGAACCAATTTAAAATTTTTATATTAGGTTATTACCAAAGAATTTGAATAATTGAAATAGCCTATTTCAATAAAATATAGAATTGGGTATAGTATTGCAGTTTGAAATTTTGAATATAAACTTTGTCTGACTGTACCGGGTGGAAAATATAACGGATTTTAGCGAAACTGAAAATATTTAAATCCATTTAAGAATACCTTTCTAAGAATCCAAAAAATCGAAATTTCATAACGGAAATCAAAAGTTATGGCCAATTGAATTTTCAGAAAGGTCGCTAGATAGCATATATAGCCCTCGAAAATTGATATTTTGCATACGACCTCGGAATTCGACGAAACCACTTTTTTTGGGTCCGGGATGTCAAATTATTGCTAAGTTTCAAATTTCATAATTTTTGAAGCTAGTATGTGAGCGGGGCAAAAGAAAATGTGATTAGTCAAATTCTGTTAAAATGGGTCGACCTAAAAATGGCCGTTTTTCAAACGAGCTCAGAATTCGATGAAACTGGTTTTGTTAGGACCGTATCATCAAAACAAAGCTAGATTTATTTTTCTGGAATTTTTCGATTCAGTTTGTGGCCCTGGCAAATTGAAATGTACGTTTAAATTAAATATCGAATGTTTTATATTTTAAATTGAAAAATAACTGACTGTAACAGTCGAATTGGCCAACGAAACATATCCCATTGTGTTCGGAATGGGGGTATTTAGCTAGGGGCGACAGTCGTTGGGTTTAAAAAGGAGTCCGTTTGAGAAAACACTATTTAAAATTTACTATATAGCTCGGACCAATAGGATTTTTTTCTTTTAAAAATAAAATAAAATAAAAACACGAAGAAAACCCTAGCCGCCAGCCATTGAACGAAGCACGAAGCATGAGACTTCCCTCCGATTTTGCCGCCGCCTCAGTCAATTTCGCCGCCTCCGCCAGTTGAAGCTTCTGACCGCCTTCGCCTCCTCTATCAATCCGACCAAGCCACGCCTCCATCCATCAACTGTAGGCGTCGAATTTCGACCAGGAAGTCGCACCCTTTAGAGTGCCGCCGCGACCCACAGGAGCCACCGAATCCATCGCCACCACCGCCGATCTGAAGGTGATTCGTAGCTCTCTGACACAGTGTGGTCTGATCGAAGCAACGAGGTACGGTTTGGCTTAAAAATCAAGACCTAGTTTTGAAGCTTTGAAAACTTTTCTGATATAAATTTCTGAAATGAAAATAACACTTTTAAGTGTTGCAAAACTTTGAAAAATAATATCTTTTTCGTTCTTTAACGAAATTTGATGAAACAGGAGACACCGTGACCGCAAGGAGGCTCTCTACATCCTAGAAGAAGCCGCGGATTTTTGTGACCTTCCTACGATTTTTAGCACTTCAATAACCGATGTGAGGAATCTAAACTATTTGTGTGAATGAAATCATGTTGTATAAATTGTATAAGCGAAGTGTAAATTATATACGCGTTGTATACCTCATGTACATGTGTGGTATAAGTTATATTAGCGATGTATAAATTATACAAGCGTTGAATGAAACATATATGCTTTGAATTGTGATGAAATGCAAGTGAATTATTATATTATGTATATATATACTCCCCTCGTCCACAGACCATGGACGATATTTATTGCTTGTGATTGACGTGATATTATATGGTATGACGAATGGTTGGAAATAATTGTTTGTGGTTGATATTATGGTTGAAAAATACCTTTGTGGTTGAAAAATACCTTTATGGTTGAAAAATACCTTTGTGGTTGAAAAATACCTTTGTGGTTGAAAAATACCCTCTTGTGGTTGAAACAAATTAGAATAGGATTGTAGAATTGAAAATAAAACATGCCGCGTGCGTGCGAACTAGATGCATGATCCCCATTGTCAAAAACCGTGAGGTTTTAAGGTAGAGCGAGGAGCCGTACTAGGGACGGTCCCGGTTTTAACTACCCTGCCGTTATGCTGCCGAAATTTTCTGAAATATTCATGTGTTAGAATAATTTTCATTCATTGAAATAAATTACATAAACTATATCAAATATTCATGTGTTGAGTTGCAATTCATTCGTTGAGTTGAAATTCATGTGTTGAATATTATTTGAATTTTAACAAATAGCTTTTGCGATAAAAATCACATCTTTATATATATACAAACTATATCGAATATTCATGTGTTGAGTTGCAATTCATTCGTTGAGTTGAAATTCATGTGTTGAAAATTATTTGAATTTAAACAAATAGCTTTTGCGATAAAAATCACATCTTTATATATATACAAACTATATCGAATATTCATGTGTTGAGTTGCAATTCATTCGTTGAGTTGAAATTCATGTGTTGAATATTATTTGAATTTAAACAAATAGCTTTTGCGATAAAAATCACATCTTTATATATATACAAACTATATCGAATATTCAAGTGTTGAGTTGCAATTCATTCGTTGAGTTGAAATTCATGTGTTGAATATTATTTGAATTTAAACAAATAGCTTTTGCGATAAAAATCACATCTTTATATATATACAAACTATATCGAATATTCATGTGTTGAGTTGCAATTCATTCGTTGAGTTGAAATTCATGTGTTGAATATTATTTGAATTTAAACAAATAGCTTTAGCAATAAAAATCACATTTTTATATATATATACGAACTATAGAAAATATTCATGTGTTGAGTTGCAATTCATTCGTTGAGTTGAAATTCATGTGTTGAATATTATTTGAATTTAAACAAATAGCTTTAGCGATAAAAATCACATTTTTATATATATACGAAATATAGAAAATATTCATGTGCTGAGTTGCAATTCATTCGTTGAGTTGAAATTCATGTGTTGAATATTATTTGAATATAAACAAATAGCTTTAGCGATAAAAATCACATTTTTATATATATACGAACTATAGAAAATATTCATGTTTTGAGTTGCAATTCATTCGTTGAGTTGAAATTCATGTGTTGAATATTATTTGAATTTAAACAAATAGCTTTAGCGATAAAAATCACATTTATATATATATACAAACTATATAGAATATTCATGTGTTGAATTGCAATTCGTTCGTCGAGTTGAAGTTCATGTGTTGAATGTTATCGTATTTTAAAATAAATTGAATAGACAATAAAAACTACACCTTTATTGTAAATATGAAGTGTTAAAAACATTCACGTGTTGAATAAATATTTTTGATGATAAAAATATTTCTTTTATTATGTATATGCTTAGATAAAAATACACACATGTTGAAATAAATAATAGTTTGCTAGGAATATTATTATTAGCTTTGTTCTGCATATATATTCATGTGTTGAACAGGAAAAATGGATTAGCTGTAGTGTAAAGAAATTATTTGTGTGCCCGACAAATAGGTAAACCTTGATGAGTTGGCTGCGCAATTTTATTTATATATCAACTCCTGTGAATGCCATTGGATGCGGAGTGCTGGTTATTCTGTGTGAAATAATAAACATCGCCATAGGATAGTAACAATTAATTTTGAACTACACTACATGGCATACTTCATGACGATAGGCATACTTCATCATATTCCACATAAGCAATTGGAGCTTGTGTGACAAAGTTGAAGATTTACCATACAAGCAAGAGGCTTGTATGGCGATGACAATATACTGCAGGTTGAACTGATGACTGATATGGACTATATAAATTATAACGATAAATTGCCAGATTAATAAAAACCTCACACGGGTCTGGAGTTGACAATAATCACGTCGCTCTAGTTATTAGATACGGCACATGGACTATTTATTTCCACACGGAAACGGGGTGACGAGAATTTATTCTCTGGAGTGATTATCTATACATGCTCCCCCGTAAACACCAAAATATATCACTATAAATATGTGAATGCTTTTTAGGATTTATTGGGTACCTAACACGGCCCAATAAATTTCCAAACCCCTCCCCGTACAAAGGAGGTTATGGCGAAATTTTTCGAAATATTAAGGCGTTAGTGAAAATTTTGAAGTGAAAACGAAGTTGAAAATATAGAATGAACTATAGTTGAAATTATAGAATGAACTATATTTATATATATAAATATAAATATAATTAAAAGGAATATAGGCCGTGCAGTTCGTGTTTCGGAATCGTAATTTGAAACGATTAGTGCGAGAAATCCGACCATCGGATTTTCCCGAAACCGCAACCGCTGGGTTCGCCTTGGAAATATCATTCCAACAGCACCAACCTTGTAAAAATCCAATGGTTGGATTGTCCGGAATGTTTAATTCAAATCCGAAGGAAAACAGCGCCCTAACCGTTTATATTTATATATAAATATAATTAAATTAAATCGAATAACGACGCTGCAGTTCGAATTTTGAAACCGTAACTTCAAACGACTAGTGTGGAAGATCCGACCGTCGGATTTTCACGAAATTGGAACCGTTGGGTTCGCTTTGGGAATATCTTCCCACTGATATAGACTTTGTAGAAATCCAACGGTTAGATTTTCCGATATGTGTAAAACAAATTAGGGGAAAAACAGCGCCAGTGCCACGACACGACCTGAAACGTCGTTTAATCAAATATGGCCATTTTTAAATAAATAAAAATGGCGAAAAATCGATATAAAATATTATAAGCAACATTGATTGAAAATAAACCAGTTGGGCTTGAATTGTTTGATATTTGATGGTTGTATGTGTTTGGCACGAAAATAACACTAAATAACTGAAAGATGGATGTCGAATAATATAACCATAGAAAGAATCGATTTAAATTCTAATGACGTGAATTATTTGAAAAGGCCGAGCTAACCCTCATTTCAAATAATTTATCGAGCGATTCGAATTGGAAAATGCAAAGACGATTCAAGACCGACGATATTCGTATCGGTTGGATGGGCGCTATTGAGGTTCCTAACCGAAGTAGCTACCGGAAAGGGACCGAAGTAGTAGCCATCTGAATGTATGTGTTGATTGTACGGATATACGAGGAATTGACGCCTCCAGTTTCGTTCAGATCCAGAGCGGACTTACAAATGGACTGTGTGTCCGACATTGGATTTTGTTCTATACTGATTGATCTCTGTTAAATATATATCTGTTTGGCGGCGGAGAATTTATTCTTTTGCTTAACGCCCTTCTCTGAGACGTACGAGCTCAGGGGTTATATATCGATGGAAATCAATCGTATGGAGTGGACTGCCTGTGTGGCATGCCAAGATGCTGTGATCAAGGCTTCTGTTGCAAAGCAAAGTCTTGTGGAAGATGATCAAAGCACGGTCTACGTGGCCTAGCTTTGTGTATTTCGTAGATTCGCGAGCCTCACACCCCGGTATGAGTTAAAAACGGGATACGGACTGCAGGGAGAGCACGACGTTTCTTTCTAGCTATGGTGGTGTCAGTGACTTACCAGCCCTGACATTTATATCTATTTTTCACCTATGTGGTTGTTGGAATGCGAGGCGCCTCGATTATAGGTCTGCAAGGGCCGGGAAACGTGTGTTCAGGAATACAAATCCTCAAATGTAAGAGAGGACCGACCTTGAAGCATCCAGGGGTTACCCAGAGTGTGTAGTCCTGAGGCATTTGCTAGAGTGTCTCGAAGCGGAGAGGAGCTTGCCCCTTGCCTCGACTCATGACGGAAATCCAATTTCCAATACGAAATAACGGACTCGATTGTAGAACTAGTATGGCGACATAGTGGTATGGGGCACTTATGCCGTCTATGATTGATATTTATGATGCTATTCGTTTTTGAAACATATAGGCACTAGTAATAATATCAAATGATTTTGCTTTATACTTATCAAGCATATTTGGCTATTATAATCCTCCGGCTTGCGTTGCATTGTGTGATGGGACCTGAGTCTTATAATGGCTTCATTCTTTCTAAAAGCGTTGCGTTGTTTTAAAAGAATTTACTTTGTTTTAAATGCACTAGCAATCACTGGAGTAAACCCGTTCCGCGAAAGTGCGTGGTCCTATGATTTGCTTTTACTGTTGTTTAATTGTTAAATAGATTCCTCATACCAGTCCCCATGACAGACTCGTTGTTTGTTTCATATTGCAAACGCGGGTGCCCTTATTTTCACACGGGCAGCCTAGTTCACAGGTGACAGGTTGTTTTTTTTGGCTCTGCACTGCTGCATAGAGTGCATTTTTGGCTCATGGCGAGGATGACTTCACAGAGATGACTTTGACATTTTCCGCCATTACTGTACTTATATTATGATTCCGCCACGGGCGATGCAGACTGATTTACTTTCCGTATTTCTTATTATATGTATATGTACCGCCTTCGGCGATGTAGACTAATACCCTTATTATGTCTCACTGCATGTATGTATTCCGCCTCTGGCGATGATGACTGATCACTTTCCTTTTTATCTACTAAGTTATATCTTGCGCTATGCTATTCTGATGTTATTACATGTTGTGATTCCGCTGTCATATCCATGTAAAATTATTCTATTTATTTTTTCTGCTATTATCTGTTCTCTGCTATGATGATTAATGTGTTATATTCCGATGATTATCCTTAATACCGCCCCTCGGATTTTGGGATCGTCACACACACACATATTTATTTAGAGAACTCTAATAATAAATAAAAATATTTTTCATATTTATGGCTAACTATATTGATGATGTCATAATTTAAAAAATGAGCATTTAAGGGATGATATTGTATTTTTGGGTATTTAAATATTTATATAGTTTTATAATTCAATGTTTTTGTTTTAAATATTTAAAAGTGATAATGAATTTATTTCCAAATTTTGTTTGTTTAAATAAATAAATTTATATAGTACTGAAAATATGATCAATGTTCAATATTCGAATATACAACCTTTCATCAAACAGAAATTGTTCCAAATCATTGCAAAGTTTGATACATATATACACACACACACATACATATACATATATAGATACATACATACCTATATATATATATATATGTACACATAATTAGTCACATCAATGATTTAGAAAATATCCTAAATGCATGCATATAAGCTCCTTATATTTAGATAAATAAAAGCTTACTTCTTAAGTTTAGAAAAAACTTACTTACCATTACCATTGCTCCCTCTCACATCACCTTACATTCACGTCAAATCTACTTAAAAAGAAAATTTGCCATCAACGTTACTCCCTCTCACATCACTTTACAAACATCGAATAAATACAAAAATATAAACCAATCGGATTATTTGATTTAAATCCATAAATGCACAACTATTAACTTAATGAACAAAACAAATTTGCACTGGAAAATATGTGTGGATCAATATGGTTATTCAATAAAACTAGTGAATACTCACCCATACTGTTAATGGCTAATTATGTTATAACACCTATATTGCCATAACTTGTACATAAATATATTTAATTAGTATAAATCAAAAATTACTTCTCGTACATCGTATCTTTTATAAATTACCATTATTTTCATGTTTATCATCTGCCCTCTTTAAAACTTTAAAAGAATTTTACATAAAACTAGAAATTCCAACATTAAATTAAGTTTAATTCATAAAAAATGAACAAAATGTTTTATGTTGTACTGTAATTTCCTTTATTTTTATTTTACTTTCTTAATTTTAACGAAATCAACATTAATATTAAAATAAGTAGATTAGGTAAATACTTCTACAACCATTGTAGCTGGCTATGAAAATTGTCTCAACTTATATTTCTGGTTTAATGGTTCATAATTTCTCAAAAAAATGTAAACATATGTTAATTATTATTATCTTTATTGTTCCCATTTGTTGGATTATAAGAAAATACTAATATTAGAATTACAAAAAAAGGTTAACAAAATAATATTTTTCTTTCGTCGGATGGTGGCACATATAAGTGGATTTTTGGAACAAAACTTGAATTTCTTTATTAATAGTTCGATTGAAGGCGCAAACTTTTGATCCATCGCGAACTTGAAAAATTACCTTTATTTTTTTTCCTTTTTTAAGAGTTGGTTTGGAAGCGTAAATTTTCGATTCATTCGCGAACATTCAATTATAATCTTACTGTTGATGCGTATTATTGGCACAACAACTAAAGATGTCCATATTAACGAAAACAACATTTTTCATAAGGAAAAGTATGCAGGAAATTACGAACACGATATTTATAGTAGTTCGGTTCGGAATGAACCTACATCCACTGTGAATATTTTGGCAATTTTATTCACTTTTGCCCAAAAAAAATTGTGGTCGCCATTGGTGGAAAGTAAGTTCTATTATGTCTGAAAAATGGAGTTAAGTTCTTTTCCTCGAAATCCCTTCGCTGTCCGAGAGTGGAAATCCTAAAGAAGAGTGTATTTCTTCTTCCCGAAGTTTCAAGGTTTCCAAGAAGCAAAAATTCTTCCCGAAAGTGTCAAATCAGCGAGTTGCCAACCCTTTTTACAAAGAAGGTCGAGAGGGTATTTATAGGTAGTGGAGTAGGTGGGAGTAGGTGGAGCATGGGACCCACTTGTCATTTTTCGTACCCCGGGATCAGTACGTATCCCGGGTCTCGTTTTCCTTGTGTTTTCTCCAAAGTCCTTCGCAATTTTTTCTTCTTGCCACTTTTTGTATCTGGACTTTTGTATTTGAGAACACCGATCTGGGGAGTTAGCGTTTACGTGGAGATTCGGTATTGGGAGATGAAATGGGAATTTTTTGGACTTAGGATACGATGTGATGGCATGTCACTACGCCATAGATGACATATCGCAACGAAAATGCATGATGTTGCTAGCTACAGTGTTGCCATTGCTATGATGTTTTTTGTCTATTGCAACGCACGCTTCAATGTGTTAGCATAGATATCAACATGTGTTGCAGTAGCCGCGTGTATAAAATTAGCAATCTGCGTCAACATGATCCAATGGTCCAGATTAGTGATCCGCATCAATCTAATTTCCTTCAACACCGCAGTGTTCTTTTACCCAAATTTTCATTTTCCCGCAACAATCTGTTTTCACTTTTCCACTTTCAAACCCTAAATTGTTCGAACCCTAAACTAAAATCCCAATTCTTATTGCACGGAATCCTAATTCTTGTTGCCCTTCTTCTTCCCTAAATTCTCCTTCTTTTCAACAAAAAACCTCTTCTTCCTTCTCCTCTCAACAAAAAACCACTAATTACATTGTTCGCTACCAAATAAAGATCGATTTTGCACGAAATTGCTTCGCTGCTGATCTACTTTCATTACCCTAAGGTACTATAAACGAATTTTTTGATCTCAACTTACCCTTTTCCGATGATCCATAGTGTTGTACTTCGTCAGTCTGTACATTCATTTTTTAGGCTAATCTGTTTTAGGCTTAACATGAAGGTATTACCTAGCCATTTAAGTCTTTTTTTCCTCAAACCTACATCGTTAAATATGTTGTTTCACAAAAGTACTTCTTTGGGTTGTGCCTATCATTCCAGCTTGTGAGCACAAGTAGAAATCGTAATTGTTTGGGTGGTAGATTTTGTTGTCCACCATAGTGCCTGGTGGGACATTATCTGGAGAATGGAGGTAGAATGCGGCAATTCTTGTAAGTACAAAAGTTCTCTGGATAGTGTTTCACTAGGCAGTATGTGACAATACCAAATTCAGAGAGGCACTTTCACTTCCAAGGCCCATATACAAGTGAATTTTTTCGCTTGGGCAGGATGCAAAGCAAAATTTTGGTGATCCAGGAAGCCTTGTTTTGATCGGATCAGAATCCTAATTATTGCTCTTTAAAGCCGAGCTTAACGCCCTTATTATTTTTTGGGGTTTCTACCTTTAGTTCTCAACCAGTGAGATCTCCTTCGATGCAGTAAGTGTGTGTTTATTTAGCCTTATTAGATGTCATATAGTACACACTGCATTTATCATATCCACATTTATGCAAATTTCAGGAATGTAATTGATGTTTCATCCAATATTTTATGTTTATTCGATATAAATATTATGGAATCTTTGTTGGTACTTATAAGAGTTCACATTGTCACAAATTTCTATGACTTAAGTCTCGGACTGCAGACGTCACTGAATATTGCATGATGCGGACATCAATTTCTACTTCAAATTCGTCAACAGCGGCTGCGAGAAAGAACTGCCACCACAATATCCCAGCAAAGTTAAGAACTGTGAAGGTGGGGTCGAATGCGGGGAAGAAGTTTTTTGGTTGCTGCATGCGGCCGGTAAGTATAAATTAGGTTTTTTTTTGTTGCTCCATGTCGATTATCATATCTTTCATTGGTGTTTTACTCGAGAATTTAATGTATGTGTAGATTGGAGATTGCGGGTATTTTATGTGGCATGACGAAGTGTATGAAATCAACAACAATTCTGAATTGGATGATACTAGTGTTAAATTGATGGAAAAAGAAAAGACTATATTGCAATTGCTCGTGGAAAAGAAGACAATTGAAGAAAAGCTGCTGAAGCAAAAGCAAAAAAGGGGAAAAGCCGATGAATTTGTGGCAGATTTGAAGGAAGAGTTGGCCCTAATGCGCATTAAATGTGGAAAACACGAGACAGGAGTAAAATTCTTTGCAAGCTTTAGCTATGTCTTGGATCATGTTTGGAGTTCTTTTGTGTGTTGTTATGGCAATGTAGAGCAGTGAAGTAACATGAAATAACATGCATGGGCAGTTTTTTAGGAATAATCTTAAGTTTTGTCACATTGTAGATTAATGATAATTTTTGCCACATTGCAGATCAGTATACACTTGTATACACATTGCTTAGATCAGTATACACTTGTATATACACATTGTTTAGATCAGTTATGTCACTCAGTTATGTTTAGATCAGTACACTTGTATCCACATTGTGCCTCTGTTATGTAACTCAGTTATGTAAATGAAACGCAAATGCAAATGAAACTCGGTTATGTGATCAGTATACACTTGTATACACATTGTTTAGATCAGTTATGTAACTCACACATTGTTTAGATCAGTACACTTTTATACACGTTGTTTAGATCAGTATACTATGTTATACTGATGCAAATGGAATTCAGTTATGAAACTCAGTTTGTGTTGAAAGGAAACTCTGTTAACTATGACCATAGTTTGTGCTGAAATGCAATTGAGACATGCATACCTCTTATTTTGTGTTGAAATGCAACTGATGTATGCAGGTGAAGGAGGTAGTGATGAGGATTTTCAAGAACTTGTTAATGAAGGCACAAGAGGTACGCGATGCAGTAGAGGCATTGAACGCAATGAAGGCGTGCGCTATATTTTGAAACTGTTTTAGTTTTATGTAAACATGAATTTAGGACTTGCTGTGTTTGTTTTTGAAATGTTTGTAAAATTGAATTTAGTGGCTACGTTTTGTTATTTTGTAGTTGACTAAGTACTACTTATGTTCGCTGGTTAATTTGAAATAAAAAGTTCTTTGTTAATTTGATTAGTTTGATGTTATGTTCTGTAATGTTGCCATATATATGATATAATGTTGCAGTATGCGATGTTAAATGTTGCCATAGCTATGATATAGTGTTGCCGTTGGGTGGTAAAATTGTTGCCATAGATTTATGCATGTGGGTCCCACAACTGGATTCCGTGAACCCGGGCTACAGGTTTTAGTGGCCATTCCTTAAACCCGGGTTACAGATTATAGTGGGTCCCACATTTTTGTAAATTTAGTACATGCGGCAACACCTGTGCTGATGTTGCCTTAGGATCGAAAATGTGTTGCCTTTGACTCTAAGGCAACGCGGCAAAAGGCAACCCCAAAAAAGTGTTGCCACAGATCATTTTTTGCCTGCAGCAACACTATTTGGCACCTACTGCATCATTTCTCTGGGGTTGGCATAGGCCATCTATGGCGTAGTGTGTGAGGATACAAAAAACATGGGCAAAGCAGGGTATGAAAAAGGAATTAGTGGATTTTTCAAGAGATGCCGAGGTATGGGATGCGGTTTTCTAAAACACGAAATATCAAGGGGAAGAGAGTACCGATCCCGAACACTTAGCTATATTTGAGTAGCTTCGACGAGCTGTGACGACCACACTTGTGCGACTTCATTTGGTCTTTGCTCTTGGGTGTCTTGGCGACACTTCAAGCCGTTGAACCATGCGATGGACCGGGTCGTGTGATCCCGAATTTCTTTTGGAACCGAGCTAAAATGCCGTTTAACACTTGCCCCCAAGCTACATATTGTGTGAGTACGATGTGCTTTGTGTTGCGATGAGTATTTTTGGATGTTGGAAATACCTTTGAATCATGACGAGCTATTGGTTGCAACCTTTCCATTGAGTATATATCCTTTGAGCGAACACGACACTTTACTGAAGCTTGTCGATGAGAAGGCAAATTTCCAGCGTTGTTGAGAATGTCGATTTCTTGGACAGGAAATATTGTCTGGTTGCTCATGTGAATTTCCAATTCCTATCGACTCAATAAATTAAAATTAGTTGCAAACTCCCTCCTACGTCGGAATGCAAACGAGTCATTGTCGACACAGTGTCGCATATGCACTCACACGTTTGCGTGCAATTTTGCGATATAAATTCGAATTTTGTAGTAAAATGTAATTGGAATTATATGCCTTGATTGTATGATTGCACATGTTGGTTTTCAGAAATTTTATCAAATTAGAAACTCAATCTCTTAGTGCACACTCTAGAACATTTAAATTCACGAGTGAACGATCGGTTAGCGTGTTGACTAAGTCTCAATAATTGGAGTTCCGAAACGCGTGAGCATGGCCATAGCCGAAGTCTGCGTTGTAATGTGATTCACTGATTTTGGACTGTATTGAGTATTGCACTTCTTTCCATCTTCTTCTCCTTCTTTTAACGGGATCGGTACCGATCTCAGTATTTCAAAGATATTTCTACATTCTGGAATCTCGCCTCTATCTCCCTTATATATATATATACATACTAGATACGAATTTCTCCTCCTTTTCTCCTGCTGCATTTCATATTCGCGGACTCGGAAACCTTCGAACCCCAAGAATTCGAACTCATTCGAATTCATCGAAGATCGTTACTTACACCATGCCCGACCCATCGCCACCCCGACTAGCCAGCTCACCAACTTGAACCACAATAAACTAGATGGGTTCGAAATTCTTATGCGGATTTTTGCTAGTGATTCACATATTGGAGTTGAACAAAAGCATAGCCGGTGGGTATGGAACGACGTGGCAACATTTGGTTGTGTTTTGGCATGGATGAGCATGAGGAGGCCGAAGTTCGTAGCCATTAAGGGAGTATGAAATAACACAGTGGAGAAGGAGGGAACGATCGGTCATGGGGAGGCAAAGTTGTGAAGGAATAGGGGATAGACTTTTTGATCAGTTCCTTTAAGTTGTAGGATAAGAAATGAATAATTCGTATCCCATGACTTAAAGGAATTTGGGCTTAAGGAGTAATTCATAACCAGGAGTGAATCAATGGGGATATGAAAAAAGTGGGAGAAGAGGGATTCGAGATGTGAATGAACGAAGTGGGAGACGAAAAATCGCAGTGCTTGGGTATACGAAATCTGGACTTTTGTATCCCGACACTTAGGAATTTTTTGACCCCCTCCATGAAGTTCGATTTTGAGAATTCAAATTGCTTTGCGGCGTGCGTGATTGGGTTGGATTCAAATACGAATGTGTCGGCGAAATGGTTTAACATTCATATAGCGGAATCGCTGTAACCGATGACTCATAAATGCATACAGGATCGAAGCATAAACTTGGATTATGGACATATGACTGAATCACCAACTCCTCGCCCCGATTTTCAACAGGATCGTGAAATAATTTCGGATCAACGCAAATTCAACAATCTCAATTAGAGACAATGTCGGTCTAAGTTCATGAAATTGGAAGTCATTGTCGTGTTCCGATATGATTTATTATGATTGCATTAGCACGCACGACACTGCACGTTCCACGATAGTTTACAATAGCATAGGGTGCACATGTTTCAGTCTGCTTATTAATGAAAATATCTTGAGAGTATAGTTTGCAATAGCGTCGAGAAGTTCAATAAGACTGCAGGACTTGGAAGCTGAAACCGCAGGATTACCATCCACTTTAAACAAATTGTCCCACGATTCCAGCTTGGTAGACATCGAGCTTGAGACTTCTAGAGCTTCTTCCCATTCTTAGCAAGTAGGCCCAACTAGCATGCATGATCATGAAGGGAAATCAGGAGGCTTGCAGCACCCGATCGATCATATGGACGAGCCCAAAATTATAAAATGGGGATAAATAGCAAATGGTGGCTTATAAGAAGAAGACGTGGATGACGAGCAGGAAGATGTTCCTGAGGCACCAGATAAGATGGGAGATGTTTCTATTCTTGAAAATCCTCTGGATTTGATTGTTTCATGAATCGATGAAATTGCGTTGAGACACATTTGCAAGAAGTACGTCATATCATGGAATGACGTGCTAGTCCCAGGGAGGAAGGACAGAGTGCATGCACCTACAGAGGAGTACACTGCCTGGAATTGGCATGTTAGCCAAATTTATGGTTAACACCCGAAAGGAGATCTGATCGTAGAATCTTTCAATCTGTGGTGGGAAAGAGATCAAACTTGAAATCACCAAATATATCCAATTTGTAATCCTGATGTATTTCCATAGGATTATTTAGAGGGTGCATTTTCTACAGGTCCCTATTAAGTTTCAAAATTAGACTCACATCCGGTCATAAACTTATTATAAATTTAGTCCCTGTTTTCATTTTTACGTATTATTCATAATATTTGCATACATGTATTGCATACATGTATGCAAATATTTTGAATTTTTGCATACATGCATGGACCTATTCTGATGAATATTTGCATACATGTATGCAAATATTCATCAGAATAGTTGCATACATGTATGCCAATATACAAAATATTTGCATACATGTATGCAACTAATCTAATGAATATTTGCATACATGTATGCAAAAATTCTAAAATTTTGCATATATGTATGCAACTATTCTGAACGAATATTTGCATACATGTATGCAAATATTCTGAATTGTTGGATACAAGTATGTGACTATTCTGAACGAATATTCATATATGTATGCAAATATTCTGAATTATTGGATACATGTATGGAAATAAAGTTGAACTAATGCTGATGAATTATTGCAGAAATATATGCAATTTTTCTAAATAGAAAAATAGGGACCTAATTTATAATAAGTTTAATACCGGATGTGAGCCTAATTAAGTTTCAAAATAGGGACCTTAGCCTAATTTCCACTTCTTATTTAGATCTCTCTGTTAGGTACAAAACCAAAGGTGAACTTCATTTTTAATTTCCCAAATAAGAGGACTATCCATTAATAATATCCTCCTCCAGTATTGCCTTTAAATGTTAAAAAAGTTTCTCTGGGCGCTCTATGGTCATGGGTATGGGCGTGAGATAATTAATCTACTTAAATCAATTTTCGAACGATACATCCGCGTAAGTTTCCCTTAGATTCTTACTGATTCAGCGGGATGTCATGAACATAACCCTAACCTCAATCGTTTAAGCTGGATAAACCATTGATTTTGAAAATCTTAACCCAATTCTAAGTTGCTGCAATGATTGATAATCTAATGGAGGTTTCTATTTTATAGTCAATGGATCCTGGAGCCAATCTCAGGTCAAAGTTCTAGATAGGTCTAGATTATGTATATGATTTGCATACTGTACCCATGATGTTAGCAAATAATAATAAGGAATATCATTGAATAAGATTGTATAGAGTTTTTTTTTTGAAAACTGGTTCACTTTATTTCAAAAACCAATCATATACTTTGTTTATATGCCTCATCAAAACCTTATGCCCCCCTACCTAAATGGGTGCGACATAAGGGAAAAAGCACATATAAACACCATATATTAACAACACATGAGAAAGACAACAATTATAACCTACTCTACAACAATTCACCACTCTCTATCTCTTAGACCTTAGCCAGTTCATACCAAAGCACAAAGAAAATCAAAAACACAAAACAAACATTCAGCCAGAAATAAGCAATTCAATACCTCATTTTCTAAGTAATTCTTCATTCAAATGCGACCATCTCGTCTTGCTTTCATTGTTCTTCACCAGGCTTTGGAATTCTTTTTCTATCATTGATAATCGGATTTCCTTGCCGATATGCTTTTGCTTAAATATTCTGGAATTTCTTTCAAGCCAAAGTTGATATACAGCAGTAGTAATAGTTGCACATGCTACATCAAATAATTGGTCCTTCTCCTTGAACATGTTCATGATTTTCTCTGCCTCTTATTCAATCGAACCATTTTGATTTGCTAAGATTCCAAGCTTCATGCAGATTGCTTTCCTAATATAACTAGCAAACTACACTAAAAAAAATGGTTAATAGATTCAACATTCCCCTCACATAAAACACAACCATTATCATCAACCATACCAAATTTATACAGCCTTTCTCTTGTGGATAATCTGTCATTAACAGCAACAAAAGCAATGAAGGCCATTCTTATTGCATTTCTACTGTGCCATATCACCTTGTAACAAGATTTTCCACTTTGTTTATTTCTTATCTTCTCCCATTCTTTATAAAAAGTGAATTCACCCAATTCATAATAATCATCACATGAATTATGTTTTACTACCACTGCATTAACTTCATGAATAACCTCTCGAGTAGTAGCATTTAGGTTAGCATTAATATTCCCATCTGTTGAGTCGAAGCGTCGATGGTTATTTTGATTTATGACAAGAAGGGGAGAATGTTGAGTCGAAGCGTCGAATGGTTATTTTGATTTATGACAAGAAGAAGCTTCTACATCGACAAAAAGAAGACAAGATGACTTCATAGGTTAGAAGTTGATTATTTAGAGTTATAAAATGTTAAAATCTATCCTCAAATAATCATACTTCTAATTGTTTGAAAAAAACTACTCATGAAGACATTTTTTATGCATATGACCAAAAACATGTCGACCTACAATTTTTTATAGGTCAACAGGTTTTTAAATTGTAACGGTCAAAAATAGGTCGACCTATAAAATTTTATAGGTCAACAGGTTTTTGAATTCCAACGGCTAAAAACATGTCGAGCTATAAAATTCTATAGGTCAACAAGTTTTTGAATTTTGACCGTTATATTGAAAAGTCATCTTCCTTCAAGAGTTGCATCCATTTTTCTTCACGAATAATCACTCCTTTTAGATGCATCTTTTCACCAACATTTGCAACCTCTCGATCTCTATAAATACATGATTTTACAATCATCCAAATAACCGAAATTTCTCTCTATTTTCTGATCTATCTTGCAATATTCTTCTCGTTCAAAAAGCACTCAAAAAGCATTCATTTTATCGGTTGAATCTCCAAGCATATTTCATGCACTTGTGATTCAATTCGATATTATACTTCCTAATCTTTCTAAACATCAAATTTCATTTGAGGATAAGATTATAGGAAGGGTGTACTCAATCGTTGGCTAATCAGTGTTGAAAGAAGAACACAGTCAGAAGTCAAACTCTTGTAATTGTCCTGTGTGGGTAAGCTTGTAGCCCGTGAAATCAAGTGGGTAAGCTTGTAGCCCGTGAAATCAAGTGGGTAAGCTTGTAGCCCGTGAAATCAAGTGGGTAAACTTGTAGCCCGTAAATCAAGTAGTTGTGAACCTGTTCCTCCGGGTGAAGCGAGGGTGTTGTTTAGTGAAAAGCCGAAGAGAAGCTTCGGGACTGGACGTAGGACTGGAGGTCCGAACCAGTATAAAAATCCTGGTGTCGTTACTCTACTTTACTTTACTTTACTGCATTTAAAGTAATCTGTGATATATATATATATATATATATATATATATATATATATTGTTATCATATCATATACCGCATAGCCATATTATAGATCCTGCATAAGTCGTACACACCCCGACTTTTCAATTGGTATCAGAGCAAGGTTATCTTATAACCGTAACACAGTTATTTGATATATTCTAGTAATATGGCAAATAACGCAAGTACTAGCACTAACACTTACACTGAAGGTCAATCTACACAAAGACCTCCTTTCTTTAATGGCCTAAACTATAGTTATTGGGCAACACGTATGGCTTTCTATATGCAATCAACAAGTTATGATGCTTGGAATGCTACTCAAATAGTTAATCCAACTACTGAGTATGCAGAATGGACTCCTGCTGAGAAAACAGCAGCAGCAGTAAATGCAAAAGCAATAAATATGTTGTTTTGTGCATTAGACCAAAATGACTATAACCGTGTTAGTATCTGTACCACTGCTTATCAAATTTGGCAAACGCTAAAAACAACTCATGAAGGTACTAACAAGGTTAAACAAGCAAAAATAGCTTTGTTGAAAAGTCAATTCCAAAATTTCAAAATGAAGCCAAATGAAACAATCAATGAGATGTATTCAAGGTTTCAAACTATTCATCATGCTCTTATTGGGTTAGGACAAAAATATTCTGACTTTGATGTAGTTTCAACAATCCTACACTCACTGACTAATGAATGGGAAGGAAAAGTATTAGCTATAGAAGAAGCTAATGATCTTTCTACCATGAAGTAAGATGAGTTGATAGGAAATCTAATGTGCTATGAAGCAAATTTACAGGCTAGAAGAGAACAAAAAGAAGAAAAGAAAAATGTTGCTTTTCATGCCGAAAAAGATGAAGACATTTCAGATTCTGAAGATGAAGACTTAGCACTTATTGCAAAAGGCTTTAAGAAGTTTTTGAAGCAAAGAAAAGCTAGTCGATACGACAAAAGGAAGTTTGAATCAAATAAACCATCATCTTCAAATATGGAATGTTTCAATTGTCACAAAAAGGGACATGCACAAAAAGATTGTCCGGATAAAAAGAAGAATTCCGAAAAATTCAAGAAGGACAAATCAAAGAAGAGAGCTTTCTCAGTAACCTGGGATGATTCAGACTCATCTTCATCTGATAGCGAAAGTGACTCAGACACTGAACAAGCAAATGTATGTTTTATGGCAACAGAGGATGAGGTACGAATTCCTACTCTTGAGGATATGCTTGATATTTATGATAAAGTAATGATTAAACTTAAAGATACAAAATATCAGTTAAAAGAAGTGAAGACAATGTTGAATAGATCCGAATTAGAACGAGATATGTTAAAAGATGAGAAGAAAATATTAGAAGAAGAACTTGAAAAGGCTCAAGAATCGTCTTCTAATTCTAATTCTAATTCTCAACTATCTCTTTTGACTCAAGAAATTGAAGTTCAAAAAGAGAAGAATGATATTCTCATTACTGAAAATCATGAGCTTAAAGCAAAAGTCAAGATTCTAGACCTTGAAAAAGCTAGTTTACAATCAAAATTAGATGACATTACAAAAAATGTTTCTAACTTTAACAAAGGTCGAGAAAATTTGACAAAACTTATTGAGAATTCACAATCAACTACAAATAAACAAGGATTGGGATATAAGAAACCAGTTATCAAGAAAAATCTTGGTAAAAGAAAAAGGAAAAATAAGGTAGTACAAGAAACTGAAGCTTAGAAAAATCTTAGTTTATTATATTCCAAACCTAAACCGATTGTGAAACTTCAAAAGAAGAATGTCGAATCTATAAAAGTATGTGTTCCTAACTTTAACAAAGGTCGAGAAAATTTGACAAAACTTATTGAGAATTCACAATCAACTACAAATAAACAAGGATTGGGATATAAGAAACCAGTTATCAAGAAAAATCTTGGTAAAAGAAAAAGGAAAAATAAGGTAGTACAAGAAACTGAAGCTAAGAAAAATCTTAGTTTATTATATTCCAAACCTAAACCGATTGTGAAACTTCAAAAGAAGAATGTCGAATCTATAAAAGTATGGGTTCCTAAAACAAATAATAGTTTGATTAGGAACAAGTACATTCAAAATTTTTTAAGTACTGTACATCATAATTCAAATTATGTGTATAAAGGGGATACCAGACCCGTATGGGTTTGGACTCCTAAGACCTAACTCGTAGGACCCTATAAAAAGTGGGTACCATGAACTTAATATTATTTTTGCAGGTCCCACTAAAGAAAAGAGGAAAATGGATTTTGGACAGTGGTTGCTCAAAGCATATGACTGGAGACAAGAGCATATTGACGAATATTACATATTTTGATGGAGGCTCAGTCACATTTGGAGATAATTCAAAAGGCTTTATCATCGGAAAAGGCGATGCGAGCAATTACGGTACATCTAATTTACCTCTTATTACAAATATCATGCTAGTTAAAAATCTAAAACATAACTTACTTAGTATAAGCCAATTAGTTTTTGAAGGATATAGAGACAGAAACATATATATTCTGAATATGAATATTAATCATAATTCAGATATGTGTCTTATCGCTAATGATAATGATCCATGGATATGGCACAAACGTTTCTGTCATATAAACTTTAAAACTATTGACAAGCTAGCTAAAAATAATCTAGTCAAAGGTCTACCGAAACTTAGTTTCAAAGTTGACAATCTTTGTGACGCATGCCAAATCGGAAAATTAACCAAGTCATCGTTTAAATCTAAGAAGGTTATCTCAACATTACAACCACTTGAACTATTACATTTGGATTTATTTGGACCTACTCAAATACAATCCATAAATCATAGTAGATATGTGTTTGTAATTGTTGATGACTACTCTCGATTCACTTGGACTATTTTCTTGAAAAATAAAAGTGAGACTTTTGAAAAATTCAAATCTTTCGTCAAACGTATTCAGAAATCGAAGGGACTTAAAGTCAAGAATATAAGAAGTGATCATGGCGGAGAATTCGAAAATAATGATTTTGAACATTTTGTACAACAAAAGGTATCAATCATAATTTTTCGTTTCCTAGAACTCCACAAAAAATGGAGTTGTAGAACGGAAAAATCGAACATTACAAGAATGTGCAAGAACATTATTAAATGGAAGCACTTTACCAAAACATTTCTGGGCAGAAGCTGTTGCAACTGCATGTTATGTTTTGAATCGTGTGTCTATTCGACCTCTGACTAAAAATACATCATATGAGCTATTTAATCAAAGAAAACCGAATATCTCATACTTCAAAGTTTTTGGTTCAAAATGCTTTATTCTAAACACGAAAGATCACCTTGGTAAATTCGATTCAAAAGCTGATGAAGGAATATTTGTTGGTTATTCGGATCGAAGCAAGGCATATCGTGTATATAATAAAAGAACTAAAAATATTGAAGAATCACTTCATATATCATTCGATGAATATTATAAACATCAAAATATTTTTGATGAAGAGGACGAAAATATTATCTCAGAAAATAATAGTGTCACAAATATAGATTCTGACTCAGAAATAATTGATAACAATATTCAACAAGAAGAGCCAAGATCTCCACCAAGAATACGTTCTCCAACAAGAATTTTAAGAGATCATCCAGTTCAAAATATAATTGGAGAAATATCGTCTCAAATAAGAACTAGAAGTCAACTTAACCAAATGGGACATGTTGCATTTATTTCAAATATCGAACCTAAGAATCCTAAAGAAGCTGCTACTGATGAATATTGGATCATTGCTATGCAAGAAGAACTAAATCAGTTCGAACGCAATGATGTATGGGAACTTGTTCCAAGGCCAACCGATAAATTAGTTATCGGAACTAAATGGGTTTACAAAAACAAGGCTGATGAACAAGGAAACATAACTCGTAACAAAGCACGGTTAGTAGCACAAGGATATAATCAAGAAGAGGGTATCGATTATGAAGAAACTTTTGCACCTGTTGCTAGACTGGAAGCAATTCGAATACTTTTATCTTTTGCTTGTCACCATAATTTTAAATTATATCAAATGGATGTCAAGAGTGCATTCCTAAATGGGTTTATAAAAGAAAAAGTATATGTTGAACAACCACCATTATTTAAACATGAAAAATATCCAGATCATGTTTTCAAGCTCAAAAAGGCTTTGTACGGTTTAAAACAAGCTCCACGTGCCTGGTATGAACGACTACGAAGTCATCTTATCAAATCTAGATTTCAAATAGGAAAGGTTGATCAAACATTATTTATTATACAATCGCACAAAGATATACTTATTGTTCAGATATATGTGGATGACATAATCTTTGGTTCAACAAACGAGAGACTCTGTAGAGAATTTGCAGATGTCATGACCAAAGAATTTGAAATGTCACACATGGGAGAGTTATCATACTTTCTTGGTCTTCAAATTAAACAACTTCCGAATGGTATTTTTATAAATCAAGAAAAATATTGTGAAAATCTCATTAAAAGATTTGGACTTGAAAATACTTCCGGAAAATCAACTCCGATGAGTACAACTAGTCATATTGAAAAGGATGAAAATGGAAAAAGTGTAGACCAAAAGACATATCGAAGTATGATAGGTTCTCTCCTATATTTAACAGCTAGTCGTCCTGACATTATGATGAGTGTTTGTTTGTGTGCATGTTTTCAAGCTGATCCTAAGGAATCGCATTTGCGAGCAGTGAAACGAATTATTCGATATCTTAATAACACCAAAGATTTCGGTCTTTTCTATCCTAAGGAATGTGCATTCGAATTAGTGTCATATAGTGATGCTGATTTCGGAGGATCACGAACGGATAGAAAGAGTACAAGTGGTACGTGCCATTTCATTGGAAAATCACTTGTCTCTTGGTTTAGTAAGAAACAAAATTGTGTTTCACTATCGACATGTGAGGCAGAGTATATTTCAGCATCTTTGGCATGTACACAGATTATATATATGCAACAAACACTTAAAGACTTCGGTATAAATTTATCGAATTCTATTATATATTGCGATAACACTAGTGCGATAAATTTATCTAAAAACCCTGTTAATCACTCTCGGACTAAACACATTGACATTCGACATCATTTTCTAAGAGATAACATTGAAAAGGGAAATATAAATCTTGAATACGTCAATACAGAAAACCAACTAGCTGATATATTTACAAAGCCTCTACTAGAATCGATTTTTGTCAAGTTACGTAGAGAGCTAGGCTTGGTTTCACGAAAAGAACTCGAAGAATAATATTTTGTTTAAAAACAATAAGAGTTCGTATTTGTTTATCAGAAACCAATGTCTTTTCTTTTACTATATATAGAAAAGGATTTTTCTACGGTAAAACATATACAAACCATCCCTTTTATTTTCTCAAAACAGAAAACTCTTTCTATATATATGTTTATTTTTTTTTGACTGCTTTCATACAATCATTCTCTCAAACTCCTATAACTTTTAAAATACTCATGGCGCACATCTGTGAGAAATGTGCTGAAAACTCCCACATTTCAATCACGAGTTCCGAACCGACTGAATATAACTCCCCAAAAACACCAGAGCATCCACCTGGTTTTCATCCACCTTCTCGAACGCCAGGAACCACGCCTACTCCTAAGAGAAGCAAGAAAGTTTTGTTTTGCTCTCCCCGAACTAAGGAAAAGATAGACGAAATGCACTATTATCAACAACAAATGTTTTACGAGCAAAAACCGACGACTTCTCGTTTGACGTATCTCGAACGATTAGCTACTCTCTTCTGCGGCTCTGACAGGCATAATGTACATGAGCCAATGCCAATACCATCACGAACTCCGAACTCATGGGATAGAAACTATCAAAACAATGAAGGAGCTAGTGGAAGGTTCAACCCTTGGGAACCAAAGAATTCATGGGAGCCAAAGAGATAATTTATATCGTTTAAACTTTTCATTGAAAATAAATTTGTATTTTGTCTTTCAAATATTTTTTGTTTTGAAATCTTGTTGTTGAATAAAAATTTGTTTTAATATATATATATATTTTCAAAACCAGAAAAACAAAATTTTCTAGCACCTGTCGACCGATCATAATCATCCTGTCGACCGATCAAGGCATTTTAGCCTAAACATAGCAACCAGAAAATCGAAAGGTCGACCTCTCAAGTCTCAGCTGTCAACCGGTGTGTCTACAAAATTTTATTCAAAAAAGATCCAGAAATTAGATCTGTCGACCGGTCTATGAACCCCTGTCGACCGCCATAGTTCAAAATTAAGTTCTTTTTCAAGCATAATTTTTTTTTGGTCGACCGCCCCCATTCTAACATGTCGACCGGTTAGTTCAGATTTATATGTCCAAATTGTTCCAGAACTTTTTTCTGTCGACCGCCCCACTCCAACATGTCGACCTGTTTGTTTAAAAACATATACATCAATATTTCCAGAACTTATAACGGTCGACCGAACCTATAATACCTGTCGACCGGCCAGAACAAAATATTGTCTATTTTTTTTCAGAACATTTCACGGTCGACCGGCCTAGGATTATCTGTCGACCGGTTTCGCTGATTTTTGAGTTTTCACCAATCAACACGTCCTTTCCTTTTTAAATCTTATATCCCTTCACCAAAGGTCATCTTTTTTCATTGTCTTCCTTGTTAAAAACCCTTCTTCAAAAATTCTTTAATCAATCTTCCAAAAGGAATCAATGGCCCCAAAGCAAAAGAAGTCCAAAACATCATCTTCTCAAACTCCTGTTCAACCTATTGATACTCAAATCAAACAATGGCTAATGGATCCTCTTGCGGTGAAGAGATGGAACAAGATGAAAGACTATACAATTCACCACGGATCCTTTCTCAAATTCTCTGATTTCGTCCTCTACGACGTTAGTGATCTATCAAACAGAGCGGGTATAGAGTTTCTTCTAAATTTTGAAGACAATCATGTTGAGATAAGCCATATTTTGATAAAATTATTCTATGCTAATCTTAATTTAGACAAATTTAAGCCTCAAAATTCTGATGATTGCTTATGGTCAGTGGTGTGTGGCCAACACATCTTTCTCTCCAAAGATCGAATGGCAGAAATTCTTCGAACTCACAATGATGGAATTCAATTTACTAGTGAGTTCTGCCCTATTCATATTCGTGATAAATATAGTCACCTTTTTATTGAAGACCATAAGTCAAGTACTAAAGGTATTAATCTAAGACCATCCGCTAGAGTTCTACACCTTTGTACCACACATTCTCTTCTTCCTAGAACCGGAAATTTTGATGCGGTATACAAAGAAAACTTTAAGGCACTATATGCCATTTATGCAAATATCAGAGTGAATTGGGTTGCGATGATATTTGACGAGATTTTGATGGTTAATAAACGCTCAAGGCCTCACTTGTTTTATAACGAGTATATTATGCGTTGCCTCATGGAATGTGGCGTAAGATCTCCTCCATCAAGAATATCAATACCAAAATGTATTGATAAAGCTTCTAAAAAGAGGATGAAGCTTCCAATTCCATATTTGAATATTATTCCTTTTGAACAATATGTCGAACAAGGACCACCTCCACCTCCACAAACTTCCACTTCTCAAGTTCCTACTCATAGGCCTGAAGATGTTGTGATTCCGCCTCCTACTTCTTCTACTAAGGATACACTTGAGCAAATCGCCCGAAATCAGTTCTTACTTGAAGCTAGGCTTAAAAGAACCGATAATTAACTCGACCGCTTAGATTCTAAACTAGATAAGCGGTTCAATAAATTGAAATCTTTCTTTGGGACGATTTGGGAAGCCATCTCTTGTGCTTCGACCTCCGCACCACTTGCTCAAGACCTAGGTAAACGTCCAATGCCGCCTACATTTACATGGTCTTCTTCTGAAGAAGGTACGAGTTCGGGAGCAAGTACTCAACACATGCTAGGTCGTGGAATGTCACACACTGAGGAGGGAACTCATGACAATGATAATAACAGTGATGATGAGGAACGAGAGGAGGAAGGTGACAAGGACGAAGGAGAAGATAGTGATTCTGATTGGCCTCCACAATCACCACAATAGTCTCTACGCATCATTTCTTACGTTTTGATCTATGAACTTCTATTTCATTTGTTTTGTATTAACTATACTATCTCCTTGTGCTCGTTTGGTTTGACTTGTAACTCGTACAATATTCTATGAATTTTTAGTAGTATGGTATCTCTGTAAATTATTGTTTTCTTATGCATTAATATGAATACCCTTTTTGTCGATGACAAAGGGGGAGAAAATGTTACTAACAAGTGTTATGCAGATTATATAATTCAGGGGGAGCATATATACAGGGGGAGCAATATACAAGGAACAATACCTTTATTATGCCAGGTTGTCATCAATCAAAAAGGGGGAGAATGTTGAGTCGAAGCGTCGATGGTTATTTTGATTTATGACAAGAAGGGGAGAATGTTGAGTCGAAGCGTCGAATGGTTATTTTGATTTATGACAAGAAGAAGCTTCTACATCGACAAAAAGAAGACAAGATGACTTCATAGGTTAGAAGTTGATTATTTAGAGTTATAAAATGTTAAAATCTATCCTCAAATAATCATACTTCTAATTGTTTGAAAAAAACTACTCATGAAGACATTTTTTATGCATATGACCAAAAACATGTCGACCTACAATTTTTTATAGGTCAACAGGTTTTTAAATTGTAACGGTCAAAAATAGGTCGACCTATAAAATTTTATAGGTCAACAGGTTTTTGAATTCCAACGGCTAAAAACATGTCGACCTATAAAATTCTATAGGTCAACAAGTTTTTGAATTTTGACCGTTATATTTAAAAGTCATCTTCTTTCTTCAAGAGTTGCATCCATTTTTCTTCATGAATAATCACTCCTTTTAGATGCATCTTTTCACCAACATTTGCAACCTCTCGATCTCTATAAATACATGATTTTACAATCATCCAAATAACCGAAATTTCTCTCTATTTTCTGATCTATCTTGCAATATTCTTCTCGTTCAAAAAGCACTCAAAAAGCATTCATTTTATCAGTTGAATCTCCAAGCATATTTCATACACTTGTGATTCAATTCGATATTATACTTCCTAATCTTTCTAAACATCAAATTTCATTTGAGGATAAGATTATAGGAAGGGTGTACTCAATCGTTGGCTAATCAGTGTTGAAAGAAGAACACAGTCAGAAGTCAAACTCTTGTAATTGTCCTGTGTGGGTAAGCTTGTAGCCCGTGAAATCAAGTGGGTAAGCTTGTAGCCCGTGAAATCAAGTGGGTAAGCTTGTAGCCCGTGAAATCAAGTGGGTAAGCTTGTAGCCCGTGAAATCAAGTGGGTAAACTTGTAGCCCGTAAATCAAGTAGTTGTGAACCTGTTCCTCCGGGTGAAGCGAGGGTGTTGTTTAGTGAAAAGACGAAGAGAAGCTTCGGGACTGGACATAGGACTGGAGGTCCGAACCAGTATAAAAATCCTGGTGTCGTTACTCTACTTTACTTTACTGCATTTAAAGTAATCTGTGATATATATATTGTTATCATATCATATTCCGCATAGCCATATTATAGATCCTGCATAAGTCGTACACACCCCGACTTTTCACCATCTACTATAACCAATAACATCATAACAAATATAAAACTGAATAAAGCAAGCAGACTCAACAAGGTCAAATCTTAATAAACTGTTGAAACCATATTCACCTATGCATCAAAACTAATCAGAAAAGAACATCATCCCCACCAATCTAATCTGCAATATGTGAAACTGGTAACATAATACAACTTCATTCAAAAATAAGACTTTACCCCAAAAAATCAAAGAATCTAAAATTGATCTGGCGTATTCTTTTCCATCCAAATATCAGTAGCCCATAATCCAGTCGAGAGCAAGTTATTGGGGAAAGACTTTATAACCCAATAGAAACCGGACAGTTTGTTGAAAACAGGTCATAATCAGTAGCCCACGGTTTTATACTGTTTGGCCGGATAACAGGTCATACGTCCAGTCTTGCAGTTGTCGTATAGAGTTTTATCATGATATCTTATTTTCTAGGTATGACAATTTTTTTTTATAATTTTACACATGCACGACAGATTGGATATTATATAGATCCTTTTGAATTTTCATGGATGTCAAAAGCATCGTCGTCGTTATAAACACAAAAAATAATGAAGTGGCCATCTGCTTAACAATATGTACTGGAATGATGTTTAAACCACATTCTCTTACTCACTATCAAAACACACATTAAAACTATCATCACCATATAGCTGTAGACCATAATCTATGAACCCTAACTTAACCCTAAATAATAATCAGAAATCACACACATACCAAAACGCGAAAATGGTGAAAAATTGGAGGATCGGTTACGATCAATCGAAAATGATTCAACACTTGCACTGGTAATGCCAGATCCCAATTCCCCAGTGTCTTAATCTTCAGATTTCAAACAAAATCGGATCGGATCTGCTGTTATGCGAAGATACACGTGGGTGTAATGCAGATCTGGAGAATTTGGCCTACCGCGATTGTTGAAAAAATCGATCTTAATTCAGATCGAAACCAAAGAAGATCTAGATCTGATTTTTAGTTTGTAAAAAGAAGAAAGGAAGTCAAGTGTCTTATCAACTGATTACGAACAGTAATCACGTCGAAGGTTATCATAGAGAAAACAAATAGAAAAGAAGTTGAAATTATAGAATATAGAGAGACTCACGCATAGTGAAAGCAGAGAAATAGGGGTTTCCTCTGAATTTTAGAGATTAAAAGTATGGAAAAATGGACTTAAAGAGGATCCCGCACTCTAAGTCGCTGGTTCCTATTTGTAGGTTCAGATTGACCCTTTCTTTGGCTTAAGTGGTTCGGGTCAGTCACCCGATAGAGGTGGATCATGAAGTCTTTACAGTTGCTTTAGTCGCTTTTCTTCAAGGTAAGGTACCGATAGCTACTCCCGAAGGATGTGATGAAAGGAACTTTTAGGTGAACATGAGAGGGATGGTTATATAAAAGCTCTCGTCTTTTTTATGCTCTCACCCTGCAATTTGTCCCTAGTGCTTTAGAGTTCCAAATAGGGATTTCTTATACTTTGTGTGTTGCAAAAAAGGGGTTATCTTTCCTGGATTTTGGAAGTGTGTACTGGAAGCCTTACTTTATTGCTCTCGAAGTGGCCTTTCGGCAACTGTATCGAGCTACCCTTCGAAAAGCGGATTTATGGATGTATGTGTGCTTTTTAATGTTATCGGCGGGTTTTGTGATGCTTTTCCTTCCCGTTGTTTCCTTTGGTTTCTTTCATAAATCTTCACCTTCTTTTTTGTCTTTTCCTTCTTTTTTTGGACAATCTCTAAGTTTCATTTTAACTACTACCTCTGGAATCCCTTGTAGGTTACATAAGAGCCCTTCCGGTGTCGTCTACACTCTTTCGTTGGTAACTTCGGGTTTATCCCTTTCTTTTTTTGCTTGAATTGTTGCGAGATGCATTGGTGTATGCGCACTCTCGGCTTATGGCGACAACTTTCTTCTTCGACGAGGATGGGACTAAGTCTCCCTTTTTCTAGAATTCTCTCCTTCTGATGAGTTCATCCTTGTCTTGCCCTTTTAATTATTTCTTAGAAGATCAACTAGTCCATATCCAATGCCCTCTCGATTAAGAACGAAAAGGGCTTCTTGGCTTCATGGCTTTCTGTTTATTATAAATGCCTTTTATTTTAAGGTCGGGCAAAGGTATTTTGGTTGGAAGGAGATTCCCTTTTTTCTTTCCCCTCTGTAACCTAAAAGCCTGTTCGACGACGAATATTCTATCGACTAGAAAATCGTTGCGCAAGCGCACGGCGTACACTTGTAGTACGTAGCGAATATGGGTCGATCCATGGAAAAAGAAATACTTTTAGTTATATTCAATCAAATTAAACCAAATTAGAGTGATGAGATTAACTACAACTAAACTAACAAACTATGATAGATAAAAACTGTGAGAATAAATGACAATTTAGGAATAATTCTACTCTCTAGATCACATGAATCAACATAAAATGAAACCATGATCTCTCTTTTTTGATATGATTATTATAAGTATAGCTTATTCATGCTACTAATTAGCACAAAACAAACTATCAAACTATAACATACCTACTAAACCACCTTACTAGTTTTAATGAAAAATGACAACAAGATGAAAATGAAATATACTTTAAGCATGGCCTATGAACTATTAATTAGAACTATAGACCATCAAATTTTTATTTCTACCTCCACTTAATCACCATCATCATATGTAGATGAAGAGGTATGTAGTCAACATATAACTAAGCATAGCCTATTTGATGTCAATAATACAGGCTATCAAATTCAATAAACACAAAACCAATAACATCACATGACATGAAGCATAAAAAGAGAGCACAAATAAACAAATTATGTTGCATCTACATAATCAAGAGAGCTTCATTACCCCTAAGTTGAAAGGGATTAGCCTCTAATGTATGTAATCATGACAACAAAGATAGATTGCAATACTAAAAATAAAGGAAAAAGAGAGAACTAATTAACAAAAATAAACTAAACTACTTGCATAAAACAAAACTACACTAATGCATAAAGTAAATAACAAGAATTAAATGAACAAAACATGAAAATTACATAAGAGGGAAATGGCTAAGAAGCCATGAAAGAAAGAGCTTTCTTACAAACTAACTAACTAAACACTACACCATAATGGCCACTTGGCAACTCTTATTTTTTTCAACTGCCAACACTTATATGTGTTGTAGACTAGCGACACTAATATGTGTTGCTATAGTGAAAATGTGTCACCAAAAATGTGCCAACACTTATTTGTGTTGGTATGCCTAGTCAACCCTTATATTCTGAGGGCAAAATGGTAAGTTCTCATCCTATGACCTAATCGATGCCTTAATCTTTTACCCCAACGCTTATTTCTCTATCGGCCGCGGCATAAGAAAATAAAAAGGAAAATGGACTTCGGAGGATTGGTATCAGCTCTCTCTAATCGATAAGCGATACTGAGGATTTTGGTTGTCTCAAATCGGTATTAGTCTCTCAAATCTCTTTCCACTCGTTTCTCAATCGTCGACTTCGAATTGGGGCTTCTAGGAATCATGGCTTCTAGAGATCACGACTTCTAGGAATCATAGCTTCTAGAGATCATGGCTTCTAGGAATCAGATAATAGGTAAAAAAAATTGATTTCACTTTCGTTGTGTTTGGACTATACGATATTAGGTAAAAAAAACCGATTTCATCTTAAGTATGACATTTTACAGGTTTCTGTTTTCTTGCGAATTAGGATATTGCAACTTTAATAGTAATGCGAGTTTATTCACTTAATTTGTTTATTATTTGTAGATTATTTGCAAGATTGTGCAAAAGGCAGCACTATGTATGGATTTAAGGGAGGGCCTGCAGGAATTATGAAATGCACATATGTTGAACTAATCCCTGTTTTGGGAATCCACTGTTTTGGTGTAGTGGCAAGTATTGAAATGGTTGGAATCGTTGTTTCCGGATTTGAATTTGGCATTGGATGCATCAGATGAGGTTGTGAGAGAAATTGTTTGATGGCGTGGTTTTATGTGCTATGGTTACTAGGACGAATTTGGATTCAATTCAGGTATTTGATGTTTGATAAGTTAATTTGTTTTTTTTAAGGTGTAATTTTTTATTTATTTTATTTTCATCTGTAGAGTCAAAGAGGAGCTTTAGTTTTGTCAAATCTAAGGGTCTATAATCTTAAGAGGTTTCTATTAGCTATGGACAATATGGGACTGCTAAATTTGATGCATCAGATTTGGAAGAGGTAACTTGAATTATCTGGAGTTTATTAACAGCTTTATCAACCATTGTATTATCCTAAATTGTTCCATCCTCCTTTAGTATTTGAAGCCTCCGCTCCTAAACTGTCGATGGGTTGATTTCTTTTGGGCTGATTACTTTCGGCATTTGATTTCACATGAAAGCAGATTTGTTCTGCCCCTGGCTAGGTTTTCAGGTTAATTACACATGTCAAATACGATTAGAATTGTTTAAGCCTAATCTTTAATTATTTTATTATGCTTAATTTTCATAGGGGAAATGATCTAGCTTGAAAGCGACAAAACTAGAATATTATTCCGTGTTAGAAAGTATGAGGTTAGGATCGTTGATTATTTTGTCACTTTTTAGTACTCATGTTTGTAATGTGGAAAATATGTTGCTATATGCATTTAATGCTTAAATCACATGAAAATTTCATGTTTCATTTGATTGTAACAAGTTCTATTCCTCTTTTTCTGATTGTTTTTTCAATTTCATTGCGGATGAATTATATGTAGATTTAATTTGACTTATTTTATTTTATTTATTTGAAAATTGCCTATGTTTACCATTGTTCCAATATGGACCATTTCATTTTAATTTATTATTACAAATCCAATTATCTATTTTACTATTATTTTTATTAGTTACTGATCCAATTATCCCTTGGTTCTTAGTTCAAAAACTTGATACTTGACAAGAGATATATGCACGTTAATTTTAACATTGGTTGTGCTTCTATCTTAATTTTCGAGTGTTGATTTCATCAAAACTCCCATGTTGATTTCCTTTATTACACTGAATTTTCATGTTTGGAACATTATTAATAGCAAAGATCAGATTATGTATTTGGGTTCAGTTCCAATGGTGAGTTTAACTTGATGTATCACCCTATACGTCGACAGAAATATGGCTTTAAAATTCATTTCTTAACTTGAATGTCATGCTAATCTCATATGTAAGCTGTAGTGGAAACTTCTCTTCTGCCAGAATTTCTCTTTCTGCAAGCTTTGTTTGACCATCTGTTGCAATAAGAAGTCTAGCAGATAAGTATGATATAAAATACCGTCAAACAGTACTATATGTAAAAGTAATTTAATTGACAAGTAAATGATTACTTGGGAAAATAACTAGAGTACATCAAATATTCATATGTAGTATCACCAATAGATAATACTTGGGAAAATAACTAGAGTTTGTAAGGTATAAATAGCAAGGCCCTTTAGCCCTCTAGATTACTTAATAAATACCAAACTGATTGATCACTTAGTTTATAGTAATTACAAATTGCATCTAATAGATTTTGGTTAGGAATGGTTAAAATAATGTAAACAATGTCAAATGACAAGCGAAGAAATATCTGTTATCTTCTGAATGCATTAATTGTTAATTTGTTGTATTCATCAATTATAATAATTGGTGAGGAAATTAAACTTCGATGGGGTACTAAAATGAAGAGAGCGCTATATGATAATAAAATTCACTCAATTTTCATTACTTCATAACTTTTGATCATTCAGAACTTATTACACAAAAAATGTTAAATATAGCATGTCCGAGTCATGTGCTTCAATAGATATCATGAATTGAATATTGAGTACAAATCGAATTGCAGTAAAATCACTTGAATAAATATGGTATATATGAATTGGTTTCTTTTCTTCTCCTTCTCCTTTTAGTTCACCAAAAATTTGCTATCATGGTTAAGAAGCTATTCTATATTTCAATATATAATTGACTGTATTACTGTTATTATTGTACATCTGAAATGCACAGGTCATATACTATATTTAGGTCATGAAACCAAATCGCTTGACAGTTAATTTCCTTCACTATAAGCAATCTCTGTTTATCAAGGATAATTATATCATCACAGCAAAACTGGTTGATCTTTCAAAATTTTAATTTCTTAATAAAAATTGTGAATAATAAACAATTTACATGTTGCGTTTACTAATACAATTTACTCTATCACTGTAAATCAGTGGTATGCTTTTAATTATGGGCTTGCATGGATTACATCTCTTGCATGCATAATTAGATTAACAACTGATGTTGTAGTGTTATGATTTTTGTTCTGGTGTGCCTATGCTTAAAATGCCATGTATATTTTTGGATGATGGTTGATTTTTGATCTAATGCAAAAATGACATGATGGGTTTGTAAGACATCATGTCTTTGTCTACAAGTGAGTTTATATATCATATTGTTATTTATTATCTAGAAAACATATATTATGCTAGAGGCCAATTTGTTTTAAATATCAAAGTTTGGTCCTTAAAAAGAAAGAAGACATTTCTTTCTATAATGATTCCATGATCCAATGAGTAACACCTTTGTCCGATTTTTTTTAAGAACATTCTGTAGTTCATTTTTCATCAAGATAATATATTATATTGTGGTATGCATCGTTAATGTTTTATTATCTAAATGTTTCCATTCTTTGGTTATATATATATATATTTTATTTTTACGTATCTCTACTCCAGAGTATTCATAAATAGGAAAGATAGTAGAAATATGCCACTACTTATTCAAATAGTCAATCTTAAAAGTTAGTGCTGACACTATTTGAAATGTTCTTATCATAACTCATAACAAATCTGTACAAAAGTTGCAATCATTTTCCCTAATGGATAAAAAATAAATTTACAGCATTATACTACAAATTAATATAATTCATCCATTAAATAGATAAATAGGTTAACCCCATTTGCATAGCACAGGTTCACATATGAGGTATAATAATTATTATTACCAGTCAGATTTCGAACTGACTTGAATTGGATAAGGTAAATGATAGGTTTTGTTTATGGCCTATCAAGATTTGAATTGAAAAAGCATTATTTGTTACAGCTTGCGTTTTAGCCATGTATCTTCTATATGAGATTAATTATTGTTTTGTTTTAACGATATCATCAATCCAGTGCCCTCTATTCTATTGTGCCATCCATAAAAAACATTTGTAAACCCATACTTCCTAATACTATATTACTATTATTTGTTGTAGTGTGCCCCCTGCCAGCACTTTTTCCATAAACGCATACATTTCAGATCATATCAACTCTACAAAAATAATAATTCTTCCAGTATTCATGAAGCCAGTTATTGAATCACTGATGCAAATGTAATTTAGTTCTTATTATAAATGCTTTACTTGTTTTGGCTATATGCCAGAAGAGAACATAGCAAGTAGCAGCTATGTGTTGAAATATGGACAGAATGCGTCAAAGTTGATAAGTGATTTATATAGCGCAGTAATTGACAACATAGGGATGGGCTTAGTGCAAGCATTCTTTATTATGTTTGGTTCGGGGTACTTGTAATAACCCGGAAGATCAGAACCAACTAAAAAAATTCATTTTGGCATTTTAATGAATTTTGAATATTTAAAATGAATTATTTTAAATAATAACGACAGGAAATTTGTTTTGAATAGAATTAGAATGTATAACTTTATATAAATCGAAGTTAGAATATAAATATTTATTTTAATTATAAAAGAAATTGGAAATGGCCTCGTAGTTTGAAAATTCGATTTCAAATTTCAAATGAATGTACATGATTCAAAATAAACCGGATTTTGGCGAAACAAGAAATATTTAAATCATTTTAATGATATCTTTCTAACGGATCTGAAAATTGAAATTTCATAGTAGGAATAAAAAGTTATGGTCAGTTGAATGTTCAGAATAGTCGCTATGGAATTAATATAACCCTTAAAAATAGAAATTTTGCAAACGACCTCCGTTTTCGACGAAACAACTTTTGTTGGAACCGGAATGTCAAATTATTGCTATATTCCAAAATTCATAATTTTTGGAATTAATATGTGAGCGTGGCAAAAGAAAACGTGTTTTGACCAGTTTCAGTCAATTTGGATCGACCAAAAAATGGCCATTTTTCAAACGGTCTCCAAATTCAACGAAATTAGTTTTGTTAGGACCGTATCGTCAAAACATAGCTAGATTTATTTTTTTGGAATTTTTGGAGTCAGTATGTGGCACCCGTAAATTAAAATGTACGTTTAAATTAAATATATTAGATTTATATTTTAATTTTGATGAAAACCCATCGTAACAGCCGAATTGGGTTATGGGACATATCCTATTGTATTCGTAATGGGGGTAGTTAGCTAAGGACAACAGTCATTTGGAGTTAGAAGCGTCAAACAAGTAAACATTAAATTAAATAATAATATTTATAAATTATATATATCCATCTAAGGGTCCAAACCCTTGAAATTAAATTCTCTTGCTCAATGTTTATTCTCAGTCGAAAATAATGAACAAAGGGCCGATATTCCCCCCAACTTCGATCCCCATCTTCACCAAATCCACGCAATATCTTCGAAGGATTCCAAAGGCAAATCGTTCAGCTCCTCGAGCTCTCTCAGGTGTACGGTGGTTTCTAGTCTTGCGAATAGCTGGGAATCGCGCCTCAAACTCCAACCGTTCGAACGCAATTTGAGGCATCAGAGTTGGCTCGAGTTCGCCAAGGCAGGGTGGCGTAGAGACGTCTCGTGGAGACGCTTCACGGGGTGATAGACGATCCACTTCCGACGGTCCTATGGTGGCGCGGTGAACAAGGGGGCGGTGCGAGCTTTCTTCCGAACCTGGAGCATGAAAAACAATAAGCTTATATAGATTTTTATGTACATAAATCAGTTTTTTTTTTAAATATGTATAATTCAGTTTTTAGAATATATATATAATGTAGTTTTTAAAATAAATATATAGTAGTTTTTTTAAAAAAAGGGATAGGCAGAATTGTTTTAAAACCGGAATTTTTTTATAGGAAACATTGTTATAGAAATGTGTTCTTTTATTATATAAATTGCTTTAAACAAAAATATGATTTTAAAAATAGAAATACCATTGTTTGAAATTAAATATCTTTGTTTTAAAAATATAATTTTTATATGAAATGATTTAGAAGAAAAATATAATTTTTATATGAAATAATTTAGACGAAAAATATAATTTTTATATGAAATGATTTAGAAGAAAAATATAATTTTTTTATATGAAATGATTTAGAAGAAAAATATAATTTTTATCTGAAACGATTTAGAAGAAAAATATAATTTTTATATGAGATAATATGAAATTATTTGTAGTGAGATAAAAATATGATTTTCATATTGAAAACTGATTTATAAAAATATGATTTTTATAAATATGTACGTAGCATAAAAATGTGATTTTTAATTATATATGCCGATGTTAAAAATGTGATTTTTAATATGAACTGCGTGAAACAGATTACGTTGGAATTTCGGGCAAATTCAAATCCAAACTGTTCAGAAATTCAAAAATAGAAATGGAGTGGATCCCAAAGGTGAGAACTCCACACTATAATTTTCTTTATACAATTATTTATTTTATAACTACATATATGAACTACTCCCCGTCGTCCACAGACCATGGACGACTTGTTTGTTTGATTGTGCTGTGAAAGTTGTTTGTGATGTGAAATGGACTGTATAAAATATTCATGTATTAAAATAAAATGTTTTGTCTTTAAAAGTATAATTTTTAACGTGTATATGAATAAAATAAATATTCATTTACAAATCAGACGATTTGTTTATGTAAAACCATTTGAATGATATGGATTAGGACGATAAATTTTACACATCGCCGAACAACACAAATAAATTCTGTGTTTGTGGAAACCCCACATGGGTGTTGGGATGATATTTGACATACACTAATACCAACTGTTTAGTTGTATGTCAATTGATAGGTTGACAGACTGTTGTAAGCATTAAACATTTTTATTTAATGCTTATACAGTGTAGAATGCACTCTGGATGATGGTTGATTGTTTATCATTGTTGTTCTATACATGTGTTTTATGAGATCCATATAAATAACATTATATGGTAATTGATTGTGTCTAATTCCAGTTCAGAAAGAATAAATATTTTAAAGTAACGAATATTTTGAAATAATGAATATTTTAAAATAATATTCAGTAAAAGATGAAATTCTGATTTTGATGTCCGATTTGGGATGGACACGAAAATATTTAAATATATAAAGCCGTATTGATTAAATTAACACCATTTTGATGTGAACGATATTTATATCAATTTTATTCATTTTTATAATGAATATCGAAAAAGAAGTGATTTCAAAATCTAATGGTTTAAAAATATTATCATTTGTATATTAGTGATATGGAATATTGAATTTTGATTTGAAATTTAATATAAAGTAAAAATCGTTTTGAAAACGAATTTAAAACAATTTATAAAGTACGTTTTAAATGGAAATCGACGAAATATATATATAATATATATATATATATATTATATATTATATATTTAGTGGCATGAATAGAACGTGCCGCGCCGCGGCAGTTCGCGAATTTCGGCCAATGACTTCGAATGGACATTATAGGAGATCCGACCGTTGGATTCTCCTAAAACTGGCGTTGGGTTCGTATCGAAAAGAGCTTTCCAACGAATATTAGAGATTTAAAATCTAACGGTTGGATTTGGAATTATGTCCAAATCAAAATTGGAAAAGTTCACTATAAGTGCAGTTCGATAGCCGTTTATGGAAATCGACTGTACGGGCCTTGATAAAATTATTAAAAATATCAATAATTTGGGTAAAATCATAATAAATGATTTGGAAAGAATTGGGATGAAAAATCCCATATCTGAAAGGATAAAAATATTTTTTTTATCGAAATGAACTAGTTATTAACTAGAATTATAATCCAATTATTTTTAAATAAATAAATTGGATTTGAAATGGTTTTAAAAATAATCAGAATTTCCAATATATGAATTGGAATAGATTTGAATCGAAATTATCTTCGTATTTTTTCTTTATGGGACTCCATGATTATACGGATATTGTGGAGGAATTTGGAAGATATATATATATATATATCGTTATTCCCAATACGATATTTGTTGGTTTCAGAATTTGATATTGAATATAAGCCGATATATTTTCTATTCAGAGCCTTGTATTTAATATCAAATTGGATTTTGGGTTTGTCGTGAACGATGTCTTCATTAACATTGTTCTTAAATCCAGTTGAGAAAAGATATAAATATTTTTATTAAGATTTAATGAAGTTTACCAATTAATTAACATTTAATTAGAATTAAATTGAAATTGGTTTTTGGGTTTATTGTGAACGGTGTTTTAAATAACACTTGTTCTTTAAGCCGATTAACAATGGAATGAGATTTTGGATTTGTCGTGAACGGTATCTTTAATAATACTGTTCTTAAACCCAATGGAGTTAAGAAAATTAGAAACTAACTGGAGATTAGCTAAGTTGAATGGTTTCCTAGGTATTGATCTGATGTTGGTTTCGACCTTCGGGATTAATACTTAGGGAATTGTTCTCTTACTAATTTATGGTTAGAGACTGATGGGATGGGGTCTTCAGTCACAATGTTCTCAAACCCCATGTGAAAAGGATAAATCTTTTAATTAAGATGTAGAGAAGAATTACCAATTAATTAACATTTAATTGGATTTGAAATGGAATATGAATTGGGTTTATTGTGAACTGTGTTTTTAACGACATTCGTTCTTTAACCCGATTTACTATTTGGAATTTATAAATCTTTTGTTAAGATTTAAAGGAAATTTTCCAAAGTAAAGTTTTCCAGTTTAACATATTAAATTGGAATTGAATGGAATTTGATTTGGTAATAATTGAAGTGAGCTTCTGTTGAGGAAGACTGTTAATATACATGGAATTTAAAAGGATTTGCTGTTATTCCATTTATATTATCGGTTAGATGCGGAAGTTTATATCGATTATATATATATATATCGATCTGTTTTCCATGAAAATTCCATTGTTAATGGAATGGGATTTTAGGTTTATCGTGAGTTGTGTTTTAAATGACATTAGTTCTTTAACCCAGTTAACGATAAGATTAATTTCTTAACTTTGAAGAAAATCATTAACTAAAGATTTTTGGAGATTAAAACTGAATTAGAGTTTTAATGAATCTTTAATTAGATTGAAATGTGAATCTGATAACTAAAATGATCAAATTCAAGAAATGACCGAGAATGGAGTATCACCAGTTTTGCTCCAAGCGATAGTAAAATCTTTAATTTGATTTGAATGTGAAACGGTATTTAATTTTACCGATAACACCATGGTGTTAGATATGAAGTATTACCAGTTGTACTTCATGGGATGAATAGGTTGGGATTGGGAAATTAAATAAACGATTACTTTGGTAAGGTTCGCTAATCCCGACTAGTTTGGATAAACCTCAATTTGGTTTGTATTGATATCCAAAGGAAGATTAAAGAATAAATTTAAAGAATTTATCCTTGATAAAATTAATGGGAACATTTCCATTTAAATAAAAGAATATTCAGAATTGGAATGAGGCATATGTTGTGTTTTTATAACACTTGTTTATAATACACGCGAGTTATTCGGAAAGACCGGGTTTATCCCATTCTGAATAACTGAATCGGCGATGAGTCGACGATGAAGACGGTGGTTGAAGACTGGAGGTCTTCACATCGTTTGGATTATTACTGATGTCTTGATTGGGCTGTACACCCAAGACGAGGTAATAAGTGGTGATCGTCCAGACGTACTTGGAGATCGACCGGATATGCGAGGACCTCTCTCCTGTATTGGACATATGGGACGAGGAATAAGGTGCCTCCGGTTTCGTTCAGACCCAGAAAGAACTTGTAAATGGATGTGTGTCTAACATCGGATTTCATTCTGTGTTATTGATAGACATCGGTTGCATAGCGTGAATTGCTTGTGTGACATGCTGGGATGCAAATGATCGAGGCTTCTGTTGAAAAGCAGAGTCTTGTGGTTGATGATCAAAGCATGGCTTTAATATAGCAAAGCTTCGTGTATAGCGTCAATTCGCAAGCCTCGCACCCCGGTGTAAACCAGAAATGGGAGGGGACCTCAGGGAGGGCATGCGCTTCCTTCTAGCTAGGAGTGGTGGCTGGGTTTTGCACGCCCAGATGTTTTACTTATGTGGATAATGGATAGCAAGGCACCTCGGATATATTTGCACTACGGGGTCGATGGATGGTTTGGTCGATATACTGACCAATTTTACGCCCCATAGTGCGGGGAAACGTGGTATTCAGGCATTTTAATCCACATCGAGTGGACCAACCCTGACGATCCAAGGGTCGATGCGTTCTGATCCCGAGGCTCGGGCTAGAGAGTCTCGAAGCGGTAAGGACGATCCCTTGCCTTGGTTCACAGATGGAAATCCAACTTCCAATACGTGACATTTCGATTTTGATTGTAGAGCCTAGTATGACGACATAGTGGGATAGGGCGTTATGTCGTCTATGATTGTTACATTTATATTTGAAGTTGTTTTCATACACTTTACACTATAATAGCATCAAAATGATTTGTTTTAAATATACCAAGCATGTTTGGCTATCATAGAGGAAAAATCTATCCTCCGACTTGCGTTGCATTGGGTGATGGGACCTGAGTCTTATAATAGTTTCATTTTTTTTCCAAAAAGCGTTGCATTGTTTATTCTATGCACTGGTAATCTTGGAAGGAAACCATTCCGTGTTATACGGCGTGGTCCCTTGATTTACCTTATCTTTAAAGTAAGGTTTTAAATAACTGTTTTAGTTTTCACACTAGTCACATGAATGACCTGAGGTTTATTGTTTCAACCTAAACTCTAGGTGCCCCTATTTTCCACACGGGCAGCTAGTAGTTTTGGTTTTGCAGATTTATATTCCCAGGATCCTGGTTTACAGCTGGAATGATATTCGGAAAGCTTCATGTCCGTTTATTCCTTTTGTTATCCATAAAGTGTCGTGAGACATACCCGACCGGTATATCCAGAGAAACGGGCTGATCAGCCTAAAAAGCAGCAGCATAACTCAATCCAATAAAGTGATACCGATCGGCTAGAGCATAAGTACACTGATCGGCACAGAAATAACGACGCCGGTCGGTCTGAGCCCAAGCACGCCGGTCAGATAGTTACAAGTCCAAAGGAAGGTAACCCCATGAGAAAAGAGAAAAAACTCACCCACCGGTCGGTTAAGATCCATATGCACCGATCGGTCCTCCTGGAGTGGTGTAATTCATCAAAATATTACAATAACGGTCGGTCCATGCGTGGACAACCAATCGATCGTAAAACGGAATCCATGGCAGGTCGCCCACACAGAGAGGAAAAGAGGCCGTACCGACCAGTCGGACCCACTCCAGACCGATCGGTCCTCTAGACAGCTGTTGATAAGTTGGCTTCTAAACAATTATTGCCAGGCTGGCCAGTGGTAGTTCCGTAAATAAAGGCGGATAGACTAGTAACTCTGAAAGCTACATCACACCATCTCTCCACTCCTATAAATAGAGGTCCAACCCTACTTTAATGGGGGAGGAATCCTATGACCCCGAAGGGCTGCGAAACTCAATTCTCTACTTCTACCTAGTGATCTCATCATCTCCAACTATCTCAAAGGAAAGATTCAACTCTGAATCGATCTAAATCCATATAGATATGTACATTCAATCTACCACCTACCACAATTGAAGACCTTCACCATTCTTCCTTAACCAAGTTCTAAGAGAGTGTATTGATGAATGTAATGAGAGGATGTGTTTGCCTTGTAATTCTACATGCAATAATAAAATTGCCATTCAAAGTGGATGTAGATCGCACTTGATCGAACCACTATAAAACATTGTGTCTCTTTACGTGCTTTTTCTATGTTGATTGGCTCCACACTTCATATTACCAAGCATTTTGTGAAGTACTTTGAGTACACTTGGTGTTTGTGCATTTTTGACGCAAACATTTGGTATCCACCGTGGGGCCGATCTAATCATCCGTTCTTTCACATTTTCTCACTAGGTCCAATACCATGCATTGAAGGTCCGAACCTATTTCTCTACAATCTGATTCAAGTCCTTGCCAAAAGGGATGGGTAAACGAGGTAGACCATCAAAGAAGGTCGCCAATCAAAGCACCGAGAATAATGATAATACCGCTGATCATGAGCATGAGACTACTCCTCCTACCAACCAATTTGAATGCGGAGAAACTTCTAACATTGGAGAAGCGGTGATGAGGAGAGAACTCGACAAAGTGGCGGCCGGATTAGCAAGTCGAATGGACATTGCAAATAAAGCCATGATGAAGAGGATTGAAGCGATGCTCGTCACTCAAGGTGCTATGGCCAAGGCCACCATGAAATCCGCTCGAGCAAAATCCATTTAAACTCCACGTATGGAAAATGCAGGATCCTCTTCTTCAAGTCCAAATCGGGAAAATTCTATTCAAGAGGTGACAAATCCTCATCGTAAGGAAACTAAATTGCCTACTCATAATCGCACCGACAAGGCGACTTCCCAACAAGTGCTTGGCTCCACCAAAGGGGCACCTCTCCAAGCGGGAGGTTCAGGACTCCGAAATCCTCACCGTGACCGTCTGTTTAAGCAGACATCCGGTAAGGAAGACAGCGACCTCCCCTCGGATCAACACAATGAGGAAGAACGTATATCAGAGATGATCCACAGAATTATGGAAAAGGGGCTGGAGAAGAAGAATGATGAGAAAGAATGAGGATTTGCTCCCACGAAGACTCCACTTACAGAAAGAATAAATATGGCACCATGTCCAAATAAACTTAAGCCACCGACAGTTCAGGCTTATAATGGGACAACCGACCCTAAGGTGTTCTTATTTAAGTATGATCAGCACATGGACGGGGCCCGAGCCACTGATGAGTTGAAATGCTTATATTTTCCAACCTACCTTGAGGGAGTAGCCTCACTTTGGTTCATAAAGTTACCACCTAGATCAGTGGACGATTTCGCCATGCTGGCCAAGCTATTCCGGGAGCAATTCAGGCTTCAAACCACAAAGGTACGAGACGTTATGAAGTTGAATGAGCTAGAGCAAAGGCCAAGGGAGCCAATTAGAACTTTTCTTACCCGATTCAATACCGCAACAGCTGAAGTTGGGAATTACGAGCCTTGATTGGCTTTAATGGCCTTAAAGGGGACTGTGAATAAGAAGACTATGCTTGGACGTTGGATTAAAAAGAAGAAACTTGGTACCCTCGAAGAATTGTTTGATGAAGCTGAAGAATACATAGGTGTGGATGAGGATCCTGCCTATGCTATGGATATCCCAGAAAGCAACACACAACTTGAAAAGAAGGGTGATGACACTATAATAATCAGAAAAACGTTGTAGGTCAGAAACGGGGCAATGATGGGAGAGACAGCCGAACCAATAAGAGGTTCCACTACTTCAAGAACTCGAAGTTGACGCCATTAAATGAGACGGTGGAGAATATCTTCATGGCCACCAAGGAGACTGAAGACTACCCATTACCAAAGCAAATAAAGGTTAGTGATGCCGCCATTAAATCCGGAAGATTTTGTCAGTTTCGTAATCAACCGGGGCATAACACAAATGAATGTTGGCACCTGAAGAGCTTAATTGAAGAACTAAAAAGGAAAAATAGACTTCAACAGTACACCAAGAATCCGTAGAATTCTCAAGCATCCCAAAGCCAGGGAACTTATAATGGACAACCAGGTCAAAGCGAGAATGCTGCAAACGCTATAATGCCAAGGCTATTCATTAATACCAATTCAGGAGGCCCACACCCTACTGGGAAAATTTGGGGGGATCTTGTGAAGGCTGATCATTAATACCATTTAAGGAGGCCCACACCTGTTGGGAAGAGTTGGGGGGATCTTGTGAAATATGCTAGCGAGATGAGGAACCTCCCAAAAGAAGGAGAAATCATGATCATGAATGAAGCTCTTTCAGCAAAGATACCAAGGTTTTCTTGGGATGACATTGTATTCAAAGAACAAGACTCAGAAGGGTTGATAGCACCAACCGAAGATCCAACCATAGGCTTGGGCCCTGCCATCGTCAGAAGAGTTCTGGTTGACAGTGGAGCATCCGTCAATGTTCTGTTTATTAATGCCTATCATAGAATGAAGTTTCCTATGGGATAGGTGAAAGCTTGTCAGAACTAAATTCATGGTTTTACCGGACAGGCTGTTCAACCAATTGGAATTATTAACTTGCCTGTTGAACTCGGAGAGGGGGAGCAAAGGGTCACATGAGAGCAGGACTTTGTTGTAATCGACGAACTCTCAGCTTATAACGCCTTCCTAGGAAGACCGACACTTGCAGCATTCCGAATCACAATGGCCCCGTGGCATCTGCGATGAATTTCCCACCGAGAACAGGATTGGCATAGTCAAAGGCGACTAACAAACAACAAGGGAGTGCTATCTGGCTGAGCTTTCTGAGTTAAGGAAAAAGAAGGTAAGGAAAGATGTGGAGCCACCACTTCGCATCCAAAACCCCCCTTTATAGCAACTAATGCAAGTCCCTCACACTGGTGAGCATAGTGGAGCCCAGAAGGAGATTGATCCAAGAAAAACCAGTATGGGGGACGACCGGGCAGCTCCAGTCGAGAATACCATTTCTGTTCCAGTGCATGATAAAGACCCTAACCGAGTTCTAAAGATAGGTTCTCAGTTGGGCCAGAGGCTGAAAAGGGATTTGATATTGTTTCTGAAAGCAAACTTAGACGTTTTGCATGGACGCACTCGGACATGTGCAGAATATCGACAGACAAATTTTTCATAAACTGAATGTTAGTCCCAACGTGACCCCTGTGAAGCAAAAACGACGAACTTAGGGACCTGAAAGATCGATGGCATTGCAAGAAGAAGTAGATAGCTTTTTAAGAACAACTTTATACGAGCATCAACGTATCCCGATTGGGTCTCATATCCAGTTCTTATCAAAAAGTCTAATGGAAAATGGAGGGTGTGCATAGATTACTCGGATCGTAACAAAGCATGTCCTAAGGACAGTTTCTCGCTGCCCAGAATTGACCAGCTCGTTGACGCAACCACTGGTCACGCATTACTATCTTTCATGGATGCATACACTGGATATAATCAGGTTATGATGCATGAACCAGATGAGGAGAACACAAACTTTATAACTGATATAGGCCTATACTGTTATAAGGTTATGCCATTCTGACTAAAGAATGCGGGGGCAACATATCAGCAACTAGTGAACTCCATGTTAAATACCAAATTGGGAACATTATGGAGGTTTACATCGACAACATGCTGGTAAAGTCTAAAAAGGATGAAGATCACTTGGAAGATCTAGCACAAATGTTCCATATCCTAAGAAAAATCCTTATGAAGTTAAATCCTTTGAAATGCTCGTTTGTGGTTTCTTCAAGGAAATTTCTTGGATTCATAGCCAATGCCAGAGGCATTGAGGCAAATCCTTCCCAGGTCACATCATTACGAGAAGTGTGAGCACCAAAAACAATGAAAGAGCTTCAGAGCTTGAATGGGAAAATTGCTGCTCTTAATCGCTTCTTCTCCAAAGCCACGGATGGATGCATCCCGCTCTTTGACGCTTTAAGGAAAGGAAGGAGAAACTTTTAGTGGAATCCAGAATGTCAAATGGCTTTCGAACAATTAATTCAACATTTGGAGTCCTATCGATGCTTTCTAAACCTAGAGATGGAGAAGGGTTATACCTATGCTTGGCTGTATCACCACATGCCCTGAGTGCCGCACTTGTCTGGGAGGATACCAAAGTCCAATAGCCAGTTTATTATATTAGCAAGCGGCTTGCTGGAGAAGAATTGAATTATCCAAAGCTTAAAAAACTAGCATATTATCTACTCATCGCCTCAAAGAAGTTGAGACCATATTTCCAGTCCCATCCAATAAAAGTCCTCACCGATCAACCGCTAAGACAAATTCTCTTCCGTCCAGAAACTTCTGGAAGGCTACTAAAGTGGAATATTGAGCTCAGCCAATATGACATCACCTATCTCCCTCAAAGAGTTGTCAATGGACAAGCTTTAGTGGATTTCATTGCCGAATCCATGGATAGAGGAGAGGAAATTGAGGAACCAATGGGAGCAATAGCTAGCTAGAAGCTGTACATTGATGGCCCAAGAAATGATTGTTGTTCATGGGCTGGAATCATCTTGGAAACTCCAGAGGGCCATTCCCTATGTTATGCATTAAGGCAGGAATTTCCGTTAACCAATAATGAGACGGAACACAAAGCACTGGTAAATGGATTAAAACTAGCAAAAGAGCTGAATCTAAAAACCGTGCAAATCTCCAGCGATTCCCAATTGGTCGTGGGTCAGGTCCTTAGGGAATTCCAGACCAAAGTAGGAAATCTTCTTTCCTATCTTATAAAAGCCATGGAACTCCTCAACAACCTCGATCATTACACTATATCTCACATTCCAAGAGAAGAAAATACGAAGGCTGACTCTCTCGCTAAATACGCTAGTTTCTCTGATGCACATTTGTTGGGGCTAATACCTATTGAAGTCCTTACAACACCTACTATTGAAGAGGTAGATGTCGATTGGATTATGGAAACAGTAGAAGAACCTGAGTTCAGGATGACACCGATTAAGGAATATATCCTCAATGAAATACTTCCATAGGAACCAAAAAAGCGGAGGAAAATACTGCACAAGGCTCCACTATATCTTGTTTAGGACGAGAGACTGTACAGACGAGGGTTCTCTATGCCATTGCTGTGATGTGTGTCCAAGGAGGAGTCAAAAGAAATCTTAGCAGAACTGCATAAGGGAGATTGCGGAGGTCATATAGGCGGTTAAACATTAGCCAAGAAAGTTCTACGATACGACTAATTTTGGCCCGACGTGAACCTGGATGCGATGATGTATGCCAAAAGATGTGACAAATGTCAAAAATTTGCAAAAATTCCAAGAGCGCCACCAACCGAGTTGACACAGATGGTCAACCCATGGCTATTTGCTGTCTGGGGCATAGATTTGATTGGGGCACTACCCACTACAAAATCAAATATAAAGTACGCAATAGTGGCAGTTGATTATTTTACGAAATGGGTTGAAGCAGAGCCACTAGTCACTATTACTTCAAAGAAAGTGAACAACTTTGTCTTGAAAAGCATCATCTGCAGGTTCGACATACCACAAAAAAAATCACAGATAATGGGACTCAATTTGAAAGTGGTGAGTTCTTGGACTTTTGCGCCAAATTCAAGATCAAGAAAAGTTTTCTGGCCGTTGTCCATCCGCAAGCTAATGGGCAAGTTGAAGCAATCAACAAGATCCTGAAGTAAACCATCAAGAAACGACTCGAGAAAGGCAAGGGTGGATGGGTTGATGAGCTTCCGGTTGCATTATGGGCATATCGTACCACCCATAAAACTGTAATAGGGCACACTCCATTTTCATTGGCATTTGGGCCTGAGGCAATGATCCCAGTTGAACTGGAGGTTCCAACTCATAGAAGGATGTACTTCAACCAAGCAGAAAATGAAAAACTTCAACTCGAAGCGCTTGACTTACTCGAGGAAAGAAGGAAAGAATCAAAACTCAGAATTATGGCGCATCAGAGGAAAATAGCCCGCCATTTCAATGCTCAAGTTAGGCGAAGGACCTTCCAAGTGGGGGATTCCGTTCTTAAGAAAATCATGACAGGAACTGGAGTGCTAGGACCCAATTGAGAGGGACCATATGTGATAAGCCAAAAGTTTTTGGATGGTACATTTGAACTGAAGACAACAGACGGAGTCCAACTCCCAAGAGCATTGTAGTAACCCGAAAATCCGGGGGAATTTGAGCTGACCAAAAACACAAGTCCAACCCCAAATTACACTGGAAATTCAAGAAACTAATAGAAAGAAGGCAGAGGGTGAGGATAGATAAGATAGAAACTTAGAATAGAAGTAGAAGAAGAACATACAACATCATCAGAGTAGCACGAATCTCACAGCGGAACGAATAAAATATAACATAACTTTTGAAATACAAAGTTATAACTGTATATACATACCATTTTAGAATACAACACATAACATCACAGCGGAATAAATAATAGCTATCGACTGCTGAAGCCTCCTGCTCCAAGCTCTTCAAGTATACCTGTAAATCCTGACTACTTGACTGCCCGTACAAATTTAGGCACCCAAGAGTTTAGGGAAAACAAAATAAACTCCGGGTCAGTCATGTGACTGGTGTGAATAAACTCAAATCATTTAAAACAGGTATATGATATCTCATAAGACCACGCCGTGAATACGGAACGGGTTTTTCCCTTATGAGAATCCAAATAACTTTGCAAAGCAATATCATTCTGATATTATAATAATGTCTAAATACAAATAAATATCAGTCTAGCAGAAACGCTTGCATCTCACGTTACTACATATATAGTATATAATCAAAACCGCAAGGACGTATTGGGTAATGGATTTCCAACTATGACAAGGTATGGAACCGCCTTCCGATCAGTGTACTCTAGGAACGATACACTGGAGTTCAACAAGAACATCTTGCAACTCGGCCACACATGACCGACCACTCATTTTGCTTGAGTGTATCGAATGTACATCACCAACGGTTGGGATCAGCAACCGTTCCCGTATATATATATGGGACAACATTGATAGATTAAAGAAGCAAATGAATATTCTCTAGATAGGTGATTATACACCCTACTTCGGTGCGACCGACTTAGCCATGCTGCCTGCCCGATTTCTGTCATTTACCGGATGTGAGGCTAGAAGCTACGCATATCTTTTTCATATCATATCTTCGTTTACTTGGAATACCACATCGTCATACCTGCCAAATCATTATTGATTTCCCTAATGGTATCACGGGTATGAATCTAAGAGAAACGAATTCCTCCGCCACCAAATGTAATACGTTGAAGAGATCAACATATATGATTCGTTAGGAATACTCTGTCAGACATTCGTCCATACAAGTTGTCCTGGGACTGGACAAACCGAAGACACTATTCAGTACATCCATCTTAGGCACTGTTATCTAAGACTTATACAATAGCCCTTGTACTTTTACTCCATCTTCAATTTTCTTTGGCATATATAATTCGCACGCTTATGCCAATATAGAGTGGTTCTTCGGATAATAATCCAACCGGTCTCTCCATATTAACAACGTTAAAATGGTCAAAACATTGATAGTCTGTGATTTAACTATCAAAGAAAAACTCGTGTGCAAACAACGATATTATTTCCAGATGGAAATTATATCAATCAATCATCATTCAACATTTATCTCTTTAGTTCATTACTATACTTATCTCCTGTTTCCCTATATTCTAAATTCTTATTATCTAATTTTAGAAAGTATACTTTATTAACAATGGAAAACAATTCCATTTCCTGTTTCCTATATTAGAAAACATTTCTAATTTCTTATTTGGAAAAACATTTCCAAAGTTCCTTCATTGTATTTAAACTGATGTTTAAATAAAATATCGCTATGCCAACTCAAACAATTTACTAAATTCACTTAACCATCATTCACTATCAAACCTTACCATTCCTTTGTTAAGAAGGAAGTCAATCAAGTTGGGGTATAATTACCTCTCAGACCTTAACTGAACAACGTTATAACTTCGAAATAGTAACAGTTTATCTTTTAGACATTTAACAACTTCTTTACGTAACTCTCGGATTCAAATTGCGAATCCACTTCTTTATTGAAAACATTGATTTTAACGATAACGTTAATATCCCTACTTTCGAATTATCTAACTTTAATTATAACTTCTATTCTTATTAGTGAATAATTAACCTAACACTTATTTATTTATAAATGAATAAAACTCTTTTAAACACTGGAAAGCATAAGTACTTTCCCGAATTCGATATAATCGAATTTGCCGATTAACTCTCTTCGAGAAATCTCTATTTGATTAATTCTTCTTCGAATAAGCTATATTCGATTAACTTCTTTCGAATAAACGATATTCGATAATCTCTCTTCAAATAACTAATATTCGATAACTCTTCCTTTTCAAATATCTCATATTTGAAAATCTCACTTCGATTAAACTATAATCGATAACTCCCTTCGATGAAACTAACATCGATAACTCCTTTCGATGAAACTAACCTCGATAACTTCTTTCGATGAAACTAACATCGATAACTCCTTTCGATGAAACTAACATTGATAACTTTAACTCGACTAACTTAACTTGACTTGACTAACTCGACTTACTTGGTTCGACCAATTCGATTCGATTAACTAGGCTCGACTAACTCTATTGGTTTAACTCTAATCGATTAGTTCTATGGTTTAACCCTAATCGATTAATTCTATTTGACTAACCCTATTCGGCTAACTCGACTAACTTGGTTCGACCGACCAGGTTTGACTAACCTGACCCATTTGGTTTGACTGACCAGGTTTGGCTAACCTGACCCATTTGGTTTGACTGACCAGGTTTGGCTAACCTGACCCATTTGGTTTGACTGTCCGGGTTTTGCTAACCTGACCCATTTGGTTTGACTGACCAGGTTTGGCTAACCAGATTCGACCACTTGGTTTGACCATTTGGTTCGAATACCATATTCGACTAACTCCTCTCGATTCATTAAAACCGATTAACTCATCTCGATTGACTAAATCAATTAACTCCTATCGATTAACTAAATCGATAAACTCCTTTCGATTAACTAAGATTGATTTACTCGACCTGACTGACCAGGTTCGACTAACTTGACCAGCTTGACTCGATTGGTTCGACTCGACCAGCTCGACTCGGTTGGTTTGACTCGACCATCTTGACTCGATTGGTTTGACTCGACCATCTTGACTCGGTTGGTTTGACTCGACCATCTTGACTCGATTGGTTCGACTAGCTTGACTAGTTTGGTTCGACTAGCTTGGTTTGACCACTTAACTAACTTGATTCGAATATTTATATCCGACTAACTAACTTTTCTTTTATTTCTATTTATTTTAACTTCTTTTTATTTCCTAAATAGATTTCCTTTTGTATAATCTATTTATTTTCCTAAATAGATTTTCCTTTATAACTCTAATTATTTAATCCCTAATTAAATATCCTTTATTCTATTTATTTAATCTAAATAAATATTCCTTTATTTTATTTATTTGTTTCTAAATAAATATCCTTTTATAAAATCCTTCGATTTTATAAATAGGTTCATTTTCAATATAAATATTGAAAATCCCCTTTTCTACATTTTCAGTGTTTTCTATTGTTTTTAAACAACCAACTGTCAATGATCAATATCATCCAAACATATACAATCAACAACAGGTTATAATTCACATCATATATCAAAATATATGAAAAACAATAAAATAACTGTTGAGGAATCCAGTCAGATTTCTCCAACCTGTTTCCCTGCATCACAGATGTTAGACAATATAGGTAACATCACTTTCAGTTCCATATGATATATTCTGTTAAGCAGAATCAGTATAGAAATTTAACTAACTGACTAGCAGTTCAATCAAACAATCAATACACAGTCAAACAGACAATTTTAACAGTTCTAACAATACAACTGAAATTATAAACTGTTCAGAGTTAGTGAGATTTACTCACATTTGCGCATTAGCCGTTAAATAACGGTTTGCGTTTATTTGACTGCGACGGACAATTTATTTCGCCATAAATTGTAACGAGCTCCGATGGACTTCCAGTCGGTCTCATTGTGTTGCTCCCGTCCATATGATCCTAACGTGACTTACCGTTCGAAATTCTGATACAGTATGATAAAGTTATACGATTTACAACTTAATGTACAAATTTTAAATTTAAATTAAACTACTTAGAAGATTTAATGGGCTTTACCCTTTTATACTTTTCCCGGCCCATCAACACATCCCACGCCCACGTTATACAGACCATGCCCACATTTCTTCTTCCTCAAACGATCTCGTGCACTCCAGGAAACCAGAACTCCACGTTGACCTCATTTTGACCACCAACGACCACCACTTCGGTCACCTACGCCGGGCGCAACCACCACCATCCTGTTCCCCATCAGAAACCGCATCTCCTGAACCCCCTATGAGCCAACTCGCCGCCTTTCTTCTCGCAATCTCCTCCAGCTCTGTACGACGTCGGGCCACCAACTGGCCATCGTACTCCATCAAAATCATACCGCAACTCCTACTCTCCCTCCTAAACCCACATCCGAACTTAATTTCTCACATCAAGCCCTTAATCCTTCGATTGTTTTAGCCCTAGTCTCACGGTGGAAGTTCGAGCTCTCTGTCAACTGAAGTCGCACCAAACAGGATCGGTATAGGGCTGAAGCAAATCACCCAGCGAATCCGAGAATACCAGATTTGTATTTTAGAGATTTTATTTGGTTTGTATTTATTTTTCTTTTGCAAGAATGTTTGCTGAGATGAGAAAATGATAACGGCGGAAATTGTGTTGACTTTGAAATGAAAAAAAATTAGGTTTAGGAAAGGTAGGTGGTCTATTTATAGGGTAAATATATATTTTTTTATTCGAATTCTATATTCATTTTAAATCAACTACTAGTTGTATTCATCCTTTAAAATCCCTGTGGTTACATGAAATACCCAAAAATCACGGAACTGGACATGCAGCCACAGTTCGACATTACGGTCCCAACGAAACTGGTTTCGTCGAATTCCGACTCCGTTTGCTTACACAGCGTATTTTTAACTGTCAAAATACTGATTGTTTCTCACTCTAAAAATCCGTACGACCACATACTGACTCTAAAAATCACCAAACTTGGAATCTAACAATAATTTGATGTTGCGGATCCAACAAAATTAGTTTCGTCGAATTCTGAGGTCGTTTGCAAAAGTGGCTATTTTTAAAGTGTTGAATAGACCATTTAAATATATAAATATATTTAAATAAAATTAAATTAAATATAAATAAATTTATATTATCGTATATATTCACCGAGGAATATCATACAACTCCGGTATATTTATATACTCGCTATTCCGAGTCCAGATTGATTCGATATTTCTATTTACAATGAAAACCCTTTTATAACGTATATAAAGCATTACGAATTTTAAAGGAATTTCACAGCGACTTTTCTGAAATTTGATTTGGACGTACGTCACAATCTACACGACGAAATCCCGATTTTTCTCTTCCACTAGAAAGATATACTCCACCAGCTCCACACGTTTCTTATTTCACAGAAATCCGGCTTAAAACGAATCCTGTACATTCAGTTGAAGTTCAAATCGCCAATTTTAATTATAATATAATTATACGTTCAAACTGTCGTCGATTGAATATATTCGTCGATATAATTCAACTCTAAGCTGAATTAAATATTAGGGACGACCCAGTTCACATTATATTGTCAAATTCACTATTTCTGATTATTTCTGAATTTAATATATTATTAAATTATTTAATATTCGTTAAATATTCATTATTATATTTAATTCAAGTCATCGATATCGCCAAATCGATATTTAATAATTAAATTAATTAATTATTCAATCGCTAAAAATGCGGGTCACTACAATCTTCCCCCCTTAATAAAATTTCGTCCTCGAAATTGCTAAGCTAGAGAAATGCTACCCACTCTACTGACTAGATTCAAATATCTTCTTGTTTACTTATTAATTTCCATTTCAATTGAATCAATTCAATTTCAATTCAATTATTAATTTATTTCGTCTAACTAAAATTTTTGAAAATCATGAAAATTTTCTAACGCCTTAAATTTTCGGAAAATTTCGCCAGCACCTCCTTTGTACTGGTCGATATCTCAAACTCCAACTCGCCTCTCTGGCCCTCTTTAACCCAAAAGAAAATCAAACAGCCAAGCTGCTTGTCAATTCGGCTCATAAATTTCCAAACTCATATATAAAATAAACTTGTACCTTTTTGTTGGGCATATCAACTCTATCACTTCCATATGCTATCAACTCAGCATATACCAGTGTTATCTCAATCAAATTCCAATCAGTTCATATTCTCAAATTCAAATCGAATTTCATTCGACCTCCAATATCAGATTCCAATTTCTTTACTCATCAACCCAATTCCATAAAAGATTATTCTCTAATCCAATTCAATTCTATTTAACGCAGTTCAAGTTAATATTTCAATTTATTTCTACTATCTTATTCTATTTAACTTCATAAGTTAAAATTAAATTCCGAAACTTAATTTCCTGGGTCTATTTCAAATCAATTTGAAATTACAATGCCAATTCAAAACCTTTGAATTTCTAAATAACTTGTTTTCTTAAAACAATTCAAAAACAAAATCTTTGGTAGTAGTCCGTCACTTAGAACTCGAAAATGAACACTGATGATGTCGCGATTCATCATCAGAATCTATTTTCCAGCTATCGAAGTGAGTTCAATACTATATCACCTTCAGTTTGAAAAACGTTTTCAAAATCTCCCAGGGACTTAAAATTTCCTTATTTTAATTCCAATCTGATTTAAATTCAGATTTTTCTTCATTTTATTTCATATACTTTAATTATGAATTCTGATTAGTCATTTATAATCATTTTACCTTTTTATAATCTTACTCGATTATAATAACAACCAACACAACCAATATACTATATCAAATATATTCGGGTAAAATTATTCCATTTACCCTCTTTCAAAACATACCATGACGGTTCATCGTATTCGAGTGTTTAGTAACCCCTATCGATACAGTGGATCAAACCGATCGACCAGAATTCACAAATAACTCAACCAATAAAACTCCACAATATAAAATCATTTTATATTAACTAACAAATACGTTCACTCGTATATATACACTCAAACTCAGTCTAGGATATTACTAATCCCATCTCTAATGAATCACGCCACAGAGCCAAGGTAATAACTTAACCAATGCTCTGATACCAACAGTAGTGACCCGGATTTTGAGCGACTTTGGTTATCAACGTAAGCTCGACGTCGATAACCAAAACATTGAAAAATCCCGGTAATTAATGAAAGAAATTAGAAGGTGAGAATAGATAAGATAGAAACTTAGAATAGAAGAAGAAGAAGAACATACAACATCATCAGAGTAACACGAATCTCACAGCGGAACGAATAAAATATAACATAACTTTTGAAATACAAAGTTATAACTGTATATACATACCATTTTAGAATACAACACATAACATCACAGCGGAATAAATAATAGCTATCGACTGCTGAAGCCTCCTGCTCCAAGCTCTTCAAGTATACCTGTAAATCCTGACTACTTGACTGCCCGTACAAATTTAGGCACCCAAGAGTTTAGGGAAAACAAAATAAACTCCGGGTCAGTCATGTGACTGGTGTGAATAAACTCAAATCATTTAAAACAGGTATATGATATCTCATAAGACCACGCCGTGAATACGGAACGGGTTTTTCCCTTATGAGAATCCAAATAACTTTGCAAAGCAATATCATTCTGATATTATAATAATGTCTAAATACAAATAAATATCAGTCTAGCAGAAACGCTTGCATCTCACGTTACTACATATATAGTATATAATCAAAACCGCAAGGACGTATTGGGTAATGGATTTCCAACTATGACAAGGTATGGAACCGCCTTCCGATCAGTGTACTCTAGGAACGATACACTGGAGTTCAACAAGAACATCTTGCAACTCGGCCACACATGACCGACCACTCATTTCGCTTGAGTGTATCGAATGTACATCACCAACGGTTGGGATCAACAACCGTTCCCATATATATATGTATATATATATATATATATATATATATATGGGACAGCATTGATAGATTAAAGAAGCAAATGAACATTCTCTAGATAGGTGATTATACACCCTACTTCGGTGCGACCGACTTAGCCATGCTGCCTGCCCAATTTCTGTCATTTACCGGATGTGAGGCTAGAAGCTACGCATATCTTTTTCATATCATATCTTCATTTACTTGGAATACCACATCGTCATACCCGCCAAATCATTATCGATTTCCCTAATGGTATCACGGGTATGAAGCTAAGAGAAACGAATTCCTCCGCCACCAAACGTAATACGTTGAAGAGATCAACATATATGATTCGTTAGGAATACTCTGTCAGACATTCGTCCATACAAGTTGTCCTGGGACTGGACAAACCGAAGACACTATTCAGTACATCCATCTTAGGCACTGTTATCTAAGACTTATACAATAGCCCTTGTACTTTTACTCCATCTTCAATTTTCTTTGGCATATATAATTCGCACGCTTATGCCAATACAGAGTGGTTCTTCGGATAATAATCCAACCGGTCTCTCCATATTAACAACGTTAAAATGGTCAAAACATTGATAGTCTGTGATTTAACTATCAAAGAAAAACTCGTGTGCAAACAACGATATTATTTCCAAATGGAAATTATATCAATCAATCATCATTCAACATTTATCTCTTTAGTTCATTACTATACTTATCTCCTGTTTCCCTATATTCTAAATTCTTATTATCTAATTTTAGAAAGTATACTTTATTAACAATGGAAAACATTTCCATTTTATGTTTCCTATATTAGAAAACATTTCTAATTTCTTATTTGGAAAAACATTTCCAAAGTTCCTTCATTTTATTTAAACTGATGTTTAAATAAAATATCGCTATGCCAACTCAAACAATTTACTAAATTCACTTAACCATCATTCACTATCAAACCTTACCATTCCTTAGTTAAGAAGGAAGTCAATCAAGTTGGGGTATAATTACCTCTCAGACCTTAACTGAACAACGTTATAACTTCGAAATAGTAACAGTTTATCTTTTAGACTTTTAACAACTTCTTTACGTAACTCTCGGATTCAAATTGCGAATCCACTTCTTTATTGAAAACATTGATTTTAACGATAACGTTAATATCCCAACTTTCGAATTATCTAACTTTAATTATAACTTCTATTCTTATTAGTGAATAATTAACCTAACACTTATTTATTTATAAATGAATAAAACTCTATTTAAACACTGGAAAGCATAAGTACTTTCCTGAATTCGATATAATCGAATTTGCCGATTAACTCTCTTCGAGAAATCTCTATTTGATTAATTCTTCTTCGAATAAGCTATATTCGATTAACTTCTTTCGAATAAACGATATTCGATAATCTCTCTTCAAATAACTAATATTCGATAACTCTTCCTTTTCAAATATCTCATATTTGAAAATCTCACTTCGATTAAACTATAATCGATAACTCCCTTCGATGAAACTAACATCGATAACTCCTTTCGATGAAACTAACCTCGATAACTTCTTTCGATGAAACTAACATCGATAACTCCTTTCGATGAAACTAACATTGATAACTTTAACTCGACTAACTTAACTAGACTTGACTAACTCGACTTACTTGGTTCGACCAATTCGATTCGATTAACTAGGCTCGACTAACTCTATTGGTTTAATTCTAATCGATTAGTTCTATGGTTTAACCCTAATCGATAAATTCTATTTGACTAACCCTATTCGGCTAACTCGACTAACTTGGTTCGACTGACCAGGTTTGACTAACCTGACCCATTTGGTTTGACTGACCAGGTTTGGCTAACCTGACCCATTTGGTTTGACTGACCAGGTTTGGCTAACCTGACCTATTTGGTTTGACTGACAAGGTTTGGCTAACCTGACCCATTTGGTTTGACTGACCAGGTTTGGCTAACCAGATTCGACCACTTGGTTTGACCATTTGGTTCGAATACCATATTCGACTAACTCCTCTCGATTCATTAAAACCGATTAACTCATCTCGATTGACTAAATCAATTAACTCCTATCGATTAACTAAATCGATAAACTCCTTTCGATTAACTAAGTTTGATTTACTCGACTCGACTGACCAGGTTCGACTAACTTGACAAGCTTGACTCGATTGGTTCGACTCGACCAGCTCGACTCGGTTGGTTTGACTCGACCATCTTGACTCGATTGGTTTGACTCGACCATCTTGACTCGGTTGGTTTGACTCGACCATCTTGACTCGATTGGTTCGACTAGCTTGACTAGTTTGGTTCGACTAGCTTGGTTTGACCACTTAACTAACTTGATTTGAATATTTATATCCGACTAACTAACTTTTCTTTTATTTCTATTTATTTTAACTTCTATTTATTTCCTAAATAGATTTCCTTTTGTATAATCTATTTATTTTCCTAAATAGATTTTCCTTTATAACTCTAATTATTTAATCCCTAATTAAATATCCTTTATTCTATTTATTTAATCTAAATAAATATTCCTTTATTTTATTTATTTATTTCTAAATAAATATCCTTTTATAAAATCCTTCGATTTTATAAATAGATTCATTTTCAATATAAATATTGAAAATCCCCTTTTCTACATTTTCAGTGTTTTCTATTGTTTTTAAACAACCAACTGTCAATGATCAATATCATCCAAACATATACAATCAACAACAGGTTATAATTCACATCATATATCAAAATATATGAAAAACAATAAAATAACTGTTGAGGAATCCAGTCGGATTCCTCCAACCTGTTTCCCTGCATCACAGATGTTAGACAATATAGATAACATCACTTTCAGTTCCATATGATATATTCTGTTAAGCAGAATCAATATAGAAATTTAACTAACTGACTAGCATATCAATCAAACAATCAATACACAGTCAAACAGAAAATTTTAACAGTTCTAACAATACAACATGAAATTATAAACTGTTCAGAGTTAGTGAGATTTTCTCACATTTGCGCGTTAGCCGTTAAATAATGGTTTGCGTTTATTTGACTGTGACGGACAATTTATTTCGCCATAAATTGTAACGAGCTCCGATGGACTTCTAGCCAGTCTCATTGTGTTGCTCCCGTCCATACGATCCTAACGTGACTTACCGTTCGAAATTCTGATACAGTATGATAAAGTTATACGATTTACAACTTAATGTACAAATTTTAAATTTAAATTAAACTACTTAGAAGATTTAATGGGCTTTACCCTTTTATACTTTTCCCGGCCCATCAATACGTCCCACGCCCACGTTATACAGACCACGCCCACATTTCTTCTTCCTCAAATGATCTCGTGCACTCCAGGAAACCAGAACTCCACGTTGACCTCATTTTGACCACCAACGACCACCACTTCGGTCACCTACGCCGGGCGCAACCACCACCATCATGTTCCCCATCAGAAACCGCATCTCCTGAACCCCCTATGAGCCAACTCGCCGCCTTTCTTCTCGCAATCTCCTCCAGCTCTGTACGACGTCAGGCCACCAACTGGCCATCGTACTCCATCAAAATCATACCGCAACTCCTACTCTCCCTCCTAAACCCACATCCGAACTTAATTTCTCACATCAAGCCCTTAATCCTTCGATTGTTTTAGCCCTAGTCTCACGGTGGAAGTTCGAGCTCTCTGTCAACTGAAGTCGCACCAAACAGGATCGGTATAGGGCTGAAGCAAATCACCCAGCGAATCCGAGAATACCAGATTTGTATTTTAGAGATTTTATTTGGTTTGTATTTATTTTTCTTTTGCAAGAATGTTTGCTGAGATGAGAAAATGATAACGGCGGAAATTGTGTTGACTTTGAAATGAAAAAAAATTAGGTTTAGGAAAGGTAGGTGGTCTATTTATAGGGTAAATATATATTTTTTTATTCGAATTCTATATTCATTTTAAATCAACTACTAGTTGTATTCATCCTTTAAAATCCCTGTGGTTACATGAAATACCCAAAAATCACGGAACTGGACATGCAGCCACAGTTCGACATTACGGTCCCAACGAAACTGGTTTCGTCGAATTCCGACTCCGTTTGCTTACACAGCGTATTTTTAACTGTCAAAATACTGATTGTTTCACACTCTAAAAATCCGTACGACCACATACTGACTCTAAAAATCACCAAACTTGGAATCTAACAATAATTTGATGTTGCGGATCCAACAAAATTAGTTTCGTCGAATTCTGAGGTCGTTTGCAAAAGTGGCTATTTTTAAAGTGGTGAATAGACCATTTAAATATATAAATATATTTAAATAAAATTAAATTAAATATAAATAAATTTATATTATCATATATAATCACCGAGGAATATCATACAGCTCTGGTATATTTATATACTCGCTATTTCGAGTCCAGATTGATTCGATATTTCAATTTACATTGAAAACCCTTTTATAACGTATATAAAGCGTTACGAATTATAAAGGAATTTCACAGCGACTTTTCTGAAATTTGATTTGGATGTACATCACAATCTACACGACGAAATCCCGATTTTTTTCTTCCACTAGAAAGATATACTCCACCAGCTCCACACGTTTCTTATTTCACAGAAATCCGGCTTAAAACGAATCCTGTACATTCAGTTAAAGTTCAAATCGCCAAATCGCGAACTACAGCGCCATTTCAAGCTCTATTTTAATTATAATATAATTATACGTTCAAACTGTTGTCGATTGAATATATTCGTCGATATAATTCAACTCTAAGCTGAATTAAATATTAGGGACGATCCAGTTCACATTATATTGTCAAATTCACTATTTCTGATTATTTTTGAATTTAATATATTATTAAATTATTTAATATTCGTTAAATATTCATTATTATATTTAATTCAAGTCATCGATATCGCCAAATCGATATTTAATAATTAAATTAATTAATCATTCAACCGCTAAAAATGCGGGTCACTACAAGCATGGAATGCTATACATCTCCGTCGCTACTTCTTTTATTGTTCCTTTCATATTATCTGTAAATAACATGCATTGCACATACCATGCAACGTTGTTACAAGCTTTGTAAATATAAATGAAAGAAATGGCATTACCTGCCTAAATCGTACATTTACAAATTCCTTGCTAAAATTCGATTTCAACTGCAGGTCCTCTGAAAAGAATGACGACACTATCATAATGTAGCTAATCCTGATGATTGTTATAGCATATCCTAGCTAGACAGCTCAAATGTCCACCACTTAATGCTAAAGACATCATTCGCAATAAATTCAAAGATGTGAAAACATAGCTGTGCAAGGACATGACACCAGGGATTGGTCTACCAAACAGTTTCAAGCCTTAGCTCCAACAAATTGTAATAACAACCGATAAATGAGCTAGCATTAGTCCCAAGAAGCTACATAATTGATAAACCAAAAACCTCCCTGAGGGGTACTCAGTTAATCGTCAACGCCATTGATACATGGCCGGACAACGACACTAAAACTAGGTTTCTAAAACCAAACACCTCCCCGAGGAGCACTCGATTAATCGTCGACGCCATTGATACGTGGCTGGATAACGACATGAACACTGAGTTTAGAAGACCACTTCAGAGGCATCCGTTCAAATGTTGGTTCTTCCAAATACAACAACCAATTCTGGGTCTTTCAAACTCAGTTACTGACAGATTATAAAGACCCCTATTGGGGCATCCGATCATATGCCGGGTCTTCCAAATTCAGTTAATGACGGACCCAAAGACCTTCCTAGAGGAGCCGTACAAATTCTATGAGAGACTGAGTCGTTCAGTCATAATGAATAATGTGTTTACGAATGCTGCCTTTCAAACAAGGACGTAAAACAAGTAACTCGCCTTCATAGAAAGTGTGAAAATTATGTGTCACAAACACAGGAAGAAATGAAAAGTAAATCACAAATACGTGATTCTCAAGCATAAAATAGTGTATATCATTGAACGTGTCAGGTTATATGAGCTAATTAATCATCAAGTATCGGTACAATTTCGAACCAAAATGAAATATTTTAGCAAGCAAGGTTCGATAAGTTTTAAGACCATCGAATGAAACGAGTTTGCAAAAAACACTTCATTTGATTCATGTTTGAATTTTACCATGCTTGGACAATTGATTTGTTGTCGTTATAGGCAATCGATGTCAAAATAGCTAACCTAGAATTATGCAGTGCTTTGATCAATACGAGACAGGTTGTGATGATCCAAGTTAAAACTGGGGCAACCACGCATCAGTACAACACATCTAGTGATGCAATCTAATATTCAAAGCCAAATTGTCATCATACGAGAATGGAATCAGTACATTACTAGTAAACCATGGCACAGTCAGCTTCAAGCGGAATACGAACGATCGGTCAATGCCTCTGGTAACCGATTGGTCATAGACCGATCGCCCGGGTAATCAAAGACATTGACAGGCCGGTTTCAGATGCAAAGAATGCAAGTCATGATGAGTAAAGACATATAAATGAAAAGTGAGCTATGAACTTAGTGACCTAGCTAATGAAGCATCAACTATCATAACCAACATTCCATCACCATCAAAATGGACTAACAAGCGCAGTAACAATAGCCACAATAGTCACATTGTACCAACATAAGCTAACATGAAAGTCAAAGGCGAGGACCGGAACTAGCTTAATACAGCCAGTCTAAGGATAAGAGTTCATAAAACCAAAAGCTTTAAAATACCTGAAGAAGAAGGCTACGCGTTCGGATACTTTCGAGGCCTTTCTACCTTCCTCTTCATTGGAGCAGACCCTAATGCGGAAGCGTCAGAAGCTGGCCTCTTACTAGATGGACCCACCAGCTCGACGTCTCCCTTTGGAAAAGCGGCAACAACAGCATCCCGGTTTCTCAGAGCATGGATCAGCGTCACCTTGTCAGCCTCCAGAACTGCAATGCGTTGGAGGTTCTCCCGATGGAGTCTTTGAAGGTCTCTAGCCAATGCGTGCCAGTCTTGGAGCTTCTTTACGGTCTGATCTTTGAGTAGATCCATCTGTTTCTTGAATTGATGCAAAGTATCCTCTATACTTCCAAGCAATCTAGATTTGGCAACAACAATGTCACTGGATGTTATTTGAAGATCAAAGGGCGACACGTCTAAGTTGGAAGAGACCTCCTACAAGTTCCAACCGGGGAGTCGCCTAGCGAGCTTAGCATTGCACGCTCCAGGGACGTAACGAGGCCTATTCACAATTGTTTGGATTTCCGGATAAGAGGGGCTGATAGGTGAAGGAGAGTTCACCGTAGGTTAACCCATTGTTTGGCTTTCCAAGTCAAAAAACCTCTTTGACCTAAGCTCTTGGGGAGGTAGTTCCATCTTGTGTAAAAGAGGAAGTACCCAAACACTTTTTATCAATTCTCTAATCATTAAAATGAGCAAGTATAAGAAAGCAATTGGACAGCTTCCAGAAGCAGCTGGCCGGTAGTGATTTCAGCCTAGGCCGACCGGCACCTCCAAAGAATCACCCAGAAATATATAAACAGCTGGCCGGACGGAGTTGGCCACATACTAAAGAGTCACAGGGATGACCGACACCTTGGACAAAGTGATCGATATCATTAACCTCCTAGGAAAATGGAACCGACCGGTTGGTGCTCAATGCAGACCGACCAGCGCTTCCACTCCCTCGGGAAATTTTACACGTCGCCTAACTGCACAAATAAATTCTGTGTTTGTGGATTGAAACCCCACACGGGTGTTGGGATGATATTTGACGTACACTAATCCGAACTGTTTAGTTGTATGTCAATCGATTTGTTGACAGACTGTTGTAAGCATTAAATATTTATACTTAATGCTTATACAGTGTAGAATGCACTCTGGATGATGGTTGATTGTTTATCATTGTTATTCTATACATGTGTTGTATGAAATCCATATAAATAACATTATATGGTAATTGACTGTGTCTGATTCCAGTTCAGAAAGAATAAATATTTAAAAATAGTGAATATTTTTAAATAATGAATATTTTAAAATAATATTCAGTAAAAGATCAAATTCTGATTTTGATGTCCGATTTGGGATGGACACAAAAATATTTGAACTGTGTTTTAAATGACACCTTTCTTAAACCCAGCATGAAAAGAATAAATCTTTTAATTAAGATTTAAAGAAGAATTACCAATTAATTAACATTTAATTGGAATTGAAAATGGGATGTGAATTGGGTTTATTTTGAACTGTGTTTTTAACGACATTCGTTCTTTAACCCGATTTACAGTGAAATGTGATTTGGAATTTTTAAATCTTTTTATTAAGATTTAACGGAAATTTTCCAAAGTAAAGTTCTCCAATTTAATATATTAAATTGGAATTGAATGGAATTCAATTTGATAATAATCGAAATGAGCTTCTGTAGAGGAAGACTGTTAATACATATGGAATTTAAAAGGCTTAGTCGTTATTCCATTTATATTATTGGTCGGATACGGAAATTGATATCGATTATATATTGATCTGTTTTCTGTGAAGATACCATTTTTATGGAAGAGGATTTGGGCTTTTGGGAACCGTGTTTTGAATGACATTGGTTCTTTAACCCAGTTAAAGACAGGATTACATGTTTAACATTGTATTTCGAACTGTATGGTTGATCTCTGCTAAATATATATCTGTTTGGTGGAGGAGAATTTATTCTCTTGCTTAACACGCTTCTTTGAGATGTACGAGCTTAGAGGTTATATATTGGCAGAAATCAATAGTACAGTGTAGAATGTCGATGCCGCATGTTTGTGTTTACAAAGTTAAATAATCATTAATATTGATTTTTGGGAAAATTAAAACTAAGTGGAGTTTTAAGGAATCTTTAATTAGATTGAAATGGGAATTGATAATTTAAATTATCAAATTTGGGAATTGATCGAGAATGGAGTATCACCTGCTTTTCTCCAAGCAATAGTAAATCTTTAATTAGATTTGAATGGGAAATGGTAATTAATTTTAACGATAGCACCATGGTGTTAGTTATGGAGTATTACCAGTTTTGCCCCATGGGATGAATTGGCTGGGATTGGGAAATTAAATAAATGATTACTTCGTTAAGGTGCGTTAATCCCTACTAGTTTGGAAAACCTTAATATGGTTTGAATGATATCCAAAGGAAGATTAAAGAATAAATTTTAAAGAATTTATCTTTGATAAAATTAATGGGAACATATCCCTAAGAATGTGAATATTTGAATAAAAGAATATTCAGAATTGGAATGAGGCGTATGTTGTGTTTTTATAGCACTTGTTTATTACATACGAGAGTTATTCGGAAAGGCTGGGTTTATACCCATTCCGGATAACTAATTCGACGATATTTCGACGATGAAGACGGTGGTTGAAGACCGGAGGTCTTCACATCGTTTGGATGACTACTGATGTCTTGATTGGGCTGTACACCAAATATGAGGTAATAAGTGGTGATTGATCTCTATTAAAAATATATCTGTTTGGCGGTGGAGAATATGCTTAATTCCCTTCTCTGAGACGTACGAGTTCAGAGGTTATATATCGGTAGACATCAGTCGCATGGCGTGAATTGCCTATGTAGCATGCTGAGATGCGAATGATCAAGGCCTCTGTTATAAAGCAGATTCTTGTGGTTGATGATCAAAGCATGACTTCAATATAGCACAACTTTTTGTATAGCGTGAATTCATGAGCCCCACACCTCGATTTGAGTTAAAAACGGGATTAGACCATTGGGAGAATATGACGTTTCTTTCTAGCTGTGGGTGGTGTCAGGGTTTTGCAAGCCCTGACATTTTTATATTTTTACCTATGTTGTCGTCGGATTGCGAGGCGCCTCGGATATATCGGTCTCTAAGGAGCCAATGTATATTGAGTCATCTGGCTCATAGACGCTCGATAGGGTGGGGAAACGTGTGTTCAGGAATTGCCAATCCACAAACTTAAGGGAGGACCGGCCCAACCGATCCAAGGGTTCTCTGCGGGGAGTCCTAAGGCATTTGCTAGAGTGTCTCGAAGTGGTGAGGAGCCATCCCTGGCCTCGACTCATGACGGGAAATCCAATTTCCAATACGTGACATTTTGGTTTTGGTTGTAGAGCCTAGTATTGGCGACATGATAGACGGTACCTATGCCGCCTATGATTAATACATTTATATTTGAAGTTGTTTTATATACTATACACTTATAATAGTATCAAATGATTTGTTTTAAATGTACCAAGCATGTTTGGCTATTATAAGGGAAAACCCTATCCTTCGGCTTGCATTGCATTGTGTGATGGGACCTGGGTCTTATAATAGCTTCATTTTTCCAAAAAGCATTGCGCTGTTTATTCTATGCACTAGTATTCTTATAAGGAAAACCATTCCATGTTATACGGCATGGTCCCATGATTTGCTCTTTTTTAAAGTAAAGTTTTAAATAACTGTTTTAGTTCTCACACCGATCGCATGACTGACTTGGAGTTTATTGTTTTAACCTAAACTCTGGGTGCCCCTATTTTCCACACGGGCAGCTAGTAGTTTCGGTTTTGCAGATTTATATTCACAGGATTCGGGTTTACAGATGGAATGATATTCGGAAAGCTCTGTATCCGTGTATCTCTTTCTGTTGTGTTTTGTATTATTCTCAGCTGCATTGTAATTTGTAAATCTCTATTATTTATCAAATGTATATTATTTGTTCATACTCTGTATATTCTTGTACTCTTATGTAACTGTTGTAATAAGCAATGAAATGTTCTTCTTGTTTGTGTTCGGATTTGTCGTGTTCTCAATTAAATTCGGGCTTTCCTTTACGGGGAAGTTTGGGTCGTTTCAGTTGGTATCATAACTTTGGTTTACAGAGCTCGAGAACAAGGCATATTAGAACCAAATGAAAGAATTCATCAGAGATTGGATTAGTAATATCCAATAAGAATGACTCGTTAGAGATGAGATCAGTAGTATCCTAGAATGAGTCGAAAGAGTGTTATTTTCAAAATAAAAGTTAAAACAAATTTTGTTATGAAAATTTAAACCATTTTATACGTATTTGAATATTTATTTTACATTGAATTTGGACAATCGAGTATATAAAGTTTTTGCACATACGCCTTGCAAACGTATATTCGAAGTGTAATGTCCCGTATTTTCTGGCCATTTTATTGAAATATTTTATTTATTTAAAATATTGATTTGTGTTTATATAATGGAATTTAACCATTTTAATTTGAATATTTATTTATTTTGAATATTGAAATAATAATATTTTATTTTCGGCATATTTCGGAAAATATCGAATTTACAGTAAAATGTGATCGGGCAACTTAAAATGGTTAAATATAATTTGTATTGAAATTATCGTGGCAATTTCATTATTAAAACGATGTTAGAACGTTTAATTATAATTTAATTTTAAAATGAGCTGCAGTGGCGCGACAGTTCATAATTTGACGTTTTGAACTTTAAACGGCAGTACAAGACCCAATATGAGTCGGATTTTCTCGAAACAAGAAATGTCTGAATCTGTTGGATAATATTTTTCTAATGAAAGAGAAAAATCGAGTTTTCGTGTTGTAGATTTTGTTTTATGGCCAAATCAAATTTTAAAATAGTCGCTTTGGAATTCCTTTATAAATTTTATCGTTATTTATATTAAATAAATGGTTTTTAAATTTTTATAATATCAATTTGGCTTAAAATTCAACCCGTTATATTTTATCTTGGTAATGTATGAAATTCTGGTCGTTTATGACCAATTTCAATATTTTAATATTATTATATTGAGTACTTTAAAATTGGTTTATTTTATTTGAATTGGGCAGTTATAAAAGGGACTTTATTCAAACGACCTTCGTTTTCGACGAAACAAATTTTATTGAGACCGCAACAGTAAATTATTGCTAGATTTCAAGTGACGCGTCAATCGGGGTTATTTTGTGAGCGTGGCAAGATAAAATACAAATAAAAACGACCATTTGAACATGAACGAGGGCCATTCAAGCAAACGAACTCGGAATTTGACGAAACAAATTTCATTAGGACCGTATCGTCAAATTATACTATACCGTATATTCGCAGCTCGAACGGGATTTGTATGTGAGCATAGGAGCGAACAAAAGATGCTCGAAAACGCGATAGACACGAAATAAAAATCGTCGGTCATTTTCGATCGTCACATCAAGTTAAAAAAATAATTTTCTACATTATATATACCCTTCCAAACCAGAAAACCCAGCCAAAGCCTCATTTCAGTTCAGCAATTTTGTAAAAAAGCCCCTCTTTACAATTTAATTTATATCTTACAATCTGTCGAGAATTTGCATAGGCGATCTGAAGCAAATAGGTAGATCTGGTTCTTACCTACCTACTGTAAAAAAATTGGTTTGATCAGAGCTTTGTGGTCGCCGAAATCGCCTAGAACCGTGGGTTTCTATTTTTGTTTTTCATGGTTTTGCGGTCGAGGTGGTCGATTTCATAGGACGGGACCTGGGGGAAATGGGAGAGGGGAGTTCAGGCTTCGATTTGGTGGTGGTCTCGAGGCTTACGGTGGTCGGACGTGAGAGAATTGATGAGATGAACATGGAGTGATATTTTGGGTTTGGTTTTTCAGGTGGTGGTCGGATTTTAGGGATTTCCGACGTCGACGTTGGGTGTTGGGCTGGGGGCCTGAGGGGGAAGTGTCGAGGGGGGTATGGCGGTTAGAACGGTTGAGGTCCGGCGGTCCCACATGGCCTGAGGTGATGGCAATCTTGGTTTCAGCGGATTTGAGTCAAGTGAATTTTTACGGCGAGAGAGGCAGTTCTAGGAGGCATGCTTTCGGGCGTTGGGGCTGCTCGTCAAGGCGGTGGTGCCAATTAGTCGAAGGGTCGGCCAGAAGCTCTCAGGCAACGGCGTAGAGTGGGTTGAAGGACCGTGTTAGGTCGTGAAGAACAGGAGGAGGACAGCTCAGGGATGAGGAAGACTTGAACGAGAAAACGCGTTTTCGGAGCAGTACGAGGCTGACGTGGAACACTTATCCACTAATCACATTTAATATAGTAATTAAGGTAATGAATTTATAACTAAGTTTATTTTAAAAATCGTATATATGTTTAAACTTAAAACGGGCATAACTTTGTCGTATGTTAACGGATTTCAACGAAACAGGATCCGTTGGGATCGCAGGGACGAGACTTAGGTGTTGGCACTGACCAGGCACTGATATGACGCAGTCGAAATTTCAGTTAATTTTGAATGTCCGTTCAAGATTAAAAGGAACAAACGCGTCCACCGTCAACCGAAATGAACTGGTGAGTTAATTCTCACACCTTCTGAAATCCCGTGATGTGGTAAATTCATATTAAAATATAATTTACCTCTAAAAATATAAATTGGTTGATTGGTTGCTATTGGTTGTTTATTGTTTGGTTGATTGCTGTTTTTTATATTCCATCGTTTAAAATATTAGATCATATGAAATTTATTTCATATATTATTATGAAATGTATAACGAGCTATGATGCAGGGAAGAACAGGTTGGAGGGATCCGACCGGATTCCTCAAATATAATATATGTTGTTTTTTTGTTTTATATTGTTGATATATGAACTGATTGAACCCCATATGGTAGATAAACCTTTTTGAGCGTGATGGTTGAATAAATTTTCACCTGTGTTGTGTTTAAAATCAATCGACAGTGTTGATTTGGTAATTGGCAGTGAATGGCCTAAAATGTGTTGTTTCAGACGTCGGTTTACCGTTCGGTGAATCGACGCAGTTTTAAAGTTATAAATTATTTTATAACTGAATTAAAGTTTTCGGTCATTTTATTTTAATAATTAAAATAGTAATTTATAAATAAATATTTTAATCGAGTTTATATAAGAAATTATTTAAATGATTTTATGTAGTAAGACCGTATGATTTGTACATGTGCTGAAAGCTAGAAAACCAGAGATTTTACCTACGTGTTGGTAAAGTGGGATAATTGTATTTTTATACAATTAAATAGTGATTTTAAATTAATGAAGTTATTTAATTAATTTAAAAAGGGGAAATGACAAATGAAAATCAGTTAACTTCTAACTGATATGTACGGTTGATAAAATCAACCGTTTTGAACTGAAATTGACAAATGAGATTTAAATTTCATAATATTCGTTAAATTTAACAAACGGTGGGGGATATTAGTTAATATATGATTAACTAAAATTCAATGTAATTCTTATATCGTTTAGTGTTAACAAAGTTGATTATTTTAATAAGTTTTAAAAATGATAAGGATCATGCTCATAGCAAAGTTAACTATTTTAGTATAGTTAATATGAAAGTTTAAGTATTATAATTAAAGCAACGACTTTTAGTTAGACATCGATTAAGAAATGTTGAGTAGCGATAAGTTTTGATAACAGGAGCGATAAGAGTTATATAGAGATTTAAAATCCAAAATTTTAAACTAGCGTTGTAAATGGGATTTGTAAGTGTAGGCAGGGTATTTAAATAAGATTTCACTTAATTAGTAAATTAAGTAAAGTGAATGTATTGAAATAAGGATTCAAAGGAAATTACATAAGAATTGTTTTGTATTGGTAAATGGATTTGAAAGTAAAATCCAAGTTAAAAAGGGTTTGATTGTAAAGAAGGAAATAAGTGAGTTTAGTTACGGAATCCAAGTAAAAGTTTTATTATTAAGAATGCGCGAATAAATGGAAATTGATTATTGGACGTGGGATTTCATTAAAACCCAAAAGTGTAAGTGAAATAAGGTTTCAAGTTCAAAGTTATGTTTTTAGTGGATATTTACTTAAATAAAGGATTTAAGTAAAAGATTTATCGAACGAAGATTTCAAATGTCAGAAGCTGTTTATAAAGCCAAATTTGAAATCGAGATGGTAAATAAGATTGTATGAGGTGTTTAAGTTTCAAACTGGTACTTATTCCGAGTTAAGAACGTTGTCTATCAAGGTTTGAGAGGTAATAAAATACCCCAACTTGAACGGCTTCACTATTATCGAGGAATGGTGTTAGTTTGGAACAAGGAAAAAGGTGTTGTAATTGGGTAAGTATTCCATTCGAGGAATATTGAACATAAGTACGAGGGTTTTGAATATAAATGTTAGTTACAAGATAAATAAGGATATTTGATTTATAAATGGACACTTGATTTGTCATATCAAAATTGGTAATTTGGTTTATTCCATTTAGTACTATATATATAAGTATCGTGATGCCAAGATTTAAGGAAATGGGAAAAATGGTTGGAAAAATATAATGAAAATTCCAATGGTAATTGAAATAGGAAGTTAGGTATATATATATATATTCATGTTCTAAAACATACCAAATAGCCTTTGTTATAGTAAAATAAGGATATAAAAAAGGTTTAATATATTGGAAGAATTAAAGGTTGAATTACCATATATTTTAAACAGGCCAAGTCAGGCCAAGTACCGAATCAATAAACTCATCGTATTCACACTACTGTTATTTGATAGTTAAGTCACCGACTACAAAACCTGACCAATACGATTGTTGGTACGGAAAGATCGAGATCGAATTTATATTCGAAAACCATTCCAACCAACAAATACGTGAAGACGTCGATTGAAGACAGAGCAAGTGAAGACCGTGGATCTTCATAAGCGGAAGAATTACTTAACGAATATTCTCTGTGTTGCAATGCAGAGATATTATGACGTGATTCGGTCGTGGTTGAGATTTTGCGGATTTGCAAGGACTACTCACTACTGATCCTTGGGGTGATTCCTATATAAGGATGCGGTTGGAGGGTACCTTCGGTTCATCCTGTTTGTGGATGACTTGTATGGACGAATGTCTGACAGAGTATTTCCAATGGGCCACGTACGTTGATTTTTTCAAACGTGTCATAGTTGGTTAGCTCCGAACTAGGATATTTTTGTGGACATCAATTAGTGATATCCAGAGGATCTGATGATGTGGCATTCAAAGGAAATGGTGGCTAGATGTTATAGAGAAATTCTTGCCTCATGCCTCACAGCCGGGAAATGACAAAAATCGGGCGGGCAGCATGGCTAAGTGGGTCTCTCCCATTAGGGTGTATAATCACCTATCTAGAGAAATTCCTTTTGCTTTTTTAATCTATATTCGATGCTACCCCTTTTCGGGGAAACGGTGGTTTGAGGCCAACCGTTGGTGATTTACATTCGATACACTCAAGCGAAATGAGTGGTCGGTCATGTGTGGGCCGGGTTGTAAGACGTTCTTGTTGAACCCAGTGTATGCGCCTCTAGAGATACACATTCGGCAGGTGGACCCATACCTTGTCATAGTTGGAATCTAATCTCCAATAAGCGCCCGCGGTTTTGGTTTGCATACTATATTTGTGGAGCGTGAGATGCAAGGGTTCCACTAGATTGCAAATTATTTGTATTTAGACACTATGATAATATCAGACAAGTATTGATTTTCAAAACATTTTGGGTTATAGTAAGGTAAAAACCGTCTGTGTTTAAATGTGGGCTGGTCTTACTATTATCCTTCGATTTCAAAAAGGATTTTCCAAAGTTAAACAAGTTGTGTGTTCTGTGAATTTATCACTGTAAGTATTCCAGACTGACCAGGTGTAATTTTCTTTTCCTCAAATGTGCTCGGGTCAGACCGAGTATATTTCCAGATCAGCTATCGCTTGGAGTTTCAGGAGCTGGAAGCAGGCGGCTTCATCGCTAGTTATATAAAGTTATTTTCCGGTGTGATAGATATCTGTTGTACTCTGATGATTGGTATATATATATATATACAGTTCTTTTGTATAAAAAGATTTGATATATTATATTTTATCCGTTCCCCTGTGAGATTCTGATGTGGTGTTCTTCTTCTTTCTTCTATTCTAATATTCTTTCTTTCTATCTCACCCTCTAATTTCTTTCTATAAACAATCTAGGACTCGATTCTTGGGTTTTTGGCAAGTAATATGGTTTTATATATTATTGTCGAAAATTCGAGCATCGAGTTTTTCCCCGGGTCGTTACAGTGGTATCAGAGCTATTGGTTTAGTGATAACCTTGGCTCTGTGGTGTGATTCAATAGAGATGGGGTTAGTAATACCCTAGATTGAGTTTGAGTGTATATATGAGAGCGCGTATTTGTGGTTTGGTATAAAATTATTTTTGAAACTATTTTTGCCCAATATATTTTATAATATAATAAAAGTAATGATTATTATAGTATGGGCAAATTATTTTGATTTGTTAATGCTGATTTGTGTGATATGTTTGGATGGTGTGCTCGATCTCGTGGATATAAACCTGAACCTGAATCGATTTGGTTGAAAACCAATACGAAATAAATAATTTGAATAAATCAATCCAGATAAATAAATATGAATGGATAATTAAAGAAATAAATGAAGTAATTATAACCTCATACGGACTGAATTGTGTGTAGATTGGGTTAATATGAATGGTATGGATATTTTGAACATAACTAGCATTGTTGTGATGACTGATGAATTGGTTTGAGTTGAGAAACAGGTGCTGAAGTGCCAATTCAGCTTTAAAATCCAACCAAGAAAATATTCTGGAGTTATTTGAATCCAGTTTGAATAAGAGCTGCATTTTAATCAAGCAAGCTCGAGTATAGATTATCGCTTATCGCATAATAACGCTCGCAAAAAGGTACGCCTACGAGTTTTATTTGGATTTTGGGTGTGGATTTTGATTTTCCGACCGTGTTGGTCGAGGTATATTTATTTCTTGAACTTGCGATATTGTAAATGTCCTCCGTACAGGGGAGACTCTACCAAAATTTTTGCAAAATTTAAGGTATTAGAAATTTTTGAAGATTTTTGGAAAATTCTTTTATTTGAAATAAATTGGTTTTAAAACCGATTAGATTTGTTTTGGAAATAAAAATCGAATTTTAAATTTTGTTATTTTTGAAAAGATAATGGGTTGTAGCGTTCTTTCTAACTTAGCAATTTCGAGGACGAAATTATTTTAAGGGGGAAGGAATGTAATGTCCCGTATTTTCTGGAAATTTTATTGAAATATTTTATTTATTTAAAATATTGATTTGTGTTTATATAATGGAATTTAACCATTTTAATTTGAATATTTATTTATTTTGAATATTAAAATAATAATATTTTATTTTCGGCATATTTGGGAAAATATCGAATTTACAGTAAAATGTGATCGGGCAACTTAAAATGGTTAAATATGGTTTGTATTGAAATTATCGTGGCAATTTCGTTATTAAAAAGACATTAGAACATTTAATTTATAATTTAATTTTAAAACGAGCTGCAGTGGCGCGACAGTTCGTAATTTGGCGTTTTGAACTTTAAACGGCTGTACAGGGCCCAATATGAGTCGGATTTCCTCAAAACAAGAAACGTCCGAATCTGTTGGATAATATTTTTCTAATGAAAGAGAAAAATCGAGTTTTCTTGTTGTAGATTTTGTTTTATGGCCAAATCAAATTTTAAAATAGTCGTTGTGGAATTCCTTTATAAATTTTATCGTTATTTATATTAAATAAATGGTTTTTAAATTTTTATAATATCGATTTGGCTTGAAATTCCACCCTGGATATTTTATCTTGGTAATGTATGAAATTCTGGTCGTATATTGCCAATTTTAATATTTTAATATTATTATATTGAGGTAATTTAAAATTGGTTTATTTTATTTGAATTGGGCAGTTATAAAAGGGACTTTATTCAAACGACCTTCGTTTTCGACGAAACAAATTTTATTGAGATCGCAACAGTAAATTAATGCTAGATTTCAAGTGGCGCGTCAATCGGGGTTATTTTATGAGCGTGGCAAAATAAAATACAAATAAAAACGACCATTTGAACGTGAATGAGTGCCATTCAAGCAAACAAACTCGGAATTCGACGAAATAAGTTTCATTAGGACCGTATCGTCAAATTATACTATGACGTCCATTCGCAGCTCGAATGGGGTTTGTATGTGAGCACAGGAGCGAACAAAAGAGGTTCGAAAACGCGATAGACACGAAATATACCCCTCCAAACTAGAAAACCCAGCCCAAGCCTCATTTCAGTTCAACAATTTTGCAAAAAAGCCCCTATTTACAATTTAATTTATATCTTACAATCTGTCGAGAATTTGCATAGGCGATCTGAAACGAATAGGCAGATCTAGTTCTTACCTACCAACTGTAAAAAGTTTGGGTTGATCGGAGCTTTGTGGTCGCCAGAATCGGACTAAAACTGTGGGTTTCTATTTTCGTTTTTCATGGTTTTGCGGCTGAGGTGGTCGATTTCAGAGGATGGGACCTGTGGGAAATGGAAGAGGGGAGTTCAGGCTTCGATTTGGTGGTGGTCTCGAGGCTTACGGTGGTCGGAGGTGAGAGAATCAATGAGATGAACGTTGAGTGATATTTCGGGTTGGTTTTTCAGGTGGTGGTCGGATTTGAGGGATTTCCGACGTCGACGTTGGGTGTTGGGATGGGGGCCTGAGGGGGAAGTGTCGAGGGAGGTCTGGCGGTCAGAACGGCTGAGGTCCGGCGGTCCCACGTGGTCTGTGGCGATGGCAATCTTTATTTCAACGGATTTGGGTCAAGTGGATTTTTCTGGCGAGAGAGGCGGTTCTGGGAGGCGTGATTTCGGGCGTTGGGGTTGCTCGTCAAGGCGGTGGTGCCAGTTAGTTGGAGGGTCGGCCGGAAGCTCTTAGGCGATAACGTAGAGTGGGTTGAAGGAACGTGTTGGGTCGTGAAGAACCGGAGGAGGACGGATCGGGGATGAGGAAGACTTGAGCGAGAAAACGCGTTTTTGGAGCAGTACGAGGCTGACGTGGAACACTTATCCACTAATCACGTTTAATCTGGTAATTAAGGTAATGAATTTATATTTAAGTTTATTTTAAAAATCGTTTATATGTTTAAACTTAAAACGGGCATAACTTTGTCGTACGTTAACGGATTTCAGCGAAACTGAATCCGTTGGGATCGCAGGGATGAGGCCTAGGTGATGGCACTAACTAGGCAATGATCTGACGCAGTCGAAATTTCATTTAATTTTGAACGTCCGTTCAAAATTAAAAGGAACAAACGCGTCCACCGTCAACCGAAATGAACTGGTGAGTTAATTCTCACACCTTCTGAAATCCTGTGATGTGGTAAATTCATATTAAAATATAATTTACCTCTAAAAAAATAAATTGGTTGATTAGTTGCCATTGGTTGTTTATTGTTTGGTTGATTGCTGCTATTTATATTCCATCGATTAAAATATTAGTTCATATGAAATTTATTTCATATATTATTATGAAATGTATAACGAGCTGTGATGCTGGGAAGAACAGGTTGGAGGGTTCCGACCGGATTCCTCAAAAATTATATATGTTGTTTGTTTGTTTTATATTGTTGATATATGAAATGATTGAACCCCATATGGTAGAAAAACCTGTTTGAGCGTGATGGTTGAATAAATATTCACTTGTGTTGCTTTTAAAATCAATCGACAGTGTTGATTTGGTAATTGGAAGTGAATGACCTAAAATGTGTTGTTTCAGACGTCGGTTTGTCGTTCGGTGAATCGACGCAGTTTTAAAGTTATAAATTATTTTATAACTGAATTAAAGTTTTCGGTCATTTTATTTTGATAATTAAAATAGTAATTTATAAATAAATATTTTAATCGAGTTTATATAAGAAAATATTTAAACGATTTTATGTAGTAAGACCGTATGATTTGTACATGTGCTGAAAGTTAGAAAACCAGAGATTTTACCTACGTGTTGGTAAAGTGGGATAATTGTATTTTTATACAATTAAATAGCGATTTTAAATTAATTAAGTTATTTAATTAATTTAAAAAGAGGAAATGAAAAATGAAAATCAGTTAACTTCTAACTGATATGTACGGTTGACAAAATCATCCGTTTTGAACTGAAATTGACAAATGGTATTTAAATTTCACAATATTCGTTAAATTTAACAAACGGTGGGGGATATTAGTCAATCTTTGATTAACTAAAATTCAAAGTAATTCTAGTATCGTTGAGTGTTAACAAAGTTAATTATTTTAATAAGTTTTAAAAATGATAAGGATCATGTTCATAGTAAAGTTAACTATTTTAATATAGTTAATATGAAAGTTTAAGCATTATAATTAAAGCAAAGACTTTTAGTTAGACATCGATTAGGAAATGTTGAGTAGCGATAAGTTTTGATAACAGGAGTGATAAGAGTTATATAGATATTTAAAATCCAAAATTTTAAACTAGTGTTGTAAATGGGATTTGTAAGTGTAGGCATGGTATTTAAATAAGATTTCACTTAGTTAGTAAATTAAGTAAAGTGAATGTATTGAAATAAGGATTCAAAGGAAATTACATAAGAATTGTTTTGTATTGGTAAATGGATTTGAAAGTAAAATCCAAGTTAAAAAGGGTTTGATTGCAAAGAAGGAAATAAGCGGGTTTAGTTATGGAATCCAAGTAAAACTTTTACATTTAAGAATGCCTGAATAAATGGAAATTGATTATTGGACGTGGGATTTCATTAAAACCCAAAAGTATAAGTGAAATAAGGTTTCAATTTCAAAGTTATGTTTTAGTGGATATTTACTTAAATAAAGGAATTAAGTAAAAGATTTATCGAACGAAGATTTCAAATGTCAGAAGCGGTTTAAAAAGCCAAATTTGAAATCGAGATGGTAAATAAGATTGTATGAGGTGTTTAAGTTTCAAACTAGTAGTTATTCCGAGTTAAGAACGTTGTCGATCAAGGTCTGAGAGGTAATAAAATACCCCAACTTGAATGGCTTCACTATTATCGAGGAATGGTGTTAGTTAGAAACAGGGAAAAAGGTGTTGTAATTGGGTAAATATTCCATTCGAGCAATATTGAACATAAGTACGAGGGTTTTGAATATAAATGTTAGTTACAAGATAAATAAGGATATTTTATTTATAAATGGACACTTGATTTGTCATATCAAAATTGGTAATTTGGTTTATTCCATTTAGTACTATATATATATATATATATATATATATATATATATATATATAAGTATCGTGATGCCAAGATTTAAGGAAATGGGAAAAATGGTTGTAAAAATATAATGAAAATTCCAATGGTAATTGAAATAGGAAGTTAGGTATATATATTCATGTTCTAAAACATACCAAATAGCCTTTGTTATAGTAAAATAAGGATATATATAAAAGGTTTAATATATTGGAAGAATTAAAGGTTGAATTACCACATATTTTAAACAGGCCAAGTCATGCCAAGTACCGAATCAATAAACTCATCGTATTCACACTACTGTTATTTGATAGTTAAATCACCGACTATCAAACCTGATCAATACGATTGTTGGTACGGAAAGACCAGGATCGAATTTATATTTGAAAACCATTCTGACCAACAAATACGTGAAGACGTCGATTGAAGACGAGTAAGTGAAGACCGTGGATCTTCATAAGCGGAAGAATTACTTGACGAATATTCTTTGTGTTGCAACGCAGAGATATTATGATGTGATTCGGTCGTGGTTGAGATTTTGCGGATTTGCAAGGACTACTCGCTACTGATCCTTGGGGTGATTCCTATATAAGGATGCAGTAGGAGGGTACCTTCGGTTCATTCTGTTCCTGGATGACTTGTATGGATGAATGTTTGATAGAGTATTTCCAATGGGCTACATACGTTGATTTCTTCAAACGTGTCATAGTTGGTTAGCTCCTAACTAGGATATTTTTGTGGACGTCAATTAGTGATATCCAGAGGATTCGATGATGTGGTATTCAAAGGAAATGGTGGCCAGATGTTATAGAGATAAATTCTTGCCTCAAGCCTCACAGCCGGAAATGACAAAAATCGGGAAGGCAGCATGGCTATGTGGGTCTCCCCCATTAGGGTGTATAATCACCTATCTAGAGAAATTCCTTTTGCTTCTTTAATCTATATTCGATGCTGTCCCTTTTCGGGGAAACAGTGGTTTGAGCCCAACCGTTGGTGATATACATTCGCCCAAGCGAAATGAGTGGTTGGTCATGTGTGTGCCGGGTTGCAAGACGTTCTTGTTGAACCCAGTGTATTCGCCTCTAGAGATACACATTCGGCAGGTGGACCCATACCTTGTCATAGTTGGAATTTAATCTCCAATAAGCGCCCGCGGTTTTGGTTCGTATACTATATATGTCGAGCATGAGATGCTAGCGTTCCACTAGATTGTTAATTATTTGTATTTAGACACTATGATAATATCAGACAAGTATTGATTTTCAAAACGTTTTAAGTTATAGTAAGGTAAAAACCGTCCGTGTTTATGTGTGGGCTGGTCTTACTATTATCCTTTGATTTCAGAAAGGATTTTCCAAAGTTAAACAAGTTGTGTGTTCTGTGAATTTATCACTGAAAGTATTATAGACTAACCCCGTGTAATTTGCTGTAACACTCCTAGTTTTAGTTAATACTAAAATTCACTAATTACAGGATAAATAATCTCAGACGTGGGAATTGGGGGTAACGGGCTGCGTCATTGCGTTCGTCTCGGAAAAATACGCGAAATAGAGTCCGAGTTTTCGAGAATCGGAGTCCGTATGGCCCGGTTATGGCCCAAAGAAGTTTGCAGAAAATTTAAAACTAAAAACAGATTTAGAAATTCAAATTTAGACTTTAAAATAGAACCAGCGGGGCCAGGCGGGAAGATTCCCGCCCGAAGCATGTCGACAGGGCTGTCGACAGGCCTGTCGACAGGGGTGTCGACTTGCCTGTCGACTTGCCTGTCGACACGGCGTGTCGAACCAGGGTGCTTGGGTGCACCAGATCTGGTTTTCTGGCTAGGGCTGGGCTGGGTTCTAGAGATTTCCTAAATCTAACGGACCTAATCTAATTTAGGGTTAATCTAAGGGCCTAAAACACTCTTCTAATCTATAAATACACCCTAAACCTACCTTAATCCATACTAAAAATAGAAATGAAGGCCTCATGCCACCAAATTAAATCCTAGAAGGAGTCTCCACTAATCTAAGAAGGAAGTTGCAAGCTAATCCCTCTCAAATCATTCTCTAATCATCACCATCTTAATATTTAGCAACTAATTCCACTTCATAGGTGGGTTAATCTTGGTTTTGGTGAGTTTCTATCACTTTAACATCAATTGTTAAAGTAAGTAGATTGGGTGTAATGAGACTTATGGTCTTAGATGCGGATTAGTGAGTTTGAATCATTTGTAATGATATGCTATTCCATGTTTTTCTATGTATATGCATAATTAATAAGTGAGTTTATGCATGTTTGATAAGTTGGTTTATGCATGCTTAACAAGTTGGTTTATGCATATTTAACAAGTGGATTTATGCATGTTTAATATGTGGGTTTATGCATATTTAATACGTGGATTTATGCATGTTCAACAAAGTGAGTTATGCAAGTTCATATGCAAGTTATGTATATGTTTAAATGCAAGTTTAACATGATTTGCAAGTTATGAATGCTTATGCAAGTATATGAATGCTTATGCAAGATATGTATATGCTTAAATGCAAGTTTAACATGATATGCAAGTCATGCATGCTTATGCAAGTGTGTGAATGTTTATGCAAGTATGTGAATGCTTATGCAAGTATGTAAATGCTTATGCAAGTATGTGAATGCTTATGCAAGTTATGTGTATGCTTAAATGCATGTTTAACATGTTATGCAAGTTATGAGAATGCTTATATGCAAGTTCAACATGTTATGCAAGATATGTGTATGATAATATGCAAGCTCATATGTCATATGTTATGCAAATCATGTGTATGATAATATGCAAGTTTGGGTTATATGTAGTTGGGTTAATATATGCTCATATATGCAAGTTGACATCCTCTTAACCCATGATAAAGTTGTATGCTAAACCCATGATATTTGTGATGATCTTCCCCTTATTTATGTCATGAAATGAGAACGATTTACGTGGGAAACGATGGGGTTGGTAAATAGGTTAATAAATGTATGATTGGGTATGATTAAGCATACCATAAAAATAAATTACCATAAGTGGGAATTTACCTATTGAGTTAGGTCTACCCCATGGGAATTTACCTATTGAGTTAGGTCTACCCATGTTATGGAAAACTTGATATTAATTAGGAATAATTAATATAGGGGTGATTAATTAGGTGTAATTAATCGACTAAGACACGAGGTTGGACTCATTTGTAGTGTAAAACTGCCCGGACCCGACCGGCTTAACCAGTTGCTACAAATGTCAGCCCAATGTGAGAGGTCTTAGCCATAAATTAAATACGTGATTAAAGTAAAGACACGAGGTTAGGCTCTGTTATGACGTAAGACTGCCCGGACTCTACCGGCTTAACCAGGCGGTCATAACAGCCAGTCTAATGTGGGAGGTCTTTATGGGAGATCACGGTCTTAATTAATTAAGAAACACTTAACCATATTAGCATGTAGTGGGACATGAGGGGTTAAGTGGGTGCCTTGGGTGGCATGTGGAAATTTTGTGGTTGCCTTGGGTGGCATGTGGAATCTAGTGGGTTGCCTTGGGTGGCAATAGAAAATACGATTAGAATACTTAACCAAGTGGAAACATGTAATTAAACATGATTAAAGGGTTAAGTGGGATACACTAGATATATGACAAGCTTAGGTGGGTAGCTTGTGGGGGCCCATTTCAACCAATATCCCAAACGTATCTTTGTGGGCTCGACCCATGTCGAGTGACGGGACACGCATATTGGGCTTGATTATAAGAGGCCAAAACGGGTTAGCGGTGGATACGCAAGTCCAACGGGTTTCATATGCGTGTGTGGGCCCGGGCTGGTAGATAAGCCGTTGTTGCATCGTGTAGATATAAAGCCGTGCACCGTTGTTAGTATTGGGTAGCCACTTTAGGGGAGTGATACACCCCACTGTGGGACCAGCACGGGTATCTACGGTAGGGAGCCGATCAATGGGGAGTAGTGGGTACACCTAATAAAGATAGGGGCAGACGGCACCTATGTAGGGGTACACGAAACTACTGGGTAAAAGTGCTAAGTACACCTAGTGGAGATAGGGGCAGATGGCACCTATGTAGTGGGCTAGGGGTACATGAAACTATTGGATAAATTTTCAAGTCCTTGGAAGGGATCAACCTTTAAGTAGGAATGACTGGTGTGGTGCGGTTAGTAATTATCCTTGGGTGGGTAGATGCGTCCTTACGGTTATCTCAGTTTATCCTAAGTTTACCAAGCTGCTTAGTGTAGCCATTCATCCCCAGATATTACCGTAGGTCAAGTTTATGTCTTCTCTGGTTACTTTAAGGGTTGTATTGTTAAAGTTATAGGACTCACTCAGACTTATGTCTGACCCCGTTGCTTTTATCTTTTTCCAACCCTTAGGTCCTACGGTGGATCCTAGCGGTAGTGGAGCTTGATCGGATTGCTGTTCCAGTCTTTAGGAGCTTGGGTAGATGTAAAGCTCCAGTTATCCAGTTATCTTTTCTTTTGTTCTGGCTATTGTATTGAGAGTGGGATTATGTACTCCTTTATTTTGATGGATATTGTACTTGACTTTCATTGTGGTTTTATGATGTAACCAGACATGTTTACTTCCGCTGTTATGAGATGATGTTTTAAATTTCAAGTACTGTTTATATCTGTCTTGTTGTAATTTTTCTGTTCTATATTCACTAAAATACTCCACCGATGCTATGGCATTCCCTTATGAGTGATCATGGCGGGTGTGGGGTGTTACACGTGGTATCAGAGCAAAGGTTACCGGAACAGATAAAAATTTTTAGAAAACTATTTTTCTAAAACATTTTTGGAAGAGATATTTTCAAAAACATGTCTTTAAAGAGAAAAGTTTTTGAAAGAAAAGCATAATCCCCAATAGCCATATCTATATCCTTCGAATCCTTCGTTTTGAATCTTTCCTTTTTCGTTTCAGCATGGCCGAGAATCTTAACCTTCCGGAGGGTGTGACGGTACCAGTATGGTATAGGAGATTGATGGAGGCTAGGGCCACCACTGCGGGTCCAGCAAATATTCCTCCACCAACCATAGCACCCGATCTTCCTCCTCCCCCTCCTCCTCGCACGGATACTTTTGCTAAGACTTGCAAGGAATTTAAAGCTATGGGAGGGAAACCTTTTCAAGGATCTGAAACTTTTGTGGAGGCTAGAGATTGGCTTAAGGAGGTGGAAGAATTGATAGATATTTTTGAGATGGAAGAAGGAAAGAAAGTCAAATTGGCTGCTTGGTTAATGAAGGGGGAGGCCTCATTCTGGTGGGAGGTCACTAATGGAGAACGCCCCGTTGACTCTTGGGCGGATTTTAGGCAAAGATTTGTGGCAAAGTTTCTCTCAAGGGCGGAGGAAAACTTGTATATGGAAAGATTCTTGACTCTAAAGCAAGGAAATCTCTCGGTGAAGGAATATGTCAACAAGTTTAATCAATTGGCAAGGTTTGGCCTAGACATGGTGAATACACCGGAGAAGAAGGCTTTGAGGTTCGTGAAAGGCTTGAATGAACCGATGCATGGGTTGGCTGTGACTCATATCCCTATGGGGGCCACTTTTGAGAAGCTAGTTGACATGGCACTCATGTATGAAGAAGAGAAGGGTCCCAATGCTAGTAGGGCACCCGAGAAGAAGGGAGATCAAAAGAGACCTCAGCAACAACAACAAAGCAAAGGTGGGAAAGGCAACGGTGGCAAGGGCAAGAAAAAGAAGTGTTTCAATTGCGGGACACCTGGCCACCTAAGCAAGGATTGTCGCAAGAAGAAGAAGACTGGCTGCTTCCACTGTGGCGAAGCAGGGCATTTAGTAAAGGATTGCCCTAAGAAGGGGCAAAAGACGGGGTCTACCTCAGGAGGACAGGTGCAAGCTCTTATGGCACCGAGTCAGGCTAGGGGGCAAGTACAGGCTCTCGTGGTTCCACCAATTCAGGAAAGAGGTAGAACTATCTCAGTTGAAAGTCTGGTTTTTCTATTTGATCATCCTGTCCGTACATTGTTTGATTCAGGCGCATCGCATTCGTTTATCTCATCATCATTAGTTGAGTCACTGCACTTAGACACCAGTCTGGTAGATGATCCCTTGGTTGTTTCAAACCCAATTGGGGGCTCCACTTATTTGTCCATGATATGTTTGGGTTTGAAGATTTCTATACTTAGCATTGAGTTTAGATGTGATGCTTTTGTATTGGGCTTCACGGGCTATGGGTTGATTTTGGGCATGGACTGGTTATCCAGTAATGGTGCCGTTCTTGATTGCGAAAGGAGAGTTGTTAGGCTCATGACCCGCTTGGGTAACACTCTCGAGATTTCTTGTAATCCCAGGGACTCTGTTATGCTAAGTTATCTTGAATCGCTTGAAGCTTCGGTCGAGAGTTTGCAATCTGTTAGAGTGGTCCGGGAATATCCGGATGTGTTTGAGGAGGTGAAGGGCTTACCTCCGAAGCGGGAGATTGACTTCCGAATATATCTGGTGGATAATGCTAAACCGGTATCTTTACCAGTGCGCCACATGGCTCCTCGTGAGAGGAGAGAACTCCATAAGCAAGTAGGGGAGTTGCTTGAGAAGGGGTTCATAAGACGGAGCATATCGGAGTGGGGTGCTCCAGTAGTATTTGCTACAAAGGCGGATGGGTCCCTCAGACTTTGTGTAGACTATAGAGAACTCAACAAGCTCACAAAGAAGAATAGACACCCATTACCGAGGATTGATGATCTTTTCGATCAGTTGGTTGGCGCTTCAGTATTTTCTCAGTTGGACTTAGCCACGGGGTTTCATCAGTTGAGGGTGGCTGAGGACAGTATAGACAAGACTGCCTTTAGGACTCCGGATGGTTTCTATGAGTGGGTAGTGATGCCATTTGGGTTGACGAACGCCCCTGGATACTTTGTTGATTTTATGAGTAGGGTTTTCAGGGAGTTCCTTAATAAATTCGTGGTGGTCTTTGTGGATAATATCTTAGTATTTTCTAAGAGTGAAGAAGAGCATGCCCTACATCTTGGGGAGGTATTGAAGACTCTTCGGGCACATAGCCTTAAGGCTAAATTCTCTAAATGTCACTTCTGGCGGAAAGAGGTGCGGTTCTTGGGGCACGTGGTCTCCAAGGAAGGGATAGCTGTAGATCCCGCGAAGGTAGTATCAATTCAGGATTGGAAGGTTCCGAAAAATGCTACCGAAGTAAGAAGTTTCTTGGGGTTGGCGGGTTATTATAGGAAGTTTATCAAAGACTTCGCAAAGATATCAGCCCCGTTAACCCGCTTAACAAAGAAGAATCTTGTTTTCACATGGGACGTAGATTGTGAGGATGCGTTCCGACGGTTAAAGAGAGCTTTAACCACCGCTCCAGTTTTAGTGTTGCCAGATGAGAGCAAGCCATTTGTTGTCTATACCGATGCCTGTGGGACAGGACTCGGCGCAGTCTTAATGCAAGAGGGAAGGGTAATAGCCTACGGTGGAAGGCAGTTGAGGGCACATGAGAAAAATTACCCTACCCATGATCTAGAGCTGGCCGCTATTGTTTTTGCGCTTAAGATTTGGCGTCATTATCTTCTTGGTGAGAGATTCGAGTTGTTCACTGACCACAAATCATTGAAGTACTTGTTTTCTCAGAAGGATTTGAATCTGAGACAGCAAAGGTGGATGGAGTTTTTAGCATCCTATGATTTCGAGATAGCGTATACCCCTGGCAAGGGTAACGTGGTGGCGGGCGCCTTGAGTAGGAAGAGGTTGTCCTTGAGTCCATTGTTCGTGGAACGATGAAGCTTGGAATTTATCTCGATGTTTGATTTCAGACCTTCCATTGACTTTGTACCCGGTTTGCTAGCTTCTTTGGAAGTTAGACCTGCTCTTTTGGGGCGGATTGGAGAAGCACAGAGGGGCGACCCACAGTTGGTTGAGTTAGTAGAGAAGCTCATAAGGGGGAGTCGTCCAGCCATTTGAGTAGGTACACCCTAGACGATAGGGGGTGCTTGCGTAGAGACGGTAGACTTTGTGTACCGCAAGACGAGGGTTTGAGGAAGGTTATTCTTGATGATGCACACCGTTCTAGGATGACCATTCATCCCGGTGGGGACAAGATGTACCGAGACATGAAGAGGGTTTTCTTCTGGGCCGGTATGAAGAAAGATGTGGCCGAGTATGTCGCTCGATGTTTGGTATGCCAACAAGTGAAGGCGGAGCAAAAGAAACCTGGTGGGTTGCTTCACCCATTGGAAGTTCCGCAATGGAAGTGGGATAGCGTCTCGATGGATTTTATTGATGGGTTACCCAGGTCAAGAAAGGGTAATACAGGAATTTGGGTGGTGGTAGATAGACTTACTAAGAGCGCCCATTTTATACCTGTGAAGAGCAAGAGGACTGCTCCATGGCTAGCTTCAGTATATCTTCGAGAGATAGTTCGATTACATGGGGTACCCTCTAGCATAGTGAGTGATCGAGATCCTATCTTCACTAGCGAGTTCTGGAAAAGTTTGCAAGAAGCAGTGGGGACTCAATTGTGTCTGAGCACCGCATATCATCCTCAGACAGACGGCCAGACTGAGAGGGTGAATCGTGTTCTAGAAGACCTTTTGAGGCTTTGTATCCTAGATTTTGGAGGTACATGGGAAGAGCATCTTCCATTGGTGGAGTTCGCATATAATAACAGCTTTCAGTCCAGTATTGGTATGGCTCCTTTCGAAGCTCTCTATGGAAGGCCTTGTCGATCACCTACATGTTGGTGGGAATCTACGGATAAGATCTTGCTTGGGCCTGATATGGTTAGGGAGACTTCAGAGAAGATCGATTTGATTCGAAGAAGGATGAAAGCAGCGCAAGATAGGCAAAAATCTTATGCAGACAAGAGAAGGACGGATCTTGAGTTTGAGGTTGGGGATATGGTTTTTGTTAAGATATCTCCGTTGAGAAATGTTGTTCGCTTCGGATCCGTTGGGAAGTTAGCACCGAGGTTTGTTGGGCCGTTTCCTATTAAGGAAAGGATTGGACGGATGGCATATAGAGTAGAGTTGCCCGACAGACTTAGTGGTGTTCATGATGTATTCCATGTATCACATCTGAGGAAGTGCTTACATGAGACGGCAGAGGTGGTAGAGCCGAGCTTGCTTAGAGATGTAGAGGTAGAGTGTGATGCGACTATTCGACGAGCTCCTACTCGCATCCTTGGGTCAGAGACTAGGAAATTGAGAAACAGAGAGGTTCAACTAGTCAAAGTGCAATGGGGAGAAGATGAGAGCAACGCAACTTGGGAGACGGAAGCGAAGATGCGTTCATTGTACCCATTTCTTTTTTAGGGTATGTCTTTACTTTCTCCTTTATCGCTTGTCTAGTACTTATCTTATCTTCGGTATGTCCTCTCGTTAGTACCTTTGACCTTTAGATAGGGTAAACCTATGGTTGAAACATGTGTTTGAGACATGTTATGGTTGATGGATGCAAGTGGATGCAAGTGTTTGCTAGTGGTTGCTTGTGGATGCATATACACACACTCTAGGCACTAGATCGGCTCAGTCACTTCATATTGCATATTGCATAAAATTGTGTGTAGGAAGATATATTTATGGATGTATAATGGTTTTTTTATCACATGGATGATGCATTTTGGTGAATGATTGTGCACTCATGTAGATATTGTATGTGTCGATAGGGTTCTCTCGCATACATAATGGATGCATGGCACTATCATGGTTTGCATATGTTCATACATTAGATAGGGAACATATACACACACTGTTTGCATATGCTCATACATCATTAGAAACTGTTTAAGGACAATGGATGCCCGTGGTTGATGATTTGAGTAGATGGTTGTTTGGATGGTAGGATATGCATTCTCCTTAGCTTAGAGATTTCGGGGACGAAATCCTTTAAGGAGGGGAGAATGTAACACCCCGAGTTTTAGTTAATACTAAAATTCACTAATTACAGGATAAATAATCTCAGACGTGGGAATTGGGGGTAACGGGCTACGTCATTGCGTTCGTCTCGGAAAAATACGCGAAATAGAGTCCGAGTTTTCGAGAATCGGAGTCCGTATGGCCCGGTTATGGCCCAAAGAAGTTTGCAGAAAATTTAAAACTAAAAACAGATTTAGGAATTCAAATTTAGACTTTAAAATAGAACCAGCGGGGCCAGGCGGGAAGATTCCCGCCCGAAGCATGTCGACAGGGCTGTCGACAGGCCTGTCGACAGGGGTGTCAACTTGCCTGTCGACTTGCCTGTCGACACGGCGTGTCGAACCAGGGTGCTTGGGTGCACCAGATCTGGTTTTCTGGCTAGGGCTGGGCTGGGTTCTAGAGATTTCCTAAATCTAACGGACCTAATCTAATTTAGGGTTAATCTAAGGGCCTAAAACACTCTCCTAATCTATAAATACACCCTAAACCTACCTTAATCCATACTAAAAATAGAAATGAAGGCCTCATGCCGCCAAATTAAATCCTAGAAGGAGTCTCCACTAATCTAAGAAGGAAGTTGCAAGCTAATCCCTCTCAAATCATTCTCTAATCATCACCATCTTAATATTTAGCAACTAATTCCACTTCATAAGTGGGTTAATCTTGGTTTTGGTGAGTTTCTATCACTTTAACATCAATTGTTAAAGTAAGTATATTGGGTGTAATGAGACTTATGGTCTTAGATGCGGATTAGTGAGTTTGAATCATTTGTAATGATATGCTATTCCATGTTTTTCTATGTATATGCATAATTAATAAGTGAGTTTATGCATGTTTGATAAGTTGGTTTATGCATGCTTAACAAGTTGGTTTATGCATATTTAACAAGTGGATTTATGCATGTTTAATATGTGGGTTTATGCATATTTAATAAGTGGATTTATGCATGTTTAACAAAGTGAGTTCTGCAAGTTCATATGCAAGTTATGTATATGTTTAAATGCAAGTTTAACATGATTTGCAAGTTATGAATGCTTATGCAAGTATATGAATGCTTATGCAAGATATGTATATGCTTAAATGCAAGTTTAACATGATATGCAAGTCATGCATGCTTATGCAAGTGTGTGAATGTTTATGCAAGTATGTGAATGCTTATGCAAGTATGTAAATGCTTATGCAAGTATGTGAATGCTTATGCAAGTTATGTGTATGCTTAAATGCATGTTTAACATGTTATGCAAGTTATGAGAATGCTTATATGCAAGTTCAACATGTTATGCAAGATATGTGTATGATAATATGCAAGCTCATATGTCATATGTTATGCAAATCATGTGTATGATAATATGCAAGTTTGGGTTATATGTAGTTGGGTTAATATATGCTCATATATGCAAGTTGACATCCTCTTAACCCATGATAAAGTTGTATGCTAAACCCATGATATTTGTGATGATCTTCCCCTTATTTATGTCATGAAATGAGAACGATTTACGTGGGAAACGATGGGGTTGGTAAATAGGTTAATAAATGTATGATTGGGTATGATTAAGCATACCATAAAAATAAATTACCATAAGTGGGAATTTACCTATTGAGTTAGGTCTACCCCATGGGAATTTACCTATTGAGTTAGGTCTACCCATGTTATGGAAAACTTGATACTAATTAGGGATAATTAATATGGGGGTGATTAATTAGGTGTAATTAATCGACTAAGACACGAGGTTGGACTCATTTGTAGTGTAAAACTGCCCGGACCCGACCGGCTTAACCAGTTGCTACAAATGTCAGCCCAATGTGAGAGGTCTTAGCCATAAATTAAATACGTGATTAAAGTAAAGACACGAGGTTAGGCTCTGTTATGACGTAAGACTGCCCGGACTCTACCGGCTTAACCAGGCGGTCATAACAGCCAGTCTAATCTGGGAGGTCTTTATGGGAGATCACGGCCTTAATTAATTAAGAAACACTTAACCATATTAGCATGTAGTGGGACATGAGGGGTTAAGTGGGTGCCTTGGGTGGCATGTGGAAATTTTGTGGTTGCCTTGGGTGGCATGTGGAATCTAGTGGGTTGCCTTGGGTGGCAATAGAAAATACGATTAGAATACTTAACCAAGTGGAAACATGTAATTAAACATGATTAAAGGGTTAAGTGGGATACACTAGATATATGACAAGCTTAGGTGGGTAGCTTGTGGGGGCCCATTTCAACCAATATCCCAAACGTATCTTTGTGGGCTCGACCCATGTCGAGTGACGGGACACGCATATTGGGCTTGATTATAAGAGGCCAAAACGGGTTAGCGGTGGCAACGCAAGTCCAACGGGTTTCATATGCGTGTGTGGGCCCGGGCTGGTAGATAAGCCGTTGTTGCATCGTGTAGATATAAAGCCGTGCACCGTTGATAGTATTGGGTAGCCACTTTAGGGGAGTGATACACCCCACTGTGGGACCAGCACGGGTATCTACGGTAGGGAGCCGATCAATGGGGAGTAGTGGGTACACCTAATAAAGATAGGGGCAGACGACACCTATGTAGGGGTACACGAAACTACTGGGTAAAAGTGCTAAGTACACCTAGTGGAGATAGGGGCAGACGGCACCTATGTTGTGGGCTAGGGGTACATGAAACTATTGGATAAATTTTCAAGTCCTTGGAAGGGATCAACCTTTAAGTAGGAATGACTGGTGTGGTGCGGTTAGTAATTATCCTTGGGTGGGTAGATGCATCCTTACGGTTATCTCAGTTTATCCTAAGTTTACCAAGCTGCTTAGTGTAGCCATTCATCCCCAGATATTACCGTAGGTCAAGTTTATGTCTTCTCTGGTTACTTTAAGGGTTGTATTGTTAAAGTTATAGGACTCACTCAGACTTATGTCTGACCCCGTTGCTTTTATCTTTTTCCAACCCTCAGGTCCTACGGTGGATCCTAGTGGTAGTGGAGCTTGATCGGATTGTTGTTCCAGTCTTTAGGAGCTTGGGTAGATGTAAAGCTCCAGTTATCCAGTTATCTTTTCTTTTGTTCTGGCTATTGTATTGAGAGTGGGATTATGTACTCCTTTATTTTGATGGATATTGTACTTGACTTTCATTGTGGTTTTATGATGTAACCAGACATGTTTACTTCCGCTGTTATGAGATGATGTTTTAAATTTCAAGTACTGTTTATATCTGTCTTGTTGTAATTTTTCTGTTCTATATTCACTAAAATACTCCACCGATGCTATGGCATTCCCTTATGAGTGATCATGGCGGGTGTGGGGTGTTACATTTGCTTTACCTCAAATGTGCTCGGGTCAGACCGAGTATATTTCCAGGTCAGGTATCGCTTGGAGTTTCAGGAGCTGGAAGCAGGCGGCTTCACCGCTAGTTATATAAAGTTATTTTCCGCTATGATAGAAATTTGTTGTACTCTTATGATTGGTATGTATATACAGTTGTTTTGTATAAAAAGATTTGATATATTATATTTTATCTGTTCCGCTGTGAGATTCTGATGTGGTGTTCTTCTTCTTTCTTCTATTCTAATATTCTTTCTTTCTATTCTCATCCTCTAATTTCTTTCTATAAACAATCTGGGACTCGATTCTTGGGTTTTTGGCAAGTAATATGGGTTTATATATTATTGTCGAAAATTCGAGCGTCGAGTATTTCCCCGGGTCGTTACAGTGGTATTAGAGCTATAGGTTTAGTGATAACCTTGGCTCTGTGGTGTGATTCAATAGAGATGGGGTTAGCAATACCCTAGATTGAGTTTAAGTGTATATATGAGAGCGCGTATTTGTGGTTTGGTATAAAAATTATTTTTGAAATTGTTTTTGCCCAATATATTTTATAATATAATAAAAGTAATGATTATTATAGTATGGGCAAATTATTTTGATTTGTTAATACCGATTTGTGTGATATGTTTGGATGGTGTGCTCGATCTCGTGGATATAAACCTGAACCTGAATCGATTTTGTTGAAAACCAATACGAAATAAATAATTTGAATAAATCAATCCAGATAAATAAATATGAATGGATAATTAAAGAATTAAATGAAGTAATTATAACCTCGTATGGATTGAATTGTGTGTAAATTGAGTTGGTATGAATGGTATGGATATTTTGAACATAACTGGTATTGTTGTGATGACTGATGAATTGGTTTGAGTTGAGAAACAGGTGCTGAAGTCCCAATTCAGCTTTAAAATCCATCCAAGAAGAAATTCTGGAGTTATTTGAATCCAGTTTGAATAAGAGCTGCATTTTAATCAAGCAAGCTCGAGTATAGATTATCGCTTATCGCATAATAATGCTCGTAAAAAGGTACGCCTACGAAAATATGAAATTTTGGTTTTATTTGGATTTTGGGTTTGGATTTTGATTTTCTGACCGTGTTGGTCAAGGTATATTTATTTCTTGAACCAGCGATATTGTAGATGTCCTCCGTACAGGGGAGACTCTGCTAAAAAATTTCCAAAATTTAAGGTGTTAGATATTTTTGAAGATTTTTGGAAAATTCTTTTATTTGAAATAAATTGGTTTTAAAACCGATTAGATTTGTTTTGGAAATAAAAATCGAATTTTAAATTTTGTTATTTTTGAAAAGATAATGGGTTGTAGCGTTCTTTCTACCTTAGCAATTTCGAGGACGAAATTATTTTAAGGGGGAAGGAATGCAATGATCCGTATTTTCTGGACATTTTATTGAAATATTTTGTTTATTTAAAATATTGATTTGTGTTTATATAATGGAATTTAACCATTTTAATTTGAATATTTATTTATTTTGAATATTAAAATAATAATATTTTATTTTCGGCATATTTGGGAAAATATCGAATTTACAGTAAAATGTGATCGGGCAACTTAAAATGGTTAAATATGGTTTTATTGAAATTATCGTGGCAATTTCGTTATTAAAATGACGTTAGAACATTTAATTTATATTTAATTTTTAAACGAGCTGCAGCGGCGCGGCAGTTCGTAATTTGGCGTTTTGAACTTTAAACGGTTGTACAGGGCCCAATATGAGTTGGATTTTCTCGAAACAAGAAACGTCCGAATCTACTGGATAATATTTTTCTAATGAAAGAGAAAAATCGAGTTTTTGTGTTGTAGATTTTGTTTTATGGCTAAATCTAATTTTAAAATAGTCGCTGTGGAGTTCCTTTATAAATTTTATCGTTATTTATATCAAATAAATGGTTTTTAAATTTTTATAATATCGATTTGGCTTGAAATTCAACCCGGGATATTTTATCTTGGTAATGTATGAAATTCTAGTCGTATATGGCCAATTTCAATATAATTATATTGAGGTACTTCAAAATTGGTTTATTTTATTTGATTTGGGCAGTTATAAAAGAGACTTTATTCGATGAAACAAATTTTATTGAGATCGCAACAGTAAATTTTTGCTAGATTTCAAGGGGCGCATCAATCGGGGTTATTTTGTGAGCATGGCAAAATAAAATACAAATAAAAACAACCATTTGAACGTGAACGAGGGCCATTCGAGCAAACAAACTCGGAATTCAACGAATCAAGTTTCATTAGGGTCGTATCGTCAAATTATACTATGACGTCCATTCGCATCTCGAACGGGGTTTGTATGTGAGCACAGGAGAGAACAAAAGACGTTCGAAAACACGATAGACACGAAATAAAAATCGTCGGTCATTGTCGATCATCACGTCAAGTTAAAATAATAATTTTCTACATTATATATACACCTCCAAACTAGAAAACCCAGCCCAAGCCTCATTTCAGTTTAGCAATTTTGCAAAAAAGCCCCTCTTTACAATTTAATTTATAGCTTATAATCTGTCGAGAATTTGCATAGGCGATCTGAAGCAAATAGGTAGATCTGATTCTTACATACCTACTGTAAAAAGTTTGGGTTGATCGAAGCTTTGTGGTTACCGGAATCGGCCTAGAACCGTGGGTTTCTATTTTCGTTTTCATGGTTTTGCGGCCGAGGTGGTCGATTTCAAAGGACGGGACCTGGGGGAAATGGAAGAGGGTAGTTCAGGCTTCGATTTGGAGGTGGTCTCGAGGCTTACCGTGGTCGGAGGTGATAGAATTGATGAGATGAACGTGGAGTGATATTTTGGGTTCGGTTTTTCAGGTGGTGGTCGGATTTGAGGGATTTCCGGTGTCGACATTGGGTGTTGGGCTGGGGGCCTGAGGGGGGAGGGTCGAGGTAGGTCTGGCAGTCAGAACGGCTGAGGTCCGGCGGTCCCACGTGGCATGAGGCGATGGCAATCTTGGTTTCGACGGATTTGGGTCAAGTGGATTTTTCTGGCGAAAGGCGGTTTTGGGAGGCGTGCTTTCGGGTGTTGGGGCTGCTCGTCAAGGAAGTGGTGCCAGTTAGTCAGAGGGTCGGTTGGAAGCTCTCAGGTGACGGCGTAGAGTGGGTTAAAGGAACTTGTTGGGTCGTGAAGAACAGGAGGAGGACAGATCGGGGATGAGGAAGACTTGAACGAGAAAACACGTTTTTGGAGCAGTATGAGGCTGACGTGGAACACTTATCCACTAATCATGTTTAATCTGGTAATTAAGGTAATGAATTTATATTTAAGTTTATTTTAAAAATCGTATATATGTTTAAACTTAAAACGGACATAACTTTGTCGTACGTTAACGGCTTTCAGCAAAATTGGATCCGTTGGGATCGCAGGGACGAGGCCTAGGTGATGGCATTGACCAGCTAATGATCTGACGTAGTCAAAATTTCAGTTAATTTTGAACGTCCATTGAAGATTAAAAGGAACAAACGCGTCCACCGTCAACCGAAATGAACTGTTGAGTGAATTCTCACACCTTCTGAAATCCTGTGATGTGGTAAATTCATATTAAAATATAATTTACCTCTAAAAAAATAAATTGGTTGATTAGTTGCCATTGGTTGTTTATTGTTTTGTTGATTGCTGCTATTTATATTCCATCATTTAAAATATTAGTTCATATGAAATTTAATTCATATATTATTATGAAATGTATAACGAGCTGTGATGCAGGGAAGAACAGGTTGGAGGGATCCGACCGGATTCCTCAAAAATTATATATGTTGTTTGTTTGTTTTATATTGTTGATATATGAACTGATTGAACCCCATATGGTAGAAAAACCTATTTGAGCGTGATGGTTGAATAAATATTCACCTGTGTTGTGTTTAAAATCAATCGACACTGTTGATTTGGTAATTGGCAGTGAATGGCCTAAAATGTGTTGTTTCAGATGTCGGTTTACCGTTCGGTGAATCAACGCAGTTTTAAAGTTATAAATTATTTTATAACTGAATTAAAGTTTTCGTTCATTTTATTTTAATAATTAAAATATTAATTTATAAATAAATATTTTAATCAAGATTATATAAGAAATTATTTAAACGATTTTATGTAGTAAGACCGTATGATTTGTACATGTGCTGAAAGCTAGAAAACCAAAGATTTTACCTACGTGTTGGTAAAGTAGGATAATTGTATTTTTATACAATTAAATAGTGATTTTAAATTAATGAAGTTATTTAATTAATTTAAAAAGGGGAAATGACAAATGAAAATCAGTTAACTTCTAACGGATATGTACGGTTGATAAAATCAACCGTTTTGAACTGAAATTGACAAATGGGATTTAAATTTCACAATATTCGTTAAATTTAACAAACGGTGGGGGATATTAGTTAATATATGATTAACTAAAATTCAATGTAATTCTTGTATTGTTTAGTGTTAACAAAGTTAATTATTTTAATAAGTTTTAAAAATGATAAGGATCATGTTTATAGCAATGTTAACTATTTTAATACAGTTAATATGAAAGTTTAAGTATTATAATTAAAGCAAAAACTTTTAGTTATACATCAATTAAGAAATGTTGAGTAGCGATAAGTTTTGATTACATAAGCGATAAGAGTTATATAGAGATTTAAAATCCAAGTTTTTAAACTAGTGTTGTAAATGGGATTTGTAAGTGTGGGAAGGGTATTTAAATAAGATTTCACTTAATTAGTAAATTAAGTAAAGTGAATGTATTGAAATAAGGATTCAAAGGGAACTACATAAGAATTGTTTTTTATTGGTAAATGGATTTGAAAGTAAAATCCAAGTTAAAAAGGGTTAGATTGTAAAGGAGGAAATAAGCGGGTTTAGTTATGGAATCCAAGTAAATGTTTTATTTTTAAGAACGCCCGAATAAATGAAAATTGATTATTGGACATGGGATTTCATTAAAACCCAAAAGTATAAGTGAAATAAGGTTTCAAGTTCAAAGTTATGTTTTTAGTGGATATTTACTTAAATAAAGGACTTAAGTAAAAGATTTATCGAACGAAGATTTCAAATGTCAGAAGCGGTTTATAAAGCCAAATTTGAAATCGAGATGGTAAATAAGATTGTATGAGGTGTTTAAGTTTCAAACTGGTACTTATTCCGAGTTAAGAACATTGTCGATCAAGGTCTGAGAGGTAATAAAATACCCCAACTTGAATGACTTCACGATTATCGAGGAATGGTGTTAGTTTGAAATGGGGGAAAAGGTGTTGTAATTAGGTAAGTATTCCATTTGAGGAATATTGAACATAAGTACGAGGGTTTTGAATATAAATGTAAGTTACAAGAAAAATAAGGATATTTGATTTACAAATGGACACTTGATTTGTCATATCAAAATTGGTAATTTGGTTTATTCCACTTAGTACTATATATAAGTATCGTGATGCCAAGATTTAAGGAAATCGGAAAAATGTTTGGAAAAATGTAATGAAAATTCCAATGGTAATTGAAATAGGAAGTTATGTATATATATATTCATGTTCTAAAACATACCAAATAGCCTTCGTTATAGTAAAATAAGGATATATAAAAGGTTTAATATATTGGAAGAATTAAAGGTCGAACTACCATATGTTTTAAATAGGCCAAGTCATGCAAAGTACTGAATCAATAAACTCATCGTATTCACACTACTGTTATTTGATAGTTAAATCACCGACTATCAAACTTGACCAATACAATTGTTGGTACGGAAAGACCGGGATCGAATTTATATTCGAAAACCATTCTGACCAACAAATATGTGAAGACGTCGATTGAAGACAGAGCAAGTGAAGACTGTGGATATTCATAAGCGGAAGAATTACTTGACGAATATTCTCTGTGTTGCAACGCAGAGATATTCTGACGTGATTCGGTCATGGTTGATATTTTGCGGATTTACAAGGACTACTCGCTACTGATCCTTGGAGTGATTCCTATATAAGGATGCGGTAGGAGGGTACCTTCGGTTCATCTTGTTCTTGGATGACTTGTATGGACGAATGTCTGACAGAGTATTTCCAATGGGCCACGTACGTTGATTTCTTCAAACGTGTCATAGTTGGTTGGCTCCCAACTAGGATATTTTTGTGGACGTCAATTAGTGATATCCAGAGGATATGATGATGTGGCATTCAAAGGAAATGGTGGCCAGATGTTATAGAGATAAATTCTAGCCTCACAGCCGGGAAATGACAAAAATCGGGCACGCAGCATGGCTATGTGGGTCGCTCCTATTAGGGTGTATAATCACCTATCTAGAAAAATTCCTTTTACTTCTTTAATCTATATTCGATGTTGTCCCTTTTCGGGGAAACGGTGGTTTGATCCCAACCGTCGGTGATATACATTCGATACACTCAAGCGAAATGAGTGGTCGGTCATGTGTGGGTTGGGTTGCAAGACGTTCTTATTGAACCCAGTGTATTCTCCTCTAGAGATTCACATTCGGCAGGTGGACCCATACCTTGTCATAGTTGGAATCTAATCTCCAATAAGCACCCGCAGTTTTGGTTTGTATACTATATATGTGGAGCGTGAGATGCAAGCGTTCCACTACATTGTTAATTATTTGTATTTAGACATTATGATAATATCATACAAGTATTGATTTTCAAAACGTTTTGGGTTATAGTAAGGTAAAAACCGTCTGTGTTTATGTGTGGGCTGGTCTTACTATTATCCTTGGATCTAAGAAAGGATTTTCCAAAGTTAAACAAGTTGTGTGTTCTGTGAATTTATCACTGAAAGTATTCTAGACTGACCCGGTGTAATTTGCTTTTCCTCAAATGTGCTTGGGTCAGACCAAGTATATTTCTAGGTCAGGTATCGCTTGGAGTTTCAGGAGCTGGAAGCAGGCGGCTTCACCGCTAGTTATATAAAGTTATTTTCCGCTGTGACAGATATCTGTTGTACTCGGATGATGGGTATGTATATACAGTTCTTTTGTATAAAAAGATTTGATATATTATATTTTATCCGTTCCAATGTGAGATTTTGATGTGGTGTTCTTGTTCTTTCTTCTATTCTAATATTCTTTCTTTCTATTCTCACCCTCTAATTTATTTCTATAAACAATCTGGGACTCGATTCTTAGGTATTTGGCAAGTAATATGGGTTTATATATTATTGTCGAAAATTCCAGTGTCGAGTTTTCCCTGGGTCGTTACACGAAGTTTTAATATACTGGATGGATATAGAATCACGCTCTAGTCACCCGGAGATGATTCTGATGATGGCATGTCATCATCAGCACTTGTGTTCAAGTTTCGAAAGTGGGATGTCTATATATTTCCAATTGACTGGTGTGAGAACCAAAACTAGATAGGGTCTATTGTTATGACTTGGCACCAAAAATGGATTATATATGTACATATAAAAATTATGAATCAGAAAAGATAATTAACTAATTGATTGCTAGTTGTGTTGTAGAATGAATATTTTACCGAGTTGGTAATTGTTTAGAAATACATACATGTATATATACAATGGTTAAACAGGTTATGGATAAACTGCTAAGAAGAGAAATAAAATTTTATGCCCGATGAATAGATACATGTTTACTAATTTTCTTTTAAAAGGTTTATGAGCCTAAGGCTGGCCGCTTGGCAATTTTCTTTTTCTTTTAAAAGGTTTATGAGACTAAGGCTGGCCGCTTGGCCATTTTCTTTTTCTTTAAAAGGTTTATGATCCTAAGGCTGACCGCTTGGCAATTTTCTTTTAAAAGGTTTATGAGCCTAAGGTTGGCTGCTTGGCATTCTCTTTTTCTTTTTGGATGGTGAGGGCCCTGCGTGGCTAGTTGCGGTTTTCAAGGTCTCCCCGTACAAAGGAGGTTATGGCGAAATTTTTCAAAAATTTAGGGTGTTAGCCAAATTTTTGAAGAATTGGAAAATTCTTAGAAACTGAAAGGTTGAAGAATGAAAGCCAGAATGAAAGACGAGTTGATTAGTAAAACAACTTTCAGCTCCGTTCCTTTTCGGGGACGAAAATATTTTAAGTGGGGAAGATTGTAACAACCCGGAAAATCAGAACCAATTTAAAACTTTTATTTTGGCAATTTTATTGAATTTTGAATATTTAAAATGATTTATTTTAAATAATTATGACTAGAAATTTATTTTGAATAGAACCAGAATGTATAAATTTATTTAAATTGAAGTTAGAGTATAAATATTTATTTTAATTATAAAAGGAATTGAAAATGGCGCGGTAGTTTGAAAATTCGATTCCAAATTTCAAATGAATGTACTGGATTCAAAATAAACCGGATTTTAGTAAAACCAGAAATATTAGAATCTATTTGAAAATATCTTTCCAACGAATCTGAAAAATCCAAATTTCATAGCGGGAATAAAAAGTTATGTCCAGTTGAAAATTCAGAATAGTCGCTATGGAAATATAGCCCTTAAAAATAGTGATTTTGCAAACGACTACCGATTTCGACAAGACCACTTTTGTCGAATCCGGAATGTCAAATTATTGCTTGATTACAATTTTCATAATTTTTGGAATCAATATGTGAGTGTGGTGAATTTAAACGCGTTTGATCATTTCAGTTTGAACTTAATCGACTGAAAAATGACCGTTTTTCAAACAGTCTCCAAATTCGACGAAATTAGTTTTGTTAGGACCGTATCATCAAAACATAGCCAGATTTATTTTTCTAGAATTTTTGGAGTCCGTATGTGGCCCTGATAAATTAAAATATGTGTTTGAATTTAAAATATAATAATTTATATTTTAAATTTAGCGGAAATTGATAGAAACAGTCGAGTGGGCTTTCGAAATATATCCCATTGTTTTCGGAATGGGGGTAATTAGCTAAGGGCGACAGTCGTTGGGTCTTGTTTGGAGCTTAAATGTAAAGTCAATATTTTTGGAGATTAAAACGAAAATAATAATAAAATATATATTATTACAATCCCCTATACCTTCTCTTTCACGTTGTTATTCTCAAATGAAATATATATATCAAAAAAGAAAATCACTTCAGCCCTAGCCACCACTTCCCCTACGCCACCGCACCCTCACCTGCCGTCGTAGCCTCCCCCCCTCACCCCTCTGACCACCGGAACCCTCCACTGCTTGCTCCCTCCTCTCTCCATCTCGCGATCACCCAAAACCCGCCCTCAAACCCTAACCGATCATCGCCTCCGCCACTGTAGAGCCGGCCACTCCTCTGCCTTGACTGCTGCGATTCCCCACTTCAGTCAACGAAGCTGCCGCCCCCTTCTTCCAATATAAACCCATAAGTTTTTTATTATTTACTTTATTCTTTTTTTCCTTTTTATCTTCACTTATTCATGTAATTTTTTTTAATGAAATGTATAAAAAAAAAGAGATAGGATTTTAAAAATAAAGATATGATTTTTATATTTGAAAAGTATTGATTTTTAATTATAGAAAAGATTATATATTTTTATAAATATAAAGATTGTATATATTTATTTGTTGGAAAGATTAGATTCGATTTTTCAAATATAAAGAAGTGATTTTTAAGTGATGAAAGGGTATGATTTTCTTTTTTGAAAAGATTACATTTTTATGTATGTAAAGGTGAGGTTTTTAGCGTATAAAGATACGATATATATATATATATATATATATATATATATGTGTGTGTGTGTGTGTGTGTGTGTGTGTGTGTATAGCGAATAAAAGTTTGATTTTTAGTCATAGAAAGATTATATTTTTAACCATGAAAACATTAGATTTTTAATTATAAAAAGATGAGATTTTTAGAATGTAAAAAAATGATTTTTTATGTTATAAGAGAAATTATAAAAATGATTTTTATAATATAAGCATTGTTTTAAAAATATAATTTTTAAATAGAAAGTGACGCTACAAAAATACGATTTTTATATATGTAATGGCGTTGTAAAGATATGATTTTTACCATGAAAGTAGCGATATAAAAATTTGATTTTTAAGTTGAAAAAGAAATTATAAAGATACAATTTTTGTTATGTGAATCGCATTATAAAAATATGATCTTTAATATAATATAGCGGTAATAAAAATGCGATCTTTACACATATGACTTTGTTTTAAAAATCACATTTTTATATATATGGCATTGAAATAAAAATTTGATTTTTAAATATAAACATCGTTGATTAAAAATATAATTTTTAATATAAATTTCGTGAAATAGATTGCGTTGGAATCAGAACAGCGAATCTAAGTGACGATAAGAAATAGAGGAGTGGAAACCCAGGGTGAGAACTTCTCACTTTAATTTTATTTTCTAGTTAAAATATATTCTAGGATGCAGATGGTGCTTAGCAGCACCCGACATCATCGTCCACAGACCATGGACGACTTGTTTGATTTTATTGTGTTGTGATGTGGAATGGAATAAATAAAATATTCATGTGTTGAAATAAATAGTTTATCGTTAAAAATATAATTTTTAACGTGTATATGAATAAATTAAATTTTCATTTACAAATCAGATGATTTGTTTATGTACGCCCATTTGACTGATATTGATTGGGACGATATATTTTACACATCGCCCAACCGCACAAATAAAATCTGTGTTTGTTGATTGAAACCCCACACGGGTATTGGGATGATATTTGACGTACACTATTCCCAATTTTTTAGTTGTATGTCAATCGATTGGTAGACAGACTATTGTAAGCGTTAAATATTTATATTTAATGCTTATGCAGTGTCAAATGCACTCTGGATGATGGTTGATTGTTTATCATTGTTGTTCTATACATGTGTTGTATGAAATCCATACAAATAACATTATGTGGTAATTGACTGTGTCTAATTCCAGTTCAGAAAGAATGAATATTTTAAAATAACGAATATTTTAAAATAATGAATATTTTAAAATAATATTCAGTAAAAGATCAAAATATGATTTTGATGTCCGATTTGGGATGGACATGAAAATATTTAAATATATGAAGCCGTGTTGATTAGATTAACGCCATTTAGACGTGAATGATATTAATATCGATTTTATTCATTTTTATAATGAATATCGAAATGGAAGTGATTTCAACTTCTAATGTTGTGAGAAAATTATTATTTATATATTAATGATATGGAATATTAAACTTTAATTTAAAATTGAATATAAAGTTGAAATCGTTTTGAAAACAAATTTAAAATGATTTATAAAATATGTTTTAAATGGAAATCGACGAAATATAAATAATATTATATATATATATATATATATATATATATAATGGCCTGAATAGAACACGCCGTGCCGCGGTAGTTAGCGAATTTTGACCATTGACATCGAATGGACGATACAGCAGATCCGACCATCCGATTCTCCTAAAACTGGAACTGTTGGGTTCGTATTGAAAAGAGCTTTCCAACGAATATGATAGAATTGAAATCTAACAGTTGGATTTGGAATTATATTCAAATCAAATTTGGAAAAGGTCGCTGTAAGTGCAGTTCGATGACCATTTATGGAAATCGACTGTACGGGCCTTGATAAAATTATTAAAATTATCAATAATTTGTGTAAAATCATAATAAATGATTTGGAAAGAACTGGGTTGAAAAATTCCATATTTGAAAAGTTAAAAAAATATTTTTATAGAAACGAACTAGTTATGAACTAGAATTATAAATCCAATATTTTTAAATAAATAAATTGGATTTGAAATGGTTTTAAAAATAACCAGAATTTCCAATATATGAATTGGAATGGATCTGAATTGAAATTACCATCATAATATTTCGATATTGGATTCCGTGATTATACGGATATTGCGGAGGAATTTGGAAGATGTAACGACCCGGATTTTTAGCGACTTTGGTTATCGGCATAAGCTCGATGTCGATAACCAAAACATCGAAAAATCCTGGTAATTAGTGAAAGAAATTAGAGGGTGAGGAAAGATAAGATAGAAACTTAGAATAGAAGAAGAAGAAGAACACAACATCAGAGTAACACGAATCTCACAGCGGAATGAATAACATATAATAGATAACATATCCTTGAAATAAATCATTATATGTATACAATACATTATCAGAGTACAATACTTACAACACAGCGGAAATAAACTATAGCTATATGATCCTGAAGCCTCCTGCTCCAGCTCTTCCAGTATATCTGTAAAATCCTGACTACTTGATTGCCCATACAAATTTAGGCACCCAAGAGTTTAGGGAAAACAACAAAGTAAACTCCGGGTCAGTCATGGGACTGGTATGAGTAAAACAGTTTAAAAACAGTTCGAACAAGTAAACGATATCTCATAAGACCACGTCGCATAACGGAACGGGTTTTTCCCTTATGAGAATCCAAAATATCTTTATATCAAAACCTTTTTATATTATAATAATGTCTATCAACCACAGTATATATATAATCATCTAGCAGAAACGCTTTCATCTCACGTTCTACATATATAGTATACAATCAAAACCGCAAGCACGTATTTGGTAATGGATTTCCAACTATGACAAGGTATGGAACCACCTTCCACTGGTATATCTCTAGAGGAGAATACACCGAGTTCAACAAGAACATCTTGCAACTCAGCCACACATGACCGACCTCTCATTTCGCTTGAGTGTATCGAATGTATATCACCAATGATTGGGATCAGCAACCGTTTCCCGAATGGGACAGCATCGACAATAGATTTTTAGAAGTAAATGAAACTCTAGATCAGGTGATTATACACCCTAATAGGTGCGACCTACATAGCCATGCTGCCTGCCCGATTTCTGTCATTTACCGGATGTGAAGCTAGAAGCTACGCTTTATCATCACACCAGATTCACTTTGAATGTCACGTCGTCGAATCCATCAAATCACCGATTGACGTCCTCAACCATACATTATGTGTTAGCTAAAAGAAGTTTCCTCCTCTGCTTCCACTCTTGGTACGGTTGGAGAAATCAATATACGTGATCGTCTGGACATACTCTGTCAGACATCCGTCCATACAAGTCACCCAGGAACAGGATGAACTGGAGGCACTATTTCTATTAATAGAAAAAGTCCTTGCATTCTACTCCGTCTTCGATTATCTTTATATAATCTGATTCGCACGCTACTGCCGATATGGTGTGGTTCTTCGGATAATAATCCAACCGGTCTCTCCATATTGACAACGATGGTCAAAACTTCGATAGCCTGTGATTTAACTATCGAATAAAAACAAGTGTTTCGATAGTCGATGATTTAACTATCGAATAAAACAAGTGTTCATCCAAACATCCAACAATCACTGAACCTTTAATTAATATTCTATTAATTAAATCTCTTCTCTATTTCTTATCAATATTTGTTAACCAAATATTTTCAATAACCATATTGGCCTTCTACGTTATTTGGAAAACATTTCCGTATATCGCCTTCTTTTATTTTCTATACTAGGAAATATTCATTATTCTATTTCCAAGCTTTGCACATATTTGGGTTAAAACAGATGTTGTGTAAAACATCGTTACGACAACCCAAATACAGTATTTAACTAATTCTTATTCCACATTGATCTTCGAGCCTGAATCTTGCTACTTATCGGTATATCATGAAATCAACCAAGTTGGTGTATAATTACCTCTCAGACATTGACTGAATAACATTTAACGTCAAAACAGACAAGACTACCTACTCGAATAATCAATACCATTCAACTGATTATTCACCTTTAAACACATATACATTTTCTCTTTCTATTCCTACGAGATTTTATTCTTATACTTCCCTTTTTTAATTATACTATTCTATTTCTAAGTTCGTTTCCTTATCGACTTCTATATTATTTGATATGTTGATTTCTAACTATCAAATTATCTTAAAAATATTCTGTCTCCTTAAATTCTCGGAAAAATTCGCCATAACCTCCTTTGTACCGGGAGCATCGGGAAATTTCAAATAGCTTTCCCGGTCCTTCTCATCTCAAAAAGAAAAAGAAAAAGCCAAGCAGCTTGCCGATACGGCGCATAAAATCTCATATGGAAATTAAATACGTACCTTTTTGTCGGGCTGTAATAACCCGTAAAATGCGAGCCAATTTGAAATTTTTATTTTGGCAATTTTAGCGAATTTTGAATATTTAAAATAGACTATTTTAAATAAAATCGACGAGAAATTTATTTTGAATAGAATTCGACGTATAAATTATATACGTCGTCGTTAGAATATAAATAATTATATATAATTATAAAAGGAATTGAAAATGGCGTGGTAGTTCGATAATTCGATTTCAAACTTCAATTGAATGTACCGGGTGCAAAACAATCCGGATTTTTGTGAAACCAAAAATAATAGGATCTATTTGATAATATCTTTCCAACGAATCCGAAAAATCGAGATTTCATAGCGGGAATCAAAAGATATGTCCAGTTGAAAATTCTGAATAGTCGCTATGGAATTCAGGCCCTTAAAAATGGACATTTTGCAAATGACCTCGGATTTCGACGAAACCACTTTTGTTGGGTCCGTGATGTCGAATTATTGCTAGATTCCAAATTTCATAATTTTTCGAATCAATATGTGAGCGTGGCAAAGGAAAACGCGTTTGACCATTTTAGTTGATTTTAATCGACTGGAAATTGGCCATTTTTCTAACGGTCTCAGAATTCGACGAAACTAGTTTTGTTAAGACCGTATCGTCAATACGAAGCTAGAAAATATTTTTCGAGAATTTTTAGAGTTAGTATGTGACCCCAGTGATTTGAAATGTACGTTTAAAATTCAATATAGCGATTTAAATGTAAATTTAACGGAAACTAATCGAAACAGCCGAATCAGCTGACGATACATATCCCATTGTGTTCAGAATGGGGGTGTAACGCTATAGACGACAGGCGGTGGGCCTCGTTTCGAGGTCGTATGTAAAAGTCAACTTTTTGAAATATAAATTAATTAAATAAATTAAAATAAACTTTACATAAACCCCCCCCTAGCTTTTCTTCCCAAATCAGAATGTTCGGAAAAAAAAAGAAAAAAAAAAGAGATAACGCGATCGGGGGTGGGGGAATTTCCGCCGCCACCACAAGAGGGGCGGGCGCGCCTCCGACGCCGCCTCCAAGGGGACCGCCACCTCCCCCAGTCTCGATTTCAGCAGCCCCTTCTCTCCTTCCCCAAAATCGAGCCTCCACACCACCGCACCGCCTGAGAAGCCATCCACCGCCTGTAGCGCCTCCAGCCGACCATCCGCCTCCCCCCTAGACCGCCTGCACTCCTCTGCGCGATCCCCCTCTCCTCTTCTACCCTCGTTCGATGCCAGGCAGCCCAAAACCGACGACCTCAGGCCAACTGGGCCCCACGCCGGCCGTCCCGACGTCGAACCCCTCCCCTCCTCCGCTCCGATGATGTTGCAGCAGCCCCCCTTCCACTTAGTTCCGATTCCTCCACCGAAAAGTAAGTTTTTCCATTTTTATTTTATTTATATTTATTTTAGGTGAATAAAAATGAGTTTATAATTAATAAAGTTTGGATTTTTGTTAGTAAAATGTTTAGATTTTTATGTATAGAAAGGAAGGGTTTTTATTTATGAAATGGAGTGATTTTTATATGCATGAAAAGTAAATAAAAATACGATTTTGCTTAGTTAAAAATATTAACAACTTTGTTTTGAAAATATAAAGATTAGAGTTTTATTATAGGGAAGTTTTGATTTTTATTTATATGAAAGTATGATTTTTATTCATATAAAAATATGGTTTTTACCATATGAACAACGGGTTAAAAATATAATTTTTAATACATAGGAAGAATAAAAATATTCATTAGCATAGTAAAAATTCGATTTCTAAATATATGAAGTGATTATTAAAAATATGATTTTTAAATTGAAAGTGAATAAAAATGTGATTTTTATTTTAAAGACATCAAAATATAAAAATGTGTGATTTCTATATGTAGTGGCTACGGGCAACAAAGGAGATGAAAAGGCGAGAACGACGAAGATCTCTACAATAGGAGTGTCGTGGTATTGGATAGCTTTCGGTGAGAACTTCTCACTCTAAATTTCTTTTTCTAGTTATATATATATACTAGGATGCAGACGGTGCTTAGTAGCACCCGACACAATCGTCCACAGACCATGGACTTGTTTGTTTGGTTGCATAAAGTAGTTAGATGATTTGGGTTGAATTGAATTGTTTGGTGAATTGAAATTGATTTGATTGATGTGTGAATGGCGTGGGCCTTCACTAGACCGGGGATAAGGCTAGGCCTCGTCCCGTTTCTAGTATCGTGCCGTTATGCCGCCGAAATTTTCTAAAATATGTTAGAAAAATGAAAATATCACTTTTATTGTGTAAATGAACTGAATAGAAATTCAAGTGTTGAAATAAATATTTTTGTCGTTAAAAATATAATTTTTAACGTGAAAGTGAATAAATAAATATTTATAAACAAATCGGCCGATTTGTTTATTTACACTGATTTGACTGATATTGATTGGGTTGATAAATTTTACACATCGCCCAACTGCACAAACAAAAATGTGTGTTTGTTGATTTGAAACCCCACACGGGTGTTGGGATGATATTTGGTGTACACTAATCCCAATTATTTAATTATTGTCGATCGATTGGTCGACAGACTGTGTAAGCATCGATTATTTATATTTGATGCTTATGCAGTTGTGTGGTGCACTTTGGTTGATGGTTGATTATTTTTCAATTCTATTATATACATGTGTTGTATGGAATCCATATAATTAACGTTATATGGTGATTGATTGGGCGTCATTCCAATCGGGAAAATAATGAATATTATAAAAGAAAATTCACGTGTTGAATATAAAAATAGTCATGTGTTGACGATGTTCATGTGTTGAGTGAAATATTTTATACAATGAAATTTACATCTTTATCATATTTAAAATTAGAACTACTTCATGGTGGAGTCTAATAAAAAATCAAACATTAGATACCATAGTTTTATAAAATATTTTATATAACAACAATAGTGATGTGTTGACAGCACTCATGTGTTGAGATTAGTCGTGTGTCGAAAGAAATATAGATTCATGTGTTGAATGGGAAAAATATTCATTTGTGGAATAGAATAAAGAAGTTGTGAAAAATATAAAGCCGTGTTGATTAGTTTTGCGCCATTTTGACGTGAACGATATTTATATCGATTTTATTCAAATTGAAATGAATATTATAGCAAATTCGAATTGAAAAGAAAACGAATTTGAATTGAATATAAAAGGACTTCGAATGGAATTGAATATAAAACAAATTCAAGTTGAATTGAAAACGAACTGAAATTTAATTGAATTCGAATCGAAATTAAATTGAAATCAATTTGAATTGAATTGAAACGAATTTGAATTTGAATTGACTTGAAACGAATTTGAATTCGAATTAAATAAAATGGAAATGAATTCGAATCGAATAGTAAATGAATTCGATTCGAATTGAATAGAAAGTGAATTTGAATTCGAATTGGAAAAAAAAAAGAATTCAAATTGAATTGAATTGAAATGAATTAGAATTTGAATTGAATTGAAATCAAATCGATTTGAAATTGAATGTAGTGTTGAAATGGTTTTGAAAACGAATTTAAAACGATTTATAAAATACGTTTTAAAAGGAAATCGACGAAATATATATTATATATATAATATAATGGCCTGAATAGAACGCGCCGCGGCGCGGCAGTTCGTGAATTTCGACCATTTATTTCAAACGGACATTGCGGGAGATCCGACCGTCGGATTCTCCTAAAACCGGAACCGTTGGGTTCGTATCAAAAAGAGCTTTCCAATGAATATTAGAAATTTGAAATCTAACGGTTGGATTTGGAGTTATGTCCAAATCAAATTCGAAAAAGGTCGCTATAAGTGCAGTTCGATAGCCGTTGATGGAAATCGACTATACGGGCCTTGATAAAATTATTAAAAATATCTATAATTTGTGTAAAGCCAAAATATGTGAATTGGAAAGAATTGGGCTGAAGAATTCCACATTTGAAAAGATAAAAATAGATTTTTATCGAAATGAGCTAGTTTTGAACTAGAATTAAAATCAATTTATTAGTGAAATAAATAAATTGAATTTGAAAGTGATTTTAAAAATAATCAATATTCCCAATATGTGAATTGGACTGGAGCTGAATCGAAATTATCTTCGGGATATTTCGATGTTGGATTTCGTGACTATACAGATATTGTTATGGGAATTTGAAAGATATATTTTATATCGTTATTTCCAATACGATATATGTTGGTTTCAGAATTTGATATTGAATATAAACCGATATATTTTCTATTCAGAGCCTTGTATTTAATATCAAATGTGATTTGGGTTTATCGTGAATCGTGTTTTAGATGACATTGGTTCTTTACCCCAGTTAAAGGCAAGATGTTGATTTTTGAAAAGATTAAAACTAAGTGGAGTTTTAATGAATCTTTAATTAGATTAAAAATGTGAATTGATAATTTAAATTATCAAATCTGAAAGGTGATCGGGAATGGAGTACCACCAGTTTTTCTCCAAAGCGATAGTTAAATCTTTAATTAGATTTGAACGTGAAATGGTAATTAATTTTACCGATAACACCATGGTGTTAGATGTGGAGTATTACCAGTTTTCTCCATGGGATATATAGGTTGGGATTGGGAAATAAACTAAATAATTACTTCGGTGTGGTTCGTTAATCCCGACTAGTTAGAAATGATATCCAAAGGAGGATTAAAGAATAAATTTAGAAGAATTTATCTTGGATAAAATTAATGGGAACATTTCCCTAAGAATGTGATTTTGTGAATAAAAGAATTTTCTGAATTGGAATGAGGCGTTCATTGTGTTTGTGTAACATTTGTTTATTATATACGTAGGTTATTCAGAAAGGCCGGGTTATACCCATTCTGAATAACCGATTCGACGAGATGTCGAAGATGAAGACGGTGGTTGAAGACCGGAAGTCTTCACATCGTTTGGGTGATTACTGATGATCTTAATTGGGCTGTACACCCGAGATGAGGGAAACAGTTGGTGATCGTCCAGACGTACTTGGAGATGGATGGATATGCGAGGAAAGTGCCTCCGGTTTCGTTCAGACCCAGAACGAACTTGTAAATGGATTGTGTGTCTGACATTGGATTTTATTCTGTGTTGATTGATCTCTATTAAATATACATCTGTTTGGCGGCGGAGAATTTATTCTCTTGCTTAACGCCCTTCTCTGAGACGTACGAGCTCAGAGGTTGTATATCGATGGACATCAGTCGCATGGAGTGAATTGCCAATGTGGCATGCGTAAGTGGCAATTGATCAAGGCTTCTGTTGAAAAGCAAAGTCTTGTGGTTGATGATCGAAGCACGGCCTGTGTGGCGTAGCTTTGTGTATAACGTGAATTCGCGAGCCTCACACCTCGGTATGAGTCAAAAACGGGATAGTGACTGCAGGGAGAGCACGATGTTTCTTTCTAGCTAAGGTGGTGTCAGTGACCTACCAGCCCTGACATTTATATACTTTTCACCTGTGTGGTTGTTGGATATGAGGCGCCTCGGATATAGGTCTGTAAGGACCGGGAAACGTGTGTTCAGGAATTGCCAATCCTCAAAAGTAAGAGAGGACCGGCCCTGAAGATCCAAGGATCATAGTGGGGTCCTGAGACATTTGCTAGAGTGTCTCGAATCGGAGAGGAGCTTGCCCCTTGCCTCGGCTCATGACGGAATCCAATCTCCAATACGTGTGTTTCGGTTTTATTTGTAGAGCCTAGTATGGCGACATAGTAGATGGTAGCTATGCCGCCTATGATTGATACTTATGATTGAAATTGTTTTGACACTATACACCTATAATAGTATCAAATAATGTGTTTTAAACGTATCAAGCATGCTTTGGCTGTTATAAGGTAAAAACCCTATCCTACGGCTTGCGTTGCATTGTGTGATGGGACCTGGGTCTTATAACAGCTTCATTTTTCTTTATTTAGCATTGCGCTGTTTGTTTTATGCACTGGTATTCTTGGGAGGAAACCCGTTCCGTGTTATACGGCGTGGTCCCTTGATTTACCTAACCTTAAAAATAAAGATTAATAACTGTTTTAGTTCTCATACCAGTCACATGACTGACCTGGAGTTTATTGTTTTAACCTAAACTCTGGGTGCCACTATTTTCCACACGGGCAGCTAGTAGTTTTGGTTTTGCAGATTTATATTCACAGGGTCCTGGTTTACAGCTGGAATGATGCTCGGAAAGCTCTGTATCCGTGTATCACTTTCAGTTATGATTTTGTATTATTTTCTGCTGCTATGTAATTTATTGTAATTTCTGATATTTATCGAATGTAATTTATTCAATTACTCTGTATATTCTTGTATCTGATGGAATTGTTGTAATAACAATGAAATGTTCTTCTGTCTGTGTTCCGATGTGTGTTGTTCTCAAAGTATTCGTGCTTTCCTTCACGGGGAAGTTACGGGTTCTTACAGTGGTATCAGAGCTTTGGTTTACAGAGCTCGAGAACAAGACACATTAGAACCATACGATAGAATTCATCAGATATTGGATTAGTAATATCCAATTAGAATTACTCGTTAGAGATAGGATCAGTAGTATCCTAGAACGGGTGTGAAGAGTATATTTTTCAAATGAAAACAATTTTGTTTTGAAAATTTAAACCATTTTATACGTGTTTGATTATTTATTTATTTTGAATATGGACAATCGAGTATATAAAGATTTCGCGTATACGCGTCATGAACGTATAGTCGAAGTTTTAATATACTGGATAGATATAGAATCATACTCTAGTGGCCCGAAGATGATTCTGATGATTGACTAGTCGTCATTAGTACTCATGTTCGAGTGACGAAGGTGTGATATCGATATATTTCTATTAGACTGGTGTGAGAACCAAAACTAAGATAGATTCATTGTTGTGAATTGGCATCAAAAATGTGATTTTCTGTATATGTATCAAAGTTATGAATTTGAAACTCTAATTCACTAATTGATTGATGTTTGTGTTGTTTGTTTATTTGTTTGATAATTTTGAACCATTATGCCTAATTGAACCGAATATTGAATTGTATTGAAAATTGGTTGCATTTGCTTGCATATACATATACTTACATTGAACAGGTCATAGCAAGGAGGCTAGAGCCAGAGAATAAAATTTGTTTGCCCGACAAATAGGTACACGTTTACTATAATTTACTGTTTTGTTTGGGTGATGATGATTTTGTGAGCCTATTGGCTAGCCGCTTGGCTTTTTCTTTTTCTTTTTGAGATCTGAAGGACCGGGGAAGCTATTTGAAATTCCCCGATGCTCCCGGTGCAGGGGAGGTTATGGCGAAATTTTACGAAAATTTAGGGTGTTAGCCAAATTTTTGAAATTTTGAAAATTCTCAGAAACTGAAAAGTTGGAGAATGGAAGCCAGATCGAATGTAGAGTTGATTAATCAAACCACTTTCGACTTTGTTCCTTTTCGGGGACGAAAAGTTTTAAGTGGGAGAGATTGTAATAACCCGTAAAATGCGAGCCAGTTTGAAATTTTTATTTTGGCAATTTTAGCGAATTTTGAATATTTAAAATAGACTATTTTAAATAAAATCGACGAGAAATTTATTTTGAATAGAATTCGACGTATAAATTATATACGTCGTCGTTAGAATATAAATAATTATATATAATTATAAAAGGAATTGAAAATGGCGTGGTAGTTCGATAATTCGATTTCAAACTTCAATTGAATGTACCGGGTGCAAAACAATCCGGATTTTAGTGAAACCAAAAATAATAGGATCTATTTGATAATATCTTTCCAACGAATCCGAAAAATCGAGATTTCATAGCGGGAATCAAAAGATATGTCCAGTTGAAAATTCTGAATAGTCGCTATGGAATTCAGGCCCTTAAAAATGGACATTTTGCAAATGACCTCGGATTTCGACGAAACCACTTTTGTTGGGTCCGTGATGTCGAATTATTGCTAGATTACAAATTTCATAATTTTTCGAATCAATATGTGAGCGTGGCAAAGGAAAACGCGTTTGACCATTTTAGTTGATTTTAATCGACTGGAAATTGGCCATTTTTCTAACGGTCTCAGAATTCGACGAAACTAGTTTTGTTAAGACCGTATCGTCAATACGAAGCTAGAAAATATTTTTCGAGAATTTTTAGAGTTAGTATGTGACCCCAGTGATTTGAAATGTACGTTTAAAATTCAATATAGCGATTTAAATGTAAATTTAACGGAAACTAATCGAAACAGCCAAATCAGCTGACGATACATATCCCATTGTGTTCAGAATGGGGGTGTAACGCTATAGACGACAGGCGGTGGGCCTCGTTTCGAGGTCGTATGTAAAAGTCAACTTTTTGAAATATAAATTAATTAAAATAAACTTTACATAAACCCCCCTAGCTTTTCTTCCCAAATCAGAATGTTCAGAAAAAAAAAGAAAAAAAAAGAGATAACGCGATCGGGGGTGGGGGAATTTCCGCCGCCACCACCAGAGGGGCGGGCGCGCCTCCGACGCCGCCTCCAAGGGGACCGCCACCTCCCCCAGTCTCGATTTCAGCAGCCCCTTCTCTCCTTCCCCAAAATCGAGCCTCCACACCACCGCACCGCCTGAGAAGCCATCCACCGCCTGTAGCGCCTCCAGCCGACCATCCGCCTCCCCCCTAGACCGCCTGCACTCCTCCGTGCGATCCCCCTCTCCTCTTCTACCCTCGTTCGATGCCAGGCAGCCCAAAACCGACGACCTCAGGCCAACTGGGCCCCACGCCGGCCGTCCCGACGTCGAACCCCTCCCCTCCTCCGCTCCGATGATGTTGCAGCAGCCCCCCTTCCACTTAGTTCCGATTCCTCCACCGAAAAGTAAGTTTTTCCATTTTTATTTTATTTATATTTATTTTAGGTGAATAAAAATGAGTTTATAATTAATAAAGTTTGGATTTTTATTAGTAAAATGTTTAGATTTTTATGTATAGAAAGGAAGGGTTTTTATTTATGAAATGGAGTGATTTTTATATGCATGAAAAGTAAATAAAAATACGATTTTGCTTAGTTAAAAATATTAACAACTTTGTTTTGAAAATATAAAGATTAGATTTTTATTATAGGGAAGTTTTGATTTTTATTTATATGAAAGTATGATTTTTATTCATATAAAAATATGGTTTTTACCATATGAACAACGGGTTAATAATATAATTTTTAATACATAGGAAGAATAAAAATATTCATTAGCATAGTAAAAATTCGATTTCTAAATATATGAAGTGATTATTAAAAATATGATTTTTAAATTGAAAGTGAATAAAAATGTGATTTTTATTTTAAAGACATCAAAATATAAAAATGTGTGATTTCTATATGTAGTGGCTACGAGCAACAAAGGAGATGAAAAAGCGAGAACGACGAAGATCTCTACAATAGGAGTGTCGTGGTATTGGATAGCTTTCGGTGAGAACTTCTCACTCTAAATTTCTTATTCTAGTTATATATATATACTAGGATGCAGACGGTGCTTAGTAGCACCCGACACAATCGTCCACAGACCATGGACTTGTTTGTTTGGTTGCATAAAGTAGTTAGATGATTTGGGTTGAATTGAATTGTTTGGTGAATTGAAATTGATTTGATTGATGTGTGAATGGCGTGGGCCTTCACTAGACCGGGGATAAGGCTAGGCCTCGTCCCGTTTCTAGTATCGTGCCGTTATGCCGCCGAAATTTTCTAAAATATGTTAGAAAAATGAAAATATCACTTTTATTGTGTAAATGAACTGAATAGAAATTCAAATGTTGAAATAAATATTTTTGTCGTTAAAAATATAATTTTTAACGTGAAAGTGAATAAATAAATATTTATAAACAAATCGGCCGATTTGTTTATTTACACTGATTTGACTGATATTGATTGGGTTGATAAATTTTACACATCGCCCAACTGCACAAACAAAAATGTGTGTTTGTTGATTTGAAACCCCACACGGGTGTTAGGATGATATTTGGTGTACACTAATCCCAATTTTTTAATTATTGTCGATCGATTGGTCGACAGACTGTGTAAGCGTCGATTATTTATATTTGATGCTTATGCAGTTGTGTGGTGCACTTTGGTTGATGGTTGATTATTTTTCAATGCTATTATATACATGTGTTGTATGGAATCCATATAATTAACGTTATATGGTGATTGATTGGGCCTCATTCCAATCGGGAAAATAATGAATATTATAAAAGAAAATTCATGTGTTGAATATAAAAATAGTCATGTGTTGACGATGTTCATGTGTTGAGTGAAATATTTTATACAATGAAATTTACATCTTTATCATATTTAAAATTAGAACTACTTCACGGTGGAGTCTAATAAAAAATCAAACGATAGATACCATAGTTTTATAAAATATTTTATATAACAACAATAGTGATGTGTTGACAGAACTCATGTGTTGAGATTAGTCGTGTGTCGAAAGAAATATAGATTCATGTGTTGAATGGGAAAAATATTCATTTGTTGAATAGAATAAAGAAGTTGTGAAAAATATAAAGCCGTGTTGATTAGTTTTGCGCCATTTTGACGTGAACGATATTTATATCGATTTTATTCAAATTGAAATGAATATTATAGCAAATTCGAATTGAAAAGAAAATGAATTTGAATTGAATATAAAAGGACTTCGAATGGAATTGAATATAAAACAAATTCAAGTTGAATTGAAAACGAACTGAAATTTAATTGAATTCGAATCGAAATTAAATTGAAATCAATTTGAATTGAATTGAAACGAATTTGAATTTGAATTGAATTGAAACGAATTTGAATTCGAATTAAATAAAATGGAAATGAATTCGAATCGAATAGTAAATGAATTCGATTCGAATTGAATAGAAAGTGAATTTGAATTCGAATTGGAAAAAAAAAGAATTCAAATTGAATGGAATTGAAACGAATTAGAATTTGAATTGAATTGAAATCAAATCGATTTGAAATTGAATGTAGTGTTGAAATGGTTTTGAAAACGAATTTAAAACGATTTATAAAATACGTTTTAAAAGGAAATCGACGAAATATATATTATATATATAATATAATGGCCTGAATAGAACGCGCCGCGCCGCGGCAGTTCGTGAATTTCGACCATTTATTTCAAACGGACATTGCGGGAGATCCGACCGTCGGATTCTCCTAAAACCGGAACCGTTGGGTTCGTATCGAAAAGAGCTTTCCAATGAATATTAGAAATTTGAAATCTAACGGTTGGATTTGGAGTTATGTCCAAATCAAATTCGAAAAAGGTCGTTGTAAGTGCATTTCGATAGCCGTTGATGGAAATCGACTGTACGGGCCTTGATAAAATTATTAAAAATATCTATAATTTTTGTAAAGCCAAAATATGTGAATTGGAAAGAATTGGGCTGAAGAATTCCACATTTGAAAAGATAAAAATAGATTTTTATCGAAATGAACTAGTTTTGAACTAGAATTAAAATCAATTTATTAGTGAAATAAATAAATTGAATTTGAAAGTGATTTTAAAAATAATCAATATTCCCAATATGTGAATTGGACTGGAGCTGAATCGAAATTATCTTCGGGATATTTCAATGTTGGATTTCGTGACTATACAGATATTGTTATGGGAATTTGAAAGATATATTTTATATCGTTATTTCCAATACGATATATGTTGGTTTCAGAATTTGATATTGAATATAAACCGATATATTTTCTATTCAGAGCCTTGTATTTAATATCAAATGTGATTTGGGTTTATCGTGAATCGTGTTTTAGATGACATTGTTTCTTTACCCCAGTTAAAGGCAAGATGTTGATTTTTGAAAAGATTAAAACTAAGTGGAGTTTTAATGAATCTTTAATTAGATTAAAAATGTGAATTGATAATTTAAATTATCAAATCTGAAAGGTGATCGGGAATGGAGTACCACCAGTTTTGCTCCAAAGCGATAGTTAAATATTTAATTAGATTTGAACGTGAAATGGTAATTAATTTTACCGATAACACCGTGGTGTTAGATGTGGAGTATTACCAGTTTTCTCCATGGGATATATAGGTTGGGATTGGGAAATAATCTAAATAATTACTTCGGTGTGGTTCGTTAATCCCGACTAGTTAGAAATGATATCCAAAGGAGGATTAAAGAATAAATTTTGAAGAATTTATCTTGGATAAAATTAATGGGAACATTTCCCTAAGAATGTGATTTTGTCAATAAAAAAATATTCTGAATTGGAATGAGGCGTTCATTGTGTTTGTGTAACATTTGTTTATTATATACGTGGGTTATTCAGAAAGGCCGAGTTATACCCATTCTGAATAACCGATTCGACGAGATGTCGAAGATGAAGACGGTGGTTGAAGACCGGAAGTCTTCACATCGTTTGGGTGATTACTGATGATCTTGATTGGGCTGTACACCCGAGATGAGGGAAACAGTTGGTGATCGTCCAGACGTACTTGGAGATGGATGGATATGCGAGGAAAGTGCCTCCGGTTTCGTTCAGACCTAGAAAGAACTTGTAAATGGATTGTGTGTCTGACATTGGATTTTATTCTGTGTTGATTGATCTCTATTAAATATACATCTGTTTGGCGGCGGAGAATTTATTCTCTTGCTTAACGCCCTTCTCTGAGACGTACGAGCTCAGAGGTTGTATATCGATGGACATCAGTCGCATGGAGTGAATTGCCAATGTGGCATGCGTAAGTGGCAATTGATCAAGGCTTCTGTTGAAAAGCAAAGTCTTGTGGTTGATGATCGAAGCACGGCCTGTGTGGCGTAGCTTTGTATATAACGTGAATTCGCGAGCCTCACACCTCGGTATGAGTCAAAAACGGGATAGTGACTGCAGGGAGAGCACGACGTTTCTTTCTAGCTAAGGTGGTGTCAGTGACCTACCAGCCCTGACATTTATATACTTTTCACCTGTGTGGTTGTTGGATATGAGGCGCCTCAGATATAGGTCTGTAAGGACCGGGAAACGTGTGTTCAGGAATTGCCAATCCTCAAAAGTAAGAGAGGACCGGCCCTGAAGATCCAAGGATCATAGTGGGGTCCTGAGACATTTGCTAGAGTGTCTCGAATCGGAGAGGAGCTTGCCCCTTGCCTCGGCTCATGACGGAATCCAATCTCCAATACGTGTGTTTCGGTTTTATTTGTAGAGTCTAGTATGGCGACATAGTAGATGGTAGCTATGCCGCCTATGATTGATACTTATGATTGAAATTGTTTTGACACTATACACCTATAATAGTATCAAATAATGTGTTTTAAACGTATCAAGCATGCTTTGGCTGTTATAAGGAAAAAACCCTATCCTCCGGCTTGCGTTGCATTGTGTGATGGGACCTGGGTCTTATAACAGCTTCATTTTTCTTTATTTAGCATTGCGCTGTTTGTTTTATGCACTGTTATTCTTGGGAGGAAACCCGTTCCGTGTTATACGGCGTGGTCCCTTGATTTACCTAACCTTAGAAATAAAGATTAATAACTGTTTTAGTTCTCACACCAGTCACATGACTGACCTGGAGTTTATTGTTTTAACCTAAACTCTGGGTGCCCCTATTTTCCACACGAGCAGCTAGTAGTTTTGGTTTTGCAGATTTATATTCACAGGGTCCTGGTTTACAGCTGGAACGATGCTCGGAAAGCTCTGTATCCGTGTATCACTTTCAGTTGTGATTTTATATTATTTTCCGCTGCTATGTAATTTATTGTAATTTCTGATATTTATCGAATGTAATTTATTCAATTACTCTGTATATTCTTGTATCTGATGGAATTGTTGTAATAACAATGAAATGTTCTTCTGTCTGTGTTCCGATGTGTGTTGTTCTCAAAGTATTCGTGCTTTCCTTCACGGGGAAGTTACGGGTTCTTACACGGGCATTCTATTTATTTCACTTCTATACTTTATTCCAAATCTGTCTCCTGTATATTTATACATGTCCAATCTATTTTAACTATACCAATTGTTTTAACTCAATTTGTTAATTAAATCTGTTACTTAACTTTTCAGTCTATTTCACCTTCATATTTGAACATGACATGTTCAAATGCATATTAACAAAATTCTAATTATACTCATACTCTCGTTTCCTTATCGACTTCTTATTCAAATTCCAATTCAATTCTATTTGAATTCTCTTTATTTAAACTTCATTTGAATTCTATTTTCAAATTCTATAGTTTAAAGTACATTTGAATTCTGTATTCAAATTCTATAGTTTAAAGTACATTTGAATTCTATATTCAAATTCTATAGTTTAAAGTACCGTTTGTATTTCTATATTCAAATCTCTATTGTTTAAAGTACCGTTTGAATTTCTATATTCAAATCTCTATTGTTTAAAGTACCGTTTGAATTTCTATATTCAAATCTCTATTGTTTAAAGTACCGTTTGAATTTCTATATTCAAATCTCTATTGTTTAAAGTACCGTTTGAATTCTCGGCATTATTTTAGACAACGTTTATAACTTCAATTCAAATCCCACCTTTCCATTTATAAACAACGTTTATAAATTCAATTCAAATCCCATATTTTCATTTATAAACAACGTTTATAAATTCGATTCAAATCCCATCTTTTTATTTATAAACAAAGTTTATAAATTCAATTACTTGTTTTATATACCTTCAAACAAGTTAATATTTTCTATAGTCTTATTTAAAATTCAAATTCTATTTATAAAAATAGAATTCCCCTTTTAAATTTCAAATACCCTTTTCGATATTTTTATAAATCAATATTCAAGCCCCAGGGATATTTTAAACAATCAAATCAACCAATTTTCAATCATTTGATTTTTAACACATCATATATGAATATATATGAAATCAAACAAACAACAACAGATAATATATTTTTGAGGAATCCAGTTGGATTCCTCTAACCTGTTTTCCTGCATCCACAGACGTTAGCACATAAATAATACCTATCCTGCTTCGAGGTTGGATATCGCGGTATAGAAGGTCATCCACTAATCATAGCGTGGGCCGTATAGGGTAATCATCCGCTATGGTACCGCAGGCATCCGCTAATGAGACTGCGGGAATCCAACCAATCAATCAACCCAATATATATATATATATAACAGTCCTAAATAACTAATATATTTAAATCAACCAAACAATATTCAAACAAGCACAGACAATTATTTTTAACTATATAAAAATAATTTCTAAATAAAATGGTGAGTGAGGTTTACTCACCAGGGTTTTATCTGCCGAATAATCATTTAACATTCTTTATCGTCTCGTTTTTTTTTCATCCACTCGAATGAATTATCTTTCACCTAGCTGTTAGACAACGAACTTCGGCTGGTCACTACTGAAAATGGCCAGAGCCTCTACTTGCAACCTTTCATCGAACAGCTGCTGCTCCTTACTGTAATGTTGACAGTCCTCTCCCGGACTATCTCACTGCATCAGCCTTAACATCACCAAGAATGAGCAGCATCACTCCAATACAACTACAGTACCATCCGCTGCCATTAACTTTGAAAACTTCATCATCACCAATTCCTCCTTTTGACAACATTGCAGCCCCTAAATCGATCACCAGAGGATACTCCTAATCGATCACTGCGCCTTACGAAACCCATCTGTGTTGAAGCTCAGATGTTCAATCGCCCCTTCCTCACTATTCTGATGTCGAGCTCCTTCTGGTTTTCACTGCGAATCCTATTTCCCACTCAGTTTCAACCATCTGCCGAACTCCCTATACACCCCGTTCAACCCTCAGTCTTCCTTCCAGAAATCACGGTGATGCTTTTCCAATCGCACACCTTAAACAACGTAGTAATCCCCACAGTAAACTCAGAAGACCTCACGATAACAACCCTTTCGAACTCCATCGTTGTCTCCCTCCTTTTCTCATTCGCAAGTGCCTCCTGTACCGTATTGAGCTTCAATGATTTGGCGATTTCCAATCGTGGTGTCCATCGCGATTTTCAATTCGAGTTTGAGGAGATTTGGATTTCGTGGAGAACACGATTTGTTTTGGTTCTGAGATAAAGATGACTTCGGTTTTAATTTTAAGAGATGCGGAAAGGGCGATTTCCTTACTTTGCTTGAAGCTCGAACTACTGAAAGGAATAAAAAGGAAGGAGCGGCATTGCTTATCTGGAACGAATTTCATTTGTTGAGGTAAAAAGGAGGAAGCCATTTGATTTCTGAAGCTTGCCATTTTATAAAGGAAAAGGGGGGGACGTGCTCCATTTTTCCACCTTTTGATTTTAAATGGTCAATAGAGAGGCCACGAGCTGTTTATATTTTGTGATGATAAGGAAGCCACCGTTGTTTTAACTTGTGGTAATAAAGGAGCCACCATTTTTGGTTTGTTTCGGTGTGTGGTGAATGGAAGGGCACGGGTTGCTTTGATTTGATCCATACAACACTAGTATTTTATTTTAATTTAAATTTAATTAAAACTGTATCCTTTAAAATAAAATACTCCTTGACTGCGAACTCCTTTCTGAACCCAACAACAGTCAATCCTAGGGTAATACCCCTATTCCGGACAAACTGGGATGCTCTACGAAGTCAATTGTATCATCTGAATAAGATATAAATTTAAATCAACAATTTAAATTCAATCAATTTATTCTTTGAAAATAAATTAATATTTTTTTATCGTTATAAATTCAAATGGAATTTCATATTAATTATTTGAACTGTTTTCAATTCAATTTAAAAATTTGAATTCAATCTAAATCCATTTTCGTATTCTGTTATTTAATATATTCGATTTTAAATCGAAATTGATTATTAAACTAATAACATAATATAAAATTCCATTTATATTATCCCCTCCCAATATTTAAATCCATATTAAATATTTAAAATTAAACCATAAGGATCCGGGTCATTACAGAAGATATATATATCGTTATTCCCAATACTATATTTGTTGATTTTAGAATTTGATATTGAATATAAGCTGATATAATTTCTATTCAAAGCTTTGTATTTATTATTGAATTGGATTTTGGGTTTGTCGTGAATTGTGTTTTAAATGACACCGTTCTTAAACCCAGCGTGAAGAGAATAAATCTTTTAATTAAGATTTAAAGAAGAATTACCAATTAATTAACATTGAAAATGGGATGTGAATTGGGTTTATTATGAACTGTGTTTCTAATGACATTCGTTCTCTAACCGGATTTACAGTGAAATGTGATTTGGAATTTATAAATCGTTTTATTAAGATTTAATGAAAATTTTCCAAGGTAAAGTTTTCCAATTTAATACATTAAATTGGAATTGAATGGAATTCGATTTGATAATAATCGAAATGAGCTTTTGTGGAGGAAGACTGTTAATACATATGGAATTTAAAAGGCTCAGTCATTATTCCATTTATATTATTAGTCGGAAATAGAAATTGATATTGATTATATATTGGCCTATTTTTCGTGAAGATTCCATTTTTATGGAAGAGGATTTGGGTTTATTGTGAATCGTGTTATAAATGACATTGTTTCTTTAACCCAGTTAAAGACAGGATTACATGTCTAACATTGTATTTCGAACTGTGGTTGATCTCTGCTAAATATATATCTGTTTGGTGGCGGAGAATTTATTATCTTGCTTAACACCTTTCTCTGAGACGTGCGAGCTTAGAGGTTATATATTGGCAGAAATCAATAGTACGGTGTAGATTGTCGATCCGATATGTTTGTATTTCAAAAGTTAAATAATCATTAGTACTGATTTTTGGGAAGATTAAAAATAAGTGGAGTTTTAATGAATCTTTAATTAGATTGAAATGGTAATTGATAATTTAAATTATAAAATTTGGGAATTGATCGAGAATGGAGTATCACCAGTTTTTCTCCAAGCGATAGTTAAATCTTTAATTAGATTTGAACGGGAAATGGTAATTAATTTTACCAATAACACCGTGGTGTTAGTTATGGAGTATTACCAGTTTTGCTCCAAAGGATGAATAGGTTGGGATTGGGAAATTAAATAAATGATTACTTCGGTAAGGTACGTTAGTCCCGACTAGTTTGGAAAACCTTAATATGGTTTGAATGATATCTAAAGGAAGATTAAATAATAAATTTTAAATAATTTATTTTTAATAAAATTAATGGGAACATATCCCTAAGAATGTGAATATTTGAATAAAAGAATATTCAGAATTGGAATGAGGCGTATGTTGTGTTTTTTTAGCACTTGTTTATAATATACGCGAGTTATTCAGAAAGGCCAGGCTTATACCCATTCTGAATAACTGATTCGACGATATGTCGACGATGGAGACGGTGGTTGAAGACCGGAGGTCTTCACATCGTTTGGATGATTACCAATGTCTTGATTGGGCTGTACACCCAAGGCAAGGTAATAAGTGGTGATCGTTCTAGATGTACTTGGAGATCGACCGGATATGCGAGGACCTCTCTCTCCTGTATTGGACACCGGACGAGAAATAAGATGCCTCCGGTTTCTTTCAGACCCAGAATGAACTTGAAAATGGATGGGTGTCTGACATTGGATTATATTCTGTGTTGATTGATCTATATTAAATATATATTTGTTTGGTGGTGGAGAATTTATTCTCTTACTTAACGCCCTTCTCTGAGACGTACGAGCTCAGAGGTTATATATCGATTGTGTAATGACCCGAAAATCCGGTCCAATTTGAGCTGACCAAAAACACAAGTCCAACCCCAAATTAAACTGAAAATCAGGGAATTAATAGAAAGAAGATAGAGGGTGAGGAAAGATAAGATAGAAACATAGAATAGAAGAAGAAGAAGACAACATCAGAGTAACACGAATCTCACAGCGGAACAAATAACATATAATATATATAACATAGCTTGAAATATACATCTGTACTTGAATATACATCATTATCACAGTACAACACTTACAACACAGTGGAAATAACTATAGCTATGTGATCCTGAAGCCTCCTGCTCCATCTCTTCAATTGTATCTGTAAAATCCCGACTACTTGACTGCCCGTACAAATTTAGGCACCTAAGAGTTTAGGGAAACAAACAAATAAACTCCGGGTCAGTCATGGGACTGGTATGAGCAAAACAGTTAAAAACAGTTCGAACAAGTAAACGATATCTCATAAGACCACGCCGTATAACGGAACGGGTTTTCCCCTTATTAGAATCCAAAATATCTTTATATCAAAAACCTTTTGATATTATAATAATATCTATCAACCACAATATAATAATCATTTAGCAGAAATGCTTTCATCTCACATTCTACATATATAGTATACAATCAAAACTGCAAGCACGTATTGGGTAATGGATTTCCAACTATGACAAGGTATGGAACCACCTTTCTCTAGTGTACCTCTAGAGAGGAATACACTGGGTTCAACAAGAACATCTTGCAACCTGGCCACACATGACCGACCACTCATTTCGCTTGAGTGTATCGAATGTATATCACCAACGGTTGGGATCAGCAATCGTTCCCGAATGGGATAGCATCAACAATAGATTTTTAGAAATAAATGAAACTCTAGATCAGGTGATTATACACCCTACTTCGGTGCGACTGACTTAGCTATGTTGCCTTCCCAATTTCTGTCACTTACCGGATGTGCAGCTAGAAGCTACGCTTTATCATCACACCAGATTCACTTTGAATGCCACATCGTCAAATCCATCAAATCACCGATTGACGTTCTCAACCATACATTATGTGTTAGCTAAAAGAAGTTTCCTTCTCCGCTTCCACTCTTGGTACGGTTGGAGAAATCAATATACGTGATCGTCTGGAAATACTCTGTCAGACATCCGTCTATACAAGTCATCCAGGAACAGGATGAATCGAAGGCACTATTCTGTAAACAGGACAGCCCTTGCATAACTCCGCCTTCAATTTCCTTTGGCATATGTGATTCGTAACGCTTATGCCAATACAGAGTGGTTCTTTGGATAATAATCTAACCGGTCTCTCCATATGAACAACGTTAAATATGGTCAAAACTTCGATAGTCTGTGATTTGACTATCGAAGAAAACAGGTGTGCAAACAACGATATCATTTCCAAGTGGAAATTTATATCGATCAAACATCATTCAACATTTATCTCTTTATTTCATTAATTTACTTATCCCCTGTTTCCCTATATTCAATATTTCTTATCTTCTAAATTTGGAAAATATACGTTATTAACAATGGAAAACATTTCCATTTCTTGTTTTCTTTATTAGAAAACCTTTCTGGTTTCTTATTTGGAAAACATTTCCAAAGCTTCTTCATTGGACTTAGACAGATGTTTAAACAAACCATCGCGATGCCAACTCAAACCATTTCCTTTAGTTACTAAATTCACTTAACCATCCTTTACTATCGAACCTTAACCATTCCTTAGTTAAAAATGAAGCCAATCAAGTTGGGGTAATACTACATCTCAGACCTTAGCTGAACAACGTTTCTAACTTTGAAGTAGGAAAAGTTCACCCTTTTAATTCTTTAACAAACTTCCTTACGTAGCTCTCTTTCAAATCTTTTCTATTCGATAATTCTTTTCAATTTATTCTATTCACTTAACTCGTTTGATTTAACTCTAACTCTATTCACTTAACTCTTATCGAATAAACTATATTCGATAACTCTTTTAATTCTATTTGAATAAACTATATATTCTATTAACTCCTTTAATTCTATCTTAATAAACTATATTAGATTAACTCCTTTATTCTATTTGAATAAACTATATATCGAATAAACTATATATTCGATTAACTCTTTTATTCTATTCGGGTAAACTATATTCGACTAACTCCTTTATTCTATTCGAATAAACTATATTCGACTAACTCCTTTATTCTAGATTCGAATAAACTATATTCGATTAACTCTTTTGTTCTATATTCGAATTAACTATATTCGATTAACTCTTTTATTCAATTCGAATTAACTATATATTCGATTAACTCTTTTATTCCATTCGAATAAACTATATTCGATTAACTCCTTTATTCTATTCGAATAAACTATATTCGATTAACTCTTTTATTCTATTCGAATAAACTATATTCGATTAACCCCTTTATTCTATTCGAATAAACTATATTCGATTAACTCCTTTATTCTATGTTCGAATAAACTATATTTGATTAACTCCTTTATTCTATTCTATTCTTTTTATCAACATTTACCTTTTATAAAACTCTATTCGTTTTATAAACAATTTCCTTTTGTTTACTTTCGAAATATTTCCTTTTTATAAAATCTATTGATTTTATAAAAATCCCTTTTTTCAATATACATTGAAATAAATTCTTTTTACATCCCAGGGTCCTTTATGATATTTAAAATATCTAATAACAATGATCAACATCATTCTAACACACATAACCCATAATAGATATACATCGCATCATATATCACAATATATGAAAACAGTAAATAAATGTTGAGGAATCCAGTCGGATTCCTCCAACCTGTTTCCCTGCATCACAGATGCTAAACAACATAGTGTACATCAATTTCATTTCAATCATGAAATTTCTGATAAACAGATCACTATTTGATTGACGGTTTTCTATATATATAACTATCTCTATGTTTTCAGTCAAATCTGTTTAACAGTCCAAATTATCAATACACAACAAGCAATCGATATTTATCAAAAATAAAGTAAAGTTTATAAATATATAAACTGACAGAGTTTGTGATTTTTACTGACATTGTCCGTAATCGTTAAAGAACGATTTACGGTCCTTGATTCGGACAAGACAATTTATTTCGCTATAAATTGTTACGAGCTCCAATTCATTCCAAAGTGGTTCCATTTAGTAGCATTGGTCTATATAATCCTGTCGGATCTGGTTTTTGTCAATTTTCCATGTATTCGGCTCAAACAGTGCTTGAAAAACCGTACCCACATTTCTTTTATACAACGTCATTCTTCTTCTCGGATCCCATATTTCTGTCTCCTTCTTTTGATACATCCGCATCTCTTTGGAGCTCCTCCATTCAAATTATACGGCTTCTCTTCTTGAAATAGAACTGTTTACTGTCGTCTAAAGCTCCCTTTCCCCTTCATCCTTATCACCCCAGCAAAACACGGTCCTCCCTCATTCACTTCACATTTCTTACTTGTCCTTTTTATTTTATTTTCATTGATATATGCAAACAATATCAACTCTAAGGCCAACTTCAAACTGATCCATGCTCACAACATCCCACCGTGACTCGGCACCTCACCTCCTCTTCTCAAATCTGCCATAGTAAAATCCTTGCTCTAACGTGAGCTTCCCACTTCAGTTCAGCTCGAACTGTTGACGTTTTCACCGAATCAACACAAAGAAAACCCCTGTAAAAATCATCATTGTTTGCTTGTGACGATCCCAAAACCCCGTGACACGGTGTTAAGGATAATCATTGGAATATAACACATTAATCATCATTAGCAGATCACAGATAATAGCATAAACAGAAAATAGAATAATTTACACACATATGACAGCGGAATCATATAGATAACATCACATCAGAGAAGCACAGTACAGGATACAACTTAGTGCATAATGATACATAATCAGTCACCATCGCCTGAGGCGGAATCATACATAAAGAGTACACAAAAGGAATATCAGTCTACATCGCCAGTGGCGGAATCATAATATAGATACAATAATGGAGGAGAAAATCCAAGTCAGCACGGTGTAGTCAAGCCTCGCCATGAGCCAAAAGATGCGTCAGAAACCTGTAACTAGGCTGCCCGTGTGAAAATAAGGGCACCCGAGTTTGCAAGGTGAAACAAACTACGAGTCAGTCATGGGACTGGTATGAGAAATCCATTCAACTTATTAACAACAATAATAAGGCAAATCAAAGGACCACGCTACTTTCGCGGAACGGGTTTACTCCAATGAGTGCTAGTGCATGAAATAAAGTAAATGATTAAATCAACGCAATGCTTTTTATAAAATGAAGCCATTATAAGACTCAAGTCCCATCACACAATGCAACGCAAGCCGGAGGATAGAGTTTTTACCTTATAATGGCCAAAGATGCTTCATACGAATAAACAAAGGTGTTTGATATTATTACTAGTGTATATATGTTTCAAAAGCAAGTTCAATCATAAATATCAATCCTAGGCGGCGTAACTACCATCTACTATGTCGCCGTACTAGTAATACAATCACATCCGCAAATTTCGTATTGGAAATTGGATTCCTTCATGAGTCGAGGCAAGGGGCAAGCTCCTCTCCGTTCGAGACACTCTAGCAAATGCCTCGGGACCGCACACAGCAATCCCCTGGATCCTCCAAGGCCGGTCCTCTCTTACTTTTGAGGATTGGCAATTCCTGAACACACGTTTCCCGGTCCTTACAGACCTATAATCGAGGCGCCTCGCATTCCAACAACCACACAGGTGAAAAAGATATAAATGTCAGGGCTGGGAGGTCACTGACACCACCATAGCTAGAAAGAAACGTCATGCACTCCTTGGGTCCTTCTCCCATTTTTGACTCATACCGGGGTGTGAGGCTCGCGAATTCACGTTATACACAAAGCTACGTCACACAGACTATGCTTTGATCATCAACCACAAAACTTTGCTTTGCAACAGAAGCCTTGATCATATGCCACTTAGGCGTGCCACACAGGCAATCCACTCCATGCGACTGATTTCTGTCAATACATAACCTCTAAGCTCGTACGTCTCAGAGAAGGGCGTTAAGCAAGAGAATAAATTCTCTGCCGCCAAACAGATATATATTTAACAGAGATCAATCAACACAGAACAAAATCCAATGTCAGACACACAGTCCATTTACAAGTCCGTTCTGGGTCTGAACGAAACCGGAGGCACCAATTCCTCGCATATCCTTACAATCAACACTATGTTTGGACGGCTACTACTTCAATTCCTTCATGGTAGCTACTCCAATCACGAGCATCAGTAGCGCCCATCCATCCAACGTGGAGATCGTCGGTCTTCAGTCGTCTTCGACTCTTCGACTTCTCAACGTCGATCGATTATTTGAAATGAGATAAACTCGGCCTTTTCAAATAACCCACGTATATTTAGATTTTCAAACCAATTAATCACAGGGTTGAACTATTCAACATTCACATTTCAGTTATAATTTTCACGTCAAATACATTCAACCATCACATATCAAGCAAACACAACAAAATTGGTTTATTTTCACTCTATATCGTCTATAGCACTTAATAACGATATATCGCCAATTTTATTTAATTTAAAACGGCCATATTTAATTAAACGACGTTTCAGGTCGTGTCGATGCACTGGCGCTGCTTTCCACTAATTTTGTTTTACACATATAGGAAAATCTAACCGTTGGATCTTCACAAATTTTACATCATTAGGAAGGTCTTTTCAAAACGAACCCAACGGTTCCAGTTTTGGGAAAATCCGATGGTCGGATCTTCCACACTAACCATTTGAAGTTACGATTTCAATTTACGAACTGCAGCGTCGTTATTCGATTTAATTTATATATATATATATATATATATATATATATATATATATATATATAATCGTTTCTGGCGCTGTTTTTCACTAATTTTGAATTAAACATTCCAGACAATCCAACCGTCGGATCTTCACAAAGTTGGTGCCGTTGGAAAGATATTTCCAAGGCGAACCCAACGGTTGAGGTTTCGGGAAAATCCAATGGTCGGATCTTCCGCACTAGTCGTTTGAAATCACGGTTTCAAAATATGAACTGCACGGCCACGTTTCGTTTTAATTATATTTATATTTATATATTTATATAAATATAGTTCATTCAATAATTTCTATATCGTTTTCACTTCAAATATTTTTCTAACACCCTAAAATTTTGGAAAATTTCGCCATAACCTCCCCTGTACCGGGGGCATCGGGAAATCGCAAATAGCGTTCCCGGTCCTTCTAATCTCAAAAAGAAAAAGAAAACGCCAAGCGGCTAGCCAATAGGCTCATAAAATCATCACCCAAACAAAACAGTAAATGTGTACCTATTTGTTGGGCACAAAATTTTATTCCTCTTCTCTAGCCCCTTTTTGCTTTAACCTGTTCAATAGATATGCATGCACATATATACAATTTCTAACATTTATCATTTTCTATTCAACTTCATATTTGATTTGCTTTGGTTTAAAAACACCACTCATTCTAATATCGCATGCATAGGCTAAAATCATATCATTAGCTAGTTAATGTATATTTCAACTCATGCACGTTTATTCGAACCAGTGGCTATTTTTAACACTTCACATTTCAAAGATGATAATTTTGGCGAACTAAAGTAGATTTCAACACATGACTATTTTATTTAGTTCCTGTGCATGTTAAAATAATATTTCTATCACAAATATTTGTTTCAATGTCTGCATACCTTTAGCATATCACACATATGATAAAAATGATATTTTTATCATTTAAAATATTTATTCAACCAATGTATGGTTTCAACACTTCATAGTTTCAATAAAAATGTATTTTTTATCGTTCAATCTTTTTATTCAACACATGCACCTTTCCACTACACACATTTCTCAACAAATGAGTATTTCCACACATGGACAATTTATTTATGTTGTTCGTATTAGAAAGATGGGATTTTTATGATTGAAATTATTTATATAAGGCGAATATTTTTCATGTTTCATATATATATATATATATATAAATGTGATTTTTATTGTTTATACACTTCATTCATTCACAAATGAATTTTATTTTCACACAACACTTTTCAACACATGAACATTTCCACACATGGATATAGTTTCAATATATGGCTTTAATTTCTATGCATGCAAATAATTTCAACATATGAAAATAATTCTAACACACAAAGATTATTCAAAATTTCGGCAGCATAACGGCAGGGTAGTTAAACCGGCACCGTCCCTAGTACGGCTCCTCGCTCTACCTTAAAACCTCGCGGTTTTTGACAATGGGGATCATGCATCTAATTCGCACGCAGGCGGCATGTTTATATTTATTTCATTTCCACAAACTAATCCTATGTGGTTTCAACCAAATATTTTCCAATCACAAACGGGTATTTTTCAACCTCAATCAATTCAATACCAACCGCAAACAATCCCAAACAACAATTTGCCGTCAACCAATTTTCACAACAATTTCAACCAATAAATATCGTCCATGGTTTGTGGACGAGGGGGCGTATATATATATATATATATATATATATATATATATATATAAATATTTATATATAGCAATTCGCTTTTATTTCCACACACACATATATATATATATATAAAGAAATTGAAGAATGTGGAATTCTCACCAATAGCTATCCAATAACACGATTCTTCCTTTATGGAAATCTTCGCCTATTTCGTCTTCTTGTCGCTTTCGTTTCCCGTATTCTCTACATAGGTAAAAATCGAATTTTTACTATGTTATTCAATATATAAAGATCATATTTTTAAAAACAAAGATTATATTTTTAATATTCCTATGATGTAAAAATTATATTTTTATTGCTTTAAAAATATAAGAATCATATCTTACTTCTTCTACTTAACAAAAATTCCGTCTTTTCTCTTTTTAAAAATATGATCTTTATTTTTGCAAGTTCAAATCTTTTTCTTTTAAAAGATTAAACCTTTTTCTATTTCAAAGTTTAAACCCCTTTTTTTCAAACCTTAAAATAAACTCAGTTTTTACTTTCTTTTTAAATCAGTTTTTATAACTAAAAAAAATTCAGTTTTATAGCTTAAAAAATAATCAGTTTTATAACTTAAAAAAAAAATCAGTTTTCTATATTCTTTTTTTAAAAAAACAGTTCTTAAATTCTAAAACAAATCAGTTTTTACATTCTTTTTAAATCAGTTTTTATAACTTAAAAAAAATCAATTTTATAGCTTAAAAAAAATCAGTTTTATAACTTAAAAAAAAAAATCAGTTTTCTATATTCTTTTAAAAAAAAAACAGTTCTTAAATTCTAAAACAAATCAGTTTTTACATTCTTTAAAAAAAAGAAACAGTTTTTAAATCTTTTCAAAAATTCTGTTTTAAAATTCTTTTTCAAATCAGTTTAAAAATTCTTTTAAATCAGTTTAAAAATTCTTTTAAATCAGTTTTAAAAATTCTTAAAAATCAGTTTTAAAATTCTTTTTTTAAAAAAATCAGTTTATAAAACTTAAAAAAAACAGTTTTAGCAGAACAAAAACAAAATAAAAATAAAAAGGAAATTACCTAATCACTCACCGTGGTATGCGAAGGGGAGGAGGGAAGAAGAGGCGTAGTCGGCGGCTCGTGGTTCAGGGAGGTGCGACGGCAGGGTTCGAGGGTGGCGCTTCTTCGATTCGATACGACTGGGGGGGTCTTCGAGGGTTGCGTCGGCTTCGACACTGGAAGGAGGAGGTCGGGCGGTGGGGGGCTTCGGCGAAGTCTTCGTCGACGGGTCCGAGGGTCAGGCGGCTCGATTAGGTTAGGGTTTTTTTTTTCTCTCGTTTCTGAATATTGAATCGGGGGGGGGGGGGGGGTCAAGCAGAAGAAAAGGAGGGAGTATATTTTTTTTTAATTTTATTATTTAATTATTTAATTTTGCAAAAAGATTGACTTTTACATACGACCTCGAAACGAGGCCAACCGCCTGTCGTCCATAGCGTTTTACCCCCATTCTGAACACAATGGGATATTTATCGTAAGCTGGTTTGATCGTTACAATCAGTTTCCGTTGAATTTACATTTAAATCCTTATATTGAATTTTAAACGTACATTTCAAATTACCGGGGTCACACACTAACTAGAAAAATTCTAGAAAAATATTTTCTAGTTTCGTATTGACGATACGGTCCTAACAAAACTAGTTTCGTCGAATTCTGAGACCGTTTGAAAAATGGCCAATTTCCAGTCGATTAAATTCAACAAAAACTGGTCAAACGCGTTTTCTTTTGCCACGCTCACATATTGATTCGAAAAATTATGAAATTTGAAACCTAGCAATAGTCTGACATCCCGGACCCGACAAAAGTGGTTTCGTCGAATTCCGAGGCCGTTTGCAAAATATCAATTTTCCAGACCTATATATTCTATATACCGACTCTTCTGAAAATTCATTCGGCCACAACTTTTGTTTCTCGTTATGAAACTTCGATTTTTCAGATTCGTTAGAAAGGTATTGACTAACAGATTTAAATATTTTTGGTCTCACTAAAATCCGTTATATTTTCCACCCTGCACAGTCGGTCAAAGTTCGAATTCAAATTTTCAAACTGACTTACTATTTCTAATTCACTAATTTATTGAAATATTCTATTTCAATGGTTCAAATTGCTTTGAAATAATCAATTTAAAAATTTTAAATTGGCTCGTATTTTCCGGGTTATTACAATCTCCCCTACTTAAAACTTTTCGTCCTCGAAAAGGAAACAACAGTAAAGTCGGAAATAAAATGTAAATGCAAAGTATGGTAAAGGTACCTTGCACCGGAGTTAGTCAGAGATATCCACTCTGCATTTGGGATAAGCTTGCTTAATGCTTTTCTCAGTTTCCCAAGTACAGTCTCTAGGATCACTGCTCCACTGCACTTTAACTAAATGAACCTTTTTGCTTCTGAGTTCTCTAGTTTCTTTGCCAACAATTTTTAATGGCTCTCTTCTGAGTGCTAATTCTGGAGTTATCTCCACATCCTGTTGCGCTGCTTCTTCTACAACAAGATCCGGATCATGCACATGTCTCCTAAGTTGAGATACGCGAAATACATTGTGCACTCCAGGCAACCAATCTGGCAATTGAACCCTATAAGCAAGAGTTCCAATTCGCTCAAGTATAGGAAAGGGACCAATAAATCTCGATGCCAACTTCCCAGTCTTACCAAATCTGATTACCCCTCTCATCGGAGAAACCTTTAAATAAACACGTTCACCAACAGCAAATGTCAAATCTCTCCTTCTAGAGTCTGCGTAACTTTTCTGTCGGCTTTGGGCGGTTTTCAATCGCTTCTTGATGAAGTCCACTTTATCAGATGCTTCCCTAATCATATCGGGTCCTAGTACAAGTCTGTTGCCAGGTTCTACCCAACATGCAGGAGATCTGCAGGGTCTGCCATATAATGCTTCAAATGGTGACATCCTCAAACTTGCTTGATAGCTATTGTTATATGAGAATTCTGCCAAATGCAAATGATCTTCCCATGACCCACCAAAATCGATTATACAAGCCCGCAATAAATCTTCTAGAATTCTATTCACCCGCTCAGTTTGGCCATCTGTTTGGGGGTGATAAGCGGTGCTCATATTCAGTTATGTCCCCAATTCAGTCTGGAAAGCCTCCCAAAATTTGCTAGTAAATAGGGGATCATTATCAATGACTATGCTGATGGGAATTCCATGCAGCTTAACAATTTCTTTGAAATATATCTGTGCTAGACTTTGGGCAGTTCGATTGGATCTGACAGGTATAAAATGGGCAGTCTTCGTGACGCAATCTACGATTACCCAAATGCTGTCATTACCTTTCTTGGTTCGCGGCAAACCATCTATGAAATCCATGGAAATCTGTTCCTATTTCCAACCTGGGACTTCCAACGGTTGCAACAGTCCAGCTAGCTTCTGTTGGTCACTCTTGACCAATTGACAAGTAGGGCATCTGCTAACATACAAAGAAATATCTCTTTTCATTGCCTTCCACCAGAAAGTGCGTTTGATATCGTTGTACATTTTACTCACCCCAGGATGGATGCAAAATTTGGATTTATGGCATTCATCTAGCACTTCTCTTCAAAGGCCTGGAATATTTGGGATGCAAATCCTGTTATTTAACCTGAGAACCCCCTTATTGTCAATACGGAAACTCGTGGTTTCACCTTCCTTGACTCTCTTACTGATTCTCTGAATGAATTCATCTTCTTTCTGAAGGGCTGAAATCCTATCAATCAATCCAGGTGTAATTATAAGATGGGCAACAATTGCGGTTTTCCTACTAAGTGCATCCGCTACCACGTTAGCTTTCCCCGGCGTATACAGGATATCAAGATCATACGCTGCAAGAAATTCTAGCCAACGCTGCTGTCTCAGATTCAGATCTTTTTGGGTGTATAAATACTTCAATTATTGATGATCTGTGTACAGTATAAACTTCTCGCCCAATAAGTAATGCCTCCAGATTTTCAAGGCAAATACGATGGCTAGCAACTCAAGATCACGAGTCACATAATTCTTCTCATGCGGTTTCAATTGGCGGCTTGCATAAGCGACTACTTGGCCTTTCTGCATTAACACTGCACCAAGACCTCTAATAGAAGCATCTGTCCAAACCGTTAAATCTTGATTGCCATCAATAATAGTTAACACTGGAGCGGTGATCAGCTTCGATTTCAATTCCTGGAAAGCTTCTTCACAGTCGGAAGTCCACTTAAACTTCTCATGTTTCTTTGTGAGCTTCGTTAACGGACCGGATATCTTCGAAAAATCCTTAACGAACTTTCGATAATAACTAGCCAATCCCATAAAACTTCTAACTTCTGTGGGAGTAGTGGGTTGTTTCCAGTCTTGAATCGCTGTTATCTTGCTTGGGTCAACAGAAATTCCTTTCCCTGACACGACATGGCCAAGAAATTTAACTTCTTCTTGCCAGAAGACACATTTAGAGAATTTGGCTTTGAAGACGTTCTTCCTTAGAATCTCCAATACTTGTTCTAAGTGTTTTTCATGCTCGGGTTTTGATTTGGAGTAGATTAAAATATCATCGATGAATACGAGGACAAATTTATTCAGAACTCCCCTGAACACTCTATTCATTAGACCGACAAAGTATGCTGGAGCGTTACATAGGCCAAACGGCATTATTAACCATTCATAAAATATGTCTGGACCTCTGAAAGCGGTCAAAGGAACACATTCTTCTGCTATTCTCAATTGATGAAAACCTGTAGCTAGGTCCATTCGGGAAAATACTTTCGCCCCATTCAATTGGTCTAGCAAATCATCAATGCGGGGTAGTGGATATTTGTTTTTAAGCGTCTGTTTGTTGAGGTCTCGGTAATCAACACATAATCTAAGAGTACCGTCTGACTTCGGGACAAACACGACAGCTGCACCCCAATTAGAAAAACTCGGTCTGATTAGACCTTTCCACAACAGTTGACGAGTTTGATCGCCTAATTCTTCTTTTTCTTTCGGAGTCATTCTACGGATTGGATGCACCACTGGTCTGGCATTAGGAATTAGATCGATTCGGAATTCTATTTCTCTTTGCGGAGGTAAGTTTTCAACTTCTTCAAACACATCCGCATAGTTGCTAACAATCGGAATCTTTTCTATGGAAGTGCGGATAAGTTCTAATGCTGACCAAAATTCTTCTCTATTCGGATTTGAACCATGACAGGGAATATATATATGTCCAAGCTCCGTTCGGATTTTAACAATTCTTTCCGCACACTTCACTTCAGCTTCATATTTCGTTAACCAATCCAGCCCGAGATAATATCGAATTCGGGAAAATCCATAACGATTAAATCAAAAGGAAATTTATAGAAAGAATAGGAGATTGGCACTCTACAATATAAGCCGAGAGTAACAGGACCCCCTATCGAGTTATGAACTTCAACCGATTCTTTAAGCTTTCGCTGCTTTAACTTTAGTTTGTGCACTGTGTTTTTAGCAATAAAACTACGCGATGCACCTGTGTCAAATAATACAGAAACAGGAATATTTTTAATTGTAAGGGTACCTCCCAAAACATCGGGTTTACCTGCTCCGTCGGAAGCAGCTGGCGGGCTAGACCCGTCATAGACATGAGCTACAGTAGCTTTCTTCAGCAAAGGACAGTCTCTGACCAGATGGTCGGTCTTGCGACAGTTGAAGCACGAGCGAGGGTTCTGAGAGCCTTGGCTCGAGCCTTGAGAATTTGTTTTCTGTCTCTTCGGAGCTGTGCAGACGTTTGAGTAGTGCCCCGGCTTACCACAATTAAAGCAATTTCCTCTTGGCGGCTTGCCAGTCTGAGGCTTAGAAGATGCTGCTTGGCTTGACTCGCCCTGATTCACAGTAGGCTTGCGCTTGTTTCCTGCTTGGCTTCTAGCGCGATCCTGATCCAGATGTCTTTGATCAAGGTCTTCATAGTTGCATGTCATTTCCACTAGCTCGTTGAAATCCAGCTTGACATGGGCCATGGCTCTATCATGATATTGACGTCTTAGTCCAAAGATAAATCTCTTATTTTTGGACTTCGCGGTAGCAACAAGTTCTGGAGCATAGGGCGACAGCATTGTAAATTTGTTCAGATAATCTTGCACGGAAAGATCCCCTTGCTGGAGATTGGCGAAGTCATCGTGCATTCTTTCTAGAGCTTGTTCTGGGACATATTTCTCCTTGAAGAGCTCTTTGAATCCATCCCATGTTCTTCCAGCTTCTCTATTCCCGGCTGTAAGAGATTCCCACCATAATTCGGCTTGTTCCTGCATAAGCCAGGCGCCCATAGTAGCTTTGTCTTCGTTTCCTAGCCTTAGGCCTTCGAGAATTTTCTCGCATGTTTTGAGCCATGCAAGGGCCTCTATTACGGTGCCAATTCCCGAGAAGGTCTTGCCTCCTAAGTTCTTATATCTCTTAGCTACACGGTCGAGCTCGAAGTATTGAGCTGCCGGAGGTTGTATCAAAGGTCCTTCTAGAGCTGGGATTTCTCCCCTTCCTCGGCCTCGGCCGGCACGGCCTCCTCTAGCAGCGGCTCCTCTGGTAGCCATTTGTCAAATTCTGTATAAGTAACGAAAAAGTCAGTTAACAGAAATGATAGTCTATTGCATAGTTAAGCAGAAATTCCTACGGAAAGATAACGATGGACTGATCAATTGTTTTTGCTATTCTGCTCAGCTCATTCTAGGACTTTACTAGTCCTATCTCTAATGAGCGACTCGCCTTAGAATACTACTGATTCTATCTGGACGAAGTGTTTAATGTGTTAGACACTAGAACTAAGGTTAACCAAAGCTCTGATACCAGCTGTGACGATCCCAAAACCCCGTGACACGGTGTTAAGGATAATCATTGGAATATAACACATTAATCATCATTAGCAGATAACAGATAATAGCATAAACAGAAAATAGAATAATTTACACACATATGACAGCGGAATCATATAGATAACATCACATCAGAAAAGCACAGTACAGGATACAACTTAGTGCATAATGATACATAATCAGTCACCATCGCCTGAGGCGGAATCATACATAAAGAGTACACAAAAGGAATATCAGTCTACATCGCCAGTGGCGGAATCATAATATAGATACAATAATGGCGGAGAAAATCCAAGTCAGCACGGTGTAGTCAAGCCTCGCCATGAGCCAAAAGATGCGTCAGAAACCTGTAACTAGGCTGCCCGTGTGAAAATAAGGGCACCCGAGTTTGCAAGGTGAAACAAACTACGAGTCAGACACGGGACTGGTATGAGAAATCCATTCAACTTATTAACAACAATAATAAGGCAAATCAAAGGACCACGCCAATTTCGCGGCACGGGTTTACTCCAATGAGTGCTAGTGCATGAAATAAAGTAAATGATTAAATCAACGCAATGCTTTTTATAAAATGAAGCCATTATAAGACTCAGGTCCCATCACACAATGCAACACAAGCCGGAGGATAGAGTTTTTACCTTATAATGGCCAAAGATGCTTCATACGAATAAACAAAGGTGTTTGATATTATTACTAGTGTATATATGTTTCAAAAGCAAGTTCAATCATAAATATCAATCCTAGGCGGCATATCTACCATCTACTATGTCGCCGTACTAGTAATACAATCACATCCGCAAATTTCGTATTGGAAATTGGATTCCTTCATGAGTCGAGGCAAGGGGCAAGCTCCTCTCCGTTCGAGACACTCTAGCAAATGCCTCGGGACCACACACAGCAATCCCCTGGATCCTCCAAGGCCGGTCCTCTCTTACTTTTGAGGATTGGCAATTCCTGAACACACGTTTCCCGGTCTTTACAGACCTATAATCGAGGCGCCTCGCATTCCAACAACCACACAGGTGAAAAAGATATAAATGTCAGGGCTGGGAGTTCACTGACACCACCATAGCTAGAAAGAAATGTCATGCACTCCTTGGGTCCTTCTCCCGTTTTTGACTCATACCGGGGTGTGAGGCTCGCGAATTCACGTTATACACAAAGCTACGTCACACAGACTATGCTTTGATCATCAACCACAAGACTTTGCTTTGCAACAAAAGCCTTGATCATATGCCACTTAGGCGTGCCACACAGGCAATCCACTCCATGCGACTGATTTCTGTCAATACATAACCTCTAAGCTCATACGTCTCAGAGAAGGGCGTTAAGCAAGAGAATAAATTCTCTGCCGCCAAACAGATATATATTTAACAGAGTTCAATCAACACAGAACAAAATCCAATGTCAGACACACAGTCCATTTTCAAGTCCGTTCTGGGTCTGAACGAAACCGGAGGCACCAATTCCTCGCATATCCGTACAATCAACACTATGTTTGGACGGCTACTACTTCAATTCCTTCATAGTAGCTACTCCAATCACGAGCATCAGTAGCGCCCATCCATCCAACGTGGAGATCGTCGGTCTTCAGTCATCTTCGACTCTTCGACTTCTCAACGTCGATCGATTATTTGAAATGAGATAAACTCGGCCTTTTCAAATAACCCACGTATATTTAGATTTTCAAACCAATTAATCACAGGGTTGAACTATTCAACATTCACATTTCAGTTATTTAGTTATAATTTTCACGTCAAATACATTCAACCATCACATATCAAGCAAACACAACAAAATTGGTTTATTTTCACTCTATATCGTCTATAGCACTTAATAACGATATATCGCCAATTTTATTTAATTTAAAACGGCCATATTTAATTAAACGACGTTTCAGGTCGTGTCGACGCACTGGAGCTGCTTTCCACTAATTTTGTTTTACACATATAGGAAAATCTAACCGTTGGATCTTCACAAATTTTACATCATTAGGAAGATCTTTTCAAAACGAACCCAACGGTTCCAGTTTTGGGAAAATCCGACGGTCGGATCTTCCACACTAACCATTTGAAGTTACGATTTCAATTTACGAACTGCAGCGTCGTTATTCGATTTAATTTAATTATATTTATATATATATATATAAATATAATCGTTTCTGGCGCTGTTTTTCACTAATTTTGAATTAAACATTCCAGACAATCCAACCGTCGGATCTTCACAAAGTTGGTGCCGTTGGATAGATATTTCCAAGGCGAACCCAACGGTTGAGGTTTCGGGAAAATCCAATGGTCGGATCTTCCGCACTAGTCGTTTGAAATCACGGTTTCAAAATATGAACTGCACGGCCACGTTTCGTTTTAATTATATTTATATTTATATATTTATATAAATATAGTTCATTCAATAATTTCTATATCGTTTTCACTTCAAATATTTTTCTAACACCCTAAAATTTTGGAAAATTTCGCCATAACCTCCCCTGTACCGGGGGCATCGGGAAATCGCAAATAGCGTTCCCGGTCCTTCTAATCTCAAAAAGAAAAAGAAAAAGCCAAGCGGCTAGCCAATAGGCTCATAAAATCATCACCCAAACAAAACAGTAAATGTGTACCTATTTGTTGGGCACAAAATTTTATTCTTCTTCTCTAGCCCCTTTTTGCTTTAACCTGTTCAATAGATATGCATGCACATATATACAATTTCTAACATTTATCATTTTCTATTCAACTTCATATTTGATTTGCTTTGGTTTAAAAACACCACTCATTCTAATATTGCATGCATAGGCTAAAATCATATCATTAGCTAGTTAATGTATATTTCAACTCATGCACGTTTATTCGAACCATTGGCTATTTTTAACACTTCACATTTCAAAGATGATAATTTTGGCGAACTAAAGTAGATTTCAACACATGAATATTTTATTTAGTTCCTGTGCATGTTAAAAATAATATTTCTATCACAAATATTTGTTTCAGCGTCTGCATACCTTTAGCATATCACACATATGATAAAAATGATATTTTTATCATTTAAAATATTTATTCAACCAATGTATGGTTTCAACACTTCATAGTTTCAATAAAAATGTAATTTTTATCGTTCAATCTTTTTATTCAACACATGCACCTTTCCACTACACACATTTCTCAACAAATGAGTATTTCCACACATGGACAATTTATTTATGTTGTTCATATTAGAAAGATGGGATTTTTATGATTGAAATTATTTATATAAGGCGAATATTTTTCATGTTTCATATATATAAAAAAATGTGATTTTTATTGTTTATACACTTCATTCATTCACAAATGAATTTTATTTTCACACAACACTTTTCAACACATGAACATTTCCACACATGGATATAGTTTCAATATATGGCTTTAATTTCTATGCATGCAAATAATTTCAACATATGAAAATAATTCTAACACACAAAGATTATTCAAAATTTCGGCAGCATAACGGCAGGGTAGTTAAACCGGCACCGTCCCTAGTACGGCTCCTCGCTCTACCTTAAAACCTCGCGGTTTTTGACAATGGGGATCATGCATCTAATTCGCACGCAGGCGGCATGTTTATATTTATTTCATTTCCACAAACTAATCCTATGTGGTTTCAACCAAATATTTTCCAATCACAAACGGGTATTTTTCAACCTCAATCAATTCAATACCAACCACAAACAATCCCAAACAACAATTTGCCGTCAACCAATTTTCACAACAATTTCAACCAATAAATATCGTCCATGGTTTGTGGACGAGGGGGCGTATATATATATATATATATATATATATATATATATATATATATATATATATATATATATATATTTATATATAGCAATTCGCTTTTATTTCCACACATATATATATATAAAAAGAAATTGAAGAATGTGGAATTCTCACCAATAGCTATCCAATAACACGATTCTTCCTTTATGGAAATCTTCGCCTATTTCGTCTTCTTGTCGCTTTCGTTTCCCGTATTCTCTACATAGGTAAAAATCAAATTTTTACTATGTTATTCAATATATAAAGATCATATTTTTAAAAACAAAGATTATATTTTTAATATTCCTATGATGTAAAAATTATATTTTTATTGCTTTAAAAATATAAGAATCATATCTTTTAAAAATATGATCTTTATTTTTGCAAGTTCAAATCTTTTTCTTTTAAAAGATTAAACCTTTTTCTATTTCAAAGTTTAAACCCCTTTTTTTCAAACCTTAAAATAAACTCAGTTTTTACTTTCTTTTTAAATCAGTTTTTATAACTTAAAAAAAATCAGTTTTATAGCTTAAAAAAATCAGTTTTCTATATTCTTTTTAAAAAAAAAAACAGTTCTTAAATTCTAAAACAAATCAGTTTTTACATTCTTTTTAAATCAGTTTTTATAACTTATAAAAAATCAGTTTTATAGCTTAAAAAAAATCAGTTTTATAACTTAAAAAAAAAAAAATCAGTTTTCTATATTCTTTTAAAAAAAAAACAGTTCTTAAATTCTAAAACAAATCAGTTTTTACATTCTTTAAAAAAAAGAAACAGTTTTTAAATCTTTTCAAAAATTCTGTTTTAAAATTCTTTTTCAAATCAGTTTAAAAATTCTTTTAAATCAGTTTAAAAATTCTTTTAAATCAGTTTTAAAAATTCTTAAAAATCAGTTTTAAAATTCTTTTTTAAAAAAATCAGTTTATAAAACTTTAAAAAAACAGTTTTAGCAGAACAAAATAAAAATAAAAATAAAAAGAAAATTACCTAATCACTCACCGTGGTATGCGAAGGGGAGGAGGGAAGAAGAGGCGTCGTCGGCGGCTCGTGGTTCAGGGAGGTGCGACGGCAGGGTTCGAGGGTGGCGTTTCTTCGATTCGATGCGACTGGGGGGGTGTTCGAGGGTTGCGTCGGCTTCGACACTGGAAGGAGGAGGTCGGGCGGTGGGGGGCTTCGGCGAAGTCTTCGTCGGCGGGTTCGAGGGTCAGGCGGCTCGATTAGGTTAGGTTTTTTTTTTTCCTCTCGTTTCTGAATATTGAATCGGGGGGCTCGATTAGGTTCGAGGGTCAGTCGTCCATAGCGTTTTACCCCCATTCCGAACACAATGGGATATGTATCGTAAGCTGGTTTGATCGTTACAATCAGTTTCCGTTGAATTTACATTTAAATCCTTATATTGAATTTTAAACGTACATTTCAAATTACCGGGGTCACACACTAACTAGAAAAATTCCAGAAAAATATTTTCTAGTTTCGTATTGACGATACGGTCCTAACAAAACTAGTTTCGTCGAATTCTGAGACCGTTTGAAAAATGGCCAATTTCCAGTCGATTAAATTCAACAGAAACCGGTCAAACGCGTTTTCTTTTGCCACGCTCACATATTGATTCGAAAAATTATGAAATTTGAAACCTAGCAATAGTCTGACATCCCGGACCCGACAAAAGTGGTTTCGTCGAATTCCGAGGCCGTTTGCAAAATATCAATTTTCCAGACCTATATATTCTATATACCGACTCTTCTGAAAATTCATTCGGCCACAACTTTTGATTCTCGTTATGAAACTTTGATTTTTCAGATTCGTTAGAAAGGTATTGACTAACAGATTTAAATATTTTTGGTCTCACTAAAATCCGTTATATTTTCCACCCTGCACAGTCGGTCAAAGTTCGAATTCAAATTTTCAAACTGACTTACTATTTCTAATTCACTAATTTATTGAAATATTCTATTTCAATGGTTCAAATTGCTTTGAAATAATCAATTTAAAAATTTTAAATTGGCTCGTATTTTCCGGGTTATTACATTGCTCTCCTCACTCTCTAGTATACCGTACCCAAAACATCGAACTCTCCCTTCGGTTCCCATCGATCAGTTCCAGGTTCCGAAATATCTAATCACCGCGTCGCCTCCTTTCTTCCGCAAACTCCACATTACCCCACGTACCCAAAGATGATATCGCATTCGTGAACTGGAGATTTATCCTTCGTCCAACAGTAACACTAGAGGTATTTAGAAAATCCAGCAATCAGAATTTGCGTCGCACTGAAGGGAACGAGAATAGAACGGAAGAGAAACCCTTTTTGATTTCAATTAATTGGATTTTCTAGGGAATTTTGCAGATTGGTTTTCTATGTTTGAAGATAGAATGACGGCGCTTTTTAGTTTTGACTGTGGAAAGGTTTTCTATTAGGTTTAGGATGAGATAAGGGCTATTTATAGGGGTAGTTAAATAAATTCTTTTATTCATTCTTTTATTTATGTCTCTGATTTAAAATTCCTACGACCACAGACAACACCCAAAAATCATGAAAATGAGCATGCAACTAGAGTTTGACATTACGGACCCAATGAAACTTGTTTCGTCGAATTCCGACTTCGTATGCTCACACAGCGTATTTTTTACTGTCGAAATACTGACTGTTTTTAACTCTAAAAATCCGTACGACCACACAGTGGCTCTAAAAATCACGGAAACTGACATATAGCAACTATTCGACATTGTGGATCTAACGAAATTAGTTTCGTCGAATTCCGACTTCGTTTGCAAAAGTGGCTATTTTTAAAGCTCTGGATGACCCATTTAAATATATAAATATATTTAAATATAATTAAATTAAATACAAATAAATTTATATTATCGTATATATTCTCACTAGAATACCCTACAGCTCCAAAAAATCCTATATGGATTTCTAACTCGATATTTCAATCTGGGTCAACCCGATATTCGATTTATATTGAAATTCCGTTTTAAAATATAAATAATTCCTTTATAAATTATAAAGGAATTCCACAACGACTTTTCTAAAATTTGATTCAGACGTACATCAAAATCTACACGACGAAATCCCGATTTTTCTCTTCCACTAGAAAGATATACCCCACCAGCTCCACACATTTTTTGTTTCACAGAAATCCGGCTTAAAACGAATCCTGTACATTCAGTTGATGTTCAAATCGCCAAATTACGAACTGCAGCGCCATTTCAAGCTCGATTTTAATTATAATATAATTATACGTTCAAACTGTCGTTCAAGTAATATATTCGTTATTCTAATTCAATTCCAAGCTGAATTAAATATCACAGATGATCCGGTACACACCATATCACCATTTTAGCCAATTCTGATTATTTTAGAATTAAATATATTATTTAATTTATTATTTTAATTAAATATTCATCATTATTTAATTCCGTGACCATTTAATTCACTATATCACTATTTATATAATTAAATAAATTAATTATAATACCTCTGCAAATGTGGGTCATTACAATCTTCCCCACTTAAAATAATTTCGTCTTCGAAATTGCTAAAAGGTAGAGGACGACCCTATCGACTGGTTAGAACATATTTGTTAACTTCTTATCTTCAGTTTCAACTGAACCAATTTAATTTCAATTAAAATAATAATTAATTCTAATCAACGAAAATTTTCAAAAATCCTGGAAATTTTCTAACGCCTTAACTCTTCGAAAAATTTCGCCATAACCTCCTTGGTACTGGTCAATCGGTCAAACTCCAACTCGCCTCTCTGGGCCATCTCCATCCCAAAAGAAAATCAAACAGCCAAGCGGCTTGCCAATTTGGCTCATAAATCTTATATCCAATAGAAATATAAACTTGTACCTTTTGTCAGCATATCATTGTATCCTTTCCACCTGTTATCAATTTAGCGGATACAAGGGTCATCCCAATCAAATTCCAATCTGCTTTTATCCACAACACAACCATTCGCTTATACTCAAGCCAAATATCATTTCAACTCGAGTTTCTTCTCGATTCCCAACTCTTAACTTGATTATCACATTACACTTCAAATTTGAATCTCACAATCCAATTTGTCTTGATATCATTCAAATTCAATCTCAGTTACCACTTTACTGGCTTTACTTTAATTCAGTTTTTCTTTCACAAATTTCCGTTAAATTTGTTTTTAATTAAAACAGTCTTTCCCTGGGAGTTTTCAAACAGTTTACTCTTTTCAAAAATCCAATTTTACTTTTTGAACATGTCACTGAGCCCTTTATTAATATTCCATTAGTTAAATCACTTCTCTATTTCTTTATCAATATTTGTTAACCAAATATTTTCAATAACCATATTGGCCTTTTATGTTATTTGGAAAACATTTCCGAATATCGCCTTCCTTTATTTTGTAAACTTTAGAAAATATATGCTATTTATAATTGGAAAATATTCCAATTACTTATCTCTTTTCCGATCTCGTTTATTTCTATACTTAGGAAAAATTCTTTATTATATTTCCAAGCTTACACTTATTTGGGTTAAAACGGATGTTGTGTAAAACATCATTACGACAACCCAAATACTATATTCAACTAACTCTTATCCAACATCGATCTTCGAGCCTGAAATCTTACTATTTATTTGTTAATAATGAAATCAATCAAGTTGGGGTATAACTACCTCTCAGACCTTGACTGAATAACATTTATAACGTCAAAACATATATGACTACTTACTCGAATAATCAATACCATACAACTACTTATTCATTTTTAAACACGTATACGCTTCCTCTTTCTATCCTTACTAGATTTTTATTTTTAGTCTTCCTTTTTGATTTTACTATTCTATTTCTAAGTTTGTTTCCTTATCGACTTCTATATATATATATATATCGATACGTTGATTTCTAACTATCAAATTATCTTAAAAATATTCTAACTCCTTAAATTCCCTGAAAAATTCGCCATAACCTCCTTTGTACCAGGAGCATCGGTATATTTCAAATAGCCTCCCATGGCCCTTACCAATCCAAAATAAAAAGAAGAAGCCAAGCGGCTAGCCGATACGGCACTTAAAATCTCATATATGAATTAAATACATACCTTTTTGTCGAGCATCCTATTTATACTCTTCTAACACTTCATTCCAAACCTGTTTAACCTATATCCAACCATTCCCATTTTTTGTTTCAACTTAATCAAAAAGTTTTAACTCGTTTCGTTAAGTACTTCGCTAATTAACTCTTTTCCTTATTGCACTTTATATTTGAACACAACATGTTCAAATCTAAGTTTAACTTGTTTATAACTAATTGAATTCCTTTTTCAACTTACGTTTCATATCAAATTTCGAAATCTAAGTTCTAAAATCCCATTTACCTTTCAAAGTTCAACTTTAATTAAAAATTTCATTAATTAATTTCTAGTTTATTGTTTTCCCTATTTCCCCCTTTCATTTTGAATATAACCTATTCAAATATAAGTTTAACTTATATATCACTAGTTGGATTCCGTTTTCAATTCTATTTGAATTTTATATTCAAATTCTATATCAAATTCATATTTGAACTTCTCTATTCAAATTCTATATCAAATTCATATTTGAACTTCTCTATTCAAATTCTATATCAAATTCATATTTGAACTTCTCTATTCAAATACTATATCAAATTCATATTTGAACTTCTCTATTCAAATTCTATATCAACCTCATATTTGAACTTCTCTATTCAAATTCTATATCAAATTCAAATTTGAACTTCTCTATTCAAATTCTATATCAAATTCATATTTGAACTTCTCTATTCAAATTCTATATCAAATTCATATTTGAACTTCTCTATTCAAATTCTACATCAAATTCATATTTGAACTTCTCTATTCAAATTCTATACCAAAATCATATTTGAACTTCTCTATTCAAATTCTATATATCATAAATCCCATTTGGAGTTTCAACACAACTTGTCTTTCCCAAAACAAATTCAAAACAGTATCTCTGGTAGTAATTCGTCTCTTACAACTCGAAAATGAATACTGATGATGCAGCTGTCATCATCAGAATCTATTTTCCAGTGATCGAAGTGAGTTCAATACTATAAAACCATTTTTAACATTTCCACTTTGAAATTCATTTTCAAAATATAATTCACTCTGCTTGTAAAACTATTTAAAATCTCCCAGGATCTTAAATTTTGCTTATTTTAATCCAAATCCATTTACAAACACTTATCCAATTTTCCCGAATTTTAACCCAATTTCTGGTTCAAAATTTCCGATTCAACTCATCTGATTTCACGTATTTCAGTTATATGAATTCTGATTGGTTATTTACATAACCATTACATTTATAATCTTACTCGATTATAATAACAACTAATATATCCACTATATTAAAATTTTGATATATATATATATATATCTTCTCTATTTCGAGATATACCTTGGGTAAACTTATTTTAATTTACCCTCTTTTCGAAACATATCCATCGTATTCGGGTGTTTATTAACTCCTACCGATACAGTGGATCAAACTGATCGACCAGAACCCATAAATAACTCAACCAATAAATTTCCACAATATAAAACAAATTTTTATATCAATAACAAATACGCTCACTCGTATATATACACTCAACTCAATCTAGGGTATTACTAACCCTATCACTACCGAGTCATGCTACAGAGCTAAGGTAATTTTTAACTTAAGCTCTGATACCAACTGTAATGACCCGAAAATCCGGTCCAATTTGAGCTGACCAAAAACACAAGTCCAACCCTAAATTAAACTGAAAATCAGGAAATTAATAGAAATAAGATAGAGGGTGAGAAAAGATAAGATAGAAACTTAGAATAGAAGAAGAAGAACACAAACATCAGAGTAACACGAATCTCACAGCGGAACGAATAACATATAATATATATAACATAACTTGAAATCTGTACTTGAATATGCATCATTATCATAGTACAACACTTACAACACAGCGGAAATAACTATAGCTATGTGATCCTGAAGCCTCTTGCTCCAGCTCTTCAAGTGTATCTGTAAAATCCTGACTACTTGACTGCCCGTACAAATTTAGGCACCCAAGAGTTTAGGGAAACAAACAAATAAACTACGGGTCAGTCATGGGACTGGTCTGAGTAGAACAGTTAAAAACAGTTCAAACAATTAAACGATATCTCATAAGACCATGCCGTATAACGGAACGGGTTTTTCCCTTATGATAATCCAAAATATCTTTATATCAAAAACCTTTTGATATTATAATAATGTCTATCAACCACAATATAATAATCATTTAGCATAAACGCTTTCATATCACATTCTACATATATAGTATACAATCAAAACCGCAAGCACGTATTGCGTAATGGATTTCCAACTATGACAAGGTATGGAACCACCTTTCGCTAGCGTACCTATAGAGAGGAATACACTGGGTTCAACAAGAACATCTTGCAACCCGACCACACATGACCGACCACTCATTTTTCTTGAGTGTATCGAATGTATATCACCAACGGTTGGGATCAGCAACCGTTCCCGAATGGGACAGCATCAATAATAGAATTTTAGAAATAAATGGAACTCTAGATCAGGTGATTATACACCCTACTTCGGTGTGACCGACTTAGCCATGCTGCCTGCCCGATTTCTGTCATTTACCGGATGTGAGGCTAGAAGCTACGCTTTATCATCACACCAGATTCACTTTGAATGCCACATCGTCAAATCCATCAAATCAACGATTGACGTCCTCAACCATACATTATGTGTTAGCTAAAAGAAGTTTCCTTCTCTGCTTCCACTCTTGGTACAGTTGGAGAAATCAATATACGTGATCGTCTGGAAATACTGTGTCAGACATCCGTCCATACAAGTCATCCAGGAACAGGATGAACCGAAGGCACTATTCTATAAACAGGATAGCCCTTGCATTACTCCGCCTTCAATTTTGGTGTATATGATTCGCAACGCTTATGCCAATACAGAGTGGTTCTTTGGATAATAATCCAACCGGTCTCTCCATATTAACAACGTTAAATATGGTCAAAACTTCGATAGTCTGTGATTTAACTATCGAAGAAAACAGGTGTGCAAACAATCATATCATTTCCAAATGGAAATTTATATCGATCAAATATCATTCAACATTTATCTCTTTATCTCATTAATTTACTCATCTCCTGTTTCCCTATATTCAATATTTCTTATCTTCTAAATTTGGAAAATATACGTTATTAACAATGGAAAACATTTCCATTTCTTGTTTTCTTTATTAGAAAACATTCCTGGTTTCTTATTTGGAAAACATTTCCAAAGCTTCTTCATTGGACTTAGACAGATGTTTAAACAAACCATCGCGATGCCAACTCAAACCATTTCCTTTAATTACTAAATTCACTTAACCATCCTTTACTATCGAACCTTAACCATTCCTTAGTTAAAAATGAAGTCAATCAAGTTGGGGTAATACTACCTCTCAGACCTTAACTGAATAATGTTTCTAACTTTGAAGTAGGCAAAGTTCAGCCTTCTAATTCTTTAACAAGCTTCCTTACGTAGCTCTCTTTCAAATCTTTTCTATTCGATAATTCTTTTCAATTTATTCTATTCACTTAACTCTTTTGATTTAATTCTATCTCTATTCACTTAACTCCTATCGAATAAACTATATTCGGTAACTCTTTTAATTCTATTTGAATAAACTATATATTCGATTAACTCCTTTAATTCTATTTGAATAAACTATATTCGGTTAGCTCCTTTATATTATTTGAATAAACTATATATTCGATTAACTCTTTAATTCTATTCGAATAAACTATATTCGATTAACTCCTTTATTCTATTTGAATAAACTATATTCAATTAACTCTTTTATTCTATATTCGAATAAACTATATTCGATTAACTCTTTTATCCTATTCGAATTAACTATATATTCGATTAACTCTTTTATTCCATTCGAATAAACTATATTCGATTAACTCCTTTATTCTATTTGAATAAACTATATTCGATTAACTCCTTTATTCTATTCGAATAAACTATATTCGATTAACTCTTTTATTCTATATTCTAATAAACTATATTCGATTAACTCCTTTATTCTATTTTCGCATAAACTATATTCGATTAACTCCTTTATTCTATTCTATTCGTTTTATCAACATTTACCTTTTATAAAACTCTATTCGTTTTATAAACAATTTCGTTTTGTTTACTTTCGAAATATTTCCTTTTTATAAAATCTATTGATTTTATAAAAATCCCTTTTTTCAATATACATTGAAATAAATTCTTTTTACATCCCAGGGTCCTTTATAATATTTAAAATATCTAATAACAATGATCAACATCATTCTAACACACATAACCCATAACAGATATACATCGCATCATATATCACAATATATGAAAACAGCAAATAAATGTTGAGGAATCCAGTCGGATCCCTCCAACCTGTTTCCCTGCATCACAGATGTTAAACAACATAGTATACATCAATTTCATTTCAATCATGAAATTACTGATAAACAGATCACTATTTGATTGACGGTTTTCTATATATATATATATAACTATCTCTACGTTTTCAGTCAAATCTATTTTACAGTCCAAATTATCAATACACAACAAGCAATCAATATTTATCAAAAATAAAGTAAAGTTTATAAATACATAAACTGACAGAGTTTGTGAGTTTTACTCACATTGTCCGTAATCGTTAAAGAACGATTTACGGTCCTTGATTCGGACAAGACAATTTATTTTGCTATAAATTGTTACCAGCTCCAATTCATTCCAAAGTGGTTCCATTTCGTAGCATTGGTCTGTATGATCCTATCGGATCTGGTTTTTGTCAATTTTCCATGTATTCGGATCAAATAGTGCTTGAAAAACCGTACCCGCATTTCTTTTATTCAACTTCATTCTTCTTCTCGGATCCCATATTTCCGTCTCCTTCTTTTGATACATCCGCATCTCTTTGGTGCTCCTCCATTCAAATGATACGGCTGCTCTTCTTGAAATAGAACTGTTTACTGTCATCTAAAAGCTCCATTTCCCCTTCATCCTTATCACCCCAGCAAAACACGGTCCTCCCTCATTCACTTCACATTTCTTACTTGTCCTTTTTATTTTATTTTCATTGATATATGCGAACAATATCAACTCTAAGGCCAACTTCAAACTGCTCCATGCTCACAACATCCCACCGTGACTCAGCACCTCACCTCCTCTTCTCAAATCTGCCATAGTAAAATCCTTGCTCCAACGTGAGCTTCTCACTTCAGTTCAGCTTGAACTGTTGACGTTTTCACCAAATCAACACAAAGAAAACCCCTGTAAAAATCATCATTGTTTGCTTTCCACACTCTCTAGTATACCGTTCCCAAAACATCGAACTCTCCCTTCGGTTCCCGTCGATCAGTTCGAGGTTCCCAAATTTCTAATCACTGCATCGCCTCCTTTCTTCCGCGAACTCCACATTACCCCACGTACCCAAAGATGATATCGCATTCGCAAACTGGAGCTTTTTCCTTCGTCCAACTGTAACCTTAGCGGTATTTAGAAAATCCAGCAATCAGAATTTGCGTCGCACTGAAGGGAACGAGAATAGAACGGAAGAGAACCCCTTTTTTATTTCGATTAATTTGATTTTGTAGGGAATTTTGTAGATCAGTTTTCTTTGTTTGAAGAGAGAATGACGACACTTTTTAGTTTTGACTGTGGAAAGGTTTTTGATTAGGTTTAGGATGAGACAAGGGCTATTTATAGGGGTAGTTAAATAAATTCTTTTATTCATTCTTTTATCTGTGTCTCTGATTTAAAATTCCTACGACCACAGACAACAACCCAAAATCATGAAAATGAGCATGCAACTAGAGTTTGACATTACAGACCCAACGAAACTTGTTTCATCGAATTCCGACTTCGTATGCTCACACAGCGTATTTTTAACTGTCGAAATACTGACTATTTTTCACTCTAAAAATCCCTACGATCACACAGTGACTCTAAAAATCACGGAAACTGACATCTAGCAACTATTTGACATTGTAGATCTAAAAAAATTAGTTTCGTCGAATTCCGACTTTGTTTGCAAAAGTGGTTATTTTTAAAGCTTTGGATGACCCATTTAAATATATAAATATATTTAAATTAAATACAAATAAATTTATATTATCGTATATATTCACACTAGAATACCCTACAGCTCCAGAAAAATCCTATATGGATTTCTAACTCGATATTTCAATCTGGGTCAACCCGATATTCGATTTATATTGAAATTCCGTTTTAAAATATAAATAATTCCTTTATAAATTATAAAGGAATTCCACAACGACTTTTCTAAAATTTGATTCAGACGTACATCAAAATCTACACGACGAAATCCCGATTTTTCTCTTCCACTAGAAAGATATACCCCACCAGCTCCACACATTTTTTGTTTCACAGAAATCCGGCTTAAAACGAATCCTGTACATTCAGTTGAAGTTTAAATCGCCAAATTACGAACTGCAGTGCCATTTCAAGCTCGATTTTAATTATAATATAATTATACGTTCAAACTGTCGTTCAAATAATATATTTGTTATTCTAATTCAATTCCAAGCTGAATTAAATATCACAGATGATCCGGTTCACAGCATATCGCCATTTCAGCCAATTCTGATTATTTCAGAATTAAATATATTATTTAATTTATTATTTTAATTAAATATTCACCATTATTTAATTCCACGACCATTTAATTCACTATATCACTATTTATATAATTAAATAAATTAATTATAATACCTCTGCAAATGCGGGTCATTACAATCTTCCCCACTTAAAATAATTTCGCCCTCGAAATTGCTAAAAGGTAGAGGATGACCCTATCGACTGGTTAGAACGTATTCGTTCACTTCTTATCTTCAGTTTCAACTAAAACAATTTAATTTCAATTAAAATATTAACTAATTCTTATCAACAAAAATTTTCAAAAATCCTGAAAATTTTCTGCCGCCTTAACTCTTCGAAAAATTTCGCCATAACCTCCTTTGTACCGGTCAATCGATCAAACTCCAACTCGCCTCTCTGGGCCATCTCCATCCCAAAAGAAAATCAAACAGCCAAGTGGCTTGCCAATTCGGCTCACAAATCATATATCCAATAGAAATATAAACTTGTACCTTTTGTCGTCATATCATTGTATCCTTTCCACCTGTTATCAATTTAGCGGATACAAGGGTCATCCCAATCAAATTCCAATCTGCTTTTATCCACAACACAACCATTCGCTTATACTCAAGCCAAATATCATTTCAACTCGAGTTTCTTCTCGATTCCAAACTCTTAACATGATTATCACATTACACTTCAAATTTGAATCTCATAATCCAATTTGTCTTGATATCATTCAAATTCAATATCAGTTACCACTTTACTGGCTTTACTTTAATTCAAATTTTCTTTCACAAATTTCCGTTAAATTTGTTTTTAATTAAAACAGTCTTTCCCCGGGAGTTTTCAAACAGTTTACTCTTTTGAAAAATCCAATTTTCCTTTTTGAACATGTCACTGAGCCTTTTATTAATATTCCATTAGTTAAATCACTTCTCTATTTCTTTATCAATATTTGTTAACCAAATATTTTCAATAACCATATTGGCCTTTTATGTTATTTGGAAAACATTTCCAAATATCGCCTTCCTTTATTTTGTAAACTTTAGAAAATATATGCTATTTATAATTGGAAAATATTCCAATTACTTATCTCTTTTCCGATCTCATTTATTTCTATACTTAGAAAATATTCTTTATTATATTTCCAAGCTTACACTTATTTGGGTTAAAATGGATGTTGTGTAAAACATCGTTACGACAACCCAAATACTATATTCAACTAACTCTTATCCAACATCGATCTTCGGGCCTGAAATCTTACTATTTATTTGTTAATAATGAAATCAATCAAGTTGGTGTATAACTAACTCTCTGAGACGACCCGATTTCCCGTTCTCACGGAAACAAGGTTATCTTTGGAATATAACACAGAAACATATAATAGCAGAACAGAATTAAATAAATACACCAGAATGAACAACAAAATATACTGGATAAAAGTAATCATCAGAGTTACACAGTATACAGGATCTTACTTAGTACAAATACAGTTCAGCTATACATAAATGTCTACAGCGGAAATAAACAAAATATGTACAATAGGAGCTGAACAGCATAAAAAGAAATAAATGATAGAATCCATCTTCAGCTCCAGCTATCCAGAAAAAGAACCAGCTAAACCTGAATACAAGGCTGCCCGTGTAGAAAAAGGGGCACCCGAGTTTGAAAGTGAAACAAACTACGAGTCAGTCATGGGACTGGTATGAGAAATCTACTCAACACATATATAATATGGCTAATCACAGGACCACGCCACTTTCGTGGAACGGGTTTACTCCATTGGATTGTCGGTGCTTCAAAACAAATATTTCTTTTAAACATCGCTATGCTTTTTATAAAAATGAAGCCGTTATAAGACTCAGTTCCCATCACACAATGCAACGCAAACCGGAGGATAGAGTTTTTACCTTATAACGGCCAAAATATGCTCGATACGAATAAAACAAAGGCATTTGGTATTATTGCTAGTGTTTATATGTTTCGAAAACAATTTCAAATCATAACTATCAATCATAGACGGCATTAATGCCCCATACCACTATGTCGCCATATATAGGTATACAATCAAAACCGCACGATGTCGTATTTGGAAATTGGATTTCCGTCATGAACCAAGGCAAAAGATAGTCCTTACCGAATTCGAGACGCTCTAGCCCGTGTCTCAGGAACAGCCGCAACTGCCCCTTGGATCGTCAGGGCCGGTCCACCGATGTGGATTATTATGCCTGAACACTACGTCTCCCCGCCCATTGGGGCGTAAACGAGCCAACGAATGACTCCATAGGACCCGGATCGTCCGATCAAACCGAGGCGCCTCGCAACAGCAACAACCACATAGGTGAAAAGTATATAAATGTCAGGGCTGGTAGGTCACTGACACCACCCTAGCTAGAAAGAAACGCATGCCCTCCCTGAGGTCCTTCCTCCCGTTTTAGGTTCAAACCGGGGTGTGAGGCTCGCGAATTCACGTTATACACAAAGCTATGCCACACAGGCGGTGCTTTGATCATCACCACAAGACTTTGCTTTTCAACAGAAGCCCTGATCACTGCATCTTAGCATGCCACACAGGCAATTCACCCCGTGCAACTGATGGTTATCAATCACACAGAACAAATTCCAATGTCGGACACACAGTCCATTTACAAGTCCGTTCTGGGTCTGAACGAAACCGGAGGCACTAAATACCTCGCAAACCCTTCGATCAACACGTACGTCTGAACGATCACCACTCATTATCCATATTTCGGGATGCCTCCCAATCAGGACCTCGGTTACCATCCAAACGAGGTGAAGATCTCCGGTCTTCGACCATCGTCTTCATCTTCGACTTTCAATCGTCGGTCAATTATTTGAAATGAGAATTAACTCGGCCTTCTCAAATAATTCACGTATATTTAGAATTTCAATTCAATTTATTTCAATGGTTAAATTATTCGACAACACCAATTTTGTCCTTTAATGTAATTTTCACACCAAACACATTCAATCATCAAACATCACATAAATCAAACAAATTCAGTTTATTTCCATTCCATATCGCTTATGATATTTTATAACTATTTATCGCTATTTTTATTTATTTTAAAATAGCCATTTTATTCAAAACGACGCTTCGGGCCATAAGGCGGCCGTGGCGCTGTTTTTCTTCAGATTTGATTTACACATATCTGAAAATCTAACCGTTGGATCTTCACAAAATTTACATCATTAGAAAGGTCTTTTCAAAACGAACCCAACGGTTCCAGTTTCGGGAAAATCCGACGGTCGGATCTCCCGGTACAATCGTTTGAAGTTTCGATTTCAAAATACGAACTGCAGCGTCGTTATTCGATTAAATATAATTATATTTATATATATAAATAAATATAATCGTTTCTGGCGTTGTTTTTCTTCATATTTGAATTAAACATTCCAGACAATCCAACCGTTGGATTTCTACAAAGTTGGTGCCGTTGGGAAGATATTTCCAAGGCGAACCCGACGGTTGAGGTTTCGGGAAAATCCAATGGTCGGATTTCCCGCACTAGTCGTTTGAAATCACGGTTTCAAAATACGAACTGCACGGCTTCGTTTCGTTTTAATTTTATTTATATTTATATATTTATATAAATATAGTTCATTCAACAATTTCAATATCGTTTTCACTTCAAAAAATTTTCTAACACCTTAAATTTTGGAAAAATTTCGCCATAACCTCCCCTGCACCGGGAGCATCGGGAAATCGCAAATAGAGTTCCCGGTCCTTCTAATCTCAAAAAGAAAAAGAAGAAGCCAAGCGGCTAGCCAACAGGCTCAAAATCATCACCCAAACAAATCAGTAAATGTGTACCTATTTGTCGGGCACAAAATTTTATTCCTCTTCTCTAGCCCCTTTGCTATAACCTGTTCAATGAATATGCATGTACATATATATACAGTTCTTATCATTTATCATTTTCTATTCGACTTCATATTTAATTTCAATTTGGTTTAAAAACACCATTCATTCTAATGTTACATAAATAGGTGCAAATCATTTCATTAGCTAATTAATGAATATTTCAACACATATATGTTTATTTTGAACAAGTGGCTATTTTTAACACTTCACATTTCAACGATTTATGTATACAATAAAAATGTGATTTTTATTGTAAAACAATTCATTTCAAAACACTATTTTTCTATATAGTTCATATAGTCGATAAAAGGTGATTTTTATTATCAAACGATTTATTTCAAAATATGAATACCATTCAACACATGAATTTCTAAACAACGAATGAATATCAATTCAACACATGAATGTTTTCTATAGTTTCTATATATAGATAAAAATGCGATTTTTATTATCGAACAATTTATTTCAAAATATGAATACCATTCAACACATGAATTTTTAAACAACGAATGAATATCAATTCAACACATGAATGTTTTCAATAGTTTTTATATATAGATAAAAATGTGATTTTTATTATCGAACAATTTATTTCAAAATATGAGTACCATTCAACACATGAATTTCTAAACAACGAATGAATATCAATTCAACACATGAATGTTTTCTATACAATGAATAAATATAGTTTAAGCATATGAAAATAATTCAAACACACAAATATTATTCAAAATTTCGGCAGCTTAACGGCAGGGTAGTTACACCGGCACCGTCCCTAGTACGGCTCCTCGCTCTACCTTAAAACCTCGCGGTTTTTGACAATGGGGATCATGCATCTAGTTCGCACGCAGGCGGCATGTATATATTTATTTCATTTCCACAAACTAATCCTATGTGGTTTCAACCAAATATTTCACAACCACAAACGGGTATTTTTCAACCTCAAACAACCAATATCAATCACAAACAATCCCAAACAACCATTCAATTTTCACAACAATTTCAACCAATAAATATCGTCCATGGTTTGTGGACGAGGGGCGTATATATATATATATATATAGATATAGATATTTATATATAGCTATTCACTTTTATTTCAACATATATAATATTTTTAAATCAAAAATCTCACCAATAGCTATCCAACTACGATTCTTCTTTTTCAGAAATCTTCGCCTTTCTGTCGCTTTCACCCGTATTCTCTACACATGTAAAAATAGAATTTTTACTATGCTATTCAATATATAAAAATCGAATTTTGACTTCGCTATTCAATATATAAAAATATGATTTTTACTTCCACTTTCAACATATAAAAATATGATTTTTACTTCGACTTTCAACATATAAAAATATGATTTTTATTTCGACTTTCAACATATAAAAATATGATTTTTATTTTGCTTTTAAAATCAGTTTTTCCTTGCTTTTAAAAATCAGTTTTCCTTGTTTTTTTCTTTAAAAACAAAATCAGTTTTTATTTTAAAAACAAAATCAGTTTTTATACTTTATAAAATAAATCAGTTTTATTTCTTTAAAAACAAATCAGTTTTATTTCTTTATTTTTAAAACAGTTTCAGTTTTTAAATCCTTTTTTAAAAAAAAACTGTTTTTAATCCTTTTTTTTAAAAAAACTGTTTTGAATCCTTTTAAAAAAACTGTTTTTAATCCTTTTATAAAATCAGTTTAAATTTTATTTTTATAAAATAAAAATAAAATAATAATATAAAAGAAATACTTACAGAAGAAGGGGGGTTTCTCCGCAGATCGTCGGGGCTGGATTCTCGAGGGCGGCGGCGCTAGGGGTTCGGACGGGGAGCGGCTTCGAGGTTCGAACGAGGTGGTGGGCGGCTTCGGGGTTCGATCGGAGAGAGGCGGTGGGCGGCTTCGGGGTTCGAACGAGGTGGTGGGCGGCTTCGGGGTTCGATCGGGGTGGTGGGCGGCTTCGGGGTTCGATCGCCTTCTTAGGGTTTTTTTTTCTTTTTTTTTCTTTCTTCTGGTTGTAATTATAACGAACGGGGGGGGGGGCAATGAAGATAAAGGGAGGGAAAAGGAAATTAAAATAATATATATATTTTTTTATTTTTTTATTTATTTAATTTGTAAAAAGGTTGACTTTTACATACGACCTCGAAACGAGTTCCACCGCCTGTCGTCCATAGCGTTATACCCCCATTCCGAACACAATGGGATATGTATCGCAAGCTGATTTGATCGTTACAATCAGTTTCCGTTGAATTTACATTTAAATCACTATATTGAATTTTAAACGTACATTTCAATTTACCGGGGTCACATACTAACTAGAAAAATTCTAGAAAAATATTTTCTAGCTTCGTATTGACGATACGGTCCTAACAAAACTAGTTTCGTCGAATTCTGAGACCGTTTGAAAAATCGCCAATTTCCATTCGATTAAAATCAACAGAAATCGGTCAAACGCGTTTCCCTTTGCCACGCTCACATATTGATTCGAAAAATTATGAAATTTGAAACCTAACAATAACTTGACACTACGGATCTAATAAAAGTGGTTTCGTCGAAATCCGAGGTCATTTGCAAAATGTCCATTTTTAAGGGCCTGAATTCCATAGCGACTATTCAGAATTTTCAACTGGACATATCTTTTGATTCCCGCTATCAAATTTCGATTGGTCGGATTCGTTAGAAAGATATTACCAATTAGATTCCATTATTTTTGGTTTCACTAAAATCCGGATTGTTTTCCACCCGGTATATTCAATTGAAGTTTGAAATCGAATTATCGAACTACCGCGCCATTTTCAATTCTATATATAATTATAATTAATTATATTCGTTTTCAAATGTCGATTTCAACTCAGTTTTCATCGCCATTATTTAAAATATTTATTTTAAATACTTAAAATCCATTATTTTAGCCAATTTAAAAATTTTAAATTGGTTCAGATTTTCTGGGTCGTTACAATCTCCCCCACTTAAAACTTTTCGTCCCCGAAAAGGAATAAAGTCGAAAGTGGTTTGATAAATCTACCATCACAAAATACAACAACCAATTTGTTTTTAATATTCAGAGTATAGAATAAATAGTGCACATCCATGGGAAGAAAATAGCAACAGAATAGAGAATTAAATGGTAATGCAAGGTAGGGTAAATGTACCTGGCACCGGAGTCAATCAGAGATATCTACTCGGCATCTGGGATAAGCTTTCTGAATGCTCTCCTCAGTTTCCCAAGTACAATCTCGCGGATCTCCACTCCATTGCACTTTGACTAAGCGAACCTTCTTGTTCCTCAGCTCCTTGGTTTCTTTGCCGATAATCTTTAGCGGCTCTCGCCTCACAGCTAATTCTGGAGTAATTTCAATATCCTGCTGAGCTGCTTCTTCCACGATCAAGTCTGGATCATGAACGTGCTTTCGAAGTTGAGATATATGAAATACATCATGCACTCCAGGCAACCAGTCAGGCAGTTTAACCCTATAAGCGAGAGTTCCAATCCGTTCCAGAATAGGAAACGGACCAATAAATTTAGGCGCTAACTTTCCAGTTTTACCGAACCTGATAACTCCTCTCATCGGCGATACTTTCAAATATACATAGTCGCCAACTTCGAAGGATATATCTCTTCTTCTTTTATCGGCATAGCTCTTTTGTCGGCTTTGAGCGGCGAGTAATCGCTTCTTAATAAAATCGACTTTGTCAGCAGCTTCGCGAATCATATCAGGACCCAACACAAGTCTATTTCCTGGCTCGACCCAACAAGCAGGAGATCGGCACGGTCTACCATACAATGCTTCGAATGGAGACATTGTCAGACTCGCCTGGTAGCTGTTGTTATAAGAGAACTCAGCCAAATGTAGATTGTCTTCCCATGATCCACCGAAATCTATAACACAAGCCCGCAATAGATCTTCTAGAATGCGATTCACCCTCTCAGTCTGACCGTCTGTCTGAGGATGATAAGCGGTGCTTAGGTTTAACTTCGTTCCAAGCTCGACTTGAAATGCTTCCCAGAATTTGCTAGTGAATATTGTATCTCTATCACTGAGTATACTGAGTGGCACTCCATGTAGTCTAACTATTTCCCTGAAGTATATCTGCGCCAGACTCTGAGCGGTTCTATTTGATTTGACAGGTATAAAATGGGCGGTCTTTGTGAAGCGATCTACGATCACCCAAATACTGTCATTTCCCTTTCTGGTTCTGGGCAAACCATCAATGAAATCCATAGAAATATGTTCCCACTTCCAGTCAGGAACTTCTAGCGGTTGTAATAATCCAGCCAATTTCTGTTGGTCGCTTTTAACTAGCTGGCAAGTAGGGCATCGGCTAACGTATATAGAAACGTCTCTCTTCATAGCCTTCCACCAGAATGTTCTTTTGAGATCGTTATACATTTTGGCCATGCCAAGATGGATACTCATCTTGGACTTGTGACACTCATCTAACACTTCCCTTTTTAACTCTGGGATGTCAGGAACACAAATCCTTCCTTTTAATCTCAAGGTCTCGTCGTTATCTATTTGAAAACACGAGGGTTCGCCTTTCTGAATCCTTTTTATCATATCTTTAATAAAGTTATCCTCCTTCTGAAGAATAGATATTTTGTCAATCAAGGAAGTCGTGATAATAAAGCTGGCGATCATTACATTCTTTCGACTCAGCGCATCGGCCACGACATTAGCTTTCCCTGGAGTATATATAATTTCAAAGTCATATGCTGCAAGAAACTCCAGCCAACGTTGCTGCCTCAAATTTAGGTCCTTCTGAGTGAACAGATACTTTAACGACTGGTGATCTGTAAACAGTTCAAATCTCTCGCCCAGAAGATAGTGTCTCCAGATTTTCAAAGAGAATATGATAGCCAATAACTCAAGATCATGAGTTACATAGTTTTTCTCGTGCGGTTTCAGTTGACGGCTAGCATAAGCAATAACTTGACCTCTTTGCATTAACACTGCGCCAAGGCCTTCTCTAGAAGCATCAGTCCAGACTTTCAAATCCTGGTTGCCATCGATGATGGTTAACACTGGAGTTGTGGTTAATCTCAACTTTAGCTCTTCGAAAGCCTCCTCACTCTCTTGAGTCCATTTGAACTTAGAATGCTTCTTTGTAAGCTTTGTTAAGTGACCAGATATCTTAGAAAAGTCTTTAACGAACTTCCGATAATAACTAGCCAATCCGAGAAAACTGCGGACTTCAGTGGGAGTACTAGGCTGTTTCCAGTTCTGAATAGCTGTGATTTTGCTTGGATCCACAGCAATTCCTTCTTTCGATACAACATGGCCCAGAAATTTCACTTCATCTTGCCAGAATATACATTTGGAAAACTTGGCTTTCAATACATTCCTTCTGAGGATTTCTAGAACCTGTTCCAGATGCTTTTCATGTTCGGCCTTTTATTTAGAGAAGATTAGAATATCATCAATAAAAACCAGAACAAATTTATTCAATACTCCTGAATACTCTGTTCATCAGATCGACGAAGTAAGCTGGAGCGTTACATAAGCCGAACGACATTACTAACCACTCGTAGAATAGGTCGGGGCCTCTGAACGCTGTCATTGGAACACACTCTTCGGCAATTCGAAGTTGATGGAAACCTGTAGCTAGGTCCATTCTTGAAAATACTTGTGCTCCATTTAATCGATCCAACAAATCATCAATCCGCGGCAATGGATATTTGTTCTTTATTGTCTGTTTGTTCAAATCACGATAATCCACACATAGACGTAGAGTACCATCAGACTTTGGGACAAACACCACTGCTGCACCCCAATCAGAGATACTAGGCCTGATCAGACCTTTCCATACCAGCTGTCGTGTTTGATTGTCTAATTCCTCCTTCTTTTTCAAGGACATTCTTCGAATAGCGTGAACTACCGGCCTTGCATTGGGAATCAAAGCAATCTTGAAATCTATTTCTCTTTGCGGAGGTAAGCGAACAACTTCCTCGAACACATCCGCATAGTTCTTGACGACAGGAATATCTTTGATGAGGTCAGGAATATTCTCTGTAATTTCAGGGACATTTTCTATTTGGGATGGAGAAACATCCAAAGCTGCCCAGAAATCCTTTCTATTAGCATTCTGACCTTCACAGGGAATGGTTATATAATCACCTGATTTAATCCTTGCCTTTACGATTCTGTCGGCGCATTTAACTTCAGCTTCATATTAGGTCAACCAATCTAACCCTAAGATAAGATCAAACTCTTTAAAATTCATAACTGCCGCGATGGTAGGGAACCGATAACGAGAGAAAGAAACCGGCACTCCACAAACCCAACTGAGATCAACTGAACCCCCAACCGGATTCTGGACAGTCATTGGTTCTTTGAGCTTTTTCAAATTCAAATCTAGTTTCTTAGCTGCATCTTTTGCAATGAAGCTTCGCGACGCGCCTGTGTCAAACAGTACTTTGACTGGAATGTTTTTGACATTGAGCGTGCCTTCTAAAACGTCGGCCCTTTCTTGACTAGCTGAGGGCTCAGAAGTTTCTGCTACTTCATTCACGTGAACTATTTCAGTCTTTTTCAACTGCCAGCAATCTTGCTTTACATGACCAGCCTGATGGCAGAGATTGCATTTTCTATTCGCTTGAAGTCCTTCTTTGGATTTAAGTCCACCTTTTAATCGCTTCCTTAAGGGCCCGCAGTTTATCGACAAATGCCCCTTCAGATGGCAGTTAGAGCAAGTAGTAGTCGTTGCCGGTTCCTTTTCAGATTTAGCCCTTTTTCTATTGACACTGGGCTTCTTACTGGCTTCAGGAATATCAATTTCAGACTCTGCTTTGTCACTACAACAAACTTCCTCTTCGTCGCGCAACATTCCTTTCTTATGGAGATCTTCATACTGATAAGCTATATAAATCATTTCTGAGAAAGGAAGCTTCACATGGCCCAATACCTTATTCTGGTATTTCCTTTGAAGTCCGTGAATAAATCTAAGATTCTTCCTCTTTGGGTCTTGAATTAGATGAGGAGCAAAGTGGGCAAGTTCGTTGAATTTCTGATGATATTCGGGAATGGTCATATCACCTTGTATCAAATAAGAAAATTCATCACATAATCTCTCGGTCGCTTCGGGAGGAGTAAACCTTTCTAAGAAAATCACTTTGAATCTGTCCCAGGTGATATCACCTTCTGGATTATTCTCTATAACTGAATCCCACCAGAACAAAGCTTCATCTTTAAATGCCCAGGAGGCCAGTAATCTTTTCTGGTCATCCCTCAGCTTTAATGCTTCGAAGATTTTCTCAGCCGAACGAATCCAAGCTTGTTTCTTCATAATAGATTCTTCACCAGAGAACGGTATTCCACCCATATTTCGATATTTGATTAATAGGGCCTCAATACCCGGTTCTGCATTCCTTCTGTTTCTGACACTCATTTTCTAGTACTTCTGCAAATGGCAGATCAAGTGTCAGGTCACAGAAAAGGTATTTTAAAACATAGAAACATATACTTCAAATGTAAATGTGTCTATTGAGGTGTATTCATTCTGCTTTACTCATACTAGGATATTACTGATCCTATCTGTATAGAGTTGCCCGTCCTAGAACACTACTGGTTCTATTTCTGACGAGTTCGTTCAAATGTTATATTCCAGAACTAAGCTTAACCAAAGCTCTGATACCACGTTGAGACGACCCGATTTCCCGTTCTCACGGAAACAAGGTTATCTTTGGAATATAACACAGAAACATATAATAGCAGAACAGAATTAAATAAATACACCAGAATGAACAACAAAATATACTGGATAAAAGTAATCATCAGAGTTACACAGTATACAGGATCTTACTTAGTACAAATACAGTTCAGCTATACATAAATGTCTACAGCGGAAATAAACAAAATATGTACAATAGGAGCTGAACAGCATAAAAAGAAATAAATGATAGAATCCATCTTCAGCTCCAGCTATCCAGAAAACGAACCAGCTAAACCTGAATACAAGGCTGCCCGTGTAGAAAAAGGGGCACCCGAGTTTGAAAGTGAAACAAACTACGAGTCAGTCATGGGACTGGTATGAGAAATCTACTCAACACATATATAATATGGCTAATCACAGGACCACGCCACTTTCGTGGAACGGGTTTACTCCATTGGATTGCCAGTGCTTCAAAACAAATATTTCTTTTAAACATCGCTATGCTTTTTATAAAAATGAAGCCGTTATAAGACTCAGTTCCCATCACACAATGCAACGCAAACCGGAGGATAGAGTTTTTACCTTATAACGGCCAAAATATGCTTGATACGAATAAAACAAAGGCATTTGGTATTATTGCTAGTGTTTATATGTTTCGAAAACAATTTCAAATCATAACTATCAATCATAGACGGCATTAATGCCCCATACCACTATGTCTCCATATATAGGTATACAATCAAAACCGCACGATGTCGTATTTGGAAATTGGATTTCCGTCATGAACCAAGGCAAAAGTTAGTCCTTACCGAATTCGAGACGCTCTAGCCCGTGTCTCAGGAACAGCCGCAACTGCCCCTTGGATCGTCAAGGCCGGTCCACCGATGTGGATTATTATGCCTGAACACTACGTCTCCCCGCCCTTTGGGGCGTAAACGAGCCAACGAATGACTCCATCGGACCCGGATCGTCCGATCAAACCGAGGCGCCTCGCAACAGCAACAACCACATAGGTGAAAAGTATATAAATGTCAGGGCTGGTAGGTCACTAACACCACCCTAGCTAGAAAGAAACGCATGCCCTCCCTGAGGTCTTTCCTCCCGTTTTAGGTTCAAACCGGGGTGTGAGGCTCGCGAATTCACGTTATACACAAAGCTATGCCACACAGGCGGTGCTTTGATCATCACCACAAGACTTTGCTTTTCAACAGAAGCCCTGATCACTGCATCTTAGCATGCCACACAGGCAATTCACCCCGTGCAACTGATGGCTATCAATCACACAGAACAAATTCCAATGTCGGACACACAGTCCATTTACAAGTCCGTTCTGGGTCTGAACGAAACCGGAGGCACTAAATACCTCGCAAACCCTTCGATCAACACGTACGTCTGAACGATCACCACTCATTATCCATATTTCGGGATGCCTCCCAATCAGGACCTCGGTTACCATCCAAACGAGGTGAAGATCTCCGGTCTTCGACCATCGTCTTCATCTTCGACTTTCAATCGTCGGTCAATTATTTGAAATGAGAATTAACTCGGCCTTCTCAAATAATTCACGTATATTTAGAATTTCAATTCAATTTATTTCAATGGTTAAATTATTCGACAACACCAATTTTGTCCTTTAATGTAATTTTCACACCAAACACATTCAATCATCAAACATCACATAAATCAAGCAAATTCAGTTTATTTCCATTCCATATCGCTTATGATATTTTATAACTATTTATCGCTATTTTTATTTATTTTAAAATAGCCATTTTATTCAAAACGACGCTTCGGGCCATAAGGCGGCCGTGGCGCTGTTTTTCTTCAGATTTGATTTACACATATCTGAAAATCTAACCGTTGGATCTTCACAAAATTTACATCATTAGAAAGGTCTTTTCAAAACGAACCCAACGGTTCCAGTTTCGGGAAAATCCGACGGTCGGATCTCCCGGTACAATCGTTTGAAGTTTCGATTTCAAAATACGAACTGCAGCGTCGTTATTCGATTAAATATAATTATATATATATAAATAAATATAATCGTTTCTGGCGCTGTTTTTCTTCAGATTTGAATTAAACATTCCAGACAATCCAACCGTTGGATTTCTACAAAGTTGGTGCCGTTGGGAAGATATTTCCAAGGCGAACCCGACGGTTGAGGTTTCGGGAAAATCCAATGGTCGGATTTCCCGCACTAGTCGTTTGAAATCACGGTTTCAAAATACGAACTGCACGGCTTCGTTTCGTTTTAATTTTATTTATATTTATATATTTATATAAATATAGTTCATTCAACAATTTCAATATCGTTTTCACTTCAAAAATTTTTCTAACACCTTAAATTTTGGAAAAATTTCGCCATAACCTCCCCTGCACCGGGAGCATCGGGAAATCGCAAATAGCGTTCCCGGTCCTTCTAATCTCAAAAAGAAAAAGAAGAAGCCAAGCGGCTAGCCAACAGGCTCAAAATCATCACCCAAACAAATCAGTAAATGTGTACCTATTTGTCGGGCACAAAATTTTATTCCTCTTCTCTAGCCCCTTTGCTATAACCTGTTCAATGAATATGCATGTACATATATATACAGTTCTTATCATTTATCATTTTCTATTCGACTTCATATTTGATTTCAATTTGGTTTAAAAACACCATTTATTCTAATGTTACATAAATAGGTGCAAATCATTTCATTAGCTAATTAATGAATATTTCAACACATATATGTTTATTTTGAACAAGTGGCTATTTTTAACACTTCACATTTCAACGATTTATGTATACAATAAAAATGTGATTTTTATTGTAAAACAATTCATTTCAAAACACTATTTTTCTATATAGTTCATATAGTCGATAAAAGGTGATTTTTATTATCAAACGATTTATTTCAAAATATGAATACCATTCAACACATGAATTTCTAAACAACGAATGAATATTAATTCAACACATGAATGTTTTCTATAGTTTCTATATATAGATAAAAATGCGATTTTTATTATCGAACAATTTATTTCAAAATATGAATACCATTCAACACATGAATTTTTAAACAACGAATGAATATCAATTCAACACATGAATGTTTTCAATAGTTTTTATATATAGATAAAATTGTGATTTTTATTATCGAACAATTTATTTCAAAATATGAGTACCATTCAACACATGAATTTCTAAACAACGAATGAATATCAATTCAACACATGAATGTTTTCTATACAATGAATAAGTATAGTTTAAGCATATGAAAATAATTCAAACACACAAATATTATTCAAAATTTCGGCAGCATAACGGCAGGGTAGTTACACCGGCACCGTCCCTAGTACGGCTCCTCGCTCTACCTTAAAACCTCGCGGTTTTTGACAATGGGGATCATGCATCTAGTTCGCACGCAGGCGGCATGTATATATTTATTTCATTTCCACAAACTAATCCTATGTGGTTTCAACCAAATATTTCACAACCACAAACGGGTATTTTTCAACCTCAAACAACCAATATCAATCACAAACAATCCCAAACAACCATTCAATTTTCACAACAATTTCAACCAATAAATATCGTCCATGGTTTGTGGACGAGGGGCGTATATATATATATATATAGATATTTATATATAGCTATTCACTTTTATTTCAACATATATAATATTTTTAAATCAGAAATCTCACCAATAGCTATCCAACTACGATTCTTCTTTTTCAGAAATCTTCGCATTTCTGTCGCTTTCACCCGTATTCTCTACACATGTAAAAATAGAATTTTTACTATGCTATTCAATATATAAAAATCGAATTTTGACTTCGCTATTCAATATATAAAAATATGATTTTTACTTCCACTTTCAACATATAAAAATATGATTTTTACTTCGACTTTCAACATATAAAAATATGATTTTTATTTCGACTTTCAACATATAAAAATATGATTTTTATTTTGCTTTTAAAATCAGTTTTTCCTTGCTTTTAAAAATCAGTTTTCCTTGTTTTTTTCTTTAAAAACAAAATCAGTTTTTATTTTAAAAACAAAATCAGTTTTTATACTTTATAAAATAAATCAGTTTTATTTCTTTAAAAACAAATCAGTTTTATTTCTTTATTTTTAAAACAGTTTCAGTTTTTAAATCCTTTTTTTAAAAAAAACTGTTTTTAATCCTTTTTTAAAAAAAAACTGTTTTGAATCCTTTTAAAAAAACTGTTTTTAATCCTTTTATAAAATCAGTTTAAATTTTATTTTTATAAAATAAAAATAAAATAATAATATAAAAGAAATACTTACAGAAGAAGGGGGTTTCTCCGCAGATCGTCAGGGCTGGATTCTCGAGGGCGGCGGCGCTAGGGGTTCGGACGGGGAGCGGCTTCGAGGTTCGAACGAGGTGGTGTGCGGCTTCGGGGTTCGATCGGAGAGAGGCGGTGGGCGGCTTCGGGGTTCGAACGAGGTGGTGGGCGGCTTCGGGGTTCGATCGGGGTGGTGGGCGGCTTCGGGGTTCGATCGCCTTCTTAGGGTTTTTTTTTCTTTTTTTTTTCTTTCTTCTGGTTGTAATTATAACGAACGGGGGGGCCAATGAAGATAAAGGGAGGGAAAAGGAAATTAAAATAATATATATTTTTTTATTTTTTTTAATTTTTTTTTATTTAATTTGTAAAAAGGTTGACTTTTACATACGACCTCGAAACGAGGTCCAACGCCTGTCGTCCATAGCGTTATACCCCCATTCCGAACACAATGGGATATGTATCGCAAGCTGATTTGATCGTTACAATCAGTTTCCGTTGAATTTACATTTAAATCACTATATTGAATTTTAAACGTACATTTCAATTTACCGGGGTCACATACTAACTAGAAAAATTCTAGAAAAATATTTTCTAGCTTCGTATTGACGATACGGTCCTAACAAAACTAGTTTCGTCGAATTCTGAGACCGTTTGAAAAATGGCCAATTTCCATTCGATTAAAATCAACAGAAATCGGTCAAACGCGTTTCCCTTTGCCACGCTCACATATTGATTCGAAAAATTATGAAATTTGAAACCTAACAATAACTTGACACTACGGATCTAACAAAAGTGGTTTCGTCGAAATCCGAGGTCATTTGCAAAATGTCCATTTTTAAGGGCCTGAATTCCATAGCGACTATTCAGAATTTTCAACTGGACATATCTTTTGATTCCCGCTATCAAATTTCGATTGGTCGGATTCGTTAGAAAGATATTACCAATTAGATTCCATTATTTTTGGTTTCACTAAAATCCGGATTGTTTTCCACCCGGTATATTCAATTGAAGTTTGAAATCGAATTATCGAACTACCGCGCCATTTTCAATTCTATATATAATTATAATTAATTATATTCGTTTTCAAATGTCGATTTCAACTCAGTTTTCATCGCCATTATTTAAAATATTTATTTTAAATACTTAAAATCCATTATTTTAGCCAATTTAAAAAATTTAAATTGGTTCAGATTTTCTGGGTCGTTACACTCTCAGACCTTGACTGAATAACATTTATAACGTCAAAACGGATATGACTACTTACTCGAATAATCAATACCATACAACTACTTATTCATTTTTAAACACGTATACGCTTCTTCTTTCTATCCTTACTAGATTTTTATTCTTAATCTTCCTTTTTGATTTTACTATTCTATTTCTAAGTTCGTTTCCTTATCGACTTCTATATATATATATATCGATACGTTGATTTCTAACTATCAAATTATCTTAAAAATATTCTAACTCCTTAAATTCCCAGAAAAATTTGCCATAACCTCCTTTGTACCAGGAGCATCGGGATATTTCAAATAGCCTCCCATGGCCCTTACCAATCCAAAAAAAAGAAGAAGAAGCCAAGTGGCTAGCCAATACGGCGCATAAAATCTCATATATGAATTAAATACATACCTTTTTGTCGAGCATCCTATTTATACTCTTCTAACACTTCATTCCAAACTTGTTTAACCTATATCCAACCATTCCCATTTTTTGTTTCAACATAATCAAAAAGTTTTAACTCGTTTCATTAAGTATTTCGCTAATTAGCTCTTTTCCTTATTGCACTTTATATTTGAACACATCATGTTCAAATCTAAGTTTAACTTGTTTATAACTAATTGAATTCCTTTTTCAACTTACGTTTCATATCAAATTTCGAAATCTAAGTTCTCAAATCCCATTTACCTTTCAAAGTTCAACTTTAATAAAAAATTCTATTAATTAATTTCTAGTTAACTGTTTTGCCTATTTCCCCCTTTCATTTTTAATATAACCTATTCAAATATAAGTTTAAATTATATATCACTAGATGGATTCCGTTTTCAATTCTATTTGAATTTTATATTCAAATTCTATATCAAATTCATATTTGAACTTCTCTATTCAAATTCTATATCAAATTCATATTTGAACTTCTGTATTCAAATTCTATTTCAAATTCATATTTGAACTTCTCTATTCAAATTCTATATCAAATTCATAATATGAACTTCTCTATTCAAATTCTATATCAAATTCGTATTTGAACTTCTCTATTCAAATTCTATATCAAATTCATATTTGAACTTCTCTATTCAAATTCTATATCAAATTCTTATTTGAACTTCTCAATTCAAATTCTATATCAAAATCATATTTGAACTTCTCTATTCAAATTCTTTATATCATAAATCCCATTTTGAGTTTCAACACAACTTGTCTTTCCAAAAACAAATTCAAAACAGTATCTCTGGTAGTAATTCGTCACTTACAACTCGAAAATGAATACTGATGATGCAGCTGTCATCATCAGAATCTATTTTCTAGCGATCGAAGTGAGTTCAACACTATAAAACCATTTTTAGCATTTCCACTTTGAAATTCATTTCAAAATATAATTCACTCTGCTTGTAAAAAAAATTAAAATCTCCCAGGATCTTAAATTTTCCTTATTTTTAGTCCAAATCCATTTACAAACACTTATCCAATTTTCCCGAATTTTAACTCAATTTCTGGTTTAAAATTTCAGACTCAACTCATCTGATTTCACGTATTTCACTTATATGAATTCTGATTGGTTATTTACATAACCATTACATTTATAATCTTACTCGATTATAATAACAACTAATATATACACTATATTAAAATTTTGATATATATATCTTCTCTATATCGAGATATACTTTGGGTAAACTTATTTTAATTACCCTCTTTTCAAAACATATCGTGTCGACCCATCGTATTCGATTGTTTATAAACTCCTACCGATACAGTGGATCAAACTGATCGACCAGAACCCATAAACAACTCAACCAATAAATCTCCACAATACAAAACAAATTTTTATATCAATAACAAATACGCTCACTCGTATATATACACTCAACTCAATCTAGGGTATTACTAACCCTATATCTACAGATTCACGCTACAGAACCAAGGTAATTCTTAACTTAAGCTCTGATACCAACTGTAATGACCCGAAAATACGGTCCAATTTGAGCTGACCAAAAACACAAGTCCAACCCCAAATTAAACTGAAAATCAGGAAATTAATAGAAAGAAGATAGAGGGTGAGGAAAGATAAGATAGAAACTTAGAATAGAAGAAGAAGAAGAAGAACACAACATCAGAGTAACACGAATCTCACAGCGGAATAAATAACATATAATATATATAACATAACTTGAAATATACATCTGTACTTGAATATACATCATTATCACAGTACAACACTTACAACACAGCGGAAATAACTATAGCTATGTGATCCTGAAGCCTCCTGCTCCAGCTCTTCAAGTGTATCTGTAAAATCCCGACTACTTGATTGCCCGTACAAATTTAGGCACCCAAGAGTTTAGGGAAACAAACAAATAAACTCCGGGTCAGTCATGGGACTAGTATGAGTAAAACAGTTAAAAACAGTTCGAACAAGTAAAGGATATCTCATAAGACCACGCTGTATAACGGAACGGGTTTTTCCCTTATGAGAATCCAAAATATCTTTATATCAAGAACCTTTTGATATTATAATAATGTCTATCAACCACAATATAATAATTATTTAGCAGAAACGCTTTCATATCACATTCTACATATATAGTATACAATCAAAACCGCAAGCACATATTGGGTAATGGATTTCCAACTATGACAAGGTATGGAACCACCTTTCACTAGTGTACCTATAGAGAGGAATACACTGGGTTAACCAAGAACATCTTGCAACCCGACCACACATGACCGACCACTCATTTCGCTTGAGTGTATCGAATGTATATCACCAACGGTTGGGATCAGCAACCGTTCCCGAATGGGACAGCATCAACAATAGATTTTTAGAAATAAATGAAACTCTAGATCAGGTGATTATACACCCTACTTCGGTGCGACCGACTTAGCCATGCTGCCTGCCCGATTTCTGTCATTTACCGGATGTGAGGCTAGAAGCTACGCTTTATCATCACACCAGATTCACTTTAAATGCCACATCGTCAAATCCAACAAATCACCGATTGAAGTCCTCAACCATACATTATGTGTTAGCTAAAAGAAGTTTCCTTCTCCGCTTCCACTCTTGGTACGGTTGGAGAAATCAATATACGTGATCGTCTGGAAATACTCTGTCAGACATCCGTCCATACAAGTCATCCAGGAACAGGATGAACCGAAGGCACTATTCTGTAAACAGGATAGCCCTTGCATAACTCCGCCTTCAATTTCCTTTAGCATATATGATTCGCAACGCTTATGCCAGTACAGAGTGGTTCTTTGGATAATAATCCAACCGGTCTCTCCATATTAACAACGTTAAATATGGTCAAAACTTCGATAGTCTGTGATTTAACTATCGAAGAAAACAGGTGTGCAAACAACGATATCATTTCCAAATGGAAATTTATATCGATCAAACATCATTCAACATTTATCTCTTTATTTCATTAATTTACTTATCTCGTGTTTCCCTATATTCAATATTTCTTATCTTCTAAATTTGGAAAATATACGTTATTAACAATGGAAAACACTTCCATTTCTTGTTTTCTTTATTAGAAAACATTTCTGGTTTCTTATTTGGAAAACATTTCCAAAGCTTCTTCATTGGACTTAGATAGATGTTTAAACAAACCATAGCGATGCCAACTCAAACCATTTCCTTTAATTACTAAATTCACTTAACCATCCTTTACTATCGAACCTTAACCATTCCTTAGTTAAAATGAAGTCAATCAAGTTAGGGTAATACTACCTCTCAGACCTTAACTGAACAACGTTTCTAACTTTGAAGTAGGCAAAGTTCACCCTTCTAATTCTTTAACAAACTTCCTTACATAGCTCTCTTTCAAATCTTTTCTATTCGATAATTCTTTTCAATTTATTATATTCACTTAACTCTTTTGATTTAACTCTAACTCTATTCACTTAACTCCTATCGAATAAACTATATTCGATAACTCTTTTAATTCTATTTGAATAAACTATATATTCGATTAACTCCTTTAATTCTATTTGAATAAACTACATCCGATTAACTCCTTTATTCTATTTGAATAAACTATATATTCGATTAACTCTTTTATTCTATTCGAATAAACTATATATTCGATTAACTCTTTTATTCTATTCGAATAATCTATATTCGATTAACTCCTTTATTCTATTCGAATAAACTATATTCGATTAACACTTTTATTCTATATTCGAATAAACTATATTCGATTAACTCTTTTATTCTATTCGAATAAACTATATATTCGATTAACTCTTTTATTCTATTCGAATAAACTATATTCCATTAACCCTTTATTCTATTCGAATAAACTATATTTGATTAACTCCTTTATTCTATTCGAATAAACTATATTCGATTAACTCCTTTATTCTATTCGAATAAACTATATTCGAATAACTCCTTTATTCTATTCGAATAAACTATATTCGATTAACTCTTTCATTCTATATTCGAATAAACTATATTCGATTAACTCCTTTATTCTATTTTCGAATAAACTATATTCGATTAACTCCTTTATTCTATTCTATTCGTTTTATCAATATTTCCCTTTTATAAAACTCTATTCATTTTATAAACAATTTCCTTTTATTTACTATCAAAATATTTCCTTTTTATAAAATCTATTGATTTTATAAAAATCCCTTTTTTCAATATACATTGAAATAAATTCTTTTTACATCCCAGGGTCTTTATGATATTTAAAATATCTAATAACAATGATCAACATCATTCTAACACACATAACCCATAACAGATATACATCGCATCATATATCACAATATATGAAAATAGTAAATAAATGTTGAGGAATCCAGTCGGATTCCTCCAACCTGTTTCCCTGCATCGCAGATGTTAAACAACATAGTATACATCAATTTCATTTCAATCATGAAATTACTGATAAATAGATCACTATTTGATTGATGGTTTTCTATGTATATATAACTATCTCTACGTTTTCAATCAAATCTATTTAACCGTCCAAATTATCAATACACAACAAGCAATCGATATTTATCAAAAATAATGTACAGTTTATAAATATATAAAATGACAGAGTTTGTGAGTTTTACTCACATTGTCCGTAATCGTTAAAGAACGATTTACGGTCCTTGATTCGGACAAGACAATTTATTTCGCTATAAATTGTTACGAGCTCCAATTCATTCCAAAGTGGTTCCATTTCATAGCATTGGTCTGTATGATCCTATCGGATCTGGTTTTTGTCAATTTTCCATGTATTCGGCTCAAACAGTGCTTCAAAAACCGCACCCGCATTTCTTTTATACAAAGTCATTCTTCTTCTCGGATCCCATATTTCCGTCTCCTTCTTTTGATACATCCGCATCTCTTTGGTGCTCCTCCATTCAAATTATACGGCTGCTCTTCTTGAAATAGAACTGTTTACTGTCATCTAAAAGCTCCCTTTCCCCTTCATCCTTATCACCCCAGCAAAACATGGTCCTCCCTCATTCAAATCACATTTCTTACTTGTCCTTTTTATTTTATTTTCATTGATATATGCGAACAATATCAACTCTAAGGCCAACTTCAAACTGCTCCATGCTCACAACATCCCACCTTGACTCAGCACCTCACCTCCTCTTCTCAAATCAGCCAAAGTAAAATCCTTGCTCCAACGTGAGCTTCCCACTTCAGTTCAGCTTGAACTGTTGACGTTTTCACCGAATCAACACAAAGAAAACCCCTGTAAAAATCATCATTGTTTGCTCTCCACACACTCTAGTATACCGTACCCAAAACATCTAACTCTCCATTTGGTTCTCGTCGATCAGTTCCAGGTTCCGAAATTTCTAATCACCGCATCGCCTCCTTTCTTCCGTGAACTCCACATTACCCCACGTACCCAAAGATGATATCACATTCGCGAACTGGAGCTTTATCCTTCGTCCAACAGTAACCCTAGCGGTATTTAGAAAATCCAGCAATCAGAATTTGCGTCGCACTGAAGGGAACGAGAATAGAACGGAAGAGAACCCCTTTTTGATTTCAATTAATTTGATTTTGTAGGGAATTTTGTAGATCGATTTTCTTTGTTTGAAGAGAGAATGACGGTGCTTTTTAGTTTTGACTGTGGAAAGGTTTTTGATTGGGTGTAGGATGAGATAAGGGCTATTTATAGGGGTAGTTAAATAAATTCTTTTATTCGTTCTTTTATTTGTGTCTCTGATTTAAAATTTCTACGGCCACAGAAAACACCCAAAAATCATGAAAATGAGCATGTAGCTAGAGTTTAACATCGCGGACCCAACGAAACTTGTTTCGTCGAATTCTGACTTCGTATGCTCACACAGCGTATTTTAAACTATCGAAATACCGACTGTTTTTCACTCTAAAAATCCGTACGACCACACAGTGACTCTAAAAATCACGGAAACCGACATCTAGCAACTATTTGACATTGTGGATCTAACAAAATTAGTTTCGTCGAATTCCGACTTCGCTTGCAAAAGTGGCTATTTTTAAAGCTCTGGATGACCCATTTAAATATATAAATATATTTAAATATAATTAAACTAAATACAAATAAATTTATATTATCGTATATATTCACACTAGAATACCCTACAGCTCCAGAAAAATCCTATATGTAATTCTAACACAATATTTCAATCTGGGTCAACCCGATATTCGATTTATATTGAAATTCCCTTTTAAAATATAAATAATTCCTTTATAAATTATAAAGGAATTCCACAACGACTTTTCTAAAATTTGATTTGGACATACATCAAAATCTACACGACGAAATCTCGATTTTTCTCTTCCACTAAACAAATATACCCCTCCAGCTCCACACGTTTCTTGTTTCATAGAAATCCGGCTTAAAATGAATCATGTACATTCAATTGAAGTTCAAATCGCCAAATTACGAACTGCAGCGCCATTTCAAGCTCGATTTTAATTATAATATAATTATACGTTCAAACTGTCATTCAAATAATATATTCGTTATTCTAATTCAATTCCAAGCTGAATTAAATATCACAGATGATCCGGTTCGCACCATATCGCCATTTCAGCCAATTTTGATTATTTCAAAATTAAATATATTATTTAATTTATTATTTTAATTAAATACTCACCATTATTTAATTCCACGACCATTTAATTCACTATATCACTATTTATATAATTAAATAAATTAATTATAATACCTCTGCAAATGCGGGTCATTACAGATTGACATCAGCCGTATGGCGTGAATTGCTTGTGTGGCATGTTGAGATGCAAATGATCAAGGCTTCTGTTGAAAAGCAGAGTCTTGTGGATGATGATCAAAGCACGACTTTAATAAATAGCTTTGTGTATAGCGTTAATTCGTGAGCCTCACACCTCGGTTTGAGTTAAAAACGGGATCGAACCATTGGGAGAACTTGACGTTTCTTTCTAGCTATGGGTGGTGTCAGGGTTTTGCAAGCCTTGACATTTTTATATTTTTACCTATGTGGTTGTTGGATTGCGAGGCGCCTCAGATATATCGGTCTCTACGGAGCCGATGGATATTGAGTCAACTGGCTCATAGATGCCCGATAAGGCAGGGAAACGTGTGTTCAGGAATTGCCAATCCTCAAACGTAAGGGAGGACCGGCCCAACCGATCCAAGGGTTCTCTGCGCGGAGTCCTGAGGCATTTTCTAGAGTGTCTCAAAGTGGTGAGGAGCCATCGCTGGCCTCGACTCATGACGGAAATCTAATTTCCAATACGTGACATTTCGGTTTTGATTGTAGAGCCTAGTATTGGCTACATGATAGATGGTACCCATGCCGCCTATGATTGATACATTTATATTCGAAGTTGTTTTATACATTATGCACTTATAATAGTACCAAATGATTTATTTTAAACGTACACACCATGTTTTTCTATTATAATGGAAAACCCTATACTCCGGCTTGCGTTGCATTATGTGATGGGACCTAGGTCTTATAATAGCTTCATTTTTCCAAAAAGCATTGCGTTGTTTATTCTATGCACTAGTATTCTTGGGAGGAAACCCGTTTCGTGTTATACGGCGTGGTCCCTTGATTTACTCTCTTTTAAAGTAAAGTTTTAAATAATTGTTTTAGTTCTCACACCAGTCACATGACTGATATGGAGTTTGTTATTTTAGCCTAAACTCTGGGTGCCCCTATTTTCCACACGGGCAGCTAGCAGTTTCGGTTTTGCAGATTTATATTCATAGGATCCTGGTTTATAGCTGGAATGATATTCGGAAAGCTCTATATCCATGTATCTCTTTCAGTTGTGTTTTGTATTATTTTCCGCTGCATTGTAATTTGTAAATCTCTGTTATTTATCAAATGTATATTATTTGTTCATACTCTATATATTCTTGTACCCTGATGTAGCTGTTGTAATAAGCAATGAAATGTTCCTCTGTTTGTGTTTAGATTTGTCATGTTCTCAATTCAATCCGGGCTTTCCTTTACGGAGAAGTTCGGGTCGTTTCATTTTGCAAACTGCGTTGCAATTCAGTATGAAAAACTGAGTTGCAACTCGACTTTCGAACTGAGTATGAAAAACTAAGTCGTAACTCGGTTTTCGAACTGAGTTGCAACTCGGTTTGTAAAACTGAGTCGCAATTCAGTTCGGAAACCGAGTTGCAACTCAGTTTTGCATACTTAATTGCAAATTCAGTTCGCAAACTGAGTTGCAATTCAGTATGCAAATATGAATTGCAACTCGGTTTCTCAAAATTGAATTGCAGGCTCAGTTAGCAAACTGAGTTGCTATTCAGTATGAAAATTTGAGTTGCAACTCAGTTTTCAAACTGAGTTAAAACTCAGTCTTCAAACTCAGTTCGGTAACTGAATTGCAATTGGTTGGAAGCTTTGCGCAAAATGTTGTTTGCTGAAAGGAGCACCTAACTGTGTGTTGAATATGCAGCCATTGTATGCATGACTATTGTTGTTAACAATGAGGGCCAAACTCAGTTCTGACTAATTTAATGAAGGTACATTAAACTTATTTTTTCTAGCAACTATGTTCCACTATATCGTACGAAAATTGTGGCTACTTTTGAGTTTCCACATATTGCCAGTTCTTAGATTATTTCCGTTGTATAAGTTAATTGAGATCAACAACGCTATCAAAATTTCTTTTTTTAACTTCTTACAATAGCATGCATAAGAGTTGGTACATGGTGTTCATATATTCCCTTTTAATGATGAAGTATGATTATAAATTAAGGTTTTGCATCTTATAGAAAAATTATGAATAAGTACATACCTAGTTATCACTTAACAGGTTGATAAAAATGCCTTTCTAACTTCTAACACATTCATTTTTTTGTATGAAGAAGCACCTATTGCATGTATTGATAGTTTCTTCAACGGCATGGAATAATAAATCAAGTGAGATAGTGCAAAGTATTGGGAATGTTGTTTGCATAGCAAAAGTTTTAGATTTGGAAGTGCCGATTTAAGATGGTCCTCAAAATGAACATTACAAGCTTTGTGAATTTTCGGTTGGAGGCTTTGTGATATGGTTCACGTTTCGCCTTCGCAGTATCTAAAATTCTACGTATCTTTAGTAAAACTTTTATTACTTTTTATAATTTGAACATTATGGTATTCTAAAATTGGAAGCATGTAGCAAATATTTGAATATTATGGGAATGTGATATTGTTGAATTTGAAATATGGAAGTGTACTAAATCTTATATTGAATTGATATGTTGAAGTATATATGTGATTGGAAATCATAAAGGGATGTTATACTCATTTGTTTTATGATTTTTAATACTAATTGTGCATTTATTAGTGTTAGCAATGAATATGTTTGTAAGTGTTAGCAATGAATATGTTTGTAACTCCTATAAGTGTTACCATATCTTATGGTTACAACATTTATAAGTGTTAGCAATGAATATGTTTGTAACCCTTATAAGTGTTACCATATCTTATGGTTCCAATATTTATAAGTGTTAGCAATGAATATGTTTGTAAATCTTATAAGTGTTACCATATCTTATGGTTCCAACATTTATAAGTGTTAGTAATGAATATGTTTGTAACACTTATAAGTGTTAGTAGTTACTCTGTTTGTAACACTTGTAAGTTTTACAGGAAATTCCTCACAGGCCGTTGGTGACACTTAAAAGTGTTATAGAAATTATTTGTAACATATATACTTGTTGGGAATCCACTGTTTTGGTGTAGTAAAAGGAGAGAAAAATATCAAAAGAAGGGTTCAGAATGGCGACATCAATGGCGGCATTGACTGTGAAATCATCTCTCTTCTCTTCTTCTATATCCTCATCCTTCGACGCCTCCTTCCCTCCTCTTCCTCCTCGTCCACCTAAACCTCATGACCCTACCCCTTACGTAGTTAATCCCTCCTTTGAAAAACCCTCTCAAGGAATAAATCGAGATAATTCTTTTTTCTTTGAGTCAAGAAATCCCTCTTCCTTGCAGGCATCTTTTCTTCATTTCACGAAGGTTGATTATGATTCACTTTTTAATTCACTTCCGGGGAATGCTGGTTCTTATAAGGCTGTTTATTTTGATATTCCATGCGATGGTAAACCGCAGATCCCAGATATGGTCAAAATTAAGGGTTTGAAGTATTGGAGCAATCAACTTGTCGTGTTTTTCTTGGATGGTGTTTTACCGTACCCTACCGTAGTTAATTCTTTGTTAAGCTCTTGGAAGGTAGAAGGTACCGTTGATATTAAATTTGATGGGGTTTACTTTTACTTTAAATTTTCTTATGAAATTGATAGATCTAAGAATCTCAAATCAAATCCAATTTTCATAAGAGGTCATATGTTCATCGTCAGCAAATGGGATCCATCTATTGGTCATGCCCAATAGCAAGTTAAAAAGATTCCTGTACGGGTGCATTTTTTTAGAATTCCCATTATTTTGTGGACTCTCTTAGGTATTAATTAGTTATCTTGTCACATTGGGAGATTAATTTGTTTTGATATGAGTACTGAGAAGTTACAGAGATTTCGTTATGCCAAAGCTTTGATAGAACTTTCATCGGACCATGAATTGCCAGATCAAATTCCTCTATATGAATTAGGTAGGAATTGTCCACTTGTGCAAATCTCATATGATTAGAAGCCAAATATTTGTACCATTTGTAAAGTATTTGGTCATAATACTTGTGCATGTGAATTAAATAGTAGGCCTAAGTTTGAAAATAATAATAATCATTCAAAGATCAATGAATGGAATACCGTTAATTCAAAATCCAAGAAGATTTGGATGAGGAAGAATGATTTAATTAGTAAAGGAGTTAAGACTGCTACTAATATTGTATTGGAGGATAATTCAAACCCTTTTGATGTCTTAGCATCTGAGGATAATGGAGGAAATGATTCAGTTGATGCAAATAATGTTACATTTAATGCTAATGAAAATTTGCAATTTCCAGTCGAGAAGTTGGTTGTTGACAGTGTCAATGGGAACCAGTCTCGTAATCAAAATGGCTTTATTAATACTGAGATTTTTGGAGTTAAAAATGTAGCGAGTACGCACCAATCTAGTCATGATGCTTTTGTTGAGAATAAAAAAAGTCAGTTTTAATAAGGTCCAAAGTGGCACCGGTTTACATAATGTTGTTAATGCAGCCTTGGATAACATGTTTGGAAATTTGTTTAGTGAGGCAGTTGAGGTTGATAATTCGGCTGCTTCTAGTACACAACTGAATAGATCATCCTCTTCTTTTGCTACCATGTCTTCTTTCTCATCCTTTAGTACTACTACCCCATCTTCATCTAATCTTAATGTCAGCACTCGGCCCTTAGTAAGTAACTTTATTCTCACTTGAAGCCTCCTTCAGATTTACATCTTCCTCCTGCTAAAGTTTCTACTAGTGCCTTTCCATCTTCTTTTAAATCTAGGAGTGATAAGCTGAAAAGTAAATTTTGGCAAGATCCTGATGAGGGTTCTGATCTGGATGATAGCCATGACTATCCTGAAAAAGTTTTGCCCTTAAGTAGTGGTCTTAAAACTGGAAAGAGGCATACGAGAAGAAATCCCATTTAAGGGCCTTTGCTTTTTATGTTTTGGAAGTTTTCATGTTTGAAGTAATCTGTTGGTGTTTGGTATATTCGAGCCTAGTTTTCTTTCTCTTCGATTATGATGGTCTATGCATGCTTGGAGTTTGAAGTTATCTATTGGTATTTGTTATAACTCTTTGGAGTTGGTGTTTGGCACTTTTTTGGGCGGTTCTTTCTGAGTTACTTTGAGTTTTGGCAAAGTAGCACCTGGTGACTAGCATTTTCATGCAGTGGTTTTCCTCCTCTTAGTTTAGGACCTCTTGTAATCTATTAGTTTTGAGTTTTTTTCCAAGTTCATCTGTACATTTTATTGTTTTCTCTTATTACTGTTCAGTGGCGTGATAATTGTGTACTGTATAGTCAATTTGTTGTACATTCTTGTAACAATTTGTTGAGTGAATAAAGTTTAATTGCCTTTCAAAAAATTAACTAAAGGAGAGGATAAAAGAGAAGAGCTGTTTACATTACATACGCAGTATATATACATGTTTCTAACCCTAAACCTTAATCACTTTTGTTGAATACCCCTTCATGAAGCTTCTAATCTTGTTTTAGCCACTAATAAGTCACGTAGAATGCATGAAGCCTTTTGCCTCATCCAGTTAGTCTCTAATATGAAGCTTAAGAGAAAGAGTGAGAGTGGGTGGGGTCCTCCACTAAGTAGTGTATGAATTAATTCCATCTCCTCTTGTGTATATGCATGCTTTTCTTCATATCTTCATGTGTCTGCATCATTTTTGTTCCTAAATTCTTATAAGAGACAACTACAAGGAGCAAGTAAATGATAACACAAATTTAAACATGCGCAATTTATCGTTTTACACCTTAAATGGGGATGAATGCATGGTATTTGAGAATTTTAGGTTTTTGGTTTAAAACATGTAAAAATATCCCTTTATGTTATTTATTTAATTAAAACAAGAATAAATGTGTGAACATAAACGTGCATATTTACATGCACATCAAATACACAAACACTTATCTTTTTATTCGTCCTCGAATAAACTTAACAACAACAAAATAATAATACAAATTCGTTTTCGTAGGGAGCACGATTGCATTGAGCATATGCAACAAGCCGTCAAACCTTTGGGTGTCCCCAGTAGGACGAGTGTTGTCTCGTGGGAGTTTTCAACGGATATTACGCAAAAAATCCAAATGTTAAATGCAAATAAGATATTTACAAAATGAAGGATTTGAAAATATTTACAAGATGAATGCAAGTTTTTGAAAGAGTATTTACAAATGGGTAATTTACTTTTAAATTTGACTCGAATGAGTTAAACACAAGTTTGGTTCGTCACTATGAAATTTAAGTCTTTTACTAATCAAAACTTCAAACAAAAGTCAGGCTATCATTACAAACTCCTTCAACTTGGCCAGCAGTTTCGGTTGAAAACGTAGTGCAAATATGAAATGAATTCTAAAATCGATATCAAAAATCGTAAAATGGCATCTCAATTTCCTTTTGGCTTACAAGTTTGGTCAAATAAGTGAAGAAGGTGCTTGAATTTCAATTGCTTGCTCTCTCTTTATTATGAAAAATATTTGCATTATTATTATTTATAAACACCTAGGTATACCATCCGTACACTGCATTACGACTTACATGAGGGTTGGTAATCCCTAGGCTACTAACACATGAAATGAGACCAAGATATAACTAACGCATCGCATTACGGCTTGCGTGGGAGTTGGGACAGAGCTTGGCGAGTTTGCACACCAATGCTAGATGTACTAGCAATGTTGGATACCCTTGGATTATTATTATTATATATATTTCTTTTCTTTTTCTTTTTTTTTAACATAAGAGAGAGAGATTTAAGCGAGAATATCTTAGCATAACTTCACTTAAAAGATCTAAAATGTTATCGCAAGTAGTCTAAATCAACCGTTCTATTAATCGGATTACAATTCAGAAAACATTTCATACTCATCACCTATGGATCTCCCAATATACTAGTTACACTAAATTTTCTAATAATTCAAACTTTCCTTTAGTTATCCGTTAAGAAAAGTAAAATTCCAAACATTTTAATCGTACAACCAAAACCGTATATTTACTTCATCTTTCCCATTTAAAAGTAAATTAAAATGCTTTTTTAAAAAAAAAAATTGGGATGTAAAAAAGAAAAGAGAAATCTATGCAAAACTGAAATAAATATGAAACTCCCCCCCCCCCCCCCCCCACACTTGATTTCGAGTTTGTCCCCACAGTCAAGTGAAAGGAGAAAAAGAAAGGAAAATTTTGAAAATATGCCCTATATTTAAAAAAAGGAAAAAATAATAATATTTACAGTATATTAGAAAACATATTGACAAGAAGTAAATGAAACGGTCTTCTAAAGATCAATTCATTTGTCTCTTCAAGTATGAGAGACACAGCTTAAGCTTGAAACATTAAATCATAAAAGATTTTTAAGGTGAGCATAGGTTTGCAAAAACGAATGTCGTTTTATAAAATATCGAAAGAGTTGGTTTGTTTTCGATGATTTTCACGGTAGATCAAATAATGGATTGAATTTCATGTTTATTTCCACCAAATTGAATTCCAAAATTAGCACTGAAAAAATCTTTTGAATTATCGATTTCAAAATCAAAATGGTGATTTAAATCTATCTCTTTAAAATTCAACTTATTTTCGAAAAGACCAAAAAATTTGTTTTCATCAAATTCATCTTCCTTTGAATTATTCACAACTTCATTGCATAAAACATTTTCAAATTCTGAAGTTGTGGTTTGAAATTTGTTTTTATTAGAAAAAGGAAGATCGATTTTGAGATTTAGCTTCACCCTCTCAAAAAAATTGAAATCCAACTCAGTTATTGTATTATTAATAACTTCGTTAAGATTGTTAATTTCCACTTCGAAAGTTGTTATTTCAAAATCATCGATTGTGGTAAAAGGTGGATTAATACACAAATCATCATACATTTGGATTTGATTTGATTTCTCACGAAGCTTCAAGTAGTTTTCATACAACAAATCCGCGTAGTCATCGTCGTTCATTTGCTCAAAAAATCAAATTTATAATTATGAGAATTTTCGATTTGAAATTGTTAAGAACAAAAGTTTTTCAGTTGCACCACAATTGAAATTATTTACATTGCCAAAATCATTTTAAAATTTATTCACATTTCCATTTTGAATTTTAAATTCATTTTGGAGTTCGAAATTGAATTGGCAAGAGTTATAATCAAAATCATTTGAATTTGAATTTGGAATTAAATTCAAAATTGATTCATTTAATCTTTGACTTTCTTTAACTAGAGATTGAATACTTATTTCAAGACTTGAGGGTTGATCATCATTTTGAAAATTTTGTGGTGTAAAATCCAAGTTGTTTGTACAATTCACATTTTCTTTTTGAATTGGAAATTCATTTTGGAGCTCAAAATTAAATTGGAAAGGGTTATAATCAAAATCATTTGAATTTGGAATTAAATTTGAATTTTGATTATTTTGAACACTTTGGCTTTAATTGTTGCACATTAATTCAATTAATCTTTCATTAAATCTTTAATTTTCTTTAAGTAGAGCATGAATACTTATTTCAAGACATGAGAGTCTATCATCATTTTGAAAATTTTGTGGTGCAAAATCAGGATTATTTTGAAAAGACGGTGGTGTAAAATCCAAATTGTTTGTGCAATAGTTTTTATTAAAATATGCATATGAATTTGGTGTAAAATTATATGGATTATATTGATTTTCACAACTATCATAAAATCCGTATAAATAAGGAAATTGGGACATTTTTAAGAAAACTTCTTCTTTTATTTTGAATTTTTTTAAGACTAAAAGAAATATTCACAAAAGAAAATTGTTTTTTTAGATTTTGGATTTTGAAATTTTTTTTCCTTTTTTTTGAAGGAGAAAAATGTGAAACAAAATTTACAAAATGAATAGATTTTTTTTAGATTTGACTTTTTTTAAAATGTATGCATGAACCTAATGCAACTATACAAATGCAAACTAAATATTTACAAATTTTCTAAAATTATATAATGACGGTTAGATTAATTTCAGCAAAAGATGTGAAGACCCGTAACTTCCCCGGTAAGGAAATCCCGGATACTTTGAGGACAAGACACATCGGAACACAAACAGAAGAACATTTCATTGTTTATTACAACAATTCCATCAGAATACAGGAATATATAGAGTATGAATAAATGTTACACATCATAAATTATCAGAAATTTAAAAACATTACTACAGCGGAAAATAATACAAAACACAACTAGAAGTAATACACGGATATAGAGCTTTCCGAATATCAATTTAGCTGTAAATCAAGATCCTGTGAATATAAATCTGCAAAACCAAAACTACTAGCTGCCCGTGTCAAAATAAGGGCACCTAGAGTTTACATTAAAAAATAAACTCCAGGTCAGTCATGTGAGTGGTGTGAGAACTAAAACAATTATTAATCTTCATTTTAAAGTTAGGTAAATCAAGGGACCACGCCGTATAACATGGAACGGGTTTCCTCCCAAGAATACCAGTGCATAAAACAACAGCGCAATGCTAAATAAAGAACAATGAATCTATTATAAGACCCAGGTCCCATCACACAATGCAACGCAAGCCGAAGGATAGGGTTTTTACCTTATAATAGCCAAAGAATGCTTGATACGCTAAATTTCATGTTTTATTATTATTATAAGTGTATAGTGTCAAAACAATTTCAATCATAAGTATCAATCATAGACGGCATAAGTGCCCCATGCCACTATGTCGCCATATATAGGTTTACAACTAAAACTGCAAAGTCGTGTATTGGAAGTTGGAATTCCATCTTTGAACCGAGGCCAGGGATCAACCTCACCGAATTCGAGACTGTCTAGCCCGAGTCTCTGGCAAGCGCGCAGGCAAGCCTTGGATCGTCAAGGTCGGTCCACAGATGTAGATTATTATGCCTGAACACTACGTTTCCACGCCCTTTGGGGTGAAAATGAGCCAAATGACTCCATTGGCTCCACATAGTCACCGATATATCTGAGGCGCCTCGCAACAGCAACAACCACACAGGTGAAAATAATATAAATGTCGGGACTGGTAGGTCACTGACACCACCCTAGCTAGAAGGAAACGCATGCCCTCCCAGATGTCCTCTCCCGTTTCTGGTTCACAACCGGGGTGTGAGGCTCGCGAATCAACGTTACACAAAGCTATGCCACATAGGCGGTGCTTCGATCATCAACCACAAGACTTTGCTTTTCAACAGAAGTCTTGATCAATTGCCACTTAGGCATGCCACACAGGCAATTCACTCCATGCGATTAATATCCATCAGTATATAACCCCTGAGCTCGTACGTCTCAGAGAAGGGCGTTAAGCAAGAGAATAAATGTAATAACCTAGAAATCTGGGCCAATTTAAAATTTTTATTTTGGCTATTTTAATGAATTTGGAATATATAAAATGATTTATTTTAAATAATAACGGCGAAAAATTTATTTTGAATAGATTAGAACGTATATATTTATATACGTCGTTGTTTGAATATAAATATTTATTTATATATATAAAAGGAATTGAAATTGGCGCGGTAGTTCGATAATTCGATTTCAAATTTCAAATGAATGTATAAGATCCAAAATAAACCGGATTTTAGTGAAACCAAAAATATTTGGATCTAATTGAGAATATATTTCCAACGAATCCGGGAAATCAAAATTTCATAGCGGGAATCAAAAGTTACGTCTAGTTGAAATTTCAGAATAGTTGCTATGAAATTTCGGCCCTTAAAAATAGCCATTTTGCAAACGACCTCGGATTTTGACAAAACCACTTTTGATGGATCCGTGATGTCAAGTAATTGCTACGTTTCAAATTTAATAATTTTTCGAATCAATATGTGGGCGTGGCAAAGGAAAACGTGTTTTGTCAATTTCGATCGACCTGAAAATGATCATTTTTCAAACGGTCTCAGAATTTGAAGAAACTACTTTTGTTAGGACCATATCGTCAATACGAAGCTAGAAAATATTTTTCTGGAATTTTTAGAGTTAGTATGTGACCCCGGTAAATTGAAATGCACGTTCAAATTGAATATATAAAGAATTATATTTTAAATTAAACGGAAACTAATCGAAACGATCGAATTGGCATATGTGGCATATGCCATTGTGTTCAGAATGGGGGTAATTAGCTAAGGATGACAGTCGGTGGGTTTGATTTGGGATTCAAACAAAAAAGTCAACTTTAATGGAAGAAAAATAATTAATTAATTAATATATATATATATTAAACACCCCCCTCCCTCTCTATTTCTCTCTCCCCGTCACTTTCTTTAAAACCAGAAAAAAAACCTAATCTAAACCGACGATCGATGCTCCTCAGACCCTCGCCGCTGGTGATCACCGCGCCCTCCCCCTTGCTCCGCCGACTCCTCCTCCTTCGCCCCCACCCCCTTCACCTCGACGTCGATCCCCCTTTTTACTCTCCGACCACCAACACTCTTAGAAAATCCGCCATGCCCACCCAAACACCCGCCGCCGCCTGCTGCCTCTGACCACCCTCCGCCACGCCCTCACCATAGGCGTACTCCTCCGACCAAGCCCCCCTTGTGGCGCCAGACAATGAAGCCTTCCCCCCTTTAAAAAAAAGGGGAACGATGTAAGTCTTTCTTTTTCCCATTCATTATATTTTATTTTCTTTTATCTAGTTAATGTAGGGATGAAACCTTGTTTAATTTCAGTTTTATGCATTAAAATATTGGATTTCGTCAACTAAAAAGAGTCGATTTTATGCATGAAAAGATTATATTTTTCTATGTGATAAGATTGGGTTTTAAAAAATAAAAAGATGAGTTTTTTTAATATAAAAAGATTTGTTTTTTAATTATACCAAGGTATGATTTCATATATATAAAAATACGATTTTTATATATATTAAAACGAAACAAAAATATAATTTTTATACTAGTGGCATATTAAAAAAATGATTTTTATACTATAGAAGTATTAAAAATTCGATCTTTATTATGTTGAAGGTGTAAAAATGTGATTTTTATATGGTGGAAATAATAAAAATGTGATTTTTATATAGTAGAAATAATAAAGATGTGATCTTTATAGAAATAACGAAGTAAAAATTCGATTTTTATATATTGAATAGCGAAGTAAAAAATTCGATTTTTATATATTGAATAGCGAAGTAAAAATTCGATTTTTATATATTGAATAGCGAAGTAAAAATTCGATTTTTATATATTGAATAACGAAGTAAAAATTCAATTTTTATACGTAGAATAGCGATAAAAAGGTATAAAGCGATATAAAAATATAATTTTTATCCATGGAGTGATAATATAAAAATGTGATTTTTATATATGTAGCGAACACGGATGGTGGAAGTGACAAAAGGAAGAACGATGAAGATATCCTACATTTGAAGTGTCGTGGAGTTGGGATAGCTTTGGTGAGAACTTCTCACTTTTAATTTTATTTTCTAGTTATATAAATATATACTAGGATGCAGACGGTGTTTAGTAGCACCCGACAACCGTCGTCCACAGACCATGGACGGCTTGTATGCTTGTTTGTTTGATTTTGATGTGTAGTTGATTGTGTGATGTGATGTGAAATGAAATAAAATATTTTATTGTTAAAAATGGAATTTTTAAAGTGTATTTAAAATAAATATTTATAAACAAATCGGAGATTTGATTAATATTGATTGGGACGATAAATTTTACACATCGCCCAAATGCACAAATAAAATCTGTGTTTGATTGTTTGAAAACCCCACACGGGTATTGGGATGATATATGACATACACTAGTCCCAATAATTAGTTGTACGTCGATCGATTGATGGCCAGACTGTTATGAGCGTTAAATCTTTATATTCGATGCTTATACAGTGTAGAATGCACTTTGGATGATGGTTGATTATTCATCGTTGTTATTGTATACATGTGTTGTAGAAAATCCATATAATTAACATAATATGGTAATTGATTAGGCCTCATTCCAGTTTGGAATAGAAATATTTGAAATAGAAATATTTGAAATCGAATATTTGAAAATAGAAATATATGAAGCCGTGTTGATTAGATTTACGCCATTTTGACGTAAACGATATTTATATCGATTTTATTCATTTTGTAATGAATATCGAAAGTGATTTCAAAATCTGATATTTTGAAATGAAATGAATTCGAATTGAAATAGAATAGAAATGAATTCGAATTGAAATTGAATAGAAATGAATTCGAATTGAAATTGAATAGAAATGAATTCGAATTGAAATTGAATAGAATTGAATTCGAATTGAAATTGAATAGAAATGAATTCGAATTGAAATTAAATAGAAATGAATTCGAATTGAAATTGAATAGAATTGAATTCGAATTGAAATTGAATAGAATTGAATTCGAATTGTAATTGAATAGAAATGAATTCGAATTGAAATTGAAAAGAATTGAATTCGAATTGAAATTGAATAGAATTGAATTCGAATTGAATTCGAATTGAAATTGAATAGAAATGAATTCGAATTGAAATTGAATAGAATTGAATTCGAATTGTAATTGAATAGAAATGAATTCAAATTGAAATTGAATAGAATTGAATTCGAATTGAAATTGAATAGAAATGAATTCGAATTGAAATTGAATAGAATTGAATTCTAATTGAAATTGAATAGAAATGAATTCGAATTGAAATTGAATAGAAATGATTTCGAATTGAAATTGAATAGAAATGAATTCGAATTGAAATTGAATTGGAATGAATTCAAATTGAAATTGAATTAATTTGAAATTCAAATTGAATTGAAAATGAACTGAAATTGAATTAAAAATCGATTTTAAATTGAAATCAATTTGAAATGAATTTGAAATGAATTTAAAACGAATTTGTAAGGGAAAATTCAATTTTAATTTGAATTTGAAATAGAAGTTGAAATCGTTTTGAAAACGAATTTAAAACGATTTATAAAATACGTTTTAAAAGAAAATCGACGAAGTATATATTATATATATTATATATTTAATATAATGGCTTGAATAGAACACGCCGCGCCGCGGCAGTTCGCGAATTTCGACCATTGACTTCGAACGGACATTGCGGGAGATCCGACCATCGGATTCTCCTAAAACTGGAACCGTTGGGTTCGTATCGACAAGAGCTTTCTAAAGAGTATTAGAAATTTAAAATCTAACGGTTTGATTTGGAATTATGTCCAAATCTATTTTGGAAAAGGTCGTTGTAAGTGCAGTTCGATGGCCGTTGATGGAAATCGACTGTACAGGCCTTGATAAAATTATTAAAAATATCAATAATTTGTGTAAAATCATAAGGAATTATTTGGGAAAAATAGGGATGAAAACTACAGGCCTTGATAAAATTATTAAAAATATCAATAATTTGTGTAAAATCATAAGGAATTATTTGGGAAATATAGGGATGAAAAACTCCATATTTGAAAAGATAAAAATAGATTTTTATCGAAATGAACTAGTTTTGAACTAGAAAAATTAATTCTATTTATTTTTAAAAAAATAAATAGATTTAGTTTGAAATGGCTTTAAAAGTAACCAGAAGTTCCAATAACTGAATTGGAATGGATTTGAATCGAAATTGTCTTCGGAATATCTCGATGTTGGATTTCGTGATGATACATATATTGTTATGGGAATTTGAAAGGTATATTAATATCGCTATTTCCAATACGATATTGGTTGGTCGTAGAATTTGATATTGAATATAAGCCGACATATTTTCTATTCAGAGCCTTGTATTTAATATCAAATGTGATTTGGGTTTGTCGTGAATGGTGTCTTTATTAACACTGTTCTTAAGCCCAGTTGAGAAAAAAGATTAAATCTTTTTATTTAGATTTAATGAAGTGTACCAATTAAATGATATTTAATTGGAATTGAATTGGGATTGATTTTTGGATTTATCGTGAACGGTGTTTTAAATAACACTGGTTCTTTAACCCGATAATTAATGGAATGTGATTTTGGGTTTATCGTGAACCGTGTTTTAAATGACATTGGTTCTTTAACCCAGTTAAAGACAGGATATTGATTTCTATAAAGATTAAAACTAAGTGGAGTTTTAATGAATCTTTAATTAGATTGAAAAGATCGAGAATGGAGTATCACCAGTTTTACTCCAGGCGATAGTTAAATCTTTAATTAGATTTGAACGTGAAATGGTAATTGAATTTACCGATAACACCGTGGTGTTAAATATGAAGTATTACCCGTTTTACTTCATGGGATGAATAGGTGGGGATTGGGAAATAAAATAAATGATTACTTCAGTGTGGTTCGCTAATCCCGACTAGTTTGAATTGATATTCAAAGAAGATTAAAGAATAAATTTAAAGAATTTATCTTTGATAAAATTAATGGGAACCTTTCCCAAAGTATAAGAATATTTGTATAAAAGAATATTCTGAAATGGAATGAGGCGTATGTTGTGTTTGTGTAACACTTGTTTATTACATACGCGAGTTATTGAGAAAGACCGGGTTTATCCCATTCTGAATAACTGATTTGACGTGGTGTCGAAGATGAAGACGGTGGTTGAAGACCGGAGGTCTTCACGTTGTTTGGGTAATTAATGATGATCTTGATTGGGCCGTACACCCAAGAGGAGGGAATCAGTTAGTGATCGTCCAGGTGTACTTGGAGATCTATGGATATGCGGGGTACTAGGTGCCTCCGGTTTCGTTCAGACCCAGAACGAACTTGTAAATGAACTGTGTGTCTGACATTGGATTTTATTCTGTGTGGTTGATTTCTATTAAATATATAACTGTTTGGCGGTGGAGAATTTATTCTCTTTCTTAACGCCATTCTCTGAGACGTACGAGCTCAGAGGTTATATATTGATGGATATCAAACGCATGGAGTGAATTGCCTGTGTGGCATGCCTAAGTGGCAATATGATCAAGGCTTCTGTTGAAAAGCAGAGTCTTGTGGTTGATGATCAAAGCACGGCCTGTGTGGCATAGCTTTGTGTAGCGTGGATTCGCGAGCCTCACACCCCGGTTGTGAACCGGAAACGGGAGAAGGATCCAGGGAGGGCATACGTTTCTTTCTAGCTAGAAGTGGCGTAAGTGCTTTTACATGCCCTGACGAGTTTGACTTATGTGGTTGTTGCTGTTGCGAGGCGCCTCGGATATATCGGTCGATCCGGGACCGATGGAGTCATTGGACTCATTGACAACCCAAAGGGTGGGGAAATGCAGTGTTCAGGAATTTTAATCCACATCGGTGGACCAGCCCTGTGGCTTCTAAGGGTCACTCGAGCTCTGATCCTGAGACACGGGCTAGAGCGTCTCGAATCGGTAGAGGACTATCTTTTGCCTCGGTTCATAGATGGAAATACAACTTCCAAATACATGACATTTGCGGTTTTGATTGTAGAGCCTAGTATGGCAACATGATATATGGTACCCATGCCATCTAGGATTAATACTTATGATTTGAAGTTGTTTTATACCCTATACACTTGTAATAGTATCAAATGATTTGTTTTAAACGTATCAAGCATGTTTTGGCTATTATAAGGGAAAACCCTATCCTCTGGTTTGTGTTGCATTGTGTGATGGGACTTGGGTCTTATAATAGCTTCATTGTTCTTTATTTAGCATTGCGCTGTTTGTTTTATGCACTGGTGTTCTTGGGAGGAAACCCATTCTGTGTTATACGGCGTGGTCCCTTGATTTACCTAACTTTAAAATAAAGATTAATAACTGTTTAATTCTCACACCAGTCCCATGACTGACCTGGAGTTTATTGTTTTAACCTAAACTCTGGATGCCCTTATTTTGACACGGGCAGCAAGTAGTTTTGGTTTTGCAGATTTATATTCACAGGATCCTGGTTTACAGCTGGAAGGATATTCGGAAAGCTTTGTATCCGTATATCTCCTTCTGTTGTATTTTGTATTATTTTCCGCTGCTATGTAATTTATTGTAATCTCTGATATTTATCGAATGTATTTTATTTGTTTATACTCCGTATATTCTTGTATTCTGATGGAATTGTTGTAATATACAATGAAATGTTCTTCCGTCTGCGTTCTGTTGTGGTTTGTACTCGAAGTATCCGCTCTTTCCTTCACGGGAAAGTTACGGGTTCTTACAGTTGGTATCAGAGCTTTGGTTTACAAAGCTCAGAGAACAAGGCACATTAGAACCATATGAAAGAATTCATCAGAAATTGGATTAGTAATATCCAATGGGAATGACTCGTTAGAGATGGGATCAGTAGTATCCTAGAACGAGTATAAAGAGTATATTTTTAAAGTGAAAACAATTTTTGTTTTGAAAATTTAAATCAATTATACGTATTTGAATATTTATTTATATTGATGTGGACAGTCCAGCATATATAGACTTTGCGTATACGTCTCATCCGCGTGTATTTGAAGTTTTAATATACTGGATAGATATAGAATCACACTGTAGTCGTTCGGGGATAATTCTGATGATAGCGATCGCATCATCAGTATTTATGTTCGAGTGACGAAGGTGGGACGTCTATATGTTTCCTATTGACTGGTGTGAAAACCAAAATTAGATAGGGCCTATTGTTGTGATTTGGCATCAAAAATGTGATTTTTGACTATATACCAAAGTTATGAATTTGAAATGATAATTCACTAATTGATTGATGGTTGTGTTGTTTGATTAATTAGAAATTGAACCTTTAGCCAAATGGAACCAAATGGTTAATTGTATGAAAATTGGTCGCATTTGCATGCATATACATGTACTTACATTGAACAGGTCATAGCAAGGAGGCTAGAGCAGAGAAATAAAATTGTTTGCCCAACAAATAGGTACATGTTTACCATAATTTACTGTTTTGTTTGGGTGATGATGATTTTATGAGCCGATTGGCTTTTTCTTTTTCTTTTGGATTGAAGAAGACCATGGAAGGCTATATGAAATATACCGAAGTCCCCGGTGCAGGGGAGGTTATGGCAAAAAAATTCGGAAATTTAGGGTGTTAGCCAAATTTTTGAAAAATTTGAAAAGTTCTTAGAAACTGAAAAGTTGAAGAACTTAAGCCGTAAAGAAAATATTGAAAGTTGAGTTGAATAGTTAAACAACTTTCGGCTTCGTTCCTTTTCGGGGACGAAATGTTTTAAGTGGGGGAGATTGTAATAACCCGGAAATCTGGGCCAATTTAAAATTTTTATTTTGGCTATTTTAATGAATTTGGAATATTTAAAATGATTTATTTTAAATAATAACGGCAAAAAATTTATTTCGAATAGATTAGAATGTATATATTTATATACGTCGTTGTTTGAATATAAATATTTATTTATATATATAAAAGGAATTGAAAATGGCGTGGTAGTTCGATAATTCGATTTCAAATTTCAAATGAATGTACAAGATCCAAAATAAACCGGATTTTAGTGAAACCAAAAATATTTGAATCTAATTGAGAATATCTTTCCAACGAATCCGGGAAATCAAAATTTCATAGCAGGAATCAAAAGTTACGTCCAGTTGAAATTTCAGAATAGTCGCTATGGAATTTCGGCCCTTAAAAATAGCCATTCTGCAAACGACCTCGGATTTCGACAAAACCACTTTTGTTGGATCCGTGATGTCAAGTTATTGCTACGTTTCAAATTTCATAATTTTTCGAATCAATATGTGGGCGTGGCAAAGGAAAACATGTTTTTTCAATTTTGATCGACCTGAAAATGGCCAATTTTCAAACCGTCTCAAAAATTGACGAAACTAGTTTTGTTAGGACTGTATCGTCAATACAAAAATAGAAAATATTTTTTTGGAATTTTTAGAGTTAGTATGTGACCCCAGTAAATTGAAATGCACGTTCAAATTGAATATATAAAGAATTATATTTTAAATTCAACGGAAACTAATCGAAACAATCGAATTGGCCTATGTGGCATATCCCATTGTGTTCAGAATGGGGGTAATTCGCTAGGGATGACAGTCGGTGGGTTTGATTTAGGATTCAAACAAAAAAGTCAACTTTGGTGGAAGAAAAATAATAAATAAATTAATATATATATTCAAGCACCCCCCTCCCTCTCTATTTCTCTCTCCCCGTCACTTTCTTTAAAACCAGAAGAAAAAAACCCTAATCTAAACCGACGATCGATGCTCCTCAGACCCTCGCCGCTGGCGATCACCGCGCCCTCCCCCTTGCTCCGCCAACTCCTCCTCCCTCGCCCCCACCCCCTTCACCTCGACGTCGATCCCCCTTTTCCCTCTCCGACCACCAACCCCCTCAGAAAATCCGTCGCGCCCACCCAAACACCCGCCGCCGCCTGCTGCCTCTGACCACCCTCCGCCACGCCCTCACCACAGGCGAACTCCTCTGACCAAGCCCCCCCTTGTGGCTCCAGACAATGAAGCCTTCCCCCTTAAAAAAAAGGGAAACGATGTAAGTCTTTCTTTTTCCCATTCATTATATTTTATTTTCTTTTGTCTAGTTAATGTTGGGATGAAACCTTGTTTAATTTCAGTTTTATACATTAAAAGATTGGATTTTGTTAACTAAAAAGAGTCGATTTTATGCATGAAAAGATTATATTTTTCTATGTGATAAGATTGGGTTTTTAAAAATAAAAAGATGAGTTTTTTTTAATATAAAAAGATTTGGTTTTTAATTATACCAAGGTATGATTTCATATATATAAAAATACGATTTTTATATATATGAAAAGGAAACAAAAATATAATTTTTATACTAGTGGCATATTAAAAATATGATTTTTATACTATAGAAGTATTAAAAATTCGATCTTTATTATGTAGAAGGAGCAAAAATGTGATTTTTATATAGTGGAAATAATAAAAATGTGATTTCTATATAGTAGAAATAATAAAGATGTGATCTTTATAGAAATAGCGAAGTAAAAATTCGATTTTTATATATTGAATAGCGAAGTAAAAATTCGATTTTTATATATTGAATAGCGAAGTAAAAATTCGATTTTTATATACGTAGAATAGCGATAAAAAGGTATAAAGCGATATAAAAATATAATTTTTATCCATGGAGTGATAATATAAAAATGTGATTTTTATATATGCAGCGAACACGGATGGTGGAAGTGACAAAAGGAAGAACGATGAAGATATCCTACATTTGAAGTGTCGTGGAGTTGGGATAGCTTTGGTGAGAACTTCTCACTTTTAATTTTATTTTCTAGTTATATAAATATGTACTAGGATGCAGACGGTGTTTAGTAGCACCCGACACCCGTCGTCCATAGACCATGGACGGCTTGTATGCTTGTTTGTTTGATTTTGACGTGTAGTTGATTGTGTAATGTGATGTGAAATGAAATAAAATATTTTATAATGGAAAATATTTTATAGTTAAAAATGGAATTTTTAAGGTGTATTTAAAATAAATATTTATAAACAAATCGGAGATTTGTTTATATACACTGATTTGATTGATATTGATTGGGACGATAAATTTTACACATCGCCCAACTGCACAAATAAAATCTTTGTTTGATTGTTTGAAAACCCAACACGGGTATTGGGATGATATATGACATACACTAGTCCCAATAATTAGCTGCATGTCGATCGATTGATGGAAAGACTGTTATGAGTGTTAAATATTTATATTCGATGCTTATACAATGTAGAATGCAATTTGGATGATGGTTGATTATTCATCATTGTTATTGTATACATGTGTTGTAGAAAATCCATATAATTAACATTATATGGTAATTGATTGGGCCTCATTCCAGTTTTGAATAGAAATATTTGAATAGAAATATTTCAAATAGAAATATTTGAAATCGAATATTTGAAAATAGAAATATATGAAGCCGTGTTGATTAGATTTACGCTATTTTGACGTAAACGATATTTATATCGATTTTATTCATTTTATAATGAATATCGAAAGTGATTTCAAAATCTGATATTTTGAAATGAAATGAATTCGAATTGAAATTGAGTAGAAATGAAATCGAATTGAAATTGAATTGAAATGAATTCGAATTGTAATTGAATAGAAATGAATTCGAATTGAAATTAATAGAACTGAATTCGAATTGAATTCGAATTGAAATTGAATAGAAATGAATTCGAATTGAAATTGAATAGAAATGAATTCGAATTGAAATTGAATAGGAATGAATTCGAATTGAAATTGAATTAATTTGAAATTCAAATTGAATTAAAAACAAACTGAAATTGAATTAAAAATCGATTTTGAATTGAAATCAATTTGAAATGAATTTAAAACGAATTTTAAGGGAAAATTCAATTTTGATTTGAATTTGAAATAGAAGTTGAAATCGTTTTGAAAACGAATTTAAAACGATTTATAAAATACATTTTAAAAGAAAATCGACAAAGTATATATTATATATATTATATATATATAATATAATGGCCTGAATAGAACGCGCCGGGCCACGGCAGTTCGTGAATTTCGACCATTGACTTCGAATGGACATTGCGGGAGATCCGACCGTCGGATTCTCCTAAAACCAGAACCGTTGGGTTCGTATCGAAAAGAGAGTTCTAACGAATATTAGAAATTTGAAATCTAAAGGTTGGATTTGAAATTATGTCCAAATCAAATTTGGAAAAGGTCGCTGTAAGTTAAGTTCGATGGCCGTTGATGGAAATCGACTGTACGGGCCTTGATAAAATTATTAAAAATATCAATAATTTGTGTAAAATCATAAAGAATGATTTGGGAAAAATAGGGATGAAAATATCCATATTTGAAAAGATAAAAATAGATTTGTATCGAAATGAACTAGTTTTGAACTAGAAAAATTAATTCTATTTATTTTTTTAAAAATTAAATAGATTGAATTTGAAATGGTTTTAAAAGTAACCGGAAGTTCCAATAACTGAATTGGAATGGATTTGAATCGAAATTGTCGTAGGAATATCTCGATGTTGGATTTCGTGATGATACAGATATTGTTATGGGAATTTGAAAGATATATTAATATCGCTATTTCAAATACGACATTGGTTGGTCGTAGAATTTGATATTGAATATAAGCCGATATATTTTCTACTCAGAGCCTTGTATTTAATATCAAATGTGATTTGGGTTTGTCGTGAATGGTGTCTTCATTAACACTATTCTTAAGCCCAGTTGAGAAAAAGGTTAAATCTTTTTATTTAGATTTAATGAAGTGTACCAATTAAATGATATTTAATTGGAATTGAATTGGGATTGATTTTTGGGTTTATCGTGAACGGTGTTTTAAATAACATTGGTTCTTTAACCCGATAATTAATGGAATGTGATTTTGGGTTTATCATGAACCGTGTTTTAAATGACATTGGTTCTTTAACCCAGTTAAAGACAGGATATTGTTTTCTGTAAGGATTAAAACTAAGTGGAGTTATAATGAATCTTTAATTAGATTGAAAAGATCGAGAATGGAGTATCACCAGTTTTACTCCAGGCGATAGTTAAATCTTTAATTAGATTTGAACTTGAAATGGTAATTGAATTTACCGATAACACCGTGGTGTTAGATATGAAGTATTATCAGTTTTACTTCATGCGATGAATAGGTGGGGATTGGGAAATAAAATAAATGATTACTTAGGTGTGGTTCGCTAATCCCGAGTAGTTTGAATTGATATTCAAATAAGATTAAAGAATAAATTTAAAGAATTTATCTTTGATAAAATTAATGGGAACCTTTCCCAAAGTATAAGAATATTTGAATAAAAGAATATTCTGAAATGGAATGAGGCGTATGTTGTGTTTGTGTAACACTTGTTTATTATATATGCGAGTTATTCAGAAAGATTGGGTTTATCCCATTCTGAATAACTGATTCGACGTGGTGTCGAAGATGAAGACGGTGGTTGAAGACCGGAGGTCTTCACGTCGTTTGGGTGATTACTGATGATCTTGATTAGGCCATACACCCAAGAGGAGGGAATTAGTTAGTGATCGTCCAGATGTACTTAGAGATCGATGGATATGCGGGGTACTAGGTGCCTCCGGTTTCGTTCATACCCAGAACGAACTTGTAAATGGACTGTGTGTTTGACATTGGATTTTATTCTGTGTGGTTGATTTCTATTAAATATATATCTGTTTGGCGGCGGAGAATTTATTCTCTTGCTTAACGCCGTTCTCTGAGACGTACGAGCTCAGAGGTTATATATTGATGGATATCAAACGCATGGAGTGAATTGCCTGTGTGGCATGCCTAAGTGGCAATATGATCAAGGCTTCTGTTGAAAAGCAGAGTCTTGTGGTTGATGATCAAAGCACGTCCTGTGTGGCATAGCTTTGTGTAGTGTGGATTCGCGAGCCTCACACCCCGGTTGTAAACCAGAAACAGGAGAAGGATCCAGGAAGGGCATGCATTTCTTTCTAGCTAGAAGTGGCGTCAGTGGTTTTACACGCCCTGACGAGTTTGACTTATGTGGTTGTTGCTGTTGCGAGGCGCCTCAGATATATCGGTCGATCTGGGACCGACGGAGTCATTGGACTCATTGACACCCCAAAGGGTGGGGAAACGCAGTGTTCAGGAATTTTAATCCACATCGGTGGACAGGCCCTATGGCTCCTAACGGTCACTCAAGCTCTAATCCTGAGACACGGGCTAGAGCGTCTCGAATCGGTAGAGGACTATCTTTTGCCTCGGTTCACAGATGGAAATCCAACTTCCAAATACGTGACATTTGCTTTTTTGATTGTAGAGCCTAGTATGGCGACATGATATATGGTACCCATGCCGTCTAGGATTGATACTTATGATTTAAAGTTGTTTTATACACTATACACTTATAATAGTATCTAATGATTTGTTTTAAACGTATCAATCATGTTTTGGCTATTATAAGGGAAAACCCTATCCTCTGGTTTGTGTTGCATTGTGTGATGGGACCTGGGTCTTATAATAGCTTCATTGTTCTTTATTTAGCATTGCGCTGTTTGTTTTATGCATTGGTGTTCTTGGGAGGAAACCCGTTCCGTGTTATACGGCGTGGTCCCTTGATTTACCTAACTTTAAAATAAAGATTAATAACTGTTTTAGTTCTCACACCAGTCCCATGAATGACCTGGAGTTTATTGTTTTAACCTAAACTCTGGGTGCCCTTATTTTGACACGGGCAGCTAGTAGTTTTGGTTTTGCAGATTTATATTCACAGGACCCTGGTTTACAGCTGGAACGATATCCGAAAAGCTTTGTATCCGTATATCTCCTTCGGTTGTATTTTCTATTATTTTCCGCTGCTATGTAATTTATTGTAATCTCTGATATTTATCGAATGTATTTTATTTGTTTATACTCTATATATTCTTGTATTCTGATGGAATTGTTGTAATATACCATGAAATGTTCTTCCATCTGCGTTCTGTTGTGGTTTGTTCTCGAAGTATCCGCTCTTTCCTCCACGGGGAAGTTACAGGTTCTTACAATAAATTCTCCACTGCCAAACAGATATATATTTAATAGAAATCAATTACACAGAATAAAATCCAATGTCAGACACACAGTCCATTTACAATTTCGTTCTAGGTCTGAACGAAACCGGAGGCACCTTGTACCTCGCATATCCATCGATCTCCAAGTACGTCTGGACGATCACCAACTAATACCCTCCTCTTGGGCGTACATCCCAATCAAGATCATCGGTAATCACCCAAACGATGTGAAGACCTCCGGTCTTCGACCACCGTCTTCATCCTCGACACATCGTCGAATCAGTTATTCAGAATGGGATAAACTCGGTCTTTCTGAATAACTCGCGTATATAATAAACAAGTGTTACACAAACACCACATATGCCTCATTCCAATTCAGAATATTCTTTTATTCAAATATTCTTACACTTTGGGAAAGGTTCCCATTAATTTTATCAAAGATAAATTCTTTAAATTTATTCTTTAATCTTCCTTTGAATATCAATTCAAATTAGTTGGGATTAGCGAACCACACCGAAGTAATCATTTATTTTAATTTCCCAATCCCAACCTATTCATCCCATGAAGTAAAACTGGTAATACTTCATATCTAACACCACGGTGTTATCAGTAAATTCAATTACCATTTCACGTGCAAATCTAATTAAAGATTTTACTATCGCTTTGGAGCAAAATTGGTGATACTCCATTCACGATCATTTCAATCTAATTAAAGATTCATTAAAACCCCACTTGGTTTTAATCTTCCGAAAAATCACTATCAATGATTATTTAACTTAGGAAATCATATCCTGTCTTTAACTGGGTTAAAGAACCAATGTCATTTAAAACACAGTTCACGATAAACCCAAAAATTAATTCAAATTAAATATCATTTAATTGGTATACTTCATTAAATCTAAATAAAAAGATTTAATTTTTTTCCATGGGGTTTAAGAACAGTGTTAATGAAGACACCATTCACGAAAAACCCAAATCCCATTTGATATTAAATACAAGGCTCTGAATAGAAAATATATCGGCTTATATTCAATATCAAATTCTACGACCAACAAATATCGTATTGGAAATAACGATATAAATATATCTTTCTAATTTCCATAACAATATCTATATAATCACGAAATCCAACATCGAAATATTCCAAAGACAATTTCGATTCAAATCCATTTCCACTTTATATATTGGAAATTCTGGTTATTTTCAAAACCATTTCAAATCCAATTTATTTATTTTAAAAAATAAATGGGATTATAATTCTAGTTCAAAACTAGTTCATTTCAATAAAAATCTATTTTTATCTTTTCAAATTTGGAATTTTTCATCTCAATTCTTTCCAAATCATTTCTTATGATTTTACCCAAATTATTACCATTTTTAATAATTTTATCAAGGCACGTACAGTCGATTTCCATCAACTACCATCGAACTGCACTTACAACGACCTTTTCCAAATTTGATTTGGACATAATTCCAAATCCAACCATTAGATTTCAAATCTCTAATATTCATTAGAAAGCTCTTTTCGATACGAACCCAATGATTCTGGTTTTAGGAGAATCCGACAGTCGTAATATCCATTCGAAGTCAATGGTCGAAATTCGCGAACTATCGCGGCGCGGCGCGTTCTATTCAGGCCATTTAATATATATAATATATATTATATATTTCGTCGATTTCCTTTTTAAAAACATATTTTATAAATTGTTTTAAATTCGTTTTCGAAACGATTTCAACTTCATATTCAATGTCGAATCAAAATCAAATATTCCACATCATCGATATACAAATGATAATATTTTTAAAACGTTATATTTTGAAATCACTTCCTTTTTCTATAATCATTATAAAAATGAATATAATCGATATAAATATCGTTCGCGTTAAAATGGCGCATATCTAACCATCACGACTTTATATATTTCAATAACTACGTTATTCTATTCAACAAATGAATATTTTCTTCAACACATGAATATTTATTTTTATTCAACACATGAATATATATTTTATTCAACACATGAATATTTATTTTATTCAACACATGAATTTATTTTATTCAACATATGAATTTTTATTTTATTCAACACACGAATTTTTATTCTATTCAACACATGAATTTTCTTTCTATTCAACACATGAATTTTCTTTCTATTCAACACATGAATTTATTTTATTCAACACATGAATTTTTCTTTTACTGAACACATGAATATATATTTTATTTTCCAACTTGGAATGAGGCCCAATCAATTACCATATAATGTTAATTATATGGATTCCCTACAACACATGTATATAATAACAACGATAAATCATCAACCATCATCTAGAGTGCACCACACAACTGCACAAGCAATAAATATAAATATTTAATGCTTATAACAGCCTGCCAATCAATCGATCAACATACAGCTAATTATTGAGACTAGTGTATGGCCAATTTCGTCCCAACACCCGTGTGGGGTTTTCAAACAATCAAACACAGGTTTTATTTGTGCAGTTGGGCGATGTGTGAAATTTATCGTCCCAATCCATATCAATCAAATGAGTGTACATAAACAAATCATCTGATTTATAAATGAATATTTATTTTATTTCAACACATGAATATTTATTTCATTCAACACATGAATATTTTATTTTATTCAACACATGAATTTTATTCTATTCAACACTTGAATTCTATTCTATTCAACACATGAATTTTTCTTTTCCATTCCACCTCACAATCAATTTTCACACAAACAAATCAATCCAAACGGAATCAAACAAACAAGTCGTCCATGGTCTGTGGACGACGGGGAAAAAGTTCATATATGCAGTTATAAAATAAATAACTGAAGACAGAAAATTGTAGCGAGGAGTTCCCACCTTGGGGATCAACTCCGCTGTTCGTTATTTCTGAACGGTTTGAATTCCGATTTGTTTGCAATGCCCACGCAGTCTTCTCTACGCTATTCATATTAAAAATCATATTTTTATTTCGCTACATATATAAAAAAAATATTTTTATATTTCATTTTATATAAAAATTCTATTTTTAATCCGCTACTCATGTAAAAATCGAATCTTTATTCTCACTACTTCCTAATAAAAATAAAGTTCATATTTTTATTTCACTTCATTTACTGTAAAGATTATATTTTTACTTCACTTCTCATATAATAAAAATTTATTTTTATTAAGTTGCGTATATAAAAATTATATTTTTATTATCTCTATACTATAAAAATTACATTTTTAACTTCCTACCTATATAAAAATTTTATTTTTAAACCGTTCTTTACATAAGAAAGATTATATATATAAAAATAATATTTTCGTTCGCTACTTAAATTAAAAATCATGTCTTTAATTACACGAATGTACAAAAACGAAAATAAAACTCATATCTTCATACCAGTAAAAATCATTACTTTTATAAACTAAAAATCAAAACTTTACATTTCTGAAAATCAAATCTTTATAGATTTGAAAAAATCAGATTTTTATAGTGTTTAAAAATCAGAGTTTTATATAATAAATAAAATAAATAAATAAAAATATAGAAAAATCACATTTTTTCCAATTGGTGGGGCGGTCGTGGGGCTGTGGCGGCGTAGGGAGGGGCTGGAGGTGGCGGCGATCCCTTCCGGTGGTAGCGGCAGCAGGGGTTTTTGGGACTGTTTCGGATCTAGGGCTTGAATTAAGGGAGGACGGAGGAGAGAGAAGGCACTGGAGGAGAGAGAAGGTGGTGGGGGAGAGGAAGTGACTGACGACTAGGGTGAACTTCTGGTGAGGCATCATAGCGAGGGGGAGGGGGGAACGACGAAGTCGATTTGGAAAAAAGGGGGTACCGGTTTTTTTTTTTGAGAATAGGAAAGGGGGGTTTGGGGTGTTATATAATTTATTTAATTTAATTTATTCTCCAAAAAGCAACTTTTAATTTCGACCTCCAAACGAGACCCACCGACTGTCGTCTATAACTAATTACCCTCATTCCGAACACAATAATATATGTATCGCAAGCCAATTCAGCTGTTTCGATCAGTTTTCGCTAAAATCAAAATATAAATCTATATATTGAGTTTGAACGCACAATTTAATTTAACGGGGCACATACTAACTCTAAAAATTCCAGAAAAATTATTTCTAGCTTCGTATTGACGATACAGTTCTAACAAAACTAATTTCATCAAAATTGAATATCGTTTGAAAAATGGCCATTTTCCAGTCGATTAAATTTGACTGAAACTGACAAAACACGTTTTACTTCGCCACGCTCACATATTGATTCAGAAAATTATGAATTTTGAAACGTAGAAATAACTTGACATCCCGGATCCAACAAAAGTGGTTTCGTCGAAAACCGAGGTCGTTTGCAAAATTTCCATTTTTAGGGGCAAGAATTCCACAACGACTATTCTGAATTTTCAATGGGACATAACTTTTGATTCCTGCTATGAAATTTTAATTTTTCGGATTCGTTGGAAAGAAAGATATTCTGAAATAGATTCTAATATTTTTGGTTTTGCTAAAATCCAGTTTATTTTGAATCATGTACATTCATTTGAACTTTGAAATCGAATTTTCAAACTGCCGCGCCATTTTCAATTACTTGTATATTTAAAATAAAATATTTATATTCTAACGATGATTCAAATAATTATATACATTCTAATACTATTCAAAATAAATTTATCGTCGTTATTACTAAAAATAATTCATTTTAAATAATCAAAATTCGCTAAAATTGCCAAAATAAAAAATTTAAATTGTCTCGGATTTCCGGGTTATTACAATCTCCCCCACTTAAAACTTTTCGTCCCCGAAAATGAACGAAGCTGCAAATTGTTTAACTAATCAACTCAACTTTCACTATTTTCGTTACGGCTTAAGTTCTTCAACTTTTCAGTTTCTAAGAACTTTTCAATTTTTTCAAAAATTTGGCTAACACCCTAAATTTTCGAAAAATTTCACCATAACCTCCCCTGCACCGGGAGCTTCGGGATATTTCAATTAGCCTCCCATGGCCCTCACCAATCGAAAAGAAAAAGAAACAGCCAGGCGGCTAGCCAGTCAGCTCATAAAATCATCAAAAACCCAGGAAATTAGTAAACATGTACCTATTTGTCGGGCAAACAATTTTATTCCTCTGATCTAGCCTCCTTGATATGACCTGTTCAATGTAAGTACATGTATATGCATGCAAATGTGACAAATTTTCAATACAGTTCACTATTTGGTTCAATTTGGTTAAAGGTTCGACATTTTAATTAATCAAACAACACAATCAGCAATCAATTAGTTGATTATCATTTCAATCACATAACTTTAATACATATCCAAAAAATCAGATATTTGATGCCAAATCACAACAATAAGCCCTATCTAGTTTTGGTTCTCACACCAGTCAATTGGAAATATATAAATATCACACCTTCGAAACTCGAACACTAATTCTGATGATGTAGCTACAATCATCAGAATCGTCTCCTGGCGACTAGAGTGTGACTCTATATCTATCCAGTATATTAAAACTTTGAATACACATGGATCAGACGTATATGCAAAATCTATATATACTTGATTGTCCAAATCAATACAAATAAATTATTCAAATATGAATAATTCGATTTAAATTTTCAAAACAAAAATTGTTTTCAATTTAAAAATATACTCTTCACACTTGTTCTAGAATACTACTGATCCTATCTATAATGGGTCATTCCTATTGGATATTACTAATCCAATCTATGATGAATTCTTTCGTTTGATTCTAACGTGTCTTGTTCTTGGAGCTCTGTAAACCAAAGCTCTGATACTAAGTGTGAAGACCCGTAACTTCCCCGGTAAGGAAAGCCCGGATACTTTGAGGACAAGACACATCGGAACGCAAACAGAAGAACATTTCATTGTTTATTACAACAATTCCATCGGAATACAGGAATATACAGAGTATGAATAAATATTACACATCATTAATTATCAAAGATTTAAATACATTACTGCAGCGGAAAATAATACAAAACACAACTAGAAGTAATACACGGATACAGAGCCTTCCAAATATCGCTTCAGCTGTAAATCAGGATCCTATGAATATAATTCTGCAAAACCAAAACTACTAGCTGCCCGTGTCAAAATAAGGGCACCCATAGTTTAGGTTAAAACGATAAACTACAGGTCAGTTATGTGACTGGTGCGAGAACTAAAACAGTTATTAATCTTTATTTTAAAGTTAGGTAAATCAAGGGAACACGTCGTATAAAACGGAATGGGTTTCCTCCCAAGAATACCAGTGCATAAAAAAACAGCGCAACGCTAAATAAAGAGCAATGAAGCTATTATAAGACCCAGGTCCCATCACACAATGCAACGCAAGTCGGAGGATAGGGTTTTTACCTTATAATAGCCAAAGAAATCTTGATACGCAAAATTTCATGTTTTATTATTACTATAAGTGTATAGTGTCAAAACAATTTCAATCATAAGTATCAATCATAGACGGCATAAGTGCCCCATACCACTATGTCGCCATATATAGGTTTACAACTAAAACCGCAAAGTCGCGTATTGGAAGTTGGATTTCCATCTGTGAACCGAGGCCAGGGATCATCATCACCGAATTCGAGACTGTCTAGCCCAATTCTCAGGAAAGCACGCAGGCAAGCCTTGGATCGTTAGGGTCGGTCAACCGATGTGGATTATTATGCCTGAACACTATGTTTCCCCGCCCTTTGGGGCATAAATAAGCCAAATGACTCGATCGGCGCCACATAGTCACCGATATATCTGAGGCGCCTCGCAAAAACAACAACCACACATGTGAAAATAATATAAATGTCAGGGCTGCTATGTCACTGACACCACCCTAGCTAGAAGGAAACGCATGCCCTCCCTGATGTCCTCTCCCGTTTCTGGTTCACAACCAGGGTGTGAGGCTCGCGAATCAACATTACACAAAGCTATGCCACACGGGCGGTGCTTTGATCATCAACCACAAGACTTTGCTTTTCAACAGAAGCCTTGATCAATTGCCACTTAGGCATGCCACACAGGCAATTCACTCCTTGCAATTGATATCCATCAATATATAACCCCTGAGCTCGTATGTCTCAGAGAAGGGCGTTAAGCAAGAGAATAAATTCTCTGCCACCAAACAGATATATATTTAATAGAAATCAATCACACAGAATAAAATCCAATGTCAGACACACAGTCCATTTACAAGTTCGTTCTGGGTCTGAACGAAACCAGAGGCACCTTGTACCTCGCATATCCATCGATCTCCAAGTATGTCCGAACGATCACCAACTGATTCCCTCCTCTTGGGTGTACAACCCAATCAAGATTATCAGTAATCACCCAAACGATGTGAAGACCTCCAGTCTTCGACCACCGTCTTCATCCTCGACACATCGTCGAATCAGTTATTCAGAATGGGATAAACTCGGCCTTTTTGAATAACTCGCATATATAATAAACAAGTGTTACACAAACACAACATATGCCTCATTCCAATTCAGAATATTCTTTTGTTCAAATATTCTTACACTTTGGGAAAGGTTCTCATTAATTTTATCAAAGATAAATTCTTTAAATTTATTTTTTAATCTTCCTTTGAATATCAATTCAAATTAGTCGGGATTAGCGAACCACACCGAAGTAATCATTTACTTTAATTTCCCAATCCAACCTATTCATCCCATGAAGTAAAACGGGTAATACTTCATATCTAACACAACGGTGTTATCGGTAAATTCAATTACCATTTCACATTCGAATCTAATTAAAGATTTAACTATCGCTTTGGAGAAAAACTAGTGATACTCCATTCTCGATCATTTCAATCTAATTAAAGATTCATTAAAACTCCACTTGGTTTTAATCTTCCCAAAAATCACTATCAATGATTATTTAACTTGGGAAATCATATCCTGTCTTTAACTAGGTTAAAGAACCAATGTCAGTTAAAAACGGTTCACGATAAACCCAAAAATCAATTCAATTCCAATTAAATATCATTTAATTGGTTTACTTAATTCAATCTAAATAAAAAGATTTAATTTTTTTTCTCCACGGGGTTTAAGAACAGTGTTAATGAAGACACCATTCACGACAAACCCAAATCCCATTTGATATTAAATACAAGGCTCTGAATAGAAAATATATCGGCTTATATTCAATATCAAATTCTATGACCAACAAATATCGTATTCGAAATAACGATATAAATATATCTTTCAAATTTCCATAAAAATATCTGTATAATCACGAAATCCAACATCGAAATATTCCAAAGACAAATTCGATTCAAAACCATTTCCACTTTATATATTGGAAATTTTGGTTATTTTCAAAACCATTTCAAATACACTTTATTTATTTTAAAAAATAAATGGGATTATAATTCTAGTTCAAAACTAGTTCATTTCGATAAAAATCTATTTTTATCTTTTCAAATTTGGAATTTTTCTTCTCAATTCTTTCCAAATCATTTCTTATGATTTTACACAAATTATTACCATTTTTAATAATTTTATCAAGGCCCGTACAGTCGATTTCCATCAACGGCCATCGAACTGCAATTACAACAACCTTTTTCAAATTTTATTTGGACATAATTCCAAATTCAACCATTAGATTTCAAATCTCTAATATTCATTAGAAAGCTCTTTTCGATATGAACCCAACGGTTCCAGTTTTAGGAGAATCCTACGGTCGGATCTCCCGTAATGTCCATTCGAAGTCAATGGTCGAAATTCGCGAACTACCGCTGCGCGGTGCGTTCTATTCAGGCCATTTAACAAATATAATATATATATATTATATATATTTCGTAGATTTCCTTTTTAAAAACTTATTTTATAAATCGTTTTAAATTCGTTTTCGAAACGATTTCAGCTTCATATTTAATTTTGAATCGTAATCGAATATTCCACATCATCGATATACAAATGATAATATTTTTAAAATGCTATATTTTGAAATCACTTCCTTTTCCATAATCATTATAAAAATGAATATAATCGATATAAATATCGTTCGCGTCAAAATCGCGCATATCTAACCAGCACGGCTTTATATATTTCAATAACTTCGTTATTCGATTCAACAAATGAATATTTTCTTCAACACATGAATATATATTTTTATTCAACACATGAATATATATTTTATTCAACACATGAATATTTATTTTATCCAACACATGAATTTATTTTATTCAACACACGAATTTTTATTTTATTCAACACATGAATTTTTATTCTATTCAACACATGAATTTATTTTATTCAACACATGAATTTTTCTTTTATTCAACACATGAATATATATTTTATTTTCCAACTTGGAATGAGGCCCAATCAATTACCATATAATGTTAATTATATGGATTCCCTACAACACATGTATATAATAGCAATGATAAATCATCAACCATCATACAGAGTGCACCACACAACTGCACAAGCAATAAATATAAATATTTAACGCTTATAACAGCCTGCCAATCAATCGATCGACATACAGCTAATTATTGGGACTAGTGTATGGCCAATTTCATCCCAACACCCGTGTGGGGTTTTCAAACAATCAAACACAAGTTTTATTTATGCAGTTGGGCGATGTGTAAAATTTATTGTCCCAATCCATATCAGTCAAATGAGTGTACATAAACAAATCGTCTGATTTGTAAATGAATATTTATTTTATTTCAACACATGAATATTTATTTATTCAACACATGAATTTTATTCTACTCAGCACATGAATTTTATTCTATTCAACACATGAATTTTTCTTTTCCATTCCACCTCACAATCAATTTTCACACAAACATATCAATCCAAACGCAATCAAACAAACAAGTCATCCGTGGTCTGTGGACGACGGGGAAACAATTCATATATGCAGTTATAAAATAAATAACTGAACAAAGAAAATTGTAGTGAGGAGTTCTCACCTTGGGGATCTACTCCGCCGTTATTTATTTCTGAATGGTTTGAATTCAGATTTGTTTGCAATGCCAACGCAGTCTTCTCTACGCTGTTCATATTAAAAATCAGATTTTTATTTCGCTACATATATAAAAATCATATTTTTATATTTCTTATTATATAAAAATTCTATTTTTAATCCGCTACTCATGTAAAAATCGAATCTTTATTCTCACTACTTCCTGATAAAAATAAAGTTCATATTTTTATTTCACTTCATTTACTGTAAAGATTATATTTTTACTTCACTTCTCATATAATAAAATTTTATTTTTATTATGTTACATATATAAAAATTATTTTTTTATTATCTCTATACTATAAAAATTATATTTTTAACTTCCTACCTATATAAAAATTATATTTTTAAACCGTTCTTTACATAAGAAAGATTATATATATATATAAATAATATTTTCGTTCGCTACTTAAATTAAAAATCATGTCTTTAATTACATGAATGTAAAAAACGAAAAAAAAACTCATATCTTCATACCAGTAAAAATCATTACTTTTATAAACTAAAAATCAAAGCTTTACATTTCTGAAAATCAACTTTTTATAGAGTTGAAAAAAATCAGATTTTATAGTTTTAAAAATTAGAGTTTCATATAATAAATAAAATAAGTAAATAAAAATATAGAAAACTCACACTTTTTCCAATCGGTGGGGCAGATGTGGGGCTGTGGCGGCGTAGGGAGGGGATGGAGGTGGCACCGGTCCCTTCCAGTGGTGGTGGCAGCAGGGGTTTTTAAGACTGTTTCGGATCTAGGGCTCGAATTAAGGGAGGAGGGAGGAGAGAGAAGGCGCTGGAGGGGAGAGAAGGTGGTGGGGGAGAGGAAGTGACCGGCGATTGGGGAGGGACCCTCTGGTGCGGCGTCGTAGCGAGTGATGGGGGGAACGACGAAGTCGATTTGGAAAAAAGAGGGGTATCGGTTTTTTATTTTTATTTTTTGAGAAGAGGAAAGGGGGGTTTGGGGTGTATATATTTTATTAATTTAATTTAATTTATTCTCCAAAAAGTAACTTCTAATTTCGACCTCCAAACGAGACCCATAGATTGTCGTCTATAACTAATAACCCTCATTCCAAACACAATGGGATTGTATCGCAAGCCAATTCAGTCGTTTCGATTAGTTTTCGCTAAATTCAAAATATAAATTATATATTGAGTTTGAGTGTACATTTCAATTTACCGGGGCTACATACTAACTCTATAAATTCCCGAAAAATTAGTTCTAGCTTCGTATTGACGATACGGTTCTAACAAAACTAATTTTGTCAAATCTGAAGACCGTTTGAAAATGGCCATTTTCCAGTCGATTAAATTTGACTTAAACTAACAAAACACGTTTTACTTCGCCACGCTCACATGTTGATTCAGAAAATTATGAATTTTGAAACCTAGCAATAACTTGACATCCCGGATCCAACAAAAGTGGTTTCGTCGAAAACCGAGGTCGTTTGCAAAATTTCCATTTTAAATGGCCAGAATTCCACAACGACTATTCTGAATTTTCAATTGGACATAACTTTTGATTCCCGCTATGAAATTTCAATTTTTCGGATTTGTTGGAAAGATATTCTCAAATAGATTCTAATATTTTTGGTTTCGCTAAAATCCGATTTATTTTGAATCCTGTACATTCATTTGAACTTTGAAATCGAATTTTCAAACTACCGCGCCATTTTCAATTCCTTTTATATTTAAAGTAAAATATTTATATTCTAACGACGATTCAAATAAATATATACGTTCTAATTCTATTCAAAATAAATTTCTCGTCATTATTATTAAAAATAATTCATTTTAAATAATCAAAATTCGTTAAAATTGCCAAAATAAAAATTTTAAATTAGCTCGGATTTCTGGGTTATTACAATAGATTTCTCAGCCAGTTAATGGATAAGCGTTATCGTTGTACCAGGAATCTCCCTAGCAATGCAGTCGAAGGTTTAAGTACATTCGGAGGAATAACCGTTATAATATTTACGAATCACTATAATATTTATAAACGGTTATTACTTTGTCGTAGTCTAGACACTAAGAAATAATTTGTTAGAAACAAACCAATTTGTCAAAACATAATGATGTCCTTAGAAACATAAAAACAAAATGAGATGAATGCAAAACAGAAATTAAATGTGAATTAACGATGCAACTACGAATAAATTTTTATTTTGTTTTCCTAAATGCAAATGCAAGCAAACAACAATGCAAGGCAAATAAAAATTGGAGTTAGAACACGATACCTGAGCATGCAGAATGTAACACCCTGGATTTTTGAAATTTTGAATTAACTAAATTAAAGAATAATTAATCTCAGACGTGAGAATTATGGGGATTGGGTTGTGCCAGTGTGTTCGTCTCGGAATTCTAGTGAAGATAGAGTCTGAGTTTGCGGGAAACGAGTACCGGATGAAACAGTTATGGACGAACGATGTTTGGTGGCAAAGTAAAGAAAAAATGCACTGGCGCACTTGGGAAGTGCGCCAGTACATATTAACACTAGCGCACCTGCCAAGTGCGCCCAGGCCGAGGCTGGAGCCTGCACAGCTTTCTGGTTCAGGCTGACCCGTGTTGTTGAGTCCATTCTGACTCCTTGCTGAGTCATTAGGGCTGACTCATCACCCTATCATGATTGAGTGGTTTTGATTAAACCTAAGAACATCCGACGGCTTAAATTAATTCAGAATTCTATAAAAAGACCTATAGACTCAAAACCTAAATCAGAATTAAAACTAAACCTATGGCCGTCATGCTGTTGTCTTGAACCCTAGAGTAGCCGCCACCAAATTAAAGAGGAAGAACAGCAACCAAATCAGAACTATTCAACCCTAACAACGATTCTTCATCAAAGGAGCGCTAATTCAACTCCAGAAATCAGAATTCAGAACTCAAGACTGCTTTTGAGTTGTGAGTTCAATAGTTTTTGCAAAATAATTAGTAACTTAATTAGATTAAGTTATAACTCGGATTGTATGGATGTGATATGAAGTATTGATTGCATGTTGTAGGATTGTGATTGAAATATCTATGATGTTATGTTGTGATGCTATCATGCAAAGTTATGTTGCTATCATCCATGTTGTAATTCTATATACAATCAAATCATCATGTTTCTTATGGTAGTTTGTATTGATTCATATGATAAATCATATGTAGGAAAGTTTAGATGTTGATTCAAACATGCACCATATACATGTTTGGGTAGAATTATATGTGATCTTACATGGCTATGAGTCCTAGTTTATGTGAGAATTTAATTGAAAGTTAGGCTATGACATATGCTAAACTCTACATGATACTTTACATGTTAGATATTAGTTTACACCATTTTTGCGATGTATAGATCACATATGAGAGTTTATGAGTTGAATATGAATCATGATATGTTATTACCTATGCAAGTTTACCCCTTTTAGATATAGGTCTATAACATATGATGTTTATGCGAGTTTGTGGCTATTATTTCATCAAGTTCACACCTTTAGATATAGATCTATGATATATGATTTTTATGCGAGTTTGTGGCTATTATTTCATCGAGTTCACACCTTTAGATATAGATCTATGACATATGATGTTTATGCAAGTTTGTGGCCATTATGTCATCAAGTTCACACCTTTAGATTTGATCCATGACATATGCTGTTTAGGCAAGTTGTAATTTTGGCCTATGCAAGCTTTAGATGTAAAACATCATTCACATATGCAAGTTCACCCCTATGTTAGATCTATGTTTTAGTTATGTGTATATATATGATGTTTTCTTTTATTTCATGAGTTAGACTATTCGAGTCTAACGTATATCTTTACGTTAAACGAACAAACGTACTACGTGGGGGAAAAAGGGGATAATATAAAAAAAATGTTTAATTGGCATAAATGCCTTAAAAGGCATAAAATTAAATTGTGGTGAAATTGGTATGATTTTACATACCATAAATGGATGGACATAATTGAGTCAATTTTGACATCGCTAAATTTGGAATTGATTGATAATTTGAATAGGGAAAGTAATTCAAATTGGGGGTGATTAATTAGGAGTAATTAATCGTCTAAGACACGAGGTTAGACTCTTTTGCGGTGTAAGACTGCCTAGACCCGCCCGGCAAATCCAGCTGCCACAAATGTCAGTCTAATGTGAGAGGTCTTACGCATAAACTAAATACGTAACAATTGTAAAGACACGAGGTTAGGCTCTTTTGTGGTGTAAGACTGCCCGGACCCGCCCGGCAAATCCAGCTGCCACAAATGCCAGTCTAATGTGAGAGGTCTTTATGAGGTTACGGTCTTAATGAATTAAGAAACACTTAACCAGATAAGCATGTGGTGGGACATGAGGGGGTTAAGTGGGTGCCTTGGGTGGCATGTGGAATCTAGTGTGTGCCTTGGGTGGCATTTGGAAATACGATTAGAAACACTTAACCAAAATGTGAAACATGTAATTGAAACATGAATAAGAAGTGTGTTAAGTGGGATGTACTAGAGGGGACCAAGCTTAGGTGGATAGCTTGTGTCAAGTAACGGGGGCCCGTTTCAACCAGTAACCCATACGTATCTTTGTGGGTACGACCCAAGTCGAGGACGGGACACGCATACTGGGCTTGACTGTAAGAGGCCAAACCGGGTTAGCGGTGGCAACGCAAGTCCAACTGATTCATATGCGTGTGTGGACCCGGGCTGGTAGGTAAGACGTTGTTGCATCGTGTAAGTATAAGTCGTGCATTCTTTGTTGTATCGGGTTGCCACTTTGGGGAGTGATACACCCCACTGTGGGGCCAGCACGGGTATCTACGAGTTAGGGAGCCGATCGCTTGGGGGTAGTAGGTACACCTAGTGGAGATAGGGGCAGACGACACCTATGGATGCAGCTATGGGTGCACGAAACTACCAATATCATTATTAAGTTTGTAGGCGGGATCAACCTTAGGGTGACTAGTAGTGGTGCATTATACTAGTGGTGGTGCAGTTTAGGAATTCTCCCATAGCATTGGTGTAGTTCAGTAATCATCCTATAGTAGTCTAGGTGCGCTTTAACGATATCGTAATTCATCTTGTTTCCTTGTTTACTCTGTCATACTCAATGGTTCATGGTCATTTCCTTATTTTCCAACTTATGCCTTAGCCTAGTTACTTTGTTAATTATATTGTTTGAATTATCGCACTCGCTAGACTTTATGTCTGACCCCCCTTTTTCCATCTCTTTCCTCCCCCCCAGGTTCTCAGGTTGGAACTAGCACCAGTGGAGTTTGATCTTGGATTGCTTTTAGAAGATTTCTTGGACCGCTGAAGTAAAGTTCAGCTTCTCTTTATTTATGGCTATTTTAATGTCGGGGATTATGTCTTTCAGTTTATGTACTTTGTTTTATCAAGATGGATATGATGTGCTTGACTTTGGTTTATGGTTTTGATGATGTAATCAAACATATGGGTTTATCTGCTGCAATGAAATGAAGTTTTAATTTTCAAGTACTGCTTTATATCTGTCTTGTTGTGATTTTCTGTTCTATACTCACCTAAATGCTTCATGGAAGTTAATGCATTCCCTTTGCGAGTGACATTAATGGACGTGGGGTGTTACATGTGGTATCAGAGCTGAAGGTTACCAGAACAGATATGAATTTTTGAAAAACTATTTTTCAAAACAATTTTTATAAAGAAGTACCTTCAAAAGTATGATTTAAGGAAAGTATTTTCAAGAGAAAATATATTTTGGAAAGCATAACCCCAAGAGCCATATATCTTTCCTTTGGTCCTTTTTGTATTAATCTTTCCTTTTTCATTTCAGCATGTCTGAAGCATCTGAGATACCAAAGGGCGTTCATGTGCTCGATTGGTTCCGTCAATATCTTGAGGCTAGGGCCGCTGCCGCAGGTCTAGCAAATCCTCCTCCTCCTCCTCATGTCGATAATTTCGCAAAGATATGTAAGGACTTTAGAGCAATGGGTAGAAAACCTTTTCACGGGACGGAGACATTTGTTGAAGCTCGTAACTGACTAAAGGAGGTGGAAGAATTGTCAGGAATTTTTGACGTGGATGGTGGAAGGAAAGTCCAGCTAGCTGCGTGGCTAATGAAAGATGAGGCCTCGTTTTAGTGGGAGGTCACTAATGGGGGACGTCCAGTAGATACGTTGCCAGATTTTAGGCAGAGGTTTGAGGCGAAGTTTCTCTCACGGGCTGAAGAGAATCTATACATGGAAAGATTTTTGTCACTGAAGCAAGGGAACCTATCGGTGAAAGAGTACGTTAACAAATTCAACCAATTGGCAAGGTTTGGCTTAGCCTTGGTGAACACTCCAGAAAAGAAGGCTCTAAGATTTGTTAAGGGTTTAAACGAGTCTCTTCATGGGTTAGCTATGACCCACATTCCCATGGGGGCTACCTATGAGAGGTTAGTTGACATGGCACTTATGCATGAAGAGGAGAAGGGCGCCAATGCTAATAAGGCACCCGAGAAGAAAGGGGATCAAAAGAAGTCGCAACAGCAACAACAGAACAAGAAAGGTGGCAAAGGCAATAATGCTAAGGGGAAGAAGAAATGCTTTAACTGTGGGACACCCGTCCATCTGAGCAAAGATTGTAGGAAGAAGAAGAAGACCGGTTGTTTCCACTGTGGCGAAGCGGGACATCTTATTAAGGACTGCCTAAAGTAAGGGCAGAGGGCAGGGTCTACCTCGGGAGGACAGGTGCAAGCTCTTATGGCACCCGGGCAGGCAAAGAGACAAGTTCAAGCTCTCGTGGTCCCACCGCTGCAAGTACGAGGTAGAGAAATTTCCGTTGAAAGTTTAGTTTTTCTGTTTGATCATCCTGTCCGTACTTTATTCGACTCTGGCGCATCGCATTCGTTTATTTCTACATCATTAGTTGAAACACTGCACCTAGATACTAGTCTAGTTACTGATCCCCCAGTAGTCTCATATCCTATTGGTGGTTCGGCTCATCTTTCTATGATTTGTCAGGATTTGAGAGTGTTTATCTTGGGCGCTGAGTTTGAATGCAATGCCTTTGTTCTTGGTTTCACGGGCTATAGTTTGATTCTAGGGGTGGATTGGCTAGCCAGGCGGGATGCCATCCTAGATTGTGAAAGGAGGGTAGTTGGACTATTGATTCGTTATGAAAAGACCCTCATATTTCTTGCGACCCTAGCGGTTCAGTGATGCTTAGCTACCTAGAATCTTCTGACGCATCCAATGATGATTAGGAATCTGTTTGTGTGGTCCGTGAGTATAGAGACGTCTTTGATAAACTGCGGGGTTTACCCAGAGGCGCGAAATAAGTTTTCGTATGTGCTTAATAGATTAAGCAAAGCCAGTTATGTAATTAGTGGTGGTTTTAGAGCAAGACTGGCAAGGACAGCTAGAGTCGGTCAAGTGCTCAATTGATTGACCATCTTACTAGTATCATCTCACGTAGGTCATCTGAATTCGAAGGAGGTATCCCTTGGGTGTTTGTCTGATATTGGTTTAGGCCTTTTGGGCTTGCACTTGGGGGATGTCGAGTTCGACTAGGATGGTCTGCGTGAGAGATGGATAGTTGTAATGATTTTGCATGGGATAATATCCTCGTTTTCTCTAGAAATAGAGAAGAGCATGTCCTACATCTTAGGGAAAGCTTAAGGACCCTACAAGTGCACCAGCTTAAAGCTAAGTTCTCCAAAATACCATTTTGGAGGAAAGAAGTGAGGATTTTAGGACAAGTGGTCTCTAGGGAAGGGTGATATGTTATGGTGGATAGAATTCTTAGCATCCTACGACTTCGGGATAGCATATACCCCTGGCAAGGGTAACGTGGTGGCAGATGCCTTAAGTAGAAAAGGATTATCCTTGAGTCCGTTGTTTGTTGAGCGACGAAGTTTAGAGTTCATCTCTACGTTTGACTTTACACCTTCCATTGACTTCGTACCCGGTTTGCTAGCATCCTTAGAGGTTAGACCTACGCTTTTGAGACGGATTGGCGAGGCACAGCGAGACGACCCACTGTTGGTTGAGTTAGTAGAAAAGCTCAAAGGAGGGGAGTCATCGAGCCATCTCCGTAGGTATACCCTAGATGATAAGGGTTGGTTGCGTAGGGACGGTAGACTTTGTGTACCAAGGGATGAGAATCCGAGGAAGACCATTCTTGATGATGCCCATCGTTCGAAGATGACCATTCATCCCGGCGGGGACAAGATGTACATGGATATGAGACGAGATTAATTTTGGGCTGGCATGAAGAAAGATGTGGCTGAGTATGTCGCTAGATGCTTGGTGTGCCAACAAGTAAAAGTGGAGCATAAGAAGCCCGGTGGATTGCTTCATCCGTTGGAGGTCCCACAATGGAAGTGGGAAAGCGTCTCGATGGACTTTATTGATGGATTACCGAGATCAAGGAAGGGTAATACGGGGATTTGGGTCGTGGTAGACAGACTTACTAAGAGCGCCCATTTCATTCCCATGAAGAGTAAGATGACTGCTCCATGATTAGCCTCCGTATACATTCGAGAAATAGTTCGTTTGCACGGTGTTCCTTCTAGCGTAGTGAGCGACCGCGATCCTATTTTCACTAGCGAATTTTGGAGAAGCTTGCAAGAGGCGGTATGGACTCAGTTATGTTTGGGCACCGCATATCATCCTCAAACGGACGGCCAAACCGAGAGGGTGAATCATATTCTAGAGGACTTATTGAGGTTGTGTGTCTTAGATTTCAGAGGTACATGGGAGGAACATCTTCCGTTGGTAGAATTCACATATAATAACAGCTTTCAGTCTAGCATTGGCATGGCACCGTTCGAATCTCTTTATGGACGGCCGTGTCGTTCGCCTACATGTTGGTGGGAATCTACGGATAAGATCTTGCTTAGACCCGATATGATTAGAGAGACTTTGGAAAAGATTGATTTGATCCGAAGAAGGATAAAGACGGCGCAAGATAGGCAGAAATCTTATGCGGACAAGAGGAGGTCAGATCTTGAGTTTGATGTTGGGGACATGGTCTTTGTCAAAGTGTCTCCATTACGGAACGTCGTTCGCTTTGGGTCCGTTTGGAAGTTAGCACCAAGGTTCGTAGGGCCGTTTCCTATTAAGGAAAGGATTGGGCAGATGGCGTATAGAGTGGACTTGTCCGAGAGACTTAGTGGTGTACACGTCGTATTCCATGTATCACATTTGAGGAAGTGCTTGCATGAGACCGTGGAAGTGGTAGAGCCGAGCTTGCTTAAAGAGGTGGAGATCGAGCGTGATGCAACGATTCGACGAGCTACTACGTGCATTCTTGGGTCGGAGATTAAGAAATTGAGAAATCGAGAGGTCAAACTAGTCAAAGTGCAATGGGGAGATGATGAGAGCAATGCTACTTGGGAGACTTAAGTGAAGATGCGTTCATTATACCCTTTTCTTTTCGAGGGTTTGTATTTTAATTTCTCCTTTATCGTTTATCTTGTACTTATCTTATCTTTAGTGTGTCCTCTCGCTAGTATCTTTGACCTTTAGATAGGATAGTCCTATGGTTGAAACACGTGTTTGAGACATGTTATGTATGATGGATGCACATGGATGCAAGTGTTTGCTAGTGGTTGCTCGTGGATGCATATACACACACTTTAGGCACTAAGTCGGCTCAGTCACTTCATCCCGCATATTGCATATAAATGTGTGTACATATTTGAATAATGGATGAATAATGGTTGTACCATCATATGGATGTTGCATTTTGGTGAATGGTTGTGCACACATGTAGAAATGATATGTATCGATAAGGTTCTTTCGCATAAATAATGGATGCATGGCACTATCATGGTTTGCATTAAGGAGGTCAACTGAATCAGTAGACCGCCTGATTTTGCATTAGATAAGGAAAATATACACACACTTCTTACATATGTTCATAAAACATTAGAAATTTTATAAGGACAATGGATGATGTGTTTGATGGTTGAGTAGATGGTTGTTTGTATGGTAGGATATACATTCTCCTTAACTTGGAGATTTCGGGGACGAAATCCTTTAAGGACGGGAGAATGTAACACCCCGGATTTTTGAAATATCGAATTAACTAAATTAAAGAATAATTAATCTCAGACGTGAGAATTATGTGGATTGGGTTGCGCCATTGTGTTCGTCTCGGAATTCTAGTGAAGATAGAGTCCGAGTTTGCGGGAAACGAGTACCGGATGAAAGAGTTATGGACGAACGAAGTTTAGTGGCAAAGTAAATAAAAAAATAAAAAAATGCACTGGTGCACTTGGGAAGTGCGCCAGTACATATTAACTCTGGCGCACCTGCCAAGTGCGCCCAGGCCGAGGCTGGAGCTTGCACAGCTTTCTGGTTCAGGCTGACCCGTGTTGTTGAGTCCATTCTGACTCCTTGTTGAGTCATTAGGGATGACTCATCACCCTATCATGATTGAGTGGTTTTGATTAACCCTAAGAACATCCGACGGCTTAAATTAATTCAGAATTCTATAAAAAGACCCATAGACTCAAACCCTAAATCAGAATTAAAACTAAACCTATGGCTGTCATGCTGTTGTCTTGAACCCTAGAGCAGCCGCCACCAAATTAAAGAGGAAGAACAGCAACCAAATCAGAATTATTCAACCCTAACAGCGATTCTTCATCAAAGGAGCGATAATTCAACTCCAGTAATCAGAATTCAGAACTCAAGACTGCTTTTGAGTTGTGAGTTCGATAGTTTTAGCAAAATAATTAGTAATTTAATTAGATTAAGTTATAACGCGTATTGTATGGATGTGATATGAAGTATTGATTGCATGTTGTAGGATTGTGATTGAAATATCTATGATGTTATGTTGTGATGCTATCATGCAAAGTTATGTTGCTATCATCCATGTTGTAATTCTATATACAATCAAATCATCATGTTTCTTATGGTAGTTTGTATTGATTCATATGATAAATCATATGTAGGAAAGTTTAGATGTTGATTCAAACATGCACCATATACAAGTTTGGGTAGAATTATATGTGACCTTACATGGCTATGACACCTAGTTTATGTGAGAATTTAATTGAAAGTTAGGCTATGACATATGCTAAACTAAACATGATACTTTACATGTTAGATATTAGTTTACACCATTTTTGCGATGTATAGATCACATATGAGAGTTTATGAGTTGGATATGAATCATGATATGTTATTACCTATGCAAGTTTACCCTAGGTCTATAACATATGATGTTTATGCGAGTTTGTGGCTATTATTTCATCAAGTTCACACCTTTAGATATAGATCTATGACATATGATGTTTATGCAAGTTTGTGGCTATTATTTCATTGAGTTCACACATTTAGATATAGATCTATGACATATGATGTTTATGCAAGTTTGTGGCCATTATCTCATCAAGTTCACACCTTTAGATTTGATCCATGACATATGTTGTTTATGCAAGTTGTAATTTTGGCCTATGCAAGTTTTAGATGTATAACATCATTCACATATACAAGTTCACCCCTATGTTAGATCTATGTTTTAGTTATGTGTATATATAAGATGTTTTCTTTTATTTCATGAGTTAGACTATTCGAGTCTAACGTAAATCTTTACGTTAAACGAACAAACGTACTACGTGGGGAAAAAGGGGATAATATAAAAAAAATGTTTAATTGGCATAAATGCCTTAAAAGGCATAAAACAAAATTGTGGTGAAATTGGTATGATTTTACATACCATAAATGGATGGACATAATTGAGTCAATTATGGACATCGCTAAATTTGGAATTGATTGATAATTTTAATAGGGAAAGTAATTCAAATTGGGGGTGATTAATTAGGAGTAATTAATCGTCTAAGACATGAGGTTAGACTCTTTTGTGGTGTAAGACTGGCCGGACCCGCCCGGCAAATCCAGCTGCCACAAATGTCAGTCTAATGTGAGAGGTCTTAGGCATAAACTAAATACGTAACAATTGTAAAGACAAGAGGTTAGGCTCTTTTGTGGTGTAAGACTGCTCGGACCCGCCCTGCAAATCCAGCTGCCACAAATGCCAGTCTAATGTGAGAGGTCATTATGAGGTTACGATCTTAATGAATTAAGAAACACTTAACCAGATAAGCATGTGGTGGGACATGAGGGGGTTAAGTGGGTGCCTTGGGTGGCATGCGGAATCTAGTGCGTGCCTTGGGTGGCATTTGGAAATACGATTAGAAACACTTTACCAAAATGTGAAACATGTAATTGAAACATGAATAAGAAGTGGGTTAAGTGGGATGTACTAGAGGGGACCAAGCTTAGGTGGACAGCTTGTGTCAAGTAATGGGGGCCCGTTTCAACCAGTAACCCATACGTATCTTTGTGGGTTCGACCCAAGTCGAGGACAGGACACGCATACTGGGCTTGACTGTAAGAGGCCAAACCGGGTTAGCGGTGGCAACGCAAGTCCAACTGGTTCATATGCATGTGTGAACCCGGGCTGGTAGGTAAGACGTTGTTGCATCGTGAAGGTATAAGCCGTGCATTCTTTGTTGTATCGGGTTGCCACTTTGGGGAGTGATACACCCCACTGTGGGGCCAGCACGGGTATCTACGAGTTAGGGGGCCGATCGCTTGGGGGTAGTGGGTACACCTAGTGGAGATAGGGGCAGACGACACCTATAGAGGCAGCCACAGGTGCACGAAACTACCAATATCATTATTAAGTTTGTAGGTGGGATCAACCTTAGGGTGACTAGTAGTGGTGCAGTATACTAGTGGTGGTGCAGTTTAGGAATTCTCCCATAGCGCTGGTGTAGTTCAGTAATTATCCTATAGTAGTCTAGGTGCACTTTAACGATATCATAATTCATCTTGTTTCCTTGTTTACTCTGTCATACTCAATGGTATGGTCATTTCCTTATTTTCCAATTATGCCTCAGCCTAGTTACTTTGTTAATTATATTATTAGAATTATCGCACTCGCCAGACTTTATGTCTGACCCCCCTTTTTCCATCTCTTTCCTCCCCCCCCCCAAGGTGCTCAGGTTGGAACTAGCACCAGTGGAGTTTGATCTTGGATTGCTTTTAGAAGATTTCTTGGACCGTTGAAGTGAAGTTCAGCTTCTCTTTATTTATGGCTATTTTAATGTTGGGGATTATGTCTTTCAGTTTATGTACTTTGTTTTATCAAGATGGATATGATGTACTTGACTTTGGTTTATAGTTTTGATGATGTAATCAAACATATGGGTTTATCCGCTGCAATGAAATAAAATTTTAATTTTCAAGTACCGCTTTATATCTGTCTTGTTGTGATATTCTGTTCTATACTCACCTAAAATGCTCCATGGAAGTTAATGCATTCCCTTTGCGAGTGACATTAATGGACGTGGGGTGTTACACAGAATTTATTAGCTTTTTTTTAGCGGCAATTTTTTAAGCAAGCGCAAAGCAATTTAGCAAGCAAAGCAATAAGCAAGCCGTCAATGCAATTCCTGTTCACCTTTTCCAACCTAAAAAAGAAATTAAACAAAAGAAAAATAGGAGTGGAATATATACATTTTTTTGGACGAGGGAGAAATGAAACAAAGGAAGAAAAGGGAAAATAAATAAAATGACAGCCCAGGCATGTAAGGCCCACAAGCCCTCCACACTCGTACACGATCATGAATAAAAGAACCAACCCACTGAAATACTCAAATTCGAACCCTACAAAATTAAGAAGCCTGCGGGACATGAACTAGATTGCTCTAGCAAAATAAAATTAGATACTTAGATTCTCAAAATTAGAGCATCGAGAATTCCAAAAAGATGCAATTTTTTTTGGTAAATCGATTGAAGTATGAGGATACTATTGTATTACTGTCGAATTTGAGGGTCGGTTGAAGAAGTGGATTTCAAATGGGGCATGAGGCATTTTTTGGTGAGGTTGGGGTAGTGGAGTTCGATTCTGTTCGAATCAAAGGTTGATTTGGGGATTTGCCATTGATTTTGGGAGGTTAATTGGTTCGTATTTTGGGGGTTTCGGTTTGTATGAAGGTTGAGGGTGAACGTTTTGACAGATGGAGGCAGCAGTTCGGGTAGGTTGATTTGGGCATTTGCGATTAGGGCTGTCAACGGATGCTTTTAGATACGGATAGTGTCATATCCGTATCTGTATCCGAAATTATCTTCGAATATTGGATATCCGTATCCATTTAATTTTTGGATATGGGATATCCATATCTGCTTAATTTTCGGATACGGATAGATATCGGATATCAATCCACTCCGCCTGTAAAAGTATAAATAAAAAAGTTTGGATCAACATAAAATAATTTTTGGATTAATGTATTTAAAAAACAATGGAATAAAAAAGAATAACAAGGAAACATTGTTTTATACTAATATCCATAAGCATATCCAAAAACATTCCAAAATTAAGTACTAAAACTAACATTTTTCAATAAAAATGGACAAAGAATTATATCATAGTAACATCCAACAGTTACAAAATAATTATTAAGTCTATTTTTCTATTTTGAGTTATATATATATTACATCAATCAGTCGGACGGATATTTTTCGGATACGAATATCACTATAGCCATATCCGTATCTGAAAAGCCTTTCGGATATCGGATATCCATATCCGCTTTTTGGATAATGCCGGATAACGAATATTTTGGATACGGATTTGGACGGATATCGGTTTTTTCGGGTATTCATTGACAACCCTATTTGCGATGAGACTTGGGGACATAAGGGTAGTTTTTGGTTTTAATAGAGTGATAGGGGCGGTTCGTTTTGAGGTCGAGGACTTCAAGTTGATTAGGGTTTTGAGTTTGGGAAGGCGAATTACTGGAGCGGTAACGGGACAGGTTCGTGAATTGGCAAGCGCAGACGTGGTTTAAGGCAGTTGCGGGTCTGTTAGTTGCGGTTTGTGGTAGTGAAGTGATGTAGCTGGTGGATGGTTTTGAAGTGGTAGTGGTTGTAATTAGCTGATGGGTTTGAACAGGGTGATCGGTTTTGAGTCAGACTGTTAGTAGTGCAGATGGGTGGTGATGAGTGCAAAGAAGTGGTTTACTGACTTGAGTGGTGGTTAGGTGGGAGTTTGGGCTGTATGGACAGAAGAAAATGGAGTGATGTTTTAGGAAGAGATGAATGATTAGTTTGAATGGGGAATAATGTTTTTGGTAGGAGTTGTATGTTGGAGCTGTATGAAATGCTGTGGAATGGGGTATGAGACAGTTTGAAATTTTGATGTAAGAGATGACAGTGAAGGAAGAGGTTAACGGTGCTGTAGGCAGTTCTTGATTGCAGGTGCCATGGTTGTTGATAGTCTATGTTGGTTGGAAAACCAACAAGTGGAGATGAATGAGGATCGGTTTGTGGATGGTTTGATGACGGTAGTTTTCTGGTGTATTGGTGGACGTGAATTCGGTTATGGACCAGGTTGCTCCGGCGTATTTGGTGAGTGCGGAGGATGACGATCTCAGTGTAGAGAGAGTTGAGGGTTTATGTTTCAGTAGGGATTGAAGGTGGTTTGTTTGTGTAGAGTAGTGTAGAAGAGTTTGTGTGGTAAGTTACAGGGTATGAATGCAAAGGGGGGGAGTGGTGTACTATGTATGGTGATGGTTTAGAGTGTGTTTGCAGTGGAGCAATTTTGGTATATTGGTGAAAGGATGGTGAACCGTTCGGGGAAGAACTGAGTGTTGTTTGTATTGCTGATAAGAAGAAGAAATTGGATGGATTTTCTGATGGGTAGGAGTTCGGGTAGAAGTTTGTTAGTGGCAAGGGAACGATGATGTACCAGGCAGTTGATGATTGAGGAGAATGGTTTTGATTGGGAAAGTCAGGAATGGAATTGTTTGAGAAGTTTTATATGATCAGATTTTGTATGATAGAACAAGAGAAACATAACTACAGATAAGAAAATTGATCATAAAGATGGAATAGAATTAATGAAACAAAGCAGAAAGACAGTAACAAACACACGATAACAGTAGTAAACTTTTTTTTTAAATCAACTGGAACAGACCGTAAACTGAAAAAACATAATTATGAAAACACAACTCCCAAACAAAACAAGCAAAGCCACAAACTGAGAATAGAACACAACTAAGACACAATTCAAACTAACAAAAACAGAAATGAAACTGGAAAACCCAAATGTAAAATGCACATATACAACAACTAGATGAAGCAGTTTTATAAGAAAGGCAAAAATGATGGTTTTTTTGGTGAGGAATAAAGCACAAAATAAAACAAGCTAACCAAAAAAATGCAACAAATGAACACAAACAAAATAAAAACACACACAAAATAAACACTAACAACAAATGTAACTGAACAACAAACTACAAAATGACACAACACTTTTTTTTAAAGAAGAACAATAAACAAGAAAATCAATCCGAAGAATAAAATAAAAATTAAATTATTCCCCGGCAACGGCGCCAAAAACTTGTTCGATGACGAATATTCTATCGATTAGAAAATCATCGTGAAGTGTATAAAGCCGCAAATGCATGACGTACACTTGTAGTACGTGGCGAATACGGGTCGATCCACGGAGAAAGAAATAATTTTAATTATATTCAACCAAATTAAACCAATTCGAGTGATGAGATTAACTATGACTACAACTAAACTAAAATAACAAACTATGATTGATAAAAACTATCAGAATAAATGACAACTTAGGAATAATTCCACTCTCTTGATCACATCAATCAATATAAAATGAAACCATGATCTCTCTTTTTTGGTCATTTGTGAATTTAGTTGATAATATTATTATAAGTATAGCTTATTCAAGCTACTAATTAGCACAAAATAAACTATCAAATTATAACATACCCACTAAATCACCTTACTAGTGTTAGGGAATGCGGAATGGATCGTTAAGGCAAAGCAAACACTTGGGGGGGAAGGAGGGGGGTTAATAGTGTTTGTAAGAGTTTAAACAAAATCTAAAACCTATGTGAACTACGGGATGAATCAAACACCACAAACACAATCACAGACACATATTCAAACACAAATGCAAAATAAACAGAAATAAAGATGCAGAAAAGGGAAGTACAGACCGTTATACTTGTTCGGATTACTCCTATGTCCAATCTCACGCAACACTAGATTACGCAGCGTTTTATTACTATATTCAAATCCAATTAAAACCTCCTTGATTTCACGGCTACAAGGGATATCACTTATTCCAACCTCCTTGATTTCACGGCTACAAGGGATACCACCGATTCTAACCTCCTTGATTTCATGGCTACAAGGGATAGCACCGATTCTAACCTCTACTCAACCCAAACAACTACAAACTGCCCTAGAATTCTTCAATAGCACTTGATTCAGAAAGAGATGAGAAGAGAGTGTAGAGAGAAGAAGTTTAATCAAAACATAATTGAATTCGGCAGAGTATAAGTGTAGAAGTCATAAAAATGATTAAGAACGATTATATAATGAAAGCGGATGAAAGTGGAGAAGAAGATATGTTTAAAAATTCGAATTCAAGCCCTTTTTATAGAGTGTGAAAGGTTGCAACGTTTCTGAAACGTTTCAAATAGTGAAAAGACACTTCCTTTCAAATTTGAATTTTTGACAGTTATATGTCGACATAGTGTTTTTGGCATGTCGACATACCTTAGTGTAATTTAGTATTTTAAAGCATGTTTCAAGTGTTTTGATATTAATATAATTTTAGAAATTCTTGAGTAAAAATCTAGTGTTGTAAATTAATATTATATAGTAGAAAAACTTATGAAAACATAAATTTAAACTATATAAATATATTTATAAAATTATAACATTATAAGGTTTTAAACTATAAATATATAAAGTATAAGAATATAAATATATAAGTTTGAAAAACAAAGAAGAATAAGAAAGGAACAAATAGAAAAAATAGAAAATAAAAATAGAGAGGATTGAGGATAGAATTAAAAAAACAGAATTTTAAAATTAGAACTTGAATTTGACTTTGAACCTGGAGTTCTATTTAGAGTCTTACAAAATCTAGACTCTATAACTATATTAATCTTAAACTCTTGAAATCTTGAATTCTCATGAGTCCTGAAAATTCTCTGATATTTGAATCTCTATTATCTTTAAAATTGTACAGTCTTCAGTGATATTACTTGTATATAATTCCTGCATACATATATATATATGTATATATATATATATATTCTATACAAAAAGTGTTAGTATATATTTTATAATCAATGATAATTGAAACAAGGTTGTTGTCATCGAAACTCCATTCTCCTACAATCTCCCCCATTTTGATGATGACAACCTTAGTTTATAAAATATCATACCTGTATATACCTGTTGATGATGATCCTTTTAATACACCCCCTGTCTGTAAGAATCCTATAAACTATGCCTATATTTTATAATTTCTCCCCCTTTGTCATTATCAAAAAGAAATCCTAAAGGTACTCCCCCTAAACTGTATAAGTTCCTGAATAGAACTTAAATAACTATCCAATAAAAATACCCCCCTTAATCTATTAACTATTTTTAAGTAGAATACTCCTCTTAATTTATTCAAACTTATAATAATAATACCTAGCAATATAATGATTAAATGCAAACCAATCTAAGTATCATTATTACATATGTTTATCTGATATATATATATATATATATATATATATACAAACCAAATCAAATCACACCATATGTCTTAATATATACAAGTTTCAAACTATAGAATCCAAATCACACCACATTGTATGTTTTATAATACTTAAACAAATCAATCAAATCATACCAAATAATGAAATGTTTCTTAGAACTTCAATGTAACACCCCACGCCCGCTAGGGTCACTCACAAAGGGAATGCCATAGCATCGGTGGAGTATTTTAGTGAATATAGAACAGAAAAATTACAACAAGACAGATATAAATAGTACTTGAAATTTTAAAACATCATCTCATAACAGCGGAAATAAACATGTCTGGTTACATCATAAAACCACGATAAAAGTCAAGTACAATATCCATCAAAATAAAGAAGTACATAATCCCACTCTCTCATACAATAGCCATAACAAAAGAAAAGATAACTGGATAACTGGAGCTTTACATCTACCCAAGCTCCTAAAGACTGGAACAGCAATCCGATCAAGCTCTACTACCGCTAGGATCCACCGTAGGACCTGAGGGTTGGGAAAAAGATAAAAACAACGGGGTCAGACATAAGTCTGAGTGAGTCCAATAACTTTAACAATACAATCATTAAAGTAACCAGAGAAGACATAAACTTGACCTACGGTAATATCTGGGGATGAATGGCTACACTAAGCAGCTTGGTAGACTTAGGATAAACTAAGATACCGTCAGGACGCATCTACCCACCCAAGGATAATTACTAACTGCACCACACCAGTCCTTCCTACTTAAAGGTTGATCCCTTCCAAAGACTTAGAAAATTTCCCCAGTAGTTTCATGTACCCCTAGCCCACTACATAGGTGCCGTCTGCCCCTATCTCCACTAGGTGTACCCGGTAATTCTTACCCAGTAGTTTCGTGTACCCCTACATAGGTGCCGTCTGCCCCTATCTTCATTAGGTGTACCCAATACTCCCCAAGCGATCGGCTCCCTACCGTAGATACCCGTGCTGGTCCCACAGTGGGGTGTATCACTTCCCTAAAGTGGCTACCCAATACTAACGGTGCACGGCTTTATATCTACACGATGCAACAACGGCTTATCTACCAGCCCGGGCCCACACACGCATATGAAACCCGTTGGACTTGCGTTGCCACCGCTAACCCGTTTTGGCCTCTTATAATCAAGCCCAATATGCGTGTCCCGTCACTCGACTTGGGTCGAGCCCACAAAGATACGTTTGGGATATTGGTTGAAATGGGCCCCCACAAGCTACCCACTTAAGCTTGTCAAATATCTAGTGTATCCCACTTAACCCTTTAATCATGTTTAATTACATGTTTCCACTTGGTTAAGTATTCTAATCGTATTTTCTATTGCCACCCAAGGCAACCCACTAGATTCCACATGCCACCCAAGGCAACCACCAAAGTTCCTCATGCCACCCAAGGCACCCACTTAAACCCTCATGTCCCACTACATGCTATTATGGTTAAGTGTTTCTTAATTAATTAAGACCGTGATCTCCCGTAAAGACCTCCCACATTAGACTGGCTGTTATGACTGCCTGGTTAAGCCGGTAGAATCCGGGCAGTCTTACGTCATAACAGAGTCTAACCTCGTGTCTTTACCTTAATCACGTATTTAATTTATGGCTAAGACCTCTCACATTGGGCTGACATTTGTAGCAACTGGTTAAGCCGGTCGGGTCCGGGCAGTTTTACACTACAAATGAGTCCAACCTCGTGTCTTAGTCGATTAATTACACCTAATTAATCACCCCCATATTAATTATCCCTAATTAATATCAAGTTTTCCATAACATGGGTAGACCTAACTCAATAGGTAAATTCCCATGGGGTAGACCTAACTCAATAGGTAAATTCCCACTTATGGTAATTTATTTTTATGGTATGCTTAATCATACCCAAACATTCATTTATTAACATATTTACCAACCCCATCGTTCCCCACGTAAATCGTTCTCGTTACATGACATAATAAGGGGAAGATCATCACAAATATCATGGGTTTAGTATACAACTTTGTCATGGGTTAAGAGGATGTCAACTTGCATATATGAGCATATATTAACCCAACTACATATAACCCAAACTTGCATATTATCATACACATGATTTGCATAACATGTTGCATATGAGCTTGCATATTATCATACACATATCTTGCATAACATGTTGAACTTGCATATAGGCATTCTCATAACTTGCATAACATGTTAAACATGCATTTAAGCATACACATAACTTGCATAAGCATTCACATACTTGCATAAGCATCCACATACTTGCATAAGCATTCACATACTTGCATAACTTGCATATCATGTCATTTAAGCATATATATATCTTGCAAAAGCATTCATATACTCGCATAAGCATGCATAACTTGCATATCACATAAATCTTGCATTTAAACATATACATGACTTGCATAAGCATCCATACACTTGCATAAGCATGCATAAACCAACTTATCAAATATGCATAAACATAGAACAACATAGAGTAACATATCATTATACATGATTCAAACTCACTAATCCGCATTTAAGACCATAGGTCTCATTACACCCAATCTACTTACTTTAACAATTGATGTTAAAGTGATAGAAACTCACCAAACTCAAGATTAGCAACCTTATGAAGTAAAATTAGTTGCTAATTATGAAGATAATGATGATTAAAGATTGATTAGAGAGGATTTAGCTTGCAACTTTCTTCTTAGATTAGTGGAGGCTTCTCTTAGGATTTAATTTGGCGGCATGAGGCCATTATTTCTATTTTTGGTAAGGATTAAGGTAGGTTTAGGGTGTATTTATAGATTAAGAGAGTGTTTTAGGCCCTTGGATTAACCCTAGATTAATTTAGGTCCATTAGATTTAGGAAATCTCTAGAACCAGCCCTCCTAGCCAGCCTGAAACCCAACCTGGTGCAACCTGGTGCACCTAGGTTCACAGAACGGTGCCACCCTGTCGACAGGCATGCCGACACCCCTGTCGACAGGCCTGTCGACAGCCCTGTCGACATGGGTTGGGCGGGAAGCTTCCCGCCTGACCCCGCCTGGCCCATTCCAAATCTGAATATTTAAATTTTTAAATCTGTTTTAGTTTTGAATTTTCTGCAAACTTCATCGGGCCATAACTGGGCCATACGGACTCCGATTTTCGAAAACTCGGACTCTATTTCGCGTATATTTCCGAGACGAACGCAATAACGCAGCCCGTTACCCCCAATTCCCACATCTGAGATTATTTATCCTGTAATAAGTGAATTTTAGTATTAACTAAAATTCGGGGTGTTACATTCTCCCCTCCTTAAAGGATTTCGTCCCCGAAATCTCTAAGCTAAGGAGAATGCATATCCTACCATCCAAACAACCATCTACTCAAATCATCAACCACGGGCATCCATTGTCCTTAAACAGTTTCTAATGATGTATGAGCATATGCAAACAGTGTGTGTATATGTTCCCTATCTAATGTATGAACATATGCAAACCATGATAGTGCCATGCATCCATTATGTATGCGAGAAAACCCTATCGACACATACAATATCTACATGAGTGCACAATCATTCACCAAAATGCATCATCCATGTGATAACACAACCATTATACATCCATAAATATATTTTCCTACACACAATTTTATGCAATATGCAATATGAAGTGACTGAGCCGATCTAGTGCCTAGAGTGTGTGTATATGCATCCACGAGCAGCCACTAGCAAACACTTGCATCCACTTGCATCCATCAACCATAACATGTCTCAAACACATGTTTCAACCATAGGTTTACCCTATCTAAAGGTCAAAGGTACTAACGAGAGGACATACTAAAGATAAGATAAGTACTAGACAAGCGATAAAGGAGAAAGTAAAGACATACCCTCAAAAAGAAATGGGTACAATGAACGCATCTTCGCTTCCGTCTCCCAAGTCGCGTTGCTCTCATCTTCTCCCCATTGCACCTTGACTTGCTGAACCTCTCGATTCCTCAATTTCCTAGTCTCTGACTCAAGGATGCGAGTAGGAGCTCGTCGAATCGTCGCATCACGCTCTACCTCCACATCTTTAAGCAAGCTCGGCTCTACCACCTCTGCGGTCTCATGTAAGCACTTCCTCAAATGGGACACATGGAATACATCATGAACACCACTAAGTCTGTCGGGCAACTCCACCCTATATGCCATCCGTCCAATCCTTTCCTTGATAGGAAACGGCCCAACAAACCTCGGTGCTAACTTCCCAACGGATCCGAAGCGAACAACATTTCTCAACGGAGATACCTTAACAAAAACCATATCTCCAACCTCAAACTCAAGATCCGTCCTTCTCTTGTCCGCATAAGATTTTTGCCTATCCTGTGCTTCTTTCATCCTTCTTCGAATCAAGTCAATCTTCTCAGAAGTCTCCCTAACCATATCGGGCCCAAGCAAGATCTTATCCGTAGATTCCCACCAACATGTAGGTGATCGACAAGGCGTTCCATAGAGAGCTTCGAAAGGAGCCATACCAATACTAGACTGAAAGCTGTTATTATATGCGAACTCTACCAATGGAAGATGCTCTTCCCATGTACCTCCAAAATCTAGGATACAAAGCCTTAAAAGGTCTTCTAGAACACGATTCACCCTCTCAGTCTGGCCGTCCGTCTGAGGATGATATGCGGTGCTCAGACACAATTGAGTCCCCACTGCTTCTTGCAAACTTCTCCAGAACTCACTAGTGAAGATAGGATCTCGATCACTAACTATGCTAGAGGGTACCCCATGTAATCGAACTATCTCTCGAAGATATACTGAAGCTAGCCATGGAGCAGTCCTCTTGCTCTTCACAGGTATGAAATGGGCGCTCTTAGTAAGTCTATCTACCACCACCCAAATTCCTGTATTACCCTTCCTCGACCTGGGTAACCCGTCAATAAAATCCATCGAGACGCTATCCCACTTCCATTGCGGAACCTCCAATGGGTGAAGTAACCCACCTGGTTTCCTTTGCTCCGCCTTCACTTGCTGGCACACCAAACATCGAGCGACATACTCGGCCACATCTTTCTTCATACCGGCCCAGAAGAAAACCCTCTTCATGTCTTGGTACATCTTGTCCCCACCGGGATGAATGGTCATCCTAGAACGGTGTGCGTCATCCAGAATAGCCTTCCTCAAACCCTCGTCTTGCGGTACACAAAGTCTACCGTCTCTACGCAAGTACCCCCTATCGTCTAGGGTGTACCTACTCAAATGGCTGGACGACTCCCCCCTTATGAGCTTCCCTATCAACTCAACCAACTGTGGGTCGTCCCTCTGGGCTTTCCCAATCCGCCCTAAAAGAGTAGGCCTAACTTCCGAGGAAGCTAACAAACCGGGTACATAATCAATGGAAGGTCTGAAATCAAACATCGAGAGAAACTCCAAGTTTCGTCGTTCCACGAACAATGGACTCAAGGACAACCTCTTCCTACTCAAGGCGTCCGCCACCACGTTACCCTTGCCAGGGGTATACGCTATCTCGAAATCATAGGATGCTAAGAACTCCATCCACCTTTGCTGTCTCAAGTTTAAATCTTTCTGAGAGAATAAGTACTTCAATGATTTATGGTCAGTGAACAACTCGAATCTCTCACCAAGAAGATAATGGCGCCAAATCTTAAGCGCAAAAACAATAGCGGCCAGCTCTAGATCATGGGTAGGGTAAATTTTCTCATGTGCCCTCAACTGCCTTCCACCATAGGCTATTACCCTTCCCTCTTGCATTAAGACTGCGCCAAGTCCTGTCCCACAGGCATCGGTATAGACCACAAATGGCTTGCTCCCATCTGGCAACACTAAAACTGGAGCGGTGGTTAAAGCTCTCTTTAACCGTCGGAACGCATCATCACAATCTACGTCCCATGTGAAAACAAGATTCTTCTTTGTTAAGCGGGTTAATGGGGCTGATATCTTCGCGAAGTCTTTAATAAACTTCCTATAATAACCCGCCAATCCCAAGAAACTTCTTACTTCGGTAGCATTCTTCGGAACCTTCCAATCCTGAATTGATACTACCTTTGCGGGATCCACAGCTATCCCTTCCTTGGAGACCACGTGCCCCAAGAATCGTACTTCCTTCCTCCAGAAGTGACATTTAGAGAATTTAGCCTTAAGGCTATGCGCTCGAAGAGTCTTCAACACTTCCCCAAGATGTAGGGCATGCTCTTCTTCACTCTTAGAAAATACTAAGATGTCATCCACAAAGACCACCACGAATTTATTAAGGAACTCCCTGAACACCCTACTCATCAAATCAACAAAGTATACAGGGGCGTTCGTCAACCCAAATGGCATCACCAGCCACTCATAGAAACCATCCGGAGTTCTAAAGGCAGTCTTGTCTATGCTATCCTCAACCACCCTCAACTGATGAAACCCCGTGGCCAAGTCCAACTGAGAAAATACTGAAGCGCCAACCAACTGATCGAAAAGATCATCTATCCTCGGCAATGGGTGTCTATTCTTCTTTGTGAGCTTGTTGAGTTCTCTACAGTCTAAACAAAGTCTGAGGGACCCATCCGCCTTCGTAGCAAATACTACTGGAGCACCCCACTCTGATATGCTCCGTCTTATGAACCCCTTCTCAAGCAACTCCCTTACTTGCTTATGGAGTTCCCTCCTCTCACGAGGAGCCATGTGGCGCACTGGTAAAGATACCGGTTTAGCATTATCCACCAAATATATTCGGAAGTCAATCTCCCGCTTCGGAGGTAAGCCCTTCACCTCCTCAAACACATCCGGATATTCCCGGACCACTCTCATAGATTGCAAACTCTCGACCGAAGCGTCAAGCGATTCAAGATAACTTAGCATGACAGAGTCCATGGGATTACAAGAAATCTCGAGAGTGTTACCCAAGCGGGTCATGAGCCTAATAACTCTCCTTTCGCAATCAAGAACGGCACCATTACTGGATAACCAGTCCATGCCCAAAATCAACCCATAGCCCGTGAAGCCCAATACAAAAGCATCACATTTAAACTCAATGCTAAGTATAGAAATCTTCAAACCCAAACATATCATGGACAAATAAGTGGAGCCCCCAATTGGGTTTGAAACAACCAAGGGATCATCTACCAGACTGGTGTCTAAGTGCAGTAACTCAACTAATGATGATGAAATAAACGAATGCGATGCGCCTGAATCAAACAATGTACGGACAGGATGGTCAAATAGAAAAACCAGACTTTCAAAGGAAATAGTTCTACCTCTCTCCTGAATCGGTGGAACCGCGAGAGCCTGTACTTGCCCCCTAGCCTGACTCGGTGCCATAAGAGCTTGCACCTGTCCTCCTGAGGTAGATCCCGTTCTTTGCCCCTTCTTAGGGCAATCCTTCACTAAGTGCCCTGCTTCGCCACAGTGGAAGCAACCGGTCTTCTTCTTCTTGCGACAATCCTTGCTTAGGTGGCCAGGTGTCCCACAATTGAAACACTTCTTCTTCTTGCCCTTGCCACCGTTGCCTTTCCAACCTTTGCTTTGCTGTTGTTGAGGTCTCTTTTGATCTCCCTTCTTCTCGGGTGCCTTATTAGCATTAGGACCCTTCTCTTCCTCATACATGAGTGCCATGTCAACTAGCTTCTCAAAGGTGGCCCCCATAGGGATATGAGTCATAGCCAACCCATGCATAGGTTCATTCAAGCCTTTCACGAACCTCAAAGCCTTCTTCTCCGGTGTATTCACCATATCTAGGCCAAACCTTGCCAATTGATTAAACTTGTTAACATATTCCTTCACCGAAAGATTTCCTTGCTTCAGAGTCAAGAATCTTTCCATATACAAGTTTTCCTCCGCCCTTGAAAGAAACTTCGCCACAAATCTTTGCTTAAAATCCGCCCAAGAGTCAACGGGGCGTTCTCCATTAGTGACCTCCCACCAGAATGAGGCCTCTCCCTTTATTAACCAAGCAGCCAACTTGACTTTCTTCCCTTCTTCCATCTCAAAGATATCTATTAACTCTTCCACCTCTTTAAGCCAATCTCTAGCCTCCACAAAGGTTTCAGATCCTTGAAAAGGTTTCCCTCCCATAGCTTTAAATTCCTTGCAAGTCTTAGCAAAAGTATCCGTGCGAGGAGGAGGGGGAGGAGGAAGATCGGGTGCTACGGTTGGTGGAGGAATATTTGCTGGACCCGCAGTGGTGGCCCTAGCCTCCATCAATCTCCTATACCATACTGGTACCGTCACACCCTCCGGAAGATTAATATTCTCGGCCATGCTGAAACGAAAAAGGAAAGATTCAAAACGGAGAATTCGAAGGATATAGATATGGCTATTGGGGATTATGCTTTTCTTTCAAAAACCTTTCTCTTAAAAGACATGTTTTTGAAAATATCTTTTCCAAAAATGTTTTAGAAAAATAGTTTTCTAAAAATTTTATCTGTTCCGGTAACCTTTGCTCTGATACCACGTGTAACACCCCACGCCCGCTAGGGTCACTCACAAAGGGAATGCCATAGCATCGGTGGAGTATTTTAGTGAATATAGAACAGAAAAATTACAACAAGACAGATATAAATAGTACTTGAAATTTTAAAACATCATCTCATAACAGCGGAAATAAACATGTCTGGTTACATCATAAAACCACGATAAAAGTCAAGTACAATATCCATCAAAATAAAGAAGTACATAATCCCACTCTCTCATACAATAGCCATAACAAAAGAAAAGATAACTGGATAACTGGAGCTTTACATCTACCCAAGCTCCTAAAGACTGGAACAGCAATCCGATCAAGTTCTACTACCGCTAGGATCCACCGTAGGACCTGAGGGTTGGGAAAAGGATAAAAACAACGGGGTCAGACATAAGTCTGAGTGAGTCCTATAACTTTAACAATACAATCATTAAAGTAACCAGAGAAGACATAAACTTGACCTACGGTAATATCTGGGGATGAATGGCTACACTAAGCAGCTTGGTAGACTTAGGATAAACTAAGATACCGTCAGGACGCATCTACCCACCCAAGGATAATTACTAACTGCACCACACCAGTCCTTCCTACTTAAAGGTTGATCCCTTCCAAAGACTTAGAAAATTTCCCCAGTAGTTTCATGTACCCCTAGCCCACTACATAGGTGTCGTCTGCCCCTATCTCCACTAGGTGTACCCGGTAATTCTTACCCAGTAGTTTCGTGTACCCCTACATAGGTGCCGTCTGCCCCTATCTTCAATAGGTGTACCCACTACTCCCCAAGCGATCGGCTCCCTACCGTAGATACCCGTGCTGGTCCCACAGTGGGGTGTATCACTTCCCTAAAGTGGCTACCCAATACTAACGGTGCACGGCTTTATATCTACACGATGCAACAACGGCTTATCTACCAGCCCGGGCCCACACACGCATATGAAACCCGTTGGACTTGCGTTGCCACCGCTAACCCGTTTTGGCCTCTTATAATCAAGCCCAATATGCGTGTCCCGTCACTCGACTTGGGTCGAGCCCACAAAGATACGTTTGGGATATTGGTTGAAATGGGCCCCCACAAGCTACCCACTTAAGCTTGTCAAATATCTAGTGTATCCCACTTAACCCTTTAATCATGTTTAATTACATGTTTCCACTTGGTTAAGTATTCTAATCGTATTTTCTATTGCCACCCAAGGCAACCCACTAGATTCCACATGCCACCCAAGGCAACCACCAAAGTTCCTCATGCCACCCAAGGCACCCACTTAACCCCTCATGTCCCACTACATGCTATTATGGTTAAGTGTTTCTTAATTAATTAAGACCGTGATCTCCCGTAAAGACCTCCCACATTAGACTGGCTGTTATGACCGCCTGGTTAAGCCGGTAGAATCCGGGCAGTCTTACGTCATAACAGAGTCTAACCTCGTGTCTTTACCTTAATCACGTATTTAATTTATGGCTAAGACCTCTCACATTGGGCTGACATTTGTAGCAACTGGTTAAGCCGGTCGGGTCCGGGCAGTTTTACACTACAAATGAGTCCAACCTCGTGTCTTAGTCGATTAATTACACCTAATTAATCACCCCCATATTAATTATCCCTAATTAATATCAAGTTTTCCATAACATGGGTAGACCTAACTCAATAGGTAAATTCCCATGGGGTAGACCTAACTCAATAGGTAAATTCCCACTTATGGTAATTTATTTTTATGGTATGCTTAATCATACCCAAACATTCATTTATTAACATATTTACCAACCCCATCGTTCCCCACGTAAATCGTTCTCGTTACATGACATAATAAGGGGAAGATCATCACAAATATCATGGGTTTAGTATACAACTTTGTCATGGGTTAAGAGGATGTCAACTTGCGTATATGAGCATATATTAACCCAACTACATATAACCCAAACTTGCATATTATCATACACATGATTTGCATAACATGTTGCATATGAGCTTGCATATTATCATACACATATCTTGCATAACATGTTGAACTTGCATATAGGCATTCTCATAACTTGCATAACATGTTAAACATGCATTTAAGCATACACATAACTTGCATAAGCATTCACATACTTGCATAAGCATCCACATACTTGCATAAGCATTCACATACTTGCATAACTTGCATATCATGTCATTTAAGCATATACATATCTTGCAAAAGCATTCATATACTCGCATAAGCATGCATAACTTGCATATCACATAAATCTTGCATTTAAACATATACATGACTTGCATAAGCATCCATACACTTGCATAAGCATGCATAAACCAACTTATCAAATATGCATAAACATAGAACAACATAGAGTAACATATCATTATACATGATTCAAACTCACTAATCCGCATTTAAGACCATAGGTCTCATTACACCCAATCTACTTACTTTAACAATTGATGTTAAAGTGATAGAAACTCACCAAACTCAAGATTAGCAACCTTATGAAGTAGAATTAGTTGCTAATTATGAAGATAATGATGATTAAAGATTGATTAGAGAGGATTTATCTTGCAACTTTCTTCTTAGATTAGTGGAGGCTTCTCTTAGGATTTAATTTGGCGGCATGAGGCCGTTATTTCTATTTTTGGTAAGGATTAAGGTAGGTTTATGGTGTATTTATAGATTAAGAGAGTGTTTTAGGCCCTTGGATTAACCCTAGATTAATTTAGGTCCATTAGATTTAGGAAATCTCTAGAACCAGCCCTCCTAGCCAGCCTGAAACCCAACCTGGTGCAACCTGGTGCACCTAGGTTCACAGAACGGTGCCACCCTGTCGACAGGCAAGTCGACAGGCATGTCGACACCCCTGTCGACAGGCCTGTCGACATGGGTTGGGCGGGAAGCTTCCCGCCTGACCCCGCCTGGCCCATTCCAAATCTGAATATTTAAATTTTTAAATCTGTTTTAGTTTTGAATTTTTTGCAAACTTCATCGGGCCATAACTGGGCCATACGGACTCCGATTTTCGAAAACTCAGACTCTATTTCGCGTATTTTTCCGAGACGAACGCAATAACGCAGCCCGTTACCCCCAATTCCCACATCTGAGATTATTTATCCTGTAATAAGTGAATTTTAGTATTAACTAAAATTCGGGGTGTTACATTCAACCCAGCCATCTTCTCCAAAGATAGGATCTTAATAACTTCCCAATCTTCACCTTCTTTGGTTGGTGGAGCCTTTGCAAGATTACTATCCTCATCTTTGAAAAGAGAAGAGATTAGCCATCGCATTTCATCAAAATGTTTCTATTGTTGTTTGAACATCTTTATTTGACTTAGTTCGAGATGATGTTGGTTTCGTAGAATGATAGAAAGAATATTTTTGATAGAATTGAGTTTCTTCTAGATTTTCACTAAGATTATGAATAGGATTTGCCATGGATTTGATGAGAAATGATTAAGGAAAAAGGAGTAATGAAAAAATGAATTTTTTTTTGGAAGAAATGGACTTAAATTGGGTATGGAATTCGTTGGATTTTGAATGGACATGAGTAGTTATTATAATTTTAAAATTTGAAACATTTTGAAAATATGTCAGCTATATGTTGACATACTCTTTTTGTCATGTCGACATACTATTGTGTTATATTTAAAAAAATTGAAATTTTGAATTCTTTTGAACTCTGTTATATTATAATTAGTTTTATAGTTTTTCCAAAAACATAAAGATGATTTTATCATAAATAAAAACTCCATTCATTACTTGATAGAAAGAAAATACATCCAACTAATCAAGACATACCTTAAATATGAGATTTGAAAGCAAATACAATGAAATATATAAATATAGATTAAACTAGATGGCCTAGTTTTCGATTGATGATGAGGAAGGTGAAATTCCACGCTTTCTTCCTATCTTGACCATGAATTTGGATATTTTGGAAAGTCTATTGTTAAGCTTCTTTTGATTGTTGACGATTTTCACTTGATTTTGAACAATCATATCTTTGTAAATACGTTTAGAAGTTGGATACTCAATACTTTCCATAGAAGCCCCTTCTTCTTCTTCAACTTCCATTGGCTCTTGTTCCTTTTGCATTCGAGCTTGTTTGGCCTCGAATGTCTCATAAGGTTTGAAAGTGAGAGGAATTTGCAGATGAATGTTTGATGAGTCAAACACTTTTCTAGGGACAAATTCTTCTCCATGAAGATCAACATTAAAGTTTTTGAAAATACGAGTGAGATAAACACCATAGTAGAGAGTGTTTTCTCTAGTAGATAAATCTATGGGCTTTATTTCATTTAGAATCATTTCGGCCTAATTGATAATATATCCACTCATAATAGCAAAGAGAGACTTTTGGACTTTAAGAGTTGGATTATTGAAATTTTTGAAACGGGGAGTGATGGTATGTTGGAGGAGAAGGTTAACAATTCTTGCTTTTGGACGTAAGAAACGATTTTTGAATTCCATTGGAGCACCATCTTTGAAGATATCGTGATAGGTTTCCATATCAGTTTCTTCGATAGTAAAAGTTGAAAAATCCGAGCCCATGCTTCTACTATTTAGAATAGTGCCGAATAGTTTGGCAACGAGAACAATTTTAGTACCTTTGACACTACTCTAAATTTGGTTTTTGTTTCCTTCGTAAAATCCGCGATTGAGATTTGCATAGAACATCTTCACAAGATTAGGATAACATACTTCGTCGTTATCACGAGAGTCTATTAGACTCAACACTTCATTGTGTTCGAAAAGAGAAACAAGAACGTAAGAAGGAAAATCGCTAAAGATAGCGAAAGCACCTGGGTTAACTTTAGCATTTGCTAAATAGTTAGCATAGGTTTTGATGGCATCTTTGTCATTATGAAGATAGCCTTTGATGGTTTTGGTTATCTTCAATTTTTGAGATGAACTTGAGGAAGCCATTGAATTGATAATTTTGAAGAGAATAAATATGAAGAATATAATTTTGAGTTGTGAATGAAAGGTAGAAATGATAAAAATATATATATATATATATATATATATATATATATATATAGAGAGAGAGAGAGAGAGAGAAATTGAATGGATATGAATTAAATAGGCACAACTTTTCAGATTGAAATGACACCTTTTTAGACCTTGGGAGTTGTTGAAAAGATTGGAGGGAAGTATGAAAGTTTAAACTTTTGAAATTCAAAATTTAAATTTCAAAATTGGTTAGATATGTCGACATATACTTTTCTTTACGTCGACATACTTGACTTATTTCAAAAGGAAATTGGATTTTTATGTTTTGAAATATATTATCGATTTATATTTCAGGTTTAACGATTTCTTGAAATAATTCTAGTCCTAATAAACACTCAAACAATTTTATTTTACTAATTTATTGGTTATTTAATATTATATTATTATTTTGAATTTCAAATTTCAAAATTGAAATTTGAATTTCTAATTTCTAAATTTTGTTTTTAAGGTTTTAAATTCAAACCAAAACAAAAAAAGAAACAAAGCAATCATTTAACCAAATAAAATTAAATTTTAATTAATGCGTACCCGGTTTTTTGATCCTTTTCTTCATGTTTTTTTGAACTTTAAATTGCCGTAAAGCATATATCCGTATTTCTGGTTTCTGACTCTTCATCACTTGATGACGAATCTGAATCATCTAATGTTGCTACGTTTGCTTTCTTTCTTTTCATTGACGAATTGTTGTTGTCCGTTTGTTGAGTCGATTTATCTGGATATGGGCACATTTTCTTTATAAGGCTTTGTTTGTTGCAGTTAAAATATCATCCATCATTCATTTTTGAATTTCCTTGATTATAACTCTTCCTTTTATATCTTAGAAATCTTCTAAAATGATTTGTCATAAGCGTTGTTTCTTCATCATCTTCACTACTCGAGTCAGAATCATTTGTTGTTGCTTTCAGTGCAATAGATTTCTTTTCAGTTGATCTATTTTCTTTTCTTTTCTGTAATTGGACTTCATAAGACATCAAATTTCCAATTAACTCTTCAATCTTCATTTCATTGACATCATTGGATTCTTCAATAGCCAAAGTCTTTTGATCCCATTTTAAAGTTAATGAATTTAATATTTTTCTGACTTGATCTGCTTCAGAATAAGTTTTTCCAAGTGTTGTTAGTGGATGCACTATCTCTTGAACTCTGCAATATATATCTGAAATAGACTCATTCTCGTTCGTTTTGAATAATTCAAACTAATTAACTAACATGCCTATCTTAGTCTGTTTAACTTTACTAGTTCCTTCATGAGTAACTTGTAAAGTTCTCCAGGTTTCATAAGCTGTCTTACATACTGATACTCTATTAAACTCATTCCTATCTAATGAACAAAATAACATATTTATGGCTTTAGAATTGCTCTATGCAGTAGCCTTTTGTTCATTTGTCCATTGTGCAAATGCAGTTATGGGTTCAACATATTCATTTTGTGTAATATTCCATGTGTTTAGTCCTATTTACTATAAACAAATTTTCATTCTACATGCCCAATATAAATAATTAGTACTGTTAAACAATGGTGGTCTAACAGTGGATTGACCCTCTATAAAAGAACTATTATTGCTACCAGTGTTGGTTGCCATTATCACTATTTTCAAAAATCAGATTATGAACTTTTTGAAAGACCTTGCTTTGATACCAATTGTTAAGGAATGTGGAATGGATCGTTAAGGAGAAACAAACACTAGGGGGAGTGAATAATGTTTGTGTAGTGGCCCGAAAATCCGTACCAATTTGAGCAGACTAATATCCTACACATTCAAATCAAAGTGCACAAAAGTTCGGATCATTAATAGAAAGAAGTTAGAGGGTGAGATAAATAAGGTAGAACTAATAGAATAGAAGAAGAAGAATATAACTGAACAGAATCAGAGTAAACATGAAACTCACAGCAGAACGAATAAAATGTATTATATAACATAACTTTGAAATACAAAACTGTATTGTATATACATACCATTATCAGAGTACAATACATCATATTACAGCGGAAATAATCTCTAAACACTAGCGGTGAAGTCTTCTACTTTTAGCTCCTCCAAGTGTATCTGTAAAGCCCGAAATACTTGACTGCCCGTATAAATTTGGGCACCCAAGAGTTTAGGGAAAACACAAACAAAATAAACTCTGGGTCAGTCATGGGACTGGTATGAGTAAATTCCAACCATACTGTTTAACTTTGAAATCCTTCTGAAACAAAAAGATAATAGTAAGACCAACCCACACATAAACACAGACGGTTTTTACCTTACTATAACCCAAATCATTTTGATATCAAAATCCGGTGACAATATAATAATGTATAATCAAGTAAATAACCAAATAATAGAACGCTTGCATCTCACGCTCCACATATATAGTATAAAATCATAAACCGCAGGGCACTTATTGGAGATTGGATTCCAACAGACAAGGTATGGGAGCACCTTCCGATCAGTGTACTCTAGAGGGTGTACACCTGGGTTCAACAAGAACATCTTGCAACCCGACCACACATGACTGCCCACTCATTTAGCTTGAGCGTAGCGAATATATTATCACCCACAGTTGTTGGCCGTCCAACCGTCATCCGAAGATACAGAGTCAAAAAGAAGAACAAATAAGAATTTTCTCTAGATCGGTGAAAATACACCCTGCTTGGGTATGACCCAACTAGCAATTCTTCCTAGCCCAACTTTTGTTAATTCCTGGTTGTGAGGCTAGAGGCTACGTCTATCTTCAGAACATCTGATCACCATTCACTTTGAATGCCACATCGTCAAACCCGTCAATTCACTGATCGATTTCCAAAAATATCACGGGTATAAAAAGCTAAAAGGAACAAATTCCTCCGCCACCAGACGTAATACCTTTAAAAGATCAACCATTACGTGATTTGTTAGGTAGACTCTGTCAGACATTCGTCCATACAAGTTGTCCTGGGACTGGACAAACAGAAAGCACCATTCTGAACAGGACGACCCTTGCATTTCATTCCGTCTTCAATTATCTTCAGCATAATCTAATTCGCAGCGCTTATGTCTATACGGAGTGGTTTTTGGATAATAAATCCAACCGGTCTCTCTGTATTGACAACGATGGTCAATACACTTCAATAGTCGGTTATTTAACTATCGATGTAAAAACAAACATCCATTCAAATGTACAACCAAACATCACATAAACACTGGCCCTTTTATTTAATACTAACTTTCTAGTTTCCCATATTTTTATAAACTCTTCTTTGTTTCCCTTTATAACTAATGCAATACGCTGCTATATTCCCCTTTATACTAATCTAGATATAACAGTCACGCTTAAGCCTAGTCAACAACGTTATTTTATCGTTATAGTTCAACAATGCATATATAAAACAAAACAGTATATATAAATATTGAGGAATCCGGTTGGATTCCTCCAACCAGTTTCCCCCATCCACAGATGTTAGTCACAAAAATTAACACTAATTCCATACTAGGGAATATTAAAATCGATGGAATCGACATCCAACCACTGATGTGTATATATGCAACGATACATATATTTTTCAACCAATTTAATTGTAATCTAATCTAAATGACCATCACACACATTCAACCAATATTAAAATATAATTATAATATTTTAAAATAGATTAAAGTTAGTGATTTTACCCACCTTTGCGCGTTAACCGTTAAATAACGACTTGTGTCAGCCAATTTAACCAGGCATTTGATTTTTCCATGAAATTCCAATAGCTCAGTTTTCAGCCGCGTCGGTGCCATAACGTAGATTTCATCATTGCAAATCCATCGGATTTGGTTGCGTACAATTCCTTTTATTTCTTCTTTTCTTTTTCTTTAATCACTTTCCCTTAAACATAGTTGTCTGTAGATACTTCTTCTGTTAAAAATCGAACTGAAATCATAATTCCATGCCATACCTCAGATGCATCTTCTTGAACTTCGCAAATACCATGTCGATTTCGAGCTCCTCAATTCAACGGTAATAAAATGGGAACATGGAACTGGATTCACAGTAAAGATCACCCAAAGGTTCACAACAGAATCCTCTTAATGCCACCAACACCAGTAAAACAACTTCATTACTTCACCACCTTTTCTCTTACTTTATTTAATGGTCCGAACCCGACCCATGCATGTAGTCCCTTCACACCAAATGTGGTAGCATCTATCTTCCATACACCAGCTCCATGTCTTCATGATGAGCAAGTAACTTCCCTTTTTAGTATTCCACGTGACCATTATCCCCCTTACATACAAACAAACACCATTTACTCCAATCTGCGACTACACTCTTCTTCCAGCTCACTTGTTCGAACTCCACAGTCCATGGCCGCACATTCCAAACAAGCCAAACCGCATGCAACTGAAACCACTTTAGCTCAAGGCTTCTTCCCTGAACAATGACGCGGCTCTTGTTGTCTGCATGGCCGTGTTTCGTCATCTCTGGTTCTTATTGGAGATGTGCCTTCTGGTAAAAATTCATAGGTGCAAATGTATAGTTTATTTTCATAATAATATCACAGTAGTATCTCCTATTTCATACCTATATTATTTAAACACCCATGTCAATGAGACCTCCCTACATCATTCTGAAGCCTTGATCCAATTCGCCGCGCTACCCCTTAGCCGAACTACTCCAATCCCCATACTCTAGTATTCCTAACTCTCGTGCCCTGTAATGTCCCGTATTTTTTGGCCATTTATTTGAAATATTTTATTTAATTAAAATATTGATTTGAGTTTAAATAATGGGATTTGACCGTTTTAAATTTGAATATTTAAATTATATAAATAATATAATAATAATTTATTTTCGGGATATTTGGAAAATGCTGAATAGGCTGTATAATGTGAACAGACGATTTAAAATGGTTTAATATCATTCATATTGAAATTTTGGTGGCGATTTCATTTTTAAAACGACGTTATAACGTTTAATTTATAATTTAATTATAAAACGAGCTACAGCGGCGCGGTAGTTCGTAATTTGGCGGTTTGAACTTTAAACGGCTATATAGGGTCCAATGTGAGTCGGATTTTCTTGAAACAAGAAACGTTCAAATCTGTTGGATAATAATTTTCTAATGAAAGAGAAAAATCGAGTTTTCGTGTTGTAGATTTTATTTTATGTTCAAATCAAATTTTGAAAAGGTCGCTGTGGAATTGCTTTATAAATCATAACGTTTATTTATATTAAATAAAGGGTTTTTAAATTTTTATAATATCGATTTGGCCTGGAATTCAACCCGGGATATTTTATCTTGGTAATATATGAAATTCTGGTCGTATATGGCCAATTTCAATATTTTTTTATTATTATACTAAGGTATTTTAAAATTGGTTTATTTTAGTTGAATTAGACAGTTATAAAAGGGACTTTATTCAAATGACCTTCGTTTTCGACGAAACAAATTTTGTTGAGACCGTGACAGTAAATTATTGCTAGATTTCAAGTTGTGCGTCAATCGGGGTTATTCTGTGAGCGTGGCCAAATAAAATACAAATAAAAATGACCATTTGAACATGAACGAGGGCTATTTGAGCAAACGAACTCGGAATTCGACGAAACAAGTTTCATTAGGACCGTATCGTCAAAATATACTATGTCGTCCATTCGCATCTCGAATGGGGTTTGTATGTGAGCATAGGAGCGAATAAACAACCTTCAAAATTGTGATAGACATGAAATAAAGATCGTTAGTCAACATCACTTGTCATGTCAGTTTAAAATAATAATTTTCCAACTTTATATACCCTATTTCTCAGCCTAAATTTCAGAACTTCCATCCAAAACATTTTTCCACTTTTCAGAATTTTGGCAAAAAGCCCTCCTCCACGAAATAATTTATATTTTCAATCCTGTCGAGAATTAGTTGAGGGAACCTAAAGCAAAGCTGTGGATCAGGTCCAGATCTACCTATTGTAAAAATCCGGGGTGAAACGGCCGCCTGATGTGGCGGGAAATCTTGAAGAACGGAGAAAATCTGATTTCGTTTTTAGGGGTTTTCTGGCAATTTGAGATGACGGATGATGTTAGGACCAAAGACAGACTTGTAGAGGACTGGGAGGTGGTGGTTTTCTACTTTAAGTCGAGGGTCTGAAAGAGGCTGAGGTAGCGGAAAAACTGAGATGATTGGAATATTCTGTTTTGAGGTTTTTCACAAAGCTAAAATCGGAAATTTCCATTTTTCCGGCGGTCGTGGCGATATCAGGTGGAAGGGGCTGAAGGGCGACGGTGCTGGAAGGTGAGGGGGTTCGATTGGTGGTCGTCTGGTCGGAGTTGGATGTCGGTGGTGGCGGAATTCGAGGAATGAACAAATTCCGTTCATGGCGGAAATTAAGGCGATGGAGGAAGTTAGGAGGCAGGGGGGTTTGGGACGTTGGCGCTGCTCTGATGGGGGATGACGGCGGTGGTGCCAGGTTGGGGTCCGGAGGTCTGAAGTGACGACGCGGTGAAAGATTTGGGGTGGAGCGGTTCGTTGTTGGTGAGCAGGAAGAACCATTGAGTTTGGGAGAATCAGAAAAGGGAAAACGCGTATCCAGAGTGATTAAGGATCTGACGTGGACAACATTAAGTAAGGTAATAATTAGTTTAATAATTAATTAATAATTAGTTTGTTTGTTTTCATTTAATGATTATAAATTTAAAATCGTGATAACTTTTACATACTTTAACGGATTTCAGCGAAACTGGATCTGTTTGGATCACAACGACGAGCCCTAAACGATGGCTTTGACTAGGCACTGATCTTACGCAGTTAAAATTTCAGCTAATTTTGAATGTTCGTTTCAAATAAAATGGAACAAATGCGTCAACCATCGACTGAATAATCCGGTGAGTTAATTCTCACACCTTCTGGAATCCTATGATGTGGTAAATTCATATTAAAAAATAATTTACCATTTAAAAGTATAAATTGGTTGATTGGTTGTTATGGACATTATTGGTTGTTTGATTGGTTGGTGTTTTTCGGCATTTAAATGTGTTATATTATTGAAATTTATTTCATATATTATTATGAAATGTATAACGAGCTGTGATGCAGGGAAGAACAGGTTGGAGGGATCTGACCGGATTCCTCAAATATTATATATTTTGTTGGTTTGCTTTATATTGTTGATATTTGAACTGATTGAACCCCATATTGTAGATAAACCTGTTTGATTGTGATGGTTGAATAAATATTCACCTGTGTTGTGTTTAAAAATCAATCGACAGTATTGATAGGGTAATTGGCAGTGAATGGACATAAACGTGTTGTTTTAGACGTCGTTCGACCGTTCGATGAAACAACGCAGTTTTAGAGTTATAAATTATTTTATAACTGAACTGAAGCTTTCCAGTCATTTTATATAAGTAATAAAAATAGAAATTTATAAATAAATAATTTAATCAAGTTTATAAAAGGAATTATTGAAATGGTTTATGCAAGTTAAAGGTAGCAGAAACCCAAAGATTTACATACGGGTTGGAAAAGTAGAATAATTGTATTTTAGTACAATTAAATAGTGTTTTTAAATTAATTAAGTTATTTAATTAATTTCAAAGGGGAAATGAGGATTAACTTAGTTAGTCGTTAACTGATAGGTATGGTTGACAAAAATCAACCGTTTAAAACTGATAATTGAATTAATTTGATCTTCTAGATATTCGTTAAATTAACGAATAGTGTTAAATATTAGTTAATCCTCGATTAACTATAAATTAAAGTAATTATTGAATTGTTTAGTGTTAATATAGTTAATTATTATTTAATAAGCTTTTGAAAGTGATAATGATCATATTCATTGTTAATAGCAAAGTTAATTATATCTAATATAGTAAATAATAAAGTTAATTAATATTCTAATTAACAATAATTAAAATGATGACTTTTAGTTGGAATTCAACTAAGAAAGGGTTTAAGTCGCGATGAAGTTTAATCTAAAAGGCGATAAGAGTTTTATGAGAGATTTATAATCCAAGTTTCAAATGAGACTTGTAAATAAAGTTTATAAGTAAATATGGAAGTTTTAAGTAAGATTTTACTCAAATTTTGAATTAAGTGATATGAATGCAAGAGAAATGAAATCCTTAAGGGATATGAATAAATTGATTTGTATTAGACTGACATATGGTGATGATTCTAGAATAAAATATAAGAAGTATGATTTAAGTTAAAAGTGGTGTCCGTGGACATTCACTTAATCAAACGAATTTAGTAAGGAGGTTATATCGAAAGGAGATTTCAAATGAAAGAAACGGGTTATAAAACCAGATTGGAAATCAAGGTGATAAACGAGATTTGAATATTAGTGGTTAAGTGACGAACTGATATTATTCTGAGATAAGAACATTGTCGATCAAGGTCTAAGAGGTAAATAAAATACCCCAACTTAAACGACGTCACTATTATCGAGGAATGATATTAGTTTGGGACGAGTGAAGGTGTTGAAATTGGTTTTATCCTGTATGAAGAATATTGGACATTAATACGAGATTTTGGAATATAAAGGATACTTAAATATTAGCTGCAATGTAAATAAAATATTTGGTTTAAATTTTATAAGTCGACGTTTACCTTGCCATATCAGAATTGGTAACGTGTTAATACCATTAAGTATTATATATATATATATATGTATATATCGAGATATTCGAATATAAAGAAAAAGGAAAGGAAAGTTTTAAAGAAATATATCGATATTTCAAAAAGGAATGGAGAGAGGGGTATATACGTATATACATACTCGGAAATACTTAAAATAGTTTTTGTTAAAAATTGAGAATAAATATAAGGATTAATTTTATTGAATGTATTAAAGGTTGATTTACCATGTATTTAATTGTAAATAGGCCAGGTAGTGCCAAATACTGAATCAGCAAACTCATATTCACACATTTGTTCTTTGATAGTTAAATCCCCGACTATCAAACCTGACCAATACGATTGTTGGTACGGAAAGACCGGTACCAAATTTATATTCGAAAACCCTTCCGAACAGCAAATACGCGAAGATGCGGATCAAGACAGAGAAATTGAAGACCGTAGATCTTCACAAATGGAAGGACTACTCGTCGAATTACTCTGGCTTGTAACCAGAGTTATTTGATTTGTGATTCTGTCGTAGTTGAAATCTACGGATTGCAAGAACTACTCGCTACAGATCCTTAGGGTGATTCCTATATAAGGATGCGGTAGGAGGGTGCCTTCGGTTCATCTTGTTTCTGGATGACTTGTATGGGAGAGTGTCTACAGAGTATTTCCAAAGGGGTCACATACGTTGATTTCTTTAAACATATTTCTATTGATGGCGAAGAAGGTCGTACACCTTCTCTTAGCTTACCGCGGAGTATTTTTGTGGACATCGACTAGTGATATCTGGCGGATCTGAAGATGTGGGACTCAAAGTGAATGGTGGCCAGATGTTCTCAAGAATAAAATTCTAGCCTCGGGCCTCATCAATCGGGAAATGACAAAATCGGGCAGGCAACATGGCTATGTGGGTCGCTCCCATTAGGGTGTATAATCACCTATCTAGATGTGACAACAAGGAATTTCGCTCGGTCCGAATCAATCGCTAAACCGATCTAGACCGTTAGAAACGCCTGATGTTTTGAGAACACGACAAAATAGAACGCAGACGGAAGAACATTTCATTGTTAATTACAACAATTCCATCAGAATACAAGAATATACAGAGTATAAATGAATAAATATTACATAGAAATATCAGAGATTTAAATTACATTTAAATACATGGACGCAGAAAAATAATACAATACACAACTAGAAGAGATATACGGATACAAAGCTTTCCGGATATCATTCCAACTGTAAACCAGGATCCTATGAATATAAATCTGCAAAACCAAAACTACTAGCTGCCCATGTCAAAATAAGGGCACCCAGAGTTTAGGTTAAAACAATAAACTCCAGTTCAGTCATGGGACTGGTGTGAGAACTAAAACAGTCATTAATCTTTATTTTAAAATTAGGTAAATCAAGGGACCACGCCGTATAACACGGAACGGATTTCCTCCCAAGAACACCACTGCATAAAACAACAGCGCAATGCTAAATAAAGAACAATGAAGCTATTATAAGACCCAGGTCCCATCACATAGTGCAACGCAAGTCAGAGGATAGCGTTTTTACCTTATAATAGCCAAGAATGCTTGATACGTTTAAAACAAATCATTTGATACTATTATAAGTGCATAGTGTATAAAACAACTTCAAATCATAAGTATCAATCATAGGCGGCATGAGCGTCCCATGCCACTATGTCGCCATATATAAGTTTACAAATAAAACCGCAAAGTCACGTATTTGGAAATTGGATTTCCATCTATGAACCGAGGCAAAAGATAGTCCTCTACCGATTCGAGACAATCTAGCCCATGTCTCAGGAACAGCCGCAGCTGCCCCATGGATCGTCAGGGCTGGTCCACCGATGTGGATTATTATGCCTGAACACTATGTCTCCCCGCCCTATGGGGCGTAAATGAGCCAACGAATGACTCCATCGGTCCCGGATCGACCGATATATCTGAGGCGCCTTGCAACAACAACAACCACAGAAGTCAAACTCGTCAGGGCGTGTTAAACCACTGACACCACTTCTAGCTAGAATGAAACGCATGTCCTCCCTGATGTCCTCTCCCGTTTCTGGTTCACAACCGGGGTGTGAGGCTCGCGAATTCACGTTACACAAAGCTATGCCACACAGGTCGTGCTTTGATTATCAACCACAAGACTATGCTTTTCAACGGAAGCCTTGATCCATTGCCACTTAGGCATGCCACATAGGCAATTCACCCCATGCGTTTGATATCTATCAACATATAACCCCTGAGCTCGTACGTCTCAGAGAAGGGCGTTAAGCAAGAGATTAAATTCTTCGCCACCAAACAGATATATATTTAATAGAAATCAATCACACAGACTAAAATCCAATGTCAGATACACAGTCCATTTACAAGTTCGTTCTGGGTCTGAACGAAACCGGAGGCACCTAGTACCCCGCATATCCATCGATCTCCAAGTACGTCTGGACGATCACCAACTGTTTCCATCTTCTTGGGTGTACGGCCCAATCAAGATCATCAGTAATTATCCAAACGACGTGAAGACCTCCGGTCTTCGACCACCGTCTTCATCTTCGACACCACGTCGAATCAGTTATTCAGAATGGGATAAACCCGGTCTTTCTGAATAACTCGCGTATATACTAAACAAGTGTTACACAAACACAACATACGCCTCATTCCAATTCAGAATATTCTTTTATTCAAATATTTCTATACTTTGGGAAAAGTTCCCATTAATTTTATCAAAGATAAATTCTTTAAATTTATTCTTTAATATGCTTTTGAATATCAATTCAAACTAGTCGGGATTAGCGAACCACACCGAAGTAATCATTTATTTTAATTTTCCAATCCCAACCTATTCATCCCATGAAGTAAAACTGGTAATACTTCATATCTAACACCACGGTGTTATCGGGAAATTCAATTACCCATTTCACGTTCAAATCTACTTAAAGAGTTAACTATCGCCTGGAGCAAAACTGGTGATACTCCATTCTCGATCATTTCAATCTAATTAAAGATTCATTAAAACTCCACTTAGTTTTAATCTTCACAGAAATCAATATCCTGTCTTTAACTGGGTTAAAGAACCGATGTCATTTAAAACATGGCCCACAATAAACCCAAAATCACATCATTAATTATCGGGTTAAAGAACAAGTGTTATTTAAAACACTGTTCACGATAAACCCAAAAATCAATACCAATTCAATTCCAATTAAATATTATTTAATTGGTACACTTCATTAAATCCAAATAAAAAGATTTAATCTTTTCCTCAGCTGGGCTTAAGAACGGCGTTAATGAAGACACCATTCACGACAAACCCAAATCACATTTGATATTAAATACAAGGCTCTGAATAGAAAATATATCGTCTTATATTCAATATCAAATTCTACGACCAACAAATATCGTATTGGAAATAACGATATATATATATATATATATCTTTCAAATTTCCATAACAACATCTGTATGATCACAAAATCCAATCATCGAAATATTCCGAAGACAATTTCAATTCAAATCCATTCCAATGCAATTATTGGAAATTCTGGTTATTTTCAAAACCACTTCAAATCCAATTTATTAATTTAAAATAGAATTATAATTCTAGTTCAAAACTAGTTCATTTCGATAAAAATCTATTTTTATCCTTTCAAATATGGAGTTTTTCATCCCAATTCTTCCCAAATCATTTCTTGTGATTTTACACAATTTGTTACTATTTTTAATAATTTTATCAAGGCCCGTACAGTCGATTTCCATCAACGGCCAACGAACTGCCCTTACAACTGCCTTATCCAAATTTGATTTGGAAATAATTCCAAATCCAACCGTTAGATTTCAAATTTCCAATATTTGTTAGAAAGCTCTTTTCGATACGAACTCAACGGTTCTGGTTCTAGGAGAATCCGATGGTCAGATCTCCCGCAATACCCGTTCGAAGTCAATGGTCGAAATTCGCGAACTACCGCGGCACGGCGCGTTCTATTCAGGCCATTATATAATATATATAATATATATAATATATGCTTCGTCGATTTCCTTTTTAAACGCATTCTACAAATCGTTTTTAAATTCGTTTTCGAAACGATTTCTACTTCATTTCAAATTCAAATCAAAATTGAATTTTTTTCCTTATAAATTCGTTTTAAATTCATTTCAAATTGATTTCAATTCAGATTGATTTCTAATTAAATTTCAGTTCGTTTTCAATTGAATTAAATTTCAATTCGAATTTATTTATATTCAATTTCAATTCGAATTCATTTATATTCAATTTCAATTTGAATTTCAAATATCAGATTTTGAAATCACTTTCGATATTCATTATAAAATGAATAAAATCGATATAAATATCGTTCACGTCAAAATGGCGTTAATCTAATCAACACGGCTTCATATATTTATATTTCCAAATATTCTATTTCAAATATTTCTATTTCAAATATTTCCTTTTCAAATATTTCTATTTCAAATATTTTTATTTCAAATATTTCTATTTCAAATATTTCCTTTTCAAATATGGAATGAGGCCCAATCAATTACCATATAATGTTAATTATATGGATTTTCTACAACACGTGTATACAATAACAACGATGAATAATCAACCATCATCCAAAGTGCATTATACACTGTATAAGCATCAAATATAAATATTCAATGCTTATAACAGTCTGTCAATCAATCAATCGACAAACAACTAAACGATCGGGATTAGTGTACGTCAAATATCATCCCAATACCCGTGTGGAGTTTCAAACAATCAAACACAGATTTTATTTGTGCAGTTGGGCAATGTGTAAAATTTATCGTCCCAATCAATATCAGTCAAATGTGTGTATATAAACAAATCGTCCGACTTGTTTATTTTTATTTCATTTCATATACACGTTAAAAATTCTAATTTAACTATAAAATATTTTAACTATATAAATATTTTATTTCATTTCACATCACATCACACAATCAACTACACATCAAAATCAAACAAACAAGCATACAAACCGTCCATGGTCTATGGATGATGGGTGTCGGGTGCTAGTAAACACCGTCTGCAACCTAGTATATATTTATATAACTAGAAAGTAAAATCAAAGGTGAGGAGTTCTCACCGATAGCTAATCCAATCCCATGACTCTTCTTTGTAGAAATCTTCGCCGTTCTCGCCTCTTGCCACTTTCTTTGCCCGTATTCTCTTCATATGTAAAAATCTCAATTTTACTTCGCTATTCAATACATAAAAATCGAATTTTTACTTCGCTATTCAATATATAAAAATCGAATTTTTAATTCACTATTCAATACATAAAAATCGAATATTTACTTCGCTATTCAATACATAAAAATCGAATTTTTACTTCGCTATTCAATATATAAAAATCGAATTTTTACTTCGCTATTGAATATATAAAAATCGAATTTTTACTTCGCTATTCAATATATAAAAATCGAATTTTTACTTCGCTATTCAATATATTAAAATAGAATTTTTACTTCGCTATTCAATATATAAAAATCGAATTTTTACTTCGCTATTCAATATATAAAAATCGAATTTTTACTTCGCTATTCAATATATAAAAATCGTTCCTTCATATCTAAAAATCTCGTCTTTTACATACTAAAAATCTCACCTTTCACTTTCTGAAAACCTCGCCTTTCACTCTAACAAAAATATGGTTTTTCCTATAACAAAAATATGTTTTTTTTTTCCTTCACAAAAATTTCAGTTTTTATCCTACTCATTACATATAAGATAAGTAATCAAATTATATTAAATTAGTAAAAACTTACTGGTCATTTTCGTTTGGGTGGTGGATGCTCGCCGGGGAGGGGGTTTCCTGGCGTCGGAATAGGGTGGAAGAAGAAGAAGCAGCGGCCGCAGCAGGAGGGGGGTATCGCGCATCATTCGAGGTAGGGGGTATCGCGTGCAGCAGGAGAGGGGGGTATCGCGTGGCGCAGCAGGAGAGGGGGGTATCACGTCGCAAGAGGGGGGTGCGCGGTCGGCAGCAGGTGGGGGGGGTGCGGTCGGCTGCAGGAGGGGGGGTGCGGTCGGCTGCAAGAGGGGGAAGTGCGCGGTCGACTGCTAGGGTATTTTTTTTTACTTCTGAAAAGTAACGGGGGAAGAGAAAGAAAGAAAGGGGTGTTTTGTAATTTTTTTATTTTAATTATTTTCAATTTCAAAAAGCAACTTTTAATCTCGACCTCGAAATCGAACCCACCGTCTGTTGTCTGTAGCTAATTACCCCCATTCCGAACACAATCAGATATGTATTGTAAGCTGATTCGGTTGTTTCGATCAGTATCCGTCAAAATCAACATATAACTCTATATATTGAATTTGAACGCGCATTTCAATTTACTGGGGTCACATACTAACTCGAAAAATTCTAGAAAAATATTTTCTAGCTTCATATTGACGATACGGTCCTAACAAAACTAATTTCGCCAAATTCTGAGACCGTTTGAAAAATGGTCATTTTCCAGTCGATTAAAATCAACTGAAACTGGTCAAACGCATTTACCTTTGCCATGCTCACATATTGATTCGAAATATTATGAAATTTGAAACCTAGCAATAACTTTACATCACGGATCCAACAAAAGTGGTTTCATCGAAATCCGAGGTCGTTTGCAAAATTCCCATTTTTAAGGGCATGAATTCCATAGCGACTATTCTGAAAATTCATTTGGACGTATCTTTTGATTCCCGCTATGAAATTTCGATTTTCCAGATTCGTTGGAGAGATATCCTCAAATAGATCCTAATATTTTTGGTTTCACTAAAATCCGGTTTGTTTTGCACCCGGTACGTTCAATTGAAGTTCGAAATCGAATTATCGAACTACCGCGCCATTTTCAATTCTATTTATAATTATATATAATTATTTATATTCCAACGTCGAGCTATATAAATATATACGTTCGAATTATATTCAAAATAAATTTCTCGTCGATATTATTTAAAATAATTCATTTTAAATAATCAAAATTCGCTAAAATTGCCAAAATAAAAATTTTTCGTCCCCGAAAAGGAACGAAGCCGAAAGTTGTTTCACAAATCAACTCAACTTTCATTATTTTGATTACGGCTTAAGTTCTTCAACTTTTCAGTTTCTAAGAACTTTTCAAATTTTTCAAAAATTTGGCTAACACCCTAAAATTTCGAAAAATTTCGCCATAACCTCCCCTGCACCGGGAGCACGGGAAAATCCCGAAATTGCCATACAGGCCTCTGATCTCAAAAAGAAAAAGAAAAAGCCAAGCGGCTAGCCAATCGGCTCATAAAATCATCATCACCTAAACAAAATAGTAAATTATGATAAACATGTACCTATTTGTCAGGCAAACAAATTTTATTCTCTGCTCTAGCCTCCTTGCTTTGACCTGTTCAATGTAAGTACATGTATATGCATGCAAATGCGACCAATTTTCAATATAACTCACATTTTGATTCTATTAGGCGTAATGGTTCAAAATTTCAAACAAATAACCAAACAACACAAACATCAATCAATTAGTTGGTTATCATTTCAAATGCATAACTTTGATACATAGTCAAAAAAGTCAGATTTTTGATGCCAAATCACAACAATAGGCCCTATCTAGTTTCGGTTCTCACACCAGTCAATTGGAAATATATAGAAATCTCACTTTCATCGCTCGAAAATAAATACTAGCGATGGTGCCCCACCACCAGAATTATCCCCGGGCACTAGAGGGATTCTTTATCTACCCAGTATATTAAAACTTCGAATACACGTTTGCAAGACATATATACAAAATCTTTTATATTGGATTGTCCCAATTCAGTATAAAATAAATAATCAACTACGAATAAGTGATTTAAATTTCAAAACAAAAATTGTTTTCATTTTAAAAAATATACCCTTCACACTCGTTCTAGGATACTAATGATCCCATCTCTAACGAGTCATTCTCATTGGATATTACTAATCCAATATCTGATGAATTCTTTCGTATGGTTCTAACGTGTCTTGTTCTCTGAGCTTTGTAAACCAAAGCTCTGATACCAACTATGACAACAAGAAATTTCGCTCGATTCGAATAAGTCGCTAAACCGATCTAGACCGTTCGAAACGCTTGATGTTTTGAGAACACGATAAAATAGAACGCAGACGGAAGAACATTTCATTGTTAATTACCACAATTCCATCAGAATACAAGAATATACAGAGTGTAAATGAATAAATATTACACAGAAATATCAGAGATTTAAATTACATTTAAATACATGGCAGCGGAAAAATAATACAATACACAACTAGAAGAGATATACGGATACAAAGCTTTCTGGATATCATTCCAGTTGTAAACCAGGATCCTGTGAATATAAATCTGCAAACCAAAACTACTAGCTGCTCGTGTCAAAATAAAGGCATCCAGAGTTTAGGTTAAAACAATAAACTCCAGGTTAGTCATGGGACTGTTGTGAGAACTAAAACAGTTATTAATCTTTATTTTAAAATTAGGTAAATCAAGAGACCACGCCGTATAACACGGAACGGGTTTCCTCCCAAGAACACCAGTGCATAAAACAACAGCGCAATGCTAAATAAAGAACAATGAAGCTATTATAAGACCCATGTCCCATCACACAATGCAACGCAAGCCGGAGGATAGGGTTTTTACCTTATAATAGCCAAGAAGGCTTGATACGTTTAAAACAAATCATTTGATACTATTATAAGTGCATAGTGTATAAAACAACTTCAAATCATAAGTATCAATCATATGCGGCATGAGCGTCCCATGCCACTATGTCGCCATATATAGGTTTACAAATAAAACCGCAAAGTCACGTATTTGGAAATTGGATTTCCATCTATGAATCGAGGCAAAAGATAGTCCTCTACCGATTCGAGACAATCTAGCCCATGTCCCAGGAACAGCCGCAACTGCCCCATGGATCGTTAGGGCCGGTCCACCGATGTGGATTATTATGCCTGAACACTACGTCTCCCCGCACTATGGGGCGTAAATGAGCCAACGAATGACTCGATCGGTCCTCGATCGACCGATATATCCGAGGCGCCTCGCAAAAGCAACAACCACATACGTCAATCTCGTCAGGCCGTGTAAAACCACTGATGCCACTTCTAACTAGAAAGAAACTCATGTCCTCCCTGATGTCCTCTTCCGTTTCTGGTTCACAACCACGGTGTGAGGCTCGCGAATTCACGTTACACAAAGCTATGCCACACATGCCGTGCTTTGATTATCAACCACAAGACTTTTCTTTTCAATTGAAGCCATGATCCATTGCCACTTAGGCATGCCACATAGGCAATTCACCCCATGCGTTTGATATCTATCAACTTACAACCCTTGAGCTCGTACGTCTCAGAGAAGGGCGTTAAGCAAGAGAATAAATTCTCCGCCGCCAAACAGATATATATTTAATAGAAATCAATCAAACAGACTAAAATCCGATGTTAGACACACAGTCCATTTAAAAGTTCGTTCTGGGTCTGAACGAAACCGGAGGCACCTAGTACCCCGCATATCCATCGATCTCCAAGTACGTCTGGATGATCACCAACTGTTTCCATCTTCTTGGGTGTACGGCCCAATCAAGATCATCAGTAATTATCCAAACGACGTGAAGACCTCGGGTCTTCGACCACCGTCTTCATCTTCGACACCACGTCGAATCAGTTATTCAGAATGGGATAAACCCGGTCTTTCTAAATAACTCGCGTATATAATAGACAAGTGTTACACAAACACAACATATGCCTCATTCCAATTCAGAATATTCTTTTATTCAAATATTTCTATACTTTGTGAAAAGTTCCCATCAATTTTATCAAAGATAAATTCTTTAAATTTATTCTTTAATCTGCTTTTGAATATCAATTCAAACTAGTCGAGATTAGTGAACCACACCGAAGTAATCACTTATTTTAATTTCCCAATCCCAACCTATTCATCCCATGAAGTAAAACCGGTAATACTTCATATCTAACACCACGGTGTTATCGGTAAATTCAATTACCCTTTTCATGTTCAAATCTACTTAAAGATTTAACAATCTCTTGGAGCAAAACTGGTGATACTCCATTCTCGATCATTTCAATCTAATTAAAGATTCATTAAAACTCCACTTAGTTTTAATCTTCACAGAAATCAATATCCTGTCTTTAACTGGGTTAAAGAACCAATGTCATTTAAAACACGGCCCACAATAAACCCAAAATCACATTCATTAATTATCGGGTTAAAGAACAGGTGTTATTTAAAACACTGTTCACGATAAACCCAAAAATCAATACCAATTCAATTCCAATTAAATATTATTTAATTGGTACACTTCATTAAATCCAAATAAAAAGATTTAATCTTTTCCTCACCTGGGCTTAAGAACAACGTTAATGAATACACCGTTCACGACAAACCCAAGTCACATTTGATATTAAATACAAGGCTCTGAATAGAAAATATATCGGCATATATTCCATATCAAATTCTACGACCAACAAATATCGTATTGGAAATAACGATATATATATATATATATATATATCTTTCAAATTTCCATAACAACGTCTGTATGATCACAAAATCCAATCATCGAAATATTCTGAAGACAATTTCGATTCAAATCCATTCCAATGCAATTACTGGAAATTCTTGTTATTTTCAAAACCACTTCAAATCCAATTTATTTATTTAAAAATAAATAGAATTATAATTCTAGTTCAAAACTAGTTCATTTCGATACAAATCTATTTTTATCCTTTCAAATATGGATTTTTTCATCCCAATTCTTCCCAAATCATTTCTTATGATTTTACACAAATTGTTACTATTTTTAATAATTTTATCAAGGCTCGTACAGTCGATTTCCATCAACGGCCATCGAACTGCCCTTACAACGACCTTTTCCAAATTTGATTTGGACATAATTCCAAATCCAACCATTAGATTTCAAATTTCCAATATTCGTTAGAAAGCTCTTTTCGATACGAACTCAACGGTTCTGGTTTTAGGAGAATCCGACGGTCGGATCTCCCGCAATATCCGTTCGAAGTCAATGGTCGAAATTCGCGAACTACCGCGGTGCGGCGCGTTCTATTCAGGCCATTATATTATATATATAATGTATATAATATATGCTTCGTCGATTTCCTTTTTAAATGCATTTTATAAATCATTTTTAAATTCGTTTTCGAAACGATTTCTAAATCATTTCAAATTCAAATAAAAATTGAATTTTTTTTCCTTATAAATTCGTTTTAAATTCATTTCAAATTGATTTCAATTCAAATTGATTTCTAATTCAATTTCAGTTCGTTTTCAATTCAATTCAATTTCAATTCAAATTTATTTATATTCAATTTCAATTCGAATTCATTTATATTCAATTTCAATTCGAATTTCAATTCTTTTCAAAATATCAGATTTTGAAATCACTTTCGATATTCATTATAAAATGAATAAAATCGATATAATTATCGTTCACATCAAAATGGCGTCAATCTAATCAACACGACTTCATATATTTCTATTTTCAAATATTCTATTTCAAATATTTCTATTTCAAATATTTCCTTTTCAAATATTTCTATTTCAAATATTTCTATTTCAAATATTTCTATTTCAAATATTTCCTTTTCAAATATGGAATGAGGCCCAATAAATTACCATATAATGTTAATTATATGGATTTTCTACAAGACGTGTATACAATAACAACGATGAATAATCAACCATCATCCAAAGTGCATTCTACACTGTATAAGCATCAAATATAAATATTCAATGCTTATAACAGTCTGTCAATCAATCAATCGACATATAACTAAACAATTGGGATTAGTGTACGTCAAATATCATCCCAATACCCCTGTTGTGTTTCAAACAATCAAACACAGATTTTATTTGTGCAGTTGGGCGATGTGTAAAATTTATCGTCCCAATCAATATCAGTCAAATGTGTGTAAATAAACAAATCGTCCGACTTATTTATTTTTATTTCATTTCATATACACGTTAAAAATTCTAATTTTAACTATAAAATATTTTAACTATATGAATATTTTATTTCATTTCACATCACATCACACAATCAACTACACATCAAAATCAAACAAACAAGCATACAAGCCGTCCCTGGTCTGTGGACGACGGGTGTCGGGTGCTACTAAACACCATCTGTATCCTAGTATATATTTATATAACTAGAAAGTAAAATCAAAGGTGAGGAGTTCTCAACGATAGCTAATCCAATCCCATGACTCTTCTTTGTAGAAATCTTCGCCGTTCTCGCCTCTTGCCACTTTCTTTGCCCGTATTCTCTACATATGTAAAAATCACATTTTTACTTCGCTATTCAATACATAAAAATCGAATTTTTTACTTTGCTATTCAATAGATAAAAATCGAATTTTTACTTCGCTATTCAATACATAAAAATCGAATTTTTACTTCGCTATTCAATACATAAAAATCGAATTTTTACTTCGCTATTCAATACATAAAAATCGAATTTTTTCTTCGCTATTGAATATATAAAAATCGAATTTTTGCTTCGCTATTCAATATACAAAAATTGAATTTTTACTTCGCTATTCAATATATAAAAATCGAATTTTTACTTCGCTATTCAATGTATAAAAATCGAATTTTTACTTCGCTATTCAATATATAAAAATCGAATTTTTACTTCGCTATTCAATATATAAAAATCGAATTTTTACTTCGTTATTCAATTTATAAAAATCGAATTTTTACTTCGCTATTCAATATATAAAAATCGTTCCTTCATATCTAAAAATCTCGTCTTTTACATACTAAAAATCTCGCCTTTCACTTTTTGAAAACCTCGCCTTTCACTCTAACAAAAATATGGTTTTTCCTATAACAAAAATATGTTTTTTTTTCTTCATAAAAATTTCAGTTTTTATCCTACTCATTACATAGAAGATAAGTAATCAAATTAAATTAAATTAGTAAAAACTTACTGGTCATTTTCGTTCGGGTGGTGGATGCTCGCCGGGGAGGGGGTTTCCTGGCGTCGGAATAGGGTGGAAAAAGATGAAGCAGCGGCTGCAGCAGTAGGAGGAGGGGGGTATCGCGCGTCATTCGAGGTACGGGGGTATCGCGCGCAGCAGGAGAGGGGGGTATCGTGTGGCGCAGCAGGAGAGGGGGTATCACGTCGCAGGAGAGGGGTTGCGCGGTCGACAGCAGGAGGGGGGTGCGGTCGACTGCAGGAGGGGGTGCGGTCGGCTGCAGGAGGGGGAGTGCGCGGTCGGCTGCTTGGGTTTTTTTTACTTCTGAAAAGTAACGGGGGAAGAGAAAGAAAGAAAGGGGGGTTTTGTAAAAAATTTTTTTAATTATTTTCAATTTCAAAAAGCAACTTTTATTCTCGACCTAGAAATCGAACCCACTGCCTGTCGACTATAGCCAATTACCCTCATTTCGAACACAATGGGATATGTATCGTAAGCTGATTCGGTTGTTTCGATCAGTTTCCGTCAAAATCAACATATAACTCTATATATTGAATTTGAACGTGCATTTCAATTTACTGGGGTCACATACTAACTCTAAAAATTCCAGAAAATTATTTTCTAGCTTCATATTGATGATACGGTCCTAACAAAACTAATTTCGCCAAATTCTGAGACCGTTTAAAAAATGGTCATTTTCCAGTCGATTAAAATCAACTAAAACTGGTCAAACGCGTTTTCCTTTGCCATGCTCACATATTGATTCAAAATACTGTGAAATTTGAAATCTAGCAATAACTTTACATCACGGATCCAACAAAAGTGGTTTCGTCGAAATCTGAGGTCGTTTGCAAAATTCCCATTTTTAAGGGTCTGAATTCCATAGCGACTATTCTGAAAATTCATTTGGACGTATCTTTTGATTCCCGCTATGAAATTTCGATTTTTCGGATTCGTTGGAGAGATATCCTCAAATAGATCCTACTATTTTTGGTTTCACAAAAATCCGGTTTGTTTTGCACCCGGTACGTTCAATTGAAGTTTGAAATCGAATTATCGAACTGACGCGCCATTTTCAATTCTATTTATAATTATATATAATTATTTATATTCCAACGTCGAGCTATACAGAAATATACGTTCGAATTATATTCAAAATAAATTTCTCGTCGATATTATTTAAAATAATTCATTTTAAATAATCAAAATTCGCTAAAATTGCCAAAATAAAAATTTTAAACTGGCCCAGATTTCTGGGTTATTACACAAGAGAAATTGCATTTGCTTCTTTAATCTATTTCGATGTTGTCCCTTTTCGGGAAATAGTGGTTTGAGCCCAACCGTTGGTCACATACATTCGATACACTCAAGCGAAATGAGTGGTCGGTCATGTATGGGCCGGGTTGCAAGACATTCTTGTTGAAACCAGTGTATTCGCTTCTAGAGATACACGATCGGTAGGTGGTCCCATACCTTGTCAAGTTGGAATCCAATATCCAATAAGCGCCCGCGGCTTTCAATTGTATACTGTATATGTGGAGCATGAGATGCAAGCATTCCGCTAGATTGTTATTTATTTGTATTTAGACACTATCATAATATCAAAATAATAATGATTTCAAAAACGTTTTGGGTTATAGTAAGGCAAAAACCATCCTTGTTTATGTGTGGGCTGGTGTTACTATTATCCTTTGATTTCATAAAGGATTTTCCCAAATTTAAACAAATTGTTTGTGCTATGAATTTATCACTGAAAGTATTCCAGACTGACCCGGCGTATTTTGCTTTGCTTCAAATGTGCTCGGGTCAGACCGAGTATGTTCCAGGTTAGATTTCGCTTGGAGTTTTCAGGAGCTGGAAGCAGGAAGCTACACCACTAGTTATATAATGTTATTATTCCGCTGTGTCTGATATATGTTGTACTCTGATGACTGGTATGTATATATATAGTTCTCTTTATATAAAGAGCTTTGTTATATTATATTTTATTCGTTTTGCTGTGAGATTCTGATGTGTTCTTCTTCTTTCGTCTGTTCTAATATTTCTTTCTTTCTTTTCTCACCCTCTAAATTCTTTCTAATAATAATCTGGGGTTCGATACTTGGGTTTTTGGCAAGTAATACGGGTTTATGTATTGTTGTCGAAAATTCGAGTGTCGAATTTTTCCCTAGGTCGTTACAGTGGTATCAGAGCTATTGGTTTTGTGATAACCTTGGCTCTGTGGTGTGACTCAGTAAAGATGGGGTTAGCAATACCCTAGATTGAGTTTGATTATATTTATCAAAGCGTGTATAGTATGGGCAATCGATTGATTTGTTGATGTTGATTGAATGATATGCTTGGATTGTGTTGTTGGTTGCTTGAATATGAACCTGAACATGAATCAATTTGGTTAAAACCAATCTGAAATAAATAAATTTGGATAAATCAATCCAAATTTAATAAATCCAAATGGATAATCAAAGATATAAATGAATTGCTAAAGATGTGGTTATAATCTCGTGTGGATTGAATTGTGTGTATAATGGGTTGATATGAATGGTATGGATGTTTTGAACATAACTGGCATTGTTTTGATGACTAATGAAATTCATTTGAGTTGAGAATAGGTGCACATGCCAACTCAGCTTTAAAATCCACCCAAGAGAGAAATTCTGGAGTTTTCTGAATCCAGTTTGAATAGAGCTGCATAATAATTGAGCAAACTCGTGTATAAAATATTGCGTATCGCGTAATAACGATCGCAAAAAGGTACGCCTACGCAAATATGAAATTTTGGTTTTTATTTGGGGTTTGAGTTTGGATTTTGAATTTTTCCGACCATGAGAGTCGATGTACATATATTTCTTGAACATGCGATATTGCAGATGTCCTCCGTACAGGGGAGACTCTGCCAAAATTTTCCAAAAATTAAGGCGTTAGAAATTTTTTGAAGAATTTTGGAAAATTCTTTTATTTAAACTAAATTGGTTTTAAAACCAATCATATTAGTTTTGGAAATAAAATCGAGTTTTAAATTAATTATTTTTATGAAGATAATGGGTTGTAACATTCTTTCTACCTTAGCAATTTCGAGGATGAAATTATTTTAAGGGGGAAGGAATGTAATGTCCCGTATTTTCTGGCCATTTATTTGAAATATTTTATTTAATTAAAATATTGATTTGAGTTTAACTAATGTGATTTGACCATTTTAATTTGAATATTTAAATTATAAAAATAATATAATAATATTTTATTTTCGGGATATTTGGAAAATGCTGAATATGCTGTATAATGTGAACATGCGATTTAAAATGGTTTAATATCGTTCGTATTGAAATTTTGTCGACGATTTCATTTTTAAAATGACGTTATAATGTTTAATTTATAATTTAATTATAAAACGAGCTGCAGCGGCGCGACAATTCGTAATTTGGCGGTTTGAACTTTAAACGGTTGTACAGGGCCCAATATGAGTCGGAATTTCTCGAAACAAGAAACGTCCGAATCTGTTGGATAATATTTTTCTAATGAAAGAGAAAAATTGAGTTTTAGTGTTGTAGATTTTATTTTATGTCCAAATCAAATTTTGAAAAGGTCGTTGTGGAATTCCTTTATAAATAATAACGTTTATTTATATTAAATAAAGGGTTTTTAAATTTTTATAATATCGATTTGGCCTGGAATTCAACCCGGGATATTTTATCTTGGTAATATATGAAATTCTGGTCGTATATGGCCAATTTCAATATTTTATTATTATTATATTGAGGTATTTTAAAATTGGTTTATTTTAGTTGAATTGGGCAGTTATAAAAGGGACTTTATTCAAACGACCTTCGTTTTCGACGAAACAAATTTAGTTGAGACCGTAATTGTAAATTATTGCTAGATTTCAAGTTGCGCGTCAATCGGGGTTATTCTATGAGCGTGGCAAAATAAAAACAACCATTTGAACATGAACGAGGGCTATTTGAGCAAACGAACTCGGAATTCAACGAAACAAGTTTCATTAGGACCGTATCATCAAAATATACTATGCCATCCATTCGCATCTCGAATGGGGTTTGTATGTGAGCACATGAGCGAATAAACAACGTTTTGAATTGCGATAGACATGAAATAAAAATCGTTAGTCAGCATCACTTATCATGTCAGGTTAAAATAATAATTTTCCATCTTTATATACCCTATTTCTCAGCCTAAATTTCAGAACTTCCATCCAAAACATTTTTCCACTTTTCAGAATTTTGCAAAAATGCCCTCCTCCACGAAATAATTTATATTTTCAATCCTATCGAGAATTAGTTGAGGGAACCTAAAGCAAAGCTGTAGATCAGGTCCAGATTTGTAACACCCCGTGAATTCTATAATGTTAAGCTTTACGAATTAAAGTATAATTAATTATAAATGATGAAATCAAGGGAAATGGGTTACGCCATTGCGTTCGTCTCAAAATTATGCTTGAGATAGAGTTCAAGTTTGCGTAAAATGGATATCGTATGAAGAAGATAAGGACGAACCAAGTTGGGCAGAAAAACCGGAAAATGGGTCAGAATGCACTGGCGCACTTGTGAAGTGCGCCAGAACAAAGTTGAACTGGCGCACTTGGGAAGTGCGCCAGTACAATTTTGGCCTGTTGTACCTGCCAAGTGTGCCCAGGTCATAAAGACCTGCTGGTCAGGCCTTGGCTGGCCTGGTCAGGGTCTGGTCGAATTCTTATGCTTGGTTGAGTCACTAGGGCTTACATGTCTCCTTCTTATTGGCCTCTCTTGAGATGGATGGTCTGGATTCACCCTAGATTTATTGACGGCTCAAAACAATTTAAAATTCTATAAATACAACTCAAGTCTAACCCTAGATTCACACAAATAATAGAATTCAAAAGCCGTCATGCTGCTGGAGAGGAACTAGGAATGGCCGTCAATTAGAAAGCCTAGAGACAAGCCAACAAGCCTAAGAGACAAATCAAATTAAAAGAAGATCATAGCTTAATCAAATCATTCAACGCAACTTTGCTACCCAAAGGAGAGCATCTCCAAATCAGAATAACAGAAATCGGAAAACAAGAATTCATCACATGTTGTAAGTATAGTGACCTTTCAAAATATGAATAAAAATTGTGATGTGATTCGATGTAAATGAAAATAGAATCGTGTTGTTATAATCTTTTTGTATTGTGATCATGACTTGTGTATTGATGTTTGTGGCATAAATTGATTGATGCAAGCCTATTGAACAATTGTATATGAAAACAATGGCACTTGCAAGTTTGTGGCAAAAACTAGAAATTGATCCCTTTTTGTATATGTCGATGGCATGGACTATGTATATTCCCCTAGTCTAAATTAGAATTTATGTAAACATGTTATAGACCTTTTATGCCTACATGACCCAAAACCTATGATATCATTCTTATGTTTATTGGCAAGTATAATTGGATCTATGTTTACAAGTATAATTGGATCTATATTTCATAAACTATGCAAGTTCATGTTTATTTGCAAAATATAATTGGTTCTATGTCAAACATCGTTTGGGTTTCATAAACTATGCAAGTTCATGTTGAAATAGGCTATATGATTAGATGTAAAAATTGTACATTTTGATGAATATATAACATGCTAGTTTTGTGGTCGATAATATGCCAAGTTAACATGATTAAACACAAGTTTGTAGTTGCCTAAACTATGCCATTTCATATGTCACCTACTTAGTCATACTTTGATTCGAATGCAAGTTCACATGACCCATGTTATATGTTAGTTGAATCGCCAAATTGCAAGTTCATGCGCCACATACCTTTATGTATTACATGTTCTTGATTTCACCTTTTCCTCACGTTTATAAAGTTGGGCTGAATCGTGACAAGCCTAACACATGTTATAACGTTGAGAACAAACGGGAGTAATAACGTTGGGTGTAAAATATGAAAATATATGTTGGCATGTTTGGCACCTGCCAATGATTATGACACACAAGCGGTATGAATTGAAATACCCAAAAATAAAAGATATGACATTTACATATAGTTGAAAAGTAATAAAATATGTAAATTTAGAAAACACGATATGCTTAAACCGAGGTTGGATTGAGTTGTGATGTAAACCTGCCCGGAACCGCCCGGCTGTCCAGTAGTCACAACAATACCAATCCAATGTGGGTGGTTAAGCATTGAGCCCAATAAGCATCCGAGGTTAGAATGAGCTACAGGGTAAACCTGCCCGAAACCGACCGACACATCCAGTAACCGTAGCAATACCTGTCTAATGTGAGTGGTCTGGTGCTCCTAAGAGGCTAAGGACAGATGGTAGGGTTAAGTCAACTATAACACTTAACCAAATTCAACATGTTAACAAGAATCGATGGGTAGGGTTTGGTAAATACAGACACTTAACCACTTAACATGTTTGACTAGGAAATCCTGGTAACGAGGGACCCTTTTCAGCAGTAACCCAAAGTTAGGTATCAACGGTACCCTGAAACTAGGCAGGGTGGGGCACGATTACTGGGCTGATTGTAAGCAGTCAAACGACGGCGGTGGGTGCACAGTGCAGGTCTAAAGGGGTGCGGGCGTGCACACACTCCGGAGCAGACAACCAGGGCACTGGGGACACCGGTAGTATAACCTATGTCTTCTAGTTTTGTGTCGGGGCCGCCACCATGGGTCTTGATACACCCCATGGTGGGACCAGCATAGGTATCTACAATTCTTGGGGGCCGTATGACACATGTTAATGCGAGTAGGAGCCGATCTTTAATAAGAATGGGGATCACTTCACCCTCACCATGGGGTGCCAGTTAGAATGAATTCAAATAGGTGCAGAGATATAGTATGGGTGTGATAGTACATTCGACACTTCCTTAGCTTGTGACACTTTCCTATTTTTAGTTTACATCCATCATACCCTTTTCTTATTCACATATTGAAGAGTTACTAGATTTACTCAGGATTTATGTCTGACCCTATTTTCTTTTCGTCTTCTTTTCTTTCGTTTCCCCCCCAGGTCCACAGGGAGGAAACAGCTCAACTCAGTCAGGCTCTTTACAAGCACCAAGAACGTAGATGTATGATTTGGATCTTTCTTGCACGGATAATGGCTTTGGATATCACTATGGGGATTTTTGTCACTTTATTTATGTTTTCATGCTTCTTTAATAATCAAAGCAGTTATGAGGTTGTAATGTTGAAAGTATTTTGAGACAATTAGGGAAATCTTTGTTTGATACACGTATTGATGAAATAAAAGTTTGTTTGGTTTCCGCTGTTTAAAATATGTGTATTTATATCTGTCTTGAGTTCATCTGTGGGTTTTACTTATAAACCTCCACCAAAGTTAAGGCATTCCCTTTGTGAGTGACCTTAATGGAGGTGGGGTGTTTCACTTGGTATCAGAGCACAGGTTTACCAAACAAGATAAAAGTTTCTGAAAATTGTTTTCAGAAAGAAAGTTTAAGGAAGCATTTTTTTTAGAAAAAAAGTGTTATATTTATAAAAAGACAAAATCCCCCAAAGCCATGTGCCCTATCTATCCTTCGCTATCCTTCGTTTTGAATCTTTCCTTTCTGTTTCATCATGTCTGGAGACCTTAACCTTCCGGAAGGAGTGCCGATTCCCGGCTGGTTTAGGAGGTACTTAGAAGCAAGGGCCAATGGCGTGGGCCCAGCAGACATCCCTCCTCCAGTGGTCGTGGTTCCTCCTCCTCCTCCGCCTCCTTTTGGAAATGCCTTCGCAAAAACATGTAGAGACTTCAAGGCTATGAATGGAAAAGACTTTTATGGGACAGAATCTTTTGTTGGAGCAAGAAACTGGTTAAAGGAGACTGAGGATTTGTTTGTCATCTTTGGAGTGGATGACAGGCAAAAGATACAACTTGCGGTGTGGTTACTTAAGGATGAAGCTTCCTATTGGTCGGAAGTTACTAATGCTCAGAGGGTGGTGGAAACATGGGAAGACTTCAGGACAAGGTTTGAAATGAAATTCCTCTCCCAAGCCGAAAGAAGCCTACAAATGGAAAAGTTTCTAACTCTGAAACAGGGAAGCATGACGATCAGGGAATATGTTAATCAGTTTAATCAGCTGACCAGATTTGGGCTAGACTTAGTAAACACCCAGCACAAGAAGGCACTTTGCTTCGTCAAGGGTTTGAATGAACCTCTACACAGCCTTGCCATGACCCATGTATCCACGGGTGCGACTTATGAAAGCCTGGTGGACATGGCGTTGCTACACGAGGAAGACCACGGCAAGAAAGAAACTAAGGGGGAAGAGAAGAAAGAAGGTCTACAAGCAAAGAAAATAGACTTCAAGAAAGGAGGGAAGAAGACTAAGCCCCGTGAGAAGAGAAGGTGCAATTTCTGTGGCATTGTGGGCCATATATCAAAAGACTGCCAGAAAAGGAAGGCGAAGATGGGTGGTTGCTTCCATTGTGGAGAAGCTGGACACCAAGCTAAGGACTGCCCAAAGAAGAAACGGCAGGGACAGAAAGCCGGATCCACTTCAGGGGGTCAGGTTCATGCGCTAGTGGCACCTCAGCAGGAACGAGGTAGTAATATTTCTGTAGAAAGTGTAGTCTATCTTTATGATCATCCAGTTCGTACACTTTTTGTCTCTGGCGCATCACACTCTTTCATTTCATCTGCCTTAGTAGAATCACTGCATCTAGACACTAGTATGGTAGAAGATCCCTTAGTAGTTTAAAATCCAATTGGGGGCTCCGCTTACTTGTCAATGGTTTGTTTGGGTTTGAAAATCTCTATTCTCAGCATTGAGTTTTGTTGTAATGCCTTTCTTTTGGGCTTCTCGGGATATGGTTTGATCTTAGGCATGGACTGGTTGTCCAGTAATAGTTCCATTCTTGACTGTGAGAAAAGAGTAGTTAGACTCTTGACATGGCTTGGTAATACTCTAGAAATTTCTTGTAATCCCTTGAATGCTGTTATGCTTAGTTATCTAGAGTCGCTTGATGCTTCTGATGAGAATTTGCAATCAGTTAGAGTAGTCCGGGAATATCCGGATGTCTTTGAGGAAGTTAAAGGCTTACCTCCGAGGCGGGAAATAGACTTCCGCATATATCTTGTGGATAACGCAAAGCCTATAGCTTTACCTGTCAGACACATGGCTCCAAGGGAGAGAAAGGAGCTTAGTAAGCAGGTTAAAGAACTTCTCGAAAAGGGTTTCATTAGACGGAGCATTTCAGAATGGGGTGCTCCAGTGGTGTTCGCAACCAAAGCAGACGGTTCGCTTCGCCTTTGCGTTGACTATAGGGAGTTGAACAAATTGACCAAGAAAAATAGGCACCCTCTTCCCCGAATCGACGATTTGTTTGATTAGCTTGTAGGTGCGACGGTCTTCTCCCAACTTGATCTGGCAACTGGGTTCCATCAGCTAAGAGTAGCTGAAGACAGCATTGATAAGACAGCGTTCAGAACCCCAAACGGTTTCTTTGAGTGGCTTGTCATGCCTTTCGGCTTGACAAACACACCCGCTTATTTCGTAGACCTAATGAGCAGGGTGTTCAGAGAATTCCTCAACAAATTTGTGGTTGTCTTCGTAGATGATATCTTAATCTTCTCAAAGAGTGAGGAAGAACATGCTCATCATCTAAAAGAAATCATGAATACTCTCTGTGCACATCAACTAAAAGTCAAATTCTCCAAGTGTCACTTCTGGAGAAAAGAAGTAAGGTTTCTTGGGCATATAGTGTCCAAAGAAGGGTTGGCTGTGGATCCCGCGAAAGTGGTGGCAGTAAAAGATTGGAAGACACCAAGAAATGCAACCGAAGTTCGAAGCTTTCTTGGTCTAGCCGGTTTTTATCGATAGTTTATTTGGGATTTCGCGAAAATCTCAGCCCCACTCACAAGGCTAACAAAGAAGAATCTGGCGTTCACTTGGGATTTGGACTGCGAGTTTGCTTTCCAACGATTAAAAAGGGCTCTCACAACAACCCAAGTTCTAACTCTGCCTGACGGAAGCAAAATGTTCACAGTATACACGGATGCATGTGGAACAGGACTAGGCGCTGTTCTAATGCAAGAAGGAACGGTAGTAGCTTATGGCGGAAGACAATTGAAGGTTCATGAAAAGAACTACCTGACCCACGATCTTGAGTTGGCCACCATTGTCTTTGCACTTAAGTCTTGGCGCCATTATCTCCTAGGTGAGAAGTTTGAATTATACACTAACCATAAATCGTTGAAATATCTCTTCTCCCAGAAGGATCTTAACTTGAGGCAGCAAGGATGGATGGAGTTTCTTGCCTCGTATGATTTTGAAATTTCCTATACTCCTGGAAAAGGCAACGTGGTAGCGGACGCGTTGAGCCGAAAGAAACTGACCCTAAGCCCTCTCTTTGTGGAAAGGCAAAACTTGGAGTATATAGCCATTTTCAACTTTAGGCCCTCCTCGGATTTTGTACCGGGTTTGTTAGCATCTCTAGAAGTATGCCATACTCTCTTAGACTCAATAGGGGCAGCCCAACGTGAAGACCCTCAGCTTGTTGATGTGATTGATAAACTTATTAGGGGTGAGACTTCTAGTCACCTCAGTAGATACGCCATCGATGATAAGGGTTGGCTGAGACGAGATGGAAGATTATGCGTCCCACAAGCAAGGGAATTGACAAAAAGGTTCTCGAGGAAGCGCATCATTCCAAGATGACTATACACCCTGGCGGTGATAAGATGTACAAGGATATAAAAAGGACTTTCTTTTGGAGCGGCATGAAGCAAGACGTAGCAGATTTCGTTTCTAAGTGCATGACCTGCCAACGGGTCAAGGCGGAACAAAAGAAGCCTAGAGGACTACTTCACCCTCTAGAGGTCCCACAGTGGAAGTGGGATAGCATTTCAATGGACTTCATTGATGGACTGCCTAGGTCGAGAAGAGGCAACACTAGCATTTAGGTAATAGTGGATAGGCTTACTAAAAGCGCCCACTTTATACCTATCATGAGTAGAAGGACTGCCTCATCTCTAGCATCTCTTTATCTCAAGGAAATAGTTTGACTCCATGGGATACCCTCCAGCATTGTTAGTGACCGAGACCCTAGTTTCACAAGTGAGTTTTGGCGGAGTCTGCATGAAGCTGTAGGCACACAGCTATGTTTGAGCACGGCCTATCACCCCCAAACAGATGGCCAGACGGAAAGGGTGAATAGAGTTTTTGAGGATCTTTTAAGACTTTGCGTTCTTGACTTTGGAGGGACATGGGAGGATCACCTTCCTTTAGTGGAATTTGCCTACAACAACAGCTACCAAGCTACCATCGGCATGGCACCCTTCGAAACCTTGTATGGAAGACCATGCAAATCACCAACTTGTTGGTGGGAGTCTACAGATAAGCTTATACTTAGGCTAGACATGATCCGAGAAACTTCAGAGAAAGTGGACTTGATACGTAGGAGAATGAAGACAGACCAAGACAGACAGAAATCCTACGCCGACAAAAGAAGGACCGACCTTGAGTTTGAGGTTGGGGACAAGGTTTTCCTTAAGGTATCACCTTTAAGGAACGTCGTTCGCTTTGGATCCGCAGGAAAGCTAGCACCAAGATTTGTAGGACCGTTCCCTATCATCGAGAAGATTGGGAAAATGGCTTATAGAGTAGATCTGCCTGAAAGATTGGCTGGAATTCACAACGTCTTTCACATTTCTCATCTCCGGAAATGTCTACATGAATCAGCGGAAGTGGTGGAGCCAAGCATTCTAGAAGAAGCCGAAGTAGAATGCGAAGCAACTGTGAAGAGAGTTCCAACCCGCATCATAGGAACTGAAGTGAAAAAGCTACGCAACCGCGAAGTCAAACTCGTTAAAGTTCAGTGGAGCGACGCCGAGGGAGACGCGACTTGGGAAACTGAGGACAGAATATGCGCTGCCTACCCTCTTCTTTTTGAGGGTACATCTTTGACCTCTCTTTTTCTTAAGTTGTGCTTGTATCTATCTTTTTAGGTATATCTCCTCGATATTATCCTTTATGCTTAGGTAGAAACCCCTTTGGATGTAAACATGTATTTGAAACATGTTATGGTTGATGGCTGCAAGTGGTTGCTCGTGAATGCATATACACACAAAACCTAGGTCTTAGATCGGCTCAATCACTTCATACTGCATATTCATATATGTATTCTTATTTGTATATGGTTGAAAACTTGATATGCTGTCATATGGTCGTCGCATTTGTATGAATAGTTGTGCACTCATGTAGAATTATGAGTAGAAAAAAATTTGCATACATAATGGATTCATGACACTTACATGATTCGCATTAAGGAGGTCAACTGAATCAGTAGACCGCCTGATTTCTGCATTAGATAAGGGCATGTACACACACTATGCATATGATCATGTAGCATTAGAAGTCTTTTAAGGACAGTGGATGCCTGTGTTTGTTGGTTGAGTAGATGGACTGTTGGATGGTAGGATAAACATTCTTCCTAACTTGAAGATTTCGGGGGCGAAATCCTTTAAGTGGGGGAGAATGTAACACCCCGTGAATTGTATAACGTTAAGCTTCACGAATTAAAGTATAATTAATTATAAATGATGAAATCAAGGGAAATGGGTTATGCCATTGCGTTCGTCTCGAAATTCTGCTTGAAAAAGAGTTCAAGTTTGCGTAAAACGGATATCGTATGAAGAAGATATGGACGAACGAAGTTAGGCAGAAAAACAGGAAAACGGGTCAGAAAGCACTGGCACACTTGTGAAGTGCGCCAGAACAAAGTTGAACTGGTGCACTTGGGAAGTGCGCCAGTACAATTTTGGCCTGGCGCACCTGCCAAGTGCGCCCAGGTCAGAAAGACCTGCTGGTCAGGCCCTGGCTGGCCTGGTCAGGGTCTGGTCGAATTCTGATGCTTGGCTGAGTCACTAGGGCTTACATGTCTCCTTCTTATTAGCCTCTCTTGAGATGGATGGTATGGATTCACCCTAGCTTCATCGACGGCTCAAAACAATTTAAAATTCTATAAATACAACTCAAGTCTAACCCTAGATTCACACAAGTAATAGAATACAAAAGCCGTCATGCTGCTGGAGAGGAACTAGGAATGGCCGTCAATTAGAAAGCCTAGAGACAAGCCAACAAGCCTAAGAGACAAATCAAATTAAAAGAAGATCAAAGCTTAATCAAATCATCCAATGCAACTTTGCTACCCAAAGGAGAGCATCTCCAAATCAGAATACCAGAAATCAGAAAACAAGAATTCATCACACGTTGTAAGTATAGTGACCTTTCAAAATATGAATAAAAACTGTGATGTGATTCGATGTAAATGAAAATAGAATCGTGTTGTTATAATCTTTGTGTATTGTGATGGTTCTATCATGACTTGTGTATTGATGTTTGTGGCATAAATTGATTAATGCAAGCCTATTGAACAATTGTATATGAAAACAATGGCACTTGCAAGTTTGTGGAAAAAACTAGAAATTGATCCCTTTTTGTATATGTCGATGGCATGGACTATGTATATTCCCTTAGTCTAAATTAGAATTTATGTAAACATGTTATAGACCTTATATGCCTACATGACCCAAAACCTATGATATCATTCTTATGTTTATTGGCAAGTATAATTAGATTTATGCTTGCAAGTATAATTGGATCTATGTTTCATAAACTATGTAAGTTCATGTTTATTTGCAAAATATAATTGGTTCTATGTCAAACATCGTTTGGGTTTCACAAACTATGCAAGTTCATGTTGAAATAGGCTATATGATTAGATGTAAAAATTGTACATTTTGATGAATATATAACATGCTAGTTTTGTGGTCGATAATAAGTCTAGTTAACATGTTTAAACACAAGTTTGTATTTGCCTAAACTATGCCATTTCCTATGTCACCTACTTAGTCATACTTTGATTCGAATGCAAGTTCACATGACCCATGTTATATGTTAGTTGAATCACCAAATTGCAAGTTCATGCGCCACATACTTTTATGTATTACATGTTCTTGATTTCCCCTTTTCCTCACGTTTATAAAGTTGGGCTGAATTGTGACAAGCCCAACACAAGTTATAACGTTGCGAACAAATGGGGGTAATAATGTTGGGTGTAAAATATGAAAATATATGTTGGCATGTTTGGCACCTGCCAATGATTATGACACACAAGCGGTATGAATTGAAATACTCAAAAATAAAAGATATGACATTTACATATAGTTGAAAAGTAGTAAAATATGTATATTTAGAAAACACGATATGCTTAACCCGAGGTTGGATTGAGTTGTGATGTAAACCTGCCCGGACCCGCCCGGCTGTCCAGTAGTCACAACAATACCTATCCAATGTGGGTGGTTAAGAATTGAGCCCAATAAGGACCCGAGGTTAGACTGAGCTACGGTGTAAGCCTGCCCGGAACCGACCGACACATCCAGCAACCGTAGCAATACCTGTCTAATGTGAGTGGTCTGGTGCTCCTAAGAGGCTAAGGACAGATGGTAGAGTTAAGTCAACTATAACACTTAACCAAATTCAACATGTTAACAAGAATTGATGGGTAGGGTTAGGTAAATACAGACACTTAACCACTCAACATGTTTGACTAGGAAATCCTGGTAACGAGGGACCCGTTTCAGCAGTAACCCAAAGTTAGGTATCAACGGTACCATGAAACTAGGCAGGGTAGGGCACGATTACTGGGCTGATTGTAAGCGGTCATACAACGGCGGTGGGTGCACAGTGCAGGTCTAACGGGGTGTGGGCGTGCACACACTCCGGAGCAGACAACCAGGGCACTGGGGACACCAGTAGTATAACCTATGTCTTCTAGTTTTGTGTCGGGGCCGCCACCATGGGTCTTGATACACCCCATGGTGGGACTAGCATAGGTATCTACAATTCTTGGGGGCCGTATGACACATGTTAACGCGAGTAGGAGCCGATCTTTAATAAGAATGGGGATCACTTCACCCTCACTATGGGGTGCCAGTTAGAATGAATTCAAATAGGCGCAAAGATATAGTATGGGTGTGATAGTACATTCGACACTTCCTTAGCTTGTGACACTTTCCTATTTTTAGTTTACATCCATCATACCCTTTTCTTATTCACACATTGAAGAGTTACTAGATTTACTCAGGCTTTATGTCTGACCCTATTTTCTTTTCGTCTTCTTTTCTTTCGTTTCCCCCCCCCCCCCAGGTCCACAGGGAGGAAACAGCTCAACTCAGTCAGGCTCTTTACAAGCACCAAGAACGTAGATGTATGACTTGGATCTTTCTTGCTCGGATAATAGCTTTGGATATCACTATGGGGATTTTTGTCACTTTATTTATGTTTTCATGCTTCTTTAATAATCAAGGCAGTTATGAGGTTGTAATGTTGAAAGTATTTTGAGACAATTATGGAAATCTTTGTTTGATACATGTATTGATGAAATAAAAGTTTGTTTGGTTTCCGCTGTTTAAAATATGTGTATTTATATCTATCTTGAGTTCATCTGTGGCTTTTACTTATAAACCTCCACCAAAGTTAAGGCATTCCCTTTGTGAGTGGCCTTAATGGAGGTGGGGTGTTTAAAGATCTACCTACTGTAAAAATCTGGGGTGGAACGGCCGCCTGAGGTGGCGGGAAATCTTGAATAACGGAGAAAATCTTTTTTCATTTTTAGGGGTTTTCTGGCAATTTGAAATGACGGATGATGTTGGGACCAAAGGAAGACTTGTAGAGGACAAGGAGGGGGTGGTTTTCTACTTTAGGTCGAGGGTCTGAAAGAGGCCGAGGAAGCGGCAAAACTGAGATGATCGGAATATTCTGTTTTGTGGTTTTTTACAAAGCTAAAATTAGATATTTCCATTTTTCCGGCGGCCATGGCGATATCAGGTAGAAGGGGCTGATGGGCGACAGTGCTGGATGGTGAGGGGGTTCGATTGGTAGTGTTCTAGTCGGGGTTGGATGTCGGTGGTGGCGGAATTTGTGGAATGAACAAATTTCGTTCATGGCGGAAATTAAGGCGATGGAGGAAATGAGGAGGCCGGGAGGTTTGGGGCATTGGCGCTGCTCTGATGGGGGATGACGGCGGTGTTGCCAGGTTGGGGTCCAGAGGTCTAAAGTGACGGCGCGGTGAAGGATTTGGGGTGGAGCGGTTCGCTGTTGGTGAGCAGGAAGAACCATCGGGTTTAGGAGAATCAGATGAGGGAAAACACGTATCAACAGTGATTAAGGATCTGATGTGGACAACATTAAGTAAGGTAATAATTAGTTTAATAATTAATTAATTAATAATTAGTTCGTTTGTTTTTGTTTAATGATTATAAATTTAAAATCGTGATAACTTTTACATACGTCAACGAATTTCAGCGAAACTGGATCCGTTGGGGTTGCAAGGACGAGCCCTAGACGATGGCACTGACTAGGCACTGATCTGATGCAGTTAAAATTTCATCTAATTTTGAATGTTCGTTTCAAATAAAAAGGAACAAACGCGTCAACTGAATAATTTGGTGAGTTAATTCTCACACCTTCTGAAATCCTGTGATGTGGTAAATTCATATTAAAATATAATTTACCATTTAAAAGTATAAATTGGTTGATTGGTTGCTATGGACGTTATTGGCTATTTGATTGGTTGTTGTTTTTCGGCGTTTAAATGCGTTATATTATTGAAATTTATTTCATATATTATTATGAAATGTATAACGAGCTGTGATGCAGGGAAGAACGGGTTGGAGGGATCTGACCGGATTCCTTAAATATTATATATGTTGTTTATTTGTTTTATATTATTGATATTTGAACTGATTGAACCCTATATGGTAGAAAAACCTATTTGAGTGTGATGGTTGAATAAATATTCACCTGTGTTGTGTTTAAAAATCAATCGACAGTGTTGATTGGGTAATTGGCAGTGAATGGCCATAAACGTGTTGTTTTAGATGTCGTTCGACCGTTCGATGAAAAGACGCAGTTTTAAAGTTATAAATTATTTTATAACTGAACTGAAGCTTTCCAGTCATTTTATATAAGTAATTAAAGTAGAAATTTATAAATAAATAATTTAATCAAGTATATAAAAGGAATTATTGAAATGGTTTATGCAAGTTAAAGGTAGCAGAAACCCAAAGATTTACATACGGGTTGGAAAAGTAGAATAATTGTATTTTAATACAATTAAATAGTGTTTTTAAATTAATTAAGTTATTTATTTAATTTAAAAGGGGAAATGATGATTAAATCAGTTAGTCGTTAACTGATAGGTACGGTTGACAAAAATCAACCGTTTAAAACTGATAATTGAATTAATTTGATTTTGTGGATATTCGTTAAATTAACGAATAGTGTTAAATTATAGTTAATCCTCAATTAACTATAAATTAAAGTAATTATTGAATTGTTTAGTGTTAATATAGTTAATTATTATTTAATGATCTTTTGAAAGTGATAATGATCCTATTCTTTGTTAATAACAAAGTTAATTATATCTAATATAGTAAATAATAAAGTTAAATAATATTCTAATTAACAATAATTAAAATGATGACTTTTAGTTGGAATTCAACTAAGAAAGGGTTTAAGTCGCGATGAAGTTTAATCTAAAAGGGGTTAAGAGTTTTGTGAGAGATTTATAATCCAACTTTCAAACGAGACTTGTAAATGAAGTTTATAAGTAAATGTGGAAATTTTAAGTAAGATTTCACTTAAATTTTAAATTAAGTGATATGAATGCAAGAGAAATGAAATCCTTAAGGGAGATGAATAAATTGATTTGTATTAGACTGGCATATGGTGATGATTCTAGAATAAAATATAAGAAGTATGATTTAAGTTAAAAGTGGTGTTCGTGGACATTCACTTAATCGAACGAATTTAGTTAGGAGGTTATATTGAAAGGAGATTTCAAATGAAAGAAATGGGTTACAAAACTAGATTGGAAATCAAGGTGATAAATGAGATTTGAATATTAGTGGTTAAGTGACGAACTGATATTATTCTTAGATAAGAACGTTATTGATCAAGGTCTGAGAGGTAAATAAAATACCCCAACTTAAACGGCATCACTATTATCGAGGAATGATATTAGTTTGGGACGAGTGAAGGTGTTGAAATTGGTTTTATCCTATACGAAGAATATTGGACATTAATACGAGATTTTGGAATATAAAGGATACTAAAATATTAGCTGCAATGTAAATGAAATATTTGGTTTAAATTTTATTATTCGACATTTACCTTGCCATATCAAAATTAGTAATGTGTTAATACCATTAAGTATTATATATATGTATGTATGTATTTATCAAGATACTCGAATATAAAGAAAAAGGAAAGGAAAGTTTTAAAGAAATATATCGATATTTCCAAAAGGAATGGAGAGCTGGGTATATACATATATACATACTCGGAAATACTTAAAATAGTTTTTGTTAAAAATTGAGAATAAATATAAGGATTAATTTTATTGAAAGTATTAAAGGTTGATTTACCATGTATTTATTTGTAAATAGGCCAGGTAGTGCCAAATACTGAATCCGCAAACTCATTTTCAAACATTTGTTCATTGATAGTTAAATCACTGACTATCAAACCTGACCAGTACGATTGTTGGTACGGAAAGACCGGGATCGAATTTATATTCGAAAACCCTTCCGAACAGCAAATACACGAAGATGCGGATCAAGACGGAGAAATTGCAGATCGTGGATCTTCATAAACGGAAGGACTACTTGTCGAATTACTCTGGCTTGCAACCAGAGTTATTTGATTTGTGATTCTGTCGTAGTTGAAATCTACGGTTTGCAAGGACTACTCGCTAGTGATCCTTGGGGTGATTCCTATATAAGGATGCGGTAGGAGGGTGCCTTCGGTTCATCCTGTTCCTGGATGACTTGTATGGGAGAGTGTTTGATAGAGTATTTCCAAAGGGATCACGTATGTTGATTTCTTCAAACGTATTTCTGTTGATGGCTGGGAAGACCGTACACCTTCTCTTAGCTAACCGCAGAGTATTTTTGTGGACATCGATTAGTGATATTTGGCAGATCTGACGATGTGGCACTCAAAGTGAAGGGTGGCCAGATGTTCTCAAGAATAAAATTCTAGCCTCGGGCCTCATCAACCGGGAAATGACAAAAATCGGGTAGGCAGCATGGCTATGTGTGTCGCTCCCATTTGAAATCCGGTTTGTTTTGCACCCGGTACGTTCAATTGAAGTTTGAAATCGAATTATCGAACTGACGCGCCATTTTCAATTCTATTTATAATTATATATAATTATTTATATTCCAACGTCGAGCTATACAGAAATATACGTTCGAATTATATTCAAAATAAATTTCTCGTCGATATTATTTAAAATAATTCATTTTAAATAATCAAAATTCGCTAAAATTGCCAAAATAAAAATTTTAAACTGGCCCAGATTTCTGGGTTATTACACAAGAGAAATTGCATTTGCTTCTTTAATCTATTTCGATGTTGTCCCTTTTCGGGAAATAGTGGTTTGAGCCCAACCGTTGGTCACATACATTCGATACACTCAAGCGAAATGAGTGGTCGGTCATGTATGGGCCGGGTTGCAAGACATTCTTGTTGAAACCAGTGTATTCGCTTCTAGAGATACACGATCGGTAGGTGGTCCCATACCTTGTCAAGTTGGAATCCAATATCCAATAAGCGCCCGTGGCTTTCAATTGTATACTGTATATGTGGAGCATGAGATGCAAGCATTCCGCTAGATTGTTATTTATTTGTATTTAGACACTATCATAATATCAAAATAATAATGATTTCAAAAACGTTTTGGGTTATAGTAAGGCAAAAACCATCCTTGTTTATGTGTGGGCTGGTGTTACTATTATCCTTTGATTTCATAAAGGATTTTCCCAAATTTAAACAAATTGTTTGTGCTATGAATTTATCACTGAAAGTATTCCAGACTGACCCGGCGTATTTTGCTTTGCTTCAAATGTGCTCGGGTCAGACCGAGTATGTTCCAGGTTAGATTTTGCTTGGAGTTTTCAGGAGCTGGAAGCAGGAGGCTTCACCGATAGTTATATAAAGTTATTATTCCACTGTGTCTGATATATGTTGTACTCTGATGATTGGTATGTATATATGCAGTTCTCTTTATATAAAGAGCTTTGTTATATTATATTTTATTCGTTTCGCTGTGAGATTCTAATGTGTTCTTCTTCTTTCTTCTGTTCTAATATTTCTTTCTTTCGTTTCTCACCCTATAAATTCTTTCTAATAACAATTTGGGGTTCGATACTTGGGTTTTTGGCAAGTAATACGGATTTATGTATTGTTGTCGAAAATTCGAGTGTCGAATTTTTCCCCGGGTCGTTACACGCCCGCAACGAACGTCGACAACAACTTACTACTGCTTGTATTTTATTTTCATGAACTCGCGTTTCGATTTCCTTTGTCACTTTGAACAGGGAACGCAATTGTATTTGTTTTGGTTTTTAATGATATATGAGCTCGCGTTTTAAAACATATAAGATGGTTGCAGCCCTTTTTATTTTTCTTCATTCCGGAGCTTTTTCTTTGTGAAATGGGAGAAAGTGTTTGTTTATATAGAGATGCTTACTTAGTTGTTAAGGTTCCCAGAATTTAATGCACCATGTTGTGCGACAGTGTATTGGAAAGATTGGACATGTATATTGAATACACCATGTTGTCAACATTATTTTGAAAAGAGGGCGTACGTATACTTCGTAGTTAAGTAATGGAAAAATATCTTTTTATTATTAGTTAAAAACTATTGTTTCAATTTCCTTGCTCATTAAGTTATAATAGGTCTGTAATTCAATAAATGTAAAGGAATGGGAAGAATTAAATGTGAGGGTATGGGTGAATTTACTATCAGCGTATGGCTAGCATAGGTTGTCTTAGAAAGGAATGGGCATGTAGGGTTGTATACGTGATTTATGTGATACTACAAGGAAGCTGTTACTCGCTATTTCTTAGGTTAATCCCATGGGTGGTATTACTGTCGTAACCCATAGTTTATAGTAGTTGATTTACATACATGTATATAGGTTCCTTAAAATTTCGTTTATATCTGGGTCGCTACGGACAGAAATAAAAATAAAGTTGTGTCCAGCAATGTAATGACCCGCATTTGTCAGAGGTATTATAATTAATTTATTTAATTATTTAAATAGTGATATAGTGAATTAAATGGAGGTTTAATTAAATAAGTGACTATTTAATTAAATTAAATAATAGAATAATATATTTAATTCAGAAATAATCCAAAATATTGGAAATCACAATATTCTGTGAACTGGGTCATCCCTAAGATTTAATTCAGCTTAGAGTTGAATTATATTGACGAATATATTCAATCGACGTCTGTTTGAAACATAGAATTATAATATAATTAAAATAGAGCGCGTAACGACGCGGCAGTTCGCTATTTGGCGATTTGAAATTCAACTGAATATACAGGGTTCGTTTTAAATCGGCTTTCTGTGAAACAAGAAATGTGTGGTGCTGGTGGAGTATATCTTTCTAGTGGAGGAGAAAAATCGGGATTTCGTCGTGTAGATTTTGATTTATGTCCAAATCAAATTTCGGAAAAAGTCGCTGTGGAATTCCTTTATAATTTGCAATGCATTATATACGTTATAAAAGGATTTTCGATATAAATTGAATATCGAGATATTCTGGAATCTGAAATATCAAGCTGTAAATTCTAATATGATATTCTGGAGCTGTACGATATCATATGTGAAGATATACGATAAAATAAATTTATTTATATTTAATTTAATTATATTTAAACATATTTATATATTTAAATGGGTCGTTCAGAGCTTTAAAAATAGATGGTTTTGCAAACGAAGTCGGAATTCGACGAAACTAGTTTTGTTGGATCCGCAACATCAAATAATTATTAGATGTCAAGTTTCATGATTTTTAGAGTCACTGTGTGGCCGTATGGATTTTTAGAGTGAAAAAAGTGAGAATTTCGATGGTTAAAAATACGCTGTGTGAGCAAACGGAGTCGGAATTTGACGAAACCAGTTTCGTTAGGACCGTAATGTCGAACTCTAGCTACATGTCAATTTTCATGATTTTTAGGTACCGTATCTAATCGTACGGATTTTTAGAAGGAGAAATGAATATAAATGAACACTATAAGTTAACATGAAAATATCCCACCCCTCTATAAATACCCCCCCCCCCCTTTTACTTCCCTTATGACCTAATTAATTTTCCACGGTCAAACAATTTGAGCCGCCACCAAAATCACTCCCAATGTGATGAAATTCAACTCCAAAAATCCATATAAACTCCAAGAAAAATCTATAAATTATTATACATATATATATATATATATATATATATATATATATTTGGGCATGTGAAGAGGAGAGCTTCATACTGATGTTCGATTTGAACAGTACGACACAAATTAGCTGATGCTCGATTTTCAACAGTGAGCTAGGGCTGAGCTTCGTTGATTTTTGAAGAAAATATTGATGAATTCAGGTTCGTTTTTGGTATGAGGAGATAGAATAGCACTTGCGTGTTATTTGTTTGTGGATACGGCTTGAAAGATGTCGTTCAACATCAGCCAGGCACCGTGAGACGCCTGAAGACGGAACTGTGTTGGTGCGTGCGAGTTGTCCCTTGTGACGATGAGAGGAATAAGGAGTTGAAAAGGAGGAGTTTGGATATTTTTATTGATTTTTCTGTGAGGAGATTGGAGCAGTTTTAAGGATAAAACTTTGGAAATGGGAGGCTGAGGTTTGAGGAGCCAGTAATGGCCGCGTTCACTGCTGTTGGTCACGAAAATAGGGGTGCTCAAGTATTTTGAAAATATAGAGATGGCGATGAGCAACTGATGGATGCAGTTGGGTTTAAATTGTGAATCGGTGGAAGAATGGAGGGAGTTCGGTACTGGGGAAATGGTCTGTGTTTTATCTGGAGTGCGGAAATACATCAATTGGGGAAGACGGGGTGTTTGGTCAACGGGCCTAGGCTTTGTAGTATTGAAGTGGGCCGGTAAATGAAGGGGTAAGGCCCAGGATGAAATAAATGTGAAAACCCAATTAACAATAAGAGAAAAAGGAAAAGAGGTGAAGTAAAATGTGCGGTTATGGCCATTTCCGAACAGCAGCGATTGTTTGAAGATGGAGAAGATAGTAGGCGGTCGTGGGTAATTTAGTTGGTTCATGGGTCGGAGTTATAAATGGGGTAAGGCCCAAAAGTATTTATAATCCAAGTTAAATTCTATATTAATTAGTGTACTGAGTAAAACGTTCATAACTTTATCATACCTAATCAGAATTGAGCGAAACAAGATTCGACAGGATCGTATGGACGGTAGCTACACAATGGAGCTGACTGGGAGCGAATCCGAGCTCGTTACAATTTATAGCAAAATAAATTGTCCGATCTGAATCAACAACAATTATCGTTAATTAATGATGGTAGTCCAATGTGAGTAAATCTCACCAACTCTAAACAGTTTATAATTTCATGTTGTATTTTTAGAACTATTAGAAATTGTCTGATTTACTGTGTGTTGACTGTTTGATTGAACTGCTAGTCAGTTAGTTGAATTTCTATATTGTTTCTGTTTAACAAAATATATCATATGGAACTAAAAGTGATGTTATCTATATTTTTTAACATCTGTGATGCAAGGAAACAGGTTGGAGGAATCCAACTGGATGCCTCAACATTTATTTTACTGTGATTTATATATTGTGATATATAAGGTGATATATAATCTAACGCTGATTTTGTGTGTTTGGAAGATATTTATCGTTGTTATATGGCGTGTTAAATACCATAAGAAATACCAGAATGTGGACAAAGGATTTTCAAAGTATATTTTGAAATAAATTTATTTATATAAAATCAATGGATTTTATATATATAAATAAAAGGATTTTTGTAAAAGGAATATATTTGGTAAATCAAATATAGGAGAAATATATTTGTAAATCATATAGAGAGGGAAATATTTGTAAAACAAATATAGAAGGAAATATTTGTCAAACAAATACGAAGAGAAATATTTGTAAACCATTTACAAATAAAATAGAATTATAAAGGAAATATTTGTAGAACATTTACAAATAGATTAAAAGGGATTATTTATTTATTTAGGGAATAAATAAAATTAGAATAAAGGAAATATTTATTTAGAAAATAAATACGATACTATAAAAGGAGTTAGAATTAATCAGTTAGAGTTAAAGGAGTAAATTGAATATAGTTTATTTGAAAGGAGTTAATCAGTTAGAGTTAACCAGTTAGAGATAATCAAATAGAGTTAATCGATTAGAGTTAAAAATATAGAGTTAAGCAAAATTAGAAACTGACTAGAATTAGTAAGTTGAATGGGTTCCTGAGTATCGATCTGATGTTGGTTTCAGCCTTCGGGGTTTATACTTGGGAAGTTGTTCTCTTATTAGTTTACAGTTAGAGTCTGATAGTTGTGGAATGGTAGTGATTGATAATTGATTGATAGAATTTCCATTGGAAATGATATTGTTGTTTGCACACGTATTTTCCTTCGATAGTTAACTCACCGACTATCGAAGTTTTTGACCGTTTTAACATTGTTAATATGGAGAGACCGGTTGGATTATTATCCAAAGAACCACTCTGTATTGGCATAAGCGTTGCAAAACATTTATGCCAAAGAAAAATTGAAGACAGAGTAAAGTGCAAGGGCTGTTGTATAAGTCTTAGATAACAGCGACTAAGATGGATATACTGAATAGTGCCTTCGGTTTGTCCAGTCCCAGGACAACTTGTATGGACGGAGGTCTGACAGAGTATATCTGGTAGATCACGTAAGTTGATCGTTTCAAACGTATTTATGTTGGTGGCGGAGGAATTCGTTTCTCTTATCTTTATACACGTGGTATTTTTGGATAAGTCAATTTGTGATTTGGCGGGTATGACGATGTGACATTCAAAGTGAATGAAGAATTGATATGAAAAGATAAGCGTAACTTCTAGTCTCACATCCGGTAATGACAGAAATCGGGCAGACAGCATGGCTAAGTCGGTCGCACCGAAGTAGGGTGTATAATCACCTATCTAGAGAATATTCATTTGCTTCTTTAATCTATCAATGTTGTCCTATATATATATATATATATATATATATATATATATATATATATATATACGGGAACGGTTGTTGATCCCAACCGTTGGTGATGTACATTCGATACACTCAAGCGAAATGAGTTTTCGGTCATGTGTGGCTGAGTTGCAAGATGTTCTTGTTGAACTCCAGTGTATCGTTCCTAGAGTACATTGATCGGAAGGTGGTTCCATACCTTATCATAGTTGGAAATCCATTTTCCAATACGTGCTTACGATTTTGATTGTATACTATATATGTAGAACGTGAGATGAAAGCGTTTCTGCTAGATTGATATATATTTGTGCTTAGACATTATTATAATATCAGAATGATATTGCTTGTCAAAGATGTTGGATTCTCATAAGGGAAAAACCCATTCCTTATTCACGGCGTGGTCTTATGAGATATCATATACCTGTTTTAAACTTTTTTACTCATACCAGTCCCATGACTAACCCGGAGTTTATTTGTTTGTTTTCCCTAAACTCTTGGGTGCCTAAATTTGTGCGGGCAGTCAAGTAGTCGGGATTTTACAGATACACTTGAAAAGCTGGAGAAGGAGGCATCAGGATTCTATAGCTATTATTATTTCCGCTGTTGTTGTAAGTGTTGTACCCTGATAAGTGTTATTGTATATATACTGTTTGTACTTCAAAAGCTATGTTATATTTTATTCGTTCCGCTGTGAGATTCGTGTTTACTCTGATGATGATGTTCTTCTTCTTCTTCTATTCTATAAGTTCTACCTTATCTTTCCTCACCTTCTATCTTCTTTCTATTAATTTCTTAAATTTCCAGTGCAATTTGGGGTTGGACTTGTGTTATTTGGTCAGCTCAAATTGGTCCGGATTTTCGGGTCATTACAAGCGGAGTGCCTCGATCCCAAAAATTTAATAATATCGGTACATTAACTCATTCTGTGAAACCCCGAAATACTGATACAGGGTGCAAAATACTTCAAATAAAAACTGCATATTTAATTAATTAAAAATTACAAAAAAATTCTAAAAATTAAATTATCACTACGTCTTAAAAGAACCTTGTCTAAATTCGAAACCGTTGTCTAGTTATATCGAATAAACCGTTACGGTCGATAAACGATTCTACAACGACTATTTGAATATTTGATTTGGATATATCTCGCAATCTATAATGCGAAATCTCGGTTTTTCACTTCTGTTAGAAAGATATAGTTTAACAGATTCCAGCGTTTCTTGTTTCGAAGAAATCCAACTAATAACGAGTCCTGTACATTTAGTTGAAGTTCAGAACGTTAAATTACGAACTGCTGCGATATTACGGGCTCGATTATATTTAATATATATTTTTATACGTTCAACTTCGTTTTAATTTGAATATAAATCCACTTATATTACGAATTCAATATTTAAACTGATTTAAATATTCAAATCCAAACCGATAAAAATGCGGGACGTTACAGTTTGTAAAAGTTTAAACAAAATTTAAAACTTATGTGAACTACGGGATGAATCAAACACCACAAACACAATCACAGACACAGATTCAAACACAAATACAAAATAAATAGAAATAAAGATGCAGAAAAGGAAAGAACGCACCAGATTTTATACTGGTTCAGATTACTCCTACGTCCAGTCCCACACAACGCTGGATTGCGTAGAGTTTTATTACTATATTCAAATCCAATTACAACCTCCTTGATTTCACGGCTACAAGGGATACCACCGATTCCGACCTCCTTGATTTCACGGCTATAAGGGATACCACTGATTCTAACCTCCTTGATTTCACGGTTACAAGGGATACCACTGATTCTAACCTCTACTCAACCAAAACAACTACAAACAGCCCTAGAACTCTTCAATAGTACTTTATTAAGAGAGAGATGAGAAGAGAGCGTAGAGAGAAGAAATTTAATCAAAACAGAATTGAATTCGGTAGAGTATAAGTGTAGAAATCATAAAAATGATTAAGAATGATTATATAATGAAAGAGGATGAAAGTGGAGAAGAAGATATGTTTAAAAAATCGAATTCAAGCCCATTTTATAGAGTGTGAAAGGTTGCAACGTTTCTGAAACGTTTCAAATAGTGAAAGACACTTCCTTTCAAATTTGAATTTCTGACAGTTATATGTTGACATAGTGTTTTTGGCGACATACCCTAGTGTAATTTTGTATTTTATAGCATTTTTCAAGTGTTTTGATATTAATATAATTCTGGAAATTCTTGAGTAAAAATCTAGTGTTGTAAATTAATATTATATAGTAGAAAAACATATGAAAACATAAATTTAAACTACATAAATATATATATATATATAATTATAACATTATAAGGTTTTAAACTATAAATATATAAAGTATAAGAATATAAATATATAAGTTTGAAAAAAAAAGAAGAATAAGAAAGGGAAAAATTGAAAATATAGAAAATAAAATAGAGAGGATTGAGGATAGAATTGAAAATTCAGAATTTGAAAGTTAGAACTTGAATTTGAACCTGGAGTGTTACTTAGAGTCTTACAAAATATAGACTCTATAACTATATTAATATTGAACTCTTGAAATCTTGAATACACATGAGTCTTGAAATTTCTCTGATCTTTGAATCTTTATTATCTTTAAAACTGTACAGTCTTCAGTGATATTTCCTGTATATAATTCCTGCATATATATATATATATATATATATATATATATATATATATATTCTATACAAAAAGTGTTAGTATATATTTTATAATCGATGATAATTGAAATAAGGCTGTTGTCATCAGAACGCCATTCTCCAACCACTAGTTCTAATAAAAAATGACAACAAGATGAAAATGAAATATACTTTAAGCATGGCCTATATGAACTAAACTATGGACCATCAAATTTTTATTTCAACCTCCACTTAATCACCATCATCATATGTAGATGAATAAGTAATTAGTGAACATTTGACTAAGCATATCCAATTTGGTGTCAACAATATAGGCTATCAAATTCAATAATGAACACAAAACCAATAACATTACATGACATGAAGCAAAAAAGAGAGCACGAATAAACAAATTATGTTGCATCTACATAATCAAGAGCTTCATTACCATTAAGTTGAAAGAGATTAGCCTCTAATGTATGTAATCATGACAACAAAGATAGATTGAGCATTAAAAATAAAGGAAAAAGAGGGAACTAATTAACGAAAATAAACTAAGCTACTTGCATAAAATAAAACTACACTAATGCATAAAGTAAATAACAAGAATTAAATGAACAAGAAATTAAATTGCATTAACATGAAAATTACATAAGAGGGAAATGGCTAAGAAGCCATAAAAGAAAGAAAGAGCTTTCCTACAAACTAACTAACTGAAGGAGAGGATAAAAGAGAAGAGCTATTTACATTACATAAAGGGGTATATATACGGGTTTCTAACCCTAAAACCCTAATCACTTTTGTTAGGGACTACTAAAAATACCACTTCATGAAGCTTCTAATTTTGTTTTAACCACTAATAAGTCATGAAGAATGCATGAAGCCTATTGTCTCATCTAATTAGTCTCTAATATAAATCTTAAGAGAAAGAGTGAGAGTGGGTGGGGTCCTCCACTAGGTAGTGTATGAATTAATTTCATCTCCTCTTGTGTATATGCATGTTTTTCTTCATATCTTCATGTGTATGCATCATTTTTACTCCTAAATTCCTACAAGAGACAACTACAAGGAACAAGTAAATGATAACACAAATTTAAACATGCACAATTTACCGTTTTACACCTTAAATGAGAATGAATGCATGGTATTTGAGAATTTTAGGTTTTTGGTTTAAAAAAATATCCCTTTATGTTGTTTATTTAATTTAAACAATAATAAATGTGTGAATATAAATGTGCACATTTACCTCCACATCAAAGCCCATAACGGCTTCCTTCGGGATGTGCTGCCTTCACATTCCTTTACCTTGATTTAAATTTTGATCTTCCTTAGTTATTTTTGTACAAACATTTTCCCTCCACTTAGTGAAGGGGTGTGCCTCACTTTCCAAGCCAAATGCTTCAAATTCCAATGCATGTAACATTATTTCTGCTTCTGAGAATTCCTAGCTGAATGATTGGATTCTAGATCAACGATAATTATCAATTCTCTTTTGTCTTTTGTTTCTGCATATAACACATTTCTTTTCCCTCTCTCCCCCAATCTTGTTACCTTAAGCATTATTTACTAACTGACAACATCAAATATTTCAAGCAAAATCCAATCTTTCTTGATTCGTCATTATTTCTAGGCTAAAAATCCCCTATTAAGTTTTTTATCATCTATCGATGGGTTCTGGCTAGCTTAGGTTTTTTTAAGTTCAATTCATCGGGCTGATTGTAATAATTTTGTCTGTATTCTAGCAACTAATGAGCATTGATTTTCTCATTTTCTTAGTCTATTTGATTTTGTCATCAAGATCCATCGAGCTGTCCGCAATTCAAGTTAGGAATTTTCACTATCGCCAAGTAGTTCTTTCTATGATTAGTGGATATTCCAATTTTGATGTGCTAAAAGACATTAGCCCCTCTTTCCCTCTTTTCTTTCTATGGCTAGTATGTTTTGTAAAAAGAATCATTGGTACAAAGGAAAACGAGCTTCAGTGATTAATTTAAAGGTACTTGCTAAGTTATATAACAACATCTTATGATTTCTTTATGGTATATATACTCTTTCCTATTAATAATGATACTTATGAATAATATTACATGACAGTACTATAGGCAAAAGGTCTAGCATAGAAATATCTCTGGTGATGGAACCTCCTCCCCATTTTACCGACACTCCTTCCACCGGGGATCTCCTATTCAAATAAGAGACAGGCTCCTAAGGCCAATGTTCTGTAAAAATATTTTCTTTCTCATTCAGAGGATGTAGAGGCCATTTTGAATGACTTTAAGATTGTCGGAATAGATGCTTTACCTCCCTTTGAGGGTGTTTCCATGGACAACCCTCGTAAGGGCTTCTTTTCCTATAATGCCCTTCATATTTGGCACGTCGGGTTTCTTCATTTTCCAAATTTTTATCCTAAATTTTCTCCAATAGATCCATATTGCTCCCATTCAACTATCCCCAGAAACATATACTTACATGCTATGTTTGGAAATGAGTTCCCTAAAATATGGCTGACCTTTCCTTAGTCCTGTATTACTTTTGCGTTTGGTTCGCTTATCCAATATAAGTAAGGATAACCCCACCTTATACCAGTCTAATCCAGAGAGATCATTGCTTCAGGACCCTATCGATAAGCCTAGGGATTGGGGAAAGCCAATTCTTTGTTGTTCGTTGTCCTTCCGGAATCAGTGGGAAGTTCGTAACACTAGGTAAAGTTTTTTTTACTCTTGATTTGAATAATGGTTATTAACCACTTCACTAAATGTCCTCTTTAACTCATAGGGATGTGCCTCAGCTATCTGGCGAAAGACTTGAAGCAAACCCTTCGTCGCCTGAAAGAGGACACAAAGTCATGGAGAAGAAGGACTTCACTCCTAATTGTTTCTAATCTTGTGGAGTTTGGTCTCCTTCTTCAACAGCAAAGGGTCTTGGAGACTCCCCCAATGGTTGTTTTAACAGATTCGGGAAGTATTCGCTTGAATTCAGGTAATCCTCAAAAAGTTTCTTTTTCTTCACCAATTCAGTCTGCTCCCATTGGTAAAATTTGTTCTTTACTTTTGTTTTTCAAAAGTATATATATTTTTTAAGATATTTTTATAAAGAAAAGAGGAAATTGGATCCTGAAGGTACTCCAAGACACCCTTCAGGCATCAAAGAATTTCTTGAAAGGTCATTATGAAGAATCCGCCGTGAGGAAAGCTAAATTACCCATGGAGGATGTGGTCAATATTCCATATGTCGATCAAGATGATGTGAATGTTTCCATTCCTTTTAAGATCAAAACATCCACTCAAAGTGGCATTGATCCTCTAACTGAAGGTACAAATATTTCTTTAGATTTTTTTTTTGCAAACTTTCTAATGTTCATGCTCCTAAACATGTAAATTCTTCTAGACATGGCCGAGGGAGATCCTCCATCCCTTCCTACTTTTCCCTCATCCCTTCTTGCTGATGGTGCCTCTACGTCTTCCCCCAGTTTCTCATAAGGTTTCAATAAAGAATCAAAGAAGGTTTGGGGTCCTCAATGGTGCCTTCCTTTGATGACTTTGTCCTTTCTCTTCTGGAACATGCTTTGTCGTGGCTCTAAGGCGCTAAAGGATGAGGTTTCCAGCCTCTGTAAGGAGGTAAATGATCTGAAGATGGTTAATGAGAAATTAATGACTTTCGTCAAAGCAACTAAGGGTGAATTTCTATTGCATAGTCTGCATCCAATTCTGCTTTTGATGAGAATGTTTTTCTCAAGGAATAGGTGGAGCAGTTGAAGAGAAAGAATTCTTTTATGAGGGAGAGATTGGAGAGGAAGAAGGAGAAGATCAGGAGGATAATGCGATATTTCGCAGAGGTTAGGAGGAGAACTGACTACTTTTTGGATGAACCTTTAACATAGTTGGTCAAAAACTCTTGCATGGTCCCGTTGCTTGTGGTTTACTTTGAGTATCGTGTGAAATACCCAGACATGAGCTTCGATGCACACTCCAAAGATTTGGCCAGAAGATTTTGTGCCAAGCTGGAGGCTGTTGATCATGAGGGGACCTCAAAGGGCTCTGAGATTGTAGATGTAGCAAGCCTCTTGTCTTTCGACATCCCTTCATAGGATTCTGAAAGCGTTGAATAGTTTAAGGCCCCTAACACCAGTAGAGTTTAGATGACATTCATTCTTCATAGCTTCTGGGAGGTGGTGATGGTTCTCATTTAGAGGGGAAAGAATTGACTCGTACTGACCCTAAGGGGAAGTTGCGTTCGTTGCACTCTTCTACGCCTTCATTTCAGGTATTTACCCTGAAGTTTCAATTGCTTCTCTATGGTTTGTTTTATTTGGTCTAATTTCCTTGAAAACTCATATTACTAATTAAAAATATCATGAATACATAAACATGTACAGTAAAGTTGTTTGTTTCTCTATGAAGGTCATAGTATAATACCCTGAATCCTTTCTAAAATTTACTTGGAAGGGTCTCCGTTAAAGTTTTTTTGTGGACTTTCAGTAATCATGACTTTGCATTTTTCGCTCGTACTCCTTAGTGAAGCTGACACTTTAATGGAAACCTTTCCAAGAAAAAGATTATTGAGTACCTCCTGCTTTGTAAAATAAAAGTGCCTCTCGATTGTACCTTATGTTCCCTTTGTAAAGTGCATTGATCTTATGCAATAGTGTTATATAATTTTTTTAAATAACTACCGATGTGCCATTAATTGACAGGGAGCTAGAATCTCTGGAAATCCTGTTACTTAGATTTTCTCTCAAAGTTTGTTAATTTAAGGAAATAGTTTCTAGAAAAAACCATATTTAATTAGATATCAGGGACCCTCTCATAATGAATTTTTAAGAGAATTAAACAAATTATATAGAGAAAACCCTAGGTTTAACTATGACTTCCCTGGCGGTAATAAAAAGGACTCTTAAGTAATGTCGCTTCCATCCTTTTAGTTGAGTTACATAATGTAGTATCTTTATGTCTTGAAAATCATCTCATATTTTTAATCTTGCTTATTTAAACATTCTGTGTAATTTTATGTTGTGATAATGAAGAACTCGTTTCCCTTTTTTGTAAATAGTTTCTTCTATATAAATTTATTAGCTTTTACAACCACCACCAACAGACCTATTGGGTCAGACGTTTGTTGCTCCTTTGGAAGGTTGTATTAAAGGATCATATGTTTTAGGTGGTGTGGTTAGAGCGATCCCCCGAATTAAAGGATCATATAAAAAACATCAGATGCAAAAGACCTTGGATTTAAATTTAAAATATCAGATATAACGCTTAGAAACCAGGCGTGAAGTTAAAGCGAGCCCAAGAGCAGATTTTGACCAAGAACACTTGATGCCTCAGCAAGAAGTTAAGGAATTAAGATTTAACCTAGAGAATAGTGAATCTTCATGTAAATCCCTAGTATTTATTCTTGGAGATGGAATCTCATGTTTTCCCTTCGTTTTTATTTGGAATTGTCGCTACCTCCAGCTAAATCCCGCTATTTTGTGGATCCCCCAAGTGGACTAGGCGATGGGGTCTTCTTGGCATGGATTAATGCCGTAAAATTGGAATTACAGTCCTATTTTGAGAATAACAAAAGGCAGCAATTTATCGGATATATAACAGTTGCATAAGCCAAATTAAAGAGCTTAAATGTCAAGTCCTTTCTTATAAGAAATGTAATACTGAATATGATAAGCTTAACAAGCTCCTTTCAGAGGTCAACGAGGTTTACGAGAACTCTCTTCAACTTCAAATAGAGTGTAACAACCCGTATTTTCAATAACCTGTTATAACATAAATGGAGGCAGAATTAAACTGTAAAATCTGAATCAAGGGAAACGGGCTATGCCATTGCGTTCGCCTCGGAAAAATACGCGAAATAGAGTCCGAGTTTTCGAAAATCGAAGTCCGTATGACCAAGATATGGCCTCGCGAAGTTTCACGAAAAATTCCCAAATTAAAGTATACTTAATTAAGTGAAATGGGTTGGGCAGAGAAATATATATATATTGATATATATATATATATATATATAATTGAAAATTAAATAAATAAATATGCAAAAATGTTCAAAAAAGCGAATTAGGAGAGGGGAATAACCAAACCGGCCGATTTTTGAGGTCGACCCAAGCCCGCTGGGTCGACTAGGGGTTAATCCAGGGTGTTTGGCTGTCAACCCGTGGGCCGATTCGCTCAAATGAAGATTTTGCATTTGGATGGTTCTCATGGTTCATCTTTAGTCTAAAGGCCCTAGATGGTTCCTACACTTGACTTCTTCCCCAAGACATGCTTTGATGGCTTGGATTGAATCTAGGTTTAATCCTATGGCCTAAAACACTTGCCTAATCTATAAATAAGACCCTAACCTATCCTAAATCCTCATTATTCATTCATGCAACTAAACTATGGCAAAATCAATCCTCTCATGGCCTCCACTCTCTTCATAAAATTCCTAAATAAATTTCTAAGTGATTTTCCATGCATACAAGTGTTTTCAAGCTTGTATGAGTGTCATTAGCTTGCATTCAAGTCAAGTTTCTATCTTTGCATCATAAAGAAAGAGTTTTGATCATTTTGGCTCAAGGGTTTTTTTTGTTAGAGCTTGCATTTTGGGTCTATTTTATTGCATAAGGGCTTTGTCATATCTTTTGTGCCTTCATAGTAATGTAAGCCCTTTCCCTACTCTTAGATATTAACTATGAAGTTAAATGTTCATGTTGCAAGTTTGGGTTTGATCATTGAGTATGATACATGCTATCATGTCATGCAAGTTTATGAAGTCATTATCTTGACCTTGTGGGCTAAAAGCTACAACCTTTATGTTGAAATGTTGCATTATGCAACATGAGAACCCTCATAACCTTTATGTCAACTTGCACATGAAGTCATAACCCTTATATGATGATATATGCGAGTTACTAGTCATCATTCCATGTCTTTTGTCACCATGATTCGCTTATGTTCCAAGTTTGGGTTTATGCATGTTTTGAGGCTTAAGAATGTAACATGCAAGTTAATGAACACATTTGTGCCTCATTTGCCACCATGATTAACTTGTGGCTTAATATCCATTTTTGTCATGTCTTTGCCAAGTCTCTTCTTTTAATCCATTACATTGTCGCGAACGTATATGCGAGTTTAAAAGCGTTGGGTTATGTTATGGGTAATTTCTAATGACATGAAAATACAACTTGAAAACATGACTTGAAATATAACATGGAAGTTGACATGTAAGTATGCATAAAAACATAAGCTTGGGAATTTACCTATTAAGTTAGGTCTACCCTTTGGGAATTTACCTATTAAGTTAGGTCTACCCAAATGCTTGAAAACTTGTAACATGTTTTGGGAAACATAATGGACATGACACTTAGATAATATAAGTGTGGCCAACTCGAGGTTGGGTTGAGTTTGCAACGTAAAACTACCCGGAACCGACCGGCCTAACTAGTAGTTGCAAACAATAGGACCCAATGTGAGAAGTTGGTCATGTTGTGCTTGAACCCGAGGTTAGACCAAGTTGTGGTGTAAAGCTACCCGGAACCGACCGGCTTAACTAGTAACCACAACAAAGTCTAATGTGAGAGGTGAAGGTGCATTAAGTAATTAATGCCACATGATAGGGTTAAGTTAATTTGATTAATGACTCTTAACCAAATATGACATGGACAAATGGGTTAAGTAATTTGATTAGGCTAATGATACTTAACAAAACATGACAAGGTTGGGTAGGTTAAGTAACTTGATTTGCCTAATGACACTTAACCATTTTTATATGACTAGTGGATGGGGTTAAGTTAACCAACACTTAATCAATCCAACGCGATAACTTGGTAAGGTTAAGTAAGTTTTCTTAATGACGCTTAACCGAAAAATACGGTTAACGAATGGGGTGTAGATTTGACTCAACTAGTCTAAACATGGAAATCGAATGGGGTTAAGTTAACCAACACTTAATCAATCCAACGCGATAACTTGGTAAGGTTAAGTAAGTTTTCTTAATGACGCTTAACCGAAAAATACGGTTAACGAATGGGGTTAAGATTAGACTCAACTAGTCTAAACATGGAAATCGGATGGGGTTAAGTTAGCCTAGACTTAATTAATCCCACTTGGTAGTTTAATGGGGTTAAGTTAAACACTTAACTAATCTAAACATGATGAATTGATGTGGTTAAGTGACCTATACTTATCCAATCTAACTCGTTAATTTATTGTGGTTAAGTTAACCAATACTTAACCAATATAACGTGAAAACATGATAAGGCTAAGTCACGAATCGCTTGAATACACTTGACCGATTTGACTAAGTAAATTGATAGGGTCAAGTTAATATATACTTAACCAATCTAGAATGATAATTGGACGAGGTTAAGTCATGAATTGCTTAATATACTTAACCAACTTGAGCATGGTTTGTAGGGTTAAGCCTTGAACTTGGATACTTAGCCAATTTTGACAGGATTTGTAGACGGGTTAAGTCATGAAAGTGACACTTAATCCATTATGTAAACCCTAGTTCTGAGGATTAGGTGGATAACCGTAGTTAACAAGGATAACGGGAACAATGCTAAGTGGTAAACCTTAGTTGAAGAATAACTAAGTAATGATTCTTAGTCAAGGAAATTTAGACCAGTTCATAGATAGATGAGTAACCTGATACGGTAGGTCATCGTTTAAGTATACGAGTAGGAGCAAGTATCTGATTTAGATAAAGGCTCCAGCGAACTTGGTAATGAAGCAGCGGCTTCGGGGAACGTGAGGATATTCTTGGTATCCCTCTATGAGCTGCCAGGTGATTATACTAGGCTCATGAGAGGTTATGGTCTGCGTTAGAAGAACCAAGAGTATGCCTTGGTTGCTATACGAGCGACCTAAAGACGGGGATGGATAGGGGATAGTCGATGATACACGGTCGTACCCTAGATAGCATTTCGTCAGGCTACCTACCATCTTTGGTCAAGCGTGTACGTACGGAAAGGCAGAGAACACCCAACAGACCATAATTGCTATCTAATTATGGTTGCGGTAAGGCTTGGATGTGGGTTGGCCAGTGTTGTGTTCTCATACAGGATTTATCCTGTCTTGTCTTTCACTAGTTGAGGGAGTGGTCTCGTGGGACCATAGCCACGTATAAGAAAAACAGACCTTAGCATCTGCATCGGCAGATAAATCGAAAGCTCCCGACCGAGTCATGTATTTCTTGATTTGCCCTATGACAGGACTCGGATGGCACGATGTGATACATGTGCATACAGTCATGGAAAAGAGATTCACGATGAATGCGTGGGAAAAAGGGCGCGGTTGGCGGTTAGCGTAATCCCTAGTTGTAACACCCCGCGAATTCTATAACTGTGAAATTGAAACACCCCACCTCCGTTAGGGTCACTCTCAAAGGGAATGCCCTAATTTTGGTGGAGGTTTATAAGTATAAGTCACAGATATACAAGACAGATATAAGAACACATATTTGTAAACAGCGGAAAAACAACAACTTTTATTTCATAAAAGCAAATACGTGTTACAACAACATCACCATAATTGTCTTACATCTTTTCCAAAAACATAACACTTTCATAATCTGTCTTGATTACATTATTTAAAGAAGCATAAAGAAAACATGGATAAAACTGCAAAAGCCCCATAGTGGTTGTCCAAAGCCATAGTTCAAAACGAAAAGGTCCAAGAAATACATTTCTCCTCTTCAAGCTGGATATTAAGGCTGGTCAAGCTGCTGTGTTCCCTCCCTGTGGACCTGGGGGGGAACGGAAGAAAAGAAGACGAAAGAAAAGTAGAGTCAGACATAAAGCCTGAGTAAGTTTAGTACTATTCTGTCTATGAATAAAGAACTGGGTATGATAATTATAAACAAGAAGTGGGAAAGCACTATAACTTGGCTAAGTTGTCTAGGGTCGAATATACTATCGTACCCCATGTTAATCTCTGAACCCATATAAACTAGTTTCCAACTGGCACCCCATAATCAGGGTGAAGTGATCCATTCTATGATGACCGGCTCCTACTCGCATAGTTACATGTGTCTTACGGCCCCCGATGTTGTAGTTACCTATGCTGGCCCACCATGTGGTGTATCAAGTCCTATGGTGGTGGCCCGACACAATCCTAGAGTGCATAGGTATGCTACTGGTGTCCAGTGCCTTATTTTTCTGCGCCGGAGTGTGTGCACGCCCGCACCCCGTTAGAACCTACACTGCTACACCACCGCCGTCGATTTGACCTCTTACAATCAGCCCAGTAATCGTGCCCCACCCTGCCTAGTTTCAGGGTATCCTGATACACCTTCTTGGGTTACTGCTGAAAAGGGTCCCCCGTTTACTAGGTTTTCTAGCTCTAGCCAACATGCTAAGTTGGTTAAGTGTTTTCTAACCTAACCCCCACCAGTCCGTTTAGTTTAGCATGTCCCATTTTGATTAAGTCTTCAGTTCACTTAATCCTAACAATCCTGACTCAGCTTTAATTGTCTTATTAAAGCCTTGACCTCTCACATTAGACCAGTATTGTTGTGGTTGCCTGTTGCCGATTGGTTCCGGGCAGTCTTACGCCACAACTCAGTCTAACCTCGGGTCCTTATTGGGCTCCATGTTTAACCTCCCACATTGGATAGGTATTGTTGTGACTACTGGACAGCCGGGCGGTTCCGGGCAGGTTTACATCACAACTCAATCCAACCTCGGGTTAAACACTTCGTATGTTCTACATTTACATATTTTGTCTTTCTTCTTTATCTTCTTATTTGTAAATATTTGCGGCCCATTATTAAGTTAATGGTGTAAAGGTTACACCAATCATGGGCCCAACCCATACTTGAATTTGGGCCCTTCTACTTTATATTTTCATTTATTAATTTATTTGGCCCAACGCTATTTTCCCCCGTTTAATTCGTTCGTTTATCATAATATATGTTGGGCTTAGGCTTTTAAGCCCAACTTAGCCATGAGAAAAGGGGAGGCTTAAAGTTACATACACAAAAAGGGGAATGTGAACGCATGAACTTGCAATGTGACGTTGGAACTACAAAATAGAAACTGGTGTACTTGCATAGTAGTAACATATACTTTGGTCATAAAGCATAAGTGACATAAATCAAACCATGTAAACTTGTAGTTAAGTTAAGAATATCATTATTGACACATAGGCTTAACTACAACATAAACCTATATTTTTATTCAGCCATAATGTCAAACATAAGCAAGTCATGTTCAAAAGATTACTACATGTTTACAAAGGTGCTTACTTTTGTTATTAACACGAAAGTATAGTTCAACTTAATCATAATTTTAAATCTATTCGCATAACCATGGCATAAATATTTCTAACATGAAATCATGATTTTTACTTTAGTCATGCAAACTTGCAAAAGGGATTTTTGAATCTAACCTAGCTATATACCACATATGTCATCATATAATTCTTGTTAACAATATAGACCTAACATAGATTTCAATTGTACAAAATATCAATCATAGCCTAGTCATATTCATAAGTTTGCAAATAGGTTTTCTAGTACAAAACATGGCTTAATACATAGATCATGGTGCCAAAATTTCAACATAATTTCATATGAACTATAATAACCCAAATCTGTTCCAATTATGTACAAAATGATTTTTGTACGAAAATATACAATATGATGGCATAGTAGCAAAACCCCAAACTTGCATGAATTTCAATTAATCAACTACATACATGTAGCTTCAACATGGATTACATAATTTGCGAATATTCCAAACGTATACTTGCATAAAACTACCGCAAACATGTAGTTTTTTATAATGAATAACATAATTGGAGAATATCCAAACGTATACAATATTCCAAATCGATAAGAATCATAGTAACGCACAAATATGAATTACTTTATCGCCACAAATCAAGTATACAAACCAACACAATTATTTGTTCATACCAAAATAATACTCTACTTACAATTGTGTGGCGAATTCTCCAATTTAGGAATTTGGAGATGCGATTTGATTTGATTAAGTTGCTTTATGCTTTTAGAATTTGCCTCCTAATCCTCTCTCCAATTGGTGGCTACTCTTAGTCGTTCCTCAGCAACATGGCGGCTTTGTTCTTATTTTTGAATGAATAGATTAGGTTGAGTCTAGGGTCATTTTTATAGGGTTTATGAACTGATTAGGACCATTGATGTTGCTTGGTTTGATCGTAGCCATTCATCCTAAAGAGAGACCAATTAGAGCCTGCCACCTAGCCCTAATGACAAAGCAGACTGCAGAAAATCGGCCAACATAGAATAGGCCAGCCAGTTTGGGCTGGGTTCGACCTGGCTCTGGACCAGGTCGACAGCCCTGTCGATAGCCCTGTCGACCTGGCTAGACCAGGTCGACAGCCCAGTCGACTTGGGCGCATTAGGCGGGACTTTTCCCGCCCTGGCCAATTGGGCCCGACTTTGGAATTTTTCTGAGCTGTTTTATTCTGTTCGAATTTTAAACTTAATTCAGAAACTTCCGAAGGCCATATCTTCTTCATACGGACTCCGTTTTTCGAAAACTCGGACTCTATTTCGCGTATTTTTTCCGAGACGAACGCAATGGCGTATCCCGTTTCCCTTAGTTCTTTGATTTGAAATTAATTATACTTTAATTTGTGAATTTCACAGTTATAGAATTCGCGGGGTGTTACATTCTCCCCCACTTAAAAGGATTTCGTCCCCGAAATCTTCAAGTTAGGAGGAATGTATATCCTAACATCCAATCATCCATCTACTCACCCATCAAACACGAGCATCCATTGTCCTTAAAAGACTTCTAATGCTTCATGATCATATGCGAAGTGTGTGTGTACATGTACTTATCTAATGCAAAATCAGGCGGTCTACTGATTCAGTTGACCTCCTTAATGCGAATTATGTAAGTGCCATGAATCCATTATGTATGCCAATTTTCCTATTCTTGATTCTACATGAGTACACAATCATTAAATACAAATGCAGCATCCACATGACAACACATTAAAGTTCAACCACATACGAATGCAAACATATATGCATATGCAATATGAAGTGACTGAGCCGATCTAAAACCTAGATTGTGTGTGTATATGCAACCACGAGCAACCACTAGCAATCACTTGCAACCACTTGCAACCATCATCCATAACATGTTTCAATTACATGTTTCCATCCAAAAGGTTTCTACGTAAAAGATAAGGTCGAGGAAATATACCTAAAAAGATAGATAAAAGCGCAACTTAAGGAAAATGAAAGATCAAGGATGTACCCTCGAACAGAAAAGGGTAGGCAATGCGTATTCTAGCTTCAGTTTCCCAAGTCGCGTCTCCCTCGGCGTCGCTCCACTGAACTTTGACGAGCTTGACTTCACGGTTGCGTAGCTTCTTCACTTCCGTTCCTAATATGCGGGTTGGAACTTTTCTTATGGTTGCTTCGCGCTCCACTTCGGCCTCTTCGAGGATATTTGGCTCTACCACTTCAGCAGACTCATGTAGACATTTTCGGAGATGTGAAACGTGAAAAACGTTGTGGACTCCAGCCAACTTCTCGGGTAGCTCTAATCTATAGGCCATTTTCCCAATTTTCTCGATGATAGGGAATGGCCCTACGAACCTTGGTGCCAGTTTTCCTGTGGTTCCAAAACGAACAACGTTTCTTAGCGGTGATACCTTGAGGAAAACTCTGTCTCCAACCTCAAATTCAAGGTCGGTCCTTCTCTTGTCGGCATAGGACTTTTGTCTATCTTGGGCCGTCTTCATCCTTCTTCGTATTAAGTCTACTTTCTCTGAAGTCTCTCGGATCATATCTGGTCCAAGTATGAGCTTATCAGTAGACTCCCACCAACAAGTGGGCGATCGGCACGGTCTTCCATATAAAGCTTCGAAGGGCGCCATTCCGATGGTTGCTTTATAGCTGTTGTTGTAGGCAAATTCCACCAAAGGAAGGTGGTCTTCCCATGTCCCTCCGAAGTCAAGGATGCATAGCCTTAAGAGGTCTTCCAAAACTCTGTTCACTTTCTCTGTTTGGCCGTCGGTTTGGGGATGATAGGCTGTGCTCAAGCATAACTGCGTTCCTACTGCTTCTTGCAGACTCCGCCAAAACTCGCTGGTGAAGATGGGGTCTCGGTCACTAACAATGCTAGATGGTATTCCATGGAGTCGAACGATTTCCTTGAGGTAAAGTGATGCTAGGGATGAGGCAGTTCTTTTACTTTTGACACGTAAAAAGTGGGCGCTTTTAGTAAGCCTATCCACTATTACCCAGATGCTAGTGTTGCCTCTCCTAGACCTAGGCAGCCCATCAATGAAGTCCATTGAGATGCTATCCCACTTCCACTGCGGGACCTCCAGAGGATGTAGCAGTCCTCCAGGCTTTTTCTGTTCCGCCTTAACCTGTTGGTACACCATACACTTAGAAACGAATTCTGCCATGTCCTTTTTCATGTCGTTCCAGAAGAAAGTCCTTTTTATATCTTTGTACATTTTATCTCCGCCTGGGTGTATCGTCATCTTGGAGTGATGTGCTTCCTCGAGAACCTTCTTTATTAAATCTTTTGTCTGTGGGACGCATAGTCTTCCGTCTCGCCTTAGCAAACCCTTATCGTCGATGGAGTATCTGTTGAGGTGACTTGAAGTCTCACCCCTAATTGGCCTATCAATTGTTTCCACAAGCTGAGGGTCTTCGCGTTGTGCTGTCCCTACTGAATCCACTAAAGTTGGGCGCACTTTGAGAGATGCTAGCAAGCCTGGTACGAAATCGGAGGAAGGTCTAAAGTCGAAGCTGGCTATAAACTCTAGGCTTTGTCTTTCAACAAACAACGGGCTTAGGGTCAATTTCTTTCGGCTCAACGCGTCTGCCACTACGTTGCCTTTGCCCGGAGTGTAGGAGATTTCGAAATCGTACGAGGCAAGAAACTCCATCCATCTTTGTTGCCTCAAGTTAAGATCCTTCTGCGAGAAAAGATATTTCAACGATTTATGGTCAGTGTAAAGTTCGAACTTCTCACCTAGGAGATAGTGTCGCCAAGACTTGAGTGCAAAGACGATGGCGGCTAACTCAAGATCGTGGGTTGGGTAGTTCTTTTCGTGCACTTTCAACTGCTTCCCGCCATAAGCTACTACCCTTCCTTCTTGCATTAAGACGGCGCCTAGCCCTGTCCCACATGCGTCCGTATAAACAGTGAACATCTTGCTCCCATCTGGCAGCGTCAAAACTGGGGCTATTGTAAGAGCCTTTTTCAGTCGTTGGAAAGCAAATTCGCAATCCAAATCCCAATTGAACACTAGATTCTTCTTAGTCAATTTCGTGAGCGGAGCTGAGATTTTCGCAAAATCCCTTATAAACTTTCGATAGAAACCTGCTAGTCCTAGAAAGCTTCGGACCTCAGTTGCATTCCTTGGTGTCTTCCAATCCTGTACCGCCACTACCTTAGCAGGGTCCACTGCTAACCCTTGTTTGGATACTATGTGCCCAAGGAACCTCACCTCTTCTCTCCAAAGTGGCATTTGGAGAATTTGGCTTTTAGTTGATGGACTCGTAAAGTTTCCAAGATTGCCCTTAAGTGCTGAGCATGTTCCTCTTCACTCTTTGAGAAGATAAGGATATCATCTACGAAGACCACTACGAATTTGTTGAGGAAATCTCTAAATACCCTACTCATCAGGTCCATGAAGTAAGCAGGTGCATTTGTCAAGCCGAAAGGCATGACAAGCCATTCAAAGAAGCCTTCTGGGGTTCTGAATGCCGTTTTATCGATGCTATCTTCAGCCACCCTTAGCTGATGAAAACCGGTTGCTAAATCGAGTTCGGAGAAAACAGACGCTCCTACAAGCTGGTCAAACAAATCGTCAATTCTAGGGAGAGGGTGCCTATTCTTTTTCGTTAGCTTGTTGAGCTCCCTATAGTCAACACATAGACGGAGTGAACCATCCACCTTTGTAGCGAACACCACTGGAGCGCCCCATTCTGAAATGCTCCTCCTAATGAACCCCTTCTCTAGAAGCTCTTTAATCTGTTTACTGAGCTCTTTCCTTTCTCGTGGAGCCATGTGTCTGACGGGCAACGCAACGGGCTTTGCATTATCTACAAGATATATGCGGAAGTCTATTTCCCGCTTCGGAGGCAAGCCCTTTACCTCTTCGAAGACATCCGGATATTCCCGGACCACTTTAACTGATTGCAAATTTTCAACAGAGGCATCTAGCGATTCAAGATAACTAAGCATAACCGCATACGAGGGATTACAAGAAATTTCCAAAGTATTACCGAGCTGGGTTAGGAGCCTAACAACCCTTTTCTCACAATCAAGGATGGCCCCATTACTGGATAGCCAATCCATACCCAAAATCAAACCATAGCCCGAAAAGCCCAAAACAAAGGCACTACATTGAAATTCTACACTTAGAATAGAAATTTTCAATCCCAAACAGATCATAGACAAATGAGCTGGGCCCCCAATTGGGTTTGAAACAATTAAGGGGTCCTCTACCATACTAGTTTTTAGGTGCAGAGATTCTACTAAAGCGGACGAGATAAAGGAGTGTGATGCGCCAGAATCAAATAAAGTGCGAACGGGGTGATCATAAAGATAAACTACACTTTCTACAGAAGTATTTATACCTCGCTGTTGCAGAGGTGGCGCTTCCAGCACATGAACCTGTGCCCCTGGGGTGGATCCAGCCCTCTGCCCCTGTCCTCGTTTCTTTGGGCAGTCCTTAGCCCTGTGGCCTGTTTCACCGCAAGAAAAGCACCCACCATTCTCCTTGGCCTTCTTTTTCCGGCAGTCCTTTACTAAGTGCCCCACTTTGCCACAGAAATTGCACTTCCTCTTCTCTTTGTTGCCTTTCCCGCCCTTCTTAAAGTCTGTCTTCTTGGGCTGCAAACCCTCTTTCTTCCCTTGAGAGCTTTCTGCCTTCGTCTCCTTCTTGCCCTTATCCTCTTCATTCAGCAATGCCATTTGCACCAATCTTTCATACGTGGCTCCCATGGGTATATGGGTCATGGCCAAACTGTGTAATGGCTCATTCAACCCTTTGACGAAACGGAGAGCCTTCTTGTGCGGGGTGTTGACTAGGTCAAGCCCAAACCTAGCCAGCTCATCGAACTGATTCACATACTCTCTGACTGTCTTGTCCCCTTGCTTAAGAAATAAGAATTTTTCCAACTGCAAACTTCTTTCTGCATCTGAGAGAAATTTAGTCTCAAACCTTGCCCTAAAGTCCTCCCATGTCTCCACTGGTCTTTCAGCATTAGTGACTTCCCACCAGTAGGAAGCCTCGCCCTTCAATAGCCACACTGCCAATTGTACTTTTTGTCTATCCTCTACCTCAAAGATGATGAATAGGTCCTCAATTTCTTTCAGCCAATTCCTAGCTGCTACGAAGGACTCAGTTCCATGGAAATCCTTTCCTCCCATAGCTTTAAAATCTTTACATATCTTAGCAAATGTGTTTCCCCGTGGAGGAGGTGGAGGAAAAAGTGCTGCTGCAGCTGGATGATTTCCTGCAGGTGGGGGAGGAGGAACGGTAGGACCTGGCTGAGTGGCTCTTGCTTCTAAGAACCGTCTAAACCAACCAGGTATTGGTACCCCTTCCGGCAAGTTAAGTTCTTCGGACATGCTGAAACAAAAAGGATAGATTCAAAACGAAGGATAAGAGATAGTACCTATGGCTTTGGGGAGTGGACTTTGCCTTTTTTTTTAAAAAAATAATATTTTTCTTTTAAAAATGCTTCTTTAAATTTCCTTTTTGAAAATAAATTTTCAAAACTTTCTATCTTATCTGGTAAACCTATGCTCTGATACCAAGTGAAACACCCCACCTCCGTTAGGGTCACTCTCAAAGGGAATGCCCTAATTTTGGTGGAGGTTTATAAGTATAAGTCACAGATATACAAGACAGATATAAGAACACATATTTGTAAACAACGGAAAAACAACAACTTTTATTTCATAAAAGCAAATACGTGTTACAACAACATCACCATAATTGTCTTACATCTTTTCCAAAAACATAACACTTTCATAATCTGTCTTGATTACATTATTTAAAGAAGCATAAAGAAAACATGGATAAAACTGCAAAAGCCCCATAGTGGTTGTCCAAAGCCATAGTTCAAAACGAAAAGGTCCAAGAAATACATTTCTCCTCTTCAAGCTGGATATTAAGGCTGGTCAAGCTACTGTGTTCCCTCCCTGTGGACCTGGGGGGGGGGGAACGGAAGAAAAGAAGACGAAAGAAAAGTAGAGTCAGACACAAAGCCTGAGTAAGTTTAGTACTATTCTGTCTATGAATAAAGAACTGGGTATGATAAGTATAAACAAGAAGTGGGAAAGCACTATAACTTGGCTAAGTTGTCTAGGGTCGAATATACTATCGTACCCCATGTTAATCTCTGAACCCATATAAACTAGTTTCCAACTGGCACCCCATAATCAGGATGAAGTGATCCATTCTATGATGACCGGCTCCTACTCGCATAGTTACATGTGTCTTACGGCCCCCGATGTTGTAGTTACCTATGCTGGTCCCACCATGTGGTGTATCAAGTCCTATGGTGGCGGCCCGACACAATCCTAGAGTGCACAGGTATGCTACTGGTGTCCAGTGCCTTATTTTTCTGCGCCGGAGTGTGTGCACGCCCGCACCCCGTTAGAACCTACACTGCTACACCACCGTCGTCGATTTGACCTCTTACAATCAGCCCAGTAATCGTGCCCCACCCTGCCTAGTTTCAGGATATCCTGATACACCTTCTAGGGTTACTGCTGAAAAGGGTCCCCCGTTTACTAGGTTTTCTAGCTCTAGCCAACATGCTAAGTTGGTTAAGTGTTTTCTAACCTAACCCCCACCAGTCCGTTTAGTTTAGCATGTCCCATTTTGATTAAGTCTTTAGTTCACTTAATCCTAACAATCCTGACTCAGCTTTAATTGTCTTATTAAAGCCTTGACCTCTCACATTAGACAGGTATTGTTGTGGCTGCCTGTTGCCGGTTGGTTCCGGGCAGTCTTACGCCACAACTCAGTCTAACCTCGGGTCCTTATTGGGCTCCATGTTTAACCTCCCACATTGGATAGGTATTGTTGTGACTACTGGACAGCCGGGCGGTTCCGGGCAGGTTTACATCATAACTCAATCCAACCTCGGGTTAAACACTTCGTATGTTCTACATTTACATATTTTGTCTTTCTTCTTTATCTTCTTATACGTAAATATTTGCGGCCCATTATTAAGTTAATGGTGTAAAGGTTACACCAATCATGGGCCCAACCCATACTTGAATTTGGGCCCTTCTACTTTATATTTTCATTTATTAATTTATTTGCCCCAACGCTATTTTCCCCCGTTTAATACGTTCGTTTATCATAATATATGTTGGGCTTAGGCTTTTAAGCCCAACTTAGCCATGAGAAAAGAGGAGGCTTAAAGCGTGATTACATACACAAAAAGGGGAATGTGAACGCATGAACTTGCAATGTGACGTTGGAACTACAAAATAGAAACTGGTGTACTTGCATAGTAGTAACATATACTTTGGTCATAAAGCATAAGTGACATAAATCAAACCATGTAAACTTGTAGTTAAGTTAAGAATATCACTATTGACACATAGGCTTAACTACAACATAAACCTATATTTTTATTCAGGCATAATGTCAAACATAAGCAAGTCATGTTCAAAAGATTACTACATGTTTACAAAGGTGCTTACTTTTGTTATTAACACAAAAGTATAGTTCAACTTAATCATAATTTTAAATCTATTCGCATAACCATGGCATAAATATTTCTAACATGAAATCATGATTTTTACTTTAGTCATGCAAACTTGCAAGAGGGATTTTTGAATCTAACCTAGCTATATACCACCTATGTCATCATATAATTCTTGTTAACAATATAGACCTAACATAGATTTCAATTATGCAAAATATCAATCATAGCCTAGTCATATTCATAAGTTTGCAAATAGGTTTTCTAGTACAAAACATGGCTTAATACATAGATCATGGTGCCAAAATTTCAACATAATTTCATATGAACTATAATAACCCAAATCTGTTCCAATTATGTACAAAATGATTTTTGTACGAAAATATACAATATGATGGCATAGTAGCAAAACCCCAAACTTGCATGAATTTCAATTAATCAACTACATACATGTAGCTTCAACATGGATTACATAATTTGCGAATATTCCAAACGTATACTTGCATAAAACTACCGCAAACATGTAGTTTTTTATAATGAATAACATAATTCGAGAATATCCAAACGTATACAATATTCCAAATTGATAAGAATCATAGTAACGCACAAATATGAATTACTTTATCGCCACAAATCAAGTATACAAACCAACACAATTATTTGTTCATACCAAAATAATACTCTACTTACAATTGTGTGGCGAATTCTCCAATTTAGGAATTTGGAGATGCGATTTGATTTGATTAAGTTGCTTTATGCTTTTAGAATTTGCCTCCTAATCCTCTCTCCAATTGGTGGCTACTCTTAGTCGTTCCTCAGCAACATGGCGGCTTTGTTCTTATTTTTGAATGAATAGATTAGGTTGAGTCTAGGGTCATTTTTATAGGGTTTATGAACTGATTAGGACCATTGATGTTGCTTGGTTTGATCGTAGCCATTCATCCTAAAGAGAGACCAATTAGAGCCTGCCACCTAGCCCTAATGACAAAGCAGACTGCAGAAAATCGGCCAACATAGAATAGACCAGCCAGGTTGGGCTGGGTTCGACCTGGCTCTGGACCAGGTCGACAGCCCTGTCGACAGCCCTGTCGACCTGGCTAGACCAGGTCGACAGCCCAGTCGACTTGGGCGCATTAGGCGGGACTTTTCCCGCCCTGGCCAATTGGACCCGACTTTGGAATTTTTCTGAGCTGTTTTATTCTGTTCGAATTTTAAACTTAATTCAGAAACTTCCGAAGGCCATATCTTCTTCATACGGACTCCGTTTTTCGAAAACTCGGACTCTATTTTGCATATTTTTTCCGAGACGAACGCAATGGCGTATCCCGTTTCCCTTAGTTCTTTGATTTGAAATTAATTATACTTTAATTTGTGAATTTCACAGTTATAGAATTCGCGGGGTGTTACACTGGTGGCCCTAGGTGGTTGAACCCAAACTGAGATACGAAAACGTGCAATAGGTAAGCATAATCCCTAGCAGCCCTAGGTAGCATAAGTCCTAGTTGTACAAACAATAATTCATGTTGGAAGACCCTAGCTAGGTTTAGGGTGACAGTCCAAACCGATCTTAAGGATCATGGAACTATGTTAAAGTAATATAGAATCTCATGGGAAAGCCAGTATGGTCTACGGCAAGGGACTGAACATTTACATGGAATAAAACATACAAGTTGAGTAACCTATATATGCTATATATTAGGTTGACATGGACCATTACACGACTTTTGAGTGAGGGTCATTCTTGGTTAACACATGACACGGTGGGGATACTAGTACGGTAGGTGCATAGCTAAAATACAGGATAGATATCACGGGGCGTTATACGTGACAGATATCTTGGGGATATTATACTTGATAGAAACCTGACGATGTGATACCATGTTTTATCTTGACATCGTAATTTATCATGACACCTTAGTTTATCTGAGTTCAGTAGTTCATCCTGTTATTTTGATTTAGCTTATCTATCTTGTTATCATGCTTATGTTCATCTCAGTTTCTCATGTCAGTTAACTTTATTAGTTTTTATGCTAATAGTAGATAGGGCTTACTCAGTCTTTTTGACTGACCCGTTTTGTTTCGCCTCTTTTCTTCCGTTTCCCCCCCAGGTTACAGGGAGGAAATACTGTTGTTTAGTTCGGACTTCTTCTGCTTGAAGGTCATCATGGATGGCTTGGACTTTTCTTGGCTAATGGCTACTTTACTGTTTTTACTTGGGGAATAATTTATGAAAATGTCTTTATGCTTCTTTACTATTGCAAGACAGGTTTTGATGTACTCTGATGTAAAAGGCTTTAGACCTTATTTATTCATGTTATGAAAGTTTGATTTTACTTCCGCTATTTTATATGTTCTGTCTTGTGATATTTCTGTGCATGTTTACCAATAATGCCCCTCTAAAGCTAGTGCATTCCTTTGCGAGTGACCCTAGCGGAGGCGGGGTGTTACACGTGGTATCAGAGCAGAAGGTTACCAGACTGGGCAAAAGTTTTTAAAGACCTTCTGAAAACTATTTGAAAAAAAAAACCGTTTACAAAGAAGCATTTTTCAAGAAAATTTTCTTTAAAAGAAAAAGGCTATTCCCCAAAGGCCATTAGCACTATCCTTGTTTCCTTAATTGAGTCTCTTTTCCTTTCTTTCCTCCATCTGTAGTCACAGTAGTTTTAACTGCGACTAGTCTTTTCTACCTACGAAAGTGCTTTCCATACGATGGAGGTGGTTCTCGAGAGACCAGTGGCCGCGTTTTAAGAAAGGATCGTGAGAAAGAAGGATAAAGGATACGAGCTTAAGGATGAGCAACTTGTTGGTATGGCTTAGTCCTCAAAGGAGGGAGAAAGATGAACAATGAAACCCATGACGAGAGAGTACCTTTGGCATGGTAAAACGGGGCGGATAGTTAAGTATTATGAGACAAGGACAAGATCATCGGGAGGGCAGTAGTATGCTCTCATTTCTAGAGTACCTCGGAAGGAGGGTAACGATCTTGTTAAAGGTTTAGCTTTTCTTCTCTATCATCCCGTTAGGACTTCGTTGTTCGTATCATTTAAGTCTGCTTCGATAGTTGAGTCTCTGCACCTTATGTACTAGCGTAATAGAGAATCCCATTTTTGTCTCAAAGTCCTATTGGAGAATCAGTCCATTTATACATGACTTGTTTGGATTTGGGAATGTCTATGCCAAGTGTTGAGTTTGGAAATAATGCTTATGTTTATAAGCTATGGATGGATTCTAGGGATGAAGTGGTTATCCAGTAGGGGGTGCCACTCTCGGTTTTGATAGGAGGGTAGTTAAACCTTTTGACTAGCCTTGGTAATGCCCTCGAAGTATCGGGTAACCTTTTTGAGGTTCTGTCATGACTAGTTACTTAGAATCCCTTGATGCCTTTATTGGAAATTTGAAGCCCGATCGAGTGGTGTTCGCCAATAAGACGGATGGTTTACTTCATTTATGCATGGGTTATAGAGATCACCCTAGTAAGTGCGCATGATAATCTGATTGACATCTGTTTACTTTCAAGAGAAAGTTCTTCTACATGGAATGCCTTATAATATATAAACGGGATCCAAGATTCACTAGTGAATTTTGGAAAGCTTGCATGAGATCATGAGTACGCAGTCATGTTTGCGCCAAGTATTCTAGGAAAAGGATAAGTGCAAGTGGAACGAGAGGCGACGAAGAAATGAGTTCCAGCTCATGCTATGGAAACAGGAAATAAGAAGCTACGAAATCGCGAAGTTAAAAGACGGTCAAGGCACAATAGAATTAAGCTCAAGGAAATACGACTCTGATGGTCAAAGACTAGATACGCGCATGATATCTCTTTTTGGGAGTATGTCCTTGATCCCTGTTTTCTGTAGAGCTTACTTGTAGGCTATCTTTTGTGGACATCTTCTTGATCCTATTTTCTGTTACAAACCCCGTAAGGAGTTTGTCTTGTTTATCTTCACGACCCTGTTTCAGGGAATCCTAGGTAGAACCCTATGGATGTAAACATGTATTTGAAACATGTTATGATTGATATGGTTGCAAGTGGTTGCTCGTGGATGCGCGAATACACATTAGATACTAGCTCGACTCGGTCACATTTCATATTGCATATGCACGAGTATTTATACTTGTTTATGGATGAAATCGAATGTATTATCATGCAGTTGTTGCATATGAATGAATGATTGTGCACGCATATAGAATCTATATGACTAGGACTATTTGCATACATGTTGGATTCATGGCACTATACATATTTTGCATTAGAAAGATTATTCAGGCCTGATCATTAGCATTAGCTAAGGAACATGTACACACACGTTTTGCATATATTCATACAGCATTAGAAATCATCTAAGGACAATGGTTGCTTGTGGATGATGTTTTGAGTAGATGGATGATGGATGGTAGGATATGTTCTTCCTAACTTGGAGATTTCGGGGACGAAATCCTAAAAGGTGGGGAGAATGTAACAACCCGTATTTTCAATAACATGTTATAACATAAATGGAGGCAGAATTAAACTGTAAAATCTGAATCAAGGGAAACGTGCTATGCCATTGCGTTCGTCTTGGAAAAATACGCGAAATATAGTCCGAGTTTTCAAAAATCGGAGTCCGTATGACCAAGATATGGCCTCGCGAAGTTTCACGAAAAATTCCCAAATTAAAGTATACTTAATTAAGTGAAATGGGTTGCGCAGAGAAATATATATATATTGATATATATATATATATATATAATTGAAAATTAAATAAATAAATATGCAAAAATGTTCAAAACAGCGAATTGGGAGAGGGGAATAACCGAACCGGCCGATTTTTGAGGTCGACCCAAGCCCGCTGGGTCGACTAGGGGTTAATCCAGGGTGTTTGGCTGTCAACCCGTGGGCCGATTCGCTCAAATGCAGATTTTGCATTTGGATGGTTCTCATGGTTCATCTTTAATCTGAAGGCCCTAGATGGTTCCTACACTTGACTTCTTCCCCAAGACATGCTTTGATGGCTTGGATTGAATCTAGGTTTAATCCTATGGCCTAAAACACTTGCCTAATCTATAAATAAGACCCTAACCTATCCTAAATCCTCATTATTCATTAATGCAACTAAACTATGGCAAAATCAATCCTCTCATGGCCTCCACTCTCTTCATAAAATTCCTAAATAAATTTCTAAGTGATTTTCCATGCATACAAGTGTTTTCAAGCTTGTATGAGTGTCATTAGCTTGCATTCAAGTCAAGTTTCTATCTTTGCATCATAAAGAAAGAGTTTTGATCATTTTGGCTCAAGGGTTTTTTATGTTAGAGCTCGCATTTTGGGTCTATTTTATTGCATAAGGGCTTTGTCATATCTTTTGTGCCTTCATAGCAATGTAAGCCCTTTCCCTACTCTTAGATATTAACTATGAAGTTAAATGTTCATGTTGCAAGTTTGGGTTTGATCATTGAGTATGATACATGCTATCATGTCATGCAAGTTTATGAAGTCATTATCTTGACCTTGTGGGCTAAAAGCTACAACCTTTATGTTGAAATGTTGCATTATGCAACATGAGAACCCTCATAACCTTTATGTCAACTTGCACATGAAGTCATAACCCTTATATGATGATATATGCGAGTTACTAGTCATCATTCCATGTCTTTTGTCACCATGATTCGCTTATGTGCCAAGTTTGGGTTTATGCATGTTTTGAGGCTTAAGAATGTAACATGCAAGTTAATGAACACATTTGTGCCTCATTTGCCACCATGATTAACTTGTGGCTTAATATCCATTTTTGTCATGTCTTTGCCAAGTCTCTTCTTTTAATCCATTACGTTGTCGCGAACGTATATGCAAGTTTAAAAGCGTTGGGTTATGTTATGGGTAATTTCTAATGACATGAAAATACAACTTGAAAACATGACTTGAAATATAACATGGAAGTTGACATGTAAGTATGCATAAAAACATAAGCTTGGGAATTTACCTATTAATTTAGGTCTACCCTTTGGGAATTTACCTATTAAGTTAGGTCTACCCAAATGCTTGAAAACTTGTAACATGTTTTGGGAAACATGATGGACATGACACTTAGATAATATAAGTGTGGCCAACTCGAGGTTGGGTTGAGTTTGCAACGTAAAACTACCCGGAACCGACCGGCCTAACTAGTAGTTGCAAACAATAGGACACAATTTGAGAAGTTGGTCATGTTGTGCTTGAACCCGAGGTTAGACCAAGTTGTGGTGTAAAGCTACCCGGAACCGACCGGCTTAACTAGTAACCACAACAAAGTCTAATGTGAGAGGTGAAGGTGCATTAAGTAATTAATGCCACATGATAGGGTTAAGTTAATTTGATTAATGACTCTTAACCAAATATGACATGGACAAATGGGTTAAGTAATTTGATTAGGCTAATGATACTTAACAAAACATGACAAGGTTGGGTAGGTTAAGTAACTTGATTTGCCTAATGACACTTAACCATTTTTATATGACTAGTGGATGGGGTTAAGTTAACCAACACTTAATCAATCCAACGCAATAACTTGGTAAGGTTAAGTAAGTTTTCTTAATGACACTTAACCGAAAAATACGGTTAACGAATGGGGTTAAGATTAGACTCAACTAGTCTAAACATGGAAATCGGATGGGGTTAAGTTAACCAACACTTAATCAATCCAACGCGATAACTTGGTAAGGTTAAGTAAGTTTTCTTAATGACGCTTAACCGAAAAATACGGTTAACGAATGGGGTTAAGATTAGACTCAACTAGTCTAAACATGGAAATCGGATGGGTTTAAGTTAGCCTAGACTTAATTAATCCCACTTGGTAGTTTAATGGGGTTAAGTTAAACACTTAACTAATCTAAACATGATGAATTGATGTGGTTAAGTGACCTATACTTATCCAATCTAACTCGTTAATTTATTGTGGTTAAGTTAACCAATACTTAACCAATATAACGTGAAAACATGACAAGGCTAAGTCACGAATCGCTTGAATACACTTGACCGATTTGACTAAGTAAATTGATAGGGTCAAGTTAATATATACTTAACCAATCTAGAATGATAATTGGACGAGGTTAAGTCGTGAATTGCTTAATATACTTAACCAACTTGAGCATGGTTTGTAGGGTTAAGCCTTGAACTTGGATACTTAGCCAATTTTGACAGGATTTGTAGACGGGTTAAGTCATGAAAGTGACACTTAATCCATTATGTAAACCCTAGTTCTGAGGATTAGGTGGATAACCGTAGTTAACAAGGATAACGGGAACAATGCTAAGTGGTAAACCTTAGTTGAAGAATAACTAAGTAATGATTCTTAGTCAAGGAAATTTAGACCAGTTCATAGATAGATGAGTAACCTGATACGGTAGGTCATCGTTTAAGTATACGAGTAGGAGCAAGTATCTGATTTAGATAAAGGCTCCAGCGAACTTGGTAACGAAGCAGCGGCTTCGGGGAACGTGAGGATATTCTTGGTATCCCTCTATGAGCTGCCAGGTGATTATACTAGGCTCATGAGAGGTTAAGGTCTGCGTTAGAAGAACCAAGAGTATGCCTTGGTTGCTATACGAGCGACCTAAAGACGGGGATGGATAGGGGATAGTCGACGATACACGGTCGTACCCTATATAGCATTTCGTCAGGCTACCTACCATCTTTGGTCAAGCGTGTACGTACGGAAAGGCAGAGAACACCCAAAAGACCATAATTGCTATCTAATTATGGTTGCGGTAAGGCTTGGATGTGGGTTGGCCAGTGTTGTGTTCTCATACAGGATTTATCCTGTCTTTTCTTTCACTAGTTGAGGGAGTGGTCTCGTGGGACCATAGCCACGTATAAGAAAAACAGACCTTAGCATCTGCATCGGCAGATAAATCGAAAGCTCCCGATCGAGTCCTGTATTTCTTGATTTGCCCTGTGACAGGACTCAGATGGCACGATGTGATACATGTGCATACAGTCATGGAAAAGCGATTCACAATGAATGCGTGGGAAAAAGGGCGCGGTTGGCGGTTAGCGTAATCCCTAGTGGCCCTAGGTGGTTGAACCCAAACCGAGATACGAAAACATGCAATAGGTAAGCATAATCCCTAGCAGCCCTAGGTAGCATAAGTCCTAGTTGTACAAACAATAATTCATGTTGGAAGACCCTAGCTAGGTTTAGGGTAACAGTCCAAACCGATCATAAGGATCATGGAACTATGTTAAAGTAATATAGAATCTCATGGGAAAGCCCGTATGGTCTACGGCAAGGGACTGAACATTTACATGGAATAAAATATACAAGTTGAGTAACCTATATATGCGATATATTAGGTTGACATGGACCATTACACGACTTTTGAGTGAGGGTCATTCTTGGTTAACACATGACACGGTGGGGATACTAGTACGGTAGGTGCAGAGCTAAAATACAGGATAGATATCACGGGGCGTTATACGTGACAGATATCTTGGGGATATTATACTTGATAGAAACCTGACGATGTGATACCTTGTTTTATCTTGACATCGTAATTTATCATGACACCTTAGTTTATCTGAGTTCAGTAGTTCATCCTGTTATTTTTATTTAGCTTATCTATCTTGTTATCATGCTTATGTTCATCTCAGTTTCTCATGTCAGTTAACTTTATTAGTTTTTATGCTAATAGTAGATAGGGCTTACTCAGTCTTTTTGACTGACCCGTTTTGTTTCGCCTCTTTTCTTCCGTTTCCCCCCAGGTTACAGGGAGGAAATACTGTTGTTTAGTTCGGACTTCTTCTACTTTAAGGTCATCATAGATGGCTTGGAATTTTCTTGGCTAATGGCTACTTTATTGTTTTTACTTGGGGAATAATTTATGAAAATGTCTTTATGCTTCTTTACTATTGCAAGACAGGTTTTGATGTACTCTGATGTAAAAGGCTTTAGACCTTATTTATTCATGTTATGAAAGTTTGATTTTACTTCCGCTATTTTATATGTTCTGTCTTGTTATATTTCTGTGCATGTTTACCAATAATGCCCCTCTAAAGCTAGTGCATTCCTTTGCGAGTGACCCTAGCGGAGGCGGGGTGTTACATAGAGTCTTTTAATGACACTGAGGTTATTCGCCGAAAGGAAAAGAAGTTTAAAAAGGTGTTACTATGTATTCTTTATCGTATCTTTGATCTAGTTTCTTACTAGACTTTATTGGATATGATCCAAGGGATGCAATACTATCTTGCATGTCTCTTTTTATTGTACATGGAACTTATATGGATTGTTTTTGGAATGTTCGATCTTGAATGTTGCTTGTTACTAAATAATTATTTAAACAATTTGTTTGCATAGAATTATTCTAAGCCTTTATGTCAAACAAGAAAATAACAGATGATTCTATACTCCTCATAAATCTGTAGCTCATTCATAAATTTAAATTAATAAGCTAACATGTTTTACTTGAGCAGGAAGTAATGTGGTTCCAGACTATCCTTCTCAGAAAGCAAGTTAATTTAGCTTAAGAAACCAAAATCCAGACAATATGAGACCCAAATTCGGACAATAAGGAAGAATAAAGCCTCTTCCGACTTAGTAGATTGAAAATTGGGAAATAAGGAAGAACGAAGCCTCTTCCGGCTTAATAGACCCCAATTTGGACAATAAAGAAGAACAAAGCCTCTTTCGGGTTAACAGAGCTAGATTCTAGCAATAACGAAGAACGAAGCCTCTTCTGGCTTAATAGACCTAGATTCAAAAAAAAGGAAGAATGAAGCCTCTCCTGGCTTAATAGACCTAAATTCGGGCAACAAGGAAGAAAGAATCCTCTTTCAGCTTAATTATTCTTGGAATGTCATCTTCCAGTTTAGTTACGAAAATGCTTTTGGGTCTAATTTTTTGGCCATTTTAGGAATTTTAGAAAGCAGAGGCTTCAGCGTGCTTTAGTCCTCCTTTGAGCTTTTGATCCCTTAATTGGGATAGGACATAAGCAGAGGTAGTATGTACTTATGTTGAAAGCAAAGGCAGGGATTTATCATGTAACGATAAAAGGTAGAGCGTGCTCCCAACTGGAGTCGGGCACTTGTCCCCGGGCTTATCCATCCCTCCTCTAAAAGGCACCTTAACCTAGTTCTTAGATGCAGTTCAGGGCTTCGATGCATCACCGTAGCCCTTGGGATATACCCAAGAATTTGTAACTAATAAGAAAGGGCTCTTTGCTCAATCAAGTAGGAATTCTTACTTTATTTATGTAGAGAATCAGATCTTAAGACAAAATGTTGTTACATTTACTTATCCTTCCATTACATATTCCTTGAGTTCTCCTTTCCTTATAAACCCAATGATTATTTTTTTCGAATGCTCTATACTAATTCAGTCCATGCCCATTAACTTGATGACATAGGCATTATGTTTTCCCTTCGGTTTCTCAACTTTCATAGACTTTTTGTTAAAGGGACAATGACTCAACTTATCTTTGGTGGATTGGTGAACCTCTTTGACGGGGATGACAAGATTTTGTCCTTTCCATGCTTGGGTCTTGGACTTTCTTTTGAAGTCGTAGTTTTGGTTCTTTTGATATTTGGAAGGATTCCCTTTCCTTTGAGTGCATTTTCCTTTCTTTCAAGGTTGTTGCAAATTTCAAGTTTATTAGCAGAACGCCCTTCGCCAAGTATCCATGATATGCTTTTTCCAGTTTTTTTGAAATAACATTGTTGCATACAAGCCTATAGCCTTGAATCTCATGCTTCATTTTGGTAAAAAAATGTCAACATTTGTTAAGATCTTTTCGTAGGTAAAGAGGGGTTTTAGTCCAACATGAAAGGGATTTATACTCCCATTATCCAGACCATAAAGTTTATTCCATGCTATCTGTGTTATTTTTAGTGCCTCTATTTTCGAACCGAGTCCTTGTAAGAGGTGGTTAAAACAATAGGATTGATAAATTCATTCCCAACTCAAGCCTGACCTAATATTGGGTCGGTTATTCTCTTCCTTTCTCTTTAGAATTGGTTCCAATTTTCCCTGTCGTCCGAAGGTCCCTTGCTTATCTTATTAGGCTATAGAGGTACCCTTAACACGCCTTCGGGTTTGTATTGGTCCTTTAAAAAAACACTTGTGTTGGAATATTCTTTTCTAAACATATTTCGATCCATCTTGATTGGATCTCTTAGACAGGAACTTCAGAGGTTCAAGCCCTTATTCCAGCACAAAAAATGTTAGCTAAATTTATGATTAACACCCCGAATGGGGATCTAACTGTAGAATCTTTAAATCCGTGGTGGAAAAGAGATCAAACTTGAAATTAGTGAATATGTCCAATTTATAATCCTAAAGGACTACCGTATGATTCCATAGGCAATCTCTCTGTTAGGTACAAAACCAAATGTGAACTTCATTTTTAATTCCCTAAATAAGAGGACTATCCATTTATAATATCCTCCTCTAGTATTGCCTTTAAATATTAAAATAGTTTCTCTGAGTGCTTGATGGTCATGGATCTAGGCTTTAGGTAATTAATCCATTGAAATCAATTTTTGAATGATAGATCCATGTGAGTGTCCCTTAGATTTTTACAGATTCGGCGAGACGTCATGAACATAACCCTAAACTCAATCTTTTAAGCTTGATAAACCATTGATCTAAGAAATATTAACATAATTCCGAGTTGCTGCAATGTTGGTAAGCTAATGGAGGTTTCTATCTTATAGTCAAGGGATCCTAGGGCCAATCTCGTGTCAAGGTTTGAGAGAGGTCTATAATATGTATATAATCCACAGATTATACCTATGATGTTAGAAAATATTGTAATAAGGAATATCATTGCATATGATCGTATATAGTTACCTCAATCGCCATATATCACCACTTTTTTGAGTATAATCAATATTACAATTTATCCCCATATTGATTTAGAAACCAGGGTTTTTCTCTGAATTTAAGAGATTACAAGTATGGAAAAATGAATTAAGAGAGGATTCAGTGTTATGAGTCGATGGGTCCTATTTATAGGTTCAGATTGACCCTTCTTTTGGCTTAAGTGTTTCTTATCGGTCACCCGATAGAGGTGGATCACGGAGGCTTGACAGTTTCTTTGGTTGCTTTTCTTCAAATTAAATTACAGGTAGATACTCCCGTGGGATGTGATGAAAGGCGCTTTTAGTTGAACATAAGAGGGATGGTTGTATAAGAGCTCTCGACAATTTTATGCTCTCATCCCTTGTTTTTTCCTTAGCTCTTTAGAGTTTCGGATCAGTATTTCTTATACTTTGTGTGTTGCTGAATAAGGCTTATCTTTCCAAGATCTCGGAAGCGTGTACTGAATGCCTCGTTTTATTGCTCTAGAAGGGACCTTTCGGCAACTATTTCGGGTTACCCTTTGAAAAGCGAGTTTATGGTATATATATGTACCTTTTAATGCCATCGGCAGGTTCTGAGACGTTTTCCTTCCCCTTCTCTCCTCTGGTTGCTTTCGTAGATCTTCTCCATTTTTTTCTTTACCTTCCTTTATTTGGACAATATCCATTCTTTGTTTAACTACTACTTCTGGAATCCTTCTGTAGGTTACACGAGAGCCTTTCTAGTGTTGTCTACACTCTTTTGCTAGTATCTTCATGGTTGTCCCCTCTAAATTTGGCTTGAATAGTATGAGAGGCATTGGTGTATGCACACGCTCAACTTATGGCGACGGCTATCATCTACGACAAGGCTGGGCCTGAGTCCCTTTTTTTTATATTCGCTCTTTCTTATGAGTTCGTCCTTGGCTTTCAGCTTTTGTTCTTTCTTATCAAATCAACCAATCCAGATTCAATGCCCTCTCAGTTAAGACCGAAACGGGCATCCTATTTTATTAAAGTGCCCTTTCATTTAAGGTCGGGGAAAGGTATTTTGGTTTGAAGGAGATTACCATTTTTTCTTTTCCCTTCGTACTCTGAAAAACCATAACAACATCCTTTAGGATGTGATGCCTTTCACACTCCTTCACCTTGATTTCTATTACTAATATTCCATGGTTATTTTTGTGCTAACAAGGCATATGTGCCTTGTTGGATGCATTCCTCCATCTTGGTTGTTCATTCGAGACATGTTGTGCTTCTTTCGGTTAGCACTGTCGCAGCTCCATCCGAATGTGTACACCTTCTTTCTCTCTGCCTACATTATGTTCATAAAAAAAAAGGTATGGAGCCAACTGGAGAAGACATTCATCTCCTGTTCCCCATGAAGAAGAGAGCTACCATTGCACCTTCACTTTTTTACTTGGAAGCACAAGCCAATACTTGTTTGACCCTCGAGGCATGGAACAACTTGAGTTATTTTAAAAACGACTGGTTCTATATTCGACGCCCCTTAGGATTTGTGAGGATATAGCCTGCTAAACGTAAGTACTTTGTACTTTACGTTGCGATTTATATTAATCGAGTTACAAGCTCTAGTTTAACTTAAAATTTTGATGTGATAGGCATTCCCCAGATTCCGAGAGATGATGTTTACTTCAAGCATCTTGCGGCGCTAAAGGAGGTTCCGACCAGGTTTCGTGATGCCTAGTGTTGCTGACAGATTGCCTCCTTTATTTGTTTGGCTTTCATTCGAAGGGATGTTCAACTGATCTCTTGAATGACAATGAAAAGGAAGTAGATGAGGGAGGAGGTTCTCCTCTAGGTCCGCAGATGGAACTTCCCCCTGTCGTGCACCCTACCGTGCTTCCTATCGAAGAGGGAGTTTCAGGAGTTCAATGGGAAGTTACTAGCCACACCGACAATGATGAGGAGGAATTCTCCAAAGGGTAAAGGTCGATGCCTACTCCTGTTTCATCTCCGGAAGAGGATACAAGGTTAGGAGAAGGTTTCGAACCAAATTCTCAAGCAGTGACCTTTGAGACCATCGCGACATTAGAGGTTGAACACCAATTCTCGGGTTGGATATAATCCCAATCAAGACTCCCACTTTCGAGTTTACCAACACAAGCTTCGACAACCTTTTATTGAGAGTTGGGGAGGTTACCCATTTAAGTAGGATGAGATCTGGCCCATGGAGGGAATGCTTAGGACACACACACTCATATGCATCACATGACACAACACTTTTTGTGTGCATGGAATGTTCGATCCTGACTTAGAGTTTGCTTTGTTTAGGTGCAATGGCTCAAGATAGCGATAGAGACCGAGATCGGGGATCTAGGAGACATCGACGACCAAAGGGTGAAACTGTATGCAACTTTAAAAGGAGCACAAACTAGCAACTACAACCCCCACGATCTTACGACCATGGTAGTAGTCGACGGCATTGGGACCAAGCTCGTCACTTAGCATCTCCACCTCTAAGTATTCAACCGATTGGAGCAGAAAGAAGGTCAGAAATAACAAGCACTAGAGGTGTTGATAGGATAGGACAACCCATTGTACGACTCAGTTTGAAGGGATAAAGTGTCATGTCTGTGTCCGTTCGATTCTCATTTAGGACACGATTTAGGATAAGAAAACTTATATGAAAATATGTTCATCCGAAAACAATCAATGTTTTTCTATTATTTGAACCTTGTCTGTCCTTGTCCGGCTCGTATAAACAATGTCCGAGCCAACTCTTCATCCAATTCATGTACGTCCGAAACCTTATTGGACAAGACACGTACACCCTTCTGTCCAATCTGATCATCTTGATTAACAACCCTAGCGAGCATAAGGCAGCCAACATCGGCAATTCCTCCTTATGTCCCACCCGTGATGCCAGTGGCTAAGATTACTGACAAAGAAAAGACAACTGGAGGGTCTGGAGCCGGAAAGAGGAATGCAAAGAAGCAGTATCCTATGTTGCCTCATATGTCGATGATCCCAAAGCTTAGCAATAAGGAGAAAAAGAAGATATTAAAGAAGCCGTTCTCTGGCTTCTACTTCGATGAGTTGCTGCAGATACGGTATACATCAGATTCGTTGCACATCGACCAAGATATGTGATCTGAGGTATATGACATCTACCACCAGTATCGAGAGATATAAAAATACATGAAGAGGCTCTCAGATCGGATTTTCCACAAGAACACCAATATACAAGGCATGCAGATCAAGGTTGAAGCTGAATTGAGTAAGATAGCACTTCAATTTGTGTCTATTTATGCATATTTGAGTAACATATTTATGTGCTAACTCTTTACTGTTGGAACATACGGGATGAAGATGGAGCTTGAAAGGGTCAAGGCAGAGATGGTCCAAGCTCGGGAAGCATACAAAGACACATTAGCTTTGAGCATAGCTCAAGCGACAATGCTCGAGAAGTATAATAAGGCTATCACTGAAGAGAACGCTCGGCTAATGAAATAGAATGAGGACGTTCATCAACTCCGCCAGAACAACAAAGCCTTAACCCTAAGAAAACGAGAGGTTGTAAGAGGAAAATTTATGAGTGTAGCGCCTGATCAAGGAGAATAAAGAACTTAGACGACTTCTAGATTCAAATTGTGCTAATCTCGAGTAGGTGATGAAGGATAAGGAAGCTGCATAGGCTTCGAACTGAGAGGTATTAAGCCAGGTGGACAATGTAAAGGACGAATTCCAAGCCCAGCTGGAGAAACTTAGAAATGAAGTGGAAGGATCCTAATAGAGAGCGGAGGCAGAGCTGGAGCAAGCGGTGTGGGGCCTCTATGTCAAGACACTTTGATTCTATGGGATCTAATGGGTCGAAGATTATGACTGCACGCTGGCTCAAACTAGGGAAAAGCTAGTGGAATATAAGGCTAGGATTCAGGAGGTGGATTCAGTTGACGAGGCTGCATTGATGGTCCAATAATTTACAAGAGAAGAGCACTTGATGTTGGCAGAAGGCTAGGAGATACTTAAAGAGGATGCCACTGCAGAGGAGGCGAAGCGACTTAAAACTGAGAAGGGGAAAACCCTTGTTACTGCGAGCGTGGTAGTCGCTTATGCATTTGAAGGTGGTAGCTCTCAACAGCAGCAAGACGATTCGGTTGGTTCCACTGGCAGTCCATCCATTCCAACTCCTGCTATCACCGAATATGATCTCGATTACCCGGTGGTGGAACACGTATGCTCCCTTCTACCGACAACCGAGAGCACGATCCCAGTCGAAGCCATGCAACAATTATTAGAAGGTAAACCCACTTCTTCATCAATACTCAAAAGTATGGTAACATAAATTGAAGAAGACTAGCTTTTCTTCTTCTCCATCACCCAGGTTCCTCTAGAGCTGGTGTGACAACAGTTACTGCTCCAACAGTACCAGCCATTCCCGGGTTTGTTGTTGATGCTTATAGGAGGCATTTAAGTGAGGATTTTGGTCATATGGACATGGTTATAGGTTTAGAATTATGAGAATTCAAGCTAGAACATCTCAAAAATACTTTCTAGAAGAGAAATGGAAGTAGGAAGGGGAACAAAGGCAGGCGGTCCAACCATGCACGGACTAGTCGAAAGGCAGAAGGCCCAAGTGCTGATGAAATTTGAGGAGACTAAGGTGAAGAAGAAAGCTGATAAGGAAGCCCTCCTTAAGGCCCAAGAGGAGGCGAAGGAGAAAGCCAAGGTGGAGGCTCAAGCCAAGATTGAAGAATTCTGAAAGAAGGCCAAGGAGGTGACGACCTGTAAAAAAGAATAGGAGGGGTTTGCCATGCTGAAGGCCAAGGAGAAACAAAAGCTGAAAGCAGATAAGGATGCCCAGAAGAAATTCAAGAGGGCATTAGAGAGGAAGGCCGCCAGGAAGGTCAAAAAAGTTAAGCAAGAAGCTCTCAAGGAGTTGGAAAAATCTGTGGTGTTAGTACTTCACACGGAGCCTCAACCCAAACACGTAAAGGTCGTTCCTAGCCGCGATGTGGAAGTGCTCATTACCGACATTTCGAGCGACTCTGATAATGATCCGCTGCTTGAGGATGACCTGGAGTTCAAAATAAGGTCCCTTTCTCAGCCGACTCTGACTAAGGGACATGAGAGTGGTAATGGAAGTGGCCTCAAAAGGAAGAGGAAGAGCAAGGAGAAGGAAGGGACAAAGATGGTGGGGTCACCCGAGTCTCAATCGGGGAAGAAGAGAAGATTGGCCCTTCCGAGTTATAATTGTTAACATGTAGCTTGTTAGTTGTAGTTCAATAGTATACGCGAGTATGAACCTCGTTTTTGGAGGTATAATGTGGTTTTGATGTACATCGTGTGGTTATAAAGAAAGATAGTTGTATTTTGACTTGTGAATGAAAGTCTGTTTCCTTTGCTTACATCATATGTCATCTTAAGTTTCCAATGTTCGTAACATTTTCCAGCACTACACTTATGTAAATTAACTTGTCGTTACACTTAAGATTAAACTTCAGTCTTGAGAAACTCAAGTCATTTCAGTGTGTTGAATCCATTCTCAAGATCTTCGTTCTGTTGTTAATTTTGAGTTGTTTGGAGTTTAAGTGTGCGAACTTCACTTTCGACACCTCCTTTTAGTCATTTATCTCAAGTCGTGCAGAGTCCGAGTTTGGTGACTCCCTTCTCGGAACTTCTTTGTGGTTGTTGATTACGAGTCGTAAGGTATCATAAGTGGATGTCGTTGTTTTATCCTTTATACTCTCTTGTCGTTTCATTTGGATTAGAGTAGAGGGCATCGTTGGTTTTCCAGTTTTGTACCCGAATCCAAACCCTAGAGGTTGGAAATTGCCAAGAAAGCATTCGGTGTCACACTTACATGACCAGTGGGTTGTTCTCAAGTCTGGATACTATGGTGAAGAGTTTGACATTTGAAATAACAAGCGTTGCAAGTTATTTATACTCGGCATCGTCATTGGTTCGAGACTCGAGTTTACTTGAAGAGAGCGGACCACTCCACAAGGTTTGAGTCTCAGTAAAGACTCGAGGTGGTGGATCTGTGTCAAGCTCTGAGTCGCCAATCCAGTGTTGCGCGCTCGTGTATGCAAGTTGTTTTTTGTCACAACTTTAACATACTACGCGGAAAGTAACACATCAATAACATAGGAATTCGAACATCTTTATTGATAGCTATTGGCTATAATGGTCATTTCTTTACGATACCTTGAACTTGAAAACAAAACATTCATCGAAAGTAGTAAATTTGTACAGTAGGTTAAGTGAATTAGCAGCGAAGGTGCTCGTTGTTCCATCCTCTTGGTAGTTCGGCATCATCAACTGTCGTTAGCTTGAAAATACCCTCTTCAAGCCTCCATTGAATGGCGTACGTACCTTCCCAACGAGGGCCGAGTCCGGTTGGTATGGGAAAGATCCGCTTAAGGACGAGATCACTGATGCCAAAGAGTTTTGGAAGAACTTTGTTGTCATAATACCGGACAACTTATTGGTAGTAGGCTGTTACTTTGAGTTCAGACTCATCCCTTTTCTCTTTGAGTAACTCGAAAGATTCTTAAAGGATATCTATATTAGTCTTCAGATCATAGTAAGGGACTCGATGAGATTGTAGTTCAAGCTCGATATGAATTACGACTTCAGATCCATGCGAGAGAGTGAATGGAGTATAGTCGTTCGTTGACTTATGGGTGGTCCAGTAAACCCAAAGGGCTAGAGCGAGTTTATCAACCCACTTGCCTCCGGCCTTTTCCAAATGCTTCTTGATAATGGAATTGATGACTTTGTTTATAGCCTCAACTTTCCGTTAGCTTAAGGATGGGATATTTCTTAGAATCCTTTCTGAATATAGTGACGACGACAAAATTCTTTGAACTCAAAACTCTTGAATTGGGTTGCGTTATCGGAAACGATAGTCTTGGGAACTCCAAAATGATAGATAATGTTGTGAACGAAGAAGTTGATTACTTTCTTGGTCGTGATTTTCATGAGATCCTCGGCTTCGGCCCTTTGGTAAAGTAATCAACTACTAGGATAGCATATCATGCATCGCGTTTTGCCATCGGAAGAGTCCCAATAACATTGATTCCCCTCATTGCGAATGGCCAAGGACTAACCATCTGAGTAAGTTCTATAGGTGGAGCCCAAGAGATCTTGGAGAGTCTATGGCACTTATTGCATTTGCGCGTGTAATCTGCTGCATCTTGTCCGAGAGTCGGTCAAAAGTAGCCATATCGGAGTATCTTCTTTGCCAGAGTTTACCCCTCCCCCCATTATGGTCAACACACTCGCCTTCATGTACGTCCAGTAGCACACGTTGGTCATCGTTGTGGGCTGCACACCAAAGCAAGGAAACTGACAATCCTCTTCGGTAAAGCACTCCCTTTTAAATAATATATTGTGACGCTTTAGGAGGAGTTCTCTCTTTTTATTGCCAGAGTTGAAGAGGATTTCATCTTGCAGATAACTATAATTGGTGCCATCCAAGACACCGGTTCAGGCTCAATTTCCGTTGTTGATATCAGATCTGTCTACATCTAATCAATACTCTGAAAGTCAAGGACTTTGATTGGTACAAGTCCCAGGTGTTGTGCATCTCCATAACTTTTTATTTTGGCCAACGAATTGACTTTCTCGTTTTGTTCTCAAGAGATTTGAGTAATCACGTAGCAGCGGTCGAAGTAAGTAAGCAACTCACAAACCCAAGCTAGTTAAGGGTCAAGCCATTCCCCCCTTTTCTTGATATTCTCTCATCTCTAGGTAAACCTAGCTAGGTAAGGGGAAAGCCTATCCACCTCCTCTCCAAGTGCCATCGATCTTTCGAAACCTAAGATTCAATGTTTCTATTTGATGGAAAGATGTTTTGGGTTGATACCAAGCATGTAACAAGCGATTCCTGGGTTGAAGCCATACATATCGGTGTGGATCCAAGTAAATACATCCATGTTGGCCTATAAGAAGTCCACAAGCTCTTCCTTGACTACTGAATGAAGCCTCGATCCAACTTTTAAGACCCGAGATTGGTCGATGGGGTTGATCGCGCTGTCGATGGTTGGTTCCACTGGAGTAGCCTACTCATACTCGGGATCTTCATCCTTCAAAGGAACAATATCCTAGGAGAGACGACTGTGGCATCAGATCTAGGACTCAAACTTCGGTGGTTGTCGTGCACTGAGGGTTTTGGGGCAGAGTGTCATCTCCATACCTTTGCCTTTCTCTTTGTTGATATCGATTGTCCACACAGAAAGGTACTAGGCTCTTGCTGTGACTTAGTCGCCTCAAATAAGTCTGACTCCGTTGTCTGTCGGGATCTTCATAAGAAGGCACCAAGGCGCCATGAATACGTGGAACTTTGAAAGGAAAGGTCGTCCGAGAAGGAAAATATAGCGAGAGGGGACATCGATTACGACGAAGGTGAGGATCCAGAATCGGCTTCGATCCCCATGCCTTAGTTGCACCGGCTGCTCTACAAGACCGAGTGATCGGTTGGAAGCACCGTTGAACCCGTGAACAGTGTATTTGCATGGCCTCAAATCTCCCGCCCGAGCTTCATCTGATCGTAGGCAAATTTGAAGATAATGTTGACAGAACGACCCATGTCGACGAGGACTTTCTTGACATAGGTTGGACCTATGTAATTTGAGAAGATGAGCACCCATTACATCCTTTTCTTGAGAGACTACGTTCTTCTGTAGCTTCTCTAGGAAATATTCGTCTGTGGCGATGGGAAACACTTCCTGATCAGCATGCTTAATAGAGGTTGTGTATCCTTGCATATACCAAAAGCTTTCATTCGTGGGGTGAGGTACACTGCAAATAGTACTGATCACGATACCCTTATGAGAAGGAGCAGTTATTGAAGCTCCCACGATGCTTCTTTCGGAGCACGGTTCTAGGTATTGCTTGAGTCATTTCTCATGAATGAGTTTCTTGATAGTGTCCCTGAGATGTCCACAGTTGTTTGTATTATGGTCTTACATATCATGAAATTTGCAGTACTTGTCGGGTTTCTTCTCTCAATCAATTGATTCTTAAGACGTCGACTTCTTGTACTGCATGGTAATGTACGTCTCTTTCCAAGTAGATTGTCTCCAACTCATAATTGAGTGAAGCATAAACTTGGTAGTCATGAAGCGACCATGCTTCTTGGAGTCTTTTTTCAGGTTGTAGTAACTCCCTGGCTTGCCATTGTCCGGCTTGGGCTTGAACTGAGCTTTGCCCTTGTCGGATCCTCCTCTGACTTGCTTGCCTTTGACTGTTTTTTGCGCATTAGGCTGGTAAGGGTTGTTGGTGTGCCCAGCTTAAGCAGACCTATTCCTGGGCACTTCTTCCTGGAATAGGAACTGATTTGCCTTTTCATAGAAACTTCGAGAAATTTTTGTTTCTTCCTATAGATCCAAGCCCCAAACTTGGAATCAGGTCGCATTCCTTTAGCGAGTTGTACAAGGATGATGCAAGGGTTTAGGGTCTTCAACCTTGGCCAAGGCATTGCTAAAGCATTTGAGGTAGCTCTTAAGCATTTCCTGGTGCTTTGGTATACATTGGAAAGGGACAGGGTGTCCTTTGGTCTGGTGACGTGTATTCAGAACTGCTTTACCAATTTGTTAGCCAATTGGTTGAATGTTGCGATGGTCTCGGCGAGAGTCAATAGAACCAAAGTAAGGCCACGTCCTCAAGGAAGATAGAAAAGCCCTTGCATTTGCCGCATCAGTTGCACGACTCGAATCCATGTGCAATTCGTAGTAGTTGAGGAATTTTCGAGAATTGGTCTTCCCTGAGTACGCAACGAGTTCCGCCATATTGAAGCATCGAGGCCACTTGGCATTGAGAATTGTCGAAGTAAAGGGGTTACACCTCATATTGGTTTCCTATACATTAGTAGCATGCCCGTATATTTCTCTCATGATCCTATGACCATGTCGGTGAGAGCCGCAAGCTGGACCTCCACTGGATTCCAGCGGTTGAGGTCCGCCTCAGGAGTTCGTGGCCTCGGGGGCCTTTGTGAATGAGCATCAACATCATCCTCAGGTAAGTTGTCAACCTCGATTTCTTAGTTCTATTAAGGTTGGTTAAGCATAACTTGGGTCTGTTGCACAGCTGACTGATTGGGCACCAAGTTCTAAATGTCGGTAGGTGGAGGCTACTTTATCGACGGTCGAGCACTAGTTCCGAGATTGATTCTAGGACCCAACTGGAAGCGGTCAGAGTGACAGGCTCCCTCTTTGACGATAATGGTTGTATTGCCATTAATGTCACTGTTGTCGTAACTCTTTTCCTTTGAATACGATTATCATTGTAGGTTCGAGGAAGAGCTTTCCAAGAGGTACTGAGTGGGTGGAGATGTCGTATTGGCTTGCAGGCGCATGATAACCCTTTGGGTATGGTAATCCAACTTTTATGTCAAGTTAATATTGTGCTTAATTTTCTCGTTAAGCTGACATTGGGTTTTCTCCAACTTTTTGGTTAGTTCAATGAATTGCCATTGCGTAGTCGGCACATTGGCGTTGGTGGAAGCCTCTATATCCATAGTGGCCATGCCTTCGGAAGTTTGATGTTGGGGAGAGGCTTCCGGTTCAATGGTCGAAGGTCCAACAAGAAGGTTTTTTTTCCTTTCTTCACCATTATGAGCTAACTTGGGAGGTAGGTCTAAGAAGACCTAAGAAGCAATTCCAATTTTTGGATGAAGATGATAGGAAAGATGAGGTCCTAGCTCTCAATGAAAGAACCGGAATCTTGATGCGAAAAATTAGCTAGCACAACCCTTAAAGATTTCCATATTAATAAAAATAGTATTTCGCATAAGAAAAAATATGCAAGAAATAGCGAACACAATATTTGTACGTTCGGTTAGGAATGAACCTACAATCACTGCGAATGTTTTGCTAATTTTATTTACTATTTTCCAAATACAATGGTGGTTACCATGATTTCATGTTACAAAAAAGGCAACGGTGGAAAGTAAGTTCTATTGTGTCCGAAAAGTGGAGTTAAATTATTCTTGAAATCCCTTCGCTGTTTGAGAGTAGAAATCCTTCAAAAGCAAGCATGTTTCTTCATTCCGAATTTCCAAGTTGTTTAATGGTGTCCAAGAAGCAAGAATTCTTCCCAATAGCTTCAAATAGACTAGTTGACAACCTTTTTACGAAAATGGTCAAGGGGTATTCATTAAATAATGGAGCAGGTGGGAGTAAGTGTAGTGTCTGGCCCACCTAGCAATTTTCGTAGCCCGGGATCAAAATGTATCCCAGGATATCATTTTCCTTGTGTTTTTTAGAAGTCCTTCGCAATTTTCTCTTCTTTCCACTTTTTGTGTCCGAGATTTTGTATTTAGGAACACTGATATAGGGAGTTAGCATTTTTGTGGAGATTCGGATATTGGGATACAAAATAGGAATTTTTGGACTTAGGATTCGGAACGTGATGGCACGTAGGGATACAAAAATCATGGGCAAAGAGGGATACGATAAAGGAATTGGTGGATTTTAGAAGAGATGTCGAGGTCAAAGATACACTAACCTGGAATACAAAATATTGAAGGGTGGAGAGTACCGATCCCGAACACTTAGCTATATTTGAGTAGCTTCGACAAGCTGTGACGACCACACTATGTGACTTCATTCGAGATTTGCTCTTGGATATCTTGGCGACACTTCGGGACGTTGAACAACGCGATGGGTCGAGTTGTGGGGGCCAAATTGCTCTTGGAACCGCATCAAAAGGTCGATTAACACTTACATATATTTATCTTTATACATCGCTTAAAATTAGGATATAATAATTAAACATTTTTAAAGTTTCAAACCGAATCTCTACAAATATTAATAAATTTTATTATTACTTAAAAATTGAGGTCTAACAAATAAACATTTGTTATAACATTGTTTTTTAATAATTAACAACATAAATAAAAATTCAAGTAATAAAAAAAATTAGATGCTATAATTCAGAGATATAAATTTAATCTAATTGCACGTGATCTCAATAGGAAAATATAACTAAATATTCATGCAAACCAGTTTCTGTATACGAGCTAACCATATACAGTTTCGATAAATATAGTTCATGCACAAAATATGTGTATGTATTGCTCTTGTAAATAAGTGAAATGTAACATTAGATTAGCTAGTAAATTAGTTTATGAATTGTGCACTAACACTTTTGTCCTGAAGAAAAGATTTATAACCAGCAGTCGGACAAATAAAAAATGGATCCAAATTCGAACAAATAAGGCAAGAATTCCACAGTAAAGTGAAGGGGAATGTTTCAATCTAGACATACCTATTTCATATTCAGCTTCAAAATTAACAGATTGACCGCAAAGTCTATGAGTGAATATTGAAATTGAAGGCGGTGGAGTTTCTAAAATAAAGATATGTACAAATTTTTTAATTAAATGTCGCTGAACAAGCTTATGAAAACAAATATGTTCAGCGTTCAGAAATTGGAAATCTGTTTGTATATCAATTTTGTTCAGTGATATCGAGTTCATTCAGCATTCTTTTATTCAACATAAAAATATAGTTTAATTATTGCTTTGAATCTAGTTCAACTACGCATATCAATAATACCCTTGTCATTTCCTTTATATAAATAGCTTTTATATGTAACAACCTTACCTCATTCCAATGCGCACTACTAGACAACCATGTTATTAGGATAAGATGGGGCAACGACTTCCGACGGCTTAATTCCGATGGCTTTTAACGGGCCACCAGCGACCATCAGAAACTGTTGGAAAATCACGAATAAATGGCAACCCGAGACTTCTTCTTCCCCATTCCTTCAGCTCCAAACTACGAAAAACAAACCCTATATCCCCTAAATCCAAATTTCAAGCTCCCGAACTCCTTTTTTAAGCATCTTGGAACCAACGGCTTGAAAATTAATATCTACAACAATCTATTTCAGATATTATCTCTTATTTTGGTTAAAATTCAAATTTTTACCTTAAATCTATATTTGCATATATTGATAAATTAGGGCTATGTAGTGATTGCAATAGTTTCTAATAACGTAGTAATGGTTTATAGTATTCCTTTATGTGCATATTTCACATGTTATTGTCAAATTGCAAAATGTATGTATAAATTGTTATTGTTTGTTTATATGTAAACCATTATATATATGTGTTGGTGCTACCATGTATTGTGTTAATTGAAATAAGATAAAATGAATGCACAAGTTAGGAATATTATATTGTTCTCATGTTGACTTACACAATAAAATGGACTGCATGAGTCTAAAAGCAATTTGAGTATGCTGGAAACGACAACAATACTAAGGCAGTCTTAAGTCGATGAAATATATTGAAAACATGTGATTTTTTTAATGTATATAAAATTAAGTAAAAATATTTTTTTTTCATAAAATGCACACATTTTGATTTATGTTCTTTAGATAGTATTTGGCCTCATCTGAAGGGTGTTGTACACGATCATTATATAAATGGTCATTTTGGTCGCAAAACGACCATTTATATTTTTTTTTAGTACAAGGTTTATCGGAATTTTCCCTGTATTTGGACAAGTTATAAACACAATAAGCAATTATAATTTGTATATTACTTCGTTCAAGCAGTTCCCAAAATTTCGTTATAACTTTCATATTTTGTTTCTTGCGTATACGCATTTGTGTACAATGCAAGAAACAAAAGTGAAATGCAGCCGAAATTATGTTGAATCATTTGATACAAAATAATGTATAAAATGTAATCGTTTGTTGTGTTTGTAATGGAAAGTAGAATGGCTAACCATGGAAAAACGATAACTTTTTTATCGAGACATTAAAAAATTAAAATGTGCCATATTTGAAAATATTTTCGAATTTGTGAAATAGTTGTATACTTTCAAATATTATAAATGGGTAATGCGATCATGAAATAAGCTTTTTCGAATTTGTATTCTTGACAGTAAATATTTATTTTTGAACATGTGACTCATTTTCTCAAATAGGAAAAATGATTGATTATTTTTTTAATCTAGGGAGATGGATGTACCAATGAAGAGGGTCTGAGAACTCCAATAAAAGACGATTTTTATAATGGTATAAACATATATATTGAATTCGCTTTAAGTAATAACAGAAACAATATGGAAATTTGTTGTCCATATAGTAGGTGTAAACATTTGAAGTATTTGTTATTCGATATTTTAAAAGTTCATTTGTGAAAAAACGATTTCATACTTGAGTATTAGGTTTGGTATCATCATGGACAAGTAGTAGCAAATACTTCTATAGAATTTGAGTTAGAAAGTGTTGTTATTGAAACTGTTACGACGACCTGTATAGAAAATACGATCGAAGATGCAGCACGATCGATATTTATTGTGGTTGAAGTTGATGTCGATGATGGAAATGTTGAAGAACTAAATATTAAAGCAATTTTTTTAATGATTTATTGGATGGTGCAAAGAAACCTATTTGGGATGGTTGTAAAACCGACACTCAACTGCTAGTAGTCACAGAATACATTACAATGAAGTCAAAATATAAAATCACCGAAGTCTAGTTTACGGTGATTATACAAGCTACAAAAAGACATACGCCGTTCAAAATTTAATGTGTGAAATCACTATAAATTTAGAAAAACATATGTCAGTTTTTGGTGTACCTCATCAGAAAATATATACATGCATAAATGGCTATATGTTATTTTGAAAAGAAGACATAAACCTTAAAGATACAAACCATCAAAAAAAGAGAAAGAAGTTGCGTACAAGCATATGCATTATCACTCCAAGGATTCAAAGATTATATGCATCCTTTGTAATTACATCTCATATGAGATGGTATAATGTGAAATTGGAGGAAGATGGTATGTCGACACATCCGATTGATAGAGAAGTATGGAAGCATTTCGATAAAACTTATCCCAATTTTGCAGTGGAGAGTCGTAATGTTATACTAGGATTATGTACGAATGGTTTTTCACCATTTTCTCAATTTGGTTCTAAATATTCATCCCGGTCCATTACCACCACAACGTATAATTTACCACAGTGGATGTGTATGAAAACACAAAATATATTTCTTACGGTTATCGTTCCTGGCTCTGACGATCCGATGCAAGGAATTGATGTTTATTTACAACCATTGATTGATGGGTTAAAAATACCATGGAGTGAAGGAGTAGACATATACGATGTTTCAAAGTTTTTTTCCCATATGTTTACTTTTATGTTGTGGACTATAAGTGATTTTCATGTCTATGCAATGCTTTTAGTATGTAGTACTTCTGGTCGTCAAGCATGTCCATATTGTATGAAAGAAACACGAGTGTTTTCTTTACTGTATGGTAGGAAAATTTCATGGTTTTACTGTCATCGATATTTTCTTCATTTAAATCATCCCTTTATAGGAGACAAGAAAAACTTTTTAGCTAATGCAGTAGAAACCAGACAATCATCAAAGATATGGTCAAGCGAAGACATATATGAACTAGTTGGAGAGACTATCCAAAGATATATGAAACTAGAGTGCAAACAGAAACAGAAGGCAAATCGACTATTCATAATTGGTGCAAATAGAATATTTTTTGGGAGTAGTCATATTAGAAACATCTTTAGCTTCGTCATAACATTGATGTAATGCACAAATAGAAAAATGTATTTGATAATGTTTTTAACGCAATTTTGAATGTCAATGGGAAGACGAAAGATGATTTGAAACCAAGGCGCAATATACAATAACTATGCAAAGGTCATGAGCTTCATATGAAACTAAATGACAATAACAAGCCCAAAGCATGTTACGAATTAGATAGTAATCAAGTTAAAGTTGTTTTAGAATTGATGGAGAGGTTAAGATTTCTTGATGGGATTTCATAAAAACTTCGTAGATGTGTTAAACTTAAAAACGGTAGATTGAGCTGAATGAAAAGCCACGATTGTCATATAATGATGGAAAATTTATTATCTGTTCTGTTCAAAGAACTACCTCCGTTCAAAGTTTGGAAAGTAGTAATGGAGCATAGTATGTTTTACAAAGAGCTTTATTTGACTACTTTAATAGTGCAACATTTTTGTAAACTTGAAATAAATATTCCTATATTGCTGTGAAAATTAAAGAAAAAATTTCCATCAAGTTTATTTTTTAATATTATGAAACATTTACCTGTTCATCTCATATCTGAAGCACGACTTTGAGGTCCTATCTAATATGAATGGATGTATCCATTTTGGAGGTATGTGATATGTTACCTAGTAATTTAATTGCATTTGAAAGATGAAGTTAATGTAAATTAATTTTGCATAGATATCTGAATCATAAGAAGTAAAAAAGGGGACAAAAAACATGAATTGAATGTTCAATATGTAGATCTTAAATCGAAGTAGAATCTTTATTCTTTTTCTCCCACTATTTCAATGTCCATGTTAATATATCATTTGAAAGCGTTCCTCATAATGACGAAGGCGACGAACAAGAGTCCTCTCAAACATTCTTGCCTATTTTTAGACAACTTGGTCAACCTTTTGGGAAATATGTTAAAATATGGCTAGACGATAAATATCAACATGTAGCACACACTTATATTCTTCTAAATTGTACTGAGGTTGCATCATTCATTAGGTAATCTGAAATAATAATTAGTGTTTTATTCATTTCTATAATGCATGCACGTGTGGAGTCTAATGTAATATTTTATTTATATATACGGTGTTTTTGAATGTAAACATTCGAACGGAGATCTCAGTAAAGAATTTTTTGTTTGGTTTTCAAATTACGTTTACGAGACGAAAAATTGTGATGTTGATGAAGGATTGAAACATCTTACGATGGGACCAAAAAGAGTGGTCAAGACATATCCAATATATTTCGTTGACGGATATAAATTTAACACTAAAGAATACAGTGCAGAAAAATTAACTAATAATACAAGTATTTTGTTAAAGGTAGTGACAATCAGAAAATTACATAAATGATTTTTATAGCGTTTTAACACAAATTCTGCAACTGACAAATTTCTCACAACCCACGGAGGAGGGGTTTCTATTTAGATGCAATTGGTTTAACAATGTTTCAAGTTTTGGAACTAATGTGCACAAGGATAATAATCATATGGAAATAAAGTGTACATCTCATTTCACAAGTACGATCTTTTTGTACTAGTCAAACAGACATTGCAAGTTTGTTACACTCCTTATCCGTCTCTAAAAAGAGATAAAGAAAATTAGTCGGCAGTTTTTAAAACAATGTCTAGATTTATGTTTGATGGGAAGAATATTCCAAATGAATAAGCTTTTCAAGTAGATCTTGAGCAAAGCAATGAAATAATCATTACAGACGATCATATGCATTTTGGACCTCTAATCGATGTATCAAGTGTTTTGGAGAGTACGAAGGAAAATATTGTAGAATATGAGACCAATTTTGAATTAGAAGACGATGACGACTAATGTAGATGATGAGCATTATCTCGCTAGTTATAATGTAATTATGTAATACGCAACGTATATTTTGCAATTCATGTAACTACGTTGAATTCTTGATGTACTACAAAATCTGCTTATCATTATTTACATCTTTTATGTCATTTGCATTTATGTGTATTTCGCAATTTATATTAAAACTGCAATGTAATATGCTTATCCACATAATATGAGGCCCAATCTAATTCAAGTATATATAATTCCATTTCCATTTCTACCTTTTATTTAGTAGTTTATATCGTTTATGTCATTTAACTGTAATATATATTTCAATGTCGTGTTATTGATATCTTTTAAAACGGTGTGTATATGAAAGGTGTATACATGTCATCTAGAGGTAGGAGTTCCTCTTGTTCTTCCCGAGGCGATGACATTGGTTCGTCGCAGTAGTCCCAGCGTAATATCATTTGTTTAGTACCTAGAGCTAAGGGGGTAAGCAATAAACTTTATTCAGTATTTTTTAACTAAGTATGCACTTATATATATATATATATATATATATATATATATATATATCATATTTAACACAGGGTTTGACCTACAACCATAAATATTGTTCTAAACGTTTCAAAAGCAGTGTACCAGGCTAGGATGCCATCTTATTGGCCAAAGTAGGATAACATCCTGCCCCACATCATATAGTGTATTTGGCACGATGTCCTTCTAAATATATTATTCTACTTTCCATTTTTAATTTGTTTTTATGTTGACTTATCGTACATCGTTTGCTATTTAATATTTTGTTGTTTGTTTGTCATGAAATACAGGCTATGCTAAATATACAAACAAAAGATTTGCAGTTGGCTCGGCATTACTGGATGAAGAGCTGAGAAAGAATAAGTATTCCATATCATCAATAAAGAAAAAAAAATGTAAAAGCCAAACTGTATGGGGTCGAGCATAGGCGAAGGGGACTTGAGATATTGAAATACTGATGAGGCTAAGGTAAGTGTACTAATATTTTTTTAATATTTGACTGATAGGTAAATACCAAAAAATATTTGATCGATAAATAATGTATTGAATTTTGAATATATAGACAGAGTCGGAAAGAAACTCTACAAACAGGAATATAAATCTCGTTTCTCATCGAGGAGGGTCAAAGTCATTTCAGCAGCAAATGCAGGAGTTGGTAAATTTAAAATGCAACATGTAAATATTTATATTATGCTATATAATCTTGCATGTACAATAATTGCATATTATAATCAAATGCAAGAAGCCGACGTGTATGGTCCAGTGTCATATATGGTTGTATTTACCCGTATGTATGTTATAGAGCATGTAAATTCAGACGGGACAGTCTCCTATGCATAATACGTTGATAAATCCAGCAAAAGCCAAATAAGCATATTTTAGTTTATGTCATAGTAGTATTTGTTGTAATAGTTAAATTATAATGAAACAAGATATCATGATACTAATTTTATCTACATTCTTATTTGTACATGCAGGCAAAATTTATGGAACAACGCCAGAAATTCCTAACTGTTACGGGTCAAGAGCATCTCACCTTGCATGATGAGGATGCTATATTTGAGTCATTTATGGATCCATCATCGCGGAACAGATGATATGGTTTTGACAATCAAGTGGTAATCAATAATATATTAGAAAATATCAATTTAATAATCTTTTGATGATTTGGCCACTTGAAAATGTTAAAGTTCCCTTACTTTCTTAAATGATATGAGTTTTTCAAACATATCTAGACATTCCACTCCGACCTTCCATAGTGTAATAGAAGCACTATCTGCAATCACCATTGGTATTAATAGTAACAAGAACATTAATATTGCACAATGCATCAAATAATATCTAGTTAATAAGCAAAACTAATATGATTTCCAACATCAAATCTAAAACACTAAACTTTATCATTATCCAAAACACAAAACCAATATGATTATAAAAAGTATGCAAGTACATCGTCACTTAAGTCTCTAGTCAGCTATTTTTTCCGCGATTTGCTATTTAGAAATAGAATAATATTTACAATTCATAGATAATTAATATCATTGCATCGAATTAAAAGAATACTAAATAATTGTTATAGGCTAACATTCACAGACGAAGCAAGCAAGCCAGAGCGGATACTGATTTAGCAGAGGTCTAGGAGTTTAGTGCTAGGGTGAAACAATTGGAGAATTAGAATCTTCACCAGACCAACGAGAAGACATAGCTACTGGATCAGCGTATTGCTAAGTACATGCAACAGTATGGTGGTCGCTTTCCGTCTTTTGCTGGATCTAGAGGTTCTGAAGGTGATTAACTGTTGTGATAAGTATGTTTCCTTTGTTCTGCACATATTATATGATTATACACGATGGTCTGATGTTCTGTACATATTATATGATGGTAGACTTGGTTGTTGTATGGTAGACATGATGAGTTGTCATGTTTATTGTTACTTGATGACAAACTTTAGGGCATGTAAATATTTATGTATTGTTTAATTAGTTGCTTGATTTGGTGACTTCGGATTGGATTGATTTGATATTTGGTTGATATGTGGTGTATTGAGACTGTATATTATTGGTGAAATAGTGGCTTGTGTGAGAATTGTAGTTGGAATGTAAAATAGAAGATGAAATATAAAAAGAAAATTTGCACATCATTCAACAACTTGCGACGGCTTTTGGGTTTGTCATTAGCAACGATTTCTGACGGCTGTCCACACATGTAGGAAGCCATAGAGAACTGTACGAAGCTGTCGGAAATAGGAACGATGGATGTTATAGGAAGCCATGATAAAGTTTATTCATCGACGCATTTATTTTCAACTTCTTTTTCAGATGGCTGTCAAAGGCCGCTGATGGTTTTTAGCGATCAGAAAAGCCGTATTTTCTTATAGTGACAGCAACAAGTTAGAAGATAATTAAAATAATTAAAATGATGCATGAAACAACACAATTTAATAAATAAAGTAAATTGTTTATGTTTTTCTATAGTACTAGTGCAAGGAATAGAAGAAGTTTAGAGAAGATATAGCAGTGCAAGAAGAACAAGGATTGAGCGAGTATTGAATTGATGTAAATTTGCTTTATTCAATTACGTAAATGAATCGCCATGTACAAAGATATATATATACAGCTGTTAGCCAATAATTAATAAGGTTGAGTTGGGATTTTAGGAAATACATACCTAATAACTGACAAATAAATATGATGTACACAACAGTTCACACGATACACAACAGGTTATTTCTTTTAGTCCCCCTCAATTCAATACCCTAGGAAATTTGGGTTTCCTCTATTTGCAATCTTCATCACCTATTTTGATAGCCAAATTAGCTTTATGCTTCAGAGATCCAGGAAAACTAATAAGACTACAATTGGAAGATGAAAAGAGGAGGCCAGAAAGTACATAGATGTTGGGTGAAGGTAAAAAATTGTCATCAGAATCGAATCAACAGGAAGATTTGAGAGGCTGCGAAGGTAAATTCTTTCCTTTGTCCTTGCTTTCAGGTTAATTTCTTGTTACTTTGAACTCAGATCTAAGTCACTCAAAGTTTTTTTTATTGATAGTGCCTTTCTTAGAATATTTGCTTTCTGATAATAAGTGGGTACATGGCATAGTTGTAGTTGATCCTTAATTACTACAATTATAGGGTTGGCTGACATGAAAATGTGCTTTGATTGTGATACCACAGTGTTGCCTTATTGCATGAGTTGATCTTTAATTCATTCAATAATGATTGTACCCACATCACTCGGCTGTAGCGCTTGCAACACTTCAATATTCAGCTTCAGTGCTGGATCTGGAGATAGTAATCTGTTTTTTTGAACTCCATGATATTAATTGCCTCCAAGACAATTGCATAGACCAGTTACTAATTTCTTATCATCTGGATCACTGGCCCAATCTGAGTCATTGTATCCAGTAATAAGAAGGTCTTTACCCTTCTTTATTGACAGTCCATAGTTTATAGTGCCTATAAAATATCTTAAAACCATTTTAATTTCTTTCCAGTGAGCTTCCAGGGGTGCTTGCATGAATTGAGACAATTTATTAACATTAATATCTATATCAGGTATAGTAATAGTAGCATAATGTAAGGCCCCAATTATGCTTCTATATTGTTTAGAACTGAGTATAGATTCTCACCTGTATTTAGAATAGCTTTGACTGCTTATTATATGTGTGTGTTGTGATTTGACATCACTTATATTGGTTTTAGCAAGTAATTCATTGATATATTTCCTTTGATTTAGCATTATTTCTGCATTTGATTTCCTTGCTACTTCAATAACAAAGAAGTAATTTAGTTATCCCATATCTTTAATAGAAAAATACTTTATTTGTATACTAAACCAGATCCTCGATCTGATTTGCATCATTCCCTATAATAATTAAGTCATCTACATAGATTAGCACATACATAGATGAAGTACTACTGATTTTGGTAAAGAAAGAGTTATGTGATTTGGCAAACTGAAAACTTTTGCTAATCAAGGTGATTTTCAGTTTATCAAACTATACCCCGGGAGCCTGTTTTAATCTATATAAAGCCTTGTTATGTTTACAAACAAGATTTGGGTTTTGTTCATATCCTAGATGTTGTTTCATATAGATTTCATCCTGTAAGGCCCCATTTAAAAAGGCATTATTAACGTCTAACTGTCTCATATGCCATTTTTTTTACAAAGCAATAGTAAGAACAAGTCTAATAGTGGTTGGTTTAACCACTAGAGAAAAGTTTCAATAAAATCAAACCTGTATTCTTGGGTAAACCCTTTGGCCAACAACCTAGCCTTGTATTTGTTGATTGTACCATCAGGATTTCATTTCAACCTGGTAGGTCCATTTATAGTTAACATTATTTTTGTTACCTGGTAGTTGAGCTATTTCCCATGTTTTATTTCTAACAAGAGCATTGTACTCTTCATCCATAGTTGTTTTCCATCTACTGTCCTTGATAACTAGGTTGAAGTTCTCTGGCTTATCTGAAACAGTTTTTAAAGTGAAGGTTTTTGGTTTAAACATCCTACTTTTTGCTTTTGTAACCATATGATGTCCAGTGTGCCTCATAGTGGTTTGTTCAGTGCCTTCCTATGGTCTTCTTAGTTATGTTTCAGATATTTCATATTTTTTTTTACTGACTTTGATTTGCATTTGATGTTGCAAGGAGTTTGTAATGACCTAGAAAATTTAACGCTCGAATTTTCGACAATAATGCATAATCCTGTATTACTTTCCAAAAACCCAAGTATTTAAAACCCATATTGTTTATAGAAAGAAGTTAGAGGGTGAGAAAAGAAGGAAAGAAATATTATAATAGAAGAATAACAAGATCAAAATCTCACGGCAGAACGAATACAATATAATATATCAAAATTCTTTACACAAAATGAAAATGTATATATATATATGATTAGAATCAAAGCACACATCCGTCTCAGTACAATACATATAGTGGAAAATAATATATTAGCAGAAAATACGGATATAGGTCTTGACTCTAGTTCCCTTCTGAAGCTCCAAGCGGAACCAAACTAATAATATGTTCGGTCTAGCCCAACACATTTGAAGCAAAGAAAAATTCACTCAAATCAGTCTGGAATAATTTCAGTGATAACTATATAACACAAACAACTTATTCAACTTTAGAAAATTCTTTTGAAAGAATGGAACTATCATAAGACACGACCATACATAAACATGGCATGTGTTTTTACCTTACGATACCCAAATTTCTTTTATATATCAAAATTCGGTGATATTATAATAATGCATATCCATCCACAAATAAGTATTAATATAGTCGGAAAACTTGCATTTCACTTTCCAACATAGTTGGTATACAACTAAAAACGTACGGCTCATATTGGAGTTTGGATTTCCAACATGACAAGGTATGGGACCACCTCCTGATTAGTGTACCACTAGGGTTCAGCAGGTACATCTTGCAAACCTACCACATATGACTGACCACTCATTCAACTTGAGAGATCGAATATACTATCACCACAACTAGTCACGCGTCCAAACCATATTCCCGTAAGATACAGAAATGACAGAAGAAGAACAGATGAAAATTTTCTACATGGTGAGAATACACCCTAATGGGTATGACGCACAAAGCTATGTTGCCTGCCTAATTTCTGTCATTTCTCGGTTGATGAAGCTTGAGGTTACAATTACCTTTTTGAAAACATCTCAGTAACTTTGAATGCCACATCATTAGGTCCATCAAACTGCTAATTGACGTCCATATATATACTCTGGGTGTTAAGCTAAGAGAAGATATCAACACCGCTATCAAAATTGGTATATTTGTAAAATCAACGTATGTGACTCTTAGGCAATACTCTGTATGACATTTATCCATACAAATCATTCAAGAACAGGATGAACTAAAGGCACCCTCTTACTGCATCCTATATAGGCTTAACCCCAAGGATCAATAGAGAGTAGTCCTTGCAATCCGACGATTTCAATCATGATAGAATCACAATCCACCATAACTCTAGCATCCATACCGGAGAAACATAACATGTAGTTCTTCCGCCCTTGAAGATCCACGGTCCTCAATGCTCTATCTTTATAATATTTCCACAAATTACTTTCAAATGCACAGTTGGTTCGAAGTGGTTTTGGGGCTGGTTCCCATCTTGGTCTCTTCAAACTAACTCATCAATGGTCCAGTAATATTCATTGATAGTTGGGTTTTAAATATCAAGTCAAATAGTATAGATTAGACTTTGGCAGCTCAGGTCCCATTCATTTAAAACTATTTAATATTATTCTATCGATTATTGCAAATCGATTCTTTAACTCATCTCAACATATCTCTTTTATTTCTGATACTTGAAAACAAAATCAATCCTTGTCCCTTTTAGCATAAATATCTTCCAAAAACTCATCTTGTTATTTCCTTTATCTCGAGCATAGCTATATTTCATAAAAGCCTCTTTTATTTCCATTATCTTAAAAATATCGTTATATATAAATATAAACTTTTAACCAATCGATATAGTTTAATTTCAAAATTTAATCTATGCCAAATTAACGTCAGTGACGCATTCTTATAATATAGCCATGACAGATAACTTTATCTTCAAAAATCTTATTAATTATTGTCTACGATCTTGCTTATGGAAATTATAATTCTATTCCCAATATCCAATTTCATTTCAAAACCCATATACCTTTTATTGTCATTTCCTGGAACCAACCATTGGAAACAAAACCATATCTTTTACCATTATAATAGGCGCATTCCAAATTCCCTTTTTATATTTATTTACAGCGAAAATATCATTATATTTCACAAACACATTTACGCATCCTTACTTTGGAAATATCGTTTTATAATTTGAACCCTTTTTGTATTTCCTTTGCTTCGGAAATATCATTATATGTATATTCTTAGTTTCTCCTTTTTATTTCCTTTACTTCATAAATAATATTTTATTTACTTACCAAATAGTATAATCTAATTAACACACTTATATGTGGACCACAATGATGTCAATTTTAACTATGTGTAAAATATAATTATAAATAGTTTATTTATCTTCCAAACCCTCTAGTTAATGTTAACAACATGTAAATATTATTTTAATTTCCAATTTTCATTTCCGTCTCAACATTATGTAACTTCTTATTCCATCTTTTCCAAAATCTCAACCATTTACTTATTTCATTAAAAGTGTATTTATAAACATACTATTTCTATTATTAAGAAAGTAGTATCACTTACTTAACCGAATGGTATAAGTATGGTCACACTTTATATTTAATCCAAACAATTTCATAAAGTACACATGTAATACAAGGTAGAGAGGGGAAGCTCGTCAATGGCAATAGGCATTTTTTTCAGCTGATTTCGTTTATGCGTGAGTTTTCCCCTCTCCCTAAGCTCTATCTGATTTCCATCTGAATTTTATTTGATTTCTATCTGATTTCCTTTAAGATAACCTTCAATGAAAAATTTCTTTTCGTTGATAAGCCATATTTTCAATTTTTTCTTCAACCAAAACCTAGATATAAGATCTACCCATAACTGCTTCAAATCTCAGTGCCGATCGCTTCCAGATCTACCCTATTTTTTTCTTGTCTTCATCAACAAGCGCGAATGGCTAATTCAACAAGGCTTTGCAGATCGCCCCTACCAGATCTATGCATTGCTATGTTTTAACTATAGATCCTTGCTTGTGGTTCTAATTTTTAGAAGTCTTGTGTTTGATTTGAGGTTTAGGGTTAATTTCGGTCTGAAGTTATCTGATGATGATAGGTTTTATTTGCATTTTGAGACGGTAACAAACATCGCTATTGGATTTGCCGCTCTTTGGCTTAGTCCATCAACTTATATACATCTTCAGTTTTGGATAAATTGATGGAAGAAAATGATTCACTTGTTTAGCAATAGAGATTTATATTGTGAGATCTCTTGAAATGGTCTATGTATGGTTACTAATTCTTGATGCAACTAGAACTGTAGACAGTATGATCCTACAATTGTTGATTAGGAACAAGCATACCAATTTATGTTTCTAAGATGCAGTATGGATTCATCGAGAGATGATTGGATTCTTTTTTGTCGTTTATCATGAGAAGTAAGATGATGTTTAACATATGGGAAAGTTTGATTTCATGCCAGACAAGTACTGTTAATGGGTGAATAACTTTCAGATAGTGAATGGAAGTTTCTCTGTTATTTCCTGCGTTGTTTAGGAGCATGGGTGCAAAATGAATGGATCAAAGAAGTTCCATTCTACTAAATCAGTGATCAATTCGAAAACAGGAACGTCTGTGACTAACAAGTATCATGAAAGAGTTTTAAATATCAACTTGCTTAGGCAGATCCAATCGTTAATCTCTTCAGGAAGAAATGTGGGAACAAAGGTTTTCTATTCATTTTAATTTGTACTGGAAAAGCAAATTCCTTCATCTGATTAAACCAGAGTGATTTTCAGATGCTACTGCCTACAATGGTACTATGATATGAAATAAAGGTGAATGATTGTGGGCATGTCTTCTGAATGGAGCATTTGGGTCAAGTGCAGCAAGTTGCAAGTGGGTGGTGGCCTCATTATGGGCCAGTTTTATCTTAATTAGTTTTAGATTTACATGTAATTTCATGTTTTTCTTTCTCTTTTATCTTAGTTGTAACGGTTTTCTTAGTTAATAAAAGTGAACCAATTTTCCAAAAAAAGGTCATATAGTACATTGTTTATTATAAACCTGATAATTTTATTTTCTTAAATCTTGCAAACAAAGTTGCTATATTATTTCTCTTATGCAAACACTAAAATAACCTCACATTTTACCGTTACAAAATGATACCATCATTAGAAAATCCTAAAATCGTTCAAGTTGGGGTATTTTATTCCCTCTTAGACCTTGATTGACAATGTTCTTATCTTCAGATAAATAAAAGTTGTAACTTAAAACTAATATTGCTTATAATACCAATCAAATCTTATTTTATTTACAATATAGTTTAATAACCCATATTCTCACTTTTGAAAACCCCTGTCACTTACAACCATTTTTATTAATTCATTGATTAAGTAAATTATTTACTAAAAACATTTATCTCTTTAAAATCCCTTTATACAATTCCATTTGGAATTTGGATTGGGGATTGTTAAAGGGACTCCACATTTGGTTAAGGGGAAGAACAATTTTTATTTATTGTATAATTGTTATGGGGAGGACAAAATAAATTAACCTCCCCTTAAACATATAAATTAAAATTCCAATATTAACCCCCTACAAAAATGCTACTATGACAAAAAAAGTTTTGTCAAAAAGTACATCAGAGACAAAAAATAGGAGGCCCACCCCTTGAATTACACAAATACCCCCCCTGAATTCAATGCTTACCACCCATGAATTCCGGAATTACCCCTATTTCTTACTTTTTGACAAAAAAAAATTCGGGCTTTTTAGCATATCTCAACCCCCTATGATCCTCATTAATATAAACTATAAAGCCTAAAACTTAATTAATAGTTACAATTTAATGTTGCACATAAAAATAAACAATGGATATAGTTAATGTAATAGAGACAGAAGAAAATTTCATAGGTAATCAGAAGGCGTCGAATTAGGTAATTAATTATAATTTCATATTGGAATTGGTATGATTAATTTTAAATGCAAAAACTAATATTTTGTTCTAATTTGTTGTATCGAATTTTTGTATGGAAAATTCTATTCATACACCGAAAATTACTTTATGTATACCACTATTTTGCTAAAAATATATACTACTAAATTACCCTTCTTTTTTATTGCATTTTTTTACTTTTTTTAATGATAACCCATCAAACTAAAAGATTGTAATTAATGATATATGATTAAATCTATGTAAAATAATTTGAAGAACATAATGTATTTTTAAACATGAAACCTAAAATTTGAATTACGATAACTTTTACAAGTAAGTGATAATTTAGAGTTATTTACTTTAAAATCAGGGTCTCTTTTGCTGAAATTAAGAATTTTTTGTAGCATAATAAATTGTATACCTTACGCTCAAAAAAAATTATAATCCATTTTACTAAATTTAAACTTTATTTAGTGCTATAGGTTTCCTATTTTATGTAAATTTCTTTAAAGTTTTAGAGAGGGAAGAGGAAGAAAAAAATAAGGCTAGTATTGTAAAAAAAAAAAAAAAAGGCGTATGAAAAGTAATTTTTAGTGTATAGTAGTTTATTTTATTTTATGGTGAATGTAAAGATGTTATTAATGTATGAATAGAATTAGCCTTTTTTAATTGAGATGTTTTGTAATTTGCAAGTTTGTTAGTTGAGCTGAATTCAGTAAGTTAGTGTTCAACATAAGTGACGAATCATGGATAGTTATGTCTTTTTTTAAAATAAATCAGACCCCACTTAACAAAAAAATATTAAGCTGGAGTTCCCTTAAAATTATCCTCCCCTTAACCAAATTTGGAGTCCCTTTAACAATCCCTTTTGGATTATATTATGATAATCCATTTGTCAAATCATTTTTTGAAATCATTTAATGTTTTATTATAATATTCCATTTGGATTCTTTTATAAAAATCCAATTACACCTTTACATTTTTTCTTTATGTTTTTTAAATCTTCCTTCAATAAAAATATTTCACTTAATCCAATTTCAAGTAAACGTCGAATTTATAAACCATCGTCTTAACTTTAAAATCCCATTTATAAACTTGGTTTATAATCTCGAATTTAATATAAAACCCTGTTCAACGCATTTCTTGCATTCATGCAAATCTCACTTTTCATCTTGATTATTTTTACTTAATTTGAGTATTAAGAAAACATTTATTTTTAAAGATATTGCATTGTCTAAAATCTCTGTCATAAGCTTCGTTTTACAAACTCAGAATTTATTATAAAAATCTGTTCATGAATTTCCTTCCAAATCTAACTAGATTTCATTACAAACCCGACTACTTTCATAAATGAATTTCTTTAAAAAGCTAATTATTTTAATTATTAATTTAAAATAATAATTAACTTCATTATTAATTAAGATAAAAGTAGATAACTTCGTTATTAACTTAAAATAGAATAATTAATTCTTCTAAAAGGTTAAACAAATAATAATTAATTTTAAAAATCATAAATTGCTCGATAATTATATTAAATATAACTAATTCAAGATTTATAAACCTTCAAAACATTCATCAATTTTAACGATCGTTCGTAAAAGCTATTTCTATTAAATTAATTGAAAAACAAATTATTCTATTAATCGATCTCAAATAAAAATAGTTGATTTTGTCAACTAGTAAACATCGGTTAACTCGTTAGCTGATTTCCATTAACCCTTTCTATTGAATTAATTAATAATTTAATTAATTTAATAATATCACTTAATTGTTTTCTCGAATAAATTATTTCAAACCATTAACCCATTAGGTTAATTCTGACTTCATTGCCCATAAAGCTTATTAAAACATCAAAACAGATCTTTATGACTATAAAATATTAATTTATAAATAAAACTTCAAATTTTATTTAAAATATAATTTAAAACTTTTCTTCACTCATAAAAATAAATTCTATAACTTTGATTGCATTAATTTACCTGACGACAATCAACGTCCAAAAAAAGGGTTTTAGACCATTCGCTACCATGACTTAATTAATACTGTCTATTAATTAAAACACTACGATCATTGATTTCAATTCAATGATCAAAATCCAATCATCAATAAACATCCAATAAGGATATATTATTATTTGGGATAAAAAATTCATATATGAATAATATGAATAACCAACAACACATAATTTATTTGAGGAATCCAGTTGAATCCCTCCAACCTGTTCTTCCCTACATCACAGTTCACAATATCATATGATAATAACATATGAAATAATTTCTAATCTAACATTAAACAACGGAATTATGAATATCGATGAACATTGATTAATAACAACCAATAATCATCCATATCATCTAATCATCCAATTAATATCGTCAACGATAAATTTTATTACGTGAATTATACCACATCATAAAATTCTAGAAAGCATGAGAGTTGTAGCGCCCCGCCTCTATACCCACTATCATCCAGTTCATTTCAGAGAAATGTCATAGACCATAACGGAGAATGAGGTTTGTGAAGAGCGACCGATTGTATGATTACTCCATGTAAATAATGCACATCGAATTCTTATACCGATTAAAATTTTGACATGACCATTCGGCACGTAGGGCAACTACACAATGGCTATAAGCAATCCGGAAAGCAATATAAAATAGACAACAACAATAATATATATCACAACCAGACACAGAATAATCATATCACAAAGGCGGAATAGATATGAATAAACAAAGAATGTGTACAACAAGATAGTGGTTAACAAAGATCCACTAATACATGTACCATGATCTAAATAAAAGAATATGTACACAACGATAGATAATGTCATAGGTACACAAGTACATAAAGCTGCAAAGACAGAGTAGCAAGCTGAAAGTGGAAGATCAATCCTGCGAGGAGGCCCAAAGGAGCACCTGAAATGACTCGGCCCGACCCGAGTATTATTTATAAGAAAATAAACAATAAACGGATCAGTCTAGCTATACTTATCAAATAAACTGGGATAATAAGAGATATAACGTAGGATGACATGATTCTAATAATAACATCTAATCATAAACAAATATGAAACATTGCATGTCAACACAACAAGGAAATGACAATGGAATGTCAGCACACAAATATCTCTAAATAATCTCCTACCTAATGTAGAATACAACATTCAAATAATAGCACACAACGGGAAATGATAAATAAATGCCAAACATAAATCAAATTGACGCGCATCGCATAAAAATAAACATAAATCAAATTAACGTGCATCGTATCAAAGTAAACATAAATCAAATTGACGTGCATCGCATCAAACTAAACATAAATCAAATTGACGCGCATCGCATCAAAGTAATCATGAATCAGAAATCATTTATCAAATTGACACGCAACGCATCAAAGTGGTGAGACGCGATCTCCAGGTAGCGAACTCATTTGTTTGAGCCGAAGCTCCCCACGGAGCCGGGTCGTGACCCCGGTGGAGGGAAAAACAAATAAATCATAGAAAATCATAGAAAGTTGGACTGAAGTATCATAGGTGAAGGTCCCAAATCGTAAATTCCCACACGGGTGATCGCGAACCAAACAAATATGTCGGCAAGTGGATACCAACGATCCGGGTGAGTATAATTTACACCGAGATAGTTAATATAAGAAAATAGTTAAATGTCCCATAACCACTCTCTATTCTCGAATATTTATGAACCTGTTGTTGGTTCATACTCAAAACAGGGAATAGTAATTATTCCAAGCTAGTTAATATAAGAAAACAGCGATATGTCCCATAACCACATGTTATTCTCGAATATTTATGAACCCGTAATTGGTTTCTATTCAAAACTGAGAAAATCACCACACATGTTCGAACGCACGAGTCCAAGAGTTATTCGCCGAAGTAAATATATAAGGGGTCCTAGTCCTCAGTTTTACTAAGGTAAATAAACTAAATTTCTCGTCCGATTGATAGGATAAGGAATCATATATAAATCAATAGAAACAGAACCAGGTTTAGAAATCGAATTTATTTTAAAAGAATGTGAATTTAAAAAATGATTAAACGTTGGTTCGATGCCTATTAACAATATAAAACCCCATTATCCATTATGGTTCAATTATTCATAAAAACCATCGCCATACCCAAGGGAACACAAAAATCATAAAACATAAACTCACATTACAACAACATACAGGAAATTAAGGGATAACAGTTGTAATTTCGATCAACGAATGAATCGAAATCCCAAACTAGCACCCGAAGTTTTTTAAACTATATTGGAATAGGCTCGAAGGACATCGAGTCGATAATTCATGTTTCATTGGCACGAATCATACTAACAAGAGTACCAAATAAATTCGATATATGAAATAGAGTGCATGATCTTTAGAATGATCGCTTATTCAATTCACATCATGAACAATGTGAATAGGCCAAAAAGAATCAACATTCGAAGAATCAATTGAGAATCAAAGTCGAGGAATTGAGCTGCTGGAATCCGTGAATTCGTAAAGCTGAAGTTAACAAACGGATTCCGAACGATCTGAGCTCCGGCCGAGAAAGAGACTGGATGGGGGTAGACTGTGGACCAAGTCCCTCCAGTCCACAGCCTAAAACCGGTCGACCGGTCAAATAGGAGCGGTCGACCATTTTTACACAGAAGTAAAACCGGTCGATTGCCCCATTTTGGGCCTGTCGACCGATTTTGGCTTGGGCTATTGCCCAGGCCAAACCTAGGGGAATTCGACCCCCATGAGCGTCCGTCATTAATCGTTGAGGTTCGTGACTTCTTCGGGGCATCAACGAGACCTCCCCGATCCACCGCATCATCTCGCAAATCTTGAACGCATTGGTTTAGATTGTTTGTTCAAAAAAAAAATTCCAAACCAAAATAAATAAACGCAATATAAGAAAAATGTGAAGTCTTAGAACTTGCCGGATGCGACAATGGTACTTCACAACACCACTTAATCGACTTACATCATGTGCATTGATTATGTAAACAACATATGTCAGAATGTCTGTTTCAAATGAAATTCAAACTAATAAACCGGAAAGTATAAATTATTCTAACCAATTCAACAAGCAAATGCAACATGAAATGGTCCTAAATTACACTGGTACAAGCACATAGGCTCGAGGCATAGATGTGAGTTCTTCTAAAGAACTCACAACACCATATTCACATGCATAAACATATATACATAAGATTGCAATGATTCGGTTTATAAATTCAAGTATGAACTAAATTACAAACCAAAGCACACCAAAGCGATTCAAGCGACATGTGAAGACTTAGAAATTTGCCAGGGGCAACGGAGCTTCACAACATCACCAAATCAACTTATAGCATATGCATAAGATCGTATGAACAATCCTTATCATAATTTTTGACTTAATGAAACATAAAAACATGAAATCGGCAAAGTTACACTAACATAACCAATTCACTAGCACATGCAAACTCATATGAACACTAAATTACACGTGTACAAGCCAATGGCTTATGGCATAGATGTGAGTTCAAAAAGAACTCACCTTTGGCTCCTGAATATCAAGAACAACCTCCAACAAGGAAGAACAAGCACCCAAACGAGCAAAGCCCCCCCCCCTTTCATCAATTGTGTGACGGCACGTCCCGCACCAGCCGACATTTCCAATGAAAGTGTGCTATGCCGATGTCCAACCAGCACGGGATAGTCGCCAAAGAAAGGAAAAGAAGGGAATTTGAACTAGCAAGGAACCTGTAGAATGTCTCATAGCGCATGGAATAAAATATAATAATAACATACTTGACATAAAACAGGCGAGACAGTGCATAAGCTGAAAACTAAACCATCATAGCAGCGGAAAATCCAAATACAGCTTATGTTCCACATCATCTTTATTACAACTTTTAAAACTGTCTCTAAAGCAAAGTAAAGGAAAGGTACAGTACTAATGCCCATAGTAATGACCAATAGCGACACAAGAAGCATATATATAGAATAGTACATGTAAGCCTCCTGCTCGTCTCCGGACAGCTACTCGTGCACAACCAGCTAACCTGTCTCTAGTCTGCCCGTTTAAGAGCACCCAGAGTAATAAGAAGAGACATAAAACTCAGGGTCAGAAAAAGTATGGTATTAGCAATAAGCAGCAAAACTAAACAATAACAGGTATACTAAACAATACCTGAACCTGGACCTGCAACCAAAGAGTCGGCACAACAAGATGTACAATACTCTAAGGTAACACTAACATAAGGTGTCAAGATAATGGGGGTGGGGGTGTGCATGTCATAGTGATGGCAAACAATCAAGCATAGCAACCATCCTCACATCTCTCACTCAGTGCGTAAAGCATACGATATCCACCTCTTTGATCACCCAAATCCTTGTTATGATCACTCTGCCCCATGGAGTCGTGGCGACTCCACTACACTGATCCAAAGCCACTAGTCCTTGCTATGTCCACTCTTCCCCATGAAGTCATGACGACTCCACTACACTGGCTCATAGCCATGCTACAATCACTCTGCCCCCATGGAGTAATAGCTACCCCACTACACTGATCTATAGCCTAACAATCATCTCTTGGTGGTGAATCAAAGCTATGGACGTCGACAACCCCTTAGCACATGCCCCATAGCAAATTCCAATCATGAAGTTCACTCATTGGTTCCCATATGGATCCTGAGTTACAACCTCTCATTTGGACTACCTTTGCATCTCGGGTTTTGGTCTCCTCCAGATCAGTTCGGTATTTCCTCTTTACCTTGCTTCGGATCGGTTCGTGAGTCATGTTGTTCCCCCAGTTCGATTCGGTCTCCTTCCGTTCGTGATCATCATATAGGCTTAACTCGTCTTCTTCCTCCATCTGGGTCGGTTCGTGATAGCCATTTGGGTTCGGGTCGGATGCATCCTCCCAGGTCTTCAGTTCGTGATGATCATCCGGGTCGGGTTGTGATCTTCAAGTGCTGGCTTGTCTCAGCTCATGATCCTCAAGGCAATCGACTCGTGGATGCTCCGCTCGTGGTGATCGAACTCGAAGAGGTGTAGAACATCTATCGACTCGTGGTGTATGGTGCTCCACGGCTCGTGGTACATGGGCTTGATCCGGTCGGCTCTTGGAGAAGGACTCACGATCGGGTCGGTTCGGGTAGGGGCGATCTGATCCGATCCGGGTCAAATTCCTGCAACTCTTCCTACGACTATTTTACGCCATACGACGGGGTTTTCAACTATTCTAACTTTTCTAATCAATCAAAAAGCATACCATATAGTCATAGCAACATATAGAATTGACCACAAACACCAAAACAACAATTTGATATGTCAAAATGGATCAAATCTACCCAAAACCCATATTTTTTCCCTTAAGCATATTTAAGCAAATCTAACGATAGGATTAGCAAAACTTAACCAAATTAACCCAAACATCCAACAGAGGTCTAAAACGGTGTTTAACTAAACATTTTTCCATAATTTAATTATGTTTAAATTCACTAATTAACACTATTTAACCATAATTAGTGTAAATACAAGGCTAATCACTCACCTTTGCCACAATTAAAACTTTCAGAAATGAAACTCCTCTGATTTGGGTGAATACCAATGTCTAACAGCAGATCTAACTCTGAAATGGTGCTATTTCTCCTTGATTTGATGATGCTTAGCTTAATCCTTGATTAGAGAGCGATTTGGGATGAAATTAGAAGGTGGAGGCCATTGTTAGGGTTTCTAAGAGGTAAATGGCGGCTAGAAAACTGAAATAGAATGAAACCTAACTCATTTTAGCCTCCCCATAGCCCTAATCCCCAAATGGGTTAAAGGCCATGAATAATCACCTCATTTGGCCCGGTTAAGCAGTTTTTCACCTTATAAACCTTATTTCGGCCATATCTCCCAAACGGTAAGCCCGTTTTTCATATATGACCACTCTACGGAAAGGAAAACCATCATCCGGATCTAATGGGAGTGGTTTCAGCTCAAAACTCCTTTCCAATCAAAATTCATGGCCAAAACATGATCAGCTAGGGCAAAATGGTCATTTAAAAATTGGCAAAAATCATGAACATGGGAAATGACCCCAATAGTCATCCCCCAAAGTTACATGACCATATGACTTCATATGTGGAAGAAATAAATATTCTACGATCCCCTAATGCGTAGAATGCGGGTCGTTACATTCTTTCCCCCTTAAGAAATTTCGCCCTCGAAATTCCTTAACTAAGAAACAAGTAAAAGGATCCTGCATGCCTACCAACCATTCACAACAATCAAACTTACAAAACAACAACAAGTCTTCTAGCATGCGGAAAACTAAATTGCAATTAAAATCTTACCAGGCAAAGAGTTCTGAATACGTCTTCCTAATGCTCTCTTCTATCTCCCAAGTACAGTCATTCTCATCCTCGCCCCACTGAACTTTGACTAAATTCACCGCTTTCCTTCGAAGTTGCTTTGTATCGTGCTCGAGAATGTGAATCGGCTTGCGGTTCCTAACCGCCTCGGGTTCTACTTCGATATCATCCAACTGATCAGGTGAAATAGTCGCATCAAGGTCGTGCACGAATTTTCTTAACTGGGAAACATGAAATAAGTTATGAACTCCTGCCATCTTCTCTGGTAATTCAACTTTATATGCCAAATTCCCAACTTGCTCGAGAACTAGGAATGGACCAACAAATCTTGGTGTTAACTTACCTCTCCTACCAAAGCGTATCACGCTCTTTAACGGAGAAAACTTGACAAACACCAAGTCGCCAATGGAAAATTTTAAATCTCTCCTCCTCTTATCAGCATAACTCTTCTGCCTATCTTGGGCAGCCTTCATTCGTTGTCGGATATCCTTGATCTTATCTGAGGTTTCTGTTATCACATCTGGCCCAAGCACAAATTTCTCACCAGTTTCAAACCAGCATGACGGTGAGTTACACGGTCTTCCGTACAAAGCTTCATATGGACCCATACCAATATTGGACTGATAACTATTAATATATGCAAACTCTACTAGATGCAAATGGTCATCCCATAATCCACCAAAATCCAATATGCAAGCTCTCAAGAGATCGTCTAATACTCGATTCACCCTCTCTGTCTGACCGTCCGTTTAAGGATGGTACGCGGTACTGAGATGTAATTCTGATCTTAAAGCCTCTTGTAAGCTCTTCCAAAATCCACTAGTAAACAACGGATCTCGGTCGCTCACAATGCCTTTGTGTATTCCATGAAATCTCACTACCCACTTCATATATAGTTTTGCTAACTTAGCTGCTGTTCTATTCCACATGACGGGTATAAACCTTGCGCTCTTGGTTAATCGGTCCACAATCACCCAAATGCTATCATGGCCCGATCTAGTTCTTGGTAACCCATCAATGAAATCCATTGAGACTTGTTCCCATTTCCATTCTAGAATTTCTAATGGTTGCAACAAAACACTAGGCTTCTTTTACTCAGCTTTAACTAGCTGGTAGTTCATGTGTTTGGATATAAACTTCCCAATGTCTCTTTTCATCACTTCCCAGTAGTAGGTCTGCTTTATGTCTCGATACATTTTGTTACCACCGGGATATATAGTCAGTTTTGAATGATGACATTCTCTAAGCACTTCATCTCTCAATCCCTTAACATTGGGCACAACTAGTCTTCCATTCTTTCTAAGCCATCCATCTCGATCAAGACTATACTTGTCCATCTCCCTATCGATACCCATCTCTAACTTGGATATGATTTCCAATAAATTAGGATCATCCCTCTGACTGGAACCAATCCGCTCGATCAAAGTGGGTCTGATCGTCAAACTTGCTAATACTTCTGGATCCAATTCGCACTTTGGTCTGAAATCATACCCAGCGATGTACTCCAGTTGCTTCCATTCTAGAAACATAGCCCCTAAACTGGCATGTCTTCTACTCAATGCATCAGCTACCACATTGCCCTTTCCAGGTGTATATGCGACATCGAAATCGTAGGAAGCCAAGAATTCTAACCATCTTTGCTGTCAGAGATTTAGATCCTTCTGAGAGAAAAGATACTTTAACGATTTATGATCGGTAAACAACTCAAATCTTTCTCCCAAGATATAATGTCTCCACATCTTCAATGCGAATACGATCGCTGCCAATTCCAAATCATGGGTAGGATACCTTTTCTCATGTGGTTTCAATTGCCAACTAGAATAAGCTACAACCTTACCTCCTTGCATCAATACAGCATCTAGTCTGGTACCATAGGCGTCTGTGTTTACTTTCATCTCTTCATTCCCTTTAGGAATGACTAACACTAGTGCACATGTCAACTTTTCCTTTAGACTCTTAAATGCATTCTCGCACTTTTCGTCCCAAACAAAAGTTTGATTTTTCTTGGTTAACTGAGTCAACAGTGACGTTATCTTGGAGAAGTCTTGGATAAACTTACGATAATATCCAGCCAACCCCAAGAAACTTCTTACGTCTGTTGCATTCTTGGGCGTAGACCAATCTTGTACCGTAGCCACCTTTGCAGGGTCCATGGCAATACCATTCTCTGAAACAACATGGCCCAAGATCTCACTTCCCTCCTCCAGAAGTGACACTTCGAAAACTTTTCTTTCAATTGTTGTTTTCTCAACACCTCTATCATTATCCTCAGATGTTCCTTGTGTTCTTCCTCTGTCCTCGAGTAAACCAAGATATCATCCATGAATACAAGAACAAACTTATTCAATTGATCCCTGAATACCCTATTCATAAGATCCACAAAATATGCTGGTGCATTGGTCAACCCAAATGGCATGACCAACCACTCATAGAATCCAGACGGCGTTCGAAAGGCCGTTTTAGCAATACTCTCAGCTTCCACCCTAAGCTAATGGAAATATGTCGCGAGATCTAACTGGGAGAACACTCTCGCGTCACGCAACTAATCAAACAAATCATTTATCCATAGTAGAGGATATTTATTCTTCCTCGTCACCTTATTCAACTCGCGGTAGTCCATACACAATCGAAGGGAACCATCTGCCTTGGTAGCAAACACAACTAGTGCTCCCCACTCAGAAACACTTCTTTTGATAAATCCCTTCTTCAACGGATCGCTTACTTGCACCCCAAGCTCTCGCTGCTCCCTTGGTGCCATACGACAAAGTGGCATCACTATAGGTCTGGCATCTTTCACTAAATCAATACGGAACTCAATCTCTCAGTGTGGTGGAAGTCCGATCACTTCCTCAAAGACATCCGGATACTGGCCAGCCACGGGAACATCTGACAACTCATCATGCGGGATGTCGAGGGAATTTAGAAAACTAGTCATTACCCCATCACTAGGTCGACCACCGAAAACTACCCTACGCCCATCATCTTCTCTAACTGTCACCAAAAATCCCTCACAGTCTACCACCACCCCGTACCTTTGGAGCCAATCGACTCACAAAATAATGCCAAACCCAGTAAGGCCCAAAACAAAGCAATCACAAACAAACATGCATCCATGACTCGATAAGACCACATTACGACAAATCATGCTAAGTCTAGTTGAACCACCAATCGGGTTCATCACAGCTAAAGGTCTATCGACTATCTTGGGTTCCAATCCCAACCTATCTACCAGGTCACTAGATATGAAGGAACGGGAAGCTCCGGTATCAAACAATACCCAAACAGGAACATCATAAACAGAAAACATACCTTGAATGACAACATTCTTTCCTTTCTCTGCCGCAGTCGGGGCATTCGATGAAGAAGGAACAACATTGATAGCATATGCTTTCACAATCTGCTTTTCTATAGGGCGTTGCGGACACTTATCCTTGTGATGTCCCACTTAGCCGCAGTTGGAGCACTTCCTGTCCGCAGGATTTGCTCGACATTCTTTAGCATAATGGCCCTTCTTGCCACAGCTAAAGCACTCAACATCTTTCTTATTCTTTTTCTTCTGGCCATCCTTGGTCTGATTCTGCTTTCTCTTATTCTGAGAACCATTCTTGCCTCCACCGCTTGTTCGCGGCTTTGGCTCTTCTACAGATGCAACCTAAGTCTTCGACTTAGGGTATAGAATCTCTGATCTCGAAGCTTTCCCTACAATCAATTCAAATGTCTCATAGATATGGTTTATAAGCCTTTCCCCAAGTACTGATCTAATCCCTTTATGAACTTCTCATTCTTCTTCTCAGGATAAGAGATAATTCATACTTCGGTAAAGTATCAAACTCAGCAATATACTCCGAGACTGCCCTACCATTCTGCTTAAGCTCCATGAACTTCCTAAATGACTCTGACTTCTGACTAGTTGGGAGAAACTTTTCACTGAATCGGGCCTTAAACTGATCCCATGTAACTTGATCCTCTGGAGTAGCCGCCTTAATAGCATTCTACCAATTCATCGCCCGTCCTTGCGGCTGACGGGGTGCTAGCTTTCTCTTCATCGCATCCTCGATACCCAAGTCTTCAAAAGATACGCTCGCAGCTATCCAACCAATCCTGAACATCCGTAGCCAACTCCGTTCAGTGGAACGGCTTCCTACCAAGACTAGTGTAATCCTTATAGAGCTTGGAAAAATCGGCCCTAGGCACCTGCACCGCTGCACCACCACCATTTGCAGCATTAGGAGCTGGTCTCTGAACATCCCTAAGCATCTCTTTCATGAGTTCAGTGAACATCGTCCTCATATCAGGAGCATTCCCATTATTAGCTCCTCTACCAGTACCCTAGTATATCGGCTCATCGTTCGATCTGTAAGGAGAAAACGATTAACCATCTCTTCAGTGGTGCCAGTGCAATGCGACTTCATCAATAAATATACTAATAGTATATGTATATATAACTTTTGTAAACCAAAATATCACAAATACGCGCTCTCATATATGTACTATCTCTCCCTAGGTTAACTATACAACATAGAGCTCTGATACCAAATGTGACGGCCCGCCCCGCACTAGCCGACATTTCCAATGAAAGTGCGCTGTGATGATGTCCAACCAGCATGGGACGGTCACCAAAGAAAGGAAAAGAAGGGAATTTGAACTAGCAAGGAATATGTAGAATGTCCCACAGCACATGGAATAAAATATAATAATAACATACTTGACATAAAATAGGCGAGACAGTGCATAAGCTGAAAACTAAACCATCATAGCAGCGGAAAATCCAAATACAGCTTATGTTCCACATCATCTTTATTACAACTTTTAAAACTGTCTCTAAAGCAAGGAAAGGTACACTACTAATGCCCAAAGTAGTGACCAGTAGTGACACAAGGAGCATATATATAGAATAGTACGTGTAAGCCTCCTGCTCGTCTCCGGATAGCTACTCGTGCACAACCAGCTAACCTGTCTCTAGTCTGCCCGTTTAAGAGCACCCAGAGTAATAAGAAGAGACATGAAACACTAGGTCAGACAAAAGTCTGGTATGAGCGATAAGCAGTAAAATAGAACAATAACAGGTATACTAAACCATACCTAAACCTGAGCCTGCAACCAAAGAGTCAGCACAACAAGATGTACAATACTCTAAGGTAACACTAACATAAGGTGTCAAGATAACGGGGGTGGGGGTGTGCATGTCATAGTGATGGCAAAAAATCAAGCATAGCAACCATCCTCACATCTCTCACTCAGTGCATAAAACATACAATATCCACCGCTTTGATCACCCAAATCCTTGCTATGATCACTCTTCCCCATGGAGTCGTGGCGACTCCACTACACTGATCCATAGCCACTAGTCCTTGTTATGTCCACTATGCCCTATGAAGTCATGACGGCTCCACTGCACTGTCTCATAGCCATACTACAATCACTCTGCCCATGGAGTAAAGGCTACCCCACTGCACTGATCCTTAGCCTAACAGGTGTCTCTCAGTGGTGAATCAAATCTATGGGCGTCGACAACCCCTTAGCACACGCCCCGCAGCAAATTCCAATCGTGAAGTTCACTCATTGGGTCCCATCTGGATCCTGAATTATAACCTCTCATTTGGACTACCTTTGCATCTCGGGTTTTGGTCTCCTCCGGATCAGTTTGGTATTTCCTCTTCAACTTGCTTCGGATCGGTTCGTGAGTCATGCTGTTCCCCCAGTTCGATTCGGTCTCCTTCCATTCGTGATCATCATATAGGCTTGACTCGTCTTCTTCCTCCATCCGGGTTGGTTTGTGATCGCCATTTGGGTTCGGGTCGTGGTCACCCAACTGGTCGGGTCGGGTGCATCCTCCCAGGTCTTCAGTTCGTGATGACCATCCGGGTCGGGTCGTGGTCTTCAAGTGCTGGCTTGTCTCAGCTCACGATCCTCAAGGCGATCGACTCGTGGATGCTCCGCTCATGGTGATCAAACTCGAAGAGGTGAGGAACATCTAGCGACTCATGGTGTATGGTGCTCCATGGTTCGCGGTACTTGGGCTCGATCCGGTCGGTTCGTGGGGAAGGACTCACGATCGGGTCGGTTCGGGTAGGGGCGATCTGATCCGGTCCGAGTCAAATTACTGCAACTCTTCCTGCAACTATTTTAGGCCATACGACAGCGTTTTCAACTATTCTAACTATTCTAATCAATCACAAAGCATATCATACAGTCATAGCAACATATAGAATTGACCACAAACACCAAAACAACAATTTGATATGTCAAAATGGATCAAATCTACCCAAAACCCATATTTTCCCCTTAAGTATGTTTAAGCAAATCTAATGATACGATTAGCAATACTTAACCAAATTAACCCAAACTTCCAACAGAGGTCTAAAACGGTGTTTAAGAATTTCTAAACATTTTTCCAGTATTTAATTATGTTTAAATTCGCTAATTAACACTAATTATCCTTAATTAACCATAATTAGTGTAAAAACAAGGCTAATCACTCACCTTTGCCACAATTAAAACTTTCAGAACTGAACTCCTCTGATTTGGGCGAATACCAATGTCCAACAGCAGCTCTAAATCTGAAATGTTGCTATTTCTCCTTGATTTGATGTTGCTAAGCTTAATGCTTGATTAGAGAACGATTTGGGATGAAATTAGAAGGTGGAGGTCATCGTTAGGGTTCTAAGAGGTAAATGATAGCTATAAAACTGAAATAGAATGAAAACCTAACTCATTTCAGCCTCCCTATAACCCTAATCCTAAAATGGATTATGGGCCCATTCACTAACCACCTCATTTGGCCCGGTTAAGCAGTTCTTCACCTTCTAAACTTATTTCAGCCATATCTCCCAAATAGTAAGTCCATTTTTCATATATGACAACTCTGCAGAAAGGTAAACCATCATCCGAGTCTAATGGAAGTGGTTTCAGGTCAAAACTCCTTTCCAATCAAAAGTTATGGCCGAAACAAGATCAGCTAGGGGTAAAACGGTCATTTAAAAATTGGCAAAAATCATGAACATGGGAAATGACCCCAATAGTCATCCCCCAAAGTTACATGACCATACGACTTCGTATGTGAAAGGAATAAATATTCTACGATCCCCTGATGTGTAGAATGTGGGTCGTTACAAATTGCACCTCCGAAATCACCTCATACATTCACTTCCAATCATATATGTGTAAGGGTTGTGAGAAAAATCCATAATTGAGAGGAGTATAAGGTAAAGAGGGAGAGTAGAGAGGTTACCCATGTCTTAGAATTGGATTTGCACAAGAATTGAGCTCTAGATTGAAGGCCCTAGCTTAGGGTATTTCTATTTCCCACTATCTATTTTCTTTGAAGTGAGAATGAATGAAGGAGGAGAGAGCTAGGTGGAGCTCTTAAATGAATGAGCTAGGTTGGCTAACCAAGCCCTAGCGATGGAGCCAAAATTCCGAAGCTCGGAATATATCGAAGTTTATACTTTTCGAACTCCTAAACGATATTTTGAACTCAATGGAAGTGGTTTCGAGTCAAAATTCGTCCATATACAAAAAGTGATATTTTAGTCATACATCAAATGAAAATGACCAAATTCGCCCAACTCAAAAGGTATCGATGCTTATAGTCAAAAGGGTTGTAAACGATGATCCGGACCCAATGGAAGTTGTCCTGAATCCTAATTTTATCGTTTGTGAAAAACGACATTTGAGTGACACATCGGATACGACGATATATTTAAATATAATATTTAAATCTGTTGTCATGAAATGAGCTGGTTGTTACAGACTTTCCCCCTTAAAAAAATTGCGTCCCCGCAATTACTTAAGAATGAAGTAATAGGTAACAACCAAAAATTATACGATGAAGTGGTATAACAAGAACCGACACGAAATGAAAAGATCACTCCGACGGCTAGGTGAGATCCCAATTTCATTTCACAAGATCATAAAAACTAGAGTTCAATCTCGAATTCCATTACCCATGAAGGAAGTCATCACAAACGGGTAAAATAATTCCATAAAAATTCATAAGCGCTATGAATTCAAATAGACTCGCCTTTCTTAGTATGATTCTCAAGGGAATGAGAATCGATAGAATGCACAAAGACCATGTGAATCTAATTTGGAATTTCTAGAAGCAATGGGACTGCGTCCTACAAACGCGAGATATCAATAGTAGATATTTCTCTTAGGATATGAAATGGGAATTTACGGTGGTTGACTAATCCATTCCCAAAACTCAATCACGACGATGTAGAAAACACCGAACTTCAGCACTTTAGTCTTGCGACAAGGTGGCTGATGCTCACAAAAGAACAACTCAGAGATTCCAACGAAGTTAGCTAAAGAGAGCAACTCTCGAAGGAATAATCAATTTTAGAAAATCAGAAACATCGAGAAGATGATGGATAAGTATGGACAACTTACCACTTCAGAACAATGGGATTTAAGATAATTTTCCGCCAAAATTCTCAAATCGAAAAAACAACAGCAATTAATCAAAGAAGCAATAGACAATTTCTATAACAAGATGAGATTAAACCAAAAAGGTCGTAATCCCCAAAAAATTGATCGACAAGGGTTAACAAACGTGTGGAGACAATTGTCAATCCAAATGATTCGAAGAAACAAAGGAGAAATATCAAAAGAGCTCATCCTTTCGATATTCATTTCTAAGAACAACGCAAGGCTAAGTCCATAAGTGAATTGACTATAGCACTTCCGGATGATCAACTAGATATTAGATTCAAAGAAAGGAATTATTGAGTTTGTCGCGGATCGCAAAACCCAAATCTCCCTTCCCCGCGGGATTCCCATTCTCTCGAGTGAACGTTCACTAGAGAAAATAAGGAGACCCATAGAATCACAAGAATACTAAATTCTCTTTAGAAAATCGAAACAAGGATTAGGAATTAGGCGAGATTTCTTATTGATTGGAAATCTCAAAAATAAAAGATCTTAAATTCGAAAACAAGAGACATAAGTAAATAACTTTTTGGGTTGTTCACGGAGTTATTTAATTTACTCAAAGAAAAGATTCAAGATAATTTCTAATTAAAAATCTTGAACCACTCAAATTCTTGGGATTGCTCCAAGGAAATCTAGAAAAATAACAAATGATTATGAAAAATCACAAAAATTCAAAATATTATTATTTTAATTTTAGGAATCATTTTGAATGTCGGATTGTCACATAATGGTGTTTAGGAATTCCGAACTACAACATGGCGTCCCATATCTTGTTCGAGATCCTTAACACACTCGATGGACAAGTTAACAAAAGAAAGTCCTCACAATTTCTAACGTTCATGCAGATCTTACGAAAATATAAAAATTCAATAAATCATTCGGGATGGCATAAAGGAGATAAAATTCCTTTATCAACTTACGAATAAAACACAATTGATATCTTTTGATAACAAAGAACACGGTCGACGTATATCAAAAGAACATAAATAAAATAATCTCTGAACAAGGTAAATGACATTAAGGAATTAATGACACGTACCCTGACTTAAGAAGAAGGATCACAAGAAGTGAGATGCTTTCCCTCATTCTTGATCTTGAGTTTGGAGCGCAACGATACATTTGTTGAGTTAATTTAGCACAAATGCTTAGTGACTCACACCGGCACAATGAGGTAACAAATGAGTTGTTTTAGCCCGAAGGCTTGGTGATCTAACACCAAACTAGAACTATATAGCTGACAACAAGGGAGTAGGTTTAGTCACAAAGACATGGTATCTCCATACCGACCGACAAGTGATCAATAGACCATGCTAGGTACGTAACGACGTACGAAACAATCTTAACTAGAAATCAAGAAATATCAGGATCAAAGGCGCTTACGATGTGCAAAATGACGCATGGGCCAGATATCCAATGATCAATCAACTTCAAGGGTCATAAATGATCAACAAGATAAGGGTGATACACAATAGGCCAAACAGACATCGATTAGTAACTCGAGTCAAAGAATGAAACAGAAGCACCACTAGAGCACATGGGCCCTAGATGGACTATAAAAATCAACCCGAAGGGGACAAGTCGATAACTATTCTAAAAGACTAAAAATATGCCACTTGAGACATAATCACCCCTCCCGTAAGAGGTACACTTGGCACTTGCACAGCTACGACCGACTATTTCACTTCTTTAAGGAAAAAGAAGGAGGAAAAAGTTAGTCTCAAGTTGAATTCAAACGATGCGAATTCAATCAAAATGGAATCGTATAGGAAGATAAGCTATGATGGGTCTTAATACTCTAGCTAAAACCCTAAAGCACAATTCCCGAGAGAGGCTTAAGACAATACCATCGTCATACTATCTTACACTATTCCGGAAAGTGGCTCTGATACCAAAATGTAATGACCCTTGGCTTTGCAACCATCAAGCAATGGGCTACCCTCCAACCGTGACATAGAGTGATACCTTAGAACTGATTTTACGGCGAGCCTCTCGACTGCACAACTAACCCAAGGAAATATTGGGACGTGTAGGGGTAAGAGTCTCCTGCTCACCACCAAACAGACTAGCGAGAACCCCCTATCACATTCACTAACCAGCTCTAACACCAAACTGTAGCGCCCCGCCTCTATATCCACTATCATCTAGTTCATTTCAGAGAAATGTCGTAGACCATAACGGAGAATGAGGTTTGTGAAGAGTGACCGATTGTATGATTACTCCATGTGAGGAATGCACATCGAATTCTTATACCGATTAAAATTTCGACATGGCCATTCGGCACATAGGGCAACTACACAATGGCTATAAGCAATCCGGAAAGCAGTATAAAATAGACAACAATAATAATACATATCACAGCCAGACACAGAATAATCATATCACAAAGGCGGAACAGATATGAATAAACAAAGAATGTGTACAACAAGATAGTGGTTAACAAAGATCCACTAATACATGTACCATGATCTAAATAAAAGAATATGTATACGACGATAGATAATGTCATAGGTACACAAGTACATAAAGCTGCAGAGACAGAGTAGCAAGTTGAAAGTGGAAGATCAATCCTGCGAGGAGACCCAAAGGAGCACCTAAAATGACTCGGCCTGACCCGAGTATTATTTATAAGAAAATAAACAATAAACGGATCAGTCTAGCTGTACTTATCAAATAAACTGGGACAATAAGAGATATAACGCAGGATGACATGATTCTAATAATAATATCTAATCATAAACAAATATGAAACATTGCATGTCAACATAATCAGGAAATGACAATGGAATGTTAGCACACAAATATCTCTAAGTAATCTCCTAGCTAATGTAGAATGCAACATTCAAATAATAACACACAACCGGAAATGACAAATAAATGCCAAACATAAATCAAATTGATGCGCATCGCATCAAAGTAAACATAAATCAAATTGATGCGCATCACATCAAAGTAAACATAAATCAAATTGACGCGCATCGCATCAAACTAAACATAAATCAAATTGACGCACATCGCATCAAAGTAATCATGAATCAAAAATCATTTATCAAATTGACGCGCAACGCATCAAAGTGGTGAGATGTGATCTCTAGGTAGTGAACCCATTTGTTTGAGCCGAAGCTCCCCACGGAGCCGGGTCGTGACCCCGGTAGAGTGAAAACAAATAAATCATAGAAAATCATAGAAAGTTGGCCCGAAGTCCCATAGATGAAGGTCAAAAATCGTAAATTCCCACTCGGGCGATCGCGAACCAAACAAATATGCCAGGAAGCGGATACCAACGATCCAAGTGAGCATAATTTACACTGAGATAGTTAATATAAGAAAATAGTTAAATGTCCCATAACCACTCGCTATTCTCGAATATTTACGAACTCGTTGTTGGCTCATACTCAAAACAGGGAATACAAATTATTCCAAGCTAGTTAATATAAGAAAACAACGACATGTTCCATAACCACATGCTATTCTCGAATATTTATGAACCCATAATTGGTTTCTATTCAAAACTGAGAAAATCACCACACGTTTTCAAAAGCACGAGTCCAAGAGTTATTTGCCGAAGTAAACATATAAGGGGTCATAATCCTCAGTTTTACTAAGGTAAATAAACTAAATTTCTTGTCTGATCGATAGGATAAGGAATCGTATATAAATCAATAGAATCGGAACCAGGTTTAGAAATCAAATTTATTTTAAAAGAATTTGAATTTAAAAAATGATTAAATGTTGGTTCGATGCCCATTGACAATATAAAACCCCGTTATCCACTACGGTTCAATTATTCATAAAAACCGTCGTCGTAGCGAAGGGAACACAAAAATCATAAAACATTAACTCACATTACAACAATAACAGGAAATCAAGGGATAACGGTTGTAATTTTTATCAACTAATGAATTGAAATCCCAAACTAGCACCCGAAGGTTTTTAAACTATATTGGAATAGGCTCGAAGGACATCGAGTCGATAATTCACGTTTTATTGGCACGAATCATACTAACAAGAGTATTGAATAAATTCAATATACGAAATAGAGCGCATGATCTTTAGATTGATCACTTATTCAATTAACATCATAAACATTGTTAATAGGAAAAAAGAATCAACATTGGAAGAATCAATTGAGAATCAAAGTCGAGGAATCGAGCTACTGGAATCTATGAATTCGTAAAGCTGAAGTTCACAAACAGAGTCCGAACGGTCCGAGCTCCGGCCGGGAAAGAGCCTGGATGGGGGTAGACTGCGGACCGAGGTCCCTCCGGTCCATAGCCTAAAACCGGTCGACCGGTCAAATAGGGGTGGTTGACCGTTTTTACATTGAAGTAAAACCGGTCCACTGCCCCATTTTGGGCCTGTTAACCGGTTTTGGCCTGAGCTGTTGCCCAGGCCAAACCTAGGGGAATTCGTCCCGCGTGAGGGTCTGTCGTTAATCATTGAGGTTCGTGACTTCTTCAGGGCATCAACGAGACCTCTCTGATCCATCGTATCATCTCGCAAAGCTCGAATGCATTTGTTTGGATTGTTGGTTCTAAAATGAACAAAATTCCAAAACGATACGAATAAACGCGATATAAGCGAAATGTGAAGTCTTAGAACTTGCCGGGTGCGACAATGGTACTTCACAACACCACTTGATCGACTTACATCATGTGCATTGATTGTGTAAACAACATATGTCATAATTTCTATTTCAAATGAAATTCAAACTAATAAACCGGAAAGTGTAAATTATTCTAACCAATTCAACAAGCAAATGCAACATGAAATGGTCCTAAATTAAACTAGTACAAGCATATAGGCTTGAGGCATATATGTGAGTTCTTCTAAAGAACTTACAACACCATATTCACATGCATAAACATGTACATAAGATTGCAATGATTCAGTTTATAAAATCAAGTATGAACTAAATTACAAACCAAAGCACACCAAAATGATTCAAGCGACTTGTGAAGACTTAGAAATTTACCAGGAGCAATGGAGCTTCACAACATCACCAAATCAACTTATAGCATATGCATAAGAGCGTATGAACAATCCTTATCATAATTTTTAACTCAATGAAACATAAACATGAAATCGGCTAAGTTACACTAACATAACCAATTCACTAGCACATGCAAACTCATATGAACACTAAATTACACTTGTATAAGCCAATGGCTTATGGCATAGATGTGAGTTCAAAAAGAACTCACCTTTGGCTCTTGAATATCAAAAACAAGCTCCAACGAGGAAGAACAAGCACCCAAACGAGCAAAGCTCCCCTCTTTCATCAATTACACCTCCGAAATCACCTCATACATTCACATCCAAACATATATGTGTTAGGGTTGTGAGAAAAATCCGAAATTGTGCGGAGTATAAGGTAGAGAGGGGGAGTAGAGAGCTTACCCATGTCTTAATATTAGATTTACACAAGAATTGAGCTCTAGATTGAAGGCTCTAGCTTAAGGAATTTCTGTTTCCCATTCCCTTCCCCATTTTCTGTTTTCTTTGAAGTGAGAGTGAATGAAGGAGGAGAGAGCTAGGTGGAGCTCTTAAGTGAATGAGCTAGGTTGGCTAACCAAGCCCTAACCAAGGTGCCAAAATTACGAAGCTCGGAATATATCGAAGTTTATACTTTTCGAACTCCTAAATGACATTTTGAACTCAATGGAAGTGGTTTCGAGTCAAAATTCGTCCATACACAAAAAGTGATATTTTGGTCATACATCAAATGAAAATGACCAAATTTTCCCAACTCAAAAGGTATCGATGCTTATAGTCAAAAGGTTGTAAATGATGATCCGGACCCAATGGAAGTGGTCCCGAATCCTAATTTTATCATTTGTGAAAAACGATATTTTGAGTGACACATCGGATACGACGATTTATTTAAATAAAATATTTAAATCTATTATCATGAAATGTGCGGGTTGTTACAAGAGTTGACTCATCATTTTATTTTCGATTGACATTGTTGCATTATTTCGTATAATTTCAAACAAGCATTTAAAATTACACGAAATTCCAATGGTTTTGATTCCAACAAAACCAGCTTGATTGCATAACATTCGCCTCTGCGATTTCAAAGTCCCCAGTTTCGTGAATTCTGATAACGTATGATAAAAATGCATTCATTATAAGTTCAATCATGGATTTAAAACAAATTATCATTAAACCTAATCATTAACTAACCTTAATTAGATAATTTAGTTAACATCGTCATCAGGTAAACCAATATGGTCGAAATCATGAATTTTTTTTCCATTCCCAAGCCATCAAAAACAACGAAACCCGACTCTTGCATAACTCGACATTGCACTAAAAACTCCACTATCCTCGATGTTCTCCGGCATCAAGCGTTGTCCACCCATTGCTTCTTCACTCCTCCAACCACGAGCTTCCGATTCCCCAGAGTCTGACCTCCCATCGACCCCTCTAGCACCTAAAAACTCACCAAACCTGCCGCCTATGTTGAACCAATTTTTGGCCGCCTCTCTTTCTGAGAGACCTATCGCCTGCAGCCCTAAGTAGTTCTCCCATTCGACGAAGATTTTTGTTGTTGATGCCCGCATGAGATAAAGGCTGGAGGAGGTGCTTGGAGATGAAGAAAATAGGGAGAGGAGAGCCATTTGTATTATAAAAAGGAATGTTCCGCATTTGAAGGTGTTGGTTTCGAATGAAATGCAGGTTCCAGGGAAAGAAACTGAAGGCAGAAGGGTTGATTTATAATTACCTTTTTTATGTAAAGATCGGCTGTTTCATTTTTTAGTTTACTAAAGGAGGTAAGATGGGAGGCGGATGATTTTTTTGAGGAAGGAGAGACTGAGCTGTTATATATACACACACACACACACACACACAAATATCATATATAATTTTTTATTTAGTCAAAAGGGGCAACAACAACATGTGCCAATACTAAAATGAAATTGACGGAACAAAGAGAAAAAAGAAAAAAGAGCAGTGTAGTTTTGACTAAGCATATGTGCATTTAGATTTGCAGAGATATTTTACGAAACAACTAACGACATTTTGTGAAATCGACTAAGATATTAATTCATGCCTATCACCACGTTCGTACGACGTTTATTGATTTGTATGATCACATACGGACTCCATTCGCGAGGAAAAAGGACATCATGCTATGGTTCAACATTCCAGACCCAATGAAACTTATTTCGTCGAAATTTGAATCCGTTTTCTCAAATGGTGCTAGTTTAAGTTCAAATAGTCGATCTATTTGCATTTAATTTTCATACGCTCACAAAATAACTCTAATTGCCGCGAAATTTGAAATCTTGCAATAATTAGATATTAAAGATTTAATAAAATTTATTTAATTGAAATCCAAGGTCGTTTGAATATGGACTCTTTCTAAGGGTCCAATTTAAATCGAAATAAATCATTTTCAAGACACATCAATATAATAATAATATATTATCATAATCCGATATAATGAAATAGAATTCCATATAGTTTCAAAATAAATAACTTCTAATTTCAAACATTTCAATTCAAATCTTCCTCCTTCTCAGGCAAGGGTAAGATTATTAAGTGGAATGCGACTATCCTTTCTCAGACAGGAAAATGGGTTCTCATTAAGTCTGTACTTGACTCTATTGGATCGCACGTCTTTGCGGTAATGACTCATACTTTCTCCTTCTTTCGTTCTTATTGGTCTTTGACCTTGTCCTTTTTCTAGGATAAAAAAGACAATGCTAATCGTCATCACTTGATTTCTTGGGATGTTGTTTGTCATCCCAAAAGCGAAGGAGGCCATGGCCTTCGATTCCTAAGGATATATGCACTTCCTATGCTTGCAAGTTGTGGGCACGATTTGGAGTGAACGAATCTTTTTAGGCAAGTTTTTCCATGCTAAGTACCACAGACTTCTAGTCGTGAATTTCACCGAAACGCCGACTTACGCTGGTGAGATGTCGAAACGGATGCAATCCGTGAAGTCCTTCTCTGACTCACATGGTGGCAGGTCAGGGTGGGGTAGTGGTCCTTTCTCGATTAGGGCATCATAGAGTTCGGTAAGGACCCCTGCTCTAACGCTCCCTATTTTCTCTTTCATTTGGGATGTCCGACTCCCTTCGAAAGTTTCTATGTTCATGTGGAGAACTCTTCATGAAGGGTTACCGTTAGACGAGAATCTTCAGAGAATTGGCATCCCGTTCGTGTCCCGTTGCAGATGTTGTAGAGTTGAGGACTTGGAGTCCAGTGCTCACTTTTTTTTCATCAACTCCTGTGACAGATTTGTCTGGAACTATTTCGGGAACTTAGTTGGCCTCTGAGGTGATGCCTCTTACCTAGAAGATTTACTGAGAGTTTGGTGGTCCGGCATCCCAAGCAAATTCATCCGTTATACAATTTTTCATCTTATTCCTTGTCCTATTTGCTGGCACCTTTGGTGCTCGTGGAATAAGGCAATTTTCGATGAGTCTCCTATAGACCCTTCGATTATCATATGAAACGTAAGGAACAACATGTTCATTGCCTTCTATGGTAGGCCTTTCAAGGGAGCTATTAGTCCCCGCTCTATTCGGTTGTCCGTACTTTAGATGTCACATCTTCTCCTTCGGCTTAACGTGTTGGGATTGGATGATTCTACCTGTTGGTTGTTATCGCTTACTTCACCTCCTCCTTTGGGTCTTATGCGGATTTCTACTTGTACAGGTCCTGGATTCACAGGAGTTTGATGGGCTTGGCTGGGTAGTCGAGGCCGGTGCTCGATCTTGGAGTAGCTTAGAGTAGACGGGTTTTTCTTTTGTTCTGGTGGATCCTTAGATGCATACGCTTTGGGATCCCTTGGGATGGCACATTTGCAATCTCCCGGTGGTATGTTTTAGTTGGTTAGATGCTTTTTCTTTTTCTACGGCTTTTCTAGGCTTGTTATGTAAAGACCCGCAACCTCCCCGTAAAGGAAAGCGTCGGATAGTTCGAGAACAAACCACAACAGAACGCATACAGAAGAACATTTCATTGTATATTACAACAATGCATCAGATTACAAGAATATACAGAGTATAAATGAATATCACACAGAAATATCAGAGATTTAAATTACATTTAAATACATAGCAGCGGAAAATAATACAATACACAACTAGAATGAGATATACGGATACAAAGCTTTCCGGATATCGTTCCAGCTGTAACCCAGGATCCTGTGAATATAAATCTGCAAAACCGAAACTACTAGCTGCCCGTGTCAAAATAAGGGCACCCAGAGTTTAGGTTAAAACAATAAACTCCAGGTCAGTCATGTGACTGGTGTGAGAACTAAAACAGTTATTAATCTTTATTTTTAAATCATTAGGTAAATCAAGGGACCACGCCGTATAACACGGAACGGGTTTCCTCCCAAGAATACCAGTGCATAAAACAAACAGCGCAATGCTAAATAAAGAAAAATGAAGCTGTTATAAGACCCAGGTCCTATCACACAATGCAACGCAAGCCGGGGGATAGGGTTTTTACCTTATAACAGCCAAAGAATGCTTGATACGTTTAAAACAAATCATTTGATACTATTATAAGTGTATAGTTTATAAAACAACTTCAAATCATAAGTATCAATCATAGGCGGCATGAATGCCCCATACCACTATGTCGCCATATATAGGTTTACAAATAAAACCGCAAATGTCACGTATTTGGAAATTGGATTTCCATCTATGAACCGAGGCAAAAGATAGTCCTCAACCGATTCGAGACTGCCTAGTCCGAGTCTCAGGATCAGAGCTCGAGTGACCCTTGGATCGTCAGGGCCGGTCCACACGGAGTGGATTAAAATGCCTGAACATGCGTTTCTCCGCCCTATGGGGCGTAAACGAGCCAACTAAATGACTCCATCGGTTCGAGAACGACCGATCAATCCGAGGCGCCTCGCAACAGCAACAACCACATAAGTCAAACTCGTCAGGGCGTGTAAAACCACTGACGCCACTTCTAACTAGGAAGAAACGCATGCCCTCCCTGAGGTCCGTCTCCCGTTTTTGGTTCATACCTGGTGTGAAACACGCGAGGTAAACGTTACACAAAGCTACGCCACAAAGGCCGTGCTTTGATCATCACCACAAGACTTTGCTTTTCAACAGAAGCCTTGATCATTTGCATCTTAGCATGCCACACCGGCAAACCATCCTATGCAACCGATATCAGTCACACAGAATGAAATCCGATGTCAGACACACAGTCCATTTACAAGTCCGTTCTGGGTCTGAACGAAACCGGAGGCACCTAGTACCCCGCATATCCATCGATCTCCAAGTACGTCTGGACGATCACTAACTGTTTCCATCTTCTTGGGTGTACAGCCCAATCAAGATCATCAGTTATCACCCAAACGACGTGAAGACCTCCGGTCTTCGACCATCGTCTTCATCTTCGACTTATCGTCGTATCAGTTATTCAGAATGGGATAAACCCGGTCTTTCCGAATAACTCGCGTATATATTATAAAAGTGTTACACAAACACAACATACGCCTCATTCCAACTCATTAGTCATTAACCGTAAATTAATCAAGAGAATAATTCCCCAAATATTAACCCCGAAGGCCGAAACCAACATCAGATCAATATCCAGAAAACCATTCTACTTAGCTAACCGACAGTTAGTTTCTAAATTTCACGTTCAAATCTAATTAAAGATTTAACTATCGCCTGGAGCAAAACTGGTGATACTCCATTCTCGATCTTTTCAATCTAATTAAAGATTCATTAAAACTCCACTTAGTTTTAATCTGTGACTGGGTTAAAGAATCAGTGTCATTTAAAACACGGTTCACGATAAACCCAAAGTCACATCCCATTAATTATCGGGTTAAAGAACAAGTGTTATTTAAAACACTGTTCACGACAAACCCAAAAATCAATATCCATTCAATTCCAATTAAATATTATTTAATTGGTACACTTCATTAAATCTAAATAAAAAGATTTAATCTTTTCTCAACTGGGTTCAAGAGCAGTGTTAGTGAAGACACCATTCACGACAAACCCAAATCACATTCATTAATTATCGGGTTAAAGAACAAGTGTTATTTAAAACACTGTTCACGATAAACCCAAAAATCAATATCAATTCAATTCCAATTAAATATTATTTAATTGGTACACTTCATTAAATCTAAATAAAAAGATTTAATCTTTTCTCAACTGGGTTCAAGAATAGTGTTAGTGAAGACACCATTCACGACAAACCCAAATCACATTCGATATTCAATACAAGGCTCTGAATAGAAAATATATCGGCTTATATTCAATATCGAATTCTACGACTAACAAATGTCGTATTGGAAATAACGATATCAATATATATCTTTCAAATTTCCATAACAACACCTGTATAATCACGAATTCCAACATCGAAATATTCCGAAGACAATTTCGATTCAAATCCACTCCAATGCAATCATTGGAAATTTTGGTTATTTTTAAAACCCTTTTCGAATTCAATTTATTTATTTAAAAATAAATAGAATTATAATTCTAGTTCAAAACTAGTTCATTTCGATAAAAATCTATTTTTATCTTTTCAAATATGGAGTTTTTCATCCCAATTCTTTCTAAATCATTTCTTATGATTTTACACAAATTATTACTATTTTTAATAATTTTATCAAGGCCCGTACAGTCGATTTCCAACAATGGCCATCGAACTGCACTTACAGCGACCTTTTTCGAATTTGATTTGGACATAATTCCAAATCCAACCGTTAGATTTCAAATTTCTAACGTTCATTAGAAAGCTCTTTTCGATACGAACCCAACGGTTCCGGTTTTAGGAGAATCCGACGGTCGGATCTCCCGCAATGTCCGTTTGAAATAAATGGTCGAAATTCACGAACTGCCGCGGCGCGGCGCGTTCTATTCAGGCCATTATATTATATATATAATATATATAATATATACTTCGTCGATTCCTATTTAAAACGAATTATATAAATAGTTTTAAATTCGTTTCAAAAGCAATTTCAACCTCCTTTTCAATTCAAATCAAAATTGAATTCTTCTTTATAAATTCGTTTCAAAATTCATTTCTATTCAATTCAAATTTCAATTCAATTTGAATTCATTTCAATTCGTTTTCAATTCAATTCATTTCGAAATCGTTTTCAATTCAATTCATTTCGAAATCGTTTTCAATTCAATTCATTTCGAAATCGTTTTCAATTCAATTCAATTCGAAATCGTTTTCAATTCAATTCATTTCGAAATCGTTTTCAATTCAATTCAATTTCGAAATCGTTTTCAATTCAATTCATTTCGAAATCGTTTTCAATTCAATTCAATTTCGAAATCGTTTTCAATTCAATTCATTTCGAAATCGTTTTCAATTCAATTCTTTTCGAAATCGTTTTCAATTCAATTCATTTCGAAATCGTTTTTCAATTCAATTCAATTCGAAATCGTTTTCAATTCAATTCATTTCGAAATCGTTTTCAATTCAATTCAATTCGAAATCGTTTTCAATTCAATTCATTTCGAAATCGTTTTCAATTCAATTCAATTTCGAAATCGTTTTCAATTCAATTCATTTCGAAATCGTTTTCAATTCAATTCATTTCGAAATCGTTTTCAATTCAATTCATTTCGAAATCGTTTTCAATTCAATTCATTTCGAAATCGTTTTCAATTCAATTCATTTCGAAATCGTTTTCAATTCAATTCAATTCGAAATCGTTTTCAATTCAATTCATTTCGAAATCGTTTTCAATTCAATTCATTTCGAAATCGTTTTCAATTCAATTCATTTCGAAATCGTTTTCAATTCAATTCAATTCAAAATATTCGATTTCGAAATCACTTTTCAATATTCATTTTTAAGATGAATAAAATCGATATAAATATCGTTCTCGTCAAAATGGCGTCAATCTAATCAACACGGCTTCATAAATTTCTATTTTCAAATATTCTATTTCAAATATTTCTTTTTCCAAAATAGTTGTTATTATAAAAATATTTTGTTCAACACATGACCAATCTCAATGAATGAGTACTGTCAACACATGAACTTTTATTTTATAATATTCTTTATTTTTCAAATTGGAATGAGGCCCAATCAATTACCATATAAAATTAATTATATGGATTTTCATACAACACATGTATATAATAACATTGAAAATAATCAACCATCAACCAAAGTGCACTACACTGTAAAAGCATCAAATATAGATATTCAACGCTTATAACAGCCTGTCAATCAATCGATCGACATATTCAATCAATCAGGATGAGTGAACTTCAAATTTCATCCCAACACCCGTGTGGGGTTTCAAACAATCGAACACATATTTTATTTGTGCAGTTAGGCGATGTGTAAAATTTATCGACCCAATCAACGTCATTCAAATAGGTGTACATAAACAAACCGTCTGGTTTGTAAATGAATATTCTATTTTATTCACTTCACGTTAAAAATTATATTTTTAACGATAAAACATTTTATTTCAACTTATGAATTTCTATTCAATTCATTTATTCAATAAAATGATATTTTTATTTTTCTAACATATTTTAGAAAATTTCGGCGGCATAACGGCACGATACTAAAAACGGGATAAGGCCTAGCCTTGTCCCCGGTCTAGTGAAGGCCCACGCCATTCACTCATCAATCAAATCAATTTCATTTTGCAAACCACAAAATTTGGAGTAAGAGTCTAACCTAGTCTTACTCCTTCGCCTTATAACGGCGCACGTCTAATCCTAACCAATTTATCGATTCGATTTTTCACACCACAAACCACATTCAAACCAATATCTCAATCAATCACCAAACAATCCAAACAAACAAGTCCATGGTATGTGGACGGGTGTCGGGTGCTTCTAATAAGCACCGTCTGCATCCTAGTATATATATAACTAGAAAAGTAAATTTGAGTGAGAAGTTCTCACATATAGCTATCCTAGCTCCACGGCTCTTCATCTGCAGAAGTCTTCCTCGTTATCGCCTCTTCGTCATCTTCGTTGCCCGTAGTCACTATATATATAAAAATCGAATTTTTACTTCAAAGTTCAATATATAAAAATCGAATTTTTATTTCAAAGTTCAATATATAAAAATCGAATTTTTATTTCAAAGTTCAATATATAAAAATCGAATTTTTATTTCAAAGTTCAATATATAAAAATCGAATTTTTATTTCAAAGTTCAATATATAAAAATCGAATTTTTATTTCGATGTTCAATATATAAAAATCGAATTTTTATTTCGATGTTCAATATATAAAAATCATATTTTTATTTCAAAGTTCAATATATAAAAATCGATTTTTTATTTCAAAGTTCAATATATAAAAATCGATTTTTTATTTCGATGTTCAATATATAAAAATCATATTTTTATTTCAAAGTTCAATATATAAAAATCGATTTTTTATTTCAAAGTTCAATATATAAAAATCGATTTTTTATTTCGATGTTCAATATATAAAAATCATATTTTTATTTCTACCTCATTATAAAAACCCAATGCTAAATTTAATTTAAAACAATGTACATTTTTATATTTCTAAACAAAATATATTTTCCTAAACAAGGTATATATATATTTTGTCTTAGCAAAGTTTTTATATTTTTCTTTAACAAATTTATATATTTCTTAATCAATGCTATATACAAATTTAAAAACCAATTCTAATTTTATTTTCAAAAGAGTTCTAATTTTATTTCTAACCCAAAAAAAATCAGTTTTTATTTTTAACCAAAAATCAGTTTTTATTTTTAACTAAAAAATCAGTTTTTATTTCTTTTTACAAAATCATTTTTACTTTTATAAAAAATCAGTTTTACTTATATATAAAAAAAAAAAAAAATCAGTTTCAATCCTAATTAAATAGAACAGTTTTAAAATCATTAAAATAACAAAACAAAACAAAAATAAAAAAAAAAAAACTTACATTTCTGCGAAGAGAGAGGGGGGGGGAATCAGTGGCTGTCGGCGGTGGAAAGATCGTCGGCTGGGGGGGCTTCGGTCCTCGTCAGGTGGTTCGACGAATTGGGGGGGGCGGCTGCAGTCGATTCAGGGGGGGGTTGCTTCGCGATAGGGGGGGGTGCTCTGGTGGCTCGCCGCGGCACTGGGGGGGTGGGGTTTCGATGGGGGAGCTGCGGTGGTCGCCGCCGCCTAGGGGCGCGACGAATTCCGCCTCCGTCTCCTTTTTTTTTTTTTTTTTTTCCTTCCTGTAAAGTGAAATCGGGGGGGGGGGGGGGGGCAGAAGAAAGATAAAGGGGAGGGAATTTAAAAATATTATTTATTTTTTTATTTTTTTTTATTTTTTTTTTTTTTATTTAAAGTTGACTTTTACCCAGGACCACGAAACGAGGCCCAACGCCTGACGCCCATAGCGTTTCACCCCCATTCCGAACCCAATGGGATATGTATCGCAAGCTGATTCGATAGTTACAATCAGTTTCCGTTGAATCTACATTTAAATCTCTATATTGAATTTTAAACGTACATTTCAAATTACCGGGGTCACATGCTAACCCTAAAAATTCTCGAAAAATATTTTCTAGCTTCGTATTGACGATACGGTCTTAACAAAACTAGTTTCGTCGAATTCTGAGACCGTTGGAAAAATGGCCAATTTCCAGTCGATTAAAATCAACTGAAATGGTCAAAACACGTTTTCCTATGCCACGCTCACATATTGATTCGAAAAATTATGAAATTTGAAACCTAGCGATAACTTGACACTGCGGATCCAACAAAAGTGGTTTCGTCGAAATCCGAGGTCATTTGCAAAATGTCCATTTTTAAGGGCCTGAATTCCATAGCGACTATTTCTAATTTTCAACTGGACATATCTTATCATTTCTAAGATGAAATCTCAGTTTGTTAACTTCGTTACAAAGATATAGTTATACAGATTCAAATATTTCTTGTTTCGTTCAATTCTGACTTATATTGAATTCTGTATATTCATTTGAAATTAGAAATCGAATTTTCGAACTACCGCGCCATTTTCAATTCCTTTTATAATTATATATAATTATAATATATTCTAACGACGACGTATATAATATATACGTCGAATTATATTCAAACTAAATTTCTCGTCGATATTGTTTAAAATAATCTATTTTAAATATTCAAAATTCGCTAAAATTGCCAAAATAAAATTTTTAAACTGGCCCAGATTTTCGGGTTGTTACAATCTCCCCCACTTAAAACTTTTCGTCCCCGAAAAGGAACAAAGTCGAAAGTGGTTTGATTATTCAGCTCTACGTTCGATCTGGTTTCCATTCTCCAACTCTTTAGTTTCTGAGAATTTCCAAAATTTCAAAAATTTGGCTAACACCCTAAATTTTTGAAAAATTTCGCCATAACCTCCCCTGCACCGGGAGCATCGGGGAATTTCAAATAGCTTCCCCGGTCCTTCAGATCTCAAAAAGAAAAAGAAAAAGCCAAGCGGCTAGCCAATAGGCTCACAAAATCATCATCACCCAAACAAAACAGTAAATTATGTAGTAAACATGTACCTATTTGTCGGGCAAACAAATTTTATTCTTCGGCTCTAGCCTCCTTGCTATGACCTGTTCAATGATATATATGTATATGCAAGCAGATGCGACCAATTTTCAATATCGTTCAATATTTGATATAATTAGGCTAAACGGTTCAAAATTATCAAACAATTAAACAAACAACACAAACATCAATCAATTAGTGAATTTAACGTTTCAAATTCATAATTTTGATACATATACAAAAATCAAATTTTTGATGCCAAATCACAACGATAAGCCCTATCTATTTTAGATTTGGTTCTCACACCAGCCTAATGGAAATATATAGAAAATCGCACCTTCGAAACTCGAACATAAATTCGGATGATGATCGATCAATCATCAGAACCATCTCCGGGTGTCTAGAATGTGATTCTATATCTATCCAATATATTAAAATTTCGAATATACGTTCATGACGCGTATATACAAAACCATTATATATTAGATTGTCCATATTCATACAAATAAATAATCAAATACGGATAATTGATTTAGATTTTCAAAACTAAACTTTGTTTTCATTTTAAAAATATACTCTTCACACTCGTTCTAGGATACTACTGATCCCATCTCTAACGAGTCATTCCCATTGGATATTACTAATCCAATATCTGATGAATTCTTTCGTATGATTCCAATGTGCCTTGTTCTCTAGCTTTGTAAACCAAAGCTCTGATACCAAATGTAAAGACCCGCAACCTCCCCGTAAAGGAAAGCGTCGGATAGTTCGAGAACAAACCACAACAGAACGCATACAGAAGAACATTTCATTGTATATTACAACAATGCATCAGATTACAAGAATATACAGAGTATAAATGAATATCACACAGAAATATCAGAGATTTAAATTACATTTAAATACATAGCAGCGGAAAATAATACAATACACAACTAGAATGAGATATACGGATACAAAGCTTTCCGGATATCGTTCCAGCTGTAACCCAGGATCCTGTGAATATAAATCTGCAAAACCGAAACTACTAGCTGCCCGTGTCAAAATAAGGGCACCCAGAGTTTAGGTTAAAACAATAAACTCCAGGTCAGTCATGTGACTGGTGTGAGAACTAAAACAGTTATTAATCTTTATTTTTAAATCATTAGGTAAATCAAGGGACCACGCCGTATAACACGGAACGGGTTTCCTCCCAAGAATACCAGTGCATAAAACAAACAGCGCAATGCTAAATAAAGAAAAATGAAGCTGTTATAAGACCCAGGTCCTATCACACAATGCAACGCAAGCCGGGGGATAGGGTTTTTACCTTATAACAGCCAAAGAATGCTTGATACGTTTAAAACAAATCATTTGATACTATTATAAGTGTATAGTTTATAAAACAACTTCAAATCATAAGTATCAATCATAGGCGGCATGAATGCCCCATACCACTATGTCGCCATATATAGGTTTACAAATAAAACCGCAAATGTCACGTATTTGGAAATTGGATTTCCATCTATGAACCGAGGCAAAAGATAGTCCTCAACCGATTCGAGACTGCCTAGTCCGAGTCTCAGGATCAGAGCTCGAGTGACCCTTGGATCGTCAGGGCCGGTCCACACGGAGTGGATTAAAATGCCTGAACATGCGTTTCTCCGCCCTATGGGGCGTAAACGAGCCAACTAAATGACTCCATCGGTTCGAGAACGACCGATCAATCCGAGGCGCCTCGCAACAGCAACAACCACATAAGTCAAACTCGTCAGGGCGTGTAAAACCACTGACGCCACTTCTAACTAGGAAGAAACGCATGCCCTCCCTGAGGTCCGTCTCCCGTTTTTGGTTCATACCTGGTGTGAAACACGCGAGGTAAACGTTACACAAAGCTACGCCACAAAGGCCGTGCTTTGATCATCACCACAAGACTTTGCTTTTCAACAGAAGCCTTGATCATTTGCATCTTAGCATGCCACACCGGCAAACCATCCTATGCAACCGATATCAGTCACACAGAATGAAATCCGATGTCAGACACACAGTCCATTTACAAGTCCGTTCTGGGTCTGAACGAAACCGGAGGCACCTAGTACCCCGCATATCCATCGATCTCCAAGTACGTCTGGACGATCACTAACTGTTTCCATCTTCTTGGGTGTACAGCCCAATCAAGATCATCAGTTATCACCCAAACGACGTGAAGACCTCCGGTCTTCGACCATCGTCTTCATCTTCGACTTATCGTCGTATCAGTTATTCAGAATGGGATAAACCCGGTCTTTCCGAATAACTCGCGTATATATTATAAAAGTGTTACACAAACACAACATACGCCTCATTCCAACTCATTAGTCATTAACCGTAAATTAATCAAGAGAATAATTCCCCAAATATTAACCCCGAAGGCCGAAACCAACATCAGATCAATATCCAGAAAACCATTCTACTTAGCTAACCGACAGTTAGTTTCTAAATTTCACGTTCAAATCTAATTAAAGATTTAACTATCGCCTGGAGCAAAACTGGTGATACTCCATTCTCGATCTTTTCAATCTAATTAAAGATTCATTAAAACTCCACTTAGTTTTAATCTGTGACTGGGTTAAAGAATCAGTGTCATTTAAAACACGGTTCACGATAAACCCAAAGTCACATCCCATTAATTATCGGGTTAAAGAACAAGTGTTATTTAAAACACTGTTCACGACAAACCCAAAAATCAATATCCATTCAATTCCAATTAAATATTATTTAATTGGTACACTTCATTAAATCTAAATAAAAAGATTTAATCTTTTCTCAACTGGGTTCAAGAGCAGTGTTAGTGAAGACACCATTCACGACAAACCCAAATCACATTCATTAATTATCGGGTTAAAGAACAAGTGTTATTTAAAACACTGTTCACGATAAACCCAAAAATCAATATCAATTCAATTCCAATTAAATATTATTTAATTGGTACACTTCATTAAATCTAAATAAAAAGATTTAATCTTTTCTCAACTGGGTTCAAGAATAGTGTTAGTGAAGACACCATTCACGACAAACCCAAATCACATTCGATATTCAATACAAGGCTCTGAATAGAAAATATATCGGCTTATATTCAATATCGAATTCTACGACTAACAAATGTCGTATTGGAAATAACGATATCAATATATATCTTTCAAATTTCCATAACAACACCTGTATAATCACGAATTCCAACATCGAAATATTCCGAAGACAATTTCGATTCAAATCCACTCCAATGCAATCATTGGAAATTTTGGTTATTTTTAAAACCCTTTTCGAATTCAATTTATTTATTTAAAAATAAATAGAATTATAATTCTAGTTCAAAACTAGTTCATTTCGATAAAAATCTATTTTTATCTTTTCAAATATGGAGTTTTTCATCCCAATTCTTTCTAAATCATTTCTTATGATTTTACACAAATTATTACTATTTTTAATAATTTTATCAAGGCCCGTACAGTCGATTTCCAACAATGGCCATCGAACTGCACTTACAGCGACCTTTTTCGAATTTGATTTGGACATAATTCCAAATCCAACCGTTAGATTTCAAATTTCTAACGTTCATTAGAAAGCTCTTTTCGATACGAACCCAACGGTTCCGGTTTTAGGAGAATCCGACGGTCGGATCTCCCGCAATGTCCGTTTGAAATAAATGGTCGAAATTCACGAACTGCCGCGGCGCGGCGCGTTCTATTCAGGCCATTATATTATATATATAATATATATAATATATACTTCGTCGATTCCTATTTAAAACGAATTATATAAATAGTTTTAAATTCGTTTCAAAAGCAATTTCAACCTCCTTTTCAATTCAAATCAAAATTGAATTCTTCTTTATAAATTCGTTTCAAAATTCATTTCTATTCAATTCAAATTTCAATTCAATTTGAATTCATTTCAATTCGTTTTCAATTCAATTCATTTCGAAATCGTTTTCAATTCAATTCATTTCGAAATCGTTTTCAATTCAATTCATTTCGAAATCGTTTTCAATTCAATTCAATTCGAAATCGTTTTCAATTCAATTCATTTCGAAATCGTTTTCAATTCAATTCAATTTCGAAATCGTTTTCAATTCAATTCATTTCGAAATCGTTTTCAATTCAATTCAATTTCGAAATCGTTTTCAATTCAATTCATTTCGAAATCGTTTTCAATTCAATTCTTTTCGAAATCGTTTTCAATTCAATTCATTTCGAAATCGTTTTTCAATTCAATTCAATTCGAAATCGTTTTCAATTCAATTCATTTCGAAATCGTTTTCAATTCAATTCAATTCGAAATCGTTTTCAATTCAATTCATTTCGAAATCGTTTTCAATTCAATTCAATTTCGAAATCGTTTTCAATTCAATTCATTTCGAAATCGTTTTCAATTCAATTCATTTCGAAATCGTTTTCAATTCAATTCATTTCGAAATCGTTTTCAATTCAATTCATTTCGAAATCGTTTTCAATTCAATTCATTTCGAAATCGTTTTCAATTCAATTCAATTCGAAATCGTTTTCAATTCAATTCATTTCGAAATCGTTTTCAATTCAATTCATTTCGAAATCGTTTTCAATTCAATTCATTTCGAAATCGTTTTCAATTCAATTCAATTCAAAATATTCGATTTCGAAATCACTTTTCAATATTCATTTTTAAGATGAATAAAATCGATATAAATATCGTTCTCGTCAAAATGGCGTCAATCTAATCAACACGGCTTCATAAATTTCTATTTTCAAATATTCTATTTCAAATATTTCTTTTTCCAAAATAGTTGTTATTATAAAAATATTTTGTTCAACACATGACCAATCTCAATGAATGAGTACTGTCAACACATGAACTTTTATTTTATAATATTCTTTATTTTTCAAATTGGAATGAGGCCCAATCAATTACCATATAAAATTAATTATATGGATTTTCATACAACACATGTATATAATAACATTGAAAATAATCAACCATCAACCAAAGTGCACTACACTGTAAAAGCATCAAATATAGATATTCAACGCTTATAACAGCCTGTCAATCAATCGATCGACATATTCAATCAATCAGGATGAGTGAACTTCAAATTTCATCCCAACACCCGTGTGGGGTTTCAAACAATCGAACACATATTTTATTTGTGCAGTTAGGCGATGTGTAAAATTTATCGACCCAATCAACGTCATTCAAATAGGTGTACATAAACAAACCGTCTGGTTTGTAAATGAATATTCTATTTTATTCACTTCACGTTAAAAATTATATTTTTAACGATAAAACATTTTATTTCAACTTATGAATTTCTATTCAATTCATTTATTCAATAAAATGATATTTTTATTTTTCTAACATATTTTAGAAAATTTCGGCGGCATAACGGCACGATACTAAAAACGGGATAAGGCCTAGCCTTGTCCCCGGTCTAGTGAAGGCCCACGCCATTCACTCATCAATCAAATCAATTTCATTTTGCAAACCACAAAATTTGGAGTAAGAGTCTAACCTAGTCTTACTCCTTCGCCTTATAACGGCGCACGTCTAATCCTAACCAATTTATCGATTCGATTTTTCACACCACAAACCACATTCAAACCAATATCTCAATCAATCACCAAACAATCCAAACAAACAAGTCCATGGTATGTGGACGGGTGTCGGGTGCTTCTAATAAGCACCGTCTGCATCCTAGTATATATATAACTAGAAAAGTAAATTTGAGTGAGAAGTTCTCACATATAGCTATCCTAGCTCCACGGCTCTTCATCTGCAGAAGTCTTCCTCGTTATCGCCTCTTCGTCATCTTCGTTGCCCGTAGTCACTATATATATAAAAATCGAATTTTTACTTCAAAGTTCAATATATAAAAATCGAATTTTTATTTCAAAGTTCAATATATAAAAATCGAATTTTTATTTCAAAGTTCAATATATAAAAATCGAATTTTTATTTCAAAGTTCAATATATAAAAATCGAATTTTTATTTCAAAGTTCAATATATAAAAATCGAATTTTTATTTCGATGTTCAATATATAAAAATCGAATTTTTATTTCGATGTTCAATATATAAAAATCATATTTTTATTTCAAAGTTCAATATATAAAAATCGATTTTTTATTTCAAAGTTCAATATATAAAAATCGATTTTTTATTTCGATGTTCAATATATAAAAATCATATTTTTATTTCAAAGTTCAATATATAAAAATCGATTTTTTATTTCAAAGTTCAATATATAAAAATCGATTTTTTATTTCGATGTTCAATATATAAAAATCATATTTTTATTTCTACCTCATTATAAAAACCCAATGCTAAATTTAATTTAAAACAATGTACATTTTTATATTTCTAAACAAAATATATTTTCCTAAACAAGGTATATATATATTTTGTCTTAGCAAAGTTTTTATATTTTTCTTTAACAAATTTATATATTTCTTAATCAATGCTATATACAAATTTAAAAACCAATTCTAATTTTATTTTCAAAAGAGTTCTAATTTTATTTCTAACCCAAAAAAAATCAGTTTTTATTTTTAACCAAAAATCAGTTTTTATTTTTAACTAAAAAATCAGTTTTTATTTCTTTTTACAAAATCATTTTTACTTTTATAAAAAATCAGTTTTACTTATATATAAAAAAAAAAAAAAATCAGTTTCAATCCTAATTAAATAGAACAGTTTTAAAATCATTAAAATAACAAAACAAAACAAAAATAAAAAAAAAAAAACTTACATTTCTGCGAAGAGAGAGGGGGGGGGAATCAGTGGCTGTCGGCGGTGGAAAGATCGTCGGCTGGGGGGGCTTCGGTCCTCGTCAGGTGGTTCGACGAATTGGGGGGGGCGGCTGCAGTCGATTCAGGGGGGGGTTGCTTCGCGATAGGGGGGGGTGCTCTGGTGGCTCGCCGCGGCACTGGGGGGGTGGGGTTTCGATGGGGGAGCTGCGGTGGTCGCCGCCGCCTAGGGGCGCGACGAATTCCGCCTCCGTCTCCTTTTTTTTTTTTTTTTTTTCCTTCCTGTAAAGTGAAATCGGGGGGGGGGGGGGGGGCAGAAGAAAGATAAAGGGGAGGGAATTTAAAAATATTATTTATTTTTTTATTTTTTTTTATTTTTTTTTTTTTTATTTAAAGTTGACTTTTACCCAGGACCACGAAACGAGGCCCAACGCCTGACGCCCATAGCGTTTCACCCCCATTCCGAACCCAATGGGATATGTATCGCAAGCTGATTCGATAGTTACAATCAGTTTCCGTTGAATCTACATTTAAATCTCTATATTGAATTTTAAACGTACATTTCAAATTACCGGGGTCACATGCTAACCCTAAAAATTCTCGAAAAATATTTTCTAGCTTCGTATTGACGATACGGTCTTAACAAAACTAGTTTCGTCGAATTCTGAGACCGTTGGAAAAATGGCCAATTTCCAGTCGATTAAAATCAACTGAAATGGTCAAAACACGTTTTCCTATGCCACGCTCACATATTGATTCGAAAAATTATGAAATTTGAAACCTAGCGATAACTTGACACTGCGGATCCAACAAAAGTGGTTTCGTCGAAATCCGAGGTCATTTGCAAAATGTCCATTTTTAAGGGCCTGAATTCCATAGCGACTATTTCTAATTTTCAACTGGACATATCTTATCATTTCTAAGATGAAATCTCAGTTTGTTAACTTCGTTACAAAGATATAGTTATACAGATTCAAATATTTCTTGTTTCGTTCAATTCTGACTTATATTGAATTCTGTATATTCATTTGAAATTAGAAATCGAATTTTCGAACTACCGCGCCATTTTCAATTCCTTTTATAATTATATATAATTATAATATATTCTAACGACGACGTATATAATATATACGTCGAATTATATTCAAACTAAATTTCTCGTCGATATTGTTTAAAATAATCTATTTTAAATATTCAAAATTCGCTAAAATTGCCAAAATAAAATTTTTAAACTGGCCCAGATTTTCGGGTTGTTACATGTTATTTCTACCTTTACATCTGTTTTAGGAGGCATTCGGCTTGTTGCTTTTGTTTTCTCATTCTGGCTGGTTTTCTCTTTTGTATTTTTCATTTTATATATCTACAGACTTTGTAGTCGTTTATTAACTATGAATCTGTTTTTGTACACCATTGTAGTAAGGCTTTTTTCTCCCCCATTTTGTATAAAGTATTTGCTTCGATTTTTTTTTCAATTCCAAACTAAAATGATATTAAATTTATAATAAAAATCCCTTTGATTCTAAATAAATCATTATGGTTTATAAATGAATCCATATCAACCTTTTGAAAATTTGAATTGGACATAACTAAAAATTTACGAGATGAAAACTCAAATTTTCTCTTTCCTTAGTTAATTATTATGCAATGGATCCGGACGATTCTTGTTTTAAAGAAATCCGACTTATATTAGATCTTGTACATTCATTTAAAATTCAAAGTAAAACTACAAACTACCGCGATGATGCTGGTTCGTTTTATATTAAATTATAAATTGAATGTTTAGATGTCGTTTAATAAACGAATCATTACATAATTCAAAACCAAACTGAATTAAATTTTTCCATATTGTCCAATTCATTCAACATTGCAAATCCAACAATTCCTGACTATTTCAGAATTAAATTATTTTTTATTATTTTTATCAATAAAATATTCAAAACCATCGAAGTCAAGTTATTTAAATTCCAAATCAACATTCAAAACCATTTTTAAATGTTCAATTAGATGGTTAAAAATCTGTGCCATTACATTCCTCCCCCTTAAAAGAACTTCGTCCCCGAAATTACTAAGATAGGAAAAATGCTACAAACCCATTATCTTTTAAAAAAATTATTTAGTTAAAATATTATAGTTCCCTTTCTAAATTGATCCAATTAGTTTTAAACAAAAAATCAATTTATTTCTGTTAACAAAAAATTCAACATTTTCAAACACCTTAAATTTTGGAATTTTTTTGGCAAAGTCTCCCTTGTAGGGAGGGACTTCAGCAATATTGCAAGAACAAAAAGTATATATACATCGACCCACACAGTTGGAAAAATCCAATTCGAAACCAAAATTTTATATTTTGCACAAGCGTACCTTTTACGAGTGTTTAATAGCAACAAGCAATAAGTTATGCATAAACTCGCCCAACTAGTACGTAGCTACAACCAAATTGGATTCAATTAGCCCTAGAACTCAATCAACATAGGCTTAAAGATGGATTAGTCTTGCTGCATTTGTTCTTAACTTAGATGAACTCATTATAATCATGCAAGTTGGTTCAAATATTCAGATTATGCATTCCAAATAATCTTACATACTATTCACTTCACATGAATTTTATTCAAAACCACTTCTTAGTAATCCATCGAGATTAATTCTTCAATCCAATTTAATAAGCTCAATTCATTTACTCTAGTTCTTAATCAAGTTCATCCAACTTTAAATCTATACTTATGTAAGTTCAATCGTACCATTGATCTGCTTCCAAATACCAATTCATTACATGGGTTTTAATGTATTCCTTTTTACTTACGTCGAATTTTATTTCAATATTCAAGCCCAATTAATGATTTATAAGATTCCTTTTAATTTAATCATAAATTAAACTAATTATTAACATTTTCATTCACATTTCATATTTGAAATTTCTTTTTGGTCAGATCATTCCAATTTTATAATTCACTTTGAATTCAATTCAGAATAACATGGTTTGATTAACAATATCATAATAATTTGAAAAAAAAATATTATTTGTATCTCTTTAAAAAATATATGGGAAAAAATAATATAAAAATAAGTTTTATATCAAATTACAAATACGCACTCTTATATATATATATATATATATACATACTCAAACCCAATATATGGTATTAATAGCTCCATCTCTATTGAGTCACGCTACAGAGCCAAGGTTATCACTAGACCTTATGCTCTAATACCAATTGTAATGACCCGGAAAATCTGATGCTCAAATTTTTGATAATAATACATAATCCTTTTTTACTTGCCAAAAACGCAAGTATCAGAAAATCAGATTGTTAATAGAAAGAAGTTAGAGGGTGAGAAAAGAAGGAAAGAAATATTTGAATAGAAGGATAAGAAGATCATAATCTCATAGTGGAACGGAAAAATATAATATATCAAAATTCTTTACACAAAATGAAATTTTATATATATGATTAAATCATAGTACACATTCCTCTCAGTATAACACACACATCGGAAAATAATCTATTACCAAAAAATACATATATACATGTCGACTCCAATTCCCTTTTGAAGCTCTAAGCGGAACCTAACCTGATAATGTTCTTGGTTTGACCCGAGCACATTTGAAGCAAAACAAAATTCACCTGGATCAGTGTGGAATAATTTCAGTGATAAATTCTTAACATAAACAACTTATTTAACTTTAGAAATCCTTTTGAAAGAACAGAACTATCGTAAGACACGACCACACTTAAACATGACACGTGTTTTTACCTTATGATACCCAAATTTCCTTTGTATATCAAAATCCGGTGATATTATTTATAATAATGTCTATCAATCCACATATAAATATGAATATAGCCGAAAAGAATGCATCTCACTTTCCAACATAGTTGGTATACAACTAAAAACGTACGGGTCATATTGGAGTTTGGATTTCCAACATGATAAGGTTGGGACCAGCTCTCGGTTAGTGCACTTCTAGAGACAATACACTAGGGTTTAGCAAGAACATCTTGGAACTCGACCACACTTGACCGACCACTCATTCAACTTAAGTGTATCGAATAAATTGTCACCATTGCTGGTCGCGAGTCCAAACCATATCCCCGTAAAATACAGAAACGACAGAAGAAGAACAAGTGCAATTTCTCTAGATGGTGAGAATGCACCCTAATGGGTATGACCCACATAACCATGATGCTTGCCCGATTTCTTTCATTTCCCAATTGATGAGGCTTGAAGTTATGATTACCTTTTTGAGAACATCTCATTAACTTTGAATGCCACATTGTTAGAACCGCCAAACCAATAATTGATGTCCTTAAATATACTTTGGGTGTTAAGCTAAGAGAAGATATCTTCTATGCCACCAAACTTAGTATGTTTGTAAAATCAACGTAAATAACTCTTAGGAAATACTCTATTAGACATTCGTCCATACAAGTCATCTGGGAATAGGATGAACCAAAGACACCCTTCTACCGCATCCTATACAGGAATCACCCCCAAGGATCTGTAGCGAGTAGTCCTTGCAATCTGAAGATTTCAATCACAACAAAATCATAAGTCATCATAACTCTGGCGGCCAAACCAGAGAAACTTAACAAGTAGTTCTTCCGCTCATGAAGATCCACGATCTTCAATGCTCCATCTTTATAATATTTTTGCAAATTGATTTCGAACGCACAGTTGGTTCGAAATGGTTTTGGGTCTAGTTCTTATCTCAGTCTCTTTGAACTAACTCGTCAAAGGTCCAATAATTGATAGTTGGGTTTTAAGTATTAACTCAAATAGTATAGATCAGACTTTGGCAGCTCAGGTCCCTTTCTTTTAAAACCGTTCAAAATTATTCTATCGATTATTACAAATCAATTCTTTAACTCATCTCAACAAATCTCTTATGTTTCCGTTACTTGAAAACAAAATCAATCCTTATCCATTTTAGCATACATATCTTCCAAAAACTTGTCTTGTTATTTCCTTTATCTCAAACATAACTATATTTCACAACAACTTCTTTTATTTCCATTATCTTGGAAATATCATTATATATAAATATGTTAATCAGCCGATATAGTTTAATTTCAAAATCTTATCTGAAACAAATTAACTTCAAGCAACCTATTCCAAAAATAAAACCATAAGGTTAACTTTAACTTTAAAACTCTTATGTAACAACCCGAAAATCTGGGCCAGTTTAAAATTTTTATTTTGGCAATTTTAGCGAATTTTGATAATTTAAAATGAATTATTTTAAGTAATAACGACGAGAAATTTATTTTGAATAGAATTCAAATGCATATATTTATATAGCTCGATGTTGGAATATAAATATTTATTTTAAATAATAAAAGGAATTGAAAATGGCGCGGTAGTTCGATTTCAAAATTCAAATGAATGTACCGGGTGCAAAATAAACCAGATTTTAGCAAAACCAAAAATAATGGAATCTAATTGAGAATATCTTTCCAACGAATCCACAAAATTGAAATTTCATAGCGGGAATCAAAGGATATGTCCAGTTGAAATTTCAGAATAGTCGCTATGGAATTCGAGCCATTGAAAATAGTCATTTTGCAAATGACCTCGGATTTCGATGAAACCTCTTTTGTTGTGTCCGCGATGTCAAATTATTGCTAGATTCCAAATTTCATAATTTTTTGAATCAATATGTGAGCGTGGCAAAGGAAAACGCGTTTGACCAGTTTTAGTTGATTTTAATCAATCGGAAAATGGCCATTTTTCAAACGGTCCCAGAATTCGACGAAACTAGTTTTGTTAGGACCATATCGTCGATACGAAGCTAGAAAATATTTTTCGGGAAATTTTAGAGACTGTATGTGGCCCCGGTAAATTGAAATGTGCGTTTGAATTGAATACATAAAGATTTATATTTTAATTTTAGCGGAAACTGATCGAAACGACAGAATTGGCTTGCGAAACATATCCCATTGTGTTCGAAATGGGGATAATTATCTAGGGGCAACAGTAGGTGGGTTTGATTTGGAGTTTGAATCGAAAAAGAACGAATTGGAGAAATAAAATATTAATAAATAAACTTATATAAACAATTTTCCAAGTCAAATGCCCTAACTACTTTTCAACCCAGTCAAAACCCGCCGACCTCTAAATCCTTCAACACGGAAAATCGCTCACCCAAAGATCCCGTTCGATCTTGAAAAAATAACGAAATTTCTGAAGCAACGTCGTTGTACTCTCTCCAATCTTCGAATCTGTACGGTAGAGGTTATCAGCTGCGTGGGGGTTTTCTCGTTTCGTACCCCTAAACCCTCGTCGTATCGTGGCGAAATCCTCCCCCCTCAGGCCGTCGAGTTCATCGAGGTACATACCGGAGGAAGCTCTTACGAAGATCGACAGCATGGCAGCCTCTAATCGACATTCATCGACTTGGTTTGCGCGAAAATCCGTGCCCTAGGTCTTGAGCATTGGAAGGGGACGTCGGCTGTGAGTCTGAAGCAGTTTAGGACAATGATGGTGATTAAGGTAATTTAATTTTAACTAATTTAATTAAGGAAATAATCAGAAATAAAAATTATAATTTCTATTATGCATACATTGTTTAAAAAGCAAAGTAAAATCTGAAATTTTCTAATATATAATAGTAAAGTAAGATCTGAAAGTTTAAATATAATACATTGATAAAGGTTGAATTTTTAAATATAAAGAAGAAAAAAAACATAGTTTTTAAATCAGTTTCTATTTAAATTATCATAGTTTGAATAGAAAGTATACATCGTTGTTTTGAATAGAAAGTATACATCGTTGTTTTGAATAGAAAATATATATCGTTGTTTTGAATAGAAAATGTACATCATTGTTTTGAATAGAAAATGTACATCGTTGTTTTGAATAGAAAATATACATCATTATTTTGAATAGAAAATATTCAACATAGTTTTGAATAGAAAATATATAAGGAACATTATAAAAATACGATTTTTTATATATGTATGAAAGCAGAATAAAAATACGATTTTTATACATAAGGTTTGGGAATAAAAAATATAATCTTTCATGTGAATGTAGCGAGATAATAATAAGATTTTTAGTATATAAAAATAAATGATTTTTATGATAAAAGTGTTAATATAAAAATGTGATTTTTAGTTATATATAGCGATGTTGAAAACGTGATTTTTAACATATACCGCGTGAAACAGATCTCGTTGGAGACACGACGAAGATTTCCTACATATGAAGAGTTGTGACGTTTGGTTTAGCTAATCAGTGAGAACTCCTCACCTTTTATTTATTTTTCTAGTTGAAATATATACTAGGATGCAAACGGTGTTTAGTAGCACCCGACACCCGTCGTCCATAGACCATGGACGGCTTGTATGCTTGTTTGTATGATTTTGATGTGTAGTTGATTGTGTGATGTGATGTGAAAAGAAATAATATATTTATATAGTTAAAAATATTTTATAGTTAAAAATAGAATTTTTAACGCGTATATGAAAGGAAATAAAAATAAACAAATCGGGCAATTTGTTTATATACACACATTTGACTGATATTGATTGGGAGGATAAATTTTACACATCGCCCTACTGCACAAATAAAATCTGTGTTTGATTGTTTGAAACCCCACACGGGTATTGGGATGATATTTGACGTACACTAATCTCGATTGTTTAGTTGTAAGTCGATCGATTGATTGACAGACTGTTATAAGCGTTGAATATTTATATTTGATGCTTATACAGTGTAGAATGCACTTTGGATGATGGTTGATTATTCATCGTTGTTATTGTATACATGTGTTGTAGAAAACCATATAATTAACATTATATGGTAATTGATTGGGCCTCATTCAAGAAATATTTGAAAAAGAAATATTTGAAAAAGAAATATTTGAATAGAAATATTTGAAAAGGAAATATTTAAAATAGAATATTTGAAAATAGGAATATATGAAGCCGAGTTGATTAGATTTACGCCATTTTGACATGAACGATATTTATATCGATTTTATTCATTTTATAATGAACATCGAAAGTGATTTCAAAATCTGATATTTTGAATAGAAATGAATTCAAATTGAAATTGAATAGAATTGAAATTCGAATTAGATTGAATTGAATTGAATTGAATGTAAAACGAATTGAATTGAATATAAAACGGATTCGAATTGAATTGAATTGAAAAGAAAATGAATTCAAATTAAATTAAAATCGATTTGAATTGAAATCAATTTGAAATGAATTTAAAACGAATTTATATTGAAAAAATCAATTTTGATTTGAATTTGAAATGAAGTTGAAATCGTTTCGAAAACGAATTTAAAACGATTTATAAAATACGTTTTAAAAGGAAATCGATGACGTATGTATTATATATATTATATATAATATAATGGCCTGAATAGAACCCGTCGCGCCACGGTTGTTCGCGAATTTCGACCATTGACTTCGAACGAATATTACGGGAGATCCAACCGTCGGATTCTCCTAAAACCGGAACCGTTGGGTTCGTATCGAAATGAGCTTTCTAACGAATATTGGAAATTAGAAATCTAACGGTTGGATTTGGAATTATGTCCAAATCAAATTTGGAAAAGGTCGTTGTAAGTGCAGTTCGATGGCCGTTGATGGAAATCGACTGTACGGGCCTTGATAAAATTATTAAAAATAGTAATAATTTGTGTAGGATCATAAGTAATTATTTAGAAAGAATCGGGATGAAAAACTCCACATTTGAAAAGATAAAAATAGGTTTTTATCGAAAGGAACTAGTTTTGAACTAGAATAGTAATTTATTTATTTTTAAAATAAATAAATTGGATTTGAAATGGTTTTGAAAATAACCAGAATTTCCAATAACTGCATTAGAATGGATTTGAATTGGAATTGTTTTCAGAATATTTCGATGTTGGATTTCGTGATTATACAGATAGCGTTATGGAAATTTGAAAGATATATATATATATATCGTTATTTCCAATACGATATTTGTTGGTCGTAGAATGTGATATTGAATATAAGCCGATATAATTTCTATTCAGAGCCTTGTATTTAATATCAAATGTGATTTGGGTTTGTCGTGAATGGTGTCTTCATTAACACTGTTCTTAAGCCCAGTTGTGAAAAAGATTAAATCTTTTATTTAGATTTAATGAAGTGTACCAATTAAATGATATTTAATTGGAATTGAATTGGTATTGATTTTTGGGTTTATCGTGAACAGTGTTTTAAATAACACATGTTCTTTAACCCAATAATTAATAGAATGTGATTTTGGGTTGTCGTGAACAGTGTCTTCAAAAATACTGTTCTTAGACCCAAAGGAGTTAAGAAAATCAAAACTAACTGGAGGTTAGTTAAGTTGAATGATTTCTGGGTATTGATCTGATGATGGTTTCGGCCTTCGGGGTTAATACTTAGGGAATTGCCCACTTGCTAATTTACGGTTAGGGACTGATTGAAATGAAATGTGATTTTGGGTTTATCGTGAACTGTGTTTTAAATAACACTGATTCTTTAACCCAGTTAAAGATTAAAACTAAGTGGAGTTTTAATGAATCTTTAATTAGATTGAAAAGATTGAGAATGGAGTATCACCAGTTTTTCTCCAGGCGATAGTTAAATCTTTAATTAGATTTGAACGTGAAATGGTAATTGAATATAACACCGTGGTGTTAGATATGAAGTATTACCAGTTTTACTTCATGGGATGAATAGGTTGAGATTGGGAAATTAAAACAAACGATTAATTCGGTGAGGTTCTCTAATCCCGACTAGTTTGAATTAATATTCAAAAGTAGATTAAAGAATAAATTTAAATGATTTATCTTTGATAAAATTAATGGGAACCTTTCCCTAAGAATGTGAAATTTAGAAACTAACTGTCGGTTAGCTAAGCAGAATGTTTTTCTGGATATTGATCTGATGTTGGTTTCGGCCTTTGGGGTTAATATTTGGGGAATTATTCTCTTGATTAATTTACGATTAGTGACTGATGAATTGGAATAAGGCGTATGTTGTTTTTGTGTAACATTTGTTTATAATATACGCGAGTTATTCGGAAAGACCGGGTTTATCCCACTCTGAATAACTGATACGACGATAAGTCGAAGATGAAGACGGTGGTCGAAGACCGGAGGTCTTCACGTCGTTTGGGTGATTACTGATGATCTTGATTGGGATGTACACCCAAGAAGATGGAAACAGTTGGTGATCGTCCAGACGTACTTGGAGATCGATGGATATGCGGGGTACTAGGTGCCTCCGGTTTCATTCAGACCCAGAACGGACTTGTAAATGGACTGTGTGCCTGACATCGGATTTCATTCTGTGTGACTGATATCGGTTGCATAGAATGGTTTGCATATGTGGCATGCTAAGATGCAAATGATCAAGGCTTCTGTTGAAAAGCAGAGTCTTGTGGTTGATGATCAAAGCACGGCCTTTGTGGCGTAGCTTTGTGTAACGTTTACTTCGTGAGTTTCACACCCGGTATGAACCAAAAACGGGAGAGGACCTCAGGGAGGACATGCGTTTCTTTCTAGCTAGAAGTGGCGTCAGTGGTTTTACACGCCCTGACGAGTTTGACTTATGTGGTTGTTGCTGTTGCGAGGCGCCTCGGTTTGATTGGACGATCCGGGTCCGATGGAGTCATTTGTTGGCTCATTTACGCCCCATAGGGCGGAGAGACGTATTGCTCAGGCATAATAATCCACATCGGTGGACCTGCCCTGACGATCCAAGGCTTGCCTGCGCGCTTGCCTGAGACATGGGCTAGATTGTCTTGAATCGGTTGAGGACGATCCCTGGCCTCAGTTCATAGATGGAAATCCAATTTCCAAATACGTGACATTTGCGGTTTTGATTGTAGAGCCTAGTATGGTGACATGATATATGGTACCCATGCCGTCTAGGATTGATACTTATGATTTGAAATTGTTTTGACACTATACACTTAAAATAGTATCAAATGATTTGTTTTAAATGTACCAAGCATGTTTGGCTATTATAAGGGAAAACCCTATCCCCCAGCTTGCGTTGCATTGTGTGATAGGACCTGGGTCTTATAATAGCTTCATTTTTCTTTATTTAGCATTGCGTTGTTTGTTTTATGCACTGGTATTCTTGGGAGGAAACCCGTTCCGTGTTATACGGCGTGGTCCCTTGATTTACCGAACTTTAAAATAAAGAATAATAACTGTTTTAGTTCTCACACCAGTCCCATGACTGATCTGGAGTTTATTGTTTTTAACATAAACTCTGGGTGCCCTTATTTTGACACGGGCAGCTAGTAGTTTTGGTTTTGCAGATTATATTCACAGGATCCTGGTTTACAGCTGGAATGATATCCGGAAAGCTTTGTATCTGTACATCTCCTTCAGTTGTGTATTGTATTATTTTCCGCTGTTATGTAATGTATTGTAATCTCTGATATTTATCGAATGTAATATTCATTTATACTTTGTATAGTCTAGTATTCTGATGGATTGTTGTAATTAACAATGAAATGTTCTTCCGCCTGCGTTCCTTTGTGTGTTGTTCTCGAACTATCCGCGCTTTCCTTCACGGGGAAGTTACGTGTATTTACAGTTGGTATCAGAGCTTTGGTTTACAAAGCTCAGAGAACAAGACACATTAGAACCACACGAAAGAATTCATCAGATATTGGATTAGTAATATCCAACGAGAATGACTCGTTAGAGATGGGATCAGTAGTATCCTATAACGAGTGTGAAGAGTATATTTTTGAATCGAAAACAATTTTTGTTTTGAAAATTTAAATCAGTTATTCGTATTTGATATTTATATTAAGTTAATCTGGACAATCCAATATATAGAGATTTTGCATATATTTCTTGCAAACATGTATTCGAAAGTTTTAATGTATTGGATAGTTATAGAATCGCACTCTAGTGCCTGAGGATAATTCTGGTGACGGGGCACCATCGCCAGTAATTATTTTCGAGTTTCGAAAGTGAGATTTCTATATATTTCCAATTGACTGGTGTGAGAACCGAAACTAGATAGGGCTTATTGTTGTGATTTGGCATCAAAAATCTGATTTTTTGACTATGTATCAAAGTTATGAATTTGAAACGCTAATCAACTAATTGATTGATGGTTGTGTTGTTGATTATTGGTTGATTAATTAAAATTTGTACCCTATAACCAATTTGATCAAATAGTAAATTGTATTGAAAATTTGGTCGCATTTGCTTGCATATACATGTACTTACATTGAACAGGTCATAGCAAAGAGGCTAGAGCAGAAGAATAAATTTGTTTGCCCGACAAATAGGTACATGTTTACCATAATTTACTGTTTCGTTTGGGTGATGATGATTTTATGAGCTGATTGGCTTTTTCTTTTTGAGATCAGAGGGCCTGTACGGCAATTTCGGGATTTTCCCGGTGCTCCCGGTGCAGGGAAGGTTATGGCGAAATTTTTCGAAAATTTAGGGTGTTAGCCAAATTTTTGAAAAATTTGAAAAGTTCTTAGAAACTGAAAAGTTGAAGAACTTAAGCCGTAGTGAAAATACTGGAAGTTGAGTTGATTAGTTAAACAACTTTCGGCTTCGTTCCTTTTCGGGGACGAAAAGTTTTAAGTGGGGGAGATTGTAACAACCCGAAAATCTGGGCCAGTTTAAATTTTTTATTTTTGCAATTTTAGCGAATTTTGATTATTTAAAATGAATTATTTTAAATAATAACGACAAGAAATTTATTTTGAATAGAATTCGAACGCATATATTTATATAGCTCGACGTTGAAATATAAATATTTATTTTAAATTATAAAAGGAATTGAAAATGGCGCGGTAGTTCGATAATTCGATTTCAAAATTCAAATGAAAGTACCGGGTGCAAAATAAACCATATTTTAGTGAAACCAAAAATAATGGAATCTAATTGAGAATATCTTTCCAACGAATCCAGAAAATTGAAATTTCATAGCGGGAATCAAAGGATATGTCTAGTTGAAATTTCAGAATAGTCGCTACGGAATTCGGGCCATTGAAAATAGCCATTTTGCAAACAACCTCGGATTTCGACGAAACCACTTTTGTTGGGTCCGCGATGTCAAATTATTGCTAGATTCCAAATTTCGTAATTTTTCAAATCAATATGTGAGCGTGGCAAAGGAAAACGCGTTTGACCAGTTTTAGTTGATTTTAATCGACTGGAAAATGGCCATTTTTCAAACGGTCTCAGAATTCGATGAAACTAGTTTTGTTAGGACCGTATCGTCGATACGAAGCTAGAAAATATTTTTTGGGAAATTTTAGAGACTGTATGTGGCCCCAGTAAATTGAAATGTGCGTTTGAATTGAATATATAAAGATTTATATTTTAATTTTAGCGGAAACTGATCGAAACGATAGAATTGGCTTGCGAAACATATCCCATTGTGTTCAAAATGGGGATAATTAGCAGGGGCGACAGTAGGTGGGTTTGATTTGGAGTTTGAATCGAAAAAGAACAAATTGGAGAAATTAAATATTAATAAATAAACTTATATAAACAATTTTCCAAGTCAAATGCCCTAATTACTTTTCAACCCAGTCAAAACCCGCCGACCTCTAAATCCTTCAACGCGGAAAATCGCTCACTCAAAGATCCCGTTCGATCTTGAAAAAATCACGAAATTTCTGAAGCAACGTCGTTGTACTCTCTCCAATCTTCGAATCCGTACGGTAGAGGTTATCAGCTGCGTGGGGGTTTTCTCGTTTCGTACCCCTAAACCCTCGCCGTATCGTGGCGAAATCCTCCCCCCTCAGGCCATCGAGTTCATCGAGGTACATACCGGAGGAAGCTCTTGCGAAGGTCGACAGCGTGGCAACCTCTGATCGACATTCATCGACTTGGTTTGCACGAAAATCTATGCCCTAGGTCTTGAGCATTGGAAGGGGACGTCGGTTGTGAGTCTGAAGCAGTTTTGGACAATGATGGTGATTAAGGTAATTTAATTTTAACTAATTTAATTAAGGAAATAATCAGAAATAAAAATTATAATTTCTATTATGCATACATTGTTTAAAAAGCAAAGTAAAATCTGAAATTTTCTAATATATAATAGTAAAGTAAGATCTGAAAGTTTAAATATAAAACATTGATAAAGGTTGAATTTTTAAATATAAAGAAGAAGAAAAAACATAGTTTTTAAATCAGTTTCTATTTAAATTATCATAGTTTGAATAGAAAGTATACATCGTTGTTTTGAATAGAAAGTATACATTGTTGTTTTGAATAGAAAGTATATATCATTGTTTTAAATAGAAAATGTACATCGTTGTTTTGAATAGAAAATATACATCATTGTTTTGAATAGAAAATATACATCATTGTTTTGAATAGAAAATATACAACATAGTTTTGAATAGAAAATATATAAGGAACAATATAAAAATACGATTTTTTTTATATATGTATGAAAGCGGAATAAAAATACGATTTTTATACATATGGTTTGGGAATAAAAAATATAATCCTTCATGTGCACGTAGCAAGATAATAATAAGATTTTTAGTATATAAAAATATACGATTTTTATGATAAAAGTGTTAATATAAAAATGTGATTTTTAGTTATATATAGCGACGTTAAAAACGTAATTTTTAACATATAACGTGTGAAACAGATCTCGTTGGAGACACGATGAAGATTTCCTATATATGAAGAGTCGTGACGTTTTGTTTAGCTAATCGGTGAGAACTCCTCACCTTTTATTTATTTTTCTAGTTGAAATATATACTAGGATGTAGACGTTATTTAGTAGCACCCGACACCCGTCGTCCACAGACCATGGACGGTGTTAGCCAACTTTGTGAACTGGGCAACACAAAGTCAAGATGTGAAATATTGAAGAACTTGGGAAGCACTGAAGCGGGTCGGATCGAAGCAATGTAGCGGTTCGGATCGGATAAAGTTTGTTGTTCGGATCGGTGAACTATTGTTGTTGGAATCAGAGAGGCACGGCTGTTCGGATCGGAGAGCAACCTACTTCCAGTTGGATCGGAGAGCTACCTGCTACGAAGACAGATTGGAACGAAGTGAAAGAGAACGAAGACTTAGCCTTGGGACAAAACCGGATCGGATACCCCGATCTGAACCCCTCCTATACACTCTTCCGATCTGAATCCATCTTCCACGTCATTCTCCTGCATGATCGCCAAGTTATTCAGAGCGGCTATGACCAGTTCCTACCCACAACGTCCACTACTCTGATGCGTTGTCAACACAGAAATCCATCCGAACCTGAGGCTAATGGGATGGATGACACGTGGCTCCGATCCGGATCGGGTTCTGAGCGAATTTTCACCTATAAATACCCTCTCTGGAGACAAAGAAAATGATCTTTTTTCTGGCACTTTGAGAGTTCAACCACCTTCATAACCCGAATTCCAGCACTCCCGGAAAATCCAAATCTTCTTTCATTATTTGTTTTTAGACAATTGAGTGAATGTAAGTGAGTTGTGAGAAAAATTCAGTGAATATTTCAATGTAATTGCAACTACATCATTGAAAATAGTGAAAGACAAGTGGACGTAGGCATTTCTTCGCCGAACCACTATAAATCCTGTGTGTTCATTTTACTTTTGATCTTATTTCATTCTGCTTTTAGTCAATTTGGGTGTTAGAACCACTTTTTGGTCTAACATTTTGGTGCTTTCACTGAGAAACATCTGAATTCTCCATTTTTCGGGATTATCGTTCTACTTTTTGGACCGTTGAGTTCAAAGAAGTTAATCCTCAAGTTTCGACGCTCTTGGATATTTGTTGAATTGATTGTTGAAGAACCATAGCCAAAGGAAAAGGCAAAGAAGTTCAATCTGGTCGAGGAAATGGAGTTGGCGAAGATCAGCAAAATGCGGTTGTGACAAGGTCTCGTGGGCAGAGCTCAACAGCAGGACGAACCGATACAGGAAACCCTAACCGCCTTCATGGGGAGAGCTCCGATCCGATCCGGGTTGGAGATTCTGAAGCAGTGCATTCCCCCAACCTGAACCGACCCGAGCAACTTGCCCTACACCGACCCGACCTGGCTTTCCAGCTCCGACCCGAACAGGCTTCCCAGCTCCGACCCGACCCGATTTCCCATCTCCGAACCGACCCGTCGCTTGGTGATGTTGGAACCTCTACTCGAGCCCCTACAAATGCTCCGATTCCAGCCACCAGGGTCAATGATCAGGTCAATCCATCCGCGCCCATTACTCAAGGAGATTTCTCGCGCCTACTTGACATGCTTGAGAGTACTAGGGAGGCTATGAAAATCCATGAGCGCACCAATCTCATGATGCAAGAAAATATGAGACTCATGAGCAGGGAAATTAGCGAACTCCGAAGACAGAGAACCCCATCCCCGGTTCGTCACACACCAGTGGATCAGTCTTCTTCTTCCGAGGAAGAGCGGCCTCGTGAACGAAGGCCGCTCGAACGACCTCAGAATTTGGAGCAGCTGACATTCGGATCTTTGGGGTCTCGCGAGGATATTGCACGAGCACTAGGAAACAATGATCCCACTCAGGGTCAAAGGCTCCAGTCCCCTCCTCCCGAGATCGACCGGGAGCGTAGGGAACGGAATAGAGCAGAAGCAGCTCAAAGAAGAAGGGCATCTCCTGAACAAGAGCCCAGAAGGAACCCGGATACCAGGGCCAGGGAACCTGAACGGCCCCTAACTAATGCTGATGTACAGACAATGGTACGTCAGATTATGTCCGAGAGCTGGAACTATACCAATGAAGATTATGGCATTAAGCGAAGCCATACTCCTTTCACTGACGACATCCTCGACTTTTAGTTTCCCCGACGTTTTAACCTGCCACAGATGGACAAGTACAATGGGAGAACTGATCCAGGACAGTATTTGATGCGATACTCGTGGCTCATGAATGCTGCTGTTGCTCCTGATGCAGTGAAATGTAAGGCATTCCCGATCTATTTAGAAGATGTGGCGCTGTTATGGTTTACCCAACTTCCCCCTCGTTCGGTATCGAATTATAGGGAATTGAGCAAACGTTTTATGAATCAGTTCCGACTCCATGCCCGAAAATCTAAAAGTGTTATTGAATTATCAAGAATTAAGTAGGCGCCAGGAGAGTCTTTGAGGTCATATCTTGACCGTTTTAACTTAGCTGTGACTGAAGTTAGTGACCCGCATGAGCCCACCATCTTGATGGCATTAAAGGAAGGAGTCGACCCTGAGTCCGACTTTGGAGATTACCTTTCTGGGAAGACACCCTCCACGAGAGAGATATTCTATGAAAAGGCCGATATTTATTTAAGACGAGAGGAGGCCAGGGAAAACCGAAAGAGAAAGTCTGAAGCGGCTTCAAAAGAAAATGTTCAGAGTAACGTCGCCGTGAAGCAGTCTGGGAAAAGTTGAAGTGAATGTGGGAAACAAGAGTGGAAACGACAATTCTGGAAACGGGGGCAACAACAATAACCGTAATGCGAACAGTAACAGAAGAAATAGAAATAGGGGAAGTGATCCTAGCAAAAGGCCCCGATTCTAGACTTATGAGAATTATACACCGTTGAACGACACTCTGGAGAATATTTACCTGGATACATACAATGTTTTGCAATATAAAAGACCGCCACCTCGTGAATCGACAGAGAAAGAAATGGCAACTGGAAAGTTTTGTTTGTTTCATGGAACTCATGGGCATTCAACCAATGAATGTCGGCATTTGAGAGATGTGATTGAGAAGCTGCTGCGCGAAGAGAAACTGGATGAATATAAGGTTGCCCCGAGGGACAGGGGGCAAGGAGAGCAGGCTCCAAAACAGATTCAATCTGCTCCCAAGCCTACAGCGCAGTAGAAAGGCAAGGGAATTGTTATCAACTCCATAGTGGGTGGGCCTCACCCAGCAATCCGTAGTTTTAGAGCAATGGATCAATATGTAAATGCTGCCAAGCATGTAGATGTGAATGAAGGTGATGATTTGGAAGATATCGCCCCCATAAAACAACAGAAGACAATGTTTGACGACGTGGTATTCCGCAGCAGAGATAATACTGGGATCCAATCACCCACTGATGATCCGTTGGTCATTACTACCACCATTGGGCCGGCCTTGGTTCATAAGGTGTTAGTAGACAACGAAAGTTCTGTTAATATTTTATTTAAAAAGTCATTCGATCAGATGAAGCTTGAATCTGAAGATTTGAAGCCATGTGAAGGATGGATCAGAGGCTTCAACGGGGCGTCAACAGCTCCCATGGGGTACATAGAATTGCCCGTGACCTTGGGGCAAGGATAACGCCGAAGAGTGCGGATGCTTCAGTTCGTAGTGTTGGACGTAGATTTGCCTTATAATGCATTTTTGGGGAGGCCTGCCCTTGCTGAGTTCAGAGCTTGCATCGCCCCTTGGTGTTTATTGCTTAAGTTCCCAACTGAAGCTGGAACTGGAGTAATGAGGGGGGATCAAGTTTCCGTACGGGCCTGCTATGTTGCCGAATTAAAGATGTTGATGAAAGGACTTAACATCGAGAGTAAAGATGCCTCGCCTCCCCCAAAGGGGGGCTCGGCGTAGCAATTAGAGAAATCGACCCCTAAGGAGTTGCCCAAAGGAACGCCTGAAGACCTGGATCCCAGAAAAGACCAGGAAACAGAGACTAGAAATGCAACTCCTAATGAAGCGACAGTGGAAATTCCTATTGATGAAGTTGATCCAACGAGAGTTTTGAAGATTGGATCTCAATTGGATCCATGTCGGGCCAAAGAACTAACGGACTTCTTGAAGGCGAACTTGGACGTGTTTGCCTGGACCCACGCTGGAATGTGTGGGATATCGCCATCCATCATAAGTCACACACTAAATGTAAACCCGAAACATCCGCCTGTGAAGCAAAAGAGACGTATGTTGGGCCCAGAGAGGCCGGCTGCTCTCAAAGAGGAAGTGGAGAAGCTGAAGCAGAATGGATTTATTCGAGATTCGACATATCCCGACTGGATATCGAATCCCGTCTTGGTAAAGAAGCCGAATGGAAAGTGGCGGACTTGCATTGATTTTTCAGATTTGAACAAAGCTTGCCCAAAAGATAGTTTCCCACTTCCCAGGATTGACCAGCTTGTAGATTCGACAGCAGGTCATGAACTTCTCTCTTTCATGGATGCATATTCTGGGTACAACCAAATTCCTATGCACGTGCCAGATCAAGAACATACGAGCTTCATTACAAATTTGGGGTTATATTGTTATGTTGTAATGCCATTCGGATTGAAAAACGCCGGAGCCACTTATCAGCGCTTGGTGAATAGAATGTTTTATAATCAAATAGGGAAGACTATGGAAGTTTACGTGGATGATATGCTTGTTAAATCGAAACAGTCCTCCAGCCATACGCAAGACTTGGCGGAAATGTTTGGTATCCTGCGAAAGTATCGGATGAAGTTGAATCCTTTGAAATGTTCATTCGGAGTGGCATCGGGAAAATTTCTAGGCTTCATTGTGAGTTCCCGAGGAATTGAAATCAATCCTAGCCAAATAGCAGTGATTAGAAACATTGAAGAGCCGAGGAGAATTAAAGACGTCCAAAGTCTTGCAGGGAAAGTAGCTGCGTTGAGTAGATTTATCTCTAAAGCCACAGACAAATGCGTCCCGTTTTTTGATTTGATTAAAAGGGGAAAGAAGAACTTCGAGTGGACTCCGGACTGTGTTGAGGCCTTTCGAAATTTATTGGAACTATTAGAAAAACCGCTGATTTTGTCAAAGCCAGTGGATCACGAAGAATTGTTTGTTTACTTGGCAGTCTCAGCTCACGCCGTTCGCACAGCCCTGGTTCGAGAAGAAGACAAAGTGCAAAGGCCGGTATATTATGTAAGCAAGAAATTGGCAGCGGCAGAGCACAACTACCCAAAGATTGAGAAGCTCGCTTACAGCCTCCTAATCGCATCCCGAAAACTTCGTCACTATTTTCAAACTCATCCAATAACCACATACACTGACCAGCCCCTGAGGCAGGTGTTGCAGAGACCCGAAGCATTGGGAAGGTTGATCAAATGGAATATAGAATTAAGTCAGTTTGATTTAAATTTTCAACCACAAAGGTCGATCAGGGGGCAAGCTCTGGCAGACTTTATAGCAGAGTACATTATCCCAGAGGAGGAAGTGATCAACGACAAAGTGGTTAAGTCCGAAGATGAGTTAAAGATAGATCCATGGAAGCTATACACAGATGGAGCCAAGAACGACCGAAGATCCGGAGCTGGAATCGTCTTAGTCACTCCTGAAGGACGGTCCTTATATTACGCTCTACGATTAGAATTTTCGGCGACTAACAATGACTCTGAATACGAAGCCCTGATTTCCGGGCTGAAGCTTGCTAAAGACCTCGGAATAAAATTGTTGGACATATTCTGTGACTCTAAAATCGTTGTTTGCCAAGTGCGAGAGGAATTTGTGGCTCGGGGACCTCGACTTATCGCCTACCTCGGGAAAGTAAGAGAGCTATTGAGTAACTTGGAGCAGTACAATATAACACATATCCCAAGAGCCGAAAACCAGAAGGCGGACAGGCTGGTAAAGCTAGCTAGTTCCGACAATCCAGAAGAGACTGAAATAATTCCAATTGAAACGTTGGAATCGCCAAGCTTGGAGTCGATCGAAATTGAGTTCGCTTTCAAAGCGGAACCGGAGAAGGAGTCGTGGATGACCCCAATTAAGAACTTCCTTAAGAATGGGACACTCCCATCAAAGAAGAGTGAGAAAAGGGCTATAGTTCGCAAGGCTACCAGATATGTCATACAAGATGATATTCTTTATAGGCAAGGATTTTCTATGCCCCTGTTACGATGTATAGCACACGACGACATCAAACGAGTACTGAGAGAAGTGCACGAAGGTGAGTGTGGGGATCATACAGGAGGTCAGACTTTAGCGAAAAAGATATTGAGATATGGATACTTATGGCCTACAATTAATAAAGATGTAGCTGATTATTCACGACGCTGCGATAAGTGCCAGAGATTCGCCAAAATCCCCAGAGCACCGTCGACCCAACTCAAATCAATGGTGAGTCCTTGGCCATTTGCCATGTGGGGAATTGATATCATTGGAGTTCTACCGATTGCTAAAGGAGGAGCGAAATATGCAATAGTCGCTGTGGACTATTTTACGAAGTGGGTGGAAGCTGAGCCCTTGACCAAAATCACGGCAAGAAAGGTGATAAGTTTCATGGTTAGAAATATTATATGCCGATTCGGGATCCCAAGGACCATTATAACTGACAACGGAACCCAGTTTGATGGTACTGAATTCAGAAATTTCTGCCAGAAGTATAAGATCGACAAGCGATACACTGCGGTTGCTTATCTGCAGTCGAACGGTCAAGTTGAGGCAATAAACAAAGTAATAAAATCCATCCTCAAGAAAAGGTTAGAGCGCGCAAAGGCAAAATGGGTTGACGAATTGCCCCTAGCTTTGTGGGCATATCGGACGACATTTAAGACGACTACTGGTCATACCCCTTTCTCTCTCTCTTTTGGCTCAGAAGCAGTAATTCCTGTTGAGCTTGAAGTCCCTTCCCACCGGGTGACATATTATGACCCGATGACGAATCGGGCACTCTTGCTCGAGTCTCTTGATGAAATCGAAGAAAAAAGGGACGAAGCAGATTTGCGTGCAGCAAGACATCGACGTCAGATGGCATGCTATTACGACAAAAAAGTTCGCCTTAGGACTTTTGAACCAGGAGATTTGGTGCTAAAGAGAGTCTTTCCATCCCTTCCTCACCTCGGTCCAAAGTGGGAAGGACCCTTTGTCATCCAACGGAAACTTGAAAAAGGAACCTTCAAGTTAACGACCGTAGATGGAGAAGAAGTCCCTAGGGCATGGAATGCCCAACACTTGATGCGATATTTGGATTAGAAATGTTGTACTCTTTGTTATTTTTTTTATGAACTCTGTAATAAGGCACGACTTGCCTTGGGAAAATCTGATGATATGAATAAAGGACTATAAAGTGGATGTAGGCCACGACTTAGCCGAACCACTATAAAAATATCGTGTGTTATTTACTTTTATGCATTATATATATATACATTCATCGACTATTCTGTTGTGATTATGGAATATAAGATGATTCAAAACCTGAAAAGGTTGAAAACAGTTTAAACATAAGAAAAAGCACAATGACTATTTGTGCGACAAGACATAAAAGAATGAGAAAACGACATTCTTAACTCTAACTCTCCAGAGAGAGAGAGTATAAAAGCGTCTCCGACTGAGCGCTGAGAAAGAGATCCTTCCCCGCTGAAAGACTGGGGGGTGAATAGATTGCTGAGTTCGAACTCTAACTCTCCGGAGAGAGAGAGAGAGTATAAAATGACGGGAAGACGACGTCCTCTGAGGCGTGAAGGTGCACCCAGACAAGACACCGCCTCAGTAAGAACTCTAACCTGAGTATAAGACAGGAAAGTATAAAAGAAATGCCAGAGAAAACGACAGGCATTGACGACACAGAAAATGCAATCCCGTAAGAAAATCGGGAGCATTCAGATTACTTGATTAAGCCTTAAATTACTTTTTGAGATTGACTGGGGGCATATATGTATACACATATTTCCTCCCTCCGTAACTTCATTTCATAACTATAGTAAGACATGCATTTTCACATAAGTGCAGAACTACTGACAAACAGACATTGCAGAAAATGAATTATTTTTTATTTACGAATGAATGAATATGTACAGGAAAATAGCTAAAAAAGAAGGTGCAAGAGCCACTCTTGTAGCAGCAATTGTTGGTTCACTAAATGCTAAAACAACACAAGACAACCCATTATTTAGACTTCGAGTGAGGCTTGGACTTTTTGGCGGCTTTCTCTGAATCCTTCGCCTCTTTCTCGGCTTCAGTCAAGATGCGCTTTGATTTTTTCTTTCCTGAAGATGCGGTGCTGGAACTAGTTGACTTCTTCTCGGAGGGCTGGAATCAAGAGAAGATTTTTTAGCGAGTTCCTCTGTAATAGATCTAGTTGAGAGCTTAACAACTAACCTTGATCCCGCATCCACAACTGCGAGAGGCTTGAGGGCTTCAGGGTCTAGGTCTTCAGCTTTTAACTGCAAGCGTTTATCTTGATCAGCTTTCATTGCAGCCAAAGTAACATCATCAGCACTTTTCGACTCCCCGACTATTGCCACCTCTGGATCTTCCTCATGTCCTCCATCACCGCCATCATCCTTTAAGGCTGCTATCATTTCTTCATCATGGGGAGTGTCAGCCTTAGTCGGCTCACTTCCTTCTCCCAAGTCTATAGGAGCAGCCTTGTCCTTCCCTCCTTTTGCCTTTTCCGTAGGCTCTGCCCCAGAGGCGGCTCCCTGAGTCACATCTGTCTTTCCGGATGGCTCAATACCTACAGAGTGAGAAGCAACAGTTATCAACTCAGGAGAAAATAATGGGTTTTTCATCGATTGCTCAATCACGTGGCTAAAGGTAGAAATAGCCTTGAAGAATTGAGGAGAAAAGGTAGGGATACCTTCCGAAGACTTCTCGGCAGGGGTAACTACTGTCTTTGATGCCATTTCAGGAATAGGGGATAGCAGAGTTGTTCGGGGGATTCCCGGATTTTCAGGATCATACCCCTCTACTTCAGAAGTTGCGAGGGCAGTAGAAGAGGAACCAGCCTCAGGAACATTCTTCTGTTTAGTCCTCCGCCTCTCTTCTTCCATAGCATCAGCAATAAGGCGGCGCCCTTCAGCTAGGCGTTCTGGCTCATCATCCCTTAAGTATTTCTCCATCAGCTTGTCCTCATCGATGGAATCAACCTTGAGCTCCTCTTTTTCCCACTCAACGATCTGACTCCATACCTGGACTAGAGTAGATGGATAATCCTCAATCCAAGAAATGTTCCGACGACAGATGATATGTGCAAAGAATTCAATCATTAATTCGCCGAAACCCTGAATCTCTGCCTCCGCCTCTGACAATTGTTTGCGGGCCTCCTCCGCAGATTTGATAGCACACTCAACGTTGCCCTTCGCCAGGGCAGCTCTGTTCTCTGCCTCCGGTAGCTTTGAAGCCAAGTCAGCAATTTTCTTTTCTAGCTCAGCATTCCTCTTTGCTAACTCGGCATTTTTCCGTTCGAGGTCAGTGTAAGCAAGGCGCGTCTTAGCGGCATCTGACTTAGCATCTTCAGCTTGCTTTTTTAACTCAGAACACTCTTGAGTGTGAGATTCAAGCAAGTCATGATAATGTTTTTGCATATCTTCAAATTGTTGTTTGAAGTTGGTAGCGTCCCTCTGAGCAATAGCAAGCTGGGCCTGTGTGTCCTCCAAATCTTTTCCTAGGTTCTTTAAGGCCTTTGCATCTTCTTCCGCGGTTTTTTGCATTGAATCAGCATTCGTGATTAGAGTACGGATAATTCTGGAAAGGTTGCGTGAATATTTGAACATTTCATAATACTGTTTTTCAACCGCGTCTATCTTTGCTTTGGCCTCATCTGCCCACCTGGAAGAAATAGGTTCGAGGGCAGGTAAAAAAGTCAAAGTCTCGAAGTAATGTTCGGGAAATTGCTCCTCCAAATACGCCCGCTTGATTGCAGTTTCCGCATCTAGTGGTGGAGGAGCAGGGATCGTCAATTCAGTGTCCCTATGTGTGGAGGATTCAATAGTTTCTTTATCTGTCCAAGGCCATTTAGTAGCAGGGACCTTGCGTTTACTTCGAGACTCAGTATCTTTTGGAGGACTTTTCTCTCTACTGCGCTTTTCGTGGGAAGAGGTGGAGTCTTTCGATTGTGGCCTGTCCTCTTCCTTACGACTTTGATAACCTTTATATTTCTCTTGGTCCGATCGAACGGGAGAGCGAGAGCATGAGGTTCGAGAGCGATAGGGTTCACAAGGCCTTCTCTCCTCCCTACCGCGATCGTCGCGGCGATTATACTCGATATCCTGAGGTGGATTAGACATGCTGCGGCGAAGCTTCCTGATATCATAGTAAGATCGGGACATCGTGCCTGCACAATAAGACAAATGAAATTCAGAATCAATAGTTTCATAGAGAGAGAGGTGCAATGAATGCTAATGCTATTGTATAAAGTGTGTCCTAAGTGGTGTGTTTCCCCCAACCAACCCGAGTCTGAAGCTAGACTAGTACGGGAAGGCTCTTTGGCCTTAGTAGGAGTGGTCTCTTCAGAAGAGGTGAAGACTAAAGGATCCTTCCTAAAATCCTCTGAAGTGTATATAGTTTCAGGTAAGGGGAGATCCCCCAAACCCTGAAATAATGGGTCATCAGTACTAGGGACATCTCCCTCGGAAGCATTAAGTGGCGACTCTTTGGAGGATGTTGACTTTTCCGGAGAAGTAGCCTCCTCAGGGGAAGTATACCCTTCATGATGCTTTTCGGCCAAGTTAGCCAATTTGTCATCTTGAGTAGAAGATGGAGAAGGTGAAGTTTGAAGAGGCACTGCAGGAGCTCCCGAACCTTCTCCTGTCTCTGGGACTACATCCACTGGAGGAATATATACGTATGGAGCCGTCCCATGACCGATACTACGAAAAGAGGATAACAGCCCATGAAAATGAAGATATTCGTCCTTAAGGACTTCATCAATAGTCAGGAATTTCTGGTCGCCATTAAGAAGCTGGTGCATCCGGTCAAAGAACACCTGATCTGATATTTGTTTTGGATTGTCGACTGCAAACAAAAAGAAAAACGAGTTAAGGCAATGACTTGAAGGTATAGAGCCAAGATGTAGATAATCAGTGCTTTACTTGATTTCGTCCATCTCCTGGCACACCCAGGTTGCCGCTTCACATAAAACCATTCCAATCTGGATTCTCCAGCTTTACTATTGAATGGCGTTGAAATTATCTTCCTCTTAGGGACAGACTCAAAATAGCAGAAAGAAGGAGTTTCTCGAGTCCGATGCTTGAAGTTGTAGAAGAAATGAACGTCATCGAAAGTGAGCTCTATGCCTAAGATTTCGCGGTATGCTATATATAAGGTGTGTAAGTAGGCATAAGAATTGGGATTCAGCTGCATGGGGGCAATCCGCATTTGTCTTAGAAAATCAACGATGAAGGGAGAAAATGGAGGGATAGCACCGACCATACACATCAACCGAGTGACCGCCATATATCCTTCTGGAGGGTTGTGGGGACGGTCAGATCTCAAAGTCACTAGAGTGTCCTTTTTCATTATCCCGTATTTCAAACAAATTCGGGTAAGTCGGTCGTTGTCGATTGTTGATTCAACAGAATCTTGGGGTGATTCCAATATGACAGCCGATTCAAACTCATCAGGAGCCTGGTCGTCACCAACCCCTCCTTCCTCTTCAAAACCTAGAGAAACTTCATTCTCTGAAGACACCTCGTCACTTTCACGATTTCCATCCTCGTAGTCTGAACCCTCATTATTCCATTCTGGATCTGACGGAGAAGATATGTCCTCGAGAGTAATTTTGTTGAAGGTTTCCGAGGCTTCTTTCTTCTCAGCTAGTCTGGAAGAGCGCCTGGGTCTCATGGTCATAAAACTATTGAAGAAGCAATAGCACAAATTAGAGCAAATTAGCCCGTATACCCCCGTGCATGTGTGCAAACTAAAGTGTAAACAATGTATGCGGAAAGTGCAAAGTAAATGTTTAAAAGTGCGACGAAAAAGTTTGGCAAAATATAATGAGTTGAAGTAGTTCTTGATGTCCAGTTACATCTGCAAGGCACTATCCTAACTGTCCATTAGGTTGAAGATTATGCCAAAAGTTGATTGGGCCAGTTAAACAAGTTTTAGTGCATTAAGGTGAACTGCTCTTCGGTTTAGTTCGAGCGCGTTTATGGAGATCGGATCGGAGGTGCGGCCTCGACTAGAGCTCAGATAAACTGTGGAACTCAGAAATTAAAATCGGATCGGTTCGGAGGTAGAGTCCCCTGACGGTTCGGATCGGATCACATAGTCATACTTCTCCTCCTTTTATATTACGGTCCGACCCGATCCGGATAGGTAAGCTCCCTTTCCCCCTTCTTTAAATACTTGCTCCGACCCGATCCGATCTCCTGGATTTCTTTTCTTTTTCCTTTCTTTACTTGCCCCGACCCGGTCCGACTTCCTGAACTTCCTTCCTTTTTCCCTTATTTTTTTCACCTTCCATATCCCTCCGAACCGAACCGATTCCCTACTATCTTCTTCTTCTCCTTCATCCTCTTTCTTCCCTAACCAACGCCATGGCCAGTTTCATGCCCATCACCCAAATCAAAGCCAAGCGATTATGCGCTGGCGCATTCAACAACAGATTCTAACCCCCTCTGTTACTACCTCGAGATGACGACGAGTCTACTGACGACGATGACAAGTGGGGGTCACGGTGGCAAGGTCATCCGAGTTCCATGCTCAAATCATCCTAATCATCTACGAATTCGAATCGAAATCAATTAAAAAAAAGGGAATTATCTAAAGTTTTATAACCTACCAATGTAATTACTTCGAGAATTAAAAGGAATTTTGATGCTTCAGGAATTAGGTTTTTTTCGTTTTGCAGAACTTGGGGAGCGGTAAAACAGTAAAAGTGAGAGAAGGAAGAAGACTCAGCTTATATAGAGGAGTAGAGTGTCCATTCGTCTCCCCATTCGGATCGGACCGACAGTCCAGTAGCAGAGCCCTATTCGGATCGGATTGATAGTCCAGAAGCAAAGTTTGGCCCAATAGTCCAATGAAAAATAGAAAGAAGAAGGAGTCTGTTCGGATCGGAATCCGAACCAAGCCGAATTCTTTAGCTCAGCAACGAGTTAAATTGAAATTTGAAGAAAAAGATGAAAACACAACGAAAATCAAAAGAAAAATTACCTCGAAGAGTGTTGTGCAATGATAGTCAAAGCATGCTCCGTCTCCAACAGAAGCATCCTTTGAGGGGGCAAAATGTTAGCCCACTTTGTGAACTGGGCAACACAAAGTCAAGATGTGAAATATTGAAGAACTTGGGAAGCACTGAAGCGGGTCGGATCGAAGCAATGTAGCGGTTCGGATCGGATTAAGTTTGCTGTTCGGATGGGTGAACTATTGCTGTTGGAATCAGAGAGGCACGGCTGTTCGGATCGGAGAGCAACCTACTTCCAGTTGGATCGGAGAGCTACCTGCTACGAAGACAGATCGGAATGAAGTGAAAGAGAACGAAGACTTAGCCTTGGGACAAAACCGGATCGGATCGGATACCCCGATCCGAACCCCTCCTGTACACTCTTCCGATCCGAATCCATCTTCCACATCATTCTCCTGCATGATCGCCAAGTTACTCAGAGCGGCTATGACCAGTTCCTACCCACAACGTCCACTGCTCTGATGCGTTGTCAACACAGAAATCCATCCGAACCCGAGGCTAATGGGATGGATGACACGTGGCTCCGATCTGGATCGGGTTCTGAGCGAATTTTCACCTATAAATACCCTCTCTGGAGACAAAGAAAATGATCTTTTTTCTGGCACTTTGAGAGTTCAACCACCTTCATAACCCGAATTCCAGCTCTCCCGGAAAATCCAAATCTTCTTTCATTATTTGGTTTTAGACAATTGAGTGAATGTAAGTGAGTTGTGAGAGAAATTCAGTGAATATTTCATTGTAATTGCAACTACATCATTGAAAATAGTGAAAGACAAGTGGACGTAGGCATTTCTTCGCCGAACCACTATAAATCCTGTGTGTTCATTTTACTTTTGATCTTATTTCATTCTGCTTTTATTCAATTTGGGTGTTAGAACCACCTTTTGGTCTAACAGACGGCTTGTATGCTTGTTTGTATGATTTTGATGTGTAGTTGATTGTGTGATGCGAAATGAAATAAAATATTTATATAGTTAAAAATAGAATTTTTAACGCGTATATGAAAGGAAATAAAAATAAACAAATTGGATGATTTATTTATATACACACATTTGACTGATATTGATTGGGACGATAAATTTTACACATCGCCCAACTACACAAATAAAATCTGTGTTTGATTGTTTGAAACCCCACACGGGTATTGGGATGATATTTGACGTACACTAATCCTGATTGTTTAGTTGTATGTCGATCAATTGATTGACAGACTGTTATAAGCTTTGAATATTTATATTTGATGCTTCTACAGTGTAGAATGCACTTTGGATGATGGTTGATTTTTCATCGTTGTTATTGTATACATGTGTTGTAGAAAACCATATAATTAACATTATATGGTAATTGATTGGGCCTCATTCCATATTTGAAAAAGAAATATTTGAAAAAGAAATATTTGAATAGAAATATTTGAAAAGGAAATATTTAAAATAGAATATTTGAAAATAGTAATATATGAAGCCGTGTTGATTAGATTTACGCCATTTTGACGTGAACGATATTTATATCGATTTTATTCATTTTTTAATGAACATCGAAAGTGATTTCAAAATCTGATATTTTGAATAGAAATGACTTCGAATTGAAATTGAATAGAATTGAAATTCGAATTAGATTGAATTGAATTGAATGTAAAACGAATCGAATTGAATATAAAACGGATTAGAATTGAATTGAATTGAAAAGAAAATGAATTCAAATCAAATTAAAATCGATTTGAATTGAAATCAATTTGAAATGAATTTAAAACGAATTTATATTGAAAATTTCAATTTTGATTTGAATTTGAAATGAAGTTGAAATCGTTTCGAAAACGAATTTAAAACGATTTGTAAAATACGTTTTAAAAGGAAATCGACGAAGTATATATTTTATATATAATATAATGGCCTGAATAGAACGCGCCGCGCCGCGGTAGTTCGCGAATTTTGACCATTGACTTTGAACGGATATTACGGGAGATCCGACCGTCGGATTCTCCTAAAACCGGAACCTTGGGTTCGTATCGAAAAGAGCTTTCTAACGAATATTGGAAATTAGAAATCTAACGGTTGGATTTGGAATTATGTCCAAATCAAATTTGGAAAAGGTCGCTGTAAGTGCAGTTCCATGGCCGTTGATGGAAATCGACTGTACGGGCCTTGATAAAATTATTAAAAATAGTAATAATTTGTGTAAAATCATAAGAAATGATTTAGAAAGAATCGGGATGAAAAACTCCACATTTGAAAAGATAAAAATAGGTTTTTATCGAAAGGAACTAGTTTTGAACTAGAATAGTAATTTATTTATTTTTAAAATAAATAAATTTGATTTGAAATGGTTTTGAAAATAACCAGAATTTCCAATAATTGCATTGGAATGGATTTGAATCGAAATTGTCTTCGGAATATTTCGATGTTGGATTTCGTGATTATACAGATAGCGTTATGGAAATTTGAAAGATATATATATATCGTTATTTCCAACACGATATTTGTTGGTCATAGAATGTGATATTGAATATAAGCCGATATAATTTCTATTCAGAGCCTTGTATTTAATATCAAATGTGATTTGGATTTGTCGTGAATGGTGTCTTCATTAACACTGTTCTTAAGCCCAGTTGAGAAAAAGATTAAATCTTTTATTTAGATTTAATGAAGTGTACCAATTAAATGATATTTAATTGGAATTGAATTGGTATTGATTTTTGGGTTTATCGTGAACAGTGTTTTAAATAACACTTGTTCTTTAACCCAATAATTAATAGAATGTGATTTTGGGTTGTTGTGAACGGTATCTTCAATAATACTGTTCTTAGACCCAAATGAGTTAAGAAAATCAGAAACTAACTGGAGGTTAGTTAAGTTGAATGATTTCTGGGTATTGATCTGATGATGGTTTCGGCCTTCGAGGTTAATACTTAGGGAATTGCTCACTTGCTAATTTACGGTTAGGGACTGATTGAAATGAAATGTGATTTTGGGTTTATCGTGGATCGTGTTTTAAATGACACTGATTCTTTAACCCTGTTAAAGATTAAAACTAAGTGGAGTTTTAATGAATCCTTAATTAGATTGAAAAGACCGAGAATGGAGTATCATCAGTTTTACTCCAGGCGATAGTTAAATCTTTAATTAAATTTGAACGTGAAATGGTAATTGAATTTACCAATAACACCGTGGTGTTATATATGAAGTATTACTAGTTTTACTTCATGGGATGAATAGGTTGGGATTGGGAAATTAAAACAAATGATTACTTCGGTGAGGTTCGCTAATCCCGACTAGTTTGAATTGACATTCAAAAGTAGATTAAAGAATAAATTTAAATGATTTATCTTTGGTAAAATTAATGGGAACCTTTCCCTAAGAATGTGAAATTTAGAAACTAACTGTCGGTTAGCTAAGCAGAATGGTTTTCTGGATATTGATTTGATGTTGGTTTAGGCCTTCGGGGTTAATATTTGGGGAATTATTCTCTTGATTAATTTACGGTTATTGACTGATGAATTGGAATAAGGCGTATGTTGTGTTTGTGTAACAATTGTTTATAATATACATGAGTTATTCGGAAAGACCGGGTTTATCCCATTCTGAATAACTGACAACGATAAGTCGACGATGAAGACGGTGGTCGAAGACCGGAGGTCTTTACGTCGTTTGGGTGATTACCGATGATCTTGATTGGGATGTACACCCAAGAAGATGGAAACAGTTGGTGATCGTCCAGACGTGCTTGGAGATCGATGGGTATGCAGGGTACTAGGTGCCTCCGGTTTCGTTCAGACCCAGAACGGACATGTAAATGGACTGTCTGTCTGACATCGGATTTCATTCTATGTGACTGATATCGGTTGCATAGAATGGTTTGCCTGTGTTGCATGCTAAGATGCAAATGGTCAAGGCTTCTGTTGAAAATCAGAGTCTTGTGGTTGATGATCGAAGCACGGCCTTTGTGGCGTAGCTTTGTGTAACGTTTACTTCGCGAGTTTCACACCCGTTATGAACCAAAAATGGGAGAGGACCTCAGGGAGGACATGTGTTTTTTTCTAGATAGAAGTGGCGTCAGTGATTTTACACGCCCTGACGAGTTTCTTATGTGGTTATTGCTGTAGCGAGGCGCCTCGGTTTGATCGGACAATCCGGGTCCGATGGAGTCATTTGTTGGCTCATTTACGCCCCATAGGGCGGAGAGACGTATTGTTCAGGCATAATAATCCACATCGGTGGACCGGCCCTGACAATCCAAGGCTTGCCTGCGCGCTTGCCTGAGACATGGGCTAGATTGTCTCGAATCGGTTGAGGACGATCCCTGGCCTCGGTTCATAGATGGAAATCCAATTTCCAAATACGTGACATTTGCAGTTTTGATTGTAGAGCCTAGTATGGCGACATGATATATGGTACCCATGCCGTCTAGGATTGATACTTATGATTTGAAATTGTTTTGACACTATACACTTATAATAGTATCAAATGATTTGTTTTAAACGTACCAAGCATGTTTGGCTATTATAAGGGAAACCCCTATCCCCCGGCTTGCGTTGCATTGTGTGATAGGACCTGGGTCTTATAATAGCTTCATTTTTCTTTATTTAGCATTGAGTTGTTTGTTTTATGCACTAGTATTCTTGGGAGGAAACCCGTTCCGTGTTATACGGCATGGTCCCTTGATTTACCGAACTTTAAAATAAAGAATAATAACTGTTTTAGTTCTCACACCAGTCCCATGACTGACCTGGAGTTTATTGTTTTTAACCAAAACTCTGGGTGCCCTTATTTTGACACTGGCAGCTAGTAGTTTTGGTTTTGCAGATTTATATTCACAGGATCCTGGTTTACAGCTGGAATGATATCCGGAAAACTTTGTATCCGTATATCTCCTTCAGTTGTGTATTGTATTATTTTCCACTGCTATGTAATGTATTGTAATCTCTGATATTTATCGAATGTAATACTCATTTATACTCTGTATATTCTTGTATTCTGATGGATTGTTGTAATTAACAATGAAATGTTCTTCTGCCTGCGTTCCTTTGTGTGTTGTTCTCGAACTATCCGCGCTTTCCTTCACGGGGAAGTTACGGGTCTTTACATCTTATCAGTTATAGTTTACAATCTTGCTTTTGGAAATTATAAGTCTATCCCCAATATCCAATTTCATTTCAAAACCGATATAACCTTTTATTCTCACTTCCCGAAGCCAACCATTGGTAACAAAAACATATCTTTTACCTTCATAATAGGCGCATTCCAAAGTCCCTTTTTATATTTCTTTACAGTGAAAATATCACTATATTTCATAAACCCATTTACACTTCCTAACTTTGGAAATATCGTATTATAATTCAAACCCTTCTTGTATTTCCTTTGCTTTTGAAATATCATTGTATGTATATTCTCAATATCTCCTTTTTGTTTCCTTTACTTCAGAAATAATATTCTATTTACTTAACCAAACAATATAATCTAATTACCACCCTTATATGTGGACCACAATGATGTCAGTTGACACTATGTTTAAAAATATAACTCTAAATAGTTTATTTGTCTTCCAAACCCTCGGATTAATGTCAACGATATGAAAATATTATTCGATTTCTAATATTCATTTCCATCTCAACACTATGTAACTTCTTGTTCCATCTTTTCAAAAATCTCAACCATTTACTTATTTCATTAAATAAATGTATTAATAAACATACTATTTTTATTGTTTAGAAGATAGTATCATTACTAAACCGAATGGTATAAGTATAGTCACACTTTATATCTAATCCAAACAATATCATATAGTACATTGTTTATTATAAACCTGATAATTTTATTTGCTTAAATTTTACGAACAAAGTTGCAATAATATTTCTGTTATGGAAACACTAAAATAATCTCACATCTCACCGTTACAAACTGACACCATCCTCAAATAATCCTAAAGTCGTTCAAGTTGGGGTACTTTATTACCTCTCAGACCTTTATCGACGACGTTCTTATCTTCGGATAGATAAAAGTTGTAACTCAAAACCAATATTACTTATAATATCAATCAAATCTTATTTTATTAACAATATGGTTTTATACACCATATTATCACTTTTGAAAACCGCTGTCACTTACGACCATTTTACTTAATTCATTGATTAAGTTAACTATTTACTAAAAAACAATTAATTTCTCTCTTTAAAATCTCTTTATACAATTCCATTTGGAATTTAGATTATATTATGATAATCCATTTATCAAATTATTTGCCGAAATAATTTAATATTTTATTATTAAATTCCATTTTGATTCTTTTATAAAAATCCAATTACATTTTTTCTTTACTTTTTTTAAAATCTTCCTTTCAATCACAATACTTAATCTAATTTCAAGTAAACGTCGAATTTATAAACCATCGTCTTAACTTTAAAATCCCATTTATAAACTTGGTTTTTAACCTCGAATTTAATATAAAACCCTGTTAAACGCATTTCTTGCATTCATGCAAATCTCGCTTTTCATCTTGATTCTTTTTACTTAATTTGAGTATTCAGTAAACAATTATTTTTAAATTTATTGCACTGACTAAAGACTCTTTTATAAGCTTCGTTTATAAACTCGGATTTTATCATAAAAATCCGCTCATGAATTTCCTTTCAAATCCAACTAGATTTCCTTACAAACCCGATTACTTTCATAAATGAATTTCTTTTAAAAAGTAATCATTTTAATTGTTAATTTAAAATAATAGTTGACCGCATTATTAATCAAAATACAAGTAGCTAACTTCATTATTTACTTAAAATAAAATAATTAATTCTTCTAAAAGATTATTAAAATAAAAATTAATTTTAATAATCATAAACTGCTCGATAATTATCTTAATATAACTAATTCAAGATTTATCAACCTTTAAGAACATTCGTTAAGTTTGATAATCGTTCATAACAACTATTTTTATTAGATTAATTGAAAAACAAATTAATCTATCAATCAATTTCAAATAAAATAGTTTATTGCGTCAACTGATAAACATCAATTAACCCGTTAATTGATTTCCATTAACCCTTTCTATTAAATTAATTAATAATTTAATTAATTTAATAATATCACTTAATTGTTTTCTCAAAACAATTATTTCAAGCTATTAACCAATTGGGTTAATTTTGACTTCACTGCCCATAAAACTTATTAAAACATCAAAATAGATCATTTACAACTACAAAATATTAATTTATAAATAAAACTTATGTTTTTTAATTAAAATGTAATATAAAACTTTGCTTTAGTCATAAAAATAATTTTATAATTTGCGTCAATTTGCCTGACGAAAATCAATGTCTAAATAGATGGGTTTTAGGCCATTCGCTGCCAACCACTTAATCAATATTTTCTATTGATTAAAACACAACGATCGTTGAATTTCAATTCAATGATTAATATCCAATCATCAATCAACATCCAATCAGGATATAACATTATTTGGGTAAACATTTCATATATGAACAATATGAATAACAAACAACATACAATTTATTTGAGAATCCAGTTGGATACCTCCAACCCGTTCTTCACTACATCATAGTTCACAATATCATATGATAATAACATATGAAATAATTTCTAATCTAACATTAAATAATGGAATTATAAATATCGACGAATGTCGATTAACAACAACCAATAATCATCCGTAGCATCCAAACATCCAATTAATATCATCAATGATAAATTTAGTTATATGAATTATACTACATCATAGAATTCCAAAAAGCGTGAGAGTTAACTCACCATTTTATTTTCGATTGACATTATCGCGTTATTCATAAAATTTTAAACAAGCATTTAAAATTGCACAAAATTCCAATCGTTATCGATTCCAACCAAACCAGCTCGACTGCGTAGCCTTCGCCTCTGCGATTCCAATGCCTCTTGTTTCGTCGAATTCTGATAACATATGATAAAAATGCACTCATTACAAGTTCATTCATGGATTTAAAATAAATTATAGTTAAACCTGGTTATTAAATAACCTTAATTAAATAATTTAGTTAACCTTGTCATTAGCTAAACTAATATGGTTAATATCATGATTTTCTTTTTCTTTCATTCCCAGGCCATCAAAAATAATGAGACCTGACTCTCCCATAACCCGACATCGCACTCAAAACTCCACCATCCACAACGTTCTCCAGCACTAGGCGTTGATCACCCATTGCTGCTGTAACAACCCGTATTTTTGAATAACATGTTATAACATAAGTGGAGGCAGAATTAAACTGTAAAATCTGAATCAAGGGAAACGGGCTATGCCATTGCGTTTGTCTCGGAAAAATACGCGAAATAGAGTCCGAGTTTTCGAAAATCGGGGTCCGTATGACCAAGATATGGCCTCGCGAAGTTTCACGAAAAATTCACAAATTAAAGTATACTTAATTAAGTGAAATGGGTTGCGCAGAGAAATATATATATTGATATATATATATATAATTGAAAATTAAATAAATAAATATGCAAAAATGTTCAAAACAGCGAATTGGGAGAGGGGAATAACCGAACCGGCCGATTTTTGAGGTTGACCCGAGCCCGCTGGGTCGACTAGGGGTTAATCCAGGGTGTTTGGCTGTCAACCCGTGGGCCGATTCGCTCAAATGCAGATTTTGCATTTGAATGGTTCTCATGGTTCAGCTTTAATCTAAAGGCCCTAGATGGTTCCTACACTTGACTTCTTCCCCAAGACATGCTTTGATGGCTTGGATTGAATCTAGGGTTAATCCTATGGCTAATACTATCTTAATCTTCTATAAAATGGACCCTAAACCTAGCCTAAATCATCATTATTCATTCCTACAACTAAACTATGCCAAATTTGTTCCTCTCATGGCCTCCACTCTCATGCTAAAAAGTTCCTAAGTCTATTTCTATGAGAGATTGTGAGTTCATACAAGTGTTTTCAAGCTTGTATGAGTGTTCTTAGTTTGCATTCAAGTCAAGTTGCAACATTTCTATTTCAAAGCAAGGGTTTTTCATTTGGAGCTTGCATATTTGGGTTTTTGGTGCTTGCATAAGGGCTTCGTCTCAATCTTTATAATAAATATTAATTTGTGTCTTCATAGCATAGTAAGCCCTTTTCTACTTTCTTTTTATTGGACTCTAAAGTTAAATGAATGATGCAAGTTTGTTTGATCATTATATGCAAGTTTGGTTGATCATTATATGCAAGTTTGGTTGATCATTATATGCAAGTTTGGTTGATCATTATGCAAGTTATGTATGACACATGTTATCATGTTATGCAAGTTTGGGTTGATCATTATACACATGTTATCATGTTATGCATGTTAAACTTGAGTTTATGGCCTTAAAGCTACAAGCTTTATGTTAAAGGTTGCATTTTGGAAACATGAAAGTTATCATATCCCTTATGATAACTTGCATGTGAGCCTAAATGCGAACTTCTAGCAACTTCTACATGTTATTTATCACCATGTATCACTCATATGCTAAGTTTGGTTTTATGCATGCTTTTGAAGCCTAATAATGCAATATGCAAGTATATGAACATATGTACATTTCATATGCCACCATGATAAACTTGTGGCTTCAATACCTTTATGTCATGATTATGCTAAGTTCCCCATTTTATCCTTTATGCGTTGTTGCGATTATGTAAACGATGGGATTACGTTGGGGTTGGGTAACATTATGACATAAACATGGTTTTTATAACATAACGTGATATGTTAACTTGTAATTATGTTTTGGAAACATAATGGACATGGCACTTAGCAAATATGAGTGTGGCCAACTCGAGGTTGGGCTGAGTTTGTAGCATAAATCTACCCGGACCCGCCCGGCTTAACTAGTGGCTACTAACAATAGGACCCAATGTGAGAAGTTGGTCATGTTGTGCTCGAACCCGAGGTTAGACCTAGTTGTGGTGTAAAGCTACCCGGACCCGCCCGGCTTAACTAGTAACCACAACAAAGTCTAATGTGAGAGGTTAAAGCGCATTAAGTTAATCAATGCCTCCTGATTAGGGTTAAGTCATGGTCCACTTAATACTTAACCAATTTGGGCTTGATGGATTAATCGAGGTTAAGTCAGGAGCCTTGGGTACTCTTAACCGATTTAATCCACATTTGGATCGGGTTAACCACATTTAACCCGTTAAGAAACCCTAGTTGCGTGGTCCTTTTCAGCAGTAACCTTCTAGGTAGTATCATAAGACCCTAGGACTAGGCTAGGGTGGGGCACGATTACTGGGCTGATTGTAAGAGACCAAAAGAGACGGCTGAATGATGCACCGGTTGTTCAGGCGTACCATAGTCGTGCACATCAAGTCCGGAGTTGAACACGGGCATCGGTAGGTTTGGACTGTGCATCCTGTAATGGTATCTGAGGGTTACACCGCAGGGCCTGATAAACCCTATGGGGTGGACCCTGCACAGTCAACTACATTACATGACTAGGCCGTATGACACCGACACTTGACGAGTTAGGCTTATAGGGAGTCGATCGACTAGACTGTGTAGTTGGACCTTGATTTAGGTCACCTCATTATATTGGGCCAAGCTTGGGCCAAGGGATCAATTCTTGTTTTTACTTGACATGTTAGAATGCTAGTACACCCGTGGTGCAAAACTTAACCTTAATTATGCGATGACACCTTTATCTATCTTGTTAGTTAATCATCATGCCAGTATGTTGTTATCCTTATTTTCATCTCAGCTTCTCATGCCAGTTAACTTTACTAGTTCATAGACAGATAGTAGTAGGGCTTACCAGTCTTTTTGACTGACCTGTTTTCTTTCGCCTCTTGTCTTCCGTTTCCCCCCCCCCCCCCCCCACCCTCAGGTCCTCAGGGTGGGAACATTGGAGCTTAGCTTGGATCTTTCTAGCTTGCTTACTGGATTTGCTCATGTACGGGTTTGGACATTGAGCTAGCTATGGTTTATCACTTCACTTTGGGGATAATACTTTATGTATTTCAGTTTTTCAGTTTATGCTTTTATCTAGACTATTGTTTGTTGGAAAATAATGACTAAGTACTTTATTGTAACTTAACTGTGGTTTTGGAAATGCAAGTTTTATCCGCTGCTTTACTACTCTGTTTTACTTATATGTTCTGTCTTGTGATATTTGCATGCATGTTTACCTTGTTTAAACGCCCCTCCAAAGTCAGTGCCCTTGCAAGAGTGGTACTGGCGGAGGTGGGGTGTCACATTTGGTATCAGATCATAAGGTTTACAAGATTTGAGCAAAAGTGTTTTTAAAACTTACCTTTTGAAAAACTATTTTCAAAACCAATTAAGTTTTTTCCAAGAAAAAGTCTAGTTATTTTAAAAAAAAAAAACTATTCCCCAAAAGCCATAGCACTATCCTTCGTTTCTTCGTTCTGAATATATCTTTTTCTTCGTTTTAGCATGGCCGATCGCTTTAACATCCCGGAAGGCGTACAAGTACCCGTCTGGTTCCGGAGATTTATGGAGGCAAGGGCGAATGAAGCCGGCCCCGCGAACATTCCTCATCCTTCCCCCGTCGCTAACATCTCTCCTCCTCCCATAGCTGAGGTTCCTTCTTCCCCTCAGTATCCGCAAGAGGATTTCGCAAAGCTTTGCAAAGACTTTAAGGCGATGGGTTGCAAGAGTTTTGTCGGAACGGAGACTTCTGTGGAGGCAAGAAACTGGTTAAAGGAAACTGAAGACCTCTTTGCTATCTTTGATGTGGAAGATCGTAGGAAAGTTCTGTTGGCGGTATGGCTATTGAAAGGGGAAGCGGCTTATTGGTGGGTAGTCACCACCACTACTAGACCCATCGAGACTTGGGATGACTTTAGGAGAAGGTTTAGACTAAAGTTTTTATCATCAGCAGAAGAGAACCTTCAGCTAGAGAGGTTCCTATCTCTAAAGCAAGGGGACATGACCGTTAGAGAATATGTGGATAAGTTTAATCAACTTGCTCAGTTCGGTCTAGAATGGGTTAACACCGCTCGGAAGAAGGCCCTATGCTTTGCTCTAGGATTGAATGAGCCATTGCGTGGTTTGGCCATATCTCATATACCCCTGGGGGCGACCTTCGAAAATTTGGTGAATATGGCCTTACTTCAAGAGGAAGATAAGAGTGGCAAGAAGGAGATCAAGGCAAATGAGTCCCAAGGCAAGAAGGAAGATACCGACGAAAGAGATAAGAACAACCATAGCAAGAACAACAAGTCAAGAGAAAGGAGGAAGTGCAACTTCTGTGGGATTACTGGGCACATAGCCAAAGACTGTAGGAAGAAGAAGAGGAAGTTGGGCGAATGCTTTCACTGTGGAGAGCCTGGACATCTTAGCAAGGATTGCCCCAAGAAGCAAGGACAAAGGCAAGGGCAGAATCAGCATGCAGGACCTTATGGAGGGCTAGTGCATACTCTCAACATCGCTCCAGTTCTTGATCGAGGTAGTATTTCTATAGAAAACCTTGTTTACATTTCTGATTTCCCTGTTCATACCTTGTTTGATTCAGGCGCATCGCATAGTTTTATTTCTGATTTTGTTGAAGGTTTGCACCTAAGTACTAGCCTAGTTGAGGATCCCGTTTGTGTTTCAAATCCAATTGGGGGTTCCGCCCATCTATCTATGATTTGGGTGGATTTGAAAATTTCTATTTTGGCCGTAGAATTCACGTGTAGTGCTTATGTTCTCGGGGTCACGGGATATGGGTTGGTCTTGGGCATGGATTGGTTGTCCAATTATGGAGCCATTCTCGATTGTGAGCATAGGGTGGAGAGGCTCATGACTCGCCTCGGTAATACCCTAGAAATTTCTTGTAACCCTAGAGGTCCCGTCATGTTATGTTATCTTGAATCTCTCGACTCGTCCATCGATGATCTGCAATCCGTAAGGGTGGTCCGAGACTATCCCGATGTCTTTGAAGAAGTTAAGGGGTTACCCCCTAAACGAGAGATAGGTTTCCGCATTTATCTAGTCGATAATGCCAAGCCAGTATAATTGCCTGTTAGGCACATGGCCCCTCGTGAAGGAAGGGAGCTCAGTAAGCAAATCAAGGAGTTGCTTGAGAAGAATTTTATTAGACGAAGCATTTCTGAATGGGGTGCTCCGGTGGTATTCGCTACTAAGGCGGATGGTTCACTTCGTCTATGTGTTGATTATCGAGAATTGAACAAGCTGACAAAGAAGAATAGGCACCCATTACTGAGGATTGATGATCTCTTTGACCAGTTTGTTGGTGCTTCTGTTTTCTCTCAGCTCGATCTAGCTACCGGATTCCATCAGCTTAGAGTAGCTAAGGATAGTATTGATAAAACTGCGTTTAGGACTCCAGATGGATTCTTTGAATGGCTTATCATGCCATTCGGTTTGACTAATGCACTCGCATACATCGTAGACTTGATGAGTAGGGTGTTCAGGGAGTGCCTCAACAAATTTGTTGTTGTCTTCGTGGATGATATTCTGATCTTCTCAAAGGATGAGGAAGAACATGCCAGACATCTCAAGGAAGTGATGGATACGCTTAGAGCGCATCAGTTGAAAGCCAAGTTCTCCAAATGTCATTTCTGGAGAAGGGAAGTTCGGTTTCTTGGACATATAGTTTCTAAGCAAGGCATAGCGGTGGATCCCGCGAAAGTGGTTGTGGTTCAAGACTGGAAGACTCCGAGGAATGCAACCGAAGTAAGAAGCTTTCTCGGTCTGGCAGGCTACTATAGGAAGTTCATCAGGGACTTCGCTAAGATTTTGGCCCCTTTTACTAAGTTAACAAAGAAGGACTTAGTCTTTGCATGGGACTTGTAGTGTGAGCTTGCTTTTCAAAGGCTCAAGAGAGCCCTTACCTCAGCTCCAGTTTTGGCAACATGGATTGGCACTTGTTTTCAAGAGATAATTTTCTGCGTGGGATATCGTATAATATGTAAACGAGATCCAAGATTCACTAACGAATCTTGGAAAGCTTGCACGAAACCATGAGCACGCAGTTATGTTTAAGCCAAGTATTTTAGGCAAAGAATAAGTGGAAGTGGAACGAGAGGCAATGGTGAAATGAGTTCTAATTCATATTTTGGGAACAAGAATTAAAAACTACGGAATTGCGAAGTTAAAAGACGGTCAGGGCACGATGGGATTAAGCACAAGAAAATGCGGCTTAGAAGATCGAAGACTAGATACGCGCATTTAACCTCTTTCTAAGAGTATATCCTTGATCCCTATTGTTCCGTAGAGCTTACTCGCATGCTATCTTTTAAGTATATCCTCTCGGCCCTATCCTCAATCTTAGATCTGTTGCAAACCCCCTAAGGAGTATGACTAGCCTATTTGTGATATATGGTTGGGGTGAAGAAGTTCGTCACCAAACTATTTGGGCTTTATGGGATAGGGGTAATAATTGATAGACTTACGAAGAGAACCCATTTTTCCGGTGAAGAGCAAGAGGACCGTATCATGGCTAGCATCTGTTTATCTTCGAGAGATAGTATGGTTGTATGGAGTTTCTTCTAGCATAGTTAGCGCTCGTGACCCAATTTTCACTAGCCAGTTCTGGAACAGTTTGTAAGAAGCAATGGGTACGCGATTGAATCTGAGTACAGCCTATCACCCCCAGACAGATGGCCAAACCGAAAGGGTGAATAGAGTGCTAGAAGATCTTTTGAGGTTTTGTGTTCTCGACTTCGGTGGTACTTGGGAAGACCACCTTCCTCTTGTAGAGTTTGCTTATAATAATAACTATCAAGCCAGCATAGGGATGGCACCGTTTGAAGCTTCGTATGGGAGGCCGTGCAGGCCACCAACATGTTGGTGGGAAGACGACGGATAAGCTTATAATTGAGCCCGACATGATAAGGGACACATCCGAGAGGGTTGAATTGATTCGAAGACGGATAAAAACGGCCCAAGACAGACAGAAATCCTATGCAGACAAGCGAAGGACAGACTTGGAATTTAAAATTGGAGATATGGTCTTTGTGAAGATTTCTCCTTTGCGAAATATGGTTCGCTGACACCAAGGATCGTAGGACCCTTCCCTACTATAGAAAGAGTCGGGAAGATGGAATTGCTGAGAAGCTGGCCGGAGTGCATAATGTCTTTCATGTCTCGCATCTTCGAAAGTGCCTACATGAGTCCGCTGAGGTGGTTAAACCAAGCATTCTTGAAGATATTGAGGTAGGGAAAGAAGCAACCTTGAGAAAAGCTCCGATTCGTATCTTGGGAACGGAGATCAAGAAACTAAGGAATCGAGAAGTCAAATTGGTGAAAGTTCAGTGGGGTGAAGCCGACGAAGATGCAACTTGGGAAACCGAGGAGAAGATGCGTGGGCTTTATCCATTTCTCTTTGAGGATACATTTTCAATCTCTTTTCCTAGATTGGTATATCTTCCCTTGCTATCCATGCTTATCTAGTTTATCTTGTTTCGTAAATCTTGTCATGAGAACCTTAGGTAGAAACCCTTTGGATGAAACATGTATTTGAAACATGTTATGCTTGATGATTGCAAGTGGTTGCAAGTGTTTGCACGTGGATACTCATGGATGCATGATACACATTAGGCACTAAGATCGGCTCACACACTTTCATGTTGCATATGCATGAGTGTTTATGCTTATTCATGGATGAAAACTTGTTATGCTATCACGTGGATGTTGCATATGGATGAATGATATGTGCACTCATGTAGAGATTATAAATTATGTTAGGAATTTGCATACATATGGACTCATTTCACTAACATACTTTGCATTAAGGAGGTTTACTGTATCAGTAACCTCCTGAATTTCGCATTAGATAAGTACATATACACACACCTCTGCATATGATCATACAGCATTTAGAACCTTTTAAGGACAATGATTGCTCGTGGATGATGTTTTGAGTAGATGGATGATGGATGGTAGGATACGTTCTTCCTAACTTGGAGATTTCGGGGACGAAATCCTTTAAGGAGGGGAGAATGCAACAACCCGTATTTTTGAGTAACATGTTATAACATAAGTGGAGGCAGAATTAAACAGTAAAATCTAAATCAAGGGTAACGGGCTGTGCCATTGCGTTCGTCTTGGAAAAATACGCGAAATAGAGTCCGAGTTTTCGAAAATCGGGGTCCGTATGACCAAGATATGGCCTCGCGAAATTTCACGAAAAATTCACAAATTAAAGTATACTTAATTAAGTGAAATGGGTTGCGCAGAGAAATATATATATATATATATATAATTGAAAATTAAATAAATAAATATGCAAAAATGTTCAAAACAGCGAATTGGGAGAGGGGAATAACCGAACCGGCCGATTTTTGAGGTTGACCCGAGCCCGCTGGGTCGACTAGGGGTTAATCCAGGGTGTTTGGCTGTCAACCCGTGGGCCGATTCGCTCAAATGCAGATTTTGCATTTGAATGGTTCTCATGGTTCAGCTTTAATCTAAAGGCCCTAGATGGTTCCTACACTTGACTTCTTCCCCAAGACATGCTTTGATGGCTTGGATTGAATCTAGGGTTAATCCTATGGCTAATACTATCCTAATCTTCTATAAAAAGGACCCTAAACCAAGCCTAAATCATCATTATTCATTCCTACAACTAAACTATGCCAAATTTGTTCCTCTCATGGCCTCCACTCTCATGCTAAAAAAATTCCTAAGTCTATTTCTATGAGAGATTGTGAGTTCATACAATTGTTTTCAAGCTTATATGAGTGTTCTTAGTTTGCATTCAAGTCAAGTTGCAACATTTCTATTTCAAAGCAAGGGTTTTTCATTTGGAGCTTGCATATTTGGGTTTTTGGTGCTTGCATAAGGGTTTCGTCTCAATCTTTATAATAAATATTAATTTGTGTCTTCATAGCATAGTAAGCCCTTTTCTACTTTCTTTTTATTGAACTCTAAAGTTAAATGAATGATGCAAGTTTGGTTGATCATTATATGCAAGTTTGGTTGATCATTATATGCAAGTTTGGTTGATCATTATACAAATGTTATCATGTTATGCAAGTTAAACTTGAGTTTATGGCCTTAAAGCTTCAAGCTTTATGTTAAAGGTTGCATTTTGGCAACATGAAAGTTATCATATCCCTTATGATAACTTGCATGTGAGCCTAAATGCGAACTTCTAGCAACTTCTACATGTTATTTATCACCATGTATCACTCATATGCTAAGTTTGGTTTTATGCATGTTTTTGAAGCCTAAAAATGCAATATGCAAGTATATGAACATATGTACATTTCATATGCCACCATGATAAACTTGTGGCTTCAATACCTTTATGTCATGATTATGCTAAGTTCCCCATTTTATCCTTTATGCGTTGTTGCGATTATGTAAACGATGGGATTACGTTGGGGTTGGGTAACATTATGACATAAACATGGTTTTTATAACATAACGTGATATGTTAACTTGTAATTATGTTTTGGAAACATAATGGACATGACACTTAGCAAATATGAGTGTGGCCAACTCGAGGTTGGGTTGAGTTTGTAGCATAAATCTACCCGGACCCGCCCGGCTTAACTAGTGGCTACAAACAATAGGACCCAATGTGAGAAGTTGGTCATGTTGTGCTCGAACCCGAGGTTAGACCTAGTTGTGGTGTAAAGCTACCTGGACCCGCCCGGCTTAACTAGTAACCACAACAAAGTCTAATGTGAGAGGTTAAAGCGCATTAAGTTAATTAATGCCTCCTGATTAGGGTTAAGTCATGGTCTACTTAATACTTAACCAATTTGGGCTTGATGGATTAATCGAGGTTAAGTCAGGAGCCTTGGGTACTCTTAACCGATTTAATCCACGTTTGGATCGGGTTAACCACATTTAACCCGTTAAGAAACCCTAGTTGCGTGGTCCTTTTCAGCAGTAACCTTCTAGGTAGTATCATAAGACCCTAGGACTAGGCTAGGGTGGGGCACGATTACTGGGCTGATTGTAAGGGACCAAAAGAGACGGCTGAATGATGCACCGGTTGTTCAGGCGGACCATGGTCTTGCACATCAAGTCCGGAGTTGAACACGAGCATCGGTAGGTTTGGACTGTGCATCCTGTAATGGTGTCTGAGGGTTACACCGTAGGGCCTGATACACCCTATGGGGTGGACCTTGCACAGTCAACTACATTACATGACTAGGCCGTATGACACCGACACTTGACGAGTTAGGCTTATAGGGAGCCGATCGACTAGACTGTGTAGTTGGACCTTGATTTAGGTCACCTCATTATATTGGGCCAAGCTTGGGCCAAGGGATCAATTCTTGTTTTTACTTGACATGTTAGAATGCTAGTACACCCGTGGTGCAAAACTTAACCTTAATTATGCGATGACACATTTATCTATCTTGTTAGTTAATCATCATGCCAGTATGTTATTATCCTTATGTTCATCTCAGCTTCTCATGCCAGTTAACTTTACTAGTTTATAGACAGATAGTAGTAGGGCTTACCAGTCTTTTTGACTGACCTGTTTTCTTTCGCCTCTTGTCTTCCGTTTCCCCCCCTCAGGTCCTCAAGGTGGGAACATTGGAGCTTAGCTTGGATCTTTCTAGCTTGCTTACTGGATTTGCTCATGTACGGGTTTGTACATTGAGCTAGCTATGGTTTATCACTTCACTTTGGGGATAATACTTTATGTATTTCAGTTTTTCAGTTTATGCTTTTATCTAGACTATTGCTTGTGGGAAAATAATGACTAAGTACTTTATTGTGACTTAACTATGGTTTTGGAAATGCAAGTTTTATCCGCTGCTTTACTACTCTATTTTACTTATATGTTCTGTCTTGTGATATCTGCATGCATGTTTACCTTGTTTAAACGCCCCTCCAAAGTCAGTGCCCTTGCAAGAGTGGTACTGGCGGAGGTGGGGTGTCACAGCTGCTTCACTCTTGCAACCATGCGCTTTTGATTCCCCATAGTCTGACCTCCCATTGACCCCTCTAGCGCCCAAAAACTCACCAAACCCTCCACCTATGTCGAACCATTTTTCGGCCGCCTCGTTACCTCAGAGACCCATCACTCTGGCCCTAGGTAGTTCTCCCTTCGACAACGATTTTTGATGTTGATCCCCACGTGAGATAAAACCTGGAAGAGGTGATTGGAGATGAAGAAAATATGGGGAGGAGAGTCGTTCGTAGTATAAAAAGATTTGTTTCGCATTTATAGATGCTGATTTTGAATAAAGTGCTGGTTCCAGAGAAAGAAATTGAAGGAAGAAGCGTTGATTTATAATAAACTTTTTTTAAGTAAAGATCGGTCGTTTCATTTTTGAGTTTACTGAAGAAGGAATGATGGGAGGCAGATGATTTGTTTGAGGAAGGAACAATATGCCGATACTAGAATGAAATAGATAGAACGAAGAGAAAAAGGAAAAAAGAGCAGCCGTAGTTTTGACTAAGCATATGTGCGCTGAGATTTGCAGAGACGTTTTATGAAATGACTAACGATATTTTATGAAAGCGACTAATGACATTAATTCGTGCCTATCGCCATTTCCGTATGACGTTTATTGATTCATATGATCACATACGAACTCCATTCGCGATGAAAATGGACATCGTATTGTGTTTTGACATTCTAGACCCAATGAAGCTTGTTTTGCCGAAATCTGAATCCGTTTGCTCAAATGACACTAGTTTGAGTTCAAACGGTCAATTTATTTACATTTAATTTTTGTACGGTCATAAAATAACTTTGATTGGCGCGGAACTTGAATCTAGCAATAATTAGATATTACAGATTGTGTTTCGTTGAAATCTGAGTTCGTTTGAATATGAGCTCTTTCTAAGGGTCCAATTTAAATCAAAGTAAATCAATTTCAATACATGTCAATATAATAATAATATATTGTCATAATCAGATATATTCAAACAGAATTCCATATTGTTTCAAAATAAATAACTTCCGATTTCAAACATTTCAATTCCAAGCTAAAGCGATATTGAATTTATAATAAAAATCCCCTTTATTTTATTAATTAAATTGTTATGGCTTGTAAACGAATCCATGAATACCTTTTGAAAAATTGATTTGGACATAACTAAAAATCTACAAGGTGAAAACACAATTTTTCTCTTTCATTATAAAATTATTATCCAATAGATCCAGACGATTCTTATTTCAAATAATTCCGACTTATATTAGATCCTGTACATTCTTTTAAAGTTCAAAACGTAAAACTATGAGCTATTGCGACGCTGCGGGTTAATTTTAAATTAAATTATAAATTATATATCCAAGCGTCATTTAATAAACGAATTTGTTATATAATTCAAAACCAAACTGAATTAAATTCTTCAATATTGTCCAATTCATTCAATATTGCAAATCCAACAATTTTCTACTATTTCAAAACTAAATTATTATTTTATTATTTATATAAATAAATATTCAAAACCATTGAATTCAAGTTATTTAAATTCCAAATCAACACTTGAAACCATTTTTAAATGTTCAATTAGATGGTTAAAAATCTGAGCCGTTACAAAGTTCATGTGTGACGGGAGGCTTGAGAATCATGACCTGGCCTGATGGGTATAGTGAGTTGTGGTTCAAAAGCATCTCTGGCCCTTCGACTTCCACATTTTTGGTACTTCGGAATAAATTGGAAAGTTTGGGATAGATTTCCTTGGGTTAAGAACCTTGCTTGTTTTGCTATCTGAGTTTCTAAAAGGGAATATTCATTGAATATAACATGCCTATTGATAATGATTTTTCCATCTTCACCTATGCACTAATATCCTTTTTGATTCAAACTATAATCAATGAAGGTACATGGTTTGGATCTAAAATTGAGTTTGTTTTTGTTATATGGTCTAAGACAAGGAAAATAAAAACATCTAAAAGTTTTCAAGAAATTATTGTCTGGTTTTTGCCAAGTAGTTTTTCTAAAGGACTTGACTCATTTAATTCTTTTTTTGGTATCTATTTATTACATAGATTGTTGTGTTAAATGAATCAAACCAAAATTTTAATGGCATAGAGGCATGAGCAAGTAGAGATAAGCCAGTTTCAACTATATGTCTGTGTTTCCTTTCCACTAAACCATTTTGTTCAGAAGTATAGGGACAAGTGGTTCTATGAACTATTCCTTTTTATTGAAAAAATTATTTAGAATTTTATACTCACTTCCTCAATCAGTCTGCATTATTTTGATTTTGCTATTGGTTTGATTTTCACCCATGGTTGTAAAATGTATAACAACATTATAGGCTTCATATTTTACCTTTAGGAAATATATCCAAGTATACCAAGAGTAAGAATCCACAAATGATATATAGTATTTGTACCCATAATCATAATTTATAGGGGCAGGTCCCTAAAGGTCAGCAGCAACAAGCTCAAGAGGTTTTTTATACTCAGTTTGATAGTCCGAAAATGATAGCTTGTGGCTTTTGCCAAATTGACAATAGGTACAAATATTTGGTACTACACAATCATCAAAGGAATTTTTTTTTCAAAAAGAATTTTCTTTACAATCTTTTCATTAGAGTGGCCCAACTTATTATGCCAGTGATTAAAAGTATTCTTATTACTGCTATTTTCAGTAATTCAAAAAGAATTACATCAACTATTTTTACTGACAGGTTTTTTACTTTTAACAAAATTGAACTTATAGTCCTTTGTTAGCTTCACCTTGCAAAATAGTTTCTTTTGTTATAATGTCTCTAAATAAAAAATAATTAGGATAAAATTCAAAGAGTCCATTGTTGTCACTGGCGAATTTTGACACGCCAGTCAGGTTTTTTCTAATCTTGGGTACCCTTACAAGATTGTTTAGGAATAATTGCCTTTTTCCTTTTTCCTTTGATGTGAGCATTACCAATATTGTGATTATTAATACATTTACAATTTCCTAAAGATATTAACTAATTACCTTGGTAGTCTCTGTTACTAAGATTAAAATTCTCCAAGCTACTAGTAATGTAGTTAGTTGCACCTGAGTCGAGATACCATGCACTATCTTGAATGTGGTCTATTTTAGCTACCTCGTCTAGTTGGCAATTGTTGATATTAATTCTCTTTTTCGCATCATCTTGAGTTTGACTTAAATTTGCACCTAGGTTAGAATTTCTTTGATTGTTGGAGCTTTGACCAGGAGTGTAGTTTTGATTGAACCTAAAGTAACATTTAGCAGCAGTGTGTCATATCTTTTCACAGATTTGACACTTGGGTCTAGAATTATTTCTACCTCTGCCTCTTCCTCTACTGTTGAATCCACCTCTTTGACTGTTCTGATAGGTTGTTTGATAATCTATGTTCTTGTTTTTGTAGTTGGTTGTAAATTTGACAATCAATTTTGGATCTTGTGGTCTTTTATGCTCAATTCTTGCTTCATGTGCGAATAAAATTGAGTGTACAGACTGCATACCTAAAGTGGTTTTCTTTGACGATAGAATGGCAACAACAACCATGTATTCGTCTACAAGACCATTTAAGTTTATCATAACTTATTCAGTTTCCAGTGTGTGGTGTCCAGTAGCTTCAAAAGGCTGTATAGTTTCTTGATTTTGGGCAAGTAGTCCCTCATTTGGTCACTTCCTTTCTTTATATTGTGTAATTCTCTTATGTAAATGCATTATTTTTGCTATAGATTGTGTACTAAAAACTCTTTGCACAATTTCCCAAATTTCATGTGTTGATTTACATCCTATGACTTGTGGAAGTAAATTGGTACTAACTGAGGATAATAGCTAAGAACTTATTGGCCTATCTTTTCTGAAATACTTGGTGTATTCATCATCCTAACAATTCTATTTTCAGCATCAGTGATAAACTTTAGGGGGATTTGCATGGTTCCATTGATAAAACCTTCAAGGCCATAGCCTTAAATTACAGTTTCTACCTACAACCTCCATAGAAGATAATTATCTTCTTCAAGATGGTCCGTGACGAGTTAACTCTAAGGGCTAATGAGGAGTATCTTGATGCTGGCAATTTCAAATGTGAGATCAGGATGTACAGATCCTCCATTAGCAGAAGTTGTTGATGCATTATCATCAACCATGATTGCAGAGGAATGGGATATAAGAAACTGAAGGAAATCTTAGAGAGCTGCCAGGATTCTTTAGAAAAAGTGACGAGGAAGCAGATGCAACCAGATCAATAATGATACTAGGATGGCACTGCAACATGTTTTTCTGATTTTTCAAAGAGTTTGAATTTGCCTGGAGTGGCTTTCTTGATTTCTCAGAGTGATTCTAACACTTGAGACAGTGTGCAGACAGATTTAATGAATGGATCTTTGTTGAGGTGCAATGTTTTCGGTATTAGAGTTGCTCACACTACCCAAATGATGATAATATATTCTGATGGGAGTGAAACATAAGAAAACTACAGCGAGAAACTAAAGGCAGCAGATACTTAAACTTTATTGATGAGATTCTTGAAGGAATTGAAATAAGTTGTTAAGCGAACAACTCTAATACTAAGAAGAAGTTTAGAGAAGATACATCAATGCAAGAAGAACAAGGATTGAGCGAGTATTGAATTGATCTAAATTTTCTTTATTCAATTATGTAAATGAATTGTTGTGTGTATATATATATATATATATATATATATATATACACAGCTATTAGCAAATAATGTAATAAGGTTGAGTTGGGCTGTTAGGAAATACAGGCCCAATAACTGAAAAGGAAATAATAATGCTACACAATAGTTCACACGTTACACAACACGTTATTTCTTTCAAGAATGACAACTATGTGTTGAATAGTGAGATATATGTTACTTTTTAGGTGAATATATTGATCACTTTAAGTTATGAAAGTACAACCTTATCTATTCACTATATAATTATGTGTGCTATTGTTTGACTTTTGAACAATGATAGAAATATACAAGCAATTGAATAGTGATAGTAAAAAAAAAATCATTTTTAATTATTAGTTTTTAGTAGATATTTTACATGTATGCATGAAATATACTTCAAACAAACAAATTTAGGATAGATGAATGTATGTTTTTTTTTTTATTCGTAGGTAGTTCGTACGTATGAACGAGAAGTATTTCGGATAAATACATTGTAAACAAAGTTAAGAGTAATATTGTCAAAGTAATACATGTTTTGACAAATCAATTTTCTCCTCAGCATTGAATCAAACAATATTAGTTTATTTAGCATTCAAAATTCAATTCTTATCATTCAACGTTCAGTATCCAGCATTCAATTTCAAACAAACGTAGCCGTACATTTTGGAAACTAAAAGCTAATTTGGAATAATATTTTTTGAGGCTTGGTGATTTAAGCAATTGACATTAGTTGTGTGTGTGTGTGTGTGTTTTTTTTTTTTGGGTGGGGGTTGTAGTTTATTTAGCATTCAAAATTCAATTCTTATCATTCAACGTTCAATATCCAGCATTCAATTTCAAACAAACGTAGCCGTACATTTTGGAAACTAAAAGCTAATTTGGAATAATATTTTTTGAGGCTTGGTGATTTAAGCAATTGACATTAGTTGTGTTTTTTTTTCCGGTGGGGGTTGGGCAGGGTACAAAATTAGACACTAACTAGATTTTGTCAAAACATGTAACGTGCCCTACCTGCACAGCAAGAAGGCCATAGTTCAACCAACATGATGTTCTAATTACTTGAATTACAATAGGTAAGTATGTGCCGATATATATAGAAGGTTTTGTAGAGCTTTTGCAATATGGGACTAAAACTGTTAAGTTTTTGGCCTTAGCTCAATGTTTGAGCTAGATCCGCCACTGGTTGGGGGATTGGGGGCAAATAAAATCACATGTACCCAAAATTATCTGTCCCTCTGTACCCAATCAATCAGCAACCCCTGAATTCCACCTTTTTGCAATTAAACCCTCTTTTTTCATTTGACTTAACTGTAAAAAAGTAAAAGTTAGAGATTCTGATTGGTTGGGTATTGGGGACAGACAATTTTGGGTACAGAGGACTAGCTAGCTCTCATTGGGGGAGGAGGAAGAGGGTTTGTTTAGAGGTTGATTCTGGACAAATATTTGTTTGCATGTATTGTTCAAGTTATGATACTTCATCATTTATCTTATACCATAAATTATGCCCATATATTTATACTTGATGCTTCATACCATTTTACTGTAGACTTCACAAAGTAATTATCATATTAAAAGATATCAAACACCATCTTTATGAGAGCCTTTAGGTCCATCTTATCATAACTTATTCAGGTAAGTGATTCAAGCTTTTTCTAGACGTGCATTTCTTCTTCTTTCCAGTTGTTCAAAAAAGCTACCATCAAAAACTCCTCTGATTGTTTCTCTTCTCAATAGTCCATCTTCATCTTTCCCTATGATGTAAACAAGCCACCACTCTGCTCGGCCAATAATCCTTCTCACATTACCATTCATCAAAACAAACAAAAAGCAGTTCAGATTTTTGCTAATTTATACAGGGTTCATATTACTCTTTTGTTGTAAGCAAATGCTCAAATATAACTGCTAAAAAGAGCTTGAAAAATAATTAGTAGTGTGCTAACCATCCTACTAGATCTCCGTAGTTAGCATCGCCTCGTATCATTGTATTTAACTCATGCCATGTCAGTGCATTGGGATAAGCTAATGCGTACTTACTGAATATCGCATCAAATTTTGAAGGATCAAACCTGTGAAAAAAATTAGTAGATGTTATCGTTGCTATTTAATTTCTTTGGTCTAATGGATAGGTTTTAATACAAGAGATAACCTTCCTTCTGTATCATAAGATTCAGTATCACTACCACGCTTGCCTTTGTGAATGTTCTTGATGTGAATCGGTAGCAACGGCGAAGGTAGCCACCCCTACATGCAACTTTAGTTCGTTAAAGTTCTATTCACTGATTATACAAGCATAATTTAAAGTGAATAGTTTTCACCTCTTGGGTTGTATAACTAAATAAAGTGGCAAACCAAAAGGCAATGAAAAGTGACAGTATGATACCAAACCCCATTGCTCTACTGCCTTAAAAGAAAAAAAGAAAAAAACATAACATATATCTTATAAATGGGGAGAAGAAGGAGGGGGGATAAAAAGGGTAATATCTTGAATTAAGTTGCTTGCCTTCAAAAGTTTCCCAAGGATAAATCTTTCCATCACCATTCCTATCAAAGAAGGCGACATGCTGCTGCAGAACGCTCATGTTTTTGTTGTCTCTTCCTTCTGTTCCATTTGGATGTGCACAATCCACTGCCACTAGCGCCCGCGCTAAATCTGCATTGAAAGAGGGGAGGAAAAAAGCAAAGAAAGAAGAAGAAAAGGAGAAAGACAAAGAACACACATTTACATAAGCACAACAAACGATACAGATTCTCAAAATTCAATGTCAAATGAAGGGAAATTTACAAGGTTTTTCAATCTCCTTCTCGAGGTAGGTATTAAGTTGACGCTTTCCAGTAACTGGAGCTTTCGCGGCATATGTTTCAAGAGAGCAATTGTTATCTTTTAGCTTCATTGCAGAAACTTATCACAGTAAGTGTTATAACTTATTACATTTCATGCATCGTTTCTTCTTTTTATACAGAGAACTCAAGCTAGTCATGAACATTTCATGTAAGCTTGCATGTTTTAATTACATTGCACGCAACTTATTCATGCATTCCAAATGAATATGTTAAGTAGCAATTATAACAATTATTTTATATACTAATAGTTATGTTGCACGCGCAAACTTTGATCCAATCATGGATCTTCAAAAATACGCTTATGTGTCCTTTGTTGGAATTTAAGAGGAGGAGGATAACTATTTTTTTTTTTTTTTTTTTTTTTTTTGCAAATACTTCTTACAGTATTTCTTGCATTACTTGCCTTGACTTACAACAAAATATGACAACCCTTATATAATAGACTAGACACACCCTTACACATACTAATAGACACCGATTGATTAATAGACACAACATTAAACGAAGCGACATGACACTTAAACTAATAGATACAACAAATTACGAGAGAATAATAAATTGGGTTTACTTTCCAACATCCCCCCTTTAACCCAATTCTTTAATCATTTTTTCTTCAAACTTCAAAAACTACAGAGAACATCTTGGCTTCAATTGATTTATATCATACGTGTTTGGGTTTACACTCAACGATTTCTTCATTCCTTAAAGCATCATTTTCTGCAATGATCAAAGTCATAACACTCTCCTTCAGAATTTGTTTTCCCTGATCAACATTGGTGCCTTCCAAATGAACCACTACAGGAACCTTCAATTGAACCTCTTTAGCAGCATTGACAATTCCACTTTCTATGACCTCACACTTCATGATTCCTCCAAAAATATTGACCAATATTGCCTTGACTTTGTCATCCAATGTCAAAATTTTGAAAGCTTCGACAACCTGATTTTCTGATGCATTACCACCAACATCTAGGAAGTTAGCAGGCGTTCCACCGCGCAATTTCATAATGTCCATGGTAGCCATTGCAAGTCCAGCATCATTGACCATGCATCCGATTTCTCCATCAAGGCCAATATAGTTCAAGTCAGCTTTGACAATATGCACTCTGCCTTTAAATCCATTTTTGAAGGTTCTCAAACCTCTACGGCCAGCAAGAATTTGACTTTTCACTACAATCTCCTTTTCATCGGGAAAAATCTCCTTAACCGCTTTCTTGATCTCTTCAAAGGATGAGACAGCTACACCTCTTGAAACATTAATTTCATGTTTGCTCATCAGATCAGCTCCCTGATACTCCTGAATATTGAGACGGTGAACCTGTTGTTGCTGCCATTTTTCGGCTACTCGCATCTTGGAACTATCAGGCTCATTTTTCAATATCAGCGGTTGTACTTTTACAGTTGAATCTGGCCCATTAACTGTAGTTTTAGCAATTTGATCTTCCTCGATGGTGTGACCAATCTCCATTGACTTTTCACCAGACTTTGAATCCGCAGCAAGTGTTTCATCCTCTTTTTCTTCACTCTCAATATCTTCATTTTCAACTCCTTTGTTTTTGTCCTCTTCTTTCGCTTCTTCGACCTTCTCTTCATCTTCTTCTTCTTTATTCTCCATCACATTCCTACCATAAGCCTCCTTCAATAAATTCCACGAATCTTTTGCTGTTTTTTCTCCAATAATATGGTTGAAAGCTTCTTCATCAATGTTCTCACTCATTGCAGCTTGTGCACAACGATCTTTCCATCTCAACTTTGTGAATGCCTCACTCTCTTTCTTCGTCATATTTTTGACGTCTTTTGGCCATTCGTAGCCACTTTCAACGATCTCTCTAAGCTCTTTAGAGATCAACTCTTCTTTCTTTTTATCACTCCACTCTTTGATATTTTCTTTTGTGAGAACAAACGGTGAGAAAAATAGCATTGCCATAATTTCAACCTGGCTCCAATACCAATTGTTGGAATTTAAGAGGATGAGGATAACTAAATTTTTTTTTTGCAAATACTTCTTACAATATTTCTTGCATTACTTGCCTTGACTTACAACAAAATATGACAACCCTTATATAGTAGACTAGACACACCCTTACACATACTAATAGACACCGATTGATTAATAGACACAACATTAAACGAAGCGACATGACACTTAAACTAATAGACACAACAAATTACGAGAGAATAATAAATTGGGTTTACTTTCCAACATCCTTAGCCTAATAAACCACTTAAAAATAAGATCTAACGGCTAAACATTTTTTCAAATTCAAACTGAATTTCTACACATATTAATATATCTTAATATCATTTAAAAATAAGGTTTAACAAATACACATTATTTGCATCATTGTTCTTTATTAATGAACAATGCAAATAAAAATAAAAGCTAATGTTCCTATTAGTAGTTGTCTTGCAGGGACAAACCATTGATTTGACAATGAATCTCCAATAATACCATGGCATGCCTTAGCTTAAATAAATCACTAAAAATAAGATCTAACAACTTAATATTTTTACAAATTCAAACCATGTTTCCAGACATATTATCAAATCTTTACATAATTTAAGATTTAACAAACACATTTTCTACATCATCTTTTATTAAATAACACAAATAAAAATTAAAATTAACAAAAATAGAAATGAAAACTAATATTATTTTTTTGGAAAATATATTTGAATACAAAATCGTGACATAAAATGAAATACATAAATTGTGGACAATTGTATCTCCCACTAATTTGAATCTTTCAAATAAAGACAAACATATCCAACGGTCCACAATTTATGCATTTAATTTTGGGTTAACATTTTGTGTTCAAATACATGCTTCATTTTTTAAATATTACAACTTAGACATAAAAATTCAAATTAATTACACATGATTTCAACGTAAAAATATAATCAAAGATATATGCAAATCATTTTTCTTTTGAATGCGTTAAACTAACACATGACATGATCGTGCATGAAGCGCGTGTCATAACGCTCGTATCACATTAAGAAAATAGAATACAAGAAAAAAAATCATTCAAACATTTATTTTCCATTTTTTTTTCCCAGTCAAGTCATCTACTCATGCAGAAACAGGCAACTAAGTACATCTCTCTCTAGTAAATAAATCCATGTGGATGGATTATCTATAGGAGATCATAATTATTGCTTTTTCTGACTATTTCTTTTTTTGGTTATTGTCCACAAAACTGAATGCAGCTCGCGGAAGCTTTATGTGTTCTTGCATGTAGACGGCGTCGCACTAATCTATCTAATGCTTCTTTCATCCATATATGTTCACATCCTTCATTTGCTTCCTTTACAGAAACCTGGTAACAAATAATTCACACAATATTTAGATGAGTATTTATTGTAAGTAAATATTTGAATGCACAATTTACACATAATATGTAACACAATCAGTAGCCTCTGGATCAAAGTAGTTTTGGATAATAATAATAATACGTATCCTCAAACCACATGTCATTTACTCTACTAAATCACAACCAATGGTTGGTTTATTCTTAATTAGAGTGTAACTACTAATCTAAATTAGAGTGGATGTCTTTTTAGTGAGACGCATGGGAACATGAAATTTGGAGACGGTGTTTCACTTCAAATAACTGCTGTGTCTTGAAGATTTCTTAAAATGTGAAAATTTGCACATAAAATAATTCTCCAAATTAGGTATTTATATTTTAGCATCTCTTATGTCACCAAAGTATACTAAAATGCATCAACTGTTTTTTATTTCAACAACTATCTTCTACTGTACTCAAGAAGTTCTAACTCAGGTGGTTAGAGTTAATGCGTTAAACAATGCTTTTAGAAGACATGGGGTCGAGGTCATGAGTAGTCTGCTTGAATCAATTATCACTCTGTTATAAAAAAAAGACCATCTTCTACCCTAAGGTCGAATAAATTGGAGAACCATGCTATATATGTTTTACCGCTGGATTCAATATCTTCTAATATACTAAGGTAATGCTGCTATTACTAGTTACTTACCCATCTTCTTTTGCGAACTTCCATCTCAGGCCAAACAGCTAACTCATTAGTCACATTTAAAGGAAACATGACAACTTCGTGCACCTTTTCCTGTGTTTTACTTTGGTACTTCCATTTACCAAGTCGTCTTTCTAATTTTCCTTGCACTCCAGCTTCTTCTATTGCCTCCCTTAACGCTGCTTCTTTAATGCTTTCATTTGTTTCCCAACCTCCCTATTTTAATAACATATTAACGCACATTTATTCAGATCATTGTTGATTAAGAGAGTAGATGCACATATAGTAAGTCATCGCAGTACAGTAGAAAGATTCAAATTTGAGATTGCAAATGTGTTATATGTTCGATCTACTCTACCAGTTTACAGATCATGCGAATGTAATAACGATATAATACAACAAAAATTGTTTTGATTTTAATCCAACCATATGTTTTAAAGTTGATATTTGTTGAAATAAATTAAGATGATAAAAAGAAAAAGACAAAATTCATGCACTACCGAAATGCCATTCTTCCACCACACAAATATTCGAGCAAACTGTGCATAGTTATGTTATTTTAAAACTTAGAACATACAGTTGTCACTTTTAATCAAAATGATTCTTACACACACATTAGGAATATGGAATCGGCTACCTTCATGTAGGTTTTGGTGGCCTATAGTTGATCGAATCAATCATCAGTTGAACTTGAAATACATCTTTCTAGTTTATATATTACTTGAAATGAATTTATGCCTTGTATTGTGGGCTGTTTATCACCAAATAAGTTACCACATCAAGGGCAACCAAAAAAAAAAAGGACCACTATGCAATAATAATTGGCCGAACATTGAAGCATAGTCATATAAAACCTTTCATAAAGTAATTGAATTGCAGGAGTAAGAACTTGAGCATATTTGCTGAGTCCTTTTAAAACACACAATGGTCACTTTTGTTATATAATACATTCCAGTCAATAGCCCTCAGTAGATAAAAAATGGGTATTTGCTATCTATCATGAGTGCATTTTTTAATGATAAATGCGCTTTTAGCAGTAGTCAAAAGTGTTTCTGAGTTTTAATCCCTTCCCTAAAAAGACGTGTTATGTCCAACAAAAAGTTAAAAAAATTTGAGTTAACAAATGATAGTGAATTACTTCCGTTGGAAAAGGTTCTTTCGTGCTGGTAAAAAAGAGTTGATCCACGTAATGCATGGAAAGTTTCAAATAATAGGATATATCCAAAGCTATAAAATACGACCATTTCCAAATTAATTGATTTTGAAAGGAAATAACAAGGAAACATTATCAGTTGACGAGTACAGCACTAGTTGGCAGCCACAACAATTTCCTGCTTTCACCGGCCAAAGGAGCTAGCTCAAAGGCAGGCTCTCGCTTTTTCATTTTCCTCTTTCCGAATACTTAGATATTAGTATATATTAGTGCTACAAGTTTTATCTAGTATATAGCGTGCTAAATGACAATATATGTCCAAATATTCGAATCATGCTATTAAGTTTTGAATATATGGTTGGCATCAAAGTCGGATTGCCTAACCACAATGGTATTGTGCAAACATAGACAATTCCACGACATACATATGTTATGTAGTTTCATACTTTAATGTATAGGAAATTGGCAGAAGATCATGTTAAAGCATTCAAACATAGGCAGTTCAACAAAATTACCAAGCACTCTCACACACACACCCCAATGAAGACTAGTTAGATTGTGAGATCAAAAAATAAGTAATGACAAAAATATATGGCTAGAATATTCTCATTTTCTTCTTGTGCCACTAGTGGATTTAGGGCGTTTGAGAATGGAAAAAAAAAAAAAAAAAAAAAAAACAATTTCTCCTAATGTTCTAGCGATGAGTAAAAGAAATTGATTATTCTTTTCTTGAAAAGAAAATATTTAAAAGCTACAAACAGTTTTTAGAAAATCATTCATAATGTTAAACAATTTTCAAATCTCGTATAAATGATTTTTTAATAAAACCGTTTATAAAATTATTACTATCAAACCACATGAAACAGTGTTTTAAAGTCCGTTCAACATAAATAAATTTTAAAAACCGTTTAGGGTGTCCATACTCTAGAAAAAAAAGAAGGGGGAAGTTCTTCCCACTTTTATCCATCTTTACCCTCAAGCATGCCAGCGTCACAAAGGAGAATTTCTTTTCTTTGCAAAGTGATGCTGCGGATGCTCTTACTTTCTTTAGTGATGGGGATAAGTAGGAAAATATATCGAACGGAAGACATAAAATGGTTTCTGTACCTTTGGGAACATCATCCCATAACCTTTCTGGGAACTGACAACCAAAACTTCAATGTCATGAAGGGGATCACCGTCACATTGCTCATCGATATTGACTTTATATGGAATACACCTGTTGATAATAATAATAATAATAAATCAACAACTACTTTCCGATTCTAAGTTGGTGCATCAGTAGATTATCAACCAACTACAAGAATAGTTGAGCTTTAAAAAACTATAATAATAATATAAAAAAACACTCAACGATAAGGTATGTGCTTGGTAAATATTAGACACCAAACCAAAATTGTGGTGAATTGGTTAAGGGAGGAGTACTAAATCAAAGGAAAACAAACAATCAACACAGATATAAACTAATCAAGCAATTATCTTCAAACCAAATAAATGAAGCATACACTTATACGCTTGGGATTTAGTTTTCCAATGAGGAACCCTATCATCTTATGAGAGGAAGAACAAAGAATCAAGTACTAATTAGCCGTACAAATTTCTAACCTTACATCAGATTCGTGCATGAAACAAAAGCCTAATTGAAACGCATCAAATATCAAACGTCGAATGCATGAATCACCCAAATCAATGTAACCACATCGTGTTTACATCTTCACCAAAAAATCATTAACAAATCAAAAATTCGATAGACGTAACAATGGTAATTTAGGTATATACCCGACAACAAGACGACGGCCATTGTCGCTGTAACGCTGTAATTGTCTTCCTTGTCGTGAGACCAGAGCTACCATTTTCCCCTTCTTCGCCAAAAAAATTCTTCACAAATTGCTAATATTCGAGTGTATTTTTATCCCGAAATCGTTAATATTCGAATAAAATTTCCAGAATAAACAAAAATTATCAAAGAAGGCCTTTAATCAAACAGCAATGGGATGAAAACTCATAATTTGCAGGTCTGGATTATGAATGATTTTTCTAGTTGTAATACCAGTCCGAGGCTATTTATAGAAAGAACAATGCTATGTGCGCAAAAACAAGAAGAATCCCAGAGGCACCTAATTTTTATCTCTAAGACGTTATTGCGGCAGATATGGGCATTTCGGTAAATGCAACTGTATATTTATTTTTTTATTTTATGGTCACAAATTCGGACGACCGTTATATGTAATTAAAATGTTGATTACAAATCGTTACGGTAGTGCCATAAGTTGATGAATTTTACCAGTAACTTTGTAGGTTACGTGTCTAGCTCTACAGAAGTCTTATATGTTATTTTCTAATAGGCTTGGGATAAGGGAACGGGGAAGATGAGGGTGTGTGTGTGAGAACCTATATGTGCGTGTAGTTTTTGATAAAATCTTTAATCCTCCCCAAAATTCATGATTTATACGGAACAAATTTTCTAAAAATTTAAAAGATCTTATAAATTTTACATTATGAACTCTCCAATACCATGTGAATCACTTGAAACATATGAAGTGTATAACTAACCCAATAACGAAAGTTTCGTAAGGGGACTCGAGCAGGCTACCATGAGACAAAATATCTTCTTTCTAAAAGAGATTCAATTCGAAATTATTATATGTCCAAGGTCCAATATTGAAATCATTTCAAATATTTTCCCTTGCTTTGCCCGTGTCAACAAATAATTCGAAATACCTCGACTTTTTCAAAACAGGTCCGAGTTAAATAGCAATGATTCGAAGCACTTCTTTTTACATTACACTATATATGTGTATATATATATATATATATATATATATATATATATATATATATATATATATATATACGAAAAGTCTATTTAGACATAATTTTTTTTAAACAATTGATCTACACCGTTGGATCATCCCTGAATTCCACTGCTCTACGTAAAGATAAAAAGATCTAACAGTCAAAGCTTTATGTCTCTATGTTTATGTTTAATTTTGTGTCCATATAGTCTCCCCCAATATATATATATATATATATATATATATATATATATATATATATATATATATATATATAGGGAAACTCTATTTAGACACAAAATGAGGTCACAAAATTGCACACAATAAATCTCAATCATTGGATTCTCCCATGAATTACACTCTCCACATAAAGACAAACAAAATCCAACGGTGGAGGTTTTGTGTCTCTCTCTTTGTGTTTAGCTTTGTAACCAAATAGTCAGCCCTATATATATATATATTGAAAATTATATATATATATATATATATATTGAAATTTGGTACACTTTATTAACTTCAAAGAAAATTACATAATCAGGTTAGCATACTAACCTGAATTACAGACGAAATGTAACACCCCGGATTTTTGAATAATCGAATTAACTAAATTAAAGAATAATTAATCTCAGACGTGAGAATTATGGGGATTGGGTGGCTCCATTGTGTTCGTCTCGGAATTCTAGTGAAGATAGAGTCCGAGTTTGCGGGAAACGAGTACCGAATGAAAGAGTTATGGACGAACGAAGTTTGGTGGCAAAGTAAAGAAAAAAAATGCACTGGCGCACTTGGGAAGTGCGCCAGTACATATTAACACTGGCGCACCTGCCAAGTGCGCCCAGGCCGAGGCAGAAGCCTGCACAGCTTTCTGGTTCAGGCTGACCCGTGTTGTTGAGTCCATTCTGACTCCTTGCTGAGTCATTAGGGCTGACTCATCACCCTATCATTATTGAATGGTTTTGATTAACCCTAAGAACATCCGACGACTTAAATTAATTCATAACTCTATAAAAAGACCCATAGACTCAAACCCTAAATCAGAATTAAAACTAAACCTATGGCCGTCATGCTGTTGTCTTGAACCCTAGAGCAGCCGCCACCCAAAATAAAGAGGAAGAACAATAACCAAATCAGAACTATTCAACCCTAACAACGATTCTTCATCAAAGGAGCGCTAATTCAACTCCAGAAATCAGAATTCAGAACTCAAGACTGGTTTTGAGTTGTGAGTTCGATAGTTTTAGCAAAATAATTAGTAATTTAATTAGATTAAGTTATAACGTGGATTGTATGGATGTGATATGAAGTATTGATTGCATGTTGTAATTATGTTGTAGGATTATGATTGAAATATCTATGATGTTATGTTGTGATGCAAAGTTATCTTGCTATCATCCATGTTGTAATTTTATATATAATCAAATCGTCATGTTTCTTATGCTAGTTTGTGATATTGATCCATATGATAAATCATATGTAGGAAAGTTTAGATGTTGATTCAAACATGAACCATATACAAGTTTGGGTAGAATTATATGTGACCTTACATGATTATGGCACCTAGTTTATGTGAGAATTTAATTGAAAGTTAGGCTATGACATGATACTTTACATGTTAGATATTAGCTTACACCATTGTTGCGATGTATAAATCACATATGTGAATTTATGAGTTGGATATGAATCATGTTATGTTATTACCTATGCAAGTTTACCCCTTTTAGATATAGGTCTATGACATATGTTGTCTATGCAAGTTTGTGACCATTATTTCATCAAGTTCACACCTTTAGATTTGGATCTATGTTATACATGATGTTTATGCAAGTTTGTGGCCATTTTCCCATCAAGTTCACACCTTTAAATTTGGAACCATGACATATGTTGTTATGCAAGATGTAATCTTGGCCTATGCAAGTTTTAGATGTAGAACATCATTCACATATTGTGAAGACCCGTAACTTCCCCGTAAAGGAAAGCACGGATAGTTCGAGAACAAGCCACAAATCAGAACGCAGACGGAAGAACATTTCATTGTTATTACAACAATTCCATCAGATACAAGAATATACAGAGTATAAATGAATATTACACAGAAATATCAGAGATTTAAATTACATTTAAATACATAGCAGCGGAAAATAATACAATACACAACTAGAAAGAGATATACAGATACAAAGCTTTCCGGATATCGTTCCAGCTGTAAACCAGGATCCTGTGAATATAAATCTGCAAAACCAAAACTACTAGCTGCCCGTGTCAAAATAAGGGCACCCAGAGTTTAGGTTAAAACAATAAACTCCAGGTCAGTCATGGGACTGGTGTGAGAACTAAAATAGTTATAAATCTTTGTTTTTAAAGTTAGGTAAATCAAGGGACCACGCCGTATAACACGGAACGGGTTTCCTCCCAAGAATACCAGTTGTAACACCCCGCCTCCGCTAGGGTCACTCACAAAGGAATGCACTAGCTTTAGAGGGGCATTATTGGTAAACATGCACAGAAGTATCACAAGACAGAACATATAAAATAGCGGAAGTAAAATCGAACTTTCATAAACATTAATAATTAAGGTCTAAAGCCTTTTACATCAGAGTACATCAAAACCTGTCTTGCAATAATAAAGAAGCATAAAAACCTTTTCATAAATTGTTCCCCAAAATAAAGCGGTGAAGCAGCCATAGCCAAGAGAAGACCAAGCTATACATCAAGCTATACATGATGACCTTCAAGCATAAGAGGCCCGAACTAAACAACATCATTTCCTCCCAGAAACCTGGGGGGGAAACGGAAGACAAAGAGGCGAAAGAAAACGGGGTCAGTCATAAAGACTGGTAAGTCCTATCTACTCCCAGTATAAAAACAGGTAAAGGTAACATGACATGCATAAACTGAAAGTAAACATAAGGATGACTACAAGATAGATAAACTAAACCAGGGTAACTGGCTGAACTACTGTAGCAAGGTAAACTAAGATGTCGTGATAAACTACGGTGTCGTGATAAATCAAGGTATCACATCGTCGGGTTTCTATCAAGTATACTATCCCAAGGTATCTATCATGTCTAACATCCCCCGGTGTCTATTATGTATATTTTTCCTGGTTCTAACATGTATATTTGCTCTGCACCTCTCGTACTAGTATCCCAACTGTATTACGTGTTATCCGTGAATGACCCGTACTCAAAAGTCGTGTAATGGTCCCTGTCAACCTAATATGCCGCATATATAGGTTACTCAACTCATATGTTTCTTTCCATGTATAAGTTCAGTTCTTTGCCGTAGGCTGTACGGGCTTTCCCATGTAAACGGTTTATCCTTGAAGTTGTTTTGGACTGCAACCCTTGATCTAGTTGTGTTTCCTTACCATGAACTATCGCGCGTCCACTTAGGATTTATGCCACCTAGGACCGCTAGGGATTATGCTACCTAATGAACGTTTCCGTGTCTCGGTTTGGGTTTTTGGCCACCTAGGACCACTAGGGATTACGCCACCCGTCAACCGCGCCCTTGATCCCACGTATGTATCGTGAATCGTTTTCCATGTCTAGATGCACATGTTCCCCAATGTGCCATCCGAGTTCCGTGCCAGGGCAAATCAAGAAATACGGAACTCGGTCGGGAGCTTTAAATCGTCTGCCGATGCAGATATCAAGGTCTGTTTTTGTACCCGTGGCTATGGTCCCACGTGACCCCTCCCTCAACTACTGAAAGGCAATCCAAGAAAAATCATGTATAAGAACCACTCCACGGCCCCACTATAGCCCCCTTTCCTACGGGCCAACCTCACCCATGACTCGATAGCAAGCACATGGTCTGTTGGGGGTTCCCTGCCTTTCCGCACGTACACGATTGACTAAAGATGGTAGGTAGTCGGCGATGCGCTATCCAGGGCAAAAACAAGAATCGTCGACTCCACGCTAATCCATCCCAGTCTTTAGGTTGCTCGCATAGCAACCAAGGCATACTCTTGGTCCTTCTAACGCAGACCTTAACCTCTCATGGGCCTAGTATAATTACCTGGCAGCCCACAGAGGGATCCCAAGAATATCCTCACGTCCCCCGAAGCTTCCACTTCGGCACCCAGTGCGCTGGAGCTTTTATCCAAGTCAGATAACTTGCTCCCCCTCGTATACTAAGCGATGACCTACCGTATCAGGTTACTCATCGTTTTGAGAATTAGTCCTATGTCCTTAGCTAAGAATTATTACTTAGTTACCCTTAACTAAGGTTTACCACTTAGCTTCCTTTCCCGTTATCCTTGATTAACCACGGTTTTCTACCTAGTTCTTCTAGCTAGGGTTTGTCTATTGGGTTAAGTGTTATCATTCAAGTCCATGACTTAACCCGCCCACGAATCACGTCAAAGATTGGCTAAGTATTTAAGTTCAAGACTTAGTCCCACAAGTTGGTTAAGTGTACCCAGAGGCTCATGACTTAACCCTATCAAGTCAAATTGGTCAAGTACTAGCTTACCTTAATCCTATCGGATTATCTTGCTAGATCGATTAAGCATAGATTATCTTAATCCCATCAAATTATCGAGTCGGATTGGTTAAGTATAGGTTGGCTTAACCCCATCCTCTAATCGTACTACAATGGTTAAGTATATTCTAAAAAGGTCTTGTGACTTAACCTTATCAGGTCCGCGTATTAGATTGGTTAAGTGTAAGTTACTTAACCCCATCAAATCATCATGTATAATTGGTTAAGTATAAGTTGCTTAACCCCATTAAATTATCACGTTAAGTTGGTTAAGTATTGGTTACTTAACCTCATTGAATTACCGAGTTTAAATTGGTTAAGTGTTTAACTTAACCCCATCGAATTACCGTGGTTAGATTAGTTAAGTGTGGGTTACTTAACCCCATCTAATTACCGTGTCGGATTAGTTAAGCGTAAATTACTTAACCCCATCCCCTAATCATCTTGTATGGTTAAGTGTCATTAAGAAAACTTACTTAACCTTGCCAAATTATCATGTTGGATTGATTAAGTGTTGGTTAACTTAATCCCCGTCCACTAGTCGTATAAAAATGGTTAAGCGTCATTAGGCAAATCAAATCACTTAACCTACCCAACCTTGTTATGTTTTGTTAAGTATCATTAGCCTAACCAATTTACTTAACCCATTTACCCATGTCATATTTGGTTAAGAGTCATTAATCAAATTAACTTAACCCTATCATGTGGCATTAATTACTTAATGCACCCCAACCTCTCACATTAGACTTTGTTGTGGTTACTAGTTAAGCCGGTCGGTTCCGGGTAGCTTTACACCACAACTTGGTCTAACCTCGGGTTCAAGCACAACATGACCAACTTCTCACATTGGGTCCTATTGTTTGCAACTACTAGTTAGGCCGGTAGGTTCCGGGTAGTTTTACGTTGCAAACTCAACCCAACCTCGAGTTGGCCACTTTCATGTTTAGTCTTGTGTCATGTTCATAGTCAAGTTTTCAAGAAATTGGGTAGACCTAACTTAATAGGTAAATTCCCAATGGGTAGACCTAACTTAATAGGTAAATTCCCAAGCTTATGTTTTTATGCATACTTACATGTCAACTTCCATGTTATATTTCAAGTCATGTTTTCAAGTATAAACACATGTCATATTTAACGTTACATGTTGCATTTACCCAAGTCATATTCATGTCATTATGTTTCCCCATAATGTGACCCCAACGCTTTTTAAACTAGCATATACGTTTGCAACAACGTGATGGATTAAAAGAAGAGACTTGGCAAAGGAATGACAAAAATGGGTATTAAGCCACAAGTTAATCATGGTGGCAAATGAGGCACAAATGTGTTCATTAGCTTGCATGTTACATTCTTAAGCCTCAAAAACATGCATCAACCCAAACTTGGTACATAAGCGAATCATGGTGACAAAAGACATGGAATGATGGCTAGAAACTCGCATATATCATCATATAAGGATTATGACTTCATATGCAAGTTGACATAATGATTATGAAGGTTCTCATGTTGCATAATGCAACATTTCAACATAAAGGTTGTGGCTTTTTGCTCATAAGATCAAGCTAATGACTTCATAGACTTGCATGACATGATAGCATATATCATCCTCAATGATCAAACCCAAACTTGCAACATGAACATTTAACTTCATAGTTAATATCTAAGAGTAGGGAAGGGCTTACATTGCTATGAAGGCCTAAATCGATTAAACTAAAGCTTGTAATGAAGCCTATGCATGCCATCACCCAAAAACCCAAAGATGGATGCTCCAAATCAACAAATACACCATCTTTATGAACAAAGACCAAAACTTTTGCCTTGAAATCAACTTGAGGAGCTCTCATACTAACATAGGGACTCTCTAATACTCTCATGATCATGAAACCTCTCATGGAAATGAAGTGGAGGCTAGGATAGTTGAGTGGAGGCCATGAGAGTAGAAATTTGGCCATAGTTTAGTTACATGAGTGAATAATGAGGGTTTAGTGGGGGTTAGGGGCTTATTTATAGAAGATTAGGCTAGTTAGGACCCTTAGATTAACCCTAGGACCAACCTGAACCGTCAGATTTCAAACCAGGCCCAAAAACCTAGCCAAGATAGAAAATAGGTGCACCAGGCCAGAATCAGCCGACAGGGCAAGTCGACAGCCCTGTCGACTTGCCTGTCGACATGCCTGTCGACTTGCAAGTCGACAGCCCTGTCGACAGCCAAGTCGACTTGTCTGGGCGGGAATTTTCCCGCCTGGCCCCATCTCTGCATGTTTCGAAATTCAAATTTCCCGAAAACTTCTTTGGGCCTTAACCGGGTCATACGGACTCCGATTTACAAAATTTCGGACTCTATTTCGCGTATTTTTCCGAGACGGACGCAATGGCATAGCCCGTTTTACTTGATTCAGAATTTAAAATTAAATTCTGCCTTGATTCTCGTTTTAACATGTTATCGAAATACGAGTTGTTACATTCTCCCCACCTTTTAGGATTTCGTCCCCGAAATCTCCAAGTTAGGAAGAACATATCCTACCATCCATCATCCATCTACTCAAAACATCATCCACAAGCAATCATTGTCCTTAGATGATTTCTAATGCTATATGAATATATGCAAAACGTGTGTGTACATGTTCCTTAGCTAATGCTAATGATCAGGCCTGAATAATCTTTCTAATGCAAAAATATGTATAGTGCCATGAATCCAACATGTATGCAAATAGTCCTAGCCATATAGATACTATATGCGTGCACAATCATTCATTCATATGCAACAACCACATGATAACACATTCGATTTCATCCATAAACAAGTATAAATACTCGTGCATATGCAATATGAAATGTGACCGAGTCGAGCTAGTATCTAATGTGTATTCGCGCATCCACGAGCAACCACTTGCAACCATAGCAATCATAACATGTTTCAAATACATGTTTACATCCATAGGGTTCTACCTTGGATTCCCTAAAATAGGGTCGAGAAGATAAACAAGACAAACTCCTTATGGGGTTTGTAACAGAAAATAGGACCAAGAGGATGTCCACAAAAGATAGCCTACAAGTAAGCTCTACAGAAAACAGGGATCAAGGATATACTCCCAAAAAGAGATATCATGCGCGTATCTAGTCTTTGACCATCAAAGTCGTATTTCCTTGAGCTCAATTCCATTGTGCCTTGACAGTCCTTTAACTTCGCGATCTCGTAGCTTCTTATTTCCTGTTTCCATAACATGAGCTGGAACTCATTTCTTCGTCGCCTCTAGTTCCACTCGCACACTTAGCGCAAACATGACTGCGTACTCATGATCTCATGCAAGCTTTCCAAAATTCACTAGTGAATCTCGGACCTCGTACCATAAGGTATTCCACGTAGTAGAACTTTCTCTTGAAAGTAAACAGATGCCAACCGGGTTATCAAGTGCACTTACTAGGGTGATTTCCATAACCCATGCATAAGTGAAATAAACCATCCGTCTTATCGGCGAACACCACTCGATCGGGCTTCAAATTTCCATTAAAGGTATCAAGGGATTCTAGGTAACTAATCATGACCGAACCCAAAAGGTTCCACGAGACTTCGAGGGTATTACCAAGGCTAGTCAAGAGTCTAACTACCCTCCTATCAAAACCGAGAGTGGCACCCCTTACTGGATAACCACTTCATCCCTAGAATCCATCCATAACCGAGGCATGTCATTCTCAAATCCAAAACAAGTCATGAATAAATGGACCGATTCTCCACAGGACTTGAGACAAAAATGGGATTCTCTATTACGCTAGTACTTAAGGTGCAGAGACTCAACTATCGAAGCAGACTTAAATGATACGATGATCAAACCAAAGTCCTAACGGGATGATAGAGAAGAAAAGCTAAACCTTTAACAAGATCGTTACCCTCCTTCCGAGGTACCCTAGAAATGGGAGCATACTACTGCCCTCCCGATGATCTTGTCCTTGTCCCATGATACTTAACTATCCGCCCCGTTTCACCATGCCAAAGGTACTCCCTCGTCATGGGTTTCATTGTTCATCTTTCCCTCTCATTCTGGGTTGAGCCATACCAACAAGTTGCTCATCCTTAAACTCGTATCCTTTACCCTTGCTCTTTATTATCCTTTCTTGTAACACGACAATGGGTCTCTCGAGAACCACCTCCATCGTACAGGAAACACCTACGTGGCTAGACAAAGATTAGTCACAGTGAGAACTACTGTGACCACGAATGGAGGAAAGAAAGGAAATGAGATTCAATCAAGGAATCAAAGAATGGTGCTAATGGCTTTTGGGGAATAGCCTTTTTAAAACAAACTTTTCTTGAAAAATGCTTCTTTATAAACGGTTTTCCAAATAGTTTTCAGAAGGTTTTAAAAGCTTTTTCCCAGTCTGGTAACCTTCTGCTCTGATACCAAATGTAACACCCCGCCTCCGCTAGGGTCACTCGCAAAGGAATGCACTAGCTTTAGAGGGGCATTATTGGTAAACATGCACAGAAGTATCACAAGACAGAACATATAAAATAGCGGAAGTAAAATCGAACTTTCATAAACATTAATAATTAAGGTCTAAAGCCTTTTACATCAGAGTACATCAAAACCTGTCTTGCAATAATAAAGAAGCATAAAAACCTTTTCATAAATTGTTCCCCAAAATAAAGCGGTGAAGCAGCCACAGCTAAGAGAAGACCAAGCTATACATCAAGCTATACATGATGACCTTCAAGCATAAGAGGCCCGAACTAAACAACATCATTTCCTCCCTGGAACCTGGGGGGAAACGGAAGACAAAGAGGCGAAAGAAAACGGGGTCAGTCATAAAGACTGGTAAGTCCTATCTACTCCCAGTATAAAAACAGGTAAAGGTAACATGACATGCATAAACTGAAAGTAAACATAAGGATGACTACAAGATAGATAAACTAAACCAGGGTAACTGGCTGAACTACTGTAGCAAGGTAAACTAAGATGTCGTGATAAACTACGGTGTCGTGATAAATCAAGGTATCACATCGTCAGGTTTCTATCAAGTATACTATCCCAAGGTATCTATCCTGTCTAACATCCCCCGGTGTCTATTATGTATATTTTTCCTGGTTCTAACATGTATATTTGCTCTGCACCTCTCGTACTAGTATCCCAACTGTATTACGTGTTATCCGTGAATGACCCTTACTCAAAAGTCGTGTAATGGTCCCTGTCAACCTAATATGCCGCATATATAGGTTACTCAACTCATATGTTTCTTTCCATGTATAAGTTCAGTTCTTTGCCGTAGGCTGTACGCGCTTTCCCATGTAAACGGTTTATCCTTGAAGTTGTTTTGGACTGCAACCCTTGATCTAGTTGTGTTTCCTTACCATGAACTATCGCGCGTCCACTTAGGATTTATGCCACCTAGGACCGCTAGGGATTATGCTACCTAATGAACTTTTCCGTGTCTCGGTTTGGGTTTTTGGCCACCTAGGACCACTAAGGATTACGCCACCCATCAACCGCGCCCTTGATCCCACGTATGTATCGTGAATCGTTTTCCATGTCTAGATGCACATGTTCCCCAATGTGCCATCCGAGTTCCGTGCCAGGGCAAATCAAGAAATACGGAACTCGGTCGGGAGCTTTAAATCGTCTGCCGATGCAGATATCAAGGTCTGTTTTTGTACCCGTGGCTATGGTCCCACGTGACCCCTCCCTCAACTACTGAAAGGCAATCCAAGAAAAATCATGTATAAGAACCACTCCACGACCCCACTATAGCCCCCTTTCCTACGGGCCAACCTCACCCATGACTCGATAGCAAGCACATGGTCTGTTGGGGGTTCCCTGCCTTTCCGCACGTACACGATTGACTAAAGATGGTAGGTAGTCGGCGATGCGCTATCCAGGGAAAAAACAAGAATCGTCGACTCCACGCTAATCCATCCCAGTCTTTAGGTTGCTCGCATAGCAACCAAGGCATACTCTTGTTCCTTCTAACGCAGACCTTAACCTCTCATGGGCCTAGTATAATTACCTGGCAGCCCACAGAGGGATCCCAAGAATATCCTCACGTCCCCCGAAGCTTCCACTTCGGCACCCAGTGCGCTGGAGCTTTTATCCAAGTCAGATAACTTGCTCCCCCTCGTATACTAAGCGATGACCTACCGTATCAGGTTACTCATCGTTTTGAGAATTAGTCCTATGTCCTTAGCTAAGAATTATTACTTAGTTACCCTTAACTAAGGTTTACCACTTAGCTTCCTTTCCCGTTATCCTTGATTAACCACGGTTTTCTACCTAGTTCTTCTAGCTTGGGTTTGTCTATTGGGTTAAGTGTTATCATTCAAGTCCATGACTTAACCCGCCCACGAATCACGTCAAAGATTGGCTAAGTATTTAAGTTCAAGACTTAGTCCCACAAGTTGGTTAAGTGTACCCAGAGGCTCATGACTTAACCCTATCAAGTCAAATTGGTCAAGTACTAGCTTACCTTAATCCTATCGGATTATCTTGCTAGATCGATTAAGCATAGATTATCTTAATCCCATCAAATTATCGAGTCGGATTGGTTAAGTATAGGTTGGCTTAACCCCATCCTCTAATCGTACTACAATGGTTAAGTATATTCTAAAAAGGTCTTGTGACTTAACCTTATCAGGTCTGCGTATTAGATTGGTTAAGTGTAAGTTACTTAACCCCATCAAATCATCATGTATAATTGGTTAAGTATAAGTTGCTTAACCCCATTAAATTATCACGTTAAGTTGGTTAAGTATTGGTTACTTAACCTCATTGAATTACCGAGTTTAAATTGGTTAAGTGTTTAACTTAACCCCATCGAATTACCGTGGTTAGATTAGTTAAGTGTGGGTTACTTAACCCCATCTAATTACCGTGTCGGATTAGTTAAGCGTAAATTACTTAACCCCATCCCCTAATCATCTTGTATGGTTAAGTGTCATTAAGAAAACTTACTTAACCTTGCCAAATTATCATGTTGGATTGATTAAGTGTTGGTTAACTTAATCCCCGTCCACTAGTCGTATAAAAATGGTTAAGCGTCATTAGGCAAATCAAATCACTTAACCTACCCAACCTTGTCATGTTTTGTTAAGTATCATTAGCCTAACCAATTTACTTAACCCATTTACCCATGTCATATTTGGTTAAGAGTCATTAATCAAATTAACTTAACCCTATCATGTGGCATTAATTACTTAATGCACCCCAACCTCTAACATTAGACTTTGTTGTGGTTAGTAGTTAAGCCGGTCGGTTCCGGGTAGCTTTACACCACAACTTGGTCTAACCTCGGGTTCAAGCACAACATGACCAACTTCTCACATTGGGTCCTATTGTTTGCAACTACTAGTTAGGCCAGTCGGTTCCGGGTAGTTTTACGGTGCAAACTCAACCCAACCTCGAGTTGGCCACTTTCATGTTTAGTCTTGTGTCATGTTCATAGTCAAGTTTTCAAGCAATTGGGTAGACCTAACTTAATAGGTAAATTCCCAATGGGTAGACCTAACTTAATAGGTAAATTCCCAAGCTTATGTTTTTATGCATACTTAAATGTCAACTTCCATGTTATATTTCAAGTCATGTTTTCAAGTATAAACACATGTCATATTTAACGTTACATGTTGCATTTACCCAAGTCATATTCATGTCATTATGTTTCCCCATAATGTGACCCCAACGCTTTTTAAACTAGCATATACGTTCGCAACAATGTGATGGATTAAAAGAAGAGACTTGGCAAAGGAATGACAAAAATGGGTATTAAGCCACAAGTTAATCATGGTGGCAAATGAGGCACAAATGTGTTCATTAGCTTGCATGTTACATTCTTAAGCCTCAAAAACATGCATCAACCCAAACTTGGTACATAAGCGAATCATGGTGACAAAAGACATGGAATGATGGCTAGAAACTCGCATATATCATCATATAAGGATTATGACTTCATATGCAAGTTGACATAATGATTATGAAGGTTCTCATGTTGCATAATGCAACATTTCAACATAAAGGTTGTGGCTTTTTGCTCATAAGATCAAGCTAATGACTTCATAGACTTGCATGACATGATAGCATATATCATCCTCAATGATCAAACCCAAACTTGCAACATGAACATTTAACTTCATAGTTAATATCTAAGAGTAGGGAAGGGCTTACATTGCTATGAAGGCCTAAATCGATTAAACTAAAGCTTGTAATGAAGCCTATGCATGCCATCACCCAAAAACCCAAAGATGGATGCTCCAAATCAACAAATACACCATCTTTATGAACAAAGACCAAAACTTTTGCCTTGAAATCAACTTGAGGAGCTCTCATACTAACATAGGGACTCTCTAATACTCTCATGATCATGAAACCTCGCATGGAAATGAAGTGGAGGCTAGGATAGTTGAGTGGAGGCCATGAGAGTAGAAATTTGGCCATAGTTTAGTTACATGAGTGAATAATGAGGGTTTAGGGGGGGTTAGGGGCTTATTTATAGAAGATTAGGCTAGTTAGGACCCTTAGATTAACCCTAGGACCAACCTGAACCGTCAGATTTCAAACCAGGCCCAAAAACCTAGCCAAGATAGAAAATAGGTGCAACAGGCCAGAATCAGCCGACAGGGCAAGTCGACAGCCCTGTCGACTTGCCTGTCGACATGCCTATCGACTTGCAAGTCGACAGCCCTGTCGACAGCCAAGTCGACTTGTCTGGGCGGGAATTTTCCCGCCTGGCCCCATCTCTGCATGTTTCGAAATTCAAATTTCCCGAAAACTTCTTTGGGCCTTAACCGGGTCATACGGACTCCGATTTACAAAATTTCGGACTCTATTTCGCGTATTTTTCCGAGACGGACGCAATGGCATAGCCCGTTTTACTTGATTCAGAATTTAAAATTAAATTCTGCCTTGATTCTCGTTTTAACATGTTATCGAAATACGAGTTGTTACACCAGTGCATAAAACAAACAGCGCAATGCTAAATAAAGAAAAATGAAGCTATTATAAGACCCAGGTCCTATCACACAATGCAACGCAAGCCGGGGGATAGGGTTTTTACCTTATAATAGCCAAGAATGCTTGATACGTTTAAAAGAAATCATTTTGATACTATTATAAGTGCATAGTGTATAAAACAACTTCAAATCATAAGTATCAATCATAGGCGGCATGAATGCCCCATAACACTATGTCGCCATATATAGGTTATACAATCAAAATCGCAAAGTCGCGTATTTGGAAATTGGATTTCCATCTATGAACCGAGGCAAAAGATAGTCCTCAACCGATTCGAGACTCTCTAGCCCGAGCCTTAGGATCAGAACGCATCAACCCTTTAGATCGTCAGGGTCGGTCCACCGATGTGGATTATTATGCCTGAACACTACGTTTCCCCGCCCTTTGGGGGCGTAAATGAGCCAACGAATGACTCCATTGGACCCGGATCGTCCGATCAAACCGAGGCGCCTCGCAACAACAACAACCACACAGGTGAAAAGTATATAAATGTCAGGGCTGGAAGGTCACTGACACCACCCTAGCTAGAAAGAAACGAATGCCCTCCCTGATGTCCTCTCCCGTTTTTTGTTCACTACCGGGGTGTGAGGCTCGCGAATTCACGTTGACAAAGCTGTGCCACACAGGCTGTGCTTTGATCATCACCACAAGACTTTGCTTTTCAACAGAAGCCTCGATCAATTGCATCTTAGCATGCCACACAGGCAATTCACTCCATGCGTTTGATATCCATCAGTATATAACCCCTGAGCTCGTACGTCTCAGAGAAGGGCGTTAAGCAGGAGAATAAATTCTCCGCCGCCAAACAGATATATATTTAATAGAGATCAATCACACGGACTAAAATCCAATGTCAGACACACAGTCCTTTTACAAGTCCGTTCTGGGTCTGAACGAAACCGGAGGCACCTAGTACCCTGCATATCCATCGATATCCAAGTACGTCTGGACGATCACCAACCGTTTCCATCTTCTTGGGTGTACAACCCAATCAAGATCGTCAGTAATCACCCAAACGACGTGAAGACTTCCGGTCTTCGACCACTGTCTTCATCTTCGACTTATCGTCATATCAGTTATTCAGAATGGGATAAACCCGGTCTTTCTGAATAACTCACGTATATTTTATAAAAGTGTTACACAAACACAACATACGCCTCATTCCAATTCATCAGTCACTAACCGTAAATTAACAAGAGAATAATTCCCCAAATATTAACCCCGAAGGCCGAAACCAACATCAGATCAATATCCAGAAAACCATTCCGCTTGGCTAACCGACAGTTAGTTTCTGAATTTCACATTCATAGGGAAAGGTTCCCATTAATTTTATCAAAGATAAATTCTTTATATTTATCCTTTAATCTATCCTTTTGAATTTCGATTCAACTAGTCGGGATTAACAAAACTTACTGGAGTAATCATTTGTTTTAATTTCCCAATCCCAACCTATTCATCCCATGAAGTAAAACTGGTAATACCTCATATCTAACACCACAGTGTTATCGGTAAATTCAATTACCATTTCACGTTCAAATCTAATTAAAGATTTAACTATCGCCTGGAGTAAAACTGGTGATACTCCATTCTCGATCTTTTCATTCTAATTAAAGATTCATTAAAACTCCACTTAGTTTTAATCTTTGACTGGGTTAAAGAATCAGTGTCATTTAAAACACGGTTCACGGTAAACCCAAGATCACCTTTCATTAATTATCGGGTTAAAGAACAAGTGTTATTTAAAACACTGTTCACGATAAACCCAAAAATCAATACTAATTCGATTCCAATTAAATATTATTTAATTGGTACACTTCATTAAATCTAACTAAAAAGATTTAATCTTTTCTCAACTGGGTTCAAGAACAGTGTTGATGAAGACACCATTCACGACAAACCCAAATCACATTTGATATTAAATACAAGGCTCTGAATAGAAAATATATCGGCTTATATTCAATATCAAATTCTACGACCAACAGATATCGTATCGGAAATAACGATATACATATCTATATCTTTCAAATTTCCATAACAATATTTGTATAATCACGAAATCCAACATCGAAATATCCCGAAGACAATTTCGATTCAAATCCATTCCAATGCAATCATTGGAAATTCTGGTTATTTTTAAAACCCTATTTAAATTCAATTTATTTATTTAAAAATGAATAGAATTTTTATTCTAGTTCAAAACTAGTTCATTTCGATAAAAATCTATTTTTATCTTTTCAAATATGGGATTTTTCATCCCAGTTCTTTCTAAATCATTTCTTATGATTTTACACAAATTATTACTATTTTTAATAATTTTATCAAGGCCCGTACAGTCGATTTCCATCAACGGCCATCGAACTGCACTTACAGCGACCTTTTTCAAATTTGATTTGGACATAATTCCAAATCCAACCGTTAGATTTCAAATTTCTAATATTCGTTAGAACGCTCTTTTCGATACGAACCCAACGGTTCCGGTTTTAGGAGAATCCGACGGTCGGATCTCCCGTAATATCCGTTCGAAGTCAATGGTCGAAATTCGCGAACTGCCACAGCGCGGCGCGTTCTATTCAGGCCATTATATTATATATATAATATATATAATATATACTTCGTCGATTTCAATTCAAAATGTGCTTTATAAATCGTTTTAAATTCATTTTCAAAACGGTTTTAACTTCATATTCAATTTCAAATCAAGATTGAATATACCAATATAAATTCGTTTTAAATTCTTTTCAAATCGATTTCTATTCGAATTCATTTATATTCAAATTCAATTCGAATTCATTTCTATTTATTTTCAATTCGAATTCATTTCTATTTATTTTTAATTCGAATTCATTTCTATATAGTTTCAATTCGAATTTCTATTCTTTTCAAAATATTAGATTTTGAAATCACTTTCGATATTCATTATAAAATGAATAAAATCGATATAAATATCGTTCACGTCAAAATGGCGTCAATCTAATCAACACGGCTTCATATATTGATATTTTCAAATATTCCATTTCGAATATTTCTATTTCAACTATTTCTATTTCAGATATTTCTATTTCAAATATTTCTATTTCAAAACAGGAATGAGGCCCAATCAATTACCATATAATGTTAATTATATGGATTTTCTACAACACAAGTATATATCAACAACGATGAATAATCAACCATCATCCAAAGTGCATTCTACACTGTATAAGCATCAAATATAAATATTCTACGCTTATAACAGCCTGTCAATCAATCGATCGACATACAACTAAACAATCGGGATTAGTGTACGTCCAATATCATCCCAATACCCGTGTGGGGTTTCAAGCAATCAAACACAGATTTTTATTTGTGCAGTTGGGCGATGTGTAAAATTTATCGTCCCAATCAATGTCCTTCAAATAGGTGTACATAAACAAACCGTCCGGTTTGTAAATGAATATTTATTTATTCACATTCACGTTAAAAATTATATTTTTAACGATCAAACTATTTTATTTAACCTATGAATTTTCTATTCAGTTCATTTATTAAATAAAATGTTATCTTTATTTTCCTAACTTATTTTAGAAAATTTCGGCGGCATAACGACACGATACTAGAAACGGGACAAGGCCTAGCCTTATCCCCGGTCTAGTGAAGGCCCACGCCATTCACACATCAATCAAATCAATTTCATTTCACCAAACAATTCAATTTCAAACCAAATAATCTAACTAACTACACAACCAAACAATTTAACAAAAAAGCCATCCATGGTCTGTGGATGACGGGTGTCGGGTGCTACTAAACACCGTCTGCATCCTAGTATATATATATATATATAACTAGAAAATTAAATTGAAAGGTGAGAAGTTCTCACCCTTTCGCTAAACACAATGCTGCGACTCTTCATGTGTAGAAATCTTCATCGTCTTTCCAACGAGATCTGTTTCACGCAGTTTCACATTAAAAATCACATTTTTATAATATCACTTCATGTATAAAAATTATATTTTTATTCCACTATCTTTTAAAACAAAAAATCACATTTTTATTCCCATTCCTTTATGATAAAAATAAAGTTCATATTTTTATTTAACTTCTTATACTGTAAAGATTATATTCTTGAAACGCTTTCCTCCTAACAAAGGTTATATTTTTATTACCCTACATGAATAAAAATCATATTTTTACTATCATACCTATATAAAAATCATATTTTTAATATGCCACTAGTATAAAAATTATATTTTTAATACTCTACTATAATAAAAATTATATTTTTATTCATTCTATAATATAAAAATTATATTTTTAACCCTTGTATAATATAAAAATTATATTTTTACTTATATAAAAATTCGTTCTTCTTTGTCATAAAAATTGGTTCTTCTTTGTCATAAAAATTGGTTCTTTCTCAAGATAAAAATCAAATCTTTTTAAAGCATAAAAATCAAATCTTTTTACACAATTAAAAAAAACATATTTTTATGTTACAAACCATTTCTTTATCATGATAAAAATCGCTTCTTTATGTAAATAAAAATCATAGTTTCGTATGAATCAAAATCATATATATATAATCGTATTCTTCCTTACATTCATAATATACACATTTTTAAAAATCCTATCCTTCCACATTTTAAAAATCCTATCCTTTCGACGCGTTCATACCAAGGATTAACATAAAAAAAATGTTTTAATAAAATAAAAAGGAACGAAATCACTTACAGGACTTAGAAGAGGGGAAGGTTTTGTCTGCGCTAGTCTAGTGAAGGAGAGAGGGGCGCTGCTCTTCACGTCGAGGGGGGGGGGGGGGTGAGCTGGAGTCGCGGTTGAGGGTTTCGAACGAAGGGGGCTTGCGTGGAAGGGGAGGGAACTGGGTTTTGTGGGTTCGCTGTTTTGAATAGGAGGTGGGGGAAGTGGCAGCTCGCGGGGTCTACAGGCGGTCAGAGGTGGTCGGGGTCCGTCCTGGCGATCGACGGCTGACGTCAGGGGCTTGGACGGCTAGGGTTTCCTCGATTTATGGGGTGGGGTTTCGAACTTCGAGGTAGAGAGAGGGAGGATGCGATTGGGGAGGGGACGTTGAGGTCGGGGAGGCGTCCAGGCTGAGGTGCGATGGCGTGCTGAAGGGGGAAGGAGGAAGAAGGCGACGGGTTTTTATTACAGAAAGGGGGCGCGATTGTTTTGACCAGGGAGGGAGGTTTGACAAAGTGTTTTAAAGAGGGATGGGGTTATGTAATTTATTATTTTATTTTATTTAATTCTCTTAATTGTTGACCTTCCTTACGACCTCGAAATCAAACATGCCGACTGCCGTCCCTAGCGTATTACCCCCATTCCGAACACAATGGGATATGCCACGTAGGCCGATTCGAACGTTACAATCAGTTTTCGTTGAATTTAAAGGATAAATCTTTATATATTCAATTCAAACGCACATTTCAATTTACCGGGGCCACATACTAACCCGAAAAATTCCAGAAAAATTATTTCTAGCTTCGTATTGACGATACGGTCCTAACCAAACTAATTTCGTCAAATTCTGAGACCGTTTGAAAAATGGTCATTTTCTGGTCGACTCGATTTTTTGGATTCGTTGGAAAGATATTCCCAATTAGATCCTAATGTTTTTGGTTTCACTAAAATCCGGATTGTTTTGCACCTGGTACATTCAATTGAAGTTTGAAATCGAATTATCGAACTACCGCGCCATTTTCAATTCCTATTTATAATTATATATAATTATTTATATTCTAAAGACGACGTATATAATATATACGTTCTAAATATATTCAAAATAAATTTCTCGTCGATATTATTTAAAATAATTCCTTTTAAATAATCAAAATCCGCTAAAATTGCCAATAAAAAATTTTTAAACTGGCCCAGATTTTCGGGTTGTTACACATATGCAAGTTCACCCCTCTGTTAGATCTATGTTTTAATTATGTGTATATATTGTAGGATCTAAATTAACCCTAGAGGGGGGTGAATAGGGTTTATCGCAGATTTTTACAGAATAATTAAATAAAAACAGCACAGATAATAATCAGAATAAATGCGGAAAATAAATAACACAAAGATATACCCAGCTTCGGCAAAACCCTGCCTACTGCTGCATTCCCCAAGGTTTCTACTAGGAGTTAAAACAATCTCTACGCTTACAATCCCCTGTAAACTCGCGACACCCGCTCCCAACTGTTTTTAACCCTACGCTCAAAACCCTTCACTGTTTTTTATCCCAAAAACCAGATTTTCCCCGAATTACAATTCCCGTAATTCGTCTTCCCTAGATTTTACAGATTTAGAAACTGTTTGTTTGTTTTTATGAATTAAACAAAAACAAATGTAAAATAAAATAAAAAAAATAGAAAAACCCTTAGGAGTTAAAATAAATAGGTTGTCCCCTTTTAAAAAACTTGGTCGGCCTCTTCTATTTGCCCTAGCCCCTTTTTCTTTGACCCGATCTCCTTTTTCTCTGTGAAAAATAAATGGCGGCCTAGGGTTTGCGATCTAGGGTTTCCTTCTTGCGATCTAGGGTTTCCTTCTGGAATCCGATTCTCTGCAAAATGATTGATCGTACTCTTGCTCTGATGTTTGTCGATGTTGGTCTCGTGCTCTGATGGTTTTCTGGTCCTTCGATTTGCAGATTCACTCGATCCAGATCCAAGTGAATATTGGTATGATTTTTCCACTTCTAATTTTTCTTTGATTGCGTTGAAACTTGGATGGATTACTGCCGATGAGGATTGGTGTATTTATAGGATTAAAATCCTAAAATATCTCTGATTTCATGCTTAGATTTGTTCATGAAATATACGAAATATTGGGGCTTGACAACTGCTTTGAATTGAGCTTTTCGTGATTTCTGAAATTTCGTATAAGACTCGGTCTGTTATTTTCGTGAATTTTGGACTTGAAATTTGTTGAAATTCTGAAGGTTTCTTCGAATTTAAACTTGAGTATATTGCATAAATCTTGGACTTGAAGTCTTCTGGAATTCTGATGATTTCTTCGATTCAAATTTTGTGGAGTAATTTTTGTTTATCCTGTATACTTTAAACTTGAATTTCCTGCTTTTAAATCAATCCCTTGATTTTTGAAACTTGAAATCTTTCAAACTTGTATGTGAATTCCTGAATACTCGCATGAGAATTCTGGGCTTTCTCTAGTTGAATTTGAATTAGTAACTTGAATGATTTTTCTGAATATATTTCATAAGTTTAAACCCTGATTTCTGGAATTTTAAAAGATTCTTTGAATCATTCTTTTCAAAAACAAAAACATTTTTCCTGTCTTTGATATGAACAGTTGCTTCTTTTAAAAAAAAAACTGGACAGCTACTTTTGCCTCGGCCTTGAATTGCTTTATAAAAAATTATACGAACAGATGCTACATTTGATCTTGGTACTGCCTTGATCAAACTGTTTTCCTGTTAGCATGTTGTCTGTATTTCCCTTGCTGTATATTGTACTTCAGACTTGAGTTTTGTGGTCGAGTTGCCGATTTCCTGATTCCCTTTTTTTTTATTTCTTCGAACAGACTTGTTTGGCTAATGCTTGTAAACAGATTTGAACTGATAAGAGCAGACATTTCCCTATGATTTTCCAAAACTTTTGAACTGGTGCTTTACTCTTGTGTTTTTAGTATGAATTATGAACTAAAAATAAACAGGCTTGATGAACTGCTATACTATACTCATTGTACTTCTAACCATCTGTGTATTCTGTCATTGTCTTGTTTGGCCATACACACTGATTATATATATAAATATTTATGTGTGTGTGTACATTGTCATGTTGATACTTCTGCATTAACATTGCCTTGCATTCCGACTTTAAACTGATGCTAACTTTTTACCATAAGTCCACTGCTTGTTCTGTCTTTATTTGTACTATGCCGAGACTTGTACACTGCTCATATATTTTTGAATCACTTGTAACTTTGCATGATTTGTGTACTTGCACAGTCTTGTATTGAGCAACAGTTAATTGTTTTTCTGTGTTGTCACTGTCTCGACCATTTTGCCATGTTGACTTGAATCTTGAGTCAGAACTAAACCACTAGATTTCTGTGCCATTCATGTTTGTGGCTGAACCTGAGTTGTGTTGTTGCACCATCCATTGCTGTTGCATCATGCTTTCCTGCTTTTTGAAATGTTTTCTAGTTCATGTTGCCCTTCATGTTTGTTTGTGCACCATACTGTCTTGCTGTTTGGGCATGACCTATACTTGCCGCGCCATTGTGCTTGACAATTGTTCTGTGTATGTACCTCCTTTTTTTTTTGTACTGAGTCGAGACGGTCATTGTGGCTACTCCTCAGTTGCTTGCTGATTGGCGAGGCAGTGCATACGTATGTGTGTACATGCAGCCATGTCTTTCCTATCCCTGCATATCAGACCATGTCTAGAAAAATGATGAGAAACACACCGTAATTCTGAGGCAAATAGAATTTAAATTTTTTTTATTTGCATTTATTTATTTTTATCTTTGTTGCAGTCTACTGTGTATGTTCTTCTGTATGAACAGGTATGAGGATGACTGGATTGACTGTGGAATGCTGTGAAGTCAAGAAGACTGAAGATGATGATATTCATATGTGTCAGTATATACGAGTGAACTGTATAGAAATGTAGTGTGTATGAAAGTGTAAGTGTTGTAAAGAGGAGCTAAGTACGAAATTGAATATATTGAAATGTATATCAGTGATGTATGTACAAATAGTGGAGTTGTAAATCTGTACTGTTTAAATATCGAAATAAAATATTCTTATTCAAATAAAATACTGTGTGAATATTTAAATTTCTGTATAGTTGTATTTTATTTAAATAGAAATATTATATTCCTGTCTGATGTGTAGTATACCAGTACAGTTACAAACACATTCAATAATAAAATATATTTGATTGTTATCATCAAACAAAAATCATATAATTGTGTATACAACACTGTTATATACAACAATCTCCCCCTTTTGATGATGACAAACAAATAAAAGATTTTGAATGTGTTTGAACGTGAAATATATTACTCACCTTATTTGTATGCTCCCCCTACAACTGAACTCCCTCTATATATGTGGAAAAATATGATGAAATCCAATTGACCATTCTCCCTCTAGATATTTAATTTCCAATCTTAAAATATTTTTGAATTGTATACCCATCAATCAAAATCTTGACCATTCTCCCCCTTTTGTTATCATCAAAAGGAAAATAGAAATCGAAATAGTGATGAATATAGACTAAAAATAAGAATTCATATTCAGAGAGAGAATATATATCGTAAAACCCATTTAATCAAACAAAAATCATAATAATCTTTAAATCAGAGGCAAATTTCACTTTCAGAGTGAATGGATTTACGATGGTTTTTATAGAATGAGGAGAGTTCAATAAAAATTGAATATTTGAATATGAATATTAAAGATTTTAAATATGCTAAAAAAAATGTTAAGCACTTTCTAACCACGCATAGCCCAAAGGTCTTTTAAATGGGGTTAGTACTAACTTAACTTTATCCTCTCTAATGAGTTCCATCCATGCACAGCCCGAAGGTCTTTTAAGTGAGAATGGAAGCACATAGAAATTAAGGTAATTCACCCACGCATAACCGCGAGGATTTTTAAATGGGAGTGAATACCAAGGATAACTTATTTATTTATTTATATTTTTATATTTTTATTTTTTTTAATTCCAAGAATAATTAGAACTCCCCAAATTAAATAAAACCATGATGAATGACAGAACCATGGTAGATATAGAAGATGGTCGTGAAATAAGCTCTAATTCAAAGATATTATAAAATTTGTCCAATCATCATGTGATTTAAAATAATATCTCCTCTAGTTAAGAATTATACCATAGTCACAACTCATCACAATTTCATAAATCTATTAACGATTTTGATGAGTCTCAAGATGGTTCAAATTAATCAATAATTTCAATTTTTGAATAAATAATCAAAAATAATTTTAAAATTGAAAATATTAATTTCAAGAGGAGTTTTTGAAAAAAAAATGCAAGTTGAAAATCAACTTAAAAGAAATCAATCAGTTAAAAAAAATGAAATTTTCTAATATTTTCAACACTGATTGCTCCTAGACAATTTTTTAAAATCATTTATATATCAAATTTGATTCAAATTGCCTATGAATTTTAACTAAATCCAGTCACTGATTTTTCAACTTATCATTTAATTGCCAATGAATCAAATCAATTTCATTATCAGAGCAGCACAAGATCATTTTCAAAGCAAGAATCACAAGTGACATCCTCAGAGAATTTTTAGACAAACTCAAGAAACAGTCAATTTATCAAATCTGAAGATAATTGTTTGAAATCACCAAAAAAAAATCAATTTTTTATAATCCAAGAATTTCAACAATCCATAATGAATGATTTCAAAAACAGCCAAGTAAAAAATAAACTAAAAGGAATAAAAGTACGAGTTTAGAGATCATACCTGACTTATCATAATCAACGTGATGCAATGAATCTCCAACTCTGAATCTATGGCTAAGGAACTCCAAATAATTCGATATATGAATCAACTTGAATTTTATCTAACTTAAGCACAGTTGTTCCTCAGCCTCCCACAGTACCTAAATGTTTATTTGATCGAGTGGTCTAACAAAAGTTGTTTTACCACTCTTATCTTCGTTTACACGTTTTGGTACCCAAACCCGTTTATATAACAATCCATTACTACTCACTAGCGTACCCTTTGGGACCCAAATTTGTTTAGATTTGCTTAAATTCATTTTGTTAATTTTTGGAATCCAAACAGATTTAAATGAATTGTTTTTAAACGAGTTATCAATTTGTTTATGATTTAAAAACCCTTTGAAATTATTAAATTTCAAAAATTCAGTTTGATCGTTTTCAAAGCCAATTAAAGGATTTTTAAAATCATTAAAATTTTGCTTTTCAACTTGATTAGATTCAAATCCAAGTCCCTTTTTATTCTGAACAAAAAATTGATTTTTTAACAACATATTCAATGATTTCTCTCCTTTAGAAAATTTAGTCAAAGCTGACTCAAGTCGTTGAATTTTAAATTTAAGATCGCTATTTTCTTTCATTAAATTTGAACAACGATTAATAGCGAATTTCCTCTTTTCAGCATCAATTTGTTTTAAAACCAAATTTTCGTTTTCAAGTGCTTTGATTTTAGCATTGAACTTAGAAATTTCAATTTCAAATTGTTTTCGCTTTTCAAAATCAAGTTTTTCAGATTCTTTAAGCTTTTCAATCTCCTTCTCAAAATCACGATTTTCGTTTTTCAAATTCTCGTTTTCACTTTTGAGTGATTCAAAATCAGTTTTGAATTTCAAAGGATCATTACTCAACGATTGACATTTTTCGCATTCTGAAAACGATGAATTCTTAACTTTTTCAAGTTTTCTTTCTAAACTGTTATTTTCATGAATTAGTTTTGACCTATCAGATTTTAATTTCTTAACTTTTAGTTCAAGAGAGTCAACAGTTTTTGTGAGGTCGTGACACATTAATATTAATTCTTTATAGGTAAAATTTGTTACCTCACTAGAATCCTCTTCACTACCTTCTGAATCAGAATGAGTCATAAGACACAAATTAGCTTCCTCTTCTTCACTTTCAGAAACTTCTTCTCCTTCTTCGTCATCCCATGTAGCAGCAAAGGCTTTCTTCTTTCTTCTGAACTTCTTCTTCTTTTCATTTTTAAGATGTGGGCAATTTGGTTTGATATGTCCGGGTTTCTTGCAATTGTAGCAAAACACTTCATCGTTTGAACTATCTGAACTTTCAGACTTGTTGGTTTTTGAATTCTTCTTTCGTGGTTTGTATTTTCCTTTGGCCCACTTTTTCAAAACCATGGCTAGCTCTTCAGCGGGATCATCATCATTACTTTCAACAGAATTATTTAGAGCGATCGTCTTTTTCTTTGATTCAGAATCCTTTCGTTCTTCTCTTGCTTTTAACTCCATCTCGTAAGTAATCAGATTTCCGATCAACTCTTCCATGCTTACTTTATTCAGATCTATTGATTCTTGTATCGCCGTCACCTTAGCTTCAAAATTCATCGGTAGCACTCTCAATATTTTTCTGATCAATTCTACTTCGGTATAGGTTTTTCCAAGAGCTTTTGCGTTGTAGACCAGTGATGAGAAGCGTCCATACATCTCTTTTATATCTTCGTCTTTTTGCATAGAGAAATTTTCATATTCGTTGCTGAGTAAAGCGAGACGAGATTCCTTTACTTGAGATGTACCTTCGTGTGTGACCTCCAAAGTATGCCATATTTCCTGTGCAGTTTCACAATTAGAAATTTGATTAAATTCTGTTTTATCAAGAGCACAGATTAAAGCATTCATCGCTTTGGCATTGGTTGAAAATAATTTTTTATCATTAGCATCCCACCTATCTTTTGATTTAGGAATTTCAACACCACTAACAATAACAGTGGGGGATCTATAACCCGTTTCAATAATATCCCACACATCATAATCGACTGAACTCAAATAAATTTTCATCCTAGCTTTCCAATATGCATAATCAGTTCCATTAAACATTGGTGGCCTAGCTATGGACTGACCCTCAGAAAAAGCGTTGTTAGACAAATTCATGACTCTAGAGTTAAAATAAAATGAAAAATACCTGCTCTGATACCACTTGTAGGATCTAAATTAACCCTAGAGGGGGGGGTGAATAGGGTTTATCGCAGATTTTTACAGAATAATTAAATAAAAACAGCACAGATAATAATCAGAATAAATGCGGAAAATAAATAACACAAAGATATACCCAGCTTCGGCAAAACCCTGCCTACTGCTGCATTCCCCAAGGTTTCTACTAGGAGTTAAAACAATCTCTACGCTTACAATCCCCTATAAACTCGAGACACTCGCTCCCAACTGTTCTTAACCCTACGCTCAAAACCCTGCACTGGTTTTTATCCCTAAAACCAGATTTTCCCCGAATTACAATTCCCGTAATTCGTCTTCCCTAGATTTTACAGATCTAGAAACTGTTTGTTTGTTTTTATGAATTAAACAAAAACAAATGTAAAATAAAATAAAAAAATAGAAAAACCCTTAGGAGTTAAAATAAATAGGTTGTCCCCTTTTAAAAAGCTTGGTCGGCCTCTTCTATTTGCCCTAGCCCCTTTTTCTTTGACCCGATCTCCTTTTTCTCTGTGAAAAATAAATGGCGGCCTAGGGTTTGCGATCTAGGGTTTCCTTCTTGCGATCTAGGGTTTCCTTCTGGAATCCGATTCTCTGCAAAATGATTGATCGTACTCTTGCTCTGATGTTTGTCGATGTTGGTCTCGTGCTCTGATGGTTTTCTGGTTCTTCGATTTGCCGATTCACTCGATCCAGATCCAAGTGAATATTGGTATGATTTTTCCACTTCTAAATTTTCTTTGATTGCGTTGAAACTTGGATGTATTACTGCCGATGAGGATTGGTGTATTTATAGGATTAAAATCCTAAAATATCTCTGATTTCATGCTTAGACTTGTTCATGAAATATACGAAATATTGGGGCTTGACAACTGCTTTAAATTTAGCTTTTCGTGATTTCTGAAATTTCGTATAAGACTCGGTCTGTTATTTTCGTGAATTTTGGACTTGAAATTTGTTGAAATTCTGAAGGTTTCTTCGAATTTAAACTTGAGTATATTGCATAAATCTTGGACTTGAAGTCTTCTGGAATTCTGATGATTTCTTCGATTCAAATTTTGTGGAGTAATTTTCGTTTATCCTGTATACTTTAAACTTGAATTTCCTGCTTTTAAATCAATCCCTTGATTTTTGAAACTTGAAATCTTTTAAACTTGTATGTGAATTCCTGAATACTCGCATGAGAATTCTGGGCTTTCTCTAGTTGAATTTGAATTAGTAACTTGAATGATTTTTCTGAATATATTTCATAAGTTTAAACCCTGATTTCTGGAATTTTAAAAGATTCTTTGAATCATTCTTTTCAAAAACAAAAACATTTTTCCTGTCTTTGATATGAACAGTTGCTACTTTTAAAAAAAACTGGACAGCTACTTTTTCCTCGGCCTTGAATTGCTTTATAAAAAATTATATGAACAGATGCTACATTTGATCTTGGTACTGCCTTGATCAAACTGTTTTCCTGTTAGCATGTTGTCTGTATTTCCCTTGCTGTATATTGTACTTCAGACTTGAGTTTTGTGGTCGAGTTGCCGATTTCTTGATTCCCTTTTTTTTTTTATTTCTTCGAACAGACTTGTTTGGCTAATGCTTGTAAACAGATTTGAACTGATAAGAGCAGACATTTCCCTCTGATTTTCCAAAACTTTTGAACTGGTGCTTTACTCTTTTGTTTTTAGTATGAATTATGAACTAAAAATAAACAGGCTTGATGAACTGCTATACTATACTCATTGTACTTCTAACCATCTGTGTATTCTGTCATTGTCTTGTTTGGCCATACACACTGATTATATATATAAATATATATGTGTGTGTGTACACTGTCATGTTGATACTTCTGCATTAACATTGCCTTGCATTCCGACTTTAAACTGATGCTAACTTTTTACCATAAGTCCACTGCTTGTTCTGTCTTTATTTGTACTATGCCGAGACTTGTACACTGCTCATATATTTTTGAATCACTTGTAACTTTGCATGATTTGTGTACTTGCACAGTCTTGTATTGAGCAACAGTTAATTGTTTTTCTGTGTTGTCACTGTCTCGACCATTTTGCCATGTTGACTTGAATCTTGAGTCAGAACTAAACCACTAGATTTCTGTGCCATTCATGTTTGTGGCTGAACCTGAGTTGTGTTGTTGCACCATCCATTGCTGTTGCATCATGCTTTCCTGCTTTTTGAAATGTTTTCTAGTTCATGTTGCCCTTCATGTTTGTTTGTGCACCATACTGTCTTGCTGTTTGGGCATGACCTATACTTGCCGCGCCATTGTGCTTGACAATTGTTCTGTGTATGTACCTCCTTTTTTTTTGTACTGAGTCGAGACGGTCATTGTGGCTACTCCTCAGTTGCTTGCTGATTGGCGAGGCAGTGCATACGTATGTGTGTACATGCAGCCATGTCTTTCCTATCCCTGCATATCAGACCATGTCTAGAAAAATGATGAGAAACACACCGTAATTCTGAGGCAAATAGAATTTAAATTTTTTTATTTGCATTTATTTATTTTTATCTTTGTTGCAGTCTACTATGTATGTTCTTCTGTATGAACAGGTATGAGGATGACTGGATTGACTGTGGAATGCTGTGAAGTCAAGAAGACTGAAGATGATGATATTCATATATGTCAGTATATACGAGTGAACTGTATAGAAATGTAGTGTGTATGAAAGTGTAAGTGTTGTAAAGAGGAGCTAAGTACGAAATTGAATATATTGAAATGTATATCAGTGATGTATGTACAAATAGTGGAGTTGTAAATCTGTACTGTTTAAATATCGAAATAAAATATTCTTATTCAAATAAAATACTGTGTGAATATTTAAATTTCTGTATAGTTGTATTTTATTTAAATAGAAATATTATATTCCTGTCTGATGTGTAGTATACCAGTACAGTTACAAACACATTCAATAATAAAATATATTTGATTGTTATCATCAAACAAAAATCATATAATTGTGTATACAACACTGTTATATACAACATATATGTGATGTTTTCTTTAATTTCATGAGTTAGACTATTAGAGTCTAACGTATATTTTTACGTTAAATGAACAAACGTACTACGTGGGGAAAAAGGGGATAATATTAAAAATGTTTAATTGGCATAAATGCCTAAAAAGACATAAAATAAAATTGTGGTGAAATTGGTAAGATTTTACATACCATAAATGGATGGACATAATTGAGTCAATTATGGACATCGCTAAATTTGGAATTGATTGATAATTTGAATAGGGAAAGTAATTCATATTGGGGGTGATTAATTAGGAGTAATTAATCGTCTAAGACACGAGGTTAGAGTCTTTTGTGGTGTAAGACTGCCCGGACCCGCCCGGCAAATCCAGCTGCCACAAATGCCAGTCTAATGTGAGAGGTCTTAGGCATAAACTAAATACGTAACAATTGTAAAGACACGAGGTTAGGCTCTTTTGTGGTGTAAGACTGCCCGGACCCGTCCGGCAAATCCAGCTGCCACAAATGTTAGTCTAATGTGAGAGGTCTTTATGAGGTTACAGTCTTAATGAATTAAGAAACACTTAACCAGATAAGCATGTAGTGGGACATGAGGGGGTTAAGTGGGTGCCTTGGGTGGCATGTGGAATCTAGTGGGTGCCTTGGGTGGCATTTGGAAATACGATTAGAAACACTTAACCAAAATATGAAACATGTAATTGAAACATGAATAAGAAGTGGGTTAAGTGGGATGTACTTGAGGGGACCAAGCTTAGGTGGATAGCTTGTGTCAAGTAATGGGGGACCGTTTCAACTAGTAACCCATACGTATCTTTGTGGGCTCGACCCAAGTCGAGGACGGGACACACATACTGGGCTTGACTGTAAGAGGCCAAACCGGGTTAGCGGTGGAAACGCAAGTCCAACGGGTTCATATGCGTGTATGGACCCGGGCTGATAGGTAAGACGTTGTTGCGTCCTGTAGGTATAAGCCGTGCATTCTTGGTGGTATCGGGTTGCCACTTTGGGGAGTGATACACCCCACTGTGGGGCCAGCACGGGTATCTACGAGTTAGGGAGTCGATCGATTGGGGGTAGTGGGTACACCTAGTGGAGATAGGGGCAGACGACACCTATGAAGGCAACTAGGGGTGCACAAAACTACCAATATCATTATTAAGTCTGTAGGCGGGATCAACCTTAGGGTGACTAGTGGTGGTGCAGTATACTAGTGGCGGTGCAGTTTAGGAATAATCCCATAGTGTTGGTGTAGTTTAGTAATCATCATATAGTGGTTTAGGTGCGCTTAACGATATCGTTGATCATCTTGTTTCCTTATTTACTCTGCCATACTCAATGGTTCATGGTCATTTCCTTATTTTCCAACTTATGCCTTAGCCTAGTTACTTTCTTAATTATATTGTTAGAATTATCGCACTCGCCAGACTTTATGTCTGACCCCCCTTTTTCCATCTCTTTCCTTACCCCCCCCCCCCCCCCACCACGTGATCAGGTTGGAACTAGCACCAGTGGAGCTTGATCTTGGATTGCTTTTAGAAGATTTCTTGGACCGCTGAAGTAAAGTTCAGGTTCTCTTTATTTATGGCTATTTTAATGTTGGGGATTATGTCTTTCAGTTTATGTACTTTGTTTTATCAAGATGGATATGATGTACTTGACTTTGGTTTATGGTTTTGATGATGTAATCAAACATATGGGTTTATCCGCTGCAATGAAATAAAGTTTTAAATTTTCAAGTGCTGCTTTATATCTGTCTTGTTGTGATTTTCTGTTCTATACTTACTTAAAACGCTCCATGGAAGTTAATGCATTCACTTTGTGAGTGACATTAATGGACGTGGGGTGTTACAAGTGGTATCAGAGCTGAAGGTTACCAGAACAGATATGAATTTTTGAAAAACTATTTTTCAAAGCAATTTTTAAAAAAAAGTACTTTCAAAAGTATGTTTTAAGGAAAGTATTTGTAACAACCCGGAAAATGAGGACCAATTTAAAAAATTTATTTTAACAAATTTTAATGAAAAATGCGTCAGAATTTAAAATTTTCATTTTTTTATTAAACTATTGAATGACTTTGTATATAAATTTTATGATTAATGAATGATTTCAAATTTGTTTCTAATAAACAATTATTTGTAATTAGATATGAATTCCTTCTATAATTGTGAAATAAAAACGTGCGCTGCTTCGTTCACATTAATATAATTTATTTCATAATATTAGAATTTAAAACGAACAATGTTGCTTATACGCAGTACGTGTTCGCTAAAATATAAAAAGGAAGAATTCTAGTAATACTACAGGCATCAATAGAAATATTTTCGAATGACAAAAGTGAGACAACATTAATCCTAAAAGTTCATTTATTACATTTTCTTACAGAATTGGAAACGTTAGTTAAATGTATGTCTAAAATCTCTAAGCACTTAACTGACCTATTTCAACATCAAATGAAATACTTTGAATTCCATTTATGCATTAAGTATTGAATCATCACTTCTATATCAGAAACATAAGGACAACAGTAATAATACATGTTGCATGCGTTTTTTTTTCATGTCCTTTTGTTTCTTTGATATCTCTCTTTTGCAAACGATTATAAAAAAAAATGTTTTAATATGAAGCTTGCAAGGATTAGGGAAGGACAAAAATTAGAAAGAAATTTTGAGAGAATAATCAACTGTGAATATATGTGAGAATAAAAGATGAATGGAAACGTTAGGTAAATTAAACAGATTGTTATAAATGGATACAAGTCTTATATGGTAAACACTAATGGCTTAGGGAAGGACAAAAATTAGAAAGAAATTTTGAGAGAATAATCAACTGTGAATATACGTGAGAATAAAAGATGAATGGAAATGTTAGGTAAATTAAACAGATTGTTATAAATGGATTCAAGTCTTATATGGTAAACACTAATGGCCTAAATGAATATTGTGCAAAAGAAAAGAATGGTTTAAATTTAGAAAATAATGAACATGTAAGGGAAACATTAATATTAAGAGAGGTATGTTGAACATAAAAAGGTAATCAATGTTTGCACCAACAAAATCAATCGCATGAATTAAGACTATCTTTCCAGAATAAAATAAATATGCCATATTTTATTCTTTTTTTTAAATACAAGAAAGAAAAGATAAGATAAACACCCATTAAATTAAATATTATTTAATATATATATATATATATAACCTAAGGTATATATACGGTATAGAATACGAAACCCTAAACACCTTCTTCCAGCCGCCTTCCTTATGAATCAATGGCCGAACTCCTCCGAACTTAATCCCTTATTTTTTTCCCTAAATGTCTAGAATTAAACAAATCTCTAACCATAAATCAAAGAACACTTCGAGATCTTGCTAACCAATGGTGATGATCGACGATGGGGGTTTCTGGTGGCCGGAATTGGGTGGAAAGGCAGCGCATTGGGGGCGGATTTCTAGGCGGTGGTGAGGTGCGAGTTGGGGGTCCTTCTGGGCGATGGATGGTGGCTCGATGGTGGTCAGTGTGGTGGTCTCGGATCGAGGTCTGATGCGTCGTACGGCGTGCACAAGTGAGGAGTTGGTGGTCGATATGGGTTTCAATGTACAACAGAAAGGAACGAAGAAGAAAGGAGTTAAGTCCCTTAACCAATGCAATTAATCCTTAATTATTTATTTAATTATTTCGTTTTTTGAAATCAAATGTTTATAATACAATAACTTCTTCAAACAGAAACGAAATCGAACGAAACAAAGTTCGTTGAACTCGTATGGACAAGGGCTTCGCTATGAAACAGTCCAGGACTGAAATGGAGCAAGTCATGATTTGAGGGAAATTCCAATCTGAACTGATCTGAATGGAAAGATATTTGTGAGATTTCTATTTTATGATTCAAATTAATTATTTACTGAAATGTGAAATTTATATTTATTTCATAAAGTTTATATGATGTTGTATATCTTTATTGAAATGTTGGTTGTGTTGTGATGTGGCTTGAATTGAAATTTTGGTATGTTTGACTTTGGTTACAATAATGAAAATGAATTGTGATTGTGGTGGAAATATATTTTAGTGTTATGAATAAATTTGTTTATGTTTTAAAATGTAAAACATGAATACATTGGAAACCACATTTAAATGTAAAGTATGTTAATAAAATAGTCCGTGTTAGAAAACTTGTTTTACATTAAAATTATAATTTAATGTATTGAATATACATAAACATTTGTTCGTGTTTAGAAAATAAGTTTTACATTAAAATTATATTTTAATGTATTGAATGTACATAAATATTTGTTCGCATTTAGAAAACAAGTTTCACGTTAAATTATATTTTAATGTTAAGAATGTACATAAGAATTTGTTCATATTAGGAAAACACGTTTCACATTAAATTTACATTTTAATGTTATGAAGGTAAACAAATTTTGTCATAGGAAACATCATTACAAAAACTTTATTTTTAGTGTAATGAATAGATTTACAAAATTGTACATGTTATGAGATGAAACATGATTTTACATTAAACTTTAGGAAACATCATTACAAAAACTTTATTTTTAGTGTAATGAATAGATTTACAAAATTGTACATGTTATGAGATGAAACATGTTTTTACACTAAACTTTATTTTTAATAAGATGATCATTTCTAAATAAAAATGTGCACACATTAACTTTACATTTTTAATGTTAATAAGATATTAAAAAGAATCATTGTCATGTTAAATTATTTTCACATTGGAATTCATATTTCAACGTAAAAGGATCATTATAAAACATGTATTTTTATTGTCATTTGTTACCATAAAATGGATTAAAACAAAAAGAATGTCTTTTTATCGTCACTTGTTTTACAATATAAAGAATGAAATAAAGAGACTAGGTTTCATTATGTCATTTAATAAAAAGGGTAGAATAATATAAATTCTCCATGTTTTAAACTTATAAAACATGTTTACATTAAAAAGTATATTTTAATGTAATGAATGGCGTAATATAAATTGTCCATGTTTTAAACTTATGAAACATGTTTACATTAAAATGTATATTTTAATATAATGAATGGTTTAACAAAATTTGTTCATGTTTTAAAATGTAAAACATGGTAACATTAAAAACTCTAGTTTAATGCAATATATGAAAAGAACATTTTTTTTCCATAAATGTTAGTATTAGAATAAAAGAACACTTTTGTCAAAATGCTTAGTTAGAATTAAAACATCGCTTTCGTTAAAAGTGTTTATCTAGAAATAAACTAGTCATTTGTTTAAGGTTAGAATTAACATGTCATTTAAATAGAAACATGTTATGTAAAAAAATGTTTTCGTTTAAGAATCATATTTTAAATATCATGAACAGAATATAGAAAAGTCATGTTTTAAATAAAAACATGTTTACATTTAAAATTTCACATTTTAAATGTAATGTTAGAGTACATAGAAAAGTCACATTTTTATTTTAAAATGTTGCATTTGATTAAAAATGCCTTTTAAGTTATAAAATGTTGTATTAATATGTCATTTTGGTTAAGAATAGTTAATTAGAATAAAAATATCATTTATGTTAGCATTCAAAGAACGACATTTATGTTAGAATTAAAAGAACATTTATGTTAGAAATAAACATTTATGTTGGAATTCAAAAATATGTTACACTGCCACTAACAAGTTTCCTGACTTGTTTATGTTGATTGGGACGATAATTTTTACACATCGCCCAAGTGCACAAATAATTTATTTAATTATTTGTTATATGTTATGTGTTGGTTGAAAATCCCACACGGGTCTTGGGATGATATTCACACATCTCTCTTGTGATTAGTTTTAATCGTTATTTATTTGACGCTTATACAGTATTAATATTCACTTTGGATGTTTGGATGTTATTAATGATTTTTATCATTAGTGTAGAATACATTGCGGTGTTTGAAATCCATATAATTAAATTATATGGTAATTGTTGGGTCCCATTCCAATTTTGAATTAAAAGAATATTTTAATATAATATTCAGTTAAAAGAAATCAAATAATGGTTTTGATCTTTTAAAGTTCAAAAGATTTTATTATTTGGGTTAAAAAGTCACAATGAAAAGGGTTGAGTTAAAAATACGAAACGTGTCATGACACAAGGTTAAGCCCAACTTATGGGATAAGTCTGCCCGGAACCAGCCGGCATATCCAGCATCCATAAGTCACATGCTTAATGTGGGAGGTCTGACCCAGTATAAAATACAAATGAATAAGAAATTGAATTAGCCTATTTAATCTGTTTTAAATAGAAATGCCGTTTTAAACCAAACGTGTTTACCGATTTAATGTATTCATTTTAAAATGAATATTAAAAAGAAGTGATTTGTAAACTTAATATTTTAGAAATATTAATACTTTTAAATATGATAAGAAAATAAAACATTCAATTTAGACTTTAAATTGAAATAAAGTTAAAACTGTTTTAAGGCGAATTTATAAATATTTTATAAAGTACATTTTAAATAGAAATCGACGATAATATATATATATATATATATATTTAATGGCCTGAATAGAACGCGCAGCGCAGCGACCGTTCGCGAATTTCGACCATTAAATTTAAATGGATGTAACGGGAGATCCGACCGTTGGATTCTCCTAAAACCGGGACCGTTGGGTTCGTATCGAAAAGAGCTTTTCAATGAATATAAGAGTTTTAAAGTCTAACGGTTGGATTTGGAATTATGTCCAAATCAAATTTAGAAAAGGTCGCTATGGATGCAGTTCGGTAGCCGTTATTGGAAACCGACTGTACGAGAGAAAATAAAATTATTAAAAATATGGAAATATTATGTAAAATCATAATAAATGATTTAAAAGGAATTTAGATGAAAATTTTCCAATAGTGAAGAGATAAAAATATATTTTATCGATATGAACTAGTTATTAACTAGAACAAATCTTATAATTAAGATTTAATAAAGTTTTCCAATAAGTTAATATTTACTTGGAATTAAATAGAATAAATTGGATTTTTGGGTTGTCGTGAATGGTGTCTTAAATAACACTGTTCTTAACCCCAGTTGAGAAAAGAATAAATCTTTTAATTAAGATTTTTAGAGTTTCAATCATATTTGATAATTGGAATAAAATGAAACGTAAATTGGATTTATCGTGAACAATGTTTTAAACGACACTTGTTCTTTAACCCAGTTTGCAGTGAAATATAATTTAGGATTTATGAATCTTTTATTAAGATTTAAAATGGAATATTTTCCAAGAGTAAAGTTTTCCAATTTAATATATTAAATTGGGATTGAATAGAATTTGATTTAATAATATTCGAGATGAGCTTCTGTAAAAGAAGGCCGTTAATATATATGGAATTTAAAAGGCTTTGCCGTTATTCCATTTATATTGATAGCCCGATACAGAAATTCATATTGATTATACATTGGTCTGATTTCTATAAAAATCCCCTATTTAATGGAGATGAATTTGAGTTTATCGTGAACAATGTTTTAAATGACATTAGTTCTTTAACTCAAATAAGGATAAGATTAAATTCTTAAAATTAAATAATCATTAAATAATGATTTTGATATTTAAAACCAAATTGGAGTTTTTAATAAATCTTTAACGAAAGATTTAAGTATAAAGTTAAAGAATTTATCTTTGATAGAATAATTTGAATATTTTATTTAGAAGAATATTCTGAATTGGAATGTGGCGTTGGATGTGTTTTTATAGTACTTGATTTTTGATTATAAAATACGTGAGTTATTCGGGAAGACCGGGTTTAACCCATTCCGGATAATCACTACGACGATGAAGAGTCGAAGATGAAGACGGTGTTTGAAGACCGATGATCTTCACATCGAATGGATGTGTTGCTACTGAGACCCATGATGGGAGTAGCTACCTTGAAGGGGCTTCAGTGGTAGCCGTCCGGACTATTGTTGATTGTTCGGATTTGGTTTTCGCTCAGACCCAGAGCATAAGCATGTAAATGGATGCGTGTCTGACATTGGATTTCGTTCCATGTGAATTAAATCGATTTCTATTAATGTATGTCTGTTTGGTGGTGGGGAATTTATTCTCTACTTAACACCCTGGTATATATTAATAGTGATTGATTGCATGGCGTGAATTGTCAATGTGACACGCCAAGATGCAAATGATCAAGGATTTTGTTGAAAAGCAGGGCCTTGTGGGATGATCAAAGAATAGCCTATTACGGCATAGCTTTGTGTATAGCGTGACATCGCGAGCCTCACACCCCGGTATGAGTCAAAAAAGGGATATGGACCGTAGGGAGTGCACACGTTTCTTTCTAGCTAGAAGTAGTGTTAGTGCTTAAACTGGCTGGCATTTTACTTATGTGGATGATGGATTTTGAGGCGCCTCGGATTTTTATAGGCTATTAGTGCTCATACTATAGGTCCAAAGGGACCGGGAAGCGTGTGTTCAGGCATAACTAATCCACTGCCGATAGGCGGGGACTGGCCCTACCGCATCCAAGGGTTCACTACGGGGGATCCTGAGGCATTTGCTAGAGTGTCTCGAATTGGAGAGGAGTTTTCCCCTAGCCTCGACTCATGATGGAAATCCAATTTCCAATACGACCTTGCGGTTTTGAATGTAGAACTAGTATGGCGACATGATATATGGTACCCATACCGTCTATGATTAATACATTATGATTGAAATATTTTTATTAGAATATATACACACTAATACTGAATCCGTTTTACCGTATCAAGCATCTTTTGACCATTATAAGGTAAAACCCTCTCCTCCGGTTTGCGTTGCATTGTGTGATGGGACTTGGGTCTTATAATGGTTTCATTTTTTCTAAAAAGCATAGCGTTATTTGAACGATTTACTTTACTTATGAACTGGCAATCCAATGGAGTAAACCCGTTCCGCGTTAGCGGCGTGGTCCTGTGATTAGCCTTATCATTAGATTAGTTTAGTTAAGATTTCTCATACCAGTCCCATGACTGACCTGTAGTTTGTTTCACTGGCAAACTCGGGTGCCCATATTTTTCCACACGGGCAGTCGAGTAGCTTGTTTTGTAGATATCTATTCTTTTAGCAGGATCCTGGATTGAAGCTTAAAGCTGTATCCAGAGCATTTATAGTCTTCCGCTATGTATTGTATTTATGTATTGTAATTTAACTTCCGCTGTATCATTCCTTTAATTGATGTACTCTGATATTCTGTACTCTAATGTAACATTATTGTAATGTCTATAAAACTCTATTGGTATTTGTTCTTATGAATTGTATTCCCAAAGTTAACGTATGCGAGTTTTGAATGGTCTTGGTCGATTTTGCGATCGATTAGGTCCGGGCAAAATCCGTGTCGTTACAGTATTTTCAAGAGAAAAGTATATTTTGGAAAGCATAACCCCAAGAGCCATATATCTTTCCTTCGGTCCTTTTTGTATTGAAACTTTCCTTTTTTGTTTCAGCATGTATGAAGCATCTAAGATACCAGAGGGCGTTCATGTGCCTGGTTAGTTCCGTCAATATCTTGAGGCTAGGACCGCCGCCACAGGTCCAGCAAACCCTCCTCCTCCTCCTCCTCGTGTCGATAATTTCGCAAAGATATGTAAGGACTTTAGAGAAATGGGTGGAAAACCTTTTCACGGGACGGAGACATTTGTTGAAGCTCGTAACTGGCTAAAGGAGGTAGAAGAATTGTTAGGAATTTTTGAAGTGGATGATGGAAAGAAAGTCCAGCTAGCTGCGTGGCTAATGAAGGATGAGGCCTCGTTTTGGTGGGAGGTCACAAATGGGGGTCGTCCAGTCGATACATGGCAAGATTTTAGGCAGAGGTTTGAGGCAATGTTTCTCTCACGGGCTGAAGAGAATCTATACATGGAAAGGTTCTTGTCACTGAAGCAAGGGAATTTATCGGTGAAATAGTATGTTAACAAATTCAACCAATTGGCAAGGTTTGGCTTAGACTTGGTGAACACTCCTGGAAAGAAGGCTCTAAGATTTGTTAAGGGTTTAAATGAGCCGCTTCATGGGTTAGCTATGACCCACATTCCCATGGGGGCTACCTTTGAGAGGTTAGTTGACATGACACTCATGCATGAAGAGGAGAAGGGCGCCAATGCTAATAAGGCACCCGAGAAGAAAGGGGATCAAAAGAAGTCGCAACAGCAACAACAGAACAAGAAAGGTGGCAAAGGCAATAATGCTAAGGGGAAGAAGAAATGCTTTAACTGTGGGACACCAGGCCATCTAAGAAAAGATTGTAGAAAGAAAAAGAAGACTGGTTGTTCCACTGTGGCGAGGCGGGACATCTTATTAAGGACTGCCCAAAGAAAGGGCAGAGGGCAGGGTCTACCTCAGGAGGACAGGTGCAAGCTCTTATGACACCCGGGCAGGCAGGGGGACAAGTTCAGGCTCTCGTGGTCCCACCGCTGCAAGAACGAGGTAGAACAATTTCCGTTGAAAGTTTAGTTTTTCTGTTTGATCATCCTTTCCGTACTTTATTCGATTCTGGCGCATCGCATTCGTTTAACTCTACATCATTAGTTGAAACACTGCACCTAGATACTAGTCTTGTTACTGATCCCTTAGTAGTCTCAAATCCTATTGGTGGTTCGGCTCATCTTTCTATGATTTGTCGGGATTTGAGAGTGTTTATCTTGGGCGTTGAGTTTGAGTGCAACGCTTTTTTTCTTGGCTTCATGGGCTACGGTTTAATTCTAGGTATGGATTGGCTAACTAGATATGGGGCCATCCTAGATTGTGAAAGAAGGGTAGTTAGATTGTTGACTCGTTCGGGAAAGACCCTTGATATTTCTTGTGACCCTAGAGGTCTAGTAATGCTTAGTTACCTAGAATCCCTTGACGCATCCAATGATGATTTACATTCTGTTCTCATAGTCCGTGAATATGTTGATGTCTTCGATGAGGTGAGGGGTTTACCCCCAAAACGTGAGATAGACTTTCGAATACATCTAGTGGACAATGCAAAGCCAGTTGCATTGCCAGTGCACCACATGGCTCCAAGAGAGAGAAGAGAACTCAGTAAGCAAGTGAAAGAATTGCTTGAGAAGGGGTTCATCAGACGTAGTATATCGGAGTGGGGTGCTCCAGTAGTATTTTCCACGAAGGTGGATGGGTCCCTTAGACTTTGTGTGGACTATAGAGAACTTAATAAACTTACTAAGAAGAATAGACACCCACTGCCGAGGATTGACGATCTCTTCGATCAGTTAGTTGGTGCCTTAGTGTTTTCGCAGTTGGACTTAGCCACGGGTTTCCATCAGTTGAGAGTGGCTGAGGATAGCATAGACAAGACTGCCTTTAGGACTCCAGACGGTTTCTTCGAGTGGCTTGTGATGCCCTTCGGTTTGACAAACGCCCCCGCATACTTTGTTGATTTGATGAGTAGGGTGTTTAGGGAGTACCTTAATAAATTCGTGGTAGTCTTTGTAGATGACATCTTGGTCTTTTCTAAGAGCGAAGAAGAGCATGCCCTACATCTTAGGGAAGTGTTGGAGACTCTTCGAGCGCATAGCCTTAAAGCTAAATTTTCCAAATGTCGCTTTTGGAGGAAAGAAGTGCGATTCTTAGGGCACGTGGTTTCCAAAGAAGGGATAGCCGTGGATCCCACGAAGATGGTGGCCATCCAAGATTGGAAGGTTCCTAAAAATGCTACCGAGGTGAGAAGTTTCTTAGGGTTGGCTGGCTACTATAGGAAGTTTATCAAAGACTTCGCAAAAATATCAGCTCCATTAACATGCTTGACGAAGAAGAACTTAGTCCTCACGTGGGACGTAGATTGTGATGATGTGTTCCAACGTTTAAAGAGAGCTTTGACCACAGCCCCAGTCTTAGTATTGCCAGATGGGAATAAGCCATTTACCGTTTATACTGACGCTTGTGGGACAGGACTACGCGCAATTGTAACGATCCGCATTCTACGCATCATAGGATCGTAGAATACTTATTTCTGTCACATACGAAGTCGTATGGTCATGTAACTTTGGGAGACGACTATTAAGGTCATTTCCCATGTCCATGATTTTTCCCGATTTTTAAATGACCATTTTACCCCTAGTTATCACTGTTTTGGCCATAACTTTTTACTGGAAAGGAATTTTGACCTGAAACCACTTCCATTGGCTCCGGATGATGGTTTCTCTTTCCGTAGAGTGGTCACATTAGCCAAACGGACCCACCGTTTGGGAGATATGGCTGAAACAAGTTTCAGATGGTGAAAAACAGCTTAATTGGGCTTAACCGAGTGATTAGCAGCTAGGCCCGGAGGGGAATTTCGGGTTTAGGGGTATATAGGGGCTGATTAGGGTTAGAAAACATTTCTTTAGACATTTTCCACCCGCCACTTTCATCCTTAGACACTCTAACAATGGCCTCCTACATCTAAAACACCCCAAATCACTTTCTAATTGAAGATTAGGCTTAGCAACATCAAATTAAGAAGAAAAAGCACCAAAGCAAGGTTAGAGCTGCTGTTGGACATCAGTATTCGCCCCAAATCAGATAAGCTTCAGTTCTGAGAATTTTTGTTTGTGGCCAAGGTGAGTGATAGCACCGTTTTGACACTAATTACAGTTAATTAAGGGTGATTAGTGAAGATTAGCGAATTTATACACTAATAAATTCTGGAAAAATGTTTAGAAATTCTTAAATAATATTTTATGCCTCTGTTATAAATTTAGTTCGATTTGATTAAGTTTCGTTAACCCTATGATCAGTTTTACTTAATCATGCTTAAGGGAAAATAAGGAGTTTTGGCCACTTTTGATCCATTTTGATTCATTTGAATGGTTGTTTGCTGTTTGTGGTTGTTATTACATATTGCTATGACTCAATTGTGTGTTTTATGATTGATTAGAAGTGTTAGATTTGTCAAAAACGCCGTCGAAAGGCATAAACTGCTCGTTGGAAGAACTGCAGGAAATCATCCGAACCGGACCGGATCGGTGGAAGTAAGGGCGATCCGATCCGATGGCGCGACCCGATCCGTCGACGACTGAAGGCCCCGATCCGATGGTGCCGATCCAATCCGATCAAGACTTCGTGAGATGACCCGTGTTGCTTCACGAAGAGGTGACCCGATCCGCCCCTACTTTTCACGATCCATTCCAACCTGGGTGTCACGATCCGCCTGAAGGAACACGTCACGACCTCAGCAAGGTGGCACGACCCGAACCAATGGGTATTCACGATCCGACCCGGAGCTCGTAGGGCAACCTGATCCGGTGCACTTGAAGCGATGGCCGATCCGATCCGATGGGGTTTCTACGACCCGATCCGCGTAGGTCATTCTGATCCGATCCAGTAAGGGATGATGAGAGCCGATCCGAACTGATGCAGCGCCACGATCTGATGCTGTGGGACATGTACGACCCGAATGATGGAGACCGATCCGGATGAAGATGATGACTAAAACCCGAGATGCAAAGGTAGTCCAGTATGGGAAGTTAGAGCTCAGGGTCTAGTTGGGAACCAACGAGTTCGCTTCATGATTGGGCTTTGCTGTGGGACGCGTGCTAAGGGGTTTACGATGTCTATAGCTTTGGACCACTATGGTAGGAGGTACGGAGGCGGATTCAGGGCCATTATGGCATTGGTAGAACCAAGGGCTACGATCAATGAAATGGGTCATTGAAATGTTTGGTCATGACTCCATGTGTTTAGCTTGGTCACAGTAGGGTTTCTACAAGTCGGGATCCGTCGTTACCTCAATTTGTCTAGTGTTCCAAGGTGGTAGATATCGTACGCTTTACGCACTGAGTGAGAGATGTGAGGATGGTTGCTATGGATGGTTTGTTTGCTATCATTATGACATACACACCCCACCCCCGTATTCTTTACACTATTCATTATGGCACCTTAGAGTACTGTACGGTATGTGGTACTAACTCTTTGGTTGCAGGTCCAAGTTCAGGTATGGTTTAGTATACCTGTTATTATTTTGTTTAGATGCTTATCGCTCATACCAGGCTTTATGTCTGACCCAGAGTTTTATGTCTCCTCTTATTACTCTGGGTGCTCACACGAGCAGACTAGAGACATGTTAGCTGGTGATGCACGGGTAGATGATCCGGAGACGAGCAGGAGGCTTCCTTGTAATATATACATATATAGTATTCTCCCTGTGTTGTTGAAGATCACTGCTTGGGCATTGGTGGTGTATTTTCTATTTTAGCTTCCTTTTTGTTTAGAGACAGTAAATTTGGAAAGTTGTAATAAGCTGTATTTGGATTTCCGCTGCTCTGATGTTGACATTGATTATTAGTTATCAGCTTATATACTGTCTCACCTGTTTTATGTCAAGTATGTTAGTATTATATTTTATTCCATGCGCTGTGAGACATTCTACAGGTTCCTTGATTAGTTCATTCTCTTCTTTCCTTTCTCCTGACGACCGTCCCGTGCTAGTCGGGCAGGTGTACAACGCACTTTTGGAGGAAATGCAGGCTGGTGCGGGGCGGGCCGTCACACTTGGTATCAGAGCTCTAGGTTGCGTAGTTAACCTAGGGAAGTTATCAGGGAGAGATAATATACATATATGAGAGAGCGTATTTGTGATTACTTTGATTCTTAAAAGTTATATATATATATATATATAGACTATTACTAGTATAAGGATGGAGTCGTACTGCACTAGCACCACTATGGAATCGTTAATCGTTTCCTTTTTCAGATTGACGATGAGCCGAGATACTAGAGGTGCTGGTAGGGGAGCCAATAATGGGAATGCTGCTGACATGAGGACGATGTTTACTGACCTCATGAGAGAGATGCTTAGAGATGTACGGAGGGCAGCTCCCAATGGTGGAAATGGTGGTGGTCCAATAGTGCAGGCGCTGAGGGTCGACTTCGCCAAGCTAAACAAGGATTATACTAGCCTTGGTGGGAAGCCGTTTCACGGAATGGAGTCGGCCACGGATGTTCAAGATTGGTTGGATAGTTGCGAACGTATCTTCGAGGATTTGGGTATCGAGGATGCGATGAAGAGAAAGCTAGCGTCCCGTCAGCTGCAAGGGCGGGCAATGAATTGGTGGAATGCCATAAAAGCAGCTACCCCCGAAGATCAGATTACTTGGGAGCAGTTTAAAGCTCGCTTCAGTGAGAAGTTCATTCCAGCTGCTCAGAAGTCAGTGCTGTTTAAGAAATTCTTGGAGCTCAAGAAGGATGGCAGAGCTGTCTCGGAGTGCATTGCTGAATTCGACACTTTGTCAAAGTATAGGCTATCTCTTATTGATACGGCCGAAAAGAAGAATGAGAAATTCATAACTGGGTTAGATCAGTACTTAGGGGAAAGGCTTATTAACCACATCGATGAGACGTTTGAGTCGATTGTGGGGAAAGCATTAAGATCAGAGAGTCTCTACCCTAAGCCGAAGACTGAGGTTGCATCCGCAGATGAGCCAAAGCCAAAAGCAAGTGGTGGAGGCAAGGGTGGTTCCCAGAATAAGAGAAAGCAGAACCAAGCTAAGGATGGCCAGAAGAAAAAGAATAAGCAAGATGTTGAGTGCTTCAGCTGTGGTAAGAAGGGCCATTATGCTAGTAATTGTCGGGCCAAGCCAGCGGATAGGAAGTGCTTCAACTGTGGCCAAATGGGACATCACAAGGACAAGTGTCCACAACCCCCTAAAGAAAAGCAAATGGTGAAAGCATATGCTCTTAATGCTATTCCTTCTTTGTCGAATGCCCCAACAGCGGCGGAGAAGGGAAAGAATGTCGTCATTCAAGGTATGCTTTCTGTTTATGATGTTCCTGTTAGAGTTTTGTTTGATACCGAAGCTTCCAGTTCTTTCATATCTAGTGACCTGGTAGATAGGTTGGGATTGGAGCCCGAGATTGTCGATAGACCTTTAGTAGTGACGAACCCGATTGGTGGTTCGACTAGCCTTAGCATGATTTGTCGTAATGTGGTCTTATCAAGTCATGGATGCATGTTTGTTTGTGATTGCTTTGTTTTGGGCTTTACTGGGTTTGGCATTATTTTGGGAGTAGATTGGCTCCGAAGGTACGGGGTGGTGGTAGACTGTGAGGGCTTTTTGGTGACAGCTAGAGCGGATGATGGGCGGAGGATAGTGTTTGGTGGTCTACCCAGTGAGGGGGTATTGGCTAGTTTTCTAAACTCTCTCGACATTCCGCATAGTGAGTTGTCAGGTTTGCCCGTGGTTGGCCAGTATCCGGATGTTTTCGAAGAAGTGACCGGACTTCCACCACACTGAGAGATTGAGTTTCGTATTGATTTGGTAAAGGATGCCAGGCCTATAGTGATGCCACTTCGTCGTATGGCACCAAGGGAGCAGCGAGAGCTCGAGGTGAAAGTCAGCGATCTTTTGAAGAAGGGATTTATCAGAAGGAGTGTTTCTGAATGGGGAGCACCAGTTGTGTTTGCTACCAAGGCGGATGGTTCCCTTCGTTTGTGTGTAGACTACCGCGAGTTGAATAAAGTGACGAGGAAGAATAAGTATCCTCTACCGCGGATAGATGATTTGTTCGATCAGTTGAGTGGCGCGAGAATATTTTCTCAGTTGGAACTCGCGACAGGTTTTCATCAGCTTAGAGTGGAAGCTGAGAGTATAGCTAAAACGGCATTTCGGACGCCGTCTGGGTTTTATGAGTGGTTGGTCATGCCATTCGGGCTGACCAATGCCCCAGCATATTTTGTGGATCTTATGAATAGGGTATTCAGAGATCAGTTGAATAAGTTTGTCCTTGTGTTCGCTGATGATATTTTGGTCTACTCGAGGATAGAGGAAGAACACAAGGAACATTTAAGGGTAGTGATGGAGGTATTGAGAAAACACCGATTGAAAGCAAAGTTTTCTAAGTGTCGCTTCTGGAAGAGGGAAGTGAGGTTCTTGGGCCATGTTGTATCAGAGAATGGTATTGCGGTGGACCCAGCAAAGGTGGCCACGGTACAGGATTGGCCTACGTCCAAGAATGCAACAGATGTAAGAAGTTTCTTGGGGTTAGCGGGATATTATCGTAAGTTTATCCAAGGTTTCTCCAAGATAGCAGCACCATTGACCCAGTTGACTAAGAAGAATCAAGCTTTTGTCTGGGATGGAAGGTGCGAGAATGCATTCAAGAGTCTAAAAGACAAGTTGACAAGCGCGCCAGTGTTAGTCATTCCTAAGGGGAATGAAGAGATGACGGTATACACGGATGCCTGTGGTACCGGACTGGGTGCTGTATTGATGCAAGGCGGTAGGGTTGTAGCTTATGCAAGTCGGCAATTGAAACCGCACGAGAGAAGTTACCCTGCCCATGATTTAGAATTGGCAGCAATCGTGTTCGCGTTGAAGATGTGGAGACACTATCTCTTGGGAGAAAGATTTGAGCTGTTTACAGATCATAAGTCGTTGAAGTATCTCTTCTCCCAGAAGGATCTAAATCTCCGGCAACAAGGTGGTTAGAATTCTTGGCTTCCTATGATTTTGACATTGCATATACACCGGGCAAGGGCAATGCGGTGGCTGATGCATTGAGTAGAAGACATGCCAGTTTAGGGGCTATGTTTTTAGAATGGAAGCAACTGGAGTATATCGCGGGGTATGATTTCAGACCAAAGTGCGAACTGGATCCAGAAATGTTAGCAAGTTTGACGATCAGACCCACTTTGATTGAGCGGATCGGCTCTAGTCAGAGGGACGATCCTAACCTATTGGAAATCATCTCCAAGTTAGAGATGGGTATCGATCAGGAGATGAACAAGTATGGGCTTGATCGAGATGGATGGCTTAGAAAGAATGGAAAGCTTGTTGTACCCAATGTCGATGGATTGAGGGATGAAGTGCTTAGGGAGTGTCATCACTCAAAACTGACTATACACCCCGGTGGTAATAAGATGTATCGAGATATGAAGCAGACTTACTACTGGGAAGGGATGAAGAGAGACGTTGGGAAGTTTATATCCAAGTGCATGAATTGCCAACTAGTTAAAGCCGAGCAAAAGAAACCTAGTGGGTTATTGCAACCATTAGAAATTCCCGAATGGAAACGGGAGCAAGTCTCGATGGATTTCATCGATGGTTTACCAAGGACTAGATCGGGACATGATAGCATTTGGGTGATTGTGGACCGATTGACCAAAAGTGCAAGATTTATACCAGTCAAATCAACCAGAACGGCAGCTAAGTTAGCAGAATTGTATATGAAGTGGGTAGTGAGATTCCATGGAGTACCTAAAAGCATTGTGAGTGACCGAGACCCATTGTTCACTAGTGGGTTTTGGAAGAGCTTACAAGAGGCTCTAGGGTCAGAGTTACATCTCAGTACCGCATATCATCCTCAGACCGACGGTCAGACGGAGAGGGTGAATCGTATTTTGGAAGATCTCTTGAGAGCATGTATATTGGATTTTGGTGGATCATGGGATAACCATTTGCATCTAGTAGAGTTTGCATATAATAATAGCTACCAATCCAGTATTGGTATGGCTCCATATGAAGCTTTGTATGGAAGACCGTGCAACTCACCATCATGTTGGATAGAGACTGGCGAGAAATTTGTGCTTGGACCAGATGTGGTGAGAGAAACTTCAGATAAGATTAAGGTCATTCAACAACGAATGAAAGCTTCTCAAGATAGGCAGAAGAGTTATGCTGATAAGAGGAGAAGAGACTTGAAATTCTCCGTTGGTGACTTGGTGTTTGTCAAGATTTCTCCGTTGAAGAGCGTAATACGATTTGGCAGGAGAGGCAAGTTGGCACCAAGATTTGTTGGCCCATTCCCTGTTCTTGAACTAGTCGGGAATTTGGCATATAGAATTGACTTACCAGAGAAGATGGCAGGAGTTCACAACGTATTTCATGTTTCCCAGCTAAGGAAGTTCGTTCACGACTCAGATATGACTATTTCACCTGATCAGTTAGAGGACTTCGAAGTAGAACCCGAGGCGGTTAGGAACCGCAAGCCGGCCCGTATTGTCGAGCACGACATGAAGCAACTTCGAAGGAAGGCGGTGAAGCTAGTCAAGGTTCAGTGGGGCGAGGACGAGAATGATTGTACTTGGGAGACAGAGGAGAACATTAGGAAGACTTATCCAGAACTCTTTGCCTGGTAAGATTTTGACTTCGATTTAGTTTTCCGCATGCTAGGGTAGGTTTGTTTGTTTGTTTTGCATGTTTGATGGTTGTATGTGGTTGTTAGGCATGCGGGATCCTTTGTATGTTTGGGTTAAGGAATTTCGGGCACAAAATTTCCTTAGGGGGGGAGAGTGTAACGACCCGCATTCTACGCATCATAGGATCGTAGAATATTTATTTCTGTCACTTACGAAGTCGTATGGTCATGTAACTTTGGGAGACGACTAATAAGGTCATTTCCCATGTCCACGATTTTTCCTGATTTTTAAATGACCATTTTACCCCTAGTTATCACTGTTTTGGCCATAACTTTTGACTGGAAAGGAATTTTGACCTGAAACCACTTCCATTGGCTCCGGATGATGGTTTCTCTTTCCGTAGAGTGGTCACATTAGCCAAACGGACCCACCGTTTGGGAGATATGGCTGAAAAAAGTTTCAGATGGTGAAAAACAGCTTAATTGGGGTTAATCGGGTGATTAGCAGCTAGGCCCAGAGGGGAATTTTGGATTTAGGGGTATATAGGGGCTGACTAGGGTTAGAAAACATTTCTTTAGACATTTTCCAGCTGCCACTTTCATCCTTAGACACTCTAACAATGGCCTCCTACATCTAAAACACCCCAAATCACTTTCTAATTGAAGATTAGGCTTAGCAACATCAAATTAAGAAGAAAAAGCACCAAAGCAAGGTTAGAGCTACTGTTGGACATCAGTATTCGCCCCAAATCAGAGGAGCTTCAGTTCTGAGAATTTTTGTTTGTGGCCAAGGTGAGTGATAGCACCGTTTTGACACTAATTACAGTTAATTAAGGGTGATTAGTGAAGATTAGAGAATTTATACACTAATAAATTCTGGAAAAATGTTTACAAATTCTTAAAAAATATTTTATGCCTCTGCTAGAAATTTAGTTCGATTTGATTAAGTTTCGTTAACCCTATGATCAGTTTTACTTAATCATGCTTAAGGGAAAATAAGGAGTTTTGGCCACTTTTGATCCATTTTGATTCATTTGAATGGTTGTTTGCTGTTTGTGGTTGTTATTACATATTGCTATGACTCTATGGTGTGTTTTATGATTGATTAGAAATGTTAGATTTGTCAAAAACGCCGTCGAAAGGCCTAAACTGCTCGCTGGAAGAACTGCAGGAAATCATCCGAACCGGACCGGATCGGTGGAAGTGAAGGCGATCCGATCCGATGGCGCGACCCGATCCGTCGACGACTGAAGGCCCCGATCCGATCAAGACTTCGCGAGACGACCCGTGTTGCTTCACGAAGAGGTGACCCGATCCGCCCCTACCTTTCACGATCCATTCCAACCTGGGTGTCACGATCCGCCTGAAGGAACACGCCACGACCTCAGCAAGGTGGCACGACCCGAACCAATGGGTATTCACGATCCGACCCGGAGCTCGTAGGGCGACCTGATCCGGTGCAATTGAAGCGATGGCCGATCCGATCCGATGGGGTTTCTACGACCCGATCCGCGTAGGTCATTCTGATCCGATCCAGTAAGGGATGATGAGAGCCGATCCGAACTGATGCAGCGCCACGATCTGATGCTGTGGGACATGTACGACCCGAATGATGGAGACCGATCCGGATGAAGATGATGACTAAAACCCGAGATGCAAAGGTAGTCCAGTATGGGAAGTTGGAGCTCAGGGTCTAGTTGGGAACCAACGAGTTCGCTTCATGATTGGGCTTTGCTGCGGGACGCGTGCTAAGGGGTTTACGATGTCTATAGCTTTGGACCACTATGGTAGGAGGTACGGAGGCGGATTCAGGGCCATTATGGCATTGGTAGAACCAAGGGCTACGATCAATGAAATGGGTCATTGAAATGTTTGGTCATGACTCCATGTGTTTAGCTTGGTCACAGCAGGGTTTCTACAAGTCGGGATCCGTCGTTACCTCAATTTGTCTAGTGTTCCAAGGTGGTAGATATCGTACGCTTTATGCACTGAGTGAGATATGTGAGGATGGTTGCTATGGATGGTTTGTTTGCTATCATTATGACATACACACCCCACCCCCGTATTCTTTACACTATTCATTATGGCACCTTAGAGTACTGTACGGTATGTGGTACTAACTCTTTGGTTGCAGGTCCAGGTTCAGGTATGGTTTAGTATACCTGTTATTATTCTGTTTAGATGCTTATCGCTCATACCAGGCTTTATGTCTGACCCAGAGTTTTATGTCTCCTCTTATTACTCTGGGTGCTCACACGAGCAGACTAGTGACAGGTTAGCTGGTGATGCACGGGTAGATGATCCGGAGACGAGCATGAGGCTTCCATGTAATATATACATATATAGTATTCTCCCTGTGTTGTTGAAGATCACTGCTTGGGCATTGGTGGTGTATCTTCTATTTTAGCTTCCTTTTTGTTTAGAGACAGTAAATTTGGAAAGTTGTAATAAGCTGTATTTGGATTTCCGCTGCTCTGATGTTGACATTGATTATTAGTTATCAGCTTATATACTGTATCACCTGTTTTGTGTCAAGTATGTTAGTATTATATTTTATTCCATGCGCTGTGAGACATTCTACAGGTTCCTTGATTAGTTCATTCTCTTCTTTCCTTTCTCCTGACGACCGTCCCGTGCTAGTCGGGCAGGTGTACAGCGCACTTTTGGAGGAAATGCAGGCTGGTGCGGGGCGGACCGTCACAGCAGTCCTAATGCAAAAGGGAAGGGTAATAGCCTATAGTGGAAGGCAGTTGAGAGTGCATGAAAGAAATTACCCTACACATGACCTAGAGTTGGCCGCTATTGTTTTCGCGCTTAAGTCTTGGCGTCATTATCTTCTTGGCGAAAAATTCGAATTATTCACTGACCACAAATCGCTAAAATACTTATTCTCTCAGAAGGACTTGAACTTAAGGTAGCAAAGGTGGATGGAATTTTTAGCATCCTACGACTTTGAGATAGCATATAACCCTGGCAATGGTAACGTAGTGGCAGATGCCTTAAGTAGAAAAAGATTATCTTTGAGTCCGTTGTTTGTTTAGCGGCGAAGTTTAGAGTTCATCTCTAAGTTTGACTTCACACCTTCCGTTGACTTCGTACCCGGTTTGCTAGCATCCTTAGAGGTTAGACCTACGCTTTTGGGACGGATTGGCGAGGCACAGCGAGACGACCCACAATTGGTTGAGTTAGTAGAAAAGCTCAAAGGAGGGGAGTCATCGAGCCATCTCCATAGGTATACCCTAGATGATAAGGGTTGGTTACGTAGGGACGGGAGACTTTGTGTACCAAAAGACGATGACCTAAGGAAGACCATTCTTGATGATGCACGTCGTTCGAAGATGACCATCCATCCTGGCGGGGACAAGATGTACATGGACATGAGACGAGTTTACTTTTGGGACGGTATGAAGAAGGATGTGGCCGAATATGTCGCTAGATGCTTGGTGTGCCAACAAGTAAAAGCGGAGCATAAGAAGCCCAGTGGATTGCTTCATCCATTGGAGGTCCCACAATGGAAGTGGGAAAGCGTCTCGATGGACTTTGTTGACGGATTACCAAGATCGAGGAAGGGTAATACGGGGATTTGGGTCGTGGTAGACAGACTTACTAAGAGCACCCATTTCATTCCCGTGAAGAGTAAGAGGACTGATCCATGGTTAGCCTCCGTATACATTCGAGAAATAGTTCGTTTGCGCGGTGTTCCTTCTAGCATAGTGAGCGACCGCGATCCTATTTTCACTAGCGAATTTTGGAGAAGCTTGCAAGAGGCGGTAGGGACTCAGTTATGTTTGAGCACCGCATATCATCCTCAGACGAACGGCCAGACCGAGAGGGTGAATCGTATTCTAGAGGACTTATTGAGGTTGTGTGTCTTAGATTTCGGAGGTACATGGGAGGAACATCTTCCATTGGTGGAGTTCGCATATAATAACAGCTTTCAGTCTAGCATTGGCATGGCACCGTTCGAGGCTCTTTATGGACGGCCGTGTCGTTCGCCTACATGGTGGTGGGAGTCTACAGATAAGATATTGCTTGGACCCGATATGATTAGAGAGACATCAGAGAAGATTGATCTGATTCGAAGGAGGTTGAAGACGGCGCAAGATAGGCAGAAATCTTATGCGGACAAGAGGAGGTCAGATCTTGAGTTTGATGTTGGGGACATGGTCTTTGTCAAGGTGTCTCCATTATGGAACGTCGTTCGCTTTGGGTCCGTTGGGAAGTTAGCACCAAGGTTCGTAGGGCCGTTTCCTATTAAGGAAAGGATTGGGCAGATGGCGTATAGAGTGGAGTTGCCTAAGAGACTTAGTGGTGTACACGACGTATTCCATGTATCACATTTGAGGAAGTGCTTGCAAGAGACCGCGGAAGTGGTAGAGCCGAGCTTGCTTAGAGAGGTGGAGATCTAGCGTGATGCGTCGATTCGATGAGCTACTACGCGCATTCTTGGGTCGGAGATTAGGAAGTTAAGGAATCGAGAGGTCAAGCTAGTCAAAGTGCAATGGGGAGATGATGATAGCAACGCTACTTGGGAGACTGAAGCGAAGATGCGCTCATTATACCCTTTTCTTTTCGAGGGTATGTCTTTTAATTTCTCCTTTATCTCTTACCTTGTACTTATCTTATCTTTAGTACGTCCTCTCGCTAGTATCTTTGACCTTTAGACAGGATAGTCCTATGGTTGAAACATGTGTTTGAGTCATGTTATGTATGATGGATGCACGTGGATGCAAGTGTTTGCTAGTGGTTGCTCGTGAATGCATATACACACACTTTAGGCACTAGATCGGCTCAGTCACTTCATATTGCATATTGCATATAAATGTGTGTACATATTTAAGTAATGGATGTATAATGGTTGTACCATCATATGGATGTTGCATTTTGGTGAATGGTTGTGCACACATGTAGAAATGATATGTATCGATAAGGTTCCTTCGCATACATAATGGACGCATGGCACTAGCATGGTTTGCATTAAGGAGGTCAACTGAATCAGTAGACCGCCTGATTTTGCATTAGATAAGGAACATATACACACACTTCTTGCATATGTTCATACAACATTAGAAATTTTATAAGGACAATGGATGTCGTGTTTGATGGTTGAGTAGATGGTAGGATATGCATTCTCCTTAACTTGGAGATTTCGGGGACGAAATCCTTTAAGGAGGGGAGAATGTAACACCCCGGATTTTTGAATAATCAAATTAACTAAATTAAAGAATAATTAATCTCAGATGTGAGAATTATGGGGATTGGGTTGCGCCATTGTGTTCATCTCGGAATTCTAGTGAAGATAGAGTCCGAGTTTGCGAGAAACGAGTACCGGATGAAAGAGTTATGGACGAACGAAGTTTGGTGGCAAAGTAAAGAAGAAATGCACTGGCGCACTTGGGAAGTGCGCCAGTACATATTGACACTGGCGCACCTGCCAAGTGCGCCCAGGCAGAGGCAGAAGCCTGCATAGCTTTCTGGGTCAGGCTGACCCGTGTTGTTGAGTACATTCTGACTCCTTGCTGAGTCATTAGGGCTGACTCATCACCCTATCATGATTGAATGGTTTTGATTAACCCTAAGAACATCCGATGGCTTAAATTAATTCATAACTCTATAAAAAGACCCATAGACTCAAACCCTAAATCAAAATTAAAACTAAACCTATGGCCGTCATGCTGTTGTCTTGAACCTAGAGCAGCCGCCACCCAAAATAAAGAGGAAGAACAGCAACCAAATCAGAACTATTCAACCTAACTGCGATTCTTCATCAAAGGAGCGCTAATTCAACTCCAGAAATCAGAATTTAGAACTCAAGACTACTTTTGAGTTGTGAGTTCGATAGTTTTAGCAAAATAATTAGTAATTTAATTAGATTAAGTTATAACGCGGATTGTATGGATGTGATATGAAGTATTGATTGCATGTTGTAATTAGGTTGTAATATTATGATTGAAATATCTATGATGTTATGTTGTGATGCAAAGTTATGTTGCTATCATCCATGTTGTAATTTTATATATAATCAAATCGTCATGTTTCTTATGCTAGTTTGTGATATTGATCCATATGATAAATCATATGTAGGAAAGTTTAGATGTTGATTCAAACACGAACCATGTACAAGTTTGGGTAGAATTATATGTGACCTTACATGATTATGGCACCTAGTTTATGTGAGAATTTAATTGAAAGTTAGGCTATGACATGATACTTTACATGTTAGATATTAGTTTACACCATTGTTGTGATGTATAAATCACATATGTGAATTTATGAGTTGGATATGAATCATGTTATGTTATTACCTATGCAAGTTTACCCGTTTTAGATATAGGTCTATGACATATGTTGTCTATGCAAGTTTATGGCCATTATTTCATAAAGTTCACACCTTTAGATTTGGATCTATGTTATACATGATGTTTATGCAAGTTTGTGGCCAGTTTCTCATCAAGTTCGCACCTTTAAATTTGGAACCATGACATATGTTGTTATGCAAGTTGTAATCTTGGCCTATGCAAGTTTTAGATGTAGAACATCATTCACATATGCAAGTTCACCCCTATGTTAGATCTATGCTTCAATTATGTGTATATATGTGATGTTTTCTTTTATTTCATGAGTTAGACTATTCGAGTCTAACGTATATTTTTACGTTAAACGAACAAACGTACTACGTGGGGAAAAATGGGATAATATTAAAAATGTTTAATTGGCATAAATGCCTAAAAAGGCATAAAATAAAATTGTGGTGAAATTGGTATAATTTTACATACCATAAATGGATGGACATAATTGAGTCAATTATGGACATCGCTAAATTTGGAATTGATTGATAATTTGAATAGGGAAAGTAATTCAAATTGGGGGTGATTAATTTGGAGTAATTAATCGTCTAAGACACGAGGTTAGACTCTTTTGTGGTGTAAGACTGCCTGGACCTGCCCGGCAAATCCAGCTGCCACAAATGCCAGTCTAATGTGAGAGGTCTTAGGCATAAACTAAATACGTAACAATTGTAAAGACACGAGGTTAGGCTCTTTTGTGGTGTAAGACTTCCCGGACCTGCCCGACAAATCCAACTGCCACAAATGTCAGTCTAATGTGAGAGGTCTTTATGAGGTTACGGTCTTAATGAATTAAGAAACACTTAACCAGATAAGCATGTAGTGGGACATGAGGGGGTTAAGTGGGTGCCTTGGGTGGCATGTGGAATCTAGTGGGTGCCTTGGGTGGCATTTGGAAATACGATTAGAAACACTTAACCAAAATATGAAACATGTAATTGAAACATGAATAAGAAGTGGGTTAAGTGGGATGTACTAGAGGGGACCAAGCTTAGGTGGATAGCTTGTGTCAAGTAATGGGGGCCCGTTTCAACTAGTAACCCATACGTATCTTTGTGGGCTCGACCCAAGTCGAGGACGGGACACGCATAGAGGGCTTGACTGTAAGAGGCCAAACCGGGTTAGCGGTGGCAACACAAGTCCAACGGGTTCATATGCATGTGTGGACCCAGTCTGGTAGGTAAGACGTTGTTGCATCGTGTAGGTATAAGCCATGCATTCTTGGTGGTATCGGGTTGCCACTTGGGGGAGTGATACACCCCACTGTGGGGCCAGCACGGGTATCTACGAGTTAGGGAGCCGATCGCTTGGGGGTAGTGGGTACACCTAGTGGAGATAGGGGTAGACGGCAGCTATGAAGGCAGCTAGGGGTGCACGAAACTACCAATATCATTATTAAGTCTGTAGGCCGGATCAACCTTAGGGTGACTAGTGGAGGTGCAGTATACTAGTGGCGGTGCAGTTTAGGAATTATCCCATGGTGTTGGTGTAGTTTAGTAATCATCATATAGTGGTTTAGGTGCGCTTAACGATATCGTTGATCATCCTGTTTCCTTATTTACTCTGCCATACTCAATGGTTCATGGTCATTTCCTTATTTTCCAACTTATGCCTTAGCCTAGTTACTTTGTTAATTATATTGTTAGAATTATCGCACTCGCCAGACTTTGTGTCTGACTCCCCCTTTTTCCATCTCTTTCCTTCCCCCCCAAAGGTGCTCAGGTTGGAACTAGCACCAGTGGAGCTTGATCTTGGATTGCTTTTAGAAGATTTCTTGGACCGCTGAAGTAAAGTTCAGCTTCTCTTTATTTATGGCTATTTTAATGTTGGGGATTATGTCTTTCAGTTTATGTACTCTGTTTTATCAAGATGGATATGATGTACTTGACTTTGGTTTATGGTTTTGATGATGTAATCAAACATATGGGTTTATCCGCTGCAATGAAATAAAGTTTTAAATTTTCAAGTACTACTTTATATCTGTCTTGTTGTGATTTTCTGTTCTATACTTACTTAAAACGCTCCATGGAAGTTAATGCATTCCCTTTGTGAGTGACATTAATGGACGTGGGGTGTTACACGAAAAATACATAATCTAAATACAACACGAAAGCTAAAAGAAAAAACATAGGAAAACGGACCCATGATAATGTAATAGCTTCCCATTACAAGTGCCTTGTGCACTTCAAAACACATTCTCCAAGTTCCTTGCATAGTTACACCACATCGGTTGTACTCAAACTTGGTCATATGAAACCACCTTTAGTATGTTCTTGAATTTAAGTCGCAGTTCTTCAAACTCCACTAACTATCCAAAGCCTGCATGTAAGAATCGTAACCACCATCTATGCACACTTCTCCATTTTGCTACCCAAAACATCTTGATTGGTATACGCATGTTGTGAACAACAATGTAAAAAACGACAAAAAACAGTAGCTTTGACTCTTCTATAAACTATGAGCATTCACTGTGAGGCGAAAAGCATGCATCATAACTACCGACTTTGTACACTTTACCATTCTTCTACCCAAAATATCAAGAGCATGTAAACTGAACAACATTTCAGAGATATACACACCAAATCCAGTTGAGTTTACCGATGTTTTCCTAGCAGCACTAAAGTAGCATACAAAATACTAGATTACCTATTTTTAGACCTGATAATAATGAATTGAGACTCCATGGCCGGCTTACCTGTAGCTCACTTACACCTTGTAGTGTAAAACAATTTTCAACAAATGAAATGTACGAGACAAACGTGCTTCCAAGCATCTGGTTCGTTTTACCCTTTGAATTGTAAAACAGTTTCCCAACGTATTTTCCGGTAACCGCAAGTTCGCAAATAGGAAGAAATCCCCAGTAAATTGAATATTCATTAACCCACAAAAGTACAAACTCCAGCAGAACGAAGCAACCCAAAAAATCATTTCCAGAGCGCAAAAAATTAACACTGAATTAATAGTTCTTACCTTTGACAAATCAGATCTAATTCGAAATTAAATCGATTTAAAGAAGATCGGTTTAGGGGACGTAGAAGACGTGGATTCGGATGTTATGATTAATTCAATTTCACCAGATCTCACTCATCCATAGTGGCTTAATCTTCAGTAATATGACTTAAATAGGTGATCTGAAAGGAAATCGTTGGTTTGCGATCGAAGAAGATGGTTTGAATCAGATTCTGAATTCCTCGGTTTACGTAGTGGAATTCAGTCAAATATTTGGAAAGCGGTGTTTAAGAGAAGTAGCGAACGATTGTATATTGTGATAGCAGATCTGGAAAACGGCTGCATTAGGCAGATTTTCATTGAAGAGGAAAATCACCATTTCCTCTCCTCGTGGGAGAGGAAATCATTTTTTAAAGAATTATACGGATGAATATATATATATATATATATATATGTATATATATATATAGAGAGAGAGAGGGAGAAGGAGAGAGAGAGATAACCCAACGATTGAGCCTTTGTGTCTCTCTGTTTGTGTCTAATTTTGTGTTCAAATAGCCACCCTCTTAATTAATATATTAAAATTGTTAATGATGTTTCAATTTGAATAAACCATGTAAAAATTGTATCCCTACCGTATGAGGTCAGCTTGGAACACAACGAATTGCTTTGGATATGCGTATGAGTTGGATTAAAGGCATTTTGAATAGCATGGAATTTGATCCAGTTTCAAATTCTTATTTGGAATCGGATGAATTAACGCGTAAATCATTGAATTGGAATCATGGTGATTTAAGTCTCACATCAGTATTGAATATTGTTATACAACATAACAATATTGATTGTTGGTTGTACCCACTTTATTGTGTGTATGGATGATTAGACGATTTATTGCTTAATCAGCTAGTTGTATTTATATATTCCCGTCTGTGAATGAATGACCTTTGACATTGCCTACTTTACAACGAAAAAATGATTTTAAATGAATTAGATTATATTTTCTATTTTATATGCATATATAAATTGATATATGAGTTGTGATGCATGGTGACAGGTTCAATCTCAGCCCTTAAAACCGAATCTGGCCCCAAAACCTAACCAAAACCCCAAAATGGTGCACCAGGCAAAACTGCCCGGCTGAACCAAGTCGACAGCCAAGTCGACAGGGCTGTCGACTTGGGTCCAACCAAGTCGACTCCCAAGTCGACAGGGCTGTCGACTTGGGTGCTATGGCGGGAATTTTCCCGCCTGGCCCAATTTGACCCATTTTCGAATTTTGAACCCGAAATTCGAAATCTGTTTTGAACTTGCAATTTTCTGAAAACTTCATTGGGCCTTAATCGGGTCATACGGACTCCGATTTTCGAAAACTCGGACTCTATTTCACGTATTTTTCCGAGACGAACGCAATGGTATAGCCCGTTTCCCTTGATTCAGAATTATAAATTAAATTCTGCCTCGATTTACGTTATAACAGGTTATTGAAAATACGGGTTGTTACAAACACCGTGGTGTTAGATATGGAGTATTACAAGTTTTGCTTCATGGGATGAATAGGTTGGTATTGGGAAATAAAATAAATAATTACTCTGGTGTGGTTCGCTAATCTCGACTAGTTTGAAAAACCATAATTTGGTTTGAAATGACATCCAAAGGAAGATTAAAGGATAAATTTTAAAGAATTTATCTTGGATAAAATTAATGGGAACCTTTCCCTAAGAATGTGATTTTGTGAATAAAAGAATATTCTGAATTGGAATGAGGCGTATGTTGAGTTTGTGAAACATTTGTTTTTAATATACGCGGCTTGTTCGGAAAGGCTGGGTTTATACCCATTCTGAATAACCGATTCGACGAAATGTCGAAGATGAAGACGGTGGTTGAAGACCGGAAGTTTTCACATCGTTTGGGTGATTACTGATGATCTTGATTGGGCTGTACACCCAAGATGAGGGAATCAGTTAGTGGTCGTCCAGACGTACTTGGAGATCGATGGATATGCGAGGAAAGTGCCTCATGTTTCGTTCAGACCCAGAACGAACTTGTAAATGGATTGTGTGTCTGACATTGGATTTTATTATGTGTTGATTGATTTCTGTTAAATATATATCTGTTTGGCGGCGGAGAATTTATTCTCTTGCTTAACGCCATTCTCTGAGACGTACGAGCTTAGAGGTTATATATCGATAGATATCAATCGCATGGCACGAATTGCCTGTGTGGCATGCTGAGTTGCATGGATCAAGGCTTCTGTTGAAAAGCAAAGTCTTGTGGTTGATGATCAAAGCACGACCTACGTGGCAGCTTTGTGTATAGCGTGAATTCGCGAGCCTCACACCTCGGTATGAGTCAAAAACGGGATACGGACTGCAGGGAGAGCACGACGTTTCTTTCTAGCTTTGGTGGTGTCAGTGACTTACCAGCCCTGACATTTATATACTTTTCACCTATGTGGTTGTTGGATGAGGCGCCTCGATTTTAGGTCTGTAAGGACCGGGAAACGTGTGTTCAGGAATTGCCAACCCTCAAACGTAAGAGAGGACCGGCCCTGAAGCATCCAGGGTTACCCAGAGTGTGTAGTCCTGAGACATTTGCTAGAGTGTCTCGAAAGCGGAGAGGAGCTTGCCCCTTGCCTCGACTCATGACGGAAATCCAATTTCCAATACGTGCATTTCGGTTTTAATTGTAGAACTAGTATGGCGACATAGTGGTATGGGACATTCATGCCGCCTATGATTTATATTTATGATTGAAATTGTTTTGACACTATACACTTATTATAGTATCAAATGATTTGTTTTAAACGTACCAAGCATGTTTGGCTGTTATAAGGTAAAACTCTATCCTCCGGCTTGCGTTGCATTGTGTGATGGGACCTGGGTCTTATAATAGCTTCATTTTTCGAAAAAGCATTGTGTTGTTTATTCTATGCACTAGTATTCTTGGGAGGAAACTCGTTCCGTGTTTTACGGCATGGTCCCTTGAATTACTCTCTTTTAAAGTAAAGCTTTAAGTAACTGTTTTAGTTCTCACACCAGTCACATGACTGACCTGGAGTTTATTGTTTTAACCTAAACTCTGGGTGCCCCTATTTTCCGCACGGGCAGCTAGTAGTTTTGGTTTTGCAGATTTATATTCACAGGATCCTGGTTTACAGCTGGAATGATATCCGGAAAGCTCTGTATCCGTATATCACCTTCAGTTGTGCTTTATATTATTTTCCGCTGCTATGTAATTTATTGTAATCTCTGATATTCATCGAATGTATTTTATTCATTTATACTCTATGTATTCTTGTATTCTGATGGAATTGTTGTAATAACAATGAAATGTTCTTCCGTCTGCGTTCTGATTTGTCTTGTCCTCACAGCAATTCGTTCTTTCTCATCTCTTCGGAGACCGGGGAAGTTCGGGTCGCTTCATTTGGTATCAGAGATTTGGTTTACAGAGCTCGATAACAAGACACATTAGAACCATACGAAAGAATTCATCAGATATTGGATTAGTAATATCCAATTAGAATGACTCGTTAGAGATAGGATCAGTAGTATCCTAGAACGAATGTGAAGAGTATATTTTTCAAATGAAAACGATTTTGTTTTGAAATTTAAACCATTTTAAAACGTATTTGAATATTTATTTATTTTGAATTTGGGCAATCCAATATATAAAGATTTTGCATATATGCGTCATGAACGTATATTCGAAGTTTTAATATACTGGATAGATATAGAATCACACTCTAGTAGCCCGGGAATGATTCCACTGATGACGTACGGCATCAGTGGTTTATTTTCGTGTTTCGAAGGTGTGATATCTATATATTTCCATTAGACTGGTGTGAGAACCAAAACTAATATAACTAGAACACTTTTTTGTGAATTGGCATCAAAACATGATTTTCAGTATATATATCAAAGTTATGAATTTGAAACTCTAATCCACTAATTGATTGATGGTTGTGTTGTTTGGTTATTTGTTTGATAATTTTGAACCATTGTGCCTAATTGAACCAAATATTGAATTGTATTGAAAATTGGTCGCATTTGCTTGCATATACATATACTTACATTGAACAGGTCATAGCAAGGAGGCTAGAGCAGAGAATAAAATTTGTTTGCCCGACAAATAGGTACATGTTTACTATAATTTACTGTTTTGTTTGGGTGATGATGACTTTATGAGCCTATTGGCTAGCCGCTTGGTTTTTTCTTTTTCTTTTTGAGATCAGAAGGCCTGTATGGCAATTTCGGGATTTTCCCGTGGCTCCCGGTGCAGGGGAGGTTATGGCGAAATTTTTCGAAAATTCAGGGTGTTAGCCAAATTTTTGAAAATTTGAAAATTCTCAGAAACTGAAAAGTTGGAGAATGGAAGCCAGATCGAACGTAAAGTTGATTAATCAAACCACTTTCGACTTTATTCCTTTTCGGGGACGAAAAGTTTTAAGTGGGGGAGATTGTAATAACCCGAAAAATCTGGGCCAGTTTAAATTTTTTATTTTGGAAATTTTAATGAATTTTGAATATTTAAAATAAATTATTTTAAATAAAATCGACGAGAAATTTATTTTGAATATAATTCGAACGTATATATTATATACGTTGTCGTTAGAATATAAATAATTATATATAATTATAAATAGAATTGAAAATGGCGCGGTACTTCGATAATTCGATAATTCGATTTCAAACTTCAATTGAATGTACCGGATGCAAAACAATCCGGATTTTAGTGAAACCAAAAATAATAGGATCTAATTGAGAATATCTTTCCAACGAAACCGAGAAATTGAAATTTCATAGCGGGAATCAAAAGATATGTCCAGTTGAAAATTCTGAATAGTCGCTATGGAATTCAGGCCCTTAAAAATAGACATTTTGCAAAAGACCTCGGATTTCGACGAAACCACTTTTGTTGGATCCGTAGTGTCAAATTATTGCTAGATTCCAAATTTCATAATTTTTCGAATCAATACATGAGAGTGGCAAAGGAAAACGTGTTTGACCAGTTTCAGTTGATTTTAAACGACTGGAAAATGGCCATTTTTCAAACAGTCTCAGAATTCGACGAAACTATTTTTGTTAGGACCGCATCGTCAATACGAAGCTAGAAAATATTTTTCTGGAATTTTTCGAGTTAGTATGTGACCCCAGTAAATTGAAATACGCGTTCAAATTCAATATGTAGAGTTATATGTTGATTTTAACGGAAACTGATCGAAACGATCGAATCAACCTACGATACATATCCCATTGTGTTCGGAATGGGGGTAAAACGCTATGGACGATAGGCGGTGGGCCTCGTTTCGAGGTCGTATGTAAAAGTCAACTTTTTGCAAAATAAAATAATTAAATAAATTAAAATTAAAACCCTCCCTCCTCTCTATATTTCGTTAGCCCCCCCTTCACGTTTCAAATCAGAAAAAAAAAGACGACCAAGAGGAGAGGAGCCGCCGCCCTCCCCGATGACCACCGCGCCACCTCCGAGACCCCCCTTCTACCTCGACCACGTGACACCCCCCATACCCCCCAATCGAAACCGCCCAGTCGCTAACCCCCAAACCCCACCAAAAACGCACCGCGACCCCCTCCTCCTTGCCACCACCGCAAGCTCCGCTTCCAGCTCCTCCGCCGCACTGGAGTTCGATCCAGCCACCTCCGTTCGACAACTCTGAACCCACCCTCATCAATCGAGCACCGCAGCTACCCCCCCCCCCCCCCCGTCGTGATAAACAATGAAGAAGAAAAGGTAATTTTAAATAATTTATTTATTTATTTGTCTTTGTTTATTTAATGTAATTAGTTTAGTTAATTTACTAATTTAGCATAGTTTTGAAATGAAATTAACATTCTTTTTGAAATGAAATTAGCTTGATTTTTGAATGAGATTTTTAAAATAGAAAAGATGAGATTTTTAAAACAGAAAAGATAGGATTTTTATTTATAGAAAAGACGAGATTTTTAAAATAAAAAAGACAAGATTTTTGAAATTGAAAAGGCGAAATCTTTATATGAAGAATAGCGTGATAAAAGTGGAATTTTTATCAATATAGTATCGATGTAAAAGTGGAATTTTTATCAATATAGTATCGATGTAAAAGTGGAATTTTTATCAATATAGTATCGATGTAAAAATAGAATTTTTATCCATATAGCGTGATAGTAAAAATTCGATTTTTATATATTGAATAACAAAGTAAAAATTCGATTTTTATATATTGAATAACAAAGTAAAAATTCGATTTTTATATATTGAATAACAAAGTAAAAATTCGATTTTTATATATTGAATAACAAAGTAAAAATTCGATTTTTATATATTGAATAGCGAAGTAAAAATTCGATTTTTATATATTGAATAGCAAAGTAAAAATTCGATTTTTATATATTGGATAGCAAAGTAAAAATTCGATTTTTACATATGTAGAGAATACGGGCAACGAAGACAACAAAAAGGCGATGATTTCTATAAATGAAGAGTCGTGGTATGGGATAGCTATCGGTGAGAATTTCTCACACTTCAATTTCTTTTTATAGTTATATATATATACTAGGATGCAGACGGTGCTTAGTAGCACCCGACACAATCGTCCACAGACCATGGACTTGTTTGTTTGATTGCAAAAATTAGTTAGATTATTTGGTTTGAATTGAATTGTTTGGTGAAATGGAATGGATTTGATTGATGTGTGAATGGCGTGGGCCTTCACTAGACCGGGGATAAGGCTAGGCCTCGTCCCGTTTCTAGTATCGTGCCGTTATGCCACCGAAATTTTCTAAAATAAGTTAGAAAAAAAATAAAGAAATCATTCTTATTGTGTAAATGAACTGAATAGAAATTCATGTGTTGAAATAAAATATTTCATCGTTAAAAATATAATTTTTAACATGGAAGTGAATAAAATAAAATATTCATTTACAAACCGGACGGTTTCTTTATGTACACCTATTTGAAGGACATTGATTGGGTCGATAAATTTTACACATCGCCCAACTGCACAAATAAAATATGTGTTTGATTGTTTGAAACCCCACACGGGTGTTGGGATGAAATTTGAAGTTCACTCATCCTGATTGATTAAATATGTCGATCAATTGATTGACAGGCTGTTATAAGCGTTAGAAAACTATATTTGATGCTTATACAGTGTAGTGCACTTTGGTTGATGGTTGATTATTTTTCAATGCTATTATATACGTGTGAAGTATGAAAATCCATATAATTAACATTATATGGTGATTGATTAGGCCTCATTCCAATTTAGAAAATAAAGAATATTATAAAATAAAGGTTCATGTGTTGACTGTACTCATCCGTTGAGATTAGTCATGTGTTGAACGAAATATTTTAATAATAAAATTTACATCTTTATCAATATAAAATAAAGGTTCATGTGTTGACTGTACTCATCCATTGAGATTAGTCATTTGTTGAATGAAATACTTTGATAATAGAAATATTTGAAATAGGAATATTTTGATAATAAGAAATATTTGAAATAGAATATTTGAAAATAGAAATATATGAAGCCATGTTGATTAGATTGACGCCATTTTGACGTGAACGATATTTATATCGATTTTATTCAATTTAAAATGAATATTGAAAAGTGATTTCGAAATCGAATATTTTGAAATGAAATTTGAATTGAATCGAATATTTTGAAATGAAATTTGAATTGAATCGAATAGAAAACCAATTCGAATTGAATTGAATATAAAACGAATTCGAATTGAATTGAATAGAAAACCAATTTGAATTGAATCGAATATTTTGAAATGAAATTTGAATTGAATCGAATAGAAAACCAATTTGATTTGAATCGAATATAAAACCAATTTGAATTGAATATAAAACGATTTCGAAATGAATTGAATATAAAACGATTTCGAAATGAATTGAATTTAAATTGAATAGAAAACGAAATGAATTCGAATCGAATTAAAATCGATTTGAATTGAAATCAAATAGAAATGGAAGTAAAAAGGATTTATAATAGGAAATTCAACTTTGATTTGAATTTGAAATAAAGTTTGAAATTGTTTTTGAAACGAATTCAAAACTATTTATAAAATTCGTTTTAAATAGTAATCGACGAAATATATATTATATATATATAATATAATGGCCTGAATAGAACGCGCCGCGCTGCGGTAGTTCGTGAATTTCGACCATTTATTCCAAACGGACATTACGGGAGATCCGACCGTCGGATTCTCCTAAAACCGAAACCGTTGGGTTCGTATCGAAAAGAGCTTTCTAACGAATATTAGAAATTTGAAATATAACGGTTGGATTTGGAGATACGTCCAAATCAAATTTGGAAAAGGTCGCTGTAAGTGCAGTTCGATGGCCGTTGATGGAAATCAACTGTACGGGACTTGATAAAATTATTAAAAATAGTAATAATTTGCGTAAAATTATAAGAAATGATTTGGGAAAAATTAGGATGAAAAACTCCATATTTGAAGAGATAAAAATAGATTTTGATCGAAATGAACTAGTTTTGAACTAAAATTAAAATCCATTTATTTTTAAATAAATAAATTGGATTTGAAATGGGTTTTAAATAGAATTGATTTGTGGGTTTATTGTGAATAGTGTTTTAAATGACACTTGTTCTTTAACCCGATAATAAATAGAATGTGATTTGGGTTTGTCGTGAACTGTGTTTTAAATGACACTAGTTCTTTAACCCAGTAAAAGGAGTTTTAACGAATCTGCAATTAAATTGAAATGTGAATTGATAATTTAAATTATCAACTTTAGAAAATGAGCGAGAATGGAGTATCACCAGTTTTGCTCCAAAGCGATAGTTAAAATCTTTAATTAGATTCGAATGTTGAAATGGTAATTAATTTTACCGATAACACCGTGGTGTTAGATATGGAGTATTACCAGTTTTGCTTCATGGGATGAATAGGTTGGGATTGGGAAATTAAATAAATAATTACTCCGGTGTGGTTCGCTAATCTCGACTAGTTTGAAAAACCATAATTTGGTTTGAAATGACATCCAAAGGAAGATTAAAGGATAAATTTTAAAGAATTTATCTTGGATAAAATTAATGGGAACCTTTCCCTAAGAATGTGATTTTGTGAATAAAAGAATATTCTGAATTGGAATGAGGCGTATGTTGACATCCAAAGGGAGAGCACGACATTTCTTTCTAGCTTTTGTGGTGTCACTGACTTACCAGCCCTGACATTTATATACTTTTCACCTATGTGGTTGTTGGATGAGGCGCCTCGATTTTAGGTCTGTAAGGACCGGGAAACGTGTGTTCAGGAATTGCCAATCCTCAAACGTAAGAGAGGACTGCCCCTGAAGCATCCAGGGTTACCCAGAGTGTGTAGTGCTGAGACATTTGCTAGAGTGTCTCGAAAGCGGAGAGGAGCTTGCCCCTTGCCTCGACTCATGACGGAAATCCAATTTCCAATACGTGCATTTCGGTTTTAATTGTAGAACTAGTATGGCGACATAGTGGTATGGGACATTCATGCCGCCTATGATTTATATTTATGATTGAAATTGTTTTGACACTATACACTTATTATAGTATCAAATGATTTGTTTTAAACGTACCAAGCATGTTTCGCTGTTATAAGGTAAAACCCTATCCTCCGGCTTGCGTTGCATTTTGTGATGTGACTGGGTCTTATAATAGCTTCATTTTTCGAAAAAGCATTGCGTTGTTTATTCTATGCACTAGTATTCTTGGGAGGAAACCTGTTCCGTGTTTTACGGCGTGGTCCCTTGAATTACTCTCTTTTAAAGTAAAGCTTTAAATAACTGTTTTAGTTCTCACACCAGTCACATGACTGACCTGGAGTTTATTGTTTTAACCTAAACTCTGGGTGCCCCTATTTTCCGCACGGGCAGCTAGTAGTTTTGGTTTTGCAGATTTATATTCACATGATCCTGGTTTACAGCTGGAATGATATCCGGAAAGATCTGTATCCGTATATCACCTTCAGTTGTGCTTTATATTATTTTCCGCTGCTATGTAATTTATTGTAATCCCTGATATTCATCGAATGTATTTTATTCATTTATACTCTGTATATTCTTGTATTCTGATGGAATTGTTGTAATAACAATGAAATGTTCTTCCGTCTGCGTTCTGATTTGTCTTGTCCTCACAGTAATTCGTTTTTTCTCATCTCTTCGGAGAACGGGGAAGTTCGGGTCGCTTCAGGGACCGTCCCTAGTACGGATCCTCCCTCTACCTTAAAACCTCGCGGTTTTTGACAATGGGGATCATGCATCTAGTTCGCATGCAGGCGGCATGTATATATTTATTTCATTTCCACAAACTAATCCTATGTGGTTTCAACCAAATATTTCTCAACCACAAATGGGTATTTTTCAACCATAATCAATCAATATCAACCACAAACAATTCCAATCAACCATTCGCTATCAATCAATTTTCACACCAATCACAACCAATAAATATCGTCCATGGTTTGTGGACGAGGGGCGTATATATATATATATATATATATATATATATATATATATATAGCAATTCACTTCTATTTCAACACATATATAATTTTTACAACGCATATATATAACTTATACATCGAACGTACAACTTATACAACGCTTATACATGAGGTGTACGACGCTTATATAACCCATACATCGACTATAAAATTTATACATCGTCGTTTTCCATATCGTTTATAAATTAGAAATCTCACATTGGGTTCCACTCCACCAAAAATAGCAGAAGGCTCAGAAAAATATGCGGTCTCTTTTAGAAGGTAGAAGACGTCCACACGGATCCACTGTCTCTTGTTTCACTGAATTTCGTCAAGAAACGAAAAAGATATGATTTTTCAAAGTTTGCAACACTTTAAACTGTTGAAATCAGTTTAAATAATATAAACCGTATACCTCATTATTTCGTTCAAAACTACGTCGCCCGATTTCTTCCAAACCATAGCACGTGAGGCCGATCAGGTTGCACCACGATCTCCAGCTCCGAGAGGCGCTCCTGCTGGTCCCTCCTTTGATGAACTCGACGAAGGATCGACGGAGGAATTCGGGGCGAACCGCTGCGGGTTTGAGGGATTGGTTCTCGAGCTAGGAGCGATGAGGGGTTATGAGGTCAAGTCGAATTTGAAGAGGAGGAGGAGGGCTTCAAAAGCTTCAACTGGCAGAGGTGCGGAAACGCCTTGGATCGATTGGAATTTGGTCGGGAAATGGTGAAGGCTCAGCCGCTGTTAATCGCGATTGGGGAGAGAGAGAAGACGCGGGGGGGGGGGGGGGGGAGGGGCTGACGTGGGCGAATGGTATTTTTTATAACTTTTAAAATTCCAAAACTACCCACTTTAACTCACGAACCCCAATCCAAACCCAACGACTGTCGTCCTTAGCGTTTTACCCCCATTCTGAACACAATGGGATATGTTTCGTAGGCCCATTCGACTGTTTCATTCAGTTTCCTTCAAATTAATATATAAAACATTCAATATTCAATTTGAATGTACATTTCAATTTGCCAGGGCCACAAACTAATTCAAAAAATTCCAGAAAAATAAATCTGGCTATGTTTCGACGATACGGTCCCAACAAAACTAGTTTCGTCGAAATCTGAGACCGTTTGCAAAAAGGCTCATTTCTGGTCGATACAATTTAACTGTAATTGACCAAAACACATTTTTCTTTGCCACACTCACATATTAGCTTCAAAAATTATGAAATTTGAAACCTAGCAATAACTTCACATCTCGGATCCAACAAAAGTGGCTTCGTCGAATTCCGAGGTCGTATGCAAAATGGCCAATTTCACGGGCTATATAAATTCCATAGCGACCTTTCTGAAAATTCATTTGGCCATAACTTTTGCTTTCCGCTATGAATATTTGATTTTTCAGATTCGTTAGAAAGGTATTCACTAACAGATTTAAATATTTTTGGTTTTACTCAAATCCATTTTGTTTTGTATCTGGTATAGTCCGACAAAGTTTGAATTCAAATTTTGAAACTACAGTGCCATTTCAGGCCTTGTTTATAATTAGAATTAATTATATTCGTTTTCAATTGTCGATTCAAACACAGTTTTCATTGCAATTATTTAAAATATTTATTTTAAATATTTAAAATCCATTATTTTAGCCAATTTAAAATTTTTAAATTGGTTCAGATTTTGTGGGTCGTTACAATCTCCCCCACTTAAAACTTTTCGTCCCCGAAAAGGAACAATGTCAAAAGTGGTTTTATTAATCAACTCTACGTTCAATCTGGCTTCCATTCTCCAACTTTTCAGTTTTTGAGAATTTTCAAATTCTTCAAAAATTTGGCTAATACCCGGAATTTTCGAAAAATTTCGCCATAACCTCCTTTGTACGGGGAGAGGTTTGGAAATTTATTGGGCCGCATTAGGTACCCAATAAATCCTAATAAGCATACACATATTTATAGTGATATATTCTGGTGTTTACAGGGGAGCGTGTATTGATAATAACTCCAGAGAATAAATTCTCGTCACCCTGTCAAAGCCTGAGGGAGTGTGTATTTTAAATGCTCCAGAGGATAAATCCTCGTCACCTCGTCCCGTGTGGGAAATAAATAGTCCATGTGCCATATCTAATAACTAGAGAGACGTGGTTATTGTCAACTCCAGACCCGTGTGGGTTTATTATTAATCTGGCAATTTTATCGTTATAATTTAGATAGTCCATATTAGTCCTCAGTTCAACCTATAAAATATAGTCATCGCCATACAAGCCTCTCGCTCGTATGGTAAATCTTCCATCTCATCACACAAGCTTCAAATGCTTATGTGGTATATGATAAAGTATGCCTATCTTCAGAAGTATGCCATGTAATGTAGTTCAAAATTAATTGTTATTATCCTATGGCGACATTTATTTTTACACACAGAATAACCAGCACTCCGCATCCAATGGCATTCACAGGAGTTGATATAATAATATTTCGCATCCAACTCATTAAGGTTTACCTATTTGTCGGGCACGCAAATAAAATCTTTACTCAACAGCTAATCCATTTACCTGTTCAAACATATATAATGCACAAGTATATATATTTCCATTTATTTTCAAATCAGTTCAATGTGTGATTTAAATGAATAAATTCTACCATTATTCTCTAATTAATTAAATTAACCATCGTTTCAACAATTTTAATTAATCAAATCTACTATCACACAACACAAACAACCATTAATTTGTTTTTAACTTTTCAAAAATATACCGATCAATTTCTATACTCTTTTAAAATCATTCAGACTATAGAATTAAATGTGCACATCCATGGAAAGAAAATAACAACGGAGTAGAGAATTAAATGGTAATGCAAAGTATGGTAAATATACCTTGCACCGGAGTCAATCAGAGATATCCACTCGGCATCTAGGATAAGCTTTATGAATGCTCTCCTCAGTTTCCCAAGTACAATCTCGCGGATCTCCACTCCATTGCACTTTGACTAAGTGAACCTTCTTGTTCCTCAGTTCTTTGGTCTCTTTGTCAATGATCTTTAGCGGCTCTCGTCTCACAGCTAATTCTGGAGTAATTTCAATATCCTGCTAAGCTGCTTCTTCCACGATCAAGTCTGGATCATGAACGTGCTTTCGAAGTTGAGATATGTGAAATACATCATGAACTCCAGGAAACCAATCAGGAAATTTAACCCTATAAGCGAGAGTTCCTATCCGTTCCAGAATAGGAAACGGACCAATGAATTTGGGCGCCAACTTGCCAGTTTTACCGAACCGGATTACTCCTCTCATCGGCGATACTTTCAAATATACATAGTCGCCAACAGCAAAGGATATACCTCTTCTTATCCTATCGGCATAGCTCTTTTGTCGGCTTTGAGCGACCAGTAATCGTTTCTTAATAAAATCGACTTTGTCGGCAGCTTCTCGAATCATATCTGGCCCCAACACAAGTCTATTACCGGGTTTGACCCAACGAGCAGGAGATCGGCATGGTCTACCATACAATGCTTCGAATGGCGACATTGTCAGGCTCGCCTGGTAGCTGTTGTTATAAGAGAATTACACCAAATGCAGATGGTCTTCCCATGATCCACCGAAATCTATAACACAAGCCCGCAATAGATCTTCTAAAATACGATTCACCCTCTCAGTCTGACCGTCTGTCTGAGGATGATAAGCGGTGCTCAAGTTCAGCTTCGTTCCCAGCTCTACTTGAAATGCCTCCCAGAATTTACTAGTAAATATTGTATCTCTATCACTGACTATACTGAGCGGCACTCCATGTAGTCTAACTATATCCTTGAAATATATCTGCGCCAGACTCTGAGCAGTTCTGTTTGATCTGACAGGTATGAAATGGGCGGTCTTCGTGAAGCGATCTACGATCACCCAAATATTGTCTTTTCCTTTTCTATTTCTGGGCAGACCATCAATGAAATCCATGGAAATATGTTCTCACTTCCAACCAGGAACGTCCAGCGGTTGCAACAATCCAGCTAGTTTCTGTTGGTCGCTCTTGACTAGCTGGCAAGTAGGGCATCGGCTAACATATAAAGAAATGTCCCTCTTCATCGACTTCCACCAGAAAGTGCGTTTGATGTCATTATACATTTTTCTTACTCCCAGATGGATTCTAAGTTTTGACTTGTGGCATTCATCCAGTACTTCCTTTCGAAGCTCAGGAATGTTAGGGACACAGATTCGACCTTTGAGCCTTAGAATCCCATCATTATCAACTTGAAAACTCGAGGGTTCGCCTTGTTGAATTATCTCTCTGATCTTCTGAATGAAGTGATCATCCTCCTGAAGAGCGGATATTTTATCTATCAGTGAAGTCGTGATAATAAAACTGGCGATCATTTCATTCTTTCGGCTTAACGCATCGGCCACGACATTGGCTTTCCCTGGAGTGTATATAATTTCAAAGTCATATGCTGCAAGAAACTCCAGCCAACGTTGCTGCCTCAGATTCAGGTCTTTCTGAGTGAACAGATACTTTAACGACTGGTGATCTGTAAACAGTTCAAATCTCTCACCCAGAAGATAGTGTCTCCAGATTTTCAAGGCGAATACGATCGCCAATAACTCAAGATCATGAGTGACATAGTTTTTCTCGTGTGGCTTCAGCTGACGGCTAGCATAAGCAATCACTTGACCCCTTTGCATTAACACTGCGCCAAGGCCTTCTCTAGAAGCATCAGTCCAGACTTTCAAATCCTTGTTGTCATCGATGATGGTTAACACTGGAGCAGTTGTTAATCTCAACTTTAGCTCTTCAAAAGCCTCTTCACTCTCGGGAGTCCATTTGAATTTAGAGTGCTTCTTTGTAAGCTTCGTTGAGTGGCCAGATATCTTCGAAAAGTTTTTGATGAACTTCCGGTAATAACTAGCCAATCCGAGAAAACTGCGGACTTCTGTAGGGGTACTGGGATGTTTCCAATTCTAAATAGCTGTGATTTTACTTGGATCCACAGCAATTCCTTCTTTCGATACAACGTGGCCCAGAAATTTGACTTCTTCTTACCAGAATATACATTTGGAAAACTTTGCTTTCAATACATTCCTTTTGAGGATTTTCAGAACCTGTTCCAAATGCTTTTCATGTTCGGCCTTTGATTTAGAGAAGATTAGAATATCGTCAATGAAAACCAAAACAAATTTATTCAAAACCCCTCTGAACACCCTATTCGTCAGATCGACGAAGTAAGCAGGAGCGTTACATAAGCCGAACGACATTACTAACCACTCGTAGAATAAGTCGGGACCTCTGAATGCTATCATTGGAACACACTCTTCGGCAATTCGAAGTTGATGGAAGCCTATAGCTAGGTCCATCCTTGAAAATACTTGTGCTCCATTCAGACGATCCAATAAATCATCGATCCGCGACAATGGATATTTGTTCTTTATTGTCTGCTTGTTCAAATCACGATAATCTACACATAGTTGCAGAGTACCGTCGGATTTTGGGACAAACACCGCTGCTGCGCCCCAATCAGAGAAACTAGGCCTGATCAGACCCTTCCATACTAGCTGTCGTGTTTGATTGTCTAATTCCTCTTTCTCTTTCAAGGACATTCTTCGAATAGCGTGAACTACCGGCCTTGCATTAGGAATCAAAGCAATTTTGAAATCTATTTCTCTCTGCGGAGGTAAGCGAACAACTTCTTCAAAAACATCCGCATAATTTTTGACGACAGGAATGTCTTTGATGAGTTCAGGAATATTCTCTGTGACTTCAGGGATATTTTTTATTTGGGCTGGAGAAATATCGAGAGCTGCCCATAAGTCTTTTCTATTAGATTTCTGACCTTCACAGGGAATGGTTATATAACCACCTGATTTTATCTTTGCCTTTACGACCCTGTCGGCGCATCTAACCTCTGCTTCATATTTGGTTAGCCAATCCAATCCCAGAATAAGATCTAATTGATTAAAATTCATGACGTTAGAGATAATAGGGAATTTATAGCATGAGAAAGAGACAGGTACTGCACAAACCCAATTGAGATCGATGGAACCCCCGACCGGATTTTGGACAGTCATTGGTTCTTTATGCTTCCTCAATTCCAAATCCAGCTTCTTGACTGCACTCTTTGCAATAAAGCTTCGTGACGCGCCTGTATCAAACAGTACTTTGACTGGAATGTTTTTAACAGTAAGCGTTCCTTCTAAAACATCAGATCTTCCTTGACTTGCTGAGGGATCAGAAGTTTCTGCTACCTCATTCACTTTAACTACTTCAGGCTACTTTAAGAGCCAACAATCCTTTGCAAGATGACCCATCTGATGGCATTACTGCAACCCCTTTTTTCTTGAAACTCCCCATCAATTTTAAACCTTTTCTTCTTTTGCTTTTGATTGGCCCTATATCCATCCTTTGTTTGTTTCTTTAAAGATCATCAATTCCCTTGCAATTGCCCTTGCTTATGGCAGTTATTGCATACAGTTGTCGTTACTGGTTTCTTCTCAGATTTGGCCCTTTTCCTCTTGGCACTGGGCTTCTTACTGACCTCAGACACTGTACTGGCCTCAGGACGATCAGTTTCGGACTCAATTTTATTACTAGAGCTGACTTCCCCTTCGTACTGTAACATACCTTTCTTGTCGAGATCCTCGTACTGGTAAGCCATGTATATCATTTCAGAAAAGGGGAGCTTTACGTTCCTCATTACACTGTTCTGATATTTTCTTTGAAGCCCGTTGATAAATCTCATATTCTTCCTCTTCGGATTTTCAATTAGATGAGGGGCAAAGTGAGAAAGTTCATTGAATTTCTTATGATATTCGGGAATGGTCATATCTCCTTGTATCAGATAAGAAAATTCATCACATAGTCGTTCAATTGCTTCTGGAGGAATAAATATTTTAAGGAAAATCACTTTGAATCTATCCCAGGTGATATCACCTTCTGGATTATCCTTAATATCAGAATCCCACCAGAACAAAGCTTCGTCTTTGAGTGCCCAGGAGGCCAGTAATCTTTTCTGGTCATCCCTCAGCTTTAATCCTTCGAAGATTTTCTCAGCCGAACGAACCCAAGCTTGTGTTCTCATAATTGATTCCTCACCCGAGTAGGGTTTTCCACCCAGATTTCTATATTTCTTAAATAGAGCTTCTATATCCGGGTCAGTATCACTTTTTCTGTTTCTGGCACTCATTTTTTAGTACGTCTGCAATTAGCAGACACAGTGTCAGGTCAACAGAAAAGATATTTCAAAATATAGAGACAAATACTTGAATGTAAATGTGTCTACTGGGGTGTATTTCATTCTGCTACTCATACTAGGATATTACTGATCCTATCTGTAATGAGTTACCCGTCCTAGAACACTACTGGTTCTATTTCTGACGAGTTCGTTAATATGTTATATTCCAGGACTAAGCTTAACCAAAGCTCTGATACCAAATTGAGACGACCCCAAACCCCGTACTGACGGTGGCAAGGGTAATCCTTGGAATATAACACAGAAACAGAATTAAATAAATACACCAGATAATGAACAATAGAATATACTGGATAAAAGTAATCATCAGAGTTACACGGTATACAGGATCATACTTGGTACAAATACAGTTCGACTATACATATATGTCTACAGCGGAAAACAAACATAATGTACAATAGGAGCTGAACAACATAAAAAGAGATAAATGATAGAATCCATCTTTAGCTCCAGCTATCCAGAAAGAACCAGCTAAACCTAGATACAAGGCTTCCCGTGTAGATAAAGGGGCACCCGAGTTTGAAAGTGAAGCAAACTACGAGTCAGCCATGGGATTGGTATGAGAAATCTACTCAACACATTTATAATATGGCTAATCACAGGACCATGCCACTTTCGTGGAACGGGTTTACTCCATTGGATTGCCAGTGCTTTAAAAACAAATCTTTCTTTTAAACATCGCAATGCTTTTATAAAAATGAAGCCATTATAAGACTCAGTTCCCGTCACACATTGCAACGCAAACCGGAGGATAGAGTTTTACCTTATAATGGCCAAAACATGGTTGATACAAATAGAACAAAAGCAATTGATATTATTACTAGTGTTTACATGTTTCAAAACAACTTCGAATCATAACTATCAATCATAGACGGCATGGGTACCATATATCATGTCGCCATATATATATATATATATATATATATATATATATATATATACAATCAAAACCGCACAGTCACGTATTTGGAAATTGGATTTCCGTCATGGACCAAGGCAAAAGATAGTCCTTACCGACTTCGAGACAATCTAGCCTATGTCTCAGGATCAGAGCGCATCGACCCTTTGGATCGTCAGGGCCGGTCCACCGATGTGGATTATTATACCTGAACACTACGTTTCCCCGCCCTTTGGGGCGTAAACGAGCCAACGAATGACTCCATCGGACCCGGATCGTCCGATCAAACCGAGGCGCCTCGCAAAAGCAACAACCACATAAGTAAAACTCGTCAGGGCATGTAAAACCACTCACGCCACTTCTAGCTAGAAAGAAACGCAGGGCCTCCCTGATGTCCTCTCCCGTTTCTGGTTCATACCGGGGTGCGAGGATCGCGAATTTCACGTTATACACAAAGCTACACCACACAGGTGGTGCTTTGATCATCACCACAAGACTTTTCTTTTCAACAGAAGCCCTGATCACTACATCTTAGCATGCCACACAGGCAATTCACAACGTTCAACTGATGGCTATCAATCACACAGAATAAATTCCAATGTCAGACACACTGTCCATTTGCAAGTCCGTTCTGGGTCTGAACGAAACCGGAGGCACTAAATACCTCACAAACCCATCGATCACCATGTATGTCTGGACGATCACCACTCATTATCCATATTTCGGGATGCCTCCCAATCAGGACCTCGGTTACCATCCAAACTAGGTGAAGATCTCCGGTCTTCGACCACCGTCTTCATCTTCGATTTCTTATCGTCGATTCAGTTATTCAGAATGGGATAAACCCGGCCTTTCTGAGCAACTCGCGTATGTAATAAACAAGTGCAACACTAACATACACACGCATCATTTCATTTCATTAGTCACTAACCGTCAATCAGTAAGAGAACGATTTCCCCAAATATTAACCCCGAATGCCGAAACCAACATCAGATCAACACCCAGGAAACCATTCGACTTAGCCAACCTTCAATTAATTTCTAAATCACATCCATATCGTTTATAATATTTTATAATGATTTATCGCTATTTTTATTTATTTTAAAATAGCCATTTTATTCAAAACGACGCTTCGGGCCATAACGCGGCCGTGGCGCTGTTTTTCTTCAGATTTGATTTACACATATCCGAAAATCTAACCGTTGGATCTTCACAAAATTTACATCATTAGAAAGATCTTTTCAAAACGAATCCAATGGTTCCAGTTTCGGGAAAATCCGACGGTTGGATCTCCCAGTACAATCGTTTGAAGTTTCGATTTCGAAATACGAACTGCAGTGTCGTTATTCGATTAAATATAATTATATTTATATATATATATATATATAATCGATTCTTGCGCTATTTTTCTTCAGATTTGAATTAAACATTCCAGACCATCCAACCGTTGGATTTTTACAAAGTTGGTGCCGTTGGAAAGATTTTTCCAAAGCGAACCCAACGGTTGCGATTTCAGGAAAATCTGATGGTCGGATCTCCCGGACTAATCGTTTGAAATCACGGTTTCAAAATACAAACTGCAGCGTCGTTATTCGATATATTTTAATTCTATTTATATATATATATCGATTCTTCGATTTCAAAGCTATATTATTTTCATACATTTGATAAAAATGATATTTTTGTCTAACTGTCTTCTATTTCAACACTTCACAATTTTTAACAATTCATTAATATAATAAAAATGTGAATTTTTTTATTGTAAAACAATTCATTTCAAAACTCTATTATTTTATATAGTTCATATAGGTAATAAAAATAGGATTTTTATTATAAAACAATTTCTTTCAGAACGGGATTATTTTATACATTTCACATAGATGATAAAAATGTGATTTTTATTATAAAACAATTTATTTCAAAATATGAATACCATTCAACACATGAATTTCAATTCAACGAATGAATATCGATTCAACACATGAATGTTTTCAATAGTTTTTGTATATAGATAAAAAGGTGATTTTTATATTTAAAACACGAACACCATTCAACACATGAATTTCTAATCAACGAATGAATATCGATTCAACACATGAATGTTTTCAATTCAACGGATAAATATAGTTTCAACAAATGAAAATAATTCAAACACATGAATATTATTCAAAATTTCGGCAGCATAACGGTAGGGTAGTTAAAACCGGGACCATCCCTAGTACGGCTCCTCGCTCTACCTTAAAACCTCGCGGTTTTTGACAATGGGGATCATGCATCTAGTTCGCACACAGGCGGCATGTATATATTTATTTCATTTCCACAAACTAATCCTATGTGGTTTCAACAAAATATTTCTCAACCACAAATGGGTATTTTTCAACCATAATCAATCAATATCAACCACAAACAATTCCAATCAACCATTCGCTATCAATCAATTTTCACACCAATCACAACCAATAAATATCGTCCATTGTTTGTGGACGAGAGGCGTATATATATATATATATATATATATATATATATATAGCAATTCACTTCTATTTCAACACATATATTATTTTTACAACGCATATATATAACTTATACATCGAACGTACAACTTATACAACGCTTATACATGAGGTGTACAACGCTTATATAACCCATACATCGACTATAAAATTTATACATCGTCGTTTTCCATATCATTTATAAATTAGAAATCTCACATTGGGTTCCACTCCACCAAAAATAGCAGAAGGCTCAGAAAAATATGCGGTCTCTTCTAGAAGGTAAAAGACGTCCACACGGATCCACTGTCTCTTGTTTCACTGAATTTCGTCAAGAAACGAAAAATATATGATTTTTCAAAGTTTGCAACACTTTAAAGCTGTTGAAATCAGTTTAAATAATATAAACCGTATACCTCATTATTTCGTTCAAAACTAGGTCGCCCGATTTCTTCCAAACCGTAGCACGTGAGGCCGATCAGGTTGCACCACGATCTCCAGCTCCGAGAGGCGCTCCTGTTGGTCCCTCCTTTGATGGACTCGACGAAGGATCGGCGGAGGAATTCGGGGCGAAACGCGGCGGGTATGAGGGATTGGTTCTCGAGCTAGGAGCGATGAGGGGCGACGAGGTCGAGTCGGATTTGTAGAGGAGGAGGAGGGCTTCAAAAGCTTCAACTGGCGGAGGTGCTGAAACGACTTGGATCGATCGGAATTTGGTCGGGAAATTGTGAAGGCTCAGCCGCCGTTAATCGCGATTAGGGAGAGAGAGAAGCCACGGGGGGGGGGGGGGGCTGACGTGGGCGAATGGGGTATTTTTTTATTTATAACTTTTAAAATTCCAAAACTACCCTCTTTAACTCACGAACCCCAATCCAAACCCAACGACTGTCGTACCTAGTGTTTTACCCCCATTCTGAACACAATGGGTTATGTTTCGTAGGCCCATTCAACTGTTTCAGTCAGTTTTCCTTCAAATTAAAATATAAAACATTCAATATTCAATTTGAACGTACATTTCAATTTGCTAGGGCCACAAACTAATTCAGAAAATTCCAGAAAAATAAATCTGGCTATGTTTCGACGATACGGTCCCAACAAAACTAGTTTCGTCGAATTCTGAGACCGTTTGCAAAAAGGCCCATTTCTGGTCGATCCAATTTAACTATAATTGACCAAAACACATTTTCCATTGCCACGCTCACATATTAGCTTCAAAAATTATGAAATTTGAAACCTAGCAATAACTTCACATCCCGGATCCAACAAAAGTGGTTTCGTCGAATTCCGAGGTCGTATGCAAAATGGCCAATTTCACGGGCTATATAAATTCCATAGCGACCTTTCTGAAAATTCATTTGGCCATAACTTTTGCTTTTCGCTATGAAAATTCGATTTTTCATATTTTTTTAGAAAGGTATTCACTAACAGATTTAAATATTTTTTGTTTCACTTAAATCCGTTTTGTTTTGCACCCGGTACAGTCCGACAAAGTTTGAATTCAATTTTTGAAACTGCAGCGCCATTTCAGGCCTTGTTTATAATTAGAATTAATTATATTCGTTTTCAATTGTTGATTCAAACTCAGTTTTCATTGCTATTATTTAAAATATTTATTTTAAATATTTAAAATCCCTTATTTTAGCCAATTTAAAAATTTTAAATTGGTTCATATTTTCTGGGTCGTTACATGAGAGCTTTGAATAAAACTTACAATATCGGAGTACATCAACACCACTGGACAGTTATAATAATCTATCCCATATACAACACACAGCGGAATAGTAGTTATATAATATCACACGTCTGAACACCTCCAGCTCGTCTCTGGACTTCGCAACATCCGACAACTTGAACCTGTACACCCCGGGCTAATCTGAGCATTTACAAAACACAGGGTCAGTCTGGTGAACCCGAGTGAGACAGACACACTAAGTTTAAGGGTATCACACAACTTGATTTTAAAGTTAAAATCTTTCAAAGTAAAGGATAATCATAAGACCAAATCCACACATAAATACAAACGGTTTTTACCTTATGATAACCCAAAACCTTTTTGAAACTAATATCTTGTCTGATATTATAATAATGTCTAAATACAAGTAAATAGAATCTAGTAGAACGCTTGCATCTCACGCTCCACATATATAGTATATAATCAAAACTGCGGCGCTTATTGGAGATTGGATTCCGACTATGACAAGGTACGGGACCACCTGCCGATAGTGTATCTCTAGAGGCGAATACACTGGGTTCAACAAGAACGTCTTACAACCCGACCCTCATATGACCGACCACTCATTTCGCTTGAGTGTATCGAATGTATAACACCAACGGTTGGGAGCTACCCACCGTTTCCCGAAAAGTGACAACATCGAAATAGGATAAAGAAGCAAATAGATTTTCTCTAGATAGGTGATTATACACCCTAATGGGAGCGACCCACATAGCCATGCTGCCTACCCGATTTTTGTCATTTCCTAGTTGATGAGGCTTAAGGTTTAGATTAAATTTTTTTTAGAACATTTGACCACCATTCACTTTTAATGCCACATCGTCAGATCCATCAAATCACTAATTGATGCCCACAAATATACTCTAGGTATAAAAGAAGTACCCCTCTTTGCCACCACTCGGTATATTTGTAAAAATCAACATACTTGGTTTCAGGAAATATTTTGTCAGACATCCATCTACACAAGTCATCTAGGATCAGGATGAACCGAAGGTACTCTCCTACTACATCCAATATAGGAATCACACAATGGATCAATAGTGAGAGGTGCTAGCAACCCGTAGATTCCAACCATGACAAAACCATAGTTTATCTTTGGTTGCAATCCCAGAGATTTTTAGTGGTTCTTCCGTTTAATGAAGATCCACGGTCTTCGATGCTCCATCTCGATCATCTTCTGATATCTTCACGTATTTGTTGGTCGAAATGATTTTCGAATATAATATTAATCCCGGTCTTTTCGTCCCAACAATCGTGTTGGATAGATTTGATAGTCGGTGATTTAACTATCAAAATAAACAATGATTCAATCATGACAATCCAATGAGTTCACTGGTTCAGTATTCGGTCTCACTTGGCCTTTTAATTAAAACAAATGTAAATTCAAACTCTTAAATCTTTCGATATTTTAAATATAGTTTTCTCGCTTCTTATTTAACATAAGATTATTCTTTAACAAATTCTCTTTTTAATACTTAGGAAATCCTATATCATTTTCAGTTGTCTATTTTCACATTCAAACATTTGCCACGTTATTAGAATATTGAGAAATCATTTTAACTTATAACTTGGATGTTATGAAATATCATCTATTTCATTACTTAAAACAATACAAATACTTATTCTGATAGAATAAAACTCAACTTTACGTTACCTTTCTAACTTGAAAGTATCATTATAATTTCACGCAACGCCTTTTATTTCCCTTTTACTTTGGAATCCACATTATATATATATATATATATGTTCTCCAAATTTTCACCAAACATTGCCTTTATTATTTCTCTAATGGAAATAATATATTTCACTATGCTCTTTACCCTAACAACTAATATCATCCTTAGATAATCCTGAAGTCCTTCAAGTTGGGGTATTTTAATTACCTCTCAGACCTTAATCAACAACGTTCATATCTTCAGATAGATACGAGTTGTAACCCAAAACCAATATTTCATCCTAATCCCAATACTAATGCCATTGAACTATTTTATTCAAAATACGGTTTCATAAAACCTGCTTACCTCTTTTGAACACTCTTTCTCGGTTGTACCCAATTTTCTTAATTCAATAATTACTTTCTTATAAACATCACTTTTAACTCGACCTCTTTAACCAAACTCATTTATAATTCGGATTTGGTTATCACATTCTACGACCCACTTTGTTCACTAAATTCACCTTTACTAGTTCCTTTTCAAATCAATTCAACCATTCTCTATTTTGGAAATCTTATTCCAATTTTCCCCTTTTCTACTTGATCTCATTTACAAGTAACATTACTGTATAGTTAACGTTTCTACCCTTTAAATATTATTTACCTAACTCTGGTTTTTTATAAACCCTTTTTATCTTAATTTCCTCTAAATTAATTCAAATAATTAAGTAACATTTATTTCAAATTATTGTATTTGCTTGGAGTTCCTTTTTAACTTTATTATAAAGATTCGGGTTTTAAATATAAAATCCGTTCATAAACTCCTTTCACCATTTCACTAGGCTTCATTCCAACTTCGATTACTTTATAATGAATTTCCATTAAAAGAAATTTCTAAATTATTATTAACTAAAATAAAAATTTATTTCAATCATTAACTACTTCAATAGTTAATTTCTTTATTTACTAAAATAAATAGTAAATCCCTTTTTAAAATCTGATTAAAATTAAATAATATTCATTTAACTATTTTATTAGGTTAACTTAAAACAAAATTAATTTAATAATCAATTTCAGTTACAATGGTTGACTTAGTCAACTCAAGGCATAATTAACTGATTCTAATTATTTCTCCCTTTAAATTAATTAATAATATAATTAATTTTAAATAGCTCCATTTAATTGTTTCTTAACAAAACAATTATCGAAATTTAACTGTTAGGTTAATTTCCTTATTCTCATGTTTACAAATCTGATTAACATCAGAATTGACTTTATAAAATCAATTTACAATTAATTATAAAAATAATTATTTATTTCATTTTAATAAAGTTTTATTCAAAATAATATATTCCAAAATCTATCACTAGTTATAAAATAAATTTTATAACTTCATCTCTATCGACTCACCTGACGGTGAATCAATATTTATAAAACGATTGATTTTATAAGCCATATGTTGCCAAATACTCAACCAATATGGCCCATTGGTTTAAACTAGCTAGATGTTGAATTTTCAGTCAACAATCCATAATCAAATCAATCACCCAAACAGGACAGTTCATATGTTGACAATATGAAATAAAAAATATATTGAGGAATCCCATTGGATCCCTCCAACCTGTTCTTCCCTGTATTCAAAACGGTTATCACAAACCAGATCATTCCATTCCATTTAACTGATATATGATAGTAAATATCAACTATTTTATATCAATCAACCAACAAAACATTTTCATCAGTTCACGCAATTCAAACAAAAACACGCTTATTTTGTAAATGTGGCCAATGAGGTAAGTTACATTCATCGGGTCCAATTCGTTAAAATAACGATTTGGTATTTCACTGAAATTAAACGACAGTTTAATTTCATCAGTTAAATCAATAAATAGATATATAACTGGCGAACAGTCAACCATAGCAACCAGAGCACACAAAATAAAAACCCAATTTATATAAAATATAAATGGAAAGAACTGAGTGATTTTAACTCACCTTGATTCCATTTATTGTTGAAACCACTTATTTCAGTAAAATTAAACATCATTTAATTTAACTGAAAATAGCAGCTGATTCCAATTCAACCCAAATATATATTCCATAACGTAGCGCTCGTCGAGAAGATTCCAACAGCACCTGATTCGTCCAATTCTGATATCATAGGATTGGGTTATCACTAATTTAATTTAACGCTATTCTCAATAACCAATAAAATTCCTTAATTTAAATTTAATAACGTGTAACGACCCGGATTTTTGGTTGATTTATTTTAAATATTTAGTATGGTTTTAATTTTTGAATTTATAATATAAACGGTATTTTATTGGGTTATCGATTAAATAATCAAAATACGATTTATTTTGAAAATCATCGTAATTTGAGAATTTAAAATAATTCAATTCGAAGTTAGAATTAAATCAAAACAATTCAGATGATCGGTATTAATTATATTTGAATATAGATGATAATAAAAAAATATTTTATTTATTTGTTTTTGAATTTAAAGTATATTATCGATTTAATATAGTTATTTATATATACACATTCGAAATAGATTTCAGAAAATATTTTGTTGAGTTCAGTATAACGCTATAACATTGGAACGACGGTCGGTACGCTAAAATAGCGGTTCACGATTTTTAATTGTGAATCCGATTTATTTGATTGTGGATAGGATTGAAATCAAATCGGTATCTATTTAAAAAGGAAACAAAATCTCTTTAAATCAAATCGTATTTAATATGGTATGTACTTAGCCTATACCCTATAATGTACCTCGTGTAGACTGATTTCCTTAAAGACTAAGTATCATCTTCTATAAATCGCTACTCTTCAATTTTGTTTTCTTAGAAAAATCAAATGGCAGATTTAATGAAATCAAAGAAAGAAGCCACCACTTTCACTCATTCCTCAAATCAAAGGAGAACCCGCATATCCCCTTCCCTTTTTACTCGTTTGCAAAACCAAAAGCTTCAGTAAAAATGGTCGCCCTCAAATAGTTGTAAAATCAAATTGATTCACTTAAAAAGGGAAAAAATATCATCGCGATCTAAATCCCAAAGTCCCATGAATCTCGATCCAAACTAGGAGCAACTCGCGATATCGGTGAAGTAATGGGGCTCCGTTCGAAGCTGGGAGGATATAAACGAAGTCGCAATGTCTGAAATTCGAACTCGCTATGGAAAAAAATTTGGGATGCACGATTTAGGTTATCGCGATCTAGTAAAATGGATTTTTGGGGGAAACAATCTGTCGATGGTTTTGTTGGAAGCAACGACGGTTGGTGACTCAAGAAGTGGTGCGATGGTTTGTGCGATGTTTAATTTGGGGGAGTCCGATGGTCCTTGGTTTGAGTAACTCGAGTTCGAAGTGGGTATGTGGTTTGTAAAAATCGAAAACTTTTCTGGTGATTGGGTGTCATTGGGGAAGTCTTGGCCTCTGGTTTGGGGGAGGAGTACGGCTGAACATTGATTGAGTGGTTCGATGCGTGATGGACTGGGAAGACCGAGCTCTGATTGGAGGTTTCAGAAATGGAGATGGGGGAGTTAACGCAAGCAAGTGAGGGGAAGAAGAGGGTTATTAGGAATAAGGTATAAATTCTTAATTTAATAGCTTAATGGCATTTTTTTTTTAAGAATTTATTTAAATAGTTAGTTTAATTTTAATAATAAAAATAAAGTCTAGGGTCAATCTTATTTTTAATTAAAGCTTATAAAATTCATCTTTTTATATGAGGTTAAATTGAAAACAATCAAGGAGTTGAAAGCTGGTTTGAATTGGGAAAGGAGAGCTGATACTTCTTGGGCAATAAGGTATATAATTTACAAATTAAAAATATACAGAATAATTCATTTATTTAGTTAGAAATTAATTTAGTTTAATTATCAATCATCGGTAGATAAAAATAAATAAATCATAAGGTGCGAATTCATTCGGGAAGATTGTAGCCGATGATTTGGAAACAAACAGGATATTCGACAACTGCAATTTCGGTGAGTAAATCTCACTCACCATTTTCTTTAGAATTATTTTTATGACGTTAAAAATAATTGTTTATTGCTTGTTTGAATGCTTTCTGGTTGTTTCAAAATATATTAGTTATTTAGGCTTGATGGTTTCTATTATATATATATTGGTGGTTGGATTTCCCGCAGTATCATTAGCGGATGCTCGTAGTACCATTAGCGGATGATTACCCTATACGCCCCACGCTATGATAGTGGATGACCTTCTATACCGCGATATCCTTCCACGAAGCAGGATGGGTATTATTTCTGTTGACTAACGTTTGTGGATGCAGGAAAACAGGTTGGAGGGATCCAACTGGATTCCTCAAAAATATATTATCTGTTAGTTAATTGTTTGCATATATACTGTCATATATGATGTGTTAGAAAACCTGAAATAAATAATTGGTTGTTTGGTGTTTAAATATCACTGGGCCTAAGTGTTGATATTTAAAAATATCATGAAAAGGAATATTTGAGATTAAAAAGGAAAATTCTATTTTTAAAATAGAATTTGAAATTTTAGAATGTAATAAAAATTTTAACTTGTTTTAATAAAATAAAAACAAGTAATTTATTTATAAACGAAGTTTAAAAATGAAGTGAAAAGAATTATCATTGGATGATTCAGAAATAAAAACACAAGTGTGAAGTTGAAAAGGGAAAGTTATTTTTCCAAAGTAAAAAATTATTGATTTCAACTGAATTGGAAATCAAGACTTGTTGAATAGAAGAAATTGAAATGGAATTGGAATAAAGGAAATTCAAATATAGAATTTGAATGAAGTTTGAATATAGAAATTCAAACGGGATTTGAATAGAGAATTTAAATGTAGAATTTGAATATAGAAATTCAAATATAGAATTTGAATATAGAAATTTAAATAGATGTTGAATATAGAAAATTTAAAAGAGAATTCAAATATAGAATTTGAATATAGAAATTTAAATAGATGTTGAATATAGAAAATTTAAAGGAAATTCAAATATAGAATTTGAATATAGGAATGTAAATAGAATTCGAATAAGGGAATTTGAAATAGAATTTGAATAAGAGGATTTAAATAGAATTTGAATAATAGAATTAAAAAGGAGTTTGAATATTTGAAATTTCAAATAAAATTAAATCGAAGTTTGAATATTTGAAATTCAAATAGAATAAATATGGGATTTGAATTCAAAAAGAATTAAATAGGGAATTTGAATGTAGAATTCAAAAAGAATTCAAATGGAATTTAAACTAAAGAATTTGAATATAGCATTCAAATGGAGTTTTAAACTATGGAATTTAAAATATATAATTCAAATGGAATTTAAAATATGGAATATGAATATACGATTCAAATAGAAGTGAAATTGGAATTTGAATATAGAATTCAAATAAAAGTGAAAATGGAGTTTGAATCAAGAAAATTCAAATAGAGTTAAAATGGAGTTTGAATATTAGAATTCAAACAGAAATAAAATGGAGTTTGAATATTAGAATTCGAATAGAGTTAAAATGGAGTTGAATTCATTTAAACGAAGTTTTAAAGTTTATATATATATATATAATTAAAACGAACTCGCCGCAGCGCGGCAGTTCGTAAATTGGCGTTTCGAACTTCAATTGAATATACAGAACTCAATTGAAGTCGGAATTCTTTGAAACAAGAAACGTCAGGACCGATTTGATAATAGTTTTCTAATGAAAGAGAAAATTCTGAATTTCGTCGTATAGATTTTGAGTTATGTCAAAATCAAATTTTCAAAAAAACAGCGCCACAACCATTTAAAAACCATAACGGTTTTTTTAATTTTATAAAAGGATTTTAAGCGAATAAAATCCGAATTTCTATTTATAAAATTTCAGATTTTGAGTTGTTAATTATATGTGAACTCAAGTGGAGTAATGAATTGATTTTTGAAACAGAAATCAGATTTTTTTATTATTTAATAGAATTAACTAATTTGAATAGAAATTAGTTAATGAGATTTGGAATTAATATTAGGCTTTGAATAAGTGAATTCGATTTGAAAATTTATATTTGAATCAAAAAGGAAACTAGAATTGAAATTGAAATTCAATTTGGTTATGAGCAAGATAAATATTTTGTTTGAACATGTTATGTTCAAACAAAGAAGTGAAATAGGCAAAATAGCTAATTAAAGGATAAAAGGGGCGAAGTTGAATTCAAACGAATGGATTGAGTTGAATTGAATTTAAAAACAGATGAACATGTGTAGAAAGGTATGGGATGTAGTATATGAAGATTTTAGTTTGTGCCCGACAAAAAGGTACATGTTTAAATTCATATATGAGGTTTTATGCGCCGTATCGGCAAGCCGCTTGGCTTTTTCTTTTTCTTTTGAATTGGTAAGGGCAATGGGAGGCTATTTGAAATATCCCGATGCTCCCGGTACAAAGGAGGTTATGGCGAAATTTTCCGGAAATTTAAGGAGTTAGAATATTTTTAAGATAAGTTGATAGTTAGAAATCAATGTATCGATATATAAAGAATTTGATAAGTAAATGAATTTAAAAATAGAATATTGTAAATAAAAAGTGAAATCTATAAATTAGAAATAGAAAGAGAACCATATACATGTTTTAAAAATGAATAATTGGGTTTTATAGTGTGTTTATTCGAGGTTAGTGGTTTTGCCGTTTTGAAGTTAGTGATGTTTTCAGTCAAGGTCTGAGAGGAAATTTTACCCCAACTTTATTGAATTCATTTTTAATTGATAAATAGCAAGATCCTGTCTCGAAGAGAAGTGTTGAATAAGAGTTAGTTGAATAAAATATTTTGGTGTAACGACCTGGAAAATCAGAACCAATTTAAATTTTTTTAATTGGCTATTTTAGTGAATTTTAAGTATTTAAAATAAATATTTTAAATAATAATGATGAAAAGTAAGTTTGAATCGAAGTTGAAAATGAATATAATTACTTTGAATTATAAACAAGGCCTGAAATGGCACGGTAGTTTCAAATTTTCATTTCAAACTTTGACTGACTGTACCGGGTGCATAACACAACGGATTTGAGTGAAACCAAAAATATTTAAATCTGTTAGTGAATATCTTTCTAACGAATCTGAAAAATCGAAGTTTCATAGCGAGAAGCAAAAGTTATGGCCAAATGAATTTTATGAAAGGTCGCTATGGAGTTTATATAGCCCGTGAAAATGGCTATTTTGAAAACGACCTCGGAATTCGACAATACCACTTTTGTTCGATCCGGGATGTTAAATTATTGCTAGGTTTCAAATTTCATAATTTTTGAAGCTAGTATGTGAGCGTGGCAAAGGAAAACGTGTTTGGTCAATTTCTATTAAATTAGATTGACCAGAAATGGGCCATTTTTCAAACGGTCTCAGAATTCGACGAAACTAGTTTTGTTGGGACCGTATCTTCAAAACATAGCTAGATGTATTTTTCTGGAATTTTTTGAATCAGTTTGTGGCCCTGGCAAATTGAAATGTACGTTCAAATTAAATATTGAATGTTTTATATTTTAATTTGAACTGACTGAAACAGTCGAATGGGCCTACGAAACATATCCCATTATGTTCGAAATGGGGGTAAAACGCTAGGGATGATAGTCGTTGGGTTTGAATTGGTGTTCGTATGTGACAAGGGGTATTTTAGAAATTTAAAAAATATATAAATTAAATAAAAAATTCCTATTGGCTATCAATTTTCTCTCTCCCCGACTATTCTTCAGGCGCGCACGACGGAAGACCTTCATCCCCTTCTCTCTTCGATTTATCCTTCCACACTCCCCGAAACCCAATGCCCCTTTGGAGAATTTTGTAGTGCTCCACATGATCTTCAAATCCATACCAACCTTGGATTTTTTCGTGGCCTACGGAGCTCGAATCGAGCTCGAGAACATCCGGTCTTTGGACCGCCGCCGCCGTCAGCCAGAGCCACCGAACTGGCCCCACCTCCTGGTGCAGGTGCGCCCCCCCGTGCTCTCCCTCGTGGGGCTGGCAGATCGAGACAACGATCAATGGATTGAGAGAAAAATCCATACATTGTTTCGAATCAAAAACTGAGGTAACGGCTTTGGTATATTTTGAACTGTTTTTACACTTTTGAGTGTTGTGAACTTTGAAAAATCATATCTTTTTCGTTTCTTGACGAAATTCAGTGAAATAAGAGATAGTGGACTCGTGTGGACGTCTTCTACATTCTAGGAGGGACCGCATATTTTTCTGAGCCTTATGCAATTTTTGGAGGAGTGGAACCCAATGTGAGATTTCTAATTTATAAACGATATGGAAAACGATGATGTATAAATTATATAGTCGATGTATGGGTTATATAAGCGTTGTACACCTCTTGTATAAGTGTTGTATAAGTTGTACGTTCGATATATAAGTTATATATGCGTTGTAGAAAATATATATGTGTTGAAATAGAAGTGAAACAATGCGCTGAAATTATAAGTTATATATATGTGTGTGTATATATATATATATATATATGTGTGTGTGTGTGTGTGTGTGACGACCGCCCATAACCCCCGCACTAAACAAGTGGAATAAGGCGCTGAAAGGTGTGCCAGGCTGCTATGGACAATCATCGGAGTAGGTAAACACATCGAAACCTGTCGTAGAACTCACAGCGCAAGAATGAAATATAATAGAACATATACAACAGGTAATAGTAATGAGGTATCATATAACAAACTTTTGAAACTTTCTCAACATCCAGAAAGATTATCCAACTGATATCAAAGTTTGTACATAAGGCCTTACTATAACTCTCAAGCAACTCAAACAGCGGAAACAGAAATACTAGATAGTAATAAAAATGGTACGCCAGCCTCCTGCTCGACCAACCACCCTAGAGCGACCCAACCTGATCACCCCCTTCCTGGAACATGACTGACCCGCCTGCTCCAAATCAGAACTCCAGATTTGCTTGACCTGACCAGTATAGACCGACCTTCCACTTCCTTGCGACCGATCCGACTAGCCTGCTCCCTCTTAGCCGACCCAATCCCTGTCTTGCTTCCCAAGCCACGATTTGACCGACCAGTCTAGGACCGACCCCTCTAGACCGACCCGATTCCTGCACAGCTCCATTTCAACTTCGATTTCGACCAAAACTTCGCCAAACGATGAATCCGACAAAAACGGCTTACCCGGTTCATCCAAATGCAACCACAAACATGTTATGCAACCAACAAAATCATCAATCTAACAATTTCCATCAAAACCCATAAATTTCCCAAAACATGATAAGTGAACATATGAACATAAAAACGGATCTAACTTGCATAAACTTGTGAAAAATCATGAAATTAACCATTTAAATTATCTAGATCAGATCCTAAGATGATTCATATGTAATATAAACATAGCATGGTGTAGATCTAAGGAAAAGAACACGGAAATGATGAAATTAACAACATATAACTCACATACTTTCATGAATCCGAATGAGAGATGTAAATCACTCACCGATTATCCAAAACAAAGCAAAATCAAAGAAATGGAATTCCGGACAGTGAAGAGATAGCTCCTAGCCCTTCGATTTGATGAATCCTCAGTCCAATTGATGTAGATCTTGCCTCCAATGGTGTAGATCTATGATTTCCCCCTTAGATTTGGATTGTTAATGGTGGGAAGTATTTAGAGGAAGAAGGAGATCAAAGCCTCCCCATAAGAGAATGGAAAATTCCAACCTTTCTCCATATCCCTTACCCCCTATTTATAGTCTCCACCCACCATCTAATGGGCCTTCTCCAAATCAGCCCATTAGCCTTCCAAAATCTGAACAACCAACTGAAAAACCTTAAAACAACGATTTCTCCCAAACCGCTAAGCCAAATCTTTCATGTAACCACTCTACGGAAAGAGAATCATCAATTCCTTTCCAATGGCACAGGTCTCACCCTCTGATTCGACCTGAGTCAAAAGTTATGACCAGTACAAGACTGACAAGGGCAAAATGGTCACAAACAAAATCGGTAAAATTTATGGACATGTCTCACATCCCCATAAGCAACATACCAAAAGATGAGAATGATCCAACCCTCAGGGAAAAAAATAAAAAAAATATTTTACGATCTTCCGATACGTAAAATGCGGGCTGTTACATTCTCCCCCCCCTTAAGAATTTCGCCCCCGAAATTCCAAGCAAACCCAAGCAACCATAACAATTCCGCATGCATATCATCCATGAGAAGCCAATCCTATCATGTGAACTAGCAACCATCAAGCCATGCATCCATAGCCTTATCCTAGCACGCGGAATTCTATTAAACAACAACAAGATACAACGATATAACGACGATACAATCAAAGGGTTCTACCGACGAAAAGTTCTGGATGAGTCGCCCTCATGCTCTCTTCCGTCTCCCATGTACAATCGTCGCCATCTTCACTCCATTGTACCTTGACTAGCTTAACCGTCTTCCTCCTAAGTTGTTTCGTGTCATTCCCCACAACACGAAGTGGCCTATGAGGTTTCGCAACTGCGGTCTTGGCTTCTAAATCTTCATACAGTTCTGGAGATACCAACACATTCGAGTCGTGCACAAACTTCCGTAGAAACGACACATGGAAAACATTATGCACACTTGACATCTTCTCGGGTAACTCCAACCTATATGGCAGCTTTCCTATTCGCTCGACTATCGGAAACGGTCCAACAAACCTAGGAGCCAAGTTCCCTTTACTTCCGAATCGAACCACATGCTTCAACGGTGAAATCTTCACGAAAACCATATCTCCTACATCGAATTCCAAATCCTTATGACGCTTATCGGCGTAACTCTTCTGACGATCTTGGGCCGCCTTCATTCGTTGTCGAACAATCTTGATACAATTCGAGGTTTCTCTAATCATTTCAGGCCCAAGTACCAACTTATCTCCAGTTTCTAACCAACAAGCTGGAGAATTGCACGGCCTTCCATACAACGCCTCGTATGGTGCCATCCCAATACTCGACTGGTAGCTATTATTATACGCAAACTCAACTAGATGTAGATGTTCCTCCCATGATCCTCCGAAGTCTAACACACAAGCCCTCAGGAGATCTTCTAAAACTCGGTTGACTCTCTCGATCTGACCATCAGTTTGGGGATGATATGCCGTACTTAAACACAATTCGGTTCCCAAAGCTTCTTGCAAACTTTTCCAAAATCCACTCGTGAACAATGGATCCCGGTCACTTACTATACTCTTTGGGACACCATGGAATCGAACTATCCATTTCACATAAAGCTCAGCCAATTTTGATGATGTCCTAGTCGTCTTGATAGGAATGAACCTTGCACTTTTGGTCAAACGATCCACAATGACCCAAATCCCTTCATTCCCTGTCCTAGTTCTAGGTAGTCCATCGATAAAATCCATCAATATCTGCTCCCACTTCCATGTAGGAACCTCTAATGGCTGAAGTAAACCACTCGGCTTCTTCTGTTCAGCTTTCACCAACTGACAGTTCATACACTTGGAAATGAATTTTCCAATATCTCTTTTCATCCCTTTCCAGTAGTAGGCTCGCTTCATGTCCTGATACATTTTATTACCACCGGGATGAATCGTTAGCTTCGAGCGATGACATTCTCTCAGAACCTCATCCCTCAATCCGTCGATATCAGGAACAACTAATCGTCCTTGCTTTCGAAGCCAACCTTCTCGATCGACCTCGAACTCTTTATCCTCTGGTTCTAGTTTCTGAATGAACTCGACAAGCTTCGCATCTTTCTTTTGGCCCTCGCCAATCCTTTCGATAAGAGTAGGCCTTATCGACAAGCTTGCCAACATTTCAGGTTCCAACTCGTACCTTGGCCTAAAATCGAACCCTGCCAAGTACTCGAGGCTCTTCCATTCCGAAAACATCGCTCCCAAACTTGCGTGTCTTCGACTCAATGCATCTGCAACTGCATTGCCTTTGCCAGGAGTATAGGCTATCCCAAAATCAAATGATGCCAGAAACTCTAACCATCGTTGCTGCCGAAGATTCAAATCCTTTTAGGAGAAAAGATACTTCAATGACTTGTGATCCGTAAACAACTCAAATCGTACCCCCAACAGGTAATGTCTCCACATCTTCAGAGCAAACACAATCGCTGCCAACTCCAAATCATGAGTTGGATATTTTCTCTCATGCGGCTTTAGCTGTCGACTTGCGTAAGCCACTACCTTATCCTATTGCATTGGTACTGCTCCAAGTCCAGTACCACATGCATCAGTATACACCACCATCTCTTCATTCCCACTTGGAATGGTCAACACAGGTGCACTCGTCAATCTCTCCTTCAAGATTTCGAATGCTTGTTCACACTTCGCATCCCATGCGAACACTTGGTTCTTCTTCGTCAATCCTGTTAATGGTGCAGCTATCTTGGAGAAATCCTTGATAAACCTTCGGTAATAACCAGCCAACCCAAGGAAACTCCGAATATCTGTCGCATTCTTAGGTCTATCCCAATCCTGGATTGCTACAACTTTAGCGGGTCAACCGCTATACCTTTTCCAGAAACAACATGACCTAAGAACCTTACTTCGTTCTTCCAGAAGTGACACTTTGAGAACTTAGCCTTAAGCTGATGCTTTCGCAAGATCTCTAACACAACTCTCAAGTGCGTCTTATGTTCTTCCACATTTCTGGAGTAAACCAGTATATCATCCACGAATACCAGCACGAACTTACTCAACTAATCTCTGAACACTCTATTCATAAGATCCACAAAATACGCTGGCGCGTTAGTCAACCCGAATGGCATCACTAACCACTCGAAGAACCCGGACGGTGTCCTAAAAGCAGTCTTTGGCACACTATCCTTAGCCATTCTCAATTGGTGAAATCCCGTTGCCAAATCCATCTGAGAAAACACTTTGGCTTCGTGAAGCTGATCGAACAAGTCATCAATTCTTGGCAATGGATACTTGTTCTTCTTAGTCACCTTGTTCAGCTTACGTAGTCCACACACAATCTTAACGAGCCATCTGCCTTAGTTGCAAACACGACTGGTGCACCCCACTCGGAAACACTCCTCCGAATGAATCCTTTTTCCAAAAGGTCACGAACTTGCACCTCTAACTCTCGCTGTTCCCTAGGCGCCATCCGCCTCAGGGGCATAACAATTGGTCTAGCACCTTCGACCAAATCGATCCTAAACTCGATCTCACGATGCGGCGGCAACCCTTTGACCTCGTCAAAGACATCTACATACTCATTAGCGATCAGCACTGATGATAGGTCTTCCTATGGAATCCCAAGCGAATATAGATAACTCACGAAGACCCCGTTTTCGCGCTTACATCTAATCAACACCATTCGCCCTTCCACATCCCCAACCCTCACCTCTAGCTTCTCGCAATTCACCCTTGCCGCATATCTCTTGAGCCAATCCATGCCCAAGATGATCCGATACCTAGCGAAGTTAAGAACAAAGCAATCACACATAAAAGAGCAACCATGACTCGATAACACTACACCACGACAAATCATGCACAAACTGGACGAACCCCCAACTGGATTAGTCACGATCAAAGGTCTATCACAAATCTCGGGTTCCAAACCCAAGCGACATACAAGCTCATTGCAGATGAATGAATGTGATGCTCCAGTATCAAACAAAACTCGAACTGAAACACCGTTAACGAAAAAAGTACCTTGCACCACGACACCCTTTCCCTTCTCCTCTGCAGTAGGAGCTCTTGAAGAAGATGGCACGGTTTCTAAATCATATGCCTTCACAATCTGTTTGCCCTTAGCTAATTCTGGACAATCTTTCTTCTCATGCCCAGGCTTTCCACACTTGAAGCACTTCTTCTTAGCTTAGGGATTCTTGCACTCATTTGAATAATGACCCTTCTGTTGGCAGTTAAAGCAAACCACCTCACTCTTGGGTTTCTTTTGGCCATCCTTTCCTTTCTGTTGTTGCTGCTTCCTCTTTTTATTACCACCTTGCTGTGGTTTCTGAGCTTCCTTGGTTGCAGCGACAACATTTGCTTCCTTGGGAAACAAGCTCTCATGGCGAATAGCTTTTTCCACAATTTTCTCAAATGAATCATCAAGATGGTCCACAAGCGGTTTTCCAATATGAGCATCCAAACCCAAGACAAACTTCTCATTCTTCTGATAGGGTGTATCAATGTATGAACGAGCATATCTGGACAAAGCCTCAAAATCAGAAATGTAGTCAAGAACTGTTCTGCCATTCTGCTTCAACTCTACGAACTTCTTGAAGAGAATGGACTTCTGAGCCATGGAGATAAACTTTGCTTCAAACTTAGCTTGGAATTGCTCCCATGAAATCTCCTCTTCCGGAGTCTCGAGTATGACAGAATTCCACCATTCCATAGCCCTGCTCTGCAGCTGCCTTGATGCAAGCTTTCTCTTCATTGCATCCTCAATACCCAAGTCTCCAAAGATTCGAACACATGAATCCATCCACCTTTGAACCTCTTCAGCTGGTTCAGTTCCCTTGAATGGTTTCCCTCCTAGAGATATAAAGTCCTTGCACATCTTTGCAAAATCTACTCTAGGAACTCGCACACCTACATCTACCGTAGCCGCCACTGGAGCGGGTACCCTTCGCATAATTGCTTCTGCCATGGCTTCAAACATGGCCGGTTAATCTGGTTCATCACCATTTCCCTCTCCAGTATTAGATCTCCTAGCAGCGTGTCTTGATGGTCGTCTACTCATTTTAAATCTGCAATCTAGAATAATTAGCCACTTCCAAGAAAAACTGCTAAAGAGATACAACCGCTACTACTATATATGTTAATATATATAGTAAACATCCAACTGAAATCTACAAATAGGTCTCTCATACGCAATTACATCTTTTGAACTTTGGCCAAAATCGTTGACCAGAGATCTGATACCAAATGTGACGACCGCCCATAACCCCTGCACTAAACAAGTGGAATAATGCGCTGAAAGTTGTGCCAGGCTGCTATGGACAATCATTAGAGTAGGTAAACAGTAACACCCCATGTCCATTAATGTCACTCACAAAGGAAATGCATTAACTTCCATGGAGGTTTTAAGTGAATATAGAATAGAAAAATTACAACAAGACAAATATCAAGTAGTACTTGGAAATCTAAAACTTCATTTTATTGCAGCGGAAATTAAACATGTTTGTTACATCATAAAAACCATAAATCAGAGTCAAGTACAACATCCATCTTGATAAAACAAAATACATAATCCCATTACACAAATAGCCATTAAAGAAGATAACAAGATGGACTTTACTTCAACGGTCCAAGCTTTCCAAGATAGATAAAGCAATCCAATCAAACTCCACTAGAGCTGGGTCCACCCTGAGGACCTGGAGGGGGGAAAAGGATAGAAATAGAGGGGGTCAGACATAAAGTCTGGCGAGTATGATAATTCTAACAATACTATTATCAAAATAACTAGACTAAGGCATAAGCTGGAAAACAAGGAAATGTCTATGAACTATTGGGTACGGAAAAGCAGATAAAGAAAACGTTAAAGGCACACCTAATTTCTAACGAATAGTTACTACACTGCACCACACCAGTCACCCTCAAAGTTTGATCCTACTTGCTTCACACAGAAACTATATAAATAGCCTTGCGTACCCCTAGCTGACTACATAGGTGTCGTCTTCCCCTATCTCCGTTAGGTGTACCCCACTACCCACTTTCGATCGGCTCCCTACTCGTAGATACCCGTGTTGGCCCCACAGTGGGGTGTATCACTCCCCTAAAGTGGCAACCCGATACAACTTGAGAATGCACGGCTTATACCCACACGATGCAACAACGTCTTACCTACCAGCCCGGGTCCACACACGCATATGAAACCCGTTGGACTTGCGTTGCCACCGCTACCCCGTTTTGGCCTCTTATAGTCAAGCCCAGCATGCGTGTCCCGTCCTCGACTTGGGTCGAGCCCGCAAACATATGTTTGGGATACTGGTTGAAATGGGCCCCCACAAGCTACCCACCTAAGCTTGTCCACTAGTACATCCCACTTAACCCCCTTAGTCATGTTCATTTACATGTGTGTTTGGTTAAGTCTTACTAATCGTATTTCACATGCCACTAAGGGCACCCACTAGATTCCTCATGCCACCCAAGGCACCTACTTAAACCCCATGTCCCACCTTACATGTTTATCTGGTTAAGTATTTCTTAATTCATTCAGGCCATAACCTCATAAAGACCTCTCACATTAGACTGGCGTTTATGGCAGCTGGATTTGCCGGGCGGGTCCGGGCAGTCTTACACAATAAAAGAGTTTAACCTTGTGTCTTTACAACTGTTATGCTTTAATTTGGGCCTAGGACCTCTCATATTGGGCTGACATTTGTGACCACTGGATTTGTCGGGCGGGTCCGGGCAGGTTTACGTCACAAACGAGTCCAACCTCGTGTCCTAAGCATTGATTAACACTTATAATCTTTTACCCCAGTTTTAATAATTCCCTATTCAAATTATTAATTAGGTCCACTTTTAATGATGTCAATAATTGACTCAATTATGGCCATCCATTCATGGCATGCAAAATGATATCAATTGCACCACAACTTCTTAATATTAAATCCTTAATATTACCCCTACCACACATTATACGTTCGCTTATTCAACGCAGAACATACGTTAGACTTGAATAGTCTAACTCATAACACAAAGATAAATTATCACAACATATAGAAAAATAAAATAATCCAATCATAATAGGGGTGAAACTTGCATAAACTACACATGTTAAGGATCTAAAGGTGTCAAATTGTTAAATGTCACAATTTACATGATATGATCATAACCCAAATTTATGTATAAACTTGCATATGGGGTTTTAGGCAACATAATGATGGTGTGAACTAGCATAGAATTCACATATGTCATAGCATAATTCTAGATGTCATAATTCTAGATCTAAATAGATGTCATGGCATTTGTTCATAATCTTTACTAATCAATCTAAACTTGCATATGTGATTTGTCATATAGATCAATATAGCCAAAGTAATATCAACATTATGATTTGATTAATATGAACTAATTAGCATAGATAATAACATCATGACTTTATAACATGTATGATTTATCACAACTTAGCATAGAAAATTACAACCTATACAATATCATCATAGCATGATTTACAACATATAGGATATCATCATCACATAACATAGGATTTACAACATACATGATAGCATAAGGTTTACAACAACATATATGACAATCCACATCATTTACTTATAATCAATTCATAACTTAATCTAATTAGTTTAATAATAATCTTGTTAAGATCATCATACTCACAATTAGAAGAGAAAGAGAGTCTTGATTTTCTTTAGGGTTGAGTAGAATTAGGGTTTTGATTAGCTTTTCTTCCTTCTTAGTTGGCGGCGGCTACACTGAGTTCCATGGCGACGGTATGACGGTGGCTATTCTATTTTTCATGTTAATTAGAGTGTGAGACTACCTAGTTATTTATAGAGTTTAGGATTTATTTAGGTCGTCAGATCAATTCAGAACTAACCTAAACCGTTTAATTTGTCGACTCAGCCATAAAGACACATCAGCAGCTCAAGATTGGGCTCAGTCAAACCCTAGCCGACTGACCAGGTCGACTGCCCAGTCGACCTAGGGGGGGTCGACTCCCCAGTCGACCTGGGGTGTTGGGCGGGAACTTTCCCGCCTAGCCTGTTTGACTCCGTATTATGAATTTTAAATTTCTGAAATCTGTTTTGAATTTTCTGAAACTTCCGATGGCCATAACTTATTCATACGAAGTCCAATTCACGCAAACTCGGACTCTATTTCAACCAGAATTCTGAGACAAACACAATGGCGCAACCCGTTTCCCACAATTCTCACGTCTGTGATTAGTTATTCTTTAATTTGTGAATATTAATATTAATAGAATTACGGGGTGTTACATTCTCCCCTCCTTAAAAGATTTCGACCCCGAAGTCTTCAAGTCAAGAAGAATGTATATCCTAACATCCAATCGTCCATCTACTCAACCGTCAAACACAGGCATCCATTGTCCTTATAGACCTCTAATGCTTTCATGTTTAAATGCACAGTGTGTGTATATGTCCATATCTAATGCAAAATCAGGCGGTCCACTGATTCAGTTGACCTCCTTGATGCAAATCATGATAGTGCCATGCATCCATTATGTATGCAAAAGTTCCCTAAGGCTACATATTATCTCTATATGCGTGCACAATCATCGTGTTAATGCAACATCCATATGATAATACAATCGTCATACATCCATTTTACTAAATACATCCATTTATATGTAATATGCAATATGAAGTGACTGGGCCGATCTAGTGCTTAATAGTGTGTGTATATGCGTCCACGAGCAACCACTAGCAAACACTTGCATCCACTTTGCATCCATCATACAAAAAATGTCTCAAACACATGTTTCAACCATAGGATTATCCTAACTAAAGGTCAAGAATACTAGCGAGAGGATATTCTAAAGGTAAGATAAGTACAAGCTAAGCGATAAAGGAGAAATTAAAAGACATACCCTCAAAAAGAAAAGGGTACAACGAACGCATCTTCTCTTCCGTCTCCCAAGTAGAGTTGCTCTCATCATCTCCCCATTGCACTTTGACTAGTCTGACCTCTCGATTCCTTAACTTCTTGATCTCTGACCCAAGAATGCGCGTAGGAGCTCGTCGGATCGTCGCATCACGCTCTATCTCCACCTCTCTAAGCAAGTTCGGCTCTACCACCTCCGCGGTCTCGTGCAAGCACTTCCTCAAATGTGACACATGGAATATGTCGTGTACACCACTAAGTCTCTCAGGAAACTCACTCTATACGCCATCTGTCCAATCTTCTCCTTAATAGGAAATGGCCCTACAAACGTTGGTGCTAACTTCCCAGCGGACCCAAAGCGAACAACGTTTCGTAATGGAGACACTTTGATAAAGACCATGTCCCCAACTTCAAACTCAAGATCTGTCCTCCTCTTATCCGCATAAGATTTCTGCCTATCTTGCGCTGCTTTCATCCTCCTTCGAATCAAGTCGATCTTCTCCGAAGTCTCCCTAATCATATCGGGCCCAAGTAAGATCTTATCCGTAGATTCCCACCAACATGTAGGTGAACGACAAGGTCGTCTATAAAGAGCTTCGAAAGGTGCCATGCCAATTCTAGACTGAAAGCTGTTATTATATGCGAACTCCACTAATGGAAGGTGCTCTTCCCATGTACCCCCAAAGTCTAGGATACATAGCCTCAAAAGATCCTCTAGATTGAGATTCACCCTCTCGGTCTGGCCGTCCGTCTGAGGATGATATGCGGTGCTCAAACATAACTGAGTCCCTACCGCCTCTTGCAAGCTTCTCCAAAATTCGCTAGTGAAAATAGGATCGCGGTCGCTCACTATGCTAGAAGGAACACCGTGCAAACGAACTATCTCTCGAACATATACAGAAGCTAACCATGGAGCAGTCCTCTTACTCTTCACGAGAATGAAATGGGCGCTCTTAGTAAGTCTATCTACTATAACCCAAATCCCCGTATTACCCTTCCTTGATCTTTGTAATCCATCCACAAAGTCCATCGAGACACTCTCCCACTTCCATAGTGGAACCTCCAATGGGTGAAGCAACCCACCGGGTTTCTTTTGCTCCGCTTTTACTTGTTGGCACACCAAGCATCTAGCGACATACTCGGCCACATCTTTCTTCATGCCGGCCCAAAAGTAAACTCGTCTCATGTCCATGTACATCTTGTCCCCGCCAGGATGAATGGTCATCTTCGAACGATGTGCTTCGTCAAGAATAGTCTTCCTTAGATCATCGTCTTTTGGTACACAAAGTCTACTATCCCTACGTAACCAACGCTTATCATCTAGGTTATACCTACGGAGATGGCTTGATGAATCCCCTCTTTTGAGCTTTTCTACTAACTCAACCAAATGTGGGTCGTCTCGCTGTGCCTCGCCAATCCGTCCCAAAAGCGTAGGTCTGACCTCCAAGGATGCTAGCAAACCGGGTACAAAGTCAACGGAAGGTCTAAAGTCAAACATCGAAATGAATTCTAAGTTTCGCCGCTCAACAAACAACGGACTCAAGGACAGCCTTTTCCTACTTAAGGCATCTGCCACTACGTTACCCTTGCCAGGGGTATATGCTATGTCGAAGTCGTAGGACGCTAAGAACTCCATCCACCTTTGTTACCTTAAGTTCAAGTCCTTCTGAGAGAATAAGTATTTTAAAGATTTGCGGTCAGTGAATAATTCGAATTTCTCGCCAAGAAGATAATGACGCCAAGACTTAAGCGCGAAAACAATAGCGGCCAACTCTAGGTCATGTGTAGGGTAATTTTTCTCATGCGCTCTCAACTGCCTTCCACCATAGGCTATTACCCTTCCCTCTTGCATTAAGACTGCGCCTAGTCCTTTCCCACAAGCATCGGTATAAACAGTAAACGACTTACTCCCGTCTGGCAATACTAAGACTGGAGCTGAGGTCAAAGCTCTCTTTAAACGTTGGAACGCCTCATCACAATCTACGTCCCATGTGAAAACTAGATTCTTCTTCGTCAAACGTGTTAATGGAGCAGATATCTTTGCGAAGTCTTTGATAAACTTCCTATAGTAGCCAGCCAACCCCAAGAAACTTCTTACTTCGGTGGCATTTTTAGGGACCTTCCAATCTTGGATGGCCACCACCTTCGCGGGATCCACAGCTATCCCTTCTTTGGAAACCACGTGCCCTAAGAACCGTACTTCCTTCCTCCAGAAGTGACACTTAGAAAATTTAGCTTTAAGATTATACGCTCGTAGGGTCTCTAACACTTCCCTAAGATGTAGGGCATGCTCTTCTTCATCCTTAGAAAAGATCAAGATGCCGTCTACAAAGACCACCACGAATTTATTAAGGTACACCCTAAACACCCTACTCATCAAATCAACAAAGTATGCGGGGGCGTTTGTCAAACCGAAGGGCATCACTAGCCATTCATAGAAACCTTCCGGAGTCCTAAAGGCAGTCTTGTCAATGCTATCCTCAGCCACTCTCAACTGATGGAAACCAGTGGCTAAGTCCAACTGCGAAAACACTGAGGCGCCAACTAACTGATCGAAGAGATCGTCAATCCTCGGCAGTAAGTGTCTGTTCTTCTTAGTAAGCTTATTAAGTTCTCAATAGTCCACACAAAGTCTAAGGGACCCATCCGCCTTCGTGACAAATACTATTGGAGCACCCCACTTCAATATACTACGTCTTATGAACCACTTCTCAAGCAACTCCTTCACTTGCTTATCGAGTACCCTCCTTTCACGAGGAGCCATTTGGCGTACCGGCAGAGAAACTGGTTTTGCATTATCCACAAGATATATTCGAAAATCTATCTCCCATTTCGGAGGTAAGCCCTTCACCTCCTCAAACACATCCGAATATTCTCGGACCACCCTAACAGATCGTAGATTTTCCACCGATGCGTCAAGCGACTCTAGATAACTTAGCATAACGGAATTTATGAGATTACAAAAGATTTCGAGAGTGTTCCCAAGGCAAGTCACGAGCCTAACTACTCTCCTTTCACAATCAAGAACGGCCCCATTTCTGGATAAACAATCCATTCCTAAAATTAGCCCATAGCCCGTGAAGCCCAAAACATAAGCATCACATCTAAACTCAACGCTAAGTATAGAAATTTTCAAATCCAAACACATCATGGACAAATAAGCTGAGCCCCCAATTGGATTCGAAACAACTAAGGGATCCTCTACTAAACTGGTGTTTAAGTGCAGTGATTCAACTAATGATGCAGAGATAAACGAATGTGATGCGCCCGAATCGAAAAAGGTACGGACATGATGATCAAATTGAAAAACTAAGCTTTCAACAGAAATGGTTCTACCTCGTTCTTGCAGCGGTGGGAACGCGAGAGCCTGAACTTGTCCCCTTGCCTGCCCTGGTGCCATAAGAGCCTGCACCTGTCCTCCCGAGGTAGACCCTGCCCTCTGCCCCTTCTTTGGGCAGTCCTTCACTAGATGTCCCGCTTCACCACAGTGAAAACAGCCAGTCTTCTTTTTCTTTCGGCAATCCTTGCTGAGATGGCCTGGTATCCCACAATTAAAGCATTTCTTCTTTCCCTTGCCATTATTGTATTTACCACCCTTCTTGTTTTGCTGTTGTGGTTTCTTCTGATCCCCTTTCTTCTCGGGTGCCTTATTAGCATTAGCGCCTTTCTCCTCGTGCATGAGTGCCATGTCTACTAGCTTCTCAAAGGTGGCCCCCATAGGGATGTGGGTCATAGCCAACCCTTGCAATGGTTCATTCAAGCAATTAACGAACCTCAGCGCCTTCTTCTCCGGCGTGTTCACTAAGTCCAAGTCAAACCTTGCTAACTGATTAAATTTGTTAACATATTCTTTCACTGATGAGCTTCCTTGCTTCAATGTCAAGAACCTTTCCATATATAGATTCTCTTCTGCCCTTGAGAGAAACTTTTCCACAAACCTACGCCTGAAATCCGCCCAAGAATCAACAGGACGCTCCCCATTAGTGACCTCCCACCAAAACGAGGCCTCTCCCTTCATTAACCAAGCTGCTAATTTGACTTTCCTCCCTTCTTCTACTTCAAAGATCTTCCACCTCCTTAAGCCAATCTCTTGCTTCCACAAACATTTCTGACCCTTGAAAGGGTTTTCCACCCATAGCCTTAAATTCCTTGCACGTCTTTGCAAAAGTATCAGTGCGAGGAGGAGGAGGAGCAGGTGCAACTGGTGGTGGAGGAACATTGGCTGGACCCGCAGCAGCCCTAGCCTCTAATAGCCTCCTATACAATCCTGGTATCGTTACACCATCCGGAAGGTTAAGATCTTCAGCCATGCTGAAACGAAAAAAGGAAGGATTCAAAAATGGAGAATTCGAAAGATAAAGATATATGGCTATTGGGGATTATGTTTTTCATAAAAACATACCTCTTGAAATAACTCATTAAGACATGTTTTTGAAAACACTTCTTCCAAAACACTTTAGAAAAATAGTTTTTCTAAAAAACTTTATCTGTTCTGGTAACCTTAAGCTCTGATACCACGTGTAACACCCCACGTCCATTAACGTCACTCATAAAGGGAATGCATTAACTTCCATGGAGGTTTTAAGTGAATATTGAACAGAAAAATTACAACAAGACAGATAATAAGTAGTACATGGAAATCTAAAACTTCATTTTATTGCAACGGAAATTAAACATGTTTGTTACATCATAAAAACCATAAATCAGAGTCAAGTACCACATCCATCTTGATAAAACCAAATACATAATCCCATTACACAAATAGCCATTAAAGAAGATAACAAGCTGGACTTTACTTCAACGGTCCAAGCTTTCCAAGAGAGATAAAGCAATCCAATCAAACTCCACTAGAGCTGGGTCCACCCTAAGGACCTGGAGGGGGGGAAAGGATAGAAATAGAGGGGGTCAGACATAAAGTCTGGCGAGTATGATAATTCTAACAATACTATTATCAAAATAACTAGACTAAGGCAAAAGCTGGAAAACAAGGAAATGTCTATGAACTATAGGGTATGGAAAAGCAGATAAAGATAACGTTAAAGGCACACCTAATTACTAACGAATAATTACTACACTGCACCACACTAGTCACCCTCAAAGTTTGATCCCACTTGCTTCATACAGAAACTATATAAATAGCCTTGCGTACCCCTAGCTGACTACATAGGTGTCGTCTGCCCCTATCTCCGCTAGGTGTACCCCACTACCCACTTTCGATCTGCTCCCTACTCGTAGATACCCTTGTTGGCCCCACAATGGGGTGTATCACTCCCCTAAAGTGGAAACCCGATACAACTTGAGAATGCACGGCTTATACCTACACGATGCAACAACGTCTTACCAACCAGCCCGGGTCCACACACGCATATGAAACCCGTTGGACTTGCGTTGCCACCGCTACCCCGTTTTGGCCTCTTATAGTCAAGCCCAACATGCATGTCCCATCCTTGACTTGGGTCAAGCCCACAAGATACGTTTGGGATACTGGTTGAAATGGGCCCCCACAAGCTACCCACCTAAGCTTGTCCACTAGTACATCCCACTTAACCCCCTTAGTCATGTTCATTTACATGTGTGCTTGGTTAAGTCTTACTAATCGTATTTCACATGCCACTAAGGGCACCCACTAGATTCCTCATGCCACCCAAGGCACCTACTTAACACCCATGTCCCACCTTACATGTTTATCTGGTTAAGTATTTCTTAATTCATTCAGGCCATAACCTCATAAAGACCTCTCACATTAGACTAGCATTTATGGCAGCTGGATTTGCCGGGCGGGTCCGCGCAGTCTTACACCATAAAAGAGTCTAACCTCATGTCTTTACAACTGTTATGCTTTAATTTGGGCCTAGGACCTCTCACATTGGGCTGACATTTGTGACCACTGGATTTGTCGGGCGGGTCCGGGCAGGTTTACGTCACAAACGAGTCCAACCTCATGTCCTAAGCATTGATTAAAACTTATAATCTTTTACCCCAGTTTTAATAATTCCCTATTCAAATTATTAATAAGTTCCACTTTTAATGATGTCCATAATTGACTCAATTATGGCCATCCATTCATGGCATGCAAAATCATATCAATTGCACCCCAACTTCTTAATATTAAATCCTTAATATTACCCCTACCCCACGTTATACTTTCGCTTATTCAACGCAGAACATACGTTAGACTCGAATGGTCTAACTCATAGCACAAAGATAAATTATCAAAACATATAGACAAATAAAATAATCCAATCATAATAGGGGTGAAACTTGCATAAACTACACATGTTAAGGATCTAAAGGTGTTAACTTGTTAAATGTCACAATTTACATGATATGATCATAACCAAATTTATGTATAAACTTGCATATGGGGTTTTAGGCAACATAATGATGGTGTGAACTAGCATAGAATTCACATATGTCATAGCATAATTCTAGATGTCATAATTCTAGATCTAAATAGATGTCATGGCATATGTTCATAATCTTTACTAATCAATCTAAACTTGCATATGTGATTTGTTATATAGATCAATATAGCCCAAGTAATATCAACATCATGATTTGATTAATATGAACTAATTAGCATAGATAATAAAATCATGACTTTATAACATGTATGATTTATCACAACTTTGCATAGAAAATTACAACCGATACAATATCATCATAGCATGATTTACAACATATAGGATATCATCATCACATAACATAGAATTTACAACATACATGATAGCATAAGGTTTACAACAACATATATGACAATCCACATCATTTACTTATAATCCATTCATAACTTAATCTAATTAGTTTAATAATAATCTTGTTAAGATCATCATACTCATAATTAGAAGAGAAAGAGAGTCTTGATTTGCTTTAGAGCTGAGTAGAATTAGGGTTTTGATTAGCTTATCTTCCTTCTTAGTTGGCGGAGGCTACACTGAGTTCCATGGCGGCGGTATGACGGTGGCTATTCAATTTTTCATGTGAATTACAGTGAGAGACTACCTAGGTATTTATAGAGTTTAGGATTTATTTAGGCCTTCAGATCAACTCAGAACCACCATGAACCGTTTAATTTTCCAACCCAGCCCTAAAGGCACATCAACATCTCAAGATTGGGCTCAGTCAAACCCTAGCCGACTGACCAGGTCGACACCCAGGTCGACTGCCCAGTCGACCTAGGGGGCGGGGGGTCGACTGCACAGTCGACCTGGGGTGCTGGGCGGGAACTTTCCCGCCTAGCCCGTTTAGCTCCGAATTATGAATTTTAAATTTCTGAAATCTATTTTGAATTTTCTGAAACTTCAGATGGCCATAACTTCTTTCATACGAAGTCCAATTCACGCAAACTCGGACTCTATTTCAACCAGAATTCCGAGACGAACACCATGGCGCAACCCGTTTCCCACAATTCTCACGTCTGAGATTTGTTATTCTTTAATTTGTGAATATTAATATTAATAGAATTACGGGGTGTTACATTAACACATCGAAACCTGTCGTAGAACTCACAGTGCAAGGATGAATATATTAGAACATATACAACAGGTAATAGTAATGAGGTATCATATAACAAACTTTTGAAACTTTCTCAACATCCAGAAAGATTATCCAACTGATATCAAAGTTTGTACATAAGGCCTCACTATTACTCTCAAGCAACTCAAACAGCGGGAACATAAATACTAGATAGTAATAAAACTGGTACGCCAGCCTCCTGCTCAACCAACCACCCTAGAGCGACCCAACCTGATCACACCCTTCCTGGAACATGACCAACCCGCCTGCTCCAAATCAGAACTCCAGATTTGCTCGACCTGACCAGTATAGACCGACCGACCACTTCCTTGCGACCGATCCGACTAGCCTGCTCCCTCTTAGCCGACCCAATCCCTGTCTTGCTTCCCAAGCCACGATTTGACCGACCAGTCTAGGACCGACCCCTCTAGACCGACCCGATTCCTGCACAGCTCCATTTCGACTTCGATTTCGACCAAAACTTCGCAAAACGATGAATCCGACGAAACCGACTTATCCGGTTCATCCAAATGCAACCACAAACATGTTATGCAACCAACAATATCATCAATCTAACAATTTCCATCAAAACACATAAATTTCCCAAAACATGATAAGTGAACATATGAACATAAAAACGGATCTAACTTGCATATACTTGTGAAAAATCATGAAATTAACCATTTAAATTATCTAGATCAGATCCTAAGATGATTCATATGTAATATAAACATAGCATGGTGTAGATCTAAGGAAAAGAACATGGAAATGATGAAATTAACAACATATAACTCACATACTTTCATGAATCCGAATGAGAGATGTAAATCACTCACCGATTATCCAAAACAAAGAAATGGAATTCCGGACAGCGAAGAGATAGCTCCTAGCCCTTCGATTTGATGAATCCTCAGTCCAATTGATGTAGATCTTGCCTCCAATGGTGTAGATCTATTATTTCCCCCTTAGATTTGGATTGTTAATGGTGGGAAGTATTTAGAGGAAGAAGGAGATCAAAGCCTCCCCATAAGAGAATGGAAAATTCCAACCTTTCTCCATATCCCTTACCCCCTATTTATAGTCTCCACCCACCATCTAATGGGCCTTCTCCAAATCAGCCCATTAGCCTTCCAAAATCTGAACAACCAACTGAAAAACCATAAAACAACGATTTCTCCCAAACCGCTGAGCCAAATCTTTCACGTAACCACTCTACGGAAAGAGAATCATCAATTCCTTTCCAATGGCACAGGTCACACCCTCTGACAGGGGCAAAATGGTCACAAACAAAATCGGTAAAATTTATGGACATGTCTCACATCCCCATAAGAAACATACCAAAAGATGAGAATGACCCAACCCTCAGGGAATAAAAAAAAAATTTACGATCTTCTGATACGTAAAATGCGGGTTGTTACAATATATATATATATATATATATATATATATATATATATATATATATATATATATATATATATATACACGCCCCTCGTCCACAAACCATGGACGATATTTATTGGTTGTGATTGGTGTGAAAATTGGTTGATTATGAATGGTTGATTAGAATTGTTTGTGGTTGAAATTGCTTGATTGTGGTTGAAAAATACCCGGTTGTGGTTGAGAAATATTTGGTTGAAACGACATAGGATTAATTTGTGGAAATGAAAAAATTATACATGCTGCCTACGTGCGAACTAGATGCATGAATCCCCATTATCAAAAGCTACGAGGCTTCAAGGTAGAGCGAGGAGCCGTACTAGAGACGGCCCCGGTTATAACTACCCTGCCGTTATGCTGCCGAAATTTTGAATAATATTCATGTGTTAGAATTATTTTCATGTGTTGAAACTATATTCTTGTGTTGAATAGAAATTCATTCGTCGAATAGAAATTCATGTGTTGAATGGTATTCGTGTTTTGAAGTAAATTGTTTTATAATAAAAATCATATTTTTATCATCTATATGAACTATATAAAATAGTCGTGTTTTGAAATAAAATTTTTTATAATAAAAATCATATTTTTATCATCTATATGAACTAAATAAAATAGTCGTGTTTTAAAATAAATTGTTTTATAGTAAAAATCATATTTTTATCACCTATATGAACTATATAAAATAATCATGTTTTGAAATATATTGTTTTACAATAAAAATCACATTTTTACTATATACATGAATAGTTAAAAATAGCGAAGTGTTGAAATAATTATCGGTTGGATAAAAATATCATTTTTATCAAATGTATGAAAAGAATATAGTTTTGAAATCGATATATATATATATATATAGAATTGAAATATATCGAATAACGAAGATGCAGTTCATATTTTGAAAACGTGATTTCAAACGATTAGTGCGGGAGATCCGACCATCGGATTTTCCCGAAACCGAAACCGTTGAGTTTGCTTTGGAAATATCTTTCCAATGACACCAACTTTGTAAAGATCCAACGGTTGGATTGTCTGGAATGTTTAATTCAAATCTGAAGAAAAACAGTGGCAGAATCTATTATATATATATATATAATTAAATTAAATCGAATAACGACGTTGTAGTTCGTATTTTGAAATCGAAACTTCAAACGAGTGTGTCGGGAGATCCGATCGTCGGATTTTCCCAAAACTGGAACCGTTGGATTTGTTTTGAAAAGTTCTTTCTAATGATGTAAATTTTGTGAAGATCCAACGGTTAGATTTTCAGATATGTGTAAATCAAATCTAAAGGAAAACAGCGCCACGGCCGCGTTATGGCCCGAAGCATCGTTTGAATAAATTGGCTATTTTAAAATTAATAAAAATAGTGGTAAATTGTTATAAAATATTATAAACGATATGGATGTGAAATTTAGAAACTAACTGAAGATTGGCTAAGTCGAATGGTTTCCTGGGTTCTGATCTGATGTTGGTTTCGGCCTTCGGGGTTAATATTTGGGAAATCGTTCTCTTACTGATTTACGGTTAGTGACTGATGAATTGAAATGAAGCGTGTATCGTGTTTATGTAGCATTTGTTTATTGCATACGCGAGTTGCTCAGAAAGAACGGGTTTATCCCATTCTGAATAACTGAATCTATGATGAGAAATCGAAGATGAAGACGGTGGTCGAAGACCAGTGATCTTCACCTCGTTTGGATGGTAACTGATGTCCTGATTGGTAGGCATCCCGAAATATGGATAATGAGTGGTGATCGTCCAGACGTACATGGTGATCGATGGGTTTGCGAGGTATATAGTGCATCCGGTTTCGTTCAGACCCAGAACAGACTTGTAAATGGAATGTGTGTCTGACATTGGATTTTATTTTGTGTTGATTGATCTCTATTAAATATACATCTGTTTGGCGGTGGAGAATTTATTCTTTTGCTTAACGCCCTTCTCTGAGACGCACGAGCTCAGAGGTTGTATATCGATGGACATCAGTCGCATGACATGAATTGCTAGTGTGGCATGCCTAAGCGGCAAATGATCAAGGATTCTGTTAAAAAGCAAAGTCTTGTGGTGATGATCAAAGCATCGCCTGTGTGGCGTAGCTTTGTGTAAAACGTGAATTCGCGAGCCTCACACCCCGGTATGAATCAGAAACGGGAGAAGGACCTCAGGGAGGACATGCGTTTCTTTCTAGTAAGAGGTGGTGTCGGTGCTTAAACAGGCTGACATTTGTATTATTTTCACCTATGTGGTTGTTGCTGTTGCGAGGCGCCTCGGTTATATCGGTCGATCCGGGACCGATGGAGTCATTCGTTGGCTCATTTACGCCCCAAAGGGCGGGGAAACGTAGTGTTCATGCATAATAATCCACATCGGTGGACCGGCCCTGTCGCTCCAAGGCTTGCCTGTGCGCTTGCCTGTGGCTCGGGCTAGAGAGTCGTGAAGTCGGTAAGGACTATCTTTTGCCTTGGTTCATGATGGAAATCCAATTTCCAAATACGTGACTATGCGGTTTTGATTGTATATATATATGGCGACATGATATATGGTACCCATGCCGTCTATGATTGATAGTTATGATTGAAATTGTTTTTGAAACATATAAACACTAGTAATAATATCAAATGCTTTTGTTTTATTCGTATCAAGCATATTTTGGCCATTATAAGGTAAAACTCTATCCTTCGGTTTGCGTTGCATTGTGTGATGGGAACTGAGTCTTATAATGGCTTCAGTTTTATAAAAAGCATTGCGATGTTTAAAAGAATCTATTACTTAAACATAAAAACACAATTCCAACTAAGCTTACGTGGCCTTACGAAATGCAGCCTTTTCTACATTCTCTACTCTGCTTTAATCCCCATCTGCATTTACTAATAAACCAAAAAAACTCAAATAAAATAAAAATGAAACAAACCAGCCCACGTTACCACGTTATCAGCATCTACTTCCCCAATTTCAGCGACTAAAAACAAATCGTTCTCCTAACCTCCATTCTTTCGATTCCCTTCGATCTTAAAATCGGCACAATATTCCACCGGGTATCAACAATCCATCGTCTACTTCTACCGAGATCTACAACCCAACCGCCATCATCTGCTGCAGAAATTCTGCTCCTTTCGATGAAGGTGAGTCAAATTTGACAAATTTGCCTGCGTTTGTTGCTGTTCCCACTGCTTTCCCAATTGCAACCGCTGGTTCTCTGGAAATAAGGAAATAACTTCCCGTTCTCTTCTACAAGGTTCTTAATTACTTTCTTCCTGCTTCGTACATTTAGCATTCTTAATTTCAATGTTTTACTTTATGATTCCGATTTAATTTCAGTCCGACTCTATTTCAACAGTTTAATCGTCAGCCTAAGAACAAATTCTGGCTATTGCGAATCAAATCTGTAGGGTTGTTACTTCATTTTATCATTTACTGGATCAATAAAGACCGCCTTCAAAAAAGGGAAGGAGGAAGCTTGAAAAATACTGATTATGCTGCCAGCAATTCAATAAATCACTACTTGACTTTTCTTTTACATAGGCATTTCAACAATAAAACTTGATGGTTTGAAATAGTGCTACAAAATTTCGCCCAAATCTCATACTGTGTTGCTGTTCATCTAGCTATATAATATCAACGAGTCTCCTTGAATTCCGCCAGACCTTTTTATAGATTTGTACATCAGATATTTACGCCTTCTACCAGTGCTCCTTTTATACGTTGTACGGGTTAGTTTCCTCTATAGTTTATTTTTAATTTTGAAGTATGTACTTGGAACATGTTTTAATTAATCGTGGCACATCCATGTAGTCTTCATTGTAAAAGAAAAGCTAATTGCCTAATATATTCTGCCTTGAATAATAAGACTGATAATACAGTTCACCTATCAGGTATTTGATGTAATATTTAATTAACTTATAATGTTATATCATTAATTAAATCAGTTATTTGATTAACTAGGAACAGAGGAGGGCAAAATTGAATCAATAATGCAAACGACTTCAAGATTGGTGCATGAATATGTTCATTTCCCTTATTAACATTTTTCGTTATGACACATTATTGCAATTTAATTTGTGAATATGGAAACTGATTTGCATCATAGCAGTTTTTTTCCTTTCCCAAGTTCTTTTTTTAAAAGTTTGACTACATAAACTCATCTCCTCTTCATGATATTAACCTGGGGATTCATTGAATAGTTAAGTGTACTAAAAGGTTAAAAATATCATTATGAAACTGTTGAATTTTGCTAATCAATATGATAATTGTGATCTCAACCTATTTATCACAAATTAGAGCTGTTTTATTTTTTAATATGGGAGGTTTTTGAGCAAATCTATTTGTTTCACTATACTAAAGCATGATTTTTTTAGCTCATTTATTTTAAAAAAGGTTGATATAAAATAAACCGACTACTCTCACCTAATATGGAGTAATCATGGAATATAGATTGTTAACTATACCATTAACAAATGAATGACTTATACTAATTTGTATGTAACAGCTAAATACATTCATTTACGCCAAATTGTTTTCCCATGTTAGAGCTTTTTCACTTTCAAATCAGGTTAGTTTTATGGTTGAGTTGATTAATTAACTTTTCAACTCATTCACTCGTAGACTATTCATTTGTTTATTTTCTGAGCTGTATTCATTTGGTTTTTTTTACTCGAAATTGTGAAGCAGCGGAGAGGAAGGTATAACAACAACAAATGACAGGCCCTTACATTGAATATAAATATTTAACGAAAATGAAGTATTGATTTTCCCCCCCATATTTCACTCTTAAAATAATGATATGTATTCTTATATTAGGTTTGCACGACTCTGCTCCCTGTGTCACCACCGTTATATTAGTATCTATTATCTGAGATTGGGAATTTTGCTACATTTTAATACTACAGAGAAAACCCAGCATGTTTGCTGGATGGCCTCCGAACTAACAATAACCTATTCACCATCTCCTTTTACTGACCGTCACAACGGCTTAAATGTCTGGTTGGTTAAACATGTTAAACAAGTCTCCGTTAATGATGTGCTTTTGATCAACAATTCACTTTTGAATTAGTCTGCATTTTTCTGTCCTTTTAACTTAACTCACTTCTAAAATGGTATAATTAGTTTATTCCTGAATTGTTATTCCAAATGCATCTTAAATCTAACTAATTACTATGACAGGTTGTTCTTGGTAGTAACTATGATTACCTAATCATTTTAAATGCTTGAAGGCATTACAGAGGTCATATCCAAGGCTGAGAAGATTGGAAAGGAATCCATCTATTAGAAAAAAATCGACATTTACTATTGGCAAAATAGTAATAGTTATAATGATTTGCAGTTACTAGAGCTATCAAGGTACTAACATCATATTCTTTGTATTTATTTCTTTTTAGTCTTTAGTGTGTGTCTGTATAGCATTGCATAGTGTACAAGTAACAAACGTTATTACTTATATTTAACAAATTTTACAAACTTTCCGAGGTAGTGCCTGATTTTTTTGCACGTGGTTGAATTAACATACTGATGGTAGCACAAAATATTTTTTAAGAGTATGTACCTTTGTTTCTTTACTTATTAAATTTTACAGTTAGTAGTATACATAATGTGTCGTTTTTGATACAGTCAAAGACAAGTTTTGATGAATTTACTTCCAATTGATATTAGTAGAAACCTGATGATTCATCAATGGTTACTTATATGGATTGCTGCTGAATCTATTTCTTTTGAATAAAAGCTTATTCACATATACGTCTACCACAAGTTATAAGCACAAAATGAAGTAGAATTAGGCAAATGAAAATATCCAAATTTTCCCTACAATGTGTGCGTGTGTATGGCGGAGTGAATGTAAAGAGAGATAAAAAGGATGATTTAAACATATACTTTGGGTGGAAATCGAGGGCAATTAGGTTGTTGCACTGTTTGGGGGTGTCATTGAACCTCCTATTTCTGTGTATGTTTGTAGAATCTGAATATAATTCTTTATGAGTAAAAACACAAGTGATCAATCAGTCGATATGTATCAATATATATATATATATACACACATATATATATATATATGTATATGTGTGTGTGTATATATATATATATATATATATATATATATATATATATATGAAAATAGATATGCAAGGATTGAAAGGTAAAATGGTAAGTTCCATTTGAATAATGGTCTTGGTAAGGATAAAATCATATATTCTTCCCGAACAATATTAAGAAAATAAACATACATTAGTAACATCTGTCACGGTTAACTCTATACTATGTCGTTGCCTCTGTCGACACCCTTTCATGGTTTAAATTAACTTTGTTGTATTGGATCCTTTGTCTATATGCTGACTGATCCAAGTTGCTACATAGCGTATGCACTTGTCCTGCAAGGCCGGACTATTCCTGCTAATAGCATAAGTAGAAATGCGTCAAGCTGGTCATCGAGCAACAAAAACCCAACGGTGGATGTATAGATAACGAGCTGCTCAACTTTGTTCCCATCGCCTTTTCAACCGTGAAATAATTGAACTTTCTACTTCCATCACTTTGAAATCATTGGGATTCCTACATGACTCAAATCTCCTATCTATCTGGATTAGGGTTACCTAGCGAAAGCGATAAAATTATTTTCTGTTGTAACCCTAACTCTAACAATACTAACAACGATCCTGTTTGCAACACACTGTTGAGATAGCTTTGACAAAGATGCAAATTGAAGACACAATTTCTTTACTTCAGGTTTCCCTTTTTTATTCCTTTTCAAATTATGTTTTTCTTTGATTTATTACAACTGTGAACTTTTAATGTTAATCCAATAAAATGCGTTAAAAGAAATGGAGGCAGCGAAACCAGACAAGATCACCGTAATTTAACTTTACCTTTTTCATTTTGATTTCAAATTATGTTTTTATACTTATCTGGGGTTTGAAAATTTCACAGTTAACCCAATTACAGAAGTTCAAACTTACTAATATTTGGATTAGGTTAATTATTATTTCACCAAAAGATAACTTATTATAAACCCTGTCAAATCTGAATGTACATGTTCCATAGTTCAAGTTATAATTTGATAACTGGGGTGCAAACTCCTATTTTATTGTGATGGTTTCACACCAACCAAAATTGGTTGCATTTTGGTCATTGCATATCAGATTTGCAAAAGATTGTTTGAGCAGTTAACGTACTATTCGACTACATTTATTATGTAGTTTATAAATAGTTGAATTTAAATTAAAAAAAATGTAGTAAAATGCAACTGGACATTGCACTACAAAGTATTCAAATCAAACTTTATGTCGTTAGAGATTAATAAGCATTTGGCTTATTTTGACCATTTATCATTGATACCTTGACTCCTGACCCAAAAAAAAAAAAAAAAAAAAAAAAAAAAAAAAAAAAAAAACACATTTGCATTATTTAACCTTTATCAAGACCGAAAATGATTACTTTCATTGTTTTTGTCATTTTATCCCATGGTTGATGCACATTTCTCCAAATAAACTTTATGCCAGTCCTTTTTCACCCAGCTTAGTGCTTGCCTACTTCATCAAACAAAACTCACATAAGCATATACAAGTTTATGGCTCTTCTAAGATACCAACAAATTCCACCACTTCATTTAAATCTTCAAAGGCTTAAATTGTTTTGGTCTCTACATTAGCAGTTCTAAAATCCATGTTCTTGATCAAAAATTCATCACGTTGACAAGTTGATCTTTTCTGATAACTTTATCATCCTATGATTTTGATGTCGAGAATCATTAGTTACAAGGAAACCCTTAAATGCATACTTATCTACATATATTATATATATGATGTATGCACGCATGTGCGCACATACACACGTACATATGTGCTTGGCTATAGTAATTTGGCCGCACCAAAGCTTTTTCTTTTTATTGTTAAAATGAATCTCTTACTCAAAGATATTTTTGTTTTCATTTCTTTAAATGGACGTCTCTCTCATAAATGGTTTTACATTATGGCATCTTTTCTTTCTTCTGCCTCTTTTGCTGCAATTTTAATCATGTTTCTAAAATCTGCAATTTCTTAACTTCCTTTCACTCTTTGATTATTATTGCTTTTAATCACTTTACATGTTATGGATGCAATTATTGTCAGATTTTTTTAAACCTACTTTAATTGTTGGTCATCATGTGCATATGAATGCTATATATTGATAGCCCATACATTACATGTTACAGGGAAAATTTGACTAACTGAAAAATGATTTGACATCACCACATTTACGACGAAATCCTCACTAGATGATGCATATTTTACACCATCCATGCTCATGAATAACTTCAAATTACTAGGTATGATTTGCCATCTACTTGTACACTTTTGCTATATAATATAAAATCTTATAATATGGCTCAGTTTTTATTCATTGTTTCACAGATTTGATTTAGTTAATTTTTTTGTTCCTATAAACATCTTACTCTATTTGGTAAATTTATAACAAATTCTTGCTTCATACCCAAAATGTTATTTACACTATTATACAATGATTGTCATCGCACACTTTGCTTTAGATAGTACCTTCAGATTTTGAATTATTTAGACACACTCAGACCATGTTTCTGCTTGCATGATAATATATCAAAATAATGTAGTTTCCATACATCTTGTGCTTCTAATTTTGGGTACTATTATCGTTTTAGGAAACTCGCAATAATTATATGAAAGTGAAGATTTTGTTTATCTGTAAAAATTCCAGAAGAAGACATTTTATAGTTAGCTTCTTTGCTAAATTTTTTATTTTTGTCCAATTTTGGGATTCGCTTTGGGAAACGCAAGACAATACTCAATTTTTTTTAACTTCTTTTGAAAGAACTAAACTATATCCCCTGATGGGGGTGGGATATATGTGAATAAATAATCATTCATGATCCCATATAAGCATATATTATAATAAATGGTTTATTTAGGACTATAACATATGAAGAGGAAATTGTTCGAAGTAACAAGTAGTATCAAAAATTAAATGATATGAATTACATCCATTCTTTACTATCAAAAATTCTATACAGCTCTGATTCAGAGAAGGTGAGATGCAGTGCACTACAACAAAGACATGAGCTAAATAAAAATACCAAACAATGAAATCGTGATTTTACTAAATTGAGAGCACAACTGAGAGTGTCTACCTTGGTTTGTTTAGTACTTAGTTCAATACTAAAGGCTAACCCAGTAATAAATTGTAATGAAAAAAATCACGTGTATGATGATTTTCTGCTTCAATGAAAGACTATCGACTTGTTTATCTTTTAATTATGTAAGAGGTCAGGTCATATCTGTTTATGGTATTCATATATGTTTGCTGTATTCATACAGTTAATACAAGCAACACTCATTATTATTTTCCAGTATTCATACAGTTATAATTGCAGCAATTGAACGTTATCTGTTTACGGTAGTGTCTACAAACATCAGGCCATTTTCTTTATATGGCAACTGACAAGTATACATGTTTTAGTTTTACAAATGACTTACTTTTTCAGTCAATGCTATGAAACTAAGGAATTGTTCATACGGAGTAGACGAGTGCATCAACCAGTGGATTTGGTCAGAGATGGTCGGAAATGGCCGTGGTCAGAACTCAAACCGGTTAATGAAGGGCTCGCATTTCTTGGATTTCTGACGAATGGTTGACACCCAGGCGAAGTCATCAACTGGAGAAGTGTAGAGGGTGGTGTGGTGGAGGTACAGGTGGAGTTTGGTGTATATCGAAGAAGCGTGCCGGTCGATGGATCGAGTTGACCTGCAGCCGGGTTTTCCTGTTTTCTGGCAAAATGGCTCATCGTTTTCGGCTGGGCTTTGGACGTGGTTGCGAGTCGGAGGATTGGGTTTGCGATGGTGGTGGCGTAGCATTCTTTGGACCATCAATTACAAAGTCGCTACTTTTGAACAATAATTAGGTAAAATTTCCCTTATTTATGTTGCAGTATAATTTTTATGATCTGATCAAGTGCTTTGAAATGTCAGAGATATATCTATTATTGTTCTATATTTAATTTTACTCCCAACGTCCATAATTCTTAGAAGTTGGAATAGTTACAGACACTTCTTGAATTTTATGTTTGCGTTTTTTTTGGGAACCTGCTACTGTTGAAGAGTGTTAATAAAACGGAGTTATCTATACTCAGATGACCTGTTAACTTGCTTAACCTGGTGCAGTATTGAAAACCCTGACTAAGTTTCCATTTATATCGTTTTATGTATATCTTGGGATGATGGATCCCTTAAATGCAAGGCCAGTGTAGTATTTGAGTAGCAATCAAACAGTGAATTCATCAGTCATGTTTCCGTCGTGGTTGTTTCACCTTACCATTCCCATGTCTACGGTGCTATTATTATTTTAATATTATTAAACAATTCTTTGTATCTTATTCCACTGTAGTATAGTTCCTTTCACATTGGACATTATGATTTTTATTCAGCATTTGGCGTGTGTATGACTAAATAAGTAAATATACTCCATTATCAATATAAATATAGAATGGTTTCCAGATTGTATATGAAAAATATGAAAATTATGTGCATTGAGGATGAAATTAATTGTATGTTAATTAAGTTGAATTTGTTGTCATTTGGAGTCATATAACTCTAATATTTAAGCATAATTGGTTGTGGGTGTTACAGTTTTACATGTAAAGCATAATCAATAATTTTCGTGAATTGCATTCATTTAATTTAAAAATATAGTACAAATCTAGCAGTTAGCGGTAATTTTGCCACATTAAATATTACCATCATTACCTTCATCGTATGCTATTTATAACACCATTTGTCAATCCATTCCTATATTCTATCATTAAAAGTAATTACAATAAACTTCCCCTTATGCGTTTCCTGAATCCAACCATTCATTGTTTGTATGCTAAGACCTTCTGACCCTTTGATTGCAAATTTGTTAAGATTATTTCGATGTGGAAGGGGTTAGGCAGATTGTAGTGTTGCTTGGAAGCATAATGGTAGTGGATCACGGAAAAAGGCAAGGCGGTGAGACAATCCACGCCAGGATCTACAACACATTTTCTTGAACTAATGCTCTGTTTTTTGGCCTTCTCAATATTGTACCCATTTTCTTATTTTCTTTCCGTATATGAAATCAATCCATTTTATGACCACAATTTTTCCCTTCGTCCGGAGCACCACGTTAACGTCTACCATATACTGATGTATTAGCTTTATGGCTGCTTCAATTTTATTTTGGTATTCAATTCCTGCCTTGCAACCATTTGAAATCAAGTAATACAGTATAACAAAGATTTACAATTACTCCGTTTTTGCCCAAACTATTTCTGTATTTTTTTTGTAAAGGCAGAAGTGCATGCTACTACTGCAACTAAGGTGGGTGACTCTTTTAGTCAAATTTTAACTTCAATTATTCCATTTCTAAGTTATTTAGTAAAATGGAGAATTTCATGCATGATCCAATATAACAGACATAACAAAAAAAGGAAGTTTTTTCTAATGCCTATATTTTTCTTTTTGCCTTTTGCTGAACATCAAGGTTTTAGAAAAGAAAATTTCTACTGCTAAATGATGTATGCATTGCATTACATTAACGAAATTTTCATATTTTCTCTTGACTATTCTACTTATAAACAAATTTTTCCTACTAAAATCAAAATTTATAGTAATTTATTATTATAAGTATGAGCAATGCGTAATGTATAAAATGCAAAAAAAAAAAAAAAAAAAAAAAAAAAAGTTATGGAAATGTACAAATAGATGTAAAGGGAAAAATTAGATGTAAATGGTAAAACCATTTTGAGTAATTAGATTAATATTCTCACTTGGAATATGATATTTGACTAACATAAAAATAGAAATGTTGACAAACTTTTAAAGAACCGTTATAGAAATCCCCCTATTCTCAGTGTATTATCCTATCTTCATTTTGTTTAAGAAGTCCTCCTTGATATACGTGTATTTTATGGCACAATCATAATAGTCTATTAATCTATTATCTATAATAGAAAACAAAATAAGAAACATGCTGACGTGGCTACTCTGAAATCGCTCCGTCCTACCAATTCTTCTCATTTACGCACTCCGTTTTTTTTTTCCATTCGCTTCCTCCGAGAAAAAACCGCTCACCACCCCACGTTCTTCCCCATCCCTTCCCTACCGCAATTATGTCTGCTCTTCTCCTATTCTCATTTTTTCCCTTTTCCTGCGATATTAACTTCCTCCCCCCAATTTCACACTCAATACATTTGATTTCTATTCTACAACCCTATTTGAGCTTTTAATTTCTTCCCACTGTCGATTTCAGTTACATTCCCACAACGTTTCTCCAATGCCCTCGTAGTTTCATTCTCAAATTGTTTTCCAGTTTCGTTCCCGATTGTACTAGCATGTCTGCTTAATATGATTTTACTCCATTTTTTTACACCATCCCCATATCTCATCATATCGTTAAAAGGGGAAAAAAAAACTGATCTCATTTCGTGTTTTCACAAACAAGAAAAAGCGCAAAAAAAAAAAAAAAAACCTCTTCTTGCCATTTTCAGTCCCGATTGCCTACTCTAAATTTCTCTCTACCATAATTGAATCGATTGCAGCATGGATCTCTAGGTAAGTCTGCGTGATACTAGATGATTTAATAAGCTGGACTTGATTAGATATAAAGATATGTCACTATTTTTGGATGTTTGAAGTCAGATCTATCCACGCATTTCCCTTAAGTTTCTTTTTAAGGTATTAGCCATTTTCGCCCTATGCGGTGGTTTTTAATATTGAAATCAAGTTTATTATGTTAACTATGCGTTATCAAGATAAACTCTCTTCAACATAGGTAATTTTCTTTTCTTTGGCTATTTAACTTTACTGTATTCTACATATTCAATTGAGAGTCGAGACACATATTCTGATAGTTATCATTTTATTTCAGTTTGGTATTTATATTTGCGAAATTATTTACCTTTGAATTTTCGTTTCCCATAAGTTGTGTGACTCATATAATTCTTGAGTTTTTGTAATTTTCTTTGTTATGTTTATTTTATAGTACAATTTTTCTTGAAATACTGTAAGTTTGCTCACTTTCTACCTGCCTGATATGCAATCAATGCCAACATATGCATTTGTTCCTCTTATTCTGCCTTGGATTTCATTTTTAATGTGGGTTTTAGAATTTCATGCTGGTATACCGAGCAGTTTCAACAGATAATTTGGATTATGGTAGCAGCTTTTTGAGCTCTTTTTGACAGTACAAGGTATGGTAGATTCATTACTATCTTGCCACTTTGACCGAGTCTGGTATTGTCAAACCAACAACCAAGTACAAGAGGATTTACAAATCTTTGGATTGATATTTTTAAACATAGTTCCTTTTATAATTCTGATTTCCCTTTCAACAAAGAAGCGATGACATTTCCCTTGTATCAAAAACTATGGATCCAAGACTGATAATCCAACTTCATAAGCTACCTTATGGATCCACATTGAATTTTCGACATATATTTCATGAGAAACGCAGAATATCGAAATATTTCCGTTGTGTCCTATTCTTTCCTGACATAATCATTTACGAATTTAAGATCTCATTCTTCATGCAAGATCTCTTAACACAAATGTGAGTGAGATCGGTAATTATTGACTGACACAAATCCCATGTTGAATGAGCTTCTTTTCTCTTTTGAATGACCATTAATAAATCTGTATTGGCACTTGCAACTGTTTCCGTATATGAATATCAAGAGTTAGGATGCTATTTGCATAAGGTTTATGCATAGTACTATTTGACTTTTTTTTCCTCTTCCATTTAGCATTACCGAAGTTTGAACAACATGATGCATTCTTTTAATGTGTACCAGCATATAAGTCTATACATGATTTAATAAAGAACTAATTATAGTTATACATTTACTTTTCTTCAAATTGAAGAAATTATTTTGTCTTCAACTGGACCATTGAGTTTGTTAAGTGGAAGCTGCTTAATATGAACTAGGTGCTAATGAGGAAATATTTTTTTTAAAGTTTAAGGCGGGTAAAAGTGTGTATATACTCATTTTTCATGGTTCAAACATTAACTTTGGTCTTCAATATCTCAACCATTTTATTTTTGTCCATATCCTGTTTGGAATTGACATTTGTCGTTTCGCATTGCAATTTGCAATGACTACATATGGGCCGCTCAATGGGCAGCTATAGATACATAGTATTGTATTTTTATATGTGTCTAAAATCATTGAAAATATGTCTATACATGCAAAAATACAAGAAATATTAATATGTAATGACATAAAAGTTTTGATAACAATCATTCATTCATTCATTTTACATATTATACATAAACTATTAACTCGATAATGTAATAATCGCCGACTAAGCTATCTGCTAAAACATTAGATTAGTTTATTAAATGAATGGATTATATACATTAATTTATAAATATAAATATTCCTAGAAGTGCAAGAACTGTACCTGGGTTCCATGTTTTCACCTTTATCGCCTTCTTGGGTATCACGTCTTTAAGTAATGGTGAATGTATGCTTGATCGGGGAACTAGCTAGGTGCAATTCTGCCTTTTACCCCCACTAAATAAGTCTGCTTTGTTTTTTTATTGACTTTTCCAGCTGCATTGCTATCCATATTACTAAGTAGGAGGCTATGAGTAGAAAATCGAGGAGGCTAACGTTGCTCCTCAAAACTTTAGGGTTTCAGGTAATCAAATATACCATTTTTTTTATCATAGCAAATATTATTGGCTTAATTTATTTTGTTTGAAACTGAGATTAAAGTGGGTAATGATCTCAAATAATTCAGGTAAAATGTACCTTAAATAGTTATATGTCAAAGCTATATTCAATTTGAGATACTCAAAATTTCAGAAGTTATGATGATGTCAGTGATGAGTTGTGTACCGTCAGTAACAGAATGAACACGTTTGATCCTTTATTGAGCATATGTCATAGCACTATTTCAAGAAAAATACTGTAACATACATACGCATGAGCCTTTTTAGACCATGCTATAGGTTAGCTATCTACAACAAAGAATCATCGTGATCCGAAATAAATTTCATGATGGTATGAAAGATTGTTGCAAATTGATGGCAAAAAATGGTTTTGGGAAAAACAAAGATGTGATGGAAAAGAAAAATCTATATCTATGAAGCTTTAACGTTGAATCATAAGCGTGGTCTATCTGACACATTATTGAGAAACCATTCAGTGATGGCTTGATTTAACAATCAATATGGCACATTATATTTCAATATATGCAATTTATTATACAATGGTAGTAGGAAAAGAAGCAAAACTTGGAAAATTATTCTCAAGGTCAACTGCAAGAATAGAAGGCTTAAATATTGGTGGTCAAAGCATTCTCCATAAATCATTTAAAACTTTTATACCGGTTATGGTGATTTTTTTTATAGATGGAGTTGTTTTAATACAATAAGAGGTTAATACGAGATCTATTTAATATGCACGGACATGATAAGTGCTTTCAGGAGGCTTTTGTCAATTTGTAACCTTAAGTATATATGTTTATATATATGCTACATATGTTGTACATGAGTATCATCAGCAGTAGCTTAATGGATACCTTAAGACATGTAATTATTTTTCCAGTTTTGTCTGCTGGTATATATAAATACACTGTGTACAAATACGGTTACCTATTTGTTCATTTATATATTAATACTGTTTGAAAATAAGAATGAACTAATGCCATTTTTTCCTCCTTTTTTCCATTTTTATTTAAATTACAGTGCTCTTCCAACATCGATAAATTCAATAAATACAGTTTTGTGAACATTCGTGATCATTTATTTATTAGATTGTACAATATTTAGCTCCTGCTCATTCTACATTTTTCCCCTGCTGCACATCAGCTCATACCTACTGTATTACCCAGGTTGAATATGATGTTGCTGATGCTGACCTGCAACATGTCTGAGGGATCACTTCGTTGGAAGATGGAATTATGTTGCTTCAAACATTGTTTCATTGCATCTACATTTAAATTTCGGTGATATACTTGCTGTTGGAGAACTGATTACATCAGTGCTTTCAGTTGTACGCTCTGGAAATAAACCCTTCAGCATTGTTTAATGTTTAAATATGAATTACTATTTTAGAAGTGGTGTACGCATGTGTTCTATTCACATCATACTTTGTTCTGTTGTACCTTTCTATTCAGCATTAGCTAATGATCCTCTGTGATTTTATTTTACAAAATTTTAAATTCCGGCTGTGGTATGATCATGTTCTATTTTTTATGGTGCTCGACATATGCAAGCAGCTACATTAGTTTAAGGTCAGTTCATTTTTGTTGTGCCATACACTATGCTTACTACTGACATATTAAACTAAATTTATGGCAAATTTATGGATAGCACCATGAAATATCTTATGTATTCAATTTCAGTTCCAGATCATACCATCTAAAGCACTATAGTTGAAATGTTTTTGTAAGAAATGTACGGTTTCTATTTTTAATTTAATTTGTTATATATGCGTCATAGTAAATTGAAAGTCGTCAAGTGTAAAATATTATTACAAATACATATTGTTACGTTAATGTACATCCATTGGGTTATTTGATGTAGACAACTTGAAATGAGTAATAAAAAGTTTAAATGCTAAGTGCACCCCAATACATTTTTTCTAATTTCACGACTAAAAAATACCATAAGAATTAGTATTATACTCTTCTTAATACCACGCACTTAAAAATGGGGCTACCACACTATTTTGCACTATTTCTATTTCTTTCGATATTCGTTCGTCCTCAATTCTTCAACTGATCAACAAGCTAAACGCTAATTCTATTACCAATCAACGAATTCGAGACACCGTAAGAAAATGAACAATTTTTAAGTACCGCAAAAAATTTATCAATGAGGAAGAAGACAGTTCGTTCGGTGGTGGAACACTGTTATAATTCAAAATGATCGATGGGTAACCAACGCAACAAAATGATTAATTTTGTGTCATTCTTTCGGGTCAGCGGTGGAAAGGCCTGACTTGATGGACTGTACAATGGACAACCATCGAATGAGAGAAAATAATATCAATATGCACTTTCAATCTGTTCGGTCTTTTTACACCGTAGATTCATTCACTATTCGATGATTAAAAACCGCTAATTACTTCTCTGCTCGGTTGTAATGTGCGGATCGAACTGTCATTTGGACTTGAACTGTTCGGTTGTAATCGGTTCGAATCAGACTATCAAACAATTGCTTCATAAGAGAAATTATTGTGTTCGAATTTGAAATTTGTCGCGAAGAAGAACAATTAAATTGGGTAAGAGAGATTAGAGTTTTCTGATTAGGGATAAGCATGTGATTAGCTCGGCAAATAATGGTTGAGTGAGAGATTAGAATAGAGAGGTAATGTGGTATTACGAAGCACACAAAATTTAATGAGTTTTATTTTTTTATTCGCGGTATTAGAAAGAAAATATTGGGGTGTCCTTAGCACCACACTAAAAGAAAGTTGTAGCCGATGTATCGTTGGACATCGTTACATAATTGTGCCAGTTAAGGGGAGTATTGAAGAAAAAATGTGTGGACAACTTCGTCAATTACACTTTTGCAATAGGATATTGCCCAATAAAAGTCAAATGTGTTGCCAAATATAGTTCATTAAGGTACGTTATAGGAGTGTTAAATAGTTTTTGTTTATACATACAGTATATTGCTTTCGGCGAGATGGTGAACTTTGTGATTACATTAAGCGATTTAAATTACACAATACAGATATATAATTGGTTAACATGTACAAACAAAAATGCGTATTAGAGAATTAGACAAAAGATATGTACCAATTATTCGAAGATATACATATATGTATACGTAGTTGAACTATATGTATACGTAGTTGAACTGCACTACAAAAATCGACAAGTAATTTAAACCGCATTAAACGATTAATTCTTTTCTACTATTTCTGCAACGAAAACACATTTAAAATATTTCTCAAAAAAAAAAAAAAAAAAAAAAAACATAACGACATGAAATAGAACCATCATAAGTTCATATGTAATCTTCGACATACTGTTGCCTTATCCACTAATACGAATTCGAATATCTCAAAACAATAGCACTTAAATCTAATGCCTTAAAATCACTTACTTTGCTACATAAGCAACTTTACGTCATAACAAGTCTTAATGATAAACTTTTGTCATTATAGATGCGGCGGTCCTTACACTGTCATATTTTAATCTAAATTAACTCTACTTAATTTGTATCGTATGTTATACAATTGTTCAAACTACAACCACTCATGTTTCGGAGCATCATTCGTATCCTACAACATCATACTCTTACCTAGGAAACTCACACTACATCAACTTAACTTTCTTTTACTCTCTACCCATACATTACTGTTACTCAAATGCTTTTAATCATCTGCGTGGCCATCACAAGATAATTTCCTAATATACCCGTGTGCGTAGCACGGGTTCCAACCTAGTTATTTGTTTTAAAGCACTGGCGATCCAATGGAGTAAGCCCGTTCCGCGAAAGTGGCGTGGTCCTGTGATTAGCCATATTATATAATGTGTTAAGTAGATTTCTCATACCGGTCCCATGACTGACTCGTAGTTTGTTTCACATTCAAAACTCGGGTGCCCCTTTTTCTACACGGGCAGCCTTGTATTCAGGTTATTAGCAGGCTTTTTCTAGATAGCTGGAGCTGAAGACGGATTCTATCATTTATCCCTTTTTATGCTGTTCAGCTCCTATTGTACATTAAGTTTTGATTTCCGCTGTAGACATTTATGTATAGCTGAACTGTATTTGTACTAAGTATGATCCTGTATACTGTGTAACTCTGATGATTATGTTTATCCAGTGTATTCTTTGTTCATTATCTGGTGTATTTATTTATTTCTGTTCTGCTATTATCTGTTTCTGTGTTATATTCCAAAGATTACCCTTTTCACCGTCAGTACGGGGTTTTGGGGTCGTCACAACGTGGTATCAGAGCTTTGGTTAAGCTTAGTGCTGGAATATAACATATTAACGAACTCGTCAGCGATAGAACCAGTAGTGTTCTAGGACGGATAACTCATTACAGATAGGATCAGTAATATCCTAGTATGAGTAAAGCAGAATCAGAATAACTCGTTAGAGATGGGGTCAGAAGTGCCCCAGAACGAGTCGAGAGTTATATGTTTATAAATAACGTATTTGTGATTATATATATAGTCTGGTTTTAGAAAAATAATTTTTGAACATATATAAAAGATATATATTTGAAAAGTTAAAAACAAATTGGTTGTTGTTTGTGTTGTGTGATAGTGGGTTGAATTAATTAAATTATTAAAACGATAGTTAATTTAATTAATGAGAGAATGAATGGTAGAATTTATTCGATTAAATCACGCATTGAACTGATTTAAAAATAGATAGAAATATATACATGTGCATTATATATGTTTGAACAGGTAAATGGATAGCTGTTGAGTAAAGAAATTATTTGCGTGCCCAACAAATAGATAAACCTTAATGAGTTGGATGCGCAATAATATTATTATATCAACTCCTGTGAATGCCATTGGATGTGGAGTGCTGGTTATTTTGTGTGTAATAATAAACGTCGCCATAGGTAGTAACAATTAATTTTGAACTACATTACATGGCATACTTCTTGAAGATAGGCATACTTCATCATATACCACATGAGCATTTGGAGCTTGTGTGACGAGGTGGAAGATTTACCATACGAGCGAGAGGCTTGTATGGCGATGACTATATTTTATAGGTTGAACTAATGACTGATATGACCATATAAAATTGTAACGATAAATTGCCAGATTAATAAAAACCCAACACGGGTCTGGAGTTGACAATAATCACGTCTCTCTGGTTATTAGATACGACACATGGATTATTTATTTCCCACATGGGACGAGGTGACGAGAATTTATTCTCTGGAGCAATTAAAATACACACTCCCTCAGGCTTTGATAGTGTGATGAGAATTTATTCTCTGGAGTTATTATCTATACATGCTCCCCTGTAAACACCAGAATATATCACTATAAATATGTGTATGCTTTATAGGATTTATTGGGTACCTAATACGGCCCAATAAATTTCCAAACCCCTCCCCGTACAAAGGAGGTTATGGTGAAATTTTTCGAAAATTCCGGGTGTTAGCCAAATTTTTGAAGAATTTGAAAATTCTCAGAAACTGAAAAGTTGGAGAATGGAAGCCAGATTGAACGTAGAGTTGATTAATCAAACCACTTTCTACTTTGTTCCTTTTCGGGGACGAAAAGTTTTAAGTGGGGGAGATTGTAACGACCCGAAAAATCTGAACCAATTTAAAATTTTTAAATTGGCTATTTTAGTGAATTTTAAGTATTTAAAATAAATATTTTAAATAATAATGATTAAAAGTAAGTTTGAATCGAAGTTGAAAATGAATATAATTACTTTGAATTATAAACCAGGCCTGAAATGGCGCGGCAGTTTCAAATTTTCATTTCAAACTTTGACTGACTGTACCGGGTGCAAAACAAAACGGATTTGAGTGAAACCAAAAATATTTAAATCTGTTAGTGAATATCTTTCTAACGAATCTGAAAAATCGAAGTTTCATAGCGGGAAGCAAAAGTTATGGCCAAATGAATTTTCTGAAAGGTCGCTATGGAGTTTATATAGCCCGTGAAAATGGCCATTTTGCAAACGACCTCGGAATTCGACGAAACCACTTTTGTTGGATCTGGGATGTTAAATTATTGCTAGGTTCAAATTTCATAATTTTTGAAGCTAGTATGTGAGCGTGGCAAAGGAAAATGTGTTTGGTCAATTTCTATTAAATTAGATCGACTAGAAATGGGCCATTTTTCAAACGGTCTCAGAATTTGATGAAACTAGTTTTGTTGGGACCGTATCATCAAAACATAGCTAGATGTATTTTTCTGGAATTTTTCGAATCAGTTTGTGGCCCTGGCAAATTGAAATGTACGTTCAAATTAAATATTGAATGTTTTATATTTTAATTTGAAGGAAAAATGACTGAAATAGTCGAATGGGCCTACGAAACATATCCCATTGTGTTCGGAATGGGGGTAAAACGCTAGGGACAACAGTCGTTGGGTTTGAATTGGTGTTCGTATATGACAAGGGGTATTTTAGAAATTTAAAAATATATAAATTAAATAAAAAAATCCTATTGGCTATCACTTTACTCTCTCCCCGACTATTCTTCAGGCGCGCACGACGGAAGACCTTCATCCCCTTCTCTCTTCGATTTCTCCTTCCACACTCCACGAAACCCAATGCCCCTTTGGAGAATTTTGTAGTGCTCCATACGATCTTCAAATCCATACCAACCTTGGACTTTTTCGTGGCCTGTGGAGCTCGAATCGAGCTCGAGAACATCCGGCCTTTGGACCGCCACCGCCGTCATCTGGAGCCACCAAACTAGCCCCACCTCCTGGCGCAGGTGCGCCTCCCCGTGCTCTCCCTCGTGGCGCTGGCAAATCGAGACAACGATCAACGGATTAAGAGAAAAATCTATACCTAGTTTCGAATCAAAAACCGAGGTAACGACTTTGGTATATTTTGAACTGTTTTTACACTTTTGAGTGTTGCGAACTTCGAAAAAACATATCTTTTTCGTTTCTTGACGAAATTCAGTGAAACAAGAGATAGTGGACTCGTGTGGATGTCTTCTACATTCTAGAAGAGACCGCATATTTTTCTGAGCCTTCTGCAATTTTTGGAGGAGTGGAACCCAATGTGAGATTTCTAATTTATAAACGATATGGAAAACGACGATGTATAAATTATATAGTCGATGTATGGGTTATATAAGCGTTGTATAAGTTGTACGTTCGATATATAAGTTATATATGCGTTGTAGGAATTATATATGTGTTGAAATAGAAGTGAAATGCTTATATATATATATATATATATATATATATATATACATACACGCCCCTCGTCCACAAACCATGGATGATATTTATTGGTTGTGATTGGTGTAAAAATTGGTTGATTACGAATGGTTGATTAGAATTGTTTGTGGTTGAAATTGATTGATTGTGGTTGAAAAATACCCGGTTGCGGTTGAGAAATATTTGGTTGAAACCACATAGGATTAGTTGGTGGAAATGAAAAAAATATACATGCCGCCTACGTGCGAACTAGATGCATGAATCCCCATTGTCAAAAGCTGCGAGGCTTTAAGGTAGAGCGAGGAGCCGTACAAGGGACGGCCCCGGTTTTAACTACCCTGCCGTTATGCTGCCAAAATTTTGAATAATATTCATGTGTTAGAATTATTTTCATGTGTTGAAACTATATTCGTGTGTTGAATAGAAATTCATTCATTGAATAGAAATTCATATGTTGAATGGTATTCGTGTTTTGAAGTAAATTGTTTTATAATAAAAATCATATTTTTATCATCTATATAAACTATATAAAATAGTCGTGTTTTGAAATAAATTGTTATAATAAAAATCATATTTTTATCATCTATATGAACTATATAAAATAGTCGTGTTTTGAAATAAATTGTTTTATAATAAAAATCATATTTTTATCACTATATGAACTATATAAAATAATCATGTTTTGAAATAAATTGTTTTACAATAAAAATCGCATTTTTACTATATACATGAATAGTTAAAAATAGCGAAGTGTTGAAGTAATTGTCGGTTGGATAAAAATATCATTTTTATCAAATGTATGAAAAGAATATAGTTTTGAAATCGAAGAATCGATATATATATATATATATATATATATATATATATATATATATATATAGAATTGAAATATATCGAATAACGAAGCTGTATTTCGTATTTTGAAAACGTGATTTCAAACGATTAGTGCAGGAGATCCGACCATCGGATTTTCCCGAAACCGTAGCGTTCGCTTTGGAAATATCTTTCCAACGACACCAACTTTGTAAAGATTCAACGGTTGGATTGTCTGGAATGTTTAATTCAAATCTGAAGAAAAACAGCGCCAGAATCGATTATTTATATATATATAATTAAATTAAATCGAATAACGACGCTGCAGTTCGTATTTTGAAATCGAAACTTCAAACGAGTGTGCCGGGAGATCCGACTGTCGGATTTTCCCAAAACTAGAACCGTTGGATTCGTTTTGAAAAGATCTTTCTAATGATTTAAATTTTGTGAAGATCCAACGGTTAGATTTTCTGATATGTGTAAATCAAATCTGAAGGAAAACAGCGCCACGGCCGCGTTATGGCCCGAAGCGTCGTTTGAATAAATTGGCTATTTTAAAATAAATAAAAATAGCGGAAAATCGTTATAAAATATTATAAACAATATGGATGTGAAATTTAGAAACTAACTAAAGGTTGGCTAAGTCAAATGGTTTCCTGGGTTTTGATCTGATGTTGGTTTTGGCCTTCGGGGTTAATATTTGGGAAATCATTCTCTTACTGATTTACGGTTAGTGACTGATGAATTGAAATGAAGCGTATATCGTGTTTGTGTAGCATTTGTTTATTGCATACGCGAGTTGCTTAGAAAGACCGGGTTTATACCATTCTGAATAACTGAATCGACGATGAGAAATCGAAGATGAAGACGGTGGTCGAAGACCGGATGTGACGACCCGACTTCCCTGTGAAGGAAAGCACGGATAGAATTGAGGACAAAACAAAATAGAACGCAGACGGAAGAACATTTCATTGTTATTTTACAACAATTCCATCAGATACAAGAATATACAGAGTATGAATAAATATACATTTGATAAATATCATAGATTACAATAAATTACATTTAAACACATCGCAGCGGAAAAATAATACAATACACAACTGAAAGAGATATATGGATACAGAGCTTTTCGGATATCGTTCCAGCTGTAAACCAGGATCCTGTGAATATAAATCTGCAAAACCAAAAGTACCAGTTGCCTGTGTGGAAAATAGGGGCACCCAGAGTTTAGGTTAAAACAATAAACTCCAGGTCAGTCATGTGACTGGTGTGAGAACTAAAACAGTTATTAATCTTTATTTTAAAGTTCGGTAAATCAAGGGACCACGCCGTATAACACGGAACGGGTTTCCTCCCAAGAATACCATTGCATATCAATAAACAGCGCAATACTTTTTAGAAAAATGAAGCTATTATAAGACCCAGGTCCCATCACACAATGCAACGCAAGGCGGAGGATAGGGTTTTCCCTTATAATAGCCAAACATGCTTGGTACGTTTAAAACAAATCATTTGATACTATAATAAGTGTATAGTTTCAAAACAATTTCAATCATAAATATCAATCATAGACGGCATGGGTACCATATATCATGTCACCATACTAGTTCTACAATTAAAACCGCAATGTCACGTATTGGAAATTGGATTTCCATCATGAGTCGAGGCAAGGGGCAAGCTCCTCTTCGTTCGAGACACTCTAGCAAATGTCCCAGGACCGCACACAGCAATCCTTGGATCTTCAAGGCCGGTCCTCTCTTACTTTTGAGGATTAATTATTCCTGAACACACGTTTCTCGGTCCTAACAGACCTAATATCGTGGCGCCTCGTATCCAATAACCACACAGGTGAACAGTATATAAATGTCAGCCAGTTTAAGCACTGACACCACCCATAGCTAGAAAGAAACGTCGTGCTCTCCCTGCAGTCACTATCCCGTTTTTGACTCATACCGAGGTGTGAGGCTCGCGAATTCACGTATAAATGTCAGCGAATTCTCCACCGCCAAACAGATGTATATTTAATAGAGATCAATCAACACAGAATAAAATCCAATGTCAGACACACAGTCCATTTACAAGTTCGTTCTGGGTCTGAACGAAACCGGAGGCACTTTCCTCGAATATCCATCGATCTCCAAGTACGTCTGGATGATCACCAACTGTTTCTCTCCTCTTGGGTGTACAGCCCAATCAAGATCATCAGTAATCACCCAAACGATGCGAAGACTTCCGGTCTTCAACGACCGTCTTCATCTTCGACATCTCGTCGAATCGGTTATTCAGAATGGGTAGAAACCCGGCCTTTCTGAATAACCCACGTATATAATAAACAAATGTTACACAAACACAACAAACGCCTCATTCCAATTCAGAATATTCTTTTATTCACAAAATCACATTCTTAGGGAAAGTTTCCCATTAATTTTATCCAAGATAAATTATTCTAAATTTATTCTTTAATCTTCCTTTGGATATCATTTCAAACCATATTATGGTTTTCCAAACTAGTCGGGATTATTGAACCACACCGAAGTAATTATTTATTTTATTTCCCCATCCCAACATATTTATCCCATGGAACAAAACTGGTAATACTCCATAACTAACACCACGACGTTATCGGTAAATTAAATTACCATTTCACGTTCAAATCTAATTAAAGATTTAAATATCGCTTTGGAGCAAAACTGGTGATACTCCATTCTCGATCACTTTTCAGATTTGATAATTTTAATTATCAATTCACATTTCAATCTAATTAAAGATTCATTAAAACTCCACTTAGTTTTAATCTTTTCAAAAATCAATATCCTGTCTTTAACTGGGTTAAAGAATCAATGTCATCTAAAACACGGTTCACGATAAACCCAAAATCACATTCAAATTCAATTCCAATTAAATATTATTTGATTGGTACACTTCATTAAATCTAAATAGAAAGATTTAATCTTTTTCTCTACTGGGCTTAAGAATCGGTGTTAATGAAGACACCATTCACGATAAACCCAAATCACATTTGATATTAAATACAAGGCTCTGAATAGAAAATATATCGGCTTATATTCAATATCAAATTCTACGATCAACAAATATCGTATTGGAAATAACGATATAAAGATATCTTTCAAACTTCCATAACAATATCTGTATAATCACGAATTTCAACATCGAAATATTCCAAAGCCAATTTCGATTCAAATCCATTTCCACTTTATACACTGGAAATCCTGGTTATTTTCAAAACCATTTCAAATTCAATTTATTTATTTCAAAGATAAATTGATTTTAATTCTAGTTCAAAACTAGTTCATTTCGATAAAAATCTATTTTTATCTTTTCAAATATGGAGTTTTTCATCCCAATTTTTCCCAAATCATTTCTTATGATTTTACATAAATTATAGATATTTTTAATAATTTTATCAAGGCTCGTACAGTCGATTTCCATCAACAGCCATCGAACTGCACTTACAGCGACCTTTTCCAAATTTGATTTGGACATAGTTCCAAATCCAACCGTTAGATTTCAAAGTTCTAATATTAATTGGAAAGCTCTTTTCGATACGAACCCAACGGTTCCGGTTTCAGGAGAATCCGACAGTCGGATCTCCCGCAACGTCAATTCGAAGTCAACGGTCGAAATTCACGAACTGCCGCGGCGCGGCGCGTTCTATTCAGGCCATTATATAATATATATATATATATATATATATATATATATATATATTTCGTCGATTTCCTTTTAAAACGTACTTTATAAATCGTTTTAAATTCGTTTTCAAAACCATTTCAATTCTATATTCAATTTCAAATCAAAATTGAATATTTCATATCATTACTATATAAATGATAATATTTTCAAAACGTTATATTTTGAAATCACTACCTTTTCTATATTCATGGTAAAAACGAATATAATCGATATAAATATCGCTCACGTCAAAATGGCGCATCTCTAATCAACACGGCTTTATATATTTCAATAAATTCGTTCTTCTATTCAACAAATGAATATTTATTCTATTCAACACATGAATCTATATTTCTTTCAACTTATGACTAATCTCAACGAATGAGTACTGTCAACACAACTATTTTTGTTATTTAATATATTTTGTAAAATTACGGTATCTATCGTTTGATTTTCAAATCAGACTCCAACCGTAAAGTAGTAAGAGAATGACTCCCTAAATATTAACTCCGAAGGCCGAAACCAATATCAGATCAATACCCAGGAAACCACTCATCTTATCTATTTTCCAGTTAGTTTCTAATTTTAAATATGATAAAGATGTAAATTTTATTGTTAAAATATTTCTTTCAACGCATGATTATTTTCAACACATGATTATTTATTCTATTCAACACATGAATATATACTTCATTCTATTCTTTATTTTCCCAATTGGAATGAGGCCCAATCAATTACCATATAATGTTAATTATATGGTTTCTGAAAGAACTTTTGTGTAACGACCCGCAAATCCGTGCTATCTGAGTTGACTAAATACACCACACGTCCAACCCAAATAACACAGAAATACGACTCATTATTAGAAAGAAGATAGAGGATGAGAAATAGAAAGAAAGAAATATTAGAATAGAAGAAAAACGAAGATCACAACTCACAGCGGAACGAATAAAATATATTATATAACATAACTTTTGAAATACAAAACTGTTTGGTACATATATACATACCATCATCAGAGTACACATAACATTTGATTCAGCGGAAGTAACTCTAAATAACTAACATTGAAGCCTCCTGCTTCCAGCTCCTCCAAGTGTATCTGTAAAAGCCTGAAACACTTGACTGCCCGTACAAATTTGGGCACCCAAGAGTTTAGGGAAAACAAAACAAAAACAAACTCTGGGTCAGTCATGGGACTGGTGTGAGTAAACTCCAACCACTTGTTTAACTTTAAAAATCCTTTCAAAAGAAAAGATAATAGTAAGACCAGCCCACACATAAACATGGACGGTTTTTACCTTACTATAACCCAAAACACTTTGATATCAAATCCAATGATATTATAATAATGTCTACATCAAGTAAATAACCAAATAGCAGAACGCTTGCATCTCACGCTCCACATATATATGATAAAATCAGAAACCGCATGGCGCTTATTGGAGATTGGATTTCCGACATGACAAGGTATGGGACCACCTTTCGACTGTGTATCTCTAGAGGCGAATACACCTGGGTTCAACAAGAACATCTTGCAACCCGGCCCACACATGACCGACCACTCATTTCGCTTGAGTGTATCGAATGTATATCACCAACGGTTGGACTCAAACCACCGTTTCCCGAATGGGCAGAATCGATAGATTTAGAAACAAAAGGAATTTCTCTAGATAGGTGATTATACACCCTAATGGGTGCGACCCACATAGCCATGCTGCCTGCCCGATTTTTGTCCTTTCCCGGTTGTTGAGGCCTGAGGCTACGCATACTTACCATTCATTGATAGCACAATCACTTTGAATGCCACATCGTCAGATCCGTTAATCACTAGTTGAGTTTGCACAAATATTCTGGATATTATGCTAAGGGATAAATCCGTTGCAACCATATATATTCATACAGACCAACCCATTTGATCATTGGAAATACTCTGTCAGACATTCGTCCATTTACGTTCGTTCTGGGACTGAACGAAACCGAAGGCACTATTTCTATTTAATAGAAAAGCCCTTGCACTTCACTCCGTCTTCAATATATTCAGCATACTTGGTTCGCAACGCTTATGCCGATACGGAGTGGTTCTTCGGATAATAATCCAACCGGTCTCTCCATATTGACAACGATGGTCAAAACTTCGATAGTCTGTGATTTAACTATCGAATAAAAACAAGTGTTCATCCAAACATATCAAACAAATCACTGGGCTCTTTAATTAAATATTTCATTAATTAAATCTCCTTTCCATTTCCTTAACAATATTTGTTACCCAAATATTTCAATAATCAATCTTGGCCCTTTACGCTATTTTTGATTTCGTTTCCTTATCGAATTCTATATATATCGATATATAGATTTCTAATTGTCAAATTTCTTAAAAATATTCTATCTCCTTAAATTCCCGGAAAAATTCGCCATAACCTCCCCTGTATCGGGAGCATCGGGAAATTTCAAATAGCATCCCGGTATCTTCCTCAATCAAAAAGAAAAAGAAGAAGCCAAGCGGCTTGCCGATACGGCGCATAAATCTCATATATGAATTAAACATGTACCTTTTGGTCGAGCACATAAATTATATACTTTATATACTTCATTCCATACCTGTCCAACACCTGTCACCTGTTTCAATTCAATTCAATACCATCTAATCGTTTGAATTCAGTTTCGCCATTTATTCTTTAAATCGGCCATTTTGCCTATTTTAACCCTTTGTTTGAACATAGCATTTTCAAACAAAATATTTAACTCGTTCATAACCAAATTGAATTTCAATTTCAATTCTAGTTTACCCTTTCTATTTCGAACATAAATTTCAAATCGAATTAACTCATTCAAACCCCAATATCCATTCGAAATCGTCTTAACTAATTTCTATTCAATTTAGTTAATTCCATTCAATAAATCAAAAATCTGGTTTCTGTTTCAAAACTCATATTCATTTACACAACTTGAATTCGCATATATTTTACAACCCAACTCTGAAATTTTCTAAATAGAAACTTCGGATTTTATTCGCTTAAAAATCCTTTTATAATATTAAATAAACCATTATGGTTTTAAAACGATTCTGGCGCTGTTTTTCTGAAAATTTGATTTTGACATAACTCAAAATCTATACGACGAAATCCAGATTTTTCTCTTCCATTAGAAAACTATTATCAAACCGGTCCTGACGTTTCTTGTTTCGAAGAATTCCGACTTCAATCGAGTTCTATATATTCAATTGAAGTTCAAATTGCTATTTTACGAACTGCAGCGCTGCGGCGAGTTCGTTTTAATTATATTTATAAATATAAACGTTAAACTTCTTTAAAATGGATTCGACTTCATCTAATATATATATATATAGTCATATATATTTCAAATTCCATTCGAATCTTTACATTTCAAATTCCATAGTTTTAAATCCTGTATTTAAATCCCATTTGAAATCCTTTATTCGAATTCCATTTCAAATCATTCATTCGAATTCTATTTCAAATCCTTTATTTAATTTTCACTTTAATTCAATTCCTTTTGAATTTCTATATTTGAAATTCATACTTGAAATTCCATTTCAAATTCATACTTGAAATTCATACTTGAATTCAAATATCCAAACACCATTTAAATTTCTATTCTGAAATTCTAAATGTTTCAGATTCCATTTCTCTTATTTGAAAATTCCCAAAATTTCAAATTACATTCTTCTTTTTATTTGAAATCCCATTTTTTCGATTTTCCTTTATTCCAATCCCATTTGAATTCTAATATTCAAACTTATTTCCAGCCCCATTTGAATTCTAATATTCAAACTCGTTTTTAACACCATTTGAATTTCTTTACTCAAATCCATTTGAATTTCCTTGAATTCAAATTCCATTTCAAAACCACTTGGATTTTCTATTTTTGAAATCCTATTTTTGAAATTCTATTTCCAATTCTGCTTTGAAAATCCTATTTCAAAGTTTATTTCAAATTCTATTTTGAAATCTCATATTCAAATTTCTACTTGAATTTCTTTATTCAAATTCCATGTTCAAAATTCAATACTCGAATTTCTATTTCAAATCTTTATTCAAATTTCATTTCTGAATTCCAATTCAAATCTCTACTTAAATTCCACATTTGAATTCTTCCTTGAAATACTATATTTCAAATTCTCTTCAATTCTTCTTTGAAATTTTATATTTCAAATTCTATTTTGAAATTCTACATTCAAATCTCTATTTGAATTTGTTTATTCGAATTCCTTTGAATTCAAATTTTATTTTAATTCCTTGAATTCAAATTCTATTTTAATTTCGTCTATTCAAATTCTATTTGAACTTCTATTTGAATTTCTAATATTCAATCTCCTTTTAAAATTCAAATATTCAAATTCCTTTTAAAATTCAAATGTTATACTCAAATTCCATTTGAGTTATATATTTAAAAATTACATTTCAAATCCTATTTTGAAATTTCATTTCAAATTCCAATTTCAAACTTGTATTTCTATTTCTGAATTATCAAATGATACTTCTTTTCACTTCATTTATAACTTCGTTATAAAAGAACTATTTATAAACTTCGTTTAAAAAGAACTACTTGTTTTATTTTTTCAAAAACAAGTTTATATTTTTATTTCCATTTAAAATTCAAATTTCTATTTAAAAATAGAACCTTTCCCCTTTAAATCTCACATCTCCTTTTAATTTGGCCCAGTGATATTTAAAACAATCAAATCACCCAATTCTCAATCATTTGGTTTTTAATACATCATATATGAATATATATATGAAATCAAACAACCAAGCAAACAAACAGATAATATATTTTTGAGGAATCCTGTTGGATTCCTCCAACCTGTTTTCCTGCATCCACAGATGTTAGCACATAAATAATACCCATTCTGCTTCGTGGCAGAATATCGCGGTATAGAAGGTCATCCACTAATCATAGCGTGGGGCGTATAGGGTAATCATCCGCTATGAAACTGCGGGCATCCGCTAATGAGACTGCGGGAATCCAACCAATCAACTAACCCAATATATATATATAATAGCCTAAATAACTAATATATATAAAGCAATCAGAAATCATTCACACAAGCAACAAACAATTATTTTTAACGGAATAAAAATAATTCTAAAGGTGAGTGAGATTTACTCACCAGGATTTCCATTTCGATCCATTCTGATCCAATTGATTTTAGAAATTTCCAATCCAACATCCAATAGTATTTTCCGCAACTATATTCTAAGGAACTGGCTTCTCGATTTAATTACCTTGTATAAATTTAAATTTTGCCTTTATCAGATATACAGATTATATCGACTAATAGGATTAAAGGTAAACTAAATTTAATTTTTAACTTACTTTAAATTAATTAAATTCCAACTAAAATCTTAACTGATTACTTTACAGATTTTATTTCTAACTAACTAATCTCTTTATATAAACTAACTTAAAAATCCTAATCACTTTATATAAAAAAAAATGTTATTAACAATTTTAACAACCGTTATTAGCTTGCAATTTAGAATTAAATTAAATAATTTATATTACCTTAATTACTTCTTTCTCCTTGGTATTTCACCGAGCACTTCCCCTTCACTCTCGGAAATTTGCTCCTCACTACTGGTATTGGCCTCCCTACCTCAGCTTCAACGTCGACTGCTAGTCACCCAGTTCGACCCCTCTGAATTCACGAACCCTGAACATCCCAGCATCCCACTGTCGAACCCAATTCCAAGTTCAACCGCCGTCTCTTCTAATCCCAGCTCAACGGTTGATGCTTCGAACTTCATTTCCCCTATACCATCGCTGCATCGAAACACGACCTCGACCTCCCTTGAATTCGCTGAAACCCCCAAAGTGCGTTGCTCCAGAATTGAGGCTCGAAGAACTCGAGCCTGGAAAACTCCATCGCGACCCACGGTTGGTACTGCGTCGGCCTCAAACCCTGAAACACAGTGCCTCATCGCTATACCCAATATCCCAGCCATACTCGAGTCTGACCCCATAATTCGCTCCCAAAGACCATAACCCTAAATCAAAATCCTGCTCAGGCCATCGCAGTGGACTTCAGTGGCAGCGACCCATGCGCTTAAATTTTATTTTGATGCTTACGGTTTCTGAAATGAAAATAAAAACTTGAGGGAAATGGGGTTATCGCGATTTCGAATTAAAAAGGAACTGCGGCCTTCGATCTCGATTGTAGAAGAACACTTTTTTTTCTGTACTTCATTTTGATTTCGAAAGGTTAGGAGGAGCGGCCATTTCCTATTTTAATTTGCAGCTTTTCTTTTTGTTTCGAATGGAGGAATGAGGTAATAAGGCTTGGTTTTATAAGTGGAAACGAGGAAACAGAAGTACCAAAACCATTAAATTCTTGCTGCCTTGATATCCCACGAGGAAGACACAAACTTGTGCTCGAGGAGAGAACAACGTGAAATTTTGAAATGTTAGGTCTGTGTGATTTCAGTCTCTAGGTCGGCTGATATATTTGTATTTTGATTTGAAATTTAGTTAATATAAAATATCTTGTGGTCCCTAATTCAAAATGTCGAACTGCTATTTTTACTTACGACTGACATCTCTAAATTATACAACTATTCTGAATTTAACAGATCTGATTCTGAAATTAAATTGACGGTATATAATAGATAACAGTTTGAATCGATAATTTATATTAAATTCAATTACTTAAAATATAAATCGATTTAAAATAACTAAATCCATAGATAATACGAATTTATTATCGTTCTAATTTAAAATCTATTGAATTGTTTTGATTCAATTTTAACTTTGACATTTAGTTGTTATCGTTTCATGTTTTGATAATTAAATATGTTCAATATTAAACCATATATTGATTATTAATTCGATAAACTCAATAAAATACCATTTATATTATAAATTCAATATTTAAAACTATATTAAATATTTAAAATAAATCGACGAAAAATCTGGGTCGTTACATTCTTTCCCCCTTAAAATAATTTCGTCCTCGAAATTGCTAAGGTAGGAAAAAGGGTACAAATCTATTACTTTTCAACATCTCACTTATGTTGAAACTCAACTTCTCATATTTCAACCAATTTGCTCCAACCAAAACTTTTGGTCTTCACCCATTTGATTTAAATGATCTACGATCAATCCATTTATATCCAACCTATATTCTATTAAACCAATTCAAATTGATTTTAATCAATTTATTCACTTCGACCCATTTAACTTGCTTAAGTTAAATTTAAATTCCAGAATTCAAATCCCTGGGTTTTCTTTTCAAATTCTTTTGAAATCCCATACATATATACATATATTTATTTTCATTTCAAATTCAAAACATTTGAATATTCAAACCAATTTGTTTTCTTTCAAACAAATTTCCGTCAAAAACTCTTCTAAGGTAGCAATCCATCACTTAGAAACTCGAAAATGAACACTGATGATGTTGCAATCATCATCAGAATAATTTCCCAGCCACTGAAGTGAGTTCAGTGCTTTATTATTTCAAAATCCCTGATTTTCTTTCAAATCCTTCTAAAACAAATCTATATTATTTTAATATACTTTGAAAAATATTTTTTCCAAATTCCCAGGATTTTTTTGAATTCTTAACTCTGGTTTGAATTTAATTCTAATCCATCTCATTTGTATATATAATTCCTATACAATTTCTATTTGGTTATAAATAACCATTCTAAATTTATAATCTCATTTGATTATAAAATCAACATCCAACACATCTATAATATAATAATTTCAAGAAAATTATTCTTTCTATATCAAAATAATTTTGGGTAAAATAATTTCACCCACTTTAAAACAATATCGTGTTCAATCTCCTGTTCAAGTGTTTAGAAATTCTTATCGACTTCGTGGCGTCCCACGATTCGACCAGAATTCATAAACCACTCAACAGACTAGCCAACACAATATAAAACAACTTTTTATATCAACTTACAAATACGTTCTCTCGTATATATATACTCAACTCATTCTAGGGTACTACTGACCCTATCTCTAATGAGCACATGTCACACAAGCCTAGGTATTCGCTCAACCTAAGCTCTGATACCACTGTAACGACCCGCAAATCCGTGCTATCTGAGTTGACTAAATACACCACACGTCCAACCCAAATAACACAGAAATACGACTCATTATTAGAAAGAAGATAGAGGATGAGAAATAGAAAGAAAGAAATATTAGAATAGAAGAAAAACGAAGATCACAACTCACAGCGGAACGAATAAAATATATTATATAACATAACTTTTGAAATACAAAACTGTTTGGTACATATATACATACCATCATCAGAGTACACATAACATTTGATTCAGCGGAAGTAACTCTAAATAACTAACATTGAAGCCTCCTGCTTCCAGCTCCTCCAAGTGTATCTGTAAAAGCCTGAAACACTTGACTGCCCGTACAAATTTGGGCACCCAAGAGTTTAGGGAAAACAAAACAAAAACAAACTCTGGGTCAGTCATGGGACTGGTGTGAGTAAACTCCAACCACTTGTTTAACTTTAAAAATCCTTTCAAAAGAAAAGATAATAGTAAGACCAGCCCACACATAAACATGGACGGTTTTTACCTTACTATAACCCAAAACACTTTGATATCAAATCCAATGATATTATAATAATGTCTACATCAAGTAAATAACCAAATAGCAGAACGCTTGCATCTCACGCTCCACATATATATGATAAAATCAGAAACCGCATGGCGCTTATTGGAGATTGGATTTCCGACATGACAAGGTATGGGACCACCTTTCGACTGTGTATCTCTAGAGGCGAATACACCTGGGTTCAACAAGAACATCTTGCAACCCGGCCCACACATGACCGACCACTCATTTCGCTTGAGTGTATCGAATGTATATCACCAACGGTTGGACTCAAACCACCGTTTCCCGAATGGGCAGAATCGATAGATTTAGAAACAAAAGGAATTTCTCTAGATAGGTGATTATACACCCTAATGGGTGCGACCCACATAGCCATGCTGCCTGCCCGATTTTTGTCCTTTCCCGGTTGTTGAGGCCTGAGGCTACGCATACTTACCATTCATTGATAGCACAATCACTTTGAATGCCACATCGTCAGATCCGTTAATCACTAGTTGAGTTTGCACAAATATTCTGGATATTATGCTAAGGGATAAATCCGTTGCAACCATATATATTCATACAGACCAACCCATTTGATCATTGGAAATACTCTGTCAGACATTCGTCCATTTACGTTCGTTCTGGGACTGAACGAAACCGAAGGCACTATTTCTATTTAATAGAAAAGCCCTTGCACTTCACTCCGTCTTCAATATATTCAGCATACTTGGTTCGCAACGCTTATGCCGATACGGAGTGGTTCTTCGGATAATAATCCAACCGGTCTCTCCATATTGACAACGATGGTCAAAACTTCGATAGTCTGTGATTTAACTATCGAATAAAAACAAGTGTTCATCCAAACATATCAAACAAATCACTGGGCTCTTTAATTAAATATTTCATTAATTAAATCTCCTTTCCATTTCCTTAACAATATTTGTTACCCAAATATTTCAATAATCAATCTTGGCCCTTTACGCTATTTTTGATTTCGTTTCCTTATCGAATTCTATATATATCGATATATAGATTTCTAATTGTCAAATTTCTTAAAAATATTCTATCTCCTTAAATTCCCGGAAAAATTCGCCATAACCTCCCCTGTATCGGGAGCATCGGGAAATTTCAAATAGCATCCCGGTATCTTCCTCAATCAAAAAGAAAAAGAAGAAGCCAAGCGGCTTGCCGATACGGCGCATAAATCTCATATATGAATTAAACATGTACCTTTTGGTCGAGCACATAAATTATATACTTTATATACTTCATTCCATACCTGTCCAACACCTGTCACCTGTTTCAATTCAATTCAATACCATCTAATCGTTTGAATTCAGTTTCGCCATTTATTCTTTAAATCGGCCATTTTGCCTATTTTAACCCTTTGTTTGAACATAGCATTTTCAAACAAAATATTTAACTCGTTCATAACCAAATTGAATTTCAATTTCAATTCTAGTTTACCCTTTCTATTTCGAACATAAATTTCAAATCGAATTAACTCATTCAAACCCCAATATCCATTCGAAATCGTCTTAACTAATTTCTATTCAATTTAGTTAATTCCATTCAATAAATCAAAAATCTGGTTTCTGTTTCAAAACTCATATTCATTTACACAACTTGAATTCGCATATATTTTACAACCCAACTCTGAAATTTTCTAAATAGAAACTTCGGATTTTATTCGCTTAAAAATCCTTTTATAATATTAAATAAACCATTATGGTTTTAAAACGATTCTGGCGCTGTTTTTCTGAAAATTTGATTTTGACATAACTCAAAATCTATACGACGAAATCCAGATTTTTCTCTTCCATTAGAAAACTATTATCAAACCGGTCCTGACGTTTCTTGTTTCGAAGAATTCCGACTTCAATCGAGTTCTATATATTCAATTGAAGTTCAAATTGCTATTTTACGAACTGCAGCGCTGCGGCGAGTTCGTTTTAATTATATTTATAAATATAAACGTTAAACTTCTTTAAAATGGATTCGACTTCATCTAATATATATATATATAGTCATATATATTTCAAATTCCATTCGAATCTTTACATTTCAAATTCCATAGTTTTAAATCCTGTATTTAAATCCCATTTGAAATCCTTTATTCGAATTCCATTTCAAATCATTCATTCGAATTCTATTTCAAATCCTTTATTTAATTTTCACTTTAATTCAATTCCTTTTGAATTTCTATATTTGAAATTCATACTTGAAATTCCATTTCAAATTCATACTTGAAATTCATACTTGAATTCAAATATCCAAACACCATTTAAATTTCTATTCTGAAATTCTAAATGTTTCAGATTCCATTTCTCTTATTTGAAAATTCCCAAAATTTCAAATTACATTCTTCTTTTTATTTGAAATCCCATTTTTTCGATTTTCCTTTATTCCAATCCCATTTGAATTCTAATATTCAAACTTATTTCCAGCCCCATTTGAATTCTAATATTCAAACTCGTTTTTAACACCATTTGAATTTCTTTACTCAAATCCATTTGAATTTCCTTGAATTCAAATTCCATTTCAAAACCACTTGGATTTTCTATTTTTGAAATCCTATTTTTGAAATTCTATTTCCAATTCTGCTTTGAAAATCCTATTTCAAAGTTTATTTCAAATTCTATTTTGAAATCTCATATTCAAATTTCTACTTGAATTTCTTTATTCAAATTCCATGTTCAAAATTCAATACTCGAATTTCTATTTCAAATCTTTATTCAAATTTCATTTCTGAATTCCAATTCAAATCTCTACTTAAATTCCACATTTGAATTCTTCCTTGAAATACTATATTTCAAATTCTCTTCAATTCTTCTTTGAAATTTTATATTTCAAATTCTATTTTGAAATTCTACATTCAAATCTCTATTTGAATTTGTTTATTCGAATTCCTTTGAATTCAAATTTTATTTTAATTCCTTGAATTCAAATTCTATTTTAATTTCGTCTATTCAAATTCTATTTGAACTTCTATTTGAATTTCTAATATTCAATCTCCTTTTAAAATTCAAATATTCAAATTCCTTTTAAAATTCAAATGTTATACTCAAATTCCATTTGAGTTATATATTTAAAAATTACATTTCAAATCCTATTTTGAAATTTCATTTCAAATTCCAATTTCAAACTTGTATTTCTATTTCTGAATTATCAAATGATACTTCTTTTCACTTCATTTATAACTTCGTTATAAAAGAACTATTTATAAACTTCGTTTAAAAAGAACTACTTGTTTTATTTTTTCAAAAACAAGTTTATATTTTTATTTCCATTTAAAATTCAAATTTCTATTTAAAAATAGAACCTTTCCCCTTTAAATCTCACATCTCCTTTTAATTTGGCCCAGTGATATTTAAAACAATCAAATCACCCAATTCTCAATCATTTGGTTTTTAATACATCATATATGAATATATATATGAAATCAAACAACCAAGCAAACAAACAGATAATATATTTTTGAGGAATCCTGTTGGATTCCTCCAACCTGTTTTCCTGCATCCACAGATGTTAGCACATAAATAATACCCATTCTGCTTCGTGGCAGAATATCGCGGTATAGAAGGTCATCCACTAATCATAGCGTGGGGCGTATAGGGTAATCATCCGCTATGAAACTGCGGGCATCCGCTAATGAGACTGCGGGAATCCAACCAATCAACTAACCCAATATATATATATAATAGCCTAAATAACTAATATATATAAAGCAATCAGAAATCATTCACACAAGCAACAAACAATTATTTTTAACGGAATAAAAATAATTCTAAAGGTGAGTGAGATTTACTCACCAGGATTTCCATTTCGATCCATTCTGATCCAATTGATTTTAGAAATTTCCAATCCAACATCCAATAGTATTTTCCGCAACTATATTCTAAGGAACTGGCTTCTCGATTTAATTACCTTGTATAAATTTAAATTTTGCCTTTATCAGATATACAGATTATATCGACTAATAGGATTAAAGGTAAACTAAATTTAATTTTTAACTTACTTTAAATTAATTAAATTCCAACTAAAATCTTAACTGATTACTTTACAGATTTTATTTCTAACTAACTAATCTCTTTATATAAACTAACTTAAAAATCCTAATCACTTTATATAAAAAAAAATGTTATTAACAATTTTAACAACCGTTATTAGCTTGCAATTTAGAATTAAATTAAATAATTTATATTACCTTAATTACTTCTTTCTCCTTGGTATTTCACCGAGCACTTCCCCTTCACTCTCGGAAATTTGCTCCTCACTACTGGTATTGGCCTCCCTACCTCAGCTTCAACGTCGACTGCTAGTCACCCAGTTCGACCCCTCTGAATTCACGAACCCTGAACATCCCAGCATCCCACTGTCGAACCCAATTCCAAGTTCAACCGCCGTCTCTTCTAATCCCAGCTCAACGGTTGATGCTTCGAACTTCATTTCCCCTATACCATCGCTGCATCGAAACACGACCTCGACCTCCCTTGAATTCGCTGAAACCCCCAAAGTGCGTTGCTCCAGAATTGAGGCTCGAAGAACTCGAGCCTGGAAAACTCCATCGCGACCCACGGTTGGTACTGCGTCGGCCTCAAACCCTGAAACACAGTGCCTCATCGCTATACCCAATATCCCAGCCATACTCGAGTCTGACCCCATAATTCGCTCCCAAAGACCATAACCCTAAATCAAAATCCTGCTCAGGCCATCGCAGTGGACTTCAGTGGCAGCGACCCATGCGCTTAAATTTTATTTTGATGCTTACGGTTTCTGAAATGAAAATAAAAACTTGAGGGAAATGGGGTTATCGCGATTTCGAATTAAAAAGGAACTGCGGCCTTCGATCTCGATTGTAGAAGAACACTTTTTTTTCTGTACTTCATTTTGATTTCGAAAGGTTAGGAGGAGCGGCCATTTCCTATTTTAATTTGCAGCTTTTCTTTTTGTTTCGAATGGAGGAATGAGGTAATAAGGCTTGGTTTTATAAGTGGAAACGAGGAAACAGAAGTACCAAAACCATTAAATTCTTGCTGCCTTGATATCCCACGAGGAAGACACAAACTTGTGCTCGAGGAGAGAACAACGTGAAATTTTGAAATGTTAGGTCTGTGTGATTTCAGTCTCTAGGTCGGCTGATATATTTGTATTTTGATTTGAAATTTAGTTAATATAAAATATCTTGTGGTCCCTAATTCAAAATGTCGAACTGCTATTTTTACTTACGACTGACATCTCTAAATTATACAACTATTCTGAATTTAACAGATCTGATTCTGAAATTAAATTGACGGTATATAATAGATAACAGTTTGAATCGATAATTTATATTAAATTCAATTACTTAAAATATAAATCGATTTAAAATAACTAAATCCATAGATAATACGAATTTATTATCGTTCTAATTTAAAATCTATTGAATTGTTTTGATTCAATTTTAACTTTGACATTTAGTTGTTATCGTTTCATGTTTTGATAATTAAATATGTTCAATATTAAACCATATATTGATTATTAATTCGATAAACTCAATAAAATACCATTTATATTATAAATTCAATATTTAAAACTATATTAAATATTTAAAATAAATCGACGAAAAATCTGGGTCGTTACATTTTGGGTCAAATTCACATTACAAAACGAAATTTAAACCAAAACTAACAGGATCTGATGCATGCGCTTGTAAATCGAACAAAATAAGATCATACCTTTAAGTTTTTTCGAGATTTCACGGATCCATATTAAAGATGAGGTGAATAGAATCCAGCTCTCGTTAAAGCTTTCTCCTTTGCCACGAAATCGATGTAGTTTTGGGTTGATTCGAATCAGCGTAAGACAAGAAGCCCCGCTTCCATAGTTTAGTCCACACGAACGCTTTCCTTTTGATCGAATCTAAAAGGAGAGGAAAGTAAGGTGCTAGCCCTAGCCGCCATTAATTGGATTTTGGAAAAAGGGGCTCGTTAGGGTTTTAATTGTTTTCTGAACTTATCCCACATAATGGTTTTCACGTCACATTATAAAGGAAACGATTTTTCCTTTATAAAATTGAATGTGAACCATAAAACAAGGAACCCCGATTTACCTATTCAACATTAAATAAATATCAACAGATTTGATAACTTACTTATTTATCCAATTAAACGTTCTTCCATCGTAACGTTCTAAGTGTGTGACCCTATAGGTTATTACAACGTTGGCAATAATTTAAATCGGATTTAAATTATAAACAGTGAGCGGTATCTAGGAACACATCACTGCTACTGAAACACCCCACCTCCGTTAGGGTCACTCTCAAAGGGAATGCCCTAATTTTGGTGGAGGTTTATAAGTACAAGTCACAGATATACAAGACAGATATAAGAACACATATTTGTAAACAGCGGAAGAACAACAAATTTTATTTCATAAAATCAAATACGTGTTACAACAACATCCTTTCCAAAAACAGAACACTTTCATAATCTGTCTTGAGTACATTATTTTTAAAGAAGCATAAATAAAACATAGATGAACTGCAAAAGCCCCATAGTGGATTGTCCAAAGCCATAGTTCAAAACAGGAAAGTCCAAGCAATACATTTCTCTTCTTCAAGCTGGATGTTGAGGTTGATCAAGCTGCTGTGTTCCCTCCCTGAGGACCTGGGGGGGGGGGAACGGAAGAAAGAAGACGAAAGAAAAGTAGAGTCAGACATAAAGCCTGAGTAAGTCTAGTACTATTTTGTCTATGAATAAAGAACTGGATATGATAAGTATAAACAAGAAGTGGGCAAACACAATAAACTTGGTTAAGTTGTCTAGGGTCGAATATACTATCGTAACCCATGTTAATCTCTGAACCCATATGAACTAGTTTTTCAACTGGCACCCCATAATCAGGGTGATGTGAACCATTCTATGATGATCGGCTCCTACTCGCATAGTTACATGTGTCTTACGGCCCCCGATGTCGTAGTTACCTATGCTGGTCCCACCATGGGGTGTATCAAGTCCCATAGTGGCAACCCGACACAACCTTAGAGTGCACAGGTATGCTACTGGTGTCCAGTGCCTTATTTTTCTGCGCCGGAGTGTGTGCACGCCCGCACTCCGTTAGAACCTACACTGCTACACCACCGCCGTCGCTTTGACCTCTTACAATCAGCCCAGTAATCGTGCCCCACCCTGCCTAGTTTCAGGGTATCCTGATACACCTTTTTAGGGTTACTGCTGAAAAGGGTCCCCCCGTTACTAGGTTTTCTATCTCTAGCCAACATGCTAAGTTGGTTAAGTGTTTTCGAACCTAACCCCCACCAGTCCGTTTAGTTTAGCATGTTCTATTTTGATTAAGTCTTTAGTTCACTTAATCCTAACAATCCTGACTCAGCCTTAATTGTCTTATTAAGGCCCTGACCTCTCACATTAGACAGGTATTGTTGTGGCTGCCTGTTGCCGGTTGGTTCCGGGCAGTCTTACGCCACAACTCAGTCTAACCTCGGGTCCTTGCTGGGCTCCATGTTTAACCTCCCACATTGGATAGGTATTGTTGTGACTACTGGACAGCCGGGCGGTTCCGGGCAGGTTTACATCACAACTCAATCCAACCTCGGGTTAAACACATCGTATGTTCTACATTTACATATCTTGTCATTCTTCTTTATTTCTTATATGTAAATATTTGCGGCCCATTATTAAGTTAATGGTGTAAAGGTTACACCAATCACAGGCCCAACCCATACTTGAATTTGGGCCCTTCTATTTTATATTTTCATTCATTAATTAATTTTTTTAACCCAACGTTATTTTCGCCCGTTTTACACGTCCGTTTATATATATATTGGGCTTAGCCTTTTAAAGCCCAATTTAGCCATGCGAAAAGGGGAGGCTTATGGCGTATACACAAAGAGGGGAAAGTGAGCGCATGAACTTGCAATACGACGTTGGAAATACAGAATAGAAATTGGTGTACTTGCATAGTGGCAACATAGGTGACATGAATCAAAGCATGTGAACTTGCATAGGTTTAACTACAACATGAACCTATATTCTTATTTAGGCATAATGTCAAACATAAGCATGTCATAAATATTCCTAGCATAAGCATAGCATAATGTCAAACATAAGCATGGCATGAATACTTTTAGCATAAACACGGCATAATGTCAAACATAAGCATGGCATAAGTAAAGTTAAATTTGTTCATGGCATAAACATAAACAAGTCATGTTTATAAGGTTTCTACATGTTTACAAAGGGGATACTTGGTTACTAACACAAAAGCATAGTTCAACTTAATCATGGTTTAAGTCTAATCACATAACGATGGTATAAACATACTTATGCATAAATATTCCTAAACATGGTGTTTGCTTTAAAACTTGCAAAAAGGGATTTTTGAGTCTAACCTAGCCATGTCTCACATATGTCATCATATAATTCTTGTTAACAAGATAGACTTAATCAAGGATTTCAATTATATCATTCATAGCCTAGCCATATTCATAAGTTTGCAAAAGCATGACTTAATACATGGATTATGGTGTCAAAATTCCAACATAGTTTCATATGAACTATAATAACCAAACTTGTTTCAATTACTTGCACAATGATTTATGCACAAAAACATACATCATGATGACATAATAACAAAGCCCCAAACTTGCATGAATTTCACTCAACTACATACATGTAGCTTCAACATAGATTACATAATTTGCGCAATATTCCAAACGTATATTTGCATAGAACTACCGCATGTAGTTCTTTATAATGAATAATATAATTTTGCACAAATATGAACTACTTTATTATCCCAATTCAAGCATACAAATCAATACAATTGTTTATTCATACCAAAGTAATACTCTACTTACAATGGTTGCGGCGAATTCTCTAATTAAGAGATATGATTCCTTTGTTGAATTGATTGGCTTTAGGTTGCTTGAATTGCTTTAGGCTTTAGAACTTTCCTCCTAATCCCCTCTCTAGTTGGCGGCTACTCTTTGTCGTTCCTCAGCAACATGGCGGCTATGTTCTTAATTTTGAATGAATAGATTAGGGTTTAGTCTAGGGTTGTTTATATAGAGGTTAGGAATTGATTAGGACCATTGATGTTGCTAGGTTAGATCGTAGCCATTCATTAGATAGAGAGACCAATTAGAACCCGCCACCTAGCCCTAATGACAAAGCAGACCACAGAAATTCGACCAAACACAGACCTGGCCAGCCAGGTTGACTGGGCTTGACCAGGTCGACACCCCTGTCGACAGGGCTGTCGACAGCCCTGTCGACATGGGTAGCCCAGGTCGACAGCCCAGTCGACCTGGGTGGCCTAGGCGGGTGTTTATCCGCCCTGGCCCACTGGGCCTGATTTTTAATTATTTTATTCTGTTGGAATATTAAATTTAATTCAAAACTTCCGAAGGCCATATCTTCTTCATACGGACTCCGTTTTTCGAAAACTCGGACTCTATTTCGCGTATTTTTCCGAGACGAACGCAATGGCGTATCCTGTTTCCCTTGGTTCTTTGATTTGAAATTAATTATACTTTAATTTGTTAATTTCACAGTTATAGAATTTTCGGGGTGTTACATTCTCCCCCACTTAAAAGGATTTCGTCCCCGAAATCTTCAAGTTAGGAGGAATGTATATCCTAACATCCAATCATCCATCTACTCATCCATCAAACACGAGCATCCATTGTCCTTAAAAGACTTCTAATGCTTCATGATCATATGCGAAGTGTGGGTGTACATGTACTTATCTAATGCAAAATCAGGCGGTCTACTGATTCAGTTGACCTCCTTAATGCGAATTATGTAAGTGCCATGAATCCATTATGTATGCAAATTTTCCTATTCTTGATTCTACATGAGTGCACAATCATTCGATACAAATGCAGCATCCACATGACCACACATTAATGTTCAACCACATACGAATGCAAACATATATGCATATGCAATATGAAGTGACTGAGCCGATCTAAAACCCAGATTGTGTGTGTATATGCAACCACGAGCAACCACTAGCAATCACTTGCAACCATCATCCATAACATGTTTCAACTACATGTTTCCATCCAAAAAGATTCTATCTAAAAGATACGGTAGAGGAAATATACCTAAAAAGATAAAAGCGCAACTTAAGGAAAGAGAAAGATCAAGGATGTACCCTCGAACAGAAAAGGGTAGGCAGTACGGATTCTAGCTTCAGTTTCCCAAGTCGCGTCTCCCTCGGCATCGCTCCACTGAACTTTGACGAGCTTGACTTCGCGGTTGCGTAGCTTCTTCACTTCCGTTCCTAAGATGCGGGTTGGAACTTTTCTTATGGTTGCTTCACGTTCCACTTCGGCCTCTTCGAGTATATTTGGCTCTACCACTTCAGCAGACTCATGCAGACATTTTCGGAGGTGTGAAACGTGAAAAACGTTGTGGACTCCAGCCAACTTCTCGGGTAGCTCTAATCTATAAGCCATTTTCCCAAATTTCTCGATAATAGGGAATGGCCCTACGAACCTTGGTGCTAGCTTTCCTGTGGTTCCAAAACGAACAACGTTTCTTAGCGGAGATACCTTGAGAAAAACCCTGTCTCCAACCTCGAATTCAAGGTCGGTCCTCCTCTTGTCGGCGTAGGACTTTTGTCTGTCTTGGGCCGTCTTCATCCTTCTTCGTATTAAGTCTACTTTCTCTGAAGTCTCTCGGATCATATCTTGTCCAAGTATGAGCTTATCCGTGGATTCCCACCAACAAGTGGGCGATCGGCACGGTCTTCCATATAAAGCTTCGAAGGGCGCCATTCCGATGGTTGCTTGATAACTGTTGTTGTAGGCAAATTCCACCAAAGGAAGGTGGTCTTCCCATGTCCCTCCGAAGTCAAGGACGCATAGCCTTAAGAGGTCTTCCAAAACCCTGTTCACTCTCTCTGTTTGGCCGTCGGTTTGGGGATGATAGGCTGTGCTCAAGCATAACTGCATTCCTACTACTTCTTGCAGACTCCGCCAAAACTCGCTGGTGAAGATGGGGTCTCGGTCACTAACAATGCTAGATGGTATCCCATGGAGTCGAACGACTTCCTTAAGGTAGAGTGATGCTAGGGATGAGGCAGTTCTTTTGCTTTTGACAGGTAAAAAGTGGGCGCTTTTAGTAAGCCTATCCACTATTACCCAAATGCTAGTGTTGCCTCTCCTAGACCTAGGCAGCCCATCGATGAAGTCCATTGAGATGCTATCCCACTTCCACTGCGGGACCTCCAGAGGATGTAGCAGTCCGCCAGGCTTTTTCTGTTCTGCCTTAACCTGTTGGCACACCATGCACTTAGAAATGAACTCTGCCACGTCCTTTTTCATGCCGTTCCAGAAGAAAGTCCTTTTTATATCTTTGTACATTTTATCTCCGCCTGGGTGTATCGTCATCTTGGAATGATGCGCTTCCTCGAGAACCTTCCTTATTAAATCTTTTGTCTGTGGGACGCATAGTCTTCCGTCTCGCCTTAGCAAACCCCTATCGTCGATGGAGTATCGGTTGAGGTGACTTGAAGTCTCACCCCTAATTAGCCTATCAATTATTTCCACAAGCTGAGGGTCTTCGCGTTGCGCTGTCCCTACTGAATCCACTAAAGTTGGGCGCACTTCGAGCGATGCTAGCAAGCCTGGTACGAAATCGGAGGAGGGCCTAAAGTCGAAGCTGGCTATAAACTCTAGGCTTTGTCTTTCAACAAACAATGGGCTTAGGGTCAATTTCTTTCGGCTCAACGCGTCTGCCACTACGTTGCCTTTGCCCGGAGTGTAGGAGATTTCGAAATCGTACGAGGCAAGAAACTCCATCCATCTTTGTTGCCTCAAGTTAAGATCTTTCTGCGAGAAAAGATATTTCAACGATTTATGGTCAGTGTAAAGTTCGAACTTCTCACCTAAGAGATAGTGTCGCCAAGACTTGAGTGCAAAGACGATGGCGGCTAACTCAAGATCGTGGGTTGGGTAGTTCTTTTCGTGCACCTTCAATTGCCTCCCGCCATAAGCTACTACCCTTCCTTCTTGCATTAAGACGGCGCCTAGCCCTGTCCCACATGCATCCGTATAAACAGTGAACATCTTGCTCCCATCTGGCAGCGTCAAAACTGGGGCTGTTGTGAGAGCCCTTTTCAGTTGTTGGAAAGCAAACTCGCAATCCAAATCCCAATTGAACACTAGATTCTTCTTAGTCAATTTCGTGAGCGGAGCTGAGATTTTCGCAAAATCCCTTATAAATTTTCGATAGAAACCTGCTAGTCCTAGAAAGCTTCGGACCTCAGTTGCATTCCTTGGTGTCTTCCAATCCTGTACCGCTACTACCTTAGCAGGGTCCACCGCTAACCCTTGTTTGGATACTATGTGCCCAAGGAACCTCACCTCTTCTCTCCAAAAGTGGCATTTGGAGAACTTGGCTTTTAGTTGATGGACTCGCAAAGTTTCCATGATTGCCCTTAAGTGTTGAGTATGTTCCTCTTCACTCTTTGAGAAGATAAGGATATCATCTACGAAGACCACTACGAATTTGTTGAGGAAATCTCTAAATACCCTACTCATCAGGTCCACGAAGTAAGCAGGTGCATTTGTCAAGCCGAAAGGCATGACAAGCCATTCAAAGAAACCGTCTGGGGTTCTGAAAGCCGTTTTATCGATGCTATCTTCAGCCACCCTTAGCTGATGAAAACCGGTTGCTAAATCGAGTTGGGAGAAAACAGACGCTCCTACAAGCTGGTCAAACAAATCGTCAATTCTAGGGAGAGGGTGCCTATTCTTTTTCGTTAGCTTGTTGAGCTCCCTATAGTCAACACATAGACGGAGTGAACCATCCGCCTTTGTAGCGAACACCACCGGAGCGCCCTATTCTGAAATGCTCCTCCTAATGAACCCCTTTTCTAGAAGCTCTTTAGTCTGTTTACTGAGCTCTTTCCTTTCTCGTGGAGCCATATGTCTAACGGGCAACGCAACGGGCTTTGCATTATCTACAAGATATATGCGGAAGTCTATTTCCCGCTTCGGAGGCAAGCCCTTCACCTCTTCGAAGACATCCGGATATTCCCGGACCACTCTAACTGATTGCAAATTTTCAACAGAGGCATCTAGCGATTCAAGATAACTAAGCATAACCGCATACGAGGGATTACAAGAAATTTCCAAAGTATTACCGAGCTAGGTTAGGAGCCTAACAACCCTTTTCTCACAATCAAGGATGTCCCCATTACTGGATAGCCAATCCATACCCAAAATCAAACCATAACCCGAAAAGCCCAAAACAAAGGCACTACATAGAAATTCTACACTTAGGATAGAAATTTTCAATCCCACACAGATCATAGACAAATGAGCTGGGCCCCCAATTAGGTTTGAAACAATTAAGGGGTCCTCTACCATACTAGTTTTTTGGTGCAGAGATTCTACTAAAGCAGATGAGATAAAGGAGTGTGATGCGCCGGAATCAAATAAAGTGCGAACGGGGTGATCATAAAGATAAACTACACTTTCTACAGAAGTATTTATACCTCGCTGTTGCAGAGGTGGCGCTTCTAGCACATGGACCTGTGCCCCTGGGGTGGATCCAGTCCTCTGCCCCTGTCCTCGTTTCTTTGGGCAGTCCTTAGCCCTGTGGCCTGTCTCACCGCAAGAAAAGCACCCACCATTCTCCTTGGCCTTCTTTTTCCGGCAGTCCTTTACTAAGTGCCCCACTTTGCCACAGAAATTGCACTTCCTCTTCTCTTTGTTGCCTTTCCCTCCCTTCTTAAAGTCTGTCTTCTTGGGCTGCAAACCCTCTTTCTTCCCTTGAGAGCTTTCTGCCTTTGTCTCCTTCTTGCTCTTATCCTCTTCATTCAGCAATGCCATTTGCACCAATCTTTCATACGTGGCTCCCATGGGTATATGGGTCATGGCCAAACTGTGTAATGGCTCATTCAACCCTTTGACGAAACGGAGAGCCTTCTTGTGCGGGGTGTTGACTAGGTCAAGCCCAAACCTTGCCAGCTCATCGAACTGATTCACATACTCTCTGACTGTCTTGTCCCCTTGCTTAAGAAATAAGAATTTTTCCAACTGCAAACTTCTTTCCGCATCTGAGAGAAATTTAGTCTCAAACCTTGCCCTAAAGTCCTCCCATGTCTCCACTGGTCTTTCAGCATTAGTGACTTCCCACCAGTAGGAAGCCTCGCCCTTCAATAGCCACACTGCCAGTTGCACTTTTTGCCTATCCTCTACCTCAAAGATGATGAATAGGTCCTCAGTTTCTTTTAGCCAATTTCTAGCTGCTACGAAGGACTCCGTTCCATGGAAATCCCTTCCTCCCATAGCTTTAAAATCTTTACATATCTTAGCAAACGTGTTTCCCCGAGGAGGAGGTGGAGGAAAAGGTGCTGCTGCAGCTGGATGATTTCCTTCCGCTGGGGGAGGAGGAACGGTAGGACCTGGCTGAGTGGCCCTTGCTTCTAAGAACCGTCTAAACCAACCAGGTATTGGCACCCCTTCTGGCAAGTTAAGATCTTGGGACATGCTGAAACAAAAAGGATAGATTCAAAACGAAGGATAAGAGATAGTTCCTATGGCTTTGGGGGTGGACTTTGCCTTTTTAAAATAAAATAGTATTTTTCTTTTAAAAATGCTTCTTTAAATTTCCTTTTTGAAAATAGTTTTTCAAAACTTTTTATCTTATCTGGTAAACCTATGCTCTGATACCAAGTGAAACACCCCACCTCCGTTAGGGTCACTCTCAAAGGGAATGCCCTAATTTTGGTGGAGGTTTATAAGTACAAGTCACAGATATACAAGACAGATATAAGAACACATATTTGTAAACAGCGGAAGAACAACAAATTTTATTTCATAAAATCAAATACGTGTTACAACAACATCCTTTCCAAAAACAGAACACTTTCATAATCTGTCTTGAGTACATTATTTTTAAAGAAGCATAAATAAAACATAGATGAACTGCAAAAGCCCCATAGTGGATTGTCCAAAGCCATAGTTCAAAACAGGAAAGTCCAAGCAATACATTTCTCTTCTTCAAGCTGGATGTTGAGGTTGATCAAGCTGCTGTGTTCCCTCCCTGAGGACCTGGGGGGGGGGGGGGGGGAACGGAAGAAAGAAGACGAAAGAAAAGTAGAGTCAGACATAAAGCCTGAGTAAGTCTAGTACTATTTTGTCTATGAATAAAGAACTGGATATGATAAGTATAAACAAGAAGTGGGCAAACACAATAAACTTGGTTAAGTTGTCTAGGGTCGAATATACTATCGTAACCCATGTTAATCTCTGAACCCATATGAACTAGTTTTTCAACTGGCACCCCATAATCAGGGTGATGTGAACCATTCTATGATGATCGGCTCCTACTCGCATAGTTACATGTGTCTTACGGCCCCCGATGTCGTAGTTACCTATGCTGGTCCCACCATGGGGTGTATCAAGTCCCATAGTGGCAACCCGACACAACCTTAGAGTGCACAGGTATGCTACTGGTGTCCAGTGCCTTATTTTTCTGCGCCGGAGTGTGTGCACGCCCGCACTCCGTTAGAACCTACACTGCTACACCACCGCCGTCGCTTTGACCTCTTACAATCAGCCCAGTAATCGTGCCCCACCCTGCCTAGTTTCAGGGTATCCTGATACACCTTTTTAGGGTTACTGCTGAAAAGGGTCCCCCCGTTACTAGGTTTTCTATCTCTAGCCAACATGCTAAGTTGGTTAAGTGTTTTCGAACCTAACCCCCACCAGTCCGTTTAGTTTAGCATGTTCTATTTTGATTAAGTCTTTAGTTCACTTAATCCTAACAATCCTGACTCAGCCTTAATTGTCTTATTAAGGCCCTGACCTCTCACATTAGATAGGTATTGTTGTGGCTGCCTGTTGCCGGTTGGTTCCGGGCAGTCTTACGCCACAACTCAGTCTAACCTCGGGTCCTTGCTGGGCTCCATGTTTAACCTCCCACATTGGATAGGTATTGTTGTGACTACTGGACAGCCGGGCGGTTCCGGGCAGGTTTACATCACAACTCAATCCAACCTCGGGTTAAACACATCGTATGTTCTACATTTACATATCTTGTCATTCTTCTTTATTTCTTATATGTAAATATTTGCGGCCCATTATTAAGTTAATGGTGTAAAGGTTACACCAATCACGGGCCCAACCCATACTTGAATTTGGGCCCTTCTATTTTATATTTTCATTCATTAATTAATTTTTTTAACCCAACGTTATTTTCCCCCGTTATACACGTCCGTTTATATATATATTGGGCTTAGCCTTTTAAAGCCCAATTTAGCCATGCGAAAAGGGGAGGCTTATGGCGTATACACAAAGAGGGGAAAGTGAGCGCATGAACTTGCAATACGACGTTGGAAATACAGAATAGAAATTGGTGTACTTGCATAGTGGCAACATAGGTGACATGAATCAAAGCATGTGAACTTGCATAGGTTTAACTACAACATGAACCTATATTCTTATTTAGGCATAATGTCAAACATAAGCATGTCATAAATATTCCTAGCATAAGCATAGCATAATGTCAAACATAAGCATGGCATGAATACTTTTAGCATAAACACGGCATAATGTCAAACATAAGCATGGCATAAGTAAAGTTAAATTTGTTCATGGCATAAACATAAACAAGTCATGTTTATAAGGTTTCTACATGTTTACAAAGGGGATACTTGGTTACTAACACAAAAGCATAGTTCAACTTAATCATGGTTTAAGTCTAATCACATAACGATGGTATAAACATACTTATGCATAAATATTCCTAAACATGGTGTTTGCTTTAAAACTTGCAAAAAGGGATTTTTGAGTCTAACCTAGCCATGTCTCACATATGTCATCATATAATTCTTGTTAACAAGATAGACTTAATCATGGATTTCAATTATATCATTCATAGCCTAGCCATATTCATAAGTTTGCAAAAGCATGACTTAATACATGGATTATGGTGTCAAAATTCCAACATAGTTTCATATGAACTATAATAACCAAACTTGTTTCAATTACTTGCACAATGATTTATGCACAAAAACATACATCATGATGACATAATAACAAAGCCCCAAACTTGCATGAATTTCACTCAACTACATACATGTAGCTTCAACATAGATTACATAATTTGCGCAATATTCCAAATGTATATTTGCATAGAACTACCGCATGTAGTTCTTTATAATGAATAACATAATTTTGCACAAATATGAACTACTTTATTGTCCCAATTCAAGCATACAAATCAATACAATTGTTTATTCATACCAAAGTAATACTCTACTTACAATGGTTGCGGCGAATTCTCTAATTAAGAGATATGATTCCTTTGTTGAATTGATTGACTTTAGGTTGCTTGAATTGCTTTAGGCTTTAGAACTTTCCTCCTAATCCCCTCTCTAGTTGGCGGCTACTCTTTGTCGTTCCTCAGCAACATGGCGGCTATGTTCTTAATTTTGAATGAATAGATTAGGGTTTAGTCTAGGGTTGTTTATATAGAGGTTAGGAATTGATTAGGACCATTGATGTTGCTAGGTTAGATCGTAGCCATTCATTAGATAGAGAGACCAATTAGAACCCGCCACCTAGCCCTAATGACAAAGCAGACCACAGAAATTCGACCAAACACAGACCTGGCCAGCCAGGTTGACTGGGCTCGACCAGGTCGACACCCCTGTCGACAGGGCTGTCGACAGCCCTGTCGACATGGGTAGCCCAGGTCGACAGCCCAGTCGACCTGGGTGGCCTAGGCGGGTGTTTATCCGCCCTGGCCCACTGGGCCTGATTTTTAATTATTTTATTCTGTTTGAATATTAAATTTAATTCAAAACTTCCGAAGGCCATATCTTCTTCATACGGACTCCGTTTTTCGAAAACTGGGACTCTATTTCGCGTATTTTTCCGAGACGAACGCAATGGCGTATCCTGTTTCCCTTGGTTCTTTGATTTGAAATTAATTATACTTTAATTTGTTAATTTCACAGTTATAGAATTTTCGGGGTGTTACAGCTACCCAAGTTATAATAATTTTATTGATTCGATACAACCTGTTATGTGACCAGTGTCTCAATGTAATACAATCCTTTTAACCGATATATCCAGGATTAAACTAGAGGCATGGATCGTATCATCCTCGTTATAATTTAATCCGTTTTCTTGATCGATGAGTAGACTGTTTAAAACAAATCAATATTTGAGCACGGCCATGCATTTCACCGTCTCACTCAATCAAGAGGCCCATGGATATCACTACGAATATATCGTAGGGTTAAATTCCATCTAGATCATTCACAATTTTCATTCGATTCGAGATGTATCCAATAATCACCGTTATCATTACTCTGTTACGAAATAACTTTAGATGATATCAAAACACAAATATCCTCGAATAAAATTATAATGATTTCAGGTCTGAGGACCATTACATCACTGTCACTATGAGAATAACTTATGATACTGTTAATTATATTCCATGGAGTTGTCTCACGGTGGGTCAGCCCAATACGATATTCTCCAATACGTATTTATATCTTGACTTTAATATCACGTATATTAATGATCAATGAGATGTGATCATCAGTCAATCAACATACTAGTCTCAACGCTTTATTGATGTCCTTTATACAAACAATAAAACTTGACTAGGGACATTTAAGAATTATAATATTTAGTATATTATATATATAATCTCAAGTTCAAGTCACTTACTTGAACTATATATTTTCGTATTATAATTCTAAGGACTTCTAATATATTATTATTATATTACGCAGTAAATATAATATAATAGAATTTTATTTTATTCCAAATAAAATAATAATAACAACGTTGTTATCAATCTCATCACTTGGATTGCCTCTAGGGCATAAACTCTAACAATCTCCCACTTGCACTAGAGTCAATCATTTACGTATCGTATACTCATGAAACTAGTGTGACTATTAAACTTCTGCTACGATAGAGTTTAATTCAGTAGGTCTGCAACATTACAACTTTTGTAACTTTGCAGATATGTTTATTTCTTCTGTGAACAAATTCACATAAGAATTATATTTCTTAAAATATATGTTTGGATTGATGTTGAGTTTAATGTTTTAGGCCTGAGCAACAGCCATATTGTTATCGCAATGTATATCATTCGATCAACAATGAATTAAGTTCAATCATGAACTTCTTAATCCAAACATTTTCTTTCTTAGAATTAGTATTTATTTCTTGTTTTTAAACTAACATTATTTGCAATAATTAATGTGTTATCAAATAATATTTGAATTATTGTATCACTCCCACTCAATTTCTTGTCTATACAAGATTCAGTGGCATTTTGTGGTTTCGAAACGTTTTGAATTCTATTTCATTCCCATGGTATCTTAGAGACTGGCTCTCCTATATTAAGGATACCAATTCGAGCAATAAACATTTTATTCTCAGAGGATATATAGAAATAATTTCCACTTGGTTCTTTTGGATATTCCACAAAATGATTATTTGATTTGGATCCAATCTTATCAGAAGAAGGACATTTAATAAACGTCTTTGCATCCCAAATCTTCGCATTAGACACACTAGGACATTTCCTAGTCCATATCTCTCTAAAATCATTTTGGTAGGATCAAACGCAATTGTTCTAAAATTAATTAATTAGAAGATCAATATGACTTATCTTGGTTGTACCATATCTTATAAGGTGTGATTACTCCTTTTAGACACACCATTCCAATATGATGTTCTTGGTGGAGTGAGTTGTGAAACAATTTCAAACTCATTTTGATAGTCATTATATATTTGGCTTAAATATTCTTTTTGATCTATTCGAAAAGTATTTAATTTTTATTAAAATTGGTTTCTATTTCCACTTTTAATTCTTTGAACTTTTCAAAGGATTCTGATATGTGTTTCATAAGATACACATACCTGTATCTACTGATATCAACAGTAAATATGATGAAGTAATAAAACCTGCCTCTAGTTTATGTATTCATTGCTCCTATACATCATTATGTAGGAGACCAAATGCTTATCATTCATTCACTGTGTCAAGTGAAAGGTGATTCAGTTATTTTGCCTAATAAACAAGATCTGTATCCTTCATACAATTCAAAATCAAATGATCTCAAAATTCCATCATTATGGGTTCTGATATACTTTTCTTGTTTGTACGGGCTAACTGACAATGCTAGAGGTATGTTGGATTAAATCATTAAATTTAATCAACTTAATATTTATGTCAAGTACATAATAGTTAACGATTTATAAAGATCATTAACTATTCATGAAATTCCATACGATATTTCATTTAAATAAAATGAATAACAATTATTCTTTTATTACAAATGAAATTCAAAATTTGTGTGAACAAAATATATTATAACATTAATTTTAAGTGGAATTTCGCAATAACAATTATTTTATTTATTAAATTAAGCCAGTGTAATCAACAAGAATAAACTTCCTATGGATAACCCAGCAACATTTGCTTTAAATCCAATCGTAAGTCCACTTGTCCATTTATCAGTTTTCTACTTATTCTGCAATTTCTCAACATACATTTATGTGATTTATGTCCAGTATCTAATACTAAGAATGTATAAGTAGATTATTATAACATTTATATCTTATTAAGTTGAAGTCATACTTTGACTTTGGTTTTAGATCCTCTATATCTGTTAGAACAATTACGTTTTAATTTGTTTGAGGACAATCCCCAAATTTCAATGTTAGTCAAGAATTTTGATTCAATTCAATTTATCCTTCTTAAGGATTAATTTAAATTATCGGAGTTATTTATTATTTAATATCTACAGTAGATAATAAATAATAACTGATTCTGTAATATTTATTTAATATAAATTTTGACAATCAAAATTGTATACTAACATAAACGTGTAATTTAAACTAAAATATGCTCCCACTCAAATTAACTTCCCTTTATTTATGTACATATATCAGTATATATATATATATATATAATGGTGTTCCAAGATCTGTATCTAATCATGTTTTGACTCTGCTTTGGCAAAACCCCAAAACACAACCTTTTAGGTAGACATCTTATGTCAATTATATCGTGTATATAATTCCTGGATCGCATGATGAACATTTTTGTTCAGTATTATTTATTTGCTCAAATATAGAATAATTCATGTTGTTGTCTCTAAGCCATAATCTTATTATGCAGCTTAGTTAAGTCAGACCCAATAATACAGTTCAAGTATCACTTTTACTCCGTCGCATATAACCAAAATAAAAGGATGCACAATGCTTTGGCATTACCTACATCCATTGATTCTGGACATTGATGAGTGTATTATTGGAAGACGCCACCATGACTTAATATAACATAATTTGCTTTAAAGGAATTTTATTATTCATAGTGGTGAATCGCATTAATGACCACAAGTTATATTTTTCAGTTCATGAAATATTTCATAAAACATCTCATGTGTACATCTACTATAGATGTTCGTATATTTCAATTGTGGTCATAATAGAACTTTACAATTTTATTAATCTAAATAATTTAAACGTTATCCATATTCCTTGATAAGTTTCATACCAGATGATAATTAAGGACTATTTCATAATGTGAAAATTACACACAGCCCGGTTTCTATTTTATAGTCTAATTGTACTTTTAAGAAAGAGCTAACAGCCCATTTAAGTATCAACATACTTTAGGTCCATTTGATTCCAAAACGGGATTTCCAAGCCTTGCGTGTATTACTAGTCATGTTCATTCATTGACTCAAGATATCATCTAACATCTGTTCAAAAGCATGCATATGATATGAGATCATAACTTAAACTATTACAGCAATAATCATGACCTAGTTTTTTTTTTTTTTTTTAGATTTCATATAATCGATAAGGTAATATACATATATACCGCCCAGAAAAAATTATATACAATACATTAATTAAATACTGTATACTTATATATATCACATGTCTATAACATTACAAATATTCAAAGATCCATACATCATAAGGTGCATACAGTATTTATTCATCAATTCTTTAATATACAGAAAATTGAATTAGCCTATTACAAGTATTATAACATCGTTTTTCATAAAATTAACTTCCATATCCAGAAATACATCTGTCCACAAAGATGCAAGTCATACTTGTCCTTTTGTTATCTCCTTTTCTTTTCAGAAATTATCTGCATTAAGATCAAAACAAATACCATTCTGTTTGTGACAATCACATTGAGGCATAAGTATATCTATATCTATATCTATATATATATATATATATATATATATATATATATATGAACATTTCATATTTACGGTATTTAGCAGATGGAAATATGCATACCTACTATAACTGCTGCAAATCATATTTGCATTAAAGTATCATAATGTATACAGCAAAGTACATGTGTCAAATATGCATCAATATACATATAATTGTAGTACACATACATATATATGTCTATACATACATACATATAAATATAAATAACAGGTCACAAATGATACATCTTGCCCGTCCACATTTCATGACATTCATGCAAGTGACATGATTCATTCGGTTATCAAGAGCAAGTGAGTAGAGATATGCAGTAAGACATCAACCATGGTGAGGTCCATATATTTGTTTATGCAACATGTATATATAAGTATACATGTTGTTAGTTATGCTGGCTTATCAGAATTAATCATTTTATGCCATGATGTTTCAAACAACAATATTTCAGTTCATAACTGATTATTGTTAATACACAGGTATAGGCCTAATTGCAAACTAAGGCAATCTTTAAATCATAATGATATGTATGTAATCAAATATGTATAAAAGGATATTCATATGGAAATGCATATATATATATATATATATATATATATATATATATATATATATATACATGAAAGTCATTCATCAATGTTCAAGGATTAAATAAGCAGTTTGTGAAACAATCCAAAACCACTTCAATTTTAATATATATATATATATATATATAATATATCTTTATACTTGCAGTATAAAGCAAATATCATGTTATAGGCGCTGAACATTTAAATCTTATTTGCATCATGTATATCTATCAATATAAATATACAATCAACTCAGCAATATCCTATTCTATAAAGTATGACCTGTCATGAATGTGCAATGAGATATAAGACGCAAATGTATCCCTTTTGAATTCAATTCAGGTCTGGGTATTTACATTTTTATGCAAACAGTCTATAAATCAATATTTATACTGTTGTTACCCAGTTTCAGTGTGTTCATGAAAATAAGACAATAAGTCACACTTGTTTCATATGATAAGATATATAAGCACCATTCATAAACATGAACATCACTAGCTTGCCTTTTAAATTAGACATGCATTGTATAGTGACAGTGAATCTTATTCAAACATATGATCAAAAGAATCTTATATTTTGAAATGGTACAAGGTGCTTCAGCAAATCACATTTACATTATATAGGCACAATGTCATAAATGCCATTAATCATACATACATTCCGTCTTATGTATATAGCAGGTCTTAAGGATCTTATACATCTATTTAATGACCTTAATAAGTATAAACTTAAGATATATATATATATATTTGTATGTGAGACAAATCTGAACATACAGTAATTATATACATGTATCAAATATACATATATAAATAACACTTTATAAAACAAAATATCATATCATGTATGAAATCTGAACATATCTGTATATATATGTATATATATACATTGAAGTAAATATATTATTAATAAGCAAATAACAATCAGTATTGCTTTCTTTTATTCAGGTTCTGACGTCCAATGTCATTACAATGTTTCCAATATATAGAACAATTCCATCTATATCAGCAACCATGTTTTACCATTAGAACCCATTTCTAAGTAATCAGTTTATATCATATATTTTCGAAATAAATATATATACTTAAATCATATATATAGATTGACAATATAATGCTGCAAATCATATTCGCAGATGACATTTACTAATGTACACTCAAATGAATCAAGCAGATATGTATATAGATGCAGTATTTACTTTTGAATCGATTTCCGAAATAAACAAAATTCAAAATAAATGATCTTATATACATACATATATGTATATACACTCTACATATATATAAAAAGTATATATAGAGGCAGCAATTAATCAACATCTTTGATTCATCAGACAATAATATACTTTTGAAATCGGTATCTCAAAATTAAAATTAAGACTGCATTGCCTATCTTGATTAGTCAAAATTGATTTTTGATTTATCACTAGGATTCTATGATAAACAGACAGGATAATACTTATATCAGATTTTAGTTAAGATCAGATTTTAACTATCATTGCATCTAGTTTATATAAGTTTTAAAAAACACCAGATTCTTATATTATTATTAATGCACAAACAGTATGAAAACCAAGTCATTATACTTGATCCATGAATTAAATCAAAAGAATTAAATAACTTCATAATACCTCTGTGTATCAGATTTTATAACATGTACAGATCATAAAACCAAAACCAAAATTGTTCGAATACATTTGTGGTAAATTGAACTCTTTCAATTTACTGTAATGTAATCAGATAACCATGTACAATTTATATGGAGATAATATTAACATGTATCCAAATCTGTTTTAAAAGGCATACAAAATCAATTACATAACTTGATATAAATATTTCTTCTATCATTCAATGTGATAAAATAGATCTGACCTCTGGTTAAATTAATGTCATACATTAATCTATTATTCATCTCAGATTTCTATCAATATTGAACCTGGGTTTATTCTTAAAAAAAATTATCAGAATAAACATACAATGGTTTAAACGTTTTAAACCAGAATAAAACAACTGCTTTTAATTCAGAAATTTATTTAATTTTCGTATCATATACAAAAACATGATCTAAGTAAACTGTTAGACCCAAAAGTGGTTCTAACACCCAAATTGATTTGAAACAAGATAAAATGAGATAGAAATAAAAATGAACACACAAGATTTATAGTGGTCCGGCGAAAAAATGCCTACGTCCACTTATTCTTTACTATATTCAATAATTCAGTTGCAAATACAATGACTGATTCACTCACAACTCACTTTTGTTCACTCAATTGACTAAAACAAGAAATAAAAGATGATTTGGATTTTCCGGGAGTAATGGAGTTCGGATGTTGGAGGTGATTGAATTCTTTTAGTGCTGAAAAAAGATCCTTCTCTTTGTCTCCAGATGGGGTATTTATAGGTGTGAATTTGCTTGAGACTTGATCCGGGTCGGGCCACGTGTCATCCATCGCATTCTCTTCGGGTTCGGATGAACTATCAGGTTGACAACACATCAAAAGGGAGGACGTTAGGGATAGGAATCAGTCATAGCCAGTCCGGTTCTCCAGGCTATTTTATAGGAGATTAACATAGATCATGGGTGCGGGTCGGAGACATGCAGGTAAGGGGTTCGGATCGGGATACCCGATCCGACCCGGATTGGTTTGGGCGCCTCTCCTTCTCTAACCTATTCCGCTCCGCTCCAGTGTTGTGGCAAGCAGATGGCCTTCCGATCCGTTTGGATATGCCTCACCAATTTATCCAGTAAGAGATCACCGATCCGATCAGGGAATTCTATCCGATGCGAACGGGATTCAATCCGATCCGAACAGCTGCAGCTCTCAATTTGAACTGTAGTGTTTTCCTTCAATCCGAACCGAAGCCTTATAATTAAAAATATCATTCAATGTTTGGTTTCTTGACTTTGTGTTGCCTAGTTCACAAAGTAGGCTAACATTCTGCCCCCTCAAAGGATGCTTCTGTTGTATACGAAGCGTGCTTTGATGTCATTCGAGATGCTAGTCCTTGAATCGGCACGGTCAGGAGAAATGCACAGATTTCTATTCGGTTCGGTGTCTGACTCGAGCACATTTTCTTCATTTCTGAACAAGTTTAGGAATTTTTATCGACACATAGTGCTTCTCTCGGGTATGCGCTTCTTCTATCTCTCGTTTGAACTCAACTCGAGTCGGATGCTAAACTAATGTGTGAAATTTGCTCGGTTCAGATTCCGACCCGAAGCGCTTTCGTGGGTTAGGTTCTTGGACGCTGGGCCTTCAGACAGAGTTGTGCTATTGGGCCTTCACTCCGGTCCGAGCGGGTGAGAAAGAATAGGAATACGAGGAGTAAACATCACCCCTTATATAAATCCGCCACTATCTTCCTTCCTTCCTTCTTCTTTTTTGCTGCCGCTCCCAACCCTAGTATTAAAAACGTCAGAAACTCGAATATTCTGAAACCATTCCTCGTAGATTTCTCAAATCGAACATATAGGTAGCTTTTTAATCTCGAGTAACTTCGTTGTAACTGTACTTGGTTTCAATTCGTGATTGACTGGGATGGTTTAGCCACGGGGCTTTACTTGAACTCCACGTCGTTACTGGTGGATCCGCCGTCACTTCGAGGCGTTGCGAGGCTGGAGAGGGCAAACATTTGTCCTTAACGATAGCTTTGACGATAGAACAGATTTGTTTGCGAGTAGGGGGGAAAGAGGAAGAAGATGAGGAGCGTGATGACAAATCGGAGTCCGGTTCGGGTAGAAGACGAAGGAGCAAAAAGAAAGGAGAAGGAAAGGGGATCGGTTCGGGTTTCATACTTTAGAAAGACGGGAAGGAAAGAAAATGTCGGTTTGGGTCGGAGAAGTGAATGGGATAAGGGGTTGAAATAAGTGGACCGGTTAAGTGGTGCTGGTTCGGTTCGGATCAGGTCACCCGATCCGATCAGATCAGTCCTGCTTCCGAACCCATTTGTTTTCCTTGTCTTGAACTGACCTTGCCTTAATGAAGCACCCGAACCGACCGTTATCTATATTTGCATTGAGCCAGTCATCATATGCATATCCGAACCGAACCGAACGTATCAAGCTTGGCACATAAAGACTACCCAACTAATTCAATTAACACTTACTCTAGACGAATATGCTTCGCGGACAGTTAGGATAGTGCCTTGTGAACATAAACGAGAATTAAGAACAACTCTGACTATCACCTTCTCTTTAAAGCTTCGTCTTACATTACTGTACTTTTATTTTGCATTTCCCACATTTGCTGCACACACTTTAGTTCACACACATACACAAAAAGGGGGACACGGGATAATTTACTCTAATCCGTGCTATTGCTTCTTCAATAGTTCCATGACAATGAGGCCCAGACGCTCTTCTCGTCTAGCTGAGAGGAAAGAAGCTCCGGAAACTTCCAACAAAACTACTCTTGAGGATATATCTTCTTCGTCTGACCCAGAATGGGACAGTGAGGGTCCGGATTATGGAGTTGGTCATCAGGGAAAGCGACGAAATGTCTTCAGAAAATGAAGTTTCCCTAGGCTTTGAGGAGGAAGGAGGGATTGGTGACAATCGAGCACCCGATGAATTTGACTCGGCCATTATATTGGAGTCTCCTCCAGATTCCGTAGAATCGACAATCGACAACGACCGACTTGTTCGAATTTGCTTGAAGTATGGAATAATGAAAAGGGACACCCTAGTGCCCTCACGCTCTGACCGTCCCCACAACCCTCCGGAAGGATATATGACGGTTACTCGACTGATGTGCATGGTCGGCGCCATTCCTCCATTCTCGCCTTTCATCGTTGATTTCTTAAGACAAATGCGGATTGCCCCCATGCAGTTGCATCCCAATTCATATGCCTATCTGCATACCTTGTTCATAGCATATCGTGAAATTCTAGGCGTAGAGCTCACGTTCGATGATGTTCATTTCTTCTATAATTTCAAACATCGGACTAGAGAAACTCCATCTTTCTGTTACTTTGAATCAGTCCCAAAAAGGAAGATAATCTCTACGCCGTTTAGCAGCAAAGCTGGAGATTCCAGACTAGAGTGGTTCTATATAAAGCAACAGTCTGGATGCGCCAGGAGATGGACAAAATCAAGTAAAGCATTGATTTTCTGAACCCGGACTTTATACACTTGAATCATCACCCTGACCTGTTTTTTTTTTGTTTGCAGTCGACAATCCCAAACAAATATCAGACCAAGCATTCTTTGATCGGATGCACCGTCTTCTCAATGGCGACCAAAAATTCCTGACTATTGACGAGGTCCTTAAAGATGAATACCTTCATTTTCACGGGCTGCTGTCCGTTTTCCGTAGCATCGGTCATGGGACGGTCCCTTATGCATATATTCCTCCAGTGGAAACAGTTCCAGAGATAGGAGAAGGCTCGGGAATTCCTGCTGCTCCTCTTCAAACTTCACCTTCTCCCTCTTCCACACAAGATGACGAACTGGCTAATCTGGCCAAAAAACATCGTGAAGGGTATATTGCCCCCGAGGAAACTACTTCTCCAGATAAGTCAAAGTCTTCCCAAGAGTCTCCACTTCGCGCTTCCGAAGGGGATGTTCCTAGCACCGACGAGCACATATTTCAGGGTTTGGGGGATCTCCCCTTACCCGAGACTATATATACTTCAGAAGATTTCAGGAAGGACCCTTTAGTCTTCACCTCTTCTGAAGAAACCACTCCTGCTAAGGCCAAAGAGCCTGCCCGCACCAGTCTAGCTCCAGACTCGGGTTGGTTGGGGGGACACACACACCACTTAGGATGCACTTTATACCACAGCATTAGCATTCATTGCACTTCTTTCTCCATGAACCCATTGATTCTAAACTTCGTTTATTTTATCGTGCAGGTACAATGTCTCGGTCCTATTATGATATAAGAAAGCTTCGTCGCAGCATGTCCAATCCTCCTCAGGATGTCGAGTATGATCGCCGGGATGACCGTGGTAGGGAGGAAAGAAGACCCTATGATCCCTATCGATCTCGACCCTCACGCTCCCGCTCACCAGTTCGACTGGAACAAGAGAAATACAAGAGCTATCAAGGTCGTAGGGAGGAGGATAGACCGCAATCTAGGGATTCCACTTCCTCCCATGAAAAGCGGAGTAGAGAGAAAACTCCTCCAAAGGAAACTGGGTCTCGAAGTAAGAAAAAAGTCCCTGCTACTAAACGACCTAGGACAGACAAGGGTTCTACAGAATCTTCTTCAGGAAGGGACACCGAACTAACAATCCTCGCTCCTCCTCCACCAGATGCGGGAACTGCAGTAAGGCTGGCATATTTAAAGGAGCAATTTCCCGAGCACTACTTCGAGACTCTGACCTTTCTACCTACCCTTGAACCTATTTCTTCTAATTGGGCAGAGGAGGCCAAGGCAAAAATCGATTTGGTGGAAAAACAATATACTGAGATGTTCAAGTATTCCCGCAATCTTTCTAGAATCATCCGCACTCTAATGACAAATGCTGACTCAATGCAAAAGACTGCAGAGGAGGATGCTAAGGCCTTAAAAACCTTAGGAAAGGACCTAGAAGACACTCAAGCCCAACTAGCTTTTGCTCAAAAGAACGCTTCTAATTTCAAACAACAATTTGAGGACATGCAAAAGCGTTATCATGACTTACTTGAGTCCCACACTCAGGAGCGTTCTGAGTTGAAGAAGCAAGCTGACGAGGCCAAATCAGAGGCTGCTAAGACACGCCTTGCTTATGCTGAGCTTGAGCAGAAAAACGCCGAGTTAGCGAAAAGGAGTGCTGAGTTAGAAAAGAAAAACGCAGACTTGGCTTCAAAATTGTTGGAGGCGGAAAACAGGGCTGCTCTGGCTGAGGGCAATGTGGAATGCGCTATTAAATCTGCGGAGGAAACCCGCAAACAACTATCAGAGGCGGAGGCTGATATTCAGGGCTTCGGCGAGCTAATGATTGAATTCTTCGCGCACATTATTCGTCGTCGAAACATTTCCTGGATCGAGGACTATCCATCTACTCTGGTTCAAGTGTGGAATCAAATCGTCGAGTGGGAAAAAGAAGAACTTAAGGTCGATTCCCTCGATGAAGATAAGCTGATGGAGAAATACTTGAGAGACGACGAACCGGAGCGCCTAGCTGAAGGGCGCCGTCTAATTGCTGAGGCCATGGAAGAAGAGAGGCGGAAGTCTAAACAGAAAATCATTCCTGAAGCTGGTTCCTCTTCTTCTGCTCCTGTAACTCCCGAAGTAGAAGGGTATGATCCCGAAAACCCGGGAATTCCCCGAACAACTTTGCTATCTCCTATTCCTGAAATAACTCCAGAGGTAGTAGTCACCCTCGCTGAAAAGTCTTCAGAAGGTATCCCTATCCTTTCTCCTCAATTTGCCAAGGCTACTACTACCTTTGGCTACATGATTGAACGTTCGATGAGAAATCCTTTGCTTTCGCCTGAGTTAATAACCGATGTTTCTCATTTTGTAGGCGTTGAATCATCCGCAAAGACAGATGTAGCTCAAGGAGCTACCGCTGGGACAAAGCCCGCTGATAGGGTCAAAGAAGGGGAAGACAAGGCTGCTTCCACAGACCTGGGGGAAAGAAGTGAGCCAACTAAGGTCACTACTCCCCATGATGAAGAAATGATTGCAGCTTTAAAAGACGACGGAGGAGACGAGGGGCATGATGAGGAACCGGAGGTTACAATAACCGGGGAGTCAAAAAGCGCCGATGACGTTACCTTGGCGGCCATGAAAGCCGATCAAGACAAGCGCTTGCAATTAAAAGCTGAAGAATTAGACCCTGAGGTCCTCAAGCCCCTCGCAGTTGTGGATGCAGGTTCAAGGTTAGTTGTTAAGCTCTCAACTAGATCTATTACCGAAGAACTTGCTAAAAAATCTTCTCTTGATTCCAGTGCCCCGCCCTCCGGGAAGAAGTCTGCTGGCTCCAGTACTACATCTTCAGGGAAAAAGAAATCAAAGCGAATCTTGACTGAAGCCGAGAAGGAAGCAAAGGATGCGGAAAAAGCTGCCAAGAAATCGAAGGCTCATCCCAAACCCAAATAGTGGGTTCCCCTGTGTCCTTTTAGCATCTTTGTAAACCAATAAGTGCTGCTACAACAGCAGCTTCCGCACTTTCTTTTTTAGTTATTTCCCTGTACAAATTCATTCATTTGTAAATAAAAATAATTCGCTTTTTGCAATGTTTATTTGTTAGCAGTTCTGCACTTATGTAAAAATGCATGTCTATAGTTATGAAACAAAGTTGTGGAGAGGGGAGATATGTGTATGTATATGTGTCCCCAGTCAATTTCCGTAAGTTATTCAATGCTTAACCATGCAATCTGAATGCTCCCGATTCTCTAACGGGATAGCATTTCCTGTGTCATCAATACCTGTTGTTTTTCCTGGCATTTCTTTTATACTCTCTCTCATTCTCTTGAGAGTTAGAGTTCGAGTTCAGTTATTTGTTTATTCCCCGGTCGTTCAACGGGAAAAGATTTCTTTCTCGGCGCTCGGTCGGAGACGCCTTTATACTCTCTTTCTCTCTGGAAAGTTAGAGTTCGGAGTTGAATCTCTTTCTCAGCGCTCAGTCGGAGACGCTTTTATACTCTCTCTCTTTCTCTGGAGAGTTAGAGTTAAGAATAGAATTTCTTTTTCAGCGCTCAGTCTGAGACGCTTTTATACTCTCTGTCTTTCTCTGGAGAGTTAGAGTTAGAATGTCGTTTTCTCATTCTTTTACGTTTTATTGCACAAATAATCATTGTGCTTCTTTTTATGTCCAAACTGTTTTCAACCTTTTTTAGGCTCTGAGTTATCCTGTATTTTATAATCACAACAGAACAACTAATGAATGTAAATGCATAAAGGTAAATAACACACAATATTTTTATAGTGGTTCAGCTAAGTCGTAGCCTACGTCCACTTTATAGTCCTTTATTCATATCATCAGATTTTCCCAAGGCAAAGCATGTCTTGTTACAGAATCCACAGTAAAAATAACAAAAAATATAGCATTTCTAATCCAAATATCGCATTAAGTGTTGGGCATTCCATTCTCGAGGAACTTCTTCGCCATCTACGGTCGTTAACTTGAAGGTTCCTTTTTCAAGTTTCCGTTGGATGACAAAGGGTCCTTCCCATTTTGGGCCGAGGTGAGGAAGGGATGGAAAAACTCTCTTTAGTACCAAATTTCCTGGTTCAAAAGTTCTGAGGCGAACTTTTTTGTCATAATAGCGTGCCATCTGACGCCGATGTCTCGCTGCACGCAAGTCTGCTTCGTCCCTTTTCTCTTCGATTTCATCAAGAGACTCAAGTAAAAGTGCCCGATTCATCATCGGGTCATAATACGTCACCCTGTGGGAAGGAACTTCCAGTTCAATTGGAATTACTGCTTCTGAGCCAAAGGAGAGAGAGAAAGGGTTATGACCGGTAGCCGTTTTAAACGTTGTTCGGTATGCCCACAAAGCTAGGGGCAATTCATCAACCCATTTTGCCTTTGCACGCTCTAATCGCTTCTTGAGGATGGATTTTATTACCTTGTTTATTGCCTCTACTTGCCCATTCGATTGTGGATAGGCAACTGCAGTATATCGTTTGTCTATCTTATATTTCTGGCAAAAATTTCTGAATTCAGAGCTATCAAATTGGGTCCCGTTGTCAGTAACAATCGTCCTTGGGATTCCGAATCGGCATATAATATTTCTGACCACAAAACTTATCACCTTTCTTGTGGTGATCTTAGTCAGGGGCTCAGCTTCCACCCACTTTGTGAAATAATCCACGGCTACTATTGCATACTTAGCTCCTCCTTTAGCAATCGGTAAAACTCCAATGATATCAATTCCCCATGTGGCAAATGGCCAAGGACTCACCATCGATTTAAGCTGGGTTGACGGTGCCCTGGGGATTTTAGCGAATCTCTGGCACTTATCGCAGCGTCGTGAATAATCAGCTGCATCTTTGTTGATCGTAGGCCAGAAGTATCCGTACCGTAATATTTTCTTTGCTAAAGTTTGACCTCCTGTATGATCTCCACACTCACCTTCGTGCACTTCTCTTAGTACACGCTTGATGTCGTCGTGTGCGATACATCGTAACAGGGGCATAGAAAATCCTTGTCTGTAGAGAGTATCGTCTTGCATAACATATCTGGTTGCTTTGCGAACTACAGCTCTTTTCTCACTCTTCCTTGATGGGAGTGTCCCATTCTTAAGGAAATTCTTAATTGGAGTCATCCATGACTCCTTCTCTGGTTCCGCTTCAAGAGCGAATTCAATTTCCATTGACTCAAAGCTTGGTGACTCCAACGTTTCAATTGGAATTACCTCAGCCCCTTCTGGATTGTCAGAACTAGCTAGTTTTGCCAGTCTATCCGCTTTCTGGTTTTCAACTCTGGGAATATGCGTTATGTTGTACCGCTCTAAGCTATTCAATAGCTCTTTCACTTTCCTGAGATAGGCAATAAGTCGAGGTCCTCGAGCCGCGAATTCCTCTCGCACTTGACAAACAACAATCTTAGAGTCACAAAATATGTCCATCATTTTTACTCCGAGGTCTTTAGCAAGTTTCAGCCCGGCAATCAGGGCTTCATACTCAGTATCATTGTTAGTTGCTGAAAATTCTAATCGCAGGGCGTAATATAACGTCCGTCCCTCGGGAGTGACTAAGACAATTCCAGCTCCGGACCTTCGGTCATTTTTAGCTCCATCTGTATATAATTTCCACGGATTCATCTCTAGCCTATCCTCGGATTTGACCACTCGGTCATTGATTATTTCCTCCTCTGGAATGGTGAACTCCGCAATAAAGTCTGCTAGAGCTTGCCCCCTGATTGACTTTCGTGGTTGAAAATTCAAATCAAACTGGCTTAGTTCTATGTTCCATTTAATCAACCTTCCCGATGCCTCGGGTCTCTGCAACACCTGTCTTAACGGCTGATCGGTGTATACGGTGATTGGATGGGCTTGGAAGTAGTGACGAAGTTTTCGGGATGCAATCAGGAGGCTGTAAGCAAGCTTCTCAATCTTTGGGTAGTTGCGCTCTGCCGCTGCTAATTTCTTACTCACATAGTATACTGGCCTTTGTACTTTGTCTTCTTCTCGAACCAGGGCTGTGCTGACAGCGTGGGCCGAGACTGCTAGATAAACAAATAATTCTTCGTGATCTACGGGCTTTGATAAGATTGGCGGTTTCTCTAACAGTTCTAACAGATTTTGAAAGGCCTCAACACAATCGGGAGTCCATTGGAAGTTCTTCTTTCCCCTTTTTATTAAATCAAAAAACGGAACACATTTGTCGGTGGCTTTGGAGATGAATCTACTCAGCGCCGCTACCTTCCCTGCCAGACTTTGGACGTCTTTAATTCTCCTTGGTTCTTCGATGTTTCTAATCGCTGCTATCTGGCTAAGGTTGATCTCAATTCCTCGGGAACTCACAATGAAGCCAAGGAACTTTCCCGATGCCACTCCAAATGAACATTTTAAAGGATTCAATTTCATACGGTATTTTCGCAAGATACCAAACATTTCCGCTAAGTCTTGCGTATGACTGGAAGACTGCTTTGATTTAACAAGCATATCATCCACATAAACTTCCATAGTTTTTCCTATTTGATCATAAAACATTCTATTTACCAAACGCTGATAAGTAGCTCCAGCATTTTTTAATCCAAATGGCATTACAACATAACATTATAGCCCCAAATTCGTAATGAAACTCGTATGCTCTTGGTCTGGTACATGCATAGGAATTTGGTTGTATCCAGAGTATGCATCCATGAAAGAGAGAAGTTCATGACCTGCTGTCGAGTCTACAAGCTGGTCAATCCTGGGAAGTGGGAAACTATCTTTTGGGCAAGCCTTATTTAAATCTGAAAAGTCAATACAAGTTCTCCACTTTCCGTTTGGCTTCTTTACCAAGACGGGATTCGATATCCAGTCAGGATAAGTCGAATCTCGAATAAATCCATTTTGCTTCAATTTCTCTACTTCCTCTTTGAGAGCAGCCGACCTTTCTGGGCCCAGCATGCGTCTCTTTTGCTTCACAGGCGGATGCTTCGGATTTACATTCAATTTGTGACTGATAATGGAAGGTGATATCCCACACATGTCAGCATGGGTCCAGGCGAACACATCTAAGTTTGCCTTCAAGAATTCCGTCATCTCTTCAGCACGACGTGGATCCAATTGGGAACCAATCTTCAAAACTTTCGTCGGATCAGCTTTATCAACAGGAATTTCCACTGTCGCTTCATTAGGAGTTGCATTCCTAGCCTCTGGTTCCTCGTCTTTTCTAGGATCCAGGTCTTCAGGCGTTCCTTTGGGCAACTCCCTTGGGTTGAATCTCTCTAATTGCTATGCCGAGTCCCCCTTTGAGGGAGATGAGGCATCCTTACTCTCAGCATTAACTCCTTTCATCAACATCTTCAGTTCGGCCACATAGCAGGCCCGTCCAGAAACCTGATCCCCTCTTATTACTCCAGTCCCGGCTTCGGTTGGGAACTTTAGTAACAAGCACCAAGGGGCGATACAAACTCTAAATTCAGCGAGGGCAGGTCTCCCTAAAAATGCGTTATATGGCGAATCTACGTCCAATACTACGAACTGAAGCATTCGCACTCTTCTACGTTCTCCTTGCCCTAGGGTCACGGGCAACTCTATATATCCCATGGGAGCTGTCGTCGCTCCGTTGAAGCCTCTAATCCATCCTTCACAAGGTTTCAGATCTTCGGGCTCAAGCTTCATCTGATCAAATGACTTCTTGAACAAAATATTAACGGAACTTCCGTTGTCTACTAATACCTTATGGACCAAGGCCGGCCCAATGGTGGTAGTAATAACCAACGGATCATTGGTGGGAGATTGTATCCCCGTGTTGTCTCGGCTGCGAAATACCACGTCATCGAACATGGTTTTTGTTGTTTTATGGGGGTGACATCTTCCAAATCGTCACCTTCATTCACATCTAGATGCTTGGCAGCGTTCACATATTGGTCCATTGACCTAAAACTTCGGATTGCCGGGTGAGGTCCGCCTACTATGGAGTTGATGACGATCCCTTTACCTTTCTGCTGCGCGGTAGGCTTAGGAGCAGGTAGGATCTGTTTTGGAGCCTGCTCTCCTTGCCCCCTGTCCCTCGGGGCAACCTTGTACTCATCCAACTTTCCTTCACGCAGCAGCTTTTCAATTACATCCCTCAAATGCCGACACTCATTGGTCGAATGTCCATGTGTTCCGTGAAACAAGCAAAATTTCCCTGTCGCCATTTCTTTCTCGGTCGAATCACGAGGTGGCGGTCTTTTGTACTGCAACACATTGTACGTATCCAGGTAAATATTTTCCAGGGTGTCATTCAATGGTGTATAGTTCTCGTAGTTCTGGAATCGGGGCCTTTTGTTAGGGTCGCTTCCCCTATTTCTGTTTCTCCTGTTACCGTTCGAATTACGGTTGTTGTTGTTTCCCCCATTTCCAGTATTGCTGTTTCCACCCTTGTTTCCTACATTTACTTCAACCTTGCCAGAACTTTCCCCAGACTGCTTCACGGCAATATTACTCTGCACATTCTCCTTTGAAGCTGTCTCAGACTTTCTCTTCCGGTTTGCCCTGGCCTCCTCTCGTCTTAAATAAATATCGGCTTTTTCGTAGAATATCGCCCTTGTGGGGGGTGTCTTCCCAGAAAGGTAGTCTCCAAACTCAGATTCAGGATCAACTCCTTCCTTCAATGCCATCAGAATAGTGGGCTCATGCGGGTCGCTGACCTCAGTTACAGCTTGGTTAAAACGATCTAAATATGCCCTTAAAGACTCTCCTGGTGCCTGTTTGATTCTCGACAATTCAATAACACTCTTGGACTTTCGGGCATGTAGTCGGAACTGGTTCATGAAACGCTCGCTTAGTTCTTTGTAATTAGAAATTGAACGAGGAGGAAGTCGGGTAAACTAGAATAATGCCACATCTTCCAGGTAGATTGGAAATGCTTTGCACTTCACTTCATCAGGGGCAGCAGCGGCATTCATGAGCCACGAATACCGCATCAAATGCTTTCCTGGATCAGTCCTTCCGTTATATTTGTCCATCTGTGGCAAATTAAAGCGTCGGGGAAACTGGAAGTTGAGGATATCGTCAGTGAACGGAGTATGGCTTCGCTCAATGCCATAGTCTTCATTTGTATAATTCCGGCTCTCGGACATAATTCGGCGAACCATTGCCTGTACATTGGCACTAGTTAGGGGCTGCTCAGGTTCCCTGGCCCTAGTATCCGAGTTCCTTCTGGGCTCTTGCTCAGGAGATGCCCTTCTTCTTCGAGCTGCTTCTGCTCGATTCCGTTCCCTGCGTTCCCGGTCGATCTCGGGAAGAGGGGACTGGAGTCTTTGTCCCCGAGTGGGGTCATCGTTTCCTAATGCTCGTGCGATATCCTCGCGAGATCCCAAAGATCCAAATGTTAGCTGCTCCACATTCTGAGGTCGTTCGAGTGGCCTCCGTTCACGGGGCCTCTCTTCCTCGGAAGATGAAGATTGATCTACTGGTGTGTGAAGAACTGGTGATGGAGTCCTTTGCCGACGGAGTTCACTAATCTCCCGACTCATGAGCCTCATATTTTCCTGCATCATGAGATTAGTGCGCTCATGAACTCTCATAGCTTCCCTCGTGCTCTCAAGCATATCAAGCAAGCACGAGAAATCTCCTTGAGTGATGGGCGCAGATGAATTGACCTGATCACCAACCCTGGCAGCTGGAATTGGAGCATTCGTGGGGACTCGAGTAGAGGTTCCAGCTTCACCAAGCATCGGGTCGGATCGGAGGTAGGAAGTCGGGTCGGATCGGAGCTGGGGTGCCTGGTCGGATCGGTGTGCAGCGAGCAACTCGGGTCGGTTCAGATCGGGGGAGTGCACCGCTTCAGAGTCTCCTACCCGGATCGGATCGGAGCTCTCCCCTTGCTGTCGGTTCGGATTTCCTGCATTGATTCTTCCTGCTGCTGAACTCTGCCCCCGAGACCTTGTTACAACAGCATTTTGCTGATCTTCGCCAGCTCCATTTCCTCGAAAAGACTGAACTTCCTTGCCTTTTCCTTTGGCCATGAGTCTTTGACAGTTACTTCAACGAATGTAAGAAAGCGGAGAAACTTAAGGATTCACTTCTTTGAACTCGACGGTCCAAAAAGTAGAAAGAGATTCCGGAAAATAAAGAATCCTGAGTTCAGTTCTCAGTGAAAGCACCAAAATGTTAGACCCAAAAGTGGTTCTAACACCCAAATTGATTTGAAACAAGATAAAATGAGATAGAAATAAAAATGAACACACAAGATTTATAGTGGTTCGGCGAACAAATGCCTACGTCCACTTATTCTTTACTATATTCAATAATTCAGTTGCAAATACAATGACTGATTCACTCACAACTCACTTTTGTTCACTCAATTGACTAAAAAAAGAAATAAAAGATGATTTGGATTTTCCGGGAGTAATGGAGTTCGGATGTTGGAGGTGATTGAATTCTTTTAGTGCTGAAAAAAGATCCTTCTCTTTGTCTCCAGATGGGGTATTTATAGGTGTGAATTTGCTTGAGACTTGATCCGGGTCGGGCCACGTGTCATCCATCGCATTCTCTTCGGGTTCGGATGAACTATCAGGTTGACAACACATCAAAAGGGAGGACGTTAGGGATAGGAATCAGTCATAGCCGGTCCGGTTCTCCAGGCTATTTTATAGGAGATTAACATAGATCATGGGTGCGGGTCGGAGACATGCAGGTAAGGGGTTCGGATCGGGATACCCGATCCGACCCGGATTGGTTTGGGCGCCTCTCCTTCTCTAACCTATTCCGCTCCGCTCCAGTGTTGTGGCAAGCAGATGGCCTTCCGATCCGTTTGGATATGCCTCACCAATTTATCCAGTAAGAGATCACCGATCCGATCAGGGAATTCTATCCGATCCGAACGGGATTCAATCCGATCCGAACAGCTGCAGCTCTCAATTTGAACTGTAGTGTTTTTCTTCAATCCGAACCGAAGCCTTATAATTAAAAATATCATTCAATGTTTGGTTTCTTGACTTTGTGTTGCCTAGTTCACAAAGTAGGCTAACATAAACAATTTCACTTTAACTGGATTTAATCTAAATTATGTTATCAATTGTGAACACAACATAGTGGATTCGATATAAATCAAATAGATCGAAAGCCCGAATCGAATTCAATTTACAAATTAACATGAACCCTGCTCTGATACCATTGAAAGAACTTTTGGGTCAAATTCACATTACAAAACGAAATTTAAACCAAAACTAACAGGATCTGATGCATGCGCTTGTAAATCGAACAAAATAAGATCATACCTTTTAGGTTTTTCGAGATTTCACGGATCCATATTAAAGATGAGGTGAATCGAATCCAGCTCTCGTTAAAGCTTTCTCCTTTGCCACGAAATCGATGTAGTTTTGGGTTGATTCGAATCAGCGTAAGACAAGAAGCCCCGCTTCCATAGTTTAGTCCACACGAACGCTTTCCTTTTGATCGAATCTAAAAGGAGAGGAGAGTAAGGTGCTAGCCCTAGCCGCCATTAATTGGATTTTGGAAAAAGGGGCTCGTTAGGGTTTTAATTGTTTTCTGAACTTATCCCACATAATGGTTTTCACGTCACATTATAAAGGAAACGATTTTTCTTTTATAAAATTGAATGTGAACCATAAAACAAGGAACCCCGATTTACCTATTCAACATTAAATAAATATCAACAGATTTGATAACTTATTTATTTATCCAATTAAACGTTCTTCCATCGTAACGTTCTAAGTGTGTGACCCTGTAGGTTATTACAACGTTCGCAATAATTTAAATCGGATTTAAATTATAAACAGTGAGCGGTATCTAGCAACACATCACTGCTACCCAAGTTATAATAATTTTATTGATTCGATACAACCTGTTATGTGACCAGTGTCTCAATGTAATACAATCCTTTTAACCGATATATCCAGGATTAAACTAGAGGCATGGATCGTATCATCCTCGTTATAATTTAATCCGTTTTCTTGATCGATGAGTAGACTGTTTAAAACAAATCAATATTTGAGCACGGCCATGCATTTCACAGTCTCACTCAATCAAGAGGCCCATGGATATCACTACGAATATATCGTAGGGTTAAATTCCATCTAGATCATTCACAATTTTCATTCGATTCGAGATGTATCCAATAGTCACCGTTATCATTACTCTGTTACGAAATAACTTTAGATGATATCAAAACACAAATATCCTCGAATAAAATTATAATGATTTCAGGTCTGAGGACCATTACATCACTGTCACTATGAGAATAACTTATGATACTGTTAATTATATTCCATGGAGTTGTCTCACGGTGGGTCAGCCCAATACGATATTCTCCAATACGTATTTATATCTTGACTTTAATATCACGTATATTAATGATCAATGAGATGTGATCATCAGTCAATCAACATACTAGTCTCAACGCTTTATTGATGTCCTTTATACAAACAATAAAACTTGACTAGGGACATTTAAGAATTATAATATTCAGTATATTATATATATAATCTCAAGTTCAAGTCACTTACTTGAACTATATATTTTCGTATTATAATTCTAAGGACTTCTAATATATTATTATTATATTACGCAGTAAATATAATATAATAGAATTTTATTTTATTCCAAATAAAATAATAACAACAACGTTGTTATCAATCTCATCAAATGGATTGCCTCTAGGGCATAAACTCTAACAGTTTCCACACAACACAGATATACAATAGCACTGACAAATAATCAACCATCATCCAAAGTGCACTACACTGTATAAGCATCAAATATAGATATCTAACGCTTATAACAGCCTGTCAATCAATCGATCGACATACAACTAATCAATCGGGATGAGTGGACTTCAAATATCATCCCAACACCCGTGTGGGGTTTCAAATCAACAAACACATATTTTTATTCACACACACACACGTTAAAAACAATATTTTTAACGATAAAATATTTTTAACTATATAAATATTTTATTTCATTTCACATCACACAATCAATTTTCATCACAACAAACAATCAAACATACAAGCCATCCATGGTCTGTGGATGACGGGTGTCGGGTGCTACAAAGCACCGTCTGCATCCTAGTATATATTTTAACTAGAAAAGAAAATTTAAAGTGAGAAGTTCTCACCGACTAGCTAATCCAATACCACGACTCGTCATATGTGGAAATCTTCGTCGTTCCCGCCTTTTGTCACTTTTCACCGTCCGTGTTCACTACATATACAAAAATACTATTTTTTATTGAAGTAAAAATCATATTTTATTCTACTTCCTATATTTTTACAATGCTTCCTTTTAATATAAAAATTATATTTTTATATTTCTACTTCTTATATAAAGATCGAATTTTTATTTCATCGCTATAAAAATCACAATTTTACTTCACTATATATATAATAAAAATCAGATTTTTATTTCGCTACATATATAAAGATAATATTTTTACTATCTACATCATATAAAAATCGTATTTTTTTAACCTTTCTATATTATAAAAATTATATTTTTATCCTTTCTATATTATAAAAATTATATTTTTAACCTTTCTATATTATAAAAATTATATTTTTAACCTTTCTATATTATAAAAATTATATTTTTATCCTTTCTATATTATAAAAATTATATTTTTAACCTTTCTATATTATAAAAATTATATTTTTAACCTTTACATTACATAAAAATATGATCTTTGCCTCATTAAAAATACGATCTTTGCCTCATTAAAAATATGATCTTTGCCTCATTAAAAATATGATCTTTTTAATTTCAAAAATCAAATCTGGTTCATTGTTAAAAATCCAATCTTGTTTAACATTAAAATTCCAATCTTGTTTAACATACTAATATAATCAAAGCTGAAATTCTTCTATGTATTATATATTTTAAATCAATGTTATTCATATTTTTAAATCAGTATAATTTATATAAAAATTAACCAATGCTATTTCTATTTTAGCAAAGAACATTAATCAAAATCGCATCATTAACAACTTAGTTAAGGGTTTTAATCTCATTACCTTTGTCTGTTTAAACTCCAAAACTGAAATGAACTGCAGAACCCCACTTTCACCGCTGTCAACTTCGAGCTGCGCGCCTCCAGAGGGGGGAAGAAAGGACTGTCGCGAGGTGGGGTCGGGCATCGCAGTGGGGGACTGCGTCGGCGAGGTCGTGGGGCGTCGAACGGAAAGGAGGGAGAAGAAGGGGGGAGTTGGCTCGGGTTCTGAAGGAGGGGGTTTGGTCTTCTCGCATAAAGGAGGGAAGGGAAAGAGAGGCAGCGTGAGGTAGAGAGGGGTGAAGATCGAAGGGAAGGCGGCGCGGTAGGGGTGCGTCGCCGGCGATGGGTGGTGGAGCGAGGGCGGCGGCTAAGCGATTTAGAGCATAGGTTTTTATTTATTTATTTTCTATTTTGAATCGATGTTAACAGGGAAGGGGGCTTTGACCCGTTTAAGGGAGAAAAGAAAGGGGGTCCAATTTATTCATTTTATTATATTTAAATTCTAAAAAAACAGCTTTTCGTTTGAACTCCAATCGAGGCCTAACGACTGTCGCCCCTAGCTAATCACCCCCATTCCGAACACAGTGGGATATGTTTCGCAAGCCAATTCACTTGTTACGACCAGCTTTCGTCAAAATCAACATATAACTCTATATATTTAATTTGAAAGTGCATTTCAATTTACTGGGGTCACATACTAACTCGAAAAATACCATAAAAATATTTTCTAGATTAGTATTGACGATACAGTCCTAACAAAACTAATTTCGTCGAATTCTGAGACCATTTGAAAAATGGCCATTTTCCAGTTGATTAAAATCAACTAAAACTAGTCAAACGCGTTTTCCTTTGCCACGCTCACATATTGATTCGAAAAATTATGAAATTTGGAATCTAGCAATAACTTGACATCACGGATCCAACAAAAGTGGTTTTCTCGAAATCCGAGGTCGTTTGCAAAATGGCAATTTTTAATGGCTAGAATTCCATAGCGACTATTCTGAAATTTCAACTGGACATATCTTTTTATCCCCGCTATGAAATTTAAATTTTTCGGATTCGTTGGAAAGATATTCTCAATTAGATTCAAATATTTTTGGTTTCACTAAAATCCGGTTTGTTTTGCACCCGGTACATTCATTTGAAGTTTGAAATCGAATTATCGAACTACCGCGCCATTTTCAATTCCTTTTATAATTATAAATAAAATTTATATTCTAACGACGACGTTTATAAATATATACGTTCGAATTCTATTAAAAATAAATCTCTCGTCGATATTATTTAAAATAATCTATTTTAAATAATCAAAATTCACTAAAATTGCCAAAATAAAAATTTTAAATTGGCTTAGATTTCCGGGTTGTTACAATCTCCCCCACTTAAAACTTTTTGTCCCCGAAAAGGAACGAAGCCGAAAGTTGTTTAACAAATCAACTCAACTTACAGTATTTTCTTTATGGCTTAAGTTCTTCAACTTTTCAGTTTCTAAGAACTTTTCAAAATTTTCAAAAATTTGGCTAACACGCTAAATTTCTGAAAAATTTCCCCATAACCTCCCCTGCACCGGGGACTTCGGGATATTTCATATAGCCTCAGATGGCCTTCTTCAATCCAAAAGAAAAAGAAAAAGCCAAGCGGTTAGCCAATCGGCACATAAATTCATCATCACCCAAACAAAATAGTAAATTATGGTAAACATGTACCTATTTGTCGGGCAAACAATTTTATTCCTCTGCTCTAGCCTCCTTGCTATGACCTGTCCATACATATATATGTGCATGCATGCATTTGTAATCATTTTTCAATACAGTTCAATATTTGGTTCAATTAGGCGTAATGGTTCAAAATATCAAACAAATAAACAAACAACACAACCATCAATCAATTAGTGGATTAACGTTTCAAATTCATAATTTGATATATATACAGAAAATCATGTTTTTGATGCCAAATCACAACAATAAATCTATGTAAGTTTTGTTTCTCACACCAGTCTAATGGAAATATATAAATATCACACCTTCGAAAATCGAATATAAATACTGATGATGTCATGACAATTATCAGTACCATCTCCGAGCGACTAGAGTATGATTCTATATCTATCCAGTATATTAAAACTTCGAATATACGTTCATGACGCGTATATGCAAAATCTGTATATACTGGATTGTCCAAATTCAAAATAAATAAAATATTCAAATACATATGAAAGGATTCAAATTTTCAAAACAAAGTTTGGTTTCATTTTAAAAATATACTCTTCACACTCGTTCTAGGATACTACTGATCCTATCTCTAACGAGTCATTCTCATTGGATATTGCTAATCCAATTTCTAATGAATTCTTTCATATGGTTCTAATGTGCCTTGTTCTCGAGCTTTGTAAACCAAATCTCTGATACCAACTGTGATGACCCAAACTTCCCTGTGAAGGAAAGCACGGATAGAATTGAGGATAAGACAAAATAAAACGCAGACGGAAGAACATTTCATTGTTATTTTACAACAATTCCATTAGATACAAGAATATACAGAGTATGAATAAATATACATTTGATAAATATCAGAGATTACAATAAATTACATTTAAACACATCGCAGCGGAAAAATAATACAATACACAACTGAAAGAGATATACAGATACAGAGCTTTCCGGATATCGTTCCAGCTGTAAATCAGGATCCTGTGAATATAAATCTGCAAAACCAAAACTACTAGCTGCCCTTGTGGAAAATAGGGGCACCCATAGTTTGGGTTAAAATAATAAACTCTAGGTCAGTCATGTGACTGGTGTGAGAACTAAAACAGTTATTAATCTTTATTTTAAAGTTCGGTAAATCAAGGGACCACGCCGTATAACACGAAACGGGTTTCCTCCCAAGAATACCAGTGCATATCAATAAACAACACAATGCTTTTTAGAAAAATGAAGCTATTATAAGACCCAGGTCCCATCACACAATGCAATGCAAGCCGGAGGATAGGGTTTTCCCTTATAATAGCCAAACATGATTGGTACGTTTAAAACAAATCATTTGATACTATAATAACTGTATAGTGTCAAAACAATTTCAATCATAAATATCAATCATAGACGACATGGGTACCATATATCATGTCGCCATACTAGTTCTACAATTAAAATCGCAATATCACGTATTGGAAATTGGATTTCCGTCATGAGTCGAGCCAAGGGGCAAGCTCCTCTCCGTTCGAGACACTCTAGCAAATGTCCCAGGACCGCACACAGCAATCCTTGGATCTTCAAGGTCGGTCCTCTCTTACTTTTGAGGATTAGTTATTCCTGAACACACGTTTCCCGGTCTTAACAGACCTAATATCGAGGCGCCTCGAATCTAACGACCACACAGGTAAAAAGTATATAAATGTCAGCCAGTTTAAGCACTGACACAACCCATTTCTAGAAAGAAACGTCGTGCTCTCCCTGCAGTCACTATCCCGTTTTTGACTCATACCGAGGTGTGAGGCTCGCGAATTCACGTTATACACAAAGCTGCGCCACACAGGCCATGCTTTGATCATCAACCACAAGACTTTGCTTTTCAACAAAAGCCTTGATCATTTGCCACTTACGCGTGCCACACTGGCAATTCACTCCATGCGACTGATGTCCATTGATATACAACCTCTGAGCTCGCACGCCTCAGAGAAGGGCGTAAAGCAAGAGAATAAATTCTCCATCGCCAAACAGATGTATATTTAATAGAGATCAATCAACACAGAATAAAATCCAATGTCAGACACACAGTCCATTTACAAGTTCGTTCTGGGTCTGAACGAAACCGGAGGCACTTTCCTCGAATATCCATCGATCTCCAAGTACGTCTGGATGATCACCAACTGTTTCTCTCCTCTTGGGTGTACAGCCCAATCAAGATCATCAGTAATCACCCAAACGATGCGAAGACTTCCGGTCTTCAACGACCGTCTTCATCTTCGACATCTCGTCGAATCGGTTATTCAGAATGGGTAGAAACCCGGCCTTTCTGAATAACCCACGTATATAATAAACAAATGTTACACAAACACAACAAATGCCTCATTCCAATTCAGAATATTCTTTTATTCACAAAATCACATTCTTAGGGAAAGTTTCCCATTAATTTTATCCAAGATAAATTATTCTAAATTTATTCTTTAATCTTCCTTTGGATATCATTTCAAACCATATTATGGTTTTCCAAACTAGTCGGGACTATTGAACCACACCGAAGTAATTATTTATTTTATTTCCCCATCCCAACATATTTATCCCATGGAACAAAACTGGTAATACTCCATAACTAACACCACGACGTTATCGGTAAATTAAATTACCATTTCACGTTCAAATCTAATTAAAGATTTAAATATTGCTTTGGAGCAAAACTGGTGATACTCCATTCTCGATCACTTTTCAGATTTGATAATTTTAATTATCAATTCACAATTCAATCTAATTAAAGATTCATTAAAACTCCACTTAGTTTTAATCTTTTCAAAAATCAATATCCTGTCTTTAACTGGGTTAAAGAACAAATGTCATCTAAAACACGGTTCACGATAAACCCAAAATCACATTCAAATTCAATTCCAATTAAATATTATTTGATTGGTACTCTTCGTTAAATCTAAATAGAAAGATTTAATCTTTTTCTCTACTGGGCTTAAGAATCGGTGTTAATGAAGACACCATTCACGACAAACCCAAATCACATTTGATATTAAATACAAGGCTCTGAATAGAAAATATATCGGCTTATATTCAATATCAAATTCTACGATCAACAAATATCGTATTGGAAATAACGATATAAATATATCTTTCAAATTTCCATAACAATATCTGTATAATCATGAATTTCAACATCGAAATATTCCAAAGCCAATTTCGATTCAAATCAATTTCCCCTTTATACATTGGAAATCCTAGTTATTTTCAAAACCATTTCAAATTCAATTTATTTATTTCAAAGATAAATTGATTTTAATTCTAGTTCAAAACTAGTTCATTTCGATAAAAATCTATTTTTATCTTTTCAAATATGGAGTTTTTCATCCCAATTTTTCCCAAATCATTTCTTATGATTTTACATAAATTATAGATATTTTTAATAATTTTATCAAGGCTCGTACAGTCGATTTCCATCAACGGCCATCGAACTGCACTTACAGCGACCTTTTCCAAATTTGATTTGGACATAGTTCCAAATCCAACCGTTAGATTTCAAAGTTCTAATATTAATTGGAAAGCTCTTTTCGATACGAACCCAACGGTTCCAGTTTCAGGAGAATCCGACAGTCGGATCTCCCGCAACGTCAATTCGAAGTCAACGGTCGAAATTCACGAACTGCCGCGGCGCGGCGCGTTCTATTCAGGCCATTATATAATATATATATATATATATTATATATTTCGTCGATTTCCTTTTAAAACGTACTTTATAAATCGTTTTAAATTCGTTTTCAAAACCATTTCAATTCTATATTCAATTTCAAATCAAAATTGAATATTTCATATCATTACTATATAAATGGTAATATTTTCAAAACGTTATATTTTGAAATCACTACCTTTTCTATATTCATGGTAAAAACGAATATAATCGATATAAATATCGCTCACGTCAAAATGGCGCATCTCTAATCAACACGGCTTTATATATTTCAATAAATTCGTTCTTCTATTCAACAAATGAATATTTATTCTATTCAACACATGAAACTATATTTCTTTCAACTTATGACTAATCTCAACGAATGAGTACTGTCAACACAACTATTTTTGTTATTTAATATATTTTATAAAATTATGGTATCTATCGTTTGATTTTCAAATCAGACTCCAACCGTAAAGTAGTAAGAGAATGACTCCCTAAATATTAACTCCGAAGGCCGAAACCAATATCAGATCAATACCCAGGAAACCACTCATCTTATCTATTTTCCAGTTAGTTTCTAATTTTAAATATGATAAAGATGTAAATTTTATTGTTAAAATATTTCTTTCAACACATGATTATTTATTCTATTCAACACATGAATATATACTTCATTCTATTCTTTACTTTCCCAATTGGAATGAGGCCCAATCAATTACCATATAATGTTAATTATATGGTTTCCACACAACACAGATATATAATAGCACTGACAAATAATCAACCTTCATCCAAAGTGCACTACACTGTATAAGCATCAAATATAGATATCTAACGCTTATAACAGCCTGTCAATCAATCGATCGACATACAACTAATCAATCGGGATGAGTGGACTTCAAATATCATCCCAACACCCGTGTGGGGTTTCAAATCAACAAACACATATTTTTATTCACACACACACGTTAAAAACAATATTTTTAATGATAAAATATTTTTAACTATATAAATATTTTATTTTATTTCACATCACACAATCAATTTTCATCACAACAAAGAATCAAACATACAAGCCATCCATGGTCTGTGGATGACGGGTGTCGGGTGCTACTAAGCACCGTCTGCATCCTAGTATATATTTTAACTAGAAAAGAAAATTTAAAGTGAGAAGTTCTCACCGACTAGCTAATCCAATACCACGACTCTTCATATGTGGAAATCTTCGTCGTTCCCGCCTTTTGTCACTTTTCATCGTCCGTGTTCACTACATATAAAAAATACTATTTTTTATTGAAGTTAAAATCTTATTTTATTCTACTTCCTATATTTTTACAATGCTTCCTTTCCATATAAAAATTATATTTTTATATTTCTACTTCTTATATAAAGATCGAATTTTTATTTCATCGCTATAAAAATCACATTTTTACATCACTATATATATAATAAAATCAGATTTTTATTTCGCTACATATATAAAGATAATATTTTTACTATCTACATCATATAAAAATCGTATTTTTTTAACCTTTCTATATTATAAAAATTATATTTTTATCCTTTCTATATTATAAAAAATATATATTTATCCTTTCTATATTACAAAAATTATATTTTTAATCTTTCTATATTATAAAAATTATATTTTTAACCTTTCTATATTATAAAAATTATATTTTTATCCTTTCTATATTATAAAAATTATATTTTTAACCTTTCTATATTATAAAAATTATATTTTTAACCTTTACACTATATAAAATTATGTTCTTTGCCTCATTAAAAATATGATCTTTGTTTCATTAAAAATATGATCTTTTTAATTTCAAAAATCAAATCTTGTTCATTGTTAAAAATCCAATCTTGTTTAACATTAAAATTCCAATCTTGTTTAACATACTAATATAATCAAAGCTGAAATTCTTCTATGTATTATATATTTTAAATCAATGTTATTCATATTTTTAAATCAGTATAATTTATATAAAAATTAACCAATGCTATTTCTATTTTAGCAAAGAACATTAATCAAAATCACATCATTAACAACTTAGTTAAGGGTTTTAATCTCATTACCTTTGTCTGTTTAAACTCCAGAACTGAAACGAACTGCAGAACCCCACTTTCACCACCGTCAACTTCGACCTGCGCGCCTCTAGAGGGGGGAGAAAGGACTGTCGCGAGGTGGGGTCGGGCATCGCGGTGGGGGACTGCATCGGCGATGTAATAACCCGGAAAATACGAGCCAATTTAAAAATTTTAAATTGGTGATTTCATAGGAATTTGAGCAATTGAAATAGAATATTTCAATAAAATAGTGAATTAGAAATAGTGAGTCAGTTTGAAAATTTGAATTCAAACTTTGACTGACCGTGCAGGGTGGAAAATATAACGGATTTTAGCGAAACCAAAAATATCTAAATCTGCTGGTCAATACCTTTCTAACGAATCTGAAAAATCGAAGTTTCATAACGGGAATCAAAAGTTATGGCCGAATGAATTTTCAGAATGGTCGCTATATAGAATATATAGCCCTGGAAAATTGATATTTTGCATACGATCTCGGAATTCGACGAAACCACTTTTGTTGGGTCCGGGATGTCAAACTATTGCTAGGTTTCAAATTTCATAATTTTTGAAGCTAGTATGTGAGCGTGGCAAAAGAAAATGCGTTTGGTCAATTTTTGTTAAATTGGATTGACCAGAAAATGGCCATTTTTCAAATGATCTCAGAATTCGACGAAACTAGTTTTGTTGGGACCGTAGCGTCAAAACATAGCTAGATTTATTTTTCTGGAATTTTTCGAATCAGTTTGTGGCCCTGGCAAATTGAAATGTACGTTCAAAGGTAAAAGTTAAATGTTTTATACTTTAATTTGAAAAATAGCTGACTGTAACAGTCGAATTGGCCTACGAAACATATCCCATTGTGTCCGGGATGGGGGAATTTAGCTACGGGCGATAGTCGTCAGGTTTGAAAAGGAGTTCGTTTGAGAAAACACTATTTAAAAATTTAATAAAATCATCGACCAATCATATTTCTCCATTCATAAATAAAAAAAATAAAAATATCAGAAATCCCCCCACCCCCCCGACCCTGACATCGACGACGGAAAAGCTCCCCCCTTCCCTGGCTATTTCCGATCGCCACATCCCAAATCAGCCCCTCCCCCAGTTCAAAATTTTGTAGTTCTCCTTCCCCTCTTCAAATCCATATAAGGAGCTCCCCCTATCATTGCTTCTACGTCGAGATATCCCCCTCCAAAGTTCCGACCTTTAAACCGTCGCCGCCGCCGATCCTGACCACCGAACGCCACCAAACCACCGCGCGCCTGTAGCCCTCTCGAAGCTCTTCCACGTCCAACTCGCCGATCATCCCCTCGTGCCCCGGTTCTCGCGAAAACCGCAAATCTAGTTTTGAACCTTCGTGAAAGGTGAGATCTTTTTGATGTTTGCACTTTGAAAAATCATATCTTTTTGGTGTGTTAACGAAATTCGATGAAACAGGAAACATCGGGACCGCAAGGAAGCTCTCTACCCAATAGAAGAAGCCGCGGATTTTTCTGAGTCATCTACGATTTTTAGCACTCCGAAAACCAATGTGAGAAATCTAAATTAAATAAATTTGAATGGAAAATGTCGTGTATAAATTATATTAGCGAAATATAAATTACATACGTGGTGTATACCTCCTGTACAGGCGTAGTGTAAGCTATATAAGCGAAGTATGAATTTTACATGCATAGAAAAATTGATATATGTGTTGAAATGCAATTAAAATTATTATATATATATATATACTCCCCTCGTCCACAAACCATGGACGATATTTATAGTTGTGAATTGGTGTGAAATATTGGATGGAAAATGCGAATGGTTGAATAATTGTTTGTGGTTGATATTGTTTGGTTGTGGTTGAAAAATACCCATTGGTGATTGAAATGAATTGGAAATATTTTTGGAAATAAAAATAAAACATGTCGCCTGCGTGCGAATTAGATGCATGAATCCCCATTGTCAAAAACCGCGAGGTTTTAAGGTAGAGCGAGGAGCCGTACTAGGGACGGTGCCGGTTTTAACTACCCTGCCGTTATGCTGCCGAAATTTTGAATAATCTTTGTGTGTTAGAATTATTTTCATATGTTGAAATTATTTTCGTGCGTTGAAATTAAAGTCATATGTTGAAACTATATCCATGTGTGGAAATGTTCATGTGTTGAAATGTGTTGTGTGAAAATTAAATTCATTTGTGAATGAATGAAGTGTTTAAACAATAAAAATCACATTTTTATATATATATGAAGTATGAAAAATATTCGCCTTATATAAATAGTTTCAACAATAAAAATTCCATCTTTCTAATATGAACAACATAAATAAAATGTCCATGTGTGGAAATGCTCATTTGTTGAGAAGTGTGTGTAGTGGAAAAATCCATGTGTTGAATAAAAAGATCGAACAATAAAAATTACATTTTTTATTGAAACTATGAAGTGTTGAAATTATCCATTTGTCGAATAAATATTTTAGATGATAAAAATATCATTTTTATCATATATGTGATATGCTAAAGAGATGCGGACGTTGAAATAAATATTTGTGAAGAAATATTATTTTTAACATGCATAGGAACTAAATAAAATAGTCATGTATTAAAATCTATTTTAGTTCGCCAAAATTATCATCTTTGAAATGTGAAGTGTTAAAAATAGCCACTTGTTCAAATAAATGTGCATGAGTTGAAATATACATTAATTAGCTAATGATATGATTTTAGCCTATGCATGCAACATTAGGATGAATGGTGCTTTTAAACCAAAGTAAATCAAATATGAAGTGGAATGGAAAAAGATAAGTGACAAAAATTGTATATATGTACATGCATATCTATTGAACAGGTTATAGCAAAGGGGCTAGAGAAGAGGAATAAAATTTTGTGCCCGACAAATAGGTACACATTTACTGTTTTGTTTGGGTGATGATTTTATGAGCCTGTTGGCTAGCCGCTTGGCTTTTTCTTTTTCTTTTTGATATGAGACGCCAGTGTGGCTATTTGGGAATTTTCCTAGACCCTCCCGTACAAAGGAGGTTATGGCGAAATTTTCCGAAATTTAAAGGCGTTAGTGAAATAATTGAAGTACAAACGATATAGGGATTTTTGAATGAACTATATTTATATAAATATATAAATATAAATAAAATTAAAAAGAAACGTGGCCGTGCAGTTCGTGTTTTGAAACCGTGATTTCAAACGACTAGTGCGGGAAATCCGACCATTGGATTTTCCCGAAACCGCAACCGTAGGGTTTGCCTTGGAAATATCTTTCCAACGGCACCAACTTTGTGAATATCCGACGGTTGGATTGTCTTGAATGTTTAATTCAAATATGAAGAAAAACAGCGCCAGAAACGATTATATTTTTATATATATATATATATAATTAAATTAAATCGAATAACGACAGTGTAGTTCGTAAATTGAAATCGTAATTTCAAATGGCCAGTGTGGAAGATCCGACCGTCGGATTTTCCCAAAACTGAAACTGTTGGATTCGTTTTGAAATGACCTTCCTAATGATATAAAATTTGTGAATATACAACGGTTAGATTTTCAGATATGTGTAAAACAAAATTAGTGAAAAGTAGCGCAAGTGCATCGATACGACCTGAAACGTCGTTTAATTAAATATGGCTGTTTTAAATTAAATAAAAATGGCGATATATCGTTATAAAATACTATGGATGATATAGAGTGGAAATAAACCAATTGTGCTGTGTTTGCTTGATATGTGATGGTTGAATGTATTAGGCATGAAAATTATAACTAAATAACTGAAATGTGAATGTTGAATAGTCCAACCATGTGAATAATTGATTTGAAATCTAAATATACATGGGTTATTTGAAAAGGCCGAGGTTATCTCATTTCAAATAATCGACCGACGTTGAGAAGTCGAAGAGTGAAAGACGGTTGAAGACCGACGATCTTCACATTGGATGGATGGTTGCTACTGATGCTCGTGATTGGAGTAGCTACAATGAAGGAACTGAAGTAGTAGCCGTCCAAACAAACTGTTGATTGTACGGATATGCGAGGAATTGGTGCCTCCGGTTTCGTTCAGACCCAGAACGGACTTGTAAATGGATTGTGTGTCTGACATTGGATTTTGTTCTGTGTGGATTGATCTCTGTTAAATATATATCTGTTTGGCGGCGGAGAATTTATTCTATTGCTTAATGCCCTTCTTTGAGACGTACGAGCTCAGAGGTAATGTATTGACAGAAATCAGTCTCATGGAGTGGATTGCCTGTGTGGCACGCCTGAGTGGCATATGATCAAGGCTTCTGTTGCAAAGCAAAGTCTTGTGGTTGATGATCAAAGCATGGTCTGTGTGACGTAGCTTTGTGTATAACGTGAATTCGCGAGCCTCACACCCCGGTAGGAGTCAAAAACGGGAGACGGAACGCTGGGAGAGCACGACGTTTCTTTCTAGCTAAGGTGGTGTTAGTGACCTACCAGCCCTGACATTATATATACTTTTCACCTGTGTGGTTGTTGGAATGCGAGGCGCCTCGATTATAGGTCTGTAAGGACTGGGAAACGTGTGTTCAGGAATAACTAATCCTCAAAAGTAAGAGAGGTCCGGCCCAGCCGATTCCAAGGATCATAGTGGGGTCCTGGGACATTTGCTAGAGTGTCTCGAACGGAGAGGAGCTTGCCCCTTGCCTCGACTCATGAAGGAATCCAATTTCCAATATGAAATATGCGGACATGATTGTATTACTAGTATGGCGACATAGTGGTATGGGTCATTTATGACGCCTATGATTGATATTTATGATTGAATTTGCTTTTGAAACATATATACACTAGTAATAATATCAAGCACTTTTGTTTTATTTGTATGAAGCATCTTTGGCCATTATAAGGTAAAAACTCTATCCTCCGGCTTGCGTTGCATTGTGTGATGGGACCTGAGTCTTATAATGGCTTCATTTTATAAAAAGCATTGCGATGATTTAATTATTTACTTTATTTCATGCACTAGCACTCATTGGAGTAAACCCGTTCCGCGAAAGTGGCGTGGTCCTTTGATTTGCCTTATTATTGTTGTTAATAAGTTAAGTAGATTTCTCATACCAGTCCCATGACTGACTCGTAGTTTGTTTCACCTTGCAAACTCGGGTGCCCTCATTTTCACACGGGCAACCTAGTTACAGGTTTCTGGCACTTTTGGCTCATGGAGAGGCTTGACTACACCGTGCTGACTTGGATTTTCTCCGCCATTATTGTATCTATATTATGATTCCGCCATTGGCGATGTAGGCTGATCTTTATTTTGAGTACTCTTTATGTATGATTCCGCCTCAGGCGATGGTGACTGATTATGTATCATTATGCACTAAGTTGTATCCTGTACTGTGCTTCTCTGATGTGATGATATCTATATGATTCCGCTGTCATATGCGTGTAAATTATTCTATTTTCTGTTATGCTATTATCTGTTATCTGCTAATGATGATTAATGTGTTATATTCCAATGATTATCCTTAACACCGTGTCACGGGGTTTTGGGATCGTCACAGCTGGTATCGGAGCTTTGGTTAACCTTAGTTCTGGAGTCTAACGCATTAAACACTTCGTCAAAATAGAATCAGTAGTATTCTAAGGCGAGTCGCTCATTAGAGATAGGACTAGTAAAGTCCTAGGATGTGCCGAGCAGAATAGCAAAAACAATTTGATCAGTCCATCGCTATCTTTTCGTAAAATTTTCTGCTTAACTAGGCAATAAACTATCCTTTCTGTTAGCTGACTTTTCGTTGCTTATACAGAATTTGACAAATGGCTACCAGAGCAGCCGCCGCTAGAGGAGGCCGTGCCGGCCGAGGCCGAGGAAGGGGAGAAGTCCCAGCTCAAGAAGGACCTTTGATACAACCTCCGGCAGCTCAATACTTTGAGCTAAACCGTGTAGCCAAGAGATACAAGAACTTAGGAGGCAAGACCTTGTCGGGAACTGGCACAGTAATAGAGGCTCTTGCATGGCTCAAAACATGCGAGAAAATTCTTGAAGGCCTAAGGCTTGGAGACGAAGACAAAGATATTATGGGCACCTAGCTTATGCAGGAACAAGCTGAACTATGGTGGGAATCTCTCACCGCCGGGAATAGAGAAGCTGGAAGAACATGGGATGGATTCAAAGAACTCTTCAAGGAGAAATATGTCCCAGAACAAGCTCTAGAAAGAATGCACGATGACTTCGCCAATCTCCAGCAGGGGGATCTTTCCGTGCAAGATTATCTGAATAAATTTACACTGTTGTCGCCCTATGCTCCGGAGCTCGTCGCCACTGCAAAATACAAAAATAAGAGGTTTATCCTTGGGCTAAGACGACAATATCATGATAGAGCCATGGCCCATGTCAAGCTGGAATTCAACGAACTGGTGGAAATGACATGCAACTACGAAGACCTTGATCAAAGGCATTTGGATCAGGATCGCGCTAGAAGCCAAGCCGGAAACAAGCGCAAGCATGCTGTAAATCAAGGCGAGTCAAGCCAAGCAGCATCTTCAAAACCTCAGACTGGCAAGCCGCCAAGAGGAAATTGCTTTAACTGTGGTAAGCCGGGACACTACTCAAACGTCTGCACAGCTCCGAAGAGGTAGAAGACAAATTCTCAAGGCTCGAGCCAAGGCTCCCAGAACCCTCGCTCGTGCTTCAATTGTCGAAAGACCGATCATCTGGTCAAAGACTGTCCTTTGCTGAAGAAAGCTATAGTAGCTCACGTCTATGACGGGTCGAGCCCGCCAGCTGCTTCCGACGGAGCAGGTAAACCTGATGTTTTGGGAGGTACCCTTACCATTAAAAATATTCCTGTTTCTGTATTGTTTGACACAGGTGCATCACGTAGTTTTACTGCTAGTAACACCATGCACAAATTAAAGTTAAAACAGAGGAAGCTTAAAGAATCGGTTGAGGTACATAACCCGATAGGAGGTTCTATTACCCTCAGTTCGTGTTGTAAGGTTCCTACTTCTTTCTCCCGATACCAGTTTCCTTTCAATTTAATCATTATGGATTTTCCCGAATTCAATATCATTCTCGGGCTAGATTGGTTAATGAAATACGAAGCCGAAGTGAATTGTGTGGAAAGAATCGTTAAAATTCGAACGAAGCTTGGATATATTACGGTACCCTGTCATGGTTCGAATCCGAATAGAGAAGAATTTTGGTCAGCATTAGAACTTATCCCCACTTCCATAGAAAAGATTTTGATTGTTAGAAACTATGCGGATGTGTTTGAAGAAGTTGAAAACTTACCTCGGCAAAGAGAAATAGAATTCCGAATCGATCTAATTCCCAATGCCAGACCAGTGGTACATCCAATTCACAGAATGACTCCGAAGGAAAAAGAAGAATTAGGCGATCAAACTCGTCAACTGTTGTGGAAGGGTCTAATCAGACCTAGTTTTTCTAATTGGGGTGCAGCTGTTGTGTTTGTCCCAAAGTCAGACAGTACTCTTCGATTATGCGTTGATTACCGAGACCTCAACAAACAAACGCACAAAAATAAGTATCCATTACCCCGCATTGATGATTTTCTAGACCAATTGAATGGGGCGAAAGTATTTTCCCGAATGGACCTAGCTACAGGTTTTCATCAATTGAGAATAGCAGAAGAGTGTGTTCCTTTGACAGCTTTCAGAGGTCCAGACATATTTTATGAATGGTTAGTAATGCCGTTTGGCCTATGCAACGCTCCAGCATACTTTGTCAATCTAATGAATAGAGTGTTCAGGGGAGTGCTGAATAAATTTTTCCTCGTATTCATCGATGATATTTTAATCTACTCCAAATCAAAACCCGAGCATGAAAAACACTTAGAACAAGTATTGGAGATTCTAAGAAAGAACGTCTTCAAAGCCAAATTATCTAAATGTGTCTTCTGGCAAGAAGAAGTCCAATTTCTTGGCCATGTAGTGTCAGAAAAAGGGATTTCTGTTGACCCAAGCAAAATAATAGCAATTCAAGACTGGAAACAACCCACTACTCCCACAGAAGTTAGAAGTTTTATGGGGTTGGCTAGTTATTATCGAAAGTTCGTTAAGGATTTTTCGAAGATATCCGGTCCATTAACGAAGCTCACTACGAAACATGAGAAATTCAAGTGGACTTCTGACTGTGAAGAAGCTTTCCAGGAATTGAAATCGAAACTAACCACTGCTCCAGTGTTAACTATTATTGATGGCAATCAGGATTTAACGGTTTGGACAGATGCTTCTATTAGAGGTCTTGGTGCAGTGTTAATGCAAAGAGGCCAAGTAGTCGCTTATGCAAGCCGCCAACTGAAACCGCATGAGAAGAATTATGTGACTCATGATCTTGAGTTGCTAGCCATCGTTTTTGCCTTGAAAATCTGGAGGCATTATTTATTGGGTGAGAAATTTATACTGTACATAGATCATAAATCATTGAAGTATTTATATAATCAGAAAGATCTGAATCTGAGACAGCAGCATTGGCTAGAATTTCTTGCAGCGTATGATCTTGATATCCTGTATACGCCGCGGAAAGCTAACGTTGTAGCAGATGCGCTTAGTAGAAAAACCGCAATCATTGCCAATCTTATAATTACACCTGGATTGATTGATAGAATATATGTTCTTCAGAAAAGTGATAATTTTGTGAAAGAGATTATAAGAAGGATTCAAAGGGGCGAAGGTTCCAGTTTCCAGGTGGATAGTGAGGGAGTTCTGAGGCTGAATAGAAGAATATGTGTTCCTGACATTCCTGAGCTCAAAAGAGAAGTGTTAGACGAATGCCATAAATCCAAATTTTGCATCCATCCTGGGGTGAGTAAAATGTACAACCATATCAAACGCACTTTCTGGTGGAAGGCAATGAAAAGGGATATTTCTTTGTATGTTAGCCGATGTCCTACTTGTCAATTGGTCAAGAGCGACTAACAAAAGCTAGCTGGATTGTTGCAACCGTTGGGAGTCCCAGGTTGGAAATGGGAACAGATTTCCATGGATTTCATAGATGGTTTGCCGCGAACCAGGAAAGGTAATGACAACATTTGGGTAATCGTAGATCGCTTCACGAAGACTGCCCATTTTATACTAGTCAGATCCAATAGAACCGCTCAAAGTCTAGCACAGATATATTTCAAAGAAATTGTTAAGCTGCATGGAATTCCCATCAGCATAGTCAGTGATAGAGATCCCCTATTTACTAGCAAATTCTGGGAGGCTTTCCGGACAGAATTGGGAACAAAACTGAATATGAGCACCGCTTATCACCCTCAAACAGATGGCCAAACTGAGCGGGTGAATTGAATTCTAGAAGATTTATTGCGGGCTTGTATAATTGGTTTTGGTAGGTCATGGGAAGATCATTTGTATTTGGCAGAATTCTCATACAACAATAGCTATCAAGCAAGTTTGGGAATGTCGCCATTTGAAGCATTATATGGCAGACCCTGCAGATCTCCAGCATGTTGGGTAGAACCTGGCAACAGACTTGTGTTAGGACCCGATATGATTAGAGAAGCATATGATAAAGTCGACTTCATCAAAAAGCGTTTGAGAACCGCGCAAAGCCGACAGAAAAGTTATGCAGATTCTAGAAGGAGAGATTTGACATTTGCTGTTGGTGATCGTGTTTATTTGAAGGTTTCTCCGATGAGAGGAGTAATCAAATTTGGCAAAACTGGGAAGTTGGCACCGAGATTTATTGGTCCCTTTCCTATACTTGAACGAATTAGAACTCTTGCTTATAGGGTTCAATTACCAGATTGGTTGCCTGGAGTGCATGATGTATTTCACATATCTCAACTTAGAAGACATGTGCATGATCCGGATCTTGTTGTAGAAGAAGCAGCACAACAGGATATAGACATAACTCCAGAATTAACACTCAGAAGAGAGCCATTAAAGATTGTTGGCAAAGAAACTAGAGAACTAAGAAGCAAAAAGGTTCATTTAGTTAAAGTGCAGTGGAGCAGTGATCCTAGAGACTGTACTTGGGAGACTGAGGAAAGCATTAAGCAAGCTTACCCCAAATGCAGAGTGGATATCTTTGACTGACTCCGGTGCAAGGTACCTTTACAATACCTTGCATTTACATTTTGTTTCCTACTTTACTGTTGTTTCCTTTTCGAGGACGAAAAGTTTTAAGTGGGGGAGATTGTAATAACCCGGAAAATACGAGCCAATTTAAAATTTTTAAATTAGTGATTTCATAGGAATTTGAGCAATTGAAATAGAATATTTCAATAAAAAAGTGAATTAGAAATAGTGAGTCAGTTTGAAAATTTGAATTCAAACTTTGACTGACCGTGCAGGGTGGAAAATATAACGGATTTTAGCGAAACCAAAAATATCTAAATCTGTTAGTCAATACCTTTCTAACGAATCTGAAAAATCGAAGTTTCATAATGGGAATCAAAAGTTATGGCCGAATGAATTTTCAGAATGGTCGCTATATAGAATATATAGCCCTGGAAAATTGATATTTTGCATACGACCTCGGAATTCGACGAAACTACTTTTGTTGGGTCCGGGATGTCAAACTATTGCTAGGTTTCAAATTTCATAATTTTTGAAGCTAGTATGTGCGCGTGGCAAAAGAAATTGCGTTTGGTCAATTTCTGTTAAATTGGATCGACCAGAAAATGGCCATTTTTCAAACGATCTCAGAATTTGACGAAACTAGTTTTGTTGGGACCGTAGCGTCAAAACATAGCTAGATTTATTTTTCTGGATTTTTTCGAATCAGTTTGTAGCCCTGGCAAATTGAAATGTACGTTCAAAGGTAAAAGTTAAATGTTTTATACTTTAATTTGAAAAATAGCTGACTGTAACAGTCGAATTGTCCTACGAAACATATCCCATTTTGTCCGAGATGGGGGTATTTAGCTAGGGGCGACAGTCGTTGGGTTTGAAAAGGAGTTCGTTTGAGAAAACACTATTTGAAAATTTAATAAAACCATTGACCAATCATATTTCTCCATTCATAAAAAAATATATATCAGAAACCCCCCCCCTCGACCCCGACATCGACGACGGAAAAGCTCCCCCGCCCCCTTCCCTGGCGATTTCCGATCGCCACAGCCCAAATCAGCCCCTCCCCCAGTTCAACTTTTTGTAGTTCTCCTTCCCCTCTTCAAATCCATATAAGGAGCTCCCCCTATCATTGCTTCTACGTCGAGATATCCCCCTCCAAAGTTCCAACCTTTAAACCGCCGCCGCCGCCGATCCTGACCACCGAAAGCCACCAAACCACCGCGCGTCTGTAGCCCTCTCGAAGCTCTTCCACGTCCAACTCGCCGATCATCCCCTCGTGCCCCGGTTCTCGCGAAAACCGCAAACCTAGTTTTGAACCTTCGTGAAAGGTGAGATCTTTTTGATGTTTGCACTTTGAAAAATCATATCTTTTTGGTGTGTTGACGAAATTCGATGAAACAGGAAACATCGGGACCGCAAGGAAGCTCTCTACCCAATAGAAGAAGCCGCGGATTTTTCTGAGTCATCTACGATTTTCAGCACTCCGAAAACCAATGTGAGAAATCTAAATTAAATAAATTTGAATGGAAAATGTCGTGTATAAATTATATTAGCGAAATATAAATTACATATGTGTTGTATACCTCATGTACAGGCGTAGTGTAAGCTATATAAGCGAAGTATGAATTTTACATGCATAGAAAAATTGATATATGTGTTGAAATGCAAGTGAAATATATTATATATATATATACTCCCCTCGTCCACAAACCATGGGCGATATTTATAGTTGTGAATTGGTGTGAAATATTCGATGGAAAATGCGAATGGTTGAATAATTGTTTGTGGTTGATATTGTTTGGTTGTGGTTGAAAAATACCCATTGGTGATTGAAATGAATTGGAAATATTTGTGGAAATAAAAATAAAACATGCCGCCTGCATGCGAATTAGATGCATGAATCCCCATTGTCAAAAACCGCGAGGTTTTAAGGTAGAGCGAGGAGCCGTACTAGGGACGGTGCCGGTTTTAACTACCCTGCCGTTATGCTGCCGAAATTTTGAATAATCTTTGTGTGTTAGAATTATTTTCATATGTTGAAATTATTTTCATGCGTTGAAATTAAAGTCATATGTTGAAACTATATCCATGTGTGGAAATGTTCATGTGTTGAAAAGTGTTGTGTGAAAATTAAATTCATTTGTGAATGAATGAAGTGTTTAAACAATAAAAATCACATTTTTATATATATGAAGTATGAAAAATATTCGCCTTATATAAATAGTTTCAACAATAAAAATTCCATCTTTCTAATATGAACAACATAAATAAAATGTCCATGTGTGGAAATGCTCATTTGTTGAGAAGTGTGTGTAGTGGAAAAATCCATGTGTTGAATAAAAAGATCGAACAATAAAAATTACATTTTTTATTGAAACTATGAAGTGTTGAAATTATCCATTTGTCGAATAAATATTTTAAATGATAAAAATATCATTTTTATCATGTCTGTGATATGCTAAAGAGATGCGGACGTTGAAATAAATATTTGTGAAGAAATATTATTTTTAACATGCATAGGAACTAAATAAAATAGTCATGTGTTGAAATCTATTTTAGTTCGCCAAAATTATCATCTTTGAAATGTGAAGTGTTAAAAATAGCCACTTGTTCAAATAAATGTGCATGAGTTGAAATATACATTAATTAGCTAATGATATGATTTTAGCCTATGCATGCAACATTAGGATGAATATTGTTTATAAACCAAAGTAAATCAAATATGAAGTGGAATGGAAAAAGATAAGTGACAAAAATTGTATATATGTACATGCATATCTATTGAACAAGTTATAGCAAAGGGGCTAGAAAAGAGGAATAAAATTTTGTGCCCGACAAATAGGTACACATTTACTGTTTTGTTTGGGTGATGATTTTATGAGCCTGTTGGCTAGCTGCTTGGCTTGTGGTTGAAGTAGAAACGATATAGGAATTTTTGAATTTTCCCCGACCCTCCCGTGTGGCTATTTGGGAATTTTCCCCGACCCTCCCGTACAAAGGAGGTTATGGCGAAATTTTCCGAAATTTAAAGCCGTTAGTGAAATAATTGAAGTAGAAACGATATAGGAATTTTTGAATGAACTATATTTATATAAATATAGTAATATAAATAAAATTAAAAAGAAACGTGGCCATGCAGTTCGTGTTTTGAAACCGTGATTTCAAACGACTAGTGCGGGAAATCCGACCATTGGATTTTCCTGAAACCGCAACCGTTGGGTTTGCCATGGAAATATCTTTCCAACGGCACCAACTTTGTGAAGATCCGACGGTTGGTTGTCTGGAATGTTTAATTCAAATCTAAAGAAAAACAGCGCCAGAAACGATTATATTTATATATATATATAAATATAATTAAATTAAATCAAATAACGACGCTGCAGTTCGTAAATTGAAATCGTAATTTCAAATGGCCAGTGTGGAAGATCCGACCATCGGATTTTCCCAAAACTGAAACCGTTGGATTCGTTTTGAAATGACCTTCCTAATGATATAAAATTTGTGAAGATCCAACGGTTAGATTTTCAGATATGTGTAAAACAAAATTAGTGAAAAGCAGCGCCAGTGCATCGATACGACCTTAAACGTCGTTTAATTAAATATGGCCGTTTTAAATTAAATAAAAATGGCGATATATCGTTATAAAATACTATGGATGATATAGAGTGGAAATAAACCAATTGTGCTGTGTTTGCTTGATATGTGATGGTTGAATGTATTTGGCATGAAAATTATAACTAAATAACTGAAATGTGAATGTTGAATAGTCCAACCATGTGAATAATTGATTTGAAATCTAAATATATGTGGGTTATTTGAAAAGGCCGAGGTTATCTCATTTCAAATAATCGATCGACGTTGAGAAGTCGAAGAGTGGAAGACGGTTGAAGACCGACGATCTTCACATTGGATGAATGGTTGCTACTGATGCTCGTGATTGGAGTAGCTACCATGAAGGAACTGAAGTAGTAGTCGTCCAAACATACTGTTGATTGTACGGATATGCGAGGAATTGGTGCCTCCGGTTTCGTTCAGACCCAGAACGGACTTGTAAATGGACTGTGTGTCTGACATTGGATTTTGTTCTGTGTGGATTGATCTCTGTTAAATATATATCTGTTTGGCGGCGGAGAATTTATTCTCTTGCTTAACGCCCTTCTCTGAGACGTACGAGCTCAGAGGTTATGTATTGACAGAAATCAGTCGCATGGAGTGGATTACCTGTGTGGCACGCCTGAGTGGCATATGATCAAGGCTTCTGTTGCAAAGCAAAGTCTTGTGGTTGATGATCAAAGAGTGGTCTGTGTGACGTAGCTTTGTGTATAACGTGAATTCGCGAGCCTCACACCCCGGTATGAGTCAAAAACGGGAGACGGACCGCTGGGAGAGCACGACGTTTCTTTCTAGCTATGGTGGTGTCAGTGACCTAACAGCCCTGACATTATATATACTTTTCACCTGTGTGGTTGTTGGAATGCGAGGCGCCTCGATTATAGGTCTGTAAGGACCGGGAAACGTGTGTTCAGGAATAACTAATTCTCAAAAGTAAGAGAGGACCGGCCCAGCCGATTCCAAGGATCATAGTGGGTTCCTAGGACATTTGCTAGAGTGTCTCGAACGGAGAGGATCTTGCCCCTTGCCTCGACTCATGAGGGAATCCAATTTCCAATACGAAATATGCGGACGTGATTGTATTACTAGTATGGCGACATAGTGGTATGGGTCATTTATGCCGCCTGTGATTGATATTTATGATTGAATTTGCTTTTGAAACATATATACACTAGTTATAATATCAAGCACTTTTGTTTTATTCGTATGAAGCATCTTTGGCCATTATAAGGTAAAAACTCTATCCTCCGGCTTGCGTTGCATTGTGTGATGGGACCTGAGTCTTATAATGGCTTCATTTTATAAAAAGCATTGCGATGATTAAATTATTTACTTTATTTCATGCACTAGCACTCATTGGAGTAAACCCGTTCCGCGAAAGTGGCGTGGTCCTTTGATTTGCCTTATTATTGTTGTTAATAAGTTAAGTAGATTTCTCATACCAGTCCCATGACTGACTCGTAGTTTGTTTCACCTTGCAAACTCGGGTGCCCTCATTTTCACACGGGCAGCCTAGTTACAGGTTTCTGGCGCACTTTTGGCTCATGGCGAGGCTTGACTACACCGTGCTGACTTGGATTTTCTCCGCCATTATTGTATCTATATTATGATTCCGCCATTGGCGATGTAGACTGATCTTTATTTTGAGTACTCTTTATGTATGATTCCGCCTCAGGCGATGGTGACTGATTATGTATCATTATGCACTAAGTTGTATCCTGTACTGTGCTTCTCTGATGTGATGATATCTATATGATTCCGCTGTCATATGTGTGTAAATTATTCTATTTTCTGTTATGCTATTATCTGTGATCTTCTAATGATGATTAATGTGTTAAATTCCAATGATTATCCTTAACACCGTGTCACGGGGTTTTGGGATCGTCACAGGCGAGGTCGTGGGGCGTCGAATGGAAAGGAGGGAGAAAAAGGGAGGGAGTTGGTGTCGGGTTCTGAAGGAGGGGGTTTGGTCTTCTTGCATGAAGGAGGGAAGGGAAAGAGAGGCAGCATGAGGTAGAGGGGGGTGAAGATCGGAGGGAAGGCGGCCCGGCAGGGGGGGCGTCGCCGGCGATGGGTGGTGGAGCGAGGGCGACGGCTGAGCGATTTAGGGCATAGGTTTTTATTTATTTATTTATTTTCTATTTTGAATCAATGTTAACAGGGAAGGGGGCTTTGACCTGTTTAAGGGAGAAAAGAAAGGGGGCCCAATTTATTCATTTTATTATATTTAAATTCTAATAAAACAACTTTTCGTTCGAACTCCAATCGAGGCCCAACGACGTCGCCCCTAGCTAATTACCCCCATTCCGAACATAATGGGATATGTTTCGCAAGCCAATTCGCTTGTTATGACCAGCTTTCGTCAAAATCAACATATAACTCTATATATTGAATTTGAATGCGCATTTCAATTTACTGGGGTCACATACTAACTCGAAAAATTCCAGAAAAATATTTTCTAGCTTCATAATGACGATACTGTCCTAACAAAACAAATTTCGTTGAATTCTGAGACCATTTGAAAAATGGCCATTTTCCAGTCGATTAAAATCAACTAAAACTGGTCAAACGCGTTTTCCTTTGCCACGCTCTCATACTGGTTCGAAAAATTATGAAATTTGGAATCTAGCAATAACTTGACATCACGGATCCAACAAAAGTGGTTTCGTCGAAATCCAAGGTCGTTTGCAAAATGGCTATTTTTAATGGCTAGAATTCCATAGCGACTATTCTAAAATTTCAACTGGAAATATCTTTTTATCCCCGCTATGAAATTTCAATTTTTCGGATTCGTTAGAAAGATATTCTCAATTAGATTCAAATATTTTTGGTTTCACTAAAATCCGGTTTGTTTTGCACCCGGTACATTCATTTGAAGTTTGAAATCGAATTATCGAACTACCGTGCCATTTTCAATACCTATTGTAATTATAAATAAAATTTATATTCTAACGACGATATATATAAATATATACGTTCGAATTCTATTAAAAATAAATCTCTCGTCGATATTATTTAAAATAATTTATTTTAAATAATCAAAATTCACTAAAATTGACAAAATAAAAATTTTAAATTGGCTCAGATTTCCGGGTTGTTACAACGGATATCTTCACCACGTTTGGATGGTAACTGATGTACTGATTGGGAGGCATCCCGAAATATGGAAAATGAGTGGTGATCGTCCAGACGTACGTGGTGATCGATGGGTTTGCGAGGTATATAGTGCCTCCGGTTTCGTTCAGACCCAGAATGGACTTGTAAATGGACTGTGTGTCTGACATTGGATTTTATTCTATGTTGATTGATCTCTATTAAATATACATCTGTTTGGCGGTGGAGAATTTATTCTTTTGCTTAACGCCATTCTCTGAGACGCACGAGCTCAAAGGTTGTATATCGATGGACATCAGTCGCATGACATGAATTGCTAGTGTGGCATGCCTAAACGGCAAATGATCAAGGCTTCTGTTGAAAAGCAAAGTCTTGTGGTGATGATCAAAGCATCGCCTATGTGGCGTAGCTTTGTGTAAAATGTGAATTCGCGAGCCTCACACCCCAGTATGAATCAGAAATGGGAGAAGGACCTCAGGGAGGACATGCGTTTCTTTCTAGTTAGAGGTGCTGTCGGTGCTTAAACTGGCGGACATTTGTATTATTTTCACCTACGTGGTTGTTGCTGTTGCGAGGTGCCTCGGTTATATCGGTCGATCCGAAACCGATGGAGTCATTCGTTGGCTCATTTACGCCCCAAAGGGAGGGGAAATGTAGTGTTCAGGCATAATAATCCACATCGGTGGACCGGCCCTGTCGCTCCAAGGCTTGCCTGTGCGCTTGCCTGTGGCTCGGGCTAGAGAGTCGCGAAGTCGGTAAGGAATATCTTTTGCCTTGGTTCATGACGGAACTCCAATTTCCAAATACGTGACTATGCGGTTTTGATTGTATATATATATATATGGCGACATGATATATGGTACCCATGCCGTCTATGATTGATAGTTATGATTGAAATTGTTTTTGAAACGTATAAACACTAATAATAATATCAAATTCTTTTGTTTTATTCGTATCAAGCATATTTTGGCCATTATAAGGTAAAACTCTATCCTCCGTTTTGCGTTGCATTGTGTGATGGGAACTGAGTCTTATAATGGCTTCAATTTTATAAAAAGCATTGCGATGTTTAAAAGAATTATTTGTTTTAAAGCACTGGCAATCCAATGGAGTAAACCCGTTCTGCGAAAGTGGCGTGTTCCTGTGATTAGCCATATTATATAATGTGTTAAATAGATTTCTCATACCAGTCCCATGACTGACTCGTAGTTTGTTTCACATTCAAAACTCGGGTGCCCCTTTTTCTACATGGGAAGCCTTGTATTCAGGTTATTAGCAGGCTTTTTCTGGATAGATGGAGCTAAAGACGGATTCTATCATTTATCTCTTTTTATGTTGTTCAGCTCCTATTGTACATTATGTTTTGATTTCCGCTGTAGACATTTATGTATAGCTGAACTGTATTTGTACTAAGTATGATCCTGTATACTGTGTAACTCTGATGATTACGTTTATCCAGTGTATTCTTTGTTCAATATCTGGTGTATTCATTTATTTCTGTTCTGCTTTTATGTGCTTCTGTGTTATATTCCAAAGATTACCCTTGTCACCGTCAGTACGGGGTTTTGGGGTCGTCACATTTGGATTGTCATAACGATGTTTTACACAACATTCGTTTAACCCAAGTGGTGGAATTTTGGAAATATAAAAGTAAATATTTCCTGAGTATAATTAAAGTAGTCGGGAAAGAGATAAGTGATTGAAATTGGCTCAATTTCAAATAGAATATATTTTCTAAGTGTAGAATATAAAAGAAGGCGAGATATATAAATGCTTTCCAAAGAATGTAAGAGACAGAGATGATAATTGAAAATATTTGTTTAACAAATATTGATAAGGAAATGGAAAGGGTGATTTAATTAATGAATGGTAATCAAAAGGCCTAGTGATTGTTTGATGTTTTGGATGGATGTTTGTCTATTTTTCTTCGATAATTAAATAACCGACTATCGAAGTGTTTGCCAATATCGTTGTCAATATGGAGAGACCAGTTGGATTATTATCTGTGAACCAATCTGTATTGGCAGTAGCATTGCGGATCAGATAATATAAAGATAATCGAAGACGGTGTAAAGTGCAAGGGCTTTTTCTATTAATAGGAATTGTGCCTTCGGTTTCGTTCAAACCCAGGACGAACGTATATGGACGAATGTCTGACAAAGTATTTCCAATGATCGCATGAGTTGGTCTGTATAAATATATATGGTTGCAATGGATTTATTCCCTTAGCATAACATCCAGAATATTTGTGCAAATCAATTAGTGATTAACGGATCTGACAATGTGGCATTCAAAGTGATTGTGCTATCAATGAATGGAAAGTAATCGTAGCCTCAGGCCTCAACAACCGGGCAATGACAAAAATCGGGCAGGCAACCTAGCTATGTGGGTCGCTCCCATTAGGGTGTATTATCACCTATCTAGAGATTCATTTAATTTCTTATTCTATTCGATGTTGTCCCTTATCGAGAAACGGTTGCTGATCCCAACCGTTGGTGATATACATTCAATACACTCAAGCGAAATGAGTGGTCGGTCATGTGTGGGTCGGGTTACAAGATGTTCTTGTTGAACTCAGTGTATTCCTCTCTAGAGATGCACTATCCGAAGGTGGTTCCATACCTTGTCATGTTGAAAATCCAATCTCCAATAAGCGCCCTGCGGTTTTTGATTTTATACTATGTATGTGGAGCGTGAGATGCAAGTGTTCCACTAGATTCTATTTATTTGATTTAGACACTATTGTAATATCATTGGATTTTTGTATCAAAGTGTTTTGGGTTATAATAAGGTAAAAACCGTCCATGTTTATGTATGGGCTGGTCTTACTATTATCTTTTCTTTTGAAAGGATTTTTAAAGTTAAACAAATGGTTGGAGTTTACTCACACCAGTCCCATGACTGACCCAGAGTTTATTTTGTTTGTTTTCCCTAAACTCTTGGGTGCCCAAATTTGTACGGGTAGTCAAGTAGTCTGGATTTTACAGATTCACTTGGAAGAGCTGGAAGCAGGAGGCTTCACCAGTTAGCTATATACTATCATATTTCCACTGTGTATTGTGTTGTATCTGGAAACAAGTGTTTATAACTGTTCCAGGAATAACTGTTTTGCTCCAATGATGGTATGTATATAAAGTTACTGATTTGTATTTCAAAAAATTATGTTATATAATATATTTTATTCGTTCCGCTGTGAGTTTGTGATCTTCATTTTCTTCTATTCTAATATTTCTTTCTTTCTATTTCTCATCCTCTAACTTCTTTCCAATAATGATTCATATTTCTGTGCAATTTGGGTTGGACGTGTGGTATTATTAGTCAACTCAGATAGTACGGATTTGCGGGCCATTACAGTTGGTATCAGAGCTTAGGTTGAGCGAATACCTAGGCTTTGATGGGATGTGCTCATTAGAGATGGGGTCAGTAGTACCCTAGAATGAGTTAAGCGTATATATACGAGAGAGCGTATTTGTAAATTGGTATAAAAGTTGTTTTATATTGTGTTGGCTAGTCTGTTGAGTGGTTTATGGATTCTGGTCGAATCGTGGGACGCCACGACGTCAATAAGAGTTTGTAAATACTTGAACAGAAGATTGAACATGATATTGTTTTAAAGTGGGCGAATGAAATTATTTTACCCAAAATTCTATTTTCATATAGAAAGAATAATTTTTGAAATTACTATAATATATGGATGTGTTGGTTGTTATTATTATAATCAAATGAGATTATAAGAAATGAAATGGTTATATAGAACCAAATATAACTTGTATATGAATGGAATATACAAATGAGATGAATTAAAATTGAATTCAAACTAGAATTTGGAATTTAAATTCTAGGAAGTTTGAAAATATTTTCGAAGTACATTAAAAGGATAAAGCTTTGTTTTGAAAAGACCATTTGAATAAAAAACATATTTGAATGGAATCTGAAAGGGTTTTTGAATGAAAATCATTTTGAATGGATTTCGAAGGTGATAAAGCATTGAACTCACTTCAGTCGCTGGAAAATAATTATGATAATAACTACAGCATTATCAGTGTTCATTTTCGAGTTCTAAGTGATAAATTGCTACTGTAGAAAAGTTTTCGATGGAAATTTGTTTGAAGGAAAACAAATTGTTTTGAAAATTCAAATGATTTGAATTTGAGACGGAAATAAATATATGTATATATTTATGTGATTTCGAAAGGATTTAAAATGAAATCCCAGGAATGTGAATGTGGAAATTTAAATGAATTGTAGCGAATAAATTGAATCAGACTCAAGTTGAATGAAGTAGAATGCATATAAATGGAAACCAAAATTTTTGGTTGGAATTAAAGCCATAGAAATATGATGAGTGGAGTTTCAACATAAGCGAGATTTTGAAAAGTAATGGATTTGTACCATTTTTCCTACCTTAGCAATTTCGAGGACAAATTATTTTAAGGGGGGAAGAATGTAACGGCCCGGATTTTTGGTCGATTTATTTTAAATATTTAGTGTGGTTTTAAATATTGAATTTATAATATAAATGGTATTTTATTGGGTTATCGATTAAATAATCAAAATACGATTTATTTTGAAAATCATCGTAATACGAGAATTTAAAATAATTCAATTCGAAGTTAGAATTAAATCAAAACAATTCAGATGATCAGTATTAATTGTATTTGAATATAGATGATAATAAAAAATATTTTATTTGTTTGTTTTTGAATTTAAAGTATATTATATCGATTTCATATGGTCATTTATATATACACATTCGAAATAGATTTCAGAAAATATTCTGTTGAGTTCAGTATAACGCTATAACATTGGAACGACGGTCGGTACGCTAAAATAGCGGTTCATGATTTTTAATTGTGAACCCGATTTATTTGATTGTGGATAGGATTGAAATCAAATCAGTATCTATTTAAAAGGAAACAAAATCTCTTTAAATCAAATCGTATTAATATATAATCAAATCATATTTAATATGGTATGTACTTAGCCTATACCCTATAATGTACCTCGCGTTGACTGATTTCCTTAAAGACTAAGTATCATCTTCTATAAATCGCTACTCTTCAATTTTGTTTTCTCAGAAAAATCAAATGGCGGATTTAATGAAATCAAAGAAAGAAGCCACCACTTTCATTCGTTCCTCAAATCAAAGGAGAACCCGCATATCCCCTTCCCTTTTTACTCGTTTGCAAAACCAAAAGCTTCAGTAAAAATGGCCGCCCTCAAATAGTTGTAAAATCAAATCAATTCACTTAAAATGGGAAAAAATAGCATTGCGATATAAATCCCGAAGTCCCATGAATCTCGATCCAAACTAGGAGCAACTCGCAATGTCGGTGAAGTAAGGGGGCTCCGTTCGAAGCTGGGAGGATATAGACGAAGTCGCAATGTCTGAAATTCGAGCTCGCGATGGAAATTTTTTTGGGATGCACGATTTAGGGTATCGCGATCTCGTAAAATGGATTTTTGGGGGAAATCATCTGTCGATGGTTGTGTTGGAAGCAACGACGGTTGGTGACTCAAGAAGTGGTGTGATGGTTTGTGCGATGGTTAATTTGGGGGAGTCCGATGGTCCTTGGTTTGAGTAACTCGAGTTCGAAGTGGGTATGTGGTTTGTAAAAATCGAAACCTTTTCTGGTGATTGGGTGTCAATGGGGAAGTCTTGGTCTCTGGTTTGGGGGAGGCGTACGGCTGAACAGTGATTGAGTGGTGCGATGCCTGAATGATGGACTGGGAATACCGAGCTCTGATTGGAGGTTTCAGAAATGGAGATGGTGGAGTTGCCGCAAGCAAGTGAGGGGAAGAAGAGGGTTATTAGGCATAAGGTATAAATTCTTAATTTAATAGGTTAATGGCAATTTAAATTTTCTTAAGAATTTATTTAAATAGTTAGCTTATTTTTAATAATAAAAATAAAGTCTAGGTTCAATCTTTTTTTTAATTAAAGCTTATAAAATTCATCTTTTTATATGAGGTTAAATTGAATACAATCACGGAGTTGAAGGCTGGTTTGAATTGGGAAAGGAGAGCTGATACTTCTTGGGCAATAAGGTATATAATTTACAAATTAAAAATATACAGAATAATTCATTTATTTAGTTAGGAATTAATTTAGTTTAATTATCAATCATCGGTAGATAAAAATAAATAAATCATAAGGTGTGAATTCATTCGGGAAGATTGTAGCCGATGATTTGGAAACAAACAGGATATTCGACAACTGCAATTTTGGTGAGTAAATATCACTCACCTTTTTCTTTAGAATTATTTTTATGACGTTAAAAATAATTGTTTGTTGCTTGTTTGAATGCTTTCTGGCTGTTTCAAAATATATTAGTTATTTAGGCTTGGTGGTTGCTATTATATATATATTGGTGGTTGGATTTCCCGCAGTATCATTAGCGGATGCTCGCGGTACCATTAGCGGATGATTACCCTATATGCCCCACGCTATGATAGTGGATGACCTTCTATACCGCGATATCCTACCACGAAGCAGGATGGGTATTATTTCTGTTGACTAACGTTTGTGGATGCATGAAAACAGGTTGGAGGGATCCTACTGGATTCCTCAAAAATATATTATCTGTTTGTTAATTGTTTGCATATATACTGTCATATATGATGTGTTAGAAAACCTGAAATAAATAATTGGTTGTTTGGTGTTTAAATATCACTGGGCCTAAGTGTTGTATTTAAAAATATCATGAAAACAATATTTGAGATTAAAAAGGAAAATTCTATTTTTAAAATAGAATTTGAAATTTTAGAAAGGAATAAAAATATTAACTTGTTTTAATAAAATAAAAACAAGTAATTCATTTATAAGCAAAGTTTAAAAATGAAGTGAAAAAAATTATCATTGGGTAATTCAGAAATAAAAACACAAGTGTGAAGTTGAAAAGGGAAAGTTATTTTTCCAAAGTAAAAATTATTGATTTCAACTGAATTGGAAATCAAGAATTGTTGAATAGAAGAAATTGAAATGGAATTGGAATAAAGGAAATTCAAATATAGAATTTGAATGGAGTTTGAATATAGAAATTCAAACGGGATTTGAATAGAGAATTTAAATATAGAATTTGAATATAGAAATTCAAAGAGAATTCAAATATAGAATTTGAATATAGAAATTTAAATAGATGTTGAATAAAGAAAATTTATAAGAGAATTCAAATATAGAATTTGAATATAGAAATTTAAATAGATGTTGAATATAGAAAATTTAAAGGAAATTCAAATATAGAATTTGAATATAGGAATGTAAATAGAATTCGAATAAGGGATTTGAAATAGAATTTGAATAAGAGGATTTAAATAGAATTTGAATAATAGAATTAAAAAGGAGTTTGAATATTTGAAATTTCAAATAGTATTAAATCGGAGTTTGAATATTTGAAATTCAAATAGAATAAATATGGGATTTGAATTCAAAAAGAATTAAATAGGGAATTTGAATGTAGAATTCAAAAAAGAATTCAAATGAAATTTAAAATAAAGAATTTGAATATAGCATTCAAATGGAATTTTAAACTATGGAATTTAAAATATATAATTCAAATGGAATTTAAAATATGGAATTTGAATATAGGATTCAAATAGAAGTGAAATTGGAATTTGAATATAGAATTCAAATAAAAGTGAAAATGGAGTTTGAATCAAGAAAATTCAAATAGAGTTAAAATGGAGTTTGAATATTAGAATTCAAACAGGAATAAAATGGAGTTTGAATATTAGAATTCGAATAGAGTTAAAATGGAGTTGAATTCACTTTAATGAAGTTTTAAAGTTTTTATATATATATATATATATATATATAATTAAAACGAACTCGCCGCAGCGTGGCAGTTCGTAAATTGGCGTTTTGAACTTCAATTGAATATACAGAACTCAATTGAAGTCGGAATTCTTTGAAATGAGAAACGTCAGGACCGATTTGATAATAGTTTTCTAATGGAAGAGAAAATTCTGAATTTCGTCATATAGATTTTGAGTTATGTCAAAATCAAATTTTCAGAAAAACAGCGCCATAACCATTTAAAAACCATAACGGTTTATTTAATTTTATAAAAGGATTTTAAGCGAATAAAATCCGAATTTCGATTTATAAAATTTTAGATTTTGAGTTGTTAATTATATGTGAACTCAAGTGGAGTAATGAATTGATTTTTGAAACAGAAATTAGATTTTTAATTATTGAATAGAATTAACTAATTTGAATAGAAATTAGGTAATGAGATTTGGAATTAATATTGGTCTTTGAATAAGTGAATTCGATTTGAAAATTTATATTCGAATCAAAAAGGAAACTAGAATTGAAATTGAAATTCAATTTGGTTATGAGTAAGATAAATATTTTGTTTGAACATGTTATGTTCAAACAAAGAAGTGAAATAGGCAAAATAGCTAATTAAAGGATAAAAGGGGCGAAGCTGAATTCAAACGAATGGATTGAGTTGAATTGAATTGAAAAACAGGTGAACATGTGTAGACAGGTATGGGATGTAGTATATGATGATTTTAATTTGTGCCCGACAAAAAAAGGTACATGTTTAAATTCATATATGAGGTTTTATGCACCGTATCGGCAAGCCGCTTGGCTTTTTCTTTTTCTTTTGAATTGGTAAGGGCCATGGGAGGCTATTTGAAATATCCCGATGCTTCCGGTACAAAGGAGGTTATGGTGAAATTTTCCGGAAATTTAAGGAGTTAGAATATTTTTAAGATAATTTGATAGTTAGAAATCAATGTATCGATATATATAGAATTCGATAAGTAAATGAATTTAAAAACAGAATATTGTAAATAAAAAGGGAAATCTATAAATTAGAAATAGAAAGCGAACCATATACATGTTTTAAAAATGAATAATTGGGTTTTATAGTGTGTTTATTCGAGGTTAGTGGTTTTGCCGTTTTGAAGTTAGTGATGTTTTCAGTCAAGGTCTGAGAGGTAATTTTACCCCAACTTGATTGATTTCATTTTTAATTGATAAATAACAAGATCTAGTCTCGAAGAGAAGTGTTGAATAAGAGTTAGTTGAATAAAATATTTTGGATTGTCATAACCATGTTTTACACAACATTCGTTTAACCCAAGTGGTGGAATTTTGGAAATATAAAAGTAGATATTTCCTGAGTATAATTAAAGTAGTCGGGAAAGAGATAAGTGATTGAAATTGGCTCAATTTCAAATAGAATATATTTTCTAAGTGTAGAAAATAAAAGATGGCGAGATATAGAAATGCTTTCCAAAGAATGTAAGAGACAGAGATGATAATTGAAAATATTTGTTTAACAAATATTGATAAGGAAATGGAAAGGGTGATTTAATTAATGAATGGTAATCAAAAGGCCCCGTGATTGTTTGATGTTTTGAATGGATGTTTGTCTATTTTTCTTCGATAGTTAAATAACCGACTATCGAAGTGTTTTCCAATATCGTTGTCAATATGGAGAGACTGGTTGGATTATTATCTGTGAACCAATTTGTATTGGCAGTAGCGTTGCGGATCAGATAATATAAAGATAATCGAAGACGGTGTAAAGAGCAAGGGCTTTTTCTATTAATAGGAATCGTGCCTTCAGTTTCTTTCAATCCCAGGACGAACGTATATGGCGAATGTCTGACAAAGTATTTCCAATGATCGCATGAGTTGGTCTGTATAAATATATGTGGTTGCAACGGATTTATTCCCTTAGCATAACATCCAGAATATTTGTGCAAATCAATTAGTGATTAACGGATCTGACAATGTGGCATTCAAAGTGATTGTGCTATCAATGAATAGAAAGTAATCATAGTGTAAGATACCGTAACTTCCCCGTGAAGGAAAGAGCGGATACTATGAGAACATTACACAAAAGAACGCAAGAAGAACATTTCATTGTATATAACAACAATTCCACCAGATTACAAGAATATACAGAGTATAAATAAATATTACACAACAGAAAAATATCAGAGATTACAATACATTACATAGCAGTGGAAACTAATACAAAATACAACTGAAGAAGATACACGGATACAAAGCTTTCCGGATATCTTTCCAGCTGTAAACCAGGTTTATGTGAATATAAATCTGCAAAACCCAAAACTACTAGCTGCCCGTGTCGAAAATAAGGGCACCCAGAGTTTAGGTTAAAACAATAAAATCCAGGTCAGTCATGGGACTGGTGTGAGAACTAAAACAATTATTAATCTTTATTTTAAAGTTAGGTAAATCAAGGGACCACTCCATATAACACGGAACGGGTTTCCTCCCAAGAATACCAGTGCATAAAACAAACAGCGCAATGCTAGATAAAGAAAAATGAAGCTATTATAAGACCCAGGTCCCATCACACAATGCAACGCAAGCCGGAGGATAGGGGTTTTACCTTATAATAGCCAAGAATGCTTGATACGTTTAAAAACACACCATTTATTATTACTATAAGTGTATAGTGTATAAAACAACTTCAAATCATAAGTATCAATCATAGACGGCATAAGCGCCCCATCCCACTATGTCGCCATACTAGGCTCTACAATCAAAACCGCAAAGTCACACATTTGGAAATTGGATTTCCATCTGCGAACCGAGGCAAAAGATAGTCTTCTACCGATTCGAGACAATCTAGCCTACCATGTCTCAGGATCAGAGCTCGAGTGACCCTTGGATCGTTAGGGCCAGTCCACCGATGTGGATTAAAATGCCTGAACACTACGTTTCCCCGCCCTTTGGGGCGCAAATGAGCCAACGAATGACTCCATCGGCTTCACATAGTCACCGATATATCCGAGGCGCCTCGTAACAGCAACAACCATATAAGTCAAACTCGTCAGGGCGTGTAAAACCACTGACGCCACTTCTAGCTAGAAAGAAACGCATGTCCTCCCTGAGGTCCTCTCCCGTTTCTGGTTCACAACCGGGGTGTGAGGTTCGCGAATTCACGCTACACAAAGCTATGCCACAAAGGCCGTGCTTTGATCATCAACCACATACTTTGCTTTTAAACAGAAGCCTTGATCATTTGCATCTTAGCATGCAACACAGGCAATTCACTCTATGTGTTTGATATCCATCAGTATATAACCCCTGAGCTCGTACGTCTCAGAGAAGGGCGTTAAGAAAGAGAATAAATTCTCCGCCGCCAAACAGATATATATTTAATTGAAATCAATCACACAGAGTGAAATCCAATGTCAGACACACAGTCCATTTACAAGTTCGTTCTGGGTCTGAACGAAACCGAAGGCACCTAGTACCCCGCATATCCATCGATCTCCAAGTACGTCTGGACGATCACTAACTGATTCCCTCCTCTTGGGTGTACGACCCAATAAAGATCATCAGTAATCACCCAAACGACGTGAAGACCTCCGGTCTTCGACCACCGTCTTCATCCTCGACACCACGTCGAATCAGTTATTCAGAATGGGATAAACCCGGTCTTTCTGAATAACTCGCATATATAATAAACAAGTGTTACACAAACGCAACATACGCCTCATTCCAATTCATCATTCACTAACCGCAAATTAGCAAGAGAATAATTCCCCAAACATTAACCCCGAAGGCCGAAACCAACATCAGATCAATACCCAGGAAACCTTTCTTCTTAGCTAACCTAGAGTTAGTTTCTAAATTTCACATTCTTAGGGAAATGTTCCCATTAATTTTATCAAAGATAAATTCTTTTAAATTTATTCTTTAATCTTCCTTTGAATATCACTTCAAACTAGTCGGGATTTGCGAACCTTACCGAAGTAATCATTTGTTTTAATTTCCCAATCCCAACCTATTCATCCCATGAAGTAAAACTGGTCATACTTCATATCTAACACCACGGTGTTATCAGTAAATTCAATTAGCATTTCACGTTCAAATATAATTAAAGATTTAACTACCGCCTGGAGTAAAACTGGTGATACTCCATTCATGCTCTTTTCAATCTAATTAAAGATTCATTAAAACTCCACTTAGTTTTAATCTTTGACTGGGCTAAAAAATCAGTGTCATTTAAAAACACGGTTCATGATAAACCCCAAAATCACATCACATTTCAATCATTCCCTAACCGTAAATTAGCAAGTGAGCAATTCCCTAAGTATTAACCCCGAAGGCCGAAACCAACATTAGATCAATACCCCAGAAGCCATTCAACTTAACTAATCTCCAGTCAGTTTCTGATTTTCTTAACTCTGTTGGGTCTAAGAACAGTATTATTGAAGATACCGTTCACGACAACCGAAAATCACATTCCATTAATTACCGGGTTAAAGAACAAGTGTTATTTAAAATACTATTCACGATAAACCCAAAACTCATTACCTATTCAATTCCAATTAAATATCATTTAATTGGTACACTTAATTAACTCTAAATAAAAGATTTAATCTTTTTCTCAACTGGGCTTAAGAACAGTGTTAATGAAGACACCATTCACGATAAACCCAAATCACGTTTGATATTAAATGAAACGACCCGAACTTCCCCGGTCTCCGAAGAGAAGAGAAAGAACGAATTGTTTTGAGAACACGACAAATCAGAATGCAGACGGAAGAACATTTCATTGTATATTACAACAATGCATCAGATTACAAGAATATACAGAGTATAAATGAATATTACACAGAAATATCAGAGATTTAAATTACATTTAAAAACATAGCAGCGGAAAATAATACAATACACAACTAGAAGAGATATACGAATACAAAGCTTTCCGGATATCATTCCAGCTGTAAACCAGGATCCTGTGAATATAAATCTGCAAAACCAAAACTACTAGCTGCCCGTGTCAAAATAAGGGCACCCAGAGTTTAGGTTAAAACAATAAACTCCAGGTCAGTCATGGGGCTGGTGTGAGAACTAAAACAGTTATTCTTTATTTTTAAAGTTAGGTAAATCAAGGGACCACGCCATATAACACGGAACGGGTTTCCTCCCAAGAATACCAGTGCATAAAACAACAACGCAATGCTAAATAAAGAAAAATGAAACTATTATAAGACCCTGGTCCTATCACACAATGCAACGCAAGCCGGGGGATAGGGTTTTTACCTTATAATAGCCAAGAATGCTTGATACGTTTAAAAGAAATCATTTGATACTATTATAAGTGTATAGTGTATAAAACAATTTCAAATCATAAGTATCAATCATAGGCGGCATGAATGCCCCATACCACTATGTCGGCATATATAGGTTATACAATCAAAATCGCAAAGTCACGTATTTGGAAATTGGGTTTCCATCTATGAACCGAGGCAAAAGATAGTCCTCAACCGATTCGAGATGCTCTAGCCCGTCCCTCAGGATCAGAGCTCGAGTGACCCTTGGATCGTCAGGGCCGGTCCACCGATGTGGATTAAAATGCCTGAACATGCGTTTCCCCGCCCTTTGGGGCGTAAATGAGCCAACGAATGACTCCATCGGACCCGGATCGTCCGATCAAACCGAGGCGCCTCGCAACAGCAACAACCACACAGGTGAAAAGTATATAAATGTCAGGGCTGGTAGGTCACTGACACCACCCTAGCTAGAAAGAAAGCATGCCCTCCCTGAGTTCCTCTCCCGTTTTTGGTTCACAACCGGGGTGCGAAACTCGCGAAGAAAACGTTACACAAAGTTACGCCACAAAGGCCGTGCTTTGATCATCACCACAAGACTTTGCTTTTCAACAGAAGCCTCGATCAATTGCCACTTAGGCATGCCACATAGGCAATTCACTCCATGCGTTTGATATCCATCAATATATAACCCCTGAGCTCGTACGTCTCAGAGAAGGGCGTTAAGCAAGAGAATAAATTCTCCGCCGCGAAACAGATATATATTTAATAGAGATCAATCACACGGACTAAAATCCAATGTCAGACACACAATCCATTTACAAGTTCGTTCTGGGTCTGAACGAAACCGGAGGCACCTTAGTACCCCGCATATCCATTGATCTCCAAGCACGTCTGGACGATCACCAACTGTTTCCATCTTCTTGGGTGTACAGCCCAATCAAGATCATCAGTAATCACCCAAACAACGTGAAGACCTCCGGTCTTCGACCATCGTCTTCATCTTCGACTTATCGTCGTATCAGTTATTCAGAATGGGATAAACCCGGTCTTCCCGAATAACTCGCGTATATTTTAAACATGTGTTACACAAACACAACATACGCCTCATTCCAATTTATCAGTCACTAACCGTAAATTAATCAAGAGAATAATTCCCCAAATATTAACCCCGAAGGCCGAAACCAACATCAGATCAATATCCAGGAAACCATTCTGCTTAGCTAACCGACAGTTAGTTTCTAAATTTCACATTCATAGGGAAAGGTTCCCATTAATTTTATCAAAGATAAATTCTTTAATTTATTCTTTTATCATCTTTTGAATTTCGATTCAACTAGTCGGGATTAACGAAACTTACCGAAGTAACCATTTGTTTTAATTTCTCAATCCCAACCTATTCATCCCATGAAGTAAAACTGGTAATACTTCATAACTAACACCACAGTGTTATCGGTAAATTCAATTACCATTTCACGTTCAAATCTAATTAAAGATTTAACTATCGCCTGGAGCAAAACTAGTGATACTCCATTCTCGATTATTTCGGTCTACTTAAAGATTCATTAAAACTCCACTTAGTTTTAATCTGTGACGGGGTTAAAGAATCAGTGTCATTTAAAACACTGTTCACGATAAACCCAAAATCACATAACATTAATTATCGGGTTAAAGAACAAGTGTTATTTAAAACACTGTCCACGATAAACACAAAATTCAATATCAATTCAATTCCAACTAAATATTATTTAATTGGTACACTTTATTAAATCTAAATAAAAAGATTTAATCTTTTCTCAATTGGGTTCAAGAACAATGTTAATAAAGACACCATTCACGACAAACCCAAATCACATTTGATTTTAAATACAAGGCTCTGAATAGAAAATATATCGGCTTATATTCAACATCAAATTCTACGACCAACAAATATCGTATCGGAAATAACGATATATATATCTTTCAAATTTCCATAACAACATCTGTATAATCACGAAATCTAACATCGAAATAATCCAAAGACCATTTCGATTCAAATCCATTCCAATATAATTATTGGAAATTATGGTTATATTTCAAAACCATTTCAAATCCACTTTATTGATTTCAAAAATAAATGAATTATAATTCTAGTTCGAAACTAGTTCATTTCGATAAAAATCAATTTTTATCTTTTCAAATATAGAGTTTTTCATCCCGATTTTTTCCAAATCATTTCTTATGATTTTACACAAATTATTATTATTTTTAATAATTTTATCAAGGCCCGTACAGTCGATTTCCATCAATGGCCATCGAACTGCACTTACAGCGACCTTTTCCAAATTTGATTTGGACATAATTCCAAATCCAACCATTAGATTTCAAATTTCCAATATCTGTTAGAAAGCTCTTTTCGATACGAACCCAACGGTTCCAGTTTTAGGAGAATCCGACGGTTGGATCTCCCGTAATATCCGTTCGAAGTCAATGGTCGAAATTCGCGAACTGCCGCGGCGCGGCGCTTTCTATTCAGGCCATTATATTATATATATAATATATATATAATATATACTTCGTCGATTTCAATTCAAAACGTGCTTTATAAATCGTTTTAAATTCATTTTCAAAACGGTTTCAACTTCATATTCAATTTCAAATCAAAATTGAATTCTTCCTTATAAATTCGTTTTAAAATTCATTTCTATTCATTTCAAATTTAAATTCAATTAAATTCAAATTGGTTTTCTATTCAATTCAAATCAAATTTCATTTCAAAATATTCGATTTCGAAATCACTTTTCAATATTCGTTTAAAATGAATAAAATCGATATAAATATCGTTCACGTCAAAATGGCGTCAATCTAATATATTGATATTTTCAAATACTCCATTACGAATATTTCTATTTCAAATATTTCTATTTCAAATATTCTATTTCAAATATTTCTATTTCAAATATTCTATTTCGAATATTCTATTTGAAATATTTCTATTTTAAAACTGGAATGAGGCCCAATCAATTACCATATAATGTTAATTATATGGATTTTCTACAACACATGTATATATCAACAACGATGAATAATCAACCATCATCCAAAGTGCATTCTACACTGTATAAGCATCAAATATAAATATTCAACGCTTATAACAGCCTGTCAATCAATCGATCGACATACAACTAAACAATCGGGGTTAGTGTACGTCAAATATCATCCCAATACCCGTGTGGGGTTTCAAGCAATCAAACACAGATTTTTATTTGTGCAGTTGGGCGATGTGTAAAATTTATCGTCCCAATCAATGTCCTTCAAATAGGTGTACTGTAACACCCCGCCTCCGCCAGGGTGACTCTTGCAAGCACTCTGACTTTGGAGGGGCGTTTGAATCAGGTAAACATGCATAATGATATATCAAGGCAGAACAAGAACATATGTATGTAATCAGAGTAAATAACACAGATAAAACAGCGGAAAATTTTCAAACCATTTCAAATCAAGTCTTAGTACAACATCATGTCAATTTTCCAAATAAAATAAGTCTAGTCCATAAACAACATCATCTGAAAACTGAAAAGAAAAACATAAGTAGCTATCCCCAAAGCAGAAAAACCATAGCGAGCTCAAGTCCAAAGCATACATGAGCTATCCAAGAAAGCTGGTAGGATCAAAGCTAAGCTCCTGTATTCCCTCCCTGAGAACCTGGGGGGGGGGGGGGGAACGGAAGAAAAGAGGCGAAAGAAAACAGGTCAGTCAAAAAGACTGAGTAAGCCCTACTACAATCAATGTAAACTGATAAAGTTAACTGTCATGAGCAGCAAGTATGAACATAAGGATAATGACATGATGATTAACTATCAAGGTAAATAAAGGTGTCATCGCATAATCAGGATTAAGGTTTTGCACCACGGGTGTACTAGCAAACTAACACGACTTGATTAAACAAGTATTGATCCCACGGCCCAAGCTTTGGCCCAATAACATGAAGTGATCCTCCTACGAGGCCCATGAAGTGACCCTACCACTAGGTCCATGAAGTGACCCTACCACGAGGTCCATGAAGTGACCCTACCACGAGGTCCAACCCAACGGTCTAGTCGATCGGCTCCCTAAGCCTAACTCGTCACGTGTTGGTGTCAATACGGCCCAAACATGAATGTAGTCGAACTGTGCCGGGTCCACCCATCGGGTGTATCAAGCCCTAGGGTGTCAACCCCTGGACACCATAAACATGAGTGCACAGTCTCGATCTACCGGTACCCGTGCTTGATTTCTCCGGCTACGGACTATGTGCATGACCAGAGTCCGCCCAGAACTACACCGGCGTACCACTCGGCCGTCGCTTTTGGTCGCTTACCTCCAGCCCAGTAATCGTGCCCCCTCCCTAGCCTAGTCCCTAGGGCCTTGATGATACAAACTTGGGATTACTGCGGAGTGGACCCCCCCATTACTAGGAATTCTCTAGTGGGTTAAGTATGGCTTAACCACTTCACTAATCATGGATTAACTTGGTTAAGTGTAACGGTGAGTTCACGACTTAACCCCGATAAACCAACCGAGCCCAAATTGGTTAAGTATTAAATGGTCCATGACTTAACCCTAATCATGAGGCATTAATTAATTAATGCGCCTTAACCTCTCACATTAGACTTTGTTGTGGTTACTAGTTAAGCCGGGCGGGTCCGGGTAGCTTTACACCACAACTTGGTCTAACCTCAGGTCCAAGGTACAACATAACCAACTTCTCACATTAGGTCCTATTGTTTGTAGCAACTAGTTAAGCCGGTCGGTTCCGGGTAGGTTTACGCTACAAACTCAACCCAACCTCGAGTTGGCCACACTTATCTTTTCTAAGTGTCATGTCCATCTCATTACAAGTTTTCAAGCAATTGGGTAGACCTAACTTAATAGGTAAATTCCCAATGGGTAGACCTAACTTAATAGGTAAATTCACAAGCTCATGTTTTTATGTCTTTTAAGTTTACCCAACCCCAAACGCAATCCCATCGCTTACATATCGCAATAGCGCATAAAGGATAGAAAGAGGGAACTTGGCATAATCATGACATAAAAGTGTTAGAGCCACAAGTTCAACATGGTGGCATATGAAAGGTTCATGTGTTCATACAATTGCATATTACATTTTTAGGCCCAAAAGCATGCATAACATGTTAACATGAACCACATGACCATCCCAAACTTGCATAAGCATACTTGCATAAACATATGAACAAACTTGCATAACATATGTCAACTTGCATATCATACTTGCATAAACAAACTTGCATATCTTATGGCAACATGCATATCATACTTGCATAAACAACATACATAACTTATGGCAACTTGCATATCATACTTGCATAAACAAACTTGCATAACTTATGGCAATTTGCATATCATACTTGCATAAACAAACTTGCATAACTTATGACAACTTGCATATCATACATTTAACTTTAAAAGTTCAAGTATGAAAGGAATAGGGCTTACAATGCTTTTGCGAACTCAAATGAGTATAGCAAATGTAAGAAACCCCTTATGCAACAAAATAAAACCCCAAAAATGCAAGAAAACTTGATCAAGACTCCTCCTTTATGATTCCAATAGAGAAACAAGACTTTAATGCAAGCTAAAGAGGATCATACAAGCCTAAATACACTTGTATGCATGGAAATCTCTTAGAAATTTGTTTAGGAATTGTATGAAGAGAGTGGAGGCCATGAGAGGATTGATTTTGCCATAGTTTAGTTGCTAGGATGAATAATGATGATTTAGGGTAGGTTAGGGTCTTATTTATAGATTAGGCTAGTGATTTAGACCATAGGATTAACCCTTAGTTGAATTAGGTCCATCGGATTTCGGAATTCTCCAGAACCAAGCCACACAACCAAGCCCAGATCAGAAATGGTGCGCCAGGCAAAACTGCCCGGCCACTCCGTGTCGACAGGGCTGTCGATAGGGCAGTCGACACCCTTAGACCCCTGTCGACATGCCTGTCGACTTGGGGGTCTTGGCGGGAGTTTTCCCGCCTGACGCCAGTTGTGCCCTAACCCTTGTTTTTAACTTATTTTAAATCTGTTTTTACTTAGGAATTTTCTGAAAACTTCGTCGGGCCATAATCGGGTCATACGGACTCCGATTTTCGAAAACTCGGACTCTATTTCGCGTATTTTTCCGAGACGAACGCAATGGCATAGCCCGTTTCCATTGATTCAGATTTTAGAATTAAATTCTGCCTCGATTTATTTTATAATAGGTTATTGAAAATACGGGTTGTTACATTCTCCCCTCCTTAAAGGATTTCGTCCCCGAAATCTTCAAGTTAGGAAGAACGTATCCTACCATCCAATCATCCATCTACTCAAAGCATCATCCACGAGCAATCATTGTCCTTACAAGATTCTAAATGCTGGATGAACATATGCAGAGGTGTGTGTATATGTACTTGTCTAATGCAAATATCATCAATGCGAATTATGTTAGTGAAATGAATCCATATGTATGCAATTCCTAACATAATGTATATCATCTATATGTGTGCACATAACATACACCCATATGCAACATCCATGTGATAACACACAATTTTCATCCATGAATAAGCATAAACACTCATGCATATGCAATATGATGAGTGTGCGAGCCGATCTAGTGCCTAATCGTGTATAATGCATCCACGAGCAACCACTTGCAAACACTTGCAACCACCAAGCATAACATGTTCCAAACACATGTTTCTTCCAAAGGGTTCCCACCTAAGGTTCTCATGACAAGATTAACAACATAAACTAGATAAATATGGATAGCAAAGAGAAAGATATGCTAATAAAGAAAAGAGATTGAGAGTGTACCCTCAAAAAGGAATGGATAAAGCCTACGCATCTTCTCCTCGGTTTCCCAAGTTGCGTCTTCTTCGGCTTCACCCCATTGAACCTTCACCAATTTGACCTCTCGATTCCTTAGCTTCTTGGCCTCCGTCCCCAAGATACGAATCGGAGCTCTCCTCAAGGTAGCCTCTTTCTCCACTTCCACATCTTCCAAAACACTTGGCTCCACAATCTCTGCTGATTCATGCAAACACTTCCGGAGATGCGAGACATGAAAAACATCGTGTACTCCGGCAAGCTTCTCGGGCAACTTCACTCTATAAGCCATCTGCCCGATCCTCTCAACAATGGGGAATGGTCCAACAAATCTCGGGGCTAACTTCCCAACGGCTCCAAATCGGACCACATTCCGTAAAGGAGAAACCTTTACGAAAACCATATCCCCAATATCGAACTCCAAATCGGATCTTCACTTATCAACATAGGATTTCTGTCGGTCTTGGGCCGCTTTCATTCGTCTCCGAATCAACTCGATCTTCTCGGATGTATCTCTGATCATATCAGGCCCAAGTATGAGCTTATCTGTTGTCTCCCACCAACATGTAGGCGACTTGCACGGCCTCCCATATAAAGCTTCAAATGGTGCCATCCCTATGCTTTCCTGATAACTGTTATTATATGCAAACTCAACAAGAGGAAGATGGTCTTCCCAAGTACCACCAAAGTCCAGAATACAAAGCCTCAATAGATCCTCGAGTACTCTATTCACCCTCTCGGTTTGACCGTCCGTCTGTGGGTGATAAGCAGTACTTAGATTCAACCTCGTGCCCATAGCCTCTTGCAAGCTATTCCAGAACTGACTAGTAAAGATTGGGTCACGGTCACTGACAATACTAGAAGGGACTCCATGAAGTCTCACAATCTCACGAAGATATACGGACGCTAGCCAAGATGCGGTCCTCTTGCTTTTCACCGGAATGAAATGAGCACTCTTCGTAAGTCTATCTACTATAACCCAAATTCTCGTATTCCCTTTCCTTGACCTTGGAAGCCCATCAATAAAGTCCATGGAGATACTCTCCCACTTCCAAAGTGGAACGTCTAGAGGATGCAATAGCCCACCGGGCTTCTTTGACTCAGCTTTAACTTGCTGGCAAATGATACATCTAGAGACAAACTCCGCCACATCCTTCTTCATCCCAGGCCAAAAGAAAATACGCTTCATATCTTTGTACATCTTATCTCCGCCTGGATGTATAGTCAACTTAGAGCGATGCGCTTCCTCCAGAACTTTTCTTACTAAGTCTTCCACCATGGGAACACATAACCTTCCATCTCTCCTCAGCCAACCCTTGTCATCAATAGAATATCGAGCGAGATGACTAGACGTCTCTCCTCGAATCAGCTTGTCCATAATCTCAACTATTTGAGGGTCTTCTCTCTGCGAAGCCCCAACTTGATCAAGAAGGGTAGGCCTGAGTTCCAGAGATGCTAAAGAACCGGTCATCGACTCAACCGCCAAAGAGAAATCAAAGGTTGCCACATACTCTAAATTCTTCATCTCAACGAATAGAGGACTTAGGGTCAACCTTCTTCTACTCAATGCATCAGCTACCACATTCCCCTTGCCAGGGGTATAAGCTATCTCAAAATCATAGGATGCCAAGAATTCCATCCATCTTTGCTGCCTCAGATTCAGATCCTTCTGAGAAAAGAGATACTTCAATGACTTGTGATCGGTATAAAGCTCAAATCTTTCTCCTAGAAGATAATGGCACCAAGCCTTGAGTGGATATACTATTGCTGCCAACTCTAAGTCACGAGTGGGATAATTCTTCTCATGCACTTTGAGTTGCCTACCGCCGAAGCATATCACCCTTCCTTCTTGCATCAGAACAGCTCCCAACCCCGTGCCACACGCATCGGTGTATACTGTAAATAACTTCCCTCCATCGGGCAAAGCTAGAATGGGTGCTGATGTGAGTGCTTTCTTGAGCTTCTGAAAAGCAAGCTCGCACTCTAAGCTCCAAGCAAAAACTGAATTCTTCTTTGTCAATTTAGTGAGAGGAGCAGAAATCTTCGCGAAGTCCTTGATGAACTTCCGGTAAAAACCCGCAAGACCTAGAAAACTTCTCACCTCGGTTGCATTCCTTGGAGTCTTCCAATCCTGAACTGCAACCACCTTAGCGGGATCCACCGCTAAGCCTTGCTTGGATACGATATGCCCAAGGAATCTAACTTCCCTTCTCCAAAAGTGACACTTGGAGAACTTGGCCTTCAACTGATGCGCTCTAAGCGTATCCATCACCTCCCCGAGGTGCCTTGCATGCTTTTCCTCATCCTTAGAGAAGACCAAAATATCATCCACGAAGACCACGACAAACTTGTTCAAGAACTCTCTGAACACCCTACTCATCAAGTCCACGAAATATGCGGGTGCATTAGTCAAGCCGAATGGCATGACAAGCCACTCAAAGAATCCGTCTGGAGTTCTGAACGCAGTCTTGTCTATACTATCCTCAGCTACCCTGAGCTGATGGAATCCAGTAGCAAGATCAAGCTGAGAGAAAACAGAAGCACCGACAAGTTGGTCAAAGAGATCATCGATCCTCGGTAACGGGTGTCTGTTCTTCTTAGTCAGCTTATTCAACTCTCGATAGTCAACACATAGTCGGAGAGAACCATCCGCCTTGGTAGCAAATACCACAGGCGCTCCCCACTCAGATATACTTCGTCTAATGAAGTTCTTTTCAAGCAACTCTTTCACTTGCTTGCTCAGCTCCCGCCTTTCACGCGGAGCCATGTGCCGAACGGGCAAAGAAACAGGCTTTGCATTATCCACCAGATAAATGCGGAAATCAATCTCTTGCTTAGGGGGCAATCCCCTAACTTCATCAAAAACATCCGGATACTCTCGAACCACTCTCACAGACTGAAGAGTCTCCACTGACGAGTCGAGTGATTCAAGATAGCACAACATGACGGGACCTCTCGGATCACATGAAATCTCTAGGGTGTTTCCGAGGCGAGTCATGAGCCTCACAACCCTATGCTCACAATCAAGAATGGCTCCATATCTGGACAGCCAATCCATGCCCAATATCAATCCGTATCCCCTGAAACCAAGAACATAAGCACTGCACAAGAACTCTACACTCAGTATAGAGATCCTCAAATCCCCACATATCATAGACAAATGGGCGGAACCCCCAATAGGATTTGAGACACAAACGGGATCCTCTACCAAGCTAGTACTAAGGTGCAAACTATCAACAAGATCAAATGAGATAAAACTATGCGATGCACCAGAATCAAACAAGGTACGAACTGGAAAATCAGAAATATATACAAGGCTCTCAACAGAAATACTACCTCAATCGGGAACTGGAGCGGTAGCGAGAGCATGAACTTGCCCTCCTGCGGGTCCAGCACGCTGAGTCTGACCCTGGCCTTGCCCCTGTTTCTTTGGGCAATCCTTGCTGAAATGTCCAGTCTTCCCACATAAAAAGCATTCACCATTATTCCTTTTCCTCTTCTTACAATCCTTGACAAGATGCCCAACTGAACCGCAATAATGGCATTTCTCCTTGTTGTTCTTGCCCTTGTTGTTGTTCCCCTTGTTGCCTTGACCCTTGTTCTTGCTTTGATTGCCTTGACTGCTTTGACCACTAGTACTACCCTGATTTCCCTTTCCCTGGGAATCAGTCTTCTTGACTTGAGTATCATTCTTCTTGACATCTCCCTGAAGTAACGCCATATCAACCAAGCTCTCAAACGTGGCCCCATGAGGAATATGTGACATGGCCAATCCCTGCAACGGCTCATTTAATCCCCTAGCAAAACGAAGGGCCTTCTTCTGGGGAGTATTCACCATATCCAAGCCAAAACGAGCCAACTGATTAAACTTGTTCACATATTCTTTGACAGACATATCTCCTTGCTTCAAAGTTATGAATCTCTCCATCTGCAAATTCTCCTCAGCGGAAGATAGAAACTTAAGCATGAATCTTGCCCTGAGATCGGCCCAAATCTCAACAGGCCTAGTACCATTGGTGACCTCCCACCATTAAGCGGCTTCATCCTTCATAAGCCAAACCGCCAACAAGATCTTCCTCTGATCATCTATCCCAAAGATAGCAAATAAATCCTCGGTCTCTTTCAACCAATTTCTGGCCTCCACAAAAGTCTCAGTGCCTTGAAAGTTTTTGCCACCCATTGCTTTGAAATCCTTGCAAATCTTGGCAAAGTCAGCCTGAGGATGCTGAGGGGGAGGAGGAAGAGGAACCTCAGCAACAGGAGGAGGAGGAACATTAGCAACGGGAGGAGGAATATTAACTACCGGAGGAGGAGGAGGAGGGACATCTGCGGGGCCGACTTCGGTCGCCCTAGCCTCCAAGAGTCTCCTATACCAAACAGGCACGTGCACTCCCTCCGGAATAACCAAGTTATCAGCCATACTGAAAAAGAAAAAGACAGATTCAGAATGGAGAAAACGAAGGGATTTTGCTAATGGTTTTTTGGGGAATAGCCTTTTAAAATAAACTAGACTTTTCTTTGGAAAATACTTTATACTTGGTTTTGAAAATAGTTTTCAAAAAGTTTTCTTAAAACCTTTTTGTTCCTTCTCGTAAACCATATGCTCTGATACCAAATTGTAACACCCCGCCTCCGCCAGGGTGACTCTTGCAAGCGCTCTGACTTTGGAGGGGCGTTTGAATCAGGTAAACATGCATAATGATATATCAAGGCTGAACAAGAACATATGTATGTAATCAGAGTAAATAACATAGATAAAACAGCGGAAAATTTTCAAACCATTTCAAATCAAGTCTTAGTACAACATCATGTCAATTTTACAAATAAAATAAGTCTAGTACATAAACAACATCATCTGAAAACTGAAAAGAAAAACATAAGTAGCTATCCCCAAAGCAGAAAAACCATAGCGAGCTCAAGTCCAAAGCATACATGAGCTATCCAAGAAAGCAGGTAGGATCCAAGCTAAGCACCTGTATTCCCTCCCTGAGAACCTGGGGGGGGGGGAAACGGAAGAAAAGAGGCGAAAGAAAACAGGTCAGTCAAAAAGACTGAGTAAGCCCTACTACAATCAATGTAAACTGATAAAGTTAACTGTCATGAGCAGCAAGTATGAACATAAGGATAATGACATGATGATTAACTATCAAGGTAGATAAAGGTGTCATCGCATAATCAGGATTAAGGTTTTGCACCACGGGTGTACTAGCAAACTAACATGACTTGATTAAACAAGTATTGATCCCACGGCCCAAGCTTTGGCCCAATAACATGAAGTGATCCTCCTACGAGGCCCATGAAGTGACCCTACCACTAGGTCCATGAAGTGACCCTACCACGAGGTCCATGAAGTGACCCTACCACGAGGTCCAACCCAACGGTCTAGTCGATCGGCTCCCTAAGCCTAACTCGTCACGTGTTGGTGTCAATACGGCCCAAACATGAATGTAGTCGAACTGTGCCGGGTCCACCCATCGGGTGTATCAAGCCCTAGGGTGTCAACCCCTGGACACCATAAACATGAGTGCACAGTCTCGATCTACCGGTACCCGTGCTTGATTTCTCCGGCTACGGACTATGTGCATGACCAGAGTCCGCCCAGAACTACACCGGCGTACCACTCGGCCGTCGCTTTTGGTCGCTTACCTCCAGCCCAGTAATCGTGCCCCCTCCCTAGCCTAGTCCCTAGGGCCTTGATGATACAAACTTGGGATTACTGCGGAGTGGACCCCCCCATTACTAGGAATTCTCTAGTAGGTTAAGTATGGCTTAACCACTTCACTAATCATGGATTAACTTGGTTAAGTGTAACGGTGAGTTCACGACTTAACCCCGATAAACCAACCGAGCCCAAATTGGTTAAGTATTAAATGGTCCATGACTTAACCCTAATCATGAGGCATTAATTAATTAATGCGCCTTAACCTCTCACATTAGACTTTGTTGTGGTTACTAGTTAAGCCGGGCGGGTCCGGGTAGCTTTACACCACAACTTGGTCTAACCTCAGGTCCAAGGTACAACATAACCAACTTCTCACATTAGGTCCTATTGTTTGTAGCAACTAGTTAAGCCGGTCGGTTCCGGGTAGGTTTACGCTACAAACTCAACCCAACCTCGAGTTGGCCACACTTATCTTTTCTAAGTGTCATGTCCATCTCATTACAAGTTTTCAAGCAATTGGGTAGACCTAACTTAATAGGTAAATTCCCAATGGGTAGACCTAACTTAATAGGTAAATTCCCAAGCTCATGTTTTTATGTCTTTTAAGTTTACCCAACCCCAAACGCAATCCCATCGCTTACATATCGCAATAGCGCATAAAGGATAGAAAGAGGGAACTTGGCATAATCATGACATAAAAGTGTTAGAGCCACAAGTTCAACATGGTGGCATATGAAAGGTTCATGTGTTCATACACTTGCATATTACATTTTTAGGCCCAAAAGCATGCATAACATGTTAACATGAACCACATGACCATCCCAAACTTGCATAAGCATACTTGCATAAACATATGACAACTTGCATATCATACTTGCATAAACAAACTTGCATAACATATGTCAACTTGCATATCATACTTGCATAAACAAACTTGCATATCTTATGGCAACTTGCATATCATACTTGCATAAACAAACATGCATAACTTATGGCAACTTGCATATCATACTTGCATAAACAAACTTGCATAACTTATTGCAATTTGCATATCATACTTGCATAAACAAACTTGCATAACTTATGACAACTTGCATATCATACATTTAACTTTAAAAGTTCAAGTATGAAAGGAATAGGGCTTACAATGCTTTTGCGAACTCAAATGAGTATAGCAAATGTAAGAAACCCCTTATGCAACAAATTAAAACCCCAAAAATGCAAGAAAACTTGATCAAGACTCCTCCTTTATGATTCCAATAGAGAAACAAGACTTTAATGCAAGCTAAAGAGGATCATACAAGCCTAAATACACTTGTATGCATGGAAATCTCTTAGAAATTTGTTTAGGAATTGTATGAAGAGAGTGGAGGCCATGAGAGGATTGATTTTGCCATAGTTTAGTTGCTAGGATGAATAATGATGATTTAGGGTAGGTTAGGGTCTTATTTATAGATTAGGCTAGTGATTTAGACCATAGGATTAACCCTTAGTTGAATTAGGTCCATCAGATTTCGGAATTCTCCAGAACCAAGCCACACAACCAAGCCCAGATCAGAAATGGTGCGCCAGGCAAAACTGCCCGGCCACCCCGTGTCGACAGGGCTGTCGACAGGGCAGTCGACACCCTTAGACCCCTGTCGACATGCCTGTCGACTTGGGGGTCTTGGCGGGAGTTTTCCCGCCTGACGCCAGTTGTGCCCTAACCCCTGTTTTTAACTTATTTTAAATCTGTTTTTACTTAGGAATTTTCTGAAAACTTCGTCGAGCCTTAATCGGGTCATACGGACTCCGATTTTCAAAAACTCAGACTCTATTTCGCGTATTTTTCCGAGACGAACGCAATGGCATAGCCCGTTTCCCTTGATTCAGATTTTAGAATTAAATTCTGCCTCGATTTATGTTATAACAGGTTATTGAAAATACGGGTTGTTACATGTACATAAACAAACCGTCCGGTTTGTAAATGAATATTTATTTATTCACATTCACGTTAAAAATTATATTTTTAATGATCAAAATATTTTATTCAACCTATGAATATTCTATTCGGTTCATTTATTAAATAAAATGTTATCTTTATTTTTCTAACTTATTTTTAGAAAATTTCGGCGGCATAACGACATGATACTAGAAACGGGACAAGGCCTAGCCTTATCCCCTGTAACACCCTACCTCCGCCAGGGTGGCTCTTGCAAGCACTCTGACTTTGAAGGGGCATTTGAATCAGGTAAACATGCATAATGATATATCAAGGAAGAACAAGAACATATGTATATATGTAAACAGAGTAAATAACATAGATAAAACAGCGGAAGATTTCAAACCATTTCAAAACAAGTCTGGTACAACATAATGTCAACTTTCCAAATACACAAGTCTAGATAAAAACAACATTACTGAAAAACTGAAATACATAAGTACTATCCCCAAAATAAGTGATAACCATAGCTAGCTTCATGTCAAGACCATACGTGAGCTAAAATCCCACAAGCAAGTGATCAGGAATCCAAGCTAAGCTCCAATATTCCCTCCCTGAGAACCTGGGGGGGGGGGGGGGGAACGGAAGAAAAGAGGCGAAAGAAAACAGGTCAGTCAAAAAGACTGAGTAAGCCCTACTACAATCAATGTAAACTGATAAAGTTAACTGGCATGATGAAAGCTGAAATGAACATATGGATAACTACATACTGGCATGATGATTAACTAACAAGGTAGATAAAGGTGTCATCGCATAATCAGGTTTAAGGTTTTTGCACCACAGGTGTACTAGCAAACAAACATGACTTGAATAAACAAGTATTGATCCCTTGGCCCAAGCTTTGGCCCAATAACATGAAGTGACCCTAATACGCGGTCCAACCAAACGGTCTAGTCGATCGGCTCCCTATAAGCCTAACTCGTCACGTGTTGGTGTCAATGCGGCCCAAACATAATTGTAGTCATACTGTGCAGGGTCTCCCGTCGGGTGTATCAAGCCCTAGGGTGGCAACCCCTGGACACCATAAACATAAGTGCACAGTCTCGATCTACTGGTACCCGTGCATGCTTTCCCCGGCTTCGGACTATGTGCACGACCATGGTCCGCCCGGAACTACACCGACGTACCACTCTGCCGTCGTTTTTGGTCACTTACCTCCAGTCCAGTAATCGTGCTCCCTCCCTAGCCTAGACCCTAGGGCCTTAATGATACAAACTTGGGATTACTGCTGGAGTGGACCCCCATTGCTAGGATTTTTCTAGTGGGTTAAGTACGGTTTAACCCTCTTGCTAATCATGGATTAACTTGGTTAAGTGTAACGATGAGTTCACGACTTAACCCCGATTAATCTACCAAGCCCAAATTGGTTAAGTATTAAGTGAACCATGACTTAACCCTAATCATGAGGCATTAATTAATTTAATGCTCCTTAACCTCTCACATTAGACTTTGTTGCGGTTACTAGTTAAGCCGGTCGGTTCCGGGTAGCTTTACACCACAACTTGGTCTAACCTCGGGTTCAAGGTACAACATGACCAACTTCTCACATTGGGTCCTATTGTTTGTAGCAACTAGTTAAGCCGATCGGTTCCGGGTAGGTTTACGCTACAAACTCAACCCAACCTCGAGTTGGTCACACTTATCTTTTCTAAGTGTCATGTCCATCATGTTTCCAAAACATGTTACAAGTTTTCAAGCATTTGGGTAGACCTAACTTAATAGGTAAATTCCCAAAGGGTAGACCTAATTTAATAGGTAAATTCCCAAGCTTATGTTTTTATGTCTTTTAAGTTTACCCAACCCCAAACGCAATCCCATCGCTTACATATCGCAATAGCGCATAAAGGATAGAAAGAGGGAACTTGGCATAATCATGACATAAAGGTGTTGAAGCCACAAGTTTAACATGGTGGCATATGAAATGTACATATGTTCATATACTTGCATATTACATTTTAGGCTTCAAAAGCATGCATAAAGCCAAACTTAGCATATTGGTGATACATGGTGATAAATGTCATGTAGAGATGGCCATAAGTTCGCATTTAGCCTCACATGCAAGTTATTATAAGAGATATGATAATCTACATGTTGCCAAAATGCAACCTTTAGCATAAAGCTTGAAGCTTTAGGCTCATAAACCCAAGATAAGCTTGCATAACATGATAACATGAGTAAGATGATCAACCCAAACTTGCATACATAACATGGCAACTTGCATATCATAACATAGCAAACTTGCATAACATGATAAACTTGCATATTACATCATAGTAAACTTGCATAACATATCATGATAAACTTGCATATCATATCATAGCATACTTGCATAACATGATAAACTTGCATATCATATCATAATGATCAAACACAACTTGCATCATTCATTAACTTTAGAGTTTAAGTATGAAAGTAGAAAAGGGCTTACAATGCTTATGAAGACACAAAAATATGACAAAGCCCTTATGCAACCAATTAAACCCAAAATGCAAGCTTCAATAGAAAAACCCTTAAGCCAAAATGATCAAAACCCTTGCTTTATGATGCAAATATAGAAACTTGACTTGAATGCAAGCTAATGATGCTCATACAAGCTTGAAAACACTTGTACGCATGGAAAATCTCATAGAAATTTATTTAGGAATTTTATGAAGAGAGTGGAGGCCATGAGAGGATTGATTTTGCCATAGTTTAGTTGTATGAATGAATAATGATGATTTAGGGTTAGGTTAGGGCCTTATTTATAGAGATTAGGACTAGTTTTAGCCTTAGGATTAAACCCTAGTTCCAATCTCATCCCTTAAAACCGAATCTGGCCCCCAAACTCAATACAAACCCAAAATGGTGCACCAGGCAAAACTGCCCGGCTGGACCAAGTCGACAGCCAAGTCGACAGGGCTGTCGACTTGGGTACTCTGGCGGGAATTTTCCCGCCTGGCCCAATCTGACCTAATTTTTCAAATTCAAACTTGAATTTGAAATCATTTTTTACTTTGAAATTTTCTGAAAACTTCGTTGGCATAGCCCGTTTCCCTTGATTCAGATTTTAGAATTAAATTCTGCCACGATTTATGTTATAACAGGTTATTGCAAATATGGGTTGTTACATCCCCGGTCTAGTAAAGGCCCACGCCATTCACACATCAATCAAATCAATTTCATTTCACCCAACTATTCAATTCAAACCAAATAATCTAACCAACCACACAACCAAACAATTTAACAAACAAGCCATCCATGGTCTGTGGATGACGGGTGTCGGGTGCTACTAAACACCGTCTGCATCCTAGTATATATATAACTAGAAAAAGAAATTGAAGAGTGAGAAGTTCTCACAGAATAGCTAAATCCATCGCCACGACTCTTCTTATGTAGGAAATCTTCGTCGTGTTCGCCTCTTTTCACTTTCGCCGTCTGAATTCACTACATATATAAAAATCAAATTTTTACTTTGCTATTTAATATATAAAAATCAAATTTTTGTGTTATTAAAATATAATCTTTATATTTTCTAAAAATCTAGCCTTTACACCTAGTCTATACACAATTTAGAACTGAAAATAAAAAATTGAATTCAGATTTATAATAAAACTCAATAAAAATAAATTAAAACTCACGGTTTTAGATGGTGGAGGGTCACGGTCGGAGTCTGGTGGGGCGGAGCTGCGTCGCGGTTGAGGGGTGGTGGCACAGTGGTCTCGGCCGTGGCGGTGGAGCGGTGGGCGTCGTCGGCTTCAGGGGGGTCGCGGGTTCATTTGGGTTAGAAGGGGGGAGAGAGCGACGGGAAGGAGAGGGAGGGGGTTGCCACGGCGGTGGCGCACGCTGGCGGAGGGTGGACGAAAGCGCGAACGGCGAGATCGAGGGGGGGCGACGGAGCGATTTAGGGATTTGTTTTTTTTTTCTAATCGGGTTTTACTGATTTGAATTGGGGGGGGGGTTGACCTGGTAGGGAGAAAGGGAGGAGAGGTTTGAAGGAAATATATTTTTTTATCTAATTAATTTCAAAAAGTAACTTTTAATTCCAACCTCGAAATCGATCCCACCGACTGTCGTCCATAGCGTTTTACCCCCATTCCGAACACAATGGGATATGTATCGTAGTCTGATTCGATCATTTCAATCAGTTTTCTTTAAATTTATATTTAAATCACTATATTGAATTTTAAACGTACATTTCAAATTACCGGGGTCACATACTAACTCTAAAAATTCCCGAAAAATATTTTCTAGCTTCGTATCGATGATACGGTCCTAACAAAACTAGTTTCGTCAAATTCTGAGACCGTTTGAAAAATGGCCAATTTCTAGTCGATTAAAATCAACTGAAACCGGTCAAACGCGTTTTCCTTCGCCACGCTCACATACTGATTCGAAAAATTATGAAATTTAAAACCCAGCAATAATTTTACATTGCGGATCCAACAAAAGTGGTTTCGTCGAAATCCGAGGTCGTTTGCAAAATTCCCATTTTTAAGGGCCTGAATTCCATAGCGACTATTCAGAATTTTCAACTAGACATATCTTTTGATTCCCGCTATGAAATTTCGATTTTTCGAATTCGGTGGAAAGATATTCTCAAATAGATCCTATTATTTTTGGTTTCACTAAAATCCGGGTTGTTTTGCACCCGGTACATTCAATTGAAGTTTGAAATCGAATTATCGAACTACCGCGCCATTTTCAATTCTATTTATAATTATATATAATTATTTATATTCTAACGATGACGTATATAATATATACGTTCGATTTATATTCAAAATAAATTTCTCGTCGATATTATTTAAAATATTTCATTTTAAATAATCAAAATTCGCTAAAATTGCCAAAATAAAATTTTTAAACTGGCCCAGATTTTCGGGTTGTTACAATCTCCCCCACTTAAAACTTTTCGTCCCCGAAAAGGAACAAAGTCGAAAGTGGTTTGATCATTCAACTCTACGTTCGATCTGGCTTACATTCTCCAACTTTTCAGTTTCTGAGAATTTTCAAATTCTTCAAAAATTTGGCTAACACCCTAAATTTTCGAAAAATTTCGCCATAACCTCCCCTGCATCGGGAGCTACGGGAAAATCCCGAAATTGCCATATAGGCCTTCTGATCACAAAAAGAAAAAGAAAAAGCCAAGCAGCTAGCCAATAGGCTCATAAAATCATCATCACCCAACAAAACAGTGAATTATGTAGTAAACATGTACCTATTTGTCGGGCAAACAAATTTTATTCTTTGGCTCTAGCCTCCTTGCTATGACCTATTCAATGTAAGTATATGTACATGCAAGCAAATACGACTAATTTTCGATACAATTCAATATTGGGTACAATTTGACCAAATGGTTTAAATTTATCAAACAAATAAACAAACAACACAAACATCAATCAATTAGTGAATTAGAGTTTCAAATTCACAATTTGATATATATACAAAAATCATGTTTTTGATGCCAAATCACAACAATGTATTCTAGCTTTATTTTGGTTCTCACACTAGTCTAATGGAAATATATAGAAATCACACATTCGAAACACGAATATAAATACTGATGATGTGGCCACATCATCAGAATTATCCCCGGGTGTCTAGAATGTGACTCTATATCTATCCAGTATATTAAAACTTCGAATATACGTTTGCAAGGCGTATATGCAAATTCTTTATATACTGGACTGTCCAAATCAATACAAATAAATAATCAAATACGAATATTTGTTTTAGATTTTCAAAAATAAATTTGTTTTTACTTTAAAAATATACTCTTCACACTCGTTCTAGGATACTACTGATCCCATCTCTAACGAGTCACTCTCATTGGATATTACTAATCCAATATCTGATGAATTCTTTCGTTCGGTTCTAATGTGTCTTGTTCTCTAGCTTTGTAAACCAAAGCTCTGATACCACGATGAAATGACCCGAACTTCCCGGGTCTCCGAAGAGAAGAGAAAGAACGAATTGTTTTGAGAACATGACAAATCAGAACGCAGACGGAAGAACATTTCATTGTATATTACAACAATGCATCAGATTACAAGAATATACAGAGTATAAATGAATATTACACAGAAATATCAGAGATTTAAATTACATTTAAAAACATAGCAGCGGAAAATAATACAATACACAACTAGAAGAGATACACGGATACAAAGCTTTCCGGATATCATTCCAGCTGTAAACCAGGATCCTGTGAATATAAATCTACAAAACCAAAACTACTAGCTGCCCGTGTCAAAATAAGGGCACCCAGAGTTTATGTTAAAACAATAAACTCCAGGTCAGTCATGGGACTGGTGTGAGAACTAAAACAGTTATTCTTTATTTTTAAAGTTAGGTAAATCAAGGGACCACGCCGTATAACACGGAACGGGTTTCCTCCCAAGAATACCAGTGCATAAAACAACAACGTAATGCTAAATAAAGAAAAATGAAGCTATTATAAGACCCAGGTCCTATCACACAATGCAACGCAAGCCGAGGGATAGGGTTTTTGCCTTATAATAGCCAAGAATGCTTGATACGTTTAAAAGAAATCATTTGATACTATTATAATTGTATAGTGTATAAAACAACTTCAAATCATAAGTATCAATCATAGACGGCATGAATGCCCCATACCACTATGTCGCCATATATAGGTTATACAATCAAAATCGCAAAGTCACGTATTTGGAAATTGGGTTTCCATCTATGAACCGTGGCAAAAGATAGTCCTCAACCGATTCGAGACGCTCTAGCCCGCCCCTCAGGATCAGATCTCGAGTGACCCTTGGATCGTCAGGGCCGGTCCACCGATGTGGATTAAAATGCCTGAACATGCGTTTCCCCGCCCTTTGGGGCGTAAATGAGCCAACGAATGACTCCATCGGACCCGGATCGTCCGATCAATCCGAGGCGCCTCGCAACAGCAACAACCACACAGGTGAAAAGTATATAAATGTCAGGGCTGGTAGGTCACTGACACCACCCTAGCTAGAAAGAAACGCATGCCCTCCCTGAGGTCCTCTCCCGTTTTTGGTTCACAACCGGGGTGCGAAACTCGTGAAGCAAACGTTACACAAAGCTATGCCACAAAGGCCGTGCTTTGATCATCACCACAAGACTTTGCTTTTCAACAGAAGCCTCGATCAATTGCCACTTAGGCATGCCACACAGGCAATTCACTCCATGCGTTTGATATCCATCAATATATAACCCCTGAGCTCGTACGTCTCAGAGAAGGGCGTTAAGCAAGAGAATAAATTCTCCGCCGCCAAACAGATATATATTTAATAGAGATCAATCACACGGACTAAAATCCAATGTCAGACACACAATCCATTTACAAGTTCGTTCTGGGTCTGAACGAAACCGGAGGCACCTTAGTACCCCGCATATCCATTGATCTCCAAGCACGTCTGGACGATCACCAACTGTTTCCATCTTCTTGGGTGTACAACACAATCAAGATCATCGGTAATCACCCAACAATGTGAAGACCTCCGGTCTTCGACCATCGTCTTCATCTTCGACTTATCGTCGTATCAGTTATTCAGAATGGGATAAACCCGGTCTTCCCGAATAACTCGCGTATATTTTAAACAAGTGTTACACAAACACAACATATGCCTCATTCCAATTTATCAGTCACTAACCGTAAATTAATCAAGAGAATAATTCCCCAAATATTAACCCCGAAGGCCGAAACCAACATCAGATCAATATCCAGGAAACCATTCTGCTTAGCTAACCGACAGTTAGTTTCTAAATTTCACATTCATAGGGAAAGGTTCCCATTAATTTTATCAAAGATAAATTCTTTAATTTATTCTTTTATCATCTTTTGAATTTCGATTCAACTAGTCGGGATTAACGAAACTTACCGAAGTAACCATTTGTTTTAATTTCCCAATCCCAACCTATTCATCCCATGAAGTAAAACTGGTAATACTTCATAACTAACACCAAAGTGTTATCGGTAAATTCAATTACCATTTCACGTTTAAATCTAAATAAAGATTTAACTATCGCCTGGAGCAAAACTGGTGATACTCCATTCTCGATTATTTCGATCTACTTAAAGATTCGTTAAAACTCCACTTAGTTTTAATCTGTGACGGGGTTAAAGAATCAGTGTCATTTAAAACACTGTTCACGATAAATCCAAAATCACATCACATTAATTATCGGGTTAAAGAACAAGTGTTATTTAAAACACTATCCACGATAAACCCAAAAATCAATATCAATTCAATTCCAATTAAATATTATTTAATTGGTACACTTTATTAAATCTAAATAAAAAGATTTAATCTTTTCTCAATTGGGTTCAAGAACAATGTTAATAAAGACACCATTCACGACAAACCCAAATCACATTTGATTTTAAATACAAGGCTCTGAATAGAAAATATATCGGCTTATATTCAACATCAAATTCTACGACCAACAAATATCGTATCGGAAATAACGATATATATATATCTTTCAAATTTCCATAACAACATCTGTATAATCACGAAATCTAACATCGAAATAATCCAAAGACCATTTCAATTCAAATCCATTCCAATATAATTATTGGAAATTATGGTTATATTTCTAAACCATTTCAAATCCACTTTATTTATTTCAAAAATAAATGAATTATAATTCTAGTTCGAAACTAGTTCATTTCGATAAAAATCAATTTTTATCTTTTCAAATATAGAGTTCTTCATCCCGATTTTTCCCAAATCATTTCTTATGATTTTACACAAATTATTATTATTTTTAATAATTTTATCAAGGCCCGTACAGTCGATTTCCATCAATGGCCATCGAACTGCACTTACAGCGACCTTTTCCAAATTTGATTTGGACATAATTCCAAATCCAACCATTTGATTTCTAATTTCCAATATCTGTTAGAAAGCTCTTTTCGATACGAACCCAACGGTTCCGGTTTTAGGAGAATCCGACGGTCGGATCTCCCGTAATATCCGTTCGAAGTCAATGGTCGAAATTCGCGAACTGCCGCTGCGCGGCGCGTTCTATTCAGGCCATTATATTATATATATAATATATATAATATATACTTCGTCGATTTCAATTCAAAACGTGCTTTATAAATCGTTTTAAATTCATTTTCAAAACGGTTTCAACTTCATATTCAATTTCAAATCAAAATTGAATTCTTCCTTATAAATTCGTTTTAAAATTCATTTCTATTCATTTCAATTTTCAATTCAATTAAATTCAAATTGGTTTTCTATTCAATTCAAATCAAATTTCATTTCAAAATATTCGATTTCAAAATCACTTTTCAATATTCGTTTAAAATGAATAAAATCGATATAAATATCGTTCACGTCAAAATGACGTCAATCTAATCAACGCGGCTTCATATATTGATATTTTCAAATACTCCATTATGAATATTTCTATTTCAAATATTTCTATTTCAAATATTCTATTTCAATTATTTCTATTTCAAATATTCTATTTCGAATATTTTATTTCAAATATTTCTATTTTAAAACTGGAATGAGGCCCAATCAATTACCATATAATGTTAATTATATGGATTTTCTACAACACATGTATATATCAACAACGATGAATAATCAACCATCATCCAAAGTGCATTCTACACTGTATAAGCATCAAATATAAATAGTCAACGCTTATAACAGCCTGTCAATCAATCGATCGACATAAAACTAAACAATCGGGATTAGCGTACGTCAAATATCATCCCAATACCCGTGTGGGGTTTCAAGCAATCAAACACAGATTTTTATTTGTGCAGTTGGGCGATGTGTAAAATTTATCGTCCCAATCAATGTCCTTCAAATAGGTGTACATAAACAAACCGTCCGGTTTGTAAATGAATATTTATTTATTCACATTCACGTTAAAAATTATATTTTTAATGATCAAACTATTTTATTCAACCTATGAATATTCTATTCGGTTCATTTATTAAATAAAATGTTATCTTTATTTTTCTAACTTATTTTTAGAAAATTTCGGCGGCATAACGGCACGGTACTAGAAACGGGACAAGGCCTAGCCTTATCCCCGGTCTAGTGAAGGCCCACGCCATTCACACATCAATCAAATCAATTTCATTTCACCCAACTATTCAATTCAAACCAAATAATCTAACCAACCACACAACCAAACAATTTAACAAACAAGCCATCCATGGTCTGTGGATGACGGGTGTCGGGTGCTACTAAACACCGTCTGCATCCTTGTATATATATAACTAGAAAAAGAAATTGAAGAGTGAGAAGTTCTCACAGAATAGCTAAATCCATCGCCACGACTCTTCTTATGTAGGAAATCTTCGTCGTGTTCGCCACTTGTCACTTTCGCCGTCTGAATTCACTACATCTATAAAAATCAAAATTTTACTTTGCTATTTAATATATAAAAATCGAATTTTTGTGTTATTAAAATATAATCTTTATATTTTCTAAAAATCTAGCCTTTACACTTAGTCTATACACAATTTAGAACTGAAAATAAAAAATTGAATTCAGATTTATAATAAAACTAAATAAAAATAAATTAAAACTCACGGTTTTAGATGGTGGAGGGTCACGGTCGGAGTCTGGTGGGGCGGAGCTGCGTCGCGGTTGAGGGGTGGCGGCACAGTGGTCTCGGCGGTGGCGGTGGAGCGGTGGGCGTCTTCGGCTTCAGGGGGGGTCGCGGGTTCATTTTGGTTAGAAGGGGGGAGAGAGCGACGGGAAGGAGAGGGAGGGGGTTGCCACGGCTGTGGCGCACGCTGGCGGAGGGTGGACGGAAGCGCGAACGGCAAGATCGAGGGGGGGCGACAAAGCGATTTAGGGATTTGTTTTTTTTTCTAATCGGGTTTTACTGATTTGAATTGGGGGGGTTGACCTGGTAGGGAGAAAGGGAGGATGGGTTTGAAGGAAATATTTTTTTTTATCTAATTAATTTCAAAAAGCAACTTTTAATTCCAACCTCGAAATCGATCCCACCGACTGTCGTCCATAGCGTTTTACCCCCATTCCGAACACAATGGGATATGTATCGTAGTCTGATTCGATCATTTCGATCAGTTTTAGTCAAATTTATATTTAAATCACTATATTGAATTTTAAACGTACATTTCAAATTACCGGGGTCACATACTAACTCTAAAAATTCCCGAAAAATATTTTCTAGCTTCGTATCGACGATACGGTCCTAACAAAACTAGTTTCGTCAAATTCTGAGACCGTTTGAAAAATGGCCAATTTCCAGTCGATTAAAATCAACTGAAACCGGTCAAACGCGTTTTCCTTCGCCACACTCACATACTGATTCGAAAAATTATGAAATTTAAAATCCAGCAATAATTTTACATTGCGGGTCCAACAAAAGTGGTTTCGTCGAAATCCGAGGTCGTTTGCAAAATTCCCATTTTTAAGGGCTTGAATTCCATAGCGACTATTCAGAATTTTCAACTGGACATATCTTTTGATTCCCGCTATGAAGTTTCGATTTTTCGGATTCGTTGGAAAGATATTCTCAAATAGATCCTATTATTTTTGGTTTCACTAAAATCCGGTTTGTTTTGCACCCGGTACATCCAATTGAAGTTTGAAATCGAATTATCGAACTACCGCGCCATTTTCGATTCTATTTATAATTATATATAATTATTTATATTCTAACGATGACGTATATAATATATACGTTCGATTTATACTCAAAATAAATTTATCGTCGATATTATTTAAAATAATTCATTTTAAATAATCAAAATTCGCTAAAATTGCCAAAATAAAATTTTTAAACTAGCCCAGATTTTCGGGTTGTTACATTAAATACAACGCTCTGAATAGAAAATATACCGGCTTATATTCAATATCAAATTCTACGACCAAAAATATCGTATTGGAAATAACGATATTAATATATCTTTCAAATTCCCATAACAATATCTGTATCATCACGAAATCCAACATTGAAATATTCTGAAGACAATTTCGATTCAAATCCATTCCAATTCAATTATTGGAACTTCTGGTTACTTTTAAAACCATTTCAAATCCAATCTATTTATTTTAAAAATAAATAGAATTATAATTCTAGTTCAAAACTAGTTCATTTTGATAAAAATCTATTTTTATCTTTTCAAATATGGAGTTTTTCATCCCAATTCTTCCCAAATCACTTCTTACGATTTCACACAAATTATTGATATTTTTTAATAATATTATCAAGGCCCGTACAGTCGATTTCCATCAACGGCCATCGAACTGCACTTACAACGACCTTTTCCAAATTTGATTTGGACATAATTCCAAATCCAACTGTTAGATTTTAGATTTATAATATTCATTGGAAAGATCTTTTCGATATGAACCCAACGGTTCCGGTTTCAGGAGAATCCGACGGTCGGATCTCCCGTAATATCCGTTCGAAGCCAATGGTCGAAATTCGCGAAATGCGGCGGCCCGGCGCGTTCTATTCAGGCCATTATATTATATATATATAGTATATATTATATTTACCTCGTTGATTTCCTTTTAAACGTATTTTATAAATCGTTTTAAATTCGTTTTCAAAACGATTTCAACTTCCTTTTCAAATTCAAATCAAAATTGAATTTTCCCTTACAAATTCGTTTTAAATTCATTTCAAATTGATTTCAATTCAAATTGATTTTTAGTTCAATTTCATTTGTTTTCAATTCAATTTGAATTTCAAATTAATTCAATTTCAATTCTAATTCATTTCTATTCGAATTTCAAATCGTTTCAGTTTATTTCGAATTTCAAATCATTTCAATTTATTTCGAACTTCAAACCATTTCAATTTATCAGATTTGAAATCACTTCCTTTTCTATATTCATTATAAAAATGAATAAAATCGATATAAATATCGTTCACGTCAAAATGGCGTCAATCTAATCAACACGGCTTCAAATATTTCTATTTCAAATATTTCTATTTCAAATATTTCTATTTCAAACATTTCTATTTCAAACTGGAATGAGGCCCAATCAATTACCATATAATGTTAATTATATGGATTTTCTACAACACATGTATAAAATAACAGCGATAAATAATCAACCATCATCCAGAGTGCACCACAAAACTGCATAAGCATTAAATACAAATAATTAACGCTTACACAGTCTGTCGACCAATCGATCGACATACAACTAAACAATCTGGATTAGTGTACGTCAAATATCATCCCAATACCCGTGTGGGGTTTCAAACAATCAAACACATATTTGATTTGTGCAGTTGGGCGATGTGTAAAATTTATCGCCCAATCAATATCAGTCAAATGTATGTATATAAACAAATCGTTCGATTTGTTTATATTAATTTATTTTAATCACACGTTAGAAAATTCTCTTTTCAACTATAAAATATTTTATTTCATTTCGCATCACATCACACAATCAACTACAAATCAAAATCAAACAAACAAGCATACAAGCCGTCCATGGTCTGTGGACGACGGGTGTCGGGTGCTACTAAACACTGTCTGCATCCTAGTATATATTTTAACTAGAACGATTAAATTAAAAGTGAGAAGTTCTCACCGAGGGTTCAACTCCACCATTCTTTATTTCTGAACGGTCTGGTTTCTGTTTCGCTTCCAGTCAGTTCCATCGCGATCTATTTCACTCTGTTCATAATAAAAATCACATTTTTATTATTTATTTTTATATATAAAAATCTTATTTTTATATTGCTACTTCTATAAAGATCTCATCTTTATCTTCACTTCATATATATAAAAATTATATTTTTAACCTTTCTGTAATATAAAAATTATATTTTTAATATCTACTTAATATAAAAATTATATTTTGATTATCTACTTTATATAAAAATTTTGCCTTTTCCTACTGTTATAAAGGTCGAATCTTTCCTTATATAAAATTTATATTTTCGCCTTACAAAAATCAAATCTCTATCTAAATAAAAATCATGCTTTTATTAACATGAAACTCTAATTTTATTTTTTTATTAACATGAAAATCATTTCTTTATAATCATACAAATCTTTACTTTATATTCAATGTTATTTATTTAAAACAAAACTGATTCTATATGATTTTATTTCAGAATTTATATGAACTACCAAAAAAAAGAATAAAACAAAAATAAATACAAACAAGGAAACTTACAGTAAAATGGAATGAAGAAGGGGGGTTTGTCTGTTGTTTGCGTCGACTGGAGGGGGTCAACGCCTGAGGGGGGAGGTCGCGGTTGGGTAGGGGAGAAGTGGTGGGGTCAGGGTGGTCTGGGTGGCATGATTTACAGAAGGGGATTGTGCTGAGTGTCAAGCGGAAGGAGGAGAGAGCCGCGAGTAGAGAGGAGGGCTAGGGGGTCGGTCGGACTGGGCGCGGCGTCGACGATCGAGGGGTGGGGCGATTCCGATGGGCTAGGGCGTGGTCAACGAGGAGGGTTTTTCTCTTTTTTTTTTATTTCATTCGAAATGAACTGATGAGGGAGGGAGAGAGAGAATGTGAGGGTAAGGGGGGGTTATTTATTATTTTATTTATATTTTTTTTTCAAAAAGTTAACTTTTTAATTCGACCTCAAAACGAGGCCCACCGCCTGCCGTCCATAGCTAATTACCCCTATCCCGAATACAATGGGATATGTATCATAAGCTGATTCGATCGTTTCGATCGGTTTTCGTCAAAATCCAAATATAACTCTATATATTGAATTTGAACGCACATTTCAATTTACAGGGGCCACATGAGGACTTTAAAAATTCCCAAAAAATATTTTCTAACTTCGTATTGACGATACGGCCCTAACAAAACCAATTTCATTGAATTCTGAGACCGTTTGAAAAATGGCCATTTTTAAGGGCCAGAATTCCATAGCGACTATTCTGAATCTTCAACTAGGCATAACTTTTTATCCCCGCTATGAAATTTTAATTTTTCGGATTCGTTGGAAAGATATTCTCAATTAGATTCAAATATTTTTGGTTTCGCTAAAATCCGGTTTATTTTGCATCCTGCACATTCATTTGAAATTTGAAATCGAATCATCGAACTACCGCGCCATTTTCAATTCCTTTTATAATTTAAAATAAATATTTATATTCTATCGACGATCTATATAAATATATACGTTCTATTTCTATCCGAAGTAAATTTCTCGTCGTTATTATTTAAAATAATCATTTTAAATAATCAAAATTCACTAAAATTGCCAAAATAAAATTTTATAAATTGGCTCGGATTTCCGGGTTATTACACGTAGCCTCAGGCCTCAACAACCGGGCAATGACAAAAATCGGGCAAGCAGCATGGCTATCTGGGTCGCTCCCATCAGGGTGTATTATCACCTATCTAGAGATTCATTTAATTACTTATTCTATTCGATGTTGTCCCTTATCGGGAAACGGTTGTTGATCCCAACCGTTGGTGATATACATTCGATACACTCAAGCGAAATGAGTGGTCGGTCATGTGTGGGTCGGGTTACAAGATGTTCTTATTGAACCCAGTGTATTCAACTCTAGAGATACACTATCGGAAGGTGGTTCCATACCTTGTCATGTTGGAAATCCAATCCCCAATAAGCGTCCTGCGGTTTTTGATTTTATACTATGTATGTAGAGCATGAGATGCAAGCGTTCCAATAGATTCTATTTATTTGATTTAGACACTATTGTAATATCACTGGATTTTTGTATCAAAGTGTTTTGGGTTATAATATGGTAAAAACCGTCCATGTTTATGTATGGGTTGGTCTTACTATTATCTTTTCTTTTGAAAGGATTTTTAAAGTTAAACAAATGGTTGGAGTTTACTCACACCAGTCCCATGACTGACCTAGAGTTTATTTTGTTTGTTTTCCCTAAACTCTTGGGTGCCCAAATTTGTACGGGCAGTCAAGTAGTCGAGATTTTACAGATTCACTTGGAAGAGCTGGAAGCAGGAGGCTTCACCAGTTAGCTATAGACTATCATATTTTCGTTGTGTATGGTGTTGTATTTGGGAACATGTGTTTATAACTGTTCCAGGAATAACTGTTGTGCTCTGATGATGGTATGCATATAAAGTTACTGATTTGTATTTCAAAAAGTTATGTTATATAATATATTTTATTCGTTCCACTGTGAGTTTGTGATCTTCATTTTCTTCTATTCTAATATTTCTTTCTTTCTATTTCTCATCCTTTAACTTCTTTCCAATAAAGATTCGTATTTCTGTGCAATTCGGGTTGGACATGTGGTATTATTAGTCAACTCAGATAGTACGGATTTGCGGGCCATTACATAAAGTTTTAACTACTTCTGATTAGTGTGTTCACGAGTCCAAATGGTTATCGCTCGAAACTCACTGTACGCATGAAATGACCTCATGCACCAGGCTGTCTTTATTCCTAATGTTTCTTTCTGAACAGCTCATCATCGTGTTTCCCTTTTATTCTTTGTTACTGCACATATAAATATATGATTTTAATTAATAAACTAATCCTTAATCAATAACTAATTAATTATTTTAAAGTTACTGTTAACAACCATTAGTCTTCAAATGACAGTCCAGTTATGATCCTCCTAGTAGGAAATTCCCCATGCAAGCTTCCTGCATCAAATTAGCCCATTCACCAATTTAAAATTAGTTCCTTTATTGACAATTTCTTTATTTCAACACTAATTACGGTTTTTACAAAGTAAAGGATGACAGTATTACTTTCTCTTGTTCCCATTATTTGCTTTGCGCGTTGCTTCCTTTTGTTTTACGTTGGTCCCTTCCAATTATTTTGATCCTGTTCCATTCAATAAAAGACTTAATTAGTTTTCTAAAAACTATTTACTTATTAAATTAATGATGTACTTAGAACGTGATCCATCCCTTGTCTGCCATTCTCTTCGAACTGAACCTCTTGAAGCACCGAAAGCTCCCATCCACGCTGATAAAGCCACCGCCGCACTACCTGGAAGATCGGAGGTTTAGCAAGGCTTGGCCAACTGAGCGGCTCCTCTCCCTCAACTCGCGACAACAACTGCGTTGCTCCAGGTGGATCCGTTCACCCTCAGTTAACCCCTGAAGACCCCGACTTCTCGACCCTATTGCCGGCACTACGGACCCCCTGTGTTGATCATCACCGATAGAAACACAGATCTTAGTGTCCTCTTCGACTTTTTGGTAGAACACATCGTACAGAAATTCATGGATTTGTAGGAAATTGTGGAGGAGGTTCGAATAATATGGTTCATTTACTTCCTTGAAGTGGAGGCCAGACCAAATTTGACCACACTGAACATGGTTGACGCAATGAATTTAGGTTTAGTGTGTTTGAACGGTATATATAGGTGAAGTTAAATATTATTATAATTTAACGAAACTTCGTGCTAAAGTAACGCGTAAAACTATCCACAATTGACTTCTATTTTCTAATAAAAAATTAATCTTGGTATAAAAAAAATATTCCGGACCCAATGGGACAAGTTTCATCGAATTCCGACATCGTTTGAAAAATTTTCCTTTATAAAACCAAAAATAAACACGCGTTTAAATTTTCCACGATCACTAAATAAATCTGATCAACTTAAAACTTTGAAATCCTACAATAATTAGTTAATATGAACCCAACGGCACCAGTTTCGTTGCATTCTGAGACTGTTTTCCCGGTAGGCTATTTTTACACGCACCGCAATGCCATTTTGGACACCAATTTATCCGATCTTCAAAAATAACAAACTATATACCTATACTGACTATAATCAACACTACAAACTCAACAAAACTGGTTTCATGGCTTAATTTGATCGTTTTCTCAAGTTATACTCAAATATCCCATTATTTGACTAAATTAATTTAATTACGCGTTATAGAAAATAACTGGGCGTTTACGGCTACCATGGTCACATACGATATCAGATTTCCATGCAATTCAATAACGTACAATCATTTAACATCTCGGTTCCAATGAAACTGGTTTCATCGAAATCGAAGTCCGTTTGCAAAATGGCTATTTTGAAGGCCTATAATTTAATAACGATTTCCATAGCGACTATTTCCAAACTTGATTTGGCCATAACTAACAATTTATAATACAAAATATAGTTTTTTCTCTTTCATATGAAAATGACCATCAATACGGTTCCAACGTTTCTTGTTTCACAGAAATCCGACTTAAAACGGATCTTGTATATTCAGTTGAAGTTCAAAACTCCATATTACGAACCGCCGCGCTATTTCGAGCTCGTTTTATATTATAGATAAATTAATGTTCAAAATTCATTTTAATAATGAATTAAATAATAAAATCCTTAATATTCCAAATATGATATTTAAAATAATAAATTAAATTAAATATTTGACTACCAAAAATACGCGACGTTACACTGACATTTTACTTATATGGATGATGGATTACGAGGCCTTGGTTATATTGGTCGATAGTGACCAATTTATAGGTTCAGTAGGACCGGGAAGCGTGTGTTCCGGCATAACTAATCCACTAAAGTATTTGTGGACCGGCCCTGCAGGATCCAAGGGTTCGCCAGCGTTTGAATCTTAAGACATTGCTAGAATGTCTCGAATAGGTAAGGAGATCGTTCCTAGTCTTGACTCATGAGGGAAATCCATCTTCCAATACGACACCATACGGTTTTGATTGTATAACTAGTATTGCGACATAGTATATGGTAGCAATGCCGTCTATGATTGATACATTATGATTGAAATGTTTTTGAAACATATATACACTAATAATAATATCAAATCCATTTTATCGTATCAAGCATTTTTGACCATTATAAGGTAAAACTCTATCCTCTGGTTCGTATTGCATTGTGTGATGGGACTTGAGTCTTATAATGGTTTCGTTTTTCTAAAAAGCATTGTAACACCCCGCCTCCGCCAGGGTGGCTCTTGCAAGCACTCTGACTTTGGAGGGGCGTTTTGAATTAGGTAAACATGCATAATGATATATCAAGGCAGAACAAGAACATATGTATATGCGTAAACAGAGTAAATAACATAGATAAAACAGCGGAAGATTTTAAAACATCTCAAAAACAAGTCTGTTACATCATAATGTCAACTTTTCCAATAAACCAGTCTAGATAAAACAACATCAACTGAAAAAAAAACTGAAATACATAAATACTAATCCCCAAAAGAAGTGATAGCCATAACTAGCTCCATGTCAAACCGTACATGAGCTAAATCCCACAAGCAAGCAATCTGGAATCCAAGCTAAGCTCCAGTATTCCCTCCCTGAGAACCTGGGGGGGGGGGGGGGGAAACGGAAGAAAAGAGGCGAAAGAAAACAGGTCAGTCAAAAAGACTGAGTAAGCCCTACTACAATCAATGTAAACTGATAAAGTTATCTGGCATGAGCAGCAGGGATGAACATAAGGATAACAACAATACTAGCATGACGATGGACTAACAAAGTAGATAAAGGTGTCATCGCATAATCAGGATTAAGGTTTTGCACCACAGGTGTACTAGCAAACTAACATGACTGGAATAAACAAGTATTGATCCCTTGGCCCATGCTTCGGCCCAATAACATGAAATGACCCTAATACAAGGTCCGACCCCACGGTCTAGTCGATCGGCTCCCTAAGCCTAACTCGTCACGTATTGGTGTCAATACGGCCCAAACATAATTGTAGTCGAACTGTGCCGGGTCCACCCTTCGGGTGTATCAAGCCCTAGGGTGCCAACCCCTGGACACCATAAACATGAGTGCACAGTCTCGATCTACTGGTACCCATGGGTGACTTCTCCAAATAAGGACTACGTGCACGACCATATCCCTCCGGAACTACATCGGCGTACCACACGGCCGTCGTTTATTGGGTCGCTTACCTCCAGCCCAGTAACCGTGCCCCCTCCCTAGCCTAGTCCCTAGGGCTTTAATGATACCAATTTTTGGGGATTTACTGCGGAGTGGGCCCCCCATTACTAGGATTTCTAGTGGGTTAAGTACGGATTAACCCTCTTGCTAATCATGGATTAACTTGGTTAAGTGTAACGATGAGTTCACGACTTAACCCCGATTAATCTACCAAGCCCAAGTTGGTTAAGTATTAAGTGAACCATGACTTAACCCTAATCACGAGGCATTAATTAATTTAATGCGCCTTAACCTCTCACATTAGACCTTGTTGTGGTTACTAGTTAAGCCGGGCGGGTCCGGGTAGCTTTACACCATAACTTGGTCTAACCTCGGGTTCAAGGTACAACATGACCAACTTCTCACATTGGGTCCTATTGTTTGTAGCAACTAGTTAAGCCGGTCGGTTCCGGGTAGGTTTACGCTACAAACTCAACCCAACCTCGAGTTGGCCACACTTATCTTTTCTAAGTGTCATGTCCATCATGTTTCCAAAACATGTTACAAGTTTTCAAGCAATTGGGTAGACCTAACTTAATAGGTAAATTCCCAATGGGTAGACCTAACTTAATAGGTAAATTCCCAAGCTTATGTTTTTATGTCTTTTACTTTTACCCAACCCCAAACGCAATCCCATCGCTTACATATCGCAATAGCGCATAAAGGACAGAAAGAGGGAACTTGGCATAATCATGACATAAAAGGTGTTGAAGCCACAAGTTCAACATGGTGGCATATGAAATGTACATATGTTCATATACTTGCATATTACATTTTTAGGCCCCAAAAGCATGCATAAAACCAAACTTGGCATATTGGTGATACATGGTGCTAAATGACATGTAGAAATGGCCATAAGTTCGCATTTAGCCTCACATGCAAGTTATCATAAGAGATATGATAACTTACATGTTGCCAAAATGCAACCTTTGGCATAAAGCTTGAAGCTTTATGTTCATAAACCCAAGATAAGCTTGCATAACATGATAACATGAACAAAATGTTCAACCCAAACTTACACAACATAACTTGGTATACTTGCATATCACAACATGATAAACTTGCATAAAAACTTGCATATCACAACATGATAAACTTGCATAAAAACTTGCATATCACAACATGATAAACTTGCATAAAAACTTGCATATCACAACATGATAAACTTGTATAAAAACTTGCATATCACAACATGATAAACTTGCATATAAACTTGCATAAACTTGCATATCATGCATTTAACTTTAGAGTTTAAGTATGAAAGTAGAATAGGGCTTACAATGATTATGAAGATACACAAAACTATGACAAAGCCCTAAGAAATCAATCAAACCCAAAATGCAAGCTAATGATGCTCATACAAGTCTAAAAACACTTGTATGCATGGAAAATCACTTAGAAATTTATCTAGAAATTTGATGAAGAGAGTGGAGGCTATGAGAGGAGTGATTTTGCCATAGTTTAGTTACTAGAATGAATAATGATGATTTAGGGTTAGGTTAGGGCCTTATTTATAGATTAGGCAAGTGTTTTAGGCCATAGGATTAAACCCTAGTTCCAATCTCAGCCCTTAAAACCGAATCTGGCCCCCAAGCTCAACACAATCTCAAATTGGTGCACCAGGCTAAACATCCCGGCTGGACCAAGTCGACAGCCAAGTCGACAGGGCTGTCGACTTGGGTCCAACCAAGTCGACTCCCAAGTCGACAGGGCTGTCGACTTGGGTGCTCTGGCGGGAATTCTTCCGCCTGGCCCAAACTGGCCCAATTTTCCAAATTCAAGTTTGAATTTGAAATCTGTTTTTACTTAGAAATTTTCTGAAAACTTCGTTGGGCCTTAATCGGGTCATACGGACTCCGATTTTCGAAAACTCGGACTCTATTCCGCGTATTTTTCCGAGATGAACGCAATGGCATAACCTGTTTCCCTTGATTCAGATTTTAGAATTAAATTCTGCCTCGATTTACGTTATAACAGGTTATTGAAAATACGGGTTGTTACATTCTCCCCTCCTTAAAGGATTTCGTCCCCGAAACCTTCAAGTTAGGAAGAACGTATCCTACCATCCAACATCCATCTACTCAAAACATCATCCACGAGCAATCATTGTCCTTACAGGATTCTAAATGTTGTATGAACATATGCAAAGGTGTGTGTATATGTCCTTATCTAATGCAAATATCCTCAATGCAAATTATGTAAGTGAAATGAATCCATATGTATGCGATTCCTAACATAATGTATAACATCTATATGTGTGCACATCACATACATCCATATGCAACATCCATGTGATAACACAAAAATTTTCATCCATGAATAAGCATAAACACTCATGCATATGCAATATAAGGAGTGTGTGAGCCGATCTAGTGCCTAACGTGTATAATGCATCCACGAGTAACCACTTGCAAACACTTGCAACCACTTGCAACCATCAAGCATAACATGTTTCAAACACATGTTTCATCCAAAGGGTTTCTACCTAAGGTTCTCATGACAAGATTAACACGATAAACTAGATAAACATGGATAGCATAGAGAAAGATATGCTAATCAAGGAAAAGAGATTGAGAGTGTACCCTCAAAAAGGAATGGATAAAGCCCATGAATCCTCTCCTCGGTTTCCCAAGTTGCGTCTTCTTCGGCTTCACCCCATTGAACCTTCACCAACTTGACCTCTCGATTCCTTAGCTTCTTGGTCTCCGTCCCCAAGATACGAATCGGAGCTCTCCTCAAGGTAGCCTCTTTCTCCACTTCCACATCTTCCAGAACACTCAGCCCAACAACCTCTGCTGATTCATGTAAACACTTCTGGAGATGCGAGACATGAAAAACATCGTGTACTCCGGCAAGCTTCTCGGGCAACTTCACTCTATAAGCCATCTGCCCGATCCTCTCTAAAATAGGGAATGGTCCAACAAACCTCGGTGCCAACTTCCCAACGGCCCCAAATCGGACCACATTCCGCAAAGGAGAAACCTTCACGAAAACCATATCCCCAACATCAAACTCCAAATCAGATCTTCGCTTATCAGCATAGGATTTCTGTCGGTCTTGGGCCGCTTTCATCCGTCTCCGAATCAACTCGATCTTCTCGGATGTATCTCTGATCAGATCAGGCCCAAGTATAAGCTTATCTGTAGTCTCCCACCAACATGTAGGCGACTTGCACGACCTCCCATATAAAGCTTCGAATGGTGCCATCCCTATGCTTGCCTGATAACTGTTATTATATGCAAACTCAACAAGAGGAAGATGGTCTTCCCAAGTACCACCAAAATCCAGAATACAAAGCCTCAACAGATCCTCGAGTACCCTATTCACCCTTTCGGTTTGACCGTCCGTCTGTGGGTGATAAGCCGTACTTAGATTCAACCTCGTGCCCATAGCTTCTTGCAAGCTATTCCAGAATTGACTTGTAAAGATTGGGTCACGGTCACTGACAATACTAGAAGGGACTCCATGAAGTCTCACAATCTCACGAAGATATACAGACGCTAGCCAAGATGCGGTTCTCTTGCTCTTCACCGGAATGAAATGAGCACTCTTCGTAAGTCTATCCACAATAACCCAAATGCTCGTATTCCCTTTCCTTGACCTTGGTAGCCCATCGATAAAATCCATGGAAATACTCTCCCACTTCCAAAGTGGAACGTCTAAAGGATGCAATAGCCCACCGGGCTTCTTCGACTCAGCCTTAACTTGCTGGAAAATAATACATCTAGATACAAACTCTGCCACATCCTTCTTCATCCCAGGCCAGAAGAAAATACGCTTCATATCTTTATACATCTTATCTCCGCCCGGATGTATAGTCAACTTAGAACGATGCACTTCCTCAAGAACTCTTCTTACTAAATCTTCTACCATTGGAACACATAACCTTCCATCTCTCCTCAGCCAACCCTTGTCATCAATAGAATATCGAGTGAGATGACTAGACGTCTCTCCTCGAATCAGCTTATCCATAATCTCAACTATCTGAGGGTCTTCTCTCTGCGAAGCCCCAACTTGATCAAGAAGGGTAAGTCTGAGTTCCAGAGATGCTAAAGAACCGGTCATCGACTCAACCGCCAAAGAGAAATCAAAGGTTGCCACATACTCTAAATTCTTCATCTCAACGAATAGAGGACTTAGGGTCAACCTTCTTCTACTCAATGCATCTGCTACCACATTCCCCTTGCCAGGGGTATAAGCTATCTCAAAATCGTAGACGCCAAGAATTCCATCCATCTTTGTTGCCTCAGATTCAGATCCTTCTGAGAAAAGAGATACTTCAATGACTTGTGATCGGTATAAAGCTCAAATCTTTCGCCCAGAAGATAATGGTGCCAAGCCTTGAGTGCATATACTATTGCTGCCAACTCTAAGTCATGAGTGGGATAATTCTTCTCATGCACTTTGAGTTGTCTACCGCCAAAGCATATCACCCTTCCTTCTTGCATAAGAACAGCTCCTAACCCCATGCAACATGCATCGGTGTATACTGTAAATAACTTCCCTCCATCGGGCAAAGCTAGAACAGGTGCTGATGTGAGAGCTCTCTTGAGCTTCTGAAAAGCAAGCTCGCATTCTATGCTCCAAGCAAAAACTAAATTCTTCTTCGTCGATTTAGTGAGTGGAGCAGAAATCTTCGCGAAGTCCTTGATGAACTTCCGGTAAAAACCCGCAAGACCTAGAAAACTTCTCACTTCGGTTGCATTCCTTGGAGTCTTCCAATCCTGAACTGCAACTACCTTAGCGGGATCCACCGCTAAGCCTTGCTTAGATACCATATGTCCAAGGAATCTAACTTCCCTTCTCCAAAAGTGACACTTGGAGAACTTGGCCTTCAACTGATGCGCTCTAAGCGTATCCATCACCTCCACGAGATGCCTTGCGTGCTCTTCCTCATCCTTAGAGAAGATCAGAATATCATCTACAAAGACCACGACAAACTTGTTCAAGAACTCCCTGAACACCCTACTCATCAAGTCCACGAAATATGCGGGTGCATTAGTCAAGCCGAACGGCATGACAAGCCATTCGAAGAATCCATCTGGAGTTCTGAACGCAGTCTTGTCTATACTATCTTCAGCTACCCTGAGCTGATGAAATCCAGTAGCAAGATCAAGCTGAGAGAAAACAGAAGCACCAACAAGCTGGTCAAAGAGATCATCAATCCTCGGTAACGGATGTCTGTTCTTCTTAGTCAGCTTATTCAACTCTCGATAGTCAACACAAAGTCGGAGAGAACCATCTGCCTTGGTAGAAAATACCACAGGCGCTCCCCATTCAGATATACTTCGTCTAATGAAGTTCTTCTCAAGCAACTCCTTCACTTGCTTACTTAGCTCCCGCCTTTGCCGCGGAGTCATGTGCCGAACAGGCAAAGAAACCGGCTTTGCATTATCCACCAGATAAATGCGGAAATCAATCTCTCGCTTAGGGGGCAACCCCCTAACTTCATCGAAAACATCCGGATACTCTCGAACCACTCTCACAGACTGAAGAGTTTCTATTGACGAGTCGAGTGATTCCAGATAGCACAACATGATGGGACCTCTCGGATCACAAGAAATTTCTAGGGTGTTTCCGAGGCGAGTCACGAGCCTCACCACCCTATGCTCACAATCAAGGATGGCTCCATATCTGGACAACCAATCCATGCCCAATATCAATCCGTATCCCCTGAAACCAAGAACATAAGCACAACACAAGAACTCTACACTCAGTATAGAGATCCTCAAATCCCCACATATCATAGACAAATGGGCGGAACCCCCAATAGGATTTGAGACACAGACGGGATCATCTACCAAGCTAGTACTAAGGTGCAAACTATCAACAAGATCAGATGAGATAAAGCTATGCGATGCACCAGAATCAAACAAGGTACGAACTGGAAAATCAAAAATATATACAAGGCTCTCAAAAGAAATACTACCTCGATCGGGAACTGGAGCGGTATTGAGAGCATGAACTTGCCCTCCTGAAGGTCCAACACGCTGAGTCTGACCCTTGCCTTGCCCTTGCTTCTTCGGGCAATCCCTACTGAAATGTCTAGTCTTACCGCAGAAAAAGCATTCACCATTCTTCCTTTTCCTCTTCTTACAATCCTTAATAAGATGCCCAACTGAACCGCAATAATGGCACTTCTCCTTGTTGTTCTTGCCCTTGTTGTTGTTCCCCTTGTTGCCTTGACCCTTGTCCTTGTTTTGACTGCCTTGACTGCTTTGACCACTTGGATTACCCTGATTTCCTTTTCCCTGGGAATCAGTCTTCTTGGCTTGAGTATCATTCATCTTGGTCTCTTTCTTGACATCTCCCTGAAGTAACGCCATATCAACCAAACTTTCAAACGTGGCCCCATGGGGAATATGTGACATAGCCAATCCCTGCAACGGCTCATTCAATCCTCTAGCAAAATGAAGAGCCTTCTTCTGAGGAGTATTCACCATATCCAAGCCAAAACGAGCTAACTGATTGAACTTATTCACATACTCTTTGACAGACATATCTCCTTGTCTCAAAGTTATGAACCTCTCCATTTGCAGATTCTCCTCAGCAGAAGATAAAAACTTAAGCACGAATCTTGCCCTGAAATCGGCCTAAGTCTCAACAGGCCTAGTACCATTGGTGACTTCCCACCAATAAGCGGCTTCATCCTTCATAAGCCAAATCGCCAACAAGATCTTCCTCTGATCGTCTATCCCAAAGATAGCAAATAAATCCTCGGTCTCTTTCAACCAATTTCTGGCCTCGACAAAAGTCTCAGTGCCTTGAAAGTTCTTGCCACCCATTGCTTTGAAATCTTTGCAAGTCTCTGCGAAGTCAACTTGAGGATGCTGAGGGGGAGGAGGAAGAGGAACCTCAGCGACAGGAGGAGGAGGAACATTAGCGACAGGAGGAGGAATATTAACTACTGGAGGAGGAGGAGGAGGGACATCTGCGGGGCCGGCTTCGGTCGCCCTAGCCTCCAAAAGTCTCCTATACCAAACAGGTACGTGCACTCCCTCCGGAATAGCAAAGTTATCGGCCATACTGAAAACGAAGAAAAAGACAGATTCAGAATGGCGAAAAACGAAGGAATTTTGCTAATGGCTTTTTGGGGAATAGCCTTTAAAATAAACTAGACTTTTCATTGGAAAATACTTTATACTTAGTTTTGAAAATAGTTTTCCAAAAGTTTTCTAAAAACCTTTTTGTTCCTTCTCGTAAACCTGGCTCTGATACCAAATGTAACACCCCACCTCCGCCAGGGTGGCTCTTGCAAGCACTCTGACTTTGGAGGGGCGTTTTGAATTAGGTAAACATGCATAATGATATATCAAGGCAGAATAAGAACATATGTATATGCGTAAACAGAGTAAATAACATAGATAAAACAGCGGAAGATTTTAAAACATCTCAAAAACAAGTCTGTTACATCATAATGTCAACTTTTCCAATAAACCAGTCTAGATAAAACAACATCAACTGAAAAAATAACTGAAATACATAAATACTAATCCCTAAAAGAAGTGATAGCCATAGCTAGGTCCATGTCAAACCGTACATGAGCTAAATCCCACAAGCAAGCAATCTGGAATCCAAGCTAAGCTCCAGTATTCCCTCCCTGAGAACCTGGGGGGGGGGGGGGGAACGGAAGAAAAGAGGCGAAAGAAAACAGGTCAGTCAAAAAGACTGAGTAAGCCCTACCACAATCAATGTAAACTGATAAAGTTATCTGGCATGAGCAGCAGGGATGAACATAAGGATAACAACAATACTAGCATGATGATGGACTAACAAAGTAGATAAAGGTGTCATCGCATAATCAGGATTAAGGTTTTGCACCACAGGTGTACTAGCAAACTAACATGACTGGAATAAACAAGTATTGATCCCTTGGCCCATGCTTCGGCCCAATAACATGAAATGACCCTAATACAAGGTCCGACCCAACGGTCTAGTCGATCGGCTCCCTAAGCCTAACTCGTCACGTGTTGGTGTCAATACGGCCCAAACATAATTGTAGTCGAACTGTGTCGGGTCCACCCTTCGGGTGTATCAAGCCCTAGGGTGCCAACCCCTGGACACCATAAACATGAGTGCACAGTCTCGATCTACTGGTACCCATGGGTGACTTCTCCAAATACGGACTACGTGCACGACCATAGTCCGTCCGGAACTACATCGGCGTACCACACGGCCGTCGTTTATTGGGTCGCTTACCTCCAGCCCAGTAACCGTGCCCCCACCCTAGCCTAGTCCCTAGGGCCTTAATGATACCAATTTTTGGGGATTTACTGCGGAGTGGGCCCCCCATTACTAGGATTTCTAGTGGGTTAAGTACGGATTAACCCTCTTGCTAATCATGGATTAACTTGGTTAAGTGTAACTATGAGTTCACGACTTAACCCCGATTAATCTGCCAAGCCCAAGTTGGTTAAGTATTAAGTGAACCATGACTTAACCCTAATCACGAGGCATTAATTAATTTAATGCGCCTTAACCTCTCACATTAGACCTTGTTGTGGTTACTAGTTAAGCCGGGCGGGTCCGGGTAGCTTTACACCACAACTTGGTCTAACCTCGGGTTCAAGGTACAACATGACCAACTTCTCACATTGGGTCCTATTGTTTGTAGCAACTAGTTAAGCCGGTCGGTTCCGGGTAGGTTTACGCTACAAACTCAACCCAACCTCGAGTTGGCCACACTTATCTTTTCTAAGTGTCATGTCCATCATGTTTCCAAAACATGTTACAAGTTTTCAAGCAATTGGGTAGACCTAACTTAATAGGTAAATTCCCAATGGGTAGACCTAACTTAATAGGTAAATTCCCAAGCTTATGTTTTTATGTCTTTTACTTTTACCCAACCCCAAACGCAATCCCATCGCTTACATATCGCAATAGCGCATAAAGGATAGAAAGAGGGAACTTGGCATAATCATGACATAAAAGGTGTTGAAGCCACAAGTTCAACATGGTGGCATATGAAATGTACATATGTTCATATACTTGCATATTACATTTTTAGGCCCCAAAAGCATGCATAAAACCAAACTTGGCATATTGGTGATACATGGTGCTAAATGACATGTAGAAATGGCCATAAGTTCGCATTTAGCCTCACATGCAAGTTATCATAAGAGATATGATAACTTACATGTTTCCAAAATGCAACCTTTGGCATAAAGCTTGAAGCTTTATGTTCATAAACCCAAGATAAGCTTGCATAACATGATAACATGAACAAAATGTTCAACCCAAACTTGCATAACATAACTTGGTATACTTGCATATCACAACATGATAAACTTGCATAAAAACTTGCATATCACAACATGATAAACTTGCATAAAAACTTGCATATCACAACATGATAAACTTGCATAAAAACTTGCATATCACAACATGATAAACTTGCATAAAAACTTGCATATCACAACATGATAAACTTGCATATAAACTTGCATAAACTTGCATATCATGCATTTAACTTTAGAGTTTAAGTATGAAAGTAGAATAGGGCTTACAATGATTATGAAGATACACAAAACTATGACAAAGCCCTATGAAATCAATCAAACCCAAAATGCAAGCTAATGATGCTCATACAAGTCTAAAAACACTTGTATGCATGGAAAATCACTTAGAAATTTATCTAGAAATTTGATGAAGAGAGTGGAGGCCATGAGAGGATTGATTTTGCCATAGTTTAGTTACTAGAATGAATAATGATGATTTAGGGTTAGGTTAGGGCCTTATTTATAGATTAGGCAAGTGTTTTAGGCCATAGGATTAAACCCTAGTTCCAATCTCAGCCCTTAAAACCGAATCTGGCCCCCAAGCTCAACACAATCTCAAATTGGTGCACCAGGCTAAACAGCCCGGCTGGACCAAGTCGACAGCCAAGTCGACAGAGCTGTCGACTTGGGTCCAACCAAGTCGACTCCCAAGTCGACAGGGCTGTCGACTTGGGTGCTCTGGCGGGAATTCTTCCGCCTGGCCCAAACTGGCCCAATTTTCCAAATTCAAGTTTGAATTTGAAATCTGTTTTTACTTAGAAATTTTCTGAAAACTTCGTTGGGCCTTAATCGGGTCATACGGACTCCGATTTTCGAAAACTCGGACTCTATTCCGCGTATTTTTCCGAGACGAACGCAATGGCATAGCCCATTTCCCTTGATTCAGATTTTAGAATTAAATTCTGCCTCGATTTACGTTATAATAGGTTATTGAAAATACGGGTTGTTACAAGCATTGCGTTGTTTAACGATTTACTTTATTTAAATTATGCACTGGCAATCCAATGGAGTAAACCCATTCCACGTTAGCGGCGTGGTCCTGTGATTAGCCTTATTATTAGATTAGTTAAGTAAGATTTCTCATACCAGTCCCATGATTGACTCGTAGTTTGTTTCACTTTGCAAACTCGGGTGCCCTCTTTTCCACATGGGCAGTCGAGTAGCTTATTTTGCAGATATATTGAGCAGGATTCTGGGTCGAAGCTTAAAGCTGTCTCCAGAGCATTGATAGACTTCCACTATATCAGATTATTGATTCCTTTGCACTGTATTAAATTCACTGTAAATTTCTTCCGCTGTATTATATTCAATGTACTATGATATTCTGTACTCTGATGTAACATTATTATGATGTTTATAAAAGTCTGTTATCATTTGTTCTGATGTGTTGTATTCCCAGAGTTAACGTATTCGGGTTTTGAACGGTTTTGGTCGATTTAGCGTACGATTAGTTCCGGGCAAAATCCAAATCGTTACAATTGGTATCAGAGCTCTGGTTAGCTCAAATCTTTGGGGTATGACTCATTAAAACTTAACAAAAGACTCATCAGGGATAGGATTAGTAAAATCCTATAAAAGAATACTCATTAAAGATTGGATCAGTAGTATCCTAGAATGAGAAAAACTCGTTAGAGATAGGGTTAGTAATGCCCTAGAATGTGTTTAGAATGATAAGTTTATGATTAACGTATTTGTGAATATATATATAATCCAATCTTAGCAAATATGTTTTTTGAATATTTAAAAGTTATATATATATATATATATATATATATATTTGAAAAGTTAATCAACTAATAAAATTATTGAAACCAATAAAAAGAATGAAAATTGAATAGCTTAATTAAACAACTTTTAGCTCCGTTCCTTTTCGAGGACTAAAAGATTTTAAGTGGGGGAGATTGTAACAAACCGTAATTTTGGAACCAATTTAAAATTTTAATTTTAGAAATTTTAATGGATTTTAAATATTTAAAATGATTTATTTTAAATAATAACGACTAAAATTTTATTTTAATTGAAGGTAGAACGAATAAATTTAATTTAATAATAAAAGGAGTGTGAAATGGTGCAGCAGCTCGAAAATTCGATTTCTAATTTCAATTTAATATACAAAATTCAATATAAATCAGAATTGGACGAAACAAGAAATATTTAAATATTTTTAACAATATCTTTCTAACGAATGTGAGAAACTGAGATTTCATAATAAATATAGGAAGTTATGTCCAGTTTAAAATTTAGAAAAGTCGTTGTAGAATTTATATATATATTAATATAATATATAACCCTTAAAAATAGCCATTTTACAAACAACCTCCGTTTTCGATGAAATCGCTTTTGTTGGAACCAGAATATAAATTTATTGCAAGACTCCAATTTTCGTAATTTTTGGAATCAGTATGTGAGCGTGGCAAAAGAAAATGTGTTGTGTCAATTTCAGTCAATTTGGATCGACCAGAAAATGGCGGTCTTCAAATTCGACGAAAGTAGTTTTGTTAGGACTATATCGTCAAAACATAGTTAGATTTATTTTTCGGGAATTTTTGGAGTCAGTATGTGGTCCCGGTAAATTCCATATGGGTAAGATCATTTATCGTGTTCAGAAAAAAAATTCGTAGCCCAAACTCAGTTCGTTTGCACCAGTTTTTGGAGGAGATGGGGCTTCAAGTTCCCTGTGGTTACGGGCGCCAGCGAAGGAGGCGTAGCCCTTTGACGTGGGCTCATCTGATCGACTTTAGGTGGCACAAAACTCAGCGTACATGCGGTTGTATAAATCGACCATGGGTTTCTTTCTAATCCAGTAAATCGCGACAAGAAGAAGGTGGTAGCGACCTTTATCAATTTTGAACGGTGGATACTGATGAGGGAAACAATTAAGGTTTATTAATTCTATTTATTAAACTAATTACTCTAATTAATTGTTTAATGGTTTAAATGACCGTAAATTTTACATATAAAATCAGAATCGTGCAAAATCAGCTCCGTTAGAATCGTGACAGCAAGAGCTTCGCAATAGAACTGACCAAATCTGAAACGGAGCACGTTGAAATTTCAAACAAAAATCATTGTGATAATTCTTTATTTTTAATAATTAAAAATTTATTAATTGCTGATTGGGTTAGAAATCAAATCTGCTGTTAAATTCAATTTATTATATACGTGATTTGAATGGGTTGATAATACTGTTATGTTGATATGTGGATGGGAATTATCATGTTTGTTAAATAAGATAGTTGTAAATAATTATATCATGTTTGTTAAAATAAGATTGTTGAAAATAATTATATCATGTTTGTTACTGTAACAACCCGGAAAATCCGAACCAATTTAAATTTTTATTTTGAATAAATTGGTTAGAAAATGAGCCTGAATTTAAAATTTTTAATTTTAAATAATATTAGAGGCAGTGAAAATAGTCAATTTTCAAACGACCTCGGTTTTCGACGAAACCAGTTTTGTTGGAACCAGAATGTCAAATTATTTCTAGGTTTCAATTTTCAGAATTTTCCGATTTAGTATGTGAGCGTGGCAAAAGAAACTGTGTTTGGTCAAATACAATCAAAATTGAACGACTGGAAAATGGCCATTTTTCGAACAGTCTCAGAATTCGTCGAAAATAATTTTGTTGGATTCGTATCGTCAAAACATAGTCAAAAATATTTTTTTGGATTTTTCGGAGTCCGTATGTGGCTCCGGTGGATTTTTGATTATGTCAGAATTAAATAATAAAAGAATTAATTTTAAATTCGAAAAACGAGGGCTGAGATGACCTCTTGGGCCTGCGGGATATGGCTAGATGGATCCGGACTAGGGGTTATTAGTTAGGAAACACAGTGGTTGGGCTGAAATCCGAGCAAGTGGGTAGATGGACCTTTATTGGATGAATTAAATAATTAATCATAACCCTAATATAATATTATTTAAATTCCCTGTAGCATCGTATCCTTCTTCCCCGTTCTCAAATTTCAGCTGCCCCCCTCTTCATTCCTTCCTCCTCAAAATTCTCTCTCCACACAAACAATTAACCTATGCTCCTTTGGAGTTTTCTCTAGGATTTTCCTTCCTCTTCATTTCTAGACAAGTTTCACCTCCTCTCGTGCCCCGGTTTCGGAGAACCGCACCCCCAAATACCCGACTTTTCAGCCCATGCTGACCTCCCCTGGTGCCGCCGCATCCTCCCACGTGCTAGGCGCACATAGCCCCTTCCGAGCCCGACCACCTCCAACAAACCACGCCTCAAACCGACCTTCCTACCTCCTGAAAACTGAAGTCAAAGTTTTGAACAATTCTGAAAGGTCACGGCCATTTTATTTGAAGGAGGAAGAGAGGTTAATTCCTTAATGACTTCACTAATTAATTAATCTAATTTATTTTATAACTTGTTTTGATTATAATTAATTCATTTTAATTCGAAATTCGATGATTTCAGCGACGTTGCGATCGTATTAAGCAGATTTGCCCTCCTGGACTGAAACGAAGCAATTCAGAACAACTTGAATTTTGGGCAAATTTCTCAACGACTGTGAGATATTTTTATTTTAAATTAATTAGTAAATTATTTTTTTTATCTATAGTATTCGTTTCAGATCTGATTTATATGGATGTGTTATGATGATTGTCTGTTGGATGTTATGAATTATCATGGTTATTGTTGTGTGTATTTGAACGTTTGATCATATATTTGATTTTATTGAATTGAGTTATAATCAATTCAACATTCGTTTATGTGATGGGGAGAAAGAAATAAAAATTATAGATCTACATACAACAAAAGAAAGAAAAAGGGAAAATAAAATTTCCTTTTTACTTGAATAGATTTGATCCAATATGGAAAATAAATCTCCTTTTATTTGAGTGGATTTGATTTGACAAAGAAAATAAAATTTCTTTTTTTTTTTGATGGATTTGATTCAGAATAGAAAATAAATATTTCCTTTTTATTTAAATTGATTTGATGCTACATAGAAGGGGAAAGTTTTATTTTATTTTGTGTTTCAACACAAATAGTAACATGCAAAAGAAATGTCTATTTATATTTTGGGTTTTAACACAAATATTCTCATATAAATGAAAAGTTCTTTTTATTTATATTTTAACGCAAATATTTTCATAGAAAATAAAATATCATTTTTTTTTTGTGTTTCTAGACACAAATATTATATAGAACATTATATTACATATTTAGTTGTGGCTTAAAACACAAATATATGCATTGGACATTAAAAGTATATTTATTTGTGCCTTTTATACATGCACCATCATTAATATATATTTATTTGTGCCTTTTATACATGCACCGTCATTAATATATATTTATTTGTGTCTTTAAACACAAATACATGCACCGTCATTGAAATACATTTTATTTGTGTATTTAAACACAGTACATACATCGTATACTGAATTATATTTTATTTGTGTCTCTAACACAAATATATACGTCATACATTGATTAACATTTTATTTGTGCTACAAACCACAAATATTACGTGGAACATTAAGCGACATTTTTTATTTATGCCTTAAAGCACAAATTTTCAATAGAGAATTAAAAGACATTTTTATGTGTATTTTCAAACATAAAGTTTACATAAAGAATAAAATTTCATTTTGTTGCATTCTTTAATGCAAACAAAATGTAGAAAAATAGAATCTCATTTTATTACACTCCGTAATGCTAGAGAAAAAAAGGGAAAATATAATTTACATTTTTGTGTTTGCATACAAATGCAAACGCTACTTTAAAATATACTTTTACATTTTTGTGTTTGCATACAAATGCAAACGCTACTTTAAAATATAATTTACATTTTTGTGTTTGCATACAAATGCAAACGCTACTTTAAAATATACTTTTACATTTTTGTGTTTGCATACGAATGCAAACGCTACTTTAAAATATACTTTTACATTTTTGTGTTTGCATACGAATGCAAATGCTACTTTAAAATATACTTTTACATTTTTGTGTTTGCATACAAATGCAAATGCCACTTTAAAATATAATTTACATTTTTGTGTTTGCATACAAATGCAAACGCTACTTTAAAATATACTTTTACATTTTTCGGTTTGCATACAAATACAAACGCTACTTTAACATTTTTGTGTTGCATGCAAATGGCAACGCTACATAAAAATATTTGTTTTTTTTTTTTTTTTTGCATTTGTGTGTTTGCATTCAAATGCAAACGCTACATGTAAGAGGGAAGAGACAATTTTATTTTATGTTTACATTCTATAATGCAAGTAAAGTAAAATAAGAAAAGAATAATTTTTTTTTGTTTACAATTTTAGTTGCAAACAAAATTAGGAATGTAAAAGATGTGTGTTTTTGTTTACAATTTTAGATGCAAATAAAGTAGAAATTAAAGTTACATTTTATAGCAAAATTTAAATGGGGATAAATTAAAAAAGAAAAGGATTATATTTTTATGTACATTCCTTGGTGTAAATAAACAGAAAATAAATGACGCTCTCTTATTTACATTCCTAAATGTAAATAAGATTTAGAAATTAAAAGCTACATTTTTATTCGCGTTCTTTAGACACAAATAAATCATGAAAATAAAAATATAAGTTTTATTTGTATTCCCTAGTGCAAACATTAAATGAGAGTAAAAATTTACATTTTTATGTAAATTTTTAAAGAATAATAAAAGGAATCATATTTAGTCTAAAATTATAAATAATAAAAAATTACATTTTTCATGTGATATTAAAAGCGTAGGATAGAAATTCTCTTTTTGTTCATAAAAATGAATTGAACAAAAAAATATTCATTTTTGTTCATCGGAAGAAAATCAACAAATTTACTCCTTGAAATAAAATGGACAAAAATAATCGTTTTATTCGTTGTGAAGGAACTTACACCTAGTAGGAATAAGCAGGTTGAAATCAAGATTTAAACGTTAGAATTTATGAACAAACTAAAATATAATTTATAGTCAATTATTATAAAGATTGGTGCATGAAATAAAACACGTTTTAATAGATGAGATAAACTTAAGTTGTGATTGGCATTATCCATTTCCTTATTGGTGTGATATTCATGTGGGTGAAAGCGCTTGAAAATTTATATTTATAAATATAAATAAAATTATAATGAATCGAGCGTGGTAGCTCGCGTTTCGGCAATCGTAACTTTAAACGATTATACCGAGAGATCCGACCTTTGGATTTTCCCAAAACTGGAGCCGTTAGGACTGCTTTGGGAAGATCTTCCCAATGAGACAAATTCTGTCAAAATCCAACGGTTAGATTTCAAGATATGTGTAAATCAAATTTATTGAAAAACAGCGCCAGGGCCACCCTCTGACCCGAAGCGTCGTTTAATTAATTTGAACTATATTTTCATATATATATAAACAAAAATAGCGTTAAATCGTTAAAGATTAATATTAACGATATGAAATGATTTTAATGATAATTATTCGATAATTATTTGAAAAGTCCGAGTTTTACTCATTTCAAATAATTACACGTCGATGAAGAGATGAAGACGGTGTTGAAGACCGACGGTCTCCACATCGAAAGGATGTATTGCTACCAAGGTCCTCGATAGGAGTAGCTACCCTGAAGGGACTTCGGTGGTAGTCGTCCGAAAGTATGCGCTGATTGTTCGGATATACAAGAGCCTCTTAGGTATCTCCGGTTCCGTTCAGACCCAGAACGGACTTGTAAATGGATGCATGTCTGACGTTGAATTTTATACCATGTGAATTGATTTCTGTTGGTATACAACCGTTGGTGGCCAGAGAATTTATTCTCTCGCTCAACACCCTTAGAGGTTGTGTATTGATAGATGTCAATTTCATGGCATGGATTGTCAATGGGACACGCTAAGATGCAAATGATCAAGGCTTTGTTGAAAAGCCGGCCTTATGGTTGATGATCAAAGAATAGTCTATTTAGGCATAGCTTTGTGTATATCGTGACTTCGCGAGCCTCGCACACCGGTTGAGTCTAAAACGGGAGATGGGAACGCAGGGAGTGCACAAGTTTCTTTCTAGCTAGGAGTGGTGTTGGGCTTTAACACGACCCGACATTTGCTTATGTGGTTGATGGAATTTTTGCGAGGCCTCGGTTTATTCTTATCGGCTGCCCTCGGCCGATTTGTAGGTCCAATAGGATCGAGGAACGTGTGTTCAGGCATAACTAATCCACTAAAGTATTTCTGGACCGGCCCTGCTGTATCCAAGGGTTCGCCAGCGTCCGAATCCTGAGGCATTGCTAGAGTGTCTCGAATCGGTCAGGAGCTCCTCCCTAGCCTTGACTTATGATGGAAACCCAATTACCAATACGTCCCATGCGGTTTTGATTGTATAACTAGTATGGCGACATAGTAGATGGTAGCTATGCCGTCTAGGATTAATATTATAATTGAAATATTTTCTTTAAACATATACCCACTAATAATAATATCGTATTTTGCGTATTTATCATCTTTTGACCATTATAAGGTAAAACCCTATCCTCCGGTTTGCGTTGCATTGTGTGATGGGACTTGGGTCTTATAATGGTTTCATTTTTCTAAAAAGCATTGCGTTATTTAACATTATACTTTATTTATTCCACTGATAATCCCATGGAGTAAACCCGTTCCGCGATAGCGGCGTGGTCCTCGTGATTGTCAAACCTATTGTGTGTTGCATACTCTGATGTTTCAGTGACGATGTTTGTGATGACATTCCTTTCCGCTGCAATGATTTATATGTTCCGCTATGCTATGAGATCTGTTATTGTTTTAGTTATGTTATATTCCATGCGATTTTCCTTACTTTCGTTACATGGGAGTTTGGGGTCGTCACATTTGGTATAAGAGCTTTGGTTAACCTTAGCTTTGGAATATAACATTTTTAGAATAATTCGTCTAGATAGAATCAGTAGTGTTCTAAGACGAGAGGTTCATTAGAGATAGGGTTAACAATATCCTAGAATGAGCTTAAACAGTATTGCACATATTTATCAGTCATTACTTCATTATCACCTGGACATGTCTCTACTTTTAACCTTATCTTCGAATTTATCATTTCCTTTGGTCTGACTCTTTCCATGATGGTAAAGATTGATTGAAAGATGAGTACGAGAGCTAGGACACGAGGAAGAGGTCGTGGCGGAGTAGCTGGTAGGGATGCAGCGGTGGTATTTGTCCCAAAGTCAGATGGCACACTCCGTCTGTGTGTAGACTACCGCGATCTAAACAAGCAAACGATGAAAAACCAATATCCATTGCCTCGGATTGATGATCTTCTAGACCGTCTGCATGGAGCACGAGTATTCTCTAGGATGGACCTAGCCATATGATTCCATCAACTGCGCATTGCAGAAGAGAGTATCCCCTTAATTGCTTTCAGAGGGCCTGATCTATTTTACGAATGGCTAGTAATGCCTTTTGGTTTATGCAATGCCCCAACATATTTTGTAGATTTGACGAATAGAGTATTTCGTGGGGTTCTAAATAAATTCGTGCTAGTGTTCATTGATGATATCCTTATCTTTTCTAAAAGCACTGCTGAGCACGAAAAGCATTTAAAGGAAGTATTGGAGATTCTGCGGAGAAATATATTGAAAGCTAAATTCTCCAAATGCATATTTTGGCAAGAGGAGGTGAAATTCCTCGGCCACGTGGTATCAAAGGAAGGCATCTCTGTAGATCCAGGAAAAATTTCAGCCATCCAAGACTGGAAACAGCCTACTACCCCCACAGAGGTCAGAAGTTTCCTAGGGCTGGCTGGCTATTATCGAAAATTCGTTAAGGATTTTTCGAAATTATCTTGTCCACTGACTAAGCTTACAAAGAAGCACACCAAGTTCGTTTGGACACCAGAATGCGAGGCAGCTTTCCAAGAGCTGAAACAGAGATTGATCACTGCTCCTGTGTTGACCATCATAGATGGCAATGAGGATCTGAAGGTCTAGACAGACGATTCCAAAGAAGGTCATTCTCTTTATCTGAGTAAATCATGTCTGAGATAACATTTTCTTTTGATGTCAAATCTCATTTTAACATGTTACCTCTCTGTCTATTTAAGGTATTTGTGCGGTGCTTATGCAAAGGGGTAGAGTGGTAGCATACGCTAGCAGGCAATTGAAACTGCATGAAAGGAATTATGCCACTCATGACCTTGAGCTAATGGTCATAGCATTCGCTATAAAGATGTGGAGGCATTATCTCTTGGGGGAAAAGTTCGAGCTATATACGGACCACCAATCCTTGAAGCATCTATTTACCTAAAAGATTTTGAACTTAAGGCAACAACGTTGGATTGAATTTCTTGCACCCTACGACCTGGATATCCTATATACTCCAGGAAAAGCTAATGTAGTGGCAGATGCTCTCAGCAGAAAGAACATGGCCAGCACCAATCTTATCCTTGCCCATCTCATTATTACTCCTTCTTTGATCGACAAGATCTCTGTCCTTCAAAAAGATGATGAGTTTATTCAAAAGATTAGCAAAAGAATTCGAGAAGGCGAAACCACGAGCTTCCAAATTGATGACAAAGGAGTTTTGAGGCTACGAGGCCGAATTTGCGTCCCGAACATTCCTGAACTAAGAAGGGAAGTTATGGACGAATGTCACAAATCTAAGCTCAGTATTCATCCTGGAGTAAGCAAGATGTACCACGATCACAAGCGTACCTTTTGGTGGAGAGCTATGAAGAGGGACATCTCCATATATGTTGCCAAGTGCCCCACCTGTCAGCTAGTCAAGAGTGATCAGCAAAAGCTAGCAGGTCTATTGCAGCAATTAGGAGTTCCCAATTGGAAGTGGGACGAAGTTTCTATGGACTTCATTGATGGTTTGCCTCGGACTAGGAGGGGGAATGATAGCATATGTGTAACACCCCACCTCCGCTAGGGTCACTCACAAAGGGAATTCACTAGGTTTGGTGAAGCATTATCGAGGTAAACATGCACAGAAATATTACATGACAGAACATATATATATATATATATATATATATATATATATAAAACAGCGGAAGTAAAATAAATTTTATTACCTTATAAAATAAGGTCTAAAGCCTTTTACATCAGAATACATCAAAACCTGTCTTGCAATAATAAAGAAGCATAAAACCATTTCATAAATTATTCCTCAAGTAAACCCGTAAAGTAGCCATAGCCAAGAAAAGTCCAAGCCATGCGTGATGACCTTCAAACAGAAGAAGTCCAAACTAACAATAGCATTTCCTCCCTGTAACCTGGGGGGAAATGGAAGACAAGAGGCGAAACAAAACGGGGTCAGTCATAAAGACTGGTAAGCCCTATCTACTATCAGTATATAAACTAGTAAAGTTGCATGAGGAACTGAGATGAACATAAGTATGATGACAAGATAGATAAGCTAAACCAAAATAACAGGATGCACTACTGTACCAAGATACACGAGTGTGTCATGATAAACTACGGTGTCAAGATAAATCAAGGTATCACATTGTCAGGTTTCTATCAAGTATACTATCCCAAGGTAGCTATCCTGTATAACATCCTACGGTATCTATCATGTATATTTCCCCTAGTTCTAACATGTATATTTGCTATGCACCTTTCGTACTAATATCCCAACCCGCGTCATGTGTTAACTATGAATGTCCCTTGCCCAATGTCATGTAATGGTCCATGTCAACCTAATATATAGCATATGTAGGTTTTCCCAACTCGTATGTTTCTTTCCATGTATAAGTTCAGTGCTTTGTCGTAGGCCATACGGGCTTTCCCATGTAAACGTTTTATCCTTGAGGTTATTTTGGACTGCTACCCTTGATCTAGTTATGTTTCCTTACCATGAACTATCGCGCGTTCACTTAGGATTTATGCCACCTAGGACCACTAGGGATTATGCTACCTAATGAACGTTTCCGTGTCTCGGTTTGGGTTCAGCCACCTAGGGCCACTAGGGATTATGCCACCCGTCAACCGCGCCCTTTATCCCACGTATGTATCGTGAATCGTTTTCCATGTCTAGATGCACATGTTCCTCAATGTGCCATCCGAGTTCCGTGCCAGGGCAAAACAAGAAATATGGAACTCGGTCGGGAGCTTTAAGTCGTCTACTGATGCAGATATCAAGGTCTGTTTTTTTGTACCCGTGGCTATGGTCCCACGTGACCCCTCCCTCAACTACTGAAAGGCAATCCAAGAAAAATCATGTATGAGAACTACACTAAGGCCCATCGATGCCCACTTCCAGATTGCCAACCTCACCCATAACTTGATAGCTAGTATATGGTCTTTTGGGAGTTCCCTACCTTTCTGTACGTACACAATTGACTAAAGATGGTAGGTAGTCGGCGACATGCTATCCCGGGGCAAAATCAAGTATCGTCGACTCCACGCTAATCCATCTCAGTCTTTAGGTCGCTCGCATAGCAACCAAGGCATACACTTGGCTCTTTTACCGCAGACCTTAACCCCTGTGAGGACGGGTTTCATGGACCACTTGCCACCTCACAGAGGGATACCAAGAGTACCCTCACGTTCCCCGAAGCTTCCGCTTCGTCACCCAGTCCGCTGGAGCTTTTATCCAAGTCAGATAACTTGCTCCCCCTCGTATACTAAGTGATGACCTACCGTACCAGGTTACTCATCTCTTTATGAACTATTCCCATGTCCTTAGCTAAGAATTATTACTTAGTTACCCTTACTAAGGTTTACCACTTAGCCCCTCTTTCCGCTATCCTTGTTAACTACGATTCCCAACCTAGTCCCCTGAGCTAGGGTTTTGTCAAATGGGTTAAGTGTTGTTATCCAAGTTCATGACTTAACCCGCCTACGAATCATGTCAAGATTGGCTAAGTACTCAAGTTCAAGTCTTAGCCTACAAGTTGGTTAATTGTACCAAGAAGCTCGTGACTTAACCCTATCAAGTCAAATTGGTTAAGTATTTATTTGTCTTAACCCTATCAGATTATCATGTTAGATTGATTAAGCATAGATTATCTTAATCCCATCAGATTATCGAGTCGGATTGGTTAAGCATGGGTTAGCTTAACCCCATCCACTAATCGTATTACAATGGTTAAGTTTATTTAAAAGATCTTGTGACTTAACCCTATCAGATCCGCATATTAGATTGGTTAAGTATAGGTTACTCAACCTCATCAAATCATCATGTATAATTGGTTTAGTATAAGTTACTTAACCCCATTAAATTACCGTGTTAAGTTGGTTAAGTACTGGTTACTTAACCTCATTAAATTACCGTGTTAAGTTGGTTAAGTACTGGTTACTTAACCTTATTGAATTGCCACGTTTAGATTGGTTAAATGTTTAACTTAACCCCATCGAATTACCGTGTTTAGATTAGTTAAGTGAAGGTTACTTAACCCCATCTAATTACCGTGTTTAGATTAGTTAAGTGAAGGTTACTTAACCCCATCTAATTACCAAGTCGGATTAGTTAAGCGTAAATTACTTAACCCCATCCCCCAATTGTCTTGTATGGTTAAGTGTCATTAAGAAATCAAGCTCGGTCCCACTTAACCTACCCATTCGTGTCATATCGTTAAGGGTCATTAGTCAAACTTACTTAACCTTATCATGTGGCATTAATTTAATTAATGCACTCTCAACCTCTCACATTAGACTTTGTTGTGGTTACTAGTTAAGCCGGGCGGGTCCGGGTAGTTTTACACCACAACCTAGTCTAACCTCGGGTCTTAAGCGCGTCATGACCAACTTCTCACATTGGATCCTATTGTTTGTAGCCACTAGTTAAGCCGGGCGGGTTCGGGTAGATTTATGCTACAAACTCAACCCAACCTCGAGTTGGCCATTTTCATGTTTGGTCTAGTGTCTTATTACACTTACAACCCATACATGTCAAGTTTTCAAGTCCCATGCTCATAGCCAAAGTTACATGTTGTCATGTTTATACCCATTTACCCAAATCATGTTTTACGTCATTAAAGTTTTACCCCTAACGTAACCCAACGCTTTTAAACTCGCATATACATTCGCAACAACGCATAATGGATTAAAAGAAGGAACTTGGCAAAGGCATGACAAAAAGGGGTATAAGGCCACAAGTTAAACATGGTGGAAATGAGGCATAAATGTGCTCACAAACTTGCATGTTACATTGTCAAGCCTCAAAAACATGCATAACATTCAAACTTGGCAAATAGGTGATACATGGTCATAAATGACATGAAATGATGACAAGTAACTCGCATATAACATCACATAAGGGTTATGACTTCATATGCAAGTTAACCTAAAGGTTATGAGGGTTCTCACGTTGCATAATGCAACATTTCAACATAAAGGTTATAGCTTTTAACCCACAAGATCAAGGTAATGACTTTATAGACTTGCATAACATGATAGCATGTATCATACTTAATGATCAAACCCAAACTTGCAACATTCATTTAACTTTATAGTTAATATCTAAGAGTAGAAGGGGACTTACAATGCTATGAAGGCACAAATCAACATATAAAATAAAGATTGAGACGAAGCCATTCATGCTATCACCCAAAAACCCCAAATGAACAAGCTCCAAATGAAACCCTTGAGCAAATATCAATAAAAATCCTTGCTTTGAAGAAGAAAGGTTTCAACTTTGGCTTTGAATGAAGCTTATGAGCTCTCATGCAAGATCCTTGCTTTTTGGTCAAGAAAAGGTTGCAACTTTGGCTAGAATGCAACTTATGAACTCTCATACAAACATGAAATCACTCAAATGATCATAGAATCTCTCATGAATGAAGAAAAGAGGCTCCTTTACTTTGAAACTAGCTTAGAACACTTAAGCTATCATGAAGAAGAAGATGGAGGCCATGGGTTGAAGTGGAGGCCATGATGAGGAATCATTTTGGCATAGTTTAGCTATAGGATTGAATAATGAGCATTTAGGTTTAGGTTAGGGGTCTTTTTATAGAAGACTAGGATAGTTTTAGCCATAGGATAAACCTTAGTTTAGATCCTAGCCATCAAAGCATGTCTTGGGGAAGAAGTCAAGTGTAGGAACCATCTAGGGCCTTTAGATTAAACCTGAACCATGAGAACCATTCAAATGCAAAATCTGCATTTGAGCGAATCGGCCCACGGGTTGACAGCCAAACACCCTGGATTAACCCCTAGTCGACCCAGCGAGCTCGGGTCGACCTAAAAAATCGGCCGGTTCGGTTATTCCCCTCTCCCAGTTCGCTGTTTTGAACATTTTTGCATATATATTTATTAAATTTTCAATTATATATATATATATCAATATATATATATTTCTCTGCGCAACCCATTTCACTTAATTAAGTATACTTTAATTTGTGAATTTTTATGTTCAAATTACGGGGTGTTACATTCTCCCCTCCTTAAAGGATTTCGTCCCCGAAATCTCTAAGTCAAGAAGAACGTATCCTACCATCCATCATCCATCTACTCAAAACATCATCCACAGGCAACCATTGTCCTTAGACGATTTCTAATGCCATATGAACATATGCAGATCGTGTGTGTATATGCTCCTTAGCTAATTCTAATGATCAGGCCTGAATGATCTTTCTAATGCAAAATATGTTTAGTGCCATGACTCCAACATGTATGCGAATAGTCCTAGTCATATAAGTACTATATGCGTGCACAAACATTCATTCATATGCAACATCCGCATGATAACACATTCAATTTCATCCATAAACAAGTACAAATACTTGTGCATATGCAACATGAATCGTGACCGCGTCAATCTAGTATCTAATGTGTATTCGCGCATCCACGAGCAACCACTTGCAACCATATCAATCATAACATGTTTCAAATACATGTTTACATCCATAGAGTTCTATCTAAGGTTTCCAAAATAGGGTCGAGAAGATAAACAAGACAAAATCCTTACGGGGCTTGCAATAGAAACAGGACCGAGAGGATATCCACCAAGCATGCAAGCAAGCTCTATAGGAGAACTAAGGATCAAAGATATACTCTTAAAAAGAGACATAATGCGCGCGTCTAAGCCGCAATTCCTTGAGCTTAATTCCATTGTGCCTTGACCGCCTTTGACTTCATGATTTCGTAGCTCCTTAATTCCTATTTCCAAGGTATGAGTCGGAACTCTTTTCACTGTCGCCTCTCGTTCCACGTTCATTTATTCTTTCCCTAGTATACTTGGCTCAACCATATCTACGTACTCATGCAAGCTCTCCAAAATTCACTAGTGAATTCTGGATCTCGTTTCCCGATGTCAACCCATGTTAACACGTGCACTTACTAGGGTGATTCCCATAACTCATGCTTAAGCGGAATGGACCATCCGCCTTAGTGGCGAACGTTACTCGATCGGATCAGGGATTTCCGATAAATGCATCAAGAGATTCTAGGTAACTAACCATGACAGAACCCAAAAGGTTACACGAGACTTCGAGGGTATTACCAAGGCAAGTTAAGAGTTTAACTACCCTCTTTCCAAAACCGAGAATGGCATCCCTTACTGGATAACCACTTTATCCCTAGAATCCATCCGCAGCCGAGACATGTTATTCTCAAATCCAAACAAGTCATGAAGAAATGGACCAACTCTCCAATCAGATTTTTGGGACAAAAACTGGGATCCTTTCCTATGCTAGTACTAAGGTGCAGAGTCTCAACTATCCAAGCAGACTTAAATGTTTCGATGATCAAGACAAAGTCTGGACGGGATGATAGGAAAGAACGACTAAACCTTTACCAGGAACGGTACCATTTCTTTTAGGTACCCTAGAAATGGGAGCGTATAATTTTCCCTCTATGATGTTCTTGTCCTTGTCCTCCTTGATGGACTAAGCCATACCAACAAGTTGCTTATCCTTAAGCTCGTGTCCTTACTCTTATTATCCTTCCTTGTACCACGGCAATAGGTCTCTCGAGAACCACCTCCATCGTACGGAAAACACCTACGTGGCTAGACAAGGATTAGTCACAGTTAGAACAACTGTGACCACAAATGGAGGAAAGAAAGGAAAGGAGATTCAATCAAGGAATCAAAGGATAATGCTAATGGCCTTTGGGGAATAGCCTTTTAAAACAAACTTTTCTTGAAAAATGCTTCTTTGTAAAACAGTTTCTCAAATAGTTTTCAGAAGGTTTTAAAAACTTTTGCCCGGTCCGGTAACCTGGCTCTGATACCAAATGTAACACCCCACCTCCGCTAGGGTCACTCACAAAGGGAATGCACTAGGTTTGGTGAAGCATTATTGAGGTAAACATGCATAGAAATATTACAAGACAGAACATATATATATAAAACAGCGGAAGTAAAACAAATTTTATTACCTTATAAAATAAGGTCTAAAGCCTTTTACATCAGAATACATCAAAACCTGTCTTGCAATAATAAAGAAGAATAAAACCATTTCATAAATTATTCCTCAAGTAAACCCGTAAAGTAGCCATAGCCAAGAAAAGTCCAAGCCATGCGTGATGACCTTCAAACAGAAGAAGTCCAAACTAACAATAGCATTTCCTCCCTATAACCTGGTGGGGAAACGGAAGACAAGAGGCGAAACAAAACGGGGTCAGTCATAAAGACTGGTAAGCCCTATCTACTATCAGTATATAAACTAGTAAAGTTAACTAGCATGAGGAACTGAGATGAACATAAGTATGATGACAAGATAGATAAGCTAAACCAAAATAACAGGATGCACTACTGTACCAAGATACACGAGTGTGTCATGATAAACTACAATGTCAAGATAAATCAAGGTATCACATTGTCAAGTTTCTATCAAGTATACTATCCCAAGGTAGCTATCATGTATAACATCCCACGGTATCTATCATGTATATTTCCCCTAGTTCTAACATGTATATTTGCTCTGCACCTTTCGTACTAATATCCCAACCCGCGTCATGTGTTAACTATGAATGTCCCTTACCCAATGTCATGTAATGGTCCATGTCAACCTAATATATAGCATATGTAGGTTTTCCCAACTCGTATGTTTATTTCCATGTATAAGTTCAGTCCTATGCCGTAGGCCATACGGGCTTTCCCATGTAAACGTTTTATCCTTGAGGTTATTTTGGACTGCTACCCTTGATCTAGTTATGTTTCCTTACCATGAACTATCGCGCGTTCACTTAGGATTTATGCCACCTAGGACCACAAGGGATTATGCTACCTAATGAACATTTCCGTGTCTCGGTTTGGGTTCAGCCACCTAGGGCCACTAGGGATTATGCCACCCGTCAACCGCGCCCTTTATCCCACGTATGTATCGTGAATCGTTTTCCATGTCTAGATGCACAAGTTCCTCAATGTGCCATCCGAGTTCCGTGCCAGTGCAAAACAAGAAATACGGAACTCGGTCGGGAGCTTTAAGTCGTCTGTTGATGCAGATATCAAGGTCTATTTTTTTGTACCCGTGGCTATGGTCCCACGTGACCCCTCCCTCAACTACTGAAAGGCAATCCAAGAAAAATCATGTATGAGAACTAAACTAAGGCCCATCGATGTCCACTTCCAGATAGCCAACCTCACCCATAACTTGATAGCTAGTATATGGTCTTTTGGGAGTTCCCTGCCTTTCCGTACGTACACGATTGACTAAAGATGGTAGGTAGTCGGCGACATGCTATCCCGGGGCAAAATCAAGTATCGTCGACTCCACGCTAATCCATCCCAGTCTTTAGGTCGCTCGCATAGCAACCAAGGCATACTCTTGGCTCTTCTACCGCAGACCTTAACCCCTGTGAGGCCGGGTTTCATGGACCACTTGCCACCTCACAGAGGGATACCAAGAGTACCCTCATGTTCCCCGAAGCTTCCGCTTCGTCACCCAGTCCGCTGGAGCTTTTATCCAAGTCAGATAACTTGCTCCCCCTCGTATACTAAGCGATGACCTACCGTACCAGGTTACTCATCTCTTTATGAACTATTCCCATGTCCTTAGCTAAGAATTATTACTTAGTTACCCTTACTAAGGTTTACCACTTAGCCCCTCTTTCCACTATCCTTGTTAACTACGATTCCCAACCTAGTCCCCTGAGCTAGGGTTTTGTCAAATGGGTTAAGTGTTGTTATCCAAGTTCATGACTTAACCCGCCTACGAATCATGTCAAGATTGGCAAAGTACTCAAGTTCAAGGCTTAGACTACAAGTTGGTTAAGTGTACCAAGAAGCTCGTGACTTAACCCTATCAAGTCAAATTGGATAAGTATTTATTTGTCTTAACCCTATCAGATTATCATGTTAGATTGATTAAGCATAGATTATCTTAATCCCATCAGATTATCGAGTCGGATTGGTTAAGCATGGGTTTGCTTAACCCCATCCACTATTCGTATTACAATGGTTAAGTTTATTTAAAAGATCTTGTGACTTAACCCTATCAGGTCCGCATATTAGATTGGTTAAGTATAGGTTACTCAACCTCAACAAATCATCATGTATAATTGGTTAAGTATAAGTTACTTAACCCCATTAAATTACCGTGTTAAGTTGGTAAAGTACTGGTTACTTAACCTCATTAAATTACCGTGTTAAGTTGGTTAAGTACTGGTTACTTAACCTCATTGAATTACCACGTTTAGATTGGTTAAGTGTTTAACTTAACCCCATCGAATTACCGTGTTTAGATTAGTTAAGTGAAGGTTACTTAACCCCATCTAATTACCGTGTTTAGATTAGTTAAGTGAAGGTTACTTAACCCCATCTAATTACCAAGTCGGATTAGTTAAGCGTAAATTACTTAACCCCATCCCCCAATTGTCTTGTATGGTTAAGTGTCATTAAGAAATCAAGCCCGGTCCCACTTAACCTACCCATTCGTGTCATATCGGTTAAGTGTCATTAGTCAAACTTACTTAACCTTATCATGTGGCATTAATTTAATTAATGCACTCTCAACCTCTCACATTAGACTTTGTTGTGGTTACTAGTTAAGCCGGGCGGGTCCGGGTAGTTTTACACCACAACCTAGTCTAACCTCGGGTCTTAAGCGCGTCATGACCAACTTCTCACATTGGATCCTATTGTTTGTAGCCACTAGATAAGCCGGGCGGGTCCGGGTAGATTTATGCTACAAACTCAACCCAACCTCGAGTTGGCCATTTTCATGTTTGGTCTAGTGTCTTATTACACTTACAACCTATATATGTCAAGTTTTCAAGTCCCATGCTCATAGCCGAAGTTACATGTTGTCATGTTTATACCCATTTACCCAAATCATGTTTCACGTCATTAAAGTTTTACCCCTAACGTAACCCAACGCTTTTAAACTCGCATATACATTCACAACAACACATAATGGATTAAAAGAAGGAACTTGGCAAAGGCATGATAAAAAGGGGTATAAGACCACAAGTTAAACATGGTGGAAATGAGGCATAAATGTGCTCACAAACTTGCATGTTACAATGTCAAGCCTCAAAAACATGCATAACATTCAAACTTGGCAAATAGGTGATACATGGTCATAGATGACATGAAATGATGACAAGTAACTCGCATATAACATCACATAAGGGTTATGACTTCATATGCAAGTTAACCTAAATGTTATGAGGGTTCTCACGTTGCATAATGCAACATTTCAACATAAAGGTTATAGCTTTTAACCCACAAGATCAAGGTAATGACTTTATAGACTTGCATAACATGATAGCATGTATCATACTTAATGATCAAACCCAAACTTGCAACATTCATTTAACTTTATAGTTAATATCTAAGATTAGGAGGGGGCTTACAATGCTATGAAGGCACAAATCAACATATAAAATAAAGATTGAGACGAAGCCATTCATGCTATCACCCAAAAACCCCAAAAGAACAAGCTCCAAATGAAACCCTTGAGCAAATATCAATAAAAATCCTTGCTTTGAAGAAGAAAGGTTTCAACTTTGGCTTTGAATGAAGCTTATGAGCTCTCATGCAAGATCCTTGCTTTTTGGTCAAGAAAAGGTTGCAACTTTGGCTAGAATGCAACTTATGCACTCTCATACAAACATGAAATCACTCAAATGATCATAGAATCTCTCATGAATGAAGAAAAGAGGCTCCTTTACTTTGAAACTAGCTTAGAACACTTAAGCTATCATGAAGAAGAAGATGGAGGCCATGGGTTGAAGTGGAGGCCATGATGAGGAATCATTTTGGCATAGTTTAGCTATAGGATTGAATAATGAGCATTTAGGTTTAGGTTAGGGGTCTTTTTATAGAAGACTAGGATAGTTTTAGCCATAGGATAAACCTTAGTTTAGATCCTAGCCATCAAAGCATGTCTTGGGGAAGAAGTCAAGTGTAGGAACCATCTAGGGCCTTTAGATTAAACCTGAACCATGAGAACCATTCAAATGCAAAATCTGCATTTGAGCGAATCGGCCCACGGGTTGACAGCCGAACACCCTGGATTAACCCCTAGTCGACCCAGCAAGCTCGGGTCGACCTCAAAAATCGGCCGGTTCGGTTATTCCCCTCTCCCAGTTCGCTGTTTTAAACATTTTTGCATATTTATTTATTAAATTTTCAATTATATATATATATCAATATATATATATATATTTCTCCGCGCAACCCATTTCACTTAATTAAGTATACTTTAATTTGTGAATTTTTATGTTCAAATTACGGGGTGTTACAATATGGGTAATTGTAGATCACTTGACGAAAGCTGATAATTTCATCCCCGTCAAATCCAATAGAACGGCTCAAAGCTTGGCACAACTTTATTTAAGAGAGATAGTCAGACTGCATGGAGTTCCCAGCAGCATTGTCAGTGACCGTGATCCAATATTTACTAGCAAGTTCTGGGAAGCTTTCCAAGAAGAGCTAGGAACCAAGTTGAATATGAGTACAGCTTATCACCCTCATACAGACGGCCAGACTGAGAGGGTAAACCACATCTTGGAAGATTTGTTGAGAGCATGCATCCTTGACTTTGGCAGTTCATGGGAGGATCATCTGCACTTAGTGGAATTCTCTTATAATAATAGCTACTAAGCAAGCCTGCAAATGTCGCCATTTGAAGCTTTATATGGCAGGCCATGCAAATCTCCGGCATGTTGGGTTGAGCCAGGCAATAGAATAGTCTTGGGCCCCGATACGATTCGGGAAGCATCAGATAAAGTTGATTTTATTAAGAAGCGTTTGCTGGCTGCTCAAAGCCGACAGAAGAGCTATGCTGACACTCGAAGAAGAGATTTAGAGTTCTCTGTTGGTGATCTTGTATACTTGAAAGTGTCCCCACTAAGAGGTGTTATTCGATTTGGGAAGACTGGAAAGTTGGCACCGAGGTTCATTGGTCCATTTCCTGTTCTTGAAAAGATTAGGACTTTAGCTTATAGAGTGCAGTTACCCGACTGGCTGCCATGGGTTCACGATGTATTTCATGTATCCCAACTCCGGAAGCATGTTCATGATCCAGATTTAGTTGTGGAGGAAGAAGCACAACGAGATTTGGAAATTACTCCGAGCTTAGCCGTAAAGAGAGAGCCAGTAAAAATTGTGGGCAAGGAAATCAGGGCTTTGAGGAACAAGAAGATCAACCTCATCAAAGTCCAATGGAGCAGGGATCCTAGAGACTGCACTTGGGAGACCGAAGATAGATTCAAGCAAGCCTATCCCAAGTGTACAGTGGATACCTCCGAATAACTTTATATTAAGGTACATTTATAATACCTTGCATTTTCCGTTTTGTTTCCTACTTTACTTTTATTTCCCTTTTCGAGGACGAAAAGCTTTTAAGTGGGGGAGACTGTAACAACCCGGAAAATCCGAACCAATTAAAATTTTTATTTTGAATAAATTGGTTAGAAAATGAGCCTGAATTTAAAATTTTTAATTTTAAATAATATTAGATGCAGTGAAAATAGTCAATTTTCAAACGACCTCGGTTTTCGACGAAACCACTTTTGTTGGAACCGGAATGTCAAATTATTGCTAGGTTTCAATTTTCAGAATTTTCCGATTTAGTATGTGAGCGTGGCAAAAGAAACTGTGTTTGGTCAAATATAGTCAAAATTGAATGACTGGAAAGTGGCCATTTCTCGAACAGTCTCAGAATTCAACGAAAATAATTTTGTTGGATTCGTATCATCAAAACATAGCCAAAAATATATTTTTTGGATTTTTCGGAGTCCGTATGTGGCTCCGGTGGATTTTTGATTATGTCAGAATTAAATAATAAAAGAATTAATTTGAAATTCGAAAAACGAGGGCTGAGATGACCTCTTGGGCCTGCGGGACATGGCTTGATGGATCCGGACTAGGGGTTATTAGTTAGGAAACACAGTGGTTGGGCTGAAATCCGAGCAAGTGGGTAGATGGACCTTTATTGGTTTAATTAAATAATTAATCATAACCCTAATATAATATTATTTAAATTCCCTGTAGCATCGTATCCTTCTTCCCCGTTCTCAAATTTCAGCCGCCCCCTCTTCATTCCTTCCTCCTCAAAATTCTCTCTCCACACAAATAATTAACCTATACTCCTTTGGAGTTTTCTCTAGGATTTTCCTTCCTCTTCATTTCCAGACAAGTTTCACCTCCTCTCGTGCCCCGATTTCGGAGAACCGCGCCCCCAAATACCCGACTTTTCAGCCGCCGCCGACCTCCCCTGGTGTCGTTGCACCCTCCCACGTGCTAGGCGCACATAGCCCCTTCCGAGCCCGACCACCTCCAACAAACCACGCCTCAAACCGACCTTCCTACCTCCTGAAAACTGAAGTCAAAGTTTCGAACAATTCTAAAAGGTCACGGCCATTTTATTTGAAGGTGGAAGAGAGGTTAATTCCTTAATGACTTCACTAATTAATTAATCTAATTTATTTTATAACTTGTTTTGTTCATAATTAATTTGTTTCAATTCGAAATTCGATGATTTCAGCGACGTTGTGATCGTATTAAGCAGATCTACGCTTCTGGACTGAAACGAAGCAATTCAGAACAACTTGAATTTTGGGCAAATTTCTCAACGACTGTGAGATATTTTGATTTTAAATTAATTAGTAAATTAATTTTTTTTTATCTATAGTATTCGTTTCAGATCTGATTTATATGGATGTGTTATGATGATTGTCTGTTGGATGTTATGAATTATCATGGTTATTGTTGTGTGTATTTGATAGTTTGATCATATATTTGATTTTATTGAATTGAGTTATAATCAATTCAACATTCGTTTATGTGATGGAGAGAAAGAAAAAAATTTATAGATCTACATACAACAAAAGAAAGAAAAAGGGAAAATAAAATTTCCTTTTTACTTGAATAGATTTGATCCAATATGGAAAATAAAATCTCCTTTTATTTGAGTGGATTTGATTTGACAAAGAAAATAAATTTTCTTTTTTTTTTGATGGATTTGATTCAGAATAGAAAATAAATTTTTCCTTTTTATTTAAATTGATTTGATGCTACATAGAAGGGGAAAATTTTGTTTTATTTTGTGTTCCAACACAAATAGTAACATGCAAAAGAAATGTCTATTTATATTTTGTGTTTTAACACAAATATTCTCATATAAATGAAAAGTTCTTTTTATTTATATTTTAACGCAAATATTTTCATAGAAAATAAAATATCATTTTTATTTGTGTTTCTAGACACAAATATTATATAGAACATTATATTACATATTTAGTTGTGGCTTAAAACACAAATATTTGCATTGGACATTAAAAGTATATTTATTTGTGCCATTTATACATGCACTGTCATTAATATATATTTATTTCTGCCTTTTAGACATGCACCGTCATTAATGTAACAACCCATATTTTCAATAACCTGTTATAACATAAATCGAGGCAGAATTTAATTCTAAAATCTGAATCAAGGGAAACGGGCTATGCCATTGCGTTCGTCTCGGAAAAATACGCGAAATAGAGTCCGAGTTTTCGAAAATCGGAGTCCGTATGACCCGATTAAGGCCCAACGAAGTTTTCAGAAAATTTCTAAGTAAAAACAGATTTCAAATTCAAATCTGAAATTGGGAATTGGGCCAATTTGGGCCAGGCGGGAGAATTCCCGCCACAATACCCAAGTCGACAGCCCTGTCGACTTGGGAGTCGACTGGGTCTGACCAGGTCGACAGCCCTGTCGACTTGGCTGTCGACTTGGCTCAGGCGCCCAGTTCTGCCTGGTGCACCACTTTGGGTTTGTGTTGAGCTTGGGGGCCAGATTCGATTTGGAGGGTTGAGATGAGAACTAGGGTTTAATCCTATGGTCTAAATCACTAGCCTAATCTATAAATAAGACCCTAACCTACCCTAATTTATCAATAATCTATCCTACAACTAAACTATGGCAAAATCAAACCTCTTATGGCCTCCACTCTCTTCATACAATTCCTAAACAAATTTCTAAGAGATTTCCATGCATACAAGTGTATTTAGGCTTGTATGATCCTCTTTAGCTTGCATTAAAGTCTTGTTTCTCTATTGGCATCATAAAAGAGGAGTCTTGATCAAGTTTGCTTGCATTTTTGGGTTTTTAATTAGTTGCATAAGGGGTTTCTTACATTTGCTATACTCATTTGAGTCCGCATAAGCATTGTAAGCCCTATTCCTCTCATACTTGAACTTTGAAGTTAAATGCATGATATGCAAGTTGTCATATGCTATGCAAGTTTGTTTATGCAAGTATGATATGCAAGTTGACATATGTTATGCAAGTTTGTTTATGCAAGTATGATATGCAAGTTGTCATATGTTATGCAAGTTTATTTATGCAAGTATGATATGCAAGTTGTCATATGCTATGCAAGTTTGTTTATGCAAGTATGATATGCAAGTTGACATATGTTATGCAAGTTTATTTATGCAAGTATGATATGCAAGTTGTCATATGTTATGCAAGTTAGTTTATGCAAGTATGATATGCAAGTTGACATATGTTATGCAAGTTTATTTATGCAAGTATGATATGCAAGTTGTCATATGTTATGCAAGTTAGTTTATGCAAGTATGATATGCAAGTTGACATATGTTATGCAAGTTTATTTATGCAAGTATGATATGCAAGTTGTCATATGTTATGCAAGTTTGTTTATGCAAGTATGATATGCAAGTTGACATATGTTATGCAAGTTTTTTTATGCAAGTATGATATGCAAGTTGTCATATGTTATGCAAGTTTGGGATGGTCATATGGTTCATGTTATCATGTTATGCATGCTTTTTGGGCGTAAAAATGTAATATGCAAGTGTGTGAACACATGAACGTTTCATATGCCACCATGTTGAACTTGTGGCTTTAACACTTTTATGTCATGATTATGCCAAGTTCCCTCTTTCTATCCTTTATGCGCTATTGCGATATGTAAGCGATGGGATTGCGTTTGGGGTTTGGGTAAACTTAAAAGACATAAAAACATGAGCTTGGGAATTTACCTATTAAGTTAGGTCTACCCATTGGGAATTTACCTATTAAGTTAGGTCTACCCAATTGCTTGAAAATTTGTAACATGATGGACATGACACTTAGAAAAGATAAGTGTGGCCAACTCGAGGTTGGGTTGAGTTTGTAGCGTAAACCTACCCGGAACCGACCGACTTAACTAGTTGCTACAAACAATAGGACCCAATGTGAGAAGTTGGTCATGTTGTACCTTGGACCCGAGGTTAGACCAAGTTGTGGTGTAAAGCTACCCGGACCCGCCCGGCTTAACTAGTAACCACAACAAAGTCTAATGTGAGAGGTTAAGGCGCATTAATTAATTAATGCCTTATGATTAGGGTTAAGTCATGGACCATTTAATACTTAACCAATTTGGGCTCGGTAGATTAATCGGGGTTAAGTCGTGAACTCATCGTTACACTTAACCAAGTTAATCCATGATTAGTAGAGGGGTTAAACTGTACTTAACCCACTAGAGAAATCCTAGTAATGGGGGGTCCACTCCGCAGTAATCCCAAGTTTGTATCATCAAGGCCCTAGGGACTAGGCTAGGGAGGGGGCACGATTACTGGGCTGGAGGTAAGCGACCAAAAGCGACGGCCGAGTGGTACGCCGGTGTAGTTCCGGGCGGACTCTGGTCGTGCACATAGTCCGTAGCTGGAGAAAACAAGCACGGGTACCGGTAGACCGAGACTGTGCACTCATGATTATGGTGTCCAGGGGTTGACACCCTAGGGCTTGATACACCCGACGGGTGGACCTGGCACAGTTCGACTACATTCATGTTTGGGCCGTATTGACACCAACACGTGACGAGTTAGGCTTAGGGAGCCGATCGACTAGACCGTTGGGTTGGACCTCGTGGTAGGGTCACTTCATGTTATTGGACCTCGTATGAGGGTCACTTCATGTCATTGGGCCAAAGCTTGGGCCGTGGGATCAATACTTGCGTATCCAAGTCATGATAGTTTGCTAGTACACCTGTGGTGCAAAACCTTAATCCTGATTATGCGATGACACCTTTATCTACCTTGATAGTTAATCATCATGATGTTATCCTTATGTTCATACCTGCTGCTCATGTCTGTTAACTTTATCAGTTTACATTGATTGTAGTAGGGCTTACTCAGTCTTTTTGACTGACCTGTTTTCTTTCGCCTCTTTTCTTCCGTTCCCCCCCCCCAGGTTCTCAGGGAGGGAATACAGGAGCTTAGCTGGATCTTACCTGCTTTCTTGGATAGCTCATGTATGCTTGGGACTTGAGCTCGCTATGGTTTTTCTGCTTTGGGGATAGCTACTTATGTTTTTCTGTTCAGTTTCAGACGATGTTGTTTTATGTACTAGACTTGTTTATTTGGGAAATTGACATTATGATGTAACAGACTTGTTTTTGAAATGGTTTAAAATTCTTCCGCTGTTTTATCTATGTTATTTACTCTGTTTACATATATACATATGTTCTTGTTCTGCCTTGATATATCATTATGCATGTTTACCTGATTTAAACGCCCCTCCAAAGTCAGAGTGCTTGCAAGAGACACCCTGGCGGAGGCGGGGTGTTACAATTAATATATATTTATTTATGTCTTTAAACACAAATACATGCACCGTCATTGAAAGACATTTTATTTTTGTCTTTAAACACAATGCATACATCGTATAGTGAATTATATTTTATTTGTGTCTCTAACACAAATATATACGTCATACATTGATTAACATTTTATTTGTGCTACAAACCACAAATATTACGTGGAACATTGAGCGACATTTTTTATTTATGCTTTAAAGCACAAATTTTCAATAGAGAATTAAACATTTTTATGTGTATTTTCAAATACAAAGTTTACATGAAGAATAAAATTTCATTTTGTTGCATTCTTTAATGTAAACAAAATGTAGAAAAATAGAATCTCATTTTATTACACTCCGTAATGCTAGAGAAAAAAAGGGAAAAATATAATTTACATTTTTGTTTTTGCATACAAATGCAAACGCTACTTTAAAATATACTTTTATATTTTTGTGTTTGCATACAAATGCAAACGCTACTTTAAAATATAATTTACATTTTTTTTTTGCATACAAATGCAAACGCTACTTTAAAATATACTTTTACATTTTTGTGTTTGCATACAAATGCAAACGCTACTTTAAAATATACTTTTACATTTTTGTGTTTGCATACAAATGCAAACGCTACTTTAAAATATACTTTTACATTTTTGTGTTTGCATAAATGCAAACGCTACTTTAAAATATAATTTACATTTTTGTGTTTGCATACAAATGCAAACGCTACTTTAAAATATACTTTTACATTTTTATGTTTGCATACAAATGCAAACGCTACTTTAAAATATACTTTTACATTTTTGTGTTTGCATACAAATACAAACGCTACTTTAACATTTTTGTGTTGCATGCAAATGGCAACGCTACATATTTTTTTTTTTATTTTTAATTTTTTTTTTTTTGCATTTGTGTGTTTGCATCAAAATGCAAACGCTACATGTAAGAGGGAAGAGACAATTTTATTTTATGTTTACATTCTATAATGCAAGTAAAGTAAAATAAGAACAAAATATTTTTTTTTGTTTACAATTTTAGTTGCAAACAAAATTAGGAATGTTAAAGATGTCTGTTTTTGTTTGCAATTTTAGATGCAAACAAAGTAGAAATTAAAGTTACATTTTGTAGCAAAATTTAAATGGGGATAAATTAGAAAAAGAAAAGGATTATATTTTTATTTGTTTATGTACATTCCTTGGTGTAAATAAACAGAAAATAAAAGACGCTCTCTTATTTACATTCCTAAATGTAAATAAGATTTAGAAATTAAAAGCTACATTTTTATTCGTGTTCTTTAGACACAAATAAATCATGAAAATAAAAATATAAGTTTTATTTGCATTCCCAAGTGCAAACATAAAATGAGAGTAAAAATTTACATTTTTATGTAAATTTTTAAAGAATAATAAAAAGAATCATATTTAGTCTAAAATTATAAATAATAAAAACTACATTTTTGATGTGATATTAAAAGCGTAGGAAAGAAATTCTCATTTTGTTCATAAAAATGAATTGAACAAAAAAATATTCATTTTTGTTCATCGGAAGAAAATCAACAAATTTACTCCTTGAAATAAAATGGACAAAAATAATCGTTTTATTCGTTGTGAAGGAACTTACACCTAGTAGGAATAAGCAGGTTGAAATCAAGATTTAAACGTTAGAATTTATGAACAAACTAAAATATAATTTATAGTCAATTATTATAAAGATTGGTGCATGAAATAAAACACATTTTAATAGACGAGATAAACTTAAGTTGTGATTGGCATTATCCATTTCCTTATTGGTGTGATATTCATGTGGGTGAAAGCGCTTGAAAATTTATATTTATAAATATAAATATAATTATAACGAATCGAGCGTGGTAGCTCGCGTTTCGGCAATTGTAACTTTAAACGATTATACCGAGAGATCCGACCGTCGGATTTTCCCAAAACTGGAGGCGTTAGGACCGCTTAGGGAAGATCTTCCCAATGAGACAAATTCTGTCAAAATCCAACGGTTAGATTTCAAGATATGTGTAAATCAAATTTATTGAAAAACAGCGCCAGGGCCACCCTCTGACCCGAAGCGTCGTTTAATTAATTTGAACTATATTTTCATATATATATATAAACAAAAATAGCGTTAAGTCGTTAAAGATTAATATTAACGATATGAAATGATTTTAATCATAATTATTCGATAATTATTTGAAAAGTTTGAGTTCTACTCATTTCAAATAATTACACGTCGATGAAGAGACAAAGACGGTGTTGAAGACCGACGGTGTAACATCCCGATATTTTTGACCGTTCAACTCGACAATGATCCTCAATGTCGACATAAACAAATCAAAAATAAGGATAGTTATTGGGATTTATATAAGAAAAAAGAAGAGAAGAAGAAGAACAAATACAGAATCTCGCAGCGGAAGGACAAAATATAATAAATAAATAACAATTCATGAAGCTGTTAAAACATACATTTTATTATATTTTACAATGATTATCAGAGTAAATTAACATACAACATACCAATGCATTGCAGCGGAATAATAATAATAATACGTCTGTTGAGCTCCATCTTCATCTTCATAATGGAATCTTCAAAGCAATGGAATCTTCGCTAACTTCAGCTCGGTCTGACCCGAGCGTATTGCAAAAAGAAACACAACAAACACTCGGATCAGAACTAAATCATTCTCATATTAGTTAAATCAAATTTCATGTAATAATATGAGTGCAATAACTTAAGAGATGTTACGGGAATTTCCATCTCTTAAGGATCCGTCAAACTAATACTATATAATATAATACGCTATTATAATAATGTCTATGGTTAAATATAACATAATAAAATAATGTATGCGGGATTACCATTATTACCCTTACACCGTTTATACCGTTGCCGTACAGTTTGCATATAACACACCAGTACGTCGACGGATAGGGATGCGCCGTGATACGACAACGTTAAATCAAAATCGTAGGGGGCTCGATCAGGATAAATATGACAAGGCATCGAGGCAATACCCATCAGTAGTGATTCTACCGGATTGCTGACCCAGGCCGGTAGTAACGCATAGCCGCAACTACCGCCCACCCCAGACATACCCCAAAATCAAATCAAAGGCGCCAATCAATCACATGAAATTATTGATTGCCCGAACAAAATTTGACTGCCCGAACAAAATTTGGGCACCCAAGAGTTTAGGAAAAACAAAAACAAAATAAACTCTGGGTCAGTCATGGGACTGGTGTGAGTAAACTCCAACCACTTGTTTAACTTTAAAAACCCTTTCAAAAGAAAAGGTAATAGTAAGACCAGCCCACACATAAACACGGACGGTTTTTACCTTACTATAACCCAAAACACTTTGATACGAAAATCTAGTGATATTACAATAATGTCTACATCAAGTAAATAACCAAATAGCAGAACGCTTGCATCTCACGCTCCACATACATAGTATAAAATCAAAAACCGCATGGCGCTTATTGGAGATTGGATTTCCAACATGACAAGGTATGGAACCACCTTCCGCTAGTGTATCTCTAGAGAGGAATACACTGGGTTCAACAAGAACATCTTGTAACCCGGCCCACACATGACCGACCACTCATTTCGCTTGAGTGTATCGAATGTATATCACCAAAGATTGGGATCAGCAATCGTCTCCCGACTGGGACAGCATCGAATAGAATAAGAAATTAAATGAACCTCTAGATAGGTGATTATACATCCTAATGGGTGCGACCCACATAGCCATGCTGCCTGCCCAATTTTTGTCCTCCCCCGGTTGTTGAGGCCTGAGGCTACGCATACTTACCATTCATTGATAGCACAATCACTTTGAATGCCACATTGTCAGATCCGTTAATCACTAGTTGAGTTTGCACAAATATTCTGGATATTATGCTAAGGGATAAATCCGTTGCAACCATATATATTCGTACAGACCAACCCATTTGATCATTGGAAATACTTTGTCAGACATTCGTCCATTTACGTTCGTTCCGGGACTGAACGAAACCGAAGGCACTATTTCTATTACTAGAAAAGCCCTTGCACTTTACTCCGTCTTCAATATATTCAGCATACTTGGTTCGCAACGCTTATGCCGATACGGAGTGGTTTTGCGGATAATAATCCAACCGGTCTCTCCATATTGACAACGATGGTCAAAAACTTCGATAGTCTGTGATTTAACTATCGAATAAAAACAAGTGTTCATCCAACATATCAAACAAATCACTGGGCTCTTTAATTAATATTTCATTAATTAAATCTCTTCTCCATTTCCTTATCAATATTTGTTACCCAAATATTTTCAATAACCATATTGGCCCTTTACGCTATTTGGAAAGCATTTCCCAATATCAACTTCTTTTATTTTCTACATATTAGAAAATATCTCTATTTGCAATTGGAAACAATTCCAATCACTTATCTCTATCCCGACTATTCTAATTATACTCAGGAAATACTTACTTGTTATATTTCCAAAATCCCATCACTTGGGTTTAAAACGAATGTTGTGTAAAACATTGTTACAACACCCCAAAATATTTTATTCAGCTAACTCTTTTTCAAACACTTCTCTTCGAAACTGGATCTTGCTATTTATCCATTAAAAATGAAATCAATCAAGTTGGGGTAAAATTACCTCTCATACCTTAACTGAAAACATCCTCAACTTCAAAACAGCAAAACCACTTACCTCGAATAAACACACTATACAATCCAATTATTCATTTTAAAACATGTATAAAGTTCTCTTTCTATTTCTAATTTATAGATTTCCCTTTTTGTTTACAATATTCTATTTTTGATTTCGTTTCCTTATCGAATTCTATATATATAGATATATAGATTTCTAATTGTCAAATTTCTTAAAAATATTCTAACTCCTTAAATTTCCGGAAAAATTCGCCATAACCTCCCCTGTATCGGGAGCATCGGGAAATTTCAAATAGCTTCCCGATACCTTCTAATTTCAAAAAGAAAAAGAAAAATCCAAGAGGCTAGCCGATACGGCACATAAAATCTCATATGGAATTGAAACGTGTACCTTTTTGTCGAGCACATTATTTATATACCTACATTATCCTTGTCCCATACCTGTCTCCTGTATGTCTATACCTGTCCAATTTATTTCAACTTCACACACTCGTTTTGACCCAACTCGTTAATTAACTCGTTGGTCTATTTCGCTTGTATATTGGAATATAACATATTTCAAATATATTTCAACATACTTATCAACTAATTGAATTCAAATTTCAATTTAAGCGCTATGTTCGATTTCGAATATATATATATTACGAACGCCAATTTACTTTTCAAGGTTCGACTTTAGTTCAAACTCGATTAACTAATTTCTACTTGACTTAGTTAATCCTAAATAATCAAAATAGGGTTATTGTTTCAAAAATCTTTTTACTTACTTAACTTGAGCTCGCCTTTATTTTTCTAACTCAAGATTAAGCTTTTAAAATGGGAATTTGGATTTTTATTTGCTTAAAAATCCTTATATTTATATACAAAATCCATTATGGTTTATAATGGTTTCTGGCGCTGCACTTTTGAAATTTTGATTTTAACATATCTCAAAATCTATTCGACGAAATCCAGATTTTTCTCCTTCATTAGAAAACTATTATCTAACTGGTCCTGACGGTTCTTGTTTCAAAGAATTCCGACTTAATTTTACTCCGATATACTCAAATGAAGTTTGAGTCGCCAATTTCCGAACTGCAGCGCTGCGGCGAGTTCGTTTTAATTATACATATATATACTTTTAAACTTCGTTTAAAATAAATTTAACTCCATTCTAATATATATATTCCAAATTCCATTTGAATCTTTTACATTTCAAATTCCATAGTTTAAATCTTGTATTCAAATTCCCTTTGAAATCCTTTATTCGAATTCCATTTCAAATCCTTTATTTAACTTCCACTTTAATTCAACTCCTTTTTGAATTTCTATATTTGAAATTCATACTTGAATTTAGATATTCAAACTCCATTTTGAATTCCCTTTTGAAATTCAAATATTCAAATTCCATTTGAATTTCTGTGTTCAAATCTATTTCCAACTCCATTTGAATTAAAATATTCCAATTTTCTTTCAAACACCATTTGAATTCTAAATTCGAATTCATTAGTTAAACTCCATATTTAATTTTCTTGAATTCCAATACCCTATTTTATTCCTTTGAATTAAATTCCACTTTAAATTCTATAATCAAATCCCTTTCGAATGGTTATATTTGAAAATCATATTTGAATTTAAATATTTAAACTCCATTTAAATTTCTATTTGAAATCTTATATTTAAATCCTCTTTATTTAAAACCCATTATTTAAATCCCATTTGAATTTCTCCATTCAAATCCATTTGAATTCCCTTGAATTCAAATTCCATTTCAAAACCATTTGGATTTCCTATTCTACTTTGAAATCCTATTTTCAAAGTTTATTTCAAATTCTATTTTGAAATTCTATATTCAAATCCCTATTTGAATTTCTTTATACAAATTCTATTTCAATTCTCTTATTCAAATTCCATTTTGAACTCTCTTATTCAAATGCTGTTTGAATCTCTTATTCAAACTCTATATTTAAAATTCCATTTGAACTTCCATATTCAAATTTCTATATTTGAATTTCATTCGAATTCTATATCCAAATCTCTATTTGAATTTATTTTATTTGAATTCCTTCGAATTCAAATTCTATTTTTATCCCTTTGAATTCAAATTCTATTTTTCATTCTAATTTCGTCTATTCAAATTCTATTTGAACTTCTATTTGAATTTCTAATATTCAATCTCCTTTTCCTTTTATTTAAAATTCAAATATTTTAAACTCCTTTTCTAATGCTACTATTCAAATGTTATACTCAAATTTCATTTGAGTTATATATTTAAAAATTTTCTTTCACATCCTATTTTGAAATTTCATTTCAAATTCCAATTTCACACTTGTATTTCTATTTCTGAATTATCAAATGATAATTCTTTTCACTTCATTTATAACTTCGTTATAAAAGAATTATTAATAACCTTCGTTATAAAAGAACTATTTACAAACTTCGTTTATAAAGGAACTACTTGTTTTATTTTTCAAAAACAAGTTTATATTTTTATTCCATTAAAAATTCAAATTTCTATTTAAAAATAGAATTTTCCCTTTTATATCTCAAATATCCTTCCATGATATTTTAAATAAATTAACACTTAGCCCAGTGATATTTAAAACAATCAAATCACCCAATTTTCAATCATTTTATTTTTAACACATCATATATGAATATATGAAATCAGCAAACAACAAACAGATAATATATTTTTGAGGAATCCAGTTGGATTCCTCTAACCTGTTTTCCTGCATCCACAGATGTTAGCACATAAATAATACCAATTCTGCTTCGTGGCAGAATATCGCGGTATAGAAGGTCATCAACTAATCATAGCGTGGGGCGTATAGGGTAATCATCCGCTATGAAACTGCGGGCATCCGCTAATGAGACTGCGGGAATCCAACCAACCAATCAACCCAATATATATATATATATAGCCTAAAAACCTAATATATATATAACAACCAGAAAGCATTCACACAAGCAACAAACAATTATTTTTAATGAAATAAAAATAATTCTAAAGGTGAGTGAGATTTACTCACCTGATTTATTTGCGTTGAATATCCAATAAATCCCATATCATCGCAGCTATTGATTGACTTGATTGAGTTTATCTCGTATCTATGAATATTTAGATTTTAATTATCGATTAACATTTGCTTATCTATATTATTTAATAACAGAAATAGATAAATTCTTTTATGTATATTTAAATGTCGAAGAGGGCATATACCTTACTGTCTTAAACTACTACGAGGCCAACTTGTCACACATCGATCATCTATGTAGAACATTTCAGAAGTCAGAAATCATTTTAGCTGCAAATCAACCCCAAGATTTTTCTCCATCCTATTCGGCATTCCATCGAGCGCCATACCGTCGCCAATAACTCCCACTTCTCCGAGCTTCTACCATTTACTGCCACATCCATTTATTTATCATCAAACCATCCCATCACTATTGCTGCCTTGTTACACAACTCCATTCAACAAACATCACCCCTCAGCTTGGATCGAACTATGCCAGACTCGCCTCTTTTATTCAGAATCGATCTTCAAGTGAGGAACTGCAACCATCAACCAACGCGAACCATGAACGCGACTTCGAACAGGCCTCCCAACCATTAATCATCGGTGACAAACACGACCTCCTTCATCTTCTCAAGTTCATCGAAACCTCACCTTTTCTCGCTACTTCAAACTCCAGCAACATGCGCGACAACTTAGCTAACGCGAGTTCCTCCCGATGATCGAAACCCCATCTACAAACTCGCCTAAACCTCCTGCTGAAATCCCCTTCGAACTACACCTCTCGAGTCACCACAAACCACAGTCACATTGAAAATCCGCTTCCCTAGAACGCGCCTCAGAGGAACCTTACCGCACACAAATTTAGGGCTACCAATCGATAGTACAACCTTAGACGAGTGAAAGGAACCCAAAATCAAATGATTCGATTTAGTATTGTATTTAGAAAACGAAGAGGAAATCAGCCTTGGGTATTTTCTTTTGTTGAGATGAAATCGAACGAGGATGGGAGGAAAGAACAAATAGGAATTGATTTTAGAAAAAGGATTATAAAGGAGAATTTCCGATTTAACCTAAAAGAGGAGGTGGACTCCCTTTTGGTTGCCTGAAACATTTTCTTATTTAGAACGAGAGGATAGTGAGGCTTCAGTCTTTGGTTTGAGCAGAAAGGAAGAAAGGAATTGCGGTATTTATAAGTGAAGGAATGGGAAACACTCGTACCATACCCCATTAAAATCATGTCTTCTTGATAACGAAGCAAGGAGACAAATCTTACTGCTCGAGAAGAAGAAAATAATTTGCGTGATGTATACTGTATGGTAGCCTATGTTAATAGGTCGGCTGATAAAACACTAAAAATATTATAATTTGAATTTTAAATTAAAATATCTTGTGGTCTTTAACCCGTAAATCCGAACCGCTATTTTAACGTATCCACTGACTTTTCAACACTGTAATATTATTATGAACTGAACTGAATAAAAATCTAAAATTTAATCTGAACGTATAATTAAAATAACCATATTATATTGATAATCCAATATAAAATTCATTTTAAATATTTAAAACTGATTTAAATATTCACTATAAAATGGCTAAAAATCTGGGACATTACATTCCTTCCCTCTTAAAAGAATTTCGTCCCCGAAATTTGTAAGGCATAAGAAATGCTGCAGACCCGCTAACTTTTCAAAAGCCCACTTTATTAACTTCAGCACTTCAATATAGCTCAGTTTCCATACAATTTTAAGTCTTCATGGGAATATTAAATCTCAGTCTATTCAACTGGTTTCTATCATTTTGATTTATTTAACTTGCTTAGGTAAAATTTCAGAATTTAAATTCTCGGGTTTTTTATTTCAAATCCCTTTTTGAAATCATATAAATATATCCACATATATATATAGAACCATTCCAAATCCAAAATATTTGAATTTTCAAACCAACTTGTTTTCTTTCAAACAAATTTCCATCAGAAACTTTGCTAAGGTAGCAATCCATCACTTAGAAACTCGAAAATGAACACTGATGATGTTGCAATCATCATCAGAATTATTTCCCAGCCACTGAAGCGAGTTCAGTGCTTTATCATTTTAAAATCAATTCAAAATGATTTTCATTCAAAAACCCTTTCAAAATAAAACTATATTATTTTAATATACTTTGAAAAATATTTTTCAACTTCCCAGGATTTAAATTCCAAATTCTGCTTTGAAATCAAATTTTAATTCGTCTCAATTGTATATCTTATTCATATACAAGTTCTATTTGGTTCAATATAACCATTTCAATTCTATAATCGTATTTGATTATAATATTAACATTCAACACATCCATATAATATAATGATTTCAAAAATCATTCTTTCTATATCAAAATATAATTTTGGGTAAAATTATTTCATCTACCCACTTGAAAACAATATCATGTTCAATCTTCTGTTCAAGCGTTTAGAAATTCCTATCGACTTCGTGGCGTCCCACTATTCGATCAGAATTCATAAACCACTCAACAGACTAGCCAACACAATATAAAACAATTTTTTTATATCAACTAACAAATACGCGCTCTCGTATATACACTCAACTCATTCTAGGGTACTACTGACCCTATCTCTAATGAGTAAACCCCCACCAAAGCCTAGGTGTTCGCTAAACCTAAGCTCTGATACCAACTGTAACGACCCGGAAATCCGAGCTATCTGAGTTTACTAATAACACCACACTTCCAACCCAAATTGCACAGAAATACGAATCATTATTGGAACGAAGTTAGAGGATGAGAAATAGAAAGAAAGAAATATTAGAATAGAAGAAAACAAAGATCACAAACTCACAGCGGATCGAATAAAAATATATTATATAACATAAGCTTTGAAATACAAAATCTTACATCATATATAGATACCACCATCAGAGTACAATACAGCATTTGGTACAGCGGAAATAACTCTACATAACTAACGTTGAAGCCTCCTGCTTCAAGCTCCTCCAAGTGTATCTGTAAAAGCCTGAAACACTTGACTGCCCGAACAAAATTTGGGCACCCAAGAGTTTAGGAAAAACAAAAACAAAATAAACTCTGGGTCAGTCATGGGACTGGTGTGAGTAAACTCCAACCACTTGTTTAACTTTAAAAACCCTTTCAAAAGAAAAGGTAATAGTAAGACCAGCCCACACATAAACACGGACGGTTTTTACCTTACTATAACCCAAAACACTTTGATACGAAAATCTAGTGATATTACAATAATGTCTACATCAAGTAAATAACCAAATAGCAGAACGCTTGCATCTCACGCTCCACATACATAGTATAAAATCAAAAACCGCATGGCGCTTATTGGAGATTGGATTTCCAACATGACAAGGTATGGAACCACCTTCCGCTAGTGTATCTCTAGAGAGGAATACACTGGGTTCAACAAGAACATCTTGTAACCCGGCCCACACATGACCGACCACTCATTTCGCTTGAGTGTATCGAATGTATATCACCAAAGATTGGGATCAGCAATCGTCTCCCGACTGGGACAGCATCGAATAGAATAAGAAATTAAATGAACCTCTAGATAGGTGATTATACATCCTAATGGGTGCGACCCACATAGCCATGCTGCCTGCCCGATTTTTGTCCTCCCCCGGTTGTTGAGGCCTGAGGCTACGCATACTTACCATTCATTGATAGCACAATCACTTTGAATGCCACATTGTCAGATCCGTTAATCACTAGTTGAGTTTGCACAAATATTCTGGATATTATGCTAAGGGATAAATCCGTTGCAACCATATATATTCGTACAGACCAACCCATTTGATCATTGGAAATACTTTGTCAGACATTCGTCCATTTACGTTCGTTCTGGGACTGAACGAAACCGAAGGCACTATTTCTATTACTAGAAAAGCCCTTGCACTTTACTCTGTCTTCAATATATTCAGCATACTTGGTTCGCAACGCTTATGCCGATACAGAGTGGTTTTTCGGATAATAATCCAACCGGTCTCTCCATATTGACAACGATGGTCAAAAACTTCGATAGTCTGTGATTTAACTATCGAATAAAAACAAGTGTTCATCCAACATATCAAACAAATCACTGGGCTCTTTAATTAATATATCATTAATTAAATCTCTTCTCCATTTCCTTATCAATATTTGTTACCCAAATATTTTCAATAACCATATTGGCCCTTTACGCTATTTGGAAAGCATTTCCCAATATCAACTTCTTTTATTTTCTACATATTAGAAAATATCTCTATTTGCAATTGGAAACAATTCCAATCACTTATCTCTATCCCGACTATTCTAATTATACTCAGGAAATACTTACTTGTTATATTTCCAAAATCCCATCACTTGGGTTTAAAACGAATGTTGTGTAAAACATTGTTACAACACCCCAAAATATTTTATTCAGCTAACTCTTTTTCAAACACTTCTCTTCGAAACTGGATCTTGCTATTTATCCATTAAAAATGAAATCAATCAAGTTGGGGTAAAATTACCTCTCAGACCTTAACTGAAAACATCCTCAACTTCAAAATAGCAAAACCACTTACCTCGAATAAACACACTATACAATCCAATTATTCATTTTAAAACATGTATAAAGTTCGCTTTCTATTTCAAATTTATAGATTTCCCTTTTTGTTTACAATATTCTATTTTTGATTTCGTTTCCTTATCGAATTCTATATATATAGATATATAGATTTCTAATTGTCAAATTTCTTAAAAATATTCTAACTCCTTAAATTTCCGGAAAAATTCGCCATAACCTCCCCTGTATCGGGAGCATCGGGAAATTTCAAATAGCTTCCCGGTACCTTCTCATTTCAAAAAGAAAAAGAAAAAGCCAAGCGGCTAGCCGATACGGCACATAAAATCTCATATGGAATTGAAACGTGTACCTTTTTGTCGAGCACATTATTTATATACCTACATTATCCTTGTCCCATACCTGTCTCCTGTATGTCTATACCTGTCCAATTTATTTCAACTTCACACACTCGTTTTGACCCAACTCGTTAATTAACTCGTTGGTCTATTTCGCTTGTATATTGGAATATAACATATTTCAAATATATTTCAACATACTTATCAACTAATTGAATTCAAATTTCAATTTAAGCGCTATGTTCGATTTCGAATATATATATATTACGAACGCCAATTTACTTTTCAAGGTTCGACTTTAGTTCAAACTCGATTAACTAATTTCTACTTGACTTAGTTAATCCTAAATAATCAAAATAGGGTTATTGTTTCAAAAATCTCTTTACTTACTTCAATTGAGCTCGCCTTTATTTTTCTAACTCAAGATTAAGCTTTTAAAATGGGAATTTGGATTTTTATTTGCTTAAAAATCCTTATATTTATATACAAAATCAATTATGGTTTATAATGGTTTCTGGCGCTGCACTTTTGAAATTTTGATTTTAACATATCTCAAAATCTATTCGACGAAATCCAGATTTTTCTCCTTCATTAGAAAACTATTATCTAACTGGTCCAGACGGTTCTTGTTTCAAAGAATTCCGACTTAATTTTACTCCGATATACTCAAATGAAGTTTGAGTCGCCAATTTCCGAACTGCAGCGCTGCGGCGAGTTCGTTTTAATTATACATATATATATATATACTTTTAAACTTCGTTTAAAATAAATTTAACTCCATTCTAATATATATATTCCAAATTCCATTTGAATCTTTTACATTTCAAATTCCATAGTTTAAATCTTGTATTCAAATTCCCTTTAAAATCCTTTATTCGAATTCCATTTCAAATCCTTTATTTAACTTCCACTTTAATTCAACTCCTTTTTGAATTTCTATATTTGAAATTCATACTTGAATTTAGATATTCAAACTCCATTTTGAATTCCCTTTTGAAATTCAAATATTCAAATTCCATTTGAATTTCTATGTTCAAATCTATTTCCAACTCCATTTGAATTAAAATATTCCAATTTTCTTTCAAACACCATTTGAATTCTAAATTCGAATTCATTAGTTAAACTCCATATTTAATTTTCTTGAATTCCAATACCCTATTTTATTCCTTTGAATTAAATTCCACTTTAAATTCTATAATCAAATCCCTTTTGAATGGTTATATTTGAAAATCATATTTGAATTTAAATATTTAAATTCCATTTAAATTTCTATTTGAAATCTTATATTTAAATCCTCTTTATTTAAAACCCATTATTTAAATCCCATTTGAATTTCTCCATTCAAATCCATTTGAATTCCCTTGAATTCAAATTCCATTTCAAAACCATTTGGATTTCCTATTCTACTTTGAAATCCTATTTTCAAAGTTTATTTCAAATTCTATTTTGAAATTCTATATTCAAATCCCTATTTGAATTTCTTTATTCAAATTCTATTTCAATTCTCTTATTCAAATTCCATTTTGAACTCTCTTATTCAAATGCTGTTTGAATCTCTTATTCAAACTCTATATTTAAAATTCCATTTGAACTTCCATATTCAAATTTCTATATTTGAATTTCATTCGAATTCTATATCCAAATCTCTATTTGAATTTATTTTATTTGAATTCCTTCGAATTCAAATTCTATTTTTATCCCTTTGAATTCAAATTCTATTTTTCATTCTAATTTCGTCTATTCAAATTCTATTTGAACTTCTATTTGAATTTCTAATATTCAATCTCCTTTTCCTTTTATTTAAAATTCAAATATTTTAAACTCCTTTTCTAATGCTACTATTCAAATGTTATACTCAAATTTCATTTGAGTTATATATTTAAAAATTTCCTTTCACATCCTATTTTGAAATTTCATTTCAAATTCCAATTTCACACTTGTATTTCTATTTCTGAATTATCAAATGATAATTCTTTTCACTTCATTTATAACTTCGTTATAATAGAATTATTTATAACCTTCGTTATAAAAGAACTATTTACAAACTTCGTTTATAAAGGAACTACTTGTTTTATTTTTCAAAAACAAGTTTATATTTTTATTCCATTAAAAATTCAAATTTCTATTTAAAAATAGAATTTTCCCTTTTATATCTCAAATATCCTTCCATGATATTTTAAATAAATTAACACTTAGCCCAGTGATATTTAAAACAATCAAATCACCCAATTTTCAATCATTTTATTTTTAACACATCATATATGAATATATGAAATCAGCAAACAACAAACAGATAATATATTTTTGAGGAATCCAGTTGGATTCCTCCAACCTGTTTTCCTGCATCCACAGATGTTAGCACATAAATAATACCAATTCTGCTTCGTGGCAGAATATCGCGGTATAGAAGGTCATCCACTAATCATAGCGTGGGGCGTATAGGGTAATCATCCGCTATGAAACTGCGGGCATCCGCTAATGAGACTGCGGGAATCCAACCAACCAATCAACCCAATATATATATATATAGCCTAAATAACTAATATATATATATATAACAACCAGAAAGCATTCACACAAGCAACAAACAATTATTTTTAATGAAATAAAAATAATTCTAAAGGTGAGTGAGATTTACTCACCTGATTTATTTGCGTTGAATATCCAATAAATCCCATATCATCGCAGCTATGGATTGACTTGATTGAGTTTATCTCGTACCTATGAATATTTAGATTTTAATTATCGATTAACATTTGCTTATCTATATTATTTAATAACAGAAATAGATAAATTCTTTTATGTATATTTAAATGTCGAAGAGGGCATATACCTTACTGTCTTAAACTACTACGAGGCCAACTTGTCACACATCGATCATCTATGTAGAACATTTCATAAGTTAGAAATCATTTTAGCTGCAAATCAACCCCAAGAATTTTCTCCATCCTATTCGGCATTCCATCGAGCGCCATACCGTCGCCAATAACTCCCACTTCTCCGAGCTTCTACCATTTACTGCCACATCCATTTATTTATCATCAAACCTTCCCATCACTATTGCTGCCTTGTTACACAACTCCAGTCAACAAACATCACCCCTCAGCTTGGATCTAACTATGCCAGACTCGCCTCTTTTATTTAGAATCGATCTTCAAGTGAGGAACTGCAACCATCAACCAACGCTAACCATGAACGCGACTTCGAACAGGCCTCCCAACCATTAATCATCGGTGACAAACACGACCTCCTTCATCTTCTCAAGTTCATCGAAACCTCACCTTTTCTCGCTACTTCAAACTCCAGCAACATGCGCGACAACTTAGCTAACGCGAGTTCCTCCCGATGATCGAAACCCCATCTACAAACTCGCCTAACCCTCCTGCTGAAATCCCCTTCGAACTACACCTCTCGAGTCACCACAAACCACAGTCACATTGAAAATCCGCTTCCCTAGAACGCGCCTCAGAGGAACCTTACCGCACACAAATTTAGGGCTACCAATCGATAGTACAACCTTAGACGAGTGAAAGGAACCCAAAATCAAATGATTCGATTTAGTATTGTATTTAGAAAACGAAGAGGAAATCGGCCTTGGGTATTTTCTTTTGTTGAGATGAAATCGAACGAGGATGGGAGGAAAGAACAAATAGGAATTGATTTTAGAAAAAGGATTATAAAGGAGAATTTCCGATTTAACCTAAAAGAGGAGGTGGACTCCCTTTTGGTTGCCTGAAACATTTTCTTATTTAGAACGAGAGGATAGTGAGGCTTCAGTCTTTGGTTTGAGCAGAAAGGAAGAAAGGAATTGCGGTATTTATAAGTGAAGGAATGGGAAACACTCGTACCATACCCCATTAAAATCATGTCTGCTTGATAACGAAGCAAGGAGACAAATCTTACTGCTCGAGAAGAAGAAAATAATTTGCGTGATGTATACTGTATGGTTGCCTATGTTAATAGGTCGGCTGATAAAACACTAAAAATATTATAATTTGAATTTTAAATTAAAATATCTTGTGGTCTTTAACCCGTAAATCCGAACCGCTATTTTAACGTATCCACTGACTTTTCAACACTGTAATATTATTATGAACTGAACTGAATAAAAATCTAAAATTTAATCTGAACGTATAATTAAAATAACCATATTATATTGATAATCCAATATAAAATTCATTTTAAATATTTAAAACTGATTTAAATATTCACTATAAAATGGCTAAAAATCTGGGACATTACAAGAAGTTTGTCTTGGGTTTGGATGCACATATTGGGAAGCCACTTGTGGACCATCTTGATGATTCATTTGAAAAGATTGTGGAAAAAGCTATTTGCCATGAGAGCTTGTTTCCCAAGGAAGCAAATGTTGTCGCTGCAACCAAGGAAGCTCAGAAACCACAGCAGAGTGGTAATAAAAAGAGGAAGCAGCAACAACAGAAAGGAAAGGATGGCCAAAAGAAACCCAAGAGTGAAGCAGTTTGCTTTAACTACCAACAGAAGGGACATTATTCGAATGAGTGTAAGAATCCAAAAGCTGAGAAGAAGTGCTTCAAGTGTGGAAAGCCTGGGCATGAGAAGAAAGATTGTCCGGAATCAGCTAAGGGTAAGCAGATTGTTAAGGCATATGCTTTGGATGCTGTGCCATCTTCTTCAAGAGCTCCTACTGCAGAGGAGAAGGGAAAGGGTGTCATGGTGCAAGGTACTTTTTCCGTTAACGGTGTTTCAGTTCGAGTGTTGTTTGATACTGGAGCATCACATTCATTCATCTGCAATGAGCTTGTGTGTCGCTTGGGTTTGGAACCCGAGATTTGTGATAGACCATTGATCGTGACTAATCCGGTTGGGGGTTCGTCCAGTTTGTGCATGATTTGCCGTGGTCTAGTATTATTGAGTCATGGTTGCTCTTTCATGTGTGATTGCTTTGTTCTTAACTTCGCTGGGTATGGGATCATCTTGGGCATGGATTGGCTCAAGAAGTATGCGGCAAGGGTGAATTGCAAGAAGCTAGAGGTGACGGTCGGGGATGTGGAAGGGCGAAAGGTGTTGATTAGATGTAAGCGCGAAGACGGGGTCTTCGTGAGTTATCTATATTCGCTTGGGATTCCACAGGAAGACCTATCATCAGTGCTGATCGCTAATGAGTATGTAGATGTCTCTGACGAGGTCAAAGGGTTGCCGCCGCATCGCGAGATCGAGTTTAGGATCGATTAGGTCGAGGGTGCGAGACCAATTGTTATGCCACTTAGGCGGATGGTGCCTAAGGAACAGCGAGAGTTGGAGGTGCAAGTTAGAGACCTTTCGGGAAAAGGTTTCATTCGGAGGAGTGTTTCCGAGTGGGGTGCACCAGTCGTGTTTGCAACTAAAGCAGATGGCTCGTTAAGGTTGTGTGTGGACTATCGTGAGCTGAACAAGGTGACTAAGAAGAACAAGTATCCGTTGCCAAGGATTGATGACTTGTTCGATCAGCTTCACGAAGCCAAAGTGTTTTCTCAAATGGATTTGGCAACGGGATTTCACCAGTTGAGAGTAGCTAAGGATAGTGTGCCACATACTGCTTTTAGGACACCGTCCGGATTTTTTGAGTGGTTGGTGATGCCATTCGGGTTGACTAACGCGCCAGCGTATTTTGTGGATCTTATGAATAGAGTGTTCAGAGATCAGTTGAATAAGTTTGTGCTTGTGTTCGTGGATGATATACTGGTTTACTCCAGAAATGTGGAAGAACATAAGACGCACTTAAGAGTTGTGTTAGAGATCTTGCGAAAGCATCAGCTTAAAGCTAAGTTCTCAAAGTGTCACTTCTGGAAGGATGAAGTGAGGTTCTTAGGTCATGTTGTTTCTGGAAAAGGTATAGCGGTTGACCCCGCTAAAGTTGCAGTAATCCAGGACTGGGATAGACCTAAGAATGCAACGGATGTTCGGAGTTTCCTTGGATTGGCTGGTTATTACCGAAGGTTTATCAAGGATTTCTCTAAGATGGCTGCACCATTAACAGGATTGACGAAGAAGAACCAAGTGTTCGCATGGGATGCGAAGTGTGAACAAGCGTTCGAAATCTTGAAGGAGAGATTGACGAGTGCACCTGTGTTGACCATTCCAAGTGGGAATGAAGAGATGGTGGTATATACTGATGCATGTGGTACTGGACTTGGAGCAGTGCTAATGCAGAAGGATAAAGTAGTGGCTTACGCAAGTCGACAGCTAAAGCCACATGAGAGAAACTATCCAACTCATGATTTGGAGTTGGCAGCGATTGTGTTTGCTCTGAAGATGTGGAGACATTACCTGTTGGGAGTACGATTCGAGTTGTTTACGGATCACAAGTCGTTGAAGTATCTTTTCTCCCAAAAGGATTTGAATCTTCGGCAGCAACGATGGTTAGAGTTTCTGGCATCGTATGATTTGGGGATAGCCTATACTCCTGGCAAAGGCAATGCAGTTGCAAATGCATTGAGTCGAAGACACGCAAGTTTGGGAGCGATGTTTTCGGAATGGAAGGGCCTCTAGTATTTGGCAAGGTTTGATTTCAGGCCAAGGTGTGAGTTGGAACCTGAAATATTGGCAAGCTTGTCGATAAGGCCTACTCTTATCGAAAGGATTGGCGAGGGCCAAAAGAAAGATGCGAAGCTTGTCGAGTCCATTCAGAAACTGAAACCAGAGGATAAGGAGTTCGAGGTCGACCGAGAAGGCTGGCTTCGAAAGCAAGGACGATTAGTTGTACCTGATGTCGACAGATTGAGGGATGAGGTTCTGAGAGAATGTCATCACTCGAAGCTAACGATTCATCCCGGTGGTAATAAAATGTATCAGGACATGAAGCGAGTCTACTACTGGGAAGGGATGAAAAGAGATATTGGAAAATTCATTTCCAAGTGTATGAACTGTCAGTTAGTGAAAGCTGAACAGAAAAAGCCGAGTGGTTTACTTCAGCCATTAGAGGTTCCTACGTGGAAGTGGGAGCAGATATCGATGGATTTCATCGATGGACTACCTAGAACTAGGGCAGGGAATGAAGGGATTTGGGTCATTGTGGATCGTTTGACCAAAAGTGCGAGATTTATTCATGTCAAGACGACTAGGACAGCGTCAAATTTGGATGAGCTTTATGTGAAATGGATAGTTCGATTCCATGGTGTCCCAAAGAGTATAGTAAGTGACCGGGATCCATTGTTCACGAGTGGATTTTGGAAAAGTTTGCAAGAAGATTTGGGAACCGAATTGTGCTTAAGTACGACATATCATCCCCAAACTGATGGTCAGACCGAGAGAGTCAACCGAGTTTTAGAAGATCTCCTGAGGGCTTGTGTGATAGACTTCGGAGGATCATGAGAAGACCATCTGCATCTGGTTGAGTTTGCGTATAATAATAGCTACCAGTCGAGTATTGGGATGGCACCATACGAGGCGTTGTATGGAAGGCCGTGCAATTCTCCAGCTGGTTGGTTAGAAATTGGAGATAAGTTGGTACTTGGGCCCGAGATGATTAGAGAAACCTCGGGTTCTATCAAAATTGTTCGGCAACGAATGAAAGCGGCCCAAGATCGTCAAAAGAGTTACGCCGATAAGCGTCGTAAGGATTTAGAATTCGACATAGGTGATATGGTTTTTGTGAAGATTTCACCGTTAAAGCATATGGTTCGATTCAGAAGTAAAGGGAAGTTGGCTCCTAGGTTTGTTGGACCATTTCCGATAGTCGAGCGAATAGGAAAGCTCGCATATAAGTTAGAGTTACCCGAGAAGATGTCGAGTATGCATAATGTTTTCCATGTGTCGTTTCTACGGAAGTTTTTGCACGACTCGAATGTGGTGGTATCTCCAGAACAGTATGAAGATTTAGAAGTCGAGACCGCAGTTGCGAAACCTCGTAGGCCACTTCGTGTTGTGGAAAATGATATGAAATAGCTTAGGAGGAAGATGGTTAAGCTAGTCAAGGTACAATGAAGTGAAGATGGCGACGATTGTACATGGGAGACGGAAGAGGGCATGAGGGCGACTCATCCAGAACTCTTCGTCGGTAGGACCCTTTGATATCGTATCTTCGTTGTGTCGTTGTATCTTGTTGTTGTGTGGAAGAATTCCGCGTTCTAGGATAAGGCTATGGATGCATGGTGATGGTTGCTAGTTTGGATGATAGAATTGGCTTCACATGGATGATAGGCATGCGGAATTGTTGTGGTTGCTTGTGTTTTCTTGGAATTTCGGGGGCGAAATTCTTAAGGGGGGAGAATGTAACAGCCCGCATTTTACGTATCGGAAGATCGTAAAATATTTTTATTTCATTCCCTGAGGGTTGGATCATTCTCATCTTTTGATATGTTGCTTATGGGGATGTGTGACATGTCCATAATTTTTACCGATTTTGTTTGTGACCATTTTGCCCCTGTCAGTCTTGTACTGGGCATAACTTTTGACTCAGGTCGAATCAGAGGGTGAGACCTGTGCCATTGGAAAGGATTTGATGATTCCCTTTCCGTAGAGTGGTTACATTAAGGATTTGGTTCAGCGGTTTCGGAGAAATCGCTGTTTTAAGGTTTTTCAGTTGGCTGTTCAGGTTTTGGAAGGCTAGTGGGCTGATTTGGAGAAGGCCCATTAGAGGGTGGGTGGAGACTATAAATAGGGGGTAAGGGGTGTGGAGAAAGGTTGGCATTTTCCATTCTCTTATGGGGAGGCTTTGATCTCCTTCTTCCTCTAACATCTTTCCACCATTAAAATTCCAAAATCCAAGGAGGGAAATCGAAGATCTACACCATAAGAGGCTAGATCTACATCGTCTCAAGGGCGAATTCATCGGATTGAAGAGTTTGATTCGAAGTGTTTGCTGTCCGGATTGCGTTTTCATTGCTTTTGCTTAGATTTGGATAATCGGTGAGTGATTTACATCTCTCATTCGGATTCATGCAAGTATATGGGTTTTAGGATGTTAATTTCATCATTTCCATGTTATTTTCCTAAGATCCACACCATGCTAAGTCCATTTTATATATGAATCACCTTAGGATCTGATCTAGATAATTTAAATGGTTAATTTTATGATTTTTCTCAAGATTATGCAAGTTAGATCCGTTTTTATGTTCATATGATTCACTTATCATGTTTTGGGAAATTTATGTGTTTTGATGGAAATTGTTAGATTGGTGATATTGTTGGTTGCATAACATGTTTGTGGTTGCGTTTGGATGAATTGGATGAGCCGGTTTCGTCGGATTCATCGTTTGGCGAAGATCTGGTCGAAATCGAAGTCGAAATGGAGCTGTGCAGGTTTCTGGTCGGTTTTGGAGCTAGTCGGGTCGGTTGAGGCGGTCTGATGGCTCTGGTCGGTTCAGAAGGGTCTGGACTGAGGTGGTCGGTCACGTTATGGCTTGGGGAGCAAGTCAGGGAGCTGGTTGGTTGGAATGGAGGCATTGGGGTCGGTTTTGATTGGTCGTTCTGGAGCAATGTTGGTCGGTTTTGATTGGTCGTTCTGGAGCAATGCTGGTCGGTTTTGATTGGTCGTTCTGGAGCAATGCTGGTCGGTTTTGACTGGTCGTTCTGGAGCAATTCTGGTCGGTTTTGACTGGGTCTTGGAGCTGGTTGGTTTGATCGGTCCAGAAGGCTGAGGAGGGAGTCTGGTCGGCTCAGGAGGGTCCTGGTCGGTCTTGGAGGAGCAAAGGGAGGTCTGGTCGGTCCAGGGGGTCTGATCGGTCTAGAAGTACCGGAAGAGGTCTGGTCGGTCCAAAATGTGTCTGGTCGGCATTTCTAGTGGAAATTCCTGATCGGACACTTCTAGTGATGACGTAACTTCGAGGTGGTTCAAGTAGGAAGGCTCGAAGTGATGAATGTGTTCGTTGATCAAGGTGGAACAACGAATGCGGAGACAACTCAAAGGTCGTGAGTTGGTGGATAATGGCTGCTCGAGAAGGTTGCTTGAGCTATGAAACATCGTCAATGTTGGACGATTAGAGATGCGAAGGCCGAGAAGTCATCGTTGTCGTAAGTTCTAGCAGGCTCAAAGCAGGGGTACGACGGGTATCGTTGAAAGGCCCAAAACACCGGTTGTTGGTCGAGTACCCTGGGACTTTCTGGTTGGGGAAAGGCCTAGTGTCAAGGTTGGACATTGCCAAGGTTGGGCATATGGAGTTCATGCTAGAACTGGGGTTATCATTAGCCCTTGACATATGGCAAGGTTGGCCGTCATACGATAATGATGGTTTCGAAGCAGGATTGGCAGTGATAGCCAGAGTCAGTCATGGATGATTAGTTGTTCTGTTTGTACTATCTCATATAGATTATCCAAAGTCGAGGGAGATGTTCTTTGAGTGCTTAAGTGATATTGGTTTAGGCCTCTGGCGAGGGTACTTGAGGAATGTTAAACTCAATTAGGGTTTTCTGTGTGAGACTTATATAATCTGGATGTTATGTGTGTTCTCTATGATTGAATGGGTGTTCTGGTTTCTATGGATGAATGGTTGAAATGCTTGGTGTAAAGGCTATCACTGTCCGATGTGGGGAAGATAAGGTTGAGTTCTTCTCTGGTGATGTGGGTAGATAAGTTGTTCATTTACCCATTCTCATATGCTTTCTTGTTGAAGTTTGTTAGCTGTATTATCGCTCACTAGGACCATTGTCTGACTCAAGGTTTTATGTCTCCTCTTATTACCTTGGGCTGTTCATCCAGTTGTGGATGGGCAAACTAAGTAACAGGTTACAGGTAATGGAGCTTAGTGATACGAGGAAGTTGAGCGATGACGAGCAGGAGGCTGGCGTACCAGTTTTATTCTACCTAGTATTTCTGTTTCCGCTGTTTGAGTTGCTTGAGAGTTGTAGTGAGGCCTTATGTACAAACTTGGATATCAGTTGGATAATCTTTCTGGATGTTGAAAGAGTTTCAAAAGTTTGCTATATGATACCTCATTACTATCACCTGTTGTATATGTTCTATTATATTTTATCCTTGCGCTGTGAGTTCTACGACAGGTTTCGATGTGTTCACTTACTATGATGATCGTCCATAGCAGCCTGGCACGCCTTTCAGCGCATTATTCCTCTTGTTTAGTGCGGAGGTTATGGGCGGTCGTCACAATACCGGTGTGTATGGCTCGTGAATTAACGCTACATAAAGTTGTGCTTTGATCATCATCCACCAAACTTTACATTTCAACAAAAGTTTGGATCACTGCATCTTAGCATGTCACACTGTCAATCCATACCGTACCTGTGACAACAAGGAATTTCGCTCGATCCGAATCAGTCGCTAAACTGATCTAGACCTATCGAAACGCCTGATTGTTTTGAGAACACGACAAAATAGAACGCAGACAGAAGAACATTTCATTGTATATTACAACAATTCCATCAGAATACAAGAATATACAGAGTATGAATAAATATTACACAGAAAAATATCAGAGATTTATATTACATTTAAATACATCACAGCGGAAAAAAAAATTATACAAAACACAACTAGAAGAGATATACGGGTACAGAGCTTTCCGGATATCGTTCCAGCTGTAGATCAGGATCCTGTGAAAATAAATCTGCAAAACCAAAACTACTAGCTGCCCGTGTGGAAAATAGGGGCACCCAGAGTTTAGGTTAAAACAATAAACTCCAGGTCAGTCATGTGACTGGTGTGAGAACTAAAATAGTTATTAATCTTTGTTTTTAAAGTTAGGTAAATCAAGGGACCACGCCATATAACACGGAACGGGTTTCCTCCCAAGAATACCAGTGCAGAAAACAAACAGCGCAATGCTAAATAAAGAACAATGAAGCTATTATAAGACCCAGGTCCCATCACACAATGCAACGCAAGCCGGAGGATAGTGTTTTCCCTTATAATAGCCAAATATGCTTGATACGCGAAATTTCATCTTATATTATTACTATAAGTGAAGAAAACAACTTCAAATATAAATATATCAATCATAGACGGCATGGGTACCATATATCATGTCGCCAATACTAGGCTCTACAATCAAAACCGCAAAATGTCATATTTGTAAATTGGATTTCCATCATGGTGGCTCCTGATTCGAAAGATCGATCGCGTAGTGCCATCTCAATGGCTTACGTCTTGGCTAGAGAAAACACCGTAATGCACATCCGCACTTTCGAGAAATCGAGTATCACTGCGGCTTACGTCCCGGAGAGAGAAAACACCGCTTACCCTATCCCTCTGAGCACTAAGCTCAATCTCGGTCGACCGAATCCACGACACCACGAAGATGCCCATCCACGAAAAAGCATACTGATCAAACCATCAGTTTACCACCATACCGGGGTGTGAGGCTCGCGAATCAACGCTATACACAAAGCCGTGCTATATTAAAGCTGCGCTTTGATCATCATCCACCAAACTTTGCTTTTCAACAAAAGTCTGGATCACTGCATCTCAGCATGCCACACTATCAATCCATATCGTACCACTGATTTCTGCCAATATATAACCTCTAAGCTCGTATGTCTCAGAGAAGGGCGTTAAGCAAGAGAATAAATTCTCCGTCGTCAAACAGATATATATTTAGCAGAGATCAACGAATACAATATAAAGGAATACAATGTCAGACACACCATCCATTTACAAGTCCGTTCTGGGTCTGAACGAAACCGGAGGCACATTCCTCGCATATCCATCGACCTCCAAGCACGTCCGGACGGCTACCACTTCAGCCCCCTTCAAGGTAGCTACTCCCATCGTGAGCGTCAGTAGCACCCATCCATTTGATGTGAAGATCGTCGGTCTTGCACCGTCTTCAATCTCTTCGACTTATCGTCGAATCGGTTATTCAGAATGGGTATAGACCCGGCCTTTCTGAATAACCCACGTATATAATAAACAATTGTTATACAAACACAACATACGCCTCATTCCAATACAGATATTCACACTCCTAGGGAAAGGTTCCCATTAATTTTATCAAAGATAAATTCTTTTAAATTTATTCTTTAATCTTCCTTTGGATATCATTTCAAACCATATTATGGTTTTCCAAACTAGTCGGGATTAGCGAACCACACCGAAGTAATTATTTATTTTATTTCCCAATCCCAACCTATTTATCCCATGGAGCAAAACTGTTATTACCCCATAACTAACACCACAGTGTTATCGGTAAATTTAATTACCATTTCACGTTCAAATCCAATTAAAGATTTAACTATCGCTTTGGAGCAAAACTGGTAATACTCCATTCTCGCTCAATTTCTAAATTTGATAATTTAGATTATCAATTCACATTTCAATTTAATTGCAGATTCATTAAAACTCCTTTTATTGGGTTAAAGAACTAGGTGTTATTTAAAACACAGTTCACGACAAACCCAAATCACATTCTATTTATTATCGGGTTAAAGAACTAGTGTTATTTAAAACACCGTTCACGATAAACCCATTTCAAATCCAATCAAATATATTAGAAATTCCGATTATTTAAAACCCCTTTTTAAATCTAATTTATTTAAAAATAATTGGGTTTTAAATTTAGTTCAAAACTAGTTCATTTCGATAAAAATCTATTTTTATCTTTTCAAATATGGTGTTTTTCACCCCAATTTTTCCCAAATCATTTCTTATGATTTTACACAAATTATTACTATTTTTAATAATTTTATTAAGGCCCGTACAATCGATTTCCAACAATGGCCAACGAACTGCACTTACAACGACCTTTTTCAAATTTGATTTGGACGTAACTCCAAATCCAACCGTTAAATTTCAAATTTCTAATATTCGTTAGAAAGCCCTTTTCGATACGAACCCAACGGTTCCGGTTTTAGGAGAATCCGACGGTCGGATCTCCCGTAATGTCCGTTTGAAATAAATGGTCGAAATTCACGAACTGCCGCGGCGCGGCTCGTTCTATTCAGGCCATTATATTATATATATAATATATACTTCGTCGATTTCTATTTAAAATGAATTATATAAATAGTTTTGAATTCGTTTCAAAAACAATTTCAACCTATATTTCAAATTCAAATCAAAATTGAATTTTCTGTTATAAATCATTTTTACTTTCATTTCTATTTGATTTCAATTCAAATCGATTTTAATTCGATTCGAATTCATTTCGTTTTCTATTCAATTCGAATTCATTTCGTTTTCTATTCAATTTAATTCGTTATATACGCAATTGAAATCAAATTCGTTTTATATATTCAATTGAAATCAAATTCGTTTTCTATTCAATTCAATTCAATTTCCATTTCTATTTTATTCGAATTCAATTTCAATTCTATTCTATTCGAATCCAATTTCAATTCTATTATATTCGAATTCAATTTCAATTCTATTCTATTCGAATTCAATTTAAATTCTATTCTATTCGAATTCTAAATATTCATTTTCAATTCGATTTCTAAATATTCATTTTCAATTCGAATATAATCGATATAAATATCGTTCGCGTCAAAATAGCGCATCTCTAATCAACACGGCTTTATATTTTTCAATAACTTCGTTATTCTTTTCAACAAATGAATATTTATTCTATTCAACACATGAATTTATATTTCTTTCAACACATGACTAATCTCAACGAATGAGTACTGTCAACAAGTTAATCTTTATTTTAAAATATTCTTTATTTTCCCAATTGGAATGAGGCCCAATCAATTACCATATAATGTTAATTATATGGACTCCACACAACACACGTATATCACAGCAACGATAAATACTCAACCATCATCCAAAGTGCACAACACAACTGCATAAGCATTAAATATATATAATCAACGCTTACACAGTCTGTCAACCAATCGATCGACATACAATTAAATAATTGGGATTAGTGTATGCCAATTCTCATCCCAACACCCGTGTGGGGTTTCAACAATCAAACACATATTTTATTTGTGTAGTTGGGCGATGTGTAAAATTTATCGACCCAATCAATATCAGTCAAATCAGTGTATGTATAAACAAATCGGCCCATTTGTTTATAACTATTCATCTATTCACATTCACGTTAAAAATTATATTTTTAACGATAAAATATTTTTAACTATATAAATATTTTATTTCATCTCAACACAAAAATATTTTATTATTCAATCATCCCACAACACAATCAATTTTCACAACACATCAATCAAACAAACAAGCCATCCATGGTCTGTGGATGACGGGTGTCGGGTGCTACTAAACACCTTTGCATCCTAGTATATATTATTAACTAGAAAATTAAAAATAAAAGTGAGGAGTTCTCACCAAAGCTATCAAAACTCCACGACACTTCTTATGTGGAAATCTTCGTCGTTCTTGCCCTTTTGTCACTTTCATTGCCCGTAGCCACTACATATATAAAAATCACATTTTTATATTGTTGTATCTTTAAAATAAAAAATCACATTTTTATTTGTTCACTTCAATTTAAAAATCATATTTTTACTTCGCTATTCAATATATAAAAATCGAATTTTTACTTTGCTATTCAATATATAAAAATCGAATTTTTACTTTGCTATTCAATATATAAAAATCGAATTTTTACTTTGCTATTCAATATATAAAAATCGAATTTTTACTTCGCTATTCAACATATAAAAATCGAATTTTTACTTCGCTATTCAATATATAAAAATTAAATTTTTATAGCTACTTCTATATTGTAAAAATATCGTCTTTACAATGGTAAAAATATCGTCTTTTATAGTTTAAAGATCACTTCTTTTACTAACCAAAGATATATACACAAAAATTCAGCTTTTCCATATAATGATATCTATGCAAAAATTTAGCTTTTTCTATATTTTAAAAACAGATTTAAAATACGGTTTATACATGTATATATATATATTTCAGATTTAAACTATGTTATTTATTAGGGAGAAAAAAAATAAAAATAATAAAATAAATAAATGAACAAACGTTACCATCGGTCTTCTTCTTCCTTGCGTTAACTACTGTGACCTAGAAACCCATTCATGCTCAAAACCTTTGACCTCAACCGCACTCCTCTCCGTGACCCTAGCCGATGATCTGAATGTGCCACCTGAACGGCCTTCGAAACCTACACCTCCGCCCTGAAGCGCGCCCAGCTCGGCCCCACGATCTTCCCCAAAAACCAAAGCGAACGGCTCACTTTTGAGCTTCAAATACGAGCTCAATCCTCCACGATATTTCTTCTAACGGGTATGAGTGGAGAGAGCTAAGGGAGCACTTCAATGTTGGCCTTGAAATCATTGGAAAAATATCGCCTGAATGTGGAGCGATTTAGGATCGATGTGGGGAGCTTTTTCCGCCTTTGATTTTGTCTGGCAACGGCTGCTCGGAAATGTGAGGGTATTTAGGGTTTTGACTTGGTCTAAGGCCATATATAATAATATATTTATTTATTTTATTATTTAATTTCTAAAAATGCTTGCTTGTTGATACGAACTCGAAATCAAACCCAACGACTGTCGCCCCTAGCTAAATACCCTCATTCCGAACACAATGGGATATGTATCGCAAGCTGATTTGATCGTTTCAATCAGTTTTCGTTAAATTTAAACTATAACTCATTATATTGAATTTTAAACGTACATTTCAATTTATCGGGGCCACATACGAACCCTATAAATTCCAGAATAATATTTTCTAGCTTCGTATTGACGATACGGTCCTAACAAAACTAATTTCATCGAATTCTGAGACCGTTTGAAAAATGGCCATTTCCAGTCGATTAAAATCAACTGAAATGGTCAAAACACGTTTTCCTATGCCACGCTCACATATTGATTCGAAAAATTATGAAATTTGGAATCTAGCAATAATATGACATCACGGATCCAACAAAAGTGGTTTCGTCGAAACCCGAGGTCGTTTGCAAATTTTCATTTTTAAGGGCTTTAATTCCATAGCGACTATTCAGAATTTTCAACTGGACATATCTTTTGATTCCCGCTATGAAATTTTGATTTTTCGGATTCGTTGGAAAGATATCATCAATTAGATCCCATTATTTTTGGTTTCACTAAAATCCGGATTGTTTTGCACCCGGTACGTTCAGTTGAAGTTTGAAATCGAATTATCGAACTACCGCGCCATTTTCAATAAAAATTTCTCGTCGATATTTTTTTAAAATAATCTATTTTAAATGTTCAAAATTCGCTAAAATTGCCAAAATAAAAATTTTATACTGGCCCAGATTTTCGGGTTGTTACAATCTCCCCCACTTAAAATTTTCGTCCCCGAAAAGGAACGAAGCCGAAAGTGGTTTGATTAATCAACTCTACGCTCGATCTGGCTTCCATTCTCCAACTTTTCAGTTTCTGAGAATTTTCAAATTCTTCAAAAATTTGGCAAACACCCTAAATTTTCGAAAAATTTCGCCATAACCTCCCCTGCACCGGGAGCCACGGGAAAATCCCGAAATTGCCATATAGGCCTTCTGATCTCAAAAAGAAAAAGAAAAAGCCAAGCGGCTAGCCAATAGGCTCATAAAATCGTCATCACCCAAACAAAACAGTAAATTATGGTAAACATGTACCTATTTGTCGGGCAAACAAATTTTATTCTTCGGCTCCAGCCTCCTTGCTATGACCTGTTCAATGTAAGTACATGTATATGCAAGCAATTGTGATAAATTTTCAATACAGTTCAATATTTGATTCAATTAGGCATAATGGTTCAAAATTATCAAACAAATAAACAATCAACACAAACATCAATCAATTAGTGGATTAACGTTTCAAATTCATAATTTTGATACATATACAGAAAATCATGTTTTTGATGCCAATTCACAACAATAAATCTATCTAGTTTTGGTTCTCACACCAGCCTAATGGAAATATATAGATATCACACTTTCGAAACTCAAATGTAAATTCTGATGATGTACGTACTATATAGCGATCATCAGAACCATCCCCGGGCGACTAGAATGTGATTCTATATCTATCCAGTATATTAAAACTTTGAATATCCGTTCATGACGCGTATATGCAAAATCTTTATATACTGAATCGTCCAAATTCAAAATAAATAAATATTCAAATATGAATAAAACGATTTAAATTTCAAAACAAAATTGTTTTCAATTGAAAAATATACTCTTCACACTCGTCCTAGGATATAACTGATCCTATCTCTAACGAGTCATTCTAATTGGATATTACTAATCCAATATCTGATGAATTCTTTCGTTTGGTTCTAATGTGTCTTGTTCTCGAGCTCTGTAAACCAAAGCTCTGATACCAACTGTGAAAACAAGGAATTTCGCTCGATCCGAATTAGTCGCTAAACTGATCTAGACCTATCGAAACGCCTCATTGTTTTGAGAACACGACAAAATAGAACGCAGACAGAAGAACATTTCATTGTATATTACAACAATTCCATCAGAATACAAGAATATACAGAGTATTTATAAATATTACACAAAAAAATATCAGAGATTTAAATTACATTTAAATACATCGCAGCGGAAAAAAAAATTATACAAAACACAACTAGAAGAGATATACGGATACAGAGCTTTCCAGATATCGTTCCAGCTGTAGATCAGGATCCTGTGAATATAAATCTGCAAAACCAAAACTACTAGCTGCCCGTGTGGAAAATAGGGGCACCCAGAGTTTAGGTTAAAACAATAAACTCCAGGTCAGTCATGTGACTGGTGTGAGAACTAAAACAGTTATTAATCTTTGCTTTTTAAGTAAGGTAAATCAAGGGACCACGCCGTATAACACGGAACGGGTTTCCTCCCAAGAATACCAGTGTAGAAAACAAACAGCGCAATGCTAAATAAAGAACAATGAAGCTATTATAAGACCCAGGTCCCATCACACAATGCAACGCAAGCCAGAGGATAGGGTTTTCCCTTATAATAGCCAAATATGCTTGATACGCGAAATTTCATCTTATATTATTACTATAAGTGAAGAAAACAACTTCAAATATAAATATATCAATCATAGATGGCATGGGTACCATATATCATGTCGCCAATACTAGGATCTAGAATCAAAACCGAAAAATGTCATATTTGTAAATTGGATTTCCATCATGGTGGCTCCTGATTTGAAAGATCGATCGCGTAGTGCCATCTCAACGGCTTACGTGTCGGCTAGAGAAAACACCGTAATGCACATCCGCACTTTCGGGAAATCGAGTATCACTGCGGCTTACGTCCCAGCGAGAGAAAACACTGCTTACCCTATCCCTCTGGGCACTAAGCTCAATCTCGGTCGACCGAATCCACGACACCATGAAGGTGCCCATCCACGAAAAAGCATACTGATCAAACCATCAGTTTACCACCATACCGGGGTGTGAGGCTCGCGAATCAACGCTATACACAAAGCCGTGCTATATTAAAGCTGCGCTTTGATCATCATCCACAAACTTTGCTTTTCAACAAAAGTCTGGATCACTGCATCTCAGCATGCCACACTATCAATCCATATCGTACCACTGATTTCTGCCAATATATAACCTCTAAGCTCGTATGTCTCAGAGAAGGGCGTTAAGCAAGAGAATAAATTCTCCGCCGCCAAACAGATATATATTTAGCAGAGATCAATGAATACAATATAAAGGAATACAATGTCAGACACACCATCCATTTACAAGTCCGTTCTGGGTCTGAACGAAACCGGAGGCACTTTCCTCGCATATCCGTCGACCTCCAAGCACGTCCGGACGACTACCACTTCAGCCCCCTTCAAGGTAGCTACTCCCATCGTGAGCGTCAGTAGCACCCATCCATTCGATGTGAAGATCGTCGGTCTTGCACCGTCTTCAATCTCTTCGACTTATCGTCGAATCGGTTATTCGGAATGGGTATAGTCCCGGCCTTTCTGAATAACCCACGTATATAATAAACAATTGTTATACAAACACAACATACGCCTCATTCCAATTCAGATATTCACACTCCTAGGGAAAGGTTCCCATTAATTTTATCATAGATAAATTATTTTAAATTTATTCTTTAATCTTCCTTTGGATATCATTTCAAACCATATTATGGTTTTCCAAACTAGTCGGGATTAGCGAACCACACCGAAGTAATTATTTATTTTATTTCCCAATCTCAACCTATTTATCCCATGGAGCAAAACTGTTATTACCCCATAACTAACACCACAGTGTTATCGGTAAATTTAATTACCATTTCACGTTCAAATCTAATTAAAGATTTAACTATCGCTTTGGAGCAAAACTGGTAATACTCCATTCTCACTCAATTTCTAAATTTGATAATTTAGATTATCAATTCACATTTCAATTTAATTGCAGATTCATTAAAACTCCTTATACTGGGTTAAAGAGCTAGGTATTATTTAAAACACAGTTCACGACAAACCCAAATCACATTCTATTTATTATCAGGTTAAAGAAGTAGTGTTATTTAAAACACCGTTAAACCCATTTCAAATCCAATCAAATATATTAGAAATTCCGATTATTTAAAACCCCTTTTTAAATCTAATTTATTTATTTAAAAATAATTGGGTTTTAAATTTAGTTCAAAACTAGTTCATTTCGATAAAAATCTATTTTTATCTTTTCAAATATGGAGTTTTTCACCCCAATTTTTCCCAAATCATTTCTTATGATTTTACACAAATTATTACTAATTTTAATAATTTTATTAAGGCCCGTACAATCGATTTCCAACAATGGCCATCGAACTGCACTTACAGCGACCTTTTTCAAATTTGATTTGGACGTAACTCCAAATCCAACCGTTAGATTTCAAATTTCTAATATTCGTTAGAAAGCCCTTTTCGATACGAACCCAACGGTTCCGGTTTTAGGAGAATCCGACGGTCGGATCTCCCGTAATGTCCGTTTGAAATAAATGGTCGAAACTCACGAACTGCCGCGGCGCGACGCGTTCTATTCAGGCCATTATATTATATATATAATATATATAATATATACTTCGTCGATTTCTATTTAAAACGAATTATATAAATAGTTTTGAATTCGTTTCAAAAACAATTTCAACCTATATTTCAAATTCAAATCAAAATTGAATTTTCTGTTATAAATCATTTTTACTTTCATTTCTATTTGATTTCAATTCAAATTGATTTTAATTCGATTCGAATTCATTTCGTTTTCTATTCAATTCGAATTCATTTCTTTTTCTATTCAATTTAATTCATTATATATGCAATTGAAATCAAATTCGTTTTATATATTCAATTGAAATCAAATTCGTTTTCTATTCAATTCAATTCAATTTCCATTTCTATTTTATTCGAATTCAATTTCAATTCTATTCTATTCGAATTCAATTTCAATTCTATTCTATTCGAATTCAATTTCAATTCTATTCTATTCGAATTCAATTTCAATTCTATTCTATTCGAATTCTAAATATTCATTTTCAATTCGATTTCTAAATATTCATTTTCAATCCGAATATAATCGATATAAATATCGTTCGCGTCAAAATAGCGCATCTCTAATCAACACGGCTTTATATTTTTCAATAACTTCGTTATTCTTTTCAATAAATGAATATTTATTCTATTCAACACATGAATTTATATTTCTTTCAACACATGACTAATCTCAACGAATGAGTACTGTCAACAAGTTAATCTTTATTTTAAAATATTCTTTATTTTCCCAATTGGAATGAGGCCCAATCAATTACCATATAATGTTAATTATACGGATTCCACACAACACACGTATATCACAGCAACGATAAAAACTCAACCATCATCCAAACTGCACAACACATCTTCATAAGCATCAAATATATATAATCAACGCTTACATAGTCTGTCGACCAATCGATCGACATACAATTAAATAATTGGGATTAGTGTATGCCAATTCTCATCCCAACACCCGTGTGGGGTTTCAACAATCAAAAAGAGATTTTATTTGTGTAGTTGGGCGATGTGTAAAATTTATCGATCCAATCAATATCAGTCAAATCAGTGTATATATAAACAAATCGGCCGATTTGTTTATAACTATTCATTTATTCACATTCACGTTAAAAATTATATTTTTAACGATAAAATATTTTTAACTATATGAATATTTTATTACCTCTCAACACAAAAATATTTTATTATTCAATCATCCCACAACACAATCAATTTTCACAACACATCAATCAAACAAACAAGCCATCCATGGTCTGTGGATGACGGGTGTCGGGTGCTACTAAACACCGTCTGCATCCTAGTATATATTATTAACTAGAAAATTAAAAATAAAAGTGAGGAGTTCTCACCAAAGCTATCCAAACTCCACGACACTTCTTATGTGGAAATCTTCGTCGTTCTTGCCCTTTTTTCACTTTCATTGCCCGTAGCCACTAGATGTATAAAAATCACATTTTTATATTGTTGTATCTTTAAAATAAAAAAAAAATCACATTTTTATTTGTTCACTTCAATTTAAAAATCATATTTTTACTTCGCTATTCAATATATAAAAATCGAATTTTTACTATACTATTCAACATATAAAAATCGAATTTTTACTTCGCTATTCAATATATAAAAATCGAATTTTTACTTCGCTATTCAATATATAAAAATCGAATTTTTACTTTGCTATTCAATATATAAAAATCGAATTTTTACTTCGCTATTCAATATATAAAAATCGAATTTTTACTTCGCTATTCAATATATAAAAATCGAATTTTTATAGTTACTTCTATATTGTAAAAATATCGTCTTTACAATGGTAAAAATATCGTCTTTTATAGTTTAAAGATCACTTCTTTTACTAACCAAAGATATATACACAAAAATTCAGCTTTTCCATATAATGATATCTATGCAAAAATTTAGCTTTTTCTATATTTTAAAACCAGATTTAAAATACGGTTTATACATATATATATATATTTCAGATTTAAACTATGTTATTTATTAGGGAGAAAAAAAATAAAAATAATAAAATAAATAAATGAACAAACGTTACCATCGGTCTTCTTCTTCCTCGCGTTAACTACTGTGACCTAGAAACCCATTCATGCTCAAAACCTTTGACCTCAACCGCACTCCTCTCCGTGACCCTAGCCGATGATCTGAATGTGCCACCTGAACGGCCTTCGAAACCTACACCTCCGCCCTGAAGCGCGCCCAACTCGGCCCCACGATCTTCCCCAAAAACCAAAGCGAACGGCTCACTTTTGAGCTTCAAATACGAGCTCAATCCTCCACGATATTTCTTCTAACGGGTATGAGTGGAGAGAGCTAAGGGAGCACTTCAATGTTGGCCTTGAAATCATTGGAAAAATATCGCCTGAATGTGGAGCGATTTAGGATCGATGTGGGGAGCTTTTTCCGCCTTTGATTTTGTCTGGCAACGGCTGCTCGGAAATGTGAGGGTATTTAGGGTTTTGACTTGGTCTAAGGCCATATATAATAATATATTTATTTATTTTATTATTTAATTTCTAAAAATGCTTGCTTGTTGATACGAACTCGAAATCAAACCCAACGACTGTCGCCCCTAGCTAAATACCCTCATTTCGAACACAATGGGATATGTATCGCAAGCTGATTCGATCGTTTCAATCAGTTTTCGTTAAATTTAAACTATAACTCATTATATTGAATTTTAAACGTACATTTCAATTTATCGGGGCCACATACGAACCCTATAAATTCCAGAATAATATTTTCTAGCTTCGTATTGACGATACGGTCCTAACAAAACTAATTTCGTCGAATTCTGAGACCGTTTGAAAAATGGCCATTTTCCAGTCGATTAAAATCAACTGAAATGGTCAAAACACGTTTTCCTATGCCACGCTCACATATTGATTCGAAAAATTATGAAATTTGGAATCTAGCAATAATATGACATCACGGATCCAACAAAAGTGGTTTCGTCGAAACCCAAGGTCGTTTGCAAATTTCCATTTTTAAGGCCCTGAATTCCATAGCGACTATTCAGAATTTTCAACTGGACATATCTTTTGATTCCCGCTATGAAATTTTGATTTTTCGGATTCGTTGAAAAGATACCATCAATTAGATCCCATTATTTTTGGTTTCACTAAAATCCGGATTGTTTTGCACCCGGTACGTTCAATTGAAGTTTGAAATCGAATTATCGAACTACCGCGCCATTTTCAATAAAAATTTCTCGTCGATATTTTTTTAAAATAATCTATTTTAAATGTTCAAAATTCGCTAAAATTGCCAAAATAAAAATTTTAAACTAGCCCAGATTTTCGGGTTGTTACAATACCACTGATTTCTGCCGTTATATAACCTCTAAGCTCGTACGTCTCAGAGAAGGGTGTTAAGCAAGAGAATAAATTCTCTGCCAACAAACAGATATATGTTTAGCAGAGATCAACGAATATAGTATAAAGGAATACAATGTCAGACAAACCATCCATTTACAAGTCCATTCTGGGTCTGAACGAAACCGAAGGCACCTTATTCCTCATCCCGTATGTCCAATACAGGAGAGAGGACCTCGCATACCCGAATAATCAACAAATACGTTCGGACGGCTACCACTTTAGCCCCTCCAAGGTAGCTACTCCAATCATGGGCATCAGTAGCAACCCATCCATTCGATGTGAAGATCGTCAGTCTTGCACCGTCTTCAATCTCTTCGACTTTTCATCGTATCAGTTATTCAGAATGGGTTAAACCCGATATTCCGAATAACTCGCATATCTTGTAATCTAGTTCTATGACACCACATCATACGCCCAATTCCAATCCAAAAATTCTTTTATTCAAATATTCTTTTCACAATTTAAACCAAATTAAGTTTTTCCAAACTAGTCAGGATTAGCGCACCTTACCGAAGTAATCACTTATTATATTTCCCAATCCCAACCTATTCATCCCATGGAGAAAAACTGGTAGTACTCCATATTTAACACCCCAGTGTTATCGGTAAAAATTAATTACCATTTCCATTCAAATCTTGTTAAAGATTTAACTATTGCCTGGAGTAAAACAGGTGGTACTCCATTCTCGATCATTTCCCAAATTTGATAATTTAAATTATCCCATTCACATTTCAATCCAATTGAAGATTCATTAAAACTCCATTTAGTTTTAATCTTCCCAAAAATCATTGTTAATGATTATTTAACTTTGGAAACACAAACATGTCAAATCGAAAATCTACACTGTACCATTGATTTCTGCAAATATATGTAACCTCTGAGCTCGTACGTCTCAGAGAATGGTGTTAAGCAGAAAATAAATTCTCCTCCACTAAACAGATATATATTTAGTAGAGATCAACGAATATAGCATAAAGTACAATGATAGACATGAAATCATGTCTTTAACTGGGTTGAAGAACCAATGTCATTTAAAACACATTTCATAATAAAACCATAATCACATTCCAATAATTATGGAATCTTCATGCAAAACAGATCAATATATATATATAATCAATATAAATTTCCATGTCTGACTAATAATATAATTGGAATAACGACGAAGCCTTTTAAATTCCATATATATTAATAGTCTTCCTCCACAGAAGCTCATCTAGTTTATTACCAAATCGAATTCCATTCAATTCCAAATTAATATATTAAATTGGAAATCTTTGCTTTGGAAAATTCCATAAATCTTAATTAAGAGATTATAAATTCCAAATCGTATTCTTCACTGTTAATTGGGTTAAAGAACAAGTGTTATTTAAAACACCATTCACGATAAACCCAAAAACCCAATTCTTTTATTCAATTCCAATTAAATATTATTGGAAAACTTCACTAAATCTTAATTTAAAGATTTATTCTTTTCTCAACTGGGTTTAAGAACAGTGTTAATGAAGACATCGTTCACAACAAACCCAAAATACAATTCTTTTATTCAATTCTAATTAAATATTAATTTATTGGAAAACTTCACTATACCTTAATTTAAAGATTTATTCTTTTCTCAACTGGGTTTAAGAACAGTGTTAATGAAGAAACCGTTTACGACAAACCCAAAATCCAATTTGATATCAAATACAAGGCTTTGAATAGAAATTATATCGGCTTATATTCAATATCAAATTCTGAGACCAATCAATACCATATTGGGAATAACGATATATATATCTTCCAAATTACTCAACAATATCCGTATAATCACAGAATCCAATATCGAAATATTCCGAAGATTATTTCCACTCAAATCCATTCCAATTTATTCTTTGGTAATTTCTGGTTGATTTAAATCCATTTTCCAATCCAATTTATTTATTTCTAAAAATAAATAAATTATTATTCTAGTTAATAACTAGTTCATTTCGATAAAAATTTATTTGTCTTTTCAAAACTGGAATTTTTCATCCAAAATCTTTCCAAATCATTTATTGACACGACCCGAACTTCCCTGTGAAGGAAAGCACGGATTGAGTTGAGAACCGGACTAATCAGAACACAGACAGAAGAACATTTCATTGCTTGTTACAACAATTCCATCAGAATACAAGAATATACAGAGTATGAATATATATTATACATCAGAGAAATATCAAAGATTACAATACATAACATAGCAGCGGAAAAATAATACAATACACAACTGAAGGAGATATACGGATACAGATCTTTCCGAATATCATTCCAGCTGTAAACCAGGATCCTGTGAATATAAATCTGCAAAACCCAAAACTACTAGCTGCCCATGTGGAAAATAGGGGCACCCAGAGTTTAGGTTAAAACAATAAACTCCAAGTCAGTCATGTGACTAGTGTGAGAACTAAAACAGTTATTTAAAACTTTACTTTAAAAGAGAGTAATTCAAGGGACCACGCCGCATAACACGGAACGGGTTTCCTCCCAAGAATACTTGTGCATAGAATAAACAATGCAATGCTTTTTGGAAAAATGAAGCTATTATAAGATTCAGGTCCCATCACACAATGCAACGCAAGTCGGAGGATAGAGTTTTCCCTTATAATAGCCAAACATGCTTGGTACGTTTAAAACAAACCAGTTGATACTATTATATGTAAAGGGTATGAAAACAACTTCAAATATAAATGTATCAATCATAGATGACATAGTGCCCCATCCCACTATGTCGCCATACTAGGATCTACAAATAAAACCGAAGTATCACGTATTGGAAATTGGATTTCCGTCATGAGTCGTGGCAAGCGGCAAGCTCCTCACCGCTTCGGGACACTTTAGCAAATGCCCCAGGACTACACATTATGGGTAGGCCTTGGAATCGGCTGGGCCGGTCCTCCGTTACGTTTGAGGATTAGTAATTCCTGAACACACGTTTCCCGGTCCAATCGGACCAATCCATCGGCTCCGTAGAGACTGATATATCCTAGGCGCCTCGCATTCCAACATCCACAATGGTATAATAATCAACGATGTCAGGGCTAGTAAAACGCAGACACCACCCATAACCAGAAAGAAACATCATGTTCTTCCAGCGGTCCTTATCCCGTTTTTAACTCATACCGATGTGTGAGGCTCGTGAATCAACGTTGTATTAAAGTCGTGCTTTGATCATCAACCACAAGACTCTGCTTTTCAACAAAAGCCTTGATCACTGCATCTCAGCATGCCACACAGGCAATTCATGCCATGCGACTGACATCTATCGATACATAACCTCTGAGCTCGTACGTCTCAGAGAAGGCCGTTAAGCAAGAGAATAAATTCTCCGCCGCCAAATAGATATATATTTAATAGAAATCAATCAGCATAGAATAAAATCCAATGTCAGACACACAATCCATTTATAATTCCGTTCTGGGTCTGAACGAAACCGGAGGCACCTTATTCCTCCCCCACATGTCCAATACAGGGGAGAGGTCCTCGCATATCCATCGATCTCCAAGTACGCCAGGACGATCACCACTTATTACCTCGGCTTGGGTGTACAACGTGATCAAGACATCAGTAATTATCCAAACGATGTGAAGACCTCCGGTCTTCAACCACCGTCTTCATCGTCGACATATTGTCGAACCAGTTATTCAGAATGGGTATAACCCGGCCTTTCCGAATAACTCTCGTATATAATAAACAAGTGCTATAAAAACACAACATACGCCTTATTCCAATTCTGAATATTCTTTTATTCAAATATTCACATCCTTAGGAATTTGTTTCCATTAATTTTATCAAAGATAAATTCTTTTAAATTTATTCTTTAATCTTCCTTTGGATTCTCAATTCAAACCATATTCTGTCTTTAACTGGGTTAAAGAACTATTGTCATTTAAAACATAGTTCATGATAACCCAAATCATATTCCATTCCATCATCCTCTATCCGTAAATTAGCAAGTGAACAATCCCCTATGTATTAACACCGAAGGCCGAAACCAACATCGGATCAATACCCAGGAAACCATTCAACTTAACTAATCTCCAATTAGTTTCTGATTCTCTTAACTCCAGTGTTAATCGGGTTAAAGAACCAGTGTTATTTAAAACACCGTTCACGATAAACCCAAAGACCAATTTCAATTCAATTCCAATTAAATATATTAAACTGGAAAACTTTACTTTGGAAAATTCCCGTTAAATCTTAATAAAAAGATTTATAAATTCCAAATTTTATTTCACTGTAAATCGGGTTAAAGAACGAATGTCATTGAAAACACAGTTCACAACAAACCCAAAATCCAATCAGACTCTAACCATAAATTAATAAGAGAACAATTCCCTAAGTATTAACCCCGAAGGCCGAAACCAACATCAGATCAATACCCAGGAAACCATTCAACTTAATATTCTCCAGTCAGTTTCTAATTTTCTTAACTACATTCGGTTCAAGAACAATATTATTAAAGATACCATTCACGACAAACCCAAAATCCAATTTGATATTAAATACAAGGCTCTGAATTGAAAATTTATTGGCTTATATTCAATATCAAATTCTGAAACCAACAAATATTGTATTGGAATAACGACAAATATATCTTCCAAATTCCTCCACAATATCCGTATTATCACGAAACCCAATATCGAAATATTCTGAAGATAATTTCGATTCAAATCCATTCCAATTTATATATTGGAAATTCTGGTTATTTTTAAAACCATTTCAAATCCAAATTATTTATTTTAAAAATATTGGATTTATTATTCTATTTCGAAACTAGTTCATTTCGATAAAAATATTTTTTTCCTTTTCAAATATGGAAAGTTTTCATCCCAATTCTTTCCAAATCATTTATTATGATTTTACTCAAATTATTGACATTTTTAATAATTTTGTCAAGGCCCGTATAGTCGATTTCCATAAACGGCCATCGAACTGCACTTACACCGACCTTTTCCAAATTATATTTGGACATGATTCCAAATCCATCCATTAGATTTAAAATCTCTAATATTCATTGGAAAGATCTTTTCGATACGAACCGAACATTTCCGGTTTTAGGAGAATCCTACGGTCGGATCACCCGAAATGTCTGTTCGAAGTCAATGGTCGAAATTCGCGAACTGCCGCAGCGCGGCGCGTTCTATTCAGGCCATTATATTATATATATATAATATATTTCGTCGATTTCCATTTAAAACGCATTTTATAAATCGTTTTAAATTCATTTTCAAAAAGATTTCAACTTCTTATTCAATTTCAAATGAAAATTGAATATTCCATATCATCGATATATAAATGATAGTATTTTCAAAACATTAGATTTTCAAATCAATTCCTTTTCGGTATTCATTATAAAAATGAATAAAATCGATATAAATATCGTTCACGTTAAAACGACATTGATCTAATCAACACAGCTTTATATATTTAAATATATTCGTGTCCATCCCAAATTGGACATCAAAATCATATTTTGATTCTTTTTTTGAATATTATTTGAATATTCGTTATTCTAAAATAATTGTTATTTTAAAATATTCATTCTTTCTGAACTGGAATCAGACACAGTCAATTACCAAATAATTTGATTATTTGGATTTCATAAAATACATGTATATTTTTAACCAATCAATAATTATTTCCTTGTATGATTATTCTATAAATAACATAGATAGGCTAAAAATTATAATTTTATCTTTCCAAAAATAATTTCGTATTTTATAACAACGCAACATAGATAAAAATCACATTTTTATACCACCACTACATAGATAAAAATCGAGTCTTTCTATCGCTAATGAATATATAAAAATAACAATTTTACAATGACATTTAAACGATAAAAATCGCATTTTTACTTCTCTAACTACATAATAAAAATCGTATTTTTGTCCTATTGCTACATATATAAAGATCAAATTTTTATTATCTATATAATATAAAAATCTTATTTTTGAACGTTGATTTTTATAAATAAAAATCACCTTTTTATTTCAACGCTTTCTTTAGAAAAACCAAATTTTTAATCTTCACTACTCCATTATAAAAATCAAATTTTTATCTTACCATCTCATTTTTAAAAATCATACCTTTCTATTTTAAAAATCATAACTCTCTAACTATAAAAATCATAGCTTTCTAAGTATAAAAATCATATCTTTCCTATAGAAAAATATAATCTACATACATATAAAAATCTTATCTTTAACATGCCATTATATATGTAAAAATAGAATTTTTATCAAAAGAAAACAACTCCATATCGATTTACTAAGATCTTAAATTAAAAATTGATTTTAATAAATTTAAACTAGTTATTTAAATTAAATAAAAGTAAAAACTTGTTGTGCTCTATTTTCAGAGGAGGGTGGGGTTCGCAGTTCGTCGGAGGGGTGGTGGGGGCCTGCGGTTGGCGGCGCTGGCTGAGGTGTGGGCCTAGGTGTGTGGCACGGCTATTTCCGTCGTTGGGGGGGTGGTGGACTTTGGGTCCTTGAATGGGGCGTTGGAGGGGAGGGGGTTGGCGGCGAGGCAAAGGGGGGGAGGCTCTGACTGAGCGGCGGCGCGATAGGGTCGGGCTGTGGTGGTGCGGTGACCTCCTAGGGGAGTGTAATGACCCAGGTTTTTGTCGACCTTGGTTATCGCCATAAACTCAATGATGACTAACCAAACATCGAAAAATTCCGGATGATTAATGAAAGAAATTAGAGGGTGAGGAAAGATAAGATAGAAACTTAGAATAGAAGAAGAAGAACACAATATCTGTGTAACACGTATCTCACAGCGGAACGAATAACATATAATATATGTAACATAACTTTGAAATAAAAGATTGTACTTGAAAATACATATCATCATCAAGTTCAACACTTACAACACAGCGGAATATAAACTATAGCTATATGATCCTGAGGCCTCCTGCTCCAGCTCTTCAAGTATCTGTAAATCCCGACTACTTGACTGCCCGTACAAAATTGGGCACCCAAGAGTTTAGGGAAAAAAAAACAAAATAAACTCCGGGTCAATCATGGGACTGGTGTGAGTAAAACAGTTTTAAACGGTTCAAGCAGATAAATGATATCTCATTAGACCACGTCGTATAACAGAACGGGTTTTTCCCTTATGAGAATCTAAATTATCTTTATATCAAAAACCTTTTGATAATATAATAATGTCTATCAACCACAATATAATAATCATCTAGCAGAAACGCTTTCTTCTCACGTTCTATATATATAGTACACAATCAAAATCGCAAGCACGTATTGGGTAATGGATTTCCAACTATGACACGGTATGGAACCACCTTTCGCTAGTGTACCTCTAGAAAGGAATACACTAGGTTCAACAAGAACATCTTGCAACCCGGCCACACATGACCGACCACCCATTTCGCTTGAGTGTATCGAATGTATATCACCAACGGTTGGGATCAACAACCGTTTCCCGAATGGGACAGCATCAACAATAGATTTTTAGAAGTAAATGAAACTCTAGATCAGGTGATTATACACCCTACTTCGAAGCGACCGACTTAGCCATGCTGCCTGCCCGATTTCTGTCATTTACCGGTTGATGAGGCTTGAGGTTAAGCTTTATCATCACATCAGATTCACTTCGAATGCCACATTATCAGATCCATCAAAAATCACTAATTTGACATCTACAACCATACATTACGTGTCAGCGAAAAGAAGTTTCCTTCTCCGCTTCCACTCTTGGTACGGTTGAAGAAATCAATGTACGTGACCTTTCTGGAAATACTCTGTCAGACATTCATCCATACAAGTCATCCAGGAACAGGATGAATCGAAGGTACTATTCAGTATATCCATCTTAGGCACTGTTATCTAAGATTTATACAACAACCCTTGCACTTTACTCTGTCTTCAATTATCTTTGGCATATATGATTCGCAACGCTTATGCCAATACACAGTGGTTCTTTGGATAATAATCCAACCGGTCTCTCCATATTAACAACGTTAAAATGGTCAAAACTTTGATAGTCTGTGATTTAACCATCAAAGAAAAACAGGTGTGCAAACAAAGATATTATTTCCAGGAGGAAATTACATCGATCAATCATCATTCAACATTTATCTCTTTATTTCATAAATTTATTTATCTCCTGTTTCCATATATTATAAATTCTTATTTTCTATTATCAGAAAACATTTCTGATTCTCATTTTGAAAACATTTCCAAAACTTCTTAATTGGGATTTAAACAGATGTTTAAAACTATATTGCGATGACGACTCAAATCACTATACTAAATTACTAAATCCACTTAGCCACTTCACACTCGTACCGTAACCATTTCTTAATTAAAAACGCAGTCAATCAAGTTGGGGTATAGCTACCTCTCAGATCTTAACTGAACCACCCTTCAAATCTCGAAATAGATAAGATTCACCTTTTTAACTCTTTAACACTTCTTTACGAACCCTCAGATTCTATTTACGAACCCCCTTCTTTTACAAGTTTACGTGATTATAACAATGGTGTTAAAATCTCCTGCATCCGAAATATATTATCTTTAATATGACTTTTATTTCCTAACTCAAATAATATAATGATCAACTAATTTATTAACTCCTATTTGGTTAACTCTAAGCTATAACTCTTATTCGATGAACTTTTATTCTATTTAACTCTTACTGGATTAATTCTTATTCGAATAACTTGTATTTGATTAACTTACTTCGAATATCTACTATTCGATTATCTCACATCGAATATCTATTATTCGATTATCTCACTTCGAATATCTATTATTCAATTATCTCACTTTGAATATTTCTGATACAATTTACTTCTTCGAATAACTAAATTCGATTAACTCATTTCAACTCTATTCGAATAAACTAAAATCGATTTAACTCTATTCAATAACTCTAGTTCGATTTAACTCTATTCAATAACTCTAGTTCGATTTAAATCTATTCAATAACTCTAGTTCGATTTAACTCTATTCAATAACTCTAGTTCGATTTAACTCTATTCAATAACTCTAGTTAGATTTAACTCTATTGATTAACCTTAATTCGATTTAACTCTATTGATTAACTCTAACTGTTTAACTCTAACTGGCTAACTCTAACTGTTTAACTCTAACAGGTTAACTCTAACTGTTTTACTTTAACTGGTTAACCCTAATGTTTTTACTTTAACTGGTTAACCCTAATGGTTTTACTTTAACTGGTTAACCATAACTGATTTACTCTTATTCGAATAATATATATATATATATATCTATTTAGCCAAGGATAAATATTTTCTTTATAATCTATTTGTTTTCCAAACTAATATTTCCCTTTATCATCTACTTGATTATGGTTTTACACTATTTCCTTTTCAATCCTATTTGTAATTGGTTTACAAATATTTCCTTGTATATCTTTATTTATTCTACTCTAATTATTTCCTTTATAATACCTTATTTATTTCCTAAATAAATATTCTCTTTAATGTATCCTATTTATTTACTAAATAAATAATTCATTTAATATCCTATTTATTATCCCTATAAACAGAACACTTTTATCTCATTCTATTTATTTAACAAATAAATATCTCCTTTATTTTATTCTATTTATTTATTCTAAATGTTTCCTTTATAATATTCTATTTTTTTAACAAATAAATATCTCATTATTATCTCTTATTTATTTAACAAATAAATAATCCATTATCTTATCTTATTTATTTAACAATAAATAATTCACTTTATAAATATTCCATTTATAAAGATTTACCTTCATTTATAATTCCACTTAAACGTATTTCCTATTTATAAATATTCCATTTATAAATATTTCTATTTATAAATATTCTATTTATAAATATTCTCTTTTATAAAATCCTCTGATTTTATAAATATTCTCTTTTCAGTATTCACTTTGACAAATTCCACTTTTCTCCAAATCCCAGTATGTTATGGTGTTTAACATATCAAATTACGATGTCCAATATCGTCCATACACGCACAATCAACAACAGGTTATAATTCACATCATATATCAAAATATATGACAAATAATAAAATAACTGTTGAGGAATCCATTCGGATTCCTCCAACCTGTTTCCCTGCATCCACAGATGTTACACAATATGATTATCATCACTTTCAGTTCAATATGAATTATTCTGTTAACAGAATCAATATATATGGATTTAACGGTTTATTTATATACATATTTATATAAATATATATATATATGATTTCCACTAACTGACTAGCAGTTCAGTCAAACGGTCAACACACAGTCAATCAGACAATTTTTAACAGTTCTAAAGATACAACATGAAAATATAAACTATTCAAAGTTAGTGAGATTTACTCACTTTTGCAGTTCATCGTTAAAGAACGATAAACTGTGGTTTGATTTGAATCAAACAACTTATTCCGCCATAAATTCAAACGAGCTCGAATCTACTTCTAGTCAGCTTCATCATGAAGCTCTCGTCCATACAATCCTGTCGGATCTTGTTTCGTCCAATTCTGATAAAGTATGACGGAGTTATGCTATTACGAAGTTCGTATACATTTAATTAAAATAAAAACTCGGATTTTTACTTTCAATTGGGCCTTCCCCTTTACCTCAAGCCAATTACCAAACTAAATTACCAAGCCCGCTTTCTTCATCTTCCCAAATACGTTCCGAACTCCTTCATTTCCTCAATGCCATTCACGGCAATTTCCTCCCCCATTATCTCCATCTCCATCACACTTAAATTCAAATAAAAACCTCCATAAATCTCCCCTTTCCATGTTCCTTCTTCCCGTCCTCACCTGAACTAACTCGCACTCCAGAACCCGGTTCCGTTCTTAGCCCCAATCCCACGCTCCAGCAATTCATGCGTCTATAAATTTCACAGAAAATTCCCAAAAATCCCCAAATGAAAGCACTCTCATCAATAAACTCAAATACACCTACTGTTTCTCCCATCGACGCTTCAATTTCTGTCAAACGAAATCCCTAGGTTTCGCTGTTTACTTCCAGTGAACACGATCAGCTCCGAACTCATCAAAGTCCATACCAAAACGAAGAGAAACCATCCAGCATGTCGTATACATATGGGTTTTGATTTTTAGAATTTGTTTTGATTTTGTTTTTGATTTTAGAGAGGAGCAAAATGGGTTTTTATGCTGAAGAAATGAACGGCGCATTTTTTCCTTTGACTTTGTGAATCAGTTGAATTAGGTTAGAGGTGTCTTCTTAATTATAGGATAGAAAATATAATATTTTATTTGATTTTTATATTCGATTTTATTCAATCATTACTTGTAACCGTCTTCTAAAAATCCATATCATCACATATGATACTCAAAAATCATGAAACTGGACATGCAGCTACAGTTCGACATTACGGTCCCAATGAAACTGGTTTCGTCGAATTCCGACTCTGTTTGCTCGCACAGCGTATTTTTAACCGTCGAAATACTGACTGTTTTTCACTTTATAAACCCGTACGGCCACATACTGACTCTAAAAATCACAGAACTGGAAATCTAAAACCTATTTGACATTGCGGATCCAACAAAATTAGTTTCATCGGATTCCGACTTCGTTTGCAAAAGTGGCTATTTTTAAAGTCCTAAATAACCCATTTAAATATATAAATATAATTAAATTAAATATTAATAAACAAATATTATGGTATATATTCACAGTGGAATACCATACAACTTTAGAATATTCCTATATGAATTTCTAGCTTGATATTTCAAATCCCGATTAGATCGATATTCGATTTATAATGAAATACCTTTTTAAAATATAAATAATTACTTTATAAATTATAAAGGAATTCCACAACGACTTTTCTATATTTTGATTTGGACATATCTCAAAATCTACACGATGAAATCACGATTTTCTCTTCCACCAGAAATATATACTCCACCAGCTCCACACGTTTCTTGTTTCACAGAAATCCGACTTAAAACGAATCCTGTACATTTAGTTGAAGTTCGAATCGCCAATTTACGAACTACAGCGCCATTTCGAGCTCGATTTTATTATAATATAATTATACGTTCAAACTGTCGTTCAAATAATATATTCGTTATTCTAATTCAATTCTAAACTAAATTAAATATCACAGATGATCCAGTTCACACCATATCGCCATTTCAGCCAATTCTGATTATTTCAGAATTTAATATATTATTTAATTTATTATTTTAAATTAAATATTCACCATTATTTAATTAAACCACCATTTAATTCACTATATCACTATTTATATAATTAAATAAATTAATTATAATACCTCTACAAATGCGGGTCATTACATTCTTCCCCACTAAAAATAATTTCGTCCTCGAAATTGCTAAGGTAAAGAATGACCCTATCGACTGGTTAGAACTCATTTGTTCACTTCTTAACTTCAGTTTCAACTGAACCAATTTAATTTCAATTAGAAATTTATTTAATTCTTATCAACGAAAATTTCCAAAAATCCTGAAAATTTTCTAACGCCTTAACTTTTCGAAAAATTTCGCCAGCACATCCTTTGTACTGGTCAATACGTCAAACTCCAACTCGCCTCTCTAGGCCATCTCCAACCCAAAAGAAAATCAAACAGCCAAGCGGTTTGCCAATTTGGCTTATCAAAATCTCATACCGTATGAAATTTAAACTTGTACCTTTTTGTCTGGCATATCAAGTCTATCACTTCCATATGCTATCAACTCAGCATATACCAATGTTATCTCAATCAAATTTTGAAATCACTTTCATCTCCAACACAACCATTCGCTTTTTTACCAAGCCAAATATCATTTTAACTCGAGTTTCTTCTCGATTCCCAACTGTTAACTTGATTATCACATTACACTTCAAATTTGAATCTCACAATCCAATTTGTCTTGATATCATTCTAATTTAATCTCCGTTATCACTTTACTGGCTTTGCTTTAATTCAAATTTGCTTTCACAAATTTCTGTTAAATTTGTTTTTAATTCAAACAGTCCTTCCCTGGGAGTTTTTAAACAGTTTACTCTTTTCAAAAATCAAATTTTCCTTTTTGAAATTCAACACAACTTGTCTTTCCCAAAACAAATTCAAAACAGTATCTCTGGTAGTAATTCGTCGCTTACAACTCGAAAATGAATACTGATGATGTAGCTATCATCATCAGAATCTATTTTCCAGCGATCGAAGTGAGTTCAATACTATAAAATCATTTCTAAACATTCCCACTTTGAAATTCATTTCAAAATATAATTCACACTGCTTGTAAAACAATTAAAAATCTCCCAGGATATTAAATTTTCCTTATTTTTAATCCAAATCCATTTACAAACACTTATCCAATTCTCCAGAGTTTTAATTCAATTTCTGGTTTAAATTTCAGATTTAACTCATCTGATTTCACGTATTTCACTTATATGAATTTTGATTGGTTATTTACATAACCATTTAATTTATAATCTTACTCGATTATAATAACAACCAATATATCCACTATATTATAATTTTGATATATATATCTTCTCTATGTCAAGATATACCTTGGGTAAACTTATTTTAATTTACCCTCTTTTCAAAACATATCGTGTCGACACATCGTATTCGAGTGTTTATAAACTCCTACCGATACAGTGGATCAAACTGATCGACCAGAACTCATAAACAACTCAACCAATAAATCTCCACAATATAAAACAAATTTTTATATCAATAACAAATACGTTCACTCGTATATATACACTCAACTCAATCTAGGGTATTACTAACCTTATCTCTACTGAGTCACGCCACAGAGCCAAGGTAATACTTAACCTTATGCTCTGATACCAACTGTAATGACCCATGTTTTTGTCGACCTTGGTTATCGCCATAAACTCAATGATGACTAACCAAACATCGAAAAATGCCGGATGATTAATGAAAGAAATTAGAGGGTGAGGAAAGATAAGATAGAAACTTAAAATAGAAGACGAACACAATATCAGAGTAACACGAATCTCACAGCGGAACGAATAACATATAATATATGTAACATAACTTTGAAATAAAAGATTGTACTTGAATATACATATCATCATCAAGTACAACACTTACAACACAGCGGAATATAAACTATAGCTATATGATCCCGAAGCCTCCTGCTCCAGCTCTTCAAGTATCTGTAAATTTCGACTACTTGACTGCCCGTACAAAATTGGGCACCCAAGAGTTTGGGGAAAACAAAACAAAATAAACTCCGGGTCAGTCATGGGACTGGTGTGAGTAAAACAGTTTAAAACAGTTCAAGCAGGTAAATGATATCTCATTAGACCACGCCGTATAACGGAACGGGTTTTTCCCTTATGAGAATCCAAATTATCTTTATATCAAAAACCTTTTGATATTATAATAATGTCTATCAACCACAATATAATAATCATCTAGCAGAAACGCTTTCATCTCACGTTCTACATATATAGTATACAATCAAAATCGCAAACACGTATTGGGTAATGAATTTCCAACTATGACAAGGTATGGAACCACCTTTCGCTAGTGTACCTCTAGAAAGTAATACACTGGGTTCAACAAGAACATCTTGCTACCCGGTCACACATGACCGACCACTCATTTCGCTTGAGTGTATCGAATGTATATCGCCAACGGTTGGGATCAACAACCGTTTCCCGAATGGGACAACATCAACAATAGATTTTTAGAAGTAAATGAAACTCTAGATCAGGTGATTATACACCCTACTTCGGAGAGACCGACTTAGCCATGCTGCCTGCCCGATTTCTGTCATTTACCGGTTGATGAGGCTTGAGGTTAAGCTTTATCACCACATCAGATTCACTTCGAATGCCACATTATCAGATCCATCAAAAATCACTAATTCAATGTCTACAACCATACATTACGTGTCAACTAAAAGAAGTTTCCTTCTCCGCTTCCACTCTTGGTACGGTTGAAGAAATCAATGTAAGTGACCTTTCTGGAAATACTCTGTCAGGCATTCATCCGTACAAGTCATCGAGAACAGGATGAACTGAAGGTACTATTCATTATATCCATCTTAGGCACTGTTATCTATGATTTATACAACAACCCTTGAACTTTACTCTGTCTTCAATTATCTTTGGCATATATGATTCGCAACGCTTATGCCAATACAGAGTGGTTCTTTGGATAATAATCCAACTGGTCTCTCCATATTAACAACGTTAAAATGGCCAAAACTTTGATAGTATGTGATTTAACCATCAAAGAAAAACAGGTGTGCAAACAACGATATTATTTCCAGGAGGAAATTATATCGATCAATCATCATTCAACATTTATCTCTTTATTTCATAAATTAACTTATCTCTTGTTTCCATATATTCTAAATTCTTATTTTCTATTATCAGAAAACATTTCTGATTGAAAACATTTCCAAAACTTCTTAATTGGGATTTAAACAGATGTTTAAAACTATATTGCGATGACGACTCAAATCACTACACTAAATTACTAAATCCACTTAGCCACTTCACACTCGAACCGTAATCATTTCTTAATTAAAAATGGAGTCAATCAAGTTGGGGTATAGCTACCTCTCAGACCTTAACTGAACCACCCTTCAAATCTCGAAATAGATAAGATTCACCTATTTAACTCTTTAACACTTCCTTACGAACCCTCAGATTCTATTTACGAACCCCTTCTTTTACAAGTTTACGTGATTATAACAATGGTGTTAAAATCTCCTACATCCGAAATATATTATCTTTAATATGACTTTTATTTCCTAACTCGAATAACATAACGATCAACTAATTTATTAACTCCTATTTGGTTAACTCTAAGCTATAACTCTTATTCGATGAACTTATATTCTATTTAACTCTTACTGGATTAATTCTTATTTGAATAACTTGTATTTGATTAACTTACTTCGAATATCTACTATTCGATTATCTCACTTCGAATTTCTATTATTCGATTATCTCACTTTGAATATCTATTATTCGTTTATCTCACTTTGAGTATTTCTGATTCGATTTACTTCTTCGAATAACTAAATTCGATTAACTCATTTCAACTCTATTTGAATAAACTAAATTCAATTTAACTCTATTCAATAACTCTAGTTCGATTTAACTCTATTCAATAACTCTAGTTCGATTTAGCTCTATTCAATAACTCTAGTTCGATTTAGCTCTATTCAATAACTCTAGTTCGATTTAACTCTATTCAATAACTCTAGTTCGATTTAACTCTATTGATTAACTCTAATTCGATTTAACTCTATTGATTAACTCTAACTGTTTAACTCTAATCGGCTAACTCTAACTGTTTAACTCTAACCGTTTTACTTTAACTGGTTAACCCTAATGGTTTTACTTTAACTGGTTAACCCTAATGGTTTTACTTTAACTTGTTAACCCTAATGGTTTTACTTTAACTGGTTAACCCTAACTGATTTACTCTTATTCGAATAACTTATTCGAATAACTTGTTCAGTTTCGCACATCGATGTTGAAATCGATTTTTATTCCTCTATATAAGTCCTGACTTATGTATTCTATTTATCCAAATGATAAATATTTAAATTAATTTATAAATATCATTTATAAATCAATCTGTTCCTTTTATTTGTTTACTTCTTCATATATAAGTTCAGACTTATATATATATATATATATATCTATTTAGCCAAGGATAAATATTTTCTTTATAATCTATTTATTTCCCAAACTAATATTTCCCTTTATCATCTACTTGATTATGGTTTTACACTATTTCCTTTTCAATCCTATTTGTAATTGGTTTACAAATATTTCCTTGTATATCTTTATTTATTCTACTCTAATTATTTCCTTTATAATACCTTATTTATTTCGTAAATGAATATTCTCTTTAATGTATCCTATTCATTTACTAAATAAATAATTCATTTAATATCCTATTTATTATCCCAATAAACATAACCCATTTATCTCATTCTATTTATTTAACAAATAAATATCTTCTTTATTTTATTCTATTTATTTATTCTAAATGTTTCCTTTACAATCTTCTATTTATTTAACAAATAAATATCTCATTTAATATCTCTTATTTATTTAACAAATAAATAATCCATTATCTTATCTTATTTATTTAACAATAAATTATTCACTTTATAAATATTCCATTTATAAAGATTTCCCTTCATTTATAATTCCACTTAAACGTATTTTGTAACACCCTACCTCCGCCAGGGTCACTCACAAAGGAATGCACTAGGTTTGGAGGGGGCATTATAGGTAAACATGCACAGAAATATTACAAGACAGAACATATAAAACAGCGGAAGTAAAACAAACTTCATTACTTTATAAAACATCAAGGTCTAAAGCCTTTTACATCAGAGTACATAGAAACCTGTCTTGCAAATAGTAAAGAAGCATAAAACCTTTTCATAAATTATTCCCCCAAAACAAACCAGTAAAGCAGCCATAGCCAAAAGAAGTCCAAGCCATATATGATGACCTTCAAGCAGAAGAGGTCCGAACTAAACAACAGTGTTTCCTCCCTGAAAACCTGGGGGGGGGGGGGTGACGGAAGACAAAGAGGCGAAACAAAACGTGGTCAGTCATAAAGACTGGTAAGTCCTATCTACTTCCAGTATAAAAACAGGTAAAGGTAACATGACATGCATAAACTGAAAGTAAACATAAGGATGACTACAAGATAGATAAGCTAAACCAAGATAACAGGCTGAACTACTGTATCAAGATAAACTAAGGTATCAGGATAAACTACGGTGTCGAGATAAGTCAAGGTATCACATCGTCAGGTTTTTATCAAGTATACTATCCCAAGGTATCTGTCATGTATAACATCCCGAGGTTACTATCAAGTATATTTCTCATGGTTCTAACATGTATATTTGCTCTTCACCTCTCGTACTAGTATCCCAACCCGCGTCATGTATTAACAATGAATGTCCCTTGCCCAATGTCATGTAATTGTCCATGTCAAACTAATATATAGCATATGTAGGTTTTCCCAACTCGTATGTTTCTTTCCATGTATAAGTTCAGTCCTTTGCCGTAGGCCGTACGGGCTTTCCCATGTAAATCTATACCACCTCAACGTAGTACCATTTTATCCTTGATGTTGTTTTGGACTGCTACCCTTGATCTGGTTATGTTTTCTTACCATGAACTATCGCGTGTTCACTTAGGATATATGCCACCTAGGACCGCTAGGGATTATGCTACCTAATGAACGTTTCCGTAACTTGGTTTGGGTTTTAGCCACCTAGGACCACTAGGGATTATGCCACCCGTCAACCACGCCCTTTTTCCGACGTATAAATCGTGAATCATTTTCCATGTCTAGACGCACATGTATCTCAATGTGCCATCCGAGTTCCGTGCCAGGGAAAATCGAGAAATATGGAACTCGGTTGGGAGCTTTAAGTCGTCTGCTGATGCAGATATCAAGGTCTGTTTTTGTATCCGTGGCTATGGTCCCACGTGACACCTCCCTCAACTACTGAAAGGCAACCCAAGAAAAATCATGTATGAGAACTACATCCCGGCCCCACTATGCCCCACATACCTATTGGCCAACCTCACCCATAACTCGATAGCAAGTATATGGTCTGTTGGGAGTTCTCTGCCTTTCCGTACGTACACGATTGGCTAAAGATGGTAGGTAGTCGACGACGCGCTATCCAGGGCAAAAACAAGAATCGTCGACTACACCCTAATCCATCCCAGTCTTTAGGTCGCTCGCCTAGTAACCAAGGCATACTCTTGGATCTTCTACCTCAAACCTTAACCTCTTGTGAGCCCAGGCGGATCATCTGCAACCTCACAGAGGGATACCAAGAGTATCCTCACGTCCCCCGAAGCTACCGCTTCGTCACCCAGTCTGTTGGAGCCTTTATCTAAGTCAGATAATTCGCTCCTCCACGTGTGTTCAAGCGATGACCTACCGTATCGGGTTACTCATCTATCTGTGAACTGGTCCAATTTCCTTGACTAAGAATTATTACTTAGTTATCCTTAACTAAGGTTTACCACTTAGCTTCTCTTCCCGCTATCCTTGTTAACTACGATTTTCAACCTAGTCCCCTGAGCTAGGGTTTTGTCTAATGGGTTAAGTGTTGTCATTCAAGTTCATGACTTAACCCGCCTACGAATCATGTCAAGATTGGCTAAGTATTTAAGTTCAAGGCTTAGCCCTACAAGTGTGTTAAGTATACCAAGAAGCTCATGACTTAACCCTATCAAGTCAAATTGGTTAAGTATTTATTTGTCTTAACCCTACCAGATTATCGTGTTAGATTGATTAAGCATAGATTATCTTAATCCCATCAGATTATCGAGTCGGATTGGTTAAGTATGGGTTAGCTTAACCCCATCCACTAATCGTATTACAATGGTTAAGTATATTTAAAAGGTCTTGTGACTTAACCCTATCAGGTTCGCATATTAGATTGGTTAAGTATAGGTTACTTAACCTCATCAAATCATCATGTATAATTGGTTAAGTATAAGTTACTTAACCCCATTAAATTATCATGTTAAGTTGGTTAAGTATTGGTTACTTAACCTCATTGAATTACCAAGTTTAGATTGGTTAAGTGTTTAACTTAACCCCATCGAATTACCGTGTTTAGATTAGTTAAGTGTAGGTTACTTAACCCCATCTAATTACCGTGTTTAGATTAGTTAAGTCTAAGTTACTCAACCCCATCTAATTACCAAGTCGGATTGGTTAAGTATGGATTAGCTTAACCCCATCCCCTAACTGTATTTTACGGTTAAGTGTCATTAAAAAAAAATCAAGTCTGGTTTCACTTAACCTACCCATTCATGTAATATCGGTTAAGTGTCATTAGTCAAATTTACTTAACCTTATCATGTGGCATTAATTTAATTAATGCACTCCCAACCTCTCACATTAGACCTTGTTGTGGTTACTAGTTAAGCCGGGCGGGTCCGGGTAGTTTTACACCACAACCTAGTCTAATCTCGGGTCTTAAGCGCGACATGACCAACTACCCACATTGGGTCTTATTGTTTGTAGCCACTGGATTTGCCGGGCGGGTCCGGGCAGATTTATGCTACAAACTCAACCCAACCTCGAGTTGGCCACTCCCATGTTTTTGTACGTGTCATGTTCATGTCAAGTTTAGACCCCTTTTTAAGTCCATGTTTTCATGTAACCCCATGACAAGTTTTCGTGTCCTATTCACGTTTATTATCTTTACATGTTCCATGGAATTCCATGTCAAGTTCATAGCCAATTTTCAAGTTTGCCTAAACTACCCAAAAAGTGTCCCAACGCGCATGAAAGCGAATCAACATATTTGGAATAATATGACAAAGATGGGTACAAGATGGCCAAGATGAATCACAAGTCAAACATGGTGAAAATTGAGGCGAAGGTGTTCACATGACTAGCATATTGCATATTAGCCTCAAAACATGCACGAAGTCATGAAGGGATTGTAATGGCGCGTTTTGTTAGCTGTCGAATAATTTATTTATTTAAGGATTTATATATCGATTTTGCGATATCGATAACTTAAAGTACAACGTTCGAACTTATAATTTATAATTATAATTAAAACGAACTTGAAACGTCGCGACAGTTCGCAAATTGGCGATTTGAACTTCAATTGAATGTACAGAGTTCGTTTTAAATCGGATTTCTGTGAAACAAGAAACGTGTGGAGCTGGTGGAGTATATCTTTCTAGTGGAAGAGAAAAATCGGGATTTCGTCGTGTAGATTTTGATTTATGTCCAAATCAAATATTCAGGAAAACAGCGGTATATTCGTTCGTGGCCATAACGGTTATTTCAAAATAACTAGATATCATGTGTGAATTTAGACAAGCTTCTTTTGGGACATAACGTTAATTTAATTTTTAGAATTTTATGGTAATTTTTAATTAATTAAATAAACAACTTTTTATTTAGAGTATTTTGCACCCTGTAGTCAACATTTTGGGATTTCAAAATATTAGTTAATCTACCGGTATTATTATATTTTTGGAGTCGGGACACCTCGCTCGTCACGATGATGTATTTGATTCTGTCGATAGCCATTCGTAATTAACGAAGTTTTATAAAATGAGATGACCGAAATGTTATAATTAAAATATCCTCTATCCCTACCCTATATAAACACTTTGAATCGATCAAAAGGAGGCAACGCATCATTTTTCCTCAGCCGCCCATTTTCTTTGGTCTCAAATACCCAAAACGTGGTCCTCAGGAAAATCAAAACAAAAGCCACGTCCGCCCCACTTCTCAGCCACATACTCACTGATAAGAACACGGAAGAAAATTCCCATCTCCTCTAAATAAACCAACCGCAGAAATAGAAATCAAAACAATTCCTATAAATTTATATATATATACAAAAAAGTGATCATCAAGCTATGTTCTTCGATCTGGTGTGGTTTCGGTTGAGTGCGATTCTCGTTCTGAAGTACATCCGTGTTCATCGTACACTTTGGGTTAGCGGAACTGGGTGATTTGGAGCGTCGATCTTTGATTTGGTGGCGCTGTTGGGTTCGGGGGAGGGAGCCGCAGGTAGTGGTGTCAACGAAGGAAAGTCTGTTGCCTCCTAGTGAAATGCGACAGCATAGGGTTCACAAAATTGGGGTATGAAGGCTCGACAGTTTGAGGCAAATCACAGCGAGCTCATGTCGATCTGGAGGAAGCTGCTTTCGGTGAAGGGGCAGGAGGAGATGACGCGTTGTTCTATGGTGTTACGTGCTGAGTAGATGGAGAGAAGAAGTAGGGGTGTGAACTTAACGGTATGAGTTAAAGGAGCTTGGTTTTTCGTAGTATGTATGTGATAGAAGTGGCAGTAGTATTTCACGTTAGAAGATGGGGTTTGGTTTACAAATTGATGAGGAGTTTCGAGAAGAGGAAAGGACCCAATAGCGTGAGTAACTGATGGTGTTTTGAGTGGACAAGGGTGAGTTTTGAGCTGTGCAAAAGGAATATGAGTAGGGGGAGATTGATGGGAAGGTTTATGATGAAGCGGATGGTTGTTGTGAAGCTGTGATGATTCGAACAGCTAAAAGGAGGAGGGGGTAAGGTATTGAAGGTGCGTTGAGGGTAAAATATGCGGAAATGGGCAGGGTGTTCTTCCAGGAAAGCCGCTGTGTTTGTTGAAGAGGAAGAGGAACGATACGGTTGGAAGCGGGAAGGAAGAGTGCCGTATGGAAACGGTCGGTTGTTAATTGGAAGTAGACATCGGACTTGAGAAGAAGGTGCAGAAGATTTATTCCGGGAAAAGGGTTTTAAGCGGGCTGGTATTTCCTTAACGGGCCAAGAATGAATAACAAGGGGGTGAGAGCCCAAATATATATATATATATGTGTATAGGTTTAATTCAATTCAAATATTGTATTTACTATAAACTTTAATAACTTGAGCATCCGTTATCAGAATTGGTCGAAATAAGATCCGTCGGGACCGTATGGACGAGAGCTTCACAATGAAGCTGACTGGAAGTGGATTCGAGCTCCTATGAATTTATGGCGAAATAAATTGTTTGATTCAAATCAAATAACAGTTTGTTGTTCTTTAACGATGAACTGCAAAAGTGAGTAAATCTCATAACTCTGAACAGTTTATAATTTCATGTTGTATTGTTAGAACTGTTAAAATTGTCTATTTGACTGTGTGTTGATTGTTTGATTGAACTGCTAGTCAGTTAGTTAAATTTCTATATTGATTCTGTTAAACAGAATATATCATATGGAACTGAAAGTGATGTTATCTATATTGTCTAACATCTGTGATGCAGGGAAACAGGTTGGAGGAATCCAACCGGATTCCTCAACAGTTATTTTATTGTTTCCATATATTGTTATATGATGTGATATAAAATCTGTGGGCGATTATATGTGCTTGGACGATATTAAACATCGTGATTTGATATGATTGAATACCATAACATACCGAAATGTTGATAAGGGGATTTTCAATGTTTATATTGAAAATGAATCTTATTTATAAAATCGATAGGATTTTATAAAAGGAAAACATTTATTTAATTAGAAAATAAATAAATGAAAAAGGAAACATTTATTTAGAAAATAAATGAAATAAATAGAAACATTTATTTAGAAAATAAATGAATTAGAATATGAAGGAATATTTATTTAGGAAATAAATATAGGAACATTTATTTAGATTATAAATAAATGGAATAAAGGAATATTTATTTAGGGAATAAATAAAGGAACACTTGTTCGGAAAATAAATAGAATTATACAAGGATAGATTTAAACACGTGCTTCGCACACGGTATAACACGATATGGATTTAAATGAGAGATTAAATAGGAATTATAACCAGAGTGTGATAAAAGGATTAAACAAAATAATTGGTTAGGTTAACCAAAGCAAGTTAGTCGAGTTAATCAAAGTAATTGGTTAAGTTAACCAAAGTAAATTAGTTAAGATAAACTAAGTGGTTAATCGAAGTGAATTAGTTAAGTTAAACTAATTTGTAAATCAAAGTGAATTAGTTGCGTCAAACTAAGTGAATTAGTCAAGTTAAACTAATTGGTTAAATTAGTTGGGTAAATCAAAGTGAATTAGCTGAGTTAAACTAAGTAAATCGGTTAGAGTTAATCAAAGTGAATTAACTAAGTTAAACTAAGTGGATTAGTTCAGTTAATTGAGACAAGTAAATCAAGTTAGGTTAAACCATTTGAGTTAACCAGTTAAAGATAAATAGTTAGAGTTGACCAGTTAAAGTTGACCAGTTAAAGATGACCAGTTAGAGTTGACCAGTTAGAGTTATCCAAGTGGAGTTAATCGAGTAGAGTTGCCGAATATCACTTATTCGAAGTAGAGTTATCGAATATAGAGTATTCGAGGGAAGAGTAATCGAATATAGTTTATTCGAGTGGAGAAATCAAATGTTATTCATTTGAGAAGAGTTACCGAATATTATTTATTCGAAGAGTAGTTATCGAATATTGGTTATTCGAAGTTAGTTAATCCAAAGGAGTTATTCGAAGTTAGTTAATCCAAAGGAGTTATTCGAAGTCAGTTAATCCAAAGGAGTTATTCGAAGTTAGTTAATCCAAAGGAGTATTCAAAGTTAGTTAATCCAAAGGAGTTATTCGAAGTTAGTTAATCCAAAGGAGTTATTCGAAGTTAGTTAATCCAAAGGAGTTAGTCGAAGAGTTAATCGAATATAGTTATTCGAAAGAAGGTGTTAATCGAATATAGTTATTCGAGTAAAGTTAAAAGAGTTAATCGAATTTAGTTATTCGAAATGAGTTATTCGAATTAGATATTTGAATAGAGATAAACACATTAGAGTGATTCGAATTACTTATTCGAATAGAGTTAAACATGTAAGAGTTAATTGAATATTAGTTATTCAATTTGAGTTAATCAAATTTAGTTATTCGAGAAGAGTTAAATCGAATTTAGTTATTCGAAAGGAGTAAATCAATTTGAGTTAAGTTAATCGATTTGAATTAAGTTGAATCGAAATGGAGTAAATCGATTAGAATTAAGTTAATCGAGTTAGAGTAAATCGAATATTGGTTATTCGAAGGTAAGTTATTCGAATTAATTATTCGAAGGAGTTAATCAAATGAGTCGATCCAAAAGAGTTAGTCGAATATTAATTATTCGAATAGAGTTAAAGGAGTTATCGATTTTAGTTTGATCGAAAGGAGTTATCGATTAGTAAATCGAAAGGAGATTTTCGAATATAGCATATTCGAAAGAAAGAGATCGAATATTGTTTATTCGAAAGAGAGAGATTTCGAATATGAGTTATTCGAAGAGAGATAATCGAATATAGGTTATTCGAAGAAGAGTTAATCAAATAGAGATTACTCGAAAGAGAGTTATACGTCGAATTCGATTATAGCGAATTCGGGAAAGTGCTATTTACTTTCCAGGGTTTAAATCAAGATTGAGTTATTGATTTAGAAATTAAGTGTCTGTTAAATTATTCGAGTTAGGAGATAAAGTTATAATTTAGGTTAGACATTGCAGAAGTAGGAATTATAACGTTATAGTTATAATCAAACACTGTCATATAAGAAGTGGATTCGTAACCTGAATCCGAGAATTTGCGTAAACAGATGATTGTAAAAAGTGAGTGATGAGCTTCATCTATTTCACAGTAAAGGACGTTGTTCAATTAAGGTCTGAGAGGTAATTATACCCCAACTTGATTGACTTCAGAATTGACAAAGGAATAGTTGTGGTTCGATCTAAAAGGTTGATTATGAATAAAGTTAAGGAATAAGCGATAAATGGATTAAGCGAAACGATGTTTTATACAACGTTCATTGGAAATCCGTAAATGAGTTTTGGAAACGTTTTCCAAATATAGTCAGATATGTTTTCTAAACATAGAAAATGAAATGTTTTCATGATAAGAATTTATGAAATAGAGTTAAGCAAATTCAGAAACTGACTGGAGAGGGTAAGTTGAACGGTTTTCTAAGTGACGATCTGATGTTGGTTCCGACCTTCCGGATTGATACTTAGAGAATTGTTCTCATACTAGTTACAGTTAGGGACTGATAGTTGCGAAATAATAGTGATGTGAAAATAAGCTATGGAAATGTTTTCCAATGATTAATAACATATATTTTCTAAATATATGAAATAAGGAAATATGAACATATGATGATTGATCGATCGAATTTCCATTTGGAAATAAGATCGTTGTTTGTACACCGACTTGTTTTCATTTGATAGTTGAATCACAAACTATCAAAGTTTTTACCATTTTAACGTTGTTAATATGGAGAGACCGGTTGGATTATTATCCAAAGAACCACTCTGTATCGGCATAAGCGTTGCGAGCAATATATGCCAAAGATAAATTGAAGATGGAGTAAAGTGCAAGGGCTGTTGTATAAGTCTTAGATAACTGTGACTAAGATGGATATACTGAATAGTGCCTTCGGTTTGTCCAGACCCAGGACAACGTATATGGAAGAAGGTCTGACAGAGTATATCCAATGGATCGCGTAAGTTGATCTGTTCAAACGTATTCACGTTTGGTGGCGGAGGAATTCGTTTCTCTTAGCTGTATACCCGTGTTATTTTTGGATAAGTCAATTTGTGATTTGGCGGGTATGACGATGTGGCATTCAAAGTGAATGGTGATCAGCTGTTCTGAAGAAAGACGTAGCTTCTAGCCTCACACAGGGAAGTAACAAAAGTTGGGCTAGGCATCATGGCTAGTTGGGTCATCCCCAAGCAGGGTGTATTGTCACCGATCTAGAGAATATTCATATTTATACTTCTTTTTGATTCTGTATCTTCGGATGACGGTTTGATGGCCTATAACCGTGGTGGAAATATATTCGCGACACTCAAGCTAAATGAGTGAGCGGTCATGTGTGGCCAGGTTGCAAGACGTTCTTGTTGAACCCTGAGTGTATCACCTCTAGAGTACACTATTCAGAAGGTGCTCCCATACCTTGTCTGTTGGAATCCATTCTCCAATAAGCACCCTGCGGTTTATGATTTTATACTATGTATGTAGAACGTGAGATGCAAGCGTTTCTGCTAGATTGATATTTATTTGTACTTAGACATTATTATAATATCACAATGATATTGCTTGTCAAAGTTGTTCAGATACTCATAAGGAAAAACCCGTTCCGTATTCACGGCGTGGTCTTATGAGATACCCTATACCTGTTTTAAACTATTTTACTCATACCAGTCCCATGACTGACCCGGAGTTTACTTTGTTGTTTTCCCTAAACTCTTGGGTGCCTAAATTTGTACGGGCAGTCAAGTAGTCGGGATTTACAGATATACTTGGAGAGCTTGGAGCAGGAGGCTGCAAGATTTTATAGCTATAGTTATTTCCGCTGTGTTGTAAATGTTGTACTCTGATAAGTGCTATTGTATATATATAACTGTTTACTTCAAAGTTATGTTATATATTATATGTTATTCGTTCCGCTGTGAGATTCGTGTTACTCTGATGATTCTGATGTTCTTCTTCTTCTTCTATTCTATTAGTTCTATCTTTTCTTTCTCACCTTCTAAATTCTTTCACTAACGTCTCGGAGTTTCCGACTCTCGAGGAGTCGGAAATTTCCAGCCGTTACAGTTGGTATCAGAGCTTAAGTTTGGTGATTACCTTGGCTCTGTGGCATAACTCGATAGAGATGGGATTAGTAATATCCTAGATTGAGTTTGAGTGTATATATATGAGCGCGTAATTGTTATTTCATATAAAATGGTTTTATATTGTGGAAATTTATTGGTTGAGTGGCTTATGAATTCTGGTCGATCAGTTGATCCACTGTATCGATAAGGGTTACTAAACACTCGAATACGATGAACCGTCATGATATGTTTTGAAAGACGGTAAATGAAATAATTTTTCCCAAAATGTATTTGTTTATAGAAAAAAAAAATATATCTTGAAATTATTATAGTATATTGATTGTGTTGGTTGTTATTATAATCGAATAAGATTATAAAAGGGTGAAATGGTTATAAATGGACCAATCAGAATTCATATGAATGTAATATATGAAATAGTTTGAATTAAATATGAATTTAAATCAGATTTGGAATTAAAATAAGGAAATTTTAAGTTCCTGGGATATTTTGAAATGTTTTCAAGCAGTGTGAAAAATATTTGAAATGTATTTCAAAATGAAAAGGTTTAAAAGGATTTTGAAAAGAGATATAGTATTGAACTCACTTCGATAGCTGGAAAATAGATTCTGATGATGAATCTAGACATCATCAGTGTTCATTTTCGAGTTCTAAGTGACGGGTTACTACCAAAGGTTTTGTTTTTGAATTGTTTTGAGAAAACAAGTTGATTAGAAATTCAAAGGTTTTGAATTGGCATTATGATTTCAAATTGATTTGAAAGAAACCCAGGTACTTAAGTTCTGGAATTAAAATTTAACTAATGAAGTTAAATAAAATGAGATGGTAAAAATAAATTGAAATTTAACTTGAACCGAGTTAAATAAAATTGAATTGGATTAGAGATAATCTAGAATGGAACCAAATTGATAAGTCAATAATTTGGAATTTGATATTAGAGTTCGAATGAAATTCGATTTGGATTTGAGGATATGAACTGATTGGAGATCAATTGGAATGGATAACATTGGTACATGTTGAAGTGGTAGCAGATGCAAGGGATAGAGTTAAAATGCCCGACAAAAAGGTACAAGTTTATATCATATATGAGTTTGGATTTTATGAGCCGAATTGGCAAGCCGCTTGGCTATTTTGATTTCCTTTTGGATTGGAGGAGGCCTAGAGAGGCAAGTTGTGGTTTGACGTATTGAGCCGTACAAAGGAGGTTATGGCGAAAAATTTTCGAAAATTTGAGGTGTTAGAAAATTTTTAGAATTTTTGAAAATTTTAGTTGGTCGGAAATGAATTAATAAAATAAATTAAAATTAAATAGGTCCAGCCGAAACTGAAATTTAGAGGTAAAGAGATTTTTAAATCTAGTTAGTAGAGTTAGTAGCATTTTTCTAACTTAGCAATTTCGAGGACGAAATTATTTTAAGGGGGGAAGTCTGTAATGGCGCGTTTCGTTAGCGGTCGAATAATTAATTTATTTAAGGATTTATATATCGATTTGGCGATATCGATAACTTAAAGTACAACGTTCGAACTTATAATTTATAATTATAATTAAAACGAACTTGAAACGTCGCGGCAGTTCGCAAATTGGCGATTTGAACTTCAACTGAATGTACAGAGTTCGTTTTAAATCAGATTTCTATGAAACAAGAAACGTGTGGAGCTGGTGGAGTATATCTTTCTAGTGGAAGAGAAAAATCGGGATTTCGTCGTGTAGATTTTGATTTATGTCCAAATCAAATATTCAGGAAAACAGCGGTATATTCGTTCGTGGCCATAACGGTTATTTCAAAATAACTAGATATCATGTGTGAATTTAGACAAGGTTCTTTTGGGACATAACGTTAATTTAATTTTTAGAATTTTATGGTAATTTTTAATTAATTAAATAAACAACTTTTTATTTAGAGTATTTTGCACCCTGTAGTCAACATTTTGGGATTTCAAAATATGAGTTAATCTACCGGTATTATTATATTTTTGGAGTCGGGACACCTCGCTCGTCACGATGGTGTATTTGATTCTGTCGATAGCCATTCGTAATTAACGAAGTTTTATAAAATGAGATGACCGAAATGTTATAATTAAAATATCCTCTATCCCTACCCTATATAAACACTTTGAATCGATCAAAAGGAGGCCACACATCATTTTTCCTCAGCCGCCAATTTTCTTTGGTCTCAAATACCCAAAACGTGGTCCTCAGGAAAATCAAAACAAAAGCCACGTCCGCCCCACTTCTCAGCCACATACTCACTGATAAGAACACGGAAGAAAATTCCCATCTCCTCTAAATAAACCAACCGCAGAAATAGAAATCAAAACAATTCCTATAAATTTATATATATATATATATATACAAAATAGTGATCATCAAGCTGTGTTCTTCGATCTGGTGTGGTTTCGGTTGAGTGCGATTCTCGTTCTGAAGTACATCCGTGTTCATCGAACACTTTGGGTTAGCGGAACTGGGTGATTTGGAGAGTCGATCTTCGATTTGGTGGCGCTGTTGGGTTCGGGGGAGGGAGCCGCAGGTAGTGGTGTCAACGAAGGAAAGTCTGTTGCCTCCTAGTGAAATGCGACAGCATAGGGTTCACAAAATTGGGGTATGAAGGCTCGATAGTTTGAGGCAAATCACAGCGAGCTCATGTCGATCTGGAGGAAGCTGCTTTCGGTGAAGGGGCAGGAGGAGATGACGCGTTGTTCTATGGTGTTACGTGCTGAGTAGATGGAGAGAAGAAGTAGGGGTGCGAACTTAACGGTATGGGTTAAAGGAGCTTGGTTTTTCGCAGTATGTATGTGAAAGAAGTGGCAGTAGTATTTCACGTTAGAAGATGGGGTTTGGTTTACAAATTGATGAGGAGTTTCAAGAAGAGGAAAGGAACAAATAGCGTGAGTAACTGATGGTGTTTTGAGTGGATAAGGGTGAGTTTTGAGCTGTGCAAAAGGAATATGAGTAGGGGGAGATTGATGGGAAGGTTTATGATGAAGCGGATGGTTGTTGTGAAGCTGTGATGATTCGAACAGCTAAAAGGAGGAGGGGGTAAGGTATTGAAGGTGCGTTGAGGGTAAAATATGCGGAAATGGGCAGGGTGTTCTTCCAGGAAAGCCGCTGTGTTTGTTGAAGAGGAAGAGGAATGATACGGTTGGAAGCGGGAAGGAAGAGTGCCGTATGGAAACGGTCGGTTGTTAATTGGAAGTAGACATCGGACTTGAGAAGAAGGTGCAGAAGATTTATTCCGGGAAAAGGGTTTTAAGCGGGCCGGTATTTCCTTAACGGGCCAAGAATGAATAACAAGGGGTTGAGAGCCCAAATTTATATATATGTGTATAGGTTTAATTCAATTGAAATATTGTATTTACTATAAACTTTAATAACTTGAGCATCCGTTATCAGAATTGGTCGAAATAAGATCCATCGGGACCGTATAGACGAGAGCTTCACAATGAAGCTGACTGGAAGTGGATTCGAGCTCCTATGAATTTATGGCGAAATAAATTGTTTGATTCAAATCAAATAACAGTTTGTTGTTCTTTAACGATGAACTGCAAAAGTGAGTAAATCTCATAACTCTGAACAGTTTATAATTTCATGTTGTATTGTTAGAACTGTTAAAATTGTCTATTTGACTGTGTGTTGATTGTTTGATTGAACTGCTAGTCAGTTAGTTAAATTTCTATATTGATTCTGTTAAACAGAATATATCATATGGAACTGAAAGTGATGTTATCTATATTGTCTAACATCTGTGATGCAGGGAAACAGGTTGGAGGAATCCAACTGGATTCCTCAACAGTTATTTTATTGTTTCCATATATTGTTATATAATGTGATATAAAATCTGTGGGCGATTATATGTGCTTGGACGATATTGAACATCGTGATTTGATATGATTGAATACCATAACATACCGAAATGTTGATAAGGGGATTTTCAATGTTTATATTGAAAATGAATCTTATTTATAAAATCGATAGGATTTTATAAAAGGAAAACATTTATTTAATTAGAAAATAAATAAATGAAAAAGGAAACATTTATTTAGAAAATAAATGAAATAAATAGAAACATTTATTTAGAAAATAAATGAATTAGAATATAAAGGAATATTTATTTAGGAAATAAATATAGGAACATTTATTTAGATTATAAATAAATGGAATAAAGGAATATTTATTTAGGGAATAAATAAAGGAACACTTGTTCGGAAAATAAATAGAATTATACAAGGATAGATTTAAACACGTGCTTCGCACACGGTATAACACGATATGGATTTAAATGAGAGATTAAATAGGAATTATAACCAGAGTGTGATAAAAGGATTAAACAAAGTAATTGGTTAGGTTAACCAAAGCAAGTTAGTCGAGTTAATCAAAGTAATTGGTTAAGTTAACCAAAGTAAATTAGTTAAGATAAACTAAGCGGTTAATCGAAGTGAATTAGTTAAGTTAAACTAATTTGTAAATCAAAGTGAATTAGTTGCGTCAAACTAAGTGAATTAGTCAAGTTAAACTAATTGGTTAAATTAGTTGGGTAAATCAAAGTGAATTAGCTGAGTTAAACTAAGTAAATCGGTTAGAGTTAATCAAAGTGAATTAACTAAGTTAAACTAAGTGGATTAGTTCAGTTAATCGAGACAAGTAAATCAAGTTAGGTTAAACCATTTGAGTTAACCAGTTAAAATTTACCAGTTAAAGACAAACAGTTAGAGTTGACCAGTTAAAGTTGACCATTTAAAGATGACCAGTTAGAGTTGACCAGTTAAAGTTATCCAAGTGGAGTTAATCGAGTAGAGTTGCCGAATATCACTTATTCGAAGTAGAGTTATCGAATATAGAGTATTCGAGGGAAGAGTAATCGAATATAGTTTATTCGAGTGGAGAAATCAAATGTTATTCATTTGAGAAGAGTTACCGAATATTATTTATTCGAAGAGTAGTTATCGAATATTGGTTATTCGAAGTTAGTTAATCCAAAGGAGTTATTCGAAGTTAGTTAATCCAAAGGAGTTTTTCGAAGTCAGTTAATCCAAAGGAGTTATTCGAAGTTAGTTAATCCAAAGGAGTATTCAAAGTTAGTTAATCCAAAGGAGTTATTCGAAGTTAGTTAATCCAAAGGAGTTATTCGAAGTTAGTTAATCCAAAGGAGTTAGTCGAAGAGTTAATCGAATATAGTTATTCGAAAGAAGGTGTTAATTGAATATAGTTATTCGAGTAAAGTTAAAAGAGTTAATAGAATTTAGTTATTCGAAATGAGTTATTCGAATTAGATATTTGAATAGAGATAAACACATTAGAGTGATTCGAATTACTTATTCGAATAGAGTTAAACATGTAAGAGTTAATTGAATATTAGTTATTCAATTTGAGTTAATCGAATTTAGTTATTCGAGAAGAATTAAATGGAATTTAGTTATTCGAAAGGAGTAAATCAATTTGAGTTAAGTTAATCGATTTGAATTAAGTTGAATCGAAATGGAGTAAATCGATTAGAATTAAGTTAATCGAGTTAGAGTAAATCGAATATTGGTTATTCGAAGGTAAGTTATTCGAATTAATTATTCGAAGGAGTTAATCAAATGAGTCGATCCAAAAGAGTTAGTCGAATATTAATTATTCGAATAGAGTTAAAGGAGTTATCGATTTTAGTTTGATCGAAAGGAGTTATCGATTAGTAAATCGAAAGGAGATTTTCGAATATAGCATATTCGAAAGAAAGAGATCGAATATTGTTTATTCGAAAGAGAGAGATTTCGAATATGAGTTATTCGAAGAGAGATAATCGAATATAGGTTATTCGAAGAAGAGTTAATCAAATAGAGATTACTCGAAAGAGAGTTATACGTCGAATTCGATTATAGCGAATTCGGGAAAGTACTATTTACTTTCCAGGGTTTAAATCAAGATTGAGTTATTGATTTAGAAATTAAGTGTCTGTTAAATTATTTGAGTTAGGAGATAAAGTTATAATTTAGGTTAGACATTGCAGAAGTAGGAATTATAACGTTATAGTTATAATCAAACACTGTCATATAAGAAGTGGATTCGTAACCTGAATCCGAGAATTTGCGTAAACAGATGATTGTAAAAAGTGAGTGATGAGCTTCATCTATTTCACAGTAAAGGACGTTGTTCAATTAAGGTCTGAGAGGTAATTATACCCCAACTTGATTGACTTCAGAATTGACAAAGGAATAGTTGTGGTTCGATCTAAAAGGTTGATTATGAATAAAGTTAAGGAATAAGCGATAAATGGATTAAGCGAAACGATGTTTTATACAACGTTCATTGGAAATCCGTAAATGAGTTTTGGAAACGTTTTCCAAATACAGTCAGATACGTTTTCTAAACATAGAAAATGAAATGTTTTCATGATAAGAATTTAAGAAATAGAGTTAAGCAAATTCAGAAACTGACTGGAGAGGGTAAGTTGAACGGTTTTCTAAGTGACGATCTGATGTTGGTTCCGACCTTCCGGATTGATACTTAGAAAATTGTTCTCATACTAGTTACAGTTAGGGACTGATAGTTGCGAAATAATAGTGATGTGAAAATAAGCTATGGAAATGTTTTCCAATGATTAATAACATATATTTTCTAAATATATGAAATAAGGAAATATGAACATATGATGATTGATCGATCGAATTTCCATTTGGAAATAAGATCGTTGTTTGTACACCGACATGTTTTCATTTGATAGTTGAATCACAGACTATCAAAGTTTTTACCATTTTAACGTTGTTAATATGGAGAGACCGGTTGGATTATTATCCAAAGAACCACTTTGTATCGGCATAAGCGTTGCGAGCAATATATGCCAAAGATAAATTGAAGACGGAGTAAAGTGCAAGGGCTGTTGTATAAGTCTTAGATAACAGTGACTAAGATGGATATACTGAATAGTGCCTTCGGTTTGTCCAGACCCAGGACAACGTATATGGAAGAAGGTCTGACAGAGTATATCCAATGGATCGCGTAAGTTGATCTGTTCAAACGTATTCACGTTTGGTGGCGGAGGAATTCGTTTCTCTTAGCTGTATACCCGTGTTATTTTTGGATAAGTCAATTTGTGATTTGGCGGGTATGACGATGCGGCATTCAAAGTGAATGGTGATCAGATGTTCTGAAGATAGACGTAGCTTCTAGCCTCACACAGGGAAGTAACAAAAGTTGGGCTAGGCAGCATGGCTAGTTGGGTCATCCCCAAGCAGGGTGTATTGTCACCGATCTAGAGAATATTCATATTTATACTTCTTTTTGATTCTGTATCTTCGGATGACGGTTTGATGGCCTATAACCGTGGTGGCAATATATTCGCGACACTCAAGCTAAATGAGTGAGCGGTCATGTGTGGCCGGGTTGCAAGACGTTCTTGTTGAACCCTGAGTGTATCACCTCTAGAGTACACTATTCAGAAGGTGCTCCCATACCTTGTCTGTTGGAATCCATTCTCCGATAAGCGCCCTGCGGTTTATGATTTTATACTATGTATGTAGAACGTGAGATGCAAGCGTTTCTGCTAGATTGATATCTATTTGTACTTAGACATTATTATAATATAACAATGATATTGCTTGTCAAAGTTGTTCAGATACTCATAAGGAAAAACCCGTTCCGTATTCACGGCGTGGTCTTATGAGATACCCTATACCTGTTTTAAACTATTTTACTCATACCAGTCACATGACTGACCCGGAGTTTACTTTGTTGTTTTCCCTAAACTCTTGGGTGCCTAAATTTGTACGGGCAGTCAAGTAGTCGGGATTTACAGATATACTTGGAGAGCTTGGAGCAGGAGGCTGCAAGATTTTATAGCTATAGTTATTTCCGCTGTGTTGTAAGTGTTGTACTCTGATAAGTGCTATTGTATATATATAACTGTTTACTTCAAAGTTATGTTATATATTATATGTTATTCGTTCCGCTGTGAGATTCGTGTTACTCTGATGATTTTGATGTTCTTCTTCTTCTTCTATTCTATTAGTTCTATCTTTTCTTTCTCACCTTCTAAATTCTTTCACTAACGTCTCGGAATTTCCGACTCTCGAGGAGTCGGAAATTTCCATCCGTTACAGGGATTGGCCACAAACATGCATGGTATCATAGGTGGTTTGGCCACAAACATGCATAGTGTCATAAGGGATTTTTGGCCTCAAATAAACATGATATCATAAGGGGTTTGGGTTCATTTACATGCATAATCCCCAAAGTCAATTTTTATGCCAACATTTCATGAGTCAAAGTGGCTCCAAGTATTCATGCCAACATCCACAAGTAAAGGTCCAATCTTGCATGGCAAACTAAATCCAATTCAATATGAGTAACTTGATTTATTCACTAAACATAGCCAAAAGTCATAGGTTCAAGCAGAAGAGGCATGACAAGGTTCATATAGGCTAGCATACTTAGTTTAATCTCGTTTTATTCCATGCCATCATTAAAACTACCGTTTAGATCTAGAAGTAGCTAGAACTTACATAGCGGGGCTTAGGGAAAGACCATGAATCGTCTTGACGAAGAAAGGTGGCTCCTTTTTTGAAGAATCGTCATGAAATTTGCGTAGCAACGTTGATCTCTCCTCGATTTGGTGTAGAAAGCTTGCACCTTTTGATTTGAATCCGATTTGAATGCATAGTCTCTAGGAATTGGAGATGGAGGCCATGATCACTTGGCATTTGGGCAGCACTTCGTGGCAAGAATGATTTGTGAGGGTTTAAGCTAGGTCTAGGGGTCTTTTTATAGAAGTTAGGAGTAGTTTAGGCCGTAGGATAAACCCTAGGATAGATCCGAGCCTTCAAAAATCGTCACAAGCCAACAAAACCGAGCCCAAAACAGCAGCAGGTGCACTAGGTTGCCTGGGGTTCGGCCAGGCAGGTCGACCTCCAGGTCGACTCTAGAGTCGACCTGGTCCCCACCAGGTCGACCCCCAGGTCGACCTGGTCTGGGCGGGATTTTTCCCGCCTGCCTTGATTTTCTGAATTTTGAAATCTGTTTCGTTTTCTGATTTTTTCGTGAAACTTCGCCAGGTCATATCTCGGCCATACGGACTCCGATTTACGAAATTTCGGACTCTATTTCGCGTATTTTTCCAAGACAAACGCAATGGCACTTCCCATTTCTCCTGATTCAGATTTTATAATTTAATTCTGCCTTGATTCTTGTTTTAACACATTGTTAAAATTCGGGTTGTTACATTCTCCCCTCCTTTAAGGATTTCGTCCCCGAAATCTCCAAGTTAGGAAGAACGTATCCTACCATCCGTCATCCGTCTACTCAAAACATCATCCACAGGCAACCATTGTCCTTAGACGATTTCTAATGCCATATGAACATATGCAGAACGTGTGTATATGCTCCTTAGCTAATGCTAATGATCAGGCCTGAATGATCTTTCTAATGCAAAATATGTTTAGTGCCATGAGTCCAACATGTATGCAAATAGTCCTAGTCATATAAACACTATATGTGTGCACAGACATTCATTCATATGCAACATCCACATGACAACACATTTAATTTCATCCATAAACAAGTATAAATACTCGTGCATATGCAATGTGAAATGTGACTGCGTCAATCTAGTATCTAATGTGTATTCGCGCATCCACGAGCAACCACTTGCAACCATTTGCAACCATATCAATCATAACATGTTTCAAATACATGTTTACATCCATAGAGTTCTATCTAAGGTTCCCAAGATAGGATCGAGGAGATAAACAAGACAAACTCCTTACGGGGTTTGTAACAGAAACAGGACCGAGAGGATATCCACCAAGCGATAGCATGCAAGTAAGCTCTATAGGTGAACCAAGGATCAAAGATATACTCTTAAAAAGTGACATGATGCGCGCGTCTAAGCCGCATTTCCATGAGCTTAATTCCATTGTGCCTTGACCGCCTTTGACTTCATGATTTCATAGCTCCTTGATTCCTATTTCCAAGGTATGAGTTGAAACTCATTTCACTATCGCCTCTCGTTCCACTTTCACTTATTCTTTCCCTAGTATGCTCGGCTCAAACATATCTGCGTACTCATGCAAGCTCTCCAAAATTCACTAGTGAATTCTGGATCTCGTTTACCGATGCCAATCCATGTTACCACGTGCACTTACTAGGGTGATTCCTATAACTCATGCTTAAGCAGAATGAACCATCCGTCTTATTGGCGAACGTTACTCGATTGGATCAGAGATTTCCGATAAATGCATCAAGAGATTCTAGGTAACTAACCATGACAGAACCCAAAAGGTTACACGAGACTTCGAGGGTATTACCAAGGCAAGTTAAGAGTTTAACTATCCTCCTTTCAAAACCGAGAATGGCATCCCTTACTAGATCACCACTTCATCCCTAGAATCCATCCATAGCTCAACAATAGAAGCATTGCTTCTAATCTCAACGCTTGGCATAGACGTTCTCAAATCCAAACAAGTCATGAATAAATGGACCGACTCTCCAACCAGATTTTGGGACTAAAGTGGGATCTTCTACCATGCTAGTACTAAGGTGTAGAGACTTAACTATCGAGGCAGACTTAAATGATGCGATGATCAAAACAAAGTCTAGACGGGACGATAGAAAAGAAAGGCTAAGCCTTTAATAGAAACGGTACCATTCCTCTTAGGTACGCTAGAAATGAGAGCATACGATTGCCCTCTCGCTGATCTTGTCCTTATCTTCCTTTGTGGATCAAGCCATACCAACAAGTTGCTTATTCTTAAGCTCGTGTCCTTTATCCTTGCTCTTATTATCCCTTCTTATAACTTCGGTAACAGGTCTCTCGAGAACTTCCTCCATCGCACGGGAAAACACTTACGTAGCTAGACAAGGATTAGTCGCAGTTAAAACTAATGTGACTACAGATGGAGGAAAGAAAGGAAAAGAGGTTCAATCAAGGAAACAAAGGATAGTGCTAATGGCTTTTGGGGAATAGCCGATAAAAACTTTTCTTGAAAAATGCTTCTTTGTAAACGGTTTTTCAAATAGTTTTCAGTAGGTTTTTAAAAACTTTTGCCCAGTCTGGTAACCTTCTGCTCTTATACCAAATGTAACACCCCACCTCCGCCAGGGTCACTCACAAAGGAATGCACTAGGTTTGGAGGGGCATTATTGGTAAACATGCACAGAAATATTACAAGACAGAACATATAAAACAGCGGAAGTAAAACAAATTCCATTACTTTATAAAACATCAAGGTCTAAAGCCTTTTACATCAGAGTACATAGAAACCTATCTTTCAAATAGTAAAGAAGCATAAAACCTTTTCATAAATTATTCCCCCAAAACAAACCGGTAAAGCAGCCATAGCCAAAAGAAGTCCAAGCCATATATGATGACCTTCAAGCAGAAGAGGTCCGAACTAAACAACAGTGTTTCCTCCCTAAAAACCTGGGGGGGGGGGGGAACGAAAGACAAAGAGGCGAAACAAAACGGGGTCAGTCATAAAGACTGGTAAGTCCTATCTACTTCCAGTATAAAAACAGGTAAAGGTAACATGACATGCATAAACTGAAAGTAAACATAAGGATGACTACAAGATAGATAAGCTAAACCAAGATAACAGGCTGAACTACTATATCAAGATAAACTAAGGTATCATGATAAACTACGGTGTCAAGATAAGTCAAGGTATCACATCCTCAGGTTTTTATCAAGTATACTATCCCAAGGTATCTGTCATGTATAACATCCCGAGGTTACTATCAATTATATTTCTCATGGTTCTAACATGTATATTTGCTCTGCACCTCTCGTACTAGTATCCCAACCCGCGTCATGTATTAACTATGAATGTCCCTTGCCCAATGTCATGTAATGGTCCATGTCAACCTAATATATAGCATATGTAGGTTTTCCCAACTCGTATGTTTCTTTCCATGTATAAGTTCAGTCCTTTGCCGTAGGCCGTACGGGCTTTCCCATGTAAATCTATACCACCTCAACGTAGTACCATTTTATCCTTGATGTTGTTTTGGACTGCTACCCTTGATCTGGTTATGTTTTCTTACCATGAACTATCGCGTGTTCACTTAGGATTTGTGCCACCTAGGACCGCTAGGGATTATGCTACCTAACGAACGTTTCCGTAACTTGGTTTGGGTTTTAGCCACCTAGGACCACTAGGGATTATGCCACCTGTCAACCACGCTCTTTGTCCCACGTATAAATCGTGAATCGTTTTCCATGTCTAGACGCACATGTATCTCAATATGCCATCCAAGTTCCGTGCCAGGGCAAATCGAGAAATATGGAACTCGGTCCGGAGCTTTAAGTCGTCTGCTGATGCAGATATCAAGGTCTGTTTTTGTATCCGTGGCTATGGTCCCACGTGACCCCTCCCTCAACTACTGAAAGGCAATCCAAGAAAAATCAGGTATGAGAACTACATCCCGGCCCCACTATGCCCCACTTACCTATTGGCCAACCTCACCCATAACTCGATAGTAAGTATATGGTCTGCTGGGAGTTCTCTGCCTTTCCGTACGTACACGATTGACTAAAGATGGTAGGTAGTCGATGACGCGCTATCCAGGGCAAAAACAAGAATCGTCGACTCCACGCTAATCCATCCCTGTCTTTAGGTCGCTCGCATAGCAACCAAGGCATACTCTTGGTTCTTCTACCGCAGACCTTAACCTCTTGTGAGCCCAGGAGGATCATCTGCAACCTCACAGAGGGATACCAAGAGTATCCTCACGTCCCTCGAAGCAACCGCTTCGTCACCCAGTTCGTTGGAGCCTTTATCTAAGTCAGATAATTCGCTCCTCCATGTGTGTTTAAGCGATGACCTACCGTATCGGGTTACTCATCTATCTGTGAACTGGTCCAATTTCCTTGACTAAGAATTATTACTTAGTTATCCTTAACTAAGGTTTACCACTTAGCTTCTCTTCCCGCTATCCTTGTTAACTACGATTTTCATCCTAGTCCCCTGAGCTTGGGTTTTGTTTAATGGGTTAAGTGTTGTCATTCAAGTTCATGACTTAACCCGCCTACGAATCATGTCAAGATTGGCTAATTATTTAAGTTCAAGGCTTAGCCCTACAAGTTGATTAAGTATACCAAGAAGCTCATGGCTTAACCCTATCAAGTCAAATTGGTTAAGTATTTGTTTGTCTTAACCCTATCAGATTATCGTGTTAGATTGATTAAGCATAGATTATCTTAATCCCATCAAATTATCGAGTCGGATTGGTTAAGTATGGGTTAGCCTAACCCCATCCACTAATCGTATTACAATGGTTAAGTATATTTAAAAGGTCTTGTGACTTAACCCTATCAGGTCCGCATATTAGATTGGTTAAGTATAGGTTACTTAACCTCATCAAATCATCATGTATAATTGGTTAAGTATAAGTTACTTAACCCCATTAAATTATCATGTTAAGTTGGTTAAGTATGGGTTATTTAACCTCATTGAATTACCAAGTTTAGATTGGTTAAGTTTTTAACTTAACCCCATCGAATTACCATATTTAGATTAGTTAAGTGTAGGTTACTTAACCCCATCTAATCAACATGTTTAGATTAGTTAAGTCTAAGTTACTTAACCCCATCTAATTACCAAGTCGGATTAGTTAAGTATGGATTAGCTTAACCTCATCCCCTAACTGTATTTTACGATTAAGTGTCATTAAAAAAAATCAAGTCTGGTTTCACTTAACCTACCCATTCATGTCATATCGGTTAAGTGTCATTAGTCAAATTTACTTAACCTTATCATGTGGCATTAATTTAATTAATGCACTCACAACCTCTCAATTTAGACCTTGTTGTGGTTACTAGTTAAGCCGGGCGGGTCCGGGTAGTTTTACACCACAACCTAGTCTAACCTCGGGTCTTAAGCGCGACATGACCAACTACCCACATTGGGTCTTATTGTTTGTAGCCACTGGATTTGCCGGGCGGGTCCGGGCAGATTTATGCTACAAACTCAACCCAACCTCGAGTTGGCCACTCCCATGTTTTTGTACGTTTCATGTTCATGTCAAGTTTAGACCCCTTTTTAAGTCCATGTTTTCATGTAACCCCATGACAAGTTTTCGTGTCCTATTCACGTTTATTATCATTACATGTTCCATGTAATTCCATGTCAAGTTCATAGCCAATTTTCAAGTTTGCCTAAACTACCCAAAACGTGTCCCCAACGAACATGAAAGCGAATCAACATATTTGGAATAATATGACAAAGATGGGTACAAGATGGCCAAGATGAATCACAAGTCAAACATGGTGAAAATTGAGGCGAAGGTGTTCACATGACTAGCATATTGCATATTTGCCTCAAAACATGCACGATGTCATGAAGGGATTGGCCACAAACATGCATGGTATCATAGGGGGTTTGGCCTCAAACATGCATAGTGTCATAAGGGATTTTTGGCCTCATATAAACATGATATCATAAGGGGTTTGGGTTCATTTACATGCATAAGCCCTAAAGTCAATTTTTATGCCAACATCTCATGAGTCAAAGTGGTTCCAAGTATTCATGCCAACATCCACAAGTAAAGGTCCAATCTTGCATGGCAAACTAAATCCAATGCAATATGAGTAACTTGATTTAGTCACTAAACATAGCCAAAAGTCATAGGTTCAAGCAAAAGAGGCATGACAAGGTTCATATAGGCTAGCATACTTAGTTTAATCTCGTTTTATTCCATGCCATCATTAAAATTACCGTTTAGATCTAGAAGTAGCTAGAACTTACATAGCGAGGCTTAGGGAAAGATCATGAATCGTCTTGACGAAGAAAGGTGGCTCCTTTGTTGAAGAATCGTCATGAAATTTGCGTAGCAACGTTGATCTCTCCTCGATTTGGTGTAGAAAGCTTGCACCTTTTGATTTGAATCCGATTTGAATGCATAGTCTCTAGGAATTGGAGATGGAGGCCATGATCACTTGGCATTTGGGCAGCACTTCATGGCAAGAGTGATTTGTGAGGGTTTAAGCTAGGTCTAGGGGTCTTTTTATAGAAGTTAGGAGTAGTTTAGGCCGTAGGATAAACCCTAGGATAGATCCGAGCCTTTAAAAATCGTCACAAGCCAACAAAACCGAGCCCAAAACAGCAGCGTGTGCACCATGTTGCCTAGGGTTCGACCAGGCAGGTCGACCCCCAGGTCGACTTTAGAGTCGACCTGGTCCCTACCAGGTCGACCCCAAGGTCGACCTGGTCTGGGCGGGATTTTTCCCGCCTGCCTTGATTTTCTGAATTTTGAAATCTTTTTCGTTTTCTGATTTTTTTCATGAAACTTCGCAAGGTCATATATCGGCCATACGGACTTCGATTTACGAAATTTCGGACTCTATTTCGCGTATTTTTCCGAGACAAACGCAATGGCATAGCCCGTTTATCCTGTTTCTGATTTTATAATTTAATTCTGCCTTGATTCTTGTTTTAACACATTGTTAAAATTCGGGTTGTTACATATTTCCTATTTATAAATATTCCATTTATAAATATTTCTATTTATAAATATTATATTTATAAATATTCTCTTTTATAAAATCCTCTAATTTTATAAATATTCTCTTTTCAGTATTCACTTTGACAAATTCCCCTTTTCTCCAAATCCCGGTATGTTATGGTGTTTAACATACAAAATTACGATGTCCAATATCGTCCATACACACACAATCAACAACAGGTTATAATTCACATCATATATCAAAATATATGAAAAACAATAAAATAACTATTGAGGAATCTAGTCGGATTCCTCCAACCTATTTCCCTGCATCCACAGATGTTACACAATATGATTATCATCACTTTCAGTTCAATAAGAATTATTCTGTTAACAAAATCAATATATATGAATTTAACGGTTTATATATATATATATGTATATATATATATATATATATATATATAATTTCCACTAACTGACTAGCAATTCAATCAAACAGTCGACACACAGTCAATCAGACAATTTTTAACAGTTCTAAAGATACAACATGGAAATATAAACTGTTCAAAGTTAGTGAGATTTACTCACTTTTGCAGTTCATCGTTAAAGAACGATAAACTGTGGTTTGATTTGAATCAAACAATTTATTCTGCCATAAATTCAAACGAGCTCGAATCTACTTCTAGTCAGCTTGAAGCTCTCATCCATACGATCCTGTCGGATCTTGTTTCGTCCAATTCTGATAAAGTATGACGAAGTTATGCTATTACGAAGTTCGTATACATTTAATTAAAATAAAAACTCAGATTTTTACTTTCAATTGGGCCTTCCCCATTACCTCAAGCCCATTACCAAACTAAATTACCAGACCCGCTTTCTTCATCTTCCCAAATACGTTCCGAACCTTCATTTCCTCAATGACATTCACGGCAATTTCCTCCCCCATTATCTCCATCTCCATCACACTTAAATTCAAATAAAAACCTCCATAAATCTCCCCTTGCCATGCTCCTTCTTCCTGTCCTCACCTGAACTGACTCGCACTCCAGAACCCGGTTCCGTTCTCAGCCCCAATCCCACGCTCCAGCAATTCACGCGTCCATAAACTTCACTGAAAATTCCCAAAAATCCCCAAATGAAAGCACTCTCATCAATAAACTCAAATACACCTTCTGTTTCTCCCATCGACGATTCAATTTCTATCAAACGAAAGCCCTGGGTTTCGCTGTTTACTTCTAGCGAACACGATCAGCTCCAAACTCAGCAAAGTCCATACCAAAACGAAGAGAAACCATCCAACATGTCGTATACATATGGGTTTTGATTTTTAGAATTTGTTTTGATTTTGTTTTTGATTTTAGAGAGGAGCAAAATGGGTTTTTTGCTGATGAAATGAGCGGCGTATTTTTTCCTTTGACTTTGTGAATGAGTTGAATTAGGTTAGTGGTGTCTTCTTATTTATAGGATAGAAAATATAATATTTTATTTGATTTTTATATTCGATTTTATTCAATTGTTATTTGTAACCGTCTTCTAAAAATCCGTATCATCGCATATGATACTCAAAAATCATGAAACTGGACATGCAGCTACAGTTCGACATTACGGTCCCAATGAAACCAGTTTCGTCGAATTCCGACTCTGTTTGCACACACAGCGTATTTTCAACCGTCGAAATACTGACTGTTTTTCATTCTAAAATCCCGTACGGCCATATACTGACTCTAAAAATCACGGAACTGGAAACCTAACAACTATTTGACATTGCGGATCCAACAAAATTAGTTTCATCGGATTCCGACTTCGTTTGCAAAAGTGACTATTTTTAAAGTCCTAAATAACCCATTTAAATATATAAATATATTTAAATATAAGTAAATTAAATATTAATAAACAAATATTATCGTATATATTCACAGTGGAATACCATACAGCTCTAGAATATTCCTATATGAATTTCTAGCTTGATATTTCAAATCCCGATTAGATCGATATTCGATTTATAATGAAATTCCTTTTTCAAATATAAATAATTCCTTTATAAATTTTAAAGGAATTCCACAGTGACTTTTCTAAATTTTGATTTGGACATGTCTCAAAATCTACACGACGAAATCACGATTTTTCTCTTCCACTAGAAAGATATACTCCACCAGCTCCACATGTTTCTTGTTTCACAGAAATCCGGCTTGAAACGAATCCTATACATTCAGTTGTAGTTCGAATCGCCAATTTACGAACTACAGCGCCATTTCGAGCTCGATTTTAATTATAATATAATTATACGTTAAAACTGTCATTCAAATAATATATTCGTTATTCTAATTCAATTCTAAACTGAATTAAATATCACAGATGATCCAGTTCACACCATATCGCCATTCCAGCCAATTCTAGTTATTTCAGAATTTAATATATTATTTAATTTATTATTTTAAATTAAATATTCACCATTATTTAATTAAACCACCATTTAATTCACTATATCACTATTTATATAATAAATTAATTAATTATAATACCTCTACAAATGCGGGTCATTACAGGGAGCGACGGGCTGCTCCGTCCTTTCTTTTTTTTAATCTGAATAGTCAACGAGGAGAGGGAGATAAAGGGGGGGCCAATATATATATATATATATATATATGTATATATTATATATTTTTTCCTTTTTTTTCTTCCAAAAAGTAAATTTAAATTTCGATCTCCAAACAAGACCCAACGCCTGTCGTCCCTAACTAATTACCCCCATTCCGAACATAATGGGATATGTATCGTAGGCCAGTTTGGTAGTTTTGATTGGTTTCCGTCAAAATCAAAATATAAATCTACATATTGAATTTGAACGGACATTTCATTTTACCGGGGCCACATACGGACTCTGAAAATTCCTGAAAAATATTTTCTAGCTTCGTTTTGACGATACGGTTCTAACAAAACTAATTTCGTCAAATTTGAAGACAATTTAAAAAATGGCCATTTTCTGGTCGATCAAAATTGACTGAAACTATCAAAACACGTTTTACTTCGCCACGCTCACATACTAATCCCAAAAATCATGAATTTTGGAATCGAGCAATAACTTGACATTCCGGATCCAGCAAAAGTGGTTTCATCGAAAATGGAGGTCGTTTGCAAAATTTCCATTTTAAAGGGCTATATTTTCCATAACGACTATTCTGAATTTTCAACTGGGCATAACTTTTTATTCCCGCTATGAAATTTTGATTTTTTGGATTCATTGGAAATATATTTTCAAATAGATTCTAATATTTTTGGTTTCGCTAAAATCTGGTTCATTTTGAATCATGTACATTCATTTGAAATTTGAAATCGAATTTTCAAACTACCGCGCAATTTTCGATTCCTTTTATAATTTAAAATATATATTTATATTTTAACGACAATTCAAATTAATATATACATTCTAATTCTATTCAAAATAAATTTCTCATTGTTATTCTTTAAAATAATTCATTTTAAATATTCAAAATTCATCAAAATTGCCAAAATAAAATTTTTAAATTGGTTCGGATTTTCCGGGTTATTACAATCTCCCCCACTTAAAATCTTTTCGTCCTCGAAAAGGAACGGAGTTGAAAGTTGTTTAACTAATCAACTCAACTTTCGTTATTTTCATTACGGCTTAAGTTCTTCAACTTTTCGGTTTCTAAGAACTTTTCAAATTTTTCAAAAATTTGGCTAACACCTTAAATTTTCGAAAAATTTCGCCATAACCTCCCCTGTAAGGGAGTACCGAGAAAATCTCAAAATTTCCATATAGGCCTCTCCAATCCAAAAAGAAAAAGAAACAGCTAAGCTGCTAGCCAATCAGCTCATAAAATCATCGAAAACCCCAAGTAATTAGTAAACATGTACCTATTTATCAGGCAAACAATTTTATTCCTCTGCTCTATCCTCTTTGCAATGCCCTGTTCAATGGATACGCATGTATATGCATGCAATTTCAAACAATCATCAATACAGTTCAAATTTCGTTATAATTTGGCCCAAATTCACCGTTCATTCACATAATGGTTTAAATAAATAATCACACAACACAATCATCAATCAATTAGTTGAATAGCTTTTCAAATTCATAACTTTGATATATATTCCAAAAATCAGATTTTTGATGCTAAATCACAAAAATATACCCTAACTAGTATTGGTTCTCACACCTGTCAATTGGAAATATATAGAAATCCCACTTTCGAAACTCGAATATAAATTCTGATGAAGTACGTACTATAGCGATCATCAAAACCATCTCCGGGCGACTAGAGTGTGATTCTATATCTATCCAATTTATTAAAACTTCGAATACACGTTTGCAAGGCGTATATGCAAAATCTGTATATATTGGATTGTACAAATTCAATACAAATAAATATTCAAATACGTATAAAATGGTTTAAATTTTTAAAACAATATTGTTTTCATTTTAAAAATAACATCTACACACTCGTTCTAGGATACTACTGATCCTATCTCTAACGAGCCATTCTCATTGGATATTGCTATTCCAATCTCTGATGAATTCTTTCTTATGGTTCGAATATGTCTTGTTCTCAAGCTCTGTAAACCAAAGCTCTGATACCAAAATGACATGACTCGAACTTCCCCGTGAAGGTAAACACATATTGAGTTGAGAACAGGACTAATCAGAACACAAACAGAAGAACATTTCATTGCTTATTACAACAATTCCATCAGAATACAAGAATGTACAGAGTATGAATAAATATTATACATCAGAGAAATATCAGAGATTACAATACATAACATAGCAGTGGAAAAATAATACAATACACAACTAAAGGAGATATACGGATACAGAGCTTTCCGGATATCATTCCAACTGTAAATCAGGATCCTATGAATATAAATCTGCAAAACACAAAACTACTAGCTGCCCGTGTGGAAAATAGGGAACTACTAGCTGCCCGTGTGGAAAATAGGGGCACCTAGAGTTTAGGTTAAAAAAATAAATTCAGGTCAATCTTGTGACTGGTGTGAGAACTAAAACAGTTATTTAAAACTTTACTTTAAAAGAGAATAATTCAAGGGATCACGCCGTATAACACGGAACGGGTTTCCTCCTAAGAATACATGTGCATAGAATAAACAACTCAATGCTTTTTGGAAAAATGAAGCTATTATAAGACTCAGGTCCCATCACACAATGCATCACAAGCCGGAGGATAGAGTTTTCCCTTATAATAGCCGAACATGCTTGGTACGTTTAAAACAAATCATTTGATACAATTATAGTGTAAAGGGTATGAAAACAACTTCAAATATAAATGTATCAATCATAGACGGCATAGTGCCCCATCCCACTATGTCACCATACTAGGCTCTACAAATAAAACCGAAGTATCACGTATTAGAAATTGGATATCCGTCATGAGTCGAGGCAAGGGGCAAGCTCCTCACCGCTTCGGGACACTCTAGCAAATGCCTCAGGACTACACACTCTAGGTAGCCCTTGGAATCGGCTGGGCCGGTCCTCCGTTACGTTTGAGGATTAGTTATTCTTGAACACACGTTTCCCGGTTCTATCAGACCTATCCATCGGCTCCATAGAGACCAATATATCCGAGGCGCCTCGCATTCCAACATCCACAAAGGTATAATAATCAACGATGTCAGGGCTAGTAAAACGCTGACACCACCCATAACTAGAAAGAAACGTCGTGTTCTCCCAGCGGTCCTTATCCTGTTTTTAACTCACACCGAGGTGTGAGGCTCGCGAATCAACGTTATACACAAAGCTATGCTGTATTAAAGCCGTGCTTTGATCATCAACCACAAGACTCTACTTTTCAACAAAAGCCTTGATCACTGCATCTCAGCATGCCACACAGAAAATTCATGCCATGCGACTAATATCTATTGATACATAACCTCTGAGTTCGTACGTCTCAGAGAAGGGTGTTAAGCAAGAGAATAAATTCTCCTCCACCAAACAGATTTATATTTAATAGAAATCAATCAGCATAGAATAAAATCCAATGTCAGACACACAATCCATTTATAAGTCCGTTCTTGGTCTGAACGAAACCGAAGGCACCTTATTCCTCCCCCACATGTCCAATACAGGGGAGAGGTCCTCGCATATCCATCGATCTCCAAGTACGCGTGGACGTTCACCACTTATTACCTTGGCTTGGGTGTACAGCCCAATCAAGACATCAGTAATCATCCAAATGATGTGAAGACCTCCGATCTTCAACCACCATCTTCATCGTCGAAGCAATTATTCAGAATGGGTATAACCCGACTTTTTCGAAACAAGTGCTATAAAAACACAACATATGCCTTATTCCAATTCTGAATATTCTTTTATTCAAATATTCACATTCTTAGGGATTTTTTCCAATTAATTTTATCAAAGATAAATTCTTTTAAATTTATTCTTTAATCTTCCTTTGGATTCTCAATTCAAACCATATTCTGTCTTTAACTGGGTTAAAGAACTAATGTCGTTTAAAACACAGTTCACGATAAACCCAAGTCATATTCCATTCCATCAGCCTTTAACCATAAATTAGCAAGTGAACAATCCCCTAAGTATAACCCCAAAGGCCGAAACCAACATCAGATCAATACTCAGGAAACCATTTAACTTAACTAATCTCCAGTCAGTTTTTGATTCTCTTAACTCCATTGTTAATCGGTTTAAAGAACAAGTGTTATTTAAAACACCGTTCACGAGAAACCCAAAGACCAGTTTCAATTCAATTCCAATAAAATATATTAAATTGGAAAACTTTACTTTAGAAAATTCCCGTTAAATCTTAATAAAAAGATTTATAAATTCCAAATCTTATTTCACTGTAAATCGGATTAAAGAACGGATGTCTTTGAAAACACAGTTCACCACAAACCCAAAATCCAATCAGACTCTAACCGTAAATTAGTAAGAGAACAATTCCCTAAGTATTAACCCTGAAGGCCGAAACCAACATCAGATCAATACCCAGGAAACCATTCAACTTAACTAATCTCCAGTCAGTTTCTAATTTTCTTAACTACATTCGGTTCAAGAACATTATTATTAAAGATACCATTCACGACAAACCCAAAATCCAATTTGATATTAAATACAAGGCTCTAAATAGAAAATACATCGGCTTATATTCAATATCAAATTCTGGAACCAACAAATATTGTATTGGAATAACGATATATATATCTTCCAAATTCCTCCACAATATCTGTATAATCACGAAATCCAATATCAAAATATTCTGAAGATAATTTCGATTCAAATCCATTCCAATTTATATATTCGAAATTCCGATTATTTTTAAAACCATTTCAAATCCAATTTATTTATTTTAAAAATATTGGATTTATTATTCTATGTAACGACCCGGAAATTCGAGCCAATTTAAAAATTTTATTTTGGCAATTTTGGCGAATTTTGAATATTTAAAATGAATTATTTTAAATAATAACATCGAGAAATTTATTTTGAATGGAATTTGAACGTATATTTTATATTCGTCGTCGTTAGAATATAAATATTTATTTATATATATAAAATGAATTGAAAATGGCGCGGTAGTTCGATAATTCGATTTCAAAGTTCAAATGAATGTACCGGGTGTAAAATAAACCGGACTTTAGCTAAACCAAAAATATTTGAATTCATTTGATAATATCTTTCCAACGAATCCGAAAAATCAAAATTTCATAGCGGGAATCAAAAGATACGTCCAGTTGAAAATTCAGGATAGCCGCTATGGAATTCTAGCCCTTAAAAATGGAAATTTTGCAAACGACCTCGGTTTTCGACGAAACCACTTTTGTTGGATCCGTGATGTCAGGTTATTGCTAGATTCCAATTTTCATAATTTTTTGAATCAATATGTGAGTGTGGCAAAGGAAAACGCGTTTGACCAGTTTCAGTTGATTTTAATCGACTGGAAATTGGCCATTTTTCAAACGGTCTCAGAATTTGACGAAACTAGTTTTGTTAGGACCGTATCGTCAATACGAAGCTAGAAAATATTTTTCTGGAATTTTTCGAGTTAGTATGTGACCGCAGTAAATTTAAATGCGCGTTCAAATTCAATATATAGAGTTATATGTTGATTTTGACGAAAACTGATTGAAACGATTGAATCAGCTTGCGATACATATCCCATTTTGTTCGGAATGGGGGTAATTAGCTAAGGACGACAGACGGTGGGTCCTGTTTCGAATCCGAAATAAAAAAAGTTGCTTTTTGAATTAATTTAATAATTAAATAATATAAATTTTAAAGCCCCTCCCTTATATCCTTTCTCTCTCCCTCCCTTGCCCTTTTCATCTCAGATCCAACGAAAGAAAAAAAAGGAAATCAAATCGCTCCTCCAGGCGTTCACCTCCTCGCGCGCCACCAAGCTCCGACGAAGCTCCCTCAGCCGACCCCCCTCCTCATCTCCTCCCTGTTCCCTCAGCGCTACGCGCAAAACCGACGCCCCTGCCCAAATCGAGAACCGCGATGAACCCTCCCTCCTACCTGAAGCCGACGATGAACGCCCCCTCCCAGATCCGTGAACCTGAAGCCACTTTCCCCCCTTTTAGCACAACACAGTAAGTTTTTCCCCTCCCTTTTTCTTTATATTATTTATTAAAAACTGATTTTACATTGTATAAAAATTGATTTTTTTATACTAGAAAAAAAACTGATTTTTTCATTGTTTTAAAAAAATGAAATTGCCATTGATTTGAGAAATAAACATTCTTGCTTTGAAATATAAAATTGAATTTTTAAAAGTGAAAAGATTATATCTTTGAACTAGGAAGGATATGATTTGTCATAGTTGAAAGGGTTGATTTTTATCATCAGAAAGACGATATTTTTATATATGTAGCAAAATAAAAATCTGATTTTTATTATATATATGTTGAAATAAAAAGGTGATTTTTATAGTGATGAAATGAAAAGGCGAAATCTTTATATTTGAAAAGGCAAAATCTTTATATAGAGAATAGCGCGATAAAAATATAATCTTTATTAGAAGAAGAGCGATATAAAAATATAATTTTTATAACGAAGTGAAGTAAAAAATCGATTTTTATATATAGAATAGCAAAGTAAAAATTCAATTTTTATATATTGAATAGCAAAGTAAAAAATTCGATTTTTATATATTGAATAGCAAAGTACAATTTCGATTTTTATATATTGAATAGCGAAGTAAAAATGTGATTTTTATATATGTAGTGATTACGGATGATGAAAGTAAGGAAAGAAAGAACGACGAAGACTTCTACATTTGAAGTGTCGTGGAGTTGGGATAGCTATTGGTGAGAACTCCTCACCTTTAATTTATTTCTAGTTAAAATTATATACTAGGATGCAGACAATGTTTAGTAGCACCCGACACCCATCGTCCATAGATCATGGACGGCTTGTATGCTTATTTGTTTGATTTTGTTGTGTAGTTGATTGTGTGATGTGATGTGAAATTAAATAAAATATTTTATAGTGGAAAATATTCTATAGTTAAAAATAGAATTTTTAATGTGTATATAGAATAAATATTTATAAACAAATCGGAGATTTGTTTATATACACTGATTTGATTGATATTGATTGGGACGATAAATTTTACACATCGCCCAACTGCACAAATAAAATATGTGTTTGATTGTTTGAAACCCCACACGGGTATTGGGATGATATATGACGTACACTAATCCCGATAATTAGTTGTATGTCGATCGATTGATTGACAGACTGTTATAAGTGTTGAATATTTATATTTGATGCTTATACAGTGTAGAATGCACTTTGGATAATGGTTGATTATTTGTCATTGTGGATATATACGTGCATTGTATGAAAATCCATAGAAATAAAATCTATGGTAATTGATTGGGCTTCATTCCAGTTTTGCATAGAAATATTTGAAATAGAAATATTCGAAAATAGAGATATATGAAGCCGTGTTGATTAGATTGATGCCATTTTGACGTGAACGATATTTATATCGATTTTATTCATTTTATAATGTATATCGAAAGTGATTTCAAAATCTGATATTTTGAAACTAATTAGAATTCGAATTGAAAGTGAATAGAAATGAATTCGAATTGAAAGTGAATAGAAATGAATTCGAATTGAAATTGAATAGAAATGAATTCGAATTGAAATTGAATGAAATTGAAAACGAACTGAAATTGAATTAAAAATCGATTTGAATTGAAATCAATTTGAAATGAATTTAAATTGAATTTATAAGGAAAAAATTCAATTTTGATTTGAATTTGAAAAGAAGTTGAAATCATTTTGAAAACGAATTTAAAACGATTTATATAATACGTTTTAAAAGGAAATCGACGAAGTATATATTATATATATTATATATATAATATAATGGCCTGAATAGAACGCGCCACGCTGCTGCAGTTCGTGAATTTCGACCATTGACTTCGAATTGACGTTGCGGGAGATCTGACCGTCGGATTCTATTGAAATCGGAACCGTTGGGTTCATATCGAAAAGAGCTTTCTAACGAATATAAGAAATTAGAAATCTAACGGTTGGATTTGGAATTATGTCCAAATCAAATTTGAAAAAGGTCGCTGTAAGTGCAGTTCGATGGCCATTGATGGAAATCGACTGTACGGGCCTTGATAAAATTATTAAAAATAGTAATAATTTGTGTAAAATCATAAGAAATGATTTGTGAAGAATTGGGATGAAAAACTCCATATTTGAAAAGATAAAAATAGATTTCTATTGAGATGAACTAGTTTTGAACTAGAATTATGATTCTATTTATTTTTAAATAAATAAATTTGATTTGAAATGGTTTTGAAAATAACCAGAATTTCCAATAATTGCATTGGAATGGATATGAATCGAAATTGTCAACGGGATATTTCAATGTTGGATTTTCGTGATGATACAGATATTGTTATGGGAATTTGAAAGATATATTAATATCGTTATTTCTACTACGATATTTGTTGGTCGTAGAATTTGATATTGAATATAAGCCGATATATTTTCTATTCAGAGCCTTGTATTTAATATCAAATGTGATTTGGGTTTGTCGTGAATGGTGTCTTCATTAACACTGCTCTTAAGCCCAGTTGAGAAAAAGATTAAATCTTTTTATTTAGATTTAATGAAGTGTACCAATTAAATAATATTTAGTTGGAATTGAATTGAATTGATTTTTGGGTTTATCGTGAACAGTGTTTTAAATAACACTTGTTCTTTAACCCGATAATTAATGGAATATGATTTTGGGTTTATCGTGAACCGTGTTTTAAATAACATCTATTCTTTAACCCAGTTAAAGATTAAAACTAAGTGGAGTTTTAATGAATCTTTAATTAGATTGAAAAGATCGAGAATGGAGTATCGCCAGTTTTACTCCTGGCGATAGTTAAATCTTTAATTATATTTGAATGTGAAATGGTAATTGAATTTACCGATAACACCGTGGTGTTAGATATGAAGTATTACCAGTTTTACTTCATGGGGTGAATAGGTTAGGATTGGGAAATAAAATAAATGATTACTTCAGTTTGGTTCGCTAATCCCGACTAGTTTGAATTGATATTCAAAGAAGATTAAAAAATAAATTTAAAGAATTTATCTTTGATAAAATTAATCGGAACCTTTCCCAAAGTATAAGAATATCTGAATAAAAGAATATTCTGAATTGGAATGAGGCGTATGTTGTGTTTGTGTAACACTTGTTTATTATATACGCGAGTTATTCAGAAAGACCGGGTTTATCCCATTCTGAATAACTAATTCGACGTAGTGTCGAAGATGAAGACGATGGTTGAAGACCGGAGGTCTTCACGTCGTTTGGATAATTACTGATGATCTTGATTTGGCCGTACACCCAAGAGGAGGGAATCAGTTATTGGTTGTCCAGACGTACTTGGAGATCGATGTATATGCGGGGTACTAGATGCCTCCGGTTTCGTTCAGACCCAGAACGAACTTGTAAATGGACTATGTGTCTAACATTGGATTTTATTCTGTGTGATTGATATCGATTGCATAGCGTGAATTGCCTATGTGGCATGCTATGATGCAAATGATCAAGGCTTCTTTTGAAAAGTAGAGTCTTGTGGTTGATGATCAAAGCACGGCCTGTGTGGCATAGCTTTGTGTAACGTGAATTCGCGAGCATCACACCCTGGTTATGAACTAAAAACGGGAGAAGGACCTCAGGGAGGACATGCGTTTCTTTCTAGCTAGAAGCGGCGTCAGTGGTTTTACACGCCCTGACGAGTTTGACTTATGTGGTTGTTGCTGTTGCGAGGCGCCTCAGATATATCAGTCGATCCGGGACCGATGGAGTCATTCGTTTGCTCATTGACACCCCTAAGGGTGGGGAAACACAGTGTTCAGGAATTTTAATCCACATCGGTGGACCGGCCCTGTCGCTCTGAAGGTCACTCGAGCTCTGACCTGAGACACGGGCTAGAGCTTCTCGAATCGGTTAAGGACTATCTTTTGCCTCGGTTCATAGACGGAAATCCAATTCCAAATACGATATATGCGGTTTTGATTGTAAACCTATATATGGCGACATAGTGGCATGGGATGCTCATGTTGCCTATGATTGATATTTATGATTGAAATTGTTTTGACACTGTACACTTATAGTAATAATAAAAGATGAAATTTCATGTACCAAGCATTCTTGGCTATTATAAGGTAAAAACCCTATCCTTCGGCTTGCGTTGCATTATGTGATGGGACCTGGGTCTTATAATAGCTTCATTTTTCTTTATTTAGCATTGCGCTGTTTGTTTTATGCACTGGTATTCTTGGGAGGAAACCCGTTCCGTGTTATACGGCGTGGTCCCTTGATTTACCTAACTTTAAAATAAAGATTAATAACTGTTTTAGTTCTTACACCAGTCCCATGACTGACCTGGAGTTTATTGTTTTAACCTAAACTCTGGGTGCCCTTATTTTGACACGGGCAGCTAGTAGTTTTGGTTTTGCAGATTTATATTCACAGGATCCTGAGTTACAGCTGGAACGATATCCGGAAAGCTTTGTATCCGTATATCTCCTTCAGTTGTGTTTTGTATTATTTTTCGCTGTTATGTAATTTATTGTAATATCTAATATTTTATAATGTGTAATATTTGTTCATACTCTGTATATTCTTGTATTCTGATGGAATTGTTGTAATAAGCAATGAAATGTTCTTCCGTCTGCGTTCTTTTGTGTGTTGTTCTCGAAGTATCCGCGTTTTCCTTCACGGGGAAGTTACGGGTTTTTACATTCTATTTCAAAACTAGTTCATTTCATTAATAATATATTTTTATCTTTTCAAATATGGAATTTTTTTCATCCCAATTCTTTCCAAATCATTTATTATGATTTTACTCAAATTATTGATATTTTTAATAATTTTATCAAGGCCTGTACAGTCGATTTCCGTAAACGGCCATCGAACTGTACTTACAATGACCTTTTTCAAATTTGATTTGGACATGTTTTCAAATCCAACCGTTAGATTTCAAATCTCTAATACTCATTGAAAAGATCTTTTTGAAACGAACCCAACGGTTCCGGTTTTAGGAGAATCCGACGGTCGAATCTCCCAAAATGTCCGTTCGAAGTGAATGGTCGAAATTCGCGAACTGCTGCACTGCGGCGCGTTCTATTCAGGCCATTATTTTATAAATCGTTTTAAATTCATTTTCAAAATGGTTTCAATTTCATATTCAAGTTCAAATGAAAATTGTATATTCCATATCATCGATATATAAATGATAGTATTTTCAAAACATTAGATTTTGAAATCAATTCCTTTTCGATATTCATTATAAAAAATGAATAAAATCGATATAAATATCATTCATGTCAAAATGGCGTTAATCTAATCAACACGGCTTTATATATTTAAATATATTCGTGTGCATCCCAAATTGGACATCAAAATCATATTTTGATTCTTTTTTTGAATATTATTTGAAAATATTCGCTATTCTAAAATAATCGTTATTTTAAAATATTCATTCTTTCTGAACTGGAATCAGACACAGTCAATTACCATATAATTTGATTATATGGATTTCATACAATACATGTATACAACAACAGTGATAAATAATCATTCATCATCCAGAGTGCATTCTACACTGTATAAGCATTAAATATAATTATTTAACGCTAATAACAGTTTGTTAACCAATCGATTAATATACAACTAACTATTGGGATTAGTGTATGTCCAATATCATCCCAATACCCGTGTGGGGTTTCAATCAACAAATAATGAATTTTATTTGTGCAGTAGGGTGATGTGTAAAATTTATCATCCCAATCAATATCAGTCAAATGTGTACATAAACAAATCGTCTGATTTGTTTATAAATATTTATTTTATTCATATACACGTTAAAAATTATATTTTTTACTATAAAATATTTTTAACTATAAAATATTTCATTCCATTCCATATCACACAATCAATCTTCACAACACATCAATTAAACAAACAAGTCTTCCATGGCCTGTGGACGACGGGTGTCGGGTGCTGCTAAGCACCGTCTACATCCTAGTATATATTTTAACTAGAAAATAAAATAAAAGTGAGAAGTTCTCACCTTTGGGTTCTACTTCGTCGTGCTTTGATTGTCGATCTATGTAGTATACCTACATTAAAATTTATATTTTTAACCAATCAATAATTATTTCCTTGTATGATTATTCTATAAATAACATACATAGGATAAAAATTATATTTTTATCTTTCTAAACATAATTTCATATTTTTATAACAACGCTACATAGATAAAAATCACATTTTTATACCGCCACTACATAGATAAAAATCGAATCTTTCTATCGCTAATTAATATATAAAAATCACATTTTTATATTGCCATTTAAACGATAAAAATTGCATTTTTACTTCTCTAACTACATAATAAAAATCGTATTTTTATCCTATCGCTACATATATAAAGATCAAATTTTTATTATCTATATAATATAAAAATCATATTTTTGAACGATGATTTTTATAAATAAAAATCACCTTTTTATTTCAATGCTTTCTTTAGAAAATCATATTTTTATTCTTTGCTACTCGATTATAAAAATCAAATTTTTATCTTACCATCTCATTTTTAATAATCATACCTTTCTATTTTAAAAATCATTACTCTCTAACTATAAAAATCATAGCTTTCTAAGTATAAAAATCATATCTTTCCTATAGAAAAATAAGATCTACATACATATAAAAATCTTATCTTTAACATGCCACTATATATGTTAAAATCGAACTTTTATCAAAAGAAAACAACTCCATATCGATTTACTAAGATCTTATGTTAAAAAACAGATTTTCATAAATGTAAACTAATTATTTAAATTAAATAAAAGTAAAAACATACTGTGCTCGGTTTTTTGAGGGGGGTGGGGTTCGCAGTTCGTCGGAGGGGTGGTGGGTCCTGCGGTTGGTGGCGCTGGCCGAGATGTGGGCCCAGGAGGGCGGCGCGGCTGTTTCCATCGTAGGGGGGAGGGCTTTGGGTCCTTGAATGGGGCGTTGGAGGGGAGGAGGTTGGCGGCGATGCAAGGGGGGCACTGACTGAGCGGTGGCGCGACGGGGTCTGGCGATGGTGGTGCGGTGACCACCTGGGGGAGCGACGGGTTGCTCCATCCTTTCTTCTTCTTTTTATTTATCTGAATGGTCAACGGGGAGGAGGGAGATAAAGGGGGGCCAATATATATATATATATATATTATATTTTTTTCTTTTTTTATTTTTTTCTTCCAAAAAGTAACTTTAAATTTCGATCTCCAAAAAAGACCCACTACCTGTCGTCCTTAAATAATTACCCCCATTCCGAACACAATGGGATATGTATCGTTGGCCAGTTCGGCTGTTCGATTGGTTTCCGTCAAAATCAAAATATAAATCTATATATTGAATTTGAACGCACATTTCATTTTACCAGGGCCACATACGGACTCTAAAAATTCCTAAAAAATATTTTCTAGCTTCGTATTGACGATACAGTTCCAACAAAACTAATTTCGTCAAATTTGAATACCGTTTGAAAAATGGCCATTTTCTGGTCGATCAGAATTGACTAAAACTGTCAAAACATGTTTTACTATGCCACACTCACATACTAATCCCAAAAATCATGAATTTTGGAATCTAGCAATAACTGACAATCCGGATCCAACAAAAGTAGTTTCGTCAAAAACGGAGGTCGTTTGCAAAATTTTCATTTTTAAGGGCTATATTTTCTATAGCGACTATTCTGAATTTTCAACTCGGTATAACTTTTTATCCCTACTATGAAATTTTGATTTTTCGGATTCGTTGGAAAGATATTTTCAAATAGATTCTAATATTTTTGGTTTTGCTAAAATCCGGTGTATTTTGAATCTTGTACATTCATTTGAAATTTGAAATTGAATTTTCAAACTACCACGCCATTTTCAATTCCTTTTATAATTTAAAAAATATATTTATATCATAACGACGATTCAAATAAATATATACATTCTAATTCTATTCAAAATATATTTCTCATCGTTATTATTTAAAATAACTCATTTTAAATATTCAAAATTCATCAAAATTGCCAAAATAAAAACTTTAAATTGGTTCGGATTTTCCGGGTTATTACATTTATTATGATTTTACATAATTTTTCCATATTTTTAATAAAAAAATTATCGCCCGTAGAGTCGGTTTCTAATAACGGCCACCGAACTGCATTCATAGCGACCTTTTCTAAAATTGATTTGGACAAATCTTACATTCCAACTAATAAATTTCCAATCTCTTGTATTCATTGGAAAGATCTTTTCGATATGAACCCAATGGTTCCGGTTTCAGGAGAATCCGACGGTCGGATCTCCCGTAACATAAATTTGAAGTTAATGGTCGAAATTCGCGAACGGTCACTGCGCGATGCGTTCTATTCGGGCCATTATAATTAATATATATATATATACACATATATATATTTCATCGATTTCTATTTAATACAAATTTTATAAATCGTTTTAAAAACGATTTCCACTTCCATTTCAATTTGAAATCAAAACAGAATATTCCTTTATAAATTCGTTTCAAATTATTTTTAAAACAATTTCCATTCCATTTTCAAATTTAAATCAAAATTGAATATTCCATTATAAATTCGATTTAAATTTTAAAACGATTTCCATTTCATTTCAATTTTCAAATCAAATTTGAATATTCATTATCATTATAATAATGATAATATTTTCAAAATATCAGATTTTTAAATCACTTTTCATTATTCTTTATAAAATGAATAAAATCGACAGAAAATCCCGTTCGTGTTAAAATGGTGTTTAACTACTTTACACAGCTTCATATTTCAATATTCACTGAATAATATTTTAAAATATTCGTTAATTCTGAACTTGAATCAGACTCAATCAATTACCATATGATTTCAGTTATATGGATTTCGTACATCGCATGTATATAATAATAACGATAAACAATCATTTAAAATTCATACAACATCCAGAGTGAATTCTACGACTGTATAAGCATTAAAATAAATAATTAACGCATATACAGTCTATCTACCCATCGATTGACATACCACTAATTATTGGGATCAGTGTATGTCAAATATCATCCAAATACCCGTGTGGGGCTTTCAAACAACAAATACTATTTATTATTTGTGTAGTTGGGCGATGTGTAAAAATTTCGTCCCAATCAATATTAGATAAATAAGTGGTAGTTAAACAAACCATCTGGTTTGTAAATGAATATTTATTTTATTTTATTTCATAATAATATATATATTATATAAATAATTTTAATATACAACAAAATCAATACTTGACAAACCAAACACAATCCAAACAAACAATCATCTGGTTTGTAAAAAAATAGTGTCGGGGGCTTCTAAGCCCTGTCTGCAACCTAGTATATAATAACTGTAAATAGTTTTAGTGAGAGAGAGTTCTCACAGTCGGTTTACACTCCGCCAGTTTTATTTTTGAATTCAGTTCTATTCTGATTTCAAATTTGCCTCAATTATAATATGCGTCGTTTTTGTCCTGCTCGGTTCCATCGCGTGGCTCTTGATTTTACGGTTCCAACGCACTTCGTTTTGTCCGATTCCGTGTTTGTTTGCAAAAGTTATGGACATTTAAATATAAATACACAATTTAATTAATTAACAATAATTAATTTAATTTATCTCCTTGGATTAGTCTTTAACCACCTCTTTCATCGTTCTATAACAGGAAACCCATTCTTCGATTTAAACTTCCCATCGTCGCCTTGATTCCGACCACCGTACTTCGATCGAACTCCCCCATGACGATGGCCTTGACGTGCGCCACCCCCAACCTGAATGCTATGAAGTCGGACGCCTTCTTCCGCTCTAGAAACGCTGGCGACTACGGCGTCTTTGAGCACTAAACTGGAGCGAAATAGCTGATGAAAATTGATCATACTTATATTACTCTTGAATTTCATTTCAGGGTAGAGAATTAATTCGAATTATGTGGGGAGAATTTGTGGATTCAAATCTGGATGATTTGGACCGTATATGGTGGCGGCGGGTTCTTGAATGAGGGCTAGGGTTCTAAGGAATTAATATATATTTATACCATTTAATATTATCTTAATTCTCAAATTACTTAATTTTACATCCGAGCCCCAAACGAGACCCAACGACTATCGCCCCTAGCCAAATACCCCCATTCCGGACACAATGGGATATGTTTCATAAGCCTATTCAACTGTTTTGATCAGTTTTCATCAAAATTAACATATAAATCAATACACAGTGAATTTGAACGTACATTTTAATTTATCGGGGCCACATACTGACTCCAAAAATACCAGAAAAATAAATCTAGCTATGTTTTGACGATACGGTCCTAGAAAAACTAATTTCCTTGAATTTGGAGACTGTTTCATAAATGGTCATTTTCTGGTCGATCCAATTCAAATTTAAATTACCAAACACATTTATATTTACTGTGCTCACATATTAATTCCAAAAATTATGAAATTTGAAACCTAGCAATAATTTGACATTACGGATCCAACAAAAGTGGTCTCGTCCAAAACGGAGCTCGTTTGCAAAATGGCTGTATATTATATTAAAAAAATATGCAAATTCCATAGCGACTATTTTAAATTTTAAACTGGACATAACTTTCAATTCTCATTATGAAATCTGGATTATTCACATTCGTTAGAAAGATATAATTAAATAGATTCAAATGTTTCTGGTTTAGTGAAATCCGATTTATTTTGAATCCTGTACATTCATTTGAAATTTAATATCGAATTTTCAAACTGCCGCACAAATTCTAACTCCTTTTATATTTAAAATAAATTTATTCGTTCTAACTTTGATTGAAATAAATTTTTGGTTGTTGTTATTTCAAATAAATCATTTTAAATATTCAAAATTCATTAAAATAGATAAAATAAAAATTCTAAATTGGTTCTGAAAATCCGGGTTGTTACAGTTATAAATTTTTTTATATTGTGTTTGTTTATCTGTTGAGTGGCATAAAAAATTTCAAATTAACGCGTTTAGCCAAAGTCAATAGGAATTTTCTAAACACTTGAATAAGGCAAATTGACATAGTATTATTTTAAGTAGTTGGTAAATGAAATAATTTTACCAAGATTTCATATATTATATATAAAGGAATTTTCAAATTGATTATAGTTTTATGGATGATTAGTTTGATAAGGAAGTGACGAAATCAAATTATTATCTTTTATTGTTTGATTGGTCATGTACACTTTCGAGCGTTGACTATTATTGATTGTTTTGTAGTTGTTCCCGACTAGTTTAAGGGTATTAGCTACATTGTTTTGATAAGAGCAATATTATCACTTTTTGCATGGGTTGGATAGATTTATAATTAGAAGAACATTGGAAATGAACACCCTGTGAATTCAATTTCACGATTTGACTATATGTCAATCAATGATGATGTTGACTACAAATTTAACCTAAGTAAGTTATTCAATATGAATTTAAACAAGGTAGAAATTAGGTGAAGTAATCTTATATAGAACTAGAATTATATACATATATATATATATATATATGTAATTTATAAATGAGATTTATAAATGGAAAAGGATTTGAGTTGAGAATTGAAGGATCTGAATTTCATATTAATTTGAAAAATGGTTTTTCAAGATCTAAAAGGAATGTTATGATTATTTTTAAGTTTTTTATGAAAATAAATGGATTTTTATTAAAAAGCATAGATCTTACTTCGGTCATTAGAAAATAATTATGATGATGATCGCGACATCATCCGTGTTCATTTTCGAGTTTCTAAATAATACTTGCTACCGTGGAAATTGTTTGGATTAAAGTGGAAGTTAGTTGAATCAAAGATTTATGATTTGAAATCTGGAATTTTAGTTTTGAAATTTTCAACTAAAGTATAACATGGATGCATATATTTTAAGTATTAGAGTTGGGCGATTATGCGTTTAACTTGATATGATGCTTCATAGATTTGGAATAGAATATTCAACGATATTCGATAGTTGAGATTTCCAAGTTGAATAGTAAGAATAAACTAAGTTTATATGGAAAGTAAAGTAAATATGGTTATAATTTATTAATTAAACGAAGTTTGAACATATTATTTTAATTTAATTAAAACGAGCTCGTCGCATAGTGGTAGTTTGCAATTTTACGGTTTGAACTTCAATTGAGTGTATAAGATCCAATGTAAGTTTGGATTCTTTGAAACAGGAATCGTTCGGATCTATTTGATTACAGTTTTTTAATGGAAGAGAAAAACCAAGATTTTATCTTGTAGATTTTGAGTTATGTCAAAATTAAATTTCCAAAAAAATGCAGTATGGTAATTTATAAACTAAAATTATTAGTCTAGTAAAATGGAAAATTTTTAAGAAAATAAAACAGGAATTTCCATTAATGAAGTATACCTACTTGGTATATTGACTTATGTGAATTTTGGATTTGAATTTTTTAGTTGCTTAAGGTAGCATGAATGAGCGGTTAAGTGATAACCTGAGGCCATTGAGCGAATAGTGATGCTTAATAGGTAGTTTATCATCCTGACATGATAATGAAATTTGCATTTTGAATAAACCCCAAGTTAAGATTATTATTGTTTTTGCCACTATATGATATGCATGTGTGTTGATTGATTGCTGTTGCATGTAACGTTAAGTTACAATTGTGTTGTTTGCTGATTTGCATTACTACTGCCAGTTGCATAAGTTTGGTGATTGCATTTAATGGATATGTTGTCTAGGCACATGTGATTTGGTATTATGTTACTTGTCTATTTTTCTTAATTGTCTTTTAGGTTATGTAAGTTTATACAGGTAGATAGAAACAAAAGTTTGCTACCTTGCTTATAGCTTTTGGTTTCATTATAAAGGATTGTTTCCGGACAAAATGATACGTAATCCGGATTACAAACAGTAAGTAAGCCATATATATTGTTTTCCCTATGGTTTAGGATGCCTCATCATTGGGATGAGAAGTATATTATCTTATTTATATGTGTGAAATTTTTCGGATAGAGCCGTACGAAGGAGGTGCTACCGAAATTTTTTAAAAATTTCCAATGTTAGAAAAATTTAACAGTTTTTTGTACGAATGTTTTTGAAGTAAAATCAATCAGTTTGTAAAAATATTTTAAACTTGTGATTTCGGGGGGAATACGTGGATTTTTATATAGAAAATTTTAATTAATTTAAATATTTAAAATGTTTAATTTTAAGATTTAATGACAAGATTTAATGACTTGAATTAAATATAAATGAGGATTCGCATGTCGATTCAACATAATTTTGAAACAATTGAGTTTAAAAATCCAAATTAATTTAGTTTAAAGCAATGTTAATTCTATTTGAACATATATGATAATAATAACTTAATATCAATGAATTTAGGTGTTTTGAAATCAAATAATTATTAATCGATTTTCGTTATCACGTTAGAATAGCCAATTATCAAACAATCTCGGATTTTGTCGAGACCAGTTTCATCGGATCCAGAATAGTTAATTATTGTAAGATTTCAATTTTCATTTCAATTGGAGTTGTTGTGTGATCGTGTGCAATATAAACGTGTATCCATAATTGATTTGGAATTTTAATAATTTAACAACCCGGAATTTCAGAACTAATTTAAATTTTTTATTTTAGCTATTTTAATGGAATTTGAATATTTAAAATGATTTAGTTTAAATAATAACAATTTAAATGTAACAACCCGGAAATCCGAGCCAATTTAAATTTTTTATTTTGGCAATTTTAATGAATTTTGAATATTTAAAATGGATTATTTTAAATAATAGCGACGAGAAATTTATTTCTGAAATAATTATAACGTATATATATAGGTCGTCATTAGAATATAAATATTTATTTATAATTATAAAAGGAATTGAAAATGGTGCGGTAGTTCGAAAATTCGATTTCAAAATTCAAATGAATGTACCGGGTGCAAAATAAACCGGATTGACACGACCCGAACTTCCCCGTGAAGGAAAGCACGGATTGCGTTGAGGACAAGACAAAATAGAATGCAAACGGAAGAACATTTCATTGTTATTACAACAATTCCATCAGATACAAGAATATACAGAGTATAAATGAATAAATTACATTCAACAAATATCAGAGATTTAAATTACATTTATATACATTTAAATACATCGCAGCGGAATATAATACAAAACACAACTAGAAGAGATACACGGATACAGAGCTTTCCGGATATCGTTCCAGCTGTAAATCAGGACCCTGTGAATATAAATCTGCAAAACCAAAACTACTAGCTGCCCGTGTCGAAAATAGGGGCACCCAGAGTTTAGGTTAAAACAATAAACTCCAGGTCAGTCATTTGACTGGTGTGAGAACTAAAACAGTTATTAATCTTTATTTTAAAGTTCGGTAAATCAAGGGACCACGCCGTACAACACGGAACGGGTTTCCTCCCAAGAATACCAGTGCATATAACAAAACAGTGCAATGCTTTTTGGAAAAATGGAGCTATTATAAGACCCAGGTCCCATCACACAATGCAACGCAAGCCGGAGGATAGGGTTTTCCCTTATAATAGCCAAACATTCTTGGTACGTTTAAAACAAATCGTTTGATACTATAATAAGTGTATAATGTCAAAACATTTCAAATCATAAATATCAATCATAGGCGGCATGGGTACCATCTATCATGTCGCCATACTAGTTCTACAATTAAAAACGCAATATCACGTATTGGAAATTGGATTTCCGTCATGATTCGAGGCAAGGGGCAAGCTCCTCTCCGATTCGAGACACTCTAGCAAACGCCTCAGGACCGCACACAGCAATCCCTGGATCCTCCAAGGCCGGTCCTCTCTTACTTTTGAGGATTGGCAATTCCTGAACACACGTTTCCCGGTCCTTACAAACCTATATCCGAGGCGCCTCGCATTCCAACAACCACACAGGTGAAAAGTATATAAATGTCAGGGCTGGTAGGTCACTGACACCACCTTAGCTAGAAAGAAACATCGTGCACTCCTTGGGTCCTTATCCCGTTTTTGACTCATACCGAGGTGTGAGGCTCGCGAATCCACGTTATACACAAAGCTACGTCACACAGACCGTGCTTTGATCATCAACCACAAGACTTTGCTTTTCAACAGAAGCCTTGATCAATTGTCACTTACGCGTGCCACACTGGCAATTCACTCCATGCGACTGATGTCCATCGATATACAACCTCTGAGCTCATACGTCTTAGAGAAGGGCGTTAAGCAAGAGAATAAATTCTCCACCGCCAAACAGATGTATATTTAATAGAGATCAATCAACATAGAATAAAATCCAATGTCAGACATACAATCCATTTACAAGTTCGTTCTGGGTCTGAACGAAACCAGAGGCACTTTCCTCGCATATCCATCCATCTCCAAGTACGTCTGGACGATCACCAACTGTTTCCTTCATCTTGGGTGTACAGCCCAATCGAGATCATTAGTAATCACCCAAACGACGTGAAGACTTCCGGTCTTCAACCACCGTCTTCATCTTCGACATCTCGTCGAATCGGTTATTCAGAATGGGTATAACCCGGCCTTTCTGAATAACCCACGTATATAATAAACAAATGTTACACAAACACAACGAACGCCTCATTCCAATTCAGAATATTCTTTTATTCACAAAATCACATTCTAAGGGAACGGTTCCCATTAATTTTATCCAAGATAAATTCTTCTAAATTTATTCTTTAATCTTCCTTTGGATATCATTTCAAACTAGTCGGGATTAGCGAACCACACCGAAGTAATTATTTATTTTATTTCCCAATCCCAACCTATTCATCCCATGGAGCAAAACTGGTAATACTCCATATCTAACACCAAGGTGTTATCGGTAAAATTAATTACCATTTCACGTTCAAATCTAATTAAAGATTCAACTATCGCTTTGTAGCAAAACTGGTGGTACTCCATTCTCGATCACCTTTCAGATTTGATAATTTAAATTATCAATTTACATTTCAATCTAATTAAAGATTCATTAAAACTCCACCTAGTTTTAATCCTTTCAAAAATCAACATCTTGCCTTTAACTGAGTCAAAGAACCAATGTCATCTAAAACACGATTCACGATAAACCCAAATCACATTTGATATTAAATACAAGGCTCTGAATAGAAAATATATCGTCTTATATTCAATATCAAATTCTGAAACCAACATATAACGTATTGGAAATAACGACATAAAATATATATTTCAAATTCCCATAACAATATCTGTATAGTCACGAAATCTAACATCGAAATATTCCGAAGATAATTTCGATTCAACTCCAGTCCAATCCACGTATTGGGAATATTGATTATTTTTAAAATCACTTTCAAATTCAATTTATTTATTTCAAAAGTAAATTGAATTTAATTCTAGTTCAAAACTAGTTCATTTCGGTAAAAAAACTATTTTTATCTTTTCAAATATGGATTTTTTTAGCCCAATTTTTCCCAAATCATTTCTTATGATTTTACATAAATTATCAATATTTTTAATAATTTTATCAAGGCCCGTACAGTCGATTTCCATAAACGGCCATCGAACTGCACTTACAGCGACCTTTTTAAAATTTGATTTGGACATGATTCCAAATCCAACTGTTAGATTTCAAATTTCTAATATTCATTGGAAAGATCTTTTCGATACGAACCCAACGGTTCCGGTTTTAGGAGAATCCGACGGTCGGATCTCCCGCAACGTCAATTCGAAGTCAATGGTCGAAATTCACGCCGCGGCTCGGCGCGTTCTATTCAGGCCATTATATATATAATATTTATATATATATATATTATGCATATTTTGTCGATTTCCTTTTTAAAACGTATTTTATAAATCGTTTTAACTTCGTTTTCAAAACCATTTCAACTCTATATTCAATTTCAAATCAATTCGAATTCATTTCAATTTTATTTAATTCGAATTTAAATTCGTTTCAATTCAATTCTAATTCTAATTCGTTTCAATTCAATTCAATTTGAATTTACCTTGTATTTAATTCAATTCGAATTCAATTTGAATTCATTTCAAATTGATTTCAATCCAATTTCAGTTCGTTTTAAATTTCATTCAAAAACGATTTCAATTCGTTTTTAATTCAATTTCAATTTAATTCAATTCGAATTCATTTCTATTCAATTCGAATTCAAATTCACTTTCTATTCAATTCGAATCGAATTCAATTTCTATTCGATTCGAATTCATTTCAAATTGATTCAATAAAATTTCAATTTGAATTTTAATCTAATTTAATTTTAATTTCATTTCAAAATATTAAATTTTGAAATCACTTTTCAATATTCATTCTGAAATGAATAAAATCGATATAAATATCGTTCGCATCAAAATAGTGCAACTTTAATCAACACGGCTTTATATATTTCAATAAATTCGTTATTCTATTCAACAAATGAATATTTATTCTATTCAACACATGGATCTATATTTCTTTCAACACACGACTAATTTCAACACATTAGTACTGTCAACACATCACTATTTTTGCTATGTAGAATATTTTATAAAACTATGGTATCTATCGTTTGATTTTAATTAGACTTCACCGTGAAGTAGATTCTAATTGTAAATATGATAAAGATGTAATTTTTATTATTTAAAATATTTTACTCAACACATGAATAGTTTCAACACATGAACATCGTCAACACATGACTATTTTTATATTCAACACATGAATTTCCTTTTATAATATTCATTATTTTCCCGATTGGAATGAGGCCCAATCAATCACCATATAATGTTAATTATATGGATTCCATACACACATGTATAAAATAGCAATGATAAACAATCAACCATCATCCAAGGTGCACAACACAACTGCATAAGCATCAAATATAAATAATCAATGCTTACACAGTCTGTCGACCAATCGATCGACATACAATTAAATAATTGGGATTAGTTTACGCCAAATATCATCCCAACACCCATGTGGGGTTTCAAATCAACAAACACATGTTTTTATTCGTGTAGTTGGGCGATGTGTAAAATTTATCGTCCCAATCAATATCAGTCAAATTAGTGTATATAAACAAATCGGCCGATTTGTTTATAAATATTTATTTATTCACTTTCACGTTAAAAAATATATTTTTAACGATAATTAATTTATTTCAACACATCTACATTTTTATTTTAGATTTCACATCAACAACACAAACAAATTTCACAACACATCAATTAAACAAACAAGCCATCCATGGTCTGTGGATGACGGGTGTCGGGTGCTGCTAAGCACCGTCTGCATCCTAGTATATATATATAAATAGAAAAAGAAATTTTGAGTGAGAAATTCTCACCAATAGCTATTCCAACTCCACGACACTTCATTTATAAAAATCTTCGTCGTTCTCGCCTTTTGTCACTTTCGCTGCCCGTAGTCACTACATAAATAAAAATCACATTTTTACTTTGCTATTCAATATATAAAAATCGAATTTTTTTACTTCCCTTTTCAATATATAAAAATCAAATTTTCACTTCGCTATTCAATATATAAAAATCGAATTTTTAGTTCGCTATTCAATATATAAAAATCCCATTTTTACTTCGCTATTCAATATATAAAAATCGAATTTTTTACTTCGCTATTCAGTATATAAAAATCCCATTTTTATTATCTATATAGTTAAAAATTCTATTTTTATCACGTTATTCTATACAAAAAGATTTCGCCTTTTCATATTCTACCATATAAAGATCCCATTTTTATTATCTATATAATATGAAAATTATATTTTCAACCTTTACATACGATAAAAATTATATTTTTAACTTCTACATATAATTAAAATTATATTTTGAACTCTCTATGATATAAAAATCAAATCTTTATATTCGCCACTATATAAAAATCATGTCTTTGTTCAAATTAAAAATTATACCTTTGTTAAAAATCCAATCTTTCTTTTGTTAAAAATCAACACTTTCATATATATAAAATCACATTTTTATAGAGTTGGAAAATCAGAGTTTTATACAATAAATAAAATAAATAAATTAAATAATAAATAAAAAAACTTAAAGCGCATGAGGGGGGTTTTCTTGCTCGCTGGTGGTGGTGGGCCCTCCAGCAGGCGGTGGAGGTGGAGCGAAAGTGGGGGGGGGGGGGGCGACGGTGGATGTGGAAGAAGAAGCAGTAGAGGAGGGGGGCGCGTTCTTTTCAGAGGAAGAAGAAGAAGGAGAGGAGGAAGAAGGAAGCGGCGGAGCAGTAGGGGGCGGGCGCCGAGGTGATCGGCGGCGCGGTAGGCACCATGGCGGAGGCGACGAGCGTGGGCGGCGGGATCGCGATCCCCTTTTTTTTTCCAAATCAATTTTTAACGGGGGGGGGGGGGGGTGGCTGAGGAGATAGATAAAGGAAGAGGGAAAGGGAAAATATATTATATAATTTATTTATTTAATATAAAAAGTTGACTTTTTATTTCGACCTCGAAATGAGGCCCACCGCCTGTCGTCCATAGCGTATTACCTCGATTCCGAACACAATTGGATATGTATCGTAGGCTGATTCGATCGTTTCGATCAGTTTCCGTAAAAATCAACATATAACTCTATATATTGAATTTGAACACGCATTTCAATTTACTGGGGTCACATACTAACTCTAAAAATTCCTGAAAAATATTTTCTAGCCTCGTATTGACGATACGGCCGTAACAAAACTAGTTTCGTCGAATTCTGAGACCGTTGGAAAAATGGCCATTTTCCAGTCGATTAAAATCAACTAAAACTGGTCAAACGCGTTTTCCTTTTCCACGCTCACAAATTGATTCGAAAAATTATGAAATTTGGAATCTAGAAATAATTTGACATCACGGATCCAACAAAAGTGGTTTCGTCGAAATCCGAGGTCGTTTGCAAAATTCCCATTTTTAAGGGCTTGAATTCCATAGCGACTATTCAGAATTTTCAACTGGACATAACTTTTGATTCAGAATTTTTGGTTTCACTAAAATCCGGATTGTTCTGCACTCGGTATGTTCAATTGAAGTTTGAAATCGAATTATCAAACTACCACGCCATTTTCAATTCTATTTATAATTATATATAATTATTTATATTCTAACGACGACGTATATAATATATACGTTCGATTTCTATTCAAAATAAATTTCACGTCGACATTATTTAAAATAATCTATTTTAAATGTTCAAAATTCGCTAAAATTGCCAAAATAAAAATTTTAAACTGGCCCCGATTTTCGGGTTGTTACACGGATTTTAGCGAAACCAAAAATATTAGAATCTATTTGAGAATATCTTTCCAACAAATCCGAAAGATTGGAATTTCATAGCGAGAATAAAAAGTTATGCCCAGTTGAAATTTTAGAATAGTCGCTATGGAATTTCGGCCCTTAAAAATGGCCATTTTACAAACGATCTCTGATTTCGACGAAACCACTTTTGTTGGATCCGCGATGTCAAGTTATTGCTAGGTTTCAAATTTCATAATTTTTCGAATCAATATGTGAGCGTGGAAAAGGAAAACGCGTTTGACCAATTTCAGTTGATTTTAATCGATTGGAAAATGGCCATTTTTCAGACGGTCTCAGAATTTGACGAAACTAGTTTTGTTAGGACCGTATCGTTAACACGAAGCTAGAAATAAATTTTCGGGAATTTTTCGAGGTAGTATGTGACCCCAGTGAATTGAAATGTACGTTTAAAATTCAATATAAGGATTTAAATGTTAATTTGAACGGAAACTGATTGTAACAGCCAAACTGGCTCACGATACATAACCCATTTTGTTCGGAATGGGGGTAATTAGCTAGGGGCGACAGTCGTTGGATTTGAATCGGGTTCGAAATTGAAAGTCAACTTTAAAGAAGAATTAAATTAAATTAAATAATAAATAATTATATTATCACCCCCCTTTCTTACTTTCTCTCTCCCCGTCAGTTAGGTTTAGAAGAAAAAAAAAACAAATCGTGCCCGTCTGCACGCCGCCGCTCCGCCCCTTCGATCCACCACCCCAAGGCGGCGCCGCGCCTAGCGTGAGACCCCCTTCTTCCGCCTCCCACCCCTCAGTCGATCGCCCTCCCTCCTCGTTCTTCTTCAAGCTGAAAACCGCAAACCTCAAGGACGGAGACCACCGTGAGCTCGAGGAGCGCCGCCGCCCTATGGAGCACCCCGCCGACACCTCCGACCGCGTGCGCCCTGACAGCACCCCCGCGAGCCCTTTTCCCTAATTCAATGTAAACCCAAATTTTTGTAAGTCTTTATTCCTTTTCTGATTTTCATTCCAGGCTGAATATATTGATTTTGATTATAAATATATATGATTCTTCGATTTGAAGATAGATGATTTTTCATTTAGGAAATATATGATTTTTCACTATAATAAATATACGGTTTTTCATTATATAAATATATGATTTTTCATTATAGTAAATATTTGATTTTTAAGCTTAGAAAGGTTTGATTTTTAAGGTTAGAAAGGTTTGATTTTTTAGCATACAAAGTTTAGATTTTTAGCTAAGGAAGGTTGTGATTTTAAGCGAAGTAAAAATAAAATTTTTATCTATATAGTAGCGGATTAAAAATATGATTTTTATATAGTATAGATAATAAAAATATGATTTTTATTATATGTAAAGGTTAAAAATTTAATTTTATATATGTAGAAAAAAAATATAATTTTTATACTAGTGGCATATTAAAAATATGATTTTTTTTCATGAAGAGTTATAAAAATATAATCTTTATTAGAAGAAGAGAGATATAGAAATATAATTTTTATAACGAAATGAAGATAAAAATTCGTTATAACGAAGTGAAAATAAAAATGTGATTTTTATATATGTAGTGAATACGGGCAACGAAAGTGACAAAAGGCGGGGACGACAAGATTTTCTACATATGAAGAGTCGCGGTGTTTGGTATAGCTTGGGTGAGAACTTCTCACTTTTAATTTGATTTTCTAGTTAAAATATATACTAGGATGCAGACGGTGTTTAGTAGCACCTGACACCCGTCGTCCACAGACCATGGACGGCTTGTATGCTTGTTTGTTTGATTTTGATGTGTAGTCGATTGTGTGATGTGATGTGAAATGAAATAAAATATTTTATAGTGAAAAATATTTTATAGTTAAAAATAGAATTTTAAACGTGTATTTAAAATAAATATTTATGAACAAATCGTAGATTTTTTTAAATACACTGATTTGATTGATATTGATTATAACGATAAATTTTACACATCGCCCAACTGCACAAATAAAATCTGTGTTTGATTGTTTGAAACCCCACACGGGTATTGGGATGAGATATGACATACACTAATCCCAATAATTAGTTGTATGTCGATCGATTGATTGATAGGCTGTTATAAGCGTTAAATATTTATATTTGATGCTTATACAGTGTAGAATGCACTCTGGATGATGGTTGATTATTTACCGTTGTTATTTTATACATGTGTTGTAGAAAACCCATATAATTAACATTATATGGTAATTGATTGGGCCTCATTCCAGTTTTGAATAGAAGTATTTAAAAAAGAAATATTTGAAATAGAATATTTGAAAATAGAAGTATATGAAGCCGTGTTGATTAGATTGACGCCATTTTGACGTGAACGATATTTATATCGATTTTATTCATTTTTCAATGAATATTGAAATACATTTGAAATTCGAATTAAATTGAATCGATTTGAAATTGAAGTGATTTGAAATTCGAAATAATTTGAAGTGATTTGAAATTCGAAATAAACCGAAATGATTTGAAATTCGAATAGAATTGAAATTCGAATTAAATTGAAATAGAAATGAAATTGTTTTGTATTGAATTTAAACAAATTGAAATTGAATTGAAATCGATTCAAATTGAGATCGATTTGAAATGAAATTAAAACGAATTTATATTGAGAAATTCAATCTTGATTTGAATTTGAAAATGAAGTTGAAATCATTTTGAAAACGAATTTAAAACGATTTATAAAATACGTTTTAAAAGGAAATCGAAGAAATATAATATATATATATATTATATTTAATGGCCTGAATAGAATGCGCCACGCCGCGGTAGTTCGCAAATTTTGACCGTTGACTTCGAATGGATATTGCGGGAGATACGACCATTGGATTCTCCTAAAACCGGAACTGTTGGGTTCGTATCAAAAAGAGCTTTCTAACGAATATTAGAAATTTGAAATCTAACGGTTGGATTTGGAATTATGTCCAAATCAAATTTGAAAAAGGTCGCTGTAAGTGCAGTTCAATGGTCGTTGATGGAAATCGACTGTACGGGCCTTGATAAAATTATTAAAAATAGTAATAATTTGTGTAGAATCATAAGAAATGATTTGTGAAGAATTGGGATGAAAAACTTCATATTTGAAAAGATAAAAATAGATTTTTATTGAAATGAATTAGTTTTCGAACTTGAATTATAATTCATTTATTTTTGAAATAAATAAAGTGAATTTGAAATGGTTTTGAAATATAACCAGAATTTCCAATAATTGAATTGGAGTGGATTTGAATCGAAATTGTCTTTGGAATATTTCGATGTTGGATTTCGTGATTATACATATATTGTTGTGGAAATTTGAAAGATATATATTTATATCGTTATTTCCAATACAATATTTGTTGGTCGTAAAATTTGATATTGAATATAAGCCGATATATTTTCTATTCAAAGCCTTGTATTTAATATCAAATGTGATTTGGGTTTGTCGTGAATGGTGTCTTCATTAACACTGTTCTTGAGCCCAGTTGAGTAAAAGATTAAATCTTTTTATTTAGATTTAATGAAGTGTACCAATTAAATGATTTTTAATTGGAATTGAATTGGTATTAATTTTTGGGTTTATCGTGAACAATGTTTTAAATAACATTTGTTCTTTAACCCGATAATTAATGGAATGTGATTTTGGGTTTATCGTGAACCGTGTTTTAAATGACACTGATTCTTTAACCCAGTTAAAAATTAAAACTAAGTGGAGTTTTAATGAATCTTTAATTAGATTGAAAATATCGAGAATGGAGTATCACCAGTTTTGCTCCAGGCGATAGTTAAATCTTTAATTAGATTTAAACGTGAAATGGTAATTGAATTTACCGATAACACCGTGGTGTTAGATATGAAGTAAGACTAGTTTTACTTCATGGGATAAATAGGTTGGGTTGGGAAATACAATAAATAATTACTTCGGTGTGGTTCGCTAATCCCGACTAGTTTGAATTGATATTCAAAAGTAGATTAAAGAATAAATTTAAAGGATTTATCTTTGATAAAATTAATTGGAACCTTTCCCTAAGAATGTGAAATTTAGAAACTAACTGTCGGTTAGCTAAGTAGAATTGGTTTCTGGATATTGATCTGATGTTGGTATCGGCCTTCGGGGTTAATATTTGGGGAATTATTCTCTTGTTAATTTACGGTTAGTGACTGATGAATTGGAATGAGGCGTATGTTGTGTTTGTGTAACACTGGTTTATTATATACGCAAGTTATTCAGAAAGGCTGGATTTATCCCATTCTGAATAACTGATACGACGATAAGTCGAAGATGAAGACGATGGTAGAAGACTGGAGGTCTTCATGTCGTTTGGATAATTACTGATGATCTTGATTGGGCCGTACACCCAAGAGGAGGTAATCAGTTGGTGGTCATCCAGACGTACTTGGAGATCGATGGATATGCGGGGTACTAGGTGCCTCCGATTTCGTTCAGACCCCGAATGGACTTGTAATTGGACTGTGTGTCTGACATTGGATATCATTCTGTGTGATTGATGGACATCGGTTACATGGAGTGGTTTTCCTGTGTGGCATGCTAAGATGCAAATGATCAAGGCTTCTTTTGAAAAGCAAAGTCTTGTGGTGATTATCAAAGCACGGCCTGTGTGGCATAACTTTGTGTAGCGTTGATTCGCGAGCCTCACACCCCGGTAGTGAACCATAAACGGGAGAAGGACCTCAGGGAGGGCATGCGTTTCCTTCTAGCTAGAAGTGGCGTCAGTGGTTTTACACGCCCTGACGAGTTTGACTTATGTGGTTGTTGCTGTTTCGAGGCGCCTCGGTTATATCGGTCGATCCGGGACCGATGGAGTCATTCTTTGACTCATTTACGCCCCATAGGGCGGGGAAACATAGTGTTCAGGCATAATAATCCACATCGGTGGACTGGCCCTGACGATCCAAAGGGTTGATGCGTTCTGATCCTGAGACATGGGCTAGATTGTCTCGAATCGGTTGAGGACGATCCCTGGCCTCGGCTCACAGATGGAAATCCAATTTCCAAATACGTGATTTTGCGGTTTTAATTGTAGAACTAGTATGGCGACATGATATATGGTACCCATGCCGTTTATGATTGATATTTATGATTGAAATTGTTTTAAACACTATACACTTATAATAGTATCAAATGATTTGTTTTAAACGTACTAAGCATGTTTGGCTATTATAAGGGAAAACCCTATCCCCCGGCTTGCGTTGCATTGTGTGATAGGACCTGGGTCTTATAATACCTTCATTTTTCCAAAAAGCAATGCGTTGTTTTGTTATATGCACTGGTATTCTTGGGAGGAAACCCGTTCCGTGTTATACGGCGTGGTCCCTTGATATATCTGATTTAAAGTAAAGTTTTAAATAACTGTTTTAGTTCTCACACCAGTCCCTTGACTGACCTAGAGTTTATTGTTTTAAACTAAACTCTGGGTGGCCCTATTTTCGACACGGGCAGCTAGTAGTTTTGGTTTTGCAGATTTATATTCACAGGATCCTGGTTTACAGCTGGAACGATATTCGGAAAGCTTTGTATCCGTATATCTCCTTCAGTTGTATTTTGTATTATTTTCCGCAGCTATGTAATTTATTGTAATCTCTGATATTTATCGAATGTATTTTATTTGTTAATACTCTGTATATTCTTGTATTCTGATGGAATAGTTGTAATTAACAATGAAATGTTCTTCCGTCTGCGTTCTTTCATGTGTTGTTCTCAAAACAATCAGGTGTTTCGAACGGTCTTGATCGGTTTAGTGACTGATTCAGATCGAGCGAAATTCCCGGTCGTCACATTAAAATTTATTTAAATTGAGTTAGAACATATAAATTTATTTTAATTATAAAATAAAATTGAAATGGCGCGCTAGTTTGAAAATTTAATTTTAAATTTCAATTGAATATACATAATTCAAAATAAATCAGAATTGGATGAAACACGAAATATTTGAATCTGTTTAATTATATTTTTCTAATGAATGTGAAAAACTGAGATTTCATAATATAAATAGAAAGTTATGTCCAGTATAAAATTCAAAATAGTCTCTATGGAATTTATATATTTTTAAATAGTATATAAGCCCTTAAAAATAGCCATTTTGCAAATGACCTCCATTTTCGATGAAACCACTTTTGTTATATCCGGAATGCCAAATTATTTATATATTCCAATTTTCATAATTTTTAGAATTAATATGTGAGCGCAGTGAATTAAAACGTGTTGGCAATTTCAGTTTGAATTTAATCGACTGGAAAATGGCCATTTTTCAAACGGTCTCCAAATTCGACGAAATTAATTTTATTAAGATTGTATCTTCAAAACATAGCTAGAAATAAATTTTCTGGAATTTTTGGAGTCAGTTCGTGGCTCCGTTAAATTAAAATGTACGTTTGAATTCAATATAAATTGATTTATATTTTAATGTTGACGAAGACTAATCGAAACAGTCGAATTGGCTTACAGGACATATCCCATTGTGTTCGGAATGGGGGTATTACGCTAGGGACGACAGTTGTTGGGTTCGGTTTGGAGTTCATAGCAATAAAGAAGTATTTTTGGAATTAAAGAATATAAAATATAATTTATATAAATAGGTGGACCAATCAGAATTTTCCCTTAAAACCCTAATTTCAGTCCGCCGTGTTTTCTGATGAATGGCGAAAATCACCCAGAACTTTCTTTGATTCGATTTCAAGATCCAATCAATAAAATTTTAAATTTTTTAAAGCAAAATCCAAGAGCTCGACAAGCTCTACACATCCAACGGTGGAAATCTGATGAAGTGGAGTTTGGAGCTCGGATTTTATCCTTGAACTGACGCTGTTCGAAGGGGTTTTCAGGTGGCGTTGGGCCACCGAACGCGATGACGTTCCAGGCGTAGAGAGGCGCCTCGAAGCCCTTCCAGGTGGTGTCGTTAGATCTGACACAGGTGGCGGCGTTGGCATGCGGTGAGGAGAGAGAAAGATGGAGCATGGGTTCGTTGTTGTACTAGAAGAAGAAGGTGGTTTTTTTATTTAATTAATTTAATTAATTATCTAATTAAAGTAATTAACATAAATACTATTGTAACTTTGTCATACGTGGTTGGAATCGAGCGAAACTGGATTCGTTGCGATCGTGGGGACGAGAGCTTCACAACAAGACTAGCCGAGCCCAATTTGGAGCTTATTAGAATTTAGGGAAGATTTAAATACAAACCATCCAATAAAGAATGGCGGAGAGGAAACGAATGTGAGAACTCCTTCTCACTCTAATTATTTTATAGTTAAATATATACTAAGATGCAGACGGGGCTTAGAAGCCCCTGATACTATTTATTGTACAAACCATGGTTGTTTATTTGAACTGAATTGTGGTAAATTGACTGTATTGTGGTGAAATGATTATATTGTGGTTTTGTAGTTTGGTTAATTATTATGTGTGGCGCGAGCCAGTATTAGAAGATGGGTAGTGCTACACATTACTCCGGTTTTAGTATCACGCCGTTATAATGCCGAAATTTCTAAAATAAATATTGTTCATTAAAAATATAATTTTTAATGTGAATATGAACTATATAAATTAGTCATGTATTGAATAAAATGTAAGAACAATAAAAATATTATTTTTATTGTATAAATGAACTATATAAAATATTCATGTGTTGAGATAAATATTTTATCATTAAAAATATAATTTTTAACGTATATATGAACGACATAAAATTCTCCTGAAATGAAAATAAATTTTCATTTACAACTCGAACGATTTGTTTATGTACACCCATTTAACTGACATTGATTGGGACGATAAATTATACACATCGCCCAACTACAGAAATAATATTCAGTATTTATTGGTTGAAATTGCACACGGGTATTGGGATGATATTTGACGTACACTAATCCCAATTGTTTAGTGATATGTCAATCGATAGGTTGACAGACTGTTATAAGCATTAATTATTTATATTTAAGGCTTATGTAGTTGTCTAATGCACTCTGGATGATGGATGATTGGTTATCATTGTTATTATATACATGTGTTGTATGAAATCCATATAAATAACAATATATGGTAATTGACCGCGTCTGATTGCAATTCAGGAATAACGAATATTTTAAAAGAACGAATATTTTAAAATAACAAATATTTTGAAAGAACGGATATTTTAAAATAACGAATATTTTGAAAGAACGAATATTTTAGAATAACGACTATTTTAAAATAATATTCAATAAAGGATTAAAATGTGAATTTAATGTCCGTTTTTGGATGGACATGAAAATACTGAAGTACGTAAAGCCGTAGTTATGCGCCATTTTAACGCGATTGATTTTTATATCGGCTTTATTCATTTTTATAATGAATGTCAAAAAGGAAATGATTTCAAAATCTAATATTAACATTCAGCGTCTTTCTTTGGTTGATAATAGTGTTGTTGGTTGTCAGTTGTCAGTTGGCTCGCCTCTACCTCTGCCACCATGACCACCTCGGCCTCTTACATTTTCTCGGCCTGTGTCGTGCTGCTGCCTGCTTGAGAACTCACTCTTGGTATAAAAAGCTTTGGTGTCATCGTTTATTTCTGATCAACTGAGACGGGCTTCATGGAACTGTAGTGATCCCATCAACTCATCAAACGTATATGTAGACAGGTCTTTGGACTCTTCAATCGCTGCCACAACTTGATCATAATTGGTCGTCAAACTACGCAACACCTTCATCACAACTATTTTCTCAGAAAGATCTTCTCCATAACTTCGGATTTGGTTGACAATTGCTGTAACACGCGTGAGAAATGATTGAATTGTTCACCTTGGTTCATGTTTAGTGTCTCAAACATTTGTCTCAACCCCCGTAACTTGATGGCTACTACCTTGGAACTTCCTTGAAATGTTGTCTTCAAAATAGTCCATGTCTCCTTTGCTGTTTTTGCTGTTACAATCTTTGCAAATACCGAATCATGTATGGCTTGTTGAATATTAAGACGACCCAAAATCCCCCTTACGGGAAATCACGGATTGAGTTGAGGACAAGACAAATCTGAACGCAAACAGAAGAACATTCCATTGTTTATTACAACAATTACATCAGAATACAAGAATATAAAGAGTATGAATGAATATTACACAGAAAATATCAGAGATTACAATAAATTACATAGCAGTGGAAAAATAATACAAAACACAACTGAAAGTAATACACGGATACAGAGCTTTCCGTGCATCGTTCCAGTTGTAAATCAGGATCCTGTGAATATAAATCTGCAAAACCAAAACTACTAGCTGCCCGTATCAAAATAAGGGCACCCAGAGTTTAGGTTAAAACAATAATCTCCAGGTCAGTCATGTGACTGGTGTGAGAACTAAAATAGTTATTAATCTTTATTTTAAAGTTCGGCAAATCAAGGGACCACGTCGTATAACACGGAACGGGTTTCGTCCTAAGAATACCAGTGCATAAAACAACAGCGCAATGCTAAATAAAGTAATAATGAAGCTATTATAAGACCCAGGTCCCATCACACAATGCAACACAAGCCGGAGGATTGGGTTTTACCTTATAATAGCCAAAGAATGCTTGATACGCTAAATTTCATGTTTTATCATTACTATAAGTGTATAGTGTCAAAACAATTTCAATCATAAATATCAATCATAGACAGCATGGGTACCATATATCATGTCGCCATACTAGGCTGTACAATCAAAACCGCAAAGTCATGTTTTGGAAGTTGGATTTCCATCTGTGAACCAAGTCAAGGGATCGTCCTTACCGAATTCGAGACGCTCTAGCCCATGTCTCAGGAACAGAACGCACCGTCCCTTGGATAGTTAGGGCCAGTCCACCGATGTGGATTAAAATGCCTGAACACTGCGTTTCCCCACCCTATGGGGTGTCAATGAGCCAAATGACTCCATCGGCTCCACACAGTCACTGATATATCCGAGGTGTCTCGCAATCCAACAACCACATAAGTCAAACTCGTCAGGGCATGTAAAACCACCGACGCCACTTCTAGCTAGAAGGAAACGCATGCCCTCCCTGATGTCCTCTCCCGTTTCTGGTTCTCAACCGGGGTGTTAGGCTCGCGTATTAACGTTATACACAAAGCTATGCCACACAGGCGGTGCTTTGATCATCAACCACAAGACTTTGCTTTTCAACAGAAGCCTTGATCAATTTGCCACTTAGGCATGCCACACAGGCAATTCACTCCATGCGATTGATATCCATCAATATATAACCCCTGAGCTCGTACGTCTCAGAGAAGGGCGTTAAGCAAGAGAATAAATTCTCTACCGCCAAAAAAATATATATTTAATAGAAATCAATCACACAGAATAAAATCCAATGTCAAGCACACAATCCATTTACAAGTCCGTTTTGGGTCTGAACGAAACCAGAGGCACCTTGTACCTCGCATATCCATCGATCTCCAAGTACGTCTGGACGATCACTAACTGATTCCCTCCTCTTGGGTGTACAGCCCAATCAAGATCATCAGTAATCACCCAAACGATGTGAAGTCCTCCGGTCTTCAACCACCGTCTTTATCCTCGACACCACGTCGAATCAGTTACTCAGAATGGGATAAACCCGGTCTTTCTGAATAACTCGCGTATATAATAAACAAGTGTTACAGAAACACAACATACGCCTCATTCCAATTAAGAATATTCTTTTATTCAAATATTCTTACACTTTGGGAAAGGTTCCCATTAATTTTATCAAAGATAAATTCTTTAAATTTATTCTTTAATCTTCTTTTGAATATCAATTTAAAACCAAATTATGGTTAATCCAAACTAGTCGGGATTATCGAACCTTACCGAAGTAATCATTTGTTTTAAATTTCCCAATCCCAACCTATTCATCCCATGAAGTAAAACTGGTAATACTTCATATCTAACAACACAGTGTTATCGGTAAATTCAATTACCATTTCACGTTCAAATCTAATTAAAGATTTAACTATCGCCTGGAGCAAAACTGGTGATACTCCATTCTCGACCATTTCAGTCTAATTAAAGATTCATTAAAACTCCACTTTGTTTTAATCTTCCCAAAAATCAATATCAATGATGATTTAACTTGGGAAATTACATCATGTCTTTAACTAGGTTAAAGAACCAATGTCATTTAAAACACGGTTCACTATAATCTCAAAATCACATTCCATTAATTATTGGGTTAAAGAACGAGTGTTACTTAAAACACCGTTCACGATAAACCCTAAAATCAATTCAAATTCAATTCCAATTAAATACCATTTAATTGGTATACTTCATTAAATCTAAATAAAAAGATTTAATCTTTTTCTCAATTGGGTTTAAGAACAATGTTAATGAAGACACCATTCACGACAAACCCAAATCCCATTTGATATTAAATACAAGGCTCTGAATAGAAAATATATCGGCTTATATTCAATATCAAACTCTACGACCAACAAATATCGTATTGGAAATAACGATATAAATATATCTTTCAAATTTCCATAACAATATCTGTATAATCAGGAAATCCAACATCGAAATATTCCAAAGATAATTTCGATTCAAATCCATTCCAATTCAATTATTGGAAATCCTGGTTACTTTTAAAACCCTTTTAAATCCACTTTATTTATTTCAAAAATAAATGGATTTTAATTCTAGTTCAAAACTAGTTCATTTCGATAAAAATCTATTTTTATCTTTTCAAATATGGGGATTTTCATCCCAATTCTTCACAAATCATTTCTTATGATTTTACACAAATTATTACTATTTTTAATAATTTTATCAAGGCCCGTACAGTCGATTTCCATTAACGGCCATCGAACTGCACTTACAACGACCTTTTCCAAATTTGATTTGGACATAATTCCAAATCCAACCGTTAGATTTCAAATCTCTAATATTCGTTAGAAAGATCTTTTCGATACGAACCCAACGGTTCCGGTTTTAGGAGAATCCGACGGTCGGATCTCCCGTAATTCCCATTCGAAGTCAATGGTCGAAATTCGCGAACTGCCGCGGCGCGGCGCGTTCTATTCAGGCCATTCTATATATATAATATATATGTTATATATATTTCATCGATTTCCTTTTAAAACGTATTTTATAAATCATTTTAAATTCGTTTGCAAAATGATTTCAACTTCATATTCAATTTCTAGTCAAAATTGAATATTCCATATCGTTAATATACAAATGGTAATATTTTCAAAACGTAATATTTTGAAATCACTTCCTTTTCTATATTCATTATAAAAACGAATATAATTGATATAAATATCGTTCACGTCAAAATGGCGCATATTTAACCAACACGGCTTTATATATTTCAGTAACTTCGTTATTCTATTCAACAAATGAATATTTTCTTCAACACATGAATATATCTTTTTATTCAACACACGAATATATATTTTTATTCAATACATGAATATTTATTTTTCTATTCAACACATGAATTTATATTTCTATTCAACACATGAATATTTATTCTATTCAACACATAAATTTTCTATTTCTATTCAACACATGAATATTTATTCTATTCAACACATGAATTTTCTATTTCTATTCAACACATGAATATTTATTCTATTCAACACATGAATTTATATTTCTATTCAACACATGAATTTTTATTCTATTCAACACATGAATTTATATTTCATTATAATATTTCTTATATTCCAAATTGGAATGAGGCCCAATCATTTACCATATAACGTTAATTATATGGATTCCATACAACACATGTATATAATAGCAACGATAAATAATCAACCATCATCCAGAGTGTAGCACACAACTGCATAAGCATTAAATATAAATAATTAACGCTTACACAGTCTGTCAACCCATCGATTGACATACAACTAAACCATCGGGATTAGTGTACGTCAATATCATCACAACACCCGTGTGGGGTTTCAATCAATCAAACACATATTTTTATTCGTGCAGTTGGGCAGTGTGTAAACTTTATCGTACCAATCAATATCAGTCAAATCGGTGTACATAAACAAATCGTTCGATTTGTAAATGAATGTTTATTTTATTTCAACACATGAATATATATTTTATTTCAACACATGAATATATATTTTATTTCAACACCTAAAATTATTTTATTTCAACACATGAAATTATTTTACTTTCAACACATGATTATATACTTTTCACATCACAATCAACAGTCAAATTTCATAACACAAACAATCACACAAGTCGTCCATGGTCTGTGGACAACGGGTGTCGGGTGTTGCTAAGCACCATCTACATCCTGGTATATATTTCAACTAGAAAATAAATTAAAAGTGAGGAGTTCTCACCTACTAGCTAAACCAATTCACCGACTCTTCATATGTAGGAAATCTTCATCGTGTCTCGCCTTTTGTCACTTTCGTCGCCCGTATTCACTACATATATAAAAAGATCGAATTTTTATCTTCACTCCCTATATATGAAAATCGAATTTTTATTTCACTTCTTATATAAAAGATCATATTTTTATTACTCTATCTAAATAAAAATCATATTTTTATTATCTACATTATATAAAAATCATATTTTTGATTCAATACATATATAAAAATCACATTTTTATTATCTCTACTGTATAAAAATCATAATTTTATTCTTCTTTATATAAATTAATAATCTTGCCTTTCATGTCATAAAAATATAATCTTTTCATATTTACAGATCGTATCTTCCCGTTAATAAAAATCTAATCTTTACTTCATTAAAAATCGTATCTTTTCTCATAGAAAAATCGTATCTTTACTCCTAGAAAAATCAAATCTTTACACATACAAAAATCTAATCTTTCTTTAATTAAAAATCTAATTTTTTTATCTTTAAAAAAACTATAAAATTGAAAAAGAAAATTAAACAGTAAATAAAAGAAAACTCACATTGTTTAATCGAGGAAGGGAGTTTTATTGTGCTGGAGGAGTGATGGTCGGAGGCACGACGGTTTTCACGTCGGAGGGGGAGAGGGAAGTGGGCGCCAGATTGCTGCAGGCCGGGGCGAGGCCGGAGGTGGCAGGCGACGACGATGGCTGTCGTGGGGGAGGGGCGACGGGAACTGGCGGGCTCGGAGTTGATTTGGTTTTTTTTTCTTTTATTTTAAACGATAGTTGACTTATGAAGGAGATAAGGGCTTTGGCCCCTTATAAGAATATATATATTTAATTTATTTTAAATCCAAAAAGTAATTTTTTTTATTTCAACCTCCAAACGAAACCCACCGACTGTCGTTCATAACTAATTACCCCCATTCCGAACACAATGGGATACGTTTTGTAACCCAATTCTATCGTTTTGATCAATTTTCGCTGAAATTAAAATATAAATATATATACTCAATTTTAAACGTACCTTTCAATTTACCGGGGCCACATACTGACTCGATAAATTCCAGAAAAATATTTTCTAGCTTCGTATTGACGATACGGTCCTAACAAAACTAATTTCATCGAATTCTGAGACCGTTTGAAAAATAGCCATTTTCCAGTCGATTAAAATCAATTGAAACTGGTCAAACGCGTTTAACTTCGCCACGCTCACATATTGATTCGGAAAATTACGAATTTTGGAACCTAGCAATAAGTTGACATCCCGGATCCAAAAAAAGTGGTTTCGTCGAAAACCGAGGTCGTTTGCAAAATTTCCATTTTTAAGGGCCAGAATTCTATAGCGACTATTCTGAATTTTCAACTTGATGTAACTTTTGATTCCCGCTATGAAATTTTTATTTCTCGGATTCGTTGGAAAGATATTCTCAATTAGATTCAAATATTTTTGGTTTCGCCAAAATCCGGTTTATTTTGAATCATGTACATTCATTTGAAATTTGAAATCGAATTATCGAACTACCGCGCCATTTTCAACTCCCTTTATAATTAAAATAAAATATTTATATTCTAACGACGATTCAAATAAATATATACGTTCCAATTCTATTCAAAATAAATTTCTCGTCGCTATTATTTAAAATAATTCATTTTAAATATTCAAAATTCGCTAAAATTGCCAAAATTAAAATTTTAAATTGGCTCGGATTTCCGGGTTATTACAATCTCCCCCACTTAAAACTTTTCGTCCCCGAAAAGGAACGAAGCCGAAAGTTGTTTAACTAATCAACTCAACTTTCATCATTTGCTTTACGGCTTAAGTTCTTCAACTTTTCAGTTTCTAAGAACTTTTCAAAAATTTTAAAAATTTGGCTAACACCCTAGATTTTCGAAAAATTTCGCCATAACCTTCCCTGCACCGGGAGCTTCGGGATATTTCAAATAGCCTCCCATGGCCCTCATCAATCCAAAAAGAAAAAGAAACAGCCAAGCGGCTAGCCAATCGACTCATAAAATCACCAAAACCCAAAGAAATACAATAAACATGTACCTATTTGTCTGGCAAACAATTTTATTCTTGCTCTCTAGCCTCCTTGCTATGACCTGTTCAATGTAAGTTCATGTATATGTATGCAAATGCGACAAATTTTCAATACAATTCACTATTTGGTCCAATTTGGCTAACAGTTCAACATTTTAATTAATCAAACAACACAACCAGCAATCAATTAGTTGATTATCATTTCAAATTCATAACTTTGATATATAGTCAAAAATCACGTTTTTGGTGCCAAGTCACAACAATATATTCTATCTAGTTTTGGTTCTCACACCAGTCAATTGGAAATATATAAATATAACACCTTCGAAACTCGAGCATAAATACTGGTAATGTGATCACAATTACCAGTATCATCCCCGGGCGACTGGAGTGTGATTCTATATCTATCCAGTATATTAAAACTTCAAATACACGCGGATCAAACATATACACAAAATCTCTATATACTTGATTATCCAAATTCAATATGAAATAATACTCAAATACGAATAACTGATTTAAATTTTCAAAACAAAACTTGTTTTCATTTTAAAAAACACACTCTTCACACTCGTTCTAGGATACTGCTGATCCAATCTCTAACGAGTCATTCTCATTGGATATTACTAATCCAATCTCTGATGAATTCTTTCGTTTGGTTCTAACGTTCCTTGTTCTCGAGCTTTGTAAACCAAAGCTATGATACCAAGCTGAGACGACCCGAAATCTCCATTACGAGAAATCAGGGATTGTGTTAAGGACAAGACAAATCAGAACGCAAACAGAAGAACATTCCATTGTTTATTACAACAATTACATCAGAATACAAGAATATACAGAGTATGAATGAACATTACACAGAAAACATCAGAGATTACAATAAATTACATAGCAGCGGAAAAAAAATAAAAAACACAGCTGAAAGTAATACACGGATACATAGCTTTCCGAGCATCGTTCCAGTTGTAAATCAGGATCCTGTGAATATAAATCTGCAAAACCAAAACTACTAGTTTCCCGTGTCAAAATAAGGGCACCCAGAGTTTTGGTTAAAACAATAAACTCCAGGTCAGTCATGTGACTGGTGTGAGAACCAAAACAGTTATTAATCTTTATTTTAAAGTTCGGTAAATCAAGGGACCACGCCGTATAACACGGCACGGATTTCCTCCCAAGAATACCAGTGCATAAAACAACAGCGCAATGCTAAATATAGAAATAATGAAGCTATTATAAGACCCAGGTCCCATCACACAATACAACACAAGCCGGAGGATAAGGTTTTACCTTATAATAGCCAAAGAATGCTTGATACGCTAAATTTCATGTTTTATCATTACTATAAGTGTATAGTGTCAAAACAATTTCAATCATCAATATCAATCATAGACGGCATGGGTACCATATATCATGTCGACATACTAGGCTCTACAATCAAAACCACAAAGTCACGTATTGGAAGTTGGATTTCCATCTGTGAACCAAGGCAAGGGATCGTCCTTACCGAATTCGAGACGCTCTAGCCCATGTATCAGGAACAGAACGCATCGTCCCTTGGATCGTTAGGGCCGGTCCACCGATGTGGATTAAAATGCCTGAACACTGCGTTTCCCCACCCTATGGGGTGTCAATGAGCCAAATGACTCCATCGGCTCCACACAGTCACCGATATATCCAAGGCGCCTCGCAATCCAACAACCACATAAGTCAAACTCGTCAGGGCATGTAAAACCACCAACGCCACTTCTAGCTAGAAGGAAACACATGCCCTCCCTGATGTCCTCTCCCGTTTCTGGTTCACAACCGGGGTGTGAGGCTTGCGAATTAACGTTATACACAAAGCTATGCCACATAGTTGGTGCTTTGATTATCAACAACAAGACTTTGCTTTTCAACAGAAGCCTTGATAAATTTGCCACTTAGGCACTCCACACAGGCAATTCACTCCATGCGATTGATATCCATCAATATAAAACCCCTAAGCTCATACGTCTCAGAGAAGAGCGTTAAGCAAGAGAATAAATTCTCCGCCGCCAAACAGATATATATTTAATAGAAATCAATCACACAAAATAAAATCCAATTTCAGACACACAGTCCATTTACAAGTCCGTTCTGGGTCTGAACGAAACCGGAGGCACCTTGTACCTCGCATATCCATCGATCTCCAAGTACGTCTGGACGATCACCAACTGATTCCCTCCTCTTCGGTGTACAGCCCAATCAAGATCATCAGTAATCACCCAAACGATGTGAAAACCTCCGGTCTTCAACCATCGTCTTCATCCTTGACACCACGTCGAATCAGTTATTCAGAATGGGATAAACCCGGTCTTTCTGAATAACTCACGTATATAATGAACAAGTGTAACACAAACACAACATACGCCTCATTCCAATTCAGAATATTCTTTTATTCAAATATTCTTACACTTTGGGAAAGGTTCCCATTAATTTTATCAAAGATAAATTCTTTAAATTTATTCTTTAATCTTCTTTTGAATATCAATTTAAAGCCAAATTATGGTTTATCCAAACTAGTCGGGATTATCGAACCTTACCGAAGTAATCATTTGTTTTAAATTTCCCAATCCCAACCTATTCATCCCATGAAGTAAAACTGGCAATACTTCATATCTAACACCACGGTGTTATCGGTAAATTCAATTACCATTTCACGTTCAAATCTAATTAAAGATTTAACTATCGCCTAGAGCAAAACTGGTGATACTCCATTCTCGACCATTTCAATCTAATTAAAGATTCATTAAAACTCCACTTGGTTTTAATCTTCCCAAAAATCAATATCAGTGACTATTTAACTTGGGAAATCACATCCTGTCTTTAACTGGGTTAAAGAACCAATGTCATTTAAAACACGGTTCATTATAAACCCAAAATCACATTCCATTAATTATCGGGTTAAAGAACGAGTGTTATTTAAAACACCATTCACGATAAACCCAAAAAACAATTCAAATTCAAATCCAGTTAAATACAATTTAATTGGTACACTTCATTAAATCTAAATAAAAAGATTTAATCTTTTTCTCAACTGGGTTTAAGAACAGTGTTAATGAAGACACCATTTACGACAAACCCAAATCCCATTTGATATTAAATACAAGGCTCTGAATAAAAAATATATCGGCTTATATTCAATATCAAACTCTACGACCAACAAATATCGTATTGGAAATAACGATATAAATATATCCTTCAAATTTTCATAACAATATCTGTATAATCATGAAATCCAACATCGAAATATTCCAACGATAATTTCGATTCAAATCCATTCCAATTCAATTATTGGAAATCCTGGTTACTTTTAAAACCCTTTTAAATCCACTTTATTTCAAAAATAAATGGATTTTAATTCTAGTTCAAAACTAGTTCATTTCGATAAAAATCTATTTTTATCTTTTCAAATATGGGGTTTTTATCCCAATTCTTCACAAATCATTTCTTATGATTTTACACAAATTATTACTATTTTTAATAATTTTATCAAGGCCCGTACAGTCGATTTCCATCAACGGCCATCGAACTGCACTTACAACGACCTTTTCCAAATTTGATTTGGACATAATTCCAAATCCAACCGTTAGATTTCAAATCTCTAATATTCTTTAGAAAGCTCTTTTCGTTATGAACCCAACGGTTCTAGTTTTAGGAGAATCCGACGGTCGGATCTCCCGTAATTCCCATTCGAAGTCAATGGTCGAAATTCGCAAACTAGCGGCACGTTCTATCTAGGCCATTCTATATATATAATATATATTATATATATTTCGTCGATTTCCTTTTAAAACATTTTTTATAAATTGTTTTAAATTCGTTTTCAAAATGATTTCAACTTCATATTCAATTTCTTGTCAAAATTGAATATTCCATATCATTAATATACAAATGGTAATATTTTCAAAACGTTATATTTTGAAATCACTTTCTTTTCTATATTCATTATAAAAACGAATATAATCGATATAAATATCGTTCACGTCAAAATGGCGCATATCTAACCGACACGGCTTTATATATTTCAATAACTTCGTTATTCTATTCGACAAATGAATATTTTCTTCAACACATGAATATATATTTTTATTCAACACATGAATATATATTTTTATTCAATACATGAATATTTATTTTTCTATTCAACACATTAATTTATATTTCTATTCAACACATGAATATTTATTCTATTCAACACATAAATTTTCTATTTCTATTCAACACATGAATATTTATTCTATTCAACGCGTGAATTTTCTATTTCTATTCAACACATGAATATTTATTCTATTCAACACATGAATTTATATTTATATTTAACACATGAATTTTTATTCTATTCAACACATGAATTTATATTTTATTATAATATTCCTTATAATCCAAATTGGAATGAGGCCCAATCAATTACCATATAACGTTAATTATACAGATTCCATACAACACATGTATATAATAGCAACGATAAATAATCAACCTTCATCCAGAGTGCACCACACAACTGCATAAGCATTAAATATAAATAATTAACGCTTACGCAGTCTGTCAACCCATCGATTGACATACAACTAAACAATTGGGATTAGTGTACGTCAATATCATCCCAACACCCATGTAGGGTTTCAATCAATCAAACACATATTTTTGTTTGTGTAGTTGGGCGATGTGTAAAATTTATCGTCCCAATCAATATTAGTCAAATCGGTGTACATAAACAAATCGTTCGATTTGTAAATGAATGTTTATTTTATTTCAACACATGAATATATATTTTATTTCAACACATGAATATATATTTTATTTCAACACCTTAAATTATTTTATTTCAACACATGAAATTATTTTACTTTCAACACATGAATATATACTTTTCACATCACAATCAACAATCAAATTTCACAACACAAACAATCACACAAGTCGTCCATGGTCTGTGGACAACGAGTGTCGGGTGCTGCTAAGAACCATCTGCATCCTAGTATATATTTCAACTAGAAAATAAATTAAAAGTGAGGAGTTCTCACCTACTAGCTATACCACTTCACCGACTCTTCATATGTAGGAAATCTTCATCGTGTCTCGCCTTTTGTCACTTTCGTCGCCCGTATTCACTACATATATAAAAAGATCGAATTTTTATCTTCACTCCCTATTTATGAAAATCGAATTTTTATTTCACTTCTTATATAAAAGATCATATTTTTATTACTCTACCTAAATAAAAATCATATTTTTATTATCTACATTATATAAAAATCATATTTTTGATTTTTATTTCTCTACTATATAAAAATCATATTTTTATTCTTCTTTATATAAATCAAAAATCTCGCCTTTCATATCATAAAAATATAATCTTTTCATATTAACAAATCATATCTTCCCGTTAATAAAAATCTAATCTTTACTTCATTAAAAATCATATCTTTTCTCATAGAAAAATCGTATCTTTACTCCTAGAAAAATCAAAACTTTACACATACAAAAATCTAATCTTTCTTTAATTAAAAATATAATCTTTTTCTTTTTTATCTTCATAAAATCTATAAAATTGAAAAAGAAAATTAAACAATAAATAAAAGAAAACTCACATTGTTTAATCGAGGAAGGGGGTTTTGCTGTGCTGGAGGAGTGATGGTCGGAGGTCGACCGTCGAAGGGGGGAGAAAGCATGGGGCGGAGGAACGGCGGGTTATCACGTCGGAGGGGGAGAGGGAAGTGGGCGTCGGATTGCTGCAGACCGGGGCGAGGCCAGAGGTGCCAGGCGACGGTGATGGCGGTCGTGGGGGAGGGGCGACGGGAACTGACGGGCTCGGGGTTGATTTGGGTTTTTTTCTTTTATTTTAAACGATAGTTGACTTATGAAGGAGATAAGGGCTTTGGCCCCTTATAATAATATATATATATATTTATTTTATTTTATATCCAAAAAGTAATTTTTTTATTTCAACCTCCAAACGAAACCCACCAACTGTCGTTCATAACTAATTACCCTCATTCCGAACACAGTGGGATACGTTTCGTAACCCAATTCTATCGTTTCGATCAGTTTTCGCTGAAATTAAAATATAAATCTATATATTCAATTTTAAACGTACCTTTCAATTTACCGGGGCAACATACTGACTCAATAAATTCCAGAAAAATATTTTATAGCTTTGTATTGATGATACGGTCCTAACAAAGCTAATTTCATCGAATTCTGAGACCTTTTGAAAAATGGCCATTTTCCAGTCGATTAAAATCAACTAAAACTGTTCAAACCCGTTTAACTTCGCCACGCTCACATATTGATTCAGAAAATTACGAATTTTGGAATCTAGCAATAACTTGACATCCCGGATCCAACAAAAGTGGTTTCATCAAAAACCGAGGTCGTTTGCAAAATTTCCATTTTTAAGGGCCAGAATTCCATAGCGACTATTCTGAATTTTCAACTGGACGTAACTTTTGATTCCCGTTATGAAATTTTTATTTCTCGGATTTGTTGGAAAGATATTCTCAATTAGATTCAAATATTTTTGGTTTCGCCAAAATCCGGTTTATTTTGAATCATGTACATTCATTTGAAATTTGAAATTTGAAATCGAATTATCGAACTACCGCACCATTTTCAACTCCCTTTATAATTAAAATAAAATATTTATATTCTAACGACGATTCAAATAAATGTATATGTTCCAATTCTATTCAAAATAAATTTCTCGTCGCTATTATTTAAAATAATTCATTTTAAATATTCAAAATTCGCTAAAATTGCCAAAATACAAATTTTAAATTGGCTCGGATTTCCGGGTTATTACAAATATAGTACAATGCTTTTGCATCTTGCTTGGCTGTTTCGATTGGTCTCGGATCAGGATTTGGTGCTCCTGTTTCTACATGTTGCCATAGGCCATGAGATTTCAACATCGTCTGCATCTTGATGCTCCCGAACTTGTAATTTTCACCCTTGATGTAATAACCCGGAAATCTGAGCCAACTAAAAATTTTTATTTTGGCAATTTTGATGAATTTTGAATATTTAAAATGAATTATTTTAAAAAATAACGATGAAAACTTTTTTTTGAATAGAATTGGAATGTATATATTTATTCGAATCATCGTTAGAATATATATATTTATTTCTATTTATAAAAGGAATTGAAAATGGCGCGATTGTTCGAAATTTTGATTTCAAAGTTCAAATGAATGTACGGGATTCAAAATAAATCGAATTTTAGCGAAACCAAAAATATTAAAATCTAATTGAGAATATCTTTCCAACGTATCCGAAAAATTGAAATTTCATAGCGGGAATAAAATGTTATGCCCCGTTGAAAATTCAGAATAGTCGCTTTGGAATTCTGGCCCTTAAAAATGGAAATTTTGCAAACGACCTCGGTTTTCGACAAAACCACTTTTGTTGGATCCGTGATGTCAAGTTGTTGCTAGGTTTCAAAATTCGTTATATTTCGAATCAATATGTGAGCATGGCGAAGGAATACGTGTTTTAACAATTTCAGTCAATTTCGATCGACCAGAAAATGGCCATTTTTCAAACTGTCTCAGAATTTGACGAAATTAGTTTTGTTAGGACCGTATCGTCAATATGAAGCTAGAAATAATTTTTCTGGAATTTTTAGGGTTCGTATGTGACCCCAGTAAAATGAAATGCGCGTTCAAATTCAATATATAGATTTATATTTTGATTTTGACAGAAACCGATCGAAACAATCAAACTGGCTTGCGATACATATCACAATGTGTTCGGAATAGGGGTAATTAGCTATGGACGATAGTCGGTGGGTTCGATTTCGAGATCGAAATTTAAAGTTACTTTTTGGATAAATTAAATAAAAAAAACTTTTCCCTTTAACCCCTTTCCTCCCCCCCCCTCTCTTTGACTCAGATCAAATTTAAAAAGAAAGAAAAAAAAAGTTCGTGATCCCTAATCGATCGAGCGCCCCCCCTCCGTCTCAACGCCGACGGCGATCCACCACCCGCCATCTCCAGCAACGTTCCCCTCCCCCTCTCTCGCCTCGCCCACTCTTCTCCCCTCTTTCCCCCAATTGAAGACCGCAACCCCTTACCCCGCCCAAACCGAGCCCCGCCAGTCCACACAGCCGCGGCCGCCCCTTCTCTGACCGTTAACGCCACCCCGGGCCACCCCATTCCTATCAGCAGTCCCCCTCCTCCAGCGTGAAGATCGTGCCTCCCCTAATCCTCCTCCTTACGAAAATTGTAAGTTTATTTTGTTTTATTTTAACATAGATTTCATTTTCAGTTTAATTAAGTGAATAGCGTATAAAAAAAATTGGATTTTTCCTTATGTAAATAGCGATAAAAAATTATGATTTTTTTATTAAAAGTTAGAATCTTATTCACAAAAAGATTAGATTTTTAAAGTAAAAAATATTATATTTTTTATATGATAAAGATTCGATTTTTAATTAGCTAAAGGTACGATTTTTATAATTATAAAGGCGAGATCTTTATTATAGTAAAGGCGAGATTTTGATTATGAAGGTGAGATTTTTATCTAATATAAAGAAAGTTTAGATTTTTATCATGAAGAAAGATGAGATTTTTATATATATAATAGCGATGTAAAGGTATGATTTTTATTTATACCATAGCATAATAAAAATATGATTTTTATTATGAAAAGAGCGATATAAAAATATAATTTTTATACATGAAGTGATATTATAAAAATATAATTTTTATATTATAGAGATTATAAAAATATGGTTTTTATATAATAGAGATTATAAAAATATGATTTTTATATAATAGTGATTATAAAAATATGATTTTTATATAGTAGAGATTATAAAAATATGATTTTTATTATGAAAAGAGCGATATAAAAATATAATTTTTATACATGAAGTGATATTATAAAAATATGGTTTTTATGTAATAGAGATTATAAAAATATGATTTTTATATAATAGAGATTATAAAAATATGATTTTTATATAGTAGAGATTATTAAAATATGATTTTTATAAGACAAAGAATATAAAAATACGATTTTGATATATGTTGTAGCGAAATAAAAATTCGATTTTTATATGTGTAGCAGATTGAAAATATAATTTTTATACAATATAGAATATAAAAATATAATTTTTATATATGTATTAGAATAAAAATATAATCTTTATAATGAAAACATCGCGTTAAAGATGCTATTTTTATCATCTTGAAAACGAAGTAAAAGTATGTGATTTTTATATGTGTAGTCAATACGGAAAACGAAAGTGGCAAAAGGCGAGCATGGCGAAGATTTCCTAGATAGGAAGAGTCACGGCGTTTGGGTTAGCTTCTCGGTGAGAACTCCTCACTTTTCTTTTGATTTCTAGTTGGAATATATACTAGGATGCAGACGGTGCTTAGTAGCACCCGACACCCGTCGTCCATGGACCATAGATGACTTGTTTGTTTGATTGTTGTGTTGTGAAATTTGATTGTGTGATGTGGAATGAAATAAAATATTTTATAGTGGAAAATATTTTATAGTTAAAAATATGATTTTTAACGTGTATATAAAATAAATAGTAATAAACAAATCGGACGATTTGTTTATATACACTGATTTGACTGATATTGATTGGGACGATAAATTTTACACATCGCCCAACTACACAAATAAAAATTTGTGTTTTTTGATTTGAAACCCCACACGGGTATTGGGTTGATGTTTGACATACACTAATCCTGATTGTTTAGTTGTATGTCAATCGATGGGATGACAGACTCTATAAGCGTTAATTATTAATATTTAATGCTTATGCAGTTGTGTGGTGCACTCTGATGGTTGACGATTTTTCGTTGCTATTATATACATGTGTTGTAGGGAATCCATATAATTAACAATATATGTTAATTGATTGGGCCTCATTCCAATTTGGACAATAAAAGAAAATTCATGTGTTGAATAAAATAAATATTCATGTGTTGAATAGAATAAAATATAAATTCATGTGTTGAATAAAATAAATATTCATGTGTTGAATAGAAATATAATATTCATGTGTTGAATAGAAATATAATATTCATGTGTTGAATAGAAAAATATAATATTCATGTGTTGAATACAAATATAAATTCATGTGTTGAATAGAAAAATAACTATTCATGTGTTGAATAAAAATATATATTCATGTGTTGAATAAAAACATATATTCATGTGTTGAAGAAAATATTCATTTGTTGAATTGAATAACGAAGTTATTGAAATATATAAAGCCGTGTTGGTTAGATATGCGCCATTTTGACGTGAACGATATTTATATCGATTTTATTCATTTTTATAATGAATATGGAAAAGTAATTGATTTCAAAATATAACGTTTTGAAAATACTATCATTTATATATCGATGATGTGGAATATTCAATTTTGATTCGAAATTGAATATGAAGTTGAAATCGTTTTGAAAACGAATTTAAAATGATTTATAAAATACGTTTTGAAAGGAAATCGATGAAATATATAATATATATATTAAATGGCCTGAATAGAACACGCCGCGCTGCGGCAGTTCGCGAATTTCAACCATTCACTTCGTATAGACGTTATGGGAGATCCGACCGTCGGATTCTACTAAAACCAGAACCGTTGGGTTCGTATCGAAAAGAGCTTTCTAACGAAAATTAGAGATTTGAAATCTAATGGTTGGATTTGGAATTATGTCCAAATAAAGTTTGGAAAAGGTCGTTGTAAGTGCAGTTCGATGGCCGTTGATGGAAATCGACTGTACAGGCCTTGATAAAATTATTAAAAATATCAATAATTAGTGTAAAATCATAAGAAATGATTTGTGAAGAATTGGGATGAAAATTTCCATATTTGAAAAGACCAAAATAGATTTTTATCGAAATGAACTAGTTTTGAACTAGAATTATAATTCCATTTATTTTTAAAATAAATAAATTGGATTTGAAATGGTTTTGAAAATAACCAGAATTTCCAATAATTGAATTGGAATGGATTTGAATCGAAATTGTCTTTGTAATATTTCGACGTTGGGTTTCGTGATTATATAGATATTATTAGGGAAATTTGAAAGATATATTTATATCGTTATTTCCAATACGATATTTGTTGGTCGTAGGATTTAATATTGAATATAAGCCGATATATTTTCATTTCAGAGCCTTGTATTTAATATCAAATGGAATTTGGGTTTGTCGTGAAAGGTGTCTTCGTTAACACTGTTCTTAAAACCAATTGAGAAAAAGATTAAATCTTTTTATTTAGATTTAATGAAGGATACCAATTAAATGATATTTAATTGGAATTGAATTATAATGTGATTTTGGGTTTATAGTTAACCGTGTTTTAAATAACATTGGGTCTTTAACCCAGTTAAAGACAGGATGTGATTTCCCAAGTTAAATAATCATTAATATTGATTTTTGGGAAGATTAAAACCAAGTAGATTTTTAATGAATCTTTAATTAGATTGAAATAATCGAGAATGGAGTATCACCAGTTTTTCTCCAGGTGATAGTTAGATCTTTAATTAGATTTGAGCATGAAATGGTAATTGAATTTACCGATGAAACCATGGTGTTAGATATGAAGTATGACCAGTTTTACTTCATGGGATGAATAGGTTGGGATTGGGAAATAAAATAAGTGATTATTTCGGTGTGGTTCGCTAATCCCGACTAATTTGAATTGATATTCAAAGGAAGATTAAATAATTTATCTTTGATAAAATTAATGGGAACCTTTCCCAAAGTATAGGAATATTTGAATAAAAGAATATTCTTAATTGGAATGAGGCGTATGTTGTGTTTGTGTAACACTTGTTTATTATATACGCAAGTTATTCAGAAAGACAGGGTTTCACCCATTCTGAATAACTGATTCGACGATGTGTCGAGGATGAAGACGGTGGTCGAAGATCGGAGGCCCTCACATCGTTTGGGTGATTACTGATGATCTTGATTGGGCTGTACACCCAAGAGGAGGGAATCAGTTGGTGATCATCCAGGCGTACTTGGAGATCGATGGATATGCGAGGTACAAGGTGCCTCTGGTTTCGTTCAGACCCAGAACGAACTTGTAAATGGACTGTGTGTCTGACATTGGATTTTATTCTGTGTGATTGATTTCTATTAAATATATATTTGTTTGGCGGCAGAGAATTTATTCCCTTGCTTAACGCCCTTCTCTTAGACGTACAAGCTCAGAGGTTATATATTGATGGATATCAAACGCATGGAGTGAATTGCTTGTGTGGCATGCCTAAGTGGTAATATGATCAAGGCTTCTGTTGGAAAGCAGAGTCTTGTGGTTGATGATCAAAGCACGGCCTGTGTGGCATAGCTTTGTGTAACGTTGATTCGCGAGCCTCACACCCTGGTTGTGAACCAGAAACGGAAGAGGACCTCAGGGAGGGCATGCGTTTCCTTCTAGCTAGGGTGGTGTCATTGACCTACCAGCCCTGACATTTATATTATTTTCACCTATGTGGTTGTTACTGTTACGAGGCGCCTCAGATATATCGGTGACTGTGTGGAGCCGATGGAGTCATTTGGCTCATTGACGCCCTAAAGGGCGGGGAAATGCAGTGTTCAGGCATTTTAATCCACATCGGTGGACCGACCCTAACGATCCAAGGGTCACTCGAGCTCTGATCCTGAGACACGGGCTAGAGCATGTCAAATCGGTAGAGGACTATCTTTTGCCTCGGTTCACAGATGGAAGCCCAACTTCCAATACGTGACATTTGCGGTTTTGATTGTAGAGCCTAGTATGGAGACATGATATATGGTACCCATGTCGTCTTAGATTGATACATTTATATTTGAAGTTGTTTTATACACTATGCACTTAAAATAGTATCAAATGATTTGTTTTTAACGTACCAAGCATGTTTGGTTATTATAAGGGAAAACCCTATCCTCCGGCTTGTGTGGCATTGTGTGATGGGACCTGGGTCTTATAATAGCTTCATTTTTCCAAAAAGCATTGCGCTATTTTGTTATACGCACTGGTATTCTTGGGAGGAAACCCGTTCCGTGTTATACGGCGCGGTCCCTTGATATATCTGATTTAAAGTAAAGTTTTAAATAACTGTTTTAGTTCTCACACCAATCACATGACTGACCTGGAGTTTATTGTTTTTACCTAAACTCTGGGTGCCGTTATTTTGACACGGGCAGCTAGTAGTTTTGGTTTTGTAGATTTATATTCACAGGATCCTGATTTACAGCTGAAGCGATATTCGGAAAGCTTTGTATCTGTGTATTACTTCCAGTTGTGTATTGTATTATTTTTCCGCTACAGTAATTTATTGTAACCTCTGATATTTAGTAAATGTGTAATATTGATTTATACTCTGTATATTCTTTTATTCTGATGGAATTGTTGTAATTAACAATGAAATGTTCTTCTGTTTGCGTTCTGATTTGTCGTGTTCTCAAAACAATCAGGGGTTTCGAACGGTCTTGGTCGGTTTAACGACTGATTCGGATCGAACGAAATTCCCTATCGTTACACTTGAACAGAGGTAAAGTCTGATTGATGATGGTAGTGTTGCTTCCTGCATCGGCCATGGCTCCGATACCACTTGGTAGTGGAGCAAACTGTATGTTTTGGCATGATATATGGTTTGACCAGCTTCCATTATCCTCTGTGTACTCAACTCTTTACTCTCAAATTAATCACTCTGATGTCTCTATGGCTAGTACCCTTCATAATGGTATATTTGGTCTCTGTCCTGAAGGCTCTTTTGACACTTCTGTTCTAATGAATTTGTTTGCTATCAATGTTGTGCTTTCTGGTATCCATGTAGTTGATTCACCTGATCTCTACACATGGGCACTCTCTCCTTCTAAAGGTTTTTCTGTTGCTTCATGCTATCGGATTTTAAGTTACTCAGGTAGATGTTTTGCTTTTTCTAGATTTGGAAATGCAGAACTGCTCCTAAAATGTTGTTTCTTCAGTGGTGCTTGATTCACAACAAAATCAATACCCATAGAAAATTGTTTCGTTGCAATATTGTTCCTAATCCCAGCCGTGTCTTCTGTAATGAACATGATGAAACCATCCAGCATTTGTTTTTTTATTGCGAGTTCTCTTATCCTATTTGGGTAACAGTTAGTACTCATCTGTTGGGTCAGTCTCCAAATATAACATCATTTTATGACTACTGGCAATATGAACCAATGGAGACGTAGAGGGATATTTTCATTGTGATTTATTGTTGTTGTATCTTGAAGCAACGCAATGATTTTTCTTCTAACAAAAGAAAAGGCAATGTTATGAGTGTTTGTAGGCAAATTGACTACTTGTTTCGTCTTTGGACAGGAACCCAGGTTGTTCCTCTCAATCTTGATTTGCCTCAGCCATCTCCAGTCTAATCAGTGGGAAGTAACTCTGTCAATTCAAGTCATGAATTGATCTGAAGCTGTCTGTTCCTCTTAGTAGCTTGTTTGATATGATGCAGTCTTTGTAAATTATATTATGCTATGGTTTTTTCTGGTATCATTGCCTGTCTTGTTTGTTTGTTTGTTGGTAGCTGTCGTTGAGCAGCTTGAATCACTTACTTTTGGCTACCAGTTGGGCTTGTCAACTGGATATTATCTATATTAATATAATATCATATTAACAGGCTGTGTAGCTCCATGCTACACATCCGTTTGCTCAAAAAAAAATCTGATATTTTAAAAATATAATCATTTAAATATTATAATGATAAGGAGTATTCAATTTTGATTTAAAATTGAAATGAAAGTGGGAATCGTTTTTAAAAAGAATATATAAAATACGTTTTGAGCGAAATATACATTATATAATGGCCAGAATAGAATGCGCCGCGCCACGACTCTTCGCGAATTTCGACCGTTGACTTCGAATTGACATTACGAGAGATCCGGCCATCAGATTCTCCTAAAACCGGAACCGTTGGGTTCGTATCGAAAAGATCTTTCCAATGGATATAAGAGATTTAAATTTGAACGGTTATGGACACAGTTCGGTGGCCGTTATTGGAAACCAACTGAAATGGCGATATTAAAATTATTAAAAATATTAATAATTTATGTAAAATCATAATAAATGATTTGGAAAGAATTAGGATGAAAAATTCCATGTTTGTAAAGATAAAAATACATTTTTATCAAATTGAACTAGTTATTAACTAGAAAGATAATCGAATGATTTTTAAATAAATAAATTGGATATATAAAGGGTTTTAATGTAACCAGAAATTTCCAATCTATGAATTGGATTTGATTTGAAATGGAAATAATCTTCAAAATATTACGATATTGGATTCCGTGATTTTACGGATATTGTTGAGGAATTTGGAAGATACAGATATCCTTATTCCCAATACAATGTTTGTTAGTTTCAGAATTTGAAATTGAATATAAGCCGATATTATTTTCTATTTAGAGCCTTGTATTTAATATAAAATTGGATTTTGGGTTTGTCGTGAATGGTGTCTTCATTAACAGTGTGCTTAAACCAGTTGAGAAAAGAATAAATCTTTTAATTAAGATTTGGAGAAGTTTACCAATTAATTAATATTTAATTGGAATTGAATTGAAATTGTATTTCGGGGCTTATTGTGAACAATGTTTTGAATAATAGTCGTCCTTTAACCCAATTAACAGTGAAGATATGATTAGGAATTTATAAATCTTTTTATCAAGATTTAATGGAAATTTTCCAAAGTAAGGTTTTCTAATTTAATATATTAAATCGGAATTGAATGGAATTCGATTTGGTAATGATCGAAGTGGTCTTCTGTGGAGGAAGACTGTTAATATATATGGAATTTAAAAGGCTTTATCGTTATTCCATTTATATTATTATTCAGATGCGGAAATTGATATCGATTATATATTGATCTGTTTTCGGTGAAGATTCCATAATTAATGGAATGTGATTTTGGGTTTATCGTGAACTGTGTTTTAAATGACATTGGTTCTTTAACCCAGTTAAAGACAGGATTACATGTCTAACATTGTATTTCGAATTGTATTATAGATCTCTGCTAAATATATATCTGTTTGGTGGCGGAGAATATATTCTCTTACTTAACACCCTTCTCTGAGGCGTATGAGCTTAGAGGTTGTATATTGGCAGAAATCAATGGTACAATGTAGATTTGTCGATGCGGCGTGTTTGATTTCCCAAAGTTAAATAATCATTAATAATGATTTTTGGGAGATTAAAATTAAGCGGAGTTTTAATGAATCTTTAATTAAATTGTAATGTGAATATGATAATTTAAATTATCAAATTTGGGAAATGATCGTGAACGGAGTACCACCAGTTTTACTCCAGGCGATAGTTAAATCTTTAATTAGATTTGAACGTGAAATGGTAATTAAATTTACCGATAACACTGTGGTGTTAGAAATGGAGTATTACCAATTTTTCTCCATGGGATGAATAGGTTGGGATTGGGACTAATAAATAAATGATTACTTCGGTAAGGCTCGATAATCCCGACTAGTTGATAAACCTTAATTTGGTTCAGAATTGATATCCAAAGGAAGATTAAAGAATAAATTTAAAAGAATTTATCTTTGATAAAATTAATGGGAACCTATCCCTAAAGATGTGAATAATTGAATAAAAGAATATTCTGAATTGGAATGAGGCATATGTTGTGTTTGTGTAGCACTTGTTTATGAAATACGCTGGTTATTCGGAAAGTCCAGGTTTATACCCGTTCTGAATAATTGATTCGACGATAAGTCGACGATGAAGATGATGGTTGAAGACCAGAGTTCTTCACATAGTTTGGATGATTACTGATGTCTTAATTGGGCTGTACACCCAAGACAAGGTAATAAGTGGTGATCATCCAAACATACTTGGAGATCGACCGGATATGCTAGGACCTCTCTCCTGTATTGGACATATGGGACGAGAAATAAGGTGCCTCCGATTTCGTTCAGACCTGGAACGAATTTGTAAATGGATGTATGTATGACACTAGATTTCATTCTGTGTGATTGATTTCTATTAAATATATATTTATTTGGCGGTAGAGAATTTATTCTCTTGCTTAACGCTCTTCTCTAAGACGTACGAGCTTAGAGGTTATATATCGATGGATATCAGTCGCATGACATGAATTGTCAGTGTGGCATGCAGAGATGCAGTGATCAAGGCTTCTGTTGAAAAGCAGAGTCTTGTGGTTGATGATCAAAGCACGACTTTAAATAGCATAGCTTTGTGTATAGCGTTGATTCGCGGGCCTCACACCTCATTATGATTCAAAAACTGGATAAGGGAACGAAGTGAGTGCACGGCGTTTCTTTCTAGCTATGGGTGGCGTCATGGTATGGAACCCAAACATTTATATTTTTACCTATGTGGATGATGGATAGCGAGGCGCCTCAGATATATTGGTCACTACGGGGCCGATGGATAGGTCCGATAGGACTGGGAAACATTTGTTCACGAATAACCAATCCGCTAGAGATGGCCCGAATCGGTAAGGAGTACATCCCTTGCCTTGACTCATAATGGAAATCCAATTTCCAATACGACATTCTTCGGTTTTAGTTATAGAACTAGTATAGAGACATAGTATATGGTAGCTATGCCGTCTATGATTGATACATTTATATTTGAAATTGTTTTTGAATCACTATATACTTATGGTAATATCAAAATGATTTGTTTTAAACGTACCAAACATGTTTGGCTATTATAAGGGAAAACTCTATCCTCCGGCTTGCGTTGCATTATGTGACGGGACCTGAGTCTTATAATAGCTTCATTTTTTGAAAAGTATTGCGTTATTTATAAATTGTTTACGCATTAGTATTATTGGGAGAAAACCTGTTCCATGTTATACGGCGTGGTCCCTTGATTTACTTTATTTCTAAAGTAAGGTTTTAAATAACTGTTTTAGTTCTCACACCAGTACCATGATTGACCTGGAGTTTATTTTTTTTAAATGAAAAGGTAGTGAATCAACATGATTCACGCCTAATATATATTAGCATCCACTGACCTGGAGTTTATTGTTTTAACCTAAACTCTGGGTGCCCCTATTTTCCACACGGGCAGCTAGTAGTTTTGGTTTTGCAGATATTATTTTCACATGATCCTGAATCTACATCTGGAGCTATATTCGGAAAGCTTTGTATCCGTGTATCTCTTTCAGTTGTGTTATGTATTATCTTTCCGCTGCTTTGTAATTTAAATTTCTGTTACTTGTCTAATGTATATTTCTGATTCATACTCTATTATATTCTTGTACTCTAATGTAATTGTTGTAATAGCAATGAAATGTTCTTCTGCTTGCATTCTGATTTGTCGTGTTCTCAAAACAATTCGGGATTTACCTTACGGGTGGGTTTGGGTTGTTTCATTTTTAGTATCAGAACTTTGGTTTACAAAGCTTGAGAACACGACACATTAGAACCGAACGAAAGAATTCATCAGATATTGGATTAGTAATATCCAATGAGAATGACTCGTTAGAGATGAGATCAGTAGTATCCTAGAATGAGTTTCAAAGAGTGTTACTTTTAAAATTAAAAAAAATTGTTTTGGAAATTTAAACTTTATTATGTGTATGTGAGTATTTTATTTTAAATTGATTTTGGACTATCGAGTATATAGAGATTTTTAATATATGTATGATCCAAGTGTATTTGAAGTCTCAAATATACTGGATGGATAAAGAATCACACTCTAGTTGCCCGAAGATGATCCTGGTGATTAATCGACTATCATCAGTATCTATGTTCGAGTTTCAAAAGTGGAATATCTATATATTTCCAATTGACTGGTGTGAGAACCAAAACTTAGGTAGGATTTATTTTGTGATTTGGCACTAAAAATTGGATTTTTGTGTATATATATTAAATATATATGATTGAAAAGTTAATCAACTAATTGATTGCTAGTTGTGATTGATGATTATTAATTCCATTAATAAAACCAATATGGTAATGGAAAGGTAAAATTTAGCCAAGTCGAATCAATTATTGAACTGAATTGAAAATTGATTGAAATTGCATACATGTACATGTATATATTGAGCAGGCCATAGCATGGAAGCTAAGAAGAGGAATAAAATTGTATGACCGACAAATAGGTACATGTTTACTATACTTAGGTTTCGATGACTATATGAGCTGATTGGCTTTTTCTTTTTCTTTTGGATTGTTGAGGGCCTTGTGAGGCAAGTTGCGGTTTTAAAGATCTCCCCATAAAAAGGAGGTTATGGCAAAAATTTTGAAAAATTTAGGGTGTTAGCCAAATTTTTGAGAAATTTGAAAATTCTTAGAAATTGAAAAGTTGAAGAATGAAAGTTGAGTTAGTTAGTTAAACAACTTTCAGCTCCGTTCCTTTTCGAGGACGAAAAGATTTTAAGTGGAGAGATTGTAACAACCCGGTATTTCAGAACCAATTTAAAAAATTTATTTTAGCTATTTTAATGGATTTTGAATATTTAAAATGATTTATTTTAAATAATAACGATATAAAATTTATTTAAATTGAAGTTAGAATGTATAAATTTATTTTGATTATAAAACGAACTTGAAATGGCGCGGTAGTTTGAAAATATGATTTAAAATTTCAATTGAATCTACAGAATTCTAAATAAATCAGAATTGGATGCAATAAGAAATATTTGAATCTATTTAATTATATTTTTCTAAGGAATGTGAAAAACTGAGATTTCATAATATAAATAGAAAGTTATGTCCAGTTTAAAATTCAAAATAGTCGTTATGGAATTTATATATAATTTAATAATATATAAGCCCTTAAGAATAACCATTTTGCAAACGACCTCCGTTTTCGACGAAACCACTTTTTTTGGATCTGGAATGTCAAAATATTGCTATATTCCAATTTTCAAAATTTTTGGAATTAATATGAAAGTGTAGTGAATTAAAATGTGTTTGGAAATTTCAATCTGAATTTAATCAACTCGAAAATGGTCATTTTTCAAACGGACTCCAAATTCGACAAAATTAGTTTTGTTAGGATTGCATCGTCAAAACATAGTTAGAAATAATTTTTCTGGAAATTTTGAAGTCAGTATGTGCCCCCGATAAATTAAAATGTACGTTTGAATTCGATATAAATTGATTTATATTTTAATGTTAACGAAAACTAATTGAAACAGTCGAATTTGCTTACGGGACATATCCCGTTGTGTTCGGAATTGGGGTATTACGCTAGGGACGACAGTTGTTGGGTTTGATTTGGAGTTCGTAGCAATAAAGAAGTATTTTTGGAATTAAAGAATATAAAATATAATTTATATAAATAGGTGGACCAATCAGAATTTTCCCTTAAAACCTTAATTTCAGTCCGCTGCATTTTGTGATAAATGGCGAAAATCGCCTAGAACTTTCTTCAATATGATCTCAAGATCGAATCAATTAAATTTTAAACTTCTTGTAGCAAAATCCAAGAGCTCGACGAGCTCTACACATCCAACGGTGGAAATCAGATGAAGTGGAGTTTGGGGCTCTGATTTTATCCTCGAACTGATGTCATTCAAAGGGATTTTCAAGTGGCATTGGGCCACCAAACGCAGCGGTGTTCCAGGCGTAGAGATGCTCCTCGAAGCCCTTCCAGGAGGCGTCGTTAGATCTGACATAGGTGGCGGCGTTGGCATGCGGTGAGGAGAGAGAAAGATGGAGCATAGGTTCGTCGTGGTTCTGGAAGAAGAAGGTGGTTTTTTAATTTAATTAATTATCTAATTAAAGTAATTAATGTAAATACTATTGTAACTTTGTCATATGAGGTCGGAATCGCGTGAAACTGGATCTGTTGCGATCGTGGGGACGAGAGCTTCACAACAAGACTAACCGGGCCCATTTAGGAGCTTGTTAGAATTTAGGGCAGATTTAAATCCAAACCGTCCAATAAAGAATGGCGAGTGGAAATGAATGTGAGAACTCTTTCTCACTTTAATTAGTTTACAGTTAATGCAGACGGGGCTTAGACGCCCTCGACACTTTTTATTGTACAAACCATGGTTGTTTGTTTGAAATGAATTGTCGTAAATTGACTGTATTGTGGTGAAATGATTGTATTGTGGTTTGGTTAATTATCATGTGTGGCGCGAGCCAGTATTAGTAGAGGGGTAGTGCTAGACATTACTCCAGCTTTAATATAGCGCCGTTATAATGCCGAATTTTATTGAAATAAATATTGTTCATTAAAAATATAATTTTTTACATGAATATGATCTATATAAATTATTCATGTGTTGAATAAAATGTTAGAACAATAAATATTATTTTTATTATATAAATGAACTATATAAAATATTCATGTGTTGAAATAAATATTTTATTGTTAAAAATATAATTTTTAACGTATATATGAACGGCAAATAATTCTCCTGAAATGAAAATAAATATTCATATACAAATCGAATGATCTGTTTATGTACACCCATTTAACTGACATTGATTGGGACGATAAATTTTACACATCGCCCAACTACACAAATAATATTCAGTATTTGTTGGTTGAAACCCCACACGGGTATTGGAATGATAGTTGACGTACATTAATCCCAATTATTTAGTGGTATGTCAATCGATAGATTGACGGACTATTGTAAGCGTTAATTATTTATATTTAATGCTTATGCAGTCGTGTAATGCACTCTGGACGATGGATGATTGGTTATCATTGTTATTATATACATGTGTTGTATGAAATCCATATAAAAAACAATATATGGTAATTGACTGTGTCTGATTCCAATTCAGGAATAACGAATATTTTAAAAGAACGGATATTTTAAAATAACGAATATTTTGAAAGAACGGATATTTTAAAATAAAGTATATTTTGTAAGAACGAATATTTTAAAATAACGAATATTTTGAAAGAACGAATATTTTAAAATAACGAATATTTTAAAATAATATTCTAGTAAAGGATTAAAATGTGAATTTGATGTCTATTCGATCCAAAATTGGCTCTAACAACCAAACTAATAACAATACTATTGAAATGAAATCAAAAACTACGAAAACACACAATTTATAGTGGTTCAGCGTTAAATAGCCTACATCCACTTTCTTCTTTTTTGATTGATGCTTTGAATGCGAGTACAACAACGATTTTCACTCAATTCTCACTTATCTCAGTTATTAATTCACTCAATTTCCTTCACAATGTGATTCGAAAGATGATTGTAAGCTGAATAAGTTGATGAAATTCGTGTTGCAAAGGATTTTAAGTTCTGAAAATGCCAAAAGATCCTTTAAAATGCATCTTGATGTTGTATTTATAGGTGGAAAATCCCTCTAGAGTGGGATCGGTTCGGATCCACGTGGCATCAATCCCGCCACAATCGGGTTCAGATGGAATCTGATGATGACAGCACACCAGGTTAGTGGCAAACGTGGGTAGATCGTGTGTGTAGCCGTCTCGAGTATTAAGGAAAACGTGGGGTGGAAGCTTCTGTGACTCTGGGATCGGATCGGATATGTTTGTGTATGGGGTTCGAATCGGCTCCATTCCTTCCGATCCGGTCTGGCTTGTTTTCCTTCCCTTTCTGCTTTGTACTGATCTGTCTCTGCCCAAGGAAACCCGATCCGATTATCTGGCAGGGTGCTCTTCATTGTTCCTTTAACTTTGTGTAGCCTAGTTCACAAAGTAGGCTAACATTTTGCCCCCTCAAGGGATGCTTCTATAGAAGATGGAGCGTGCCTTGACATCGTATGTTCATTGGTTTTTGAATTTATATCGTTAAATAGTCACCTTCGTTCGTTCATAGGGACGTGTTGCTTCATAAAACCGTGTCTATTGCCGTCTATATATACACCATGACGCATATGAATCACCTTCCTCATTTTTTAAACAAATTTAAGAACTCTTCTTGATGTCCAATAGTTCCTCCAGGTGAACTTTTTCTTTATTTTCCTTCGAATTTGACTTACATACCACTTCGATGTGTAGGATTCCATTCGGTTCGAATTCCGGCCCGAACAGCTTCTGTCTTCAGTTTTTCTTAGTATCAGATCAACGGGCTAAAGTACATTCGTGCGCCTAAACTCCGGTCCGAAACGGGGTGAAAGACTGGGAATACAAAGGGTCGCGATATATCTATATAAACTCACTACCCCTTCTCTTTCTTTCGTTTGTTTCTTTTATTGCCTTCACTTTGCAGATCTTGGACCAAAACCCTAACTCTTAAAAACTCCAAAATCCTTCTTGTTAATCTTCAAATCAAACTCGTAAGTAGGTTTAAAACTTCGATTATCCTTGTAATAATCAATTTCAGCTAGTATTTGTGGTCAATTTGAACGGTTTGATTCTGGCTTTTGCTTTGTTGCGACGCCGTGGGCTCCTCCTCCCTCGCCGTCGTCGTTGGTGACTCCATTATCACCTCGAGGCGTCGGGAGATGGGATTAGGATCCATTATTGGATATTTGGGCACATAAGTGCTCAGTCTCAATCGGGGTTTTTGAGATGGAGTTGGGTTCAGTGTTGGTTGAGCGAGATGGAAAATGGAGAAGTAAAAGAGAAAAAGAGGAGCTGGGATCGGTTCGGGTGGAGAAATGTTAGAGTGAAGGGAAGGGGAAGAGGTTCCTATGAGCAGATCGGGTCGGAGTATGAAACAAAGAGGAAGAGAGGCATGGATACTCAAGTCAATCCAGACCGCTCCAAATGCCTACTTCTGAACTGATCCGGTTTTGCTGGCTGGTTGCGAACGTTTGCTTCAGACCAAAACATAGCTCCCCCCCGATCCGATCCCAACACTTACATCCAAACCGAACCGAAGCAGTCCTACTCAATGCACAATAATTTGTTCAACTGGACAAATCAATACTTGACATAACCTTCAACTTAAAGAACAGTTAGGATAGCGCCTTACGAAAATAAACGAGCATCAAGAACTATTCCGAACATTACTGCTTTATCGAACCTTTGCATTACGCTCTCATGTGTTTACTTTGCGTCCTTTGCACACATAGCACACACTTTAGTTCACACACGTACACGGAGGATACGGGCTATCTTACTCTAACTGATGTTATTACTTCTTTAGTAGTTGAGCGGTCATGATAGAGAGACGTCCATCTAGGTTAGCAAAAAAGAGAGAAGTTGTAGAAACTTCCAAGAGATTCACTCTTGATGACATATCCTCTCCCTCAGACCCAGAATGGGATGATGAGGGCCTCGATTATGAAGTGGACGCACACAATAGTGAAATATCTTCTGATAATGAAGTTTCTCTTGGTGATGAAGAGGAAGGAGGGATAGGAGATGATCGTGCTCCTGATGAGTTTGAATCTGCCACTATATTAGAGTTACCCAAAGATTCTATTGAATCGACGATTGATGATGACAGACTCGTTCGAATATGTCTGAAGCATGGAATACTAAAAATATATACCTTGGTGCCATCGAAAACAGATCGTCCCCACAATCCACCAGAAGGATTCACGGCAATTACCCGGTTGATGTGCCTAGTTGGGGCTATTCCACCATTTCAGCCTTTTGTCTTCGATTTTCTGAGACAGATGCGGATTGCCCCCATGCAATTGCATCCCAACTCTTATGCTTATTTGTACACCTTGTATATAGCATACAAAGAAGTTTTAGGTATAGAGCCTACCTTTGATGACGTCCACTTTTTTATAATTTCAAGCATCGGACTCAAGAGACTCCATTCTTCTCATATTTTGAGTCGGTTCGGAAAAGGAAAATTATTACTGTTCCATTTAGCAGTAAGGCTGGCGATTCTAAGCTTGAATGGTTTTATATCCGACAACAACCGGGGTGTGCCAGAAGATGGACCAAGTCAAGTAAGGCACCGACATTCTAGATCTCAATTTTAGATGCTCATGTCAACACATTAACTTGCTTTCTTTTTCATTCGCAGTTGATAACCCAAAGCAATTATCGGATCAATTATACTTTGATCGTTTGCATTGGCTTCTCAATGGCGATCAAAAATTCCTAACCATCGACGAAGTTCTTAAGGATGAGTATCTCCATCATCACGGGTTACTATCTATCACCCGTAGTATAGGTCATGGGACGGGTCCATATGTGTACATATCCCCGGTAGACATTATTCCTGAGACGGGCGAGGGCTCCAAAGGTCCAACAATACCTCTTCGGACTTCTCCTTCTCTATCTTCGTCTCAGGACGATGAGTTAGCCAACATTGCTGAAAAGCACAGAGAAGGGTATACCGTCCCTGACGACGCTATTTCTCATGAGAAATCAACATCCCCTAAAGAGCTGCCAACAGATGCTTCTCAAGGAGATGATCCTACTACCGATGATTCCGCATTTAAGGGTTTAGGAAACCTTCCCCGCCTGAAACCATCTATACTTCATAGGACTTTGGAAGGAATCCTTTAACTTTTACTTATTCAGAGGAGACCACTTCCGTGAAGACCAAAGAGCCAGCTTATGCTAGTCTGGCTTTAGACTCGGGTTTGTTGGGGAAAACAACACTTAGGAAGCACATAACACATTAGCACCACACGTCACAACACTCATGTCTTATGTGAACATTGATTCTGAATTCCGCTTATATTGTTGCGCAGGTACAATGTCTCTCCCTTACTACGATGTTAGAAAATGCGTCGTAGCATGTCTAGACCTCCTTCCGATATCAAGCATGATCGCCGTGAGAGCCGGGGCAGGTATGACAGAAGGCCTCATGATTCTCATCGACCACGCACCTCGCGCTCTCGTTCCCCCGTCCGGTCGGATCCAGACAGGTATAAAAACTACCAGATTCATCAAGGAGAAGACACATCACAATCCAAAGATCGAACTTCTCCTTAAGACAAGTATAGGTGGGAAAAAAGTCCACCGAAGCATACCGATTCGCAAGACAAACACAAAGTTTCTGAGAAGCGATCTGAAAAAGGTGATGCAACCATCGTCCCGGCTAAGCGAAAACACGTTGAACTAACATACTGCAAGCCTCTACCACTGGATGCTGATTCCAAAATTAAGCTGGCATATCTGGAGAAGCAGTTCTCAGATCACTACTTTGAGAATCTAACTTTTTTACCCACACTGGAGCCTATTTCTTCAAAGTGGGCAGATGTAGCTAAAGCAAAGATTGACGCAGTTGAGAAGCAATACTCGGAGATGTACAAATATTCACGCAATCTTTCCAGAATTATTTGGGACTTAATTACAGACGTTGATTCAATGAAAAAGGCTGCGGATTCCAATGAGAATGCCTTGAAACATTTGGAGAAGGACCTGGAAGACACACAGGCTCAACTCGTCATCGCTCAACGAGATGCAAACAACTTCAAACAACAATTTGAGGAGTTACAGAAGCGTTATCATGATTTGCTAGAATCTCATCGTCAAGAGCGTTTGGAGTAATAGAAACAAGAGAAAGACGCTAAATCAGACAGTGTCAAAATGCAACTGGCGTATAATACTCTTGAGCAAGAAAAGGCTGAGTTAGCAAAGAAAAATGCTGAACTGGAGAAACAGAACGATGACTTGGAGTCCAAGTTAATGGAAGCCGAGAATAGGGCTGCTCTAGTTGAGGGGAATGTGGATAACGTCATTAAGTCTGCTGAAGGGACCCATAAACAGCTATCAGAGGCTCAGGAAGAAGTGCACGGTTTTGGGTGAACTATTGATTGAATTCTTTGCACACATAATTCATCGCCGAAAAATCTCTTGGATTGAAGACTATCCGACTACCTTAGTTCACGTATGGAGTCAAATCATCGAATGGGAGAAAGAGGAACTTAAGGTAGACTTCGTTGATGAAGATAAACTTATGGAGAAGTATCTAAGAGATGATGAACAGGCACGCCTGGCCGAGGAGCGTCGCCTCATTGCTGCTGCTATGGAGGAGGAGAAAAGCCTGGCCAAACAAAAGAATATCCCTGAAGCTAGTTCTTCTTCTGCTACCGCTAAAACTACTGAAGTTGAGGGGTATGATCTCGAGAATCCGGGAATTCCTAAAGCGTCTCTTTTATCTCCTATACCCGAGTCAGTGTCAGAGACGGTAGCCTCCCCATTTGAGAAATCATCAGAAGGCATTTCTACCTTTTCACCTCAATTTGTCAAGGCCGTCTCCACCTTTCATCACATCATTGGGCAGTCGATCGAGGATCCTTTATTTTCTCTTGAGTTGATAATTGTTGCTTCTCATTCTGTTGGTGCTGGACCAGCCAAGAAGATTGATGAGCCTCGGGGAGCTTCTATTAGAGAAGAATCCGTGAAAAAGGCTTAGGGAAGACAGGATAAGGCTACCATCGTCGAATCCGTAGGGGGAGCTGAACTGTCTAAGGCCGACACTTCTCATGATAACAAGATGATAAATGCCTTAAAAGATGATGGTGGTAATGAGGGGCATGAAGAAGATCCTGATGTGGCTATAATCGGGGATTCCAAAAGTGTCGATGACGTTACTTTGGATGAAATGAAAGCCGAACAAGACAAGCGCATGCAGTTGAAAGTTGAAGACTTGAACCCCGAAAGCCTTAAGCCCCTTGCAGTGGTGGATCCTGGATCAAGGTTAGTTGTTAAGCTTTCAACTAGATCTATTACAGAAGAGCTTCCTAAAATATCTTCTCTTGATTCCATTGTTCCGACTCCTGGGAAGAAATCCACCGATTCTGGCACTTTAACTACAGAGAAGAAAAGGCCAAAGCGTCTTATGTCTGATGCTGAAAAAGAGGCTAGAAATGCTCTTAAGGCTGCCAAAAAATCCATGTTTGCTCCAAAGCCATAGTGTTGATGTGCTTTGTTTTATTTTATTTTGATATTCAATTGGTCCGCAATTGTTGCAGCGAGTACGACCCTCACATATTTTGTTTGATTTCCCTGTATAAACTCACATATTTGTAAACAAAATAGTTTATTTCTTGCAATGTCTGATAGTTGTAAGTTTAGCACTTAAGTAAAAATGCAAATGGACAACATGTCATATTACAGTTATATAATAAAGTCATTGTTGAAGGGAACATGTGTACACATATATGCTCCCAATCAATCTTGGATAACTGAGTAAGAATTATTCAAGATTGATTAAATTCAAAATCCAATTGCCCCAGATTCTCCGACGGGGCCATATTCCTTTCGTCATTGATGCCTACTCTTTGTAGCATCTTTATACTCTCCTGTCTCATAACCAGGTTAGAGTAATATTGGGGCGGTCTCTTATCGGGGTGCACCTTCATGCCTCAAGGGACGTCGTCTTCCCGTCCTTTATACTCTCTCCCGATTCATGAGAGTTAGAGTTAAGAATGTCATCTTCCCATTCTTTTGCATTTTATCATGCAAGCGGTAATTTTGTTCGCTCCTGCACATAGGTTATCTCCAGTTTTCCAGATTCAATTTAATGTTTCGTGTTTCATGGTCATGATAGAATAATTGTTGAAGATATAAATAATGCAAGAAAGTAAATGACACACGATATTTTTATAGTGGTTCTGCTAAGTCGTAGCCTACATCCACTTCATAATCCTTTGTTCATATAAACAGACTTTTTAAGGAAAGTCGTGCCTTTTTACATAGCTTATAAAAAACAAAAAGGAAGACATTTGAAATTTAGCTCAGATATTGTCGTAAGTGCTGATTGTTCCAAGCTCTTGAAATCTCTTCACCGTCCACGGTCGTTAGCTTGAATGCTCCTGTATCAAGCTTCCGTTGGATGGTGTATGGCCCTTCCCATTTTGGACCCAATTGGGTCGAAGGCGGGAAGACTAGTTTAAGTGCTAGGTCTCCTAGTTCAAAGGTTTTGAAGCGAACTTTCCGATCATAATAACATGCTACTTGATGTCGATGTCTCAAGGCATGCAAGTCTGCTTCGTCTCTTTTTTCTTTAATCATATCAAGAGACTCTAGGAGGAGTGTTCTATTTGTCGTCGAGTCATAATACGCAACTCGATGAGAAGGGACTTCTAATTCTACTGGGATCATTGGTTCTGACCCAAAGGAAAGTGAATAGGGAGTATGGCCGGTAGCCATCTTAAAGGTTGTCCTGTAGGCCCATAAAGCTAGTGGCAACTCGTCTAACCATTTGGCCTTGGCCCGCTCCAACCGCTTCTTGAGAATAGATTTAATGACCTTGTTTATTGCTTCGACCTGGCCATTTGACCGCGGGTGAGCTACTGCAGTGTACCGTTTATCAATTTTGTACTTCTGGCAGAAGTTTCTAAATTTGATGCTGTCAAACTGTGTCCCATTATCAATTATGGTGGTCTTCGGTATCCCAAATCGACAGATAATGTTTCTGACCACAAAACTAATCACCTTTCTCGCCGTGATTGTTGTTAAAGGTTCAGCTTCCACCCATTTTGTGAAATAGTCCACGGCGACGATCGCGTACTTAGCTCCTCCTCTGGCAATAGGTAACACTCCAATAATGTAAATCCCCCACATGGAGAACGACCATGGGCTTACCATCGACTTGAGCTGAGTCGGAGGCGCTTTGGGAATCTTGGCAAATCTTTGACATCTGTCGCAGCGTCGTGAATAATTAGCCGCATCTTTATTTACAGTAGGCCAGAAATATCCATACCGTAATACTTTCTTTGCTAGGGTTTGGCCCCCAGTGTGGCCCCCACACTCACCTTCATGTACTTCTCGTAGTACACGTTTGATGTCGTCATGTGCGATACACCATAGTAGGGGCATTGAAAATCCTTGGCGATAAAGGACGTCGTCCTGTAAAACGTATCTTGCAGCCTTACGTCTTACAGCTCGTCTTTCGCTCTTTTTTAACGGGAGGGTTTCATTCTTAAGAAAATTCTTGATCGGTGTCATCCATGATTCTCTCTCTGGGTCGACTTCCAAGGCAAGTTCCACTTCCATCAGGTCGAAACTCGGTGATTCCAAAACCTCTGTCGGAACCATTTCAGTTTCTTCGGGGTTATCAGAACTTGCTAGCTTTGCCAGCCGATCTGCTTTCTGATTTTCCGTTTTTGGAATATGCATTATGCTGTAATGCTCCAAACTACCCTGCAACTCTTTTACCTTTTTAAGATAAGTAATGAGTCGAGGCCCTTTAGTAATAAATTCCTCCCGAACCTGGCATACAACTATCTTGGAACCGCAACATATATCCAGTGTCTTCACTCCCAATTCTTTGGCGAGTTTCAGCACGGCAATCGGGGCTTCATACTCGGAATCGTTATTAGGAGCAGCAAACTCTAATCGTAATGCATAGTAAATAGATCGTCCTTCAGGAGTTATTAGAATAACTCCGGTGCCGGACCTTCGATCATTTTTGGCTCCGTCTGTATATAGCTTCCACGGATTAAGCTCTAACTCTTGGTCCAAAGTAACTACCTTGTCACCCACCATTTCCTCTTCGGGAATTGTGAATTCACCTATAAAGTCGGCCAATGCCTGCCGTCTTATTGATTTACGCAGTTGAAAATTTAAATCAAATTGACTCAACTCGATATTCCATTTAAGTAACCGCCCCGATGCTTCAGGTTTTGCAACACTTGTCTTAAAGGTTGATCAGTGTATACAACTATTGGGTGAGCCTGATAGTAATGACGAAGCTTGCGGGAAGCAATCAGGAGGCTATAGGCAAGCTTTTCTATCTTCAGATAATTAAGTTCTGCAGCAGCTAGCTTTTTGCTCACATAGTATAAAGGCCTCTGGACTTTATCCTCTTCACGTACCAATGATGTACTGACGGCGTGAGATGATACCGCTTGGTAGACAAACAAATCCTCATGTTCCACGGGTTTTGATAATACTGGAGGCTTTTCTAATAAGTCTAATAAATTCTGGAACGCCTCCACACAATCGGGGGTCCACTCAGAATTTTGCTTTCCTCGTTTTATCATATCGAAGAAAGGTACATACCTATCTGTAGCTTTGGAGATAAACCTGCTCAATGCAGCAACTTTTCCGGCTAAGCTTTGAACATCTTTGATCTTTCGTGGTTCTTCAATATTCCTTATTGCTGCTATTTGGCTAGGATTTATCTCAATTCCTCGATAACTCACGATAAATCCAAGGAATATTCCAGATGCGACACCAAACGAGCATTTTAGGGGGTTTAACTTCATTCCATACCTTAGAAGAATATCGAACATTTCAGCTAAATCCCTTGTATGGTCGGAAGATTGTTTAGACTTTACAAGCATGTCATCCACGTAAACCTCCATGGTTTTCCCGATTTGATTATAGAACATGCGGTTGACCAAGCGCTGGTACGTGGCTCCTGCATTCTTCAACCGAAATGGCATTACCACATAACAATATAACCCTAAATCTGTGATGAAACTTGTATGCTCCTGATCTAGTATGTGCATGGGAATTTGATTGTACCCCGAATAGGCATCCATAAAAGATAAAATCTCATGCCCAGCCGTCGAATCTACCAGCTGATCAATTCTGGGGAGAGGAAAGCTATCCTTCGGGCAGGCCTTGTTAAAATCAGAAAAGTCGATACATGTACGCCACTTCCCATTAGACTTTTTGACCATGACAGGATTTGATATCCAGTCGGGATATTTCGAATCCTTAATAAATCCATTATCTTTTAATTTCTCTATCTCTTCTTTTAGAGATGATGACCACTCTGAGCCTAACATCCGTCTTTTCTGTTTAACTAGTGGGTGCTTTGGATTAATACATAAAGAGTGTCTCATAATGGTAGGCGAAATCCCACACATGTCAGCGTGTGTCCAGGCAAACACATCCAAATTTGCCCTTAAAAAATCAACCAACTCTTTTGCTCAAACTGGATCCAGTTGCGAGCCAATCTTTAGTACTTTTGTAGAATTTGTCTCATCAATAGGTATATCTACTGTTATCTCATTGGGAGTCACCTTCCTTTCCTCGGGTTCTTTATCCTCTCTGGGATCTATATCCTCGAGCACATCTGAGGGCGACTCTCTTGGGGCTGAACCCCTTAATTGCTATGCTTGAGTTCTCCTTCGAAGGGGCAGAATCGTCCTTAGTTTCTATATTCAACCCCTTCATTAGCATCTTCAACTCTGTCATGTAACAAGGTCGTCCTGTAGCTTGATCGCCTCTCATCACCCCAATTCCTGCGTCAGTCGGGAATTTAAGCAACAAGCACCAAGGTGCAATACATGCCCTAAACTAGGCAAGGGCCGGTTGAGCTAGGAAGGCATTGTAGGGCGACTCCACATCCAAAACTACAAACGGCGGGATCCTCACTCTTTGGCGATCTCCCTGCCCTATTGTCATTGGTAATTCTACATAGCCCATCAGAGCCGTCGACGCTCCGTTGAAGCCACGTATCCATCCTTCGCATGGCTTTAGATCTTTTGCTTCAAGTCTCATTTGCTCAAAAGCTTTCTTGAAGAGAATATTGACTGAGCTTTCGTTATCCACCAACACTTTATGGACTAAAGCAGGGCCGATGGTCGTGGTAATTACCAGTGGATCTTCAGTTGGGGATTGAATTCCGGAATCATCTCTACCACGGAATATGACGTCGTCTGACATCGTCTTTTGTTGTTTTACTGGAGTGATGTCTTCGAGGTTACTGCATTCTCCTACCTCAAAATGCTTAGCGGCGTTGACGTTCTGGTCCATCGCTTTAAAACTACGACTAGCTAGGTGTGGTCCACCTATAATGGTATTGATAACGATCCCCTTACCTTTCTGCTAGGCTGTGGGTTTTGAAGTAGGCTGGTTTTGGTCTGGGGCTTATCCCCCTTGCCCCCTGTCCCTTGGGGCTACCTTGTACTCGTCCAACTTCCCTTACCGCTGTAATCTTTCAACTATATCTCTCAAATGACGGCAATCACTGGTGGAATGACCCTGGGTTCCATGGAACAAACAAAACTTTCCCGTTGCAATTTCTTTTTCAGTGGAGTCTCTAGGTGGTGGTTTTTTGTACTACAATATGCTATATTTATCCAAGTAAATATTCTCCAACTATCATTTAACAGCGTATAGTTTTCAAAAGTCTGGAATCTGGGTCTTTTACTAGAGCTATTCCCTCGGTTTATGTTCCTTCTACTGCCATTCCCATTCCTGTTGCTATTACTCTGGCTTTGGTTGCCAACGTTTACTTCAACCTTCCCTGAACTATCATTAGATTGTTTCACAGCATCATTACTTTAGACACCTTCCCTCGAGGTCCCTTCGGACTTTCTCTTCCTATTTGCATGAGATTCTTCTCGTCTCAAGCGAATGTTAGCTTTTTCATAGAACAATTCTATGGTAGGAGGCAGTTTCCTAGACAAGTAATCCCCGAATTCTGTGTCAAGGTCAACCGTTCTATCAAGGCCATTAGAATAGTGGGCTCGTGTGGGTCGCTAACTTCGGTGACGACCAGGTTGAAGCGGTCTAAATATGACTTCAAAGATTCTCCTGGGGCCTGTTTAATCCGTGACAACTCTATGACACTCTTGGACTTTCAAGCGTGAAGTCGAAACTGGTTCATAAAGCGCTCACTCAATTTTGTGAAATTCGATATCGACCGAGGAGGGAGTCAGGTGAACCACATTAAAGCCTCGTCTTCAAGATAAATTGGAAAGGCTTTGCATTTTACAGCATCTGGAGCTGCTGTAACATTCATGAACCATGCATACCTCATCAGATGTTGCCCTGGATCCGTTCTTCCTGAATACCGATCCATCTGAGGCAAGTTGAACCGCCAAGGGAACTGGAAATCCAATATATCATCAGTGAAAGGGGTATGACTTCGCTCAATACCCCAGTCCTCATTAGTGTACCGTCAACTTTTGGACATAATCTGATGCACCATCACCCATACATCGGCATTTGTTAATGTCTGCACCGGTTCTCTAGGTCTAATATTCGGATTACCCCTAGGCTCCTGATTAGGGGATAACCTCCTATTTCTAGCGGCGGCTGCTCTACATTGCTCCCTACGCTCCCGGTCAATCTTAGGAGGGAGGGGCTGAAGAAGTTTCTATTGCGTAGGATTAGTAATGTTAGGATCCCTAGGTAGAACGTGGGATCCACGCATAGGCAACAACATAGGCTCTTTCAAGCTTGGGTCATCAGGCCCTAACACACGAGCACAGTCTTTGCGGGATCCTAAAGATCCAAAAGTTAGCTGATCAAGGTTTTGAGGTCACTTTAGCGGTCTTCTTTCACGAGGACGTCCCTTATCTGAAGAAGATGAATCGTCTATAGCAAGGCGGCGTGTTGGGGAAGGTGTCTTTTGCCTCCGGAGCTCTTGGAGTTCTCTACTCATAGTGATCATGTTTTCTTGCATGCGAAGACTGTCACGCCTATGGGCTTTCAATGCCTCCTTAGTACTCTGGAGCATGTCAAGGAAGCGAGAAAAATCTCCTTGGGTGATGGGTGCAGACGGGTCAAGCTGATCATTGGTCATAGCGGCTGGAATCGGAGCATTGGAGGGAGCTTGAGTAGAAGTTCCAGCTTCATTCTGTTTCGGATCGGATCAGAGCAGGGTACTAGGATTGGACCGATTCGGATGAGGGGAGCGAGTGACTTCAACATCTTCTGATCGGCTCGGATCGGTGTCACCTGCTCGGATCGGACCTTCCTGACCAGAGCGGCCTGCTCCTGAGTCTTCTCCACGCGACCTTGTCAATACCATGGCTTGTTGATTCTCTCTAGCATCATTCTTCCTAGCGCCTTGCACTTCTTTTCCTTTCGTTTTGGCCATAGTGTTCAATCCTTCAATGGTTCACAAAAAGGTACTTAAAGATGTCAAAAAAACGGAGTATTAACTTCTTTGAACTTTGAAGGTCCAAATAGTAGAATGATAATCCCAAAAAGCGAAGAATTCAAAGATTTCTCAGTGAAAGCACCAAAATGTTAGATCCAAAATTGGCTCTAACACCCAAACTAATAACAATTCTATTGAAATGAAATAAAAAACTACGAAAACACACAATTTATAATGGTTCGTCGTTAAGTAGCCTACCTCCATTTTCTTCTTTTTTGATTGATGCTTTGAATGCGAGTACAACAATGATTTTCACTCAATTCTCACTTATCTCATATATTGATTCACTCAATTTCCTTTACAATGTGATTCGAAAGATGATTGTAAGCTGAATAATTGATGAAATTCGGGTTGCAAAGGAGTTTAAGTTCTGAAAATGCCAAAAGAACCTTTAAAATGCCTCTTGATGTTGTATTTATAGGTGGAAAATCCCCCTGGAGTGGGATCGGTTCAGATCCACATGGCATCAATCCCGCCACAATCGGATTCAGATGGAATCTGATGATGAAAGCACACCAGGTTAGTGGCAAAGGTGGGCAGATCGTGTACATAACCGTCTCGAGTATTAAGGAAAACGTGGGGTGGAAGCCGTTCTGACTCTGGGATCGGATCAGGTATGTTTGTGTATGGGGTTCGGATCGGCTCCATTCCTTCCGATCCGGTCCGACTTTTTTTCCTTCACTTTCTACTTTGTACTTATCTGTCTCTGCCCAAGGAAACCCGATCCGATTATCTGGCAGGGTGCTCTTCATTGTTCGAGTCTTTAACTTTGTGTAGCCTAGTTCACAAAGTAGGCTAACAATGTCTGATTTTGGATGGACACAAAAACATTGAAGTACGTAAAGCCATGTTGATTAGTTATGCGCCATTTTAACGCGAGCGATTTTTATATCGATTTTATTCATTTTTATAATGAATATCGAAAAGGAAATGATTTCAAAATCTGATATTTTGAAAATATTATCATTTAAATATTATAATGATAAGGAGTATCCAATTTTGATTTAAAATTGAAATGAAAGTGGGAATCGTTTTTAAAACAAATTTATAAAATTTCGTTCACGAATTTCGACCATTAACTTCGAATTGACAGTACGAGAGATCCAACCGTCGGATTCTCCTAAAATCGGAATAGAAAAAAGCTTTCAAATGGATATAAAAGATTTAAATTTGAATGGTTGGATTTGGAATTATGTCCAAATCAAATTTGGAAAAGGTCGCTATGGACGCAATTCGTTGGCCGTTGTTGGAAAGCGACTGAAATGGCAATATTAAAATTATTAAAAATATTAATAATTTATGTAAATTCATAATAAATGATTTGGAAAGAATTAGGATGAAAAATTCCATGTTTGCAAAGATAAAAATACATTTTTATCAAAATGAACTAGTTATTAACTAGAAAGATAAGCCAATGATTTTTAAATATATAAATCGGATATATAAAGGGTCTTAATATAACCAGAAATTTCCAATCTATGAATTGGAATGGATTTGAAATGGAAATAATCTTTGAAATATTTCGATACTGGATTCCGTGATTTTACGGATATTATTGAGGAATTTGGTAGATAAGATATCGTTATTCCCAATACAATGTCCGTTATTTTCAGAATTTGATATTGAATATAAGCTGATATTATTTTCTACTTAGAGCCTTGTATTTAGTATCAAATTGGATTTTGGTTTTGTCATGAATGGTGTCTTCATTAACACTATTCTTAAACCAGTTGACAAAAAAATAAATCTTTTAATTAAGATTTGGAGAAGTTTACTAATTAATTAATATTTAATTGGAATTGAATTGAAATTGGATTTTGGGTTTATAGTGAACAATGTTACAAATAATAGTCGTTCTTTAACCCAATTTACATTCAATATATTATTTGGAACTTATAAATCATTTTATTAAGATTTAATGGAAATTTTCCAAAGTAAAGTTTTCTAATTTAATATATTAAATTGGAATTAAATGGAATTCGTTTTGGTAATAATCGAAGTGGGCTTCTGTGGAGGAAGACTGTTAATATATATGGAATTTAAAAGGCTTTGTTGTTATTCCATTTATATTACTAGTTAGATACTGAAATTGATATTGATTATATATTGATATGTTTTCCATGAAGATTCCGATAATTAATGGAATGCGATTTTGGGTTTATCGTGAACTGTGTTTTAAATGACATTGGTTCTTTAACCCAGTTAAAGACAGGTTACATGTCTAACATTGTATTTCAAATTGTATTGTTGATCTCTACTAAATATATATCTGTTTGGTGGCAGAGAATTTATTCCCTTGCTTAACACCCTTCTATGGGACGTATGAGCTTAGAGGTTGTATATTGGCGGAAATCGATGGTATGGTGTAGATTTGTCGATGCGGTATGTTTGATTTCCCAAAGTTAAATAATCATTATTAAGGATTTTTGGGAAGATTAAAACTAAGTGGAGTTCTAATGAATCTTCAACAAGATTGTAATGTGAATATGATAATTTAAATTATCAAATTTGGGAAATGATCGAGAATGGAGTACCACCTGTTTTACTCCAAGCAATAATTAAATCTTTAATTAGATTTAAACATGAAATGATAGTTAAATTTACCGATAACACCGTGGTGTTAAATATGGAGTATTACCAGTTTTGCTCCATGGGATGAATAGGTTGGGATAGGGATTAATAAATAAATGATTACTTTGGTAAGGTTCGATAATCCCGACTAGTTGATAAACCTTTATTTGGTTTAGAATTGATATCCAAAGGAAGATTAAAGAATAAGTTTAAAAGAATTTATCTTTGATAAAATTAACGAGAACCTATCCCTAAAGATATGAATAAAAGAATATTTTGAATTGGAATGAGACGTATGTTGTGTTTGTGTAGCAATTGTTTATGAAATACGTGGGTTGTTCAGAAAGTCCAGGTTTATACCCATTCTGAATAATTGATTCGACGATAAGTCCACGATGAAGACAGTGGTTTAAGACTAGAGTTCTTCACATCGTTTGGATGAATACTGATGTCTTGATTAGGCTGTACACCTAAGACAAGGTAACAAGTGGTGATCATCCAGAAGTACTTGGAGATCGACCGGATATGCGAGGACCTCTCTCCTGTATTGGACATATGGGATGAGAAATAAGGTGCCTCTGGTTTCCTACAGACCCAGAACAAATTTGCAAATGGATGTATGTCTAACATTGAATTTCATTCTGTATGATAGATTTCTATTAAATATATATCTGTTTGGCGGCGGAGAATTTATTATCTTGCTTAATGCCCTTCTCTAAGACGTATGAGCTTAGAGGCTATATATTGATGGATATCAGTCGCATTGCATGAATTGTCAGTGTGGCATGTAGAGATGTAGTGATCAAGACTTATTTTGAAAAGCAGAGTCTTGTGGTTGATGATCAAAGCACGGCTTTTAAATAGCATAGCTTTGTGTATCTCGTTAATTTGTGAGCAACACACCCCGGTATGAGTCAAAAAGGGATAAGGGAACGCAGTGAGTGCACGACGTTCCTTTCTAGCTATGGGTGGCGTCATGGTATGGAGCCCAGACATTTATATTTTTACCTATGTGGATGATGGACAGTAAGGCACCTTGGATATATTGGTCACCATGGGGATGATGGATGGGTCCGATAGGATGGGGAAATGTGTGTTCAGGAATAACGAATCCACAAACTTAAGGGTGGACCGGTACTGTAGGATCCAAGGGTTCACTATGGGGGATCGTCTGTCATTCTGCTAGAGATGTCCTGAATCGGTAAGGAGTACATCCCTTGCCTTGACTCATGATGGACATCAAATTTCCAATATGACATTCTTCGGTTTTAGTTGTAGAACTAGTATGGCGATATAGTATATGGTAGGTATGTCGTCTATGATTGATACATTTATATCTGAAATTGTTTTTGAATCACTATACACTTAAAGTAATATCAAAATGATTTGTTTTAAACGTACCAAACATATTTCGCTATTATAAGGGAAAACTCTATCCTCCGGCTTGCGTTAAATTGTGTGATGGGACCTGAGTCTTATAATAGCTTCATTTTTCGAAAAGCATTGCGTTGTTTATAAACTGTTTATGCACTAGTATTCTTGGCAGAAAACCCATTCCGTGTTATACAACGTGGTCCCTTGATTTACTTTATTTCTAAAGTAAGGTTTTAAATAACTGTTTTATTTCTCACACCAGTCCCATGACTGACCTGGAGTTTATTGTTTTAACCTAAACTCTGGGTTCCCTTATTTTCCACATGGGCAGCTAGTAGTTTTGGTTTTGCAGATATTATTTTCACAGGATCCTGAATCTACAGCTGGAGCTATATTCGGAAAGCTTTGTATCCGTGTATCTCTTTCAGTTGTGTTATGTATTATTTTTCTGCTGCTTTGTAATTTAAATCTTTGTTATTTCTCTAATGTATATTATTTATTCATACTCTGTTATATTCTTGTACTCTGATGTAATTGTTGTAATAGCAATGAAATGTCCTTTTGTTTGCGTTCTGATTTGTCGTGTTCCCAAAACAACCCGGGCTTTCCCTTACGGGTGAGTTTGGGTCGTTTCAAATAATAATTGTTAAATATGATCGAATTAATTTTCAAAACAAATACCATTATGTTCAGAATGTGGGTTATTAGTATGAATGATAGTTAGAATGCCTAGTTCAAAACATTTCAGACTCGATGAATAGAGTTTTATGGAGGCTATATAAGCACCTTAACCCTTCTTCATTCTTACCTCTAGCCACCGTTTACAAATCAATGGTTTAAAATTCATCTTCCAGTTCATCCACTTTTAGCAAAAAAATCCTAATTGGAAAGTTTTTCGCATCGTTGGTTAGAGTGGATCCATGCCAGATACCCAACCATCGGAGGTCGTGGGTGATCCAAAATGCCCAGACCCAAAACTGGAGCAGCTTTGTATTCCATGGATTTGCGCCACCATCGTAGACTATTCGATGATGGCACCTGAAGGGCGACGGAAAAGGGGAAGCTGGGCTTTCGATCGGTGGTGGTCCGGTCATCTTGAGTGGAGCATAAGTGGAATTATTTCGATTTAAACGATTTCCATTAAATACCAATTTTTGGTGTTTTATCTCGACGCCGGGAGTCATGCCTTTTGGTGTGAGGTCGGCTCGAAGTAACGGTTCCAGTGGTGAGGTTACGATGGCTGGCGGTGGCCTTATGGTGGTGCGATGGAAGTAAGAAGGCATCGTAGAGGTTTCAGATCAAAATTTGGGTGAAATTGTTTTTAGTTGTGTTTTGTTTTTAGTTAATCAAGATATTATTTGCTAACAACGATTATTAGTGAATAAATTAATTAATTTGATTTAGGCATAAACTTGTAATGGCTATAACTTACTCATACAATAACAGATTTCGACAAAACAAATTGCGTTGGATTCATATTGATGAATACTACGCGTGCAAATTGTTTATTAATTAGTAACATCCATTGTTGTTAGTATATAAATTGTGTGTTTGGATGATTTATTGCTTAACTGGTTGGTTATGGTTATATATTCCCGTCTATGAGCGGATAACCTTTAACATTACCTACATTTAAGCAGAAGATTCATATTAAATGAATTAAACTAGATTATTTATTTTATATGCATATATAAACTGATATACGAGTTTTGATGCGGGGGGAAGTTTGGAGGAATCCAACTAGATTCCTCAACGTTTTGAACGTTACTTGCCTTAATATAATACACATATGAATTGTCTAACATAAGTAATATCATAATCTGATTTTGATGATGATTGTTGAATAAAATTCAACATTGATATGTTATAATTAATAAACAATATTGGTTAAGTGATTGACAACAAATAACTTAAAATCCATCTTTTTAAGGTGTTGATTCGCCGTAAGGTGAATTGACTATGTTTAAAGTTATAAAATTTATTCTTATAACAAAAGCAAGGTTTTAAATTTATTTTATATAAAATATTTTTGTAAATAAATCGATATTTATAAGTGGATTTCATAAGGATGTAATCAAATGATTAGTGTAGCAAAATTCCTGTGTTGTAAATAAGTTTTATAACTGGAGATTTCGAGTGCCAAAATTTAACTTAGTTCTGTGAAGTTATAAAACCAAGTTTTGCAATTAAATGAGATTATAAGTGATTTCAACTGTTTTGAACAAGTTTAATAAATAGCTATATTTAACTTTTAAAATGACAGACATGATATTGGTTTTTAGATAGAGATTTATGAAATGTTAGATATCTATAAAAGAACATCTAATGATTTATTCTGATTTCAAAATAAGTTAAAAAAATAGATTATAATCAAATAAGTCTTGATAAGATTTATATTTTATAAAGGTAAAAAAATGGAGTTTTATGATAAGATTTTAAATGGATTTTTTAAACGAATTTATGAAGGTATTTTATAAATAAATCCAAGCCTTTAAAGGAAGTTTTACAAAAGGAGAATTTAAGCTAAATTAATATATATTTCGTTGGAGCTTACTTATTCTATGAATTAAGTAAAAATGGTTATATTTGGGAAATATTTTCAATTGCAAGAATTGTTTACATACCTTATTTTAATGGAGTAAGTAAATAAAACTTATTGTGATATTTATTGAATATCAGGTTTTATATGTTAACAAACTTCTATTTATCATGAAGATAAGAATGTTGTCGAGCCAAGGACTGAGAGGTAAATAAAATAGTCTAACTTGAATGACTTCATTGTTATCTAAGAGATTATATTGGTTTAAAAACGGAAGTGGATGTTGGAAGTTAAATTGTTATTTCCATAAGTGGTGCAATAGACTTTAATTTGCAAAGCTTAGAAGTTAAATAAAATTGTTGGTTCTGTAGTAAACATTGTGTCTCTTGACATTGTTGGCCCAAGTATGATGTTTGACTATACTTATGCCATTTGGTTATGTATATAGCGCTATTTTTCTAAGTATGAAAATACTATATTTTTGCGAATACACTTATTCCAATAAAAAAGTGTATGGCTTTGGTTTTCGAAGTAATGAAAACAAAAGATTTGTGAATATACTTTTCCTTTTGAGATAAGTATACGGAACCAATTTCTAAGAATCGATGAAGTAATTTTAAAGTATGTTTTAACTCAAAGGGGTATGTTGCTGATGTTGATTTGATAGTTAAAGAAATGACTATCAACAAATTCCTTTTTACCTTATAATGTGTTGGATTGAGGAACTAGATTGGAACTGGATCCAAAACCACTTCTAGCTAACTTTGCGTTCTAACTAGAATTTGCAGGTACGCTTTTGAAAATACAAAGTATTGAGAGTGCAAATACTAATCCTATGGATGTATTAGAAGTTATACTTTATGTTTGTTATGTTTCTGAATGACTTGTACAGATGAATGTTATCAGTATATTGCCACTAAAGGGGGATGAACATTCAAAGATGAAATGTGCCGTGTGTGAAAGGTAAAAACGTAGAATCTAGTCTCGTTAGCCGGTAATGACTAAAATCAGGGGAGATGCTGTAGGGCTATGTGGGTCACACCCATTAGGGTATGTTATCACCAATCTAAAACGGTTGACCATTTCTACTATTTATGCACTGGCGTGGTTGTTGATTACAACCAGGGTGATAGTGTATTCGGTATTATCAAGTTAAGTGATAGGCATGTCCTGTGTTGGTAAGGGCACCAGACATTCTTACGACCTCGGTATGCTTACCTAGAGAGGTACCATGTTAGGTGTTACCCTAGTGGCAAGTCATTGTATGGAATCCAAATCCTAATACGTGCCATGCTTTTGTATTTATAGCCCAATGGGGGGTGGAAATTAATTTTAGGTAACAATTTTTCATGTTTTTATTATTTTATTTTAAGATGATTTAATAGACATTATTATAATATCACTGGATTTGATATAAAAGTGTCTTGGTTATCGTAAGGGAAAAACATGTGCCATGTTTTTGTGTGGTAGTGTGTTACGAGAGTTCCATTCTTTTAAAGGATTTTCCAAATTAAAAAAGTTGTTTTAATGTGAGTTTTCTCAGTGCTAAGTATTCTTGACTAATCCAGGTGTTTTTGCTTTCCCTTACGATGTGCTCGAGTCAGACCGCATATATTTTTCAGGTTTGCTTCGGTTTTTCTTGGGGCTGCAGGAGAGGAGTAAGTTTTGAGACGTATTCTCGTAATTTATGTATTAATTTATTTCTGCTGTATGTGTTATGTTTATCATCTATTGTACAAAAAGAATGTTATGCCTATATGGTTGATGTAATTGTGTACTCTGGTTATTTATTCATGTATGTATACAGTATTTCTCTTGTGTAAAAAGTATTGGTATATTATATTTTATTCATTCCACTGTGAGATTCCAATCTTTTCTGGTTCGCATGTGTGTGTTATTCTTCTTCTATCCTAACCGTTTGTTCTTTCTTCTTTCTCACCCTCTAGCTTCTTTCATCCAACTTTTTGCGTTTTCGGTACTTGAGACTAGGCACATGAATATAGAGGATGTATTAGTGCTGAAATTCGGACGTCGAGTTTCCTGGGTCATTACAAGATGCTTGGAATACTATGAAACATAGTACATGAAGCATCCAGGCTAGTCACATAGTCACCAAAGCTTATCGGAAGGGTTCTTGTTCCCGTAATCCATACTTATGTTTTTAAAAGCTACCCCACCACTAGGGAGCTTGTCATCTTTGTACATAAGTGAGAAGCTTATTGTTACAATGCTTGTGCAATACAATGGTTTCTTATATAAAATAGGAGGCATAACGCCTCTGTTATTTTAAATCTGATATAGGTTGTCATCTCTATACCTCGTCGACTGTGTTGACATAGATTATTTTCTAAACCATGTTTTATATAGCTAAAGGCTTATCACATCCATTGTTGTTGTCATCAGAGTAGCCAACAAAAATTATATCTAAAAAACTTTTAAATTAGTTGAGGTATATCGCAAGTATTATTGTCGTCACACTTGTGGTTGATAAGGCTTATTTCTAACTTATTTCCAAATAAAATCAAAATACATGGGGTTTATCGCCTTTATCCTTGTCATCACAGTTGTGGTCGATATGGTCGGTTTTCACTCTTGTTTTCAAAAGCTTTGAGGCTTATAGACAATAAAATTCTTTGTGTAATCATCTTTATTGACAAGCCTTATTTTAAAATATTTTCTAAAATATTTTGTAAGTAATACTTTTATTCCTTGTCGCTACGATTATGGTCGATAATGTACATTTTTTAGTTAGATTTCAAAATGTTTAACGCTATTGCCACTATAGCTTGTCGGTGTCAAGTTTGTCAACAAGTTGTAGTTTTAAACTTGTTTTTAAAATAATGTGGAGGTTATCGCCTCTATAGCTAATTGAAATCGATCGGTCGACAAATTTTATTTGATTTAATCCTTGCAGATGGCCAGCCAATGTACATGGTAGATAGCTCTTTGTCTATCATTTTAGTGAATTATAATTGCTTCATCGCTTAGATAAATAGTAGAATGAGTATTAGGACGACAAGGGTAGTAGCACCAATTGATTTTTGTTATCTTACCAGTAAGGAGCCATATATATCACTTATATGCCTCATCGACTTAGTCAATAAGCTTAACATCTATTCTTTAAAAATGGTAGATAACCATATCATTATTATGCAGTTAATAGGGTCCCATTTTTGTATATTTTTGCATATATTTTTGCACATAATTGCTCACATTATGGACTCTAATTAGATCTACGTATCAAAAGATAATTAGGGATACATATATTCTAAATATTCTTAGGGAACAAGAGGTATTATCAATTACTGTAATGAGTCGGAGAATTCAACCCTCAAATTTTGATACAAATACAAACTATGTATTCACGTGACGAACAAGGAATTTCGCTCTGTCCGAACCAGTCGCTAAACCGATCCAGGCCGTTCGAAACGCCCTATCGTTTGAGAACAGGACAAATCAGAACACATACAGAAAGAACGTTTCATTGTATATTACAACAATGCATCAGATTATAAGAATATACAGAGTATAAATGAATATTACACAGAAATATCAGAGATTTAAATTACATTTAAATACATAGCAGCGGAAAATAATACAATACACAACTAGAAGGAGATATACGGATACAAAGCTTTCCGGATATCGTTCCAGCTGTAAACCAGGATCCTGTGAATATAAATCTGCAAAACCAAAACTACTAGCTGCCCGTGTCAAAATAAGGGCACCTAGAGTTTAGGTTAAAACAATAAACTCCAGGTCAGTCATGTGACTGGTGTGAGAACTAAAACAATTAATCTTTATTTTTAAAGTTCAGTAAATCAAGGGACCACGCCGTATAACACGGAACGGGTTTCCTCCCAAGAATACCAGTGCATAAAACAAACTGCGCAATGCTAAATAAAGAAAAATGAAGCTGTTATAAGACCCAGGTCCCATCACACAATGCAACGCAGCCGAGGATAGGGTTTTCCCTTATAACAGCCAAAGAATGCTTGATACGTTTAAAACAAATCATTTGATACTATAGTAAGTGCATAGGGTATAAAACAACTTCAAATCATAAGTATCAATCATAGGCGACATGAGGGTCCCATGCCACTATGTCGCCATATATAGGTTTACAAATAAAACCGCAAATGTCACGTATTTGGAAATTGGATTTCCGTCTATGAACCGAGGCAAAAGATAGTCCTCACCGTCTTCGAGACTGTCTAGCCCGAGCCTCAGGGTCAGAGCGCATCGACCCTTGGATCCTCAGGGCCGGTCCACCGATGTGGATTAAACTTAAACCCTGAACATGCGTTTCCCCACCCTATGGGGTGTAAGTCTGGTCCGTCTGCCGACCAGAATGCATCGGCCGAAACCGATATAACCGAGGCGCCTTGCAACAGCAACAACCACATAAGTCAAACTCGTCAGGGCATGTAAAACCACTGACGCCACTTCTAGCTAGAAAGAAACGCATGCCCTCCCTGACGTCCTCTCCCGTTTTTGGTTCACAACCGGGGTGCGAGGCTCGCGAATTCACGTTACACAAAGTTGTGCCACACAGGCTGTGCTTTGATCATCACCACAAGACTTTGCTTTTCAACAGAAGCCTCGATCAATTGCCACTTAGGCATGCCACACAGGCAATTCACTCCATGCGTTTGATATCCATCAATATATAACCCCTGAGCTCGTACGTCTCAGAGAAGGGCGTTAAGCAAGAGAATAAATTCTCCGCCGCCAAACAGATATATATTTAATAGAAATCAATCACACAGACTAAAATCCAATGTCAGACACACAGTCCATTTACAAGTCCGTTCTGGGTCTGAACGAAACCGGAGGCACCTAGTACCCCGCACATCCATCGATCTCCAAGTACGTCTGGACGATCACCAACTGTTTCCATCTTCTTGGGTGTACAGCCCAATCAAGATCATCAGTAATTACCCAAACGACGTGAAGACCTCCGGTCTTCGACCACCGTCTTCATCTTCGACTTATCGTCGTATCAGTTATTCAGAATGGGATAAACCCGGTCTTTCCGAATAACTCGCGTATATTTTATAAAAGTGCTACACAAACACAACATACGCCTCATTCCAATTTATCAGTCACTAACCGTAAATTAATCAAGAGAATAATTCCCCAAATATTAACCCCGAAGGCCGAAACCAACATCAGATCAATATCCAGAAAACCATTCTGCTTAGCTAACCGACAGTTAGTTTCTAAATTTCACATTCATAGGGAAAGGTTCCCATTAATTTTATCCAAGATAAATTTCTTGAATTTATTCTTTAATCTATTTTTGAATATCAATTCAAACTCGTCGGGATTAACGAACCTTACCGAAGTAATCATTTGTTTTAATTTCCCAATCCCAACCTATTCATCCCATGAAGTAAAACTAGTAATACTTCATATCTAACACCACGGTGTTATCGGTAAATTCAATTACCATTTGACGTTCAAATCTAATTAAAGATTTAACTATCGCCTGGAGCAAAACTGGTGATACTCCATTCTCGACCATTTCAATCTAATTAAAGATTCATTAAAACTCCACTTAGTTTTAATCGTTAACTGGGTTAAAGAATCCGTGTCATTTAAAAACACGGTTCACGATAAACCCAAAGTCACATTCATTAATTATCGGGTTAAAGAACAAGTGTTATTTAAAACACTGTTCACGATAAACCCAAAAATCAATCTCAATTCAATTCCAATTAAATATTATTTAATTGGTACACTTCATTAAATCTAAATAAAAAGATTTAATCATTTCTCAACTGGGTTCAAGAACAGTGTTAGTGAAGACACCATTCACGACAAACCCAAATCACATTTGATATTCAATATAAGGCTCTGAATAGAAAATATATCGGCTTATATTCAATATCAAATTCTACGATTAACAAATGTCGTATTGGAAATAACGATATAAATATATATCTTTCAAATTTCCATAACAACATCTGTATAATCACGAATTCCAACATCGAAATATTCCGAAGACAATTTCGATTCAAATCCACTCCAATGCAGTCATTGGAAATTCTGGTTATTTTTAAAATCCTTTCAAATTCAATTTATTTATTTAAAAATAAATAGAATTATAATTCTAGTTCAAAACTAGTTCATTTCGATAAAAATCTATTTTTATCTTTTCAAATATGGAGTTTTTCATCCTAAATCTTCACAAATCATTTCTTATGATTTTACACAAATTATTACTATTTTTAATAATTTTATCAAGGCCCGTACAGTCGATTTCCATCAACAGCCATCGAACTGCCCTTACAGCGACCTTTTTCGACTTTGATTTGGACGTATCTCCAAATCCAACCGTTAGATTTCAAATTCCTAACATTCGTTAGAAAGCTCTTTTCGATACGAACCCAACGGTTCCGGTTTTAGGAGAATCCGACAGTCGGATCTCCCGTAATGTCCGTTTGAAATAAATGGTCGAAATTCGCGAACTGCCGCGGCGCGGCGTGTTCTATTCAGGCCATTATATTATATATATAATATATATAATATATATTTCGTCGATTTCTATTTAAAACGAATTATATAAATAGTTTTAAAATTCGTTTCAAAAGCAAATTCAACTTCCATTTCAATTCAAAGCAAAATGGAATTCTTCTTTATAAATTCGTTTCAAAGTTCATTTCTATTCAATTCAAATTTCAATTCAATTTGAATTCATTTCAATTCACTTTCAATTCAATTCGAATTCGTTTTCAATTCATTTCGAAATCGTTTTCAATTCAATTCATTTCGAAATCGTTTTCAATTCAATTCATTTCGAAATCGTTTTCACTTCAATTCATTTCGAAATCGTTTTCAGTTCAATTCATTTCGAAATCGTTTTCAATTCAATTCATTTCGAAATCGTTTTCAGTTCAATTCATTTCGAAATCGTTTTCAATTCAATTCATTTCGAAATCGTTTTAAATTCAATTCTTTTCGAAATCGTTTTCAATTCAATTCATTTCGAAATCGTTTTCAATTCAATTCTTTTCGAAATCGTTTTCAATTCAATTCTTTTCGAAATCGTTTTCCATTCAATTCATTTCGAAATCGTTTTCAATTCAATTCATTTCGAAATCGTTTTCAATTCAATTCTTTTCGAAATCGTTTTCAATTCAATTCATTTCGAAATCGTTTTCAATTCAATTCTTTTCGAAATCGTTTTCAATTCAATTCATTTCGAAATCGTTTTCAATTCAATTCTTTTCGAAATCGTTTTCAATTCAATTCTTTTCGAAATCGTTTTCAATTCAATTCATTTCGAAATCGTTTTCAATTCAATTCTTTTAGAAATCGTTTTCTATTCAATTCTTTTCGAAATCGTTTTCAATTCAATTCATTTTGAAATCGTTTTCAATTCAATTCATTTCGAAATCGTTTTCAATTCAATTCATTTCGAAATCGTTTTCAATTCAATTCATTTCGAAATCGTTTTCAATTCAATTCTTTTCGAAATCGTTTTCAATTCAATTCTTTTCGAAATCGTTTTCAATTCAATTCATTTCGAAATCGTTTTCAATTCAATTCTTTTCGAAATCGTTTTCAATTCAATTCATTTCGAAATCGTTTTCAATTCAATTCATTTCGAAATCGTTTTCAATTCAATTCATTTCGAAATCGTTTTCAATTCAATTCTTTTCGAAATCGTCGATTTCGAAATCACTTTTCAATATTCATTTTAAAATGAATAAAATCGATAAAAATATCGTTCACGTCAAAATGGCGTCAAACTAATCCACACGGCTTCATAAATTTCTATTTTCAAATTTTCTTTATTTTTCAAATTGGAATGAGGCCCAATCAATTTCCATATAAAATTAATTATATGGATTTCCATACAACACATGTATATAATAGCAACGATAAATAATCAACCATCAACCAAAGTGCACTACACCGTATAAGCATCAAATATAGATATCTAATGCTTATAACAGCCTGTCAATCAATCGATTGACATATTTAATCAATCAGGATGAGTGAACTTCAAATTTCATCCCAACACCCGTGTGGGGTTTCAAACAAACAAACACAGATTTTATTTGTGCAGTTGGGCGATGTGTAAAATTTATCGTCCCAATCCATGTCATTCAAATAGGTGTACATAAACAAACCGTCCGGTTTGTAAATGAATATTTTATTTATTCACATTCACGTTAAAAATTATATTTTTAACGATAAAAACATTTTATTCCAACATACGAATTTCTATTCAGTTCATTCTTTAAATAAAATGATATTTTTATTTTTCTAACATATTTTAGAAAATTTCGGCGGCATAACGGCACTATACTAGAAACGGGACGAGGCCTAGCCTTATCCCCGGTCTAGTGAAGGCCCACGCCATTCACACATCAATCAAATCAATTTATTTCACCCAACAATTCAATTTCAAATCAAATCATCTAATCAACTACACAACCAAACAATTTAACAAACAAGCAATCCATGGTCTGTGGATGACGGGTGTCGGGTGCTACTAAACACCGTCTACATCCTAGTATATATATATAACTAGAAAAATTAAATTGAAAGGTGAGAAGTTCTCACAGATAGCTATCCAAGCTCCACGGCACTTCTTTTGCAGAAGTCTTCGTCGTTTCGCCCTTTTGTCACCTTCGTTGCCCGCTTTCACTACATATGTAAAAATCGAATTTTTACCTCGCTATTCAATATATAAAAATCATATTTTTATTTCGAAGTTCAATATATAAAAATCATATTTTTATTTCGAAGTTCAATATATAAAAATCATATTTTTATTTCGAAGTTCAATATATAAAAATCATATTTTTATTTCGAAGTTCAATATATAAAAATCGAATTTTTATTTTGCTATTCAATATATAAAAATTGAATTTTTATTTCAAAGTTCAATATATAAAAATCGAATTTTTACTTTGCTATACCTTACATAAAGATTCCGCCTTTTCAAATATGAAGTTTTCGCCTTTTCAAATTTAAAGATTTCATCTTTATAAAAATCTCATTTTTATTTTTCTACACATATAAAGATGATATTTTTAATATTCCTATCATGTAAAAATTATATTTTTATTGCTTTAAAAATACAAAAATCATGTCTTGCTCCTTCTACATAATAAAAAATCCCGTCTTTTCTCTTTTTAAAAATATGATCTTTATTTTCGTGAGTTCAAATCTTTTTCTATTAAAAGATTAAATCTTTTTTTCTATTTCAAAGTTTAAACCCCCTTTTTTCTATTTTAAACCTGAAGATAAAATCAGTTTTCATTTCCCTAAAAAAAATCAGTTTTTAATGTCTTTAAAAATCAGTTTTAATGTCTTTAAAAATCAGTTTTAATTACTTTAAAAATCAGTTTTAATTACTTTAAAAATCAGTTTTTAATGTCTTAAAAATAAAATCACAAAATAACAAAAAAAAAAAAATTACCGTGAGTTGCAGAGAGAGGGGGGGGGGGGGTTTGCAGCGTCGATCGGGAGGGGGTCAGATGCTCGCGCGGTGGTCTTGTGGTGGGCTCGTGGACGTCGGCCTCGATTTGGGTGCGGTCTTCGAGAGCGTCGGGGGGGTAGGGAGAAGCGGAGAGAGAGGGGAATAGGAAGGGGGGAGGCGCGCGACTGGTGGAGGAGGGGGGTTGGTCAACGCGCGGTGGCGCGGTTGTGCGACGTGGGGCTGAGCGGTGGCGCGTTTCCTAGGGCACGGGTTTTCCCCCTTTTTTTTTTCTTTCTTTTTGTTTTTTTTTTCTGTGAAGTCAACGAGGGGAGGGAGATAAGGGGGAGGATTTATATAATATAATGTATATATATATATTTAATTATTATTTTAATTTTAAAAAGCAACTTTTTCATTCGAGCTCGAAACGAGACCCACCGCCTGTCGCCCCTAGCGTTTTACCCCCATTCCGAACACAATGGGATAAGTATCGTAAGCTGATTTGATCGTCTCGGTCAGTTTCTGTTGAATTTACATTTAAATCACTATATTGAATTTTAAACGTACATTTCAAATTACTGGGGTCACATACTAACTAGAAAAATTCCAGAAAAATATTTTCTAGCTTCGTATTGACGATACGGTCCTAACAAAACTAGTTTCGTCGAATTCTGAGACCGTTAGAAAAATGGCCAATTTCCAGTCGATTAAAATCAATTGAAACTGGTCAAACGCGTTTTCCTTTGCCACGCTCACATATTGATTCGAAAAATTATGAAATTTGGAATCTAGCAATAACTTGACATCCCGGACCCAACAAAACTGGTTTCATCGAAATCCGAGGTCGTTTGCAAAATGTCCATTTTTAAGGGCCTGAATTCCATAGAGACTATTCAGAATTTTCAACTTGACATATCTTTTGATTCCCGCTACGAACTTTTGATTTTTCGGATTCGTTGGAAAGATATTCACTATTAGATTCCATTATTTTTGGTTTCACTAAAATCCGGATTGTTTTGCACCCGGTACATTCAATTGAAGTTTGGAATCGAATTATCGAACTACCGCGCCATTTTCAATTCTATTTATAATTATATATAATTATTTATATTCTAACGACGACGCGTATAATATATAAACGTTCGAATTATATTCAAAACAGATTTCTCGTCGATATTATTTAAAATAATTCATTTTAAATAATCAAAATTCGCTAAAATTGCCAAAATAAAAATTTCAAACTGGCTCGCATTTTACGGGTTGTTACATATCAATTACTGTAATGAGTCGGAGAATTCAACCCTCAAATTTTGATACAAATACAAACTATGTATTCACGTGCCTAAACTCAAGTATCGAAAACCTAGTAGTTAAAAGAAAGGAGTTGAGGGTGAGAAAGAAGAAAGAACTATTAGAATAGAATAATAATACAAACACATCAGTTCAGAAAATATCAGAATCTCACAATGGAATGAATAAAATATAATATACCAATAATCTTTACCTAAGAAAAACAACTATATATATACATACATTAATCAAACTACACAACTAGATCAGCCTATACAGTCATAATAATCTGCTTGTGCACTGGTTGATAAATACAACACGTACGAAGGAAATAAATTAATATAGGAAATTCGAGAATACGTCTCACTGCAGCCCCTCTTCTTTAGCTCCAAGCAAATTCAAAGCAAATTTTAAGGGAGAGAAAAATCACCTGGATCAGCATGGAATACTTGGTGAGAAAAATTACATCACGAACAACTTGCTTAATTCTTTTGAGCACCTTTTTCAAAAGAATGGTACTCTTGTAAGACACGACCGCACATTACCATGGCACGTGTTTTTCTCTTACGGTAACCAAAATGTTTTTATTATAAATCTAGTGATATCATAATAATGTTGACCATTCAGAAGTAAATATATTTAATATATTCAGAATGCTTGCATATCACGTTCCGACATAATAGTAATACAAGTAAAACTGTACAAGGTTCATATTGGATTTTGGATCCATACAATGACTGGGCACTGGGTTACCACACACAAAGGTACGCATCTAGAAAGCAAAATCGAGGACCTTTCCTAGGTGCTCTGCCAATACAAGACCAATTTACCACTAACTTGATAGCATTGAATATGTCATCATCCCGTTCGCTTTTCAACCCTTTCCCTGCAAACTCACACACTACTAAAAGATAAACGTACAAACCTAGAAGGGTGACAATCATATCCTAATAGGTGCGACCCACATATCCCTATTGTATGTCTCTCGTTTCAATCATTATTGGGTATTAAGGTTAGAGGCTACATTTTTATCGTTCAATCATGACACATTTCCAACTTTGAATGTTCATACCCCTTCGTTGGCAATGTACCAATAACATTCTTACATAAAAGTCGTTTAGGGAATAGAATGAACCAAAGGAATTGCCTTTAAAACATCCATAGGAATAACAGCAAGTAACACTTGCACTCTCAATTTTTTGTATTTGCAAAAGCATACTTGCAAATTCTAGTTTGAACGCAAAGTTGGTTCGAAGTGGTTTTGGATCCCATTGCAATTCTGGTTCCTCGAACCAACACGTTATAAGTTAAAAGGGAATTCATTGATAGTCGATTTTTAACTATCCGCAACGTCCCGTATTTTTGGAAATCAGATATTTAAATTATTTTAAATATATTTTTTGGAATTTTAAATGGATTTATAATATAAATTCGTTTATATAATGGAGTTAGAACATATAATTTACATTTAAATTATAAATGAGCTCGTAACGTCGCGGTAGTTCGTAATATTACATTTTGAACTTCAACTGAATATATATAATCCATTTTAATTCGGAATTCTTTGAAACAAGAATTGCTTAAATCTATTTGATTATATTTTTCTAATGAAAGAGAAAAACAGAAATTTCATGTTATAGGTTGTTAGTTATGTCCAATTCAAATTTTCAAATAGTCGCTATGGAATCATTTATAAATTATAATGATTACTTATATAAATTTGATTCGATTTGAAATGAATTTATTGATAACTTGAGATAACAATCGAATTAAGCGGCGAAACCAATTCCATTGTATTCGTAATGGCGTTTAGAGTCAGGATAAGTAGGTAGTTCGTTTTTTTTGGACATCGGGTATTTTGGTGTCCAAAATAGCGTTGTTTTGCGTATAAAATAATGTTATGGGAAACAGTCTCGAAATGCGACGAAACTTGTGCCGTTGGATCCATATTAGTTTGTTGTGGTTGGATTTCGATTTTCGTGTCAATCAGATTTACCATTTGACTGTGAAGGTAGTAAATGCCTATATTTTAAATCATTTTATACATATAAATTGGAATTTTGCAATAACCGATATGCAAACAAACTCCGTTTTTAGCGAAACTAATTTTATTAAATACGTAATGATTTATTATTGTAATATTTCAAGTTTCAATCCCATTGGATTTAATTTGTGATCGTAAACAATTTAAACACGTGTTTATTCATGTGTGAATCATAAAGGGATTTATACAAACGATATCGGAATTCGAAGAAACCTTTTCCATCGTGTCTGGAATAATGTTTTATGCTAGGATTAGGAATTTCATCTCGATTGGAGGTCATATGTGATTTGTTTAGAGTGTTACTTCATGGTGAATTTTGGTGTAATAATATCCTAATATTTTCGTTGCCTATAAATAGTGGGACTAAACCCTAAATTATGTCAATCTTTTACCCCGTGGTCAACCCGTCTATTGCGCCTCCACCCTAAAAGATTTAAACGACCAGCACCCACTACACCAAAATAGCAAATTTGGCATAGCAGGATGTAGAGATTTGATACGCCTTAAAGTCGTATCAAATTTCATTTGCTACATCTCAAGAAATCCGCACCTCCTCAATCGTTAAAATCTAGCTGTAGATCATTCAAAATTCGGATCGGTTCCTATGATACGGGCCTGAGCCATATCATATTTTTTCACTTAGTTTTTATTTTTCATTATCCTCCACAATTCATTCCAGCCGGAAAAAAAAGCTTTCCCAAATCAAAAAAAAATGTCGTCCCTCCTTCTCCAAATCAAGTCGTGTCAAATCTTCGGATGCCCCGATTCCTCTTGTTTGCCTGTGCCCTGCAAAACCGTGGTTGTCACAAATTTTAGGGTTTTCCACCTTTTCCTAAAATCTAATTAGATTGTTTTCGACGGTATTTTCACCATGACGATGACTCAATTTGCAATGGTAAATGCATAATTATAGTATAATTTTTTTCCCTTTTTTTTCAAGTTTCATTTTTTTTTCTTATCATATGACAACAACTATGCATCTTATTATTTTGGTACAATGGTTAAACATGACGTGATCCAAATCTCTGAAAAAGACCAAGTATTCCCTTATGTTAGGAGTAAATGAGTATTCCCTTTTGTTCTTATCATATGTAAACAGTTGTGCCTCCTTTGTACATCACTGATGTTAGTACTCTATGACTCATCACATTTCAGCTTGCAGTAGAATAATTTGGAAATTAAGAAGGGATGCATAGAAGATGCGCAGTTGTTTCTAAAAAATAAAAAAATCAGAATTAATGAAGAGTGCCTGAGCCTTACGATAATGGTATCAATGTAATTCCAACTGTTAGATGGGATTGTGCTACACATCTTGAGTAATTATCTAATGGCATGCACATGCTTGCTAATAATCTACCATATGCTTGTTTGTTTTTGTTTCCTGGGGCTTTCCTCTTGTTTGACATTTATTTTGTTTTTTATTCCTTTTAGGGGCTTACCTCTTGTTAGATGTTTAATCACATTGATACAATGATACTGTCCTTTTCTTTTAAACCAAATATGCTAGTACCATGTCCACAATCAGTGCATTTATCTTTTAATCAATGTTTTGGATATTTGACTCTTATAAGACTAGTAAGCGAAGTGTTGTCTCTTTTTAAGTTATCTCTTACTTAACAATATGACATTGGTGAATTTCATTTATAACGGTAGTTTAATTTGTAGGTGGAGGAATTGGCATCTCTGATCAAAGATAACTTGTACTACAAACACCTTGTTCTATCTGTAGAGGAAGCATTAATTAAATTTATTGATAATGGTGGTTATCAAAATGGTTGATGGAGCTTCAACCAGTTTGTCCTTACTACCGCTTACTTCTACATCGTCTTGCAGATACATATACATATATATATACATATATATATACATATATATATATATATATATATGGGTTGATAGATTCACGCTGTTGTTTCATTTTTCATATCTTTATTATGTTCTTTTATATTTATTATATTCAACATTTATGCAAATTTTCTCACAAATTTGTTGGAGAAGGAGATGATCGCCATTTGGTTTTGGAGCAAAGCTCAGAGACAACAATGTAAGTGTTGATTATTTACCCATATTGTTTCATTTAGCTGTATTCGGGTTAGAGTGTGTACTAAATGTTGACACTATAATTCCACTGGTTGCTATTTGTTCTGTCGAAAATCAAATATGATATCTTCTTTGAATTCAATACAATATTTTTTCGCTTTTGTACTATACTGTTTGTACTCATGGGTTTTCTTCTGTACCATCATAGTTGTGTTTTGTTCAAATTTCATAGCATGTAAACGCTCGCTTCTTGTTTTCTTATTTGCACACTAAAACAAGAAAATAAAAAGAACTTTGGAACACAGTTAAGTGGTTTAATCATTATTTGTATATCTCATGGTATTCTGTTTACTTGTGTATCTTTGACTATTTCACTAATAAATCCTATTCTTTTCCTTTGTAGATCACCAATCCTTTTCAGTGATATTTTATGGTGGTATGATGATTGTGACCCTCCCACCATCCCATCACACAATATTTTGAGAAGAGAAGTACAAGGTGCTGTTTTTTCTCACTTAGCTGTGAGAAAAATTCATGTTAATTCAAACTCTTTTACTCAGGCTTGCTGTGTTAAACAACAAGCAAGCTTGTTGTTTGACACAGCAAGCTTGCTTGCTGTTTCGCAGCAAGCTCAGGCTTGCGGAAACAGCAAGTCGACTTGTTGTGTCAAACAACAAGCCGGCTTGCTGTTTGAAACAACAAGCTAGCTTTTGCTATTTGAAACAGCAAGCTTGTTGTAATTACTATCTTCATAGATGCCTTGTTGTTTGAAACAGCAATCTTGCTGTAATTACTATCTTTGTAGATCGTATAACTTATCGCCTTAAGTCATAAAGAGGTACTACTTTTGTGTCAGTTTTGGCAATGCTCTGTAATGAAGAGGTACTGCTTTTGTGTCTGTTTTGGCAATGTTTTAAAATATTTTTACCAATGCATTAATATTATGGTTGTTTAATTCTATGTAGTAGTAGCCAAGTAGATCTTAAGGCAAGTAAATTGTATTTGTTCACTTCATTATGAATATGCTTCTTATATCATGGTCATCTTTTTTCAAAAGCATATAATGATCGTTTGATTTTTGGAAACCAAGTATCCATCGTTGATTTGGAATTAAACCTACAAGATATGATTTGTCGATCTGAAACTCTGGCATTTTGAGATCCATACATATAGAGCCATTTTGATATTTGTTTTTCCTTTTCAGGTTGGTGGTATGGTGTTGTAGGGCACTTGGAATCGTGTGACGGAAGCCAACATTTTTGCCGATGTCTTCAAAGTGGTATGCATCATGATCTGCTATATTTTTAATGCTTGCTACATTGTATCATGCTGAGTTTACTCTTATTAAAAATAGTTGTATTTTGGTTTTCAGTTGTGACCAGGTAAGACTTGGATATTGCAGATTGTTTTGGTAGTGACAATGTCAGCTGTAACCATCTAGCTTTCATTTTTATTATTTCAAATGCAATGTAATTTCTTTTAAATAGATCATTATATGTTGTAAAAATATATCATTATATGTTTATTATTTTAAATGCAATGTAATTTTTTTTAAATAGATCATTACAGGTTGTAAAACTAGAGAACCAAGGAACGGTATGATGTTATAAGACTTGAAGATTGCAGATTGTTTTGGTAGTGACAATTTCAGCTGTAACCATCTAGCTTTCATGTTTATTATTTAAAATACAATGCAATGTAATTATATATATATATATATATATTTTAATTTTGATATGGCTTTGAGTCGTATCAAATCCATGCATTTGATATGGCTTAAGGCCATATCAAATAACAAAGACGTCATTTTTTGATACGGCCCAAAGCACCACCAAATCGATTTTGATACGGCTCAGAGCACTGCTTAATTGGCATTTCTGGTGTAGTGACCTTCCAATTTATTCCTCCACTTTTCACACAATCCATGCAATTATCCAAGAAGTTTTCAATGCAAACCTATTCAGCTCAATGAGCTCTCTGATCTGGACGTTCTTGATCGGTCTTCGTTCACTATCGTGGCCAGGAATGGCTCAAGAAGGGATGGTGATTATGGGTAGATTACTGACTAATGCCTAAGCTTGGCGAGATGGCACTGAGGTCGAAGGGAGATGAGGAAACAAGTCTAGTGCTGGAAGACTCCAATTGAAGTCCGACATTAGAGAACGGCGCATGAGCAATAGCGTTTAGGTGGTAGCAGCTCGTGGAAAATGGAAGAGGAAGACATGCATGGTATATGAACATGAGCAGGCAATATATGAGGAGCAGGCTATACCATTTTGTAGCAAGGCAAAGCAATTGGGTCGTACATTCAAAAAATATATATAAAGGATGTGGCGGTTTCAATTTTCGAGTGGCAGAACAAAATTTATTTGAGCCTGCATGATTTCAAAGCAACAGAACGTGGAATAAGAAGAATGAAGATGGGTGAAAGAAATATACATGCATGGTGATGTCTTTCTGGAGGAAGTCAATGTGCTTGGGTATTTTGAAATAAAATCGAGAAAGAGATTTTTTTTTTTCGAGAAAAAGGGATATGGCAACTTTAACGTCGTGAAGTGTTTTATATATGGGCAGAAGAAAAAAAGAGTCAGCCTGATAATCAGCTTAATGATTATTTTATTAGTTTCAATTAAAACATTATTAAGAAAAAAATTATATTAATAATTATGGTCGAAACTAAAACGTGAATTGTTGCAGGTGCCTGATGGAGTATTTATGTAGAACGAGGGAAGCATGTAGAAGTGTAAATCGACCAGTTTTATTCAAGCTAGCCAAAGTAATAAATTAGTTAAAAATTTAATTAAGGAAAATATAATTACATTATTAAAATTGGGTTACAAAAATGTTGATAACTTTTAATTGGATAAACAGAATTGAATGGAACAGGTTGTAATGGTATTGGGGTGAAGAACAGAACATTACGGATGGAACTAGCCTAGACAGATTTGGAAGCAACAGGAATTTTAGTTAAATATAACGATTGTTTAATTTAACTGAAAACGAACCATTTCAATGAAACGAATCGAATCAAAGTGAGTATAACTGTAATAACCCGAAAATCTGGGCCAATTTAAATTTTTTTATTTTGGCGATTTTAGCGAATTTTGATTATTTAAAATGAATTATTTTAAATAATATTGACGAGAAATTTATTTTGAATGTAATTCGACGTATATATTTATATACGTCATCGTTAGAAATAAATAATTATTTATAATTATAAATAGAATTGAAAATGGCGCGGTAGTTCGATAATTCGATTTCAAACTTCAATTGAATGTACCGGGTGCAAAACAATCCGGATTTTAGTGAAATAAAAAATAATGGGATTTAATTGAGAATATCTTTCTAACGAATCCGAAAAATCAAGATTTCATAGCGGGGATCAAAAGATATGTCCAGTTGAAAATTCTGAATAGTCGCTATGGAATTCAGGCCCTTAAAAATGGACATTTTGCAAACGATCTCGGATTTCGACGAAACCACTTTTGTTGGATCCGGGATGTCAAGTTATTGCTAGATTCCAAATTTCATAATTTTTCGAATCAATATGTGAGCATGGAAAAGGAAAACGCGTTTGACCAGTTTCAGTTGATTTTAATCGACTGGAAATTGGCCATTTTTCTAACGGTCTCGGAATTCGATGAAACTAGTTTTGTTAGGACCGTATCGTCAATACGAAGCTAGAAAATATTTTTCTGGAATTTTTCTAGTTAGTATGTGACCCCGGTAAATTGAAATGTGCGTTTAAATTAAATATATACTGATTTATAATTTGATTTTGAGAAAAACTGATCGAAACAGCCGAATCAGCTTATGATACATATCCCATTGTGTTCGGAATGGGGGTAATTAGCTAGGGACGACAGTCGTTGGGTCTCGTTTGGTGTTCGGATTAAAAGTCAACTTTTGAAATTAAATATAATATAAAAATAATAAATAAATAAACCCCAAACCTCCTTATTCTCTCCCTCCCTCCCCATTATTTCGGTCAACGCCCAAAAAAATCAAAACCCGATCCCTCTTCCGAAACCCCACATCGATCGCCGCCCCCCCTTCCACGTCGTTGTCCAAACCCGGCCTCCACCCTGCGCCTTCTTCTTCCCCGCGCCTCGTCCTTTCCTCTCTACCCTCGCTTCTCGTTTTCCCCTTCCTCCTTCTGAAACGCGACACCGAAGAACGCGCCGCCCACCCCCTCTTCGACCTCCACCTCCTCTGAAGCCGCCGCGCCAGCGCCTCCTCCCCTTCTGCTCAGCCTCCCTCTCTCCTCTGAACGATGGGACACGCTCCCCCCTTCCTTCTTCGAAGCACCCAACGCCCCTACAGCCCCGAATCAGCAGGTCCAAGCTCCGCAGCACCACTGCAGGCCCTTCTCGATCGCCGCTTCAGCCCCGACGAAGCTACAGACCCTCTCCCTTTCTGGCGCGAGTTAACAGCGAAAAAACAAGGTGATTTAAATTAATTTAGTTTGTGTAATCAGTTAATGTGGATTATAAACTAATTTTTATACAAAGTGATTACAATAATGACATGATATTTGTTTCTAAACAAAAAGAATTTGATTTTTATATACAAGAAAATATAATTTTTTATTGTAGAAAGATATGATTTTCCCTTGTAGAAAATTCAAATTTTTATTTATATAATAGCGGTGTAAAAATAGGATTTTTATAAATATAGTAGCGGCATAAAATTCGATTTTTATATATTGAATAGCGAAGTAAAAATTCGATTTTTATATATTGAGTAACGAAATAAAAATGTGATTTTTATATATTGAATAACGAAATAAAAATGTGATTTTTATATATTGGACATCGAAATAAAAATTTGATTTTTATATATTGAACATCGAAGTAAAAATGTGATTTTTATATATTGAACATCGAAATAAAAATGTGATTTTTATATATTGAACATCGAAGTAAAAATTTGATTTTTATATATTGAATAACAAAATAAAAATGTGATTTTTATATATTGAACATCGAAATAAAAATTTGATTTTTATATATTGAACATCGAAGTAAAAATGTGATTTTTATATATTGAACATCGAAGTAAAAAATGTGATTTTTATATATTGAACATCGAAGTAAAAATGTGATTTTTATATATTGAACATCGAAGTAAAAATGTGATTTTTATATATTGAATAGCAAAGTAAAAATTCAATTTTTATATATTGAATAGCAAAGTAAAAATTCAATTTTTATATATTGAATAGCAAAGTAAAAATTCGATTTTTATATATTGAATAACGAAGTAAAAATTCGATTTTTACATATGTAGAGAGTACGGGCAAAGAAGGTGACGAAAGGCGAGAACGACGAAGATTTCTATAAATGAAGTGTCGTGAAGTTGGGATAGCTATCGGTGAGAACTTCTCACTCTTCAATTTCTTTTTCTAGTTATATATATACTAGGATGCAGACGGTGTTTAGTAGCACCCGACACCCGTCATCCACAGACCATGGATGGCTTGTTTGTTTAATTGTTTGGTTGTGTAGTTAGTTAGATTATTTGGTTTGAATTGAATTGTTTGGCGAAATGAAATTGATTTGATTGGTGTGTGAATGGCGTGGGCATTCACTAGACCGGGGATAAGGCTAGGCCTTGTCCCGTTTCTGGTATCGTGCCGTTATGCCGCCGAAATTTTCTAAAATAAGTTAGAAAAATAAAAATATCATTTTTATTTTGAAAATGAACTGAATAAAATTTCATGTGTTAAAATAAAATATTTGATCGTTAAAAATATAATTTTAACGTGAATGTGAATAAATAAATATTCATTTACAAACTGGACGGTTTGTTTATGTACACCTATCTGAAGGACATTGATTGGGACGATAAATTTTACACATCGCCCAACTGCACAAATAAAAATCTGTGTTTAATTGTTTGAAATCCCACACGGGTAATAGGATGATATTTGACGTACACTAATCCCAATAATTAGTTGTATGTCGATCGATTGATTGACAGGCTGCAATAAGCGTTGAATATTTATATTCGATGCTTATACAGTGTAGAATGCACTTTGGATGATGGTTGATTATTCATCGTTGTTATTGTATACATGTGTTGTAGAAAATCCATATAATTAACTTTATATGGTAATTGATTGGGCCTCATTCCAGTTTCAAAAAAGAAATATGTGAAATAGAAATATTTGAAATAGAAATATTTGAAATAGAATATTTGAAAATAGAAACATATGAAGCCGTGTTGGTTAGATTGACGCCATTTTGACGTGAACGATATTTGTATCGATTTTATTCATTCTTCAATGAAAATTGAAAAGATTTAAAATTGAATAGATTTGAAATTGAATAGATTTGAAATTCGAACTATATAGAAATGAATTCGAATTGAAAATAAATAGAAATGAATTCGAATTGAAAATAAATAGAAATGAATTCGAATTGAAAATAAATAGAATTGAATTCGAATTGAAAATAAATAGAAATGAATTCGAATTGAATTTGAATATAAATGAATTTGAATTGAAATCGATTTGAAAAGAATTTAAAACGAATTTATATTGGAATATTCAATTTTGATTTAAAATTGAATATGAAGTTAAAACCGTTTTGAAAATGAATTTAAAACGATTTATAAAGCACGTTTTAAAAGGAAATCGACGAAGTATATGTTATATATATTGAATGTATAATATAATGGCCTGAATAGAACGCGCCGCGCCGCGGCAGTTCGTGAATTTCGACCATTGATTTCAAACGGACATTACGGGAGATCCGACCGTCGGATTCTCCTAAACCGGAACCGTTGGATTCGTATCGAAAAGAGCTTTCAAACAAATATTAGAAATTTGAAATCTAACGGTTGGATTTGGAGATACGTCCAAATCAAATTTGAAAAAGGTCGCTGTAAGTGCAATTCAATGGCCGTTGATGGAAATCGACTGTACGGGCCTTGATAAAATTATTAAAAATAGTAATAATTAATGTAAAATCATAAGAAATGATTTGGAAAAAAATGGGATGAAAAACTCCATATTTGAAAAGATAAAAATAGATTTTTATCGAAATGAACTAGTTTTGAACTAGAATTATAATTCTATTTATTTTTAAATAAATAAATTGAATTTGAAAAGGGATTTAAAAATAACCAGAATTTCCAATGATTACATTGGAGTGGATTTGAATCGAAATTGTCCTCGGAATATTTCGATGTTGGAATTCGTGATTATACAGAGGTTGTTATGGAAATTTGAAAGATATATATTTATATCGTTATTTCCAATACGACATTTGTTAATCGTAGAATTTGATATTGAATATAAGCCGATATATTTTCTATTCAGAGCCTTGTATTGAATATCAAATGTGATTTGGGGTTTGTTGTGAATGGTGTCTTCACTAACACTGTTCTTGAACCCAGTTGAGAAAAGATTAAATCTTTTTATTTAGATTTAATGAAGTGTACCAATTAAATAATATTTAATTGGAATTGAACTGATATTGATTTTTGGGTTTATCGTGGACAATGTTTTAAATAACACTCATCCTTTAACCCGATAATTAATGGAAGGTGATTTTGGGTTTATCGTGAACCCTGTTTTAAATGACACTGATTCTTTAACCCCGTTAATGATTAAAACTAAGTGGAGCTTTAATGAATCTTTAATTAGATTGAAAAGATCGAGAATGGAGTATCACCAGTTTTACTCCAGGCGATAGTTAAATCTTTAATTAGATTTGAACGTGAAATGGTAATTGAATTTACCGATAACACTGTGGTGTTAGATATGAAGTATTACCAGTTTTACTTCATGGGATGAATAGGTTGGGATTGGGAAATTAAAATAAATGATTACTTCGGTAAAGTTCGTTAATCCCGACTAATTTGAATTGATATTCAAAAGTAGATTCAAGAATAAATTAAAGAATTTATCTTTGATGAAATTAATGAGAACCTCTCCCTATGAATATGAAATTTAGAAATTAACTGTCGGTTAGCCAAGCAGAACGGTTTTCTGGATATTGATCTGATGTTGGTTTCGGCCTTCGGGGTTAATATTTGGGGAATTATTCTCTTGATTAATTTACGGTTAGTGACTGATAAATTGGAATGAGACGTATGTTGTGTTTGTGTAACACTTATTTAAAATATACGCGAGTTATTCGGGAAGACCGGGTTTACCCCATTCTGAATAACTGATACGACGATAAGTCGAAGATGAAGACGATGGTCGAAGACCGGAGGTCTTCACGTCGTTTGGGTGATTACTGATGATCTTGATTGGGCTGTACACCCAAGAAGATGGAAACAGTTGGTGATCGTCCAGACGTACTTGGAGATCGATGGATATGCGGGGTACTAGGTGCCTCCGGTTTCGTTCAGACCCAGAACGGACTTGTAAATGGACTGTGTGTCTGACACTGGATTTTAGTCCGTGTGATTGATCTCTATTAAATATATATCTATTTGGCGGCGGAGAATTTATTCTCTTGCTTAACGCCCTTCTCTGAGACGTACGAGCTCAGGGGTTATATATTGATGGATATCAAACGCATGGAGTGAATTGCCTGTGTGGCATGCCTAAGTGGCAATTGATCGAGGCTTCTGTTGAAAAGCAAAGTCTTGTGGTGATGATCAAAGCACAGCCTTTGTGGCACAGCTTTGTGTAACGTTTGCTTCGCGAGTTTCGCACCCCGGTTGTGAACCAAAAACGGGAGAGGACGTCAAGGAGGGCATGCGTTTCTTTCTAGCTAGGGTGGTGTCAGTGACCTACCAGCCCTGACATTTATATATTTTTCACCTGTGTGGTTGTTACTGTTGCGAGGCGCCTCGGTTTGATCGGACGATCCGTGTCCGATGGAGTCATTTAGTTGGCTCACCTACGCCCCAAAGGGCGGGGAAACGCATGTTTAGGCATTTTAATCCACATCGGTGGACCGGCCCTGAGGATCCAAGGGCCCACCTGAGTCTGGGTCCTGAGACATGGGCTAGATTGTCTCGAATCGGTTGAGGACTATCTTTTGCCTCGGTTCACAGACGGAAACCCAATTTCCAAATACGTGACATTTGCGGTTTTGATTGTAGAGCCTAGTATGGCGACATGATATATGGTACCCATGCCGCCTATGATTGATACTTATGATTTGAAGTTGTTTTATACACTATGCACTTATAACAGTATCAAATGATTTTTTTTCAACGTATCAAGCATTCTTGGCTATTATAAGGTAAAAACCCTATCCCCCGGCTTGCGTTGCATTGTGTGATAGGACCTGGGTCTTATAATAGCTTCATTTTCTTTATTTAGCATCACGCTGTTGTTTTATGCACTGGTATTCTTGGGAGGAAACCCGTTCCGTGTTATATGGCGTGGTCCCTTAATTTACCGAACTTTAAAAATAAAGATAATAACTATTTTCGTTCTCACACCAGTCACATGACTGACCCGGAGTTTATTGTTTTAACCTAAACTCTAGGTGCCCTTATTTTGACACGGGAAGCTAGTAGTTTTGGTTTTGCAGATTTATATTCACAGGATCCTGGTTTACAGCTGGAACGATATCCAGAAAGCTTTGTATCCGTATATCTCCTTCTAGTTGTGTATTGTATTATTTTCCGCTGCGATGTATTTAAATGTAATTTAAAATCTCTGATATTTCTGTGTAATATTCATTTATACTCTGTATATTCTTGTAATCTGATGCATTGTTGTAATATACAATGAAATGTTCTTTTGTATGCGTTCTATTTTTCCGTGTTCTCAAGACAATTCGTTCTTTCTCTTCTCTTCGGAGACCGGGGAAGTTCTGGTCGTTTCAATAACTCACTTAGTTTTTATCCATTTATATCAGTAAGGATTTGTTTTGTATGCAATGGTTGATAATTGTAATAACCCGGAAAATACGAGCCAATTTAAATTTTTTAAATTGGTGATTTCATAGGAATTTGAGCAATTGAAATAGAATATTTCAATAAAATAGTGAATTAGAAATAGTGAGTCAGTTTGAAAATTTGAATTCAAACTTTGACTGACCGTGCAGGGTGGAAAATATAACGGATTTTAGCGAAACCAAAAATATATAAATCTGTTAGTCAATACCTTTCTAATGAATCCGAAAAATCGAAGTTTCGTAACGGGAATCAAAAGTTATGGCCGAATGAATTTTCAGAATGGTCGCTATATAGAATATATAGCCCTGGAAAATTGATATTTTGCATACGACCTCGGAATTCGACGAAATCACTTTTGTTGGGTCCGGGATGTCAAACTAATTCTAGGTTTCAAATTTCATAATTTTTGAAGCTAGTATGTGAGCGTGGCAAAAGAAAATGCGTTTGGTCAATTTTTGTTAAATTGGATCGACCAGAAAATGGCCATTTTTCAAACGATCCCAGAATTCGACGAAACTAGTTTTGTTGGGACCGTAGCGTCAAAACATAGCTAGATTTATTTTTCTGGAATTTTTCGAATTAGTTTGTGGCCTTGGCAAATTGAAATGTACGTTCAAAGGTAAAAGTTAAATGTTTTATACTTTAATTTGAAAAATAGCTGACTGTAATAGTCGAATTAGCTTACGAAACATATCCCATTGTGTCCGGGGTGGGGGTATTTAGCTAGGGGCGACAGTCGTTGGGTTTGAAAAGGAGTTCGTTTGAGGAAACACTATTTAAAAATTTAATAAAACCATCGACCAATCATATTTCTCCATTCATAAATAAATAAATAAAAACATGCCGCCTGCGTGCGAATTAGATGCATGAATCCCCATTGTCAAAAACAACGAGGTTTTAAGGTAGAGCGAGGAGCCGTACTCGGGACGGTGCCGGTTTTAACTACCCTGCCGTTATGCTGTCGAAATTTTGAATAATCTTTGCGTGTTAGAATTATTTTCATATGTTGAAATTATTTTCAAATGTTGAAATTATTTTCAAGCGTTGAAATTAAAGTCATATGTTGAAACTATATCCATGTGTGGAAATGTTCATGTGTTGAAAAGTGTTGTGTGAAAATTAAATTCATTTGTGAATGAATGAAGTGTTTAAACAATAAAAATCACATTTTTATATATATATATGAAGTATGAAAAATATTTGCCTTATGTAAATAGTTTCAACAATAAAAATTCCATCTTTCTAATATGAACAACATAAATAAAATGTCCATGTGTGGAAATGCTCATTTGTTGAGAAGTATGTGTAGTGGAAAAATCCATGTGTTGAATAAAAAGATCGAACAATAAAAATTACATTTTTTATTGAAACTATGAAGTGTTGAAATTATCCATTTGTCGAATAAATATTTTAAATGATAAAAATATCATTTTTATCATATATGTGATATGCTAAAGAGATGCGGACGTTGAAATAAATATTTGTGAAGAAATATTATTTTTAACATGCATAGGAACTAAATAAAATAGTCATGTGTTGAAATCTATTTTAGTTCGCCAAAATTATCATCTTTGAAATGTGAAGTGTTAAAAATAGCCACTTGTTCAAATAAATGTGCATGAGTTGAAATATACATTAATTAGCTAATGATATGATTTTAGCCTATGCATGCAACATTAGGATGAATGATGTTTTTAAACCAAAGTAAATCAAATATGAAGTGGAATGGAAAAAGATAAGTGACAAAAATTGTATATATGTACATGCATATCTATTGAACATGTTATAGCAAAGCGGCTAGAGAAGAGGAATAAAATTTTGTGCCCGACAAATAGGTACACATTTACTGTTTTGTTTGGGTGATGATTTTATGAGCCTGTTGGCTAGCCGCTTGGCTTTTTCTTTTTCTTTTTGATATGAGACGCCCGTGTGGCTATTTGGGAATTTTCCCAGACCCTCCCGTACAAAGGAGCTTATGGCGAAATTTTCCGAAATTTAAAGGCGTTAGTGAAATAATTGAAGTAGAAACGATATAGGAATTTTTGAATGAACTATATTTATATAAATATATAAATATAAATAAAATTAAAACGAAACGTGGTCGTGCAGTTCATGTTTTGAAACCGTGATTTCAAATGACAAGTGCGGGAAATCCGATCATTGGATTTTCCCGAAACCGCAACCGTTGGGTTTGCCTTGGAAATATCTTTCCAACGGCACTAACTTTGTGAAGATCCGACGGTTGGATTGTCTGGAATGTTTAATTCAAATCTGAAGAAAAACAGTGCCAGAAACGAATATATTTATATATATATATATAAATATAATTAAATTAAATTAAATTGAATAACGACGCTGTAGTTCGTAAATTGAAATCGTAATTTCAAATGGCCAGTGTGGAAGATCCGACCGTCGGATTTTCCCAAAACTGAAACCTTCGGATTCGTTTTGAAATAACCTTCTTAATGATATAAAATTTGTGAAGATAAAACAGTTAGCTTTTCAGATATGTGTAAAACAAAATTAGTGAAAAGCAGCGCCAGTGCATCGATACGACCAGAAACGTCGTTTAATTAAATATGGCCGTTTTAAATTAAATAAAAATGGCGATATATCGTTATAAAATACTATAGACGATATAGAGTGGAAATAAACCAATTGTGCTGTGTTTGCTTGATATGTGATGGTTGAATGTATTTGGCATGAAAATTATAACTAAATAACTGAAATGTGAATGTTGAATAGTCCAACCATGTGAATAATTGATTTGAAATCTAAATATACGTGGGTTATTTGAAAAGGCCGAGGTTATCTCATTTCAAAAAATCGATCGACGTTGAGAAGTCGAAGAGTGGAAGACGGTTGAAGACCGACGATCTTCACATTGGATGGATGGTTGCTACTGATGCTCGTGATTGGAGTAGCTACCATGAAGGAACTGAAGTAGTAGCTGTCCAAACATACTGTTGATTATACGGATATGCGAGGAATTGGTGCCTCTGGTTTCGTTCAGACCCAGAATGGACTTGTAAATGGACTGTGTGTCTGACATTGGATTTTGTTCTGTGTGGATTGATCTCTATTAAATATATATCTATTTGGCGGCGGAGAATTTATTCTCTTGCTTAACGACCTTCTCTGAGACGTACGAGCTCAGAGGTTATGTATTGACAGAAATCAGTCGCATGGAGTGGATTGCCTGTGTGGCACGCCTGAGTGGCATATGATCAAGGCTTCTGTTGCAAAGCAAAGTCTTGTGGTTGATGATCAAAGCATGGTCTATGTAACGTAGCTTTGTGTATAACGTGAATTCTCGAGCCTCACACCCCGGTGTGAGTCAAAAACGGGAGACGGACCGCTGGGAGAGCACGACGTTTCTTTCTAGCTATGGTGGTGTCAGTGACCTACCAGCCCTGACATTATATATACTTTTCACCTGTGTGGTTGATGGAATGCGAGGCGCCTCGATTATAGGTCTATAAGGACCGGGAAACGTGTGTTCAGGAATAACTAATCCTCAAAAGTAAGAGAGGACTGGCCCAGCCGATTCCAAGGATCATAGTGGGGTCCTGGGACATTTGCTAGAGTGTCTCGAATGGAGAGGAGCTTGCCCCTTGCCTCGACTCATGAAGGAATCTAATTTCCAATACGAAATATGCGGACGTGATTGTATTACTAGTATGGCGACATAGTGGTATGGGTCATTTATGCCGCCTATGATTGATATTTATGATTGAATTTGCTTTTGAAACATATATACACTAGTAATAATATCAAGCACTTTTGTTTTATTCGTATGAAGCATCTTTGGCCATTATAAGGTAAAAACTCTATCCTCCGGCTTGCGTTGCATTGTGTGATGGGACCTGAGTCTTATAATGGCTTCATTTTATAAAAAGCATTGCGATGATTTAATTATTTACTTTATTTCAGGCACTAGCACTCATTGGAGTAAACCCGTTCCGCGAAAGTGGTGTGGTCCTTTGATTTGCCTTATTATTGTTGTTAATAAGTTAAGTAGATTTCTCATACCAGTCCCATGACTGACTCGTAGTTTGTTTCACCTTGCAAACTCGGGTGCCCTCATTTTCACACGGGCAGCCTAGTTACAGGTTTCTGACGCACTTTTGGCTCATGGCGAGGCTTGACTACACCGTGCTGACTTGGATTTTCTCCGCCATTATTGTATCTTTATGTATGATTCCGCCTCAGGCGATGGTGACTGATTATGTATCATTATGCACTAAGTTGTATCCTGTACTGTGCTTCTCTGATGTGATGATATCTATATGATTCCGCTGTCATATGTGTGTAAATTATTCTATTTTCTGTTATGCTATTATCTGTGATCTGCTAATGATGATTAATGTGTTATATTCCAATGATTATCCTTAACACCGTGTCATGGGGTTTTGGGATCGTCACGATAATTATTTGTTGTTTGCTGAATGTTATGTATATATATATTGGATGAATTGGTTGATTTAAAAATGTTAGTTTAGTTTAAATGAAATCTAATCGTTATTTTAACGATTATTTCCAAACGAGGTAACTTACCTTGTTGGTTATGTTTATAATAATATAGACGTATTAAATTAAAATTTGGATGCTTGGATTGCTGTTATTTAATTATTATTGAATATTATATCTATTTATTTAACTGGATTATTTGAGGTAACGTATTTGGATGTAGGGAAAACAGGTTGGGGAAATCCAACTGGATTTCTCAAACTAATTGTTTATTTTCATATTATAATTATATGAACTGTTTGACCAACCTGATTAGATGATTTATTTGTTTATTGATTTTTGAATCATAATTCAACATTTGTTTTGATATTAACCAATGGGCAATATTGGTTAGGTATTTGGCAGCATATGACCTATAAATCAATTGTTTTATAAATGTTGATTCACCGTCAGATGAATCGATAGTAATGAAGTTATGAATTTATTTTATAATTAAAATAGATTTTTAAATCTATTATTTTAAATGAAAGTTATGAAAAAGGGAATTAATATTTTTTATTGATTGTTTAAGTTTATAAATAATTATACAATGATCTTATAAAGCAAATTCGTATACGATGTATAAGCAAATGAGTATAAATTAACCTAAGGGTTAAGAGTGATATTTTGTGTTGCAAGAGATAATTAAATGGAATAATTTAAATTAATTATATTATTAATTAATTTAAAGAGAGAATTAATTGGAATTGGTTAACGAGATAACCGTGTTTCGAGTTGACTAAGTCAACTGCTTTAACTGAGATTGATTATCAAGTTAAATTAGTTTATTGTCAATTAATATATTGAAATAGCTTAATGAATTTTGGTTTTAAATTTTAATAAGAGTTTAATAAGAAATTTATTATTTATTTCAGTTAATAATGTAGTTAACTACTTTTACGGTAATTAACGATGAAGTAAATTATTATTTTAGTTAATGATAATTTAAGTGATTACTTCTTAAATGAATTTCATTTAAGTAAGTGATCAAGTCGAAGTGAATCTAGTTGAATTTGAGAAGAGTTGATGTTCGGATTTTATGGTAAAGCCTGAATTTTTAAATCAGAGTTATAAAAGAGATTTCCAGCTGATGCGATAGCTTAAATAAATGTTTTATTTAATTTGAATTAAGTAAAGGTAATTGAGATTTTGAGGGTTTTATATTAAAGGAGAGTTGTATAAACAAGGTTTATAAAAGAAGTGTGAAGTTAAAACGTTGATTTCAAATTGACAATACTTAATAATGGAATTCAGTGGAATGAATGAAATTGAAACGAAAATTTCAAATTGGAAATGGAGGAATGGATTAGAAATTAAATAATATGGCTTGATAAGGAGTTAAGATCAGGAATTAAAGAATTGGAACCTAACCAGAGATTGGTTGAGTTGAGTGATTTTCTAAATGTTAATCTGATGTTGATTCCAGTCTTCGGGATTGACACTTAGTAAGTTATTCTCTTACCAATTTACGGTCCGAGGCTAATGAATGTTAAAGTATACAAATGCGTGAATAAGAAATAGGAATATTTCCAATTATAAAAAGGGTTTGGGAATATAATAATTCCAAAGTAATGGAAATAAGAAGGATTTGAGAATTTAAATTAATATTTCCAATGTAAAGGAAATAGAAAGAGATTTTGTGAAACTATACGATAATTACGAAGTAAAGGATTTAAGAGACGAGTTTGAATGGTTTATAAAAAGGGGTGTAAGTGTTAGTTATTATTTCCAAGCAATGAAAACCAAAGAGATTTCATAACGATGTTTGATGTGGAAGTTAATTGAACTCAAGTTGGGTGTGTGTGTGTGTGTGTATATATATAATATTTAATTCTAAATATTTAAAATGGTTTTGCGAATATATAATAAAATAAGAGGTAAATACCATGTTTTAAATTATTAAAAGATTAAGATATTTAATTAGTTTTTAATTAATATTCCAAGTGTTGTTGAGTACTGAACCAGTAAATTCATTTTATATTTATGGTTGCATGGTTGTTTATTTGATAGTTAAATAACTGGCTATCAAATCTGACCTATATGATTATTGGTATGGAAAGACCAGGATCGAATTATATTAATAAACCATTCAGAGCAGCAAATACGAAATTGAGAAGATATCAGATGCTAATCAAGATGGAGCAATTGAAGATCATAGATCTTCATAAAATGGAAGAGCTACTTCAACCTTTGGTCAACTCCTATATTTTTGCAAAGTCTACTATATATTAACTTAATCTATATTTTATAACTAGAGATATATTGTGGTTCTGTCGTGGTTGAAATCTACGAATTTGCAAGGAATACTCACTACTGATCTATAGGGTAATTCCTAGGATGTGGTAGGAGGGGCCTTCGGTTCATCTTGTTCATGTTTGATTTGTATGGATGAATGTCGAAGAGAGTATTTCTTAATAGTCACGTACAATGATTTATACAAACACACTTATGTTGGTGGCAGAGGAATTCGTTCTTTTTACTTAGATACCCACAGTATTTCTGCAGACACCAGTTAGTGATTTGATGGATCTGACGATGTGACATTCGAAGTGAATGGTGGCCAGATGTTCTCAAAGATAATTCTAACCTCAAGCCACATCAATCGAGAAATGACAAAAATCGGGCAGGCAACATGGCTAAGTGTGTCACTCCCAATTTGGGTGTATTATAAACAATCTGGAGAAAATTCATTTCCTTGTTTAATCTGTTTCAATGATGTTCCATTTTGGGAAACCGTGGGTAGCTCCCAACCGTTGGTGATATATATTCGATACACTCAAGAAAAATGAGTAGTCGGTCATGTGTGGTCGGGTTGCAAGATGTTCTTGTCGAAGCCAGTGTATTCCCCTCTAGAGATACACCATCGGAAGGTGGTTTCATACCTTTCATAGTTGGAAATCCAATCTCCAATAAGTGCCCGCGGTTTTGATTGTATACTATATATGTGGAGCGTGAGATGCAAGTGTTCTGCTAGAATGTTATTTATTTGTGTTTAGACACTATTGTATTATCAGAATAAGATATAATTTCAAAAATGGTTTATGTTAATGTGTGGACTGTTCCTACGATTATCCTTTTCTTCCCAAGAGAAATATTTTAACCTAAAAATCAAGTTGGGTGATATTATAAACTTAGTGAGTTTTCTCACTCTAGTTCAGCAGACTAATCCAATGTTTGTAATGCTCAGATCAGACTGGGTTTTACAGGTTTAGGTTCGGATGTTGTGAACTTCAGAAGACGTGTTGGAGGAGTTCAGACATACGATATACATTTAGTATTTATTTTGTTTTGTGTTGTATATGAGGGCAGACTATTATGACTATCCGGATGTGTTGATGTGCTTTGATGATTGTAAGTATTTATTTCAAAGCTCTCAATAAAGATTATTTCTGTATTATATTTTATTCCACTGCAATGTGAGACTCTGGGTTGTGTTGGTTAGTTGGTTCTTCTTCTTCTATTATAATATTTATTTCTTATTTCACCCTTTATTTTCTTTCATTAACTATTTGGTGTTTTCATTACTTGGGATTTGGCAAGTACTACGGGTTTATGTATTATTGTCAGAATTCAGGCGTCAAATTCTCTAGGTCATTACATTAGTATCAGAGCATGAGGTTTAGTAACAACCATGGCCATGTGTTGTAACTCGATAGAGATGGAGTTAGTAATACCCTAGATTGAGTTTGAGTATGTGTGTATATATATATATATATATATATATATATTAGAGCGTGTATTAGTATATTTTATATATAAATGTTTTGTATTGCGTTATTGGATCGGTTCAATTTTGAACTAGAAAATGACACAATATTGTTTTGTAAAAGGGTAAATGAACTAATTTTGCCTAAACTGTATTTTTGTATAGAAAATAAATAATTTTAGCAAATTACTTAGATATTGTCGTGTTTGGTTGTTTTGAATGGAATTCAAATTGAATTAAAAATTTGAAATGGTTTAATATAATTAAGGAATTTCACATATGAAGTTTATGGATGAGAATTTCAATATGAGATTGAATGAATCAAAATTTAACTTAAAGATAAGTTAAATAAATTTTGTGGGGAATTTGGATGATTTTTGAATAAAATCAGAATTTGGATATTGAAAGGATGTGAATTACTTGAAAAATCAATTAGTCAATTAAATATGGAATTGGAACTTAACTTGGTTAAGTCTGGATAATTAAAGAATGGATATTGGAGTTAATAGAATCAACTGGAATTTGGAAATTGAATTAATAATAATTGGATGGAGATCAATCGGATATAAATCGATTGATAATTAGAGTATGTAAACCAAATTGAAGATAGCCAAGTTAATATTAATGTTTGAATATAAATTAAATGCTTGATCAAGTTGATTGTGTATTGTTGTTGATTGTGTGTTAGATTGGTTAAATATATTCATCAATGGTTTAATAAGAGTTAAATGAATTGAAAACTCGGAAAAATGAATTCAAGTATTATAATAAATTTGAATGGAACCAAATGTGAATGGAAATTGCTTGATGTAACCCTATATTTGCTTGAAATGATTCTATGTGTTTTGTAACAACCCTGAAAATCAGAACCAATTTAAAAATTTTAATTTGGCTATTTTAATGAATTTTGAATATTTAAAATGATTTATTTTAAATAATAATGACTAGAAATTTATTTAAAATAGAATTAGAACGTATAAATTTATTTAAATCGAAGTTAGAATATAAATATTTATTTTAATTATAAAAGGAATAGGAAATGGCGCGGTAGTTTGAAAATTCGATTTCAAATTTCAAATGAATGTACATGATTCAAAATAAACCGGATTTTAGTAAAACCAAAAATATTTGAAACTGTTTAAAAATATCTTCCCAACGAACGTGAAAAATTAAAATTTCATAATGGGAATAAAAAGTTATGTCCAGTTTAAAATTCAGAATAGTCGTTATGGGATTTTATATAATATTAAGCCCTTAAAAATAGCGATTTTGCAAACGACCTACGTTTTCGACGAGACCACTTTTGTTGGGTCCGGAATGTCAAATTATTGCCAGATTCCAATTATCATAATTGTTGGAATTAATATGTGAGTGTGGTAAATTTAAACGTGTTTGGTAAATTCAGTTCGAATTTAATAGACAGGAAAATGACCGTTTTTCAAATGGTCTCCAAATTCGACGAAATTAGATTTGTTAGGACCATATCATCTAAACATAGCTAGACTTATTTTTACGGAATTTTCGGAGTCCGTATGTGACCCCGATAAATTAAAATGTACATTTAAATTAAATATAAATTGATTTATATTTTAATTTTGACGAAAACTGATCGTAACGATCGAATTGGCTTACGGGACATATCACATTGTGTCCTAAATGGGGGTATTTAGCTAAGGGCAACAGTCGTTGGGTTTGATTTGGAGTTTGTGATGGTTTTGACTTTTAAAAAGAATTAAATAATAAATAAAATATAGTATATATACTACTCACATACGGTCAAACCCTACTTCATTAACTCTAGGGTCAACGGATTCAAACTCGCGCCTCCCTCCATCGAATACATGGCGGATAGTTTCAAAATTAAATCCCCCAATCGAGCTCGATTCCTTCAATGAATTCAGAAACCAATGAAAAGAAAATTCAAGTGCTTCATCCCCTCTTCAATTTCATACTTGTTTGATTGAGGATCGCTGTGAATTTAAGGAGAAATCGTACCCCAAAGCCCATGTGTTTCGAGCAATTTTCAGGGCCGTCGACGAACTCGAGTTCGCCAGAACTCCTGGAGGTGGTGGAGGGTTCGACGGCTGTAATGGCCCGAATTTCTGTAACCTTTGAGTCGAATAATAACACCACACGTCCAACCCAAATGACACAGAAATATGAATCATTATTAAAAAGAAGTTAGAGGATGAGAAATAGAAAGAAAGAAGAATTAGAATAGAAGAAAACGAAGAACCCAAATCCCACAGCGGAACGAATAAAATATATTAAATAACATAATTTTTGGAATACAAATGAGTAACGGTATATACATACCATTACCAGAGCACAACAGTTATTCCTGGAAAAATAATAAAACACCTCTTTCTAGATAAAACATACATACTAACAGTGGAAAATATGATAGTTTATAGCTAACTGATGAAGCCTCTTGCTTCTAGCTCCACCTAGTGAACCAAAAAAATCCCAACTACTTGACTGCCTGTACAAATTTGAGCACCCAAGAATTTAGGGAAAATAAACTCTGGTCAGTCATGGGACTGGTGTGAGTAAACTCAAACATTTGTTTAACTTTCAAAATCCTTTCAGAAGTGATAATCGTAAGACCGATCCACACATAAACACGGATGGTTTTTATCTTACGATAACCAAAAACATCTTTTGATATTGAAATCAGGTGATATTATAAAAGTGTCTGCATCAATAAATAGAATCTAGCGGAACGCTTGCATCTCACGCTCCATATATAACATAAAATCTTAAACCGGAGGGCGCTTATTGGAGATTGGATTTCGAACATGACAAGGTATGGAACCACTTTCCGATAGTGTATCTCTAAAGGGGAATACACTGGGTTCAACAAGAACGCCTTGCAACCCGGCTCGCACATGGCTGACCACTCATTTAACTTGAGTGTATCGAGCATGTTATCACCAATGGTTGTGATTAGCAACCGTTACCGAAAGCATACAGCAGCGAATAGAATAAGAAGAAAATGAATTTTCTCTAGATCAAGTGATAATACCCCAAAATGGGAATGACCCACATAGCCATTCTGTCTGCCCGATTTTTGTCATTTTCCGGTTGATGAGGCTTGAGGTCACGATTATCTTTCAGCACATCTTGCCATCGCTTACTTTGAATGTCGCGTCGTCAGACATTCGTCCATATACGTTGTCCTAAGACTGGACAAACCGAAGGCACCATTCTGTTAATCCATCTTGGGTAATTTCTACCTAGGATTAACAGAACAGCCCTTACGCTTTACTCCGTTTTCAATTATCTTCAAGACAAGTTGATTCGCAACGCTTATGCAAAAAAGAGTGGTTTCAGATAATAATTCTGATCCCGATCTTTCCGTATTGACAATTAGGGTATAAAATAATCTAAAACTTTGATAGCCTGTTTTTTACCTATCACAAGAACATCCATACAATCAACGATCCTATTTCCAATTGGAAATTCTACCGATCAAGCATCAAATAACACTACCCCTTTTTAAACAATTTCTTATTATATTATCATTTCCAATTCCCATTTTTCCATCTTTCGTATCCTTTAAATGTTCTATTTTCTCTATCGATTCTTGGAAAAACATTTCCAATATTCTAATTTCTTTATCTGAGAAAATATTTCATATTCCAGTTAGAAAACATTTCTAAATATTCACGAATCCATATTTTCTATATTCAGAAAATATACCTTATTAATATCGGAAATTATTTCCATATTCCATTTATAAATTCCTCATTGACCAATTCATTTCATTTTCTATGCGTAGAAAATATCTCCCATTTTATTTGGGAAAACATTTCAAAATCCTATAAATTAACGCGATGTAATAAAACATCGTTACAACAACTCAAACCATTAATCATTTATTAACTAACCATGTTGCTAACCAATATTTACTATCGAACCTTAACCATTCCTCCATCAATTATGAAGTCAATCAAGTTGGGGTATAATTACCTCTCAGACCTTAGTTGAACAATATTCTCAACTTTGAAATAGTCAAAGCTCAAAACATCGCTTACGTGACTCTCGGATTCAATCTAAGAATCCACTTCTTTTACGAAAAAATACAGATTATAACGATAGAGTTATAGTCGCTGTTTCCAAACGTTAATTATAACGGTAGCATTTAAAATCTGTAGCGACCTGTAATTTCGACACTCGAATCCAGATACTAATACATCTCGTATCCAAAATTCTAGCATCGAAAACCCAGAAAGCTAATAGAAAGAAGTTAGAAGGTGAGAGAAGAAAGAAATATCAAAATAGAAGAATAAGAAGATTAGAGTCTCACAGCGGAATGGACAAAGTACAATAACAAATAATACTTTATACAAAAGAAACTGTATATATATGATTACTGTGATGAAAAAGAATTTCGCTCGGTCCGAACCAGTCGCTAAACCGATCTAGACCGTTCGAAATGCCTGATTGTTTTGAGAACACGACAAAATAGAACGCGGACGGAAGAACATTTCATTGTCTATTACAACAATGCATCAGATCACAAGAATATACAAAGTATAATTGAATATTACACAGAAATATCAGAGATTTAAATTACATTTAAATACATAGCAGCGGAAAATAATACAATGCACAACTGAAGGAGATATACGGATACAAAGCTTTCCAGATATCGTTCCAGCTGTAAGCCAGGATTCTATGAATATAAATCTGCAAAACCAAAACTACTAGCTGCCCGTGTCAAAATCAGGGCACCCAGAGTTTAGGTAAAAACAATAAACTCCAGGTCAGTCATGTGACTGGTGTGAGAACTAAAACAGTAATCTTTCTTTTTAAAGTTAGGTAAATCAAGGGACCACGCCGTATAACACGGAACGGGTTTCCTCCCAAGAATACCAGTGCATAAAACAAACAACGCAATGCTAAATAAAGAAAAATGAAGCTGTTATAAGACCCAGGTCCTATCACACAATGCAACGCAAGCCGGGGGATAGGGTTTTCCCTTATAACAGCCAAAGAATGCTTGATACGTTTAAAACAAATCATTTGATACTATTATAAGTGTATAGTGTATAAAACAACTTCAAATCATAAGTATCAATCATAGGCGGCATGGGTACCATATATCATGTCGCCATACAAGTTCTACAATTAAAACCGCAAAATCACATATTTGGAAATTGGATGTCCGTCTGTGAACCAAGGCCAGGGATCGTCCTCTACCGATTCGAGACGCTCTAACCCGTGTCTCAGGAACAGCCGCAACTGCCCCATGGAGCGACAGGGCCGGTCCACCGATGTGGATTATTATGCTTGAACACTATGATTCCCCGCCCTTTGGGGCGTAAATGAGCCAACGAATGGCTCCATCGGACCCGGATCGTCCGATCAAACCGAGGCGCCTCGCAACAGCAACAACCACACAGGTGAAAAGTATATAAATGTCAGGGCTGGTAGGTCACTGACACCACCCTAGCTAGAAAGAAACACATGCCCTCCCTGAGGTCCTCTCCCGTTTTTGGTTCACAACCGGTGTGTGAGGCTCGCGAGTTCACGTTACATAAAGCTGTGCCACACAGGCTGTGCTTTGATCATCACCACAAGACTTTGCTTTTCAACAGAAGCCTCGATCAATTGTATCTTAGCATGCCACACAGGCAAACCACTCTATGCAACCGATATCAGTCACACAGAATGAAATCCAATGTCAGACACACAGACCATTTACAAGTCCGTTCTGGGTCTGAACGAAACCGGAGGCACCTAGTACCCCGCATATCCATCGATCTCCAAGTACGTCTAGACGATCACCAACTGTTTCCTTCTTCTTGGGTGTACAGCACAATCAAGATCATCAGTAATCACCCAAACGACATGAAGACCTCCGGTCTTCGACCATCGTCTTCATCTCCGACTTATCGTCGTATCAGTTATTCAGAATGGGATAAACCCGGTCTTTTCGAATAACTCGCGTATATTTTAAATAAGTGTTACACAAACACAACATACGCCTCATTCCAATTCATCAGTCACTAACCGTAAATTAATCAAGAGAATAATTCCCCAAATATTAACCCCGTAGGCCGAAACCAACATCAGATCAATATCCAGAAAACCATTCTGCTTGGCTAACCGACAGTTAATTTCTAAATTTCACATTCATAGGGAAAGGTTCCCATTAATTTTATCCAAGATAAATTCCTTGAATTTATTCTTTAATCCATTTTTGAATATCAATTCAAACTAGTCGGGATTAACGAACCTTACCGAAGTAATCATTTGTTTTAATTTCCCAACCCCAACCTATTCATCCCATGAAGTAAAACTGGTAATACTTCATATCTAACACCACGGTGTTATCGGTAATTCAATTACCATTTCACGTTCAAATATAATTAAAGATTTAACTATCGCCTGGAGCAAAACTGGTGATACTCCATTCTCGATCTTTTCAATCTAATTAAAGATTCATTAAAACTCCACTTAGTTTTAATCGTTAACTGGGTTAAAGAATCAGTGTCATTTAAAACACAGTTCACGATAAACCCAAAACCATATTCCATTAATTATCGGATTATAGAACGAGTGTTATTTAAAACACTGTCCACGATAAACCCAAAAATCAATATCAATTCAATAAATATCATTTAATTGTTACACTTCATTAAATCAAAAATAAAAGATTTAATCTTTTCTCAACTGGGTTCAAGAACAGTGTTAGTCAAGACACCATTCACGACAAACCCAAATCACATTTGATATTAAATACAAGGCTCTAAATAGAAAATATATCCGCTTATATTCAATATCAAATTCTACGACCAACAGATATCGTATTGGAAATAACGATATATATATCTTTCAAATTTCCATAACAACATATGTATAATCACGAATTCCCACATCGAGATATTCCGAAGACAATTTCGATTCAAATCCATTCCAATGCAATCATTGGAAATTCTGGTTATTTTCAAAACCATTTCAAACTCACTTAATTTATTTTAAAAATAAATAAACTACTATTCTAGTTCAAAACTAGTTCATTTCGATAAAAATCTATTTTTATCTTTTCAAATATGGAGTTTTTCATCCCGATTCTTCCCAAACCATTTCTTATGATTTTACACTAATTATTGATATTTTTAATAATTTTATCAAGGCCCGTACGGTCGATTTCCATCAACGGCCATCGAACTGCACTTACAGCGACCTTTTCCAAATTTGATTTGGACATAATTCCAAATCCAACCGTTAGATTTCTAATTTCTAATATTCCTTACAAAGTTCTTTTCGATACGAACCCAACGGTTCCGGTTTTAGGAGAATCCGACGGTCGGATCTCCCGTAATGTCCGTTCGAAGTCAATGGTCGAAATTCGCGAACTACCACGGCGCGGCGCGTTCTATTCAGGCCATTATATTATATATATAATATATGTAATATATACTTCGTCGATTTCAATTAAAAGCATGCTTTATAAATCGTTTGAAATTCATTTTCAAAATGGTTTCAACTTCATATTCAATTTCAAATCAAAATTGAATATTCCAATATAAATTCGTTTCAAATTCATTTCAAATCGATTTCAATTCAAATTGATTTCTAATTCAATTTCAGTTCTATTCGAATTCATTTCAAAACGATTTCAATTCTATTTCAATTCTATTCGAATTCATTTCAAAACGATTTCAATTCTATTTCAATTCTATTCGAATTCATTTCAAAACGATTTCAATTCTATTCAAATTCATTTCAAAATGATTTCAATTCTATTTCAATTCTATTCGAATTCATTTCAAAACGATTTCAATTCTATTTCATATTCTATTCCAATTCATTTCAAAATGATTTCAATTCTATTTCATATTCACTGAAGAATGAATAAAATCGATATAAATATCGTTCACGTCAAAATGGCGTCAATCTAAACAACACAGCTTCATATGTTTCTATTTTCAAATATTCTATTTCGAATATTTATATTTCAAATATTCTATTTCGAATATTTATATTTCAAATATTTCTATTTCAAATATTTCTTTTTCAAATATTTTATTTTAAATATTTCTTTTTCAAATATTTCTTTTTCAAATATTTTTATTTTAAATATTTCTTTTTCGAAACTGGAATAAGGCCCAATCAATTACCATATAATGTTAATTATATGGATTTTCTACAACACATGTATACAATAACAACGATGAATAATCAACCATCATCCAAAGTGCATTCTACATTGTATAAGCATCGAATATAAATATTTAACGCTTATAACAGTCTGTCAATCAATCGATCGACATACAACTAATTACTGGGATTAGTGTACGTCAAATATCATCCCAATACCCGTGTGGGGTTTCAAACAATCAAACACAGATTTTAGTTGTGCAGTTGGGCGATGTGTAAAATTTATCGACCCAATCAATGTCCTTCAAATAGGTGTACATAAACAAACCGTCCGGTTTGTAAATGAATATTTTATTTTATTCACTTCCATGTTAAAAATTATATTTTTAACGATAAAATATTTTATTTCAACACATGAATTTCTATTCTGTTCATTTACACAATAAAAATGATATTTTTATTTTTCTAACATGTTTAAGGAAATTTCGGCGGCATAACGGCACGATACTAGAAATGGGACGAGGCCTAGCCTTATCCCCGGTCTAGTGAAGGCCCACACCATTCACACATCAATCAAATCAATTTCATTTCACCAAACAATTCAATTCAAACCAAATAATCTAACCAACTACACAACCAAACAATTAAACAAACAAGCCATCCATGGTCTGTGGATGACGGGTGTCGGGTGCTACTAAACACCGTCTGCATCCTAGTATAAATTTTAACTAGAAAAAAATTAAATTGAAAGGTGATAAGTTCTCATAGATAGCTATCCCAACTTCACGACACTTCATTTATAGAAATCTTCGTCGTTCTCGCTTTTCGTCACTTTCTTTGCCCGTGGTCTCTACATATGTAAAAATCACATTTTTACTTCGCTATTCAATATATAAGAATCGAATTTTTACTTTGTTATTCAATATATAAAAATCGAATTTTTACTATGTTATTCAATATATAAAAATCGAATTTTTACTATGTTATTCAATATATAAAAATCGAATTTTTACTTCGCTATTCAATATAGAAAAATCTAATTTTTACTTAGCTATTCAATATAGAAAAATTATATTTTTATTTCGCTATTCAATATAGAAAAATCTAATTTTTACTTCGCTATTCAATAGAAAATTCTAATTTTTACTTAGTTATTCAATATAGAAAAATTATATTTTTACTTCGCTATTCAATATAGAAAAATCTAATTTTTACTTCGCTATTCAATATAGAAAAATCTAATTTTTACTTAGCTATTCTATATAAAAAGATTATATTTTTAACATTCCTATCATATAAAAATTATATTTTGAGACTATATACATAAAAACTATATTTTTCCTTAGCTACTCAAACAATAAATATTCCATTTTTAATTTACCACCATTAAAATAAAAATCACCTTCTTATTATTCGGTTTTATATATAAAGATCAAATCTTTATTATTTCTACATTATATAAAAATTATATTTTTATTCCTTTGTTAAAAATCGTATATTTTCATATATGAAAATCCTATCTTTTACATTGTAAATCTACTAACAAAAATCACACTTTTACGTTGTTAATCTATAAACAAAAAATCAGATTTTATAACACTTAAAAATCGAATCTTTATAAATTGAAAAATCGGATTTTTATAACACTAAAAATCCTACCTTTATGTGATAAAAACTGAAATTAAGCAATGTGTTTATAAATAAATAATCTGAATTTAAATGTAAGTAAATAAAACACACCTTGGTAGTTGAAGGAAAAGGGGGGTGGAGTTTGCTGACTGAATCAGAAGGAGGGGGAAACGCTGGCGGTAAGGCAGAGGGGAGGGGGGTCGGTGATGCACGCGGTGGCTTAAAGGAAGGGGGTGGAGTTTGCGGTAAGAAGAGGAGAAGAGAGCAGAGGGGCTGAGCAAAGAAAAGGGGAGGAAGGAGAAGATCGGAGGGTGGCTGGGGAGTTCGTTGGAGGTGGGGCTTGCAGGCGGCGGGCCGCGGTGGGAGGATGTGGAGGCTTCGACGATCGTTCGTCGTTCTTTTTTTTTTCTCTGAAGGAAATCGATTTGGTCAAAGGAAGAGAAGGGGGGGTTAAGTGAAAGAGAGGGTATAATATAATATATATATTTAAATTATTTTATTTATCCAAAAAGTAACCTTTTTATTCGACCTCAAAACGAGGCCCACCGCCTGTCGTTCATAGCTAATTACCCTCATTCCAAACACAATGGGATATGTATCGTAAGCTGATTCGATCGTTTCGATCAGTGTTCATCAAAATCAACATATAACTCTATATATTGAATTTGAACGCGCATTTCAATTTACTGGGGCCACATAATAACTAGAAAAATTCCCGAAAAATATTTTCTAGCTTCGTATTGACGATACGGTCCTAACAAAACTTGTTTCGTCGAATTCTGACACCATTTGAAAAATGGCCATTTTCCAGTCGATTAAAATCAACTAAAACTGGTCAAACGCGTTTTCCTTTGCCACACTCACATATTGATTCGAAAAATTATGAAATTTGAAACTTAGCAATAATTTGACACTGCGGATCCAACAAAAGTGGTTTCGTCGAAATCCGAGGTCGTTTGCAAAATGTATTTTTAAGGGCCTGAATTCCATAGCGACTATTCAGAATTTTCAACTGGACATATCTTTTGAGTCCCGCTATGAAATTTCAATTTTTCGGATTCGTTGGAAAGATATTCACAATTATATTACATTATTTTTGGTTTCACTAAAATCCGGTTTATTCTGCACCCGGTATGTTCAATTGAAGTTTGAAATCGAATTATCGAACTACCGCGCCATTTTCTATTCCTTTTATAATTATATATAAATTTTATACTCTAACGACGATGTATATAATATATATGATCGAATTCTATTCAAAATAAATTTCTCGTCGATATTATTTAAAATAATTCATTTTAAATAATCAAAATTCGCTAAAATTGCCAAAATAAAAATTTTAAACTGGCTCAGAATTTCTGGGTTGTTACAATTACAACATCAGAGTATACATTCAAATCAATACAACACACAGCAGAAATAAAATAGTACCAGTGAATATATGGAATATGTCTCGACTTCAACCCCTTTTCCTGAAGCTCCAAGTGATACCTAACCTGGAAATATACTCGGTCTGACCCGAGCACATTTGATTTAAACAAAATTCACCCAAATCAATATGGAATACTTTCAGTGATAAATTCATACAACAAACAACTTGTTTAACTTTGAAAATCCTTTTTGAAACAAATGATAATAGTAAGACCAGTCCACACATAAACACGGACGGTTTTTACCTTACTATAACCCAAAACATTTTGAAATCAATATCTTCTTCTAATATTATAATAGTATCTAAATACAAATAAATAGAATCTAGCAGAACGTTTGCATCTCACGCTCCACATATATAGTATACAAACAAAACTGCGGACGCTTATTGGAGATTGGATTTTGACTATGACAAGGTATGGAACCACCTGCCAGTAGTGTATCTCTAGAGGCGAATACAATGGGTTCAACAAGAACGTCTTGCAACCCGACCCACACATGACCGACCATTCATTTCTCTTGAGTGTATCGAATATATTGTCACCTCATGGCTGTGCAGTTACTGTTTTCCCAGGAGATACAGAAATGAAAAGAAGTAACAAATATGAATATTCTCTAGATGGTGACAATTCACCCTAATGGGTGCGACCCACATAGCCATGCTGCCAGCCCGATTTTTGTCATTTCCCGGTTGATGAGGGTGAGGTTATAATCGACTTTTGAAACATCTGGCCACCATTCACATCATCCATACACGTCATCCAGGAACAGGATGGACCGAAGGTACTCTCCTACTGCATCCAATATAGGAATCACCCCATGGATCAGCAGCGAGAAGTCCTTGCAACCCATAGATTCCAACCACGACAGAATCACAGTATATCTCTAGTGATCAGCCAGAGATTGTAAGTAACTCTTCCGTTTCTTGAAGATCTATGGTCTTCAATTGCTCCATCTCGATCAGCGTTTTCGATGTATTCGTATTTATTGGTTGGAATGGTTTTCAAGTATACATTCGATCCCGGTCTTTTCGTACCAATAACGTTGGGTCAGATTTTGATAGCCGGTTATTTTACTATCAAAATAAACAACCATAAAAATAAAACAGTTACATTGGTTTGTACATAGCATCACTTGGCCATTTAAAAATAATATATCAGTTGAAATACCCAAAAATAATATATTGGTTTAATATATAATTATACTCGAATCCTTTTACTTATATACTTAGAACGTATCTTAAATTCATATTTAATTTAACCTTAAATTAACATTTCAAAACATTTCTATAACGTTTCTTATTAACTTATCGATTCAACCTATCATCCGTAAAACAATCATTACGACAAGTTCTTTGACTTCGTTATTTGAATACCAAAATCACTACCCATCCCTTTAGAATAATCCCATTTAAATCTTATTCCATAACTTTGAAAATACCGTTATACTTTCGCCAATCTCCCTTTTTATTTCTTTTACTATAGGAATACCATTTCATACCATCAAGCCCCTTTTTATTTCCTTTCATTTTGGAATCTCATTATATATATATATTTCCATATCCATTGAAAAATGTTACACTGTTATTTTCCTAAAATAATTTACTCTAACATCTTCACCATTACGACTAATATCATCTCTTGATAATCCTGAAGTTGTTCAAGTAGGGGTATCTAATTACCTCTCAGACCTTGATCAACAATGTTCTTATCGTAAGATAGATATCAGTTGTTACACAAAAACTGATACTTATTTCCTATATAACAACAAATCCTATTTTAATTCCATCTTTGAAATATTATCTCTTCTTTAAAATAGTGGTTCAATATCGCATCTCTATATTTTTCCTCGTTTAACTACTCTAATTTAAACTTGGGTATAAGTTTGATTTCCTATTCCCTATCTCCATTAGTTCCTAACTGTAAATTAATCAGAAAATAATCCCCTAAATGTTAACCTCGAAGGCCAACATCAGATAAATATTTAGAAAATTACTCATCTCATCCGATCTCGCGTTAAGCTCTAATCCTTTAATTCCATATTCTAGCTTAAATGCCATTTCTAATATATTCAATACCCCTTGGGTTTCATACTTCGTCTAAATCCTGGATTTCATAAATCTGATTAAATAGAATTTCAAATAAGAATTCCTCTTTAAGCCACGATTTAAACTTAACTTCTATTTTCATTAATATAATTTATTTAAAATATTGATGAGTCTTACCTTTTCCTAAGTCACATTTTCCCCTTTAAGTCCCAGTATTTCCAATTTTATTATTATTAAATGGTAATCAAATTTCACATTTAAAATATGTTTTACTTAAACAATTATCGTTTCCATTAAATAAATTAGTTTAATAAATCCATTTTAGTTAACACAGTTGACTTAGTCAACTCTAATATGATTAACTCGTTAATCAAATCTTAATTTATCTCCCTATAACGACCCGCATTTTTCAGTGATATAATTAATTAATTTAATTATTTAAATGGTTTGGTTATTTAAAATGACCAGAATTAAATAATATTGAATATTTAATTAATAAATAATATAATAATATATTTAATTTTTGAAATAGTCAAAAATAGTGGAATTCACAAAATAATGTGAATTGGATCATCTGTGATATTTAATTCTGTTTAGAATTGAATTAGAATAACGAATATATTATTTGAACGGCAGTTTGAATGTATAATTATAATCGAGCTTGAAATGGCACGACAGTTCGCTATTTGGCGATTTGAACTTCAACTGAATATACAGGGTTCGTTTTAAATAGGATTTCTGTGAAACAAGAAACGAATGTAGCTGGTGAAGTATATCTTTCTAATGGAAGAGAAAAATCGAGATTTCGTCATGTAGATTTTTAGTTATGTCCAAATCAAATTTTAGAAAAGTCGCTATGGAATTCCTTTATATTTTATATCGATTTATTTATATTTTAACATGAAATTTAAATATAAATCGAATATCGATATAACTGAGAACTTTGAAATATCGAGTTATAAATCCCAGTGTAGCAGTATGATATTCTGTTGTGAATATATACGATAATATTTATTTTTAAATGTTAAATTTAAATGTTTTTATATATATTTTTATATTTTAATGCGTTATTTAGAGCTTTAAAAATAGCCAGTTTTTCAAACGACCTCAGAATTCGACGAAACTAATTTTGTTGGATCCGCAATATTAAATTATTGCTAGATTTCAATTTCCGTGATTTTTGAAGTCAGTGTGTGGCCGTACCGATTTTTAGAGTGAAAAATAGTCAGTATTTTGACAGCTAAAAATATGTTGTGTGAGCAAACGGAGTCGGAAATCGACGAAACCAGTTTCGTTGGGACCGTAATGTCGAACTCTAGCTACATGTCCAGTTTGGTATTTTGGGTATTGTGTGTGATCACTGGGATTTTTAAACAGCGTGTATAAGCAGCAATTGATTTAAATAAATAAAATAATCAATAAAGAAATATTATTAAAATCCTATGTATACCCTTACCCTCTCTCAAACCCTAAAATTTATTCACTTCTGGTCAATGCATTCTTCGCCGCTACCAGTGAAATTAAAACGTGAGAATTCCACTTTGAAAAATCATAGAAACCCAAACAAAAATCCTATAAATCATTTTATCTACATCGATGGATTCTTTGAGTGATTCTCTTCGATTCAACACCCTCCTTGAGTCATGCGATTCAAGTTCTTAGGGCTCAACATTTTTCAGCGTCGGTTTCCACTAGCTAGGGTTGATTGATTTGAGGTTTTTGTGCATCGGATTGAAGTTTCGAAGTCGTATTTAAGTTCATGGGGAGGTTTAGCATCTTGTGAGGTAAATTTGAGTGATTCCGTGTTATTCTTGTTCACTTCCTATACTGATGGGCATGCCAGATTACCGGAAACACCAGGCAATTGAAGAAAGTCGAGTTGTTCACGGGTAGGTGGAGGAGAGAGAGGATGCGTTGAGGAGTTGAATGAAATTTTTGGTTTAGGATTTCATGGGGGAATAGCGATGGAAAGTATTCGAAAATGGAGCGTTCTCTATTTACAGAGGAGTGCGACTTTGAGTTTGAGCATCAGGGAAGAAGGTACATGCGGTCATGGGCTTCTTAAGGGATGGTGGGCCGTTGGAAATATTTGGTAAAGCCCATCATAAATAATTTAAGTTTAGATTTGACAATTAGTGCATCAACTTTAAAATATCATATCTTATGCGTATGTTGTCGAAATTCGACAAAACAAGATCCGTAAGGTCCGTATGGACGAACACTACACAGTGGAACTGACTGGGAGTGAATTGGGGCTTGTTTGGATTTATGGTGGAATTAAACGCCTGAATCAAATCAATGACCAATTATCATTATTTAACGATAACCGTCCAATGTGAGTAAATCTCACTAACTCCGCTCCACTTTATATTTTTATTAAGTATTTTTAGAATTTATAAATAATGGTTGTTCGCTGTGTGTTGGCTGTTTGGTTGAACTGCTAGTCAGTTGATTGAAATATAGGTAACGATATAGATATAAATCGTTAATCAAATATTGATTCTGTTTAGCAGAATATTTCATAGTAAAATGAAATTGATGTTAATTTTATTGTTTAACATCTGTGGATGCAGGGAAACAGGTCGGAGGGACCCAACTGGGTTCCTCAACATTTATTTTACTGTTTTTCATATATTTTGTTATATGATGTGATATGAAATATGTTGTTGATCTTGTATGGTTGAATGATACTGATCATTGTTATATGGTATGTTAAATACCATAAAGAATACTGGAATGTTAAAAAGGAAGTTTTCAATGTTATATTGAAAAAGAAATATTCATAAAATCAAAAGATTTTATAAAAAAAGAAAATATTTATTTAGAAAATAAATAGATTAGAAAGAAATATTTATTTGTTAATCGAATACAAGAAATTGAGGGGAAATATTTGTAAAACTTTTACAAATAGAATTGAAAAAGAAATATTTGTAAACTATTTACAAATAGAATTGAAAAGGAATATTTATTTGAAAATAAATAGAATAGAAAAAGGAATTATGTGTAAAACAAATAGAAAGGGAATAATTGGATTATCAAGGGGATTACCTATAAAATCAATAGATTTTATAAAAAGAAAATACTCTATAAATAAATAAAATGATCAAAAAGGGATTTATTTGTTAAATAAATAGATTATAAAAGGAATATTTGAAAAGTGAATAGAATAGTATAAAAGAGGATTTTATATTTGAAAGGTTTAGACCCGTGCATCGCACACGGGTATAATATTATATGGATTTAAAGCAAAGATTTTAAATGGAATCTATTCTAACCGATAAATTGAGAAGATTAAATTTATAAATAATATTTTATAAATCAAATGAAATGTTTATCATTGGATAAATAGAATATATAAGTCAGGACTTATATAGAGAAGTAAAAGTCGGTTTCAACATCGATATTTGAAACTGGATATGGACGAAGCGTTAGACGATTGAGAGTTAAGCAGTTAGAGTTAATCAGTTAGAGTTAATCAGTTAGTGTTAATCTATTAGAGTTAGAATTAATTGAATTAGAGTTAATTAAACATAGTTGATCGAATTAGGACCTATTGAATATTCGTTATTCAATTAGAGTTGATAGATGTAGTTATTTGAGATAGAGTTAGTCAAACATAGTTATTTAGGATGAATTGCCATCTCGTACGACTGCTAGCGTAATTCGCAGGGTTGTAGATAGCCTACGGCGGTCGGATGTTTCCTGAGGGAATCAGGCGTAACCATTGTGATGGCTGCGATTTAGATCAAGCGAATGGAGTTAAATTGAATATTAGCCATTCGAAATAAAGTTAAACAGACATAGTTATTCACATATAATTTAATCGAATATTGGTTATTCGATAGGAGTTAAATAATTTGAGTTAAATAAATTGAGATAATCAAGTAAGTTAATCAAGTTGAGTTAATCGAGTTGGGTTAGTCAAAGCGAGTCAAATTCAAAGGAGATAAATCGAATGTAAATCATTCGTAGAGAGTTAATCGAATGTAAATCATTCGAAGAGAGATTATTGAATATAGTTATTCGAAGATAGAGTTATCGAATATAGTTTATTCTAAAGAGAGTTATCGAATAGGGATTATTCGAGAGTGAATTGTACATTGGAATTCGATTATATCGAATTAAGGAAAGTGATATTTACTTTCCGTTTCAAATCAAGTTTTTACTTATTTGTTAATAAATTAGTTGTTTATTTAATTATCCAAATTAATAAAGAAAAGTTATATTTAAGTTAGTATATATTCGAAAGCATGAAATTATATCACAAGCGTTATAATCAAATGATTTTTGAAGTAGATTCGTAAATAGAATCCGAGAGTTTGCGTAAGGAAGTTTGTTAAAGGGTTATAAGATGAACCTTGTCTATTTCGAAGTTAGAAATGTTATTCAGTTAAGGTCTGAGTGGTAATTATACCCCAACTTGATTGACTTCGTTTTAACTAAGGAATGAGTAAGGTTCGATAGTGAAGATTGATTAGTGAATTTAGTTAATGAGTGTAATGGTTTAAAATTGGCTTAGGGGTGTTTTATTTAACATCTGTTTTAAATCAAATGAATACATTTTGGAAAAAAATTCCAAATATAATCAGAGATATTTTCTAATTATAGAAAATGAAATGTTGATGAGAAAGAATACTGGAATGACAGTAATACGTGAAACAGAGATGGAAATGTTTTCCAATGATTGATGACGTATATTTCATAAATTTAGGGAATAAGAGATGTTGAGTATATAGAAATGGGAAATGAATAAATTAATGATATATTAATTTAAAGGAGATAAATGTTGCATGTTGATTGATCGATAGAGTTTCCATCTGGAAATAATACCGTTGGTTGTACACTTATTTTTCGTTGATAGTTAAATCACAGACTATCGAAGTTTTTGACCATTTTATCGTCATTAATATAGAGAGATCGGGATCAGATATATTATCTGAAACCACTCTGTATGGACGTTAGCGTTGCGATCAAAAATGAAGACGGAGTTATGCAAGGGCTATCTTGTTTACAGAATAGTGCCTTCGGTTTGTCCAGTCCCAGGACAAACGTGAATGGTCGAATGTCTGACAGAGTATATCTAACGGATCGCGTAAGTTGATATTTTCAAACGTACTTACGTTTGGTGGTGGAGGAATTCATTTCTCTTAGCTTTATACCCATGGTATTTTTGGAGAAATCAATTTTTGATTTGACGGGTATGACGATGTGGCATTCAAAGTAAATGAATGTATGATCTGTCAAAGATACGTTATGACCTTAAGCCTCATCAACCGGGAAATGACAGAAATTGGGCAAGCGGCATGGCTAAGTGGGTCGCTCCCATTAGGGTGTATATCATCTATCTAGAGAGAATCCATTTCATTCTTTTATCTATGATCGATGCTGTCCCTTTTCGGGAAACGGTAGGGTAGCTCCCAACTGTTGGTGATATACATTCGATACACCCAAGCGAAATGAGTGGTCGGTCATGTGAGGGCCGGGTTGCAAGACGTTCTTGTTGAACCCAGTGTATTTGCCTCTAGAGATACACTATCGGCGGGTGGTCCCATACCTTGTCATAGTTGGAATCCAATCTCCAATAAGCGCTCAAGATTTTGATTTGTATACTATATATGTGGAACGTGAGATGCAAGCTTTATGCTAGATTGATAATTACTTGTGATTAGACATTATTATAATATCAGAGAATTATTGATTTCTAGAACTGTTTTGGGTTATCGTAAGGTAAAAACCGTCCGTGTTTATGTGTGGATTGGTCGTACGATTATCTTTTCTTTGAAAAGGATTTTGAAAAGTTAAACCAAGTGATTTGAGTTTACTCACACCAGTCCCATGACTGACCTTGAGTTTATTTTTGTTTTATTTTCCCTAAAGTCTTGGGTGCCTAAATTCGTACGGGCAGTCAAGCAGTTCAGGTCTTTACAGATATACTTGGAGGAGCTTGAAGCAGGAGGTTTCAGGATTATATATAGCTATTATTATTTCCGCTGTGTGTAAGTGTTGTATTCTGATAATGTTATTGTATATATATATATATATACACTGTTTTATGTCACAGTTATGTTATAATGTCTTTTATTCGTTCCGCTGTGAGATTCATGTTTACTCTGATTGTGTTCTTCTTCTTCTTCTATTCTAATTTTTCTATCTTATCTATCCTCACCCTCTAACTTCTTTCTATTAATGATCAGGAATTTCCGATGTCTGAATAGTCAACATGGTAGTTTTGTATTGATTTTCGGAGTCGAAAATCCCAGTTTGTTACAGTGGTATCAGAGCTGAAGGTTAAGTGATTACCTTGGCTCTGTGTCGTGACTTAGTAGAGTTAGGGTTAGCAATACCCTAGATTGAGTTTGAGTGCATATATACGAGTGAACGTATTTGTCATTTGATATAAAAATCATTTTATACTGTGAAGATTTATTGGTTGAGTTGTTTGTTAATTCCGGTCGATCAGTTTGATCCTCTGTATCGATAAGGATTTATAAACACTTGAATACGATAAACCGACTTAGTATGTTTTGAAAGAGGGTAAATGAAATAATTTTACCCAAAATATATTTTGATATAAAAGAAAGGTATATCTTGGAATTATTATCATATATTGGATGTGTTGGTTGATTATAATTGAAATGGTTATGTAAATAACCAATTTGAGTTCGTATAATTTAAAAGCAGATTAATTAAACCTGAATTATATCAGAATTGAAATTAAAATTCTGAAAACTAGGGAAAAAGTGCTCGTAAATGGATTTGAGTTAAGTATAAGAAAATTTTAAAATCCTGGGAGATTTTAAATTATTTACAAGTATCGTGAATGATATTTTGAAACATATTTCAAAATGAAAGTGTTTAAGATATGAGTTTTGAAAAGTGATATAGTATTGAACTCACTTTGATAGCTGGGAAATAACTCTGATGATACTGGCCACATCATCGGTGTTCATTTTCGAGTTGTAAGTGACGGATTACTACCAAAGAAATTGTTTTTGAAATTGTTTTGAGAAAGGAAGTTGTTTTGAAACCCGAAAGGAAATGATTGACTTTAGAAAAAGCTAAGCTTTTTGGAAACTCCCAGAAGACAGATAGTATGAATTAAAAGAATATTAAAGAAATTCGTGAAAGCAAATATGCATTGATTTGAAACCAATTAACTGAAAATTTATTTGGAATATAATATATCAAGTAAAAACAAATTTTGTGTTATGAGATAAGAAATCTGAAATGGTATTGAACTGGTGAGTTAGGAGTTTGGAATCGAGAATGGAACTTGAGTTTAAAATGGAATTTGGCTTTGGATAAGTGAATAATTGTGTTGAGATTCGATTGATTGGAAATCGCTTGGTATGAATGGATATATGATCAACAGGTATTGAGTAGAAGCAAGTGTAAGGATTTAATGATATGCCCGACAAAAATGTACACGTTTATTTTTATGGATTTGGTGATTTATGGGCCAATTTGGCAAGCCGCTTGGCTGTTTGATTTTCTTTTGGATTGGAAAAGGCCTAGAGAGGCGAGCTGGGGTTTGAACTGTTGACCGGTACAAAGGAGCTGCTGGCGAGATTTTTCGAAAATTTCGGGTGTTAGAAAATTTTCAGGATTTTAGAACATTATCGTTGATAAGAATTAATTAATATTTTAATTGAAATAAATTGGTCCAGTTGAAACTGAAGTTAAAAGTGAACGAATAGTTTTTAAACCAGTTAATAGGGTTTGTCTACTACCTTAGCAATTTCGAGGACGAAATTATTTTAAGGGGGGAAGAATGTAACGACCCGCATTTTTCAGTGATATAATTAATTTATTTAATTATTTAAATGGTTTGGTTATTCAAAATGACCAGAATTAAATAATATTGAATATTTAATTTATAAATAATATAATAATATATTTAATTTCTGAAATAGTCAGAAATAGTGGAATTCACAAAATAATGTGAATTGGATCATCTATGATATTTAATTCAGTTTAGAATTGAATTAGAATAATGAATATATTATTTGAACGACAGTTTGAACGTATAATTATAATATAATTATAATCGAGCTTGAAATGGCGCGGCAGATCGCTATTTGGCGATTTGAACTTCAACTGAATATACAGGGTTCGTTTTAAATAGGATTTATGTGAAATAAGAAACGTATGGAGCTGGTGAAGTATATCTTTCTAATGGAAGAGAAAAATCGAGATTTCGTCGTGTAGATTTTAAGTTATGTCCAAATCAAATTTTAGAAAAGTCGCTATGGAATTCCTTTATAATTTATATCGATTTATTTATATTTTAACATGGAATTTAAATATAAATCGAATATCGATATAACTGAGAACTTTGAAATATCGAGTTATAAATCCCAATGTAGCAGTATGATATTCTGTTGTGAATATATACGATAATATTTATTTTTAAATGTTAAATTTAAATGTTTTTAAATATATTTATATATTTTAATGGGTTATTTAGAGCTTTAAAAATAGCCAGTTTTGCAAACGACATCAGAATTTGACGAAACTAATTTTGTTGGATCCGCAATATTAAATTATTGCTAGATTTCAATTTCCGTGATTTTTGAAGTCAGTGTGTGGCCGTACCGATTTTTAGAGTGAAAAACAGTCAGTACTTTGACAGTTAAAAATATGTTGTGTGAGCAAACGGAGTCGGAGTTCGACGAAACCAGTTTTGTTGGGACCGTAATGTCGAACTCTAACTACATGTCCAGTTTGGTAATTTTTGGGTATTGTGTGTGATCACTGGGACTTTTAAACAGCGTGTATAAACAGCAATTGATTTAAATAAATAAAATAATCAATAAATAAATATTATAAAAATCCTATATATACCCTTACCCTCTCTCAAACCCTAAAATTTATTCACTTCTGGTCAATGCGTTCTTAGCCACCACCATTGAAACAAAAACGTGAGAATTCCACTTTGAAAAATCATAGAAACCCAAACAAAAATCCTATAAATCATTTTATCTACATCGATGGATTCTTTGATTGATTCACTTCAATTCAACACCCTCCTTGAGTCATGCAATTCAAGTTCTCAGGGCTCAACATTTTTCAGCGTCGGTTTCCACTAACTAGGGTTGATTGATTTGAGGTTTTTGTTCATCGGATTGAAGTTTCGAATTCGTATTTAAATTCATGGAGAGGTTTTGCATCTTGTGAGGTAAATTTGAGTGATTCCTTGTTATTCTTGTTCGCTTCCTGTACTGATGGGCATACGAGATTGCCGGAAACACCAGGCAATTGAAGGAAGCCGAGTTGTTCACGGGTAGGTGGAGGAGAGAGAGGATGCATTGAGGAGTTGAACGAAATTTTTGGTTTAGGATTTCATGAGGGAATGGCGATGGAAAGCATTCGAAAAAGGTGCGTTCTCTATTTACAGAGGAGTGCGACTTTGAGTTTGAGCTTCAGGGAAGAAGGTAGATGCGGTCATGGGCTTCTTAAGGGATGGTGGGCCGTTGGAAATATTTGGGTAAAGCCCATCATAAATAATTTAAGTTTAGATTTGGCAATTAGTGCATCAACTTTAAAATATCATATCTTATGCGTATGTTGTCGAAATTCGACAAAACAGGATCCATTAGGACCGTATGGACGAGCACTACACAGTGGAGCTGACTGGTATGAATTGGGGCTTGTTTGGATTTATGGTGGAATTAAACGCCTGAATCAAATCAATGACCAATTATCGTTATTTAATGATAACCGTCCAATGCGAGTAAATCTCACTAACTTTGCTCCACTTTATATTTTTATTAAGTATTTTTAGAATTTATAAATAATGGTTGTTTGTTGTGTGTTGGCTGTTTGGTTGAACTTCTAGTTAGTTGATTGAAATATAGATAACGATATAGATATAAATCGTGTAAAGGCCCGCAAATCCATACTATCTGAGTTGACTAATAACACCATACGTCCAACCCAAATTGCACAGAAATACGAATCATTATTAGAAAGAAGTTAGAGGATGAGAAATAGAAAGAAAGAAATATTAGAATAGAAGAAACTGAAGATCACAAACTCACAGCGGAACGAATAAAATATATTATATAACATAACTTTTTGAAATACAAATCAGTAACTTTATATACATACCATTATCAGAGCACAACAGTTATTCCTGGAACAGTTATAAACACATGTTTCCAGATACAAACATGGATCACAGCGGAATATATGATAGTCTATAGCTAACTGGTGAAGACTCCTGCTTTCAGCTCCTCCAAATGAATCTGTAAAATCCCTACTACTTGACTGCCCGTACAAATTTGGGCACCCAGGAGTTTAGGGAAAACACACAAAATAAACTCTCGGTCAGTCATGGGACTGGTGTGAGTAATCCAACCAATTGTTTAACTTTCAAAATCCTTTCGAAAGAAATGATAATGGTAAGACCAGCCCACTCATAAACATGGACGGTTTTTACCTTACTATAACCCAAAACACTTTGATGCGAAAATCTAGTGATATTATAATAGTGTCTAAATCAAAATAAATAACAATCTAGCGGAACGCTTGCATCTCACGCTCCACATACATAGTATAAAATCAAAAACAGCATGGCGCTTACTGGAGATTGGATTCCGACTATGACAAGGTATGGAACCACCTTCCGCTAGTGTATCTCTAGAGAGGAATACACTGGGTTCAACAAGAACATCTTGCAACCCAGCCCACACATGACCGACCACTCACTTCGCTTGAGTGTATCGAATGTATATCACCAACCCATTAGATCATTGGAAATACTTTGTCAGACATTCATCCATTTACATTCGTTCTGGGATTGAACGAAAACGAAGGCACAATTTCTATTAATAGAAAAAACCCTTGCACTTTACTCCGTCTTCGATTATCTTCACATAATCTGATTCGCAACGCTACTGCCAATACAGAGTGGTTCACGGATAATAATCCAACCGGTCTCTCTATATTGACAACGATATTGGCAAACACTTCGATAGTCAGTTATTTAACTATCGAAGAAAAACAAACATCCATTCAAAACATCAACAATCACTGGGCCCCTTGATTACTATTCATTTTTAAACGTATATATGTTTCTCTTTCTATCTTCAACTTATCGATTTCCTTTATGGTTATAATATTCTATTTTAAATTCGTTTCCTTATCGAATTCAATATATATTGATACATTGATTTCTAATTATCAAAATTTCTTAAAAATATTCTAACTCCTTAAATTCCCGGAAAAAATCGCCATAACCTCCCTTGTACCAGGAGCTTCGGGATATTTCAAATAGCCTCCCATGGCCCTCACCAATCCAAAAGAAAAAGAAAAAGCCAAGCGGCTTGCCGATACGGGGCATAAAACCTCATATATGAATTTAAACATGTACCTTTTTGTCGGGCACATAAATTATAATCTTCATATACTTCATCGCATACCTGTCTAACACATGTTCACCTTTTTCCAATTCAATTCAACTCAACTCAATCTATTCGTTTGAATTCAGTTTCGCCCATTTATTCTTTAATTAGCTATTTTGCATATTTCACTTCTTTGCTTGAACATAACATGTTCAAACAAAATATTTAACTTGCTCATAACCAAATTGAATTTCAATTTCAATTCTAGTTTCCTTTTAGATTTCAAATATAAATTTCCAAATCGAATTCACTAATCAAAACCCAATTTTAATTCAAAATCTCATTAACTAATTTCTATTCGAATTAGTTAATTCTATTCAAAAATCAAAAATCTGATTTCTGTTTCAAAAATCAATTCATTACACCACCGGAGTTCACATATAATTTACAACTCAAATCTGAAATTTTATAAATAGAAATTCGGATTTTTATTCACTTAAAATCCTTTTATAAAATTAAATAAACCGTTATGGTTTTTAAATGGTTATGGCGCTACTTTTCTGAAAATTTGATTTTGACATAAATCAAAATATATACGACGAAATCCAGATTTTTCTCCTCCATTAGAAAACTATTATCAAATCGGTCCGGACGTTTCTTGTTTCAAAGAATTCCGACTTCAATTGAGTTCTGTATACTCAATTGAAGTTCGAAATGACAATTTACGAACTGCAGCGCTGCGGCGAGTTTGTTTTAATTATATTTATATATATAAATATTTAAACTTCGTCTATAATAAATTCCACTTCATTCTAATATATTTTTAATATATCAAATCAATTTTTCCCAATTCAACATAGTATTTCCGATCTATTTCACTTCTATTAGAAATTCTATATTCAAATTTTCAATTCACTTTTATTTTTCAAATTCTATTTGAATTCCCATATTTGAATTTCCTTTTTTCAAATCCCATTTGAATTTCTACGTTCAAATTCTATATTTGATTTTCCTTTGAATTTCATATATTCAAACTCCATTTGAATTTCTATATTCAAATCCCCTTTGAATTTTCTATTTGAATTCTATATTCAAATTCCATAGTTTAAATTCCATTTCACTTCTAATTTCAAATTCTATAATTAAACCCCATTTGAATTTTATTTTCAAATATCTATAGTTAACTCCATTTGAATTCTATTTTCAAATCTCTATAGTTAACTCCATTTGAATTTTCTTTATTCAAATCCATTTGATTTCCTTTGAATTCAAATTCTATTTGAATTCTTTTGAAGTCAAATTCCTGTATATTCAAATTCTATTCAAATTCAATATATTCAAATTCTATTTAAATTTTCTATGCATAAATTCTATTTGAATTTAATTTTCAAATTCCATTTTAACTCTATTAAATTCTATACTCAAAATCTGTTCTATTTGAATTCTTATATTCAATTTCTTTAAACAAGTCTCAATTTCAATTCCTTTTGAAATTGATATTTCTATATTTTTTTTTGAAAATAGATTTCCCTTTTCAATTTCACACTTGTATTTTTATTTCTGAATTATCAAATGATAATTCTTTTCACTTCATTTATAACTTCGTTTATAAAAGAACTACGTATAAACTTCATTTATAAAGGAACTACTTGTTTTATTTTTCAAAACAAGTTTATATTTTTATTCCATTCAAATTTCAAATTCTATTTAAAAATAGAATTTTCCCTTTTAATCTCAAATATCATTTCCACGATATTTTAAATAAATTATCACTTAGCCCACTGATATTTAAAACAATCAAATCACCCAATTTTCAATCATTTTATTTTTAACAAGTCATATATGAATATATGAAATCAAGCAAACAAACAAACAGATAATATATTTTTGAGGAATCCAGTTGGATTCCTCCAACCAGTTTTCCTGCATCCACAGACGTTAGTCAACATAGTAATACCCATCCTGCTTTGTGGCAGGATATCGCAGTATAAAAGGCGATCCACTTATATACGTGGGCGTAGGGTCGTCCGCTAATGATACTGCGGGCATCCACTAATGATATTGCGGGAACAATCCAATCACCAAACCAATATATATATATATATATATATATATATATATATATATTAGTCGACCCTAAATAACTAATATTTTTAAATCAACCCCAAAGAATTTCAAACAAGCATCAAACAATTATTTTTAACGAATAAAAATAATTCTAAATAAAAGGTGGGTGAGATTTACTCACCGTGGTTTTAGCTGTCGAATATCCTGTTTAAAATCTCCATATCGTCTCTACTACTCGCGTACTCCATTGTCTCGAATAAATCTTATCGCCTACGATTAATTTATTTATCGATTAACTATTTATTTATTTTAAATTAACGACTAATAATGAAAAAAAAAAATCTATGTATTTTGAATTTATCTAAAAACGTATACCTTATTTTACCTTGACCTATTAACCCAGAAATTCCAAAGGTTGTCGATCAATTCCATCAAAATCAATCCTAGAAAATGCAACATCCCATACCGGCATTTTATCAAACATCATACAGACATTCGAACTTCAGTATACAAACTCAACCCCGGCTCAACTTTAGAGAATTCCATCATTACTCCATATCCATCAGGCGTACATCGCACCTTTAGTTCAAACAGATCAGCATTCGCCTCCCCATGTACTCCACATTTCATCAATGCATTCACTATCACAGACAAAAAAAAAATTAACTTCACTAACCAGACCATCTCCTTCAAACTAATTCAACTAACAGGCAAAGCTCCCCCCCTACCGAACCAAATTGCATCACCAATATTACCATACCCTAAAAATATCATACCGAACTCCAATACCATCTTCAAAAACAAGGGATTTCACTTCTCCATCATCTACTGTCAGTACCAGACTCAAACGCAGCTCCAGATTCATCCCGCCCACTCCAAACCAACGCCGGTTTCTAGAACAACAACAGTATTCAAATCAAAAATTTAGTACCTTCCTCCATTCGCACCTTTCCAGAATCAATCCTTCTGAAATCATCCACCCACATTCAGCCACGGCTCGCCCATAACCCATTCACACCCTTCACGTGAACCCTTGGTTAGTCGAGTTTCAGAACATCAGGAAATGGCAGTCTTCGATCTCAATTTTAGATCGTGAGTCCCATTTTTGATTTCTTTGAGTTCGCTCGAACTTCAGGGACACAGATCCGATAGCCGCGATTCCATTTCATGATTTCGATTTCCTCTTTTTATTTATTTTTAAATGATTCTCGCGATTAACAAAAGGAGAAAAAAAAAGAAACGAAGGAAATGGACTGTATTGGTTTTGCAGATGGGAGAATAACGAAGGTATTGGCTGTTTATATAGAGAAGTGGAGGGGTTAGGATAGAAACGACGTTGCTTCCATATATAGAGGTAGGTTCAGGCGTAGTGTAACATGGCTATGAAGCTTCGGGGTGAAGGAATTTAATTCGTACCTGTAGTTGAAAAGACAAGACGGGGCAGTTATGCAGAATAGCTCCTTAGGTCGTCCCCTATCATATTAATTATTTAATTGATTTATTTTAATTTGGTTTATTTATTTTAACCAGTGACTTCAAATTAAAATGTTCTACGACTACAAACCCTTATTTGAGCGTAACGAACGATATTCCTAGCGTTCTACCCTCATTCTGAACACACCGGAGCAGTTTCCACGGTCTAATTCGACCATGTACAAGAGATATTAAATTAAATTAACGATTTAACATTTGATTCGATTTAATATAAACTAATTCAAATACGAACAATTCTATTCAAAATAAATTCTCACCATTATATATATTACAAACTGAATTATATAAAATTTCCCAACATACACTAACTCGTAATTTCAAACCCTATATTCTACTTTCATGTTAAACCAATATTCTATTTATTTAAAATCGATTTATTATATAATATATATGTTTATACGTTTTCAAACTCGTTTCATTATTATGAAATTCCATTCAAATTGTGATTTCAATATTTAAACTAAATTAATTATTGAAAATTAAAGCGATAGAAATGCGGGTCGTTACATTCCTTCCCCCTTAAAATAATTTCGTCCTCGAAATTGCTAAGGTAGGAAAATGGTACAAATCCATTACTTTTCAAAATCTCACTTATGTTGAAACTCAACTCCTCATATTTCAACGAATTTAATTCCACCAAAACTTTTTGTTTTCACACATTTAATCTAAATGATTTACACCCAATTCAAATTCTATTCAATCTTATCCAATTTGAATTTCATTAATTTATTTACCTCGATCCATTTAACTTGCTTCAGTTAAATTTAAACTTCAGAATTCAAATTCCTTGGTTTTCCTTTCGAATCCTTCTGAAATCACATAAATATATACATATATATTTATTTCCATTTCAAATTCAAACATTTGAATTTCCAAACCACTTGTTTTCTTTCAAAACAATTTCCATCAAAACTTTTCAAAGGTGGTAATCCATCACTTAGAAACTCGAAAATGATCACTGATGATGTCGCGACCATCGTCAGAATTATTTCCCAGCCATTGAAGTGAGTTCAGTGCTTAATCACTTAAAAATCCATCTCAAAATGATTTCTACTCAAAATTCTTTTTAAACAAAGCTATATTATTCTAATATACTTCATAAAATATTTTCCAACTTCCCAGGATTTAAATTCCAAATTCTGGTTTGAATTCAATTTTAATTCATCTCATTTGTATATATTTTTAATCATATACAAATTCCATTTGGATATATAAAACCATTTCAGTTCTTATAATCTCATTTGATTATAATAATAACAACCAACACATCCATATATTATAATAATTTCAAAATTTATTCTTTCTATATCAAAATAGAATTTTGGGTAAAATAATTTCATTCACCCACTTTAAAACAATATCGTGTTGAGTTTTTCTGTTCAAGTGCTTAGAAATTCCTATCGACTTTGTGGCGTCCCAAAGTTCGATCAGAATTCATAAACCACTCAACAGACTAGCCGACACAATACAAAAAACTTTTATATCAATTTACAAATACGCGCTCTCATATATATACACACTTCACTCATTCTAGGGTATTACTGACCCTATCTCTAATGAGAACATCCCACCAAAGCCTAGGTATTCGCTCAACCTAAGCTCTGATACCAACTGTAAAGGCCCGCAAATCCGTACTATCTGAGTTGACTAATAACACCACACGTCCAACCCAAATTGCACAGAAATACGAATCATTATTAGAAAGAAGTTAGAGGATGAGAAATAGAAAGAAAGAAATATTAGAATAGAAGAAACTGAAGATCAAAAACTCACAGTGGAACGAATAAAATATATTATATAACATAACTTTTTGAAATACAAATCAGTAACTTTATATACATACCATTATCAGAGCACAACAGTTATTCCTGGAACTATTATAAACACCTGTTTCCAGATACAAACATGGATCACAGCGGAATATATGATAGTCTATAGCTAACTGGTGAAGCCTCCTGCTTCCAGCTCCTCCAAATGAATCTGTAAAATCCCTACTACTTGACTGCCCGTACAAATTTGGGCACCCAAGAGTTTAGGGAAAACAAACAAAATAAACTCTGGGTTAGTCATGGGACTAGTGAGAGTAAACTCCAACGAATTGTTTAACTTTCAAAATCCTTTCAAAAGAAATGATAATAGTAAGACCAGCCCACTCATAAACATGGACGGTTTTTACCTTACTATAACCCAAAACACTTTGATACGAAAATCTAGTGATATTATAATAGTGTCTAAATCAAAATAAATAACAATCTAGCGGAATGCTTGCATCTCACTCTCCACATACAAAGTATAAAATCAAAAACCACATGGCGCTTATTGGAGATTGGATTACGACTATGACAAGGTATGGAACCACCTTCTGCTAGTGTATCTCTAGAGAGGAATACACTGGGTTCAACAAGAACATCTTGCAACTCAGCCCACACATGACCGACCACTCATTTCGCTTGAGTGTATCGAATGTATATCACCAACGGTTGGGATCAGCAACCGTTTCCCGGCTGGGACAACATCGAATAGAATAAGAAATTAAATGAACCTCTAGATAGGTGATTATACATCCTAATGGGAGCGACCCACATAGTCATGATGCGTGCCCGATTTTTTGTCATTTCACGGTTGTTGAGGCCTGAGGCTACGATTACGTTATATCCATTGGTAGCACAATCACTTTGAATGCCACATTGTCAGATCCGTTAACCACTAGTTGATTTGCACAAATATTCTGGATGTTATGCTAAGGGAATAAATCTGTTGCTACCATATATATTTATACAGACCAACCCATTAGATCATTGGAAATACTTTGTCAGACATTCGTCCATTTACGTTCGTTCTGGGATTGAACGAAAACGAAGGCACAATTTCTATTAATAGAAAAAACCCTTGCACTTTACTCCGTCTTCGATTATCTTCATATAATCTGATTCGGAACGCTACTGCCAATACAGAGTGGTTCACGGATAATAATCCAACCGGTCTCTCTATATTGACAACGATATTGGCAAACACTTCGATAGTCAGTTATTTAACTATCGAAGAAAAACAAACATCCATTCAAAATATCAACAATCACTAGGCCCCTTGATTACTATTCATTTTTAAACGTATATATGTTTCTCTTTCTATCTTCAACTTATCGATTTCCTTTCTGGTTATAATATTCTATTTTAAATTCGTTTCCTTATCGAATTCAATATATATTGATATATTGATTTCTAATTATCAAAATTTCTTAAAAATATTCTAACTCCTTAAATTCCCGGAAAAATTCGCCATAACCTCCCTTGTACCGAGAGCTTCGGGATATTTCAAATAGCCTCCCATGGCCCTCACCAATCCAAAAGAAAAAGAAAAAGCCAAGCGGCTTGCCGATACGGTGCATAAAACCTCATATATGAATTTAAACATGTACCTTTTTGTCGGGCACTTAAATTAAAATCTTCATATACTTCATCGCATACCTGTCTAACACATGTTCACCTATTTCCAATTCAATTCAACTCAACTCAATCTATTCGTTTGAATTCAGTTTCGCCCATTTATTCTTTAATTAGCTATTTTGCATATTTCACTTCTTTGCTTGAACATAACATGTTCAAACAAAATATTTAACTTGCTCATAACCAAATTGAATTTCAATTTCAATTCTTGTTTCCTTTTCGATTTCAAATATAAATTTCCAAATCGAATTAACTAATCAAAACCCAATATTAATTCAAAATCTCATTAACTAATTTCTATTCGAATTAGTTAATTCTATTCAAACATCAAAAATCTGATTTCTGTTTCAAAAATCAATTCATTACACCACCTGAGTACACATATAATTTACAACTCAAATATGAAATTTTATAAATAGAAATTCGGATTTTTATTCGCTTAAAATCCTTTTATAAAATTAAATAAACCGTTATGGTTTTTAAATGGTTATGGCGCTGCTTTTCTGAAAATTTCATTTTGACATAACTCAAAATATATATGACGAAATCCAGATTTTTCTCCTCCATTAGAAAACTATTATCAAATCGGTCCGGACGTTTCTTTTTTCAAAGAATTCCGACTTCAATTGAGTTCTGTATACTCAATTGAAGTTCGAAACGACAATTTACGAACTGCAGCGCTGCGGTGAGTTCGTTTTAATTATATTTATATATATAAACGTTTAAACTTCGTCTATAATAAATTCCACTTCATTCTAATATATTTTTAATATATCAATTCAATTTTTCCCAATTCAACATAGTATTTCCGATCTATTTCACTTCTATTTGAAATTCTATATTCAAATTTTCAATTCACTTCTATTTTTAAAATTCTATTTGAATTTCCATATTCGAATTTCCTTTTTTCAAATCCCATTTGAATTTCTACGTTCAAATTCTATATTTGATTTTCCTTTGAATTTCATATATTCAAACTCCATTTGAATTTCTATATTCAAATCCCCTTTGAATTTTCTATTTGAATTCTATATTCAAATTCCATAGTTTAAATTCCATTTCACTTCTCATTTCAAATTCTATAATTAAACCCCATTTGAATTTTATTTTCAAATATCTATAGTTAACTCCATTTGAATTCTATTTTCAAATCTCTATAGTTAAATCCATTTAAATTTTCTTTATTCAAATCCATTTGAATTCCTTTGAATTCAAATTCTATTTGAATTCTTTTAAAGTCAAATTCCTGTATATTCAAATTCTATTCAAATTCAATATATTCAAATTCTATTTAAATTTTCTATGTATAATTTCTATTTGAATTTCATTATCAAATTCCATTTTAACTATATTAAATTCTATACTCAAAGTCTGTTCTATTTGAATTCTTATATTCAATTTCTTTAAATAAGTCTCGACTTCAATTCCTTTTGAAATTGATATTTCTATTATTATTTTTTGAATATAGATTTCCCTTTTCAATTTCACACTTGTATTTTTATTTCTGAATTATCAATTGATAATTCTTTTCACTTCATTTATAACTTCGTTTATAAAAGAACTACTTATAAACTTCATTTATAAAGGAACTACTTGTTTTATGTTTCAAAACAAGTTTATATTTTTATTCCATTCAAATTTCAAATTCTATTTAAAAATAGAATTTTCCCTTTTAATCTCAAATATCCTTTCCACGATATTTTAAATAAATTAACACTTAGCCCACTGATATTTAAAACAATCAAATTACCCAATTTTCAATCATTTTATTTTTAACACGTCATATGTGAATATATGAACTCAAGCAAACAAACAAACAGATAATATATTTTTGAGGAATCCAGTTGGATTCCTCCAACCTGTTTTCCTGCATCCACAGACGTTAGTCAACATAGTAATACCCATCCTTCTTCGTGGTAGGATATCGCGGTATAAAAGGGGATCCGCTTATATACGTGGGCGTAGGGTCATCCGCTAATGATACTGCAGGCATCCGCTAATGATATTGCGGGAACAATCCAATCATCAAACCAATATATATATATATATATATATATATATAATAGTCAACCCTAAATAATTAATATTTTTAAATCAACCCCAAAGCATTTCAAACATGCATCAAACAATTATTTTTAACTAATAAAAATAATTCTAAATAAAAGGTGAGTGAGATTTACTCACCGTGGTTTTAGCTGTCGAATATCCTGTTTAAAATCTCCATATCGTCTCGACTACTCGCGTACTCCATTGTCTCGAATAAATCTTATCGCGTACGATTAATTTATTTATCGATTAACTATTTATTTTATTTAAATTAACGACTAATAATGAAAAATAAAAAAACTATGTATTTTGAATTTATCTAAAAACGTATACCTTATTTTGCCTTGACCAATTCACCCAGAAATTCCAAAGGTTGTCGATCAATTCCATCAAAATCAATCCTATAAAATGCAACATCACTTACCGGCATTTTATCAAACATCATACAGACATTCGAACTTCAGTATACAAACTCAACCCCAGCTCAACTTTAGAGAATTCCATCATTACTCCATATCCATCAGGCGTACATCGCACCTTCAGTTCAAACAGATCAGCATTGGCCTCCCCATGTACTCCACATTTCATCAATGCATTCACTATCACAGACAAAAAAAATAAACTTCACTAACCAGACCATCTCCTTCAAACTCATTCAACTAACAGGAAAAGCTCCCCCCCCCCACTGAACCAATTTGCATCACCAGTATTACCATAGCCTAAAATATCATACCGAACTCCAATACCATCTTCAAAAACAAGGGATTGCACTTCTCCATCATCTACTGTCAGTACCAGACTCAAACGCAGCTCCAGATTCATCCCGCCCACTCCAAACCAACGTCGGTTTCTAGAACAACAACAGAATTCAAATCAAAAATTTAGTACCTTCCTCCATTCGCACCTTTCCAGAATCAATCCTTCTGAAATCATCAACCCAAATTCAGCCATGGTTCACCCATAACCCATTCACACCCTTCATGTGAACCCTTGTTGAGTCGAGTTTCAGAACATCAGGAAATGGAAGTCTTCGATCTCGATTTCAGATCGCGAGTCCCCTTTTTTATTTCTTTGAGTTCGCTCGAACATCAGGGACACAGATCCGATAGCCGCGATTCCATTTCATGATTTCGATTTCCTCTTTTTATTTATTTTGAAATGATTCTCGCGATTAACAGAAGGAGAAAAAAAGAAACGAAGAAAATGGAATGTATTGGTTTTGGGGATGGGAGAATAACGAAGGCATTGGCTGTTTATATAGAGAAGTGGAGGGGTTAGGATAGAAACGACGTCGCATCCAAATATAGAGGTAGGTTCAGGCGTAGCGTAACATGGCTATGAAGCTTCGGGGTAAAGGAATTTAATTCGTACCTGTAGTTGAAAAGAGAAGACGTGGCAATTATCGATAATAGCACCTTAGGTCGTCCCCTATCATATTATTTATTTAATTGATTTATTTTAATTTGGTTTATTTATTTTAACCGGTGACTTCAAATTAAAATGTTCTACAACTACGAACCCCTATTTGAGCGTAACGAACGATATTCCTAGCGTTCTACCCCCATTCTGAACACACCGGAACAGTTTCCACGGTCTAATTCGACCATATACAAGAGATATTAAATTAAATTAACGATTTAACATTTGATTCGATTTAATATAAACTGACTCAAATACGAACAATTCTATTCAAAATAAATTCTCACCATCATATATATTACAAACTGAATTATATAAAAAAATTCAACCTACACTAACTCGGAATTTCAAACTCTATATTCTACTTTCATGTTAAACCAATATTCTATTTATTTAAAATCGATTTATTATATAATATATATGTTTATACGTTTTCAAACTCGTTTAATTATTATGAAAATCCATTCAAATTATGATTTCAATATTTAAACTAAATTAAATACTGAAAATTAAAGCGATTGAAATGCGGGTCGTTACAAATCGTTAATCAAATATTGATTTTGTTTAGTAGAATATTTCATAGTAAAATTAAATTGATGTTAATTTTATTGTTAAACATCTGTGGATGCAGGGAAGCAGGTCGGAGGGACCCAACTAGGTTCCTCAACATTTATTTTACTGTTTTTCATATATTATGTTATATGATGTGATACGAAATCTGTTGTTGATCTTGTATGGTTGAATGATACCGATCATTGTTATATGGTATGTTAAATACCATAAAGAATACTGGAATGTTAAAAAGGAAATTTTCAATGTTATATTGAAAAATAAATATTCGTAAAATCAAAAGAATTTATAAAAAAAAGAAAATTTTTATTTAGAAAATAAATAGATTAGAAAGAAATATTTATTTGTTAATCGAATAGATAAAATTGAGGGGAAATATTTGTAAAACATTTACAAATAGAATTGAAAAAGAAATATTTGTACACTATTTACAAATAGAATTGAAAATAAATAGAATAGAAAGAGGAATTATGTGTAAAACAAATAGAAAGGGAATTGTTAGATTATCAAAGGGATTACCTATAAAATCAATAGATTTTATAAAAAGAAAATATTTTATAAATAAATAGAATTATCAAAAAAGGATTTATTTGGTAAATAAATAGATTATAAAAGGAATATTTGAAAAGTGAATAGAATAGTATAAAAGAGGATTTTATATTTGAAAGGTTTAGATCCGTGCTTCGCACACGGGTATAATATGATATGGATTTATAGCAAAGATTTTAAATAGAATCTATTCTAACCGATAAATTGAGAAGATTAAATTTATAAATAATATTTTATAAATCAAATGAAATGTTTATCATTGGATAAATAGAATATATAAGTCAGGACTTATATAGAGAAGTAAAAGTCGGTTTCAGCGTCGATATTTGAAACTGGATATGGATAAGCGTTTGACGATTGAGAGTTAAGCAATTAGAGTTAATCAGTTAGTGTTAATCAGTTAGAGTAAATTGATTAGAGTTAGAATTAATCGAATTAGAGTTAATTAAACATAGTTGATTGAATTAGGACTTATTGAATTTTCGTTATTCAATTAGAGTTGATAGATGTAGTTATTTGAGATAGAGTTAGTCAAACATAGTTATTTAGGATGAATTGCCATTTCGTACAACTGCTAGCGTAATTCGCAGGGTTGCAGATAGCCTACGGCGGTCGGATGTTTCCTGAGGGAATCAGGAGTAACCATTGTGATCGCTGCGATCTAGATTCAAGCGAATGGAGTTAAATCGAATATTAGCCATTCAAAATAAAGTTAAACAGACATAGTTATTCGAATATAATTTAATCGAATATTGGTTATTTGATAGGAGTTAAATAATTTGAGTTAAATAAATTGAGTTAGTCAAGTAAGTTAATCAAGTTGAGTTAATCGAGTTGAGTTAGTCAAAACGAGTCAAATTCAAAGGAGATAAATCGAATGTAAATCATACGTAGAAAGTTAATCGAATGTAAATCATTCGAAGAGAGATTATCGAATATAGTTATTCGAAGAAAGAGTTATCGAATATAGTTTATTCGAAAGAGAGTTATCGAATAGGGATTATTCGAGAGTGAATTGTACATTGGAATTCGATTATATCGAATTAAGGAAAGTGATATTTACTTTCCGTTTCAAATCAAGTTTTTACTTATTTGTTAATAAATTAGTTGTTTGTTTAATTATCCAAATTAATAAAGAAAAGTTATATTTAAGTTAGTATATATTCAAAAGCATGAAATTATATCACAAGCGTTATAATCAAATGATTTTTGAAGTGGATTCGTAAATAGAATCCGAGAGTTTGCGTAAGGAAGTTTGTTAAAGGGTTATAAGATGAACCTTGTCTGTTTCGAAGTTAGAAATGTTATTCAGTTAAGGTCTGAGAGGTAATTATACCACAACTTGATTGACTTCGTTTTAACTAAGGAATGAGTAAGGTTCGATAGTGAAGATTGATTAGTGAATTTAGTTAATGAGTGTAATGGTTTAAAATTGGATTAGGGATGTTTTATTTAACACCTGTTTCAAATCAAATGAATACCTTTAGGAAACATTTTCCAAATATAATCAAAGATATTTTCTAATTATAGAAAATGAAATGCTGATGAGAAAGAATACTGGAATGACAGTAATACGTGAAACAGAGATGGAAATGTTTTCCAATGATTGATCACGTATATTTCATAAATTTAGGGAATAAGAGATATTGAGTATATAGAAATGGGAAATGGATAAATTAATGATAAATTAAATTAAAGGAGATAAATGTTGCATGTTGATTGATCGATAGAGTTTCCATTTGGAAATAATATCGTTGGTTGTACACCTATTTTTCTTTGATAGTTAAATCACCGACTATCGAAGTTTTCGACCACTTTATCGTCGTTAATATAGAGAGACCGGGATCAGATATATTATCTTAAACCACTCTGTATAGACGTTAGCGTTGCGATCAAATATTGAAGACGGAGTTATGCAAGGGCTATCCTGTTTACAGAATAGTGCCTTCGGTTTGTCCAGTCCCAGGAGAAACGTGAATGGTAGAATGTCTGACAGAGTATATCTAACGGATCGTGTAAGTTGATCTTTTCAAACGTACTTACGTTTGGTGGCGGAGGAATTCGTTTCTCTTAGCTTTATACCCATGGTATTTTTGGAGAAATCAATTTGTGATTTGACGGGTATGACGATGTAGCATTCAAAGTAAATGAATATATGATCTGTCAAAGATACGTTATGACCTCAAGCCTCATCAACCTGGAAATAACAGAAATAGGGCAGGCAGCATGGCTAAGTGGGTCGCTCCCATTAGGGTGTATATCACCTATCTATAGAAAATCCATTTCATTTTTTTATCTATGATCGATGCTGTCCCATTTTGGGAAACGGTAGGGTAGCTCCCAACCGTCGGTGATATACATTCGATACACTCAATCGAAATGAGTGGTCGGTCATGTGAGGGCCGGGTTGCAAGACATTCTTGTTGATCCCAGTGTATTTGCCTCTAGAGATACACTATCGGCGGGTGGTCCCATACCTTGTCATAGTTGGAATCCAATCTCCAATAAGCGCTCGCGATTTTGATTTGTATACTATATATGTGGAACGTGAGATGCAAGCGTTCTGCTAGATTGATAATTACTTGTGATTAGACATTATTATAATATCGGAGAAGTATTGATTTCTAGAACTGTTTTGGGTTATTGTAAGGTAAAAACCGTCTGTGTTTATGTGTGGATCGGTCTTACGATTATCTTTTCTTTGAAAAGGATTTTGAAAATTCAAACCAAGTGATTTGAGTTTACTCACACCAGTCCTATGACTGACCCAGAGTTTATTTTTGTTTTGTTTTCCCTAAACTCTTGGGTGCCGAAATTTGTACGGGCAGTCAAGCAGTTCAGGTCTTTACAGATATACTTGGAGGAGCTTGAAGCAGGAGGCTTCAGGATTATATATAGCTATTGTTATTTCCGCTGTGTGTAAGTGTTGTATTCTGATAATGTTATTGTATTTGTATATACACTGTTTTATGTCACAGTTATGTTATAATATCTTTTATTCGTTCCGCTGTGAGATTCGTGTTTACTTTGATTGTGTTCTTCTTCTTCTTCTATTCTAATTTTTCTATCTTATCTATCCTCACCCTCTAACTTCTTTCTATTAATGATCAGGAATTTCCGATGTCTGAATAGTCAACATGGTAGTTTTGTGTTGATTTTCAGAGTCGACAATCCTAGTTCGTTACCCTCCCCATTTAAATTAATCACAAAACTAATTAATTTAAATAATCCCATTTGATTATTATTACATAAATAATAATCATCCTTCAACCCTTTTTATCAAAATAAACATGGTTTGTTTTACCATTAACTATCCTTATTAAATTGGTGAACTAAATAAACAATTTCAGTTAACGCCGTTAACTTGTTCAACTCTAAACGTAATCAACCCGTTAGTCAATCATTATTGATCTTGCCATTTAAATTAATTAATAATTAGTCTCAATAATTCTGTTTACTTTGATTTTTACTAAATTAATATATCAATATAAACCCATTTCGTTAATTCTAGTCAGTTGAATTAGCTAAATACAAATTATTTACAAATCACTGAATAAGCACGTGCTTCGCGCACAGTAGATTTGGTACAAAAATGGTAATTTGTGGTTAAACCAGTCAATGTATATATGTGGTAGGATTTTTCTCCTTTTTAGAACTTCATTTAGAATGATATATTTAAAAGTATATATATTCGGTTATAAAATAAATTCCATGAACTTCATTTCTAGAGATTCACCTGAAGATGAATCAAACCTTATAAAACGGTTTATAACTGGGCCTTCTGCTATTTATTTTATAATTAATACTATATATTGATTTGAAACTCAACAACCAACAGGTTTAAGGTCAATGGGGTTTAATCAAATCATATGCAATATGAAATAAACAACATACTAAATATTTGAGGAATTCGGTTTGATTCCTCCTACCTGTTTTTCTCTGCATCACAGATCATTATAATATTTCATAATGGCATATGGAAATGGCGATAATATAATTAACATCAATCATTAAATCAACCAAAGGCATTCAAGGTGTCCAATCAATCAATTATCAACCATTAAATTCAGTTATATTAATTTAATCACATCACAGGATTCCAGAAGGTGTGAGAGTTAACTCACCGTTGTTTTCATTTAATTTTAAACCGATGTTTAAAATTATTAGAAAATCCGATTGTCTCTGATTCATTCTGTAAATGCTCAGCAATGTAGTGCCCTCTACTGCGATTTCTACATCTTATGCTTTGTTGAATTCTGTTCATTGTGAATAAACTACACGAGTTATAAGTTATACTCAAATAAAAATAATTTAAATTCCTAATCTCCTGTCATTATCTAAATAATTAATTATCTTATTAGTAAATTAAACTGCGCTTACCCTAATCAGAACGGCCTCTAGCCTTCAACATCCCAGCATCCAATACTCCAGATCGCATGAGTCCTTTTACTTCTCAGAGCAACCTTTCTGTCCATTTTCTCCTTTACCAAAACCCACATGTATTAGCATGGCACAAGTTACACACTCCCCAATATAATTCCATGCGCCTGTAGCCTACTTCTCCCCCTTACTTTGCTGTTCCAGTCTCCTTTTTCTTCTTCTTTGTATCCCTTTTGAACGCAATACCACCGAAAATACACAGCCATTCAATTTATACCACTACACCGTGCTCACCATACACGGTCCACTTCTCCCCCTAATCTTCTTATCCTACCACCCATTATAGTAAGCATTCGAACTCCCTAAGCTTACCCAACTAACTTCCATCACTTCTCTTTTTCCAATCAGTCCGCGCAAGCTTCCTTTTAACCTCATTCTACATCCTTCAGTACTTGTTCTCAGCAACATGCCATACTCTAGAATTTATACCTCAAGAAATAACTTTCCCATACTCTCCTTTCTAAAAGTATCCATACAGCTCATTTCGCATACCCTTCACACCATTCCATACTTTATTTCCAGTCTTTCTTCCATGCCTACAGTAAAAACTAATCCCCTTTCATGTCACGCAAGAGATAACGCACCGAAATCTTGACTCCCCTCCGACAGCTCCCTTCAAGTTGAACATAAACAACAGGCCACCGAGCTCTTGCTTGCACAAAACCACCAGATACTAGTATAACCTTTCCATCGCAACAAAAGTAACCCAAACCTCACTTCAATAGACAACACAGTTCCTCTTGCATCGCGCCACACAGACCAGACCCCGACGGTCTTCCACAGTGAAACACCATCACAGTCTGGCTACTACACTTCCCTTATCCCTTCCATTCTCCTTTACTGTTTGCTTTACACGCCAATATTCCCCCAACAGTGCTCAACCCGCTGCACCTCATGTACCCCCCCACTGCTTGCATCATCACCTTGGCATCACAGATGCCTCCGCCGACCGTTGTGACCCACTCCACCATGCATCAGAACCTGACATAAACCCCTCCGCCCATTTTCTGGTCTGCCCTGTAGAACTCATAATCCACGCTCACTCTTTGTCAGTGTATTTTCGTCTTGAAAACAATGCTTCATCGCTACCAGTTCTCCTAGGTTAGTCGGCTTCCAGGATTTATGTTGAGCTGGAAGGATTTGTTTCTACTTCGCATCGAATTTCTTTTGTAAGTGGCTTAGGTTTTGTTTAAATTTTCATACCCTAGTTTGATGCTTGCGACTTTATGTTGCAGAGAGCTTCAGTTTTTGTTATTGTAGTGTGAGTTTGAGGAAAGCATTGAGGCATGAGCAAGAAGGATTGGAGCTTCATATTTATAGGGGAGATACGATTGGATAAGAACGCTGTCTTCTTTCATATAGTACATATGATAGGGTTTGAAAAAAGAACGCCAAGCTTTTTGAAAATGTACGGTGAAAATTTTGTAATGTCACTTTTAGTATTTAATGAATGACAGAGTGTTTCATATAGAGGCTTTTAAAATAAACGAACTAGCAGATAGGTAGGACGGCAAGCATAGGGTTGCTTTTGATTTGAAAACACCTTACCTTGCTGGATGATGAAATCTCGTTTCCTGTTCATAGCCGTGGTTTTAGCGGTCAAGTAGGATTGCTGAAAATTTATGGTAGTACATGGCATGTGAAACTATGTCGGCTTCATTAATTTTGGACGTAACTTATCTGCAGTATAGGTAGGGTATAGATTAGGTGAAGTCTCACCTGTGTATAGACTGTACATATGCGTTTTAAGTTGACATGAACGGTTGAGGTGAAACGTTGTCTAGTTGATCAACTGGGGAAGGTAAAGAGTAATGTACGTTTTGCAGGTTAGGATATATAGGTAGCAAAAAGTAGACGTGGGATTTGGTTAGTTTTGCTTAAGAGTTAAGCTATTTATGAAATAATATACATTTTATATGGTTAAATTTTATCTTTTGAACATACACTCATTTAAAAATGGTGCATCGATTTGTCCTTTAACAATGATCCAGCATGGTGCAGAGATATTTTCGGAACACACAAATTTTTATTCATTTATTTTTAATTTGATTTCATTTCGATGATACGATTAAACGTGCACTACTCTAAAAAACTTCGTCCGTATATGACTCGCTATCGACAGAAATAAAAATGCTATCGTATCCAGTAGTGTGAAACGATCAGAAATATATAATAAAACAGACCGGTTAATTAATTCTGTGATACCCCAAAATACTGGTATAGGGTGTAAAATACTCCAAATAAAAAGTTGCTTATTTTCCAAATTAAAAATTATAGTAAAATTCTAAAAATTAAAATATAAATACATCTCAGAAATCTTCTTCAAATTCGAAACGGATATTTAATTATAATAAATAAACCGTTATGGCTTATAACGATTTCACAACGACTATTTCAGAATTAGATTTGGACACACAATAAAATCTATAACACAAAAACTTAATTTTTCTCTTTCGTTAGAAAATTATTATCAATTGGATTCAGACGCTTCTTGTTTCACAGAAATCCAACTTTAAACGAATTCTGTATGATCGATTGAAGTTCAAATTCGATTTTACGAACTACCGCGCAGTTTCGTGTTCGTTTTATAATACAAATATAAATATAACGTTCAGTGTTGTTAAATTAATGAATTCGATATTAATTTCTATAAATAATTCAAATAAATATTTTAAGCAATTTAAATATTCGAATTCAAATAGCTGAAAAATCCGTGTTGTTACATTCTTCTCCCTTAAAAGAATTTCGTCCCCGAAATTATAAAGTAAGAAGAATGTTTCTGATCTTGATTATTTCCAAAATAATTCATTTAAAACGTTATCAAAAATGTTTCTAAGTTTCGAAAATTTTCGTAAAATTCGCCAGCACGTTCTCCGTACTATTCGATCCAAACAACTACAAATGCCATTTTGGGCCTCACATATTGATCCAAAGAAAATAAAAGCCAAGCGGCTACCCATCTCGGGTATAAATTCAAACAACCAATTCTTAATATTAAGGTTTACCTTTTTTGTCGGGCACACAATACTCTAATCACGAAGTTCGGTAACTAACAGCTCTTCCATTTTCAACATGTACTCAACTCGATATATATTGGAAATAACTAATACAGGGTTATATCCTTTCAGTCTTGTTTCATATTGATTTTATACCGAAATTTATTTTCTAGTTTTTTGTTCATTCAACTGTTAATGAATTCTTAGATTCGATTAATCTACAACCAATAAATAAACAATTCACCATACACAATCACTTCAACCAAATCATTTCATTTCCCTTTTTAGTTTTTTTATTTAACTGGTCTTCAGTTAAATATTTATTTCCATATTCAAATTTTATCCATCAATTCAATTATTTGAATTTCCTTCTAGTTTTTTTAATCCATTCAAATTTATTACCCCTGAATCTCATTTTGACGAGCTCAACTTATTCATTAGTTCCAAATCCAATTCAAATCCATATTTCAATAATACAATTCAGTTCCCCTGATATTTTGTTCATCACTAACTCTTGTATATATTCCGTTAAAATTCAGTATATTTGAATTTTAGTTTTCAATTTATTTACTCCAAATTAGTTCTTAATAAATTTCAAATCGATAGTTGTGCAATATATTCCAAACATACAATCCAACCAATTTCCATTTATTCTGTTTGGATTCATTCACTTTTTATTTTGCCCAACACAAGTCAATTTCTTGTTGGCTTGTCTCAATTCCAATTCAAAGGATTCATTTTAACTCATACAAGTTAAAATTAGTTCTCATTTCATATTTGAAATGTTTCCAGCTTCATACACGTTTTGAATTAAATAATCATTATTTGAGAAAATTATAAATTTTACCTTCCTATATAAAATATAATGGGTCGAAACAATATAAAAATAATTTTATATTCAAATACAAATACGCACCCTCGTATATGTATATACACTCAACTCGATCTAGGTTATTTACTAGCCCAATCTCTATCGAATTACACCATAGAGCCAAGGTTATTTCTAAACCATTGCTCTGATACCAACTGTAGCGACCTGTAATTTCAACACTCGAATCTAGATACTAATACATCTCGTATCCAAAATTCTAGTATCGAAAACCCAGAAAGCTAATAGAAAGAAGTTAGAGGGTGAGAGAAGAAAGAAAGAAATATTACAATAGAAGAATAAGAAGATCAGAGTCTCACAGCGGAATGGACAAAATATAATAACCAATAATACTTCATACAAAAGAAACTGTATATATATGATTACAACATCAGAGTATACACTCAGATCAATACAACACACAGCGTAAATAAACTAGTACCAGTGAATATATGGAATACGTCTCGACTTCAACCCCTTTTTCTGAAACTCCAAGCGATACCTAACCTGGAAATATACTTGGTCTGACCCGAGCACATTTAATTTAAAAAAAATTCACCCGGATTAGTCTGGAATACTTTCAGTGATAAATTCATACAACAAACATCTTGTTTAACTTTGAAAATCCTTTTTGAAACAAATGATAATAGTAAGACAAGTTCACACATAAACACAGACGGTTTTTACCTTACTATAACCCAAAACATTTTGAAATCAATATCTTCTTCTGATATTATAATAGTGTCTAAATACAAATAAATAGAATCTAGCAGAACGTTTGCATCTCACGCTCCACATATATAGTACACAAACAAAACTGCGGGCGCTTATTGGAGATTGGATTTTGACTATGACAAGGTATGGAACCACCTGTCGATAGTGTATCTCTAGAGACGAATACACTGAGTTCAACGAGAACGTCTTGCAACCCGGCCCACACATGACTGACCACTCATTTCTCTTGAGTGTATCGAATATATTGTCACCTCACGACTGCATAGCTACCATTTTCGCGGGAGATACAGAAATGAAAAGAAGTAACAAATATGAATATTCTCTAGATGTTGAAAATACACCCTAATGGGTGCGACCCACATAGTCTTGCTGCCTCCCCGATTTTTGTCATTTCCCAGTTGATGAGGCTTGAGGTTATGATTGACTTTTGAAACATCTGGCCACCATTCACATCGTCCATACACGTCATCCAGGAACAGGATGAACGAAGGAACTCTCCTGCTGCATCCAATATAGGAATCACCCCATGGATCAGCAGCGAGAAGTCCTTGCAACCCGTAGATTCCAACCACGACAGAATCACAGTATATCTCTAGGGATCAGCCAGAGATTGTAAGTAACTCTTCCATTTCTTGAAGATCTACGGTCTTCAATTGCTCCATCTCGATCAGCGTCTTCGATGTATTCGTATTTATTGGTTGGAATGGTTTTCGAATATACGTTCGATCCCGGTCTTTCCATACCAATAATGTTGGGTCAGATTTTGATAGCTGGTTATTTAACTATCAAAATAAACAACCATAAAAATAAAACAGTTACATTGGTTTATACACAGCATCACTTGGCCATTTAAAAATAATATATCAGTTGAAATACCCAAAAAATAATATATTGGTTTAATATATAATTATACTCGAATCCTTTTGCTTATATACTTAGAATGTATCATAAATTCATATTTAATTTAACCTTAAATTAACATTTCAAAACATTGCTATAACATTTCTAATTAACTTATCGATTCAACATATCATTCGTAAAACAATCATTACGACAAGTTCTTTGACTTCGTTATTTGAATACCAAAATCACTACTCATCCCTTTACAATAATCCCATTTAAATCGTATTCCATAACTTTAAAGTACCGTTATATTTACACCAATCTCCCTTTTTATTTCTTTTACTATAGGAATACCATTTCATACCATCAAGCCCCTTTTTATTTCCTTTCATTTTGGAATCTCATTATATGCATATATATTTCCATATCCTTTGAAAAATGTTACACTGTTATTTTCCAAAAATAATTTACTCTAACATCTTCACCATTACGACTAATATCATCTCTTGATAATCCTGAAGTTCTTCAAGTTGGGGTATCTAATTACCTCTCAGACCTTGATCAACAATGTTCTTATCGTAAGATAGATATCAGTTGTTACACAAAAACTGATACTTATTTCCTATATAACAACAAATCCTATTTTAATTCCATCTTTGAAATATTATCTCTTCTTTAAAATAGTGGTTCTATATCGCATCTTTATATTTTTCCTTGTTTAACTACTCAAATTTAAATTGGGGTATAAGTTTGATTTCCCATTCCCTATCTCCACTAGTTCCTAACTGTAAATTAATCAGAAAATAATCCCCTAAATGTTAACCCCGAAGGCCAACATCAGATAAATATTTAGAAAATTACTCATCTCATCCGATCTCCCGTTAAGCTCTAATCCTTTAATTCCATATTCTGGCTTAAATGCCATTTCTAATATATTCAATACCCCTTGGGTTTCATACTTCGTCGAAATCCTGGATTTCATAAATCTGATTAAATAGAATTTCAAATAAGAATTCCTCTTTAAGCCACGATTTAAACTTAACTTCAATTTTCATTAATATAATTTATTTAAAATATTGATGAGTCTTACCTTTTCCTAAATCCCATTTTTCCCTTTAAATCCCAGTATTTCCAATTTGATTATTATTAAATTGTAATCAAATTTCACTTTTAAAATATGTTTTACTTAACCAATTATCGTTTCCATTAAATAAATTAGTTTAGTAAATCCATTTTAGTTAACATAGTTGACTTAGTCAACTATAACATGATTAACTCGTTAATCAAATCTTAATTTATCTCCCCATTTAAATTAATCACAAAACTAATTAATTCAAATAATCCCATTTGATTATTATTACATAAATAATAATCATCCTTCAACCCTTTTTATCAAAATAAACATGGTTTGTTTTACCATTAACTATCCTTATTAAATTAGTGAACATTATAAACAATTTCAGTTAACGCCGTGTGACGAGAAGGAATTTCGCCCGGTCTGAACCAGTCGCTAAACCGATCCAGGCCGTTCGAAACGCCCTATCGTTTGAGAACAGGACAAAACAGAACGCATACAGAAGAACATTTCATTGTATATTACAACAATGCATCAGATTACAAGAATATACAGAGTATAAACAAATATTACACAGAAATATCAGAGTATAAATGAATATTACACAGAAATATCAGAGATTCAAATTACATTGAAATACATAGTAGCGGAAAATAATACAATACACAACTAGAAGTAGATATACGGATACAAAGCTTTCCGGATATCGTTCCAGCTGTAAACCAGGATCCTGTGAATATAAATCTGCAAAACCAAAACTACTAGCTGCCCGTGTCAAAATAGAGGCACCCAGAGTTTAGGTTAAAACAATAAACTCCAGGTCAGTCATGTGACTGGTGTGAGAACTAAAACAGTTATTAATCTTTATTTTAAATCATTAGGTAAATCAAGGGACCACGCCGTATAACACGGAACGGGTTTCCTCCCAAGAATACCAGTGCATAAAACAACAGCGCAATGCTAAATAAAGAAAAATGAAGCTGTTATAAGACCCAGGTCCTATCACACAATGCAACGCAAGCCGGGGGATAGGGTTTTCCCTTATAACAGCCAAAGAATGCTTGATACGTTTGAAACAAATCATTTGATACTATTATAAGTGCATAGTGTATAAAACAACTTCAAATCATAAGTATCAATCATAGGCGGCATGGGTACCATATATCATGTCGCCATATATAGGTTTACAAATAAAACCGCAAAGTCACGTATTTGGAAATTGGATTTCCTTCTATGAACCGAGGCAAAAGATAGTCCTCAACCGATTCGAGACTGTCTAGCCCGAGCCTCAGGAACAGCCGCAACTGCCCCTTGGATCCTCAGGGCCGGTCCACACGGAGTGGATTATTATGCCTGAACAATACGTCTCCCCACCCTATGGGGTGTAAGTCTGGTCCGTCAGCCGACCAGAATGCATTCGGCCGAAACCGATATAACCGAGGCGCCTCGCAACAGCAACAACCACATAAGTCAAACTCGTCAGGGCGTGTAAAACCACTGACGCCACTTCTAGCTAGAAAGAAACGCATGCCCTCCCTGACGTCCGTCTCCCGTTTTTGGTTCATACCTGGTGTGAAACACGCGAGGTAAACGTTACACAAAGCTACGCCACAAAGGCCGTGCTTTGATCATCACCACAAGACTTTGCTTTTCAACAGAAGCCTCGATCAATTGCCACTTAGGCATGCCACACAGGCAATTCACTCCATGCGTTTGATATCCATCAATATATAACCTCTGAGCTCGTACGTCTCGGAGAAGGGCGTTAAGCAAGAGAATAAATTCTCCGCCGCCAAACAGATATATATTTAATAGAGATCAATCACACGGACTAAAATCCAATGTCAGACACACAGTCCATTTACAAGTCCGTTCTGGGTCTGAACGAAACCGGAGGCACCTAGTACCCCGCATATCCATCGATCTCCAAGTACGTCTGGACGATCACTAACTGTTTCCATCTTCTTGGGTGTACAGCCCAATCAAGATCATCAGTTATCACCCAAACGACGTGAAGACCTCCGGTCTTCGACCATCGTCTTCATCTTCGACTTATCGTCGTATCAGTTATTCAGAATGGGATAAACCCGGTCTTTCCGAATAACTCGCGTATATTTTAAATAAGTGTTACACAAACACAACATACGCCTCATTCCAATTCATTAGTCACTAACCGTAAATTAATCAAGAGAATAATTCCCCAAATATTAACCCCGAAGGCCGAAACCAACATCAGATCAATATCCAGAAAACCATTCTGCTTGGCTAACCGACAGTTAGTTTCTAAATTTCACATTCAAATCTAATTAAAGATTTAACTATCGCCTGGAGCAAAACTGGTGATACTCCATTCTCGATCTTTTCAATCTAATTAAAGATTCATTAAAACTCCACTTAGTTTTAATCATTATTGTGACGGCAAACAATTTCGCTCGGTCCGAACCAGTCGCTAAACCGACTCAGACCGTTCAAAACGCCCTATCGTTTGAGAACATGACAAAATAGAACGCATACAGAAGAACATTTCACTATATATTACAACAGTGCATCAGCTTACAAGAATATACAGAGTATAAAAGAATATTACACAGAAATATCAGAGATTTAAATTACATTTAAATACATAGCAGCGGAAAATAATACAATACACAACTAGAAGAAGATATACGGATACAAAGCTTTCCGGATATCGTTCCAGCTGTAAACCAGGATCCTATGAATATAAATCTGCAAAACCAAAACTACTAGCTGCCCGTGTCGAAAATAGGGGCACCCAGAGTTTAGGTTAAAACAATAAACTCCAGGTCAGTCATGTGACTGGTGTGAGAACTAAAACAGTTATTAATCTTTATTTTAAATCATTGGGTAAATCAAGGGACCACGCCGTATAACACGGAACGGGTTTCCTCCCAAGAATACCAGTGCATAAACTAACAGCGCGATGCTAAATAAAGAAAAATGAAGCTGTTATAAGACCCAGGTCCCATCACACAATGCAACGCAAGCCGGGGGATAGGGTTTTCCCTTATAACAGCCAAAGAATGCTTGATACGTTTAAAACAAATCATTTGATACTATAATAAGTGCATAGTGTATAAAACAACTTCAAATCATAAGTATCAATCATAGGCGGCATGGGTACCATATATCATGTCGCCATATATAGGTTTACAAATAAAACCGCAAATGTCACGTATTTGGAAATTGGATTTCCATCTATGAACCGAGGCAAAAGATAGTCCTCAACCGATTCGAGACTGTCTAGCCCGAGCCTCAGGACCCAGACTCAGGTGGGCCCTTGGAGCGACAGGGCCGGTCCACCGATGTGGATTAAAATGCCTGAACACTACGTTTCCCCACCCTATGGGGTGTAAGTCTGGTCCGTCAGCCGACCAGAAGCATCGGCCGAAACCGATATAACCGAGGCGCCTCGCAACAGCAACAACCACATAAGTCAAACTCGTCAGGGCGTGAAAAACCACTGACGCCACTTCTAACTAGAAAGAAACGCAAGTCCTCCCTGAGGTCCGTCTCCCGTTTTTGGTTCATACCGGGTGTGAAACACGCGAGGTAAACGTTACACAAAGCTACGCCACAAAGGCCGTGCTTTGATCATCACCACAAGACTTTGCTTTTCAACAGAAGCCTTGATCATTTGCATCTTAGCATGCCACACAGGCAAACCATCCTATGCAACCGATATCAGTCACACAGAATGAAATCCGATGTCAGACACACAGTCCATTTACAAGTCCGTCCTGGGTCTGAACGAAACCGGAGGCACCTAGTACCCCGCATATCCATCGATCTCCAAGTACGTCTGGACGATCACTAACTGTTTCCATCTTCTTGGGTGTACAGCCCAATCAAGATCATCAGTTATCACCCAAACGACGTGAAGACCTCCGGTCTTCGACCATCGTCTTCATCTTCGACTTATCGTCGTATCAGTTATTCAGAATGGGATAAACCCGGTCTTTCCGAATAACTCGCGTATATTTAAATAAGTGTTACACAAACACAACATACGCCTCATTCCAATTCATTAGTCACTAACCGTAAATTAATCAAGAGAATAATTCCCCAAATATTAACCCCGAAGGCCGAAACCAACATCAGATCAATATCCAGAAAACCATTCTGCTTGGCTAACCGACAGTTAGTTTCTAAATTTCACGTTCAAATCTAATTAAAGATTTAACTATCGCCTGGAGCAAAACTGGTGATACTCCATTCTCGATCTTTTCAATCTAATTAAAGATTCATTAAAACTCCACTTAGTTTTAATCTGTGACTGGGTTAAAGAATCAGTGTCATCTAAAAACACGGTTCGCGATAAACCCAAAGTCACATTCCATTAATTATCGGGTTAAAGAACGAGTGTTATTTAAAACACTGTTCACGATAAACCCAAAAAATCAATATCCATTCAATTCCAATTAAATATTATTTAATTGGTACACTTCATTAAATCTAAATAAAAAGATTTAATCTTTTCTCAGCTGGGTTCAAGAACAGTGTTAGTGAAGACACCATTCACGACAAACCCAAATCACATTCGATTAATTATCGGGTTAAAGAACAAGTGTTATTTAAAACACTGTTCACGATAAACCCAAAAATCAATACCAATTCAATTCCAATTAAATATCATTTAATTGGTACACTTCATTAAATCTAAATAAAAAGATTTAATCTTTTCTCAACTGGGTTCAAGAACAGTGTTAGTGAAGACACCATTCACGACAAACCCCAAATCACATTCGATATTCAATACAAGGCTCTGAATAGAAAATATATCGGCTTATATTCAATATCGAATTCTACGACTAACAAATGTCGTATTTGAAATAACGATACAAATATATATCTTTCAAATTTCCATAACAACACCTGTAATATCACGAATTCCAACATCGAAATATTCCGAAGACAATTTCGATTCAAATCCACTCCAATGCAATCATTGGAAATTTTGGTTATTTTCAAAACCATTTCAAATTCAATTTATTTATTTAAAAATAAATAGAATTATAATTCTAGTTCAAAACTAGTTCATTTCGATAAAAATCTATTTTTATCTTTTCAAATATGGAGTTTTTCATCCCAAACTTTCACAAATCATTTTTTTTTTATGATTTTACACAAATTATTACTATTTTTAATAATTTTATCAAGGCCCGTACAGTCGATTTCCATTAACGGCCATTGAACTGCACTTTCAGCGACCTTTTTCGAATTTGATTTGGACGTATCTCCAAATCCAACCGTTAGATTTCAAATTTCTAACATTCATTAGAAAGCTCTTTTCGATACGAACCCAATGGTTCCGGTTTTAGGAGAATCCGACGGTCGGATCTCCCGTAATGTCCGTTTGAAATAAATGGTCGAAATTCACGAACTGCCGCGGCGCGGCGCGTTCTATTCAGGCCATTATATTATATATATAATATATATAATATATATTTCGTCGATTTCTATTTAAAACGAATTATATAAATAGTTTTGAATTCGTTCCAAAAGCACTTTCAACTTCCTTTTCAATTCAAATCAAAATTGAATTCTTCTTTATAAATTCGTTTCAAAATTCATTTCTATTCAATTCAAATTTCAATTCAATTTGAATTCATTTCAATTCGTTTTCAATTCAATTCATTTCGAAATCGTTTTCAATTTAATTCATTTCGAAATCGTTTTCAGTTCAATTCATTTCGAAATTGTTTTCAATTCAATTCATTTCGAAATCGTTTTCAATTCAATTCATTTCGAAATCGTTTTCAATTCAATTCATTTCGAAATCGTTTTCAATTCAATTCATTTCGAAATCGTTTTCAATTCAATTCATTTCGAAATCGTTTTCAATTCAATTCATTTCGAAATCGTTTTCAATTCAATTCATTTCGAAATCGTTTTCAATTCAATTCATTTCGAAATCGTTTTCAATTCAATTCATTTCAAAATATTCGATTTCGAAATCACGTTTCAATATTCATTTTAAAATGAATAAAATCGATATAAATATCGTTCACGTCAAAATGGCGTCAATCTAATCCTCACGGCTTCACATATTTCTATTTTCAAATATTTCTATTTCAAATATTTCTATTTCAAATATTTCTATTTCAAATATTTCTTTTTTTCTCGAAACTGGAATGAGGCCCAATCAATTACCATATAATGTTAATTATATGGATTTTCTACAACACATGTATATATCAACAACGATGAATAATCAACCATCAACCAAAGTGCACTACACTGTATAAGCATCAAATATAGACATTTAACGCTTATAGCAGCTTGTCAATCAATCGATCGACATATTTAATAAATCAGGATGAGTGAACTTCAAATTTCATCCTAACACCCGTGTGGGGTTTCAAACAATCAAACACATATTTTATTTGTGCAGTTAGGCGATGTGTAAAATTTATCGACCCAATCAACGTCATTCAAATAGGTGTACATAAACAAACCGTCTGGTTTGTAAATGAATATTTATTTATTCACATTCACGTTAAAAATTATATTTTTAACGATAACACATTTTATTTTAACATATGAATTTATATTCAGTTCATTCGTTAAATAAAATGCTATTTTTATTTTTCTAACTTATTTTAGAAAATTTCGGCGGCATAACGGCACGATACTAGAAATGGGACAAGGCCTAGCCTTATCCCCGGTCTAGTGAAGGCCCACGCCATTCACACATCAATCAAATCAATTCGTTATGCAAACCACAAACTTTGGAGTAAGGGTCTAACCTAGCCTTACTCCTTCGCCTTATAACGGCGCACGTCTAATCCTAACCAATTTATCGATTCGATTTTTCACACCACAAACCACATTCAAACCAATATCACAATCAATCACCAAACAGTCAAACAAACAAGTCCATGGTCTGTGGACGGGTGTCGGGTGCTACTAAGCACCGTCTGCATCCTAGTATATATATAACTAGAAAAATAAATTGAAAGGTGAGAAATTCTCACCTTTAGCTATCCAACCATCTCGACTCTTCTTTTGCAGAAGTCTTCGTCGTTTCGCCTTTTTGTCACCTTCGTTGCTGCTTTCACTACATACGTAAAAATCACATTTTTACTTCGCTATTCAATATATAAAAATCGAATTTTTAGTTCGAAGTTCAATATATAAAAATCGAATTTTTATTTCAAAGTTCAATATATAAAAATCGAATTTTTATTTCAAAGTTCAATATATAAAAATCACATTTTCAATTTCAAAAGCAATGAATATTTTCAATTTCAAAAGCAATGAATATTTTCAATTTCAAAAGCAATGAATATTTTCAATTTCAAAAGCAATGAATATTTTCAATTTCAAAAGCAATGAATATTTTCAATTTCAAAAGCAATGAATATTTTCAATTTCAAAAGCAATGAATATTTTCAATTTCCAAAGCAATGAATATTTTCTTTCCTTTATCAAAATCCTATCATTGTTTTTATATTTTTCAAATCAAATTCTATTTTATATTTTTCAAGACATTATGATATACATTTTCAAAACAAATTATATACTTTTCAAAACAAATGATATACATTTGATATACATTTTCAAAACAAATTTTTATAAAGCTTTTTATAAATTAAAACAGATTTTTTTCTAGGTTATTCAAAACAAAACAAAAAAAAACAAAAATATTAAGAAATGCTCACTGGTTTTTTTTTTTTTATCACTTCTGGACCATCAAAAATCCCATCTGCACCCTATATGCTTCCTCCAGGCTTCGGCCATTTGAATGAACCCACCGCCAACATTCCCTTGCACAGGCCACCAGCGTCGACCGGACAAGGATCCAACAGCACACCCTCGACCTCCTTCGTGTCACCTCCCTCCACCAGCAGCCGCATCGAATTCGAGCCCCCACGCCGCCTGCAAATCGACTTCGAACGGACCGAGTTCATGACAGAAATTCGAGCAGGACGCTTGACTAAAATCGATCACACTTAGGGGGATTTGAAGAGCAAGGAAGGGACTTTGATTTTGTTTTAGTAAGGAGAGTTAATTCGTTTTGATTTGGGATAAATTGGGGATTAAGCATGGGAGAACGGGGGTCGTCGATTTTGGAAGGAGGCGGCTCCTTTGGGCTTTGACCGTGCAAGAAGAAAGTGAGGGCTTTGACCAATAACTTTGACCATATATATATTTTAACTATTTTATTCAACTTTAATGTTAAAACCCTAAACGGACTTTAAATCAAACCCTACGAGTGTCGCCCCTAGCTAAATACCCCCATTCCGAACACAATGGGATATGTATCATAAGCCAATTCGACTGTTTGAATCAGTTTCCGTTAAATTTACATTTAAATCACTATATTGAATTTTAAACGTACATTTCAAATTACCGGGGTCACATACTAACTAGAAAAATTCCAGAAAAATATTTTCTAGCTTCGTATTTACGATACGGTCCTAACAAAACTAGTTTCGTCGAATTCTGAGACCGTTAGAAAAATGGCCAATTTCCAGTCGATTAAAATCAACTGAAATGGTCAAAACACGTTTTCCTTTGCCACGCTCACATATTGATTCGAAAAATTATGAAATTTGGAATCTAGCAATAACTTAACATCACGGACCCAACAAAACTGGTTTCGTCGAAATCCGAGGTCGTTTGCAAAATTGCTATTTTTAAGGGCCTTATATATATAAAAATATATATAAATTCCACAGCGACTATTTCTAATTTTAAACTGGACATATCTTATCATTTCTAAGATGAAATCCCAGTTTGTTAACTTCGTTACAAAGATATAGTTATACAGATTCAAATATTTCTTGTTTCGTTCAATTCTGACTTATATTGAATTCTGTATATTCATTTGAAATTAGAAATCGAATTTTCGAACTACCGCGCCATTTTCAATTCTATTTATAATTATATATAAATATTTATATTCTAACGACGACATATATAAATATATACGTCGAATTATATTCAAAATAAATTTATTGTCGATATTATTTAAAATAATTCATTTTAAATAATCAAAATTCGCTAAAATTGCAAAAATAAAAATTTTAAACTGGCCCAGAATTTGCGGGTTGTTACAATCTCCCCCACTTAAAACTTTTCGTCCCCGAAAAGGAACAAAGTCGAAAGTGGTTTGATTAATCAACTCTACGCTCGATCTAACTTCCATTCTCCAACTTTTCAGTTTCTGAGAATTTTCAAAATTTCAAAAATTTGGCTAACACCCTAAATTTTCGAAAAATTTCGCCATAACCTCCCCTGCACCGGGAGCATCGGGGAATTTCAAATAGCTTCCCCGGTCCTTCAGATCTCAAAAAGAAAAAGAAAAAGCCAAGCGGCTAGCCAATAGGCTCACAAAATCATCATCACCCAAACAAAACAGGAAATTATGTAGTAAACATGTACCTATTTGTCGGGCAAACAAATTTTATTCTCGGCTCTAGCCTCCTTGCTATGACCTGTTCAATGATATATATGTATATGCAAGCAAACGCGACCAATTTTCAATACAGTTCAATATTTGATCAAATTAGGCATAATGGTTCAAAATTACCAAACAATTAAACAAACAACACAAACATCAATCAATTAGTGAATTAGAGTCTCAAATTCGTAATTTGATACATATACAAAAATCAGATTTTTGGTGCCAAATCACAACAATGTGTTCTAACTATATTAGTTTTGGGTTCTCACACCAGCCTAATGGAAATATATAGAAAATCACACCTTCGAGACACGAACATAAATACTGATGATGTCATGACAATCATCAGTACCATCTTCGGGCGACTAGAGTGTGATGCTATATCTATCCAATATATTAAAATTTCGAATACACGCGGATCAGACGTATACGCAAAATCCATATATACTGGATTGTCCACATCGATATAAATAGAAAATCAAATACGAATAATTGATTTAAATTTTCAAAACAAAAGTTTGTTTTCATTTTAAAAATATACTCTTCACACTCGTTCTAGGATACTACTGATCCCATCTCTAACGAGTCATTCTCATTGGATATTCCTAACCCAATATCTGATGAATTCTTTCGTATGTTTCTAATGTGTCTTGTTCTCTAGCTTTGTAAACCAAAGCTCTGATACCAAATGTGACGGCAAACAATTTCGCTCGGTCCGAACCAGTCGCTAAACCGACTCAGACCGTTCAAAACGCCCTATCGTTTGAGAACATGACAAAATAGAACGCATACAGAAGAACATTTCACTATATATTACAACAGTGCATCAGCTTACAAGAATATACAGAGTATAAAAGAATATTACACAGAAATATCAGAGATTTAAATTACATTTAAATACATAGCAGCGGAAAATAATACAATACACAACTAGAAGAAGATATACGGATACAAAGCTTTCCGGATATCGTTCCAGCTGTAAACCAGGATCCTGTGAATATAAATCTGCAAAACCAAAACTACTAGCTGCCCGTGTCGAAAATAGGGGCACCCAGAGTTTAGGTTAAAACAATAAACTCCAGGTCAGTCATGTGACTGGTGTGAGAACTAAAACAGTTATTAATCTTTATTTTAAATCATTGGGTAAATCAAGGGACCACGCCGTATAACACGGAACGGGTTTCCTCCCAAGAATACCAGTGCATAAACTAACAGCGCGATGCTAAATAAAGAAAAATGAAGCTGTTATAAGACCCAGGTCCCATCACACAATGCAACGCAAGCCGGGGGATAGGGTTTTCCCTTATAACAGCCAAAGAATGCTTGATACGTTTAAAACAAATCATTTGATACTATAATAAGTGCATAGTGTATAAAACAACTTCAAATCATAAGTATCAATCATAGGCGGCATGGGTACCATATATCATGTCGCCATATATAGGTTTACAAATAAAACCGCAAATGTCACGTATTTGGAAATTGGATTTCCATCTATGAACCGAGGCAAAAGATAGTCCTCAACCGATTCGAGACTGTCTAGCCCGAGCCTCAGGACCCAGACTCAGGTGGGCCCTTGGAGCGACAGGGCCGGTCCACCGATGTGGATTAAAATGCCTGAACACTACGTTTCCCCACCCTATGGGGTGTAAGTCTGGTCCGTCAGCCGACCAGAAGCATCGGCCGAAACCGATATAACCGAGGCGCCTCGCAACAGCAACAACCACATAAGTCAAACTCGTCAGGGCGTGAAAAACCACTGACGCCACTTCTAACTAGAAAGAAACGCAAGTCCTCCCTGAGGTCCGTCTCCCGTTTTTGGTTCATACCGGGTGTGAAACACGCGAGGTAAACGTTACACAAAGCTACGCCACAAAGGCCGTGCTTTGATCATCACCACAAGACTTTGCTTTTCAACAGAAGCCTTGATCATTTGCATCTTAGCATGCCACACAGGCAAACCATCCTATGCAACCGATATCAGTCACACAGAATGAAATCCGATGTCAGACACACAGTCCATTTACAAGTCCGTCCTGGGTCTGAACGAAACCGGAGGCACCTAGTACCCCGCATATCCATCGATCTCCAAGTACGTCTGGACGATCACTAACTGTTTCCATCTTCTTGGGTGTACAGCCCAATCAAGATCATCAGTTATCACCCAAACGACGTGAAGACCTCCGGTCTTCGACCATCGTCTTCATCTTCGACTTATCGTCGTATCAGTTATTCAGAATGGGATAAACCCGGTCTTTCCGAATAACTCGCGTATATTTAAATAAGTGTTACACAAACACAACATACGCCTCATTCCAATTCATTAGTCACTAACCGTAAATTAATCAAGAGAATAATTCCCCAAATATTAACCCCGAAGGCCGAAACCAACATCAGATCAATATCCAGAAAACCATTCTGCTTGGCTAACCGACAGTTAGTTTCTAAATTTCACGTTCAAATCTAATTAAAGATTTAACTATCGCCTGGAGCAAAACTGGTGATACTCCATTCTCGATCTTTTCAATCTAATTAAAGATTCATTAAAACTCCACTTAGTTTTAATCGGTGACTGGGTTAAAGAATCAGTGTCATCTAAAAACACGGTTCGCGATAAACCCAAAGTCACATTCCATTAATTATCGGGTTAAAGAACGAGTGTTATTTAAAACACTGTTCACGATAAACCCAAAAAATCAATATCCATTCAATTCCAATTAAATATTATTTAATTGGTACACTTCATTAAATCTAAATAAAAAGATTTAATCTTTTCTCAGCTGGGTTCAAGAACAGTGTTAGTGAAGACACCATTCACGACAAACCCAAATCACATTCGATTAATTATCGGGTTAAAGAACAAGTGTTATTTAAAACACTGTTCACGATAAACCCAAAAATCAATACCAATTCAATTCCAATTAAATATCATTTAATTGGTACACTTCATTAAATCTAAATAAAAAGATTTAATCTTTTCTCAACTGGGTTCAAGAACAGTGTTAGTGAAGACACCATTCACGACAAACCCCAAATCACATTCGATATTCAATACAAGGCTCTGAATAGAAAATATATCGGCTTATATTCAATATCGAATTCTACGACTAACAAATGTCGTATTTGAAATAACGATACAAATATATATCTTTCAAATTTCCATAACAACACCTGTAATATCACGAATTCCAACATCGAAATATTCCGAAGACAATTTCGATTCAAATCCACTCCAATGCAATCATTGGAAATTTTGGTTATTTTCAAAACCATTTCAAATTCAATTTATTTATTTAAAAATAAATAGAATTATAATTCTAGTTCAAAACTAGTTCATTTCGATAAAAATCTATTTTTATCTTTTCAAATATGGAGTTTTTCATCCCAAACTTTCACAAATCATTTTTTTTTTATGATTTTACACAAATTATTACTATTTTTAATAATTTTATCAAGGCCCGTACAGTCGATTTCCATTAACGGCCATTGAACTGCACTTTCAGCGACCTTTTTCGAATTTGATTTGGACGTATCTCCAAATCCAACCGTTAGATTTCAAATTTCTAACATTCATTAGAAAGCTCTTTTCGATACGAACCCAATGGTTCCGGTTTTAGGAGAATCCGACGGTCGGATCTCCCGTAATGTCCGTTTGAAATAAATGGTCGAAATTCACGAACTGCCGCGGCGCGGCGCGTTCTATTCAGGCCATTATATTATATATATAATATATATAATATATATTTCGTCGATTTCTATTTAAAACGAATTATATAAATAGTTTTGAATTCGTTCCAAAAGCACTTTCAACTTCCTTTTCAACTCAAATCAAAATTGAATTCTTCTTTATAAATTCGTTTCAAAATTCATTTCTATTCAATTCAAATTTCAATTCAATTTGAATTCATTTCAATTCGTTTTCAATTCAATTCATTTCGAAATCGTTTTCAATTTAATTCATTTCGAAATCGTTTTCAGTTCAATTCATTTCGAAATTGTTTTCAGTTCAATTCATTTCGAAATCGTTTTCAATTCAATTCATTTCGAAATCGTTTTCAATTCAATTCATTTCGAAATCGTTTTCAATTCAATTCATTTCGAAATCGTTTTCAATTCAATTCATTTCGAAATCGTTTTCAATTCAATTCATTTCGAAATCGTTTTCAATTCAATTCATTTCGAAATCGTTTTCAATTCAATTCATTTCGAAATCGTTTTCAATTCAATTCATTTCAAAATATTCGATTTCGAAATCACGTTTCAATATTCATTTTAAAATGAATAAAATCGATATAAATATCGTTCACGTCAAAATGGCGTCAATCTAATCCTCACGGCTTCACATATTTCTATTTTCAAATATTCTATTTCAAATATTTCTATTTCAAATATTTCTATTTCAAATATTTCTATTTCAAATATTTCTTTTTTTCTCGAAACTGGAATGAGGCCCAATCAATTACCATATAATGTTAATTATATGGATTTTCTACAACACATGTATATATCAACAACGATGAATAATCAACCATCAACCAAAGTGCACTACACTGTATAAGCATCAAATATAGACATTTAACGCTTATAGCAGCTTGTCAATCAATCGATCGACATATTTAATAAATCAGGATGAGTGAACTTCAAATTTCATCCTAACACCCGTGTGGGGTTTCAAACAATCAAACACATATTTTATTTGTGCAGTTAGGCGATGTGTAAAATTTATCGACCCAATCAACGTCATTCAAATAGGTGTACATAAACAAACCGTCTGGTTTGTAAATGAATATTTATTTATTCACATTCACGTTAAAAATTATATTTTTAACGATAACACATTTTATTTTAACATATGAATTTATATTCAGTTCATTCGTTAAATAAAATGCTATTTTTATTTTTCTAACTTATTTTAGAAAATTTCGGCGGCATAACGGCACGATACTAGAAACGGGACAAGGCCTAGCCTTATCCCCGGTCTAGTGAAGGCCCACGCCATTCACACATCAATCAAATCAATTCGTTATGCAAACCACAAACTTTGGAGTAAGGGTCTAACCTAGCCTTACTCCTTCGCCTTATAACGGCGCACGTCTAATCCTAACCAATTTATCGATTCGATTTTTCACACCACAAACCACATTCAAACCAATATCACAATCAATCACCAAACAGTCAAACAAACAAGTCCATGGTCTGTGGACGGGTGTCGGGTGCTACTAAGCACCGTCTGCATCCTAGTATATATATAACTAGAAAAATAAATTGAAAGGTGAGAAATTCTCACCTTTAGCTATCCAACCATCTCGACTCTTCTTTTGCAGAAGTCTTCGTCGTTTCGCCTTTTTGTCACCTTCGTTGCTGCTTTCACTACATACGTAAAAATCACATTTTTACTTCGCTATTCAATATATAAAAATCGAATTTTTAGTTCGAAGTTCAATATATAAAAATCGAATTTTTTATTTCAAAGTTCAATATATAAAAATCGAATTTTTATTTCAAAGTTCAATATATAAAAATCACATTTTCAATTTCAAAAGCAATGAATATTTTCAATTTCAAAAGCAATGAATATTTTCAATTTCAAAAGCAATGAATATTTTCAATTTCAAAAGCAATGAATATTTTCAATTTCAAAAGCAATGAATATTTTCAATTTCAAAAGCAATGAATATTTTCAATTTCCAAAGCAATGAATATTTTCTTTCCTTTATCAAAATCCTATCATTGTTTTTACATTTTTCAAATCAAATTCTATTTTATATTTTTCAAGACATTATGATATACATTTTCAAAACAAATTATATACTTTTCAAAACAAATGATATACATTTGATATACATTTTCAAAACAAATTTTTATAAAGCTTTTTATAAATTAAAACAGATTTTTTTCTAGGTTATTCAAAACAAAACAAAAAAAAACAAAAATATTAAGAAATGCTCACTGGTTTTTTTTTTATCACTTCTGGACCATCAAAAATCCCATCTGCACCCTATATGCTTCCTCCAGGCTTCGGCCATTTGAATGAACCCACCGCCAACATTCCCTTGCACAGGCCACCAGCGTCGACCGGACAAGGATCCAACAGCACACCCTCGACCTCCTTCGTGTCACCTCCCTCCACCAGCAGCCGCATCGAATTCGAGCCCCCACGCCGCCTGCAAATCGACTTCGAACGGACCGAGTTCATGACAGAAATTCGAGCAGGACGCTTGACTAAAATCGATCACACTTAGGGGGATTTGAAGAGCAAGGAAGGGACTTTGATTTTGTTTTAGTAAGGAGAGTTAATTCGTTTTGATTTGGGATAAATTGGGGATTAAGCATGGGAGAACGGGGGTCGTCGATTTTGGAAGGAGGCGGCTCCTTTGGGCTTTGACCGTGCAAGAAGAAAGTGAGGGCTTTGACCAATAACTTTGACCATATATATATTTTAACTATTTTATTCAACTTTAATGTTAAAACCCCAAACGGACTTTAAATCAAACCCTACGAGTGTCGCCCCTAGCTAAATACCCCCATTCCGAACACAATGGGATATGTATCATAAGCCAATTCGACTGTTTGAATCAGTTTCCGTTAAATTTACATTTAAATCACTATATTGAATTTTAAACGTACATTTCAAATTACCGGGGTCACATACTAACTAGAAAAATTCCAGAAAAATATTTTCTAGCTTCGTATTTACGATACGGTCCTAACAAAACTAGTTTCGTCGAATTCTGAGACCGTTAGAAAAATGGCCAATTTCCAGTCGATTAAAATCAACTGAAATGGTCAAAACACGTTTTCCTTTGCCACGCTCACATATTGATTCGAAAAATTATGAAATTTGGAATCTAGCAATAACTTAACATCACGGACCCAACAAAACTGGTTTCGTCGAAATCCGAGGTCGTTTGCAAAATTGCTATTTTTAAGGGCCTTATATATATAAAAATATATATAAATTCCACAGCGACTATTTCTAATTTTAAACTGGACATATCTTATCATTTCTAAGATGAAATCCCAGTTTGTTAACTTCGTTACAAAGATATAGTTATACAGATTCAAATATTTCTTGTTTCGTTCAATTCTGACTTATATTGAATTCTGTATATTCATTTGAAATTAGAAATCGAATTTTCGAACTACCGCGCCATTTTCAATTCTATTTATAATTATATATAAATATTTATATTCTAACGACGACATATATAAATATATACGTCGAATTATATTCAAAATAAATTTATTGTCGATATTATTTAAAATAATTCATTTTAAATAATCAAAATTCGCTAAAATTGCAAAAATAAAAATTTTAAACTGGCCCAGAATTTGCGGGTTGTTACAATTATCTGGGTTAAAGAATCAGTGTCATTTAAAACACGATTCACGATAAACCCAAAATCCCATTCCATTAATTATCGGGTTAAAGAACAAGTGTTATTTAAAACACTGTTCACGATAAACCCAAAAATCAATACCAATTCAATTCCAATTAAATATCATTTAATTGGTACACTTCATTAAATCTAAATAAAAAGATTTAATCTTTTCTCAACTGGGTTCAAGAACAGTGTTAGTGAAGACACCATTCACGACAAACCCAAATCACATTCGATTAATTATCGGGTTAAAGAACAAGTGTTATTTAAAACACTGTTCACGATAAACCCAAAAATCAATACCAATTCAATTCCAATTAAATATCATTTAATTGGTACACTTCATTAAATCTAAATAAAAAGATTTAATCTTTTCTCAACTGGGTTCAAGAACAGTGTTAGTGAAGACACCATTCACGACAAACCCAAATCACATTCGATATTCAATACAAGGCTCTGAATAGAAAATATATCGGCTTATATTCAATATCGAATTCTACGACTAACAAATGTCGTATTGGAAATAACGATATAAATATATATCTTTCAAATTTCCATAACAACACCTGTATAATCACGAATTCCAACATCGAAATATTCCGAAGACAATTTCGATTCAAATTCACTCCAATGCAATCATTGGAAATTTTGGTTATTTTCAAAACCATTTCAAATTCAATTTATTTATTTAAAAATAAATAGAATTATAATTCTAGTTCAAAACTAGTTCATTTCGATAAAAATCTATTTTTATCTTTTCAAATATGGAGTTTTTCATCCCAAACTTTCACAAATCATTTCTTATGATTTTACACAAATTATTACTATTTTTAATAATTTTATCAAGGCCCGTACAGTCGATTTCCAACAACGGCCATCGAACTGCACTTACAGCGACCTTTTTCGAATTTGATTTGGATGTATCTCCAAATCCAACCGTTAGATTTCAAATTTCTAACATTCATTAGAAAGCTCTTTTCGATACGAACCCAACGGTTCCGGTTTTAGGAGAATCCGACGGTCGGATCTCCCGCAATGTCCGTTTGAAATAAATGGTCGAAATTCACGAACTGCCGCGGCGCGGCGCGTTCTATTCAGGCCATTATATTATATATATAATATATATAATATATACTTCGTCGATTTTTATTTAAAACGAATTATATAAATAGTTTTAAATTCGTTTCAAAAGCAATTTCAACTTCCTTTTCAATTCAAATCAAAATTGAATTCTTCTTTATAAATTCGTTTCAAAATTCATTTCTATTCAATTCAAATTTCAATTCAATTTGAATTCATTTCAATTCGTTTTCAATTCAATTCATTTCGAAATCGTTTTCAATTCAATTCATTTCGAAATCGTTTTCAATTCAATTTGAATTCGTTTTATATTCAATTCATTTCGAAATCGTTATATATTCAATTCATTTCGAAATCGTTATATATTCAATTCATTTCGAAATCGTTATATATTCAATTCATTTCGAAATCGTTATATATTCAATTCATTTCGAAATCGTTTTCAATTCAATTTATTTCGAAATCGTTTTCAATTCAATTTATTTCGAAATCGTTTTCAATTCAATTTATTTCGAAATCGTTTTCAAATCGATATAAATATCGTTTACGTCAAAATGGCGTCAATCAAATCAACACGACTTCATAAATTTCTATTTTCAAATATTCTATTTCAAATATTCTATTTCAAATATTTCTTTTTCAAAATAGTTGTTATTATCAAAATATTTCGTTCAACATATGACCAATCTCAATGAATGAGTACTGTCAACACATGAACGTTTATTTTAAATTTATAAAGATGTAAATTTTATTACTAAAATATTTCGTTCAACACATGACCAATCTCAATGAATGAGTACTGTCAACACATGAACGTTTATTTTAAAATATTCTTTATTTTCTAAACTGGAATGAGGCCCAATCAATTACCATATAAAGTTAATTATATGGATTTTCATACAACACATGTATATCATAGTATTGAAAAATAATCAACCATCAACCAAAGTGCACTACACTGTATAAGCATCAAATATAGATATCTAATGCTTATGACAGCCTGTCAATCAATCGATCGACCTATTTAATCAATCAGGATGAGTGAACTGCATATTTCATCCTAACACCCGTGTAGGGTTTCAAACAATCAAACAAATATTTTATTTGTGCAGTTGGGCGATGTGTAAAATTTATCGGCCCAATCAATGTCCTTCAAATAAGTGTACATAAACAAACCGTCTGGTTTGTAAATGAATATTTATCTATTCACATTCACGTTAAAAATTATATTTTTAACGACTCAACAATTTATTCCAACATATGAATTTCTATTCAGTTCATTCTTTAAATAAAATGATATTTTTATTTTTCTAACTTATTTTAGAAAATTTCGGCGGCATAACGGCACGATACTAGAAACGGGACGAGGCCTAGCCTTGTCCCCGGTCTAGTGAAGGCCCACGCCATTCACATATCAATTTTAATCAATTTCATCTCACCAAACAATTCAATTCAAACAAATAATCTAACCAACTACACAACCAAACAAACAAGTCCATGGTATGTGGACGGGTGTCGGGTGCTTCTAATAAGCACCGTCTGCATCCTAGTATATATATATATATATAACTAGAAATAAAATTGAAAGGTGAGAAGTTCTCACAGATTAGCTATCCTAGCTCCACGGCACTCCTTTGCAGAAGTCTTCGTCGTTTCGCCTTTTTGTCACCTTCGTTGCTGCTTTCAGTACATACGTAAAAATCACATTTTTACTTCGCTATTCAATATATATAAAAATCGAATTTTTTTCTATGTTATTCAATATATAAAAATCACATTTTCTTTCGAAGTTCAAAACATAAAAACTATATTTTTCTTTCGAAGTTCAAAACATAAAAACTATATTTTTCTTTCGAAGTTCAAAATATAAAAATCATATTTTTAATTCGAAGTTCAATATATAAAAATCATATTTTTAATACTTTAAAATATAAAGATCATATTTTTCTATCGCTATGTCAAATAGATAAAAATTATATTTTTATCACACTATTTTCCACATAAAGATTTCGCCTTTTTAAATTTAAAGATTTCGCCTTTTTAAATTTAAAGATTTCGCCTTTTTAAATTTAAAGATTTCGCCTTTTTAAATTTAAAGATTTCGCCTTTTTAAATTTAAAGATTACGCCTTTTTAAATTTAAAGATTACGCCTTTTTGAATTTAAAGATTACGCCTTTTTGAATTTAAAGATTAAATCTTTTCTTTTACTCTTTAAAGTTTAACTCTTTTCTATTTTAAAATCTAAATCTTTTCTTTTAAAATCTAAAAATAAAAATCAGTTTTTAAAACAAAATAAAATTCAGTTTTTTACCATTTAAACAAAATCAGTTTCATAAGCTTATAAATATATTCAAATTCAGTTTTTAAATATAATCAAATTCAGTTTTTTAAATATAATCAAATTCAGTTTTTTTTAAATATAATCAAATATAAAATAAATAAATAAAAAAAAAAAAGACTTACAGGGGGGGTTTGGCAGTGGTCTTCGTCGAAGGGAGGAGCTGGAAACGGAGGAGGGGGTCGCGCTCTGGCTGGACGGCGGAGGACTGGGCGGAGGCGCCTCGATTCTGGGGGTTTAGGGCTTGGAGGTTTCAGAAGGGGGTGCGGGTTCTCGAGGCGGGCGAGGAGGAAAGGGGGGGGGGGGGAAGGAGAGAGGGTCGGCGAGAGGAGGGGGGGAAGCGCCGTCGATCGGCAGTGGCGGTGGGGGAGGCTGAACGGGGCTCGATTTGTTTTTTTTTCTTTAATTCTGAATTTTGAAGTCAACGGTAGGGGAGAGGGAGGTAGTTAAAGGGGAGGGTTATTTATTAATTTATTAATTTAATTTTAATATTAAATCCATAAAGCAACTTTTTCGTTCGGACTCGAAACGAAACCCGCCGACTGTTGTCCATAGCTAATTACCCCCATTCCGAACACAATGGGATATGTATCGTAAGCTGATTCGATTGTTTGAATCAGTTTCCGTTAAATCTACATTTAAATCATTATATTGAATTTTAAACGCACATTTCAAATTACCGGGGTCACATACTAACTAGAAAAATTCCTGAAAAATATTTTCTAGCTTCGTATTGACGATACGGTCCTAACCAAACTAGTTTCGTCGAATTCTGAGACCGTTGGAAAAATGGCCATCTTCCAGTCGATTAAAATCAACTGAAACTGGTCAAACGCGTTTTCCTTTGCCACGCTCACATATTGATTCGAAAAATTATGAAATTTGGAATCTAGCAATAACTTCACATCCCGGACCCAACAAAACTGGTTTCGTCGAAATCCGAGGTCATTTGCAAAATGTCCATTTTTAAGGGCCTGAATTCCATAGCGACTATTCAGAATTTTCAACTGGACATATCTTATCATTCCCGTTACGAAACTTCGATTGGTCGGATTCGTTGGAAAGACATCATCAATTAGATCCTATTATTTTTGGTTTCACTAAAATCCGGATTGTTTTGCACCCGGTACATTCAATTGAAGTTTGAAATCGAATTATCGAACTACCGCGCCATTTTCAATTCTATTTATAATTATATATAATTATTTATATTCTAACGACGACGTATATAATATATACGTCGAATTCTATTCAAACTAAAGTTCTCGTCGTTTTTATTTAAAATAATCCATTTTAAATATTCAAAATTCGTTAAAATTGCCAAAATAAAAATTTTAAACTGGCCCAGATTTTCGGGTTGTTACAATCTCCCTCACTTAAAACTTTTCGTCCCCGAAAAGGAACAAAGTCGAAAGTGGTTTGATAAATCAACTCTACGCTCGATCTGGCTTCCATTCTCTAACTCTTCAGTTTCTGAGAATTTTCAAAATTTCAAAAATTTGGCTAACACCCTAAATTTTTGAAAAATTTCGCCATAACCTCCCCTGCAATGGGAGCATCGGGGAATTTCAAATAGCTTCCCCGGTCCTTCAGATCTCAAAAAGAAAAAGAAAAAGCCAAGCGGCTAGCCAATAGGCTCACAAAATCATCATCACCCAAACAAAACAGTAAATTATGTAGTAAACATGTACCTATTTGTCGGGCAAACAAATTTTATTCTCTGGCTCTAGCCTCCTTGCTATGACCTGTTCAATGATATATATGTATATGCAAGCTAATGCAACCAATTTTCAATAAAATTCAATATTTGGTTTAATTAGGCTAAATGGTTCAAAATTATCAAACAAATAAACAAACAACACAAACATCAATCAATTAGTGAATTAGAGTCTCAAATTCCTAACTTTTGATACATATAAAGAAAATCATGTTTTGATGCCAAATCACAACAATGAATTCTAGCTATATTAGTTTTGGTTCTCACACCAGCCTAATGGAAATATATAGAAAATCACACCTTCGAAACTCGAACATAATGTTGATGATGCGATCGCTATCATCAATATCATCTCCGGGCGACTAGAGTGTGATGCTATATCTATCCAATATATTAAAATTTTGAATATACGTTTGCAAGGCGTATATGCAAATTCCTTATATACTGAATTGTCCAAAATCAATATAAATAAATAATCAAATACGAATAATTGATTTAAATTTTCAAAACAAAAATTGTTTTCACTTTTAAAAATATACTCTTCACACTCGTTCTAGGATACTACTGATCCCATCTCTAACGAGTCATTCTCATTGGATATTGCTAATCCAATATCTGATGAATTCTTTCGTATGTTTCTAATGTGTCTTGTTCTCTAGCTTTGAAAACCAAAGCTCTGATACCAACTGTGACGGCAACGCGAAATCCGGTAGGCTTTGCAACCATCCCTTCATCCTCCATTCCAGCAGGTAAAACCCACCGCGGCTCCTACATGGTCCCCCAGTCCCTTGTTTTACGGCGACCCTCTCGAGTCTCGCGCCTATTGGCGAACCAACGCCCTCCCCGGCAAAAGATAGTCCTCAACCGATTCGAGACTGTCTAGCCCGAGCCTCAGGAACAGCCGCAACTGCCCCTTGGATCCTCAGGGCCGGTCCACACGGAGTGGATTATTATGCCTGAACAATACGTCTCCCCACCCTATGGGGTGTAAGTCTGGTCCGTCAGCCGACCAGAATGCATTCGGCCGAAACCGATATAACCGAGGCGCCTCGCAACAGCAACAACCACATAAGTCAAACTCGTCAGGGCGTGTAAAACCACTGACGCCACTTCTAGCTAGAAAGAAACGCATGCCCTCCCTGACATCCGTCTCCCGTTTTTGGTTCATACCTGGTGTGAAACACGCGAGGTAAACGTTACACAAAGCTACGCCACAAAGGCCGTGCTTTGATCATCACCACAAGACTTTGCTTTTCAACAGAAGCCTCGATCAATTGCCACTTAGGCATGCCACACAGGCAATTCACTCCATGCGTTTGATATCCATTAATATATAACCTCTGAGCTCGTACGTCTCAGAGAAGGGCGTTTAGCAAGAGAATAAATTCTCCGCCGCCAAACAGATATATATTTAATAGAGATCAATCACACGGACTAAAATCCAATGTCAGACACACAGTCCATTTACAAGTCCGTTCTGGGTCTGAACGAAACCGGAGGCACCTAGTACCCCGCATATCCATCGATCTCCAAGTACGTCTGGACGATCACTAACTGTTTCCATCTTCTTGGGTGTACAGCCCAATCAAGATCATCAGTTATCACCCAAACGACGTGAAGACCTCCGGTCTTCGACCATCGTCTTCATCTTCGACTTATCGTCGTATCAGTTATTCAGAATGGGATAAACCCGGTCTTTCCGGATAACTCGCGTATATTTTAAATAAGTGTTACACAAACACAACATACGCCTCATTCCAATTCATTAGTCACTAACCGTAAATTAATCAAGAGAATAATTCCCCAAATATTAACCCCGAAGGCCGAAACCAACATCAGATCAATATCCAGAAAACCATTATGCTTGGCTAACCGACAGTTAGTTTCTAAATTTCACGTTCAAATCTAATTAAAGATTTAACTATCGCCTGGAGCAAAACTGGTGATACTCCATTCTCGATCTTTTCAATCTAATTAAAGATTCATTAAAACTCCACTTAGTTTTAATCATTATCTGGGTTAAAGAATCAGTGTCATTTAAAACACGATTCACGATAAACCCAAAATCCCATTCCATTAATTATCGGGTTAAAGAACAAGTGTTATTTAAAACACTGTTCACGATAAACCCAAAAATCAATACCAATTCAATTCCAATTAAATATCATTTAATTGGTACACTTCATTAAATCTAAATAAAAAGATTTAATCTTTTCTCAACTGGGTTCAAGAACAGTGTTAGTGAAGACACCATTCACGACAAACCCAAATCACATTCGATTAATTATCGGGTTAAAGAACAAGTGTTATTTAAAACACTGTTCACGATAAACCCAAAAATCAATACCAATTCAATTCCAATTAAATATCATTTAATTGGTACACTTCATTAAATCTAAATAAAAAGATTTAATCTTTTCTCAACTGGGTTCAAGAACAGTGTTAGTGAAGACACCATTCACGACAAACCCAAATCACATTCGATATTCAATACAAGGCTCTGAATAGAAAATATATCGGCTTATATTCAATATCGAATTCTACGACTAACAAATGTCATATTGGAAATAACGATATAAATATATATCTTTCAAATTTCCATAACAACACCTGTATAATCACGAATTCCAACATCGAAATATTCCGAAGACAATTTCGATTCAAATTCACTCCAATGCAATCATTGGAAATTTTGGTTATTTTCAAAACCATTTCAAATTCAATTTATTTATTTAAAAATAAATAGAATTATAATTCTAGTTCAAAACTAGTTCATTTCGATAAAAATCTATTTTTATCTTTTCAAATATGGAGTTTTTCATCCCAAACTTTCACAAATCATTTCTTATGATTTTACACAAATTATTACTATTTTTAATAATTTTATCAAGGCCCGTACAGTCGATTTCCAACAACGGCCATCGAACTGCACTTACAGCGACCTTTTTCGAATTTGATTTGGACGTATCTCCAAATCCAACCGTTAGATTTCAAATTTCTAACATTCATTAGAAAGCTCTTTTCGATACGAACCCAACGGTTCCGGTTTTAGGAGAATCCGACGGTCGGATCTCCCGCAATGTCCGTTTGAAATAAATGGTCGAAATTCAAGAACTGCCGCGGCGCGGCGCGTTCTATTCAGGCCATTATATTATATATATAATATATATAATATATACTTCGTCGATTTTTATTTAAAACGAATTATATAAATAGTTTTAAATTCGTTTCAAAAGCAATTTCAACTTCCTTTTCAATTCAAATCAAAATTGAATTCTTCTTTATAAATTCGTTTCAAAATTCATTTCTATTCAATTCAAATTTCAATTCAATTTGAATTCATTTCAATTCGTTTTCAATTCAATTCATTTCGAAATCGTTTTCAATTCAATTCATTTCGAAATCGTTTTCAATTCAATTTGAATTCGTTTTATATTCAATTCATTTCGAAATCGTTATATATTCAATTCATTTCGAAATCGTTATATATTCAATTCATTTCGAAATCGTTATATATTCAATTCATTTCGAAATCGTTATATATTCAATTCATTTCGAAATCGTTTTCAATTCAATTTATTTCGAAATCGTTTTCAATTCAATTTATTTTGAAATCGTTTTCAATTCAATTTATTTCGAAATCGTTTTCAAATCGATATAAATATCGTTTACGTCAAAATGGCGTCAATCAAATCAACACGACTTCATAAATTTCTATTTTCAAATATTCTATTTCAAATATTCTATTTCAAATATTTCTTTTTCAAAATAGTTGTTATTATCAAAATATTTCGTTCAACATATGACCAATCTCAATGAATGAGTACTGTCAACACATGAACGTTTATTTTAAATTTATAAAGATGTAAATTTTATTACTAAAATATTTCGTTCAACACATGACCAATCTCAATGAATGAGTACTATCAACACATGAACGTTTATTTTAAAATATTCTTTATTTTCTAAACTGGAATGAGGCCCAATCAATTACCATATAAAGTTAATTATATGGATTTTCATACAACACATGTATATCATAGTATTGAAAAATAATCAACCATCAACCAAAGTGCACTACACTGTATAAGCATCAAATATAGATATCTAATGCTTATGACAGCCTGTCAATCAATCGATCGACCTATTTAATCAATCAGGATGAGTGAACTGCATATTTCATCCTAACACCCGTGTAGGGTTTCAAACAATCAAACAAATATTTTATTTGTGCAGTTGGGCGATGTGTAAAATTTATCGGCCCAATCAATGTCCTTCAAATAAGTGTACATAAACAAACCGTCTGGTTTGTAAATGAATATTTATCTATTCACATTCACGTTAAAAATTATATTTTTAACGACTCAACAATTTATTCCAACATATGAATTTCTATTCAGTTCATTCTTTAAATAAAATGATATTTTTATTTTTCTAACTTATTTTAGAAAATTTCGGCGGCATAACGGCACGATACTAGAAACGGGACGAGGCCTAGCCTTGTCCCCGGTCTAGTGAAGGCCCACGCCATTCACATATCAATTTTAATCAATTTCATCTCACCAAACAATTCAATTCAAACAAATAATCTAACCAACTACACAACCAAACAAACAAGTCCATGGTATGTGGACGGGTGTCGGGTGCTTCTAATAAGCACCGTCTGCATCCTAGTATATATATATATATAACTAGAAATAAAATTGAAAGGTGAGAAGTTCTCACAGATTAGCTATCCTAGCTCCACGGCACTCCTTTGCAGAAGTCTTCGTCGTTTCGCCTTTTTGTCACCTTCGTTGCTGCTTTCACTACATACGTAAAAATCACATTTTTACTTCGCTATTCATTATATATAAAAATCGAATTTTTTTCTATGTTATTCAATATATAAAAATCACATTTTCTTTCGAAGTTCAAAACATAAAAACTATATTTTTCTTTCGAAGTTCAAAACATAAAAACTATATTTTTCTTTCGAAGTTCAAAACATAAAAACTATATTTTTCTTTCGAAGTTCAAAATATAAAAATCATATTTTTAATTCGAAGTTCAATATATAAAAATCATATTTTTAATACTTTAAAATATAAAGATCATATTTTTCTATCGCTATGTCAAATAGATAAAAATTATATTTTTATCACACTATTTTCCACATAAAGATTTCGCCTTTTTAAATTTAAAGATTTCGCCTTTTTAAATTTAAAGATTTCGCCTTTTTAAATTTAAAGATTTCGCCTTTTTAAATTTAAAGATTTCGCCTTTTTAAATTTAAAGATTACGCCTTTTTAAATTTAAAGATTACGCCTTTTTGAATTTAAAGATTACGCCTTTTTGAATTTAAAGATTAAATCTTTTCTTTTACTCTTTAAAGTTTAACTCTTTTCTATTTTAAAATCTAAATCTTTTCCTTTTAAAATCTAAAAATAAAAATCAGTTTTTAAAACAAAATAAAATTCAGTTTTTTACCATTTAAACAAAATCAGTTTCATAAGCTTATAAATATATTCAAATTCAGTTTTTAAATATAATCAAATTCAGTTTTTTAAATATAATCAAATTCAGTTTTTTTAAATATAATCAAATATAAAATAAATAAATAAAAAAAAAGACTTACAGGGGGGGTTTGGCAGTGGTCTTCGTCGAAGGGAGGAGCTGGAAACGGAGGAGGGGGTCGCGCTCTGGCTGGACGGCGGAGGACTGGGCGGAGGCGCCTCGATTCTGGGGGTTTAGGGCTTGGAGGTTTCAGAAGGGGGTGCGGGTTCTCGAGGCGGGCGAGGAGGAAAGGGGGGGGAAGGAGAGAGGGTCGGCGAGAGGAGGAGGGGGGGAAGCGCCGTCGATCGGCAGTGGCGGTGGGGGAGGTTGAACGGGGCTCGATTTGTTTTTTTTTTTCTTTAATTCTGAATTTTGAAGTCAACGGTAGGGGAGAGGGAGGTAGTTAAAGGGGAGGGTTATTTATTAATTTATTAATTTAATTTTAATATTAAATCCATAAAGCAACTTTTTCGTTCGGACTCGAAACGAAACCCGCCGACTGTTGTCCATAGCTAATTACCCCCATTCCGAACACAATGGGATATGTATCGTAAGCTGATTCGATTGTTTGAATCAGTTTCCGTTAAATCTACATTTAAATCATTATATTGAATTTTAAACGCACATTTCAAATTACCGGGGTCACATACTAACTAGAAAAATTCCTGAAAAATATTTTCTAGCTTCGTATTGACGATACGGTCCTAACCAAACTAGTTTCGTCGAATTCTGAGACCGTTGGAAAAATGGCCATCTTCCAGTCGATTAAAATCAACTGAAACTGGTCAAACGCGTTTTCCTTTGCCACGCTCACATATTGATTCGAAAAATTATGAAATTTGGAATCTAGCAATAACTTCACATCCCGGACCCAACAAAACTGGTTTCGTCGAAATCCGAGGTCATTTGCAAAATGTCCATTTTTAAGGGCCTGAATTCCATAGCGACTATTCAGAATTTTCAACTGGACATATCTTATCATTCCCATTACGAAACTTCGATTGGTCGGATTCGTTGGAAAGACATCATCAATTAGATCCTATTATTTTTGGTTTCACTAAAATCCGGATTGTTTTGCACCCGGTACATTCAATTGAAGTTTGAAATCGAATTATCGAACTACCGCGCCATTTTCAATTCTATTTATAATTATATATAATTATTTATATTCTAACGACGACGTATATAATATATACGTCGAATTCTATTCAAACTAAAGTTCTCGTCGTTTTTATTTAAAATAATCCATTTTAAATATTCAAAATTCGTTAAAATTGCCAAAATAAAAATTTTAAACTGGCCCAGATTTTCGGGTTGTTACACGCCGTTAAGTTGATCAACTCTAAACGTGATCAACCCGTTAGTCAATCATTATTGATCTTGCCATTTAAATTAATTAATAATTAATCTAAATAATTCTATTCACTTTGATTTTTACTAAATTAATATATCAATATAGACCCATTTCGTTAATTATGGTCAGTTGAATTAGCTAAATTCAAATTGTTTACAAATCACTAAATAAGCATGTGCTTCGCGCACGGTATTTTTTGGTACAAAAATGGTAATTTTTGGTTAAACCATTCAATGTATATATGTGGTTGGATTTTTCTCCTTTTTAGAACTTCATTTAAAATGATATATTTAAAAGTATATATATTCGGTTATAAAATAAATTATGTAACTTCATTTCTAGCGATTCACCTGACGATGAATCAAACTTTATAAAACGGTGCATAACTAGGCCTTCTGTTATTTATTTTATAATCAATACTACATATTGATTCGAAACTCAACAACATTCAACAACCAACAGGTTTAAGGTCAACAGGGTTTAATCAGTTCATATGCAATATGAAATAAACAACATACTAAATATTTGAGGAATTCGGTTTGATTCCTCCTACCTGTTTTTCTATGCATCACAGATCATTATAATATTTCATAATGGCATATGGAAATGATGATAATATAATTAACGTCAATCATTAAATCAACCATAGGCATTCAAGGCATCCAATCCATCAATTATCAACCATTAAATTTAGTTATATGAATTTAATCACATCACAGGATTCCAGAAGGTGTGAGAGTTAACTCACCGTTGTTTTCGTTTAATTTTAAACCGATGTTTAAATTTATCAGAAAATCCGATTGTCTCCGATTCATTCTGAAACTGCTCAGCAATATAGTGCCCTCTACTGCGATTTCTACGTCTTTTACTTGTTGAATTCTGTTCATTTGTGAATAGACTACACGAGTTATAAGTTATGCTCAAATAAAAATAATTTAAATTCCTAATTTCCTGTCATTATCTAAATAATTAATTATCTTATTGGTAAATTAAACTGCGCTTACCCTAATCAAAACGGACTCTAGCCTTCAACATCCCAGCATCCAATACTCCAGATCGCATGAGTCCTTTTACTTCTCAGAGCAACCTTTCTGCCCATTTTTCCCTTTACCAAAACCCACATGTATTAGCATGGCACAAGTTACACACTCCCCAATATAATTCCATGCGCCTATAGCCAACTTCTCCCCCTTACTGTGCTTTTCCTGTATCTTTTTCTTCTTCTCTGTATCCCCTTTGAACGCAATACCACCGAAAATACATAGCCATTCAATTTATACCACTACACTGTGCTCACCATACACGGTCCACTTCTCCCTTTAACCATCTTCTCCTACCACCCATTACAGTAAGCATTCGAACTCCCTAAGCTTCCCCAACCAACTTCCATCACTTCTCTTTTTCCATTCAGTCCGCCCAAGCTACCTTTTAACCTCATTCTACATCCTTCAGTACTTGTTCTCAGCAACATGCCATACTCCAAAATTTATACCTCACGAAACAACTTTCCCATACTCTCCATACCGAAAGTATCCAGACAACTCATCTCGCATACCCTTCACACCATTCCATACTTTATTTCCAGTCTTTCTTCCATGCCTACAGTAAAAACTAATCCCCCTTCACGTCACGCAACAGATAACGCACCGAACTCTTGACTCCCCTCCGACAGCTCCCTTCAAGTTGAACATAAACAACAGGCCACCGAGCTCTTGCTTGCAAAAAACCACCAGACACTAGCATAACCTTTCCATCGCAACAAAAGTAACCCAAACCTCACTTCAACAGACACCACAGTTCCTCTTGCATCGCGCCACACAGACCAGACCCCGACTGTCTCCCACAGTGAAACTCCATCACAGTCTGGCCACTACACTTCTCTTATCCCTTCCATTTTCCTTTACTGTTTTCTTCACATGCCAATATTCCCCCAACAACGCTCATCCCGCTGCACCTCATGTACACCCCCCCACTGCTTGCATCATAACCTTGGCATAACAGATGCCTCCGTCGACCGTTGTGACCCATTCCACCATGCACCGGAACCTGACATAAACCCCTCCGCCCAGTTTTTGGTCTGCCCTTTAGAACTCATAACCCACGCTCGCTCTTTGTCAGTGTATTCTCGTCATGAAAACAATGCTTCACCGCTACCAGTTCTCCTAGGTTAGACGGCTTCTAGGATTTACGTTGAGCTGGAAGGATTTGTTTCTACTTCGCATCGAATTTCTTTTGTAAGTGGCTTTGGTTTTGTTTAAATTTTCAGACCCTAGTTTGATGCTTGCGACTTTATGTTGCATAGAGCTTCAGTTTTTGTTATTCTAGTGTGAGTTTGAGGAAAGCGTTGAGGCTTGAGCGAGAAGGATTGGAGCTTCATATTTATAGGGGAGATACGATCGGATAAGAACGTTGTCTTCTTTCATATAGTACATATTGTAGGGTTTGAAAAAGAATGCCTAGCTTTTTGAAAATGAATGGTGAAAATTTTGTTATGTCTCTTTCAGTATTTAATGAATGACAGAGCGATTCATATGGAGGCTTTTAAAATAAACGAACTAGCAGATAGGTAGGTCGGCAAGCATAGGGTTGCTTTTGATTTGAAAACACCTTACCTTGCTGCGTGATGAAATATCGTTTCCTGTTCATAGCCGTGGTTTCAACGGTCAAGTAGGATAGCTGAAAATTTGTGGTAGTACATGGCATGTGAAACTATGTCGACATCATTAAATTTGGACGTAACTTATCCGCAATATGGGTAGGGTATAGATTAGGTGAAGTCTCACCTGTGTACAGAGTGTACATATGCGTTTTAAGTTGACATGAACGGTTGAGGTGAAACGTTGTCTAGGTGATCAACTGGGGAAGGTAAAGAGTAGTGTACGTTTTGCAGGTTAGGATATATATGCAGCAAAAAGTAGACGTGGGGTTTGGTTAGTTTTGCTTAAGAGTTAAGCTATTTATGAAGTAATATACATTTTATATGGTTAAATTTTATCTTTTGAACATACACACTTTTAAAAATGGTGCATCGATTTGTCCTTTAACAATGATCCAGCGTGGTGTAGAGATATTTTCGGAACACACAAATTTTTATTCATTTATTTTTAATTTGATTTCATTTCGATGATACCATTAAATGTGCACTGCTATAAAAAACTTCGTCCGTATATGACTCGCTATCGACAGAAATAAAAATACTGTCGTGTCCAGTAGTGTGAAATTATAATAAATATATAATAAAACAGACCGGTTAATTAATTCTGTGATACCCCAAAATACTGGTATAGGTTGTAAAATACTCCAAATAAAAAGTTGCTTATTTTCAAAATTAAAAATTATAGTAAAATTCTAAAAATTAAATTATGACTACGTCTCAGAAATCTTCTTCAAATTCGAAACGGATATTTAATTATAATAAATAAACCGTTATGGCTTATAACGATTTCACAAAACTATTTCAGAATTTGATTTGGAACATGTAACACCGCGCATTTTTAATATAATTAAAAATAAAATTTATGAAAATATGCTTATATAGGTAAATAATGGTGATGTATAATGGGAATTAATTAATACATGGAAGGGAAGAAAAATTAATTCGATAATAGTGTGTGTAATGGAGAAGATAGTAAAATAAGGATATTTAATTTAAATATCAGGAATTAAGTAAAATGGACATCACCATTGCGTTCCTCTCGAAATTTTACAAGAAATAGAATCCGAGTTTTCGAAAATCGGAGTCCGTATGAAGTAGTTATGACCTCCCGAAGTTTCAGCGAAAAATCAGAAAACAGCCCAGCACAGAACAAAAAAAAATGACCAGGTCGACCCCCAGGTCGACCATAGGGAGGGAGGTCGACCATAGTGTCGACCCCCCCTTGGGGAGGTCGACCTGTAGCGACCTGGAGCGGGAATTTTGGTCCAGAAGAGGGAAATTCGCCCCAGAAGCTATCCAGATTCATTTTTGAGCACCAGGATGAGTTTTTGGGCCTGGTACGTTGGTCTAACACCTATATAAACATCCTAGGCTCATTGTAAACTCCACAATAATTCATGGCAAGGCCATGGATCAATTCTTACTTGATTTCTTCTTCCTCCTCAAGCTATTGATCTAAATAAATCTTAGATCTATTCTTCTCTCTTTTCTCTACAACATCTATTCTTAAAATTAAGAAGAATGAGATCTAGAATTACTACAACCATGAATAAAAAGAAAAGAGGCTTAGATCTAAATCACTGCGCAAAGAGAAGGAATTCCGATCTGCAAACTACGACGCATATGAAATCAAAGATAAATTGAATTGGACATGAAATCAAACAAAGATGAATCAAAGGCAACAAAAAGGGGGAAATCAGCTCGAAGATTAATATCGTTCCTATTTTGAAGATGACAAACACTGTGAGTGGAGTTATAATACACCTTTTATGTAAAATTATGATTTATCGTTCAAAATTCCCTATGTAAAAGCGAAATGAAATTATTGTGGAAATTGGATCTGTAATGTTTAATATTGTCATGTGTTCGCTTTTAATTATTATGCCTACGATTATGTCCTCTTTTATTCTCCCTCTTTTATCTTTTTATGACTAGGCTATCACGAGCCTAGCTTTATTATGAAATAAATACGACGGAATGATTATTACGAACTAAAAAGTGGAACGCTTGGTTTTGGGCTATGATACGAACTGGAGGGTGTGGTTATAAATTACAAAGGGGGTTGGGCGTAATATAACATTGACAAAACCTAAATGCGTAAACCAAATTTAGAATTATACGTATGAACATGATTTGGGGTTTGGCGTAGAATTGACATAATTGATTTAAGCATAAAATTGACTTATGGATTTGTTAATGGGCACATGTCTCAAGAATAAAACCTGTATTATAACTTGAATTTGGATAAGAACTCAAACTTGATATGAATTGACATCTGGAATTTGACATGAAGTTTACATCTAGAACTTGAACATGAAATTGACATGAATATGAATTATGAATTTAATGATAGACGTAACCTGTTAATGGGATTACAAGCATGAATATAAATTGGGGGTTTCTAGGTAAAGCTTGGATTTGGGGAATTGACACTTGACATCTAGATTGAACTTGATACTCGAATTTTGGCACTATTGAAATGCATTGAACATGAATATGGTTGAGTAATTTATGTAATGTAAATAGGGACAAAATTATGAAACTTGAAATATGACATTTAGAATATGCTTATGAACTTGACATCTAAAACAAGCACGAACATGGCATAAATTGGTAGTTGACATTTATAAGAACATGCTTGTAAGTTGGGTAATTGGCATAACATAAACTTAATATTTCTGACATGATTATCAACTTGACATATGCCAATTAGAATAGACATGAACCAAACATGAAACGTTGCTAACTCGAGGTTAGGATGAGTTTGCGATGTAATCCTGCCCGGAACCGCCCGGCCTAACCAGTGGTTGCAAACAATAGGTCCTAATGTGAGAAGTTAGTCATATCGCGCTTTAAACTTGAGGTTAGACTGAGTTATGGTGTAATTCTGCCCGGAACCGCCCGGCATAACCAGTGACCACAACAACAGGTCTAATGTGAGAGGTTGTGGTGCATTAATAATTAATGGCACATGATTCGTAGGGTTAAGTCATGAATTCAAAGACAACACTTAAGCAAATTTGTGAATGAACGTTATAAGGAGATGGGGTTAAGTCGACACGAACATATGAACAAAACATAACCAAAAACGGAAATAGGGAATGTTAACTACCTATTATATATCGAAGTTGAAATAGTCGAAGGATTAATTAGGGGGTAAACCTGTCCTAGGTACAGAGAAAGATTATGACTTAAGATGTAATGTAAGACCTGAAGGGTGGAATAACCTATAATATGGGGTAAGCTAAGCAAGAATTGTGGGAAAAAAAACCATGCGCTATCACCGGATAAAAGAGAACTTAAGTTATGCTTGAATTCATGGGAAAACCTTAGTCAACAAGTTGAATTATAAAGCGAGAATATGTGGTCTGATGTCTAAGGTAACGAGAAATGACTAAGTAAAAAACGAGAATGATAACTAAGTAACAAGCCTTAGTTAATAGGAACTAAGCAGTAAACCTTAGTTAAGAAAACGGCCGAGAACAGAAATTAAGTTTTAATCCTTAGTTAAGGGGACTAAGTGGTAAACCTTAGTTAACAAGATTAACGGGAAAGGAAACTAAGTGGTAAACCTTAGTTAAGAACAACTAAGTAATAATTCTTAGTCAAGGAAACTGAGCCAGTCCATAAATAGATGAATAACCCGATACGGTAGATCATCGCTTAACAAACACACTAGGAGGAGCGAACGTTTATCTGATTTCGAGAAATGCTCCAGCGGACTGGGGTACGAAGCCCGTAGCTTCGGGGAACGTGAGGGTACTCTTGGTATCCCTCTGTGAGGTTGTAGATGATCCGCCTGGGCTCACATAGGTTAAGGTATGCGGTACTAGAACCAAGAGTATGCCTTGGTTGCAATATACGGCAACCCAAAGACTAGGATGGACCAGCGTGAGGCGGCGATATCTTGTTTAGCCCTGTGATAGCACTCGTCGTCTACCTACCATCTTCAGTCAATCGTAATACGTATACGGAAAGGCAGAGAACTCCCAACAGACCATATACTTGCTATCTAGTTGTGGGTGAGGCTAGCCAATAGGAAAGTGGGGCATAGGTGGCAGGAGTACAGTTCTCGTGCTTGATTTTCTTGGATTTCCTTTCATTAGTTGAGGGAGGGGTCACGTGGGACCATAACCACTGGTAGAAAAACAGACCTTAGCATCTGCATCGATAGATAACTTAAAGCTCCCGACCAAGTTCCGTATTTCTTGATTTAGCCCTGTCATGGGACTCGGGCCGCACATATAGTGTACATGTGCACCTAGACATCGGAAATGATTCACGATACATACATGGGAAAAAGGGCGTTGTTCGGCAGGTAGCATAATCCCTAGTAGTCCTAGGTGGCATAAACCCTAATCGAATCTAGAAAACGTTCAATAGGTAGCATAATCCCTAGTGGTCCTAGGTGGCATAAATCCTAGTTGAACACTCGATAGTTCATGGTAAGGAAACCTATCCAGATCAAGGGTGGCAGTCCAAACGATTTCAAGAATGGTGGCACTACATTGAAGTAGTATAGAATTACGTGATAAAGCCCGTACAATATACGGCAAGGGACTGTACATATACATGGAAAGGATTATACGAGTTGGGGAAAAATTACATATACGATGTATTAGGTTAAGTCTACTAGTAAGAGGACGAGAATGACATAGGTTTGTCCTTGGGTGCTAATATTGTGAATAACCTAATAAACAAGAAATTATAACTGAATGGTATATGTACGGTTACACAAGAGTTTATTATAGTCCAGTCACACAGAACTTATGTTCTGACCCCCTCCTCACAACATGCGCGGGTTAGGTTCATGGCAGAGATAATATTGCTTGACTACTGGCTTGGCAGTATTATTATTAAGGTAATGCTATTTTGAATAAATTATATTTTATTCCTTCCGCTGTGAGCTGCTTTTCGAACTATGACATGTTTCTTTCTCTCTGTCTTTTCTGTAGGATACCAGAGCACCCAACTCGGGGTCCGATGGATTGGATTTTAAAAAATTCGGTCTGTCGAAACCCGGGTTGTTACATCTGGTATCAAAGCTTCGGTTTAGTGGTCTTAGGGCGATAATGAGTGAACGTATTTGTATTTTCTAAAATATAAATATATTATATATATATAAACCTAAATCCATATAGTAGCCCACTAGACATGTAAAGAGTTGGGATATTGGTTTGTACACTAAAGGCATGGACATAGAAATTTTGGAAATAATTAGGTGGTTGGGAAAGTGTACAATATGACTTGGAGCTAGAAAGTATCCCATGGAATGGAAACTGAAATATTAGTATCTCAGAGTAGTGGGGCTAGAAGTAAAACCTTAGAAATTAGAAAAAAAAAAAGTTTAAAGTGTGAAAATGGATTAGGAATATATATATAGTCGAGAAAATTGAATTTGTGAAAGTACCTAGGAAAGCCTAGTTGAGTGGAAAACCCGCTTTGAGTCTGACCCAATAATAAACTTTTAAGAACTTGAATTTGTAAAAGAGTTCATGGTATTTTCTGAGTTTTGATCCTAAAAGTATCTTGATGTTTGAAAAGTGCATATTGGGTTTTAAAATAAAGTGGGGTATATTATGTAAAACAATGATTTCTTGTTTTGAAAGAATTCTCTCATGAAAAGGAGCATATATATATATACCTCACTAGTTCTCATATATGAAAATCTTGAAAGGAAAATGTTGTATTTTGTAAAAGGAGTTTTTGAAATCTCTATTCTATTAAATTTTGATTATTGTTAAAATTTTGGGTAAACAAATTTCCCGTAGAATGCATAAGCATTGAGACCTAGAATTGTTGCTTGAGAAAAAGAAAAGGATAGGCTAGTAATACACAGCATGGACTAGTATTGACTACTAGGTGATGAAAGGCAAGCAATTATATAGACCCTGTTAGGTGGACTCGCGATTGTCAGCGGTAATAAAGTCTTAAGATCCTTGGCCCATAGTTGTAGCTGTGTAGGATACTGTTTGACTAGAAAACGGAAAAGCTTATTAGAAAAGGATAAATAAATAATATAAACATGAGAAACTGGACTAAGCCAAATAAGCTAAAGAATAGCCTAACTAACAAGAAAACAATAAATTCAGTAAAGCAACAAAACAAGACAGGGGAAAGAAAATGAAAATCTCAAGAAAAAGATGAATAAATATGAAATTATTTCAAGATAAAGTCGAAAATACGAGAAAGAAATTTTCTTATGTGGTTGTGCTTGGATAAGAAAATAGGAAATCTTAATAGAATAGTTATATAAAAATCCAAATACAATTAGAAAAGAAAAACGGAGGATGTGAATTTTTCCATTTTATACCTTTTCGTAACATAAGAAATTGAATTTGGAAAATTAGATTTTTCTAAATCTCGAATTCAAAGATGGTTGGTAGGGTTTTGGATGCTCTTATTCAAAAATAGTATGGGAAAATTTGAATGGAAAATGTTTTTATTTTTCAAAAATATTGCATCCATATAGAACTACAAGTATATTTAGGATGTGAGCATCATGTTTTGAAAAGTTTTTTAAAGTTTGCATACATATAGGTGGATCCAAATTAGGCATACATGCTTTAATATAATGTACTTCACTTTGCACATGTGCACAATGTTGCAACAATTGGATGAACACTAATTAGATGTTGCGAGGGATTATCTATTTTACTCTTATCGAATTTCGGGGACGAAATTCTTTAAGGGTGGGAGAATGTAACACCCCGCATTTTTAATATAATTAAAAATAAAATTTATGAAAATATGCTTATATAGGTAAATAATGGTGATGTATAATGAGAATTAATTAATACATGGAAGGGAAGAAAAATTAATTCGATAATAGTGTGTGTAACGGATAAGATAGTAAAATAAGGATATTTAATTTAAATTTCAGGAATTAAGTAAAACGGACATCACCATTGCGTTCCTCTCGAAATTTTACATGAAATAGAGTCCGAGTTTTCGAAAATCGGAGTCCGTATGAAGGAGTTATGACCTCCCGAAGTTTCAGCGAAAAATCAGAAAACAGGCCAGCCCAGAACAGAAAAAAAAAATGACCAGGTCGACCATAGTGTCGACCCCCCCCCCTTGGGGAGGTTGACCTGTAGCGACCTGGAGTGGGAATTTTGGTCCAGAAGCGGGAAATTCGCCCCAGAAGCTGTCCAGGTTCATTTCTGAGCACCTGGATGAGTTTTTGGTCCTGGTACGTAGGTCTAACACCTATATAAACATCCTAGGCTCATTGTAAACTCCACAACAATTCATGGCAAGGCCATGGCTCTCTTCTAACTTGATTTCTTCTTCCTCCTCAAGCTATTGATCTAAATAAATCTTAGATCTATTCTTCTCTCTTTTCTCTACAACATCTATTCTTAAAATTAAGAAGAATGAGATCTAGAATTACTACAACCATGAATAAAAAGAAAAGAGGCTTAGATCTAAATCACTACGCAAAGAGAAGGAATTCAGATCGGCAACCTACGCCGCATATGAAATCAAAGATAAATTGAATTGGACATGAAATCAATCAAAGATGAATCAAAGGCAACAAAAAGGGGGAAAACAGTTCGAAGATTAATCTCGTTCCTATTTTGAAGATGACAAACACTGTGAGTGGAGTTATAATACACTTTTTGTGTAAAATTATGGTTTATCGTTCAAACATTCCCTATGTAAACGCGAAATGAAATTATTGCGGAAATTGGATCTTTAATGTTTAATATTGTCATGTGTTCGCTTTTAATTATTATGCCTACGATTATGTCCTCTTTTATTCTCCCTCTTTTATCTTTTTATGACTAGGCTATCACGAGCCTAGCTTTATTATGAAATGAATACGACAGAATGATTATTGCGAACTAAAAAGGGGAACGCTTGGTTTTGGGCTATGACACGAACTGGAGGGTGTGGTTATAAATTACAAAGGGGGTTGGGCGAAATATAACATTGACAAAACCTGAATGCGTAAACCAAATTTAGAATTATACGCATGAACATGATTTGGGATTTGGCGTAGAATTGACATCATTGATTTCAGCATAAAATTGACTTATGGATTTGTTAATGGGCACATGTCTCTAGAATAAAACCTGTATTATAACTTGAATTTGGATAAGAACACAAACTTGATATGAATTGACATCTGGAATTTGACATGAAGTTTACATCTAGAACTTGAACATGAAATTGACATGAATATGAATTATGAATTTAATGATAGACGTAACCTGTTGATGGGATTACAAGCATGAATATAAATTGGGGGTTTTTAGGTAAAGCTTGGATTTGGGGAATTGACACTTGACATCTAGATTGAACTTGATACTCGAATTTTGGCACTATTGAAATGCATTGAACATGAATATGGTTGAGTAATTTATGTAATGTAAATAGGGACAAAATTATGAAACTTGAAATATGACATTTAGAATATGCTTATGAACTTGACATCTAAAACGAGCACGAACATGGCATAAATTGGTAGTTGACATTTATAAGAACATGCTTGTAAGTTGGGTAATTGGCATAACATAAACTTAATATTTCTGACATGATTATCAACTTGACATATGCCAATTAGAATAGACATGAACCAAACATGAAACGTGACTAACTCGAGGTTAGGATGAGTTTGCGATGTAATCCTGCCCGGAACCGCCCGGCCTAACCAGTGGTTGCAAACAATAGGTCCTAATGTGAGAAGTTAGTCATATCGCGCTTGGAGCCTGAGGTTAGACTGAGTTATGGTGTAATTCTGCCCGTAACCGCCCGGCATAACCAGTTACCACAACAACAGGTCTAATGTGAGAGGTTGTGGTGCATTAATAATTAATGGCACATGATTCGTAGGGTTAAGTCATGAATTCAAAGACAACACTTAACCAAATTTGTGAATGAACGTTATAAGGAGATGGGGTTAAGTCGACACGAACTTATGAACAAAACTTAACCAAAAACGGAAATAGGGAATGTTAACTACCTATTATAAATCGAAGTTGAAATAGTCAAAGGATTAATTAGGGGGTAAACCTTTCCTAGGGACAGAGAAAGATTATGACTTAAGATGTAATGTAAGACCTGAAGGGTGGGATAACCTATAATATGGGGTAAGCTAAGCAACAATTGTGGGAAAACACCGATGCGCTATCACCGGATAAAAGAGAACTTAAGTTATGCTTGAATTCATGGGAAAACCTAAGTCAACAAGTTGAATTATAAAGCGAGAATATGTGGTCTGATGTCTAAGCTAACGAGAATTGACTAAGTAAAACAACGAGAATGATAACTAAGTAACAAGCCTTAGTTAATAGGAACTAAGCAGTAAACCGTAGTTAAGAAAACGGTCGAGAACGGGAACTATGTTGTAATCCTTAGTTAAGGGGACTAAGTGGTAAACCTTAGTTAACAAGATTAACGGGAAAGGAAACTAAGTGGTAAACCTTAGTTAAGAACAACTAAGTAATAATTCTTAGTCAAGGAAACTGAGCCAGTCCATAAATAGATGAATAACCCGATACGGTAGATCATCGCTTAACAAACACACGAGGAGAAGCGAACGTTTATCTGATTTCGAGAAAGGCTCCAGCGGACTGGGTTACAAAGCACGTAGCTTCGGGGAACGTGAGGGTACTCTTGGTATCTCTCTGTGAGGTTGTAGATGATCCGCCTGGGCTCACAGAGGTTAAGGTATGTGGTAGGAGAACCAAGAGTATGACTTGGTTGCAATATACGGCAACCTAAAGACTAGGATGGACCAACGTGAGGCGGCGATATCTTGTTTAGCCCTGTGATAGCACTCGTCGTCTACCTACCATCTTCAGTCAATCGTAGTACGTATACGGAAAGGCAGAGATCTCCCAATAGACCATATACTTTCTATCTAGTTGTGGGTGAGGCTAGCCAATAGGAAAGTGGGGCATAGGTGGCAGGAGTACAGTTCTCGTTCTTGATTTTCTTGGATTGCCTTTCATTAGTTGAAGGAGGGGTCACGTGGGACCATAACCACTGGTAGAAACACAGACCTTAGCATTTGCATTGATAGATAACTTAAAGCTCTCGACCAAGTTTCGTATTTCTTGATTTAGCCCTGTCATGGGACTCGGGCCACACATGTAGTGTACATGTGGACCTAGACATCGGAAACGATTCGCGATACATACGTGGGAAAAAGGGCATTGTTCGACAGGTAGCATAATCCCTAGTATTGCTAGGTGGCATAAACCCTAATCGAATCTAGAAAACGTTCAATAGGTAGCATAATCCCTAGTGGTACTAGGTGGCATAAATCCTAGTTGAACACTCGATAGTTCATGGTAAGGAAAACTATCCAGATCAAGGGTGGCAGTCCAAACGATTTCAAGAATGGTGGCACTACGTTGAAGTAGTATAGAATTACGTGATAAAGCCCGTACGATATACGGTAAGGGACTGTACATATACATGGAAAGGATTATACGAGTTGGGGAAAAATTACATATACGATGTATTAGGTTAAGTCTACTAGTAAGTGGACGAGAATGACATGGGTTTGGCCTTGGGTGCTAATATTGTGAATAACCTAATAAACAAGAAATTATAACTGAACGGTATATGTAGGGTTACACAAGAGTTTATTATAGTCCAGTCACACAGAACTTATGTTCTGACCCCCTCCTCACAACATGCGCAGGTTAGGTTCATGACAGAGATAGTATTGCTTGACTACTGGCTTGGCAGTATTATTATTAAGGTAATGCTATTTTGAATAAATTATATTTCATTCCTTCCGCTGCGAGTTGCTTTTCGAACTATGACATGTTTCTTTCTCTATGTCTTTTCTGCAGGATACCAGAGCACCCAACTCGGGGTCCGATGGATTGGATTTTAAAAAATTCGGTCTGTCGAAACCCGGGTTGTTACAGAACACAACAAAATCTATAACACGAAAACTTAATTTTTCTCTTTCATTAGAAAATTATTATCAATTGGATTCAGACACTTCGTGTTTCAAAGAAATCCGACTTATAACGGATTCTGTATGATCAATTGAAGTTCAAATTCGATTTTACGAACTATCGCGCTGTTTCGTGTTCGTTTTATAATATAAATATAACATTCAGTGTCGTTAAATTAATGAATTCGATATTAATTTCCATAAATAATTTAAACAAATATTTAAAACAATTTAAATATTCGAATTCAAATAGCCGAAAAATCCGGGTCGTTACAAAATCAATGTTTAGATTTACAAAACATTTATTACAACAGCACCATTATAATCGCTATTTAGATTTATAAAACATTTATTATAACGATAGCGTTATAATCGCTGTTTCCAAATATATGGTTTATAAAAATATAAATTGTACTTATTAATTTCAATAAATTAATTAATAAGTAAATAAATATATAATTACATTTGATTCAAATAGAAAGTAAAAATAACTGCTTTCCTTATTTCGATATAATTGAATTTTAATAAATTACTCTCTCTCTCTCTCAAATAATCTATATTCGATTTATATTTCAGACTTCGGAATTTATCTACCATTTCAGGTTAACTCAAATTCTAAATTTTCTTTTGAATTTATCCCACCCAAATCATTATCAAATTCCATTATACCCATTCAGTCTACAAAACGTTATCACACTTTATTTTATATTCCGAATTTTGAGCTAAAACTCATCGTTTTCTTTCAAAACGATTACCCCTTTCCCTTTTTATTCGATTTCCAATCTGGATTCATATTTCAAATCTAAATTTCCTTTAGAAATATTACATTTGCAAAATATTTGCTTTCAACAATTATTCACTTTAACCGTGAATATATTTCTTTTATATACAATCAAATCCATTTGATTTTAATCACTTCAAATCCAAATTTCATCTATAACTTCTGTTTAAAATTTATCCATAGAAAATATCATATATTTTTTTATAATCTCGTTCACAATTTCTTTTATAACTACTAAGTCTAAATCCAATTTCAAATACTGGTTTCAAAACCGTTTTTTTTTCTTTTCACTTTTCTATATAAATTCAATTTATTCCACTATAGATATTTCATTGAATTTAAAAGGTCGTTCGTAATTTAATCTTCTCAATTTCTCTATTAAAAATATATTTCTATTTAAAATCTCCCTTTAAACCTTTTAGAGATTTTTCATTCGATAATAAAATACCGATTTCAAGCCAATTATTAATTATTCAATGATAATTATTTCCCTTCATCCATAAATATCGTTTATAAATTTAACTACTTGTTTTATCCATTAAAACAAGTTTCTACTTTCTAATCTATTCAGAATCAAATTTCAACTTTTGAAAATAAATTTTCTTTTAAAATCCCCGATTTATTTTCTACTTTCGAAAAAAAAATCGGTGTTAAAAACCAAAATTCTAAGGCCAGGGTAAATCAACACAGCATAATCAATCACAGTGTATATATCACAGTGAATAACAAACAATAATATAAATGTTGAGGGATCCAGTTGGATCCCTCCAACCTGTTTCCCTGCATCCACAAATGTTAGTCAACATTAATTTCACATAAATATGAAATGTCATTATAAACAGAGTTAATAATTGATCAACGATATAGATATATCAACTATTTCAACCAATTTTATCAACCATTCATCCGAACAACCATCACACAGTAAAAATTACTATAAATAAATTTAAAACACAATTACATAAAAATATAAAGGAGTTAGAGTTACTGAGTTTACTCACCTAGTTTTGCAGTAGACGATTATGCTTTCCATTTCATTTTTAAAACCCAACAGTCATTTGATTTTAATCTTGTAACTTTGTTCTTAGCGGAAATATTTTCAAACTATAGATTTCATCGCTACTGTTTCAACGGCTATTGATTCGTCGGACTCTGTTCACGATTGGACAGTATAAAATGTTTACAAGTTCTTATTTGAATTGAAATAATTATCTAACTTAATAATGGTCATTAGGGGATAATTACCAGTTTAAATAAATTAAACACGTTGTTCATTTCTTCGTGCCAGGAAAAAGGCCGATGTTACCCGTTTTTCTAAATTCGATACAATATTTTCCCTTTTACCCCCTCTAACCAACTCAAACCATCGACTTCCACTTTACATTGAGGAATCACCATTCAAGACCATCGATCAATCCCCCACTGGAAACAGCACAGCAATGGATGTCTTCCTCTTCACATTTGAATGAAGGCAAATTGTGAAGCCTTTAAACCAATGTTGTATAGTGTCTAGCTCAAATAAAACTCCTCCACCTTCATTTCAATCTACATGCAGTTCAAACTCTCTCTTTTTTTTCTTCTTTTATCAACAACAAAAGCACTACTGTTAATCACATTTTGCTGCAAATAACCCCTCCTCGTCTATGAAACAGGAACTGCTCCTGTCATTCCAAATTGCCATCCATGATCCATCATTCCTTTGTAATTTCCTTTCTGCCATCTCCATTAATACATAAATACTTCTTGATCATGTATTAGGCCATTCAAAACCTTTCTTCCCCGTGCTCCATTTATCCCGCTACAACAATTCACTCCATGGCCGATTTTAAGACTTCGCCATCCATACGTGACTGTCTCGACTTCAGTTATATAACCCACATGTTGTGCAAATTAATTCCTTCCAGTTTGAAGACCAGCTACATAGCTTCCCTTCTACAAATGATCTCCACACCCATCACCTACATCTGGACGGCTGACCGATCATTGACCCCATCTTCCACAATACTCCAGTAAGTGAAATTGCTGAACTCTCCCACAAACAATTGGAACCGCATCTTCCTTCTGTCCAATTCAATACTGCATATTCCACTCCCCCACACAGAACACGCACCATTTCCCTTCCTTCCATTTTCGTTTAATGTTTGCGTCGAACCCTTACACCACACGCACGCTGTCAGTATTTCTTCCCCATCTTCTTCGATCAACCAGCGCTCCACTGAATTCGTTCGCACACAAACCACGCACCTAGCTGCTAAGTACCAAACTCTTTAATCACCGTTCACCCCTAAAAACATACACCCAAGTGCAGTTCGATCACATGAGTAAAAATAAAATATCGATTTCATGAAATTAAACTCCATCCGTAGTTGGTTGGCAACCGTAGTTTACTGTGCTGAAGTCGAACTCCCTGGAAGCATCGAAACTCGAATTCATCACACTGGGAAGAGGCTCTCAAGAAAACATAGGGATCGAATCAGAAAATATCTAACAATTCACATGGTTTTGTGTCTTATTGTGAGTTTTTGATCGAATTTAGGAAGCGGTAGAAAAATGAATGAGGACGAAGCGTTTTGGGGCATTAGGGATTCACTGTGAGAAACGAACATACGTGTTATTTATAAGGGAAAATGTATTGGTACTCATGGTTTGTAACAGCTTGGTACGCACGAAAATGAAATGGTTTGGGGTGCACGGTGTTTGAAAACTTGGCAGTCATTGGCTTGAAACTTGTAATCTTGGCAGGCACGAGTTTATTTTATTATTATTATTTGTTTCTTGGCATTCTGTTCTGAAAAGCTTGTAGAGTACAGTTCTTGAAGGCTTGGAAACCACGGCTCTGAAAGGCTTGGCAATCATGGTTCGTAAAAACCTGGCACGTTGGTTATAGCTTAGTGATTACATATTGAGAGTAGTTGTAGGCATGTGTGTAATTTAATGTATATAGGTCTATATTTTAACTTCTTTATTTTTCCCTTCTTATATTGGTTCACATCAGAATTATTAATTTGAAATTGTACGTGAACCAATAAAATTCTTACAAGCACTACCAATCTAAGGATTGAACATTATAACTGTATGATTTGAGAAGATGGTGCATTATGGATGGTAGCATGTCCAAGCTAGCAAATAATAAATGACAGCATTAAAATTCTTCCAAAAGCTTTATTCCATTCAAAATGTGAATTCCTAACGATTAAATAAAATGTCTGTTGTGCCTTCTAAATGAAAGTTTATTTGTGACGGCCCGCCCCGGACCAGCCGACATTTCCTATGAAAGTGCGTTGTACAGATGTCCAACCAGCACGGGACAGACATCAAAGAAAGGAAAAGAAAGGAATTTGAACTAGCATGGAACCTGTAGTATATCTCACAGTGCATGGAACAAAATATAATAATAATATAATTTGACATAAAGCAGGTGAGACAGTGCATAAGCTGAAAACTAAACCATCATAGCAGCGGAAAATCCAAAATACAGCTTATGTTCCACATCATCATTATTACAACTTTTAAAAACTGTCTCCAAAGCAAAATAAGAAAGGTACACTACTAATTCCCAAAGTAGTGACCAACAGCGCCACAGGGAGAATATATATATCGTTTGTAGAAGCCTCCTCCTCGTCTTCGGTACAGCTACTCATGCATAATCACCTTACCTATCTCTAGTCTGCCCGTTTAAGAGCACCCAGAGTAATAAGAAGAGACATAAAACTCTGGGTCAGACAAAAGTCTGGTATGAGTGATAAGCAGCAAAACAGAACAATAACAGGTATACTAAACCATACCTGAACCTAGACCTGCAACCAAAGAATTAGCACAACAAGATGTACAATACTCTAAGGTGACACTAACATATGGTGTAAAGATATGGGGGTAGGGGTGTGCATGTCATAGTGATGTCAAACAATCAAGCATAGCAACCATCCTCACATCTCTCACTCAAAGCGTAAAGCATATGATATCCACTGCTTTGATCACCCAAATCCTTGCTATGATCACTCTGCCCCGTGGAGTCATGATGGCTCCACTACACTGATCTATAGCCACTAGTCCTTGCTATGTCCACTCTGCCCCATTGAAGTCATGACGACTTCACTGCACTGGCTCATAGCCATGCTACGATCACTTTGCCCCATGGAGTAGTAACTACCCCACTGCACTGATCCGTAGCCTAACATCCGTCTTGGTGGTGAATCAAAGTTAAGGACGTCGATAACCCCTTAGCACACGTCCCGCCACAAAGCCCAACTCATGAAGCTAACTCGTTGGTTCCCAACTGGATCCTGAGTTCTACTTCCTATTTGGACTACCTTTGCATCTCGGGTTTTGGTCTCCTCCGGATCGGTTCGATCCTTCTTCACTTCTTCAGTTCGGTTCGGTCGTGATTACCCCTCTCTAGCGGTTCGGTTCGTGGTCCTCGAAGTAGCTCGTGGTGCTCCAGTCCGGCTCGTGGGGACTAGCTTGAGCACTCCGGTTCGTCGTCAACGTCAGGTTCGGGTCATGCTCTTCAGTTTGTGGTTGATCCTTCGGGTCGGGTCGTGAACAAGGTTCATGGTTCGGGTGTGCTCCGGTTCGTGATTCGTGTGTGCGAGCGGTTCGGATAAGAGGACTTCCGAGGCGAACGGATCGGAGATATCTGGATCGTGAGCTCCTGGTCGGATCGGTTCATGGCACATACGCTGGGTCGGGTCGTGACGCATACTTCATGAGTGGGGAGGGGCGATCCGATCCGGTCCACATTCCTACACTATTTCCTGCGACTTTTCCAGCAAGTGTTTATGCCACACGACGGCGTTTTAGGCCAATCTATCTGTTCTGAGTAATCATAAATCATAACATAAAGTCATAGCAACACGTACAATCATCCACAAACAGCAAAACAACAATTTAACATGTTTATACGGATCAAACATACCCAAAAACCCATGTTTTTTCCTTAATCCCCCTAAATCCTGTTTAAGCATACAATTAGCAAAACTTATCCAAATTAGCCCAAATTTCTATGAGATCCCTAAAATAGTATTTTAGAATTTTATAAATTTTTCCAGATTTTTCTGAGTTATAATTTCGCTAATTAACACTAATCACCCTAATTAGCCATAATTAGTGAGAAACAAAGCAAATCACTCACCTTAGCCACAAATAAAACTTAGATCTGAAACTATCTATGATTTGGGACGAATCTATATGCAACATAGCAGCTCTGAATCTGCTTTGGAGTTGATTTGCCTTGATTTGATGTAGATTAGCTTAATCCTTGATTAGAGAGTGATTTGGGATGATTTTAGAAGGTGGAGGCCATGGCTAGGGTAAGAGAAATGTTTTAGGCGGCTAAGAAAATAAAAATAGATCGTTTCCTAACTGAGTTCATCCTCCCCATAACCCTAATCCCGAAATGGGTTATGGGCCTAGCTGCTAATCACCCTAATTAGGCCCGGTTGAGCTGTTTTTTACCTTTTAAACCTTGTTTCAGCCATATCTCCCAAACTTTGAGTCCGTTTGGCTAATATGACCACCCTAAAGAATTACAAACCATCATCTGAATCCAGTGGAAGCAACTTTAGGTCAAAACTCTTTACTAATCAAAAGTTATGGCTAGAACAAGATCAGCTAGGGGCAAAATGGTCATTTAAAAATCGGCAAAAATCATGAACATGGGAAATGATCCGAAAGGTCATTTCCCAAAACCACACGACTATATGACTTCGTATGAGAAAGAAATAAATATTCTATGATCCTTCGACGCATAGAATACAGGTCGTTACATTCCCTTCCCCCCCCCCCCCCCTCAAGAAATTTCGCCCCCAAAATTTCTCAACTAAGAAACAACCAATGGGTCCCGCATACCTACCAGCCATATCTCACAATCAAACATACAAAACAAACAAAAAATTCTATCCTAGCGTGCGGAAAGACTAAATCGAAATGAAAACCTGACCAGGCAAAGAGTTCTGGATATGTCTTCCTAATGCTCTCCTCTGTCTCCCAAGTACAGTCATTCTCATCCTCGCCCCACTGAACCTTGACTAGATTCACTGCTTTCCTTCGAAGTTTTTTCGTATCGTGCTTGATAATACGAATCGGCTTGTGGTTCTAATTGCCTTGGGTTCTACTTCGACATCATCCAACTGATCCGGTGAAATAGTCATATCGGGGTCGTGCACGAATTTCTTTAACTGGGAAACATGAAATATGTTATGAACTCCCGCCATCTGGTCTGGCGACTCAACTTTATATGTCAAATTCCCAACTTGTTCGAGAACTGGGAATGGACCAACAAATCTTGGTGTTAATTTGCCTTTCCTACCAAATCGTATTACGCTTTTAACGGAGAAATCTTGACAAACACCAAGTCGCTAATGGAGAACTTTAAATCTCTTCTCCTCTTATCAGCATAACTCTTCTGCCTATCTTGGGCAGCCTTCACTCATTGTCGGATAATCTTGATCTTATCTGAGGTTTCTCTCATCACATATGGCCCAAGCACAAATTTATCACTGCTTTCTAACCAACATGATGGTGAGTTGCATGGTCTTCTGTACAAAGCTTCAAATGGAGCCATACCAATACTAGACTGATAACCATTATTATATGTGAATTCAACCAGATGCAAATGGTTATCCCATGATCCTCCAAAATCCAATATACAAGCTCTCAAGAGATCTTCTAATACACGATTCACCCTCTCTGTCTGACCGTCGGTTTGAGGATTATATGCGGTACTGAGATGTAGTTTTGATCCTAAAGCCTCTTGTAAGCTCTTCCAAAATCCACTAGTGAACAACGAATCTCGGTCGCTCACAATGCCTTTGGGTATTCCATGAAATCTCACTACCCATTTCATATACAGTTCTGCTGACTTAGCTGCTGTTCTATTCGACTTGGCGGGTATAAACCTTGCACTCTTGGTCAATCGTTCCGCAATCACCCAAATGCTATCATAGCCCGATCTAGTCCTTGGTAGCCCATCAATGAAATCCATTGAGACTTGTTCCCATTTCCATTCTGGAATTTCTAATGGTTGCAACAAACCACTAGGTTTCTTTTGCTCAGTATTAACTAATGGGCAATTCAGGCACTTAGATATAAATTCCCAATGTCTCTTTTCATCCCTTCCCAGTAGTAGGTCTGCTTCATTGCTCGATACATTTTACTACCACCAGGGTGCATAGTCAGTTTTGAGTGATGAAATTCTCTAAGTACTTCATCTCTCAATCCATTTACATTAGGCACAACTAGTCTCCCATTCTTTCTGAGCCATCCATCCTGATCAAGCCTATACTTGTTCATCTCGTCGTCGATACCCATCTCTAACTTGGAGATGATTTCTAATAGGTTAGGATCGTCCTTCTGAATAGAACCAATTCGCTCAATCAAAGTGGGTCCGATCGTCAAACTTGCTAACATTTCTGCATCCAATTCGCACTTTGGTCTGAAATCGTACCCTGCGATATACTCCAGTTGCTTCCACTCAAGAAACATAGCCCCTAAACTGGCATGTCTCCTACGCAGTGCATCAGCTACTGCATTTCCCTTTCTTGGTGTATACGCGATATCGAAATCATAGGAAGCCAAGAATTCTAACCATCTCTGCTGTCGGAGATTTAGATCCTTCTGGGAGAAAAGGTACTTTAACGATTTATGATTAGTAAACAACTCGAATCTTTCTCCCAAGAGAAAATGTCTCCACATATTCAATGCGAACACGAACGCTGCCAATTCCAAATCGTGGGTAGGATATCTTTTCTTATGCGGTTTCAGTTGTCAACTAGCATAAGCTACAACCCTACCTCCTTGCATCAATACAACTCCTAGTCCGGTACCACATGCATCTGTATATACTGTCATCTCTTCATTCCCCTCAGGATTAACTAACACTGGTGCACATGTCAGCTTTTCCTTTAGAATCTTGAATGCATTTTCGCACCTTTCGTCCCAGACGAAAGCTTGATTCTTCTTGGTCAACTGAGTTAACGGTGCCGCTTGGATAAACTTACGATAATATCCACCTAATCCCAAGAAACTTCTTACGTCTGTTACATTCTTGGGCGTAGACTAATCTTGTTCCATAGCCACCTTCGCAGGATCCACGGCAATACCATTCTCTGAAACAACACGGCCCAAGAAGCTCACTTCCCTCCTCCAGAAGTGACACTTAGAAAACTTCGCTTTCAATTGGTGTTTTCTTAACACCTCCATCACTACACTCAAACGTTCCCTGTGTTCTTCCTCTATCCTCGAATAAACCAAGATATCGTCTACGAACACAAGAACAAACTTATTCAATTGATCTCAGAATACTCTATTCATAAAGATCCACAAAATATGCTGGTGCATTGGTCAACCCGAATGGCATGACCAACCACTCATAGAATCCAGACGACGTCCGAAAGTCCGTTTTAGCTATACTCTCAGCTTCCACCCTAAGCTGATGAAAACCTGTCGCGAGGTCCAACTGGGAGAACACTCTCGCGCCACTCAACTAATCAAACAAGTCATCTATCCGCGGTAAGGGATACTTATTCTTCCTTGTCACCTTATTCAACTTGCAGTAGTCGACACACAATCGAAGGGAACCATCTGCCTTGGTAGCAAGCACAACTGGTGCTCCCCACTCAGAAACACTTCTTCTGATAAATCCCTTCTTCAAAAGATCACTCACTTGCACCCCCGAGCTCTCTCTGTTCCATTGGCGCCATATGACGAAGTGGCATCACTATAAGTCTGGCATCTTTCACTAAATCAATACGAAACTCAATCTCTCGGTGTGGTGGAAGTCCGGTCACTTCCTCAAAGACATCCGGATACTGGCCAGCCACGGGAACATCTGACAACTCATCATGCGGGATGTCGAGGGAATTTAGAAAACTAGCCATTACCCCATCACTGGGTAGACCACCAAACACTACCCTCCGCCCATCATCCGCTCTAACTGTCACCAAAAAGCCCTCATAATCTACCACCACCCTGTAGCTTTGGAGCCAATCGACTCCCAAAATAATGTCAAACCCAGTAAATCCCAAAACAAAGCAATCACAAACAAACATACATCCATGACTCGATAAGACCACATTTCGACAAATCATACTAAGGCTAGTCGAACCACCAATCGGGTTCGTCACTGCTAAAGGTCAATCGACTATCTCGGGTTCCAATCCCAACCTATCTACCAGGTCACTAGATATTAAGGAACGGGAAGCCCCGGTATCAAACAATACTCGAACAGGAACATCATATACAGAAAGCATACCTTGAATGATGACATTCTTTCCTTTCTCCGCCGCAGTCGGGGCATTCGACGAAGAAGGAACAACATTAAGAGCATATGCTTTCACAATCTTCTTCTCTTTAGGGGGTTGCGGACATTTATCTTTGTGATGTCCCACTTGGCAGCAGTTAAAACACTTCCTATCCGTTGGCTTTGCTCGACATTCTTTAGCATAATGTCCCTTCTTGCCACAGCTAAAGCACTCAACATCTTTCTTACTCTTCTTCTGACCATCCTTAGCTTGGTTCTGCTTCCTCTTATTCTGAGAATTATTCTTGCCTCCATCGCTTGCTTGCGGCTTTAGCCCCTCTACAGATGCAACAGCGACTTCAGTCTTGGGCTTAGGATTAAGGCTCTTTGACCTCAATGCTTTCCCAACAATCGATTTAAAAGTCTCATCAATATGATTTATAAGCCTTTATCCCATGTACTGATCTAAGCCTGTTATGAACTTCTCATTCTTCTTCTCGGGAGTGTCAATAAGGGATAATCCATACTTCGATAAATTATCGAACTCAGCAATATACTCCGAGACTACCCTACCATTCTGCTTAAGCTCCATAAATTTCCTAAGCAATTCTGATTTCTGAGCAGCTAGGATAATCTTATCACTGAATCGGGCCTTAAACGGATCCCAAGTAACTTGATCCTCAGGGGTAGCTTCCTTAATAGCATTCCACCAACTCATAGCCCGTCCTTGCAGTTGACGGGATGCTAGCTTTCTCTTCATCGCGTCTTCGATTCCCAGATCCTCGAAGATACGCTCACAACTATCGAGCCAATCCTGAAATTCTGTAGCCAATTCCTTTTCGTGGAACGGCTTCCCACAAAGGCTAGTGTAATCCATGCAAAGCTTGGCGAAATCGGCCCTAGGTGCCTACACCGCTGCACCACCACCATTTGCAGCATTAGGAGATGCCCTCTGAACATCTCTAAACATCTCCCTCATGAAGTCAGTGAACATCGTCCTCATATCAGGAGCATTCCCATTATTAGCTCCTCTACCAGTACCCCTCGTGTGTCGGCTCATCGTTCAATCTGTAAGGAGAAAACGATTAACCATCTCTTAAGTGGTGTCAGTGCAGTGCGACTCCATCCTTAGATATACTAATAGTATATATATACATATCTTTTGAAAACAAAAATACCACAAATACGCGCTCTTATATACATATACTATCTCTCTCTGGTGTCTTTCCCCAGGTTAATTACGCAACCTAGAGCTCTGATACCAAGTGCGACGGCCCACCCCGCACCAGCCGACATTTCCAATGAAAGTGCGCTGTACAGATGTCTAACCAGCATGGGACGGTCGTCAAAGTAAGGAAAAGAAAGGAATTTGAACTAGCAAGGAACTTGTAGTATATCTCACAGCACATGGAAAAAATATAATAGTAACATAACTTTGACATAAAGTAGGTGAGACAGTGCATAAGCTGAAAAGTAAACCATCATAGCAGCGGAAAATCCAAAATACAGCTTATGTTCCACATCATCATTATTACAACTTTTAAAAACTGTCTCCAAAGAAAAATAAGAAAGGTACACTACTAATGCCCAAAGTAGTGACCAGCGGCGACATAGGAAGAATATATATATCATGCATAGAAGCCTCCTGCTCGTCTCCGGTACAGCTACTCGTGCATAATCACCTGACCAGTCTCTAGTCTTCCCGTTTAAGAGCACCTAGAGTATAAGAAGGACATAAAACTCTGGGTCATACAAAAGTCTGGTATGAGCGATAAGCAGCAAAACAGAACAATAATAGGTATACTAAACCATACCTGAACCTGGACCAGCAAACAAAGAGTTAGCACAACAAGATGTACAATACTCTAAGGTGACACTAACATATGGTGTAAAGATATGAGGGTGGGGTTGTGCATGTCATAGTGATGTCAAACAATCAAGCATAGCAACCATCCTCACATCTCTCACTCAGTGCGTAAAGCATACGATATCCACCGCTTTGATCATCCAAATCCTTGTTATGATCACTCTGCCCCATGGAGTCATGATGGCTCCACTGCACTGATCCATAGCCACTAGTCCTTGCTATGTCCACTCTGTCCCATGAATTCATCACGACTTCACTACACTGGCTCATAGCCATGCTATGATCACTCTGCCCTATGGAGCAGTAATTACCCCACTGCACTGATCCGTAGCCTAGCATCCATCTTGGTGGTGAATCAAAGTTATGGTGGTCGATAACCCCTTAGCACACGTCCCGCAGCAAAGCCCAACTGATGAAGCTAACTCGTTGGTTCCCAACTGGATCCTGAGTTCTACTTCCTATTTGGTCTACCTTTGCATCTCGGGTTTTGGTCTCCTCCGGATCAGTTCGATCCTTCTTCACTTCCTCAGTTTGGTTTGGTCATGATTACCCCTCTCTATCTGTTTGGTTCGTCATCCTCGAAGTGGCTCGTGGTGCTCCGGTCCGGCTCATGGGGACTAGCTCGAACACTCCGGTTCATGGTCAACGTCAGGTTCGGGTCGTGGGTTGATCCTTCGGGTCGGGTCACAACCAAGCTTCATGGTTCGGGTGTGCTCCGGTTCGTAATTCGTGTGCGAGCGGTTCGGATCGGAGGACTTCAGAGGCGAACGGATCGGAGATAGCTGGATCGTGAGCTCCTGGTCGGATCGGTTCGTGGCACATACGCTGGGTCGGGTCGTGACGCATAATTCATGAGTAGGGAGGGGCGATCCGATCCGGTCCACATTCCTGCACTTTTTCCTACGACTTTTGCAGCAAGTGTTTACGCCACACGACGACGTTTTAGACCAATCTAACTATTCTGAGCAATCATAAATCATACCATAAAGTCATAGCAACACGTACAATCGTTCACAAACAGCAAAACAACAATTTAACATGTTTATATGGATCAAACATACCCAAAAACCCATGTTTTTACCTTAATCCCCCTTAATCATGTTTAAGCATACAATTAACAAAACTTATCCAAATTAGCCCAAATTTCAATTAGAGCCCTAAAATAATATTTTAGAATTTTACAAATTTTTCCATATTTTTATGAGTTATAATTTCGCTAATTAACACTAATCACCCCTAATTAGCCGTAATTTGTGAGAAACAAAGCAAATCACTCACCTTAGCTACAAATAAAAGTTAGATCTGAAACTATCTCTGATTTGGGTCGAATCTCTATGCAACACAGTAGCTCCAACTCTGATTTGGTGTTGATTTGCCTTTATTTGACGTAGATTAGCTTAATCCTTGGTTTGAGAGTGATTTGGGATGATTTTAGAAGGTGGAGGCCATGGCTAGGGTTAGAGAAATGTTTTAGGCGGCTAAGAAAATGAAAATAGATCGTTTCCTAACTGAGTTCAGCCTCCCCATAACCCTAATCCCGAAATGGGTTATGGGTCTACCTGCTAATCACCCTAATTAGGCCCGATTAAGCTGTTTTTCACCTTTAAACCTTTTTTCAGCCATATCTTCCAAACAGTTAGTCCGTTTTTCTAATGTAGCCACTTTACAGAACTGTAAACCATCATCTGATTCTAATGGAAGTGGTTTCAGGTCAAAACTCCTTACCAATCAAAAGTTATTGCCGGAACAAGATCAACTAGGTGTAAAACAGTCATTTAAACATCGACAAAAATCAGGAACATGGGAAATGACCCCAATAGTCGTTTCCCAAAACCACACGACTATACAACTTGGTATGAGAAAGAAATAAATATTCTACGATCCTTCGATGCGTAGAATGCGGGTCGTTACATTATTTATGTTCTTATAAAAATAAAGTTTAACGGTACGTCGTTGCGTAAAACTTCATTCACTCCGAGTCGCTACGGACAACGATAAAGGTATAATCGTGACAAGCATTGTGCCACGATTCCAAAAAATATAATAATATAGACAAGTATACTTATATTGCGATATCCCAAAATGCCGACATAGGGTGTAAAATACTTCAAATAATAAAAAAAATGCTTATTTTTCAAAATAAAATTTTTAGAAAAATTCTATAAATTAAATTATAACTATGTCTCAAAAATCTTTTCCAAATTCAAAAATAATATTTAATTATATTAAATAAACCGTTATAGCTTATACACGATTCCATGGCGACTTTCTGAAAATTTGATTTGGACATAAATTACCATCTATAAGATGAAATCTCGATTTTTCACTTCCATTAGAAAAATAAAATTTAACAGATCCAAACGTTTCTTGTTTCAAAGAAATCTGACTTATGTTTGATCCTGTATATTCAATTGAAGTTTAAATCGTAAATTACGAACTACCGCGACTATTTCGAGCCCGTTTTAAATTTAAATAAAATTAAATACGTACACCATTCGTTTAATAATTATATTCGTTATTATAATCCATTATATTGTTCCATTTCAATATTTAATACGATTTAAATATTCTGAATTTAATGTCCATAAATCTGGGTCGTTACAACGGCGCTTCAGGGGGACGCCTCCGATCAGAATCCGACGCTGCCATTTCCGAGCAAAGTTGAACCCTAGTTCTAGAGTGAGGTTCGAACTCGATACAGGAAGAGGAAACTTAATTAAGGTAAATTTAAAAACTTAATTAAATTAGTTAATTATTTAATTTAGTTTTAAAATGAAAATGGCATTGTTTTATTTATTTATTTTGATTTAAAAACATAAAAAACATAGATTTATAAAAATGAAAAACATAGATTTTTAAAAATGAAAAACATAGATTTTTATATATGAAAAACACTGAAATAAAAATATAGATTTTCATAAATAAATAGCAATGGTTTAAAATGTGTTATTTTTATATATAAAGCATTGAAATAAAAATATGGTTTTTATATATGGCTTTAAAATATAAAATGTGATATTTATCTATAGGATTGAAAAATAAAAATGTGATTTTAATTATATAAATAACTTTAAATAAAAATATGATTTTTCACTGTATGGAAAAATGTGATTTTTCGCTGTATAGAAAAATATGATTTTCCACTGTATAGGAAAATATGATTTTTTTTTCGTATGTATGAAATAACTTTTAGTTCTATAAAAATATGATTTTTAGATTATATAATAGGTATGAATAGATTATAAAAATAAGATTTTTAATATATGTAAAGAATATAATAATATGATTTTTATTATGAAGATAGCGAAATAAAAATGTGATTTTTATTTATAAAGATCGTTGTTTAAAAATATGATTTTTAATATACATACCACGTGAAACAAGATTGTGATGGAATCGATCGGAAGCGAACAGAAATTCAGAAATAACACTGGCGGAGTGGAAATCAAAGGTGAAAACTTCTCACTTTAATTTATTTTCTAGTTAAATATATATACTAGGATGCAAACAGTGCTTGGAAGCACCCGACCCGTTTGTTTGAAACAATGTTTGTTTGGTTGTTTAGTTTTTTGGTTGATTGGATTATTTGGTTTGGGAAATGAAATGATTAGTATTTGGTTTGTATATGGAGCGAGCCATTATTAGGCGAGGGATAAGGCTAGATCTTATTCCGGTTCTAGTGTTGCGTCGTTATGCTGCCGAAATATTCTAAAAATATTAGAACAATAAAAATATCATTTTTATTGTATAAATGAATTGTATAAAATATTCATGTGTTGAAATAAATTTTTTATAGTTAAAAATATAATTTTTAACATGTATATGAATAAAATAAATATTCATTTACAAATCAAACGCTTTTTTTATGTACACACATTTGACTGATATTGATTGGGACGATATATTTTACACATCGCCCAACTGCACAAATAATAATCAGTGTTTGTTGTTTGAAAACCCTACACAGGTATTGGGATGATATTGGACATACACTAATCCCAGTATTTGGATGTATGTCAATCGATGGGTTGACAGGCTATTGTAAGCATTAATTATTTATATTTAATGCATATGCAGTTGTGTAATGCACCTTGGATGATGGTTGACTGTGTTTGGTTATGGTTGTGTACACGTGTGTATGAAATCCATATAAATAAAATTATATGGTAATTGAATGTGTCTGATTCCAATTCGGAAAGAACGAATATTTTAAATTAATGAATATTTTGAAATGATGAGTAACAAATATTTTAAAATAACTAATATTTTAAAATAATATTCAATAATAGATCAAAATATGATTTTGATGTCTGATTTGAGATGGACAAGAAAATATTTAAATATATGAAGCCATGTTGATTAGATTAACGCCAGTTAGACGTGAATGATATTTATATCGATTTTATTCATTTTTATAATGAATATCGAAATGGAAGTGATTTCAAAATCTAATGTTTTGAAAATATTATCATTTAAATATTAATGATATGCAATATTCAATTTTGATTTAAAAGTGAATATGAAGCTGAAATCGTTTTGAAAACAAATTTAAAATGATTTATAAAATACGTTTTAAATAGAAATCGATAAAATATATCTAATCTATATATTATATATATTTAGTGGCCTGAATAGAACGCGCCGCGCCGCGGCAGTTCGCGAATTTCGACCATTGACTACGAATGCACATTACGAGAGATCTGACAGTCGGATTCTCCTAAAACCGGAACCATTGGATTCATATCGAAAAGAGCTTTCCAACGAATATAAGAAATTTGAAATATAACGGTTGGATTTGGAATTATGTCCAAATCAAATTCGGAAAAGGTCATTGTAACTTGTAAGTGCAGTTCGATGACCGTTTATGGAAATCGACTGTACGAGCCTTGATAAAATTACTAAAAATATTAATAATTTGTGTAAAATCATAATAAATGATTTGGAAAGAATTAGGATGAAAAATTCCACGTTTGTAAAGATAAAAATATATTTTTATCAAAATGAACTAGTTATGAACTAGAATTATAATCCAATATTTTTAAATAAATAAAATGGATTTGAAATGGTTTTAAAAATAACCAGAATTTCCAATATATGGATAGGAATGGATTTGAATCGAAATTATCTTCGAATATTTCGATATTGGACTCTGTGATTGTATGTATATTGTGGAGTAATTTGGAAGATATATATTGTTATTCCCAATACGATATTTGTTGATTTCAGAATTTTATATTGAATATAAGCCGATATAATTTCTATTCAGAGCCTTGTATTTAATATTGAACTGGATTTTGGGTTTGTCGTGAAAGGTGTCTTAAATAACACTGTTCTTAAACCCCGTGTGAAAAGAATAAATCTTTTAATTAATATTATTAGAGTTTCCAGTTAATTAACATTTGATTGGGATGAAATGGGATGTGAATTGGGTTTATTGTGAACTGTGTTTTTAACGACATTCGTTCTTTAACCCGATTTACAGTGAAATGTGATTTGGAATTTATAAATCTTTTTAATAAGATTTAATGAAAATTTTCCAAAGTAAAGTTTTCCAATTTAATATATTAAATTGGATTTGAATGGAATTCGATTTGATAATAGTCGAAATGAGTTTCTATGGAGGAAGACTGTTAATATATATGGAATTTAAAACGCTTTGTCGTTATTCCATTTATATTATTATTCGGATACAGAAATTGATATCGATTATATATATTGATCTGTTTTCCGTGAAGATTCCATGATTAATGGAATGTGATTTTGGGTTTATCGTGAACTGTGTTTTAAATGACATTAGTTCTTTAACCCAATTAAGGACATGATTACATGTCTAACATTGTATTTTGAACTGTGTGGTTGATCTTTGCTAAATATATATCTGTTTGGTGGCGGAGAATTTGTTCTCTTGCTTAACACCCTTATCTAAGACGTACGAGCTTAGAGGTTATATATAGGCAGAAATCTGTAGTACGGTGTAGATTGTCGATGAGACATGCTTGTGTTTCCAAAGTTAAATAATCATTAATATTGATTTTTGGGAAGACTAAAACTGAATTAGAGTTTCAATGAATCTTTGATTAGATTGGAATGTGAATGAGATAATTAAATTTATCGAATTCATGAAATGATTGAGAATGGAGTATTACCGGTTTTGCTCCAGGTGATAGTTAAATCTTTAATTAGATTTGAACTTGAAATGGTAAATAATTTTACCGATAATACCATGGTGTTAAATATGGGGTATTATCAGTTTTTCTCCATGGGATGAATAGGTTAGGATTGGGAAATATAATAAATGATTAGTTCGGTAAGGTTCGCTAATCCCGACTAGTTTGGATAAACCTTAATTTAGTTTGAATTGATATCCAATGGAAGATTAAAGAATAAATTTAAAGAATATATCTTTGATAAAATTAATGGGAACCTTTCCCAAAGGATATGAATATTTCAATAAAACAATATTCAGAATTGGAATGAGGCGTATGTTGTGTTTTAAAGCACTTTTTTATTATACACGCGAGTTATTCGGAAAGGCCAGGATTATACCCATTCTGAATAACTGACTCGACGATAAGTCGACAATAAAGATGGTGGTTGAAGACTAGAGGTTTTAACATCATTTGGATGATTACTGATGTCTTGATTGGGCTGTACACCTAAGACAAGGTAATAAGTGGTGATCGTCCAGACGTACTTGGAGATCGATCGGATATGCGAGGACCTTTCTCCTGTATTGGAATCTGGGACGAGGAATAAGGTGCCTCCGGTTTTGTTCAGACCTAGGACGAACTTGTAAATGGATGTGTGTCTGACATTGGATTTTATTCTGTGTGGATTGATCTCTATTAAATATATATCTGTCTGGCGGCAGAGAATTTATTCTCTTGCTTAACGCCCTTCTCTGAGACGTACGAGCTCAAAGGTTATATATCAGTAGACATCACTCGCATGGCATGAATTGCCTGTGTGGCATGCTGAGATGCAAATGATTAAGGCTACTGCTGAAAAGCAGAGTCTTGTGGTTGATGATCAAAGCACGACTTTAATATAGCATAGCTTTGTCTAGCGTTAATTCGTGAGCCTCACACCCCAGTATGAACCAGAAACGGGAGAGGACGGAAGGGAAGGCAGTGCGTTTCTTTCTAGCTAGGAGTGGTGTCATGGTATGGAGCCCAGACATTTTTACTTATGTGGATGATGGAAAGCGAGGCGCCTCGGATATATCGGTTACTATGGAGTCGATGGATATTGAGTCATCTGGCTCAATTATGCCCTATAGGGCGGGGAAACGCATGTTCAGGAATTATGAATCCACCATGCACTTAGTGTGGACCGGCCCTGCATGTTACCTAGGGTTGCCTAGAGTGTGTAGTCCTAAGACATTGGATAGAGTGTCTCGAAGCGGTAGGGACGATCCCTTGCCTTGGTTCATGATGGAAATCTAATTCCCAATACGTGACATTTCAGTTTTGATTGTAGAGCCTAGTATTGGTGACATGATAGATGGTACCCATGCCGCCTATGATTGATACATTTATATTTGAAATTGTTTTATACACTATGCACTTATAATAGTATCAAATGATTTGTTATAAACGTACCAAGCATGTTTGGCTATTATAAGGAAAACCATATCCTCCAGCTTGCGTTGCACTGTGTGATGGGACCTGGGTCTTATAATAGCTTCATTTTTTCAAAAAGCATTGCGCTGTTTATTCTGTGCGCTAGTATTCTTGGGAGGAAACCCGTTTCGTGTTATACTGCGTGGTCCCTTGATTTACTCTCTTTTAAAGTAAGGTTTTAAATAACTGTTTTAGTTCTCACACCGGTCACATGACTGACCTGGAGTTTATTGTTTTAACCTAAACTCTTGGTACCCCTATTTTCCACAAGGGCAACTAATAGTTTTGGTTTTGCAGATATTATATTCACAGGATTCTGGTTTACAGCTGAAGCTATATTCGAACCGATCTGTATCTGTGTATTTCTTTCAGTTTTGTTTTGTATTGTTTTCCGCTGCTATGTAATGTATTTCAATCTCTGGTATTTTACAATGTATAAATTATTCATCCTCTGTTACATTCTTGTACTCTGTGCAATTGTTGTAATAAGCAATGAAATGTTCTTCTATTTGTGTTCCGATTAGTCTTGTTCCGATTAGTCTTGTTCCGATTACGGGAGACCGGGAAAGTTCGGGTCGTTTCATTTTGGTATCAGAGCTTTAGTTTACAGAGCTCGAGAACAAGACATATTAGAACCGAACGAAAGAATTCATCAGAGATTGGATTAATAATATCCAATGAGGATGACTCATTAGAGATAGGATCAGTAGTATCCTAGAATGAGTGTGAAGAGTAGTGTTTTTGAAATAAAAATGAAAACAATTTTTTGTTTTGAAAATCTATTTTATATTATATGTATTTAAATATTTATTTTAAATTAGTTTGGACAATCGAGTGTATAAAGATTGTGCATATACGTCTTGGATACGTATATTCAAAGTTTCAGTATACTAGATATATATAGAGTCACACTCTAGTTGCTTGGGGATAATTCTGGTGATGTCTAGACAGCATCAGTATTTGTGTTCGAGTTTCGAGAGTGGGATGTCTATATATTTCCAATTTAATGGTGTGAGAACCAAAACTAGATAGGGTCTATTGTTGTGACTCGGCATCAAAAATGGATTTTTATATATAAAAAAAATTATGAATTAGAAAAGATAATCAACTAATTGATTGTTGATTGTGTTGTTTGATTATTGATTTGATTAATCTAAATTTTGAACCATTAAGCCAGATTGAATCAAATATTGAATTGACTTGAAAATTGATTGCAATTGCATGCCTATACATGTATATACATTGAACAGGTTATAGCAGGGAAGCTAAGCAGAGGAATAAAATTGTATGCCCGACAAAAAGGTACATGTTTACTAATTTATTGGGTTTGGATGATTTTATGAGCCGATCGGCTAGCCGCTTGGCTTTTTCTTTTTCTTTTTGGATGGTAAGGGCCCTACATGGCTAGTTGCGGTTTTAAATATCTCCCTTTACAAAGGAGGTTATGGCGAATTTTTTCAAAAATTTAGGGTGTTAGCCAAATTTTTGAAGAATTTGAAAATTCTTAGAAACTGAAAAGTTGAAGAATGAAAGCCAAACTGAAAGTTGAGTTGGTTAGTTAAACAACTTTCAGCTCCGTTCCTTTTCGAGGATGAAAAGATTTTAAGTGGGGGAGATTGTAACAACCCGGAAAATCAGAACCAATTTAAAATTTTTAATTTGGCTATTTTAATGAATTTTGAATACTTAAAATGATTTATTTTAAATAATAGTGACTAGAAATTTATTTTGAATAGAATTAGAATGTATAAATTTATTTAAATCGAATTTAGAATATAAATATTTAATTTAATTATAAAAGGAATTGGAAATGGCGCGGTAGTTAGAAAATTCGATTTCAAATTTCAAATGAATATACAGGATTCAAAATAAACCAGATCTTAGTAAAATCAGAAATATTAGAAGCTGTTTGAAAATATCTTTCCAACGAATGTGAAAAATCCAAATTTTATAATGGGAATAAAAAGTTATGTCCAGTTGAAAATTCAGAATAGTCGCTATGGGATTTCATATAATATTAAGCCCTTAAAAATTGCGATTTTGCAAACGACCTCATTTTCGACGAGACCACTTTTGTTGGATCTGGAATGTCAAATTATTGCTAGATTCCAATTTTCATAATTTTTGGAATTAATACACAAGCGTGGTAAATTTAATCGTGTTTGGTCAATTCAGTTTGAATTTAATCGACTAGAAAATGACCGTTTTTCAAATGGTCTCGAATTTCGACGAAATTAGTTTTTTAGGACCGTATCATCAAAACATAACTAGATTTATTTTTTTGGAATTTTCGGAGTCCGTATGTGACCCCGATAAATTAAAATGTACGTTTAAATTAAATATAAATTAATTTATATTTTAGTTTTGACGAAAACTGGTCGTATCGGTCGAATTGGCTTACGGGACGTATCCCATTGTGTCCGAAATAGGGGTATTTAGCTAGAGGCGACAGTTGTTGGGTTTGATTTGGAGTTCGTGATGGTTTTGACTTTTAAAACGAATTAAATAATAAATAAAATATAGTATATATACTACACATATGGTCAAACCCTACTTCATTAACTCCAGGGTCAACGGTTTCAAACTCGCGCCTCCCTCGGCAGATAGTTTCAAAATTAAATCCCCCAATTGAGCTCGATTCCTTCAATGAATTTAGAAACCAATAAAACAAAAATTCAAGTGCTTCATCCCCTCTTCAATTTCATACCTATTTGATCGAGGATCGCTGTGTACTTAGGCAGAAATCGCACCCCAAAGCCCACATGTTTCGAGCGATTTTCAGGGCCAACGACGAACTCGAGTTCGCCAGAACTCTTGGAGGTGGTGGAGGGTTCGACGGGGCTTCAGGGGGACGCCTCCAATCAGACTCCGACGCCGCCATTTCCGAGCAAAGTTGAACCCTAGTTCTAGAGTGAGGTTCAAACTCGATACAGGAAGAGGAAGCTTAACTAAGGTAAATTTAAAAACTTAATTAAATTAGTTAATCATTTAATTTAGTTTTAAAATGAAAATGGCATTGTTTTATTTATTTATTTTGATTTAAAAACATGAAAAACTTAGATTTTTAAAAATGAAAAACATAAATTTTTAAAAATGAAAAACATAGATTTTTTATATATGAAAAACATTGAAATAAAAATATAGTTTTACATAAATAAATAGCATTGGTTTAAAATGTGTTATTTTTATATATAAAGCATTGAAATAAAAATATGGTTTTTATATATGGCTTTAAAATATAAAATGTGATATTTATTTATAGAATTGAAAAATTAAAATGTGATTTTAATTATATAAATAATTGTAAATAAAAATATGCTTTTTATATAAATACCTTTATTGGAAAAATGTGATTTTTCATTGTATAGAAAAATATGATTTTTCACTATATAGAAAAATGTGATTTTCGCTATATAGAGAAATATGATTTTCCTATATATAGGAAAATATGGTTTTTTTCGTATGTATGAAGTAACTTTTAATTCTATAAAAATATGATTTTTAGATTACATAAAAGATATGAATATATTGTAAAAATGTGATTTTTATTTATAAAGATTGTTGTTTAAAAATACGATTTTTCATATACATACCGTGTGAAACAGATTGCGATGGAACCAATTGGAAGTGAACAGAAATTCAGAAATAAAACTGGCGGAGTGGAAACCAAAGGTGAGAACATCTCACTTTAATTTATTTTCTATTTAAATATATATACTAGGATGCAGACGGTGCTTAGAAGCACCCGACACCTTTGTTTGAAACCATGTTTGTTTGGCTGTTTGGTTGATTAGATTATTTGGTTTGGGAAATGAAATGAATTGATTAGAATTTTGTTTGTATATGGCGCGAGCCATTATTAGGCGAGGGATAAGGCTAGACCTTATTCCGGTTATAGTATCGCGCCATTATGCTGCTGAAATATTCTAAAAATATTAGAACAATAAAAATATCATTTTTATTGTATAAATGAACTGTATAAAATATTCATGTGTTGAAATAAATATTTCATAGTTAAAATATAATTTTTAACGTGTATATGAATAAAATAAATATTCATTTACAAATCGGACGATTTGTTTATGTACATACATTAGACTGAAACTGATTGGGACGATATATTTTACACATCGCCCAACTGCACAAATAATAATCACTGTTTGTTGTTTGAAAACCCCACACGGGTATTGGGATGATATTGGACATACACTAATCCCAATATTTAGTTGTATGTCAATCGATGGGTTGACAGGCTGTTGTAAGTACGCTTATGCCGTTGTGTAATGCACCCTAGATGATGGTTGACTATGTTTGGTTATGGTTGTGTACACGTGTATATGAAATCCATATGAATAAAATTATATGGTCATTGAATGTGTCTGATTCCAATTAGGAAAGAACAAATATTTTGAAATGACGAGTAATGAATATTCTAAAATAACTAATATTTTAAAATAATATTCAGTAATGGATCAAAATATGATTTTGATGTCCGATTTGGGATGGACACGAAAATATTTAAATATATGAAGCCGTGTTGATTAGAATAAGGCCAATTAGACGTGAACGATATTTATATCGATTTTGTTCATTTTTATAATGAATATCGAAATGGAAGTGATTTCAAAATCTAATGTTTTGAAAATATTATCCTTTAGATATTAATGATATGGAATATTCAATTTTGATTAAAAATTCAATATGAAGTTGAAATCGTTTTGAAAACGAATTTAAAATGATTTATAAAATACGTTGAAAATGGATATCGGCGAAATATATATACTATATATATTATATATATTTAATGGCCTGAATAGAATGCGTCGCGCCACGGCAGTTCGCAAATTTCGACCACTGACTTCGAATGGGCATTACGGGAGATCTGACCGTCGGATTCTCCTAAAACCTGAAACCGTTGGGTTCGTATCGAAAAGAGCTTTCCAACGAATATAAGAAATTTGAAATCTAACGGTTGGATTTGGAATTATGTCCAAATCAATTTTGAAAAAGGTCATTGTAAGTGCAGTCCGATGACCGTTTATGGATATCGACTGTACGAGCCTTGATAAAATTATTAAAATTATTAATAATTTGTGTAAAATCATAATAAATGATTTGGAAAGAATTGGGATGAAAAATTCCACGTTTGTAAAGATAAAAATATATTTTTATCAAAATGAACTAGTTATGAACTAGAATTATAATCCAATATTTTTAAATAAACAAATTGGATTTGAAATGGTTTTAAAAATAACCAGAATTTTCAATATATGGATTGGAATGGATTTGAATCGAAATTATCTTCGGAATATTTCGATATTGGATTTCGTGATTATACGGATATTGTGGAGGAATTTGGAAGATATATATATATATCGTTATTCCTAATACAATATTTGTTGATTTCAGAATTTGATATTGAATATAAGACGATATAATTTCTATTCAGAGCCTTGTATTTAATATTGAATTGGATTTTGGGTTTGTCGTGAATGGTGTCTTAAATAACACTGTTCTTAAACCCCGTGTGAAAAGAATAAATCTTTTAATTAAGATTATTAGAGTTTCCAGTTAATTAACATTTAATTGGGATAAAATGGGATGTGAATTGGGTTTATTGTGAATTGTGTTTTTAACAACATTCATTCTTTAACCCTATTTACAGTGAAATGTGATTTGGAATTTATAAATTCTTTTATTAAGATTTAATGGAAATTTTCCAAAGTAAAGTTTTCCAATTTAATATAGTAAATTGGAATTGAATGGAATTCGATTTGATAATAATCGAAATCAGCTTCTGTGGAGGAAGACTGTTAATATATATGGAATTTAATAGGCTTTGTTGTTATTCCATTTATATTATTAGTCGGATACAGAAATTGATATCGATTATATATATTGATCTGTTTTCCGTGAAGATTCCATGATTAATGGAATGTGATTTTGGGTTTATCGTGAACTGTGTTTTAAATAATATTAGTTCTTTAACCTAGTTAAAGATTGGATTACATGTCTAACATTGTATTTCGAACTGTATGGTTGATCTCTGCTAAATATGTATCTTTTTGGTGGTGGAGAAATTATTCTCTTATTTAACACCCTTCTCTAAGACGTACGAGTTTAGAGGTTATATATCGGCAGAAATCAATAGTACGGTGTAGATTGTCGATGCGACATGTTTGTATTTCTGATGTTAAATAATCATTAATATTGATTTTTGGGAAGATTAAAACTGAATTAAAGTTTTAATGAATCTTTAATTAGATCGGAATGTGAATGAGATAATTAAATTTATCGAATTCATGAAATGATTGAGAATGGAGTATTGCCAGTTTTGCTCCAAGCGATAGTTAAATCTTTTGTTAGATTTGAATGTGAAATGGTAAATAATTTTACCGTTAACACCGTGGTGTTAGATATGAGGTATTACCAGTTTTGGTCCATGGGATGAATAGGTTGGGATTGGGAAATATAATAAACCGTTACTTCGGTAAGGTTCGCTAATCCCGACTAGTTTGGTTTAACCTTAATTTGATTTGAATTGATATCCAATGGAAGATTATAGAATAAATTTAAAGAATTTATCTTTGATAAAATTAATGGGAACCTTTCCCAAAGGATATGAGTATTTCAATAAAAGAATATTCAGAATTGGAATGAGGCGTACATTGTGTTTTATTGCACTTGTTTATCATATATGCGAGTTATTCGGAAAGGCCGGGTTTATCCCCATTCTGAATAACTGATTCGACGATACGTCGACGATGAAGACGGTGGTTGAAGACCGAAAGTCTTCACATCGTTTGGATGATTACTAATGTCTTGATTGGGCTGTACACCCAAGATAAGGTAGTAAGTGGTGATCGTCCAGACGTACTTGGAGATCGACCGGATATGCGAGGACCTCTCTCCTGTATTAGATATGGGACAAGGACTAAGGTATTTTCGTTCAGACCCAGAACGAACTTGTAAATGGATGTGTGTCTGACATTGGATTTTATTCTATGTGGATTGATCTCTATTAAATTTATATATATATATATATATATATATATATATATATATCTGTTTAGCGGCGGAGAATTTATTCTCTTACTTAATGCCCTTCTCTGAGACGTACGAGCTCAGAGGTTATATATCGATAGACATCACTCACATGGTGTGAATTGCCTGTGTGGCATGTTGAGATGCAAATGATCAAGGCTTCTGGTGAAAAGCAGAGTCTTGTGGTTGATGATCAAAGCACGGCTTTAATATAGCATAGCTTTGTGCAGCGTTAACTCGCAAGCCTCGCACTCCGGTATGAACCAGAAACGGGAGAGGACGGCAGGGAGGGCAGCGCATTTCTTTCTAGCTAGGAGTGGTGTCATGGTATGGAGCCCAGACATTTTTACTTATGCGGATGATGGAAAGCGAGGCACCTGGATATATCAGTTACTACAGAGCTAATGGATATTGAGTCATCTGGCTCAATTACGCCGCATAGGGCGGGAAACGCATGTTCAGGAAATATGAATCCACCATGCACTTAGTGTGGACTGGCTTTGCATGTTACCCAGGGTTGCCTAGAGTGTGTAGTCCTGAGACATTGGCTAGAGTGTCTTGAAGCGGTAGGGACAATCCCTTGCCTTGGTTCATGATGTAAATCCAATTTCCAATACATGACATTTCGGTTTTGATTGTAGAGCATAGTATTGGTGACATAATAGATGGTACCCGTGCCGCTTATGATTGATACATTTATATTTGAAATTGTTTTACACACTATGCACTTATAATAGTATCAAATGATTTGTTTTAAATGTACCAAGCATGTTTGGCTATTATAAGGGAAAACCCTATCCTCTGGCTTGCTTGCATTATGTGATGGGACCTGGATCTTATAATAGCTTCACTTTTTCAAAAAAGCATTGCGTTGTTTATTCTATGCACTAGTATTCTTGGGGGGAAACCCGTTCCGTGTTATACGGCGTGGTCCCTTGATTTACTTTCTTTTAAATTAAATTTTTAAATAACTGTTTTAGTTCTCATTGTCAAATGACTGACTCGGAGTTTATTGTTTTAACCTAAACTCTAGGTGCCCCTATTTTCCACACGGGCAGCTAGTAGTTTTGGTTTTGCAGATATTATTTTCATAGGATCCTGGTTTACAGCTGGAGCTGTAACGGCGCTATTTTCGATGCCTCGAAAGTCATGTCATTATTGAAAGAATTTAGAAGATGAGATAGAAAAGATAGAACTAATAGAATAGAAGAATAAGAAAAACATTAGAATCTTACAGCGGAATTTCACAAAATACTTGATATATTACATAACAGGGTCTGATACATCACAGTACATCATCATAATACATTACCATAGTACAACGGCATAATTATACATCATGATTAGGATAATACAGATATTCAAACTAGATAGATAGATATGGATATACTACTAGACTGGTCTTTAACTTGAACTTCATAGGTTTCCACTTGCCTACCTGAATTACTTGTCAACTCATAATAAATATTATGAGTACCCAAGAGTTCAGGAAACACAGAAAATAAACTTTGGGTCGGCCAGGGGACTGGTGTGAGTAAACATAGTTAAATAGATTAGAAAACAGGGAATAAGGTTTTTCACATTGAACAGATTCTTTTAATTTTAGAAATCTTTAGACCAATCCATAACTAATATATGGATGATGACCTAATTATCTTATATCAAAACATTTGATATTACGATAGTTTTTATCAAATAAATAATCATCTAGTGAAACGCTTGCTTCTCACGTTCACGTATATAGTATAAAATCTAAAATCACAGAGCGCTTATTGGAGATTGGATTCCAACAGACAAGGTAGTGGAGCACCTGCCGATCAGTGTACTCTAGAAAGGATACACTGGGGTTCAACAAGAATGTCTTGCAACCCGGCCTCACATGACCGTCCACTCATTTAGCTTGAGTGTAACGAATATATTACCACCTCCACGGTTGGGATTAGCAACCGCTACTGAATGCTGCAGTAGTGAAAAAGAGATGAGAAAACAAAAGGAATTACTCTAGATGGTGATAATACACCCTGCTTGGGTATGACCCAACTAGCCATGCTGCCTAGCCCGGTTTTTTGTCATTTCCTAGTTGTGAGGTTTGAAGTCATGTTTATCCTTCTGACATATTATTTCTTCAATTACTTTGAATGCCACATCGTCATATCCATCAGAAACACTCATTCGATTACCCAAATATATTGCGGGTAATAAAGCTAAGAGAAATGAATTTCTCCACCACCAACGTAATATACTTACGAAAAGTCGTTGTGTAAAATCTAATTGATATACGTTGTCAGACATCCGTCCATTCTGGTTTGTCCTGGGATTGAACAGACCGAAGGTACTATTTAAAAATAGTCCTTGCATATCTCCGTCTTCAATATTATGACATGCGTCTTATAATTCGAATTGAAGTGGAATATTTATTCCGGCCTCTTCGAAACGATTTACGTAATGTCTTTTACAGTTGATATTTAATTATTAGCCTACAAGATTATAATTCAGTTTATACATCCTTTAATTATGAGTTTCAGTCAAACAGGACAGTATGTGTTTGCTTTGTTCATATATGGATATTCTGATTCATGTTTATAAATAAAAAATTTAAGTGTGTGCGTCGCGCACAGTATTTTATTCAGTTTTTACCATCATTTAGAAATGAACAGATAAAGCGTGCGTGTCACACACGGTATTTTGTTTCGTTTTTCATCAATGTTTATACGATGTTTAATTCTTCCGTTATCCTTGTATATTATTTTCATACTCATAAGTTATAATAAATAAATTAAATTTATAATTTATTTTAATTATTTCTTTTATTATTTCTATTTTCCGACCTGTCGAACTTCTACAGTCGAACTTCTGTCTCTGATCTTCTTGCTACTGTCTTCCTTCCACTTGCCTACGACATTTTAAATAAAAATTCTCTTTTTATTTAATTATTTATTTTCTTCTTTATTTTTATTTATTTTCTATTTTAATTAAAACTTCATTCAGAATCTTCGTTAATTTCGTATTTGCCAAAGTACCAGGTCTTTGCCAAAGTACCAGGTCTGGCAAGTGCCAAAGTACCAGGTCTGGCAAGTGCCAGGTCTTGAAACGTCGTGTTGCACATGTGGATTCCCTTCAAAATGCCATGCTCCAGTTGAAATGCCAAAGTACCAGGTCTGGCACTACCACTCCTTAAAGTACCAACGTAAAAACTCCATGCCTGTGTCCAAAATCTCAGGCCTGCGCTCACGTTTTCTGGTTTGCCAAAAGTGCCACTTTGTACTTTGCCAATGCCAAGTGCCACATCTCCAGACATCGTGCCAACCTTCCTGATCACCTCCAGATCCTCATGCCCATTCTTTTCTTCTCCTATTTTTCTTCTGCACCATTTCAGCGTGCACTGTTGCACATGTACCAGCGATCCTCTAGCTGCCTCGTCCCTGACCTCGCCATAACCAACTCCACTTCACCTCAAGAAGCTGACCACGCCACCAGATCCGACCAACTCCCCCTCTATAGTAATTTCACCTTTCCATCTTCATCTTCATCAAAAACTCGATCCAAGAAAGTACTTACTTCCACCACCTCAGCCTACCAGAACAAGACCAATTTCGGTCATGAGAAGGTGACAATCCATGCTACAGTTTCCCCCAGGCGCGCAATCACCAAACGCCTCCTCGTCGGAGCAGTTTCGCCTCAAACCATGGTCACGAAAATGAACCCATAATTCATATTTTGGTCTCGTTCTCTAAATCTATAAAATAGAAAATTTATTTTGTATTTTTCCTATGATTACCAATCACTCCTACTCCTCATGTTATCACGTCGTCAGACTTAGTTCACTAGTTCACCGGAAATCGACCAAAAAGCCATTTCTGTTCAACCTATATTTTCTTACTACCTACTTGCTTAAAAATCATGAAAATTGTATTAAAAATCATCATAAATCCCTATGATTCTATCTATATAACTCAATCATGATTCTGAGATGGTCGAAATTTCCATGTTTTAAACTGGGTGCCTGGGAACTGGTTATATTCTAGTATATATATGTCTATACCATTTTAAACTATTTTTAACTTATACTATGAACATATATAAATGTTTTCATGTATAAATGATATGTTGAAACTTGTTTAATTTACTCTATGGTACACAAAAGGGATAAGCTGTGTTTCACTGAGGATGTTTATATGTTATGTATACTGGGTGTTTAACAGTTTCCTTGTCATCATAATGCCAGTGTTATAAATGACATACAAACATATATAAAATTAAAAAGCTAGTAATCATTCAATGTCAGTTAAAACAAGGCTTTAACTGAGGTTTAGAAAGTGAGTTTACTCTCATCTTATTCCTACTGTTTTCATTATTTCCAGCTATAACATACCAGAGTTATAAGTGATATGCTAAATACATATATCTATGTTAACTTATGAATCATTGAAAGAGAAAGTTTACTCACTTAAGTGCTTTCCCCTTTCCTCTGCTAGTTCTTCCAGTTATCCTCTGGACATAGTTTTTTCTTGAACTAAATGTTTTTGTGTGGAGAAATACATGATTTCAATTGCCATATATATAGCCAATTTTCTAATTTAAATAATCTATTTCCTTTCATTATATTATAGTATCATTTAGCCTAACTCCTTGGTTATAGCTTCTACGATTTTCTTACGCATGAAGGAAAACATTATTTATTTAGATATTTAGGCTTAGCCTCTTGTTATAGCTTCTATGACTCATTTTCCAGAAAACTTATGTATGAAGAAAAAGAGCTGTTTAACTTAGATATTGACCAATAATTTTGTCTTATGTTATACCTTCTAGAACGTAATCTTTTCAAACCATACTTCATTTAATGCTTGCCGAATGATCATATCTCCTCAGATTTTCTTTGCAATATAAAATGGTTAGATATTTTGCAAACAATCATTTTATATATACAAGTTGCATGGTGGCTTCTTAGGTGATGACTTGCGCCAATATTTAGCATACTATTACTTGTTAAATCTCATTAAGATCATTGACTTTTAATACTTGCTTTTGTTTTTGTCTCATGAGTTTACCCTTTGATATTTTACTGGGTTATTTCACCAAACAAGTCGTGTTCAATATTCGAGTTTATTTGTTTTCTTGTATGGACTTGTTGCAGATATTCCTCTTACAGTCCGTACTTGTTTTGGAACTCTTTTAAATGTTTTTCCTATGAAATATAATGCCTTCCCCATACAAATGTTATGATTCATATTAAAGATTTCTTTTGCAACTTTCTATTATGTTTTTAAGTTAAAGTATAACTCAATATATATGCATATTAGTGTGTACATTCAATTATATATTTTCACACATATATTTATACTTGTTCTAGTTTGTTAAGTAAACATATATTATGATTTAATTACCTCATTAAATCAATATTTATCATTAACAAAGACTAGCTAAAAACCGGGACATTATAGGAGCTATATTCGGAACGCTCTGTATCCGTGTATTTCTTTTAGTTGTATTTTGTATTATTTTCCATTGCTATGTAATGTATTTTAATCTCTGGTATTTTACAATGTATAAGTTATTCATCCTCTGTTATATTCTTTACTCTGATGAAATTGTTGTAATAAGCAATGAAATGTTCTTCTGTTTGTGTTCCGATTAGTCTTGTTCTCAAACAATCCGTTCTTTCTCTTCTCTTCGGAGACCGGGGAACTTCGGGTCGTTTCATGTTTATTTTTGAGATTTTGTGTTGTTAAACTTGTTGATTAACGAAATGTTACTTGATATTTCATGTATTGGTTACTTACATATTGAATTGAGTTGAGTACTGGTAGTTGAAGGCTATGAGGATAGGTTTTGATTGCATATATCGCATATAAATTGAGCAAGTATGCTCAGTAGGGCTTGTAAATGGTACGTCTACTGAAAATATAAATTTTTGGTTTTTGAATTTTGTTTTTCAACCGTGTGGGTCGATGTATTTATATATTTATTGTTCCTTCGATATCGTAGAAGTCCCTCCATACAGAGGAGACTCTTCCGAATTTTTCGAGAATTTAAAGTGTTAGAAAAATTTCCATATTTTTGAAATTTTTATTAACAATGATAAATTGTTTTTCGATTTTTAATAAATTGTATTTTTAAAATATGTGGGATTTGTAATATTTTCCCTACCTTAGTAATTTTGGGGATGAAATTCTTTTAAGGGGGAAGGAATGTAATGTCCCGTATTTTTGGTAATCAGATATTTAAATTATTTTAATATTTTAAGTATTTTGTTGGAATTTTAAATTGATTTATAATATAAATTTTTTTATATAACGGAGTTAGAACGTATAATTTATATTTAAATTATAAACGAGCTCGTAATATCGCGGTAGTTCGTAATATTATGTTTTGAACTTCAATTGAATATAGAGAATCCATTTTAAATCGGAATTCTTTGAAACAGGAATTGTTTGAATCTATTTGATTATATTTTTCTAATGAAATAGAAAAATAGAGATTTCATGTTAAAGATTGTTAGTTATGTCCAATTCAAATTTTCAAATAGCCGCTATGGAATCGGTTATAAATTATAACGATTAGTTATATAGATTTAATTCGATTTGAAAGGAATTTATTGATAACTTGAGATAACAATCGAATTAATCCACAAAGCTAATTCTTTGGATTCATTACGACGTTTAGGGTCAGGATAGGTAGGTAGTTCGTTATTTCTGGACACCGGGTATTTTGGTTTCCAAAATAGCGTTGTTTCACGTATAAAATAGCATTCCAGGAAATAGTTTCAGAATGCGACGAAACTTGTGTCATTGGATCCGTATTAGTTAGTTGTGGTAGGATTTTGATTTTTTTTTTTGTCGATCGGATTTGCCATTTGACCGTGAGGGTAGTAAATGCCTATATTTTAAATCATTTTATCAATTTAAATTGGAATTTAAGAATAACCGATATGCAAACAAACTACATTTTCAGCGAAACTAATTTTATTAACTCCGTAATGATTTATTATTGTAGTATTTCAAGTTTCAAGCTAATTGGATTTAATTTTTAATTGTAGACAATTTAAATGCGTGCTTATTCGCGTGTGAATTATAAAGAGAATTTTACAAACGATATCGAAATTCGACGAAACATTTTCCATCGTGTCTGGAATATTGTTGTATGCTAGGTTTAGGAATTTCATCTCGATTGGAGGTCATATGTGATTTGTTTGGAGTGTTACTCTATGGTGAAGTTTTGTATAATAATATTTTAATATTTTTGTTGCCTATAAATTGTGGAACCAAACCCTAGATTATGGTCAATCTTTTACCCAGTGGTCAACCCGTCTATTGCGCCTCCACCCTAAAAGATTTAATTGATCAACACCTTCCCATTTCTTCCTCGATTTTCTCCCAATCCATGCAATTTTCCAAGAAGAGTTCAATTGCAAACCTATTCTTCTCAGCGAGCTCTCTGATCTGGAAAATCATGATCGGTCTTCATTCACTTTCGTGGCCAGGAATGGCTCAGGAAAGGGCATCGGTTGTGGGTAGATTAATGATGAACGGCTAAGCTTCACAAGATGGCACCAAGGTCAAAGGGAGATGAGGAAACGGCACTGGTGCTAGAGGACTCCGGTCGAAGTTCATTGTAACACCCCGTATGTTAAATAACTGGTTATAATATAAATCAGGGCAGAATTAAATTTTAAGAGCTGAATCAGGGGGAACGGGCTATGCCATTGCGTTCGTCTCGGAAAAATACGCGAAATAGAGTCTGAGTTTTCGAAAATCGGAGTCCGTATGACCCAGTTAAGACCCGAAGAAGATTTTAGAAAATTCAAAACGGATTTAAATACGAAAATTTCACATTTCAGAAGAGGCGGGAAAATTCCCGCCAGGCAGAGGGAGTCGACCCTAGGGTCGACATGGGTGTCGACCCCCTCCCTAGGGGTCGACCCCCCCTGTCGGTCTGTGTGACCTGGGTGCCACCTGATGGGGTTTGGGCTATGTTTTAGGGCTTGTGACGAAATATGACGGCTCTATCCTAATCTAGGGTTAATCTAAGGGCCTAAACTACATCCTAAATATATAAATACACCCTAAGACTATCCTAATCCATACTAAAAATAGATACAACGTCGTTATGTCGTCAAAATGCAACTTGAAGGAGCCTCCATCAAATTAAAGAGGAAGATAGCTTCTCAAATCAACTTCTAATCAACTCTAGCAACTTAATCTTCTTCATAGGAGTGCTAATCAACAAGTTGTGAGTTTCTATAGCCTTAATGACCAATTGTTGAAATGATTATGATAGGATATAATGAGGTTATGGCTATGAATGTGGATCAATGCAAGTTATGTTATCATATGCTATGTATTCATGATGTTATGCAAGTTATGCAAGTTATATGCTATGTGTTATGCAAGTTATGCAAGTCATATGCTATGTGATCATGTTGTTATGCTAGTTATGCAAGTCATATGCTATGTGATCATGATGTTATGCAAGTTATGCAAGTCATATGCTAGGTGATCATGATGTTATGCAAGTTATGCAAGTCATATGCTAGGTGATCATGATGTTATGCAAGTTATGCAAGTTTTAGGCTATGTGTTCATGATGCTAGTTATGCAAATCGCTATGATAAACATTGATCCATTATGACACCATGTTATGCAAGTTTGGTGTATGATTGTATGCAAGTTCATATTTGATATGTTATGCAAGTTTGGTGTAAGATCATATGCAAGATCATATATGATATGTTATGCAAGTTTGGTGTATGATTATATGCAAGTTCATATATGATATGTTATGCAAGTTTGGTGTATGATTATATGCAAGTTCATATATGACATGTTATGCAAGTTTGGTGTTCGATTATATGCAAGTAACATGTGCAAGTTTACACCTTTGTATGAGATGCATACATATGCAAGTTAACCCCTTTATATGTCATACATACATATGCAAGTTTACCCCTTTGTATGACATATGTAGCTTATGCAAGATAACCTCTTTATGACATATGTGATTCATGCAAGTTTGGGTTGATTATTTATGCTAGTTGGGTTTGATGCTATATGCATGTTGACACCTTTAAACCCCATGTTGATGCTAATGTTATGCAAGTTGAACCCATTGTATGTGTGATGAATCTTCCCTTTTAAGTATGTCATGTTAGCGAATTACGTGGGGAACGATGGGGTTAATATTCATGTTAATGAAATGGTGTGAAGTTGGTATGATTATGCATACCATAAAGTGGATGGACATAATTGAGTCAATTATGTACATCGTTAAATTTGTAATTAATTAGGGATAATTAATACAAATTATGGGGGTGATTAATTAGGTGTAATTAATCGACTAAGACACGAGGTTGGACCCTTTTGTAGCATAAGACTGCCTGGAACCGACCGGCAAATCCAGCGGCTACAAATGATTGGCCCAATGTGAGAGGTCTTAGGCATAAACTAAATACGTGACAAGTGTAAAGACACGAGGTTAGACTCGGTTATGGCGTAAGGCTGCCCGGACCCGACCGGCAAATCCAGCTGCCATAAAAGATAGTCTAATGTGAGAGATCTTTACAAAGGTTACGGTCTTAATCAATTAAGAAACACTTAACCATATTGGCATGTAGAGGGACATGAGGGGTTAAGTGGGTGCCTTGGGTGGCATGTGGAAAAATCTAGTGGTTGCCTTGGGTGGCAATAGAAAATACGATTAGAATACTTAACCAAAGTGGAACATGTAATTAAACATGATTAAAGGGTTAAGTAAGTGCCTTGGGTGGCATGTGGGAAAAATCTAGTGGTTGCCTTGGGTGGCAATAGAAAATGCGATTAGATTACTTAACCAAGGTAGAACATGTAATTGAACATGATTAAAGGGTTAAGTAAGTGCCTTGGGTGGCATGTGGAAATCAAGTAAGTGCCTTGGGTGGCATGTGGGAATTTAGTGGGTGCCTTGAGTGACAATTGAAATATGATGAGATGACTTAAACAACTTCAACATGTAAGTGGACATGATTATTATAAAGGATTAAGTGGGATACACTAAAAGGGACAAGCTTAGGTGGGTAGCTTGTGGGGGCCCATTTCAACCAGTAACCCATATGTATCTTATTGGGCTCGACCCATGTCGAGGACGGAACATGCGTACTAGGCTTGACTATAAGAGGCCAAAACGGGTTAGTGGTGGCAACGCAAGTCCAACGGGTTTCATATGCGTGTGTAGACCCGGGCTGGTAGGTAAGACGTTGTTGCACCGTGTAGGTATAAGCCGTGCACCATTGGTTGTATCGGGTTGCCACTTTGGGGAGTGATACACCCCACTGTGGGGCCAGCACGGGTATCTACGTTAGGGAGCCGGTCGCTTGGGGAGTAGTGGGTACACCTAGTGGAGATAGGGGCAGACGACACCTATGTAGTCAGCTAGGGGTACACGAGACTACTATTCAAATTACTAAGTACACTTAGTGGGATCAATCTTTAAGTAGAAATTACCCTTGGGTGGGTAGACCTGGTGTGGTGCAGTGTAGGAATTACCCTTGGGTCGGTAGATCTGGTGTGGTGCAGTGTAGTATTTATCCTTGGGTGGATAGGCGCGTCTTTACCGTTATCTTAGTTCATCCTAAGTCTAGTTGGCTGCTTAGTGTAGTCATTTATCCCCAGTTGTACCGTACCAGGTTTATATCATACCCTAATTACTTTAATGATTGTATTGTTAAAGTTATAGGGCTCACTCAGACTTATGTCTGACCCCGTTGTTTTTATCTTTTTCCCCAACCCTCAGGTTCTCAGAGTGGGCCTAGCACTAGTGGGCTTTGGTCAGATTGCTTGATCTATCTTTTGGAGCTTGGACCGTGATGTAAAGCCCAGCTTATCTTTTCTATTATGGCTATTAGTTATTAGTGGGATTATGTACTTTTGTTTTGTCAAGACGGATATTATGTACTTGACTCTTGTTTATGGTTTTGTGATGTAACGAAACATGTTTTACTTTCCGCTGCAATGAAATGATGTTTTAAATTCTCAAGTATTACTTATATCTGTCTTGTTGTAATTTTTCTGTTCTATATTCACTTAAGATACTCCACCGAAGTTAAGGCATTCCCTTTGTGAGTGACCTTAACGGGTGTGGGGTGTTACACGTGGTATCAGAGCTGAAGGTTACCAGAACAGATAAAAATTTCAGAAAACTATTTTTCTAAAAATATTTTTGGGAAGAAGTATTTTCAAAAACATGTCTTTTAAGAGAAAAGTTTTTGAAAGAAAAGAACATAATCCCCAAGGGCCATATATCCTTCCTTCGATTCTCCGTTTTGAATCTCTTCCTCTTTCTCTTTTTGAATTTCCGCTCCGCGTATAGATGTCTTTTTAAGATAAATAAGGACTTCCGTAAGAAGGACGGAAGAACCACTTCAAGGGACTTGGACGTTTGTCGGGCTAAGAAGTTAGTCCAAGGAGGTGGAGGGCTTGTAGGCACCTTTAAGAGGGACGAGGGAGGAAGGTTCAAATAGCTGTTAGGTAAATAAAGGACGAAACCTCATCGTGGTAAGAAGGCCACGAAAGGAGAATGTGAAGGAGAAGGCTAGTTGTTTTGGAGAAAAAGGACACCTTATTAGGATTGTCCAAAGAGGTAAGGACAAAGTACAGGATCTTCTGGAGGGTAGATGCATTCCCTCACGGCTGGTATACCTGATGGGGGTAGGACGGTCTAGGTTGAGATTTGGTTCTCTCGATCATCCTGTTCGAACTTTATTCGACTCTGGCGCATCACATTCGTTTATCTCATCATCATTAGTTGAGTCACTGCACCTAGACACGTGTTTAGTAGATGATCCCTTGGTTGTTTAAAAGCCAATTGGGGGCTCCACTTATTTGTCCATGATATGTTTGGGTTTGAAGATTTCCATACTTAGCGTGGAGTTTAGATGTGATGCTTTTGTTTGGGCTTCACGGGCTATGGGTTGATTTTGGGCATGGACTGGTTATCCAGTAATGGTGCCGTTCTTGATTGCGAAAGGAGAGTTGTTAGGCTCATGACCCGCTTGGGGAACACTCTCGAGATCTCTTGTAATCCCATGGATTCTGTTATGCTAAGTTATCTTGAATCGCTTGACGCTTCGGTCGAGAGTTTGCGATCTGTTAGAGTGGTCGGGGAATACTCGGATGTGTTTGAGGAGGTGAAGGGCTTACCTCCGAAGCGGGAGATAGACTTCCGAATATATCTGGTAGACAATGCTAGGCCAGTATCTTTGCCAGTGCACCACATGGCTCCTCGTGAGGGGAGGGAACTCCATAAGCAAGTAGGGGAGTTGCTTGAGAAGGGGTTCATAAGACGAAGTATATCAGAGTGGGGTGCTCCAGTAGTTTTTGCCACGAAGGCGGATGGGTCCCTCAGACTTTGTGTAGACTATATAGAACTCAACAAGCTCACAAAGAAGAATAGGCACCCATTGCCGAGGATTGATGATCTCTTGGATCAGTTGGTTGGCGCCTCAGTGTTTTCGCAGTTGGACTTGGCCACGGGGTTTCATCAGTTGGGAATGGCTGAGGATAGTATAGAGAAGACTGCCTTTAGGACTCCGGATGGTTTCTAGGAGTGGCTTGTGATGCCATTTGGTTTGACGAACGCCCCCGCATACTTTGTTGATTTGATGAGTAGGGTGTTCAGGGAGTACCTAAATAACTTCGTAGTGGTCTTTTTGGATGACATCTTGGTCTTTTCTAAAAGCAAAATAAGTTTTCTTATGTGCTTAATAGGTTAAGCAAAGCAAGTTATTTGATCGATGGTGGTTTTGAAGCGAGACTGGCAAGGACATCTAGAGTTGGACAAGTGCATAATTATTTAGCCATTTTTACTAGTATCATCTCACGTAGGTCGTCTAAATTCGAAGGAGGTATCCCTTGGGTGTTCGTCTGATATTGGTTTAGGCCTTTGGGGCTTGCACTTGGGGGATGTCGAGTTCGACTAGGATGGTCCGCGTGAGAGATGGATAGTTGTGACGATTTTGCATGGGAGAATGTCCTGGTTTTCTCTAGAAGTGGAGTAAAGCATGCCCTACATTTTAGGGAAGTGTTGGAGACTCTTCGGGCGCATAGTCTTAAGACAACAAAGGTGGATGGAATTCTTAGCATCCTATGATTTCGAGATAGCGTATACCCCTGGCAAGGGTAACGTGGTGGCAGGGGCCTTAAGCATAAAAAGGTTGTCCTTGAGTCCGTTGTTCGTTGAACAACGAAACTTGGAATTTATCTCGATGTTTGACTTCAGACCTTCCGTTGACTTTGTACCCGGTTTGCTAGCATCCCTAGAGGTCAGACCTACTCTTTTGGGACGGATTGGCGAGGCACAGCGGGACGACCCAAAGTTGGTTGAGTTGGTAGAGAGGCTCATAAGGGGGGAGTCGTCCAGCCATTTGAGTAGGTACACCCTAGACGGTAGGGGGTGGTTGCGTAGAGACGGTAGACTTTGTGTACCGCAAGACGAGGGTTTGAGGAAGGCTATTCTTGATGATGTGCATCGTTCAAAGATGACCATTCATCCCGGTGGGGACAAGATGTACCAAGACATGAAGCGAGTTTTCTTTTGGGCCGGTATGAAGAAAGATGTGGCTGAGTATGTCGCTAGATGCTTGGTGTGCCAACAAGTGAAAGCGGAGCAAAAGAAACCGGGTGGGTTGCTTCACCCATCGGAAGTTCCGCAATGGAAGTCGAATAGCGTCCCGATGGATTTTATTGATGGGTTACCGAGATCGAGGAAGGGTAATACGGGAATTTGAGTTGTGGTAGACAGACTTACTAAGAGCGCACATTTCATACCCGTAAAGAGCAAGAGAACTGCTCCATGGCTAGCTTCAGTTTACCTTCAAGAGATAGTTCGGTTGCATGGTGTACCTTCTAGCATAGTGAGCGATCGAGATCCTATCTTCACTAGCGAGTTTTGGAAGAGTTTGCAAGAAGCAGTGGGGACTCAGTTGTGTCTGAGCACCGCATATCATCCTCAGACGGACGGCCAAACCGAGAGGGTGAATCGTGTTCTGGAAGACCTTTTGAGGCTATGTATCCTAGATTTTGGGGGTACATGGGAAGAGCATCTTCCATTGGTGGAGTTCGCGTATAATAACAGCTTTCAATCTAGTATTGGTATGGCTCCTTTCGAAGCTCTTTATGGAAGGCCTTGTCGATCACCTGCATGTTGGTGGGAATCTACGGATAAGATCTTGCTTGGGCCCGATATGGTTAGAGAGACTTCGGAAAAGATTGATTTGATTCGAAGAAGGATGAAAGCAGCGCAGGATAGGCAGAAATCTTACGCGGATAAGAGGAGAACGGATCTGGAGTTTGATGTTGGGGACATGGTCTTTGTCAAAGTATCCCCATTACGGAATGTTGTCCGCTTTGGGTCCGTTGGGAAGTTAGCACCAAGATTTGTAGGACCGTTTCCTATTAAGGAAAGGATTGGACGGATGGCATATAGAGTGGATCTACCCGAGAGACATAGTGGGGTACATGACGTATTCCATGTGTCACATCTGAAGAAGTGCCTACATGAGACCGCAGAGGTAGTAGAGCCGAGCTTGCTTAGAGAAGTGGAAGTGGAGCGTGATGCGACTATTCGACGAGCTCCTACCCGCATCCTTGGGTCAGAGATTAGGAAGTTGAGAAACAGAGAGGTTCGTCTAGTCAAAGTGCAATGGGGAGAGGATGAGAGCAATGCAACTTGGGAGACAGAAGCGAAGATGCGTTCACTGTACCCATTCCTTTTTGAGGGTATGTCTTTTAACTTCTCCTTTATCATTTGTCTAGTACTTATCTTATCTTTAGTATGTCCTCTCACTAGTACCTTTGACCTTTAGATAGGGTAAACCTATGGTTGAAACATGTGTTTGAGACATGTTATGATTGATGGATGCGTGTGGATGCAAGTGGTTGCTAGTGGTTGCTCGTAGATGCATATACACACACTTTAGACACTAGATCGGCTCAATCACTTCATATTGCATATTGCATAAAATTGTGTGTAGGTAGCTATATTAATGGATATATAATGGTTGTGTTATCATATGGATGATGCATTTTGGTGAATGATTGTGCACTCATGTAGAAATAGTATGTGTCGATAGGGTTCTTTCGCATACATATTGGATGCATGGCACTATCATGGTTTGCATTAAGGAGGTCAACTAAATCAGTAGACCGCCTGATTTTGCATTAGACAGGGAACATATACACACACTTTTTGCATATGTTCATACAGCATTAGAAACTTTAAGGACAATGGATGCCAGTGTTTGATGGCTTGAGTAGATGGTTGTTTGGTTGGTAGGATACGTTCTTCTTGACTTAGAGATTTCGGGGACGAAATCCTTTAAGTAGGGGAGAATGTAACACCCCATATGTTAAATAACTGGTTATAATATAAATCAGGGAAGAATTAAATTTTAAAAGCTGAATCAGGGGGAACGGGCTATACCATTGCGTTCGTCTCGGAAAAATACGCGAAAAAGAGTCCGAGTTTTCGAAAATCGGAGTCCATATGACCCAGTTAAGGCCCGAAGAAGTTTTTAGAAAATTCAAAACGGATTTAAATACGAAAATTTCACATTTCAGAAGAGGTAGGAAAATTCTCGCCAGGCAGAGGGAGTCGACCCTAGGGTCGACAAGGGTGTCGACCCCCTCCCTAGGGGTCGACCCATGGGTCGACCCCCCCTATCGGTCTGTGTGACCTGGGTGCCACCTGATGGGGTTTGGGCTATGTTTTAGGGCTTGTGACGAAATCTGACGGCTCTAACCTAATCTAGGGTTAATCTAAGGGCCTAAACTACATCCTAAATCTATAAATACACCCTAAGACTACCCTAATCCATACTAAAAATAGATACAACGTCGTTATGCCGTCAAAATGCAACTTGAAGGAGCCTCCATCAAATTAAAGAGGAAGATAGCTTCTCAAATCAACTTCTAATCAACTCTAGCAACTTAATCTTCTTCATAGGAGTGCTAATCAATAAGTTGTGAGTTTCTATAGCCTTAATGACCAATTGTTGAAATGATTATGATAGGATATAATGAGGTTATGGCTATGAATGTGGATCAATGCAAGTTATGTTATCATATGTTATGTATTCATGATGTTATGCAAGTTATGCAAGTTATATGCTATGTGTTATGCAAGTTATGCAAGTCATATGCTATGTGATCATGTTGTTATGCAAGTTATACAAGTCATATGCTATGTGATCATGATGTTATGCAAGTTATGCAAGTCATATGCTAGGTGATCATGATGTTATGCAAGTTATGCAAGTCATATGCTAGGTGATCATGATGTTATGCAAGTTATGCAAGTTTTAGGCTATGTGTTCATGATGCTAGTTATGCAAATCGTTATGATAAACATTGATCCATTATGACACCATGTTATGCAAGTTTGGTGTATGATTATATGCAAGTTCATATATGATATGTTATGCAAGTTTGGTGTATGATTATATGCAAGTTCATATATGATATGTTATGCAAGTTTGGTGTATGATTATATGCAAGTTCATATATGACATGTTATGCAAGTTTGGTGTTCGATTATATGCAAGTAACATGTGCAAGTTTACACCTTTGTATGAGATGCATACATATGCAAGTTAACCCCTTTGTATGTCATACATACATATGCAAGTTTACCCCTTTGTATGACATAAGTAGCTTATGCAAGATAACCTCTTTATGACATATGTGATTCATGCAAGTTTGGGTTGATTATTTATGCTAGTTGGGTTTGATGCTATATGCATGTTGACACCTTTAAAACCCATGTTGATGCTAATGTTATGCAAGTTGAACCCATTGTATGTGTGATGAATCTTCCCTTTTAAGTATGTCATGTTAGCGAATTACGTGGGGAACGATGGGGTTAATATTCATGTTAATGAAATGGTGTGAAGTTGGTATGATTATGCATACCATAAAGTGGATGGACATAATTGAGTCAATTATGTACATCGTTAAATTTGTAATTAATTAGGGATAATTAATACAAATTATAGGGGTGATTAATTAGGTGTAATTAATCGACTAAGACACGAGGTTGGACCCTTTTGTAGCATAAGACTACCCGGAACCGACCGGCAAATCCAGCGGCTACAAATGATTGGCCCAATGTGAGAGATCTTAGGCATAAACTAAATACGTGACAAGTGTAAAGACACGAGGTTAGACTCGGTTATGGCGTAAGGCTGCCCGGACCCGACCAGCAAATCCAGCTGCCATAAAAGATAGTCTAATGTGAGAGGTCTTTACAAAGGTTACGGTCTTAATCAATTAAGAAACACTTAACCATATTGGCATGTAGAGGGACATGAGGGGTTAAGTGGGTGCCTTGGGTGGCATGTGGAAAAATCTAGTGGTTGCCTTGGGTGGCAATAGAAAATATGATTAGAATACTTAACCAAAGTGGAACATGTAATTAAACATGATTAAAGGGTTAAGTAAGTGCCTTGGGTGGCATGTGGGAAAAATCTAGTGGTTGCCTTGGGTGGTAATAGAAAATACGATTAGAGTACTTAACCAAGGTTGAACATATAATTAAACATGATTAAAGGGTTAAGTAAGTGCCTTGGGTGGCATGTGGAAATCAAGTAAGTGCCTTGGGTGGCATGTGGGAATTTAGTGGGTGCCTTGAGTGGCAATTAAAATATGATGAGATGACTTAACCAACTTCAACATGTAAGTGGACATGATTATTAAAAAGGGTTAAGTGGGATACACTAAAAGGGACAAGCTTAGGTGGGTAGCTTGTGGGGGCCCATTTCAACCAGTAACCCATATGTATCTTATTGGGCTCGACCCATGTCGAGGATGGGACACGCGTACTAGGCTTGACTATAAGAGGCCAAAACGGGTTAGCGGTGGCAACGCAAGTCCAACGGGTTTCATATGTGTGTGTGGACCCGGGCTGGTAGGTAAGACGTTGTTGCACCGTGTAGGTATAAGCCGTGCACCATTGGTTGTATCGGGTTGCCACTTTGGGGAGTGATACACCCCACTGTGGGGCCAGCACGGGTATCTACGTTAGAGAGCCGATCGCTTGGGGAGTAGTGGGTACACCTATTGGAGATAGGAGTAGACGACACCTATGTAGTCAGCTAGGGGTACACGAGACTACTATTAAAATTACTATGTACACTTAGTGGGATCAATCTTTAAGTAGGAATTACCCTTGGGTGGGTAGACCTGGTGTGGTGCAGTGTAGGAATTACCCTTGGGTGGGTAGATCTGGTGTGGTGCAGTGTAGTATTTATCCTTGGGTGGATTGGCACGTCTTTACCGTAATCTTTGTTCATCCTAAGTCTAGTTGGCTGCTTAGTGTAGTCATTTATCCCCAGTTGTACCGTACCAGGTTTATATCATACCCTAATTACTTTAATGATTGTATTGTTAAAGTTATAGGGCTCACTCAGACTTATGTCTGACCCCGTTGTTTTTATCTTTTTCCCCAACCCTCAGGTTCTCAGAGTGGGCCTAGCACTAGTGGGCTTTGGTCAGATTGCTTGATCTATCTTTTGGAGCTTGGACCGTGATGTAAAGCCCAGCTTATCTTTTCTATTATGGCTATTAGTTATTAGTGGGATTATGTACTTTTGTTCTATCAAGACGGATATTATGTACTTGACTCTTGTTTATGGTTTTGTGATGTAACCAAACATGTTTTACTTTCCACTGCAATGAAATGATGTTTTAAATTCTCAAGTATTACTTATATCTGTCTTGTTGTAATTTTTTTGTTCTATATTCACTTAAGATACTCCACTGAAGTTAAGGCATTCCCTTTGTGAGTGACCTTAATGGATGTGGGGTGTTACATTCATCGTCAGAAAATGGTGCGGTAGTAGTAGAGTTTGGGTGGCAGCAATTCGTGGAAAATAGAAGAGGAAGATGTGCAGGGTATATGAACATGAGCAGGCAAAATATAAGGAGAAGCCTATATTATTTTGTAACGAAGCAAAGAAATTGGACCATCCATTCGAAAACATATATATAAAGGATGGGGCAGTTTCAATTTTTGAGTCGTAGAACAAAATTTATTTAAGCCTGCAAGTTTTCAAATTAACAAAACATGGAATAAGAAGAATGAAGATGGGTTAAAGAAATATACGTTCATGATGATGTCTTTCTGAAGGAAGTCAATGAGCCTGTGTATTTTGAAATGAAATCGGGTACGAGCTATTTCCTTTTGAAGAAAAAGGGATCAGGAAACTTTAACGTAGTGAAGTGTTTTATGTATGGGAAGAAGAAAACAAGAGTCGGCCCTGATAATCATTGGAGTGATTAGTTTATTTAGTTCCAACTAAACTTTATTAAGAAGAAAAAGTATATAAATAATTATGGTCGAAACTAAAACGTGAATTGTTGTTGGTGTCTGCTTGAGTAGTTATGCAGAACGAGAGCAGCATGTAGAAGTTTAAATCGACCGGTTTTATTCGAGCTAACCAAAGTATAAATTACATCAAAATTTAACTAAGGAAAATATAGTTACATTATTAAAATTGGGTTACTAAAATGTTGATAACTTTTGATTGGATAAAAGGAATTGAACGGAATAGGTTGTAACGGTATTGGGGTGAAGAACATAACATTATGGATGAAACTAGTCTTGACAAATTTGGAAGCAACAGGAATTTCGGTTAAATTTAACGATTGTTTAATTTAACTGAAAATAAACCTTTTCAACGAATTGAAAATCAAAGTGAGTATAACTCACTTGGTTTTTACCCACTTATATTTTATATAATTCGGCATTTGTTTTGTGTGCTATGGTTAATAATTGTTTGTTGTTTGCTGAATGTTTTATATATATATATATATATATTGGATGAATTGTTTAATTTAAAAATGTTAGTTTAATTTAAATGAAATCTAATCGTTATTCTAACGATTTTTCCAAACGAGGTAACTTACCTTGTTGGTTACGTTTATAATAATATAAATGTTTTAAATTAAAATATGGATGCTTGGATTACTGTTATTTATTTATTGTTGAATATTATATTTGTTTATTTAATTGAATTATTTGAGGTAATATATTTGGATGTAGCAAAAACGGGTTGGAGGGATCCAACTAGATTCCTTAAATTTATTGTTTATTTCCATAGTATAATTATATGAACTGCTTGACAGACCTAATTAGATGAATGATTTGTTTATTGATTGTTGAATCATAATTCAACATTTTTTATGATATTAACCATGGGCAGTATTGGTTGGGTAATTGGCATCATATGGCCTATAAATCAATCGTTTTATAAATGTTGATTCACCGTCAAGTGAATCGACAGTAATAAAGTTATAAACTTATTTTATAATTGAAATAGATTTTTAAATTTATTATTTTAAATGAAAGTTATTAAAAAGGGAATAAATATTTATTATTGATTGTTTAAGTTTTTAAATAATTATAAAATGATTTTTATAAAGCCAATTCGTATAAGATGTATAAGAAAATGAGTATAAATTAACCTCAGGGTTAAGGGTGAGATTAATTGTTGCAAGAGACAATTAAATGAAATAATTTAAATTATTTATATTATTAATTAATTTAAAGAGAGAATTATTTGGAATTGGTTAACGAGATAACAATGTTTTGAGTTGACTAAGTCAACTACTTTAACTGAGATTGATTATCAAGTTAAATTAGTTTATTGTCAATTAATATATTGAAATAGCTTAACGAATATTTGTTTTAAATTTTAATAAGAGTTTAATAAGAAATTTATTATTTAGTTTAGTTAAAAATGTAGTTAACTACTTTTACGGTAACTAACGATGAAGTAAATTATAATTTTAATTAATGATAATTTTAGTGATTACTTCTCAAATGAATTTCATTTAAGTGAGTAGTCGAGTCGAAATGAATCTACTTGAATTTAAGAAGAGTTGATGATTGGATTTTATGATAAATCCCGAATTTTTATAACAAAGCTATAAAAGAAATTTCCAGCTAATGCGATAGCTTAAATAAATGTTTTGTTTAATATTTGAATTAAGTAAAGGCAATTGAGATAGAAAGGGTTTTATATTAAACCGGAGTTGTGTAAACAAGGTTTATAAAAGAGGTATGAAGATAAAACATTAATTTCGAATTGACGATACTTAATAATGGAATTTAGTGGAATGAATGAAATTGAAATGAGATTTTCAAATTGGAAATGTAGGAATGGATTAGAAATGAAATAATATATCCATTGATAAGGAGTTAAGACAAGGAATTACAGAATTGGAAACTAACCAGAGATTGGTTGACTTGAGTGGTTTTATGAGTGTTAATCTGATGTTGATTTTGGTCTTTGGGATTGATACTTAGGAAGTTATTCTCTTACCAATTTACGGTCAGGGACTAATGAATGTTGAAGTATAGAAATGCATGAATAATAAATAGGAATGTTTCCATCTAGAAAAGGGGGTTTAGGAAATTATAATAATTCCAAAGTAATGGAAATAAGAAGAATTTGAGAATATAAATTAATATTTCCAATGTAAAGGAAATAGAAAGAGTTTTGTGAAACTATACGATAATTACGAAGTAAAGGAAATCAAGAGACGAGTTTGAGTGGTTTATAAAAAGGGGGTAAGTGTTAATTATTGTTTCCAAGCAATGAAAAACAAAGAGATCGAATCTGACCATACGATTGTTGGTACGGAAAGATCGGGATCGAATTATTTTGAAAACCATTCCGACCAGCAAATACGAAATTGAGAAGATACCAGATGTTGATCAAGATGAGCAATCGAAGACCATAGACATTTCATAAATGGAAGGGCCACTTAAATCTCTGGTCAATTCTTATATTTTTGCAAAGTCTACTATATATTAACTTAACCTGTATTTTATAACCAGAGATGTACAGTGGTTCGGTCGGGGTTGAAATCTATGGATTTACAAGGACTACTCGCTACCGATCTATAGAGTAATTCCTAGGATGTGTTAGGGGGGTGCCTTTGAATCATCCTGTTCCTGGATGATTTGTATGGACGAATGTCTGACAGATATTTCTTTAAAGTCACGTACAATGATTTCTAAAAACATACTTCTGCTGGTGGCAGCGTAATTCGTTCTTACTATTTAGACACCTAGAGTATTTCTACAAACACCAATTAGTGATTTGATGGATCTGACGATGTGACATTCAAAGTGAATGGTGGCCATATGTTCTCAAAGATAATTCTAACCTCAAGCCTCATCAACTGGGAAATGACAAAAATCGTGAAGGCAGCATGGCTAAGTGGGTCGCTCCCAATTAGGGTGTATTATCAACTATCTAGAGAAAATTCATTTCCTTCTTTAAATTTGTTTTGATGCTGTCCCTTTTCAGGAAACGATGGGTAGCTCCCAACTGTTGGTAATATACATTCGATACACTCAAGCAAAATGAATGGTCAGTCATGTGTAGTCGGTTTGCAAGATGTTCTTGTTGAACCTAGTGTATTCCTCCCTAGAGATACACTATCGAAAGTTGGTTCCATACTTGTCATAGTTAGAAATCCAATCTCCAATAAGCACCTGCGGTTTTGATTGTATATTATATATGTAGAGTGTGAGGTGCAAGCGTTCCGCTAAGTTGTTATTTATTTGTGTTTAGATACTATTATAATATCAGAAATAAGATATGATTTCAAAATTGGTTTGGGTTATCGTAAGGTAAAACCCGTCTGTGTTTATGTGTGGACTGGTCTTACGATTATCCTTTTCTTTCGAAAAGAAATTTTTTAACTTAAAAATTAAATTGAATGATACTGTAAACTTAGCGAGTTTTCTCACTCTGGTTCACCAGACTGCTACGACATTTGCAATGCTCGGGTTAGACCGGGTTTTACAAGTTTAGATTCGGATGCTGTGAACTTCAGAAAATGTGCTGGAGGAGTTCATACGTATGATATATTTTTAGTATTTATTCCGCTATGTGTTGTATATGAGGACAGAGTATTATAACTGTCCAGATGTGTTGATGTACTTTAATGATTGTAAGTATTTATTTCAAAGCTCTCAATAAAGATTTATTTCTGTATTATATTTTTATTCCGCTGCGATGTGAGATTCTGGGTTGTGTTTGTTAGTCGGTTCTTCTTCTTCTTCTATTCTAATATTTCTTTCTTCCTTATCTCACCCTTTATTTTCTTTCATTAACTATCTAGTGTTTTCGATACTTGGAATTTGGCAAGTAATACGGGTTTATATATTATTGTCGGAATTCGGGCGTCGAATTCTCTGGGTCATTACACTATCAATCTATTGTTTATAGTTAAGTACATCAACAACATAACTACCTTTAATAAAATAAAACTTTAAATTCATTTCATCGATTCTTAAAAATCTATTCCATATACTTATCCCAACGGGATAAAAATATTAACAAATTTATTATGTTCACTAATTCGAAAATCATAGTCATACACACTCTTTGGAATAAGTGTATTCACAAAGCTTATCATTTTCACTACTTGGTAAATAGCGCTATGTACTTAACCAAATGGTATATGTATACTTATAAATCATCTTTGGGATAAAACAAAGTCATGCGATGCATTGTTTACTACAAAACCAAATAGTTTTATTTACCTTCTAAATTTTGTAAATTAAAGTTTATAACATCACTTATGGAAATAATAAATTTAATTTCCATCATCCACTTTCATTTTCAAACGAGTATCATCCCTTGGATAACAATGAAATAGTCCACGTTGGGGTTTTTTATTTACCTTTCAGACCTTGACTCGACAACATTCTTATTTCAAGATAAATAGAAATTTGTTAATACAAAACCTAACATTCAGTAAATGCCACAATAAGTTCCATTTGCTTTTTAATTTAAACAGGGTTTTAAAAACCCTCCTTGCATTTGAAAATATCTTTCCAAATAAATCGTTTTTACTTAATTCATTTATTAAGTACACTCGTATTTAAATCCATTTAATTTGTTTAAATCTCTTTTGTAAACCTTGTTTACAAAGTTTTGTGCAGTTACAAAACCCTTTATAAAATTTCCTTTATAAATCTTATTATAAAACATAATTTATTTCAGCAAAACTTCAAATCTTCCAAAGACTTGTTTGATTATCTATCAAATCTTTTATAATTTATTTCAAAATTAGATTAAATCATTGATGCATTCTTTTATAAATATCCAACTTTTCGAAAATATCAATTCCAAAAGTACAAATCATTCCTGCATCAACCTACAAGATAAACAAACCCATTTATTAACCCGTTCAAAACGAATTCTAAAATCTTATTTTATATTTCATAAAACATATTTATAAAACTTTATAAAAATTAACATACAAGAATCTCCAATAATAAAACTTATTAATGAAATAGAAATTTCACTACACAAAACATTTATAATTCCACTATAAAATCCAACTATAAATATTGATTGATTTATAAAACTTTTATTTTATATATAACTTATATAAAATAAATTCAAAACTTTGCTTTTGTTATAAAATAAATTTTATAACCTTAAACATATTTCCCACTTCATGGTGAATCAACGGCTTTAAAAGATGGATTCTAGGCCATACTGATACCATTTACTTAGCCAATGTTGTTTATTGATTAATAAAACAGCAGTGTTGAATTTAATTCAACAATCACCATCCGACCTTGATTTTAATGTTACTTATGTTAGACAGTTCGTATGTATAAAATATGAAAGCAAGCAACATTCAAGACATTGAGGAATCTTGTTGGATCTCTACCATGTTAGCTTGCTAGTACACCTATGGTGCAAAAACATTAAACCTGATTATGCGGTGACACCTTTATCTACCTTGTTATTTAATCATCATGCTAGTATGTTATCCTTATGTTCATCCCTGCTTCTCATGCCAGTTAACTTTATCAGTTTACATTGATTGTAGTAGGGCTTACTCAGTCTTTTTGACTGACCTGTTTTCTTTTGCCTCTTTTCTTCCGTTCCCCCCCCCCCCCAGGTTCTCAGGGTGGGAACGTTGGAGCTTAGCTTGGATCTCTGATTGCTTGCTTGTGGGATTTCAGCTCATGTACGGTTTCGACATGAAGCTAGCTATGGTTATCACTTATTTTGGGGATAGTACTTATGTATTTCAGTTTTTCAGTTGATGTTGTTTTATCTAGAATTGTTTATTTGGAAAGTTATGTTGTACCAGACTTGTTTTGAAATAGTTTGAAATCTTCCGCTGTTTTACTTATCTTATTTACTCTGTTTACATATATACATATGTTCTTGTTCTGCCTTGATATATCATTAGGCATGTTTACCCAGTACGAACGCCCCTCCAAAGTCAGAGTGCTTGCAAGAGCCACCCTGGCGGAGGTGGGGTGTTACAGTGTTATCGGTAAATTTAATTACCATTTCAACGTTCAAATCTAATTAAAGATTTTAACTATCGCTTTGGAGCAAAACTGGTGATACTCCATTCTCGCTCATTTTCTAAAGTTGATAATTTAAATTATCAATTCACATTTCAATTTAATTGCAGATTCGTTAAAACTCCTTTTACTGGGTTAAAGAACTAGTGTCATTTAAAACACAGTTCACGACAAACCCAAATCACATTCTATTTATTATCGGGTTAAAGAACAAGTGTCATTTAAAACACCATTCACAATAAACCCACAAATCAATTCTATTTAAAACCCATTTCAAATCCAGTTTATTTATTTAAAAATAAATGGATTTTAAGTTTAGTTCAAAACTAGTTCATTTCGATCAAAATCTATTTTTATCTCTTCAAATATGGAGTTTTTCATCCTAATTTTTCCCAAATAATTTCTTATGATTTTACGCAAATTATTACTATTTTTAATAATTTTATCAAGGCCCGTACAGTCGATTTCCATCAACGGCCATCGAACTACACTTACAACGACCTTTTCCAAATTTGATTGGGACGTATCTCCAAATCCAACCGTTATATTTCAAATTTCTAATATTCGTTAGAAAGCTCTTTTCGATACGAACCCAACGGTTCCGGTTTTAGGAGAATCCGACGGTCGGATCTCCCATAATGTCCGTTTGGAATAAATGGTCGAAATTCACGAACTACCGCGGCGCGGCGCGTTCTATTCAGGCCATTATATTATATATATATATATATATAATATATATAATATATATTTCGTCGATTACTATTTAAAACGAATTTTATAAATAGTTTTGAATTCGTTTCAAAAACAATTTCAAACTTTATTTCAAATTCAAATCAAAGTTGAATTTCCTATTATAAATCCTTTTTACTTCCATTTCTATTTGATTTCAATTCAAATCGATTTTAATTCGATTCGAATTCATTTTGTTTTCTATTCAATTTAAATTCAATTCGTTTCGAAATCGTTTTATATTCAATTCATTTCGAAATCATTTTATATTCAATTCAAATTGGTTTTATATTCGATTCAAATCAAATTGGTTTAATATTCGATTCAAATCAAATTGGTTTTCTATTCGATTCAATTCAAATTTCATTTCAAAATATTCGATTCAATTCAAATTGGTTTTCTATTCAATTCAATTCGAATTCGTTTTATATTCAATTCAATTCGAATTGGTTTTCTATTCGATTCAATTCAAATTTCATTTCAAAATATTCGATTCAATTCAAATTCCATTTCAAAATATTCGATTTCGAAATCACTTTTCAATATTCATTTTAAATTGAATAAAATCGATATAAATATCGTTCACGTCAAAATGGCGTCAATCTAATCAACATGGCTTCATATATTTCTATTTTCAAATATTCTATTTCAAATATTTCTTATTATCAAAATATTCTTATTTCAAATATTTCTATTATCAAAGCATTTCGTTCAACACTTGACTAATCTCAACAGATGAGTACAATCAACACATGAATCTTTATTTTATATTGATAAAATGTAAATTTTATTATTAAAATATTTGGTTCAACACATGACTAATCTCAACGGATGAGTACAATCAACACATGAACCTTTATTTTATAATATTCTTTATTTTCTAAATTTGAATGAGGCCCAATCAATCACCATATAATGTTAATTATGTGGATTTTCATACTTCACACGTATATAATAGCATTGAAAAATAATCAACCATCAAACAAAGTGCACTACACTGTATAAGCATCAAATATAGATATCTAACGCTTATAAAAGCCTGTCAATCAATCGATCGACATATTTAATCAATCAGGATGAGTGAACTTCAAATTTCATCGCAACACCCATGTGGGGTTTCAAACAATCAAACATATATTTTATTTGTGCAGTTGGGTGATGTGTAAAATTTATCGACCCAATCAATGTCCTTCAAATAGGTGTACATAAAGAAACTATCCGGTTTGTAAATGAATATTTTATTTTATTCACTTCCATGTTAAAAATTATATTTTTAACGATGAAATATTTTATTTCAACACATGAATTTCTATTCAGTTCATTTACACAATAAGAATGATTTCTTTATTTTTTTCTAACTTATTTTATAAAATTTCGGCGGCATAACGGCATGATACCAGAAACGGGACGAGGCCTAGCCTTATCCCCGGTCTAGTGAAGGCCCACGCCATTCACACATCAATCAAATCCATTCCATTTCACCAAACAATTCAATTCAAACCAAATAATCTAACTAATTTTTGTAATCAAACAAACAAGTTCATGGTCTGTGGACGATTGTGTCGGGTGCTACTAAGCACCGTCTGCATCCTAGTATATATATATAACTATAAAAAGAAATTGAAAAGTGAGAAATTCTCATCGATAGCTATCCCATAACACGACTCTTCATTTATAGAAATCATCGCCTTTTTGTTGTCTTTGTTGCCCGTATTCTCTACATATGTAAAAATCAAATTTTTACTTTGCTATCCAATATATAAAAATCGAATTTTTACATCGCTATTCAATATATAAAAATCAAATTTTTACTTTGCTATTCAATATATAAAAATCGAATTTTTACTTTGTTATTGAATAACAAAGTAAAAATCGAATTTTTACTTTGTTATTCAATATATAAAAATCGAATTTTTACTTTGTTATTCAATATATAAAAATTGAATTTTTACTTTGTTATTCAATATATAAAAATCGAATTTTTACTATCACGCTATATGGATAAAAATTCTATTTTTACATCGATACTATATTGATAAAAATTCCACTTTTACATCGATACTATATTGATAAAAATTCCACTTTTATCACGCTATTCTTCATATAAAGATTTCGCCTTTTCAATTTCAAAAGTCTAATCTTTTTTATTTTAAAAATCTCGTCTTTTCTATAAAAAAAATCCTATCTTTTCTGTTTTAAAAATCTCGTCTTTTCAATTTTAAAAATCTCATTCAAAATTCAAGCTAATTTCATTTCAAAAAGAATGTTAATTTCATTTCAAAACTATGCTAAATTAGTAAATTAACTAAACTAATTACATTAAATAAACAAAGACAAATAAATAAATAAATAATTTAAAATTACCTTTTCTTCTTCATTGTTTATCACGCCGGGGGGGGGGGGGGGTAGCTGCGGTGCTCGATTGATGAGGGGGGGTCAGAGTTGTCGAACGGAGGTGGCTGGATCGAACTCCAGTGCGGCGGAGGAGCTGGAAGCGGAGCTTGCGGTGGTGGCAAGGAGGAGGGGGTCGCGGTGCGTTTTTGGTGGGGTTTGGGGGTTAGCGACTGGGCGGTTTCGATTGGGGGGTATGGGGGGTGTCGCGTGGTCGAGGTATAAGGGGGGGTCTCGTAGTTGGCGCGGCGGTCATCGTGGAGGGCGGCGGCTCCTCTCCGCTTCGTCATCTTCTTCTTCTTTTTTATTTTGTTTTGTTTTTCTGATTTGAAACGTGAAGGGGGGCTAACAAAATATAGATAGGAGGGAGGGTTTTAATTTTAATTTATTTAATTATTTTATTTTGCAAAAAGTTGACTTTTACATACGACCTCGAAACGAGGCCCACCGCCAGTCGTCCATAGCGTTTTACCCCCATTCCGAACACAATGGGATATGTATCGTAGGTTGATTCGATCGTTTCGATCAGTTTCCGTTAAAATCAACATATAACTCTACATATTGAATTTGAACGCGTATTTCAATTTACTGGGGTCACATACTAACTCGAAAAATTCCAGAAAAATATTTTCTAGCTTCGTATTGACGATACGGTCCTAACAAAACTAATTTCGTCGAATTCTGAGACCGTTTGAAAAATGGCCATTTTCCAGTTGATTAAAATCAACTGAAACTGGTCAAACACGTTTTCCTTTGCCATTCTCACGTATTGATTCGAAAAATTATGAAATTTGGAATATAGCAATAATTTGACACTGCGGATCCAACAAAAGTGGTTTCGTCGAAATCCGAGGTCTTTTGCAAAATGTCTATTTTTAAGGGCCTGAATTCCATAGCGACTATTCAGAATTTTCAACTGGACATATCTTTTGATTCCCGCTATGAAATTTCAATTTCTCGGATTCGTTGGAAAGATATTCTCAATTAGATCCTATTATTTTTGGTTTCACTAAAATCTGGATTGTTTTGCATCCGGTACATTCAATTGAAGTTTGAAATCGAATTATCGAACTACCGCGCCATTTTCAATTCTATTTATAATTATATATAATTATTTATATTCTAACGACAACGTATATAATATATACGTTCGAATTATATTCAAAATAAATTTCTCGTTGATTTTTTTTTAAAATAATTCATTTTAAATATTCAAAATTCATTAAAATTGCCAAAATAAAAATTTTAAACTGGCCCAGATTTTCCGGGTTATTACAGTCCCGGTTTTAACTACCCTGCCGTTATGCTGTCGAAATTTTGAATAATATTCATGAGCTTGAATTATTTTCATTTGTTGAAACTATATTTATCCGTTGAATAGAAAACCTTCATGTGTTGAATCGATATTCATTCGTTGATTAGAAATTCATGTGTTGAATGGTGTTCGTGTTTTAAATATAAAACTCACCTTTTTATCTATATATATAAACTATAGAAAACCTTTATGTGTTGAATCGATATTCATTCGTTGAATTGAAATTCATGAGTTGAATGGTATTCATATTTTGAAATAAATTGTTTTATAATAAAAATCACAATTTTTCATCTATATGAAATGTATAAAATAATCCTGTTTTGAAAGAAATTGTTTTATAATAAAAATCCTATTTTTATTAACTATATGAACTATATAAAATAATAGAGTTTTGAAATGAATTTTTTTAAAATAAAAAAAATCACATTTTTATTATATTAATGAATTGTTAAAAATAGTGAAGTGTTGAAATAGAAGACAATTAGATAAAAATATCATTTTTATCAAATGTATGAAAATAATATAGCTTTGAAATCGAAGAATAGATATATATATATATATATAAATAGAATTAAAATATATCGAATAACGACGCTGCAGTTCGTATTTTGAAACCATGATTTCAAACGATTAGTACGGGAGATCCGACCATCGGATTTTCCTGAAATCGCAACCGTTGGGTTCGCTTTGGAAAAATCTTTCCAACGGCACCAACTTTGTAAAAATCTAACGGTTGGATGGTCTGGAATTTTTAATTCAAATATGAAGAAAAACAGCGCCAGAATCGATTATATTCATATATAGATATAAATATAATTATATTTAATCGAATAACGATGCTGAAGTTCGTATTTCGAAATCGAAACTTCAAACGATTGTACCGGGAGATCCGATCGTCGGATTTTCTCGAAACTGGAACCGTTGGATTCGTTTTGAAAAGATCTTTCCAATGATGTAAATTTTGTGAAGATCCAACGGTTAGATTTTCGGATATGTGTAAATCAAATCTGAAGAAAAACAGCGCCACGGCCGCGTTATGGCCCAAAGCGTCGTTTTGAATAAAATGGCTATTTTAAAATAAATAAAAATAGCGATAAATCGTTATAAAATATTATAAACAATATGGATGTGATTTAGAAATTAACTGAAGGTTGGCTAAGTCGAATGGTTTCCAGGGTGTTGATCTGATGTTGGATTCGGCCTTCGGGGTTAATATTTGGGGAAATCGTTCTCTTACTGATTGACGGTTAGTGACTAATGAAATGAAATGATGCGTGTGTATGTTAGTGTTGCACTTGTTTATTACATACGCGAGTTGCTCAGAAAGACCGGGTTTATCCTATTCTGAATAACTGAATCAACGATAAGAAAACGAAGATGAAGACGGTGGTTGAAGACCGGAGATCTTCAACTCGTTTGGATGGTAACCGAGGTCCTGTTTGGGAGGCATCCCGAAATATGGATAATAAGTGGTGATCGTCCAGACGTACGTGGTGATCGATGGGTTTGCGAGGTATTTAGTGCCTCCGGTTTCGTTCAGACCCAGAACGGATTTGCAAATGGACAGTGTGTTTGACATTGGAATTTATTCTGTGTGATTAATAGCCTTCAGTTGCACGGTGTGAATTGCCTGTGTGGCATGCTAAGATGCAGTGATCAGGGCTTCTATTGAAAAGCAAAGTCTTGTGGTGACGATCAAAGCACCGCCTGTGTGGCGTAGCTTTGTGTATAACGTGAAATTCGCGAGCCTCACACCCCGGTATGAACCAGAAACGGGAGAGGACATCAGGGAGGGCCTACGTTTCTTTCTAGCTAGAAGTGGCATCAGTTGTTTTACACGCCCTGACGAGTTTGACTTATGAGGTTGTTGCTGTTGCGAGGCGCTTCGGTTTGATCGGACGATCCGGGTCCGATGGAGTCATTCGTTGGCTCGTTTACGCCCCAAAGGGCGGGGAAACGTAGTGTTCAGGCATAATAATCCACATCGGTGGACCGACCCTGACGATCCAAAGGGTCGATGCGCTCTGACCCTTAGACATGGGCTAGATTGTCTCGAATTCGGTAAGGACTATCTTTTGCCTTGGTCCATGACGGAAATCCAATTTCCGAATACGTGATTGTGCGGTTTTGATTGTATATATATATATATATATATATATATATATATATATATATACACGACATGATATATGGTACCCATGCCGTCTATGATTGATAGTTATGATTCGAAGTTGTTTTGAAACATGTAAACACTAGTAATAATATCAATTGCTTTTGTTTTATTCGTATCAACCACATTTTGGCCATTATAAGGTAAAACTCTATCCTCCGGTTTGCGTTGCATTGTGTGACGGGAACTGAGTCTTATAATGGCTTCATTTTTATAAAAAGCATTGCGATGTTTAAAAGAATTTTTTTAAAAAGCACTGGCAATCCAATGGAGTAAACCCGTTCCACGAAAGTGGCGTGGTCCTGTGATTAGCCATATTATAAATGTGTTGATTAGATTTCTCATACCAGTCCCATGACTGACTCGTAGTTTGCTTCACTTTCAAACTCGGGTGCCCCTTTTTCTACACGGGCAGCCTTGTATCCAGGTTTAGCTAGTTCTTTATGGATAGCTGTAGCTGAAGATGGATTCTATCATTTATCTCTTTTTATGCTGTTCAGCTCCTATTGTACATTATGTTTGTTTTCCGCTGTTGACATATATGTATAGTCGAACTGTATTTGTACCAAGTATGATCCTGTATACTGTGTAACTCTGATGATTACTTTTATCCAGTATATTCTATTGTTCATTATCTGGTGTATTTATTTTAATTCTGTTTCTGTGTTATATTCCAAGGATTACCCTTGCCACCGTCAGTACGGGGTTTGGGGTCGTCTCATCTCAATAAAGTTTTATTTATGTATTATATTTTGTTACGCTACAATGTGAGACTCTGATTTTGTGTTGTGTTGTTTCTTATTCTTCTTATATTATAATATTTCTTTCTTTCTTACCTCATCCTCTAACTTCTTTCATCTAGTGATCCATTTTCCGTGCACTTTGGGTTGGACTGGTGCGGTTTGGACAGCTCAAAAGGTACCGGAAATTTGGGTCACTACATTTGGTACCAGAGCTATTGGTTTAGTGATAACCTTGGTCTATGGCGTAACTCGATAGAGATGGGGTTAATAATACCCTAGATTGAGTTTGAGTATATATATGAGGGAGCGTATTTTTAATTTAATATTAAAATTATTTTTGAAATTATTTTTGCCCGATTTATTTTATAAAATAATAAAAGTAATGATTTTCTCAATTTATTATAATATGGGAGATCGATTAATTTGTCAATGTTGATTTGAATGATATGTTTGGATTGTGTTGTTGGTTGCTTAAATAAATCTGAAATTGATAGACTTGGTTTAAAACCAATATGAAATAAATAAGTTGGATAAGTCAATCCAGATTAATAAACCTGAATGGATAATTAAAGAAATAAATGAAGTGATTATAAATAATCATAATCTCATGTGGATTAGATTGTGTGTAGAACTAGTTGGGTCGTATGATATAGATATTTGAACCTAATTGATGTTATTTTGGGGACTAATGAAAGTTATTTAAGTTGAGAACAGATGCAGAAGTGCCAATTCAGCTTTAAAATCCATCCAAGAGAAAATTCTGGAGTTAATTGAATCCAGTTTGAATAGTGCTGCATAATAACTAAGCGATCTCGAATATGAAATATTGCTTACTGCATAATAGCGCTCGCAAAAAGATATGCCTATGCAGAATATGAAATTTTGGTTCTTATTTGGGTTTTGAGTTTGGTTTTTCAAATTTTCCGAGCCTGTTGGTCGATGTATGTATATTTTTTGAACCTACGATATTGCAGATGTCCTTCGTATAGGGGATACTCTGCCAAATTTTTCCAAAAATTAAGGTGTTAGAATTTTTTTGAAGATTTTTGGAAAATTCTTTTATTTGGAATAAATTGGTTTTAGTACCAATAAGATTAGTTTTGGAAATAAAAATCGAGTTTAAATTTATTATTTTTGTAAAGATAATGGATGTGTAACATTCTTTCCTACTTAGCAATTTCGATGATAAAATTATTTTAAGGGGGAAAGAATGTAACGTCCCGTATTTTTGGTAGCCAAATATTTAATTTAATTTATTATTTTAAATATTATATTTGGAATATTAAGGAATTTAATATTTAAGTCGTTATTAAAATGAAGTTTGAACGTTAATTTATTTATAATATAAAACGAGCTCAAATTAGCGCGGTAGTTCGTAATATGGAGTTTTGAACTTCAACTAAATATACAAGATCCGTTTTAAGTCGGATTTCTGTGAAACAAGAAACGTTGGAATCGTATTGATGGTAATTTTCATATGAAAGAGAAAAATCTTGATTTCGTATTATAAATTGTAAGTTATGGCCAAATAAAATTTGGAAATAGTCGCTATGGAAATCGTTATTAAATTATAGGCCTTTAAAATAGCCATTTTGCAAATGGACTTCGATATCGATGAAACCAGTTTCATTGGAACCGTGATGTTAAATGATTGTAGGGTATTGAATTGCGTGGCAAACCGATGTCGTATGTGACCACGATAGCCGTAAACTCCCAATTATTTTCTATAATGCGTAATTAAATTAATCAAATAAAGGGATATTTGAGTGTAACTTGAGAAAACGATCAAATTAAGCCACAAAACCAGTTCCGTTGAGTTCGTTGCGTCGATTATAGTCAGGATAGGTATATAGTTTGTTATTTTTGAAGATTGGATAAATTGGTGTCCAAAATGGCATTACGGTGCGTGTAAAAATAGCCTACCGGGAAAACAGTCTCAGAATGCGACGAAACTGTTGTCGTTGGGTTCGTATTGACTAATTATTGTAGGATTTCAAAGTTTTCAAGTTGATCAGATTTATTTAATGATCGTGGAAAATTTAAATGTGTGTTTATTTCTGGTTTTATAAAGGAAATTTTTTCAAACGATGTTAGAATTCGATGAAACTTGTCCCATTGGGTCCGGAATATTTTTTTATATCAAGATTAGTTTTTTTATCAGAAAACAGAAGTCAATGGTGGATAGTTTTACGCGTTACTTTCGTGCGAAGTTCCGTTAAATTATAATAATATTTAACTTCACATATATATACCGTTCAAACACTCTAAACCTAAATTCATTGCGTCAACCAAGTTCTGTGTGGTCAAATTTGGTATGGCTGCCACTTCAAGGAAATAAATGAACCATGTTATTCAAACCTCCTCCACAATTTCCTACAAATCCACGAACTTTTGTGGGATGTGTTCTACCACAAAGTCGAAGAGGACACTAAGATCTGTGTTTCTATCAGTGATGATCAGCATATGGGGTCCGTAGTGGCTGCAGTAGGGTCGAGAAGTCGGGGTCTTCAGGTGTTAACTGAGGGCGAACAGATCCACCTGGAGCGACGCAGTTGTTGTCGAGAGTTGAGGGAGAGGAGCCGATCAGTTGGCCAAGCCCTGATCAACCTCCAATCTTCCAGGCAGTGCGGCGGTGGCTTTGTCAGCATGGATGGGAGCTTTCTGTGCTTCAAAAGGTTCAGTTTGAAGAGAATGACAGACAAGGGATCGGTCACGTTTTAAGTACATCAGTAATTTAATAAGTAATTAGATATTAGAAAATTAATTAGGTCTTTAATTGAATGGAACATCATCAAAATAATTGGAAGGGACCAACGTGAAACAAAAGGAAGCAATGCACAAAGCAAATAATGGGAATAAGAGAATGTAATACTGTCATCCTTTACTTTGTAAAAACCGTAATTAGTGTTTAAATAAAGAAATTTTCAATTAAGGAACTAATTTTAAATTGGTGAAGGGGCTAATTTAATGCAGGAAGCTTGCATTGGGAATTTCATAGTAGGAGGATCATAACTGGACTGTCATCTGAAGACTAATAGTTTTTAACCGTAACTTTAAAATAATTAATTAGTTACTGATTAAGGATTAGTTTATTAATTAAAATCATATATTTATATGTGCAGTAACAAAGAATAAAAGGGAAACATGATGATGAGCTGTTCAGAAACAAACATTGGGAATAAAGACAGCCTGGTGCATGAGATGATTTCAGGCGTACAGTGATAGTTTCGAGCGATAAGCATTTGGACTCGTGAACACACTAATCAGAAGTAATTGAAACGTTATTAAATTTAAATTAAGTAATTTTATTAGTTATTGAGAATAGCGTTAAATTAAATTAGTGATAACCCAATCCTATGATATAAGAATTGGACGAATCAGGTGTTGTTGGAATCTTCTCGATGAGCGCTACGCTATGGGATATGTATCTAGGCGGAATTGGAATCAACTTCTATTTTAAGTTAAATTAAATGATGTTTAATGTAATTGAAACAAGATGATTCAACAATAAATGGAATCAAGGTGAGTTAAACTCACTCAGTTCTTCCCATATATATTTTATATAAATTGGGTTTTATTTTGTGTGCTCTGGTTGCTATGGTTAACTGTTCGCTAGTTATATATCTATTTATTGATTTACTTGATGAAATTAAACCGTTGTTTAATTTCAGTGAAATACCAAATCATTATTTTAACGAATTGGACCCGATGAAGGCAACTTACCTAATTGGTCACCTTCATAAAATAAACGTGTTTTTGTTTGAATTGTGTGAACTGATGAAAATGTTTTGTTGGTTGATTGATATAAAATAGTTGCTATTTACTATCATATATCAATTAAATGGAATGGAATGATCTGGTTTGTGATAACCGTTTTGAATACAGGGAAGAACAGGTTGGAGGGATCCAATGGCATTCCTCAATATATTATTTATTTCATATTATCAACATATGAACTGTCCTGTTTGGGTGATTGATTTGATTAGGGATTGTTGACTGAAAATTTAACATCTGGCTAGTTTAAACCAATGGGCAATATTGGTTGAGTATTTGGCAACATATGGCCTATAAAATCAATCATTTTATAAATATTGATTCACCGTCAGGTGAGTCGATAGAGATGAAGTTAAAAATTTATTTTATAACTGGTGATAGATTTTGGAATATATTATTTTGAATAAAACTTTATTAAAAGGAAATAAATAATTATTTTTATAGTTAATTATAAATTGATTTTACAAAGTCAATTCTGATGTTAATCAGATTTGTAAACATGAGAGTAAGGAAATTAACCTAACGGTTAAATTTGGATAATTGTTTTGTTAAGAAACAATTAAATGGAGCTATTTAAATTAATTATATTATTAGTTAATTTAAAGTGAGAAATAATTAGAATCGGTTAATCGTGCCTTGAGTTGACCCAGTCAACCATTGTAACTGAAACTGATTATTAAATTAATTTTGTTTTGAGTTAATCTAATAAAATATTTAAATGAATATTATTTAATTTTAATCAGATTTTAAAAAGGGATTTACTATATAGTTTAGTAAATAAAGAAATTAACTATTGAAGTAGTTAATGATTGAAATAAATTATTATCTAGTTAATAATAATTTAGAAATTTCTTTTAATGGAAATTCATTAGAAAGTAATCGAAGTTGGAATGAAGCCTAGTGAAATGGTGAAAGGAGTTTATAAATGGATTTTATATTTAAAACCCAAATTTTATAACAAATTTAAAAAGGAATTCCAAGCGAATACAATAATTTGAAATAAATGTTACTTAATTATTTTAATTAAGTTTGAGGAAATTAAGATAAAAAGAGTTTATAATAAACCAGAGTTAGGTAAATAAGATTTAAAGGGTAAAAAAGTTAATTATAAATTAACGTTACTTGAAAATGAGATCAAGTAGAAAAGGGGAAAATTGGAATAAGATTTCCAAAACAGAGAATGGTTGAATTGATTTGAAAAGGAACTAGTAAAGGTAAATTTAGTGAACGAAGTGGGTCGTAGAATGTGATAACCAAATCCGAATTATAAATGAGTTTGGTTAAAGAGGTTGAGTTAAAAGTGATGTTTAAAAGAAAGTTACTAATTGTTGAATTAAGAAAAATGGGTATAGCCAAGAAAGAGTGTTCAAAAGAGGTAAGCAGGTTTTATGAAACCATATTTTGAATAAAATAGTTATATGGAATTTGTGCTGGGATTAGGATGAAATATTGGTTTGGGTTACAACTCGTATCTATCTGAAGATATGAACGTTGTTGATCAAGGTCTGAGAGGTAATTAAAATACCCCAACTTGAACGACTTCAGGATTATCTAAGGATGATATTAGTTGTTAGGGTAAAGAGGGTAGTGAAATATATTATTTCCATTATAGAAATAATAAAGGCAACGTTTGATGAAAATTTGGAGAACATATATATATATATAATGTGGATTCCAAAGTAAAAGGGAAATAAACGACTTCAGGATTATCTAAGTTAGAAAGGTAACGTAAAGTTGAGTTTTATTCTATCATAATAAGTATTTGTATTGTATTAAGTAATGAAATAGATGATATTTCATAACGTCGTTTTACGAGTAATAAGTTAAAATGATTTCTCAATATTCTAATAACGTGGCAAATGTTTGAATGTGAAAAAAGACAACTGAATATGATATAGGATTTCCTAAGTATTAAAAAGAGAATTTGTTAAAGAATAATCTTATGTTAAATAAGAAGCGAGAAAACTATATTTAAAATATCGAAAGATTTAAGAGTTTGAATTTACATTTGTTTTAATTAAAAGGCCAAGTGAGACCGAATACTGAACCAGTGAACTCATTAGATTGTCATGATTGAATCACTGTTTATTTTGATAGTTAAATCACCGATTATCAAATCTATCCAACACGATTGTTGGTACGGAAAGACCGGGATCGAAATTATATTCGAAAACCATTCTGACCAACAAATACGTGAAGATATCAGAAGATGATCGAGATAGAGCATCTAAGACCGTGGATCTTCATTAAACAGAAGAACCGCGAAAAATATCTGAGATTGCAACCAGAGATAAACTGTGGTTCTGTCGTGGATGGAATCTACGGGTTGCAAGGACCTCTCGCTATTGATCCACGATGTGATTCCTATATTGGATGCAGTAGGAGAATACCTTCGGTTCATCCTGATCCTGGATGACTTGTATAGACGGATGTCTGACTAAGTATTTCATGAAACCACGTACGTTGATTTTTACAAATATATCGAGTGGTGGCAAAGAGGGGCACTTCTTTTATACCCAGAGTATATTTGTGAGCGTCAATTAGTGATTTGACGGAACTGACAATGTGGCATTCAAAGTGAATGGTGGTCAAATGTTCCAAAAAAAAGTTAATCAAAATCTCAAGCCTCATCAATCGGGAAATGATAGAAATCGGGCAGGCAACATGGCTATGTGGGTCGCTCCCATTAGGGTGTATAATCACCTATCTAGAGAAAATCTATTTGCTTCTTTATCCTATTTCGATGCTGTCCCTTTTCGGGAAACGGTGGATAGCTCCCAACCATTGGTGATATACATTTGATACACTCAAGCGAAATGAGTGGTCGGTCATGTGAGGGCCGGGTTGCAAGACGTTCTTGTTGAACCCAGTGTATTCGCCTCTAGAGATACACTATCGGCAGGTGGTCCCATACCTTGTCATAGTCTGAATCCAATCTCCAATAAGCGTCGCGGTTTTGATTATATACTATATATGTGGAGCATGAGTTGCAAGCATTCTACTAGTTTCTATTTACTTGTAATCATTCTACTAGTTTCTATTTACTTGTGTTTAGACATTTTTATAATATCAGACTAGATATTAGTTTCAAAAATGTTTTGGGTTATCGTAAGGTAAAGACCATCCGTATTTATGTGTGGATTTGGTCTTACGATAATCCTTTTCTTTGAAAGATTTTACTTTAAAATAAGGTTATGTGATACCCTTAAACTTAGTGTGTTTATCTCACTCTGGTTCACCAGACTGACCCAGTGTTTTGTAAATGCTCGGGCTAGCCCAGGGTGTACAGGTTCAAGTTGTCGGATACTGCGAAGTCCAGAGACGAGCTGGAGGTGTTCAGAAGTATGATATTATATAACTACTATTCCGCTATGTGTTGTATATGGGACAAATTACTATAACTGTCCAGTGGTGTTGATGTACTATGATATTGTAAGTTTTATTTAAAGCTCTCAATAAAGTTTTATTTCTGTATTATATTTTGTTCCGCTGCGATGTGAGACTCTGATTTTGTGTTGTGTTGTTTCTTCTTCTTCTTTTATTCTAATATTTCTTTCTTTCTTACCTTTTCCTCTAACTTTTTTCTTCTAGTGATCCATTTTCCATGCACTTTGGTTTGGACTGGTGTGGTTTGGTCAGTTCAAAAGGCACCGGAAATTTGGGTCGCTACAGTCAGGGCTTGTAAAACCCTGATACAACTTCTAGCTAGAAAGAAACGTGTGCACTCCCTGCCTTCCCTTGTCCCGTTTTTGACTCATACCCTGGGGTGAGGCTCGCGAAGTAACGCTATACACAAAGCTTCGTGTAACACCGCATGTCCATTAATTTCACTCACAAAGGGAATGCGTCAATGTCCATGAAGCGTTATTGTTGTATAGAACAGATAAATTACTAGAATAAATAAATAAAACAACACAACAGAAGTTTAAAACTTATTTCATAGCATCATAATTCAAAATGAGTTTACATAAGTAGTCCCCAAAACCATTACAACGGGATCAGTAGTCTTTTCCAAAAAATTCAAAGTGCATAAAGAAGCAAATACTTAAATAACATAAATGCATAAACCCCCACTGAGCATAAGCAATGCCATAAAGATGAGAGAGTCCAAAGCGATACATCTACTCTCTTCAAGCAACTGAAAGAAATCGGCACTAAGCTGTAGTATTCCATCCTTGCAAACCTAGGGGGGAAGGAAGAAAAGGGGGTCAGACATAAAGTCTGGCGAGTGCAATAACTTTAACAATATAATTATCAAAATAACTAGGATAAGGCATAAGCTAGAAAATAAGGAAATGACTACGAACAATTGGGTATGACAGAGCAAAACAAGGAAATAAGACGAACAAAGATAACGTTAAAGGCGCCCCTAATCACTATAGGATAATTACTATACTGCACCACCACTAGACACTCTAAAGGTTGATCCCGCCTACAGAACTTAATACTGCTAATGGTAGTTTCGTGTACCCCTAGCTACCTTCATGGGTGTCGTCTGCCCCTATCTCCACTAGGTGTATCCACTACCACCATCCGATCGGCTCCCTAACTCGTAGATACCCGTGATGGCCCCACAGTAGGGTGTATCACTCCCCAAAGTGGCAACCCGATACAACCAAAAATGCATAGCTTATATCTACACGATGCAACAACGTCTTACCTACCAGCCCGGGCCCACACACGCATATGAACCCGTTGGACTTGCATTGCCACCGCTAACCCGTTTTGACCTCTTAAAATCAAATCCAGTAAGCGTGTCCCGTCCTAGACTAGGGTCGAGCCCACAAAGATTCTTAATGGGTTACTGGTTTGAAAAGGGCCCCCATGCATGACACAAGCTTTCCACATATGCTTGGTCCCCTCTAAGGTTTTTTCCCCACTTAACCCCATTCTTATACATGTCTTCTTACATGTTTCAATCTTGGTTAAGTGCATCTAATCGTATTTCAAATGCCACCCAAGGCACCCTCTAAATTCCACATGCCACCCAGGGCACCCACTTAACCCCCTCATGACCCACTGCATGTTTATTTGGTTAAGAGTTTCTTAATTCATTAAGGTTGTAACCTTATAAAGACCTCGTACATTAGACTGGCATTTGTGGCAACTGGATTTGCCGGCCGGGTCCGGGCAGTCTTACACCACAAACGAGCCTAACCTCGTGTCTTTACAATTGCAACGCATTTAATTTATGCCTAAGACCTCCCACATTAGACTGGCATTTGTGTCAGCTGGATTTGTCGGGCGGGTCCGGGCAGTCATACACCACAAAAGAGTCTAACCTCGTGTCTTATGCTGTTTATTATTACATATTTCATTTAACCCCAAATTGGATTAATATCCCTAATTTGAATAGTCAATCAATTCCAAATTTAGCTATGTCCATAATTAACACCTTAATTATGTCCATCTATTTAAGGTATATAAAATTATACCAATTAACATCACAAATTAATTATATGCCATTTAAGGCATTTATACCAATTTTCAATATTAAATCTTTTAATATTATCCCATTGCCCCACGTTGTACGTTCATTCGTTTAACATGAAATATACGTTAGACTCGAATAGTCTAACTTATGGAATAACGAGAAAACATCACAACATGCATAGATTATAAATTAGATCTAACTTACGAACAAAAGTCATAACATTAATTGGCATATAGATCTAAACATAAGGGGTGAACTTGCATAGACAATGAGTGTATAACACATGTACTTCCATAACTTATGTAGTTTTAACATAAAGGTTTGAACTTGCATAGGAATCTCAAACTTTCATTACATGATTCATGCCCAAATATATATACTTACATTTGTGATTTATCTTATTAAAGAAATCGAAGTCATAACTCAAAGAAGGTCTTGAGTTCTGAAATCTGAGTTCTGAAATTGATTTAGCTTTCCTTTGAAGAAGACAATTTGTTGCGGTTTAGATTAGAAATTAATTGATTAGCTTTTCTTCCTCTTTAATTGGTGGAGGCTACTCTAGGTTGCAAGGTGATAGCATGACGACCATTGTTCTAATTTTTTTATTTGATTTTAGGGTTTGAGTCTTAGGATGTATATATAGGTGTAGGAAGTTATTTAGGCCTTAGGATTAACCCTAAAACTGATCTGGACCATCAAAAATCCTCTCAGGCCAAAAAATCGCACCATCCAGCAACCTGGCCGAACCAGGTTCGACCCCCCAAGGGGGAGGTCGACCTGGGAGTATCCAGGTCGTCACTATGGTTGACCTCCCCCCTTGGGAGGTCGACCTCCCTGGTCGGCCTGTTCAATATATTTTGCTTTTCTTAACTTCCGAGGGCCATAACTCCTTCGGACGAACTCCGTTTTTCGAAAACTTGGACTCTATTCCATGCAGGATTCCGAGACGAATGCAATGGTGCTACCCGTTTCCCTTAATTCTCACATTATAAATTAAGTGTTCTTAAATTTAGTTAATTCAATTATTCAAAATTTGGGGTGTTACATTCTCCCCTACTTAAAGGATTTCGTCCTCGAAATCTCTAAGTCAAGAAGAACGTATCCTACCATCCAATCATCCATCTACTCAACTATTAACCACAAGCAACCATGGTCCTTAAAAGATTTCTAATGATTTTCATGTATATATGCATAGTGTGTGTATATGTTCGTATACTAATGCAAAATCAGGCTGTCCACTGATTCAGTCGACCTCCTTAATGCAAATAATGATAGTGCCATGCATCCATCATGTATGCAAGGAACCCTATACATATCATTACTACATGTGTGCACAACCATTCATTCAAATGCAACATCCATATGATACACACATTCAATGTACATTCATTTTACTTAAAACATCCATTTATATGCAATATGCAATATGAAAGTGACTGAGCCGATCTAGTGCCTAAAGTGTGTGTATATGCATCCACGAGCAACCACTAGCAAACACTTACATCCACATGCATCCACCATACATGTCTCAAACACATGTTTCAACCATAAGACTACCGTATCTAAAGGTCAAAGATACTAGCGAGAGGACATACTAAAGATAGAATAAGTAGAAGCTAGGTGATAAAGGAGAAATCAAAAGACATACCCTCGAAAAGAATAGGGTACAACGAACACATCTTCTCTTCCGTCTCCCAAGTAGCGTCGCTCTCATCATCTCCCCATTGCACTTTGACTAGCTTGACCTCTCGATTCCTCAACTTCTTAATCTCCGACCCAAGAATGCATGTAGGAGCTCGTCGAATCGTCGCATCACGCACTGTCTCCACCTCTCTAAGCAAGCTCGGCTCCACCACTTCCGTGGTCTCATGCAAGCACTTCCTCAAATGTGATACATGGAATACGTCGTGTACACCACTAAGTCTCTCGGGAAACTCCACTTTATATGCCATCTGTCCAATCCTCTCCTTAATAGGAAACGGCCCTACGAACCTTGGTGCTAACTTCCCAACGGACCCAAAGCGAACAACATTCCGTAACGGAGATATCTTGATAAAGACCATGTCCCCAATATCAAATTCAAGATCCGTCCTCTTGTCCGCATATGATTTCTGCCTATCTTGCGCCGTCTTCATCCTCCTTCGAATCAAATCAGTCTTTTCCGAAGTCTCTTTAATCATATCGGGCCCAAGTAAGATCTTATCCGTAGATTCCCACCAACATATAGGTGAATGACACGGCCATCCATAAAGAGCCTCGAAAGGTGCCATGCCAATGCTAGACTGAAAGCTGTTATTATATGCGAACTCCACCAAAGGAAGATGCTCTTCCCATATACCTCCGAAGTCTAAAACACATAGCCTCAAAAGGTCCTCTAGAATATGATTCACCCTCTCGGTCTGACCATCCGTCTGAGGATGATATGTGGTGCTCAACATAACCGAGTCCCTACCGCCTCTTGCAAGCTCTTCCAAAACTCGCTAGTAAAGATAGGATCACGATCGCTCACTATGCTACAAGGAATATCGTGCAAACGAACTATCTCTCGAATGTATACGAAGGCTAACCATGGAGCAGTCCTCTTACTCTTCACGGGAATGAAATGGGCGCTCTTAGTAACTCTGTCTACCACGACCCAAATCCCCGTATTACCCTTCCTCGATCTCGGTAACCCATCAACAAAGTCCATCGAGACACTCTCCCAATTCCATTGTGGGATTTCCAATGGGTAAAGCAACCCACCAGGCTTCTTTTGCTCTGCTTTTACTTGTTGGCACACAAAGCATCTAACGACAAATTTAGCCATGTCCTTCTTCATTCCGGCACAAAAGTAAACTCTTCTCATGTCCATGTACATCTTGTCCCCTCCGGGATGAATGGTCATCTTCGAACGATGTGCATCATCAAGAATGGTCTTCCTCAAGTCCTCGTTTCGTGGTACACAAAGCCTACCGTCCCTACGTAACCAACCCTTATCATCTAGGATATAACTACTGAGATGGCTCGATGACTCCCACCTTATGAGCTTCTCTACCAACTCAACCAACCGTGGGTCATCTCCTAGTGGCTCACTAATCTTTCCCAAAAGCGTAGGTCTGACCTCTAAGGATGCTAGCAAACTGGGTTCAAAGTCAATGGAAGGTCTAATGTCAAACGTAGAGATGAACTCTAAGCTTCTTCGCTCAACAAACAACGGACTCAAGGACAATCTTTTCCTACTTAAGGCGTCTTCCACCACGGTACCCTTGCCGGGGGTATATGCGATCTCGAAATTGTAGGATGCTAAGAATTCCATCCACCTTTGCTGCCTTAAGTTCAAGTCCTTCTAAGAGAATGAGTATTTTAGCGATTTGTGGTCTGTGAATAATTCGAATTTCTCGCCAAGAAGATAATGGCGCCAAGACTTAAGCGCGAAAACAATAGCGGCCAACTCTAGGTCATGCGTATGGTAATTTCTCTCATGCACTCTCAACTGCCTTCATCCATAGGTTATTACCCTTACCTCTTGCATTAAGACAGCGTCTAGTCCTGTCCCACAAACATCGGTATAAATGGTTAATGACTTACTCCCATCTGGCAACACTAAGACTGGGGCTATGGTCAAAGCTTTCTTTAAACGTTGGAATGCGTCATCATAATCTAACTCCCATGTGAAAACTAGGTTCTTCTTCGTCAAGCGTGTTAATGGGGCTGATATTTTTGCGAAGTCCTTGATAAACTTCCTATAGTAGCCAGCCAACCCCAAGAAACTCCTCACCTCGGTAGCATTTGTAGGGACCTTCCAATCTTGGATGGCCACCACCTTCGCGGGATCCACATCTATCCCTTCGTTGGAAACCACGTGCCCTAAGAATCGCACTTCCTTCCTCCAAAAGTGACATTTAGAAAATTTAGCTTTAAAGTTATGCACTCGAAGGGTCTCCAATACTTCCCTAAGGTGTAGGGCATGCTCTTCCTTGCTCTTAGAAAAGATCAGGATGTCATCCACAAAGACCACCACGAATTTATTAAGGTACTCCCTAAACACCCTACTCATCAAGTGAACAAAGTATGCGGGGGCGTTTGTCAAACCGAAGGGCATTACAAGCCATTCATAGAAACCGTCCGGAGTCCTAAAGGCAGTCTCGTCTATGATATTCTCAGCCACTCTCAAATGATGGAAACCAGTGGCTATATCCAACTGCGAAAACACTGAGGCGCCAACTAACTGATCAAAGAGATCGTCAATCCTCGTGTGACGGCCCGCTCCGTACTAGCCGACATTTCCTTCGAAAGTGCGTTGTACACATGTCCAACTAGCACAGAACGGTCGTCAGAAGAAAAGAAGGAAGATAAAGAACTAACACAGTACCTGCAGAATGTCTCACAACGCACGGAATAAAATAAAATAGTAATATTACTTTGACATAAAACAGGCGAGACAGTGCATAAGCTGAAAACTAAACCAACATAGAAGCGGAAATCCAAATACAGCTTATGATCCAACATCATTATTACAACTTTAAAACTGTCTCTAAAGCAAAAGAAAGCTAAAGTAGAAGATGCACTACTAATGCCCAAGCAGTGATCTTCAACAACACAGGGAGAATATCTATATATATCATACGTGGAAACCTCCTGCTCGTCTCCGGATCAGCTACTCATGCATACCACCTAACCTGTCTCTAGTCTGCTCGTGTGAGCGCCCAGAGTAATAAGAAGGGGCATAAAACTTTGGGTCAGACAAAAAGTCTGGTATGAGTGATAAGCAGCTAAACAGAAAAATAACAGGTATACTAAACCATACCTGAACCTGGACCTGCAACCAAAGAGTTAGCACTACATACCGTACAATACTCTAAGGTGCCACTAAACATGGTACAAAGATAACGGGGGAGGGGTTGTATGTCATAGTGAAGGCAAAAAAGTCAAGCATAGCAATCATCCTCACATCTCTCACTCAGTGCGTAAATCATACGATATCCATTTCCCTGGCCACCGAATCTTTGGGGTCATGACGACAACTCCGTACAACTATTGCTACGACCCACTTTGCTCTTTTGGGGCTATGACGGCAACTCTGTACAAGTATTACACTGTCCCCACTGCACTGGTCCATAGTCAATAACCCAAATGGGCCAACCAGCCTAGCTCTGGTTCGTCTACATGCCCCCTTTTCTTTAGCGGTGAACCAAAGTTATGGATATCGATAACCCCTTTGCATACGTCCCGCAGCAAAGCCCAACTCATGAAGTAAACTCATTGGTTCCCAACTGGAGCATGAGCTCTAACTTCCCATTTGCACTACCTTCGCATCTCGGGTTATTTGTGTTCTTCCCCGGATCGGTTCAGCTTCTTCTTCCCTCGGTTCGGTTCGGATGCAATTCACCATGGTCCGGTTCGTGATCATCTTCAAGCCCATGGTGCATCACCGGTTCGGTTCAGAATGCTTCATCACCTCGGATCGTGGTTCAGCCTCCATCGGTTCGGTTCGGTGCCCAAGCTCCATCGGTTCGGTTTGGTGCCCAAGCTCCTTCGGTTCGGTTTCTTCATTCGTAATACTCCGGTCCAGCCCTACTCTACTACCTCCGGTCCGATCCTCTGTTCCAATTCAGTTCGCGTGGCCTTACTTCCTTCTGTGCCAATCTCCGGTCTAGTCCGTGCTCCCATCCGATCCGATCCGGTTCGGTCACAGCTTGCACTTTTCCTGCAACTTCCAACGACTGTTTATATGCCACTGGACGACGTTTTCGACCATTATAACTATTTTAAACAATCACAATTCATACCATACAGTCACAGCAATATGTATAAACATCCACATACAGCAAAACAACAATATGATATGTCAAAACGGATCAAACTTACCCAAAAACCCATATTTTCCCCTTAAGCATGTTTAAGAACAACTAATGATAGGATTAGTAAACTTAACCAAATTAGCCAAATTTTCTAACAGAGGTCTAAAACAATATTTCAGAATTTATGAATATTTTTCCAGATTTTTATGATGTATAATTTCGCTAATTATCACTAATCAGCCCTTAATCCCCCAAATTCCGGGATTAGCAAAGTTAGTCCAAATTATCCCAAATTCATAACAGAGGCATAAAATAATATTCTGGAATTTTACAAATTTTACTAGATTTTTATGAGTTATAATTTCGCTAATCTTCGCTAATTACCCTATTTAGCCATAAATAGTGAAAAACAATGCAAATCACCCACCTTGGCCACAAATAAAATACCAAATATGAAATGATTCTCTGTTTGGCTATGTTCCCAATGCAACACAGCAGCTCTAACCTTGCTTTGGTGCTATTCCTCCTTAATTTGATGTAGTTTAAGCCAAAACTTGATTATGAAGTGATTAGAGGTGTTTTTAGATGTTGGAGGCCATTGTTAGGTTGAAGAGAGGGTTTGTGGCGGCTGGAAAATGAGTGAAAAACCGAAATCCTAACCCTAGCAGCCCTTAAATACCTCTAATCCTGAAATCCCGCATTGGGCCTAGCTGCTAATCACCCGGTTAAGCCCAATTAGTTGTTTTTAACCCTCTAAACCTTAATTCATCCATATCTCCCAAACGGTAAGTCCGTTTGGCTATTATGACCACTCTACGGAAAGGCAAACCATCAAACAAATCTAATGGAAGTGGTTTCAGGTCAAAATTTGTGACGACCGACCATAACCCCCACACTAAACAAGTGGAATAATGCGCTGCAAGGTGTGCCCGGCTGCTATGGACGATCATCAGAGTAGGTGATCACATCGAAACATATCGTAGAACTCACAGCGCAGGGATAAAATATAATAGAACATATACAACAGGTAATAGTAATGAGGTGTCATATAGCAAACTTTTGAAACTTTCTCAACATCCAGAAAGATTATCCAACTGATATCAAAGTTTGTACATAAGGCCTCACTACAACTCTCAAGCAACTCAAACAGCGGAAACAAAAATACTAGATAGTAATAAAACTGGTACACTAGCCTCTTGCTCGTCTTCGCTCAGCTTCCTCGTCTCACTAAGCTCTATTACCTGTAACCTGCTACTAAGTCTGCCCATCCACAACCGGATGAACAGCCCAAGGTAATAAGAGGAGACATAAAACCTTGAGTCAGACAACAGTCTTAGTGAGCGATAAAACAGCTAACAAACTTCAACAAGAAAGTATATGAGAATGGGTAAATGAACAACTTATCTACCCACAACACTAGAGAAGAACTCAACCTTATCTTCCCCACATCAGACAGTGATAGCCTTTACACCAAGCATTTAAACCATTAATCCATAGAAACCAGAACAACCATTTGTTCATGGAAAACAGAAACAACCAACAATAGCAATCATGGCATCGAGACTATATATATCTCACGCAAATCATCCTAGTCGAATTCAACATCCCTCGAATACAAGCCCCAGAGGCCGAAACCAATATCAGACAAGCACTCAAGGGACATCTACTTCGATGTTGGATAACCCACATGAGATGGCACAAGGAAAACATCCAGCATACATGACAGACTCTGGCTATCACCGCCAATCCTACTTCGAAACCATCATTATCGTATGATGGCCAACCTTGCCATATGTCAAGGGCTAATGGTAACCCCAGTTCTAGCATGAACTCCATATGTCCGACCTTGACAATGTCCAACCTTAACACTAGGCCTTTCCCCAAGACCCAGGGTACTCGACCAGCAACCTTCTGGTATTTTGGTGCCCCCATCGTACCCCTGCTTTGAGCCTGCTAGAACTTACAACAACGATGACCTCTCGGCCTTCGCATCTCTAGTCGTCCAACCTTAACGATGTTTCATAGCTCAAGCAACCTTCTCGAGCAGCCATTATCCATCAACTCACGACCTATGAGTTGTCACCGCATTCGTTGTTCCACCTTGATCAACGAACACATTCATCACTTCGAGCCTTCCTACTTGAACCACCTCGAAGTCACACCATCACCGAGCCAAGTTACCCCACTGCACTGCGCCACGGGTTCGGACACCGCTGTCCGAAAAAAAAATTTTGAAAACACCTTTTTAGCTCGTACGTGAGTCGTACCTAAAAACGTACTTTTTCAGAAAATGACCCTGTTAAAACCGACCGACCACCCTCCTTGTGTCCGACCACTTTCCCCCTATGACCGACCACTCCCCTTTGACCGACCAACAGAGCCCGACCCATAACTTAGTCCAACTGACCCAATTAAAGCCGACCCGATTCCCTTCTGGCTTCAGGATTCGACCCTACCACCAATCAGCCGACCCGATCGACCAGATTTGCCACCATCTGACCGACCCGATCTGATCACACCTTCCTGGAACATGACCGACCTGCCTGCTCCAAATCAGAACTCCAGATCTGCTCGACCCGACCAGTATGGACCGACCGACCAGACCGCTTCACCACCCAGTCTTCACGATCGACCTGGTTGCACCCATACGACCGATCCGACCAGCCTGCTCCCTCTTAGCTGACCCAATCCCTATCTTGCTTCCCAAGCCACGATTTGGCCGACCATGCTAGGACCGACCCAATTCCTACACAGCTCTATTTCGACTTCGATTTCGACCAAAACTTAGCCAAACGACGAAACTGACTTATCCAATTCATCCAAACGCAACCACAAACATGTTATGCAACCAACAATATCATCAATCTAACAATTTCCATCAAAACACATAAATTTCCCAAAACATGATAAGTGAACATATGAATATAAAAACGGATCTAATTTGCATAAACTTGTGAAACATCATGAAATTAACCATTTAAATTATCTAGATCAGATCCTAAGGTGATTCACATGTAAAATAAACTTAGCATTGTGTAAATCTAAGGAAAATAACATGGAAAATGATGAAATTAACATGCTATAACTCACACACTTTCATGAATCCGAATGAGAGATGCAAATCACTCACCGATTATCCAAAACAAAGCTAAAACGATGAAAAAGCAATCCGGACAGCGAACACTTCGAAGCAAACTCTTCAATCCTATGAATTCGCCCTTGAAACGATGTTGATCTAGCCTCGAATGGTATAAATCCTCGATTTCCCTCCTTGGATTTGGAATTTTAATGGTGGAAAGGTGTTAGAGGAAGAAGGAGATCAAAGCCTCCAAATAAGAGAATGGAAAATTCCAACCTTTCTCCATATCCCTTACCCCCTATTAGTAGCCTCCACCAACCCCTTAATGGGCCTTCTCCAAATCATCCCATTAGCCTTCCAAAACCTGAAAAGCCAACTGAAAAACCTTAAAATAGCAATTTCTCCCAAACCGCTGAACCAAATCCTTAATGTAACCAATCTACGGAAAGAGAATCATCAATTCCTTTCCAATGGCCCAGGTCTCACCCTCTAATTCGACCTGAGTCAAAAGTTATGCCCAGTACAAGACTGACAGGGGCAAAATGGTCACAAAAAAATCGGTAAAAATTATGGACATGTCACACTTCCCCATAAGCAATATATTAAAATATGAGAATGATCCAACCATCAGAGAATAAAATAAAATTATTTTACGATCTTCCAATACGTAAAATGCGGGCTGTTACATTCTTCCACCTTAAGAATTTCGCCCCCGAAATTCCAAGCAAATACAAGCAACCACAACAATTCCGCATGCCTATCATCCATGAGAAGCCAATTCTATCATCCAAACTAGCAACCATCAAGCCATGCATCCATAGCCTTATCCTAGCACGCAGAATTCTATCAAACAACAACAAGATACAACGATATAATAACGATACAATCTAAGGGTTCTACCGATGAAAAGTTCTGGATGAGTCGCCCTCATGCTCTCTTCCGTCTCCCACGTACAATCATCGCCATCTTCACTCCATTGTACCTTGACTAGCTTAACCGTCATCCTCCTAAGCTGTTTCGTGTCATTCCCCACAACACGAAGTGGCCTATGAGGTTTCGCAACTGCGGTCTCGACTTCTAAATCTTCATACTATTCTGGAGATACCACCACATTCGAGTCGTGCACAAACTTCTGTAGAAACGACACATGGAAAACATTATGCACACTCGACATCTTCTCGGGTAACTCCAACCTATATGTGAGCTTTCCTATTCGCCCGACTATCGGAAATGGTCCAACAAACCTAGGAGCCAACTTCCCTTTACTTCTGAATCGAACCACATGCTTCAACGGTGAAATCTTCACAAAAACCACAACTCCTACGTCGAATTCCAAATCCTTACGACGCTTATCGGCGTAACTTTTCTGACAATCTTGGGCCGCCTTCATTTGTTGTCGAACAATATTGATACAACCCGAGGTTTCTCTAATCATTTCAGGCCCAAGTACCAACTTATCTCCAGTTTCTAACCAACAAGCTGGAGAATTGCACGGCCTTCCATACAACGCCTCGTATGGTGCCATCCCAATACTCAACTGGTAGCTATTATTATACGCAAACTCAACTAGATGTAGATGGTCCTCTCATGATCCTCCGAAGTCTAACACACAAGCCCTCAGGAGATCTTCTAAAACTCGGTTGACTCTCTCGGTCTGACCATCAGTTTGGGGATGATATGCCGTACTTAAACACAATTCGGTTCCCAAAGCATCTTGAAAACTTTTCCAAAATCCACTCGTGAACAATGGATCCCGGTCACTTACTATACTCTTTGGAACACCATGGAATCGAACTATCCATTTCACATAAAGCTCAGCCAATTTTGATGCTGTCCTAGTCGTCTTGATAGGAATGAACCTTGCACTTTTGGTCAAACGATCCACAATGACCCAAATCCCTTCATTCCCTGCCCTAGTTCTAGGTAGTCCATCGATAAAATCCATCAATATTTGCTCCCACTTCCATGTAGGAACTTCTAATGGCTGAAGCAAACCACTCGGCTTTTTCTGTTCAGCTTTCACCAACTGACAGTTCATACACTTGGAAATGAACTTTCCAATAACTCTTTTCATCCCTTCCCAGCAGTAGGCTCGCGTCATGTCCTGATACATTTTATTACCACCAGGATGAATCGTTATCTTCGAGTGATGACATTCTCTTAGAACCTCATCCCTCAATCCGTCGACATCAGGAACAACTAATCGTCCTTGCTTTCGAAGCCAACCTTCTCAGTCGACCTCGAACTCTTTAACCTCTAGTTTTAGTTTCTGAATAAACTCGACAAGCTTCATATCTTTCTTTTGGCCCTTGCCAATCCTTTCGATAAGAGTAGGCCTTATCGACAAGCTTGCCAATATCTCAGGTTCCAACTCACACCTTGGCCTGAAATCGAACCTTGCCAAGTACTCGAGACCCTTCCATTCCGAAAACATCGCTCCCAAACTTGCGTGTTTTCGACTCAATGCATCTGCAACTGCATTGCCTTTGCCAGGAGTATAGGCTATCCCAAAATCATATGATGCCAGAAACTCTAACCATCGTTGCTGCCGAAGATTCAAATCCTTTTGGGAGAAAAGATACTTCAACGACTTGTGATCCGTAAACAACTCGAATCGTACTCCCAACAGGTAATGTCTCCACATCTTCAGAGCAAACACAATCGCTGCCAACTCCAAATCATGAGTTGGATATTTTCTCTCATGCGGCTTTAGCTGTCGACTTGCGTAAGCCACTACCTTATGCTTCTGCATTAGCACTGCTCCAAGTCCAGTACCACATGCATCAGTATACACCACCATCTCTTCATTCCCACTTGGAATGGTCAACACAGGTGCACTCGTCAATCTCTCCTTCAAGATTTCGAACGCTTGTTCACACTTCGCATCCAATGCGAACACTTGGTTCTTCTTTGTCAATCCTGTTAATGGTGCAGCTATCTTGGAGAAATCCTTGATAAACCTTCGGTAATAACCAGCCAACCCAAGGAAACTCCAAACATCCGTCGCATTCTTAGGTCTATCCCAGTCCTGGATTGCTGCAACTTTAGCGGGGTCAACCGCTATACCTTTTCCAGAAACAACATGACCTAAGAACCTCACTTCATCCTTCCAGAAGTGTCACTTTGAGAACTTGGCCTTAAGCTGGTGCTTTCGCAAGATCTCTAACACAACTCTCAAGTGCGTCTTATGTTCTTCCATATTTCTGGAGTAAACCAGTATATCATCCACGAACACAAGAATGAACTTACTCAACTGATCTCTGAATACTATATTCATAAGATCCACAAAATAAGTTGGCGCATTAGTCAACCCGAATGGCATCACCAACCACTCGAAAAACCCGGACGGTGTCCTAAAAGCAGTCTTTGGCACACTATCCTTAGCCACTCTCAACTGGTGAAATCCCGTTGCCAAATCCATCTGAGAAAACACTTTGGCTTCGTGAAGCTGATCGAACAAGTCATCAATCCTTGGCAACAGATACTTGTTCTTCTTAGTCACCTTGTTCAGCTCACGATAGTCACACACAATCTTAACGAGCCATCTGCCTTAGTTGCAAACACGATTAGTGCACCCCACTCGGAAACACTCCTCCGAATGAATCCTTTTCCCAAAAGGTCACGAACTTGCACCTCTAACTCTCGCTGTTCCCTAGGCGCCATCTGCCTAAGGGGTATAATAATTGGTCTAGCACCTTCGACCAAATCGATCCTAAACTCTATCTCACGATGTGGCGGCAACCCTTTGACCTCGTTAAAGACATCTACATACTCATTAGCGATCAACACTGATGATAGGTCCTCCTGTGGAATCCCAAGCGAATATAGATAACTCACGAAGACCCCATCTTCGCGCTTACATCTAATCAACACCTTTTGCCCTTCCACATCCCCGACCCTCACCTCTAGCTTCTCGCAATTCACCCTTGCCGCATATCTCTTGAGCCAATCCATGCCCAAGATGATCCCATACCCAGCAAAGTTAAGAACAAAGCAATCACACATAAAAGAGCAACCATGACTCGATAACACTAGACCACGGTAAATCATGCACAAACTGGACGAACCCCCAACTGGATCAGTCACGATCAATGGTCTATCACAAATCTCGGGATCCAAACCCAAGCGACACACAAGCTCATTGCAGATGAATGAATGTGATGCTCCAGTATCAAAAAAACTCGAACTGATACACCGTTAACAGAAAAAGTACCTTGCACCACGGCACCTTTTCCCTTTTCCTCTGCAGTAGGAGCTCTTGAAGAAGATGGCACGGCTTCTAAAGCATATGCCTTCACAATCTGTTTGCCCTTAGCTGATTCTAGACAATCTTTCTTCTCATGCCCAGGCTTTCCACACTTGAAGCACTTCTTCTCAGCTTTGGGATTCTTGCACTCATTTGAATAATGACCCTTCTGTTGGCAGTTAAAGCAAACCACCTCACTCTTGGGTTTCTTTTGGCCATCCTTTCCTTTTTGTTGTTGTTGCTTCCTCTTTTTATTATTACCACCCTGCTGTGGTTTCTGAGCTTCCTTGGTTGCAGCGACAACATTTGCTTCCTTGGGAAACAAGCTCTCATGGCGAATAGCTTTTTCCACAATCTTTTCAAATGAATCATCAAGATGGTCCACAAGCGGTTTTCCAATATGAGCATCCAAACCCAAGACAAACTTCTCGTTCTTCTGATAGGGCGTATCAATGTATGAACGAGCATATCTTGACAAAGCCTCAAAATCAGAAATGTAGTCAAGAACTGTTCTGCCATTCTGCTTCAACTCTACGAACTTCTTGAAGAGAACAGACTTCTGAGCAGTGGAGATAAACTTTGCTTCAAACTTAGCTTGGAATTGCTCCCATGAAATCTCCTCTTTCGGAGTCTCGAGTATGACAGAATTCCACCATTCCATAGCCCTGCTCTGCAGCTGCCTTGATGCAAGCTTTCTCTTCATTGCATCCTCAATACCCAAGTCTCCAAAGATTTTAACACATGAATCCATCCACCTCTGAACCTCTTCAGCTGGTTTAGTTCCCTTGAATGGTTTCCCTCCTGGAGATGTAAAGTCCTTGCACATCTTTGCAAAATCTACTCTAGGAACTCGCACACCTACATCTACCGTAGCCGCCACTAGAGCGGGTACCCTTCGCATAATTGCTTCTTCCATGGCTTCAAACATGGCCGGGTAATCTGGTTCATCACCATTTCCCCCTCCAGTATTAGCTCTCCTAGCAGCGTGTCTTGACGGTCATCTACTCATTCTAAATCTGCAATCTAGAATAATTAGCCACTTCCAAGAAAACTGCTAAAGAGATACAACTGCTACTACTATATATGTTAATATACATATAGTAAACATCCAACAGAAATCTACAAATACGTCTCTCCTACGTAATTACATCTTTGAACTTTGGCCAAAATCGTTAACCTCGCTCTGATACCAAATGTGACAACCGACCATAACCCCCGCACTAAACAAGTGGAATAATGCGCTGAAAGGTGTGCCCGACTGCTATGGACGATCATTAGAGTAGGTGATCACATCGAAACCTGTCGTAGAACTCACAGCGCAAGGATAAAATATAATAGAACATATACAACAGGTAATAGTAATGAGGTGTCATATAGCAAACTTTTGAAACTTTCTCAACATCCAGAAAGATTATCCAACTGATATCAAAGTTTGTACATAAGGCCTCACTACAACTCTCAAGCAACTCAAATAGCGGAAACAGAAATACTAGATAGTAATAAAACTGGTACACCAACCTCCTGCTCGTCTTCACTCAGCTTCCTCGTCTCACTAAGCTCACTTACCTGTAACCTACTACTCAGTCTGCCCATCCACAACCGGATGAACAGCCCAAGGTAATAAGAGGAGACATAAAACCTTGAGTCAGAAAATAGTCTTAGTGAGCGATAAAACAGCTAACAAACTTCAATAAGAAAGTATATGAGAATGGCTAAATGAACAACTTATCTACCCACAACACCAGAGAAGAACTCAACCTTATCTTCCCTACATCAGACACTGATAGCCTTTACACCAAGCATTTCAACCATTAATCCATAGAAACCAGAACAACCATTTGTTCATGGAAAACAGAAACAATCAACAATAGCAATCATGGCATCGAGACTATATATATCTCACGCAAATCATCCTAGTCGAATTCAACATCCCTCGAATACAAGCCCCAGAGGCCGAAACCAATATCAGACAAGCACTCAAGGGACATCGACTTCGATGTTGGATAACCCATATGAGATGGCACAAGCAAAACATCCAGCATACATGACAGACTCTGGCTATCACCGCCAATCCTGCTTCGAAACCATCATTATCGTATGACGGCCAACCTTGCCATATGTCAAGGGCTTATGGTAACCCCAGTTCTAGCATGAACTCCATATGTCCAACCTTGACAATGTCCAACCTTGACACTAGGCCTTTCCCCAAGACCCAGGGTACTCCACATGCAACCTTCTAGTCTTTTGGTGCCCCCATCGTACCCCTGCTTTGAGCCTGCTAGAACTTATGACAACGATGACCTCTCGGCCTTCGCATCTCTAGTCGTCCAACCTTGACGATGTTTCATAGCTCAAGCAACCCTCTCGAGCAGCCATTATCCATCAACTCACGACCTATGAGTTGTCACCGCATTCGTTGTTCCACCTTGATCAACGAACACATTCATCACTTCGAGCCTTCCTAATTGAACCACCTCGAAGTCACACCATCACCGAGCCAAGTTACCCCACTGCGCTGCGCCACGGGTTCGGACACCGCTGTCCGAAAAAATAATTTTGAAAACACCTTTTTAGCTCGTACGTGAGTCGTACCCAAAAACGTACTTTTTCAGAAAACGACCCTGTTAAAACCGACCGACCACCCTCCTTGTGTCCGACCACTTTCCCCCTATGACCGACCACTCCCCTTTGACCGACCAACAGAGCCCGACCCATAACTTAGTCCAACCAACCCAATTAAAGCCGACCCGATTCCCTTCTGGCTTCAGGATTCGACCCTACCACCAATCAGCCGACCCGACCGACCAGATTTGCCACCATCTGACCGATTTGATCTGATCACACCTTCCTCGAACATGACCGACCTGCCTGCTCCAAATCAGAACTCCAGATCTGCTCGACCCGACCAGTATGGACCGACCGACCAGACCGCTTCACCACCCAGTCTTCACGATAGACCTGTTTGCACCCATACGGCCGATCCGACCAGCCTGCTCCCTCTTAGCTGACCCAATCCCTGTCTTGCTTCCCAAGCCACGATTTGGCCGACCATGCTAGGACCGACCCAATTCCTGCACAGCTCCATTTCGACTTCGATTTCGACCAAAACTTCGCTAAACGACGAATCCGACGAAACCGACTTATCCGATTCATCCAAACTCAACCACTAACATGTTATGCAACCAACAATATCATCAATCTAACAATTTCCATCAAAACACATAAATTTCCCAAAACATGATAAGTGAACATATGAATATAAAAACGGATCTAATTTGCATAAACTTGTGAAACATCATGAAATTAACCATTTAAATTATCTAGATCAGATCCTAAGGTGATTCACATGTAAAATAAACTTAGCATTGTGTAAATCTAAGGAAAATAACATGGAAAATGATGAAATTAACATCCTATAACTCACACACTTTCATGAATCCGAATGAGAGATGCAAATCACTCACTGATTATCCAAAACAAAGCTAAAACGATGAAAAAGCAATCCGGACAGCTAACACTTCGAACCAAACTCTTCAATCCGATGAATTCTCCCTTGAAACGATGTTGATCTAGCCTCGAATGGTATAGATCTTCGATTTCCCTCCTTGGATTTGGAATTTTAATGGTGGAAAGTTGTTAGAGGAAGAAGGAGATCAAAGCCTCCCCATAAGAGAATGGAAAATTCCAACCTTTCTCCATATCCCTTACCCCCTATTTATAGCCTCCACCAACCCATTAATGGGCCTTCTCCAAATCATCCCATTAGCCTTCCAAAACCTGAACAGCCAATTGAAAAACCTTAAAACAACGATTTCTCCCAAACCGCTGAACCAAATCCTTAATGTAACCACTCTACGGAAAGAGAATCATCAATTCCTTTCCAATGGCACAGGTCTCACCCTCTGATTCGACCTGAGTCAAAAGTTATGCCCAGTACAAGACTGACAGGGGCAAAATGGTCACAAACAAAATCGGTAAAAATTATGGATATGTCACACATCCCCATAATCAACATATTAAAAGATGAGAATGATCCAACCCTCAGAGAATAAAATAAAATTATTTTACGATCTTCCGATACGTAAAATGCGGGCTGTTACAAAATTCCTTTCCAGTCAAAAGTTATGGCCAAAACAGTATCAGCTAGGGGCAAAACGTTCATTTAAAAATCGGAAAAATCATGAACATGGGAAATGACCCCAATAGTCATCTCCCAAAGTTTCATGACCATACGACTTCGTATGTGAAAGAAATAAATGTTCTACGATCCTATGATGCGTAGAATGCGGGTCGTTACACTCTCCCCCCCTTAAGAAATTTCGTCCTCGAAATTCCTTAACCCAAAACATACAAAGGATCCCGCATGCCTACCAACCATATACAACAATCAATTATGCAAAACAAACAAAACAAGCCTATCCTAGCATGCGGAAAGACTAAATCGAAGTTAAAATCTTACCAGGTGAAGAGTTCTGGATACGTCTTCCTAATGCTCTCCTCTGTCTCCCAGGTACAGTCATTCTCATTCTCGTCCCACTGAACTTTGACTAATTACACCACTTTCCTTCGAAGCTGCTTCGTATCGTTCCCAACAATACGCATAGGCCTGCGGTTCCCAACCGCCTCAGGTTCAACCACGATATCATCCAACTGATCAGGAGAAATAATCACATCTGGGTCATGTACGAACTTCCTTAACTGGGAAACATGAAACACGTTGTGAACTCCTGCCATCTTCTCTGGTAATTCAACTTTATATGCGAAATTCCCAATTTGCTCAAGAACTGGGAATGGACCAACAAATCTTGGTGCTAACTTGCCTCTCCTGCCAAATCGTATCACGCTCTTCAACGGAGAAATCTTGACAAATACCAAGTCGCCAATGGAGAACTTTAATTCTCTTCTCCTCTTATCAGCATAACTTTTCTGCCTATCTTGGGCATCCTGCATTCGCTGTTGGATAATCTTGATCTTGTCTGATGTTTCTCTTATTACTTCTGGTCCAAGCACATATTTCTCACCGGTCTCTAACCAACAAGACGGTGAGTTGCACGGTCTTCCGTATAAAGTTTCAATTGGAACCATACCAATACTGGACTAATAACTATTGTTACGTGCAAACTCAACCAAATGCAAAATGGTCATCCTATGACCCTCCAAAATTCAATATACAAGTCCTCAAAAGATCCTCTAATACACGATTCACTCAAATACCATCACAATCTGATCTAATCCTTGGTAAATTATCAATGAAATCCATTGAAACTTATTCCCATTTCCATTCGGGAATTTCTAATGGTTGTAGCAACCCACTAGGCTTCTTTTGCTCATCTATAACTAGCTGGCAATTCATGCACTTAGATATAAACTTCCCAAGGTCTCTTTTCATTCCTTCCCAGTAGTAGGTCGGCTTCATACCTCGATACCTCTTATTACCACCGGGATGTATAGTTAACTTTGAGTGATGTCATTCTCTAAGCACTTCATATCTCAATCTATTGACATTGGGTACAACTAGTCTTCCATTCTTTCTAAGCCATCCATCTCGATCAAGCCCATACTTGTTCATCTCCTAGTCGATACCCATCTCTAACTTGGAGATGATTTCCAATAGGTTGGGATCGTCCCTTTGACTAGAGCAGATCCGCTCAATCAAAGTGGGTCTGATCATCAAACTTGCTAACATTTCTAGATCCAATTCGCACTATGGTCTGAAATCATACCCAGCGATGTATTCCAGTTGCTTCCATTCTAGAAACATAGCCCCTAGACTGACATGTCTCCATCTCAATGCACCAATTTCCGCACCCAATGAAAAATCGCCACAACTTTTTATCTCTCACGCAAACCATCCTAGTCGGATTCGACATTCCCAAAGCACTAGCCCCAAAGGCCTAAACCAATATAAGACAAGCACCCAAGGAACATCTCCTCCGAATTCAGAAAATCTATGTGAGATGATACTAGCAAAACATGCAAACAAAAGCTTGATTCTTCTTTGTCAACCGAGTCAATGGTGTTGCTATCTTGGAGAAATCTTGGATAAACTTAAGATAATATCCAGCTAACCCTAAGGAACTTCTTACGTCTATTGCATACTTGGGCATAGACCAATCTTGCACCATAGCTAATTTCGCAGGATCCACGACAATACCATTCTCTGAAACAACATGGCCTAAGAACCTCATTTCCCTTCTTCAGAAGTGACACTTAGAAAACTTCGCTTTCAGTTGGTGTTTCCTTAACACCTCCGTCACCGTCCTCAAACGTCCCTTGTGTTCTTCCTCGTTCTTTGAGTAAACCAAAATATCATCCACGAACACAAGAACAAACTTATTCAACCGATCTCTGAATACCCTATTCATAAGATCCACAAAATATGCTGGGGCATTGGTCAGCGCAAATGGCATAACCAACCATTCATAAAAATCCAGACGGCGTCCGAAATGCCGTTTTATCTATGCTTTCAGCTTCCACTCTAAGATGGTGAAAACCTGTCATGAGATCCAACTGAGAAAACACTCTCGCTCCACTCAACTGGTCAAACAAACCATCTATCCGCGGTAGAGGATACTTATTCTTCCTCGTCACCTTATTCAACTCGCGGTAGTCCACACACAATCGAAGGGAACCATCGGCCTTGGTAGCAAACACAACCGATGCTCCCCATTCAGAAACATTCCTTCTGATAAATCCCTTCTTCAAAAGATCGCTGACTTGCACCCCGAGCTCTCGCTGCTCCCTTGGTGCCATATGACGAAGTGGCATCACTATAGGTCTGGCATCTTTCAATAAGTCAATACGGAACTCAATCTCTCGGTGTGGTGGAAGCCTGGTCATTTCTTCGAAGACGTCCGGATACTGGCCAACCACGAGCAAACCTGACAACTCACTATGCGGGATGTCAACGGAATTTAGAAAACTAGCCATTACCCCATCACTAGGTAGACCGCCAAACACTACCATCTGCCCATCATCGGCTCTAGCTGTCACCAAAAAGCCATCACAGTCTACCACCACCCTGTATCTTTGGAGCCAATCGACTCCCAAAATAATGCCAAACCCAGTAAAGCCTGAAACAAAGCAATCACAAACAAACATACATCCATGACTCGATAAAACCACATTATGGCAAATCATATTAAGGCTAGTCGAACCACCTATCGGGTCCGTCACTACTAAAGGTCTATCGACAATTTCGGGCTCCAATCCCAAAATATCTACTAGGTCACTAGATATGAAAGAACTGGAAGCTCCGGTATCAAACAAAACTCTAACAAGAACATTATAAACAGAAAGCTTACCTTGAATAACGACATTCTTTCCCATCTCCGCCACAGTTGGGGCATTCGACGAAGAAGGAACAACACTGATAGCATATACTTTCATGATCTGCTTCTCTTTAGGGGGTTGCTAACACTTATCCTTGTGATGTCACGCTTGGCCGCAGTTAAAGCACTTCCTGTCCGCTGGCTTGGCCCGACACTCTTTGGCATAGTGGCCCTTCTTATCACAGCTGAAGCACTCAACATCCTTCTTACTCTTTTTCTGGCCATCCCTATTCTGGTTCTGCTTCCTCTTATTCTAAGAACCATTCTTGCCACCACCGCTTGCTTGCGGTTTTGGCTCTCCTGTGGATGTAACCTCAGTCTTCGACTTAGGGTAAAGACTCTCTAACCTTAAAGCTTTCCCCACAATCGATTCAAACGTCTCATCGATGTGGTTAATAAGCCTTTTCCCCAAGTATCCATCCAAACCGGTTATAAACTTTTTGTTCTTCTTCTCGGCAGTGTCGATAAGAGATAATCCATACTTTGACAAAGTATCGAACTCTGCAACATACTCTGAAACTGCCCTTCCATTCTCCTTAAGCTCCGGAAACTTCCTGAACAATTCTTATCGGCTGGAATGAACTTTTCACTGAAACGAGTCATAAACTGATTCCAAGTAACTTGATTCCCTGGAGTAGCTGCCTTAATAGCATTCCACCAATTCATAGCTCGTCCTTGTAGTTGACGGGATGCTAGCATTCTCTTCATCGCGTTCTCGATACCCAAGTCTTCGAAGATACGATCGCAGCTATCCAGCCAATCCTGAACATCCGTAGCCGACTCCGTTCCGTGGAACGGCTTCCCACCAAGACTAGTATAATCCTTGTTAAGCTTGGTGAAATCGACCCTAGGCGCCTGCACTATTGGACCACCACCATTACCATCATTGGGAGCTGCCCTCCGCACATCCCTAAGCATCTCCCTCACGAGGTCACTAAACATCGCCCTCATGTCAGCAACATTCCCACTATTGGCTCCTCTACCAGCACCTCTTGCGTATCGGCTTATCGTTCAATATGTAAAGAGAAAACGATTAATCATCTCCACAGTGGTGCTAGTGCAGTGCGACTTCATCCTTAGCTATACAAATAGTATATATATATATAGCTTTTGAAAACCAAAAAAGTCACAAATACGCGCTCTCATATACGTATTATCTCTCCCTGGTGTCTTTCCCGAGGTTAACTACGCAACCTAGAGCTCTTATACCAAGTGTGACGGCCCGCTCCGTACTAGCCGACATTTCCTCCGAAAGTGCGATGCACACATGTCCAACTAGCACAGAACGGTCGTTAGAAGAAAGAAGGAAGATAAAGAACTAACACAGAACCTGTAGAATGTCTCACAGCGCATGGAATAAAATATAATAGTAATATTACTTTGACATAAAACAGGCGAGACAGTGCATAAGCTGAAAACTAACCCAACATAGCAGCGGAAATTCAAATACAGCTTATGATCCAACATCATTATTACAACTTTAAAACTGTCTCTAAAGCAAAAGAAAGATAAAGTAGAAGATGCACTACTAATGCCCAAGCAGTGATCTTCAACAACATAGGCAGAATATTTATATATATCATACGTGGAAACCTCCTGCTCGTCTCCGGATCAGCTACTCGTGCATACCACCTAACCTGTCTCTAGTCTGCTCGTGTGTGCACCCAGAGTAATAAGAAGGGACATAAAACTCTGGGTCAGACAAAAAGTCTTGTATGAGTGATAAGCAGCTAAACAGAACAATAACAGGTATACTAAACCATACCTGAACCTACAACCAAAGAGTTAGCACTACATACCGTACAATACTCTAAGGTGCCACTAAACATGGTATAAAGATAACGGGGGACGGGTGTGTATGTCATAGTGAAGGAAAACAAGTCAAGCATAGCAATCATCCTCACATCTATCACTCAGTGCGTAAAGCATATGATATCCATTTCCCTGGCCACCAAACCATTGGGGTCATGACGGCAACTCCATACAACTATTGCTATGACCCACTTTGCTCTTTTGGGGCTATGACGACAACTCCGTACAAGTATTACACTGTCCCCACTGCACTGGTCCATAGTCAATAACCCAAATGGGCTAACCAACCAAGCTCTGGTTCGTCTACATGCCCCCTTTTCTTTAGTGGTGAACCAAAGTTATGGATATCGATAACCCCTTTGCACAGGTCCCGCAGCAAAGCCCAACTCATGAAGTGAACTCATTGGTTCCCAACTGGATCCTGAGCTCTAACTTCCCATTTGGATTACCTTTGCATCTCGGTTTATTTGTTTTCTTCCCCGGATCGGTTCGGCTTCTTCTTCCCTCGGTTCGGTTCGGATGCAATTCACCACGGTTCGTTCGTGGTCATCTTCAAGCCCATGGTGCGTCACCGGTTCGGTTCGGAATGCTATATCACCTCAGATCGTGGTTCAGCCTCCATTGGTTCGGTTCGGTGCCCAAGCTCCATCAGTTCGGTTCGGTTCCCAAGCTCCTTCGGTTCAGTTGCTTCATTCGTAATACTCCGGTCCAGTCCCATTCTACTACCTCCGGTCCGATCCTCTGTTCCAATTCAGTTCGTGTGGCCTTACTACCTCTTGTTCCAAGCTTCGGTCCGGTCCGTGCTCTCATCCGATCCGATCCGGTTCGGTCACTGCCTGCACTTTTCCTGCAACTTCCAACGACTGTTTATACGCAACTCGACGACGTTTTCGACCATTCTAACTATTTTAAACAATAACAATTCATACCATACAGTCATAGCAACATGTATAAACATCCACAAACAAAAAAACAATAATATGATATGTCAAAACGGATCAAACTTACCCAAAAACCCATATTTTCCCCTTAAGCATGTTTAAGAACAACTAGTGATAGGATTAGTAAAACTTAACCAAATTAGCCAAATTTTCTAACAGAGGTCTAAAATAATATTTCAGAATTTATGAATATTTTTCCAGATTTTTATGATGCATAATTTCGCTAATTATCACTAATCACCCCTTAATCCCCCAAATTTCGGGATTAGCAAAATTTGTCCAAATTAACCCAAATTCATATCAGAGGCGTAAAATAATATTCTAGAATTTTACAAATTTTTCTAGATTTTTCAGAGTTCTAATTTTGCTTATCTTCGCTAATTACCCTATTTAGCCATAATTAGTGAAAAACAATGCAAATCACTCACCTTGGCCACAAATAAAATACCAAATCTGAAATGATTCTCTGTTTGGCGCTGTTCCCAATGCAACACAGTAGCTCTAACATTGCTTTGGTGCTATTCCTCCTTAATTTGATGTAGTTTAAGCCAAAACTTGATTAAGAAGTGATTAGAGGTGATTTTAGATGTTGGAGGCAATTGTTAGGTTGAAGAGAGGGTTTGTGGCAGCTGGAAAATGAGTGAAAAACCGAAATCCTAACCGTAGCAGCCCTTAAATACCTCTAATCCCGAAATCCCCCATTGGGCCTTGTTGCTAATCACCCGGTTAAGCCCAACTAGCTGTTTCTAACCCTCTAAACCTTAATTCAGCCATTTCTCCCAAATGGTAAGTCCGTTTGGCTATTATGACCACTCTACGGAAAGCCAAACCATCAAACGAATCTAATGGGAGTTGTTTCAGGTCAAAATTCCTTTCCAGTCATAAGTTATGGCCAAAGCAGTACCAGCTAGGGGTAAAATGGTCATTTAAAAATCGGGAAAAATCATGAATATGGGAAATGAACCCAATAGTCGTCTCCCAAAGTTTTATGACCATACGACTTGATATGTGAAAGAAATAAATGTTCTACGATCCTATGATGCGTAGAATGCAGGTCGTTACACCTCGGTAGTGGGTGCCTATTATTCTTAGTAAGTTTATTAAGCTCTCTATAGTCCACACAAAGTCTAAGTGACCCATCCGCCTTTGTGGAAAATACTACTAGAGCACCCCACTCCGATATGTTACGTCTTATGAACCCCTTCTCTAGCAACTCCCATACTTGCTTATTGAGCTCCCTCCTCTCACGAGGAGCCATGTGGCGCACTGGAAGAGATACTGGTTTTGCATTGTCCACAAGAAAAATACGAAAGTCTATCTCACGTTTTGGGGGTAGACCCCTCATCTCATCGAAGACATCAACATATTCACGGACTATACGAACAGAATGTAAATCATCATTGGATGCGTCAAGTGACTCAAGATAACTAAGCATCACCGATCCTCTAGGGTCATAGGAAATATCAAGGGTCTTTCCACTACGAGTTAACAGTTTTACTACCCTTCGTTCACAATCTAGGATGGCACCATATCTGGCTAGCCAATCCATCCCTAGAATCAACCCATAGCCCATGAAACCCAGCACAAAAGCATTACATTCAAAACCAACGCCTAAGATAGACAATCTCAAATCCCTACAAACCATGGATAAATGAGCCGACCCACCAATAGGACTTGAGACTACAACGGGATCCACAACAAGACTAATATTTAAGTGCAATGTTTCAACTATTGATGTAGAGATAAACGAATGTGATGCGCCAGAATCGAATAAAGTATGGACAGGATGATCAAACAGAAAAACTAAACCCTTAACGGAAATGTTTCTACCTCGTTCTTGCGGCGGTAGGACCGCGAGAGCCTGGACCTGCTCCCTTGCCTGCGCTAGTGCCATGAGAGCCTGAAGCTGCCCTCCAGAAGTTCTTTGCCATTGTCCCTGTTTCCTTGAGCAGTCCTTAACTAGATGGCCTTTCTCTCCACAGTGGAAACAACCAGTCTTCTTCTTTTTCCTACAGTCATTACTCAGATGGCCTGGTGTCCCACTATTAAAGCACTTCTTCTTTCCTTTTCCATTATTGCCTTTACCACCTTTCTTGTTTTGTTGTTGCTGTTGCGGTTTCTTTTGATCCCCTTTCTTCTCGGGTCCCTTATTAGCATTGGCGCCCTTCTCCTCTTCATGCATAAGCACCATGTCAACTAGTCTCTCAAAGGTGGCCCCCATAGCAATGTGGGTCATAGCTAACCCATGTAATGGCTCGTTCAGACCCTTAACAAATCTCAAGGCCTTCTTTTCGGGTGTATTCACCAAGTCCAAACCAAATCTTGCCAACTGACTGAACTTGTTGACGTATTCTTTCACTGATAGATTCCCTTGCTTCAACGCCAAAAATCTTTCCATATATAGATTCTCTTCAGCCCGTGAGATAAACCTTGCCTTAAACCTACGCCAGAAATCTGGCCATGTATCAACTGGACGCTCCCATTAGTGACTTCCCACCAAAACAAAGCTTCGTCCTTCATCAACCAAGCAGCCAATTGGACCTTTTTGCAATCGTCCAAATCGAAAATGCCAAACAGATCCTCCACTTCTTTCAACCAATTTCTAGCTTCAACGACCGTTTCAGTCCCACTAAAATATTTTCCACCCATCGAACAAAAGTCTTTACATATCATGGAGAAAGTATCTCCACACGAAGGAATGACTGGAGCTGGGGGAGGAGGAGGAGGAGGAACGTTGGCCAGACCTACGGTAGCGGCCCTAGCCTCGAGATATTGACGAAACCAACCGGGTACATGAACACCCTCTGGTATCTAAGATGCTCCAGACATGCTGAAAAGAAAAGAAAGAGTTTTAAAACAAGGGAAGCGAAAGAGAGATGTATGGCCTGCGGTGATTATGCTCTTTAAAGTAAACTTTCCTTGAAAATAGCTTCTTTAAAACAAGTTTTTGAAAATACTTTCTAGGAAAATAATAATTTTGAAAACACTTTTCAAAACTTTTTATCTGTTCTTGTAACCATAGTTCTGATACCATGTGTAACACCCCATGTCCATTAATGTCACTCACAAAGGGAATGCATCAATGTCCATGAAGCGTTATTGTTGTATAGAACAGATAAATTACAAGAATAAATAAATAAAACAACACAACGAAAGTTTAAAACTTATTTCATAGCATCATAATTCAAAACGAGTTTACATAAGTAGTCTCCAAAACCATTACAACGGGATCAGTAGTCTTTTCCAAAAACTTCAAAGTACATAAAGAAGCAAATACTTAAATAACATAAATGCATAAATCCCCACTGAGCATAAGCAAAGCCATAAAGATGAGAGAGTCCAAAGCGATACATCTACTCTCTTCAAGCAACTGAAAGAAATCGACACTAAGCTGTAGTATTCCATCCTTGCAAACCTAGGGGGGAAAGGAAGAAAAGAGGTGGAAAGAAAAGGGGGTCAGACATAAAGTCTGGCGAGTGCGATAACTTTAACAATATAATTATCAAAATAACTAGGATAAGACATAAGCTGGAAAATAAGGAAATGATTGTGAACAATTGGGTATGACAGAGCAAAACAAGGAAATAAGACAAACAAAGATAACGTTAAAGGCGCCCCTAATCACTATAGGATAATTACTATACTGCACCACCACTTGTCACTCTAAAGGTTGATCCCGCCTACAGAACTTAATACTGCTAATGGTAGTTTCGTGTACCCCTAGCTACCTTCATAAGTGTCGTCTGCCCCTATCTCCACTAGGTGTACCCACTACCCCCATTCGATCGGCTCCCTAACTTGTAGATACCTGTATTTGCCCCACAGTGGGGTGTATCACTCCCCAAAGTGGCAACCCGATACAACCAAAAATGCACGGCTTATATCTACATGATGCAACAACGTCTTACCTACCAGCCCGGTCCCACACATGCATATGAACCCGTTGGACTTGCATTGCCACCGCTAACCCGTTTTGACCTCTTAAAATCAAATCCAGTATGCGTGTCCCGTCCTCGACTTGGGTCGAGCCCACAAAGATACTTAATGGGTTACTGGTTTGAAAAGGGACCCCACGCATGACACAAGCTTTCCACCTATGCTTGGTCCGCTCTAAGGTTTTTCCCCACTTAACCCCATTCTTATTCATGTCTTCTTACATGTTTCAATCTTGGTTAAGTGCATCTAATCGTATTTCAAATGCCACCCAAGGCACCCTCTAAATTCCACATGCCACCCAAGGCACCCACTTAACCCCCTCATGTCCCACTACAAGTTTATCTGGTTAAGTGTTTCTTTATTCAATAAGATCGTAGCCTTATAAAGACCTCCCACATTAGACAGGCATTTGTGGCAGCTGGATTTGTCGGGCGGGTCCGGGTAGTCTTACACCACAAACGAGCCTAACCTCGTGTCTTCACAACTGTTACGCATTTAATTTATGCCTAAGACCTCCCACATTAGACTGGAATTTGTGTCAGCTGGATTTGCCGGGCGGGTCCGTGCAGTCTTACACCACAAAAGAGTCTAACCTCGTGTCTTATGCGGTTTATTAATACATATTTCATTTAACCCCAAATTGGATTAATATCCCTAATTTGAATGGTCAATCAATTCCAAATTTAACTATGTCCATAATTAACACCTTAATTATGTCCATCTATTTATGGTATATAAAATTATACCAATTAACATCACAAATTAATTATATGCCATTTAAGGCATTTATACCAATTTTCAATATTAAATCTTTTAATATTATCCCATTGCCCCATGTTGTACGTTCGTTCGTTTAACGTGAAATATACGTTAGACTCGAATAGTCTAACTTATGGAATAAAGAGAAAACATCACAACATGCATAGAATATAAATTAGATCTAACTTACGAACAAAAGTCATAACATGAATTGGCATATAGATCTAAACATAAGGGGTGAACTTGCATAGACAATGAGTGTATAACACATGTACTTCCATAACTTATGTAGTTTTAACATAAAGGTTTGAACTTGCATAGGAATCTCAAACTTTCATTTCATGATTCATGCCCAAATATATATACTTACATTTGTGATTTATGCAACATAAATTATGATGTTAACTTTCATCTAACTCACACATGTCATAGCCTAACTTTAGATCCAATTTACACATAAAATAGATGTCATTAAACAGGTAAGGTTATATATGATTCTCAATTACTTACATATGGTTCATATTTAAATTAACATCTAAACTTGCATACATACATATGATTTAACATATGAATTATTTCCAACAACATAATCAAACTAGCATATGAAGCATCATTATGAATTGATTGTACATAAGCCAACAATTAACATAGATTTACAACATAGATAATAACATCACAGCTTTAGAACATAGATAATAGCATAGATAATAACATAACGGTCAATGATTCACAACATAACCATATAACCTAAATCAAATCTCAACCAAATTAAATTGTTAATTATCTTATTAAAGAAATCGAACTCACAACTCAAAGAAGGTCTTGAGTTCTGAAATCTGAGTTCTGAAATTGATTTAGCTTTCCTTTGAAGAAGACAATTTGTTGCGGTTTAGATTAGAAATGAATTGATTAGCTTTTCTTCCTCTCTAATTGGTGGCGGCTCCTCTAGGTTGCAAGGTGATAGCAAGACGGCCATTGTTCTAATTTTTTTATTTGATTTTAGGGTTTGAGTCTTAGGATGTATATATAGGTGTAGGAAGTTATTTAGGCCTTAGGATTAACCCTAGAACTGATCTGGACAATCAAAAATCGTCTCAGGCCCAAAAATCGCACCATCCCGCAACCTGGACTAACCAGGTTCGACACCCCAAGAGGGAGGTCGAGCCTTAGGTCGACCTGGGAGTATCTAGGTCGACACTATGGTCGACCTCCCCCTTGGGAGGTCGACCTCCCTGGTCGGCCTGCTCAATATAATTTTTTTCTTAACTTCCGAGGGCCATGTCTCCTTCGTCCGGACTCCGTTTTTCGAAAACTTGGACTCTATTCCATGCAGAATTCCGAGAAGAACGCAATGGTGCAACCCGTTTCCCTTAATTCTCACATTATAAATTAAGTGTTCTTAAATTTAGTTAATTCAATTATTCAAAATTCGGGGTGTTACACTACGCCTAAACAGGCCGTGCTTTGATCATCAACTACAAGGCTCTGTTTTTCAACAAATGCCTCGATCATTTGCATATTGGCATGCCACATTGAAAATTCACGCTATACGATCGACAACTACTAATATATAACCTCTAAGCTCGTACATCTTAGAGAAGTGTAACATCCCACAAATCCGTACTATCTGAGTTGACTAAATACACCACACGTCCAACCCAAATTGCACAGAAATACGAATCATTTTTGAAAGAAGATAGAGGGTGAGAATAGATAAGATAGAAACTTAGAATACTTTTAAAATACAAAATTTTAATTGTATATACATTATGTCATAGTACAACACTTACAATATAGCGGAAATAACACTAGATAGCTAACACTGAAGCCTCCTGTTCCAAGCTCCTCCACGTATCTGACAATACTTGAACTACTTGACTGCCCATACAAATTTAGGCACCCAAGAGTTTTAGGGAAAGCATAGAAAATAAACTTCGTGTCAGTCATGGGACTGGTATGAGTAAACAATTTTAAACAGCTTTAGGAAATAAACGATATCTCATAAGACCACGCCGTATAACACGGAACAGATTTTCCCTTATAAGTATCCAAAATGATCTTTATATCAAAACTCTTTTGATATTATAATAGTGCCTAAATCAAATAAATAGAATCTTAGTGGAACGCTTGCATCTCATGATCCACATACATAAATACAATCAAAACCGTGGACGCTTATTGGGTAATGAATTTCCAAATATGACAAGGTATGGAACCACCTTCCGCTAGTGTAGCTCTAGAGGAGAATACACCGAGCTCAACAAGAACATTTTGCAACTCAGCTACACATGATCGACCACTCATTTCGCTTGAGTGTATCGGATGTATATCACCAACGGTTGGGATCAGCAACCATTTCCCGAATGGGACAACATCAAATAGAATAAGGAATTAAATGAATCTCTAGATAGGTGATGATACACCTTAATGGGAGCTACCCACATAGCCATGCTGCCTGCCCGATTTTTGTCATTTCCCGGTTGTTGAGGCCTGAGGCTATGCTTACTTTTCATTCATTAATAACTCAATTACTTTGAATCCCACATTATCAGATCCGTTAATCATTAATTGATTTGCACGATATATTTTGGATATTATGCTAAGGGAATAAATCCGTTGCCACCATATATATTTATACAATCTAGAATGCGATCATTGGAAATATTCTGTTAGACATTCGTCCATACACGTTCGTTCTGGGACGAAACGAAACCAAAGGCACTATTCCGTACATCCATCCTAGGAAATCTCTAACTAGTACTTATACAACAGCCCTTGCACTTTACTCCGTCTTCAATATATTCAACATACTTGGTTTGCAACGCTTATGCCAATACGGAGTGGTTCTTCAGATAATAATCCAACCGGTCTCTCCATATTAACAACGGAAAAATGGTCAAAACTTTGATAGTCGGTGATTTATCAATCAAATGAAAAATGTCCGTGTACACACAACGATCTTATTTCCAAATGGAAATTCTATTGATCAATCATTATATATATATATATATGTTCACATTTTCTTATTCTCTATATTTAGAAAATATACGTTATTAATATTGTAAAATATTTCCATCTCTTATTCATGCATCACTACCATTCCACAACTATTAGTCCCTAATTGTAAACTAGTAAGAGAACAATTCTCTAATATCAATCTCGAAGGCCGAAACCAACATCAGATCGATACTCAGAAAACTATTCAACTTAACTAATCTCTAGTTAGTTTCTAATTTTGCTTAACTCTATTCCTTTAACTATATTTGATTAACTCTATTTCTTTTAAATCATCGTTCATTTTAAATCGTATATCTCCCAGGATTTTATAAAATTCCTTTTCATTTATAATGTTCTATTTTAGGTTCGTTTCATTACCGAATTCTTTATATTAATATATAGATTTCTAGTTATCATATTTTCTTAAAAATATTCTAACTTCTTTAAATTTCGGGAAAAATTCGCCATAACCTCCTTTGTACGGGGTTACCGGAAGAATTCAAACCTTGCCACATAGGCCTCTCCATTCAAAAAGAAAATCAAAAAGCCAAGCGGCTTGCCAATACGGCGCATAAAATCTCATATTTAAATTAAATACATACCTTTTTGTCGCGCACTATAATTATATCTCTTCTAACACTTCATTCCGTACCTGTATAATATTTACTTATCCAATTTCAATTTATTCCAACCTATATTTCAACTTATCTCTAATTTTCGATTATTTCACTATTCAGTTATAATTTCATTTACTTCAATCTCCTATACTGAATTCGAATTTCCTTTGTAACAAATTTGATTATAAATTTTGTGTAAATCGAATTTCAATTATAAATCCTTTAAACTTATTTCAATTCAGTTTATATTCTGCACTCCCGACATATAATCAATCGTTCTATTTTCAACATGTTTTCCAATTCGCTTTTACATTCATACTTGGATTTAAATCGCTAAATTATCTAACGATAATTTATTTTCACTTAATTTATAAATATCGTTTATACGTTAACTTGTTTATTATATTATCTTAAACTAAGTTTTCATTTCAAATCTATTTGAAACTCAATTCCTTTTATATTCTGAATTATGGAATAAAGTTAATCGTTTATTATTTAAAACGATTCTAAGTTCTCAATTTAAATTCACATTTGAAATTTAAATATTTAAATTATCCAGATTGATGAGTTTTTCCTTTTTATTTTCAAACACCATTTGTATTACTAGTCTTGCTTTCAAATTCATTTGAAATAAATATTTCTACTTTGGGAAAATAAATTTCCCTTTTCAAATTCACACTTGTATTTATATTTCCTGAATTTTCCAATGATAATTCATTTCACTTCCTTTATGAACTTCGTTTATAAATGATCTGCTTGTTTAAATTATTTAAAACAAGTTAATATTTTTGTTCTATTCAAATTTCAAATTCCATTTTAGAAAAATAGAATTTCCTTTTTAAAACTGGAAATTTCCCTTCCACGATATTTTTAAATATCAACATTTAGGCCCAGCGGTAATTAAACACCCTAAACAACCAATTATTAATTTCAGGGTTTCTAACACATCATATATGACAGTATATATGCAATCAAATAAACAAACAGATAATATATTTTTGAGAAATCCAGTTGGATCCCTCCAACCTGTTTCCCTGTATCCACAGACGTTAGTCAACATAAATAATACCCATCCTACTTCGAGGTAGGATATCGCGGTATAGAAGGTCATCCACTATCATAGCGTGGGGCGTATAGGGTCATCCGCTAATGATACTACGGGCATCTGCTAATGATACTGCGGGAATTATCCAACGACCAAACCAATATATATATATATATACCAAGCCTAAATAACTAATATATTTTTATAGTAGCCATAAAAATATTTAAATGCATCCAAACAATCAACCAACAACATATAACATTTTATTTAAAACAAAATGCAAAGAGTGAGTTTACTCACCGTGATTTTTATTCTCGATCCAATCCAATTTAAATTAAATCGAATACAATTCGATTTAAATTAAATTTTAGCTAACTCTGATCGCCTCGAAAATTCCAAATCAACTCCAACTCGTATAGTTTTGTAGCTATAAATGTAACATGATTTATGGCATCGGATATTTTTTTTGACCTTAAACAAGTTGAAAATTTAGTTTATAATTTGTTGACTAAAATAAATAAAGTAAAACTAAATTAACATTATAATTACCTTTTCGATTACTACTACCAACAGTAAAACTCTATTGTCGTTACTTCACTGTCGCTTCACATATCATTGTAATCTCACCACAAAAATCAACACTGTTCATCATTATAATTTGTTCTCAGTTGTAAATATATATATATATATGTAAGAAATATTGTTAACTAATGAATTAACTAGAATCTTACCTTAAATCCCTCTTCTCACTCGACAAACATGGAAACCTGCTTGCAAATGTATTTAACATATCTGGGCACAGTTTTAAGACCATCGAAAACCCAAAAACCACCAATTCGGAATTCGCGATTTTTGAGCATCCAGTAAGCTTTTTGAACTATCGATCCCTCTAATGTAGTTCAACTCCATCAGCAAATGTGAACTCCATCCACCCCTTCAAAACTGCAACTAAAATATACATCGACATCCCCACAAATTGCGGTTACTCTATACCCAAATGTACACCTCAACAAGGGTCGGCAACTCCTTTGAAATCTCCATAACCCTTAACAACATATCCTACCAGTGTATTTCCCTTATTTGTAATCACCAGTTTTCCCCCTTTAAAGGATCGGAATCCCCTTTGCACTCAACCCAACCAATGACGTCGACACCCTCAATTCCTGTAACGCGAGCTCCTCCTTCGATGTTGAACTCGAACTAGATTTGATTGATTTAATCGCAATTTTTGAGTTGAAGAAGGAATCCAAATAAAAGTAAATTGAAGGAAGTCGAATGTTTTAGTTGAAGGGAGAAACTGATTTTCCCCTTGAGGAATGACTTCGGTGGCTTATTTAATGAATGAACTAATGGAAAACAAGGAGCCACGAGTTGTTTTATTCTGTAATTAGGAAAGGGGATACGTGGTTTAATAAGGACAAATATTTTTATTTGTTTTTGAATAGGTATCCTTTAATTAAAATACCCCATGATTCTGAACTCATTTCTGAACCCAACAACTAACATTTTTTGGGTTTAACGACTATTCCGAACCCATTGGAGCAGGTTCCGATGTCTCATTTGATCATTTGTAAAAGATATAAATTTAAATCGATATAATTTAAATTCAAAACCATTAATTCTTCGATAATGAATTAATATTTTTATTCCAATTCAAATAGAAGTTTGTATTGATCATTCGAACTGATTTCAGTTTAGTTTTTAACTTCGAATTGAATTAACTTCGTATTACGATAAATTAATATATTAGATATTAAACCGAAATTGATTATTAAATCGATAACTAAATATAAAATTCCATTTATATTATCAACTCAATATTTAAATCCAGATTAAATATTTAAAATTAGTCGATCGAAAAATCCGTGTCATTACAAGAAGGGTGTTAAGCAAGAGAATAAATTCTCCACCACCAAACAGATATATATTAAATAGAAATAAATTTACATAGAATGAAATCCAATGTCAGACACACACCCATTTACAAGTCCGTTCTGGGTCTGAACGAAATCGGAGACACCTTATTCCTCGTCCCATATGTCCAATACGGAAGTGAGGTGCTCGCTTATACGGACAATCAACAAGTACATCCGGACAACTACCACTGTAACCCTTTCCTAAGAGCAAATCAGTCTAGGCCATCAGTAGTTATCCATTCGATGTGAAGATCTCCAGTCTTCAATCACCGTCTTCAATGTCTTCGACTTCAAATCGTCGTATAATTATTTGAAATGAGATTGAACTCGGTCTTTTCAAATAATTCTTGAATAATTATAATTTAAAATCATTTCATATTGTTAATATTGCTTTATAACGATTTATCACTATTTTTATTTATATAAAAATAGTCTAATTTAATTTAACGACGCTTTGGGTCAAATGGCGGCCTTGGCGCTATTTTTACCCAAATTTGATTGACACCTTTCTCGAAATCTAACCGTTGGATTTTAAAGAATTTTACATCGTTGGAAAGATCTTCCCAAAGTGGACCTAACAATTCCAGTTTTGGGAAAATTCGACGGTCGGATCTTTCAAGGTTATCGTTTAAAGTTACGATTCCGAAACACGATTCTTTTAATTTTAATTTATATTTATATATATATAATTATATATAAATATACACTATTCGACAATTCTACTAATGAGTTTAACATGCCAAATAAAAGAATGTCTTATTCGCATAGCACGTCTAAATGTTCATAATGTCAAATAAATATGTATTTCATTTACATGACACCTTTTGTAAAAACCCGGAAATTCTGAGCCAATTTAAAAATTTTATTTTGGCAATTTTAATGAATTTTGAATATTTAAAATGGATTATTTTAAATAATAATGATGAGAAATTTATTATGAATAGAATTATAACGTATATATTTATTTGAATCGTCGTTAGAATATAAATATTTTATTTTAAATATAAAAGGAATTGAAAATGGCGCAGGAGTTTGAAAATTCGATTTCAAATTTCAAATGATTGTACAGGATTCAAAATAAACCGGATTTTAGCGAAACCAAAAATATTAGAATCTATTTGAGAATATCATTCCAACGAATCCGAAAAATTGAAATTTCATATCGGGAATCAAAAGTTACGTCCAGTTGAAAATTCATAATAGTCGCTATGGAATTCTGGCCCTTAAAAATGGAAATTTTGCAAACGACCTTGGTTTTCGACGAAACCACTTTTGTTGGATCCGGGATGTCAAATTATTGCTAGATCCCAAAATTTGTAATTTTTCGAATCAATATGTGAGCGTGGAGAAGTAAAACGTGTTTTATCAGTTTCAGTAAATTTCGATCGACCAGAAAATGGCCATTTTTCAAATGGTCTTAGAATTTGATGAGATTAGTTTCTTTAGGACCGTATTGTCAATACGAAGCTAGAAATAATTTTTCGGGAATTTTTAGAGTCCGTAATTGGACCCGATAAATTGAAATGTGCGTTCAAAATCAATGTATAGATTTATATTTTGATTTTGACGGAAACTGGTCGAAACAGCTGAACTGGCTTACGATAGGTATCCCATTGTGTTCGGAATGGGGGTAATTATTTGTGGACGACAGTTGTGGGACCTCGGTTGATGTTCGAATTAAAAATCAACTTTATGGAGAAATTAAATAAATAAATATAAAAAAATATAAACCCCCTCCCCACAGTATTCTCTCTCCCCGTCACTTCAAATAAATAAAAAAAGAGGGGGCAAAAGCCCTCGTCGATGTCGCGCCCACCGCCGCCAGGGATTACCGCGGCTCTTCCCCCTACTCCCTCGCCGCCGCCCTGGCGGGCGCTCTCACCTCCGACACCCACTCCGACTCCGGCACTCCTCCTCTCGCGCAGCACCCAATCCGAGCCCTAATCCTCCCACAGCCTAAACCCGAACCCGTTTAAACCCCAATCCGCGTCGTGAAACCCTGGGCTCCCCTGAACCCCTTGCCGACGCCTCCTCGACCCCTGGCGCACCTCCCCCTGCCACCTCAGACCCCAGCTGCACCCCCACTTCACCAAAATCCGTCCATGGCCCTTCCCGTGTTCAAAGATCCAATTTTTATTGTTTAAAGAGCGCGTAATTAACTCCCCCAGCCTTCTCCACCACAGACAAGCACTGTGAGTTTTCTTAGATTATTTTATTTATGTATGTAGTTAAAAATATGATCTTTAGCATATGAAAAGAGATGATTTTTTAAATAGAGTAAAGACATGATTTTAGAAAGTGAAACGATCAGATTTTTATTCATATGAAAGATGAGATTTTTAACACATGAAAGACGAGATTTTTAAAATATAAAAGATTGGATTTTTGAAATAGAAAAGCTTTGATTTTGTTTATTTGAAAGGATAAATTTTTTACATGAGTAGCGGATTGAAAATAGAATTTTTATATAATAGAGAATATAAAAATATAATTTTTATATATGTAACGAAATAAAAATCTGATTTTTATTATATATATGTTGAGGAAAAAAATGTGATTTTTATCATATATGTAGCAAAGTGAAAATATGATTTTTATCATTTGAATGACAGAGTAAAAATGTAATTTTTATATATTCATTAGCGATATAAATATTTGATATTTTATCTATATAGTAGCGGTATAGAAATGTGATTTTTAAAATAAACATCATATTAAAAATGCGATTTTTACTATGAACAACGTGAAAAGAATTGCGATGGGACTGGTGGAAAACAAATCCAAATCTGAACCGTTCAGAAATAAAGAATGGCGGAGTGGAACCCCAAGATGAGAACTTCTCACTTTAATTCTTGTTTTCTAGTTAAAATATATACTAGGATGCAGACTGTGCTTAGCAGCACCCGACACCCGTTGTCCACAGACCATGGACGACTTGTTTGATTTTGTTGTATGGTGAAATTTGATTGTGATGTGGAATGAATGGAAATATATTCATGTGTTGAAATAAATAATTTATCATTAAAAATATAATTTTTAACGTGAAAGTGAATAAATAAATATTCATTTACAAATCGAATGATTTGTTTATGTACACTGATTTGAATGATATTGATTGGGATGATAAATTTTACACATCGCCCAACTACACAAATAAAAATATGTGTTTGTTGATTGGAAACCCCACACGGGTGTTGGGATGATATTTGGCATACACTAATCCCAATTGTTTAGTGGTATGTTGATTGTTTGGTTGACAGGCTGTTGTAAGCGTTAAATATTTATATTTAATGCTTATGCAGTTGTGTGGTGCACTCTGGATGATGGTTGATTATTTATCGTTGCTATTATATACATGTGTTGTATGGAATCCATATAAATAACATTATATGGTAATTGATTGGGTCTCATTCCAATTTAGAAAATAAAGAATATTTTAAAATAATATTCAGAACAGGAAAATAAATATTCATGTATTGAATAAACAAAATAGTCATGTGTTGACGATACTCATGTGTTGAGAATATTCATGTGTTGAAACTATTCATGTGTTGAAACTATTCATGTGTTGAATAAAATATTTATACAATAAAATTCCCATTTTTATTGTAAGTAAGAATAAATAAATATTCATGTGTTGAATAAAATATATATTCATGTGTTGCAGAAAATATTCATTTGTTGGATAGAATAACGAAGTTATTGAAATATATAAAGTCGTGTTGATTAGATATGCGCCATTTTGACGCGAACGATATTTATATCGATTATATTCGTTTTTATAATGAATATAGAAAAGGAAGTGATTTCAAAATCTAATATTTTGAAAATATTATCATTTATATATTAATGATATAGAATATTCAATTTTGAGTTGAAAAGTGAATTTGAAGTTGAAATCTTTTTTTTAAAACGAATTTAAAACGATTTATAAAATACGTTTTGAATTGAAATCGATGAAATATATATAATATATCATATATATATATATATATTAAATGGCCTGAATGGAATGCGCCAGGCCGCGGCAGTTCGTGAATTTCGACCATTGATTTTGAATTGACGTTACGGGAGATCCGACTGTCGGATTCTCCTGAAACCGGAACCGTTGGGTTCGTATCGAAAAGAGCTTTCCAATGAATATTAGAAATTTGAAATCTAACGATTGGATTTGGAACTATGTCCAAATCAAATTTGGAAAAGGTCGCTATGAGTGCAGTTCGACGACCGTTATTGGAAATCGACTGTACGAGCCTTGATAAAAATTTTAAAAATATTAATAATTTGTGAAAAATCATAATAAATGATTTTGAAAGAACTGGGATGAAAAATTCCACATTTGTAAGAATAAAAATATATTTTCATCGAAATGAACTAGTTATGAACTAGAATTATAATCCAATGTTTTTTAATAAATAAATTGGATTTGAAGTGGTTTTAAAAAAATTAGAATTTCCAATATACAAATTGGAATGGATTTGAATCGAAATTATCTTCGGAATATTTCGATGATTGGATTTCGTGATTATACAGATATGGTTGTGGAAATTTGAAAGATATATATATATATATATATATCATTATTTCCAATACGATATTTGTTGGTTTCAGAATTTGATATTGAATATAAGCCAATATATTTTCGATTCAGAGCCTTGTATTTAATATCAAATGGGATTTTGGGTTCGTATGGTGTCTTGAATAACACTGTTCTTGAAACCAGTTTAGAAAAGAGTAAATCTTTTAATTAAGATTTAGTGAAATTGTCCAGTTAATTAGTATTTAATTGGAATTGAATTTAAATTGGTTTTTGGGTTTATTGTGAGCGGTGTTTTGAATAACACCTGTTCTTTAAACCGATTAACAATGGAATGGGATTTTGGGTTTGTCGTGAACCGTGTTTTTAAATGACATTGGTTCTTTAACCCAGTTAAGGTAAGATTAACTTCTTAGCTTTGAATAACCATTAATATTGATTTGTGGGAAGATTAAAACTAAGTGGAGTTTTAATGAATCTTTAATTAGATTGAAGTGATCGAGAATGGAGTATCACCAGTTTTGCTCCAAGCGATAGTTAAATCATTAATTAGATTTGAACGTGAAATGGTAATTAATATTTACCGACAACACCGTGGTGTTAGATATGGAGTATTACGAGTTTTGCTCCATGGGATGAATAGGTTTGAATTGGGAAATAAAATAAATGATTACGTCGGTGTAGTTCTCTAATCCCGACTAGTTTGGAAAACCTTAACATGGTTTGAAATGATATCCAAAGGAAGATTAAAGAATAAATTTAGAAGAATTTATCTTTGATAAAATTAACGGGAACCTTTCCTTAAGAATGTGAATATTTGAATAAAGAATATTTTGAATTGGAATGAGGCGTATGTTGTGTTTGTGTAACACTTGTTTGTTATATACGCGGGTTATTCGGAAAGGCCGAGTTTATACCCATTCTGAATAACCGATTTGACGATAGGTCGAAGATGAAGACGGTGGTTGAAGACCGAAGGTCTTCATATCGTTTGGATGATTACTGATGATCTTGATTGGGCTGTTGTAACACCCCATGTCCATTAATGTCACTCACAAAGGGAATGCATCAATGTCCATGAAGCGTTATTGTTGTATAGAACAGATAAATTACAAGAATTAGTAAATAAAACAACACAGCGGAAGGTAAAACTTATTTCATTTCATCATAACTCAAAACGAGTTTACATAAGTAGTCTCCAAAACCCATTACAACAGGATCAATAGTCTTTTCCAAAAACTTCAAAGTACATAAAGAAGCAAATACTTAAAAAACATAAATGTTTAAATCCCCACTGAGCATAAGCAAATCCGTGAAAATGAGAGAGTCCAAAGCGATACATCTACTCTCTTCAAGCAACTGAAAGAAATCAACACAAAGCGGTAGTATTCCCTCCTTGCAAACCTGGGGGGGGGGGGGGAGGAAGAAAAGAGGTGGAAAGAAAAGGGGGTCAGACATAAAGTCTGGCGAGTGCGATAACTTTAACAATATTATTATCAAAATAACTAGGATAAGGCATAAGCTGGAAAATAAGGAAATGACTGTGAACAATTGGGTATGTCAGAACAAACAAAGAAATAAGACGAACAAAGATAATGTTACAGGCGCCCCTAATCACTATAGGATAATTACTATACTACACCACCACAAGTCACTCTAAAGATTGATCCCGCTTACAGAACTTAATACTGCTAATGGTAGTTTTGTGTACCCCTAGCTACCTCCATATGTATCGTCTACCCCTATCTCCACTAGGTGTACCCACTACCCCCATTCGATCGGCTCCCTAACTCGTAGATACCCGTGCTGGCCCCACAGTGGGGTGTATCACTGCCCAAAGTGGCAACCCGATACTACAAAAAATGCACGGCTTATATCTACACGATGCAACAACGTCTTACCTACCATCCTGGGATCACACACACATATGAACCCGTTGGACTTGCGTTGTCACCACTAACCCGTTTTGACCTCTTACAATCAAATCCAGTACGCGTGTCCCGTCCTCGACTTGGGTCGAGCCCACAAAGATACTTAATGGGTTACTGGTTTGAAAAGGGCCCCCATGCATGACACAAGCTTTCCACCTATGTTTGGTCCGCTCTAAGGTTTTTCCCGACTTAACCCCGTTCTTATTCATGGCTTCTTACATGTTTCAATCTTGGATAAGAGCATCTAATCGTGTTTCAAATGCCACCCATGGCACCCACTAAATTCCACATGCCACCCAAGGCACCCACTTAACCCCCTCATGTCCCATTACATGTTTATCTGGTTAAGTGTTTCTTAATTCATTAAGACCATAACCTTGTAAAGACCTCCCACATTAGACTGGCATTTGTGGCAGCTGGATTTGCCATGCGGGCCCGGGTAGTCTTACACCACAAACGAGCCTAACCTCGTGTCTTTACGACTGTTACGCATTTAATTAATGCCTAAGACCTCCAACATTAGACTGCATTTGTGGCAACTGGATTTGCCGGGCGGGTCCGGGCAGTCTTACACCACAAAAGAGTCTAACCTCGTGTCTTAGGCGGTTTATTATTACGTATTTCATTTAACCCTAAATTGGATTAATATCCCTAATTTGAATTAATTTCCCTGTTCAAATTGTCAATCAATTACAAATTTAACTATGTCCATAATTAACACCTCAATTATGTCCATCTATTTATGGTTTATAAAATTATACCAATCAACATCAACTTTAAGGCATTTATGCCAATTCTCAATATTAAATCCTTTAATATTATCCCATTGCCCCACGTTGTGCATTCGTTTAACTTGAAATATACGTTAGACTCGAATAGTCTAACTTATGGAATAAAGAGAAAACATCACAACATGCATAGAATATAAATTAGATCTAACTTACGAACAAAAGTCATAACATGAATTGGCATATAGATCAAAATATAAGGGGTGAACTTGCATGTGTGAATAAGGTGTTTCATCTAAGCTTGCCTAGACAATGGGTGTATGACACATGTACTTTCATAACTTATGTAGTTTTAACATAAAGGTTTGAACTTGCATAGGAATCTTAAACCTTCATTACATGATTCATGCCCCAAATATATATATACTTACATATATGATTTATGCAACATAAATTATGGTGTAAAATTGCATCTAACTCACACATGTCATATCCTAAACTTTAGATCCAATTTACATATAAAATAGATGTCATGAAACATGTAAGGTTGCATATGATTCATATCTAATTAACATCCAACTTGCATATAGAATTATCATGTTAAACTTACATATGATTTAACATAAGAATTAGTTCCAACAATCATAACCAAACTAGCATATGAAGCATCATTACGAATTGATTGTACATAAGCCAACAATAAACATAGATTTACAACATAGATAATAACATCACAGCTTTACAACATAGATAATAACATAATTGATTTACAACATAGATAATAACATAACGGTCAATGATTCACAACATAACCATATAACCCAAATCATAACTCAACCTAATTAAATTGTTAATTATCTTATTAAAGAAATCGAACTCACAACTCAAAGAAGGTCTTGAGTTCTGGAATCTTAGTTCTGAAATTGATTTAGCTCTCCTTTGAAGAAGACAAATTCATTGTTGTTTAGATTTGAGTTGAATAGAATTGAATTGATTAGCTTTTCTTCCTCTCTAATTGGTGGCGGCTACTCTAGGTTGCAAGGTGATAGCATGACGGCCATGATTCTAATAATTTTTATTTGATTTTAGGGTTTGAGTCTACATGTGTTTATATAGAGTTTAGAATTAATTTAGGCTATCCGATCAACCCAGAATTAACCCCAGCCATTCAGACCAGATCAGAAACCTTAATGACTCCGCAAACAGTCACCAAATCGTCATCTTTCAAATCTGCCTGGGGGGCAGGTCGACCCCCAGGTCGACCCCCTGGTCGACCTGGCCCTGGCGGGAAATTTCCCGCCTAGCCCAATCTGAGTCTGAATTCGAATTTTTGAAATCTGTTTGAATTTTTCTGAAACTTCCGATCGCCATAACTTCTTCATACGAGTCCAATTCCCGCAAAATCGGACTCTATCTCAACCAGAATTCCGAGAGGAACACAATGGCGCAACCGGTTTCCCTTAATTCTCACATTATAAATTAAATATTCTTAAATTTATTAATTCAATAATTCAAAATTCGGGGTGTTACATTCTCCCCTACTTAAAGGATTTCGTCCTCGAAATCTCTAAGTCAAGAAGAACGTATCCTACCATCCAATCATCCATCTACTCAACCACCAACCACTAGCAACCATGGTCCTTGCAAGATTTCTAATGCTTTTCATGTACATATGCATAGTGTGTGTATATGTTCATATACTCATGCAAAATTAGGCGGTCCACTGATTCAGTCGACCTCCTTAATGCAAATAATGATAGTGCCATGTATCCATCATGTATGCAAAGAACCCTATACATATCATTACTACATGTGTGCACAACCATTCATTTAAATGCAACATCCATATGATACACACCTTCAATGTACATTCATTTGACTAAATACATCCATTTATATGCAATATGCAATATTAAAGTGACTAAGCCGATCTAGTGCCTAAAGTGTGTGTATATGCATCCACGAGCAACCACTAGAAAACACTTGCATCCACCATACATAGCATGTCTCAAACACATGTTTCAACCATAGGACTACCTTATCTAAAGGTCAAAGGTACTAGCGAGAGGACATACTAAAGATAGAACAAGTACAAGCTAAGCGATAAATAAGAAATTAAAAGACATACCCTCGAAAAGAAAAGGGTATAATGAATGCATCTTCTCTTCCGTCTCCCAAGTAGCGTCGCTCTCATCATCTCCCCATTGCACTTTGACTAGCTTGACATCTCTACTCCTCAACTTCTTAATCTCTGACCCAAGAATGCATGTAGAAGCTCGTCGAATTGTTGCATCACGCTCTATCTCCACCTCTCTAAGCAAGCTCGGCTCTACCACTTCCGCGGTCTCATGCAATCACTTCCTCAAATGTGATACATGGAATACGTCGTGTACACCACTAAGTCTCTCGGGCAACTCCACTCTATACGCCATCTGTCTAATCCTCTCCTTAATAGGAAACGGCCCTACGAACCTTGGTGCTAACTTCCCAACGGACCCAAAGCGAACAACATTCCATAATGGAGATACCTTGATAAAGACCATGTCCCCAATATCAAATTCAAGATCCGTCCTCCTCTTGTCCGCATATGATTTCTGCCTATCTTACACCGTCTTCATCCTCCTTCGAATCAAATCAATCTTTTCCGAAGTCTCTCTAGTCATATCGGGCCCAAGTAAGATCATATCCGTAGATTCCCACCAACATGTAGGTGAATGACACGACCATCCATAAAGAGCCTCGAAAGGCGCCATGCCAATGCTAGACTAAAAGCTATTATTATATGCGAACTCCGCCAAAGGAAGATGCTCCTCCCATGTACCTCTGAAGTCTAAAACACATAGCCTCAAAAGGTCCTCTAGAATACGATTCACCCTCTCGGTCTGGCCGTCCGTCTGAGGATGATATGCAGTGCTCAAACATAACCGAGTCCCTACCGCCTCTTGCAAGCTCTTCCAAAACTCGCTAGTAAAGATAGGATCGCGATCGCTCACTATGCTAGAAGGAACACCATGCAAACGAACTGTATCTCGAATGTATACGGAGGCTAACCATGGAGCAGTCCTCTTACTCTTCACTGGAATGAAATGAGCGCTCTTAGTAAGTCTGTCTACCATGACCCAAATCCCCGTATTACCCTTCCTCGATCTCGGTAAGCCGTCAACAAAGTCCATCGAGACACTCTCCCACTTCCATTGTGGGATCTACGATGGGTGAAGCAACCCACCGGGTTTCTTTTGCTCTGCTTTTACTTGTTGGCACACCAAGCATCTAGCGACAAACTCGGCCACATCCTTCTTCATACCAGCCCAAAAGTAAACTCATCTCATGTCCATGTACATCTTGTCCCCGCCAGGATGAATGGTCATCTTCGAACGATGTGCATCATCAAGAATGGTCTTCCTTAAGTTCTCGTCTCGTGGTACACAAAGTCTACCGTCCCTACATAACCAACCCTTATCATCTAGGGCATACCTACTGAGATGGCTCGATGACTACCCCCTTATGAGCTTCTCTACTAACTCAACCAACTGTGGGTCATCTCGCTGTGCCTCACCAATCCGTCCCAAAAGCGTAGGTCTGACCTCTAAGGATGCTAGAAAACCGGGTACAAAGTCAATGGAAGGTCTAAAGTCAAACATAGAGATGAACTCTTAGATTCGCCGCTCAACAAACAACGGACTCAAGGACAACCTTTTCCTACTTAAGGCATCTGCCACTAAGTTACCCTTGCCAAGGGTATATGCTATCTCGAAATCGTAGGACACTAAGATTTCCATCCACCTTTGCTGCCTTAAGTTCAAGTCCTTCTGAGAGAACAAGTATTTTAGCAACTTGTGGTCTGTGAACAATTCGAATTTCTCGCCAAGAAGATAATGGCGCGAAGACTTAAGCGCGAAAACAATAGCGGCCAACTCTAGGTCATGTGTAGGGTAATTTTTCTCATGCACTCTCAACTGCCTTCCTCCATAGGTTATTACCCTCCCCTCTTGCATTAAGACTGCGCCTAGTCCTATCCCACAAGCATCGGTATAAACGGTGAATGGCTTACTGCCATCTGGCAACACTAAGACTGGGGTTGTGTTCAAAGCTTTCTTTAAACGTTGGAACGCATCATCACAATCTACGTCCCACGTGAAAAATAGGTTCTTCTTCGTCAAGCGCATTAATGGGGCTGATATTTTTGCGAAGTCCTTGATAAACTTCCTATAGTAGCCAGCCAACCCCAAGAAACTCCTCACCTCGGTAGCATTTTTAGGGACCTTCCAATCTTGGATGGCCACCGCCTTCGCGGGATCCACAACCATCCCTTCTTTGGAAACCACGTGCCCTAAGAATCGCACTTCCCTCCTCCAAAAGTGAAATTTAGAAAATTTAGCTTTAAGGTTATGCGCTCGAAGGGTCTCCAACACTTCCCTAAGATGTAGGGCATGCTCTTCCTCGCTCTTAGAAAAGATCAAGATGTCATCCACATAGACCACCACGAATTTATTAAGGTACTCCCTAAACACCCTACTCATCAAGTCAACAAAGTATGCGGGGGCTTTTGTCAAACTGAAGGGCATTACAAGCCACTTGTAGAAACCATCCGGAGTCCTAAAGGCAGTCTTGTCTATGCTATCCTCAGCCACTCTCAACTGATGGAAACCAGTGGCTAAGTCCAACTGTGAAAACACTGAGGCGCCAACTAACTGATCGAAGATATCATCAATCCTCGGCAGTGGGTGCCTATTCTTCTTAGTAAGTTTATTAAGTTCTCTATAGTCCACACAAAGTGTAAGGGACCCATCCACCTTTGTGGAAAATACTACTGGAGCACCCCACTCCGATATACTATGTCTTATGAACCCCTTCTCGAGCAACTCCCCTGCTTGCTTATTGAGCTCCCTCCTCTCACGAGGAGCCATGTGGCGTACTGGTAGAGATACTCGTTTTGCATTGTCTACAAGATAAATACGAAAGTCTATCCCACGTTTTGGGGGTAGACCCCTCACCTCATTGAAGACATCAACATATTCACGGACTATACGAACTGAATGTAAATCATTATTGGATGCGTCAAGTGACTCAAGATAACTAAGCATCACCGATCCTCTAAGGTCACAAGAAATATCAAGGGTCTTTCCACTACGAGTCAACAATTTTACTACCTTTCGTTCACAATCTAGGATTGCACCGTATCTGGCTAGCCAATCCATCACTAGAATCAACCCATAGCCCATGAAACCAAGCACAAAAGCATTACATTCAAAACCAACGCCTAAGATAGACAATCTCAAATCCCTACAAACCATGGATAAATGAGTCGACGCACCAATAGGATTTGAAACTACAATCGGATCCACAACAAGACTAGTATTTAAGTGCAGTGTTTCAACTAATGATGTAGAGATAAACGAATGTGATGCGCCAGAATCGAATAAAGTACGGAAAGGATGATCAAACAGAAAAACTAAACTCTTAACGGAAATGTTTATACCTCGTTCTTGTAGTGGTGGGACCGCGAGAGCCTGGACCTGCTCCCTTGCCTGCCCCGGTACCATGAGAGCCTGAAGCTACCCTCCAAAAGTTCTTTGCCTTTGTCCCTGTTTCCTTGGGCAGTCCTTAACTAGATGGCCTGCCTCTCCACAGTGGAAACAGCCAGTCTTCTTCTTTTTCCCATAGTCTCTACTCAGATGGCCTAGTGTCCCACAATTAAAGCACTTCTTCTTTCCTTTGCCATTATTGCCTTTATCACCTTTCTTGTTCTGTTGTTGCTGCTGCGGTTTCTTTTGATCCCCTTTCTTCTCGGGTGCCTTATTAGCATTGGCGCCCTTCTCCTCTTCATGCAAAAGCGCCATGTCAACTAGTCTCTCAAAGGTGGCCCCCATAGGGATGTGGGTCATAGCTAACCCATGTAATGGCACGTTTAAACCCTTAACAAATCTCAGGGCCTTCTTTTCGGGTGTATTCACCAAGTCCAAGCCAAATCTCGCCAACTGATTGATCTTGTTGACGTACTCTTTCACTGATAGATTCCCTTGCTTCAACGCCAAAAATCTTTCCATATATAAATTATGTTCAGCCCATGAGAGAAACTTTGCCTCAAACCTATGCCTGAAATCTGGCCATGTATCAACTGGACGCTCTCCATTAGTGACCTCCCACCAAAACGAAGCTTCGTCCATCATCAACCAAGCAGCCAATTGGACCTTCTTACAATCGTCCAAATCGAAAATGCCAAACAGATCCTCCACTTCTTTCAACCAATTTCTAGCTTCAATGAACGTTTCAGTCCCACTAAAAGATTTCCCACCCATCGAACGAAAGTCTTTACATATCTTGGGGAAAGTATCTCCACGTGGAGGAATGACTAGAGCCGGGGGAGGAGGAGGAGGAATGTTGGTCGGACCCGCGGCAGCGGCCCTAGCCTCGAGATATTGACAAAACCAACCGGGTACATGGACACCCTCTGGTATCTCAAATGCTCCAGATATGCTGAAAAGAAAAAGAAAGAGCTTCAAAACTAGGGAAGCGAAAGAGAGATGTATGGCTTGCGGGGATTATCCTCTTTAAAGTAAACTTCCCTTGAAAATAGCTTCTTTAAAACATGTTTTTGAAAATACTTTCTAGGAAAGTAATACTTTTGAAAACACCTTTCAAAACTTTTTATCTGTTCTTGTAACCATAGCTCTAATACCACGTGTAACACCCCATGTCCATTAATGTCAATCACAAAAGGAATGCATCAATGTCCATGAAGCGTTATTGTTGTACAGAACAGATAAATTACAAGAATAAGTAAATAAAACAACACACCGGAAGGTAAAACTTATTTCATTTCATCATAAATAAAAACGAGTTTACATAATTAGTTTCCAAAAACCATTACAACATGATCAATAGTCTTTTCCAAAAACTTCAAAGTACATAAAGAAGTAAATACTTAAATAACAAAAATGCATAAATCCCCACTGAGCATAAGCAAAGCCATAAAGATGAGAGAATCCAAAGCGATACATCTACTCTCTTCAAACAACTGAAAGAAATCGTCATTAAGCTGTAGTATTCCCTCCTTGCAAACCTTGGGGTGGAAGAGAAGAGGTGGAAAGAAAAGGTGGTCAGACATAAAGTCTGGCGAGTGCGATAACTTTAACAATATAATTATCAAAATAACGAGGAAATAATTGGGTATGACAGAACAAAACAAGGAAATAAGACGAACAAAGATAACGTTAAAGGCAACCCTAATCACTACAGGATAATTACTATACTGCACTACCACTAGTCGCTCTAAACGTTGATCCCGCCTACAGAACTTAATACTGCTAATGGTAGTTTCGTGTATACCTAGCTACCTCCATAGGTGCTGTCTGGCCCTATCTCCACTAGGTGTACCCACTACCCCCATTCGATCGGCTCCCTAACTCGTAGATACCCGTGCTGGCTCCATAGTGGGGTGTACAACTCCACAAAGTGGCAACCTGATACTACCAAAAATGCACGGCTTTCTACACGATGAAACAACCTCTTACCTACCAGCTCGGGCCCACACATGAATATGAACCCATTGGACTTGCGTTGCCACTGCTAACCCGTTTTGACCTCTTATAATCAAATCTAGTACGTGTGTCCCGTCCTCGACTTGGGTCGAGCCCATGAAGATACTTAATGGTTTACTGGTTTGAAAAGGGCCCCTATGCATGACGCAAGCTTTCCACCTATGTTGGTCCGCTCTAAGGTTTTACTCCACTTCACCCCCTTCTTATTCATGTCTCCTTACATGGTTCAATCTTGGTTAATTGCATCTAATCGTATTTCAAATGCCACCCAAGGCACCCACTGTAACAACCCGTATTTCAATAACGTGTTATAACCATAAATCAAGGCAGAATTAATTTTTAAAATAAGGATCAAGGGCAACGGGTTACGCCATTACGTTCATCTCGAAATTCTGCTTGGAAACGAGTCCGAGTTTTCGAAAACCGAAGTCCGTATGACCAAGTTATGACCCTTCAAAGTTTCAGAAATTTCAAGTTCAAAAACAGCTCAGAATTCGAATTCAAATTTCGATTTCAAACCCCAGAACGGACTGGATGGGAAATTTCCCGTTTAGGACCAGGTCGACCTGGGGGTCGACCATAGTTTCGACCTGCCCAGGACCAGGTCGACCATAGAGTCGACCTGTGTGTCGACCTGGTTGCCGAGCCCATTTTTGAGTCAGAGTTCACTCTGATGTTTCTAGTCCGATTTCTATCTAAATTCGTTGGCCTGACCCTATATAAACAACCCCTAACTCTAGTCTCTCTACACAAATTCTCTCTGGCCTTATGCTACTAAAACTCTGGTTGAAAAGTTAGAGAAAAGGGATTGCTTCTTCTCCAACAAGGCTATGTGTAGAGTATTGCAGTTTGGGAGATTTCTGTTAGACTCGAGATTCAACATCGCCTCTTTGTTTTCTAATTCTCAAACCACGATCTGTAAGCCCCAGTTACTTTTAGATCTAAACTTTAAACTTAAAATATACATGTTGTAAATTGAAATTGAACCTAAGTATGACAATTATCTTGGATCTATCATTGTATATCTTGGATCTATCATTGTTCATTTTGGATCTAGTATTTTGGATCTACTATTTGTTCACCTTGGATCTATTCATCTTGAATTTTGACTTGTGGTAATATTTATATGAAATTGATTTGGGGCCTATATATGTTGTAGATCTAAAACCCCTAATGTCCATAATATTCATGCCTGTGATGTTGAATTAGTTGTTATTCACAAGTTTGGGGTTATTATCTTATGTCAACTATTACCATGACTATCACCCTATTTTGCTAGATTTGATATTTGAGACCACTATTCCATATGCCAGTATTGTTGTAATCGTTTATCTTAAGTTATACCATGCTCGACTTGTAATCACTTTTCCTACCTTATGCCCGTTCTTTCTATGTTATTCCCTAATTAGATTTGTTAGTATCAATTCGAATTCACGTGCGATGCGAATACGATTTGGGTATTTTAGGAAAAACTGAATTTACCATGAACTTGGAACATAACCATTGTTATAATTTGAATCTGAATATGGACATGAAACTTACCTTGAAACTTGTCACGAACTTGATATGAGGCTTGAACATGGTCATGACTCTAGAATGAACTTGAAAATGGCCAACTCGAGGTTGGGTTGAGTTTGCAGTGTCAACCTGCCCGGAACCGCCCGGCGAATCCAGTGACTGCAAACAATAGGATCCAATGTGGGTAGTCGGTCATATCGCACCTAAAACCCGAGGTTAGACTATGTTGTGGTGTAAATCTGCCCGGAACCACCCGGCAAATCCAGTGACCACAACAACTACTCTAGTGTGAGAGGTTGGGGTGCATTAATGAATTTATGCTACATGATAGGGTTAAGTCATGAACATGAAAGACAACACTTAACCAACTTGATACATGATTGGATAGGGTTAAGTCACGAATTTGAATGACAACACTTAACCCATTAGAAACCCTAGTTACGCGTTCCTTTTCAGCAGTAACCCACTTAGATGTATCACGATACCCTGGGACTAGGCAGGGTGGGGCACGATTACTTGGTTGATTGTAAGCGACCAGAATGACGGGTGAGTTGGTGCGCCATTGTAGGTTCAGACGGACTATGGTTGTGCACGTAGTCCGGAGTTGAAAAAGCAGGCATTGGGCACTAGTAGGTTTACACTGTGCGTGCTGGATTCGTGTCGGTGGTTGGCACCCTAGGGCTTGATACACCCTATGGTGGACCTAGCACAGGTGACTACATTTCGTGATTGGGCCGTATGACATAGACACATGACGAGCTAGAACTTGTAGGGAGCCAATTGATTAGTAGATCGTACTGTAGGACCCCGTAATGGGTCATTTCATGATATTGGGCCAAGGGATCATTTCATGGTTAATACTTGACATGGGTTAGAATACTAGTACAGTTGGTGCAGCGAATCTTGAATATGCAATGCTAGACTTGACTTATCTTATTATCTTAGTTATCATACCAGTCCTGTTATCATCGTTATGTTTAATTCTAGTTTTCACATGTCATGTTACTTTTACTAGTTTTTATGATGAAAGTCACTAGGGCTTACCAGTCTTTATGACTGACCCTTTTTCTTACGCCTCTTTTTCTTTCGTTTCCCCCCCCCCCCCCCCAGGTTCTCAGGGAGGAAACGTTGGCTCTTAGCTTGGATTTAGCTTGCTTTCTGTCAGCTCATGTACGGTTTTGTCTTGAGCTATGCTATTGCTGCACTTCTGCTATTTTTGGGGAATAATTTACTTTCGTTATCTTAAGTTTATGCTTCTTTATTTAGAACTTGATGTAATGGAATAATATGTGCTTTGGATATATGAGGTTTTGACTCTTTTCTTGAAAGTAATGAAATTTTGTTTTTAATTTCTACCGCTGCTTTATTTATGTTCTGCCTTGTGATATCTCTGTGTATATTTACCTAGATAATACTCCACCAAAACTAGTGCATTCCCTTTGTGAGTGACCCTAGCGGAGGTGGGGAGTTACATTTGGTATCAAAGCAGAAGGTTACCAGACGGGGAAATTTTTAAAAACCTTCTAAAACCATTTTCCAAAACCGTTTATAAAGAAGCATTTTTCAATAAAAGTTTTATGTTTAAAAAGGCTATTCCCCAAAAGCCATTAGCACTTTCCTTTTTTTCCTCGTTTGAATCTTTTTCTTTTCGTTTTTCAGCATGTCTGATCTTAACCTTCCTGAGGGAGTACTCGTACCTGCATGGTTCCGAAGGTACTAAGAAGCTAGGGCCAACGGCGCGGGCCCGGCAGACATCCCTCCTCTTCCTCCCCCGGTGGTCGCGGTTCCTCCTCCTCCTCCTCCTGGTACCGCCTTTGCCAAAATATGCAAAGACTTTAAAGCAATGGGCGGCAAGAACTTCGTTGGATCTGAAACCTTCGTTGAGGCACGAAACTGGCTAAAGGAGACTGAAGACTTGTTTATTATCTTCGATGTGGAGGATCATAGGAAAGTTCAGTTGGCAGCATGATTGTTTAAAGAGGAAGCTGCATTTTGGTGGGAAGTCACCAACGCTACCAGGCCATTTGAGACTTAGGCAGACTTTAGAGAGAGGTTTGGGCTTAAATTCTTATCGTCGGCAGAAGAGAACCTTCAGATAGAGAGGTTCCTAGCACTTAAGCAAGGGGACATGACCGTTAGGGAGTACATGAATAAGTTTAATCATCTTGCTAGGTTCAGATTGGACTTGGTTAACACAGCTAAGAAGAAGGCTGTACGCTTTGCTCGAGGATTGAACGAGCCACTACACAGTTTGGACATAACCAATATACCCATGGGGGCGACCTTTGAAAGCTTGTTGGATATGGCCCCACTTCATGAGGAAGACAAAAATAGCAAGAAGGAGGTTAAGCCTAATGAGACTCAGATTAAGAAGGTTGACTTCAAGAAGGGAGGCAACAAGAATAACAAGAACAACAACTACAATACTAACAAACCACGTGAGACAAGGAAGTGCAACTTTTGTGGTATTACAGGACATCTCGCTAAAGACTGCAGAAGGAAGAAGAGAAAGTTGGGTGAATGCTTTCATTGTGGAGATACTGAACACATCAGCAAAGATTGCCCTAAGAAGCAAGGGCAGGGGCAAGGGCAGGCCCAGCGAGCAGGACCTTCTGGAGGGCAGTTGCATGCTCTCAACACCACTCCAGCACTTGACCGAGGTAGTAATATTTCCGTAGAAAGCCTTTTTTACATTTCTAAATTTCCTGTTCGAACCTTATTTGACTCTGGCGCATCGCATACTTTTATTTCTTCTGATGTTGTTTAAAATCTGCACCTAAGTACTAGTCTGGTTGAGGATCCCGTTATAGTTTCAAATCCAATTGGGGGCTCCTCCCATTTATTTATGATGTGTGTGGATTTGAGGATTTCTATCTTAAGCGTAGAATTCACGTGTAATGCTTATGTTCTCGGATTTATGGGATACGGTTTGATCCTAGGTATGGATTGGCTGTCTAATTATGGAGCCATTCTTTATTGTGAACGAAGGGTAGTGAGGCTCATGACTCGCCTTGGTAATACCCTTGAGATTTCTTGTAACCCTAAGGGTCCGGTCATGTTGTGTTATCTTGAATCTCTTGACTCGTCTATCGACAATTTGCAATCTGTAAGATTGGTCCGAAAATATCCAGATATCTTTGATGAGGTAAAGGGGTTACCTCCTAAACGTGAGATAGACTTCCGAATTTATCTTGTTGATAATGCCAAGCCAGTTTCATTACCCGTTAGGCACATGGCCCCGCGAGAAAGAAGAGAGCTCAGTAAACAAGTTAAGGAGTTGCTTGAGGAAAATTTGATAAGACGAAGCATTTCTGAATGGGGTTCTCCAGTGGTATTCGCTACTAAGGCGGATGGTTCGCTTCGTCTATGCGTAGATTATCGTGAGTTAAACAAGCTAACTAAGAAAAATAGACACCCCCTACCAAGAATCGATGATTTGTTTGACCAGCTTGTGGGAGCATCTGTTATCTCTCAACTCGATCTAGCCACAGGATTCCATTAGCTTGGAGTGGCTGAGGATAGCATTGACAAAACTGCGTTTAGGACTCCATATGGGTTCTTCGAATGTCTCGTCATGCCGTTTGGGATAAAGAATGCACCCGCGTACTTTGTAGATTTGATGAGTAGGGTGTTTCGGGAGTTCCTTAACAAGTTTGTAGTGGTTTTCGTGGACGATATTTTGATCTTCTCAAAGGATGAAGAAGAGCATGCTAGACATCTCAAGGAAGTCATGGATACGCTTAGAGCATACCAGTTAAAGGCTAAGTTCTCCAAATGCCATTTTTAGAGGAAGGAAGTTCGGTTTCTTGGACATGTAGTTTCTAAGCAAGGCATAGCCGTGGAGCCAGCTAAGGTAGTTGCGGTGCAAGACTGGAAAATTCCTAAGAACGCAACGAAGGTGAGAAGCTTTCTCGGTTTGGCAGGCTACTATAGGAAGTTCATTAAGGACTTCGCTAAGATTTCAGCCCCTCTTACTAGGTTAACGAAGAAAAACCTAGCGTTTGCATGGGACATAGAATGTGAGATTTCTTTTCAGAGACTCAAGAGAGCCCTCACCACAACTCCAGTTTGGCATTACCCTACGGAAGTAAGATGTTTACGGTGTACACAGATGCGTGTGGCACAAGATTAGGCGCTGTCCTAATGCAAGAAGGGAAAGTGATAGCTATGGGGGTAGACAACTTAAAGTTCATGAGAAGAACTATCCCACACATGACTTGGAGTTGGCGGTGATCGTTTTTGCACTTAAATCTTGGCGCCATTATCTTCTAGGGGAGAGGTTCGAGCTGTATACTGACCACAAATCGCTTAAGTACCTCTTCTCATAGAAAGATTTGAATCTGAGACAACAGCGGTGGATGGAATTCTTGGCATCATATGACTTCGATATAGCTTATACTCGTGGCAAGGGTAACGTGGTGGCGGATGCGCTAAGTAGGAAAAGGTTGACCTTGAGCCCCTTGTTTGTTGAAAGGAAAAGTCTAAAGTTTATAGCAACCTTTAATTTTACACCTGTTGTTGAGTCATTGACTGTTACGTTAGCATCTCTTGAGTTAAGACCTACAGTTCTAGATCAAGTAGGGACTTCACATAAGGAAGACCCACAGATAGTCGAAATCATGGACAAGCTGATTAGTGGTGAGACGTCAATTCACCTCGGTAGGTATGCCATAGATGACAAGGGATGGCTAAGGCGTGATGGAAGGCTATGTGTCCCACAAGTGGGAGACTTAGTAAGGAAAGTCCTCGAGGAGGCGCATCACTCGAAGATGACCATACATCCCGGAGGGGATAAGATGTACAGGGATATGAAACACATTTTCTTTTGGCCTGGAATGAAAAAGGACGTGGCAGAGTTCGTTTCGAAGTGCATGGTGTGCCAACAAGTAAAGGCCGAGTCGAAGAAGCCCGGTGGGCTATTACATCCTTTGGAGGTTCCGCAATGGAAATGGGAGAGTATCTCGATGGATTTCGTGGATGGACTGCCTAGGTCAAGGAAGGGAAATACTAGCATATGGGTCATAGTTGATAGACTCACGAAAAGTGCTCACTTCATTCCGGTGAAAAGCAAGAGGACCGCATCATGGCTAGCGTCTATTTACCTTCGAGAGATGGTACGGTTGCACGGGGTTCCTTCTAGTATAGTTAGTGATCGTGACCCGATTTTCACTAGCCAGTTTTGGAATAGTCTACAAGAAGCAATGGGTACACGACTAAGTTTAAGCACGACCTATGACCCACAGACGGATGGACAAACCGAAAGGGTAAATAGAGTACTAGAGGATCTGTTGAGGCTATTCATTCTTGACTTTGGTGGTACTTGGGAAGACCATCTTCCTCTCGTGGAGTTTGCATATAATAATAGTTACCAAGCTAGCATCGGAATGGCACCGTTCGAAGCCCTGTATGGAAGACCGTGCAAGTCGCCAACTTGTTGGTGGGAGACGACAGACAGGCTTATAATTGGGCCCGACATGATAAGGGACACTTCTGAGAAGGTTGAGTTGATACGAAGATGGATGAAAACGGCCCAAGATAGACAGAAATCTTATGTGGACAATAGAAGGACAGACCTGGAGTTCGAAGTCGGAGATATGGTCTATATAAAAGTTTCTCCTTTACGCAATGTGGATCGTTCTGGAGCGGTTGGAAAGCTAGCACCAAGGTTCGTAGGACAGTTCCCTATCACTGAGAGGATTGGGTAGATAGCCTATAAGGTAGACTTACCCGAGAAGCTGACCGGAGTACACAATGTCTTTCACGTCTCGCATCTCCGAAAGTGCTTACGTGAGTCGGCCGAAGTGGTTGAGCCAAGCATCCTTGAAGGTGTAGAAGTGGAAAATGAAGCAACATTGAGGTGATTTCCGATTCGTATCTTAGTAACGGAGATCAAGAAGCTAAGGAATCGAGAAGTCAAGCTAGTTAAAGTACAGTGGAATGAAGCCCAAGAAGACGCAACTTGGGAAACCGAAGAGAAGATATGCGCGCTTTACCCATTTCTTTTTGAGGGTACACTCTCGATCTCTTTTCCTATAAACTTGAAAACCTTTCGTATCATGCTTTTAATACCTATGTTTGCCTTGTTATCTTCTCGATCTTATCTTGAGAACCTTAGGTAGAACCATATGGATGTAAACATGTGATTGAAACATGTTATGGTTGATCTTTGCAAATAGTTGCAAGTGTTTACAAGTGATTGTTAGTGGATGCATGACACACATTAGGCACTAGATCGGCTCAGTCACATTTTCATGTTGCATATGCATGAGTGCTTATACTTGTACATGGATGGAACTTGTTATTCTATCACTTGGATGTTGCATATGAATGAATGTTATGTGCACTCATGTAGAGATTATGAATTATGTTAAGAATTTGCATACATGTTGGACTCATTACACTAACATATTTTGCATTAAGGAGGTTTACTGAATCAGTAACCGCATGATCTTTTGCATTAGATAAGTACATATACACACACTTACTGCATATGTTCATACAGCACTAGAAATCTTTTAAGGACATTGGTTGCCTGTGGATGATGTTTTGAGTAGATGGATGATTGGATGGAAGGATATATTCTTTCTAACTTAGATATTTCGGGGACGAAATCCTTTAAGGAGGGTAGAATGTAACAACCCGTATTTTAATAACGTGTTATAACCATAAATCAAGGCAGAATTAATTTTTAAAATAAGGATCAAGGGCAACGTATTACGCCATTACGTTCGTCTCGAAATTTTTCTTGGAAACGAGTACGAGTTTTCGAAAATCGGAGTCCGTATGACCAAGTTATTACCCTTCAAAGTTTTAGAAATTTCAAGTTCAAAAACAGCTCAGAATTCGAATTCAAAATTCGAATTCAAACCGCAGAACGGACTGGGCGGGAAATTTCCCGCCCAGGACCAGGTCGACCTGGGGGTCGACCATAGTCTGCCCAGGACCAGGTCGACCATAGAGTCGACCTGGGTGTCGACCTGGTTGCCGAGCCCATTTTTGAGTCAGAGTTCACTCTGATGTTTCTAGTCTGATTTTTGTCTAAATTCGTTGGCCTGACCCTATATAAACAACCCCTAACTCTAGTCTCTCTAAACAAATTCTCTCTGGCCTTATGCTGGTAAAACTCTGGTTGAAAAGTTAAAGAAAAGGGATTGCTTCTTCTCCAACAAGGCTACGTGTAGAGTATTGTTGTTTGGGGGATTTCTGTTAGACTCGAAATTCAACATCGCCTCTTTGTTTTCTAATTCTCAAACCACGATCTGTAAGCCCCAGTTACTTTTAGATCTAAACTTTAAACTTAATATGGACATGTTGTAAATTGAAATTGAACTTAAGTATGACAATTATCTTGGATCTATCATTGTATATCTTGGATCTATCATTGTACATTTTGGATCTAGTATTTTGGATCTACTATTTGTTCACCTTGGATCTATTCATCTTGAATCTTGACTTATGGTAATATTTATATGAAATTGATTTGGGGCCTATATATGTTATAGATCTAAAACCCTTAATGTCCATAATATTCATGCCTGTGATGTTGAATTAGTTGTTATTCACAAGTTTGGGGTTATTATCTTATGTCAACTGTTACCATGACTATCACCCTATTTTGCTAGATTTGATATTTGAGACCACTACTCCATATGCCAGTATTGTTGTAATCGTTTATCTCAAGTTATACCATGCTTGACTTGTAATCACTTTTGCCACCTTATGCCCGTTCTTTCTATGTTATTCCCTAATTAGATTTGTTTGTATCAATCCGAATTCACGTGCGATGGTAATACGATTTGGGTAGTTTAGGCAAACCTGAATTTACCATGAACTTGGAACATGAACATTGTTATAACTTGAATCTAAATATGGACATGAAACTTACCTTGAAACTTTTCACGAACTTGATATGAGACTAGAACATGGTCATGACTCTAGAATGAACTTGAAAATGGCCAACTCGAGGTTGGGTTGAGTTTGCAGTGTAAATCTGCCCGGAACCGCCTGGCGAATCCAGTGACTGCAAGCAATAGGATCCAATGTGGGTAGTTGGTCATATCGCACATAAAACCCGAGGTTAGACTATGTTGTGGTGTGAATCTGCCCGGAACCGCCCGGCAAATCCAGTGACCACAACAACTAGTCTAGTGTGAGAGGTTGGGGTGCATTAATGAATTTATGCTACATGATAGGGTTAAGTCATGAACATGAAAGACAACACTTAACCAACTTGATACATGATTGGATAGGGTTAAGTCATGAATTTGAATGACAACACTTAACCCATTAGAAACCCTAGTTACGCGGTCCTTTTCAGCAGTAACCCACTTAGATGTATCAAAATACTCTGGGACTAGGCAGGGTGGGGCACGATTACTGGGTTGATTGTAAGCGACCAGAACGACGGCTGAGTTAGTGCGCCATTGTAGGTTCAGGAGGACAATGGTCATGCACGTAGTCCAGAGTTGAAAAAGCAGGCATTGGGCACCAGTAGGTTTACACTGTGCGTGCTTGATTCGTGTCGGTGGTTGGCACCTTAGGGCTTGATACACCCTATGGTGGACCTAGCACAGGTGACTACATTTCGTGATGGGGCCGTATGACACAGACACATGACGAGCTAGAACTTGTAGGGAGCCGATCGATTAGTAGATCGTACTATAGGACCCTGTAATGGGTCATTTCATGATATTGGGCGAAGGGATCATTTCATGGTTAATACTTGACATGGGTTAGAATACTACTACAGTTGGTGCAGCGAATCTTGAATATGCGATGCTAGACTTGACTTATCTTGTTATCTTAGGTATCATACCAGTTCTGTTATCATCCTTATGTTTAATTCCAGTTTTCACATGTCATGTTACTTTTACTAGTTTTTATGCTGAAAGTCACTAGGGCATACCAGTCTTTATGACTGACCCTTTTTCTTTCGCCTCTTTTTCTTTCGTTCCCCCCCCCCCCCAGGTTCTCAGGGAGGAAACGCTACCTCTTAGCTTGGATTTAGCTTTCTTTCTGTCAACTCATGTACGGTTTGGTCTTGAGCTATGCTATGGCTGCACTTCTGCTATTTTTGGGGAATAATTTACTTTCATTATCTTAAGTTTATGCTTCTTTATTTAGAAATTGATGTAATGGAATAATTTGTACTTTGGATATTTGGTTTTTAATTTCTATCGCTGCTTTATTTATGTTCTGCCTTGTAATATCTCTGTGTATGTTTACCTAGATAATACTCCACCAAAACTAGTGCATTCCCTTTGTGAGTGACCCTAGCGGAGGTGGGGTGTTACACCCACTAAATTCCACATGCCACCCAAGGCACCCACTTAATCCCCTCATGTCCCACTACATGTTTATCTGGTTAAGTGTTTCTTAATTCATTAATACCGTAACCTTGTAAATACCTCCCACATTAGACTGACATTTGTGGCAGCTGGATTTGCCGGGCGGGTCCGCGCAGTCTTACACCACAAATGAGCCTAACCTCGTGTCTTTACAACTGTTACGCATTTAATTTATGCCTAAGACATCCCACATTAGACTGGCATTTGTGGCAGCTGGATTTGCTGGGGGGGTCCGGGCAGTCTTACACCACAAAAGAGCCTAACCTCGTGTCTTAGGCGGTTTACTATTACATATTTCATTTAACCCCAAATTGGATTAATATCCCTAATTTGAATTAATTTCCCTATTCAAGTTGTCAATCAATTACGAATTTAGCTATGTCCATAAATAACACCTTAATTATGTCCATCTATTTATGGTATATAAAATTATGCCAATCAACATCACCTTTAAGGCATTTATGCCAATTCTCAATATTAAATCTTTAAATATTATCCTATTGCCCCACGTTGTATGTTCGTTCGTTTAACGTGAATTATACATTAGACTCGAATAGTCTAAGGTATGGAATAAAGAGAAAACATCACAACATGCATAGAATATAAATTAGATCTAACTTACGAACAAAAGTGATAACATGAATTGGCATATAGATCTAAACATAAGGGGTGAACTTGCATGTGTGAATAAGGTGTTTCATCCAAGCTTGCCTACACAATGGGCGTATGACACATGTACTTTCATAACTTATGTAGTTTTAATATAAAGGTTTGAACTTGCATAGGAATCTCAAACTTTCATTACATGATTCATGCCCCAAATATATATGTATATTTATATATATATATATATATGTATATATATATATATATATATATATACACTTAAATATGTGATTTATGCAACATAAATTATGGTGTAAACTTGCATCTAACTCACACATGTCATAGCCTAAACTTTAGATCCAATTTACATATAAAATAGATGTCATGAAACATGTAAGGTTGTATATGATTCTCATTAACTTGCATATGATTCATATCTAAATTAACATCCAACTTGCATACAAAATTATCAAGTTAAACTTACATATGATTTAACATAAGAATTATTTCCAACAATCATAACCAAACTAGCATATGAAGCATCATTATCAATTGATTGTACATAAGCCAACAATTAACATAGATTTACAACATAGATAATAACATCACAGCTTTACAACATAGATAATAACATCATAGATTTACAACATAGATAATAACATAACGGTCAATGATTCACAACATAACTATATAACCCAAATCATAACTCAACCTAATTAAATTGTTAATTAGCTTATTAAAGAAATCGAACTCACAACTCAAAGAGGGTTTTAAGTTCTGGAATCTTAGTTCTGAAATTGATTTAGCTCTCCTTTAAAGAAGACAAATTCATTGTTGTTTAGATTTGAGTTGAATAGAATTGAATTGATTAGCTTTTCTTCCTCTCTAATTGGTGGCGGCTACTCTAGGTTGCAAGGTGATAGCATGACGGCCATGATTCTAATAATTTTTATTTGATTTTAGGGTTTGAGTCTACATGTGTTTATATAGAGTTTATAATTAATTTAGGCCATCCGATCAACCCAGAATTAACCCTAGCCATTCAGACCACATCAGAAACCCTAATGACTCACCAAACAGTCACCAAATCGTCATCTTTCAAATCTGCCCGGGGGGCAGCTCGACCCCCAGGTCGACACCCTGGTCGACCTGTATAGGTAGGTCGACCCCCAGGTCGACCCCCTGGTCGAACTGGCCCTGGCGGAAAATTTCCCGCCTAGCCCAATTTGAGTCAGAATTTGAATTTTTGAAATCTATTTGAATTTTTCTAAAACTTCTGATTGCCATAACTTCTTCATACGTAGTCCAATTCACGCAAACTCGAACTCTATCTCAACCAGAATTCTGAGACGAACACAATGGCGCAACCCATTTCCCTTAATTCTCACATTAAAAATTAAATATTCTTAAATTTAGTTAATTCAATTATTCAAAATTCGTGGTGTTACAGCTGTACACCCAAGAGGATGGAATCAGATGGTGATCGTCCAGACGTACTTGGAGATCGATGGATATGCGAGGAATAAGGTTCCTCCGGTTTCATTCAGACCTAGAACGAACTTGTAAATGGACTGTGTGTTTGACATTGGATTTTATTCTGTGTGATTGATTTCTATTAAATATATATCTGTTTGGCGGCGGAGAATTTATTCTCTTGCCTAACGCCCTTCTCTGAGACGTACGAGCTTAGAGGTTATATATTGATGGATATCAATCGCATGGCATGAATTTCCTGTGTGGCATGCCTAAGTGGTAAATGATCAAGGCTTCTGTTGAAAAGCAAAGTCTTGTGGTTGATGATTAATGCACGGCATGTGTGGCACAACTTTGCGTATAGTGTTAATTCGCGAGCCTCACACCTCGGTATGAGTCAAAAATGGGATAGTGACTGCAGGGAGAGCACGATGTTTCTTTCTAGCTATGGGTGATGTCAGTGACCTACCAGCCCTGACATTTATATACTTTATACCTGTGTGGTTGTTGGATGTGAGGTGCCTCGGATAAAGGTCTGATAGGACCGGGAAACGTGTGTTCAGGAATAACTAATCATCAAAAGTAAGAGAGGACCGGCACTGAAGATCCAGGATCGCTGTGTGTTGTCCTAAGAAATTTTCTAGAGTGTCTCAAACAGAGAGGATCTTGCCTCTTGCCTCGACTCATGATGGAATCCAATTTCCAATACGTGACATTTCGGTTTTATTTGTAGAGCCTAGTATGGAGACATAGTGGTATGGGGCACTATGCCGTCTATGATTGATACATTTATATTTGAAGTTGTTTTCTTCACTTATAGTAATAATAAAAGATGAAATTTCACGTATCAAGCATTATTTGGCTATTATAAGGTAAAACCCTATCCTCCGACTTGCGTTGCGTTTTTTGATGGGACCTGGGTCTTATAATAGCTTCATTTTTCTTTATTTAGCATTGCGCTGTTTGTTTTATGCACTGGTATTCTTGGGAGGAAACCCGTTCCGTGTTTAACGGCGTGGTCTCTTGATTTACCTAACTTTAAAAATAAAGATTAATAACTGTTTTAGTTCTCACACCAGTCACATGACTGACCTAGAGTTTATTGTTTTAACCTAAACTGTGGGTTCCCTTATTTTCCGCGCGGGGAGCTAGTAGTTTTGGTTTTGCAGATTTATATTCATAGGATCCTGGTATATAGCTGAAGTGATATTCAGAAAGCTCTGTATCTGTGTATTTCTTTCAGTTATGTTTTGTATTATTTTTCCGCTGCAGCAATGTATTTAAATCTCTTATATTTATCAAATGTGTAATATTTATTCATACTCTGTATATTCCCGTATTCTGATGGAATTGTTTTAATAAACAATGAGATGTTCTTCTGTTTGCGTTCCCATTTGTCGTGTTCTCAAAACAATCAGGGGTTTCGAACGGTCTTGGTCGGTTTAGCGATCGATTCGGATCGAGCGAAATTCCCAATTGTTACATTTGGTATCAGAGCTTTAGTTTGCAGAGCTCGAGAACAAGACACATTAGAACTGAATAAAAGAATTCATCAGAGATTGGACTAGTAATGTCCAATAAGAATGGCTCGTTAGACATGGGATCAGTAGTATCGTAGAGCGAGTCGGAAGAGTGTTATTTTTAAAATAAAAACGAAAACAAGTTTTGTTTTGAAAATTTAAACCATTTTGTATGTATTTGAATATTTTATTTGTATTGATTTGGACAATGGAGTATATAAAGATTTTGCATATACGCGTCATGAACGTATATTCAAAGTTTTAATATACTAGATAGATATAGAATCACACTCTAGTTGCCCGGGGATGATTCTGATAATGCTGCAGTGTTACCAGTATTTATTTTCGAGTATCGAAATTGGGGTATCTATATATTTCCATCAGACTGGTGTGAGAACCAAAACTAGATAGGTTTATTGTTGTGATTTGGTATCAAAAATATGATTTTCTGTATATATATCAAAATTATGAATTTGAAACGATAATCCACTAATTGATTGCTGATTGTGTTGTTTGATTAATGTTTTGATTAATTAAAATTTTGAACCATTTAGCCTAATGGAACCAAATTTAGAACTGAATTAAAAATTGATTACAATTGCATGCATATACATGTATATCCACTGAACAGGTCATAACAAGGAGGCTAGAGAAGAAGAATAAAATTGTTTGCCCGGCAAATAGGTACATATTTATTGTATTTCTTGGGGATTTGATGATTTTATGAGCCGATTGGCTTTTTCATTTTCTTTTGGATTGGTGAGGGCCATGGGAGGCTATTTAAAATATCCCGAAGCTCCCGGTGCAGGAGACGTTATGGCGAAATTTTTCGAAAATTTAGGGTGTTAGTCAAATTTTGGAAAAATTTGAAAAGTTCTTAGAAACTGAAAAGGTTAGGAACTTAAGCCATAATTAAAATAATGGAAGTTGAGTTGATTAGTTAAACAACTTTTAACTTCGTTCCTTTTTAAGGATGAAAATATTTTAAGTGGGGGAGATGGTAACAACCCGGAAATTCTGAGCCAGTTTTAAATTTTTATTTTGGCAAATTTAATGAATTTTGAATATTTAACATGGATTATTTTAAATAATAATGACGAGAAATTTATTTTGAATAGAATTAGAACGTATATACTTATTTGAATCGTCGTTAGAATATAAATATTTTATTTTAAATATAAAAGGAATTGAAAATGGTGCGGTAGTTTGAAAATTCGATTTCAAATTTCAAATGATTGTATAGGATTCAAAATAAACCGGATTTTAGCGAAACCCAAAATATTAGAATCTATTTGAGAATATATTTCCAACAAATCCAAAAAACTGAAATTTCATAGCTGGAATCAAAAGTTACGTCCAGTTGAAAATTCAGAATAGTCGCTACAGAATTCTGGCCCTTAAAAATGGAAATTTTGCAAACGACCTCGGTTTTCGACGAAACCACTTTTCTTGGATCCGAGATGTCAAATTATTGCTAGATCCAAAAATTCGTAATTTTTCGAATCAATATGTGAGCATGGTGAAATAAAACGTGTTTTATCAGTTTCAATCAATTTCGATCGACCAGAAAATGGTCATTTTTCAAACGGTCTCAGAATTTGACGAAATTAGTTTTGTTAGGACTATATCATCAATACAAAGCTAGAAATAATTTTTCGGGAATTTTTAGAGTCCGTATGTGGCCCCGGTAAATTGAAATGTGCATTCAAAATCAATATATAGATTTATATTTTGATTTTGACGGAAACTGGTCGAAATAGCTGAACTGGCTTACGATACATATCCCATTGTGTTCGAAATGGGGGTAATTAGTTATGGACGACGGTCGTTGGACCTTGGTTGGAGTTCGAATTAAAAATCAACTTTATGGAGAAATTAAATAAATAAAGAAAAATATAAACCCCTCCCCTCAGTATTCTCTCTCCCCGTCCCTTTAAATAAATAAATAAACAAAGAGGGCTAAAGCCCTCGTTGATGTCGTGCCCACTACCGCCAGGGATTACCGCGGCTCTATCCCCTCCTCCTCGCCGCCACCCAGGCGGGCGCTCCCACCTCCGACACCCACTCCGACTCCCGCACCTCTCCTCTCGCGTAGCACCAAATCCGAGCACCAATCCTCCCACAGCCCAAACCCAAACCCATTTAAACCCCAATCCGCATCTCGAAACCCTGGGACCCCCCTGAACCCCTTGCCAACGCCTCCTCGACCCCTGGCGCACCTCCCCCCGCCACCTCAGACCCCAGCCGCGCCCTCACTTCACCAAAATCCGTCCATGTCTCTTCCCGTGTTCAAAGATCCAATTTTTATTGTTTAGAGAGCGCGTAATTAACTCCCCGAGCCTACTCCACCACTGACAAGCATCGGGAGTTTTTCTTCGATTATTTTATTTATGTATGTAGTTAAAAATATGATTTTTAGCATATGAAAAGAGCTGATTTTTTAAATAGTGTAAAGACATGATTTTTGAAAGTGAAATGATCGGATTTTTATTCCTATGAAAGATGAGATTTTTAACACGTGAAAGACGAGATTTTAAAATATAAAAGATTGGATTTTTGAAATAGAAAAGCTTTGATTTTTTTTAATTTAAAAGGACAAAATTTTTATATGAGTAGCAGATTGAAAATATAATTCTTATATAATAGAGAATATAAAAATATAATTTTTATATATGTAACGAAATAAAAATCTGATTTTTATTATATATATGTTGAGGAAAATAATGTGATTTTTATCATATATGTAGCAAAGTAAAAATATTATTTTAGTCGTTTGAATAACAGAGTAAAAATGTAATTTTTATATATTCATTAGCGATAGAAAGATTTGATCTTTTATGTATATAGTAGCGGTATAGAAATGTGATTTTTAAAATAAACATCATATTAAAAATGCGATTTTTACTATGAACAGCTAGAAAAGAATTGCGAAGGGACTGGTGGAAAACATATCCAAATCTGAACCATTCAGAAATAAAGAATGGCGGAGTGGAACCCCAAGGTGAGAACTTCTCACTTTAATTGTTGTTTTCTAGTTAAAATATATACTATGATGCAGACGGTGCTTAGCAGCACCCGACACCCGTTGTCCACAGACCATGGATGACTTGTTTGATTTTGTTGTGTGGTGAAAATTGATTATGATGTGGAATGAATGGAAATATATTCATGTGTTGAAATAAATAATTTATCGTTAAAAATATAATTTTTAACGTGAATGTGAATAAATAAATATTCATTTACAAATAGAACGATTTGTTTATGTACACTGATTTGACTGATATTTATTGGGACGATAAATTTTACACGTCGCCCAACTGCACAAATAAAAATCTGTGTTTGTTGATTTGAAACCCCACATGAGTGTTGGGATGATATTTGGCGTACACTAATCCCAATTGTTTAGTGGTATGCCGATCGTTTGGTTGACGAGCTGTTGTAAGCGTTAAATATTTATATTTAACGCTTATGCAGTTGTGCGGTGCACTCTGGATGATGGTTGATTATTTATTGTTGCTATTATATACATGTTTTGTATGGAATCCATATAAATAACATTATATGGTAATTGATTGGGTCTCATTCCAATTTGGAAAATAAAGAATATTTTAAAATAATACTAAGAACAGGAAAATAAATATTCATGTGTTGAATAAACAAAATAGTCTTGTGTTGACGACACTCATGTATTGAGAATATTCATGTGTTGAAACTATTCATGTGTTGAAACTATTCATGTGTTTAATAAAATATTTATACAATAAAATTCACATTTTTATTGTAAGTAAGAATAAATAAATATTCATGTGTTGAATAAAATATATATTCATGTGTTGAAGAAAATATTCATTTGTTGGATAGAATAACGAAGTTATTGAAATATATAACGCCGTGTTGATTAGATATGGGCCATTTTGACGCGAACGATATTTATATCGATTATATTAGTTTTTATAATGAATATAGAAAAGTAAGTGATTTCAAAATCTAATATTTTGAAAATATTATCATTTATATATTAATGATATGGAATATTCAATTTTGATTTAAAATGTGAATATGAAGTTGAAATCATTTTTAAAACGAATTTAAAAAGATTTATAAAATATGTTTTGAATTGAAATCGTTGAAATATATAATATAATATATATATATATTAAATGGCCTGAATAAAACGCGCCGCGCCGCGGTAGTTCGCGAATTTCGACTATTGACTTCGAATTGACGTTACGGGAGATCCGACCGTCGGATTCTCCTGAAACCGAAACCGTTGGGTTCGTATCGAAAAGATCTTTCCAATGAATATTGGAAATTTGAAATCTAACGGTTGGATTTGGAATTATGTCCAAATAAAATTTGGAAAAGGTCGCTGCGAGTGCAGTTCGACAACCGTTATTGGAAATCGCCTGTACGAGCCTTGATAAAATTATTAAAAATATTAATAATTTGTGAAAAATCATAATAAATGATTTTGAAAGAACTGGGATGAAAAATTCCACATTTGTAAGGATAAAAATATATTTTTGTCGAAATGAACTAGTTCTGAACTAGAATTATAATCCAATGTTTTTGAATAAATAAATTGGATTTGAAATGGTTTTAAAAATAATCAGAATTTCCAATATACAAATTAGAATGGATTTGAATTGAAATTATCTTCGGAATATTTCGATGATTGGATTTCGTGATTATATAGATATGGTTGTGGAAATTTGAAAGATATATATATATATATATATATATATATATATATATATATATATCGTTATTTCCAATACGATATTTGTTGGTTTCAGAATTTGATATTGTATAAGCCGATATATTCAGAGCCTTGTATTTAATGTCAAATGGGATTTTGGGTTCGTCGTGAATGGTGTCTTGAATAACACTGTTCTTGAACCTAGTTTAGAAAAGAATAATTCTTTTAATTAAGATTTAGTGAAATTGTCTAGTTAATTAGTATTTAATTGGAATTGAATTTAAATTGGTTTTTGGGTTTATTGTGAGCGGTGTTTTGAATAACACCTGTTCTTTAACCCGATTAACAATGGAATGGGATTTTGGATCTGTCGTGAACCGTGTTTTTAAATGACATTAGTTCTTTAACCTAGTTAAGATAAGATTAACTTCTTAGCTTTGAATAACTATTAATATTGATTTGTGGGAAGATTAAAATTAAGTGGAGTTTTAATGAATCTTTAATTAGATTGAAGTGATCGAGAATGGAGTATTACTAGTTTTGCTCCAAGCGATAGTTAAATCTTTAATTAGATTTGAACGTGAAATATTAATTAATATTTACCGATAACACTGCGGTTTTAGATATGGAGTATTACCAGTTTTGCTCCGTAGGATGAATAGGTTGAGATTGGGAAATAAAATAAATGATTACTTCGGTGTGGTTCGCTAATCCCGACTAGTTTGGAAAACCTTAACATGGTTTGAAACGATATCCAAAGGAAGATTAAAGAATAAATTTAGAAGAATTTATCTTTGATAAAATTAATGGGAACCTTTCCCTAAGAATGTGAATATTTGAATAAAGAATATCCTGAATTGGAATGAGGCGTATGTTGTGTTTGTGTAACACTTTTTTTATTATATACGCGGGTTATTCGGAAAGGCCGGGTTTATAACCATTCTGAATAACCGATTCGACGATAGGTCGAAGATGAAGACGGTGGTTGAAGACCGGAGGTCTTCACATCGTTTGGATGATTACTGATGATCTTGATTGGGCTGTATACCCAAGAGGAGGGAATCAGTTGGTGATCGTCCAGACGTACTTGGAGATCGATGGATATGCGAGGAATAAGGTTCCTCCGGTTTCGTTCGGACCAAGAACGAACTTGTAAATGGACTGTGTGTTTGACATTGGATTTTATTCTGTGTGATTGATTTCTATTAAATATATATCAGTTTGGCGGCGGATAATTTATTCTCTTACTTAACGCCCTTCTCTGATACGTACGAGCTTAGAGGTTATATATTGATGGATATCAATCGCATGGCATGAATTGACTGTGTGGCATGCCTAAGTGGCAAATGATCAAGGCTTCTGTTGAAAAGCAAAGTCTTGTGGTTGATGATCAAAGCACAGCCTGTGTGGCACAGCTTTGTGTATAACGTTAATTTGCGAGCCTCACACCTCGGTATGAGTAAAAAACGGGATAGTGACTGCAGGGAGAGCACGACGTTTCTTTCTAGCTATGGGTGATGTCAGTGACCTACCAGCCCTGACATTTATATAATTTTTACCTGTGTGGTTGTTGGATGCGAGGCGCCTCGGATATAGGTCTAATAGGACCGGGAAACTTGTGTTCAGGAATAACTAATCCTCAAAAGTTAGAGAGGACCGGCCCTGAAGATCCAGGATCGCTGTGTGTGGTTCTGAGACAATTGCTAGAGTGTATTGAACGGAGAGGAGCTTGCCCCTTTCCTCGACTCATGATGGAATCCAATTTCCAATACGTGACATTTCGGTTTTATTTGTAGAGCCTAGTATGGCGACATAGTGGTATGGGGCACTATGCCATTTATGATTGATACATTTATATTTAAAGTTGTTTTCTTCACTTATAGTAATAATAAAAGATAAAATTTCACATATCAAGCATTATTTGGCTGTTATAAGGTAAAACCCTATCCTCCGGCTTGCGTTGCATTGTGTGATGGGACCTGGGTCTTATAATAGCTTCATTTTTCTTTATTTAGCATTGCGCTATTTGTTTTATGCACTGGTATTCTTGGGAGGAAACCCGTTCCGTGTTATACGGCGTAGTCCTGATTTACTTAACTTTAAAAATAAAGATTAATAACTGTTTTAGTTCTCACACCAGTCACATGACTGACCTGGAGTTTATTGTTTTAACCTAAACTCTGGATGCCCTTATTTTCCGCACGGGCAGCTAGTAGTTTTGGTTTTGCAGATTTATATACACAGGATCCTGGTATATAGCTGAAGTGATATTTGGAAAGCTCTGTATTCGTGTATTTCTTTCAGTTATGTTTTGTTTTATTTTTCCGCTGCAGTAATGTATTTGAATCTCTGATATTTATCAAATGTGTAATATTTATTCATACTCTGTATATTCCTGTATTCTGTTGGAATTGTTTTAATAAACAATGAAATGTTCTTCTGTTTGCGTTCCCATTTGTCGTGTTCTCAAAACAATCAAGGGTTTCGAATGGTCTTGGACAGTTTATCGATCGATTCAGATCGAGCGAAATTCCCAATTGTTACACCTTTGTTGACGACAAATAAAAGATAATTTTTATTTTCATTATTTATATGCAATTTTTATTTAATACTTTAACTAATAAAAAGAAATATTTTTATTTGTATATAGTTTCAATGTGTGATACGACACCCATAAAAATGTTTATTTTAATTTGCATACAAACTCTAATATATATTCTGACAATTAAAATGTCTCTTTAACTTGTACACAGATTCTAGTGTGTATATTTGCAATAGAAATGTCTCTTTAGTATATACACAAATTTTAATGTGTATATTGACAATAAAAATGATTCTATAATTTGCATACAAATTCTATTTCACTAAAATGCATAAAAAGTGATACATTCATTTTTGTTGACAATTCTAGTTCAACAAAATGATTGAAAAGTGATTCATTCATTTTGTTGACAATTCTATTTCAACAAAATGATCAAAATGATATTTTTCATTTTTGTTGACAATTCTATTTCAACAAAATGATTACAAGTGATAATTTCATTTTTTTTGTGAACAATTCTCGTTTAACAAAATGAATATAAGTGATGATTGCATTTATGTTGACAATTCTAGTTTAACAAAATGATTAATAGTGATAATTTCAATTTGTTAACAATTCTAGTTTAAAAAAATGAATAAAAAATGACAATTTCATATTGTTAACAATTCTAATTTAACAAAATGAATATTTTTGTTGTAACATAAATCTATTTAACAAAAATGCTATTTATGTTTTGACACAAACCTATTTAACAAAAATGCTATTTTGGACAAAAGTTTATATTTTGACAAAAATATATGTTTTGATTCAACTAATCTATTTCAACAAAACAATAAAGATGATGACCTTGTTTTGTCGACAAATCTATTTCAACCAAACAATAAAAATGATAACTTTGTTTTGTCGATAATTCTAATTCAACAAAACAAATAAAAGTGATGTGTTTGTTTTGTCGACAATTCTAATTTAACAAAACAAATAAAAGTGATATGTTTATTTGTTTACATTTTTCTATTCAACCTAATAAATAAAAATGATAATTTTATTTGTTTACAATTTCTATTTCTACTTAACAAATAAAAATGATAATTTTATTTGTTTACAATTTTTACTTAACAAATGAAAATGATAATTTTATTTGTTTACAATTTCTATTTAACAAAAACGATATTATTGTTTTAACACAAATCTATTTGACAAAAATGTAATTTTTGCTCCAACTCAATTCTAGTTTACAAAAATGTAAATTTTGTTCTAACCATTATATTTGGACAAAAATGCCAATTTTGTTTCAACTGTTACATACTGACAAAAGTGAAAAATTTGGTTTCAACTTTTATAATTTGACAAAAGTGACAAATTTGGTTTCAACTTTTATAATTTGACAAAAGCGACAAATTTGGTTTCAACTTTTATAATTTTACAAAAGGGACAAATTTGATTTCAACTTTTATAATTTGATAAAAGTGACAAATTTGATTTCAACTTTTATAATTTGACAAAAATGGATATTTTGATCAACAATTTTAATTTGACGAAAATGAATGTTTTTATTTCAGCTATACTAATTGACAAAAATGAATATTTTTATTCAACTAAACTATAATGACAAAAATGAGTTTTTCTGTTAAACTAAACTATATTGACAAAAATGAATATTTCTGTTAAACTAAACTATAATGACAAAAATGAATATTTTTGTTAAACTAAACTATATTGACAAAAATGAGCATTTCTGTTTAACTATTCTATATTGACAAAAATGAATTTGAATATTTTTAATCCTTTCAACATACATGATAAAAATTGTAAATTTTATCGTTAACATAATTTAACAATTCTAACTTGGTAAACCTGACAATTATAATTTAACAATTCTAATTTGTTAAATATGAAAATTTCAATAAAATGATATTTTTAGCTAACATAACATTTCTATGTTTTTTTTTTTTTTTTTTTTTTTGAGGAAAACGGGTGTGTAGCGGGCACTACACAGCCGGTTACGCGTAGATGCAAAAGAGCAAGTAGTAATATCTGGTTGACAGGCCCAACCAGTAGCAGTCAAAGAACAGACCAAGATGGTCATATAAAGTACAGTCTAAAGAATACTATTAAGATGTACATAATGCAACCACAACACCGCTAAGTGATAAGAACACTACCAAAATAGAGCTACATACATAAACTTCGTTCCAACCAGATCACAGAGGAAAAAGCGAGCTGCTTTCTTCAGATCCAGGCGAGCGAGGCTGGGGGAGGGAGAGTCTGAAACGAGCGTGCCTAGCCGAGCCTGTCCATGATTCGAAGAGATGCAGAATATGAAAACAAGTTCCCCAGAATAACTTTTTGGGTCTTCCGAATACGCATGCATTTCGTTCTAACCAGATACACCAGGAGAAGATCGCTACCAGAGAGTCAATCGAGGGATCAGGGGGATTGTACTGCCAGTAGTCGAAGAAAGAGCAGAAAGAAGGGACGAACCCGAGAATGAATGAGCTAACCGCGGCCCAAACGGCAAAAGAAAAGTCGCACTCAAAGAAAAGATGGGTGAGGGATTCATTACTCAGGTTGCAAAGGACGCAAATGGGGTTGACATCGATCCCAAATCGACAGAGTCTGTCTTTTGAGTTGAGGCGATTGTGAATTAAGAGCCATTGAAAGAAAATGATTCGAGGGGGGAGATGACAGCTCCAGACTCTGGAGAAAGAGAAGCATCGACCAGGATGGATCAAATAATCATAACAAGACTTGACTGAGAATTTTCGGGTAGAGCCCAAAGCCCAATAAAAAGAGTCAGGCCCATGCGAGAGTTGGAAAGAATTAAAGAGTATTTCTATCTTAGCCAACTCTTGTAAACTGGACAGCCCAAATATGGAACTGGGAAACAAGCCCGATGGGCCCAAATTAAAGGCTTCAACAACTGTCTGAGGGTTAGGAATGTAAATAGATCCAAGATTGGGTAAGGAGGAGGAAAGAGGAAGTTCTCCGAACCAAATATCTTGCCAAAACAAACATGCTTCACCATTATTTACTTTAACATGGAAAAGCGGTTTAATTCTCGCGAGGGTGGATAAAACACCCCTCCAGAACGGAGATGGGTTAGAGGCAGGGTTGAAGTGAAGGATGAAAGCTGGGTTTGCATTGTAAAGCCGCTTTAAGATCCAATCTTTCCATATGAAATGAGAAGGGGAAAGAGCACGCCAAATCCATTTAGCCAACAGAGCTTGGTTGAAGGAGGCAAGCTGAGGGACATTCAGTCCCCCATGAGAATAAGGGAGACAAACTGTATGCCAGTTGACTAGCCTCTTGAGCTTATCACCATTCCAAAGGAAAGAACTTCGAATAGAGTCAATCTTGTTGATAACCCAGATGGGTAATTTGTGAAACGACATCCAGTACATTGGTATTGAGGAGAGAACATGCTTGAGGAGCACAAGGCGACCAGCAGAGGACAAGGAATTTGCCTTCCAAGATGAAAGTCTAGATTCAATCTTTGAAATAAGAGGAATCCAATCTGATTTATGAAGTTTGGTAGGGCGAAGGGGTATGCCAAGATAAGTAATGGGGAAAGAACCAACCTTGCAATTTAGACATTTGGCAATAGGGGCACCAAGAGAAGAACAATTTCCCAACATTATAACAGAACTTTTATTGAAATTGATAGAAAGACCAGAGATGAGTTCGAACGTGTAAAGGAGAACTTTAAGACTGTGTATGTTTTGGGGTGAAGGAACGGTAAAGAGAATTGTGTCATCGGCAAATTGTAAGTTGGTTGTGGAGAGATTGGAGTTAGGAAGAGAAATGCCAGAGAGGATGTTGTGGGTTGATGAGAGTTTCACCATCTGGTTGAAGACATCAGCAATCAAGACAAAAAGCAAAGGTGAAAGTGGATCTCCTTGCCGTAAGCCTCTTTTAGATTTAATTTTGCCGCCAATTTCTCCATTGATATTGATCATTGAATAGCTAGTGAATAGGATATGCTTGATCCAGTTGCACCATTGCATGGGAAAGCCTCTGTGAGTCATAAGGTCCAGGATGAAAAACCAGTTAACCGAATCAAAGGCTTTAGAGAAATCAAGTTTAAGAAGCACTCCAGGGGAGTTCATGGTGTGACAGAAGGAGATGATCTCCTGTGTAGCAGCAACACAGTCTAATATATTTCTTCCCAGAATGAAGGCGGATTGTTCAATACCTACTAACTCAGAGATATGGTTTTGAAGTCTGTTAGCTAATATTTTGGTGATGATTTTGAAAGTAGTATTGAGGAGGCTAATGGGTCTAAATGCTGGTAGGGTGCTAGCTCCAGGGAATTTAGGAATGAGGATTATATTAGCATAGTTAAGTTTAGCAATAGAAGATGGGTCAGTGTAGAATTCAGTGCACATATCAATAATGTCAAATTTGATGGTGGGCCAAAAATGTTTGAAAAAACATGGGCCAAAGCCATCAGGTCCAGGAGCCTTGTCTGTTGCCATGTCATTGATTGCGGCCCAAATCTCTTCATCTGTGAATGGGTGATCAATGGCAATATGCTTAGGGTTGGGATAAAGTTTATGCCAATCAATCAAAGGGGATGGAGGGGGTTGTGAACCCAGAATGCTTCTGTAAAATTGTGTGAACAAGGAGCAAATTTCTTTAGGATCAGAAAATGAGTTGTTGTCGTGAATTATTTCAGAAATGAATGAAGCTCGTCGGTGACCATTAGCTAATCGGTGAAAGTATGCCGTGTTTTTATCCCCTTCATTGATCCATCTAGCTTTGGATCGCTGTTTCCATCCAATTTCTTCCTGTTTGATAAGTCTCTCTAATTCCAATTCATGGTTTTTCAAGATGTGTTTCTCCAGGTCAGTTAGTGGACGACTCTCCTCAACATAACATTTCTATGTTCTCTAACGACAAATCAAAAGGAGTATTCTTATTTGCATATAGTTTCTAATCTTAGCATGACAATTAAAAATGTAAATTTATTTGCATACAAATATATATCCTTCACATAACAAATAAAAATGACTATTTTTATTTGTTTTACAATTCAATGTAAAATTTGACAAATAAAAATGAATGCTTTTATTTGTGAACAATTCAATGTTAATTTTGACAATCTAACGAGCAAAATGATAAATTTATTTTCAACTATCTTATTGTAACAAACATGATATAATTATTTTTAACAATCTTATTTTAACAAACATGATATAATTGTTTACAACTATCTTATTTTAACAAACATGATAATTCCAATCCATATATCAACATAACAATATTGTCAACCCAATCAAATCACGTATATAACAAATTAAATTTAACAATAGATTTGATTTCTAACCCGATCAGAAATTAATAAATTTTAATTATTAAAAATAAAGAATTCTCACAATGATTTTTGTATGAAATTTCAACATGCTCCATTTCAGATCTGGTAAGTTCCATTGTGAAGCTCTTGCTGTCACGATTCTAACGGAGCTGATTTTGCGCAATTCTGATTTTATATGTAAAAGTTACGGTCATTTAAACCATTGAACAATTAATTAGAGTAATTAGTTTAATAAATAGATTTAATAAACCTTAATTGTTTCCCTCATCAATCTCCACCATTCAAAATTGATAAAGGTCGCAGCCACCTTCTTCTTGTCGCGATTTACTGGACTAGAAAGAAACCCATCGTCGATTTATACAACCGCATGTACGCCGAGTTTTGTGCCACCTGAAATCGATCGGATGAGCCTACGTCAAAGGGCTACGCTTCCTCCGCCGGCGCCCATAACCATGGGGAACTCGAAGACCCCATCTCCTCAAAAAACCGGTGCGAACGAACTGAGTTTGGACTACGAATTCTTTTGTTTTTGAACATGATAAATGATCTTACTCATATGGAATTGTAGATCGTGGAGAGTTCTTGAATTTTCGCTTTGGAACTATGTTCTATTTCGAATCGGATGGTACGAATTTAGGGATTTAAATTGGGGCCAAATCGGCTCTTGAATCGGCATGGTGGAAGCTGTAAATATTGGGATTTGGATTTTGGTTTGAAAACAAAAGTGATATTTATAATATAATATTAATTAATTCTCTAATTTTATAAAAAACTCCGTTAATTTATAATAACTCTAATTCTAGCCCAACTAATGTTGCCCCTTACTAAATACCCCCATTTCGGACACAATGGGCTAGGTTTCATCAGCCCATTCGGTCGACTCAGCCCACTTTTCTTTAATTTAAAATATAAACCATTTAATTATTAAATTTAATCATACATTCTAATTTACCGGGACCACATACTGACTCCAAAAATTCCCGAAAAATAAATCTAGCTATGTTTTGATGATATGGTCCTAACAAAATTAATTTCATCGAATTTGGAGACCATTTGAAAAATGTCCATTTTCTCGTTGAACCAAATTGATTGAAACTGACAACACATTTTCTTTTTCCACGCTCATATATTGATTCAAAAAAATATGAAAATTGGAATCTTGCAATAAATTGATATTCCGGTTCCAACAAAAGTGGTTTCGTCAAAAACAGAGGTCATTTGTAAAATGGCTATTTTTAAGGGCTATATATTATATTAAAATATATTTAAATTCTACAACGACTTTTCTAAATTTTAAACTGGACACAACTTCCTATTTTTATTATGAAATCTTAGTTTCTCACGTTCAATAGAAAGATATTGTTAAACAGATTCAAATATTTCTTGTTTCGTCCAATTCTGATTTATACTGAATTCTGTATATTAAATTGAAATTAGAAATTGAATTTTTGAATTGCCGCGCCATTTCAAACTCCTTTTCTAATTAAATTAAATTTATTCGTTGTACCTTCAATTAAAATTAAATTTTAGTCATTATTATTTAAAATAAATCATTTTAAAATTTTAAAATCCATTAAAATTTCTAAAATAAATTTTTTAAATTGATTCCAAAATTCCGGGTTGTTGAATAGTGGGATGGGGCGCTCATGCCGTCTATGATTGATACATTTATATTTGATGTTGATTTCTTCACTTATAGTAATAATAAAAGATTTGTTTTAAGACATACCAAACATATTTGGCTATTATATGGTAAAACTCTATCCTCCGGCTTGCGTTGCATTATGTGATGGGACCTGAGTCTTATAATAGCTTCATTTTTCTTTATTTAGCATTGCGCTGTTTGTTTTAGGCAATGATATTCTTGGGGGTAAACCCGTTCCATCCTATACGGCATGGTCCCTTGATTTACCTTGTTTTAAAGTAAAGTTTAAAATAACCGTTTTAGTTCTCACACCAATCCCATGACTGACTCGGGGTTTGTTGTTTTAACCTAAACTCTGGGTGCCCATATTTTCCACACGAGCAGCTAGTAGTTTTTGTTTTCACAGGTATTTCTTATCCTAGGATCCTGGATTACAACAAGAGCTATGTTCGGAAAGCTTTGTATTCGTACATCTCTTTCAGTTGTTCTAGTTATTGTATTTCCCGCTACGCATTGTATTTATAGATTTTATTTTCGCTTCTATGTATTTTAAATCTCTGATATTTTTCTGTGTAATATTTATTCATACTCTGATATATTCTTGTACTTTGATATAATTGTTCCAATAAACAGTGTAATGTTCTATAGTTCGTGTTCTGAATTGTCGTGTTCTCAATTCAATCCAAGCTTTCCCGTAAGGGTAGGTTTGGGTCGTCTCAATAACACTAAGTGCACTCTCATATACATATACACTCTAACTCATATATATAACTAAGTGCTCTGATACCAACTGAAATGACCCAGCAAATTTAACGCCCAAATTTCCACCATAATACGTCCTATGTATGCACATGTCCAAACTCAAGTAACGAAAACCCAGAAGTTAGAAGAAAGAAGTTAGAAGATGAGAAAGAAAGGATATAATAGAAGTATAAGTAGAAGAAAAACAAAAACACATCAGAATCAAAAAAGATTGGAATCTCACAGCGGAATGAATGAATTATAATATACCAAAATTCTTTATATAAGAGAAAAACTGTATATATACATGAATAAATAAGCAGAGTACACAACTACATCGATCTATATAGTCATAACAATCTTTCTGTACAATAACTGATAAACAACCCAGAATTTTGACAATAAATAAAATTAGTTATTCAATTATATTTTTCAAAAACATTAATTTCTGCAAACGATGGAATTTGACTACAAAACTTTCATCGTTATGTTCGTCATGGAATTCTGGTAAACTTTAATGTTTGGAGTTGTACGAACGAAGTCCGTATGAAAAGGTTATAGACAAAATACGAAAAAAGGACGGAAATAATAGAATAAAATATATAAATATTTAATATTGTTTATAACCTGCCTTCACTAGGCAATCTTTCATGAGGGCAATCAACACCTTTGATAAAGCGATCGACCGCCTCAGGAAATTTTAGCCCAGTGGTGGCTAGGGTTATGTTGGTTTTATTATATAAAATTATTAAACGGATGGACGTATGTTTATTAAATTAAATCTAACGGTCTAGGGTCTTTCTAACACCTATAAATAAAGGGTTAGACCCCTATTTTTCCATGTATTTCTGAGAGCAACAACGGAACTCTACCATTTTTTTCTCTTTAAATAAATTATAAAACAAAAATATGTTCATATTCAATCAATCAAACATAAACCATATAGCTTTGAAAGGGATAATCAGATTCAAGAGGAAAAGAATATGGATTGGCGTTTAGGTTCTTCTTCATCAAATTTCTTCCCTCTTTTCTTATTTTCTTGCAAATCTACAAATCAGAAAGTGTCATTTTTTCAGAATAACTGTAGATCTATAAGAATTTAGGAATTATAGGCCTAAAAGATTTTTCAAATTCAGATTTGGATGCTTTCAGGTAAGTGAGAAATTTATATACAAGGTGTACAATATTTATGATTACTTCGTTTATATTAAATCTGAAATATATGCCTATATGTTCAATAGATATGTAGTAGTTTGTCAGATCTGAAGAATAATTGTGGTTTGAATTATATTATTATTTTGTAGGCTTATTAGATTGTTTATGTTATTGCCTACGATTGTATTTAAAATATTGTGGTTATTGTAAACACCGTAGGTCTGGAAATCAATCCAATAAATCACCGTTTAGATGTAGTTTTATTATAGATCTGTAGTTTTGGTGTTGATTTATAATTTATGTAAATTTTGTTAAAAAGATATAAGCCTGATTGTGTTCATTTTTGTTTGGGTTTTAACGTAATTATTGTAAACATGCCTTCTTGTTCTTTGTCAATAAAAATACATTAGTTGAAATCAATAAGAAATATGCTCAAAAACAAAAAGGAATTCTTTTGTAAATTCATGTATAAACATAGATTTATGTATATTTGTGCATAGTTTACATCAACCATTCCACAAACATACATATTATATATTTCTTATGATTTGAAATATGTTTGTTCCTCTTTTAAATATTTAGGCGTAATTTACAACAATTACGGTTAATAGCCTTTTTATAAGATTTAGAACCTTATTACAAAATTGAACGTAAAAAGGGGCGTTTGTTTGTTAGCTTAAACCAAAACATTTCATTTAATAATAATGAGAATAAAAGGAATAATAACTTTGTTAACTGCGCGAAAATATAAATATAAATATTAATATATGTACATTATCCACCCAAATCTACTTAAACAATGAAATATATACAATATAATTAATGTTTATGTGTTTGAATATTTGCCATTTTATGGAATTATACATGAAAATGTAATCCATATTAAATGGAAATACCATCGTTGTTTGGGGAAAGGCAAAATAAATTAGGTAGTTAGGGCTAATGGTTACAATTTGAAACAATGATTTATGGAATAAGAATTGTAGCCCTAGTTAAGTGAATAAATATTTCTTATATCATGTTATATATATATATAATAAATCAAATTAAAGAAAAATAGAAATGTTTAACGAGTTACAATAATTAGATTAGAAATAAAAGGGGACTAATATAATAAGGACATTTTAGTGTTAATTAATGTCTTACGAAAAGTATGAACATTAAATTAATAAATGACATTAAGTATATTCAGTGGCAGTAAATAGCAATTAAGGGGTAATTAGTGCCTTAGGAAAATATGACAGTTATGGTCATAAGCGGCAATAACCCGAACAAATAGCAAAAACGGAATAAAAAGGGATTTATGGGTATTGATTGTCGTTTAAAATACTAAGTCCAATAGGGAAACAGTTAAATTGGTACCCTAACGTAGGAAGGATATATTTTTCCTTATTTTATACTAGTTAACCTAGAATTAATAATTAAAAGATAGAACAGGACTTAGTAGATTAATGATGCGAGGTCAATTGCCTTATTCGACAAAAGTCTACACATTCCAAAAGTCGAATGTATATCCAATTTATGTGACACATCATTTACCATAGGAACCCATGACGGTAGTTAGTTTGCATACATGGATTATTTCCGTAAGGAGAAACTAACGGGAATAACTCAATAACGTGACCTACTTTGGGGATTAAGGTCATAAGTGGTTAGATCCACCTATAAAAAGGTATTAAATGATTGTGTATCCCACCTCCACTAAATTAAAGCATTAAAGGCTAATTGGGTAAGAGTTCGATAATTAACACGAATAGTCTACTTCCTCGGGTCTTAAGTAGCTTGTGTCAAGGGGTCAACCTGGGAATAGGTCTTAAAATGTCCGGTTTGGTATTTTCATAAGGCCACCTATCCTACGGGAAGTATTAAACGACTAGGAGATTATCTAGTAAGGCCAGCTAGTTAGTAATAAGGGGGCCGACCACTGGGTGGTCTTAAGCGGTGTGCTACGTTTTACCTAACCGAATGGTCTTAAGCGGCTGCTTACTATCTCTCGCTTTATGCGGGCATTGGTTTATATGCGTGTATAATGGAAGCCTTGATTAGTATGACCAATAGCTAGTGTCCTCTAATTTATATTAGCATAGAATAAACCATCGAAAAAGCATTAAGTGGCCAATAGGTCTGCGTAGGGTCTTAAGTGATCGAAAGGGATCCACCCTTATATATCATTTCATTGTGAGGTCTTAAGTGGCTATATATAATTAACCTCCATATGATTAGTGAGTAATTGATAACCCACCTTTTAGTTTTGGTAATTGGTTAAATGATGGTTTAAAGGCTTCATAAATATGCGTAAATGTTCTATATTAGTATCGTTATTATTGGGAATTCCACCTTAGGGAAGGTAGTTAGAGTCATGCGTTTATGTTTATGAGGTTAGGTTAGAATTACTAGCCTTGATAGGAATATGTCTTTGGTTAAGCCAAACGGGTTACATCTGTGTATTGGTTACCATTTTATACTCTTTCTGCTCACCAGAACTTATTGTTCTGATCCTCCTCATTACAATCTGCAGGTTTTCTCAAGAAGGTCTTGTTCTAACAGGTGTTAAAGTTTGTTTTTCGGTCCTCATTCTCTCCCATGCTCGGTATCGACATGGTGACTCACTCTTTTAAGGTAGTTACATGAGTTGATACTAGTCTATTCTATTCTGTTTCCGCTATGAGTTATTTGCTCTTACTCTGATTATGCTCATCCTCATTTATTTGCAAGTACCAGATATACACGCTTCATGCTTGGATGAGTTTGAGTTTCAATTTTTTTTAAAATTTGGGCTTAGAAAAATATGAGGGTTACATTTGGTATCTGAGCATAGATTAAACGACCAGAGGAATTAGTAAAATTAAGACTCATCAGAAAATGTATTCAATTTTCTTTTCTATTTTTTTCGTCTTTCTTACTCAACTTTAATTTATTTCGACGATTAAATAGTGGAAGACTTGTTTATTCAAAATGGGTCTTAAGCGACTAAGAGTTTGAAATAGGTTGAGTTCTAGTTTCTCGCCAATTTTATCTTACCTCGCAGTACATTGGCGATTTCGTTGAGAAGAGTATGATGATGGCATATGGTGAATTCTATAGACTCGAGTTTGGAGACTGGACGAAAATCTAGCTACAACTGAGATAGTCGTGATTACTGGTTTTGGTTTCGTTGGTAGTTCCAGTCAAAGAACTTTTCTCAATAAAAAAATGGGAAGTTTAAGTTAATATGTCATATCTATCTGAAAATATAATTACAAGGTATATCCATTCGATGCTTCATTAAAATTCCGGATATTCCTTTGCTGAACACATTCATTTGAGTCCTTGGTCTTTTACTCGAGGGAAAATTTATTTTTAAATCTGTTTTGGAAAAACAAAAAGGATTCAAAAGTTTTAAAACTATGGTTGCGAAAAATGTTTTTATAAAATCTAGTTTTAAAATTTTAATATTATTCGTGTTTCAAAATTATTCGTGCTTCATGTGATTTTAATAAATAATCCAGTTAGTAGAAAGAAGGGAATTGGAAATGACAAGGAAAATGCCTAAAAACCTAAAATAATTAACACTCATTCCTTGTGATTTTTAATGTTCCTCTTTATATATATATATATATATATATATATATATATATATATATATATATATATATTGGATGATTTATTGAAATTATCATAATTAATCTTCGTGATTTTTAGATTCCCATATTTTGGAATGTGAAAAGGTTTTCCAGTTAGTAATATAAACTGGAACATAAATCTATATATAATAGAAATATTTCCATTTGAAGCTTTTGAGTTTACCCAAGTACCCCTTTCAATAAAAATTACAGTACACGTTCTAAAGAGGTTATTTTAGTCATTTCTCATGCTACATACTTCGGAGCACGTTCATCACAGCTGCGTATCTTGAGTAACTTACTTCTGAACGATTACTTTTTCTTTTGCTTTCTCCAGTTCATTTTATTTCACCATCTATTGAAAATTACCCAGCCGCACCAATCTCCTGCAAGTTATTGAAATTCATCCAGTCCAAACTATAATCCATCGACTAATCCGTCTTCTACAGATAAACTGTTCTCTAATTTAGCTTTATGGCTATTCTGGGATATTTTAATTGGCGTAATCCGCGAACTCAAAATGGTTTCATCCCATCTATCGTTGATTTGTGCCGTCAAAGACATAAATGGGTTGGCATTTGAAGGTAGTATGACTATTTGTTGGTGGAATCGACAGAATCAACAGCTTAAAAAGGGCAGTTAGTTGATTAAGATAAAGTAGGTAAGCTGTCATTGATTCAATATTTGTACTCTAATTCAGTTTGGTTGCTTTAGAGAGGTGGTTGAGTTAACTTCTATGATTTTCTTTAACTGAACTAATTATTGAGTTCCAATAAAATTTTTGGGTAAGGAAGCTGATATAAAGTTTAATTTAACTGGCTATCAGGATCTGTGAAACCCCAAGTACGCACCACTGCCCAAAGGCTACATGATGTAACATTATTTATGTTGATCATGATTGTAAAGAGGTTGTTGTAGCAATTGGAGGTTAGAGGTTGTTGTAGCCGTTGGAGGTTAGAGGTTGTAGTAGTAGTAGGCTTCTGAACCTATTATGTTATGTCCCTTTTTTATGATGTTTATGATTATGTTGTTGTTGAAGAGGATGAATATTGAGATAACATTGACGATGTGGCAATACAAAGATCAATTACTTAGATTAGTCAGTAGGGCACAGTGGAAAATTATAAAATATCTGATACATTGGAATCTATAATTTAGTGTTAATTTTATGGCTTTGTACGATATTTATTACGGTTACATTCTCTTGCTAATATACTGATAGATAGTCCATTATTATTTTGATATTTTTCTTAATATTAAGAAGTCGTAGACCGGAACTTGGATGCTAATGAGATTAACAACGCAGGTGCAACTTTATACAATTCAAATACTGACTGTATTTGTTTTTCGTTAGGTGCTTCTTGATAACAGGCTAGGAATTCAGATGATTGATGAAGGATACATCATTTGTTGTTAAAAGCACGGGTATTGAACAGGGAAGCAGAGACGATCAAGGAACTGCTGAACAAGGAAAAGGAGAAATGGTAAGGATACAAATGAGGAACCCAATATAATATGTTTCAATAACCAAAAGCTAGCTTTTGATTTTACGAAATTATACCCATGGGTAATGCTAGAAACCTAAGGATATAACTGTCAACCCTCTACGCCACGTCCATGAAGAAGCATTGTTTTCTACTACTCCCATTATCTGAATCCCACCCACGGTTAGTTGATTAAGATAAGGTAGGTAAGCTGTCATTGATTCAATATTTGTACTCTAATTCTATTTGGTTGCTTTAGGAAGGTGCTTGAGTTAACTTCTATGATTTTCTTTAACAGAACTAATGATTGATTTGCAATAAAATTTAGGGTAAGGAAGTTGAAATAAAGTTTAATTTATTTGGCTATCAGGATCCGCAAAACCACAAGTATGTGCCATTGCAGAAAGGTTACATGATAAACCTGGATTGGGTGATTAATAGAGTCACTTATGAGCAGACCGAGGGCTGGAGACCTCCTTACACTATTATTGTTGATCATGATTGTAAGGAGGTTGTAGCGGTTAGAGGTTTGAATTTGATCAACGGAAGCGATTACAAGGTATAATTGTGTTAGTAGTAGTATTAGGTAGTTGAACCTATTATGTTCTATACTTTTTTTTATGTTTACTGCGTTTATGATTTTGTTGTTGTTGAGGAGGAATATTGAGATAACATTGAAGATAAATCGATATAAAGATCAGTTTCTTAGATTAATCAATATGACACGATGGAAAATGATAAGATCTGATACATTGGGATCTAATATTTAGTGATAATTTTAAGATCTTTGTACAATTTTTATTATGGATACATTATCATGCTAATATACTGATAGATAGTCCATTATTATTTTGATATTTTTCTTAATATCAAGAAGTCCCGGACTAATACTTAGATGCTAATGAGATTTACAATACAGGTGCAGCTTTACATAATTCAAGTACTAACTATTTGTTTTTCATTAGGTGCTTCTTTATAACAAGCTAGGAATGCAGATGTTTGACGGAGGATATGTGCATCATGGGTTGTTAAAAGTAGCTACATGGGTATTGAATGGGGAAGTATAAACAATCAAGGGACTGCTGAATAAGGAAAAGGAGAAATGGTAAGGATACAAATGAGGAACGCAATATAATATGTTTCAATTACCAAAGGCAAGCTTTTGAGTTCATGAAATTATCTCCATAGGCAACGATATTAACCTTGGAACATAACTGTCAACCCTCCACACCACGTCCATGAAGCTGCATTGTTTTCCACTACTCCCATCAGCTTAATGCCACCCACATCTTCTCCATATTTTTTTTATCTTTCTGCATTCGTCCTTTTCTATTACGATTGTCAATAAAAAATTTATTTACTTCCTCAAACTTTATTCTCGGATTGGTACCTAAGAATGGGAAAAGCAACATTAATGCGGCTTAAGAGGATCGGTGCAAGTTTCCAAATCCTTTAGCTTGGACCTTCGTTACTTTTCATATTCAATTTTATTTAATTTACCAGCCTTCCATCCGATTTAAAGTTCATCATATATTGATATACGTAATTAGAAGTTTCGGGAATACTCAAAGCTGATGAATAGGTTTAGTGATGATCGGTATGTTTGAAAATTGATTTTCTGTCAATTAATTTGTACTATCGTTATAAGTCAGCAACTTAGTAGGATTACTCTATTGAATACACTACCACTTAGGGATATATAGAAAATTACTATTTTCTAATTGGGCTATTGATACAACTTTGGAGTTTGGAGACCTCCATTAAAAGCTTTTGAAATTCCTAAAACACCCTTTTAAATTTATACTATGTGAGTAGGGCAAAAGAGATAGCATTTAGGGATGAATCCGTCTTTTTCACGTTATTGCATTTTATGTAGATTTCGTTCCATGTTCTCATTCAATCTCAAATAACTTCCTTTTCCATCCCCTTTACTTCACCATGTCTATACTGCCTCCTTCCCACGCCTCTACCCGTTGTCATCATAATCACTTGAATATCCTACTTTTTAATTCAGAAAGTCGATTAGCAAAATATCTCATTTCGAATTTCGTTTTATGTTTATCAATTCTCTAATTCTGTCCCCAAAATTTGGCGTCACCATCAATTTTTTGTGGTAAACAAAGACCAGTCAGCAGGTAATATTTTTCTTTACATGTAATAGACGAAATTATGCAGTCATTTTCGTTACCACTGTTTCAGTGGTAAGATTTTTGTAAAAATATTCCCCTATATTGGATTAACTCAATAAATTCTGTGTTTTTTCTTTTTTGCAATTGTAGGCTGAGGGGAACATTAGAATTGATAGTTTTACTTTCATGTGTTAAATCCTAAAAAACTATTTAAATGGCATCTCAGTGCATATCCAATTTCAGGTGATAGCTGGTCCATTATCTTTTTCTCATATAGGTTTCAGAACAAGGGATTGGGGAAATAGACTATTGTGGTGTTACAAAGAATGGATAGATGTTCAAAACACGGTAACTTTGGCAATAAGAACTGGAAAATCTATTTGATACAACTAATTCTTTTGCTTGCTCTCATAGGCTTTTTTCCCTTTTAGCTTAACCTATTCAACGTTTACTGAAATTTCAGTTGTTATGTCCGTGTTTATTAAATAGAAAGAAAATTGTAACCTATGATTAGTTTTGTGTTGTAGAACTACTTCGACTCCTTATTCTTGCAAATTAAGTCGATTATACTACTTGATTTGTTTGCAACTATGAATATCAACCAAATTATTTACCATCTCTATAACTTTAGGTTCCTCATTTTGATTTTCCTTCGCATGCTCAAAGAAAGTGTAACACCCCGAAATTTTAATGACACCAAAGATGATGAATTAAAGAATAATTAGTGTGAAATACACTATTAACAATAAATTAAGGAAAAACTTAATTTAATAATCAAAATTAAATGGAACAGACTGTGCCATTGCGTCCTTCTTGGTATTCTGGTCAAGATAGACATTTGGTTTGCGTGAAACGGACATCGTATGAAGAAGTTATAAAGGTTTAAAGTTTGTATATGCACAAGAAGAATATATATATATAATTGGTTCAGAAATTCAAAATTGGGTCCTGAAATTTGAAATTCGGTTCAAAATTCAAAATTTAGGAAGGTGGCCGATTTCCTGCCTAGGTGGGTTTACCCACCCAAAGGGGATCAACCCATAGGTCGATCTACCCAAAGAGGGGTCGACCCACCCTTGAACAGATCTGAGCGAAATACTTCGTTTTATATCTGGATACATTTCTGAGCAAGATTCATTGAACCCTAGGCTATATAAAGGACCCTAGACCTAGGTTTTCATCTAAAAACACTGATAATGGCGGAGCTCTGCTGCAACGTAGATTGAATGGCCTAATCTTCTCTAAATCAAATTCAGCAAACATTATACAAATTTAGCAATTGCTACAACAACAAATTCAACTTGTTCTTCGCAGTAATTTGGATCCATTTCCTTAGATCTATTCACTATAAGTTCATGTTATTTTTAGATCTGAATATTTAAATAGTTATCATGATATGTATATAAAAATTTGATCTTGAATCGGTGCCTAATTAGTTCTATTATAAAATATTCCTCTGGGTTGTTCTTATATGCTTATATCGTCACCAAGTCTAATCATGTATGTCCATTCAGTTTCTATGCCTATTTCTACTGTTATGTTACTTATTTTTTTATTATGCTTGTTCTGATTCTCTTCTCTCCCTTTTTTTCCTTTTATTTTTATATAGCCACGCTACCTTCGAGCCTAGGCCTAACGCTAAAAGATGCGAACGTGTGAAATTGGGAACAGTTGGGAAAAACATAAATTGGGCATAATTGGTATTGGAAATTATGAATATAAATTAGGGCATAAAATTGGAAAATATAAGAATATGGATTTGGGGGACATATTGGATAATATGAATACAAAGCTAGACATAAACTGGAAAGTAGGTGAACATGAATTTGGGTAAAATTTGCATTGGAATTTGTAAATATTGATTTGGAGTATAAATTGGAACAAATGTAATTATGAAATGGGCATAGATTGTGACATACGTAAATGTCAATTTAGGGCATAAATTGGAACACATGTGAATATTGATTTAGGGCGTGGAAACCTATAAATGAAATAGAATAAGTGTAAATATGAATTGAAAGGGGGGCATGAAAGTCTATATTTGGGATAGGGAAATTTATTTGAATATGCCTAAAATAATGGAACCATAGTAATGCTTAGACACGAGGTTAGGTTGTATTAGTGGTGGAAGTCTGCACGGACCCAACCGGCATATCCAGCAGCCACTGATGTTGAACCTAATGTGAGAGGTCTAAGTGCGCAAATATGAGACGTGCTCAAACACGAGGTTAATCCCAATTTGTGGAATAAGTCTGCCCTGACCCGACCAGCATATCCAGCACCCACAAATGGTAGGCTTAATGTGGGAGGTCTAGCAAACTGTAACCATAAACGAAAATACAGTAATAAATCTTGAATACTTAACTTAGTTGAATCCATAAGGATTGTATGAATATAAGCTAAAGTTGGGGTTACTAAAATTTGGGGGAATAGTGGGTAGGCTAAGTAAATCGGAGGGGGTGGGTAATATTTACATATAGTTCCATAAACTTAACCCGATAAGGTTATGTAATTAAAGAAACCTAGTGGTATACATAACCGGTATAAATAATAAAGTTATGTAATTAAAATACACCATTTAGGGTATGCATAAATTGTAAGGAAATGAGACAACTTGTGTAGTAAGATAAGAGGTACTTAATTGTAAATGAAGTAATCTAGAAGTCTGGAACCCGATGATGTGAATAACATGCTTAGGCTTGCCCTAGGGACAAGAGGAAATTATAACATAGGTTATAATTAATGGGTTGAGAAAATTGTTAATGGGCCTTAGTTAATAGAACTAGGTTAACAAGTAAATAATGATAAGTACTAACAATGTAAAATGGAATTATGATTAAATGAGAAAGAATGAGGTAAACTTATAAGATAAGTTACATTTAATCATAAATAATGACTAACATGTTAAAAAGGAAACATGCAAAATGGGGCGTACTTAAGTACACATTAAGTAAGAACATTTTATTGTAACTATGGAACTAGACGTTAAAAATATAAAAGAGATTGTGGATTATAGACCTTGGGCTATAATCTAGAGAATAACTGTAACACCCCGTATTTTCTGAGAATATTAAAATAACAAATTAAAGAATAATTAATTTGAAAAAGAGGAATGAGAAAAGAACAATGTTTAACATTGTTCTAAGGTTTTTAAGCAAAAGACTTAGTAGCTCATTTGGTTAGAACATATGACTTGCATACAAGAGGTACAGAGTTCGATCCCCGCCAGCGCCATATTTTTGTTTTAGGGGAATGGCTAAAAAGTGGCTTAGTGTGAACGCAGTTCAAAAAAATGGTTTAGTGTGAAAAGGGTTAATTATGAAAAAGTTATTAAGCCTTAAAGTTTGTATGCATATGGGAGAAATATATATATATATATATATATATATATAAATTAAATAAATAAATATGCAAAAAAGTTCAAAACAGCAAATTGGGAGGCGGAATAACCGAACCGGCCCATTTTTGAGGTCGACCCGAGCCTCGCTGGGTCGACTAGGGGTTAATCCAGGGTGTTTGTCTGTCATCCCGTGGGCCGATTCGCTCAAATGCAGATTTTGCATCTGGTTGGTTCTCATGGTTCAGGGTTAATCTAATGGTCCTAAATAACTTCCTACACCTATATATATATATCCCTAACCTAAACCTAAATCTCTTGTACAATTCTCTAGCCTCCATTGCTCTCTTCCTCTCGAAAATAAATAAATCAATGGTGTCTCTACTCTGCTGAAACCTAAGCTAGGACTTGTGCTTCTTGTTCCTCCAATTCTGATTAGGATTAAAAGGGAACAACTACAACACCTTTTTCTTTTAGAATACAACCAAGGCAAGTGCAGTTATTTTCCTATATAAACTTTAATTATGATTGTGACATGATTGTAAATCTGAATTTGAGGTTGTGTATGTTCTGTTCTGATCTATTTTATTCTGTATCTCTTTCTTCTTTCTATTCTATAGCCAGACTACCACGAGCCTGCGCCAGATATCATAAGAGATTAACACACCAACGCTAAACTTTGGGACAAATAATGAATGATGGAATAATTGGAAATAACCGATCTGTGACTTTTTTAAGAAAAAGGACATATGTTGTAAACTAGATCTAGATCTATGCATATTCTGTGAGTTGGAAGAAGAGGAACCATTGTATGTTAACATGTGACTTGAGACATTGGACATAACGCATGTTTAATAGTTAAGATCTGATTTTGAGAGGACATAATGTAAAGTTCTAGATTGTTGGGTATATTTTTATATAACGATTCATGACTTGAGATAAAAAAAAAGAGAATATGAATTAGGTGTAAAGATCTGTATTAAGATTTGATAACTGTTAAATGTGAATAACACCTAAGTGGGAGATCTTTGAATATATGACATGCATGGCTATATTTGTTATATAATCATATTTATGAATCATGACAATTATTTAGGCATGCAAACTTTGGCCAAATTTATAATTAGGCAAGATATGTCAATGAAACTTTAAGGAATAATTAAATTTGTTATATTGCCTAATCTGCTAGATCTGTTATATTGCCTAATCTGCTAGATCTGTTATATTGCCTAATCTGCTAGATCTGTTATATTGCCAAATGTGCTAGATTTGTTATATTGCCAAATCTGCTAGATCTGTTATATTGCCTAATATGCTAGTTCTGTTATATTGCCTAAACTGCTAATTAGATTGATTTGCCTAATCTGCTAATTATGTTAAATTTTCCTCATCTGCTAAATTTGCTAAATCGCCTAATCTGCAAGATCTGTTATCTGTTTAATCTGTTGAATGGCGTAATCTGTTGGAAATGAAATGCTGAAATTTGAAGTATGTAATCCTGTAGGCTCGATTTAAAATTGAACAAAACTTGTTAATAGAACCTCAAATAATCTGCTGTAACTTGTAAAGAAGTTAATTTGTTAAAATCTGTGAATGAACACATTTGCTAAACATGAAACATGGCAAACTCGAGGTTAGAATCAGTTTGTGGCGTAATTCTGCCCGGAACCGCCCGGCACATTCCAGTGGCCGCAAACAATAGGTTCTAATGTGAAAAGTTTGTCATAACGTGCTTAATACCCAAGGTTAGACTCAGTTTGCGACAGAAACCTGCCTGGAACCAACCGGCCTAACCAGTGGCCGCAAACTGTCAGTCTAATGTGAGAGGTCTAAGCATTAATGAAAATCTGAGATAAATATGATGTCTAAAACGTGTTGGGTAGATAGGGTTATACCAACTGGACTGATAAATCTAACAAACCCGTTTCGTGAATCTGTAGGCCCAATTACAAAGTTAGACAAATCTGTAAATCTGTTAATTTGGTATATCTGATCCGTTAGTCTGAAAACTTGTATGATCTGTGAACTAGTTGATCTGAGCTTTGTATGTCTAAACAAATTAATCTGAAATCTGTTAGTCTGGGGGACACAAGCTTAGGAGGGAAATTACTTGTGTCATCTGTTGTTTGGGACCTATATTAGTCAGTAACACTTTCTGGTATCAAAACTTTGACCCAACAGTAGGTAGGGTCCGGGCACGCTTACTGAACTAATTATAAGCGGTTCATTCTGATAATGGCGAGGGGTGTTGATGGTGCATTCCAACCAGGTCATGTGCGTGCATGGATCCCGGTCCGCCTTTGAGGATGTAAGACGCCGTGACATCTGTAAATAGGTCTGTGTCATTCAAAGGTTTCCACTTTAGGGAATGATACACCTTCGGTGGGGCTGGCACAGGGTATTTATGTATTAGGGAGCCGATCGCGGGGGGTAGAACTAAAGGTACACTTAGCTTTGTCTGTTTCTGTGGGGTACAGTCTGTTTCTGTTGGGTGGCAACACCTGTCTGTTCCCGCGTGGTACCATCTGTTGGGGTGGTAAAGGCCTATTTATTAGTGTATACCTAATTCTACATTTTGTTTCCATAGGGATTAATCTGTTTCTGTACCTTCTGTTCGGGTGGTAAAAGCCCATTACTAGCATTCTGTTCTGTAGAAATCATTCTGTTTCCTTTCCGTTTCAGTTAAGACATTAGGGTAACACCTAATCCCGTTATATTAGTATTAGTGCAGAGAAATGAAAAGAGATATCATTCTGTTTCTTCTGTTTAACCTAAGTATATCTATTGTTCCTGTTACTGTTATCTCTTATCCAGCTTATTTTCATGTCATAATTATTATTATCTGTTCATATGCTGAAAGTCACTGGACTTGCCAGACTTTATGTCTGACCTTGTTTGTTTTCGCCCCTTTTCTTCCGTCCCCCCCCCCCCCCCAGGTTTTCAAGGAGGGAATACTTTAGTTTGATCCTGATCTCTTCTGCTTAAAGTGCTTGAAGTGCTTAAAGTATGGCTTGACTTCTTATGGCATCTTCTGTGGGGATTATGATTTTAAAGTTTTGTACTCTGATGACTTTCTGAACAAGAATGATATTTATGTACTTGAGTTTTTGGTAAAGATGTAACCATACTGATTTTCTGTTTTCCGCTGTAATAAAGTTAAAGTTTTTTTCAAGTACTGTTTATCTGTCTTGTAATATTCTGTCATGTTTACTAAAATGCTCCACCAAAGTTAAGGCATTCCCTTTGTGAGTGACCTTAACGGAGGTGGGGTGTTACACTTGGTATCAGAGATGAAGGTTACCAGATTTGATAAAAAGTTTTTGAAAACTATTTTCAAAAAGGTTTTAAAAAGGAAGTATTTTCAAAAGTAAAGCTTATTTTGAAAAAAAATCCCCAAAAGCCATATATCTTTCTTTCGATTCTTTGTTTCGAGTTCCTTCCTCTTTCCCTTTTGAATCTCTTCCTCCGCGTATAGATGCTTTTTCTATGATATGTAAGGACTCCTGTGTGATGGGCGGAAAACCGCTTTATGGGACTGAGAAGTTGTCGAGGCTAGAAGTTGGCTCAACGGAGTGGAGGACTTGTTGATACCTTTGAGATAAACGATGGGAGGAAGGTTCAACAAGCTGCTTGGTTAATGAAGGATGAAGCTTCATTTTGGTGGAAGGTCATGAATGGAGAACGTACATGGGAGACATGGATAGGACACACGATAAGAAAGTGAATCCAAAGAAGGGCGCTTGCTTCAACTATGGTGAGAAGGGACACTCGGGACTGCCCGAAGAAACAAGGGCAGAGGGCAGGACCAACTGCTGGAGGGCAGGCAAACACTCTTGCGACTAGTGGATAGTATAGAAATAGGGAAAATTTCCGTAGAAGGTTTAATTTTCTCATCTGATTGTTGAGTTAAAACTCTTTCTGATTCTGGCATTTTGATTCTGTAATCAATACTCTGCACTTTAATACTAGTATTGTTTCTGAATCCACTGTAGACTCAAACCCATAAGGATTATGACTCATCTGCTTGTGATAAATTGGGGTTTGAGAGATATCAGTGTTAGGTGTCAAGTAGGACGCATACATTCTGGGTTTTATCATGCTTAGTTTTCTAAGAATCATTTGGTAATCTGATTTGTACTAGTAGTCTGTAAATATCTAAATATCTCTGATAAGGTTAAGATTTCCAGTTTTGACATTGTATAAAGAGGGTAATCCTATGAGTGTCAATCTGATATTGATTTCGGTCTTTGGGGTTGATACTTAGGGGAATTATTCTCTCAACCAATGTCTAATGGGAACCAAGTTTTTGTTTTATCTGTACTCGCTTCCATCGTTCGTGTAACACCCCGTGAATTCTATAACTGTGAAATTCACAAATTAAAGTATAATTAATTTCAAATCAAAGAACTAAGGGAAACGGGATATACAATTGCGTTCGTCTCGGAAAAATACGCGAAATAGAGTTCGAGTTTTCGAAAAACGGATATCGTATGAAGAAGATATGGACGAACGAAGTTGGGCGAAAAACCGGAAAACGAGTCAGAATGCACTGGCGCACTTGGGAAGTGCGCCAGAACAAAAATGCACTGGCGCACTTGGGAAGTGCGCCAGTACATTTTTGACCTGGTCCACCTGCCAAGTGCGCCCAGGTCAAAAATGACCTGCTGGCCAGGTCTGGTCTAGCCCTGGCTGGCCAGGTCTGTGTTTGGCCGATTTTCAGAAGCTTGCTTTGTCATTAGGGCTAGGTGGCAGGCTCTAATTGGTCTCTCTTTCGAATGAATGGATACGATCAATCCAAGCAACATCGATGGTCCTAATCAGTTCATAAACTCTATAAAAATGACCCTAGACTCAACCTAATCTATTCATTCAAAAATAAGAACAAAGCCATCATGCTGCTGAGGAACGACTAGGAGTATCCACCGATTTGGGAGAAGACTAGGAGGAAAATTCTAAAGCATAAAGCAACTTAAACAAATCAAATCAACAAGGAATCGCATCTTCAAATCCCTAAATTTGAGAATTCGCCACACAATTGTAAGTAGAGTATTATTTTGGTATGAACAAATAACTGTGTTGGTTTGTATACTTGATTTGTGGTGATAAAGTAATCCATATTTGTGCGTTACTATGATTCTTATCGATTTGGAATATTGTATACGTTTGGATATTCTCAAATTATGTTATTCATTATAAAAACTACATGTTTGCGGTAGTTTTATGCAAGTATACGTTTGGATATTCACAAAGCATGTTATTCATTATAAAAACTACATGTTTGCGGTAGTTTTATGCAAGTATACGTTTGGAATATTCGCAAATTATGTAATCCATGTTGAAGCTACATGTATGTAGTTGTTTAATTGAAATTCATGCAAGTTTGGGGTTTTGCTACTATGCCATCATAATGTGTGTTTTTATACAAAAATCATTTTGAGAGTAATTGGAGAAAATTTGGGTTATCCATATGAAATTATGTTGAAAATTTGGCATCATGATCTATGTATTAAGCCATACTTTTGTACTAGAAAACCTCTTTGTGAACTTATGAATATGACTAGGCTATGATTGATATTTTGCATAATTGAAAGCCATGTTAGGTCTATATTGTTAACAAGAATTATATGATAACATATGTGGTACATAGCTAGGTTAGATTCAAAATCCCATTTGCTAGTTTGCATGACTAAAGTAAAAATCATGATTTCATGTAGAAATATCTATGCCATAAGTATATGTGTGCCATGGTTATGTGAATAGATTTAGAATCATGATTAAGTTGGATTAATTCTAGTTGAATTATACTTTTGTATTAGTCACAAAAGTAAGCACCTTTGTAAACATGTAGTAATCTTATAAACATGATTTGCTTATGTTTGACATTATGCCTAAATAAAATATAGGTTTATGTTGCAATTAAGCCTATGTGTCAATTGTGATATTCTTAACTTAGCTACAAGTTTACATGGTTTGATTCATGTCACTTATGCTTTATGACCAAAGTATATGTTACTACTATGCAAGTACACCAGTTTCTATTTTGTAGTTCCAACGTCACGTTGCAAGTTCATGCGTTCACATTCCCCTTTTTGTGTATGTAATCACGCTTTAAGCCTCCCCTTTTTGCATGGCTAGGTTGGGCTTAAAAAGGCTAAGCCCAACATATATATATAATAAACGGACGTATTAAACGGGGGAAAATAACGTTGGATTAAATTTATTAATAAATGAAAATATAAAGAAAAGGGGCCCAAATTCGAGTATGGGTTGGGCCCATGATTGGTGTAACCTTCACACCATTGATTTTTAATAATGGGCCGCAAATATTTACATATAAGAAAATAAAGAAGAAAGACAAAATATGTAAATGTAGAACATACGATGTGTTTAACCCGAGGTTGGATTGAGTTGTGATGTAAACCTGCCCGGAACCGCCCGGCTGTCCAGTAGTCACAACAATACCTATCCAATGTGGGTGGTTAAACATGGAGCCCAATAAGGACCCGAGGTTAGACTGAGTTGTGGCGTAAGACTGCCCGGAACCAACCGGCAACAGGCAGCCACAACAATACCTGTCTAATGTGAGAGGTCAAGGCTTAATAAGACAATTAAGGCTGAGTCAGGATTGTTAGGATTAAGTGAACTAAAGACGTAATCAAAATGGAACATGCTAAACTAAACAGACTGATTGGGGGTTAGGTTATAAAACACTTAACCAACATAGCATGTTGGCTAGAAATAGAAAACCTAGTAGCGGGGGACCCTTTTCAGCAGTAACCCTATAAGGTGTATCATGATACCCTGAAACTAGGCAGGGTGGGGCACGATTACTGGGCTGATTGTAAGAGGTCAAATCGACGGCGGTGGTGTAGCAGTGTAGGTTCTAACGGGGTGCGGGCGTGCACACACTCCGGCGCAGAAAAATAAAGCACTGGGCACCAGTAGCATACCTGTGCATTCTAAGGTTGTGTCGGGCCGCTGCCATGGGACTTGATACACCCCATGGTGGGACCAGCATAGGTAACTACAACATCGGGGGCCGTAAGACACATGTAACTATGCGAGTAGGAGCCGATCATCATAGAATGGATCACTTCACCCTGATTATGGGGTGCCAGTTGGGAACTAGTTTATATGGGTTCAGAGATTAATATGGGGTACGATAGTATATTCGACCCTAGACAACTTAACCAAGTTTATAGTGCTTTCCCCATTCCTTGTTTATACTTATCATACCCAGTTATTTATTCATAGACAGAATAGTCCTAGACTTACTCAGGCTTTATGTCTGACTCTACTTTTCTTTCGTCTTCTTTTCTTCCGTTTCCCCCCCAGGTCCACAGGGAGGGAACACTGCAGCTTGACCAGCCTTCATATCCAGCTTGAAGAGGAAAAATGTATTGCTTGGACTCTTTCGTTTTGAACTATGGCTTTGGACAACCACTATGGGGCTTTTGCAGTTTATTTATGTTTTTTTTATGCTTCTTTAAATGATGTAATCAAGACAGATTATGAAAGTGTTATGTTATGTTTTTGGAAAGGATGTAAGACTATCATGGTAATGTTGTTGTATCACGTACTTGCTTTTATGAAATAAAACTTGCTGTTTTTCTGCTGTTTACAAATATGTGTTCTTATATCTGTCTTGTATATCTGTGACTTTTACTTATAAACCTCCACCGAAATTAGGGCATTCCCTTTGAGAGTGACCCTAACGGAGGTGGGGTGTTTCACTTGGTATCAGAGCATAGGTTTTCCTGATAAGATAAAAAGTTTTGGAAAATTTATTTTAAAAAAGGAAATTTAAAGAAGCATTTTTAAAAGATAAAATATTATTTTGCTTTAAAAGGCAAAGTCCCTCCAAAGCCATAGGTACTATATCTTATCCTTCGTTTTGAATCTATCGTTTTTGTTTCAGCATGTCCGAAGAACTTAACTTGCCAGAGGGTGTACCAATACCTGGTTGGTTTAGACGGTTCTTAGAAGCAAGGGCCACTCAGCCAGGTCCTACCGTTCCTCCTCCCCCAGCTGCAGGAAATCATCCAGCTGCAGCAGCACCTTTTCCTCCACCTCCTCCACGGGGAAACACGTTTGCTAAGATATGTAAAGATTTTAAAGCTATGGGAGGAAAGGATTTCCATGGAACTGAGTCCTTCGTGGCAGCTAGAAATTGGCTGAAAGAAACTGAGGACCTATTCATCATCTTTGAGGTAGAAGATAGACAGAAAGTACAACTGGCAATATGGCTATTAAAGGGCGAGGCTTCCTACTGGTGGGAAGTCACTAATGCAGAAAGACCAGTAGAGACATGGGAGGACTTTAGGGCAAGGTTTGAGACTAAATTTCTCTCAGATGCGGAAAGAAGTTTGCAGTTGGAAAAATTCTTATTTCTTAAGCAAGGGAACAAGACAGTCAGAGAGTATGTGAATCAGTTCGATGAGATAGCTAGGTTTGGGCTGGACCTAGTCAACACCCCGCACAAGAAGGCTCTCCTTTTCGTCAAAGGGTTGAATGAGCCATTACACAGTTTGGCCATGACCCATATACCCATGGGAGCCACGTATGAAAGACTGGTGCAAATGGCATTGCTGAACGAAGAGGATAAGGGCAAGAAGGAGACAAAGGCAGAAAGCTCTCAAGGGAAGAAAGATGGTTTGCAGCCTAAGAAGACAGACTTTAAGAAGGGCGGGAAAGGCAACAAAGAGAAGAGGAAGTGCAATTTCTGTGGCAAAGTGGGGCACTTAGTAAAGGACTGCCGGAAAAAGAAGGCCAAGGAGAATGGTGGGTGCTTTTCTTGCGGTGAGACAGGCCACAGGGCTAAGGATTGCCCAAAGAAACGAGGACAGGGGCAGAGGGCTGGATCCACCTCAGTGGCACAGGTTCATGTGCTAGAAGCACCACCTTTGCAACAGCGAGGTATAAATACTTCTGTAGAAAGTGTAGTTTATCTTTATGATCACCCCGTTCGCACTTTATTTGATTCTGGCGCATCACACTCCTTTATCTCGTCTGCTTTAGTAGAATCTCTGCACCTAAAAACTAGTATGGTAGATGACCCCTTAATTGTTTCAAACCCAATTGGGGGCCCAGCTCATTTGTCTATGATCTGTTTGGGATTGAAAATTTCTATTCTAAGCGTAGAATTTCAATGTAGTGCCTTTGTTTTGGGCTTTTCGGGGTATGGTTTGATTTTGGGTATGGATTGGCTATCCAGTAATGGGGCCATCCTTGATTGTGATAAAAGGGTTGTTAGGCTCCTAACCCAGCTCGGTAATACTTTGGAAATTTCTTGTAATCCCTCGTATGCGGTTATGCTTAGTTATCTTGAATCGCTAGATGCCTCTGTTGAAAATTTGCAATCAGTTAGAGTGGTCCGGGAATATCCGGATGTCTTCGAAGAGGTGAAGGGCTTGCCTCCGAAGCGGGAAATAGACTTCCGCATATATCTTGTAGATAATGCAAAGCCCGTTGCGTTGCCCGTTAGACACATGGCTCCACGAGAAAGGAAAGAGCTCAGTAAACAGATTAAAGAGCTTCTAGAAAAGGGGTTCATTAGGAGGAGCATTTCAGAATGGGGCGCTCCAGTGGTGTTCGCTACAAAGGCGGATGGTTCACTCCGTCTATGTGTTGACTATAGGGAGCTCAACAAGCTAACGAAAAAGAATAGGCACCCTCTCCCTAGAATTGACGATTTATTTGACCAGCTTGTAGGAGCGTCTGTTTTCTCCCAACTCGATTTAGCGACCGGTTTTCATCAGCTAAGGATGGCTGAAGATAGCATCGATAAAACGGCATTCAGAACCCCAGACGGCTTCTTTGAATGGCTTGTTATGCCTTTTGGCTTGACAAACGCACCTGCTTACTTCGTGGACCTGATGAGTAGGGTATTCAGAGATTTCCTCAACAAGTTCGTAGTGGTCTTCGTAGATGATATCCTTATTTTATCAAAGAGTGAAGAGGAACATGCTCAACACTTAAGGGCAATCATGGAAACTTTGCGAGTCCATCAACTAAAAGCCAAATTCTCCAAATGCCACTTTTGGAGAGAAGAGGTGAGGTTCCTTGGGCACATAGCATCCAAACAAGGGTTAGCAGTGGACCCTGCTAAGGTAGTAGCGGTACAAGATTGGAAGACACGAAGGAATGCGACTGAGGTCCGAAGTTTTCTGGGACTAGCAGGTTTCTATCGAAAGTTCATAAGGGATTTTGCGAAAATCTCAGCTCCGCTCACGAAATTAACCAAGAAGAATCTAGTGTTCAATTGGGACTTGGATTGCGAGTTTGCTTTCCAACGACTGAAAAGGGCTCTTACAACAGCCCCAGTTTTGACGCTGCCAGATGGGAGCAAGATGTTCACTGTTTATACGGATGCATGTGGGACAGGGCTAGGCGCCGTTTTAATGCAAGAAGGAAGGGTAGTAGCTTATGGCGGGAGGCAGTTGAAGGTGCACGAAAAGAACTACCCGACCCACGATCTTGAGTTAGCCGCCATCGTCTTTGCACTCAAGTCTTGACGACACTATCTCCTAGGTGAGAAGTTCGAACTTTACACTGACCATAAATCGTTGAAATATCTTTTCTCGCAGAAATATCTTAACTTGAGGCAACAGAGATGGATGGAGTTTCTTGCCTCGTACGATTTCGAAATCTCCTACACTCCGGGCAAAGGCAACGTAGTGGCAGACGCATTGAGCCGAAAGAAATTAACCCTAAGCCCGTTGTTTGTTGAAAGACAAAGCCTAGAGTTTATAGCCAGCTTCGACTTTAGGCCTTCCTCCGATTTTGTACCAGGCTTGCTAGCATCTCTCGAAGTGCGCCCAACTTTAGTGGATTCAGTAGGGACAGCGCAACGAGAAGACCCTCAGCTTGTGGAAATAATTGATAGGCTAATTAGGGGTGAGACTTCAAGTCACCTCAACAGATATTCCATCGACGATAAAGGTTTGCTAAGACGAGACGGAAGACTGTGCGTCCCACGGACAAAAGATTTAATAAAGAAGGTTCTCGAGGAAGCCCATCACTCCAAGATGACGATACACCTAGGCGGAGATAAAATGTTCAAAGATATAAAAAGGACTTTCTTCTGGAACGGCATGAAAAAGGACGTGGCAGAGTTCGTTTCTAAGTGTATGGTGTGCCAACAGGTTAAGGCGGAACAGAAAAAGCCTGGCGGACTGCTACATCCTCTGGAGGTCCCGCAGTGGAAGTGGGATAGCATCTCAATGGACTTCATCGATGGGCTGCCGAGGTCTAGGAGAGGCAACACTAGCATTTGGGTAATAGTGGATAGGCTTACTAAAAGCGCCCACTTTTTACCTGTTAAAAGTAAAAGAACTGCCTCATCCCTAGCATCACTTTACCTCAAAGAAATCGTTCGACTCCATGGAATACCATCCAGCATTGTTAGTGACCGAGACCCCATCTTCACCAGTGAGTTTTGGCGGAGTCTGCAAGAAGCAGAGGTGGAACGCGAAGCAACCATAAGGAAAGTTCCAACCCGCATATTAGGAACGGAAGTGAAAAAGCTACGCAACCGCGAAGTCAAACTCGTCAAAGTTCAGTGGAGCGACGCCGAGGGAGACGCGACTTGGGAAACTGAAGCTAGAATACGCACTGCCTACCCTTTTCTTTTCGAGGGTACATCCTTGATCTTTCTTTTTCCTTAAGTTACGCTTTTATCTATCTTTTTAGGTATATTTCCTCGACCTTATCTTTTAGGTAGAAACCCTTTGGATGAAAACATGTAATTGAAACATGTTATGGATGATGGTTGCAAGTGGTTGCAAGTGATTGCTAGTGGTTGCTCGTGGTTGCATATACACACACAATCTAGGTTTTAGATCGGCTCAGTCACTTCATATTGCATATGCATATATGTTTGCATTCGTATATGGTTGAACTTTAATGTGTTGTCATATGGATGTTGCATTTGTATTGAATGATTGTGCACTCATGTAGAATCATGAATAGGAAAATTTGCATACATGATGGATTCATGGCACTTACATAATTCGCATTAAGGAGGTCAACTGAATCAGTAGACCGCCTGATTTTGCATTAGATAAGTTCATGTACACACACACACTTCGCATATGATCATGAAGCATTAGAAGTCTTTTAAGGACAATGGATGCTCGTGTTTGATGGGTGAGTAGATGGATGATTGGACGTTAGGATATGCATTCCTCCTAACTTGAAGATTTCGGGGACGAAATCCTTTTAAGTGGGGGAGAATGTAACACCCCGTGAATTCTATAACTGTGAAATTCACAAATTAAAGTATAATTAATTCCAAATCAAAGAACTAAGGGAAACGGGATACGCCATTGCGTTCGTCTCGGAAAAATACGCGAAATAGAGTTCGGGTTTTCGAAAAACGGATATCGTATGAAGAAGATATGGACGAACGAAGTTGGGCGAAAAACCGGAAAACGAGTCAGAATGCACTGGCGCACTTGGGAAGTGCGCCAGAACAAAAATGCACTGGCGCACTTGGGAAGTGCGCCAGTACATTTTTGACCTGGCGCACCTGCCAAGTGCGCCCAGGTCAAAAATGACCTGCTGGCCAGGTCTGGTCTAGCCCTGGCTGGCCAGGTCTGTGTTTGGCCGATTTTCAGAAGCTTGCTTTGTCATTAGGGTTAGGTGGCAGGCTCTAATTGGTCACTCTTTCGACTGAATGGCTACGATCAATCCAAGCAACATCGATGGTCCTAATCAGTTCATAAACTCTATAAAAATGACCCTAGACTCAACCTAATCTATTCATTCAAAAATAAGAACAAAGCCATCATGCTGCTGAGAAACGACTAGGAGTAGCCACCAATTTGGGAGAAGACTAGGAGGAAAATTCTAAAGCATAAAGCAACTTAAACAAATCAAATCAACAAGGAATCGCATCTTCAAATCCCTAAATTTGAGAATTCGCCACACAATTGTAAGTAGAGTATTATTTTGGTACGAACAAATAACTGTGTTGGTTTGTATACTTGATTTGTGGTGATAAAGTAATCCATATTTGTGCGTTACTATGATTCTTATCGATTTGGAATATTGTATACGTTTGGATATTCTCAAATTATGTTATTCATTATAAAAACTACATGTTTGCGGTAGTTTTATGCAAGTATACGTTTGGATATTCGCAAAGCATGTTATTCATTATAAAAACTACATGTTTGCGGTAGTTTTATGCAAGTATACGTTTGGAATATTCGCAAATTATGTAATCCATGTTGAAGCTACATGTATGTAGTTGTTTAATTGAAATTCATGCAAGTTTGGGGTTTTGCTACTATGCCATCATAATGTGTGTTTTTATACAAAAATCATTTTGAGAGTAATTGGAGCAAATTTGGGTTATCCATATGAAATTATGTTGAAAATTTGGCATCATGATCTATGTATTAAGCCATACTTTTGTACTAGAAAACCTCTTTGTGAACTTATGAATATGACTAGGCTATGATTGATATTTTGCATAATTGAAAGCCATGTTAGGTCTATATTGTTAACAAGAATTATATGATAACATATGTGGTACATAGCTAGGTTAGATTCAAAATCCCATTTGCAAGTTTGCATGACTAAAGTAAAAATCATGATTTCATGTAGAAATATCTATGCCATAAGTATATGTGTGCCATGGTTATGTGAATAGATTTAGAATCATGATTAAGTTGGATTAATTCTAGTTGAATTATACTTTTGTATTAGTCACAAAAGTAAGCACCTTTGTAAACATGTAGTAATCTTATAAACATGATTTGCTTATGTTTGACATTATGCCTAAATAAAATATAGGTTTATGTTGCAATTAAGCCTATGTGTCAATTGTGATATTCTTAACTTAGCTACAAGTTAACATGGTTTGATTCATGTCACTTATGCTTTATGACCAAAGTATATGTTACTACTATGCAAGTACACCAGTTTCTATTTTGTAGTTCCAACGTCACGTTGCAAGTTCATGCGTTCACATTCCCCTTTTTGTGTATGTAATCACGCTTTAAGCCTCCCCTTTTTGCATGGCTAGGTTGGGCTTAAAAAGGCTAAGCCCAACATATATATATAATAAACGGACGTATTAAACGGGGGAAAATAACGTTGGGTTAAATTTATTAATAAATGAAAATATAAAGAAAAGGGGCCCAAATTCGAGTATGGGTTGGGCCCATGATTGGTGTAACCTTCACACCATTGATTTTTAATAATGGGCCGCAAATATTTACATATAAGAAAATAAAGAAGAAAGACAAAATATGTAAATGTAGAACATACGATGTGTTTAACCCGAGGTTGGATTGAGTTGTGATGTAAACCTGCCCGGAACCGCCCGGCTGGCCAGTAGTCACAACAATACCTATCCAATGTGGGTGGTTAAACATGGAGCCCAATAAGGACCCGAGGTTAGACTGAGTTGTGGCGTAAGACTGCCCGGAACCAACCGGCAACAGGCAGCCACAACAATACCTGTTTAATGTGAGAGGTCAAGGCTTAATAAGACAATTAAGGCTGAGTCAGGATTGTTAGGATTAAGTGAACTAAAGACTTAATCAAAATGGAACATGCTAAACTAAACAGACTGATTGGGGGGTTAGGTTATAAAACACTTAACCAACTTAGCATGTTGGCTAGAAATAGAAAACCTAGTAGCGGGGGACCCTTTTCAGCAGTAACCCTATAAGGTGTATCAAGATACCCTGAAACTAGGCAGGGTGGGGCACGATTACTGGGCTGATTGTAAGAGGTCAAATCGACGGCGGTGGTGTAGCAGTGTAGGTTCTAACGGGGTGCGGGCGTGCACACACTCCGGCGCAGAAAAATAAAGCACTGGGCACCAGTAGCATACCTGTGCATTCTAAGGTTGTGTCGGGCCGCTGCCATGGGACTTGATACACCCCATGGTGGGACCAGCATAGGTAACTACAACATCGGGGGCCGTAAGACACATGTAACTATGCGAGTAGGAGCCGATCATCATAGAATGGATCACTTCACCCTGATTATGGGGTGCCAGTTGGGAACTAGTTTATATGGGTTCAGAGATTAATATGGGGTACGATAGTATATTCGACCCTAGACAACTTAACCAAGTTTATAGTGCTTTCCCCATTCCTTGTTTATACTTATCATACCCAGTTATTTATTCATAGACAGAATAGTCCTAGACTTACTCAGGCTTTATGTCTGACTCTACTTTTCTTTCGTCTTCTTTTCTTCCGTTTCCCCCCCAGGTCCACAAGGAGGGAACACTGCAGCTTGACCAGCCTTCATATCCAACTTGAAGTGGAAAAATGTATTGCTTGGACCCTTTCGTTTTGAACTATGGCTTTGGACAACCACTATGGGGCTTTTGCAGTTTATTTATGTTTTTTTTATGCTTCTTTAAATGATGTAATCAAGACAGATTATGAAAGTGTTATGTTATGTTTTTGGAAAGGATGTAAGACTATCATGGTAATGTTGTTGTAACACGTACTTGCTTTTATGAAATAAAAGTTGCTGTTTTTCTGCTGTTTACAAATATGTGTTCTTATATCTGTCTTGTATATCTGTGACTTATACTTATAAACCTCCACCGAAATTAGGGCATTCCCTTTGAGAGTGACCCTAACGGAGGTGGGGTGTTTCAGTTCGACTATATCCTCGATCGAATCTTCGAACTTTAGGTAGAAACTAATGGGTGTAAACATGTGTTTGAGACATGTTATGTTTGATGGTTGCAAGTGAATGCAAGTGGTTGCTAATGGTTGCTCGTGGATGTATATACACACACTAGTCACTAGATCGGCTCAAAAACACCCTCATACTGCATATGGATGAGTGTGCATTTTCAATTTTGTGGATGCAAAATGGTTGACTCATCACATGGATGTTGCATTTGGATGAATGATTGCGCACACATTTAGAAATGATGCGTACCAAATAGGATTTCTTGCATACATATCTGGACTCATGGCACTAACATGATTCGTATTAAGGAGGTCAACAGGATCAGTAGACCGCCTGATTTTGCATTAGATAAGAAACATATACACACACTTTGCATATGTTCATACGGCATTAGAAACCTTTTAAGGACAATGGATGCCTGTGATTGAATGGTTGAGTAGATGGATGTTGGATGATAGGATACATTCTTCTTAACTTGAAGATTTCGGGGACGAAATCCTTTAAGGAGGGGAGAATGTTACACCCCGTATTTTCTGAGAATATTAAAATAACAAATTAAAGAATAATTAGTTTGAAAAAGAGGAATGAGAAAAGAATAATGTTTAACATTGTTCTAAGGTTTGTAAGCAAAAGACTTAGTATCTCATTTGGTTAGAACATGTGACTTGCATACAAGAGGTATAGAGTTCGTTCCCCGCCAGCGCCATATTTTTGTTTTAGGGGAATGGCTAAAAAGTGGCTTAGTGTGAACGCAGTTCAAAAAAATGGTTTAGTGTGAAAATGGTTAATTATGAAGAAGTTATTAAGCCTTAAAGTTTGTATGCATATGAGAGAAATATATAGATATATATATAAAAATTAAATAAATAAATATCCAAAAAAGTTCAAAACAACAAATTAGGAGGGGGAATAACCGAACCGGCCCATTTTTGAGGTCGACCCAAGCCCTGCTGGGTCGACTAGGGGTTAATCCAGGGTGTTTGGCTGTCATCCCGTGGGCCGATTCGCTCAAATGCAGATTTTGCATCTGGTTGGGTCTCATGGTTCAGGGTTAATCTAATGGTCCTAAATAACTTCCTACACCTATATATACATCCCTAACCTAAACCTAAATCTCTTGTACAATTCTCTAGCCTCCATTGCTCTCTTCCTCTCTAAAATAAATAAATCAATGGCGTCTCTACTCTGCTGAAACCTAAGCTAGGACTTGTGCTTCTTCTTCCTCCAATTCTGATTAGGATTAAAAGAGAACAGCTACAACACCTTTTTCTTTTAGAATCCAACCAAGGCAAGTGCAGTTATTTTCTGATATAAACTTTAATTATGATTGTGACATGATTGTAAATCTGAATTTGAGGTTGTGTATGTTCTGTTCTGATCTATTTTATTCTGTATCTCTTTCTTCTTTCTGTTCTATAGCCAGGCTACCACGAGCCTGCGCCAGATCTCATAAGAGATTAACGCACAAACGCTAAACTTTGGGACAAATAATGAATGATGGAATAATTGGAAATAACCGATCTGCGACTGATTTAATAAAAAGGACATATGTCGTAAACTAGATCTAGATCTATGCATATTCTGTGAGTTGGAAGAAGAGGAACCATTGTATGTTAACATGTGACTTGAGACATTGGACATAACGCATGTTTAATAGTTAAGATCTGATTTTGAGAGGACATAATTTAAAGTTCTAGATTGTTGGGTATATTTTTATATAACGATTCATGACTTGAGATAAAAAAAAAGAGAATATGACTTAGGTGTAAAGATCTATATTAAGATTTGATAACTGTTAAATGTGAATAACACCTAAGTGGGAGATCTTTGAATATATGACATGCATGGCTATATTTGTTATATAATCATATTTATGAATCATGACAAATATTTAGGCATGCAAACTTAGGTCAAATTTATAATTAGGCAAGATATGCCAATGAAACTTTAAGGAATAATTAAATCTATTATATTGCCTAATCTACTAGATCTGTTATTTTGCCTAATCTGCTAGATCTGTTATATTGCCTAATCTGCTAGATCTGTTATATTGCCAAATCTGCTAGATCTGTTATATTGCCTAATCTGCTAGTTCTGTTATATTGCCTAAACTGCTAATTAGATTGATTTGCCTAATTTGCTAATTATGTTAAATTTTCCTCATCTGCTAAATCTGCTAAATCGCCTAATCTGCAAGATCTATTATCTGTTTAATCTGTTGAATGGCGTAATCTGTTGGAACTGTAATGCTGAAATTTGAAGTATGTAATCCTGTAGGCTCGATTTAAAATTGAGCAAAACTTGTTAATAGAACCTCGAATAATCTGTTGTAACTTGTGAAGAAGTTAATTTGTTAAAATCTGTGAATGAACACATTTGTTAAACATGAAACATGGCTAACTCGAGGTTTGAATGAGTTTGCGGCGCAATTCTGCCCAGAACCGCCCGGCACATTCCAGTGGCCACAAACAATAGGTTCTAATGTGAGAAGTTAGTCATAACGTGCTTAAAACCCGAGGTTAGACTCTGTTTGCAGCAGAAACAAGCCCGGAACCAACCGGCCTAACCAGTGGCCGCAAACTGTCAGTCTAATGTGAGAGGTCTAAGCATTAATGAAAATCTGAGATAAATATGATGTCTAAAACGTGTTGGGTGGATGGGGTTATACCAACTGAACTGATAAATCTAACAAACCCTTTTCGTGAATCTGTAGGCCCAATTACAAAGTTAGACAAATCTGTAAATCTGTTAATTTCGTATATCTGATCCGTTAGTTTGAAAACTTGTCTGATCTATGAACTAGTTGATCTGAGCTCTGTATGTCTAAACAAATTAATCTGAAATCTGTTAGTTTGGCGGACACAAGCTTAGGAGGGAAATTACTTGTGTCATCTGTTGTTTGGGACCCATATTAGTCAGTAACCCTTTCTGGTATCAAAACTTTGACCCAACAGTAGGTAGGGTCCGGGCACGCTTACTGAACTAATTATAAGCGGTTCATTCTGATAATGGCGACGGGTGTTGATGGTGCATTCCAACCGGGTCATGTGCTTGCATGGATCCCGGTCTTCCTCTGAGGATGTAAGACGCCGTGACATCTGTAAATAGGTCTGTGTCATTCAAAGGTTGCCACTTTAGGGAATGATACACCTTCGGTGGGGCTGGCACAGGGTATTTATCTATTAGGGAGCTGATCGCATGGGGTAGAACTTAGGGTACACTTAGCTCTGTCTGTTTCTGTGGGGGTACCGTCTATTTCTGTTGGGTGGTAACACCTGTCTGTTCCCGCGTGGTACCGTCTGTTGGGGTGGTAAAGGCCTATTTATTAGTGTATACCTAATTCTACATTCTGTTTCCATAGGGATTAATATGTTTCTGTTTCTGTACCTTTTGTTCGGGTGGTAAAAGCCCATTACTAGCATTCTGTTCTGTAGAAATCATTCTGTTTCATTTCTGTTTCAGTTAAGACATTAGGGTAACACCTAATCCCGTTATATTAGTATTAGTGCAGATAAATGAAAAGAGATATCATTCTGTTTCTTTTGTTTAACCTAAGTATATCTATTGTTCCTATTACTGTTATCTCTTATCCAGCTTATTTTCATGTCATAATTTTTATTATCTGTTCATATTCTGAAAGTCACTGGACTTGTCAGACTATATGTCTGACCTTGTTTGTTTTCGCCCCTTTTCTTCCGTCCCCCCCTGGTTTTCAAGGAGGGAATACTTTAGTTTGATCCGGATCTCTTCTGCTTAATGTGCTTGAAGTGCTTAAAGTATGGCTTAACTTCTTATGGCATCTTCTGTGGGGATTATGATTTTAAAGTTTTGTACTTTGATGACTTTTTGAACAAGACTGATATTTATGTACTTGAGTTTTTGGTAAAGATGTAACCATACTGATTTTCTGTTTTCTGTTGTAATAAAGTTAAAGTTTTTTTCAAGTATTGTTTATCTGTCTTGTAATATTCTTTTTTGTTTACTAAAATGCTCCACCAAAGTTAAGGCATTCCCTTTGTGAGTGACCTTAACGGAGGTGGGGTGTTACACTAACATGTTGTGGGCTTATTAATGAACTTAAAGGGGTTAAGTTATATAACCAAAATTAATAAGCAAGAGGAACTTAGTAACTTGATAAAGAATCCAATATGAATGGGAATAACCAAGTTAAAAGGAAACCGAGGAGGAAAAGAAAGTGTTTAATAAAATGATTAAACATATGGTGTAATAACATATTAAAGTGAGGCGCTTGGACCAGTCCGCACGTTTGAGGGTGAATAACCCAACGGGGTTGATCATCGAGGTGTTATAAGGCACGAGGGGAGCGCACATTCATCTGATTGTTTTGACGGCTCCGAAGGACTGGAAGGGGAAGCATGTGGCATCCTATGGTACGTAAGGTGCTCCTAGTAGTCCTATGTTCGGTGACAGATGTCTTAGGCTGTGCTCGCAGAGGTTGGGTCTGCGTGTAACTACTAGGTGGCTGGGCCTTGACTGCAAATGTAGGTATGCAGTCATAATGCTGTGATGAGGTGACACCAGGGTGGTTTGGCGGTTTCCTCAGGAGGAGGCAAAGGGTCACGATCAACAAGGATAGTAAATTGTTGGATACCCGTCATCAGCAACCAGCGGGATGCGAAAAGACTAGAGCTAAACCCAAGATACCATTTCACCTTTCACTATCGAGGTACGAGGTTGAGGGGAGACGCCACATGGATGTTTAGATTGGTTGCTATTATGGGCGGTCGTTTAGCTCTTGTAGTCTTTACTAGTTGAGGGAGGGGCCGAGGTGGGACGATAGCCACCATGGAAGGCAGACCCTAGGAATATCTGTATTTGGAGGCTCTTAAAGGCGGGCCTATACATGTATGGAAAAGCACTCGGCCGAGTTCCGTGTTTCTTGTTTAGCCGTGCCATGGAACTCGGTGCACATTAGAGGACGTGCGATTGAGGCATCGAGCTACAATTACAGTACCTGCATGGGATAGTATAGATACATGCATATCTGCTCTAGGTGGTGTATCGTAGACTAGAGGGCATTATTCCAATAAGGAATCTGATTTGATCGATGGTGGCAGTCCGTCCGTACGCTTACGTAGCATAGTAATGACAGACATATGCGAAGTGTAACATCATTATATAGAGATCCGTACGTCACTCCAGTATAGGATAAGGGACTACGTTCATTACGGTGGAGACCGTGCAAGTGGGGTACCATGGGATGTATCTCAATATTGAGAGATAGCTACATATATCGTATTAGGTGAATCCATGGAAAAGTAAATGGGTACGATGCGCGGATAAGTCTTGAGTTCTATTGTAACACCCCGTGTATTCTATAACGTTAGGCTTCACGAATTAAAAGTATAATTAATTATAAATGATGAAATCAAGGGAAATGTGTTACGCCATTGCGTTCGTCTCGAAATTCTGCTTGAGATAGAGTCCGAGTTTGCGTAAAACGGATATCGTATGAAGAAGATATGGACGAACGAAGATGGGCGAAAAACCAGAAAACGGGTCAGAATGCACTGGCGCACTTGGGAAGTCCGCCAGAACAGAAATGAACTAGCGCACTTGGGAAGTGCGCCAGTACATTTTTAGCCTGGCGCACCTGCCTAGTGCGCCCAGGTCAGAATGACCTGCTGGTCAGGTCTTGGCTGTCCTGATCAGGGTCTGGTCGAATTTCTGAGCCTTGCCTTGTCACTAGGGCTAGGTGTCAGCTCCTGGTTGGTCTCTCCTTCAAATGAACGGCTAATATTAATCCAAGCTCCATCGACGGTCCTAATCAATTCACAAACTCTATATAAAACATATGTGTTGGCATGTTTGACGCATGCCAACGACTTTGAAAAACAATTAGGTGGTGTAAATTAATTTCACCCAATAAAGATGAATTTGAATAATGGGCCGCAAATATTTACATATAAAAAGAAAAGAGACAAAATATGTAAATGTAGAAAATACGATGTGTTTAACCCGAGGTTGGATTGAGTTGTGATGTAAACCTACCCGGAACCGCCCGGTTGTCCAGTAGTCACAACAATACCTATCCAATGTGGGTGGTTAAACACAAAGCCCAATAAGGACCCGAGGTTAGACTGAGTTGTGGCGTAAGACTACCCGGACCCAACCGGCAACAGGCAGCCACAACAATACCCGTCTAATGTGAGAGGTAGAGGCTTTAATAAGACAATTAAAGCTGAGTCAGGATTAATAGGATTAAGTAAATTAAATTAATACTTAATCAAAATGGAACAAGCTAAACTATACAGACTGATTGGGGGTTAGGTTTACAAAACACTTAACCAACTTAGCATGTTGGCTAGAAATAGAAAACCTAGTAGCGGGGGACCCTTTTCAGCAGTAACCCTACAAGGTGTATCAGGATACCCTGAACTAGGCAGGGTGGGGCACGATTACTGGGATGACTGTAAGAGGTCAAATCGACGGCGGTGGTGCAGCAGTGTAGGTTCTAATGGGGTGCGGGCGTGCACACACTCCAGCGCAGAAAAATAAGGCACTGGCCACCTGTAGCATACCTGTGCATCCTAGGATTGTGTCGGGCCGCCACCATGGGACTTGATAAACCCCATGATGGGACCAGCATAGGTAACTACAACAACGGGGGCCGTAAGACACATGTAACTATGCGAGTAGGAGCCGATCATCAGAAATGGATCACTTCACCCTGATTATGGGGTGCCTATTGGGAACTAGTTTATATGGGTATAGAGATTAATATGGGGTACGATAGTATATTCGACTCTAGACAACTTAACTTAGCTTAGGGTGCTTTCCCATTTCCAGTTTATACTTATCATACCCAGTTCTTTATTCATAGACTGAATAGTCCTAGACTTACTCAGGCTTTACGTCTGACTCTACTTTTCTTTCGTTTCCCCCCTAGGTCCACAGGGAGGGAATACCGCAGCTTGACCAGCTTTCACATCCAGCTTGAAGAGAAAGAATGTATTGCTTGGATCTTTTTTGTTTTGGACTATGGCTTTAGACAGCAATTATGGGACTTATGCAGTTTACTTATGTTTTCTTTATGCTTCTTTAAATAATGTAATCAAGACAGTTATGAAGATGTTATGTTTTTGGAAGTGTTGTAAGACAAATTATGACATGGTTTGTGTAACACGAATTTTGTTGAAATAAAAGTTGTTGTTTTCCGCTGTTCAAAAATATGCGTTCTTATATCTGTCTTGTATATCTGTGACTTATACTTATAAACCTCCACCAAAATTAGGGCATTCCCTTTGAGAGTGGCCCTAACGGAGGTGGGGTGTTTCATCTATTAACCCAAGTAACATAATAATCTAGAAAATCTAATGGAATGGTATTGGTAGGGTCCATTCTATTTCTAATATACTAGTATCAGTACAGTGCAGAGAAATTTATCTAAGAAGCGCAATATATCCTATTCATCTTATCTTGCTTAGTTCACACTTGTTATTGTTACTGTTATCTTGTTCTTCCAGTTTTATATACTTGCCGTGATACTTTTATTTATTTATATTTAAAAGTAACTGGACTCGCCAGACTTTATATTTGACCCTTTTTGTTTCCTCTTCTCTCTCTTCCGCCCCCCCCCCTCCAGGTTATTAAGGTGGAAGTGCTTAGAGTTGATTTGGATTCTTTCAGCTTAGCTTGGATTTTGGATATTGATGTACCGCTTTAACTTCTGGTCAACTCTCTTATGGCTTCACATGGGAAATATTTTTTTATGCTTCTATACTCTGATATTTTTGGCAAGACAGATTATTTATGTAATTGGTTACTTCAAACTTATGATGTAAACTTAGTATTTGGGACCATGATGTTTTGATTTAAATAATTGTTTTAATTTTGCTGCTATTTAACATGTCTTCCTTGCGATATTATGTTCTTATTCACCAATTACGCTTCACGAAGACATTAGTGGACATAGGGTGTCACATTTGGTATCAGAGCATAAGTTATAGGATGGATAAAATATTTTGAAAATGTTTTTTATAAAGGTCTCAAAAGCAAATTATTTTTGAATAAAAAGTCTTTTTTTTGAAAAGCATATTTCCCAAAGCCATAAATATCGTCTCGCTTCTCCGCTTGATTCCTTCTCCTTTTTGTTCAGGGAACCGTTTCTTCCCGGAAGGGTATCCCTATTTCGGCATGGTTCTGTAGGCATCTTAAAACTACGATACATGTCGAAGGACAAAGAAGTGCCCAACCTCCATCTTTAGCCGCAGTGGTTTCACATGCGTCTTATTTTATCTTAAGCCTCGAAAGGATTTCCGTGCGATGGAGGTTGCTATCAAGAGACTTGTAAGCATGTTGCACAAAGGTGGTAAAAAGGAGAATAAGGTAGTTAGGGCTAAGGAGCGTAACCCAAAGATGAAAGGAAATGGTGGCTTAAGAAGGGAATATAGAAGAAAAGAGGAAATACTATAACTTTGGAATGGTGGGTCATCTGAAAAGGAATTGCAAAAAGAGGAAAGGCGTTTGTTACCACTTTGGTAAAGCGAGACACCTTATTAAGGAGTGACCAAAGAGACAAGGACAAGGCCAGAGGGCAGGAACTTCTATAGGGCAGGCTAATGTTCTAATAGCCGGTGGACAGGATAGAGGTAGGAAAGTTTCCGTCAAAGGATTGATTTCTATTTCTGATCATCCTATTAGGATTCTTTTCCTGGTGCTTCACATTCTTTTGTATCTGATCTTTTAGTTGAGTCTGTGCACCTACATACTAGTATGGTTTGGGATCTCGTTAGTGTCTCAAACCCCATTATAGGTACGGCTCATTTATCGACGGTTTGTCGGGGTTTGAGAATCTCTGCGTTAGGCGTCGAATTTGATTGCGACACATATGTTCTTGATTTCATAAAATACGGTTTGATTCTAGGGATGGATTGGTTAACTACATATATGGAGCCATTCTAGATTGTGAGAGGAGAGTCTTTAGACTTCTGACTTTCCATAGAAAGGCTCTCGAATTTCTTATGACCCCAAAAGGGTCTGTCATGCTTAGTCTCCTAGAACCTCTTGATATATCTATCGATGATTTGCGATCTATACAAATAGTTGTGAGTATCCTGATGTTTTTGATGAGGTTCGGGGTCTACTCCTGAGGCACGAGATTGATTTCTACATATACTTGGTGGACAATGCAAAGGAAATTGCATTTCCTGTGCAATATATGACTCCTGAAAGAAAAGAGGGAACTTTGTAAGCAAGTAGGGGAGCTATTTGAGAAGAGGTTTGATAGGTAAATTATATCAGAATGGGAAACCTATTGAAGGCAGTCTTTGAGGAAGCCCATCAATCTAAGATGACTATTCATTTAAGAGGCGATAAAGTGTATAGAGTTCGAGGTAGTGGATCCAAACTTGCGAGAGCAAGTGAAAGTAAAGAAGGAAGCAATGATTGGATGAGTTCCGACTGGCATACTTGGATCGGAGGTTAAGAAATTGTGCAACAAAGAAGTGAAGCTAGTAAGAGTGCAACAGGGAAAGGACCGTGAGAATGCTACTTGGGAGGCTGAAGACAAGATTCGTGCTTCATATCCTTTCCTTTTCGAGAATATGTCCTTAACTTCTTTTTTCTAGTTTCGAATTAATACTTGTATCTATCGTTTGAATATCTCATATCGATTGAGTCTTTAGGTAGAAAACTAATGAATGTAAACATGTGTTTGAGACATGTTATGTTTGATGGATGCAAGTGGTTGCTGGTCATTTCTCGAGGATGCATATACACACACAATAGCCACTAAATCGACTCAATCACTTACATATTGCATATTGATGTGTGTACAGTTTAAATTTTTATGGATGAAAATGGGCATATTGTTACATTGATGTTGCATTTGGATGGATGATTGTGCACACATATAGAACTCACATGGATTAGGATGATTTGGATACATTTTGGTTGCATGGCACAAACATACATTGCATTAAGGAGGTCAACTGAATAAGTAGACCGCCTGATCTTTCGCATTAGTTTACGGACATATACACACATTATTACATATGTTCGTACAAGCATTAGAAATTCCTTAAGGACAATGGAATACTATGCTTGCTAAATGAATGAATGATTGTTGGATGTTAGGATATACGTTCTTCTTAACTTAGAGATTCCAGGGATGAAATCCTTTGAGTATGGGGGAATGTAAAAACCCGAAATATTAACGAAACCAAAGATGATGAATTAAAGAATAATTAGTGTGAAATACACTGTTAAAAATGAAATAAGGAAAAACTTAATTTAAAAATCAAAATTAAGTGAATTGAGGACGGCGCCATTGCGTCCGTCTCGGAATTCTGGTCAAGGTTGACATTTGGTTTGCATGAAACGGACACTGTATGAAGAAGTTATTAAGGTTTGTATACACACACGAAGAATATATATATATATATATATATATATATATATATATATATATATAAAGTTCAGAAATTCAAAAATGGATCCAGAAATTCGAAATTCGTTTCAAAATTCGAAATTTGGGAAGGCGGCATATTTCCCGCCCAGGTGGGTCTACCCACCCAAAGGGGGTCGACCTACCCAAGGGGGGTCGACCCACTCAAAGGGGGGTCGACCCACCCCTGAATAGATCTAGGCGAAATACTTCGTTTTCTATCTGGACACCTTTCTGGGAAAGATTCATTGAACCCTAGGCTATATAAAAGACCCTGACCTAGGTTTTATTCATCTAAAAACGGTGACGACGGCGGAGCTCTGTTGCAATGTATATTGAATGGCCTAATCTTCTCCAAATCAAATTCAGCAAACATTATACAAATTCAGCGGTTACTACAACAACAAATTCGATGTTTTCTTTGCAGTAATCTGGATCCATTTCCTTAGATCTATTCACTGTGAGTTCATGTTATTTTTAGATCTGAATATTTAAATAGTAATTGTGATACTATATAAAAATTGGATCTTGAATCGATGCCTAATTAGTTCTATTATGACATATTCCTCTGATCTGTTCTTATATGCTTATATCATCACCAAGTCCAATCTTGTCATAATATGTCCATTCAAATTTTATGCCTATTTATACCGTTATGTTACTGATTCGTTATTATGCTTTTTTTGATTCTCTTCTCTCCCTCTTTTCCCTTTTATTTTTATATAGCCAGGCTATCTTCGAGCCTAGGCCTAACGGTGAAAGATGTGAACGTGTGAAATTGGGAATGGTTTGGAAAGGCATAAATTGGGGAATAATTTGTATTGGAAATTATGAATATAAATTTGGGCATAAAATTGGAAAATATACGAATATGGATTTGGGGGACATATTGGATAATATTAGTACGAAGCTAGGCATATATTGGAAAGTAGGTGAACATGAATTTGGGTAAAATTTGCATTGGAATGTGTAAATATTGATTTGGGGTATAAATTGGAACATATGTAATTATGAAATTGGGCATAGATTGTGACATATGCAAATGTCAATTTGGGGCATAAACTGGATTACACGTGAATATTGATTTCGGGCGTGGAAACCTATAATTGAAATAGAATAAGTGTAAATATGAATTGAAAGGGGCATGAAAGTCTATATTTGGGATAGGGAAATTTATTTGAATATGCCTAAAATAATGGAACCATAGTAACGCTTTTATACGAGGTTAGGTTGCATTATTGGTGGAAGTCTGCTTGGACCCAACCGGTATATCCAGCAGCCACTGATGTTGAACCTAATGTGATAGGTCTAAGTGCACAAATACGAGACGTGCTCAGACACGAGGCTAAGTCCAATTTGTGGAATAAGTCTGCCCGGACCCGATCGGCATATTCTGCATCCACAAATAACAGGCTTAATGTCGGAGGTCTAGCATACTCTAACCATAAATGAAAATGCCTTAATAAATCTTGAATACTTAACCTAGTTGAATCCATAGGGATTGTATGAATATAAACTAAAGTTGGGGTTAATTAAAAATTAGGTGAACAACGGGTGGGTTAAGTAAATCGGAGGGGTGGGTAATATTTACATATAGATCCATAAACTTAACCCAATAAGGTTATGTAACTAAAGAAACCTAGTGGTATACATAATCGGTAGAAATAATAAAGTTTTGTAATTAAAAGACACTGTTTAGGGTAAGAATAACTTCTAAGGAAATGAGACAATTTGTGTAATAAGATAAGAGGTACTTAATTATAAATTAAGTAATCTAGAAGTTTGGAACCCGCTAATGTGAATAACATGCTTAGGCTTGTCCTAGGGACAAGAGGAAATTATAACATAGGTTATAATTAATGGGGTTAGAAACTTGTAAATGGGCCTTAGTTAATAGAACTAAGTTAAAAAGTAAACAACGATAAGTTATATTGACAATGTAAAATGGAATTACGATTAAATGAGAAAGAATGAGGAAAACTTATAAGATAAGTTACATTTAGTCATAAATAATGACTAACATGTTAAAAAAGCAAACATGTAAAATGAGGCGTACTTAAGTACGCATTAAGTAAGAACATTTTATTGTAACTATGGAATTGGACGATAAAAATATAAAAGAGATTATGGATTATAGACCTTCGGCCATAATCTGAAGAATAACATGTTGCGGGCTTATTAATGAACTTAAAGGGGTTAAGTTATATAACCAAAATTAATAAGCAAGAGGAACTTGGTAACTTGATTAAGAATTCAATATGAATGGGAATAACCAAGTTAAAAGGAAACTGAGGAGGAAAAGCAAGCGCATAATAGAATGATTAGACATAGGGTCTAATAAAATATTAAAGTGAGGCGCTTAGACCAATCCGCACGTTTGAGGGTGAATAACCTAACGAGGTAGATCATCGAGGTGTTATAAGGCACGAGGGGAGCGCGCATTTATCTAATTGTTTTGATAGCTCCAAAAGGCTGGAAGGGGAAGCATGCAGCTTCCTGAGGTACATAACGTGCTCCTACTTGTGACGGCCCACACCGCACCAGCCTGCATTTCCTCTTAAGGTGCGCTGTACACATGCCCGACTAGCACGGAACGGTGGCCAAAGAAAGGAAAGAAGAGAATGAACTAACAAGGAACCTGTAGAATGTCTCACAGCGCATGGAACAAAATATAATAATAATATACTTGACATAAAACAGGTGAGACAGTGCATAAGCTGATAACTAAAACCAACATTAACATCAGAGCAGCGGAAATCCAAATACAGCTTATTACAACTTTCCAAATTTACTGTCTCTAAAACAAAATAAAGCTAAAGTAGAAGATGCACTACTAATGCCCAAGAAGTGATCTTCAACAATACAGGGAGAATACTATATGTGTCATACGTGGAAGCCTCCTGCTCGCCTCCGAATCAGCTAATCGCGCATCACCAGCTAACCTGTCTCTAGTCTGCTCGTTTGAGCACCCAGAGTAATAAGAAGAGACACAAAACTCTGGGTCAGACAAAAAGTCTGGTATCAGCGATAAGCATCTAAACAGAACAATAACATGTATACTAAACCATACCTGAACCTGGACCTGCAAACAAAGAGTTAGCACTACATACCGTACAATACTTTAAGGTGCCACTAAACAGATGGTGTGAAGAGTACGGGGGTGGGGGTGTGCATGTCATAATGATGGGAAAACATATCAACCATAGCAGCCATCCTCACATCTCTCACTCAGTGCGTAAAGCATACGATGTCCACCACTGTCAATCACTAGACCCATCGAAGTAGTGACGGAGTTCGACTTGTACAACTACTTCTACTACCAAGCTTACCACATGGAGTCATGACCAAATCTTTACAAATGTACCCACTTCATTGGTCTATAGCCCCTTTAGTCGTACCTAGGCCACTATGGCCCTGAATCCGTTCACATACTCCATACAAATGGTGATTCAAAGCTACAGACATCGACACCCCCTTTGCACACGTCTCGCAGCAAAGCCCAATCATGAAGCTCACTCATTGGTTCCCAACTGGATCCTGAGTCAAATCTCCTCATTTGGACTTCCTTTGCATCTCGGGTTTTGGTCGAATTGGAGTTGGTCTTCAGAAAAGTCGTCGCGTAGTAGTAATAGCACACGTACGGTTCGGTTCGGTGTTCCTCGTCTATCTCGGTTCGGTTTGGTGTAACCTTCCAGCTCGGTTCGGTTCGGTGGTCCTAGTCCATGCCTGGATCAGTGCTCCATCCATCCTCGGTTCGGTTCGGAAGTATAGTGCCCATCCTTTGTTCGGTTCGGTGGTTGCTCCCTTCTAGGTTTCCCGATCTGATCCCATCCTTCTCCATTCGCCCGATCCGATCCCGCTCGCTTGCCTGCTCCGATCCGATCCGCTCCCTAGCTCCGATCCGATCCGCTCCCTAGCTCCGATCCGATCCTCTGTCCAACTCCAACTCTAAGCAATGGCCTTCCTTCCTGCTAAACTTCCCTTGTGCCAGACTTCAGTTCGGTTCGGATTCCTTGCCCAGCTCTCCTATCCGATCTGAGCCCATACCCGATCCGATCTGAAACCCTGCACAATTTTCTGCAACTTTTTCTAGCAACTTGTTTATGCCATTCGACGACGTTTTCAACCAATCTAACTATACTAATCAATCACAAAACATGTCATACAGTCATAGCAACAAATAGAAGTGACCATAAACACTAAAACATCAACCATAACATGTAAAACGGATCAAATATAGCCAAAACCCCATATTTTCCCTTAAGCATGTTTAAGTAAAACTAATCATAGGGTTAACAAAACTTAACCAAATCAAACCAAATTTCTACCAGAGGCATAAAATATTATTTTCGAATTTATAGATATTTTTATAGAATTTATTAGTGTATGAATTTGCTAATCTTCACTAATTACCCTTATTTAACTGTAATTAGTATCAAAACAATGCTAATCACTCACCTTGGCCACGAATAAAATTTTCAGAACTGAAGCCTCGTTGATTTGGGCGAATACTGGTGTCTAACAGCAGATCTAATATTGATTTGGTGAAGATCTTCTTTGATTTGATGTAGATTAGGCCAAAACTTGATTAGAAAGTGATTAGAAGGTGATTTGGGTGTTGGAGGCCATTGCTAGGGCTCCAAGAATGAAAGTGGCGGTTGAAAGAAATGTTTTCTAACCCTAATCAGTCCCTATACATTTCCAATCCCGAAATACCCTTTGGGCCTAGCGGCTAATTACCCGGTTAAGCCCAATTAAGCTGTTTTTCACCATCTGAAACTTGTTTCAGCCATATCTCTCAAACGTTGAGTCCGTTTGGCTAAAGAGACCACTCTACGGAATTGTAAACCATCATCCGGAGCCAATGGAAGTGGTTTCAGGTCAAAATTCCTTTCCAGTCAAAAGTTATGGCCAAAACATTACCAACAAGGGGTAAAATGGTCATTTAAAAATCGACAAAAATCATGAACATGGGAAATGACCCCAATAGTCGCGTCCCAAAGTTACATGACCATACGACTTCATATGTGAAAGAAAGAAATATTCTACGATCCTATGATTCGTAGAATGCGGGTCGTTACACTCTCCCCCCCTTAAGAAATTTCGTCCCTGAAATTCCTTAATTCCAAAACATACAAAGGATCCCGCATTCCTAACAGCCACATACAACAATCAAACGTGCAAAACAAGCAAACAAGCCTATCCTAGCATGCGGAAAGACTAAATCGAAGTTAAAATCTTACCAGGCGAAGAGTTCTGGATACGTCTTCCTAATGCTCTCCTCTGTCTCCCAAGTACAGTCATTCTCATCCTCGCCCCACTGGACTTTGACTAGATTCACCGCTTTTCTTCGAAGTTGCTTCGTATGATTCCTAACAATACGCATAGGCTTGCGGTTCCCAATCGCCTCGGGTTCAACTTCGATATCATCCAACTGATCAGGTGAAATAGTCATATCTGGGTCGTGCACGAATTTCCTTAACTGGGAAACATGAAATACGTTGTGAACTCCTGCCATCTTGTCTGGTAATTCAACTTTATATGCCAAATTCCCAATTTGCTCAAGAACTCGGAAAGGACCAAAAAATCTTGGTGCTAGCTTGCCTCTCCTGCCAAATTGTATCACGCTCTTCAACGGAGATATCTTGACAAACACCAAGTCGCCAATGGAGAACTTTAATTCTCTTCTCCTCTTATCAGCATAACTCTTCTGCCTATCTTGGGCAACCTTCACTCGCTGTTGGATAATCTTAAGCTTAGCTGAAGTTTCTCTTATCACATCGGGTCCAAGCACAAACTTCTCTCCAGTTTCTACCCAACATGACGGTGAGTTGCACGGTCTTCCGTACAAAGTTTCAAACGGAGCCATACCGATACTGGATTGGTAACTATTATTATATGCAAACTCTACTAGATGCAAATGGTCATCCCATGATCCACCAAAATCCAGTACACAAGCTCTCAAGAGGTCTTCCAATATACGATTCACCCTCTCTGTTTGACCATCGGTTTGAGGATGATACGCGGTACTGAGATGTAATTCTGATCCTAACGCCTCTTGTAAGCTCTTCCAAAATCCACTAGTGAACAACGGATCTCGGTCACTCACAATTCCCTTGGGTATTCCATGAAATCTCACTACCCACTTTACATATAGTTCAGCTAGCTTAGCTGCCGTCCTGTTTGACTTGACGGGTATAAACCTTGCACTTTTGGTCAATCGGTCCACAATCACCCAAATGCTATCATGGCCCGATCTAGTCCTTGGTAACCCATCAATGAAATCCATTGAGACTTGTTCCCACTTCCATTCTGGAATTTCTAATGGTTGTAGCAAACCACTAGGCTTCTTTTGCTCAGATTTAACTAGCTGGCAATTCATGCATTTGGATATAAACTTCCCAATGTCTCTTTTCATCCCTTCCCAGTAGTAGGTCTATTTCATATCTTGATACATCTTGTTACCACCGGGGTGTATAGTCAGTTTTGAGTGATAACATTCTCTAAGCACTTCATCTCTCAATCCATTGACATTCGGTACAACTAGTCTTCCATTCTATCGAAGCCATCCATCTCGATCAAGCCCATACTTGTTCATCTCTTCGTCGATACCCATCTCTAACTTGGAGATGACTTCCAATAAGTTAGGATCGCTCCTCTGACTGGAACCAATCCGCTCAATCAAAGTCGGTCTGATCGTCAAACTTGCTAACATTTCTGGATCCAATTCGCACTTTGGTCTGAAATCATACCCAGCGATGTACCCCAGTTGCTTCCATTCAAGAAACATAGCCCCTAAACTGGCATGTCTTCTACTCAATGCATCGGCTACCACATTGCCCTTTCCTGGTGTATATACGATGTCAAAATCATAGGAAGCCAAGAATTCTAGCCACCTTTGCTGCCAGAGATTTAGATCTTTCTGAGAGAAGAGATACTTTAACGATTTATGATCAGTAAACAACTCGAATCTTTCTCCCAAGAGATAGTGTCTCCACATCTTCAACGCGAACACGATCGCTGCCAATTCCAAATCATGATTTGGGTATCTTCTCTTATGTGGTTTCAGTTGCCGACTTGCATAAGCTACAACCCTACTGCCTTGCATCAATACAGCACCTAGTCCTGTACCACAGGCATCCGTGTATACCGTCATCTCTTCATTCCCCTTAGGAATGACTAACACTGGTGCGCGCGTCAACTTTTCCTTTAGACTCTTGAATGCATTCTCACACCTTTCGTCCCAAACAAAAGCTTGATTCTTCTTGGTCAACTGAGTCAATGGTGCTGCTATCTTGGAGAAACCTTGGATAAACTTACGATAATATCCAGCTAATCCCAAGAAACTTCTTATGTCCATTGCATTCTAGGGCGTAGACCAATCTTGTACCGTAGCCACCTTCGCAGGATCCGCGGCGATACCATTCTCTGAAACAACATGGCCCAAGAACCTCACTTCCCTCTTCCAGAAGTGACACTTAGAAAACTTTGCTTTCAATTGGTGTTTTCTCAGCACCTCCATCACTATTCTTAAATGTTCCTTGTGTTCTTCCTCCGTTCTCGAGTAGACCACAATATCATCCACGAACATAAGGACAAACTTATTCAACTAATCTCTGAATACCTTATTCATAAGATCCACAAAATATGCTGGGGCATTGGTCAACCCGAATGGCATGACCAACCACTCATAAAATCCAAACGGCGTCCGAAATGCCGTTTTAGCTATACTCTCAGCTTCCACTCTAAGCTGATGAAAACCTGTCGCGAGATCCAACTAAGAGAATACCCTTGCACCACTCAACTGATCAAACAAATCATCTATCTGCGGTGGAGGATACTTATTCTTCCTCGTCACTTTATTCAACTCGTGGTAGTCTACACACAAACGAAGGGAACCATCCGCCTTGGTAGCAAACACAACTGGTGCTCCCCACTCAAAAACACTCTTTCTGATTAATCCCTTCTTCAAAAGATCGCTGACTTGCACCCCGAGCTCTCGCTTCTCCCTTGGTGCCATACGACGAGGTGGCATCACTATAGGTCTGGCATCTTTCACCAAGTCAATACGGAACTCAATCTCTCGATGTGGTGGAAGCCCGGTCACTTCTTCGAAGACATCTGGCCAACCACCAGCAAACCTGACAACACACTATGCGGGATGTCGAGGGAATTTAGAAAACTAGCCATTACCCCCTCACTGGGTAAACCACCAAACACTACCCTCCGCCCATCGTCCGCTCTAGCTGTCACCAAAAAGCCCTCACAGTCTACCACCACCCCGTATCTTTGGAGCCAATCTACTCCCAAAATAATGTCAAACCCAGTAAAGCCCAAAACAAAGCAATCACAAGCAAACATGCATCCATGACTCGATAAGACCACATTACGACAAATCTTGTTAAGGTTAGTTGAACCACCAATTGTGTTCGTCACTACTAAAGGTCTATCGACAATCTCGGGCTCCAATCCCAAACTATCTACCAGGTCACTAGATATGAAAGAACTGGAAGCTCCGGTATCAAACAAAACTCTAACAGGAACATCATAAACATAAAGCATACCTTGAATGATGACATTTTTTCCGTTCTCCGCCGTGGTTGGGGCATTCGACGAAGAAGGAATAGCATTAAGGGCATATGCTTTCACCATTTGCTTTTCTTTAGGGGGTTGCGGACACTTGTCCTTGTGATGTCCCATTTGGCCACAGTTGAAGCACTTCCTATCCGCTGGCTTGGCCCGACAATTACTAGCATAATGACCCTTCTTACCACAGCTGAAGCACTCAACATCTTGCTTATTCTTTTTCTTCTGACCATCCTTAGTCTGATTCTGCATTCTCTTATTCTGGGAAACACCCTTGCCTCCATCACTTGCTTGTGGCTTTGGCTCCTCTGCAGATGCATCCTCAGTCTTCTGCTTAGGGTAGAGACTTTCTGATCTCAATGCTTTCCCCACAATCGATTCAAACGTCTCGTCGATGTGGTTAATAAGCCTTTCCCCCAAGTACTGATCCAAACCAGTTATGAATTTCTCATTTTTCTTCTCGGCAGTATCAATAAGAGATAACCCATACTTCGACAAAGTGTCGAATTCAGCAATATACTCCGAGACAGCTCTGCCATTCTACTCGAGCTCCAAGAATTTCTTAAACAACACTGACTTCTGAGTAGCTGGAATGAACTTCTCGGTAAAGCGAACCTTAAACTGCTCCCAAGTAATTTGATCCTCGGGAGTAGCTGCCTTTATAGCATTCCACCAATTCATTGCCCGCCCTTGCAGCTGATGGGACGCTAGCTTTCTCTTCATCGCATCCTCGATACCCAAATCCTCGAAGATACGTTCGCAACTATCCAACCAATCTTGAACATCCGTAACCGACTCCGTTCCGTGGAACGACTTCCCACCAAGACTAGTATAATCCTTATCCAGCTTGGCAAAATCGGCCCTAGGCGCCTGCACTATTGGACCACCACCATTACCATTATTGGGAGCTTCCCTCTGCACATTCCTAAGCATCTCCCTCACGAGGTCAGTAAACATCGTACTCATGTCAGTAACATTCCCATTATTGGCTCCTCTACCAGTACCTCTTGTGTATCGGCTCATCGCTTAATCTGCACAGAGGAAGCAATTAACCATCTCTATAGTGGTGCCAATGCAGTGCGACTTCATCCTTAGCTATACTAATAGTATATATATATATATAGCTTTTGAAAACCAAAGTAATCACAAATAAACGCTCTCATATACGTATACTATCTCTCCCTAATAACTTCCCTAGGTTAACTGCGCAACCTAGAGCTCTGATACCAAGTGTGACGGCCCGCCCAGCACCAGCCTGCATTTCCTCTGAAGGTGCGATGTACACATGCCTGACTAGCATGGAACGGTCGCCAAAGAAAGGAAAGAAGAGAATGAACTAACAAGGAACATGTAGAATGTCACACAACGCATGGAACAAAATATAATAATAATATTCTTGACATAAAACAGGTGAGACAGTGCATAAGCTGATAACTAAAACCAACATCAACATCAGAGCAACGGAAATCCAAATACAGCTTATTACAACTTTCCAAATTTACTGTCTCTAAAACAAAAGAAAGCTAAAGTAGAATATGCACTACTAATGCCCAAGCAGTGATATTCAACAATACAGGGAGAATCCTATATGTGTCATACGTGGAAGCCTCCTGCTCACCTCCGAATCAGCTACTCGTGCATCACCAGCTAACCTGTCTCTAGTCTGCTCGTGTGAGCACCCAGAGTAATAAGAAGAGACATCAAACTCTGGGTCAGACAAAAAGTCTGGTATGAGCGATAAGCATCTAAACAGAACAATAACAGGTATACTAAACCATACCTGGACCTACAACCAAAGAGTTAGCACTACATACCGTACAATACTCTAAGGTGCCACTAAACAGATGGTGTGAAGAGTACGGGGGTGGGGGTGTGCATGTCATAATGATGGGAAAACATATCAACCATAACAACCATCCTCACATCTCTCACTCAGTGTGTAAAGCATACGATGTCCACCACTGTCAATCACTAGACCAATCGAAGTAGTGACGGAGTTCGACTTGTACAACTACTGCTACTACCAAGCTTACCACATGGAGTCATGACCAAATCTTTACAAATGACCCCACTTCATTGGTCTATAGCCCCTTTAGTCGTACCTAGGCCATTGTGGCCCTGAATCCATTCACATACTCCCTACACATAGTGATTCAAAGCTACAGACATCGACAACCCCTTTGCACACGTCCCGCAGCAAAGCCTAATCATGAAGCTCACTCATTGGTTCCCAACTGGATCCTGAGTCAAAGCTCCTCATTTGGACTTCCTTTGCATCTTGGGTTTTGGTCGAATTGGAATTGTTCTTCAGAAAATTCATCGCGTAATAGTAATAGCATACGTACGGTTCGGTTCGGTGTTCCTCGTATAGCTCGGTTCGGTTTGGTGTAACCTTCCAGCTCGGTTCGGTTCGGTGGTCCAAGTCCATGCCTGGATCAGGGCTCCATCCTTCCTCAGTTCAGTTCGGAAGTATAGTGCCCATCCTCTGTTTGGTTCAGTGGTAGCTCCCTTCTAGGTTTCCCGATCTGGTCCTGTCCTTCTCCATTCGCCCGATCTGATCCCGCTCGCTTGCCTGCTCTGATCCGATCCGCTCCCTAGCTCCGATCCGATCCGCTCCCTAGCTCCGATCTGATCCTCTGTCCAACTCCAACTCTAAGTAATGGCCTTCCTTCCTGCTTAACTTCCTTTGTGCCAGACTTCAGTTCGGTTCGGATTCCTTGCCCAGCTCTCCTATCCGATCCGAGCCCATACCCGATCCAATCCGAAACCCTACAAAATTTTCTGCAACTTTTTCCAGCAAATTATTTACTCCATTCGACGACGTTTTCGACCAATCTAACTATACTAATCAATCAAAAAACATGTCATACAGTCATAGCAACAAATAGAAGTGACCATAAACACTAAAACATCAACCATAACATGTAAAACGGATCAAATATAGCCAAAACCTCATATTTTTCCTTAAGCATGTTTAAGTAAAACTAATCATAGGGTTAACAAAACTTAACCAAATCAAACCAAATTTCTACCAAAGGCATAAAATATTATTTTCGAATTTATATATATTTTTCCAAAATTTATTAGTGTATGAATTTGCTAATCTTCACTAATTACCCTTAATTAACTGTAATTAGTGTCAAAACAATGCTAATCACTCACATTGGCCACGAATAAAATTTTCAGAACCGAAGCCTTGCTGATTTGGGCGAATACTGGTGTCTAACAGCAGCTCTAATACTGATTTGGTGAAGATCTTCTTTGATTTGATGTAGATTAGGCCAAAACTTGATTAGAAAGTGATTAGAAGGTGATTTGGGTGTTGGAGGCCATTGCTAGGGTTCCAAGAATGAAAATGGCGGCTGAAAGAAATGTTTTCTAACCCTAATCAGCCCCTATACATCTCCAATCCCGAAATCTCCTTTGGGCCTAGCTGCTAATTACCTGGTTAAGCCCAATTAAGCTGTTTTTCACCATCTGAAAATTGTTTCAGCCATATCTCCCAAACGGTGAGTCTGTTTGGCTAATGTGACCACTACACGGAATTGTAAACCATCATCCGGGTCCAATGGAAGTGGTTTCAGGTCAAAATTCCTTTCCAGTCAAAAGTTATGGCCAAAACAGTACCAACTAGGGGTAAAATGGTCATTTAAAAATCGAAAAAAATCATGAACATGGGAAATGACCCCAATAGTCGCCTCCCAAAGTTACATGACCATACGACTTCATATGTGAAAGAAATAAATATTCTACGATCATATGATGCGTAGAATGCGGGTCTTTACACTAGTAGTCCTCTGTGCGGTGACAGATGTTTTAGGTTGTGCTTGCAGAGGTTGGGTCTGTGTCTAACTACTAGGTGCGTGGGCCTTTACTGCAAATGTAGCTATGCAGTCAGAATGTTGTGACGAGGTGACACCAGGGTGGTTCGGCGGTTGCCTCAGAAAGAGGCAGAGGGTCACGACCAACAAGGATAGTAGATCGTCGGATACCCTTCATTGGCAGCCAGCAGGATGCGAAAAGATTAGAGTTAAGCCCAAGATACCATTTCACTTTTCACTATCGAGGTACGGGGTTGAGGGAAGACGCCACATGGATGTTTAGATTGGTTGTTGTTAGGGGCGGTCGCTTAGCTCTTGTAGTCTTCACTAGTTGAGGGAGGGGCCGAGTTGGGGCCATAGCCACCATGGAAAACAGACCCTAGGAATATCTGTATTTGGAGGCTCTTAAAGGCGGGCCTGTACAGGTATGGAAAAGCTCCCGGCCGAGTTTCGTGTTTCTTGTTTAGACCTACCAGGGAACTCGGTGCACATTAGAGGACATGCGATTGAGGCATTGAGCTACAATTATAGTACATACATGGGACAATCTAGATACATGCATATCTACTCTGGGTGGTGTATCGTAGACTAAAGGGCATTATTCCGATAAGGAATCTCATTCAATCGATGGTGGCAGTCCGTACGCTTACGTAGCATAGTAATGACAGATATATGCGGAATGTAACATCGTTATATAGAGATCCGTACGTCACTTTGGCGTAGGATGAGGGACTGCATTCATTACGGTGGAGACCGTGGGAGTGGGGGTACCATGGGGTGTATCTCAATATTGAGAGATAGCTACATATATTGTATTAGGTGAATCCATGGGAAAGTAAATGGGTACAATGTGCGGATAAGTCTTGAGTTCTATTAACCTAAGTAACCTAGTAGTTAAGGAAATGTAATGGAACGGTATTGGTAGAGACCATTCTATTTTTGATATACTAGTATCGGTGCGGTGTAGGGAAATGCATTTAAGAAGCGCAATATATCCTATTATTCTTATCTTGCTCAGTTCACACTTGTTATTGTTACTGTTATCTTGTTCTTCCAGTTTTATATACCTACCATGATACTTTTATTTATTTATTTTTAAAAGTAACTGGACTCACAAGACTTTATGTCTGACCCTTTTTGTTTCATCTTCTCTCTCTTCCGTTCCCCTTCCCCTCCCCTCAGGTTCTCAGGGTGGAAGTCCTTAAAGTTGATTTGGATTCTTTTAGCTTAGCTTGGATTTTGGATATTGATTTACCGCTTTAACTTCTGGTCAACTCTCTTATGGCTTCATCTGGGAAATATGGTTTAATGCTTTTGTACTTTGATATTTTTGGTAAGACAGATTATTTATGTAATTGGTTACTTCAAACTTATGATGTAAACTCAGTATTTGGGACCATGATGTTTTGATTTAAATAAAGTTTTTAATTCCACAACTATTTTACATGTCTGTCTTGTGATATTATGTTTTTATTCACCAATAACGCTACACGAAACTTAATGCATTCTTTATAGAGTGACTTAACAAACGTGGGGTTTCACCAAAAGCGTGGATGTTAATGTTATAGTCGACCAAGGGTTACTCTCCCAGATGCTCTTTTGAACAATTTTAAGCTGGAGTTCACTAATGGCATTTGCACTGATGCTTCTAAGCTTGCAAGCTAATTGTTATGCAGTGGTTTTTTCTTTGTCATTACAAATGGTTGTACAGAACATGAGCTGATTTCAAAATGTAAAACATTGAGCTACACAGTTGTCGGAATTTTTTTCTCATTTATTTACGGCACTTCTAAATCTTTCTGTGGAAGCTTTTGGCAAATGTTAATTGGTAATGACACAGTTTGTATATGTATCAGTTTTTGTCCATAAATTATTTTGCAATTTGCGGTTGGATCAAAATATTATAGTTTTATTCTAAAATGCATTTGTATGTATGCGTGTGCATATTGTGTTTATATATATATATATATATATATATATATATATATATATATATATGCATGCGTGCGTGTGTCTGTATTTTCATAACCCTACTGAATGTGATATTATAACATGTTACATAAAAAGCCTTAAAATGGAATTTATGTTAACTAAGTTTTGAAGGTATATATGTAGGTGAAAGTGAATAAGTTGTACTGTGTTTATTCATTTATTAGTATATAGGATTTGCTTCTAACATACTTTATTTGCATGCATGTATGTTTGGTTGTAATTCTATGTCAGCTGATAGCAAGATAGGTTTGTTATATTGTGTATTATGCATTATGTGTGCGTGAGTCTAATTGGATGCGTATGTGAATAAGGTATTGCTTTTCATTGCAAAGACTTGATAGTGTTTGTGAACATATAGATAAGTTGTGTATGAGTTTGTATATATAAATATATATCATCATATTCATGACTTTTGATTTTTCTCTTCATGGATTTGTTACTATTCATGATAATATTGAATTCCTTCAATATAGAAGTAAATAATGGTCCAAGCTTCGAAATTATACCTACAAATTCATGTAAGGAGACATTTATTTATTCCACCAGCATTTCACAATTAATAATTTGGTCTCGGTATTCTTTGCAAATGTCCAACAGACGTGCCTAACATACTGGTAATAATACTAATAATAAAAAAATTAAGATTTATAATATGAAACCTTTAGTTTATAATAAATCCATTTTGAAAAGTTTTAAATTTTCCTTCCAAAATGCTAAGGAAAATATTTCATCCTGAGTTAGGGTATTTTATTTCTTGAATCGTCCGGTTTGTTTGTTAGCTAGTTAAGGGGAAATCCACTTTAATTTTATCATGGATTTCTAGCTGAATTATTTTGGAAATTCGTTCATTATGTGGTCGCAACATTGACTACTTTGAAACTTAGGAGATGGTTCAGAGTTTGATTGCGGTCTTTTGATACTGCCGTGATGAGGATAATTATTTTTCGGATTGCGTCAAATCTTAAAATATGACACAGGATGATTAATATTTTAATCTGACCCAATAAGATCCAGATTGAACCTTTGCCCAAAGCCCATTTGACATTTGACCATTTAACATTATACCTAGAGTGGTCAACTTGTTGTTGAGTTTTGGTACAACTTGAACTAGGACTCAATTGTTAAAGTTGCATCCAAATCACCCCCTTAACTTCTTTCTTTCGTCTTTCCTTCCTCATCCAGCCGAACAATATTCTTATCCTGCTTTTCTTTCTTCGACGTCGTCTCATCTCTTCTTTCCCGTGCTAGTTTGCACATTAGATCATGCCCCACTAGTACTCTAAGATCTAAATCCGATTTCTTCTCTCCGATCATTTCTTAGCCTATAATGCCTATTTGCACTATCTGATCTTCTTCACGCCATTTAAATCTCATCCTTAGGGAGAAAGATCGTTTGGTTGGATCGAAATAGACAAAAAGGTCTCACTGCTTTAGGGCTAAGAAAATTTATCGTGGAAGTTAGACTTGCATTGGTCCTTTTCTTTGATATCTTTGTATAGGATTGTTGTTTGTGTTGCATCCGCTTTTGCTATATCTTGTTTGGAAATGATTTTGATGAAGGCGAAAGTTGTTTCGTAGATGAAGGTTAAGCTGTCTTTGGATTTTTTTTAAGGAGAATCTCGATGATATTTTAGAGGCATCCATGTTGGGCATGGACTTGAACGGTCTTTTGCTGATAGTCTTTGAAGATTTTGCAGCAAATCTAATTTTCTTAATGTCGGTTTTTGAGTTCAGGAATCTATGTTCGAACTGCTCATGTATATGTTTGACCAATTTAGCACATTACTCAATAGATGGGAAGTTATTACTAGATTTATCGCATGGTGCAGAAATCAGTCTTTTGCTTGATCGATGGCGTAACCTTCGTTTTGTACCACATCATATTTGATTCAGCTTTTTGTCCTTGTGTCTTGTTTCATGGAGTTTTTTTTGGTATCTTCACCCATCCATGTTATCATAAGATAATGTTAGGTGAATCGCCATGAAGAGAAGATTTGTGGTAGGTTTCTTTTGTCATTTCTAATTCTCCATTGTAAGGGAAGATGATGTTGAAACCTCTAACAATACCAGTAGTGTTCGTAATGTAATTAAGCATTTTTGCTATAAAGATAAGATTAAACATATGTCATAAATATGGTTTGGGCTCCAGTCGCAGAGCAAGACATCTCGTTGTTTACAGGCATTGTCATGATAGTTTCAGTGTTGTTATGTTGTTGACTTTGTTGTTTTCCCTTTTCAGCTTTTGGTTCTTGGCTTTGCAGCAATTCTTGCTTGTAACTACTAGTTGCCTTTGAAATCGCAAGACTTTTTATGAAATTTCTTTATTTGTAAATATTTGTGTCATTCACGCTTATCTATTTGAATGAAATCTCATTCTTCTTATCAAACTAACAGTTGTCTTAGAGCTAGAAAGAATACAATTCTAGGTTAAATAAATTTTAACGAAGGATAAGTTTGTATGTTGCTTTCGTCATGGGTATAATTAATCATTTGTTTCTTGTTAAACTGAAATTTATTACGTCCTTTTGTGTGTGATTTTAGTTTTCGCATTTTCACATGACTGACTTGCTTTTCACCAACATGTAACTTGAATCGCTTAAAATTCTACAAATTACAATTTTGAAACTTTTTGCAAACATTGTTTGAAAAAAATAACTTTAATCCTTTTTTATTTTATATTTTACCGATTTACTTTCTCTTATTTCCGATTTGCACGAAATTGTGGATTTGGGTACGATAGTTTGTGCGTATTTAAACATCTGTTTTGCATAAGAGTTGATGATTTCTCAAAGCACACATTACCAGAGTTTAAGTTTTTATGTGAATCTCATATGGAAAGTGAAAAGAATTGAAAAGGAACTTTCAAATTATATAAAGGAAGTTTTAAAGCAGAAATTTATTTTTATGAAAAAATTCGATTTTTGGTCACAAGAAAGGTGTAAGAAAGATTTTTGGATGGTTTTTGTGCGCGCATAGCAGTGTAGTAGGGCCAATTATGCGAAAAAAATGTTATTGATAACGAGGAAAAGGTTGTTTTAGCATTGAAAATGTTATTTCCATACCTTGTCAAAAATGCGCATGAGTTGTCAATTAACTTATATTATGTTCTAGAGCTTGTTTTAAGCCTCCTTCACTCTCTACAGATGCAAATTTTTGGAGTAACTTAGGGAACTAAGATAAAATTTCCACCTAAGGACGAGAAATGAAATATTTAAGAGCGAAGGGAATGTTAAAGTTCTTCGTTTTGATTTCCTTTTTTCCTTTTTTGATTTTTTTTTATACAAAGTGGTTAAATGCGTTGGAGTTTTGGATGGTAGGATTTGGATACAAAATTGATTGCTTCGCACTACCATTCATAGTTGTGTGGGGGTTATGGATGAAAAAGGGTTTTCAAAATTTGCATTCATATAGAACTACCAGTAAATTTGGGATGCTTTGCATCATGTTTTCAAAAGTATTTTAAAAATTTAATTCATACATATGGGAGGATCGGACTTAGAATCATTATGCATACATGTATTGTGGTTGAAATGCGATATGTACACTGTGCACATGCACACTTGGATACAAAGTGGATGTACACAAATTGGTTGTGTAGGATAGGATAAGTAGGTGTCAGAATTTTGGGAAAAATTCTTTTTAAGGAAGGAATAATGTAACAACTTATAAATTTGACAATAAAAAAAATTTGTTATTTAATTAGATTTTTCAAAAACAAGAATTTATGCAAATGATGGAATTTGACTAGGAAACTTTCACTGTAGCGTTCGTCACATAATTCTCTTCAACATTCTTGTTTGGAGTTTCGCCAACGGAGTCTATATGGAAAAGTTACGGATGAAATATGAAATATGAAAAACGGACGGAAATAATAAAATAGAATATACAAATATTTGTTACCATTTATAATCTGCCTTCACTGGGCAACTTTGCTTAAGGGCGGTCGACATCCTTGATAAAGCGTTCGACCACTTCGACCAATTTCCACCTAGTAGCAGCTAGGGTTATATAGGTTTTATTATATAAAATTATTAAATGGATGGACGGATGTTTATTAAAGTAAATCTAATGGTCTAAGGTCCTTCTAACACCTATGAATAAAGGGTTAGACTCCATTCTTTTCCACCTATTTCTGAGAGCAACAGCGAAGCTCTGCCACTTCCCTTTCTCTTCAAACAAATTTTAAAACAAAAATATATTCATATACAATCAAGCAAACATAAACCATATAGATTTGAAAGGTATAATCAGATTCAAGTGGAAAAGAATATGGATTGGCTTTAGGTTGTTCTTTATCAAATTTCACCCTTCTTTTCTTATTTTCTTGCAAATCTACGAATTTGAAAGTATCCCCTTTTTAGAATAACAGTAGATCTATAAGAAATTATGAATTGTAGATATAAAAGATTTTTCAGATTCAGAATTGGATGCTTTCAGGTGCGTGAGAAATCTATATAAAAAGTGTACAATATTATGATTACTTCATTTGTATTAAATCTGACATATATGCCTATATGTTCAGTAGATCTGTATTAGTTTTGAATCTAAAGAATAATCGTGGTTTAAATAATATTATTATTTTTTAGGCTTATTGGATTGTTCATATTAATACTCACAACTGTATTTAAAATATTATGGTTATTGTAAACACCGTAGATCTTGAAATCAACCCTACAAATAAGTATGTGTTGTATATAATTGTTTCTTTATGTCGTCTTCTATGTGCTGATGCACCGAGTTTCTGTGTCTTCTTGTTTTGTATTGTAACATTCTTTTCCCCGGTGCATTAATAAAGTGGTAGGGGTCCACTCAACCCCGTTGGTCTTGCCAAAAAAATCTATAGTTTTGGTATTGATTTGTAATTTGCATAATTTTGTTGAAAAGATATAAGCCTATTTGTGTCATTTTTGTTTGGGTTTTAACATAATTACTTTAAACATGCTTTTTTTTGTTCTTTTTCAATAAAAAGACATTATTTGGAATCAATAAGAAATATGCTCAAAAACAAAAGATTTGTGTAAATTTGTGTACAAACATAAATTTATGTATGTTTGTGCATAGTTTACATAAACCATTCCAAAAACATACATATTATATATTTCTTCTGATTTGAAATACGTTTATTTCTCTTTTAAATATTAAGGGATAATTTAAAATAAATATAGTTAATAGCCTTTTTTAAAGATATAAAATCTTATTACAAAATTAAACATAAAAAAGGTTGCTTGTTTATTAGCCTAAACCAAAACATTTCATTTAATAATAATGAGAATAAAATGAATAATAACTACGTTAATTGCACAAAAATATAAACATTAATATGTGTATATTATTCGTCCTAATCTACGTAAACAAGGATATATATATATATATATATATATATATATATATATTATAATTAATGTTTGTGTGTTTGAAAAATTTCCATTTTATGGAATTATACATGAAAATGTAATCCCAATTAAATGAAAATATATAGTATGACCATTGTAGCAAATTAATGTAATTTATTTGCTAAAAATAAGGTCACAAAGAAATAATAACTATAGTAACCATCGTTTTATGGGGAAAGGAAATTTAAATTATGTAGTTAGGTGTTAAGCTCCAAATTGGATTAAAACACCAAAGGTACACTAATAGTACTTCACTAAAGTGGTTAGAGATCAAGAGGAGTCACAATCGTAAAAATGCAAGAAGATAACGATTTTTATAGTGGTTTGATCTTAAAAAAGATCCACGTCCACTTTAGCAATAATTTACATTAGCACTTTAAGAGTAACAAATGTTGAATCACTCAAAAATACATTCATTTTTTCTCAAACACTTAGATCTCACTCTAATCAAAGCAAATCAGCGAAGAATCAAGTAGTTTCCACTAAATGCAAGGAGAATGGTAGGGGATCTTCAATCTCTAAGATGCTTGAGCACTTTTGTTAGATTTCATGATGGATTCAATGCTTGATCTTTGCCTAGGAATGGTAGGAGGAGCTAGGATCACTTAGAACAGGAGAGAAAGCAATTCGACAGCCCTTCGGGATCATAGAAATCCGTCCCTAAAAGTAGGGAAGCTATGGCTTATTTATAGGAGAAGTTGGAGTGAAGTGATGAGCTGAAATGTCTATATGCAGGTTGTGGGTCAAACATATAAGAAATTACAGAAATGCCACTGCCAGCTGTTGACACCTGTATCCGGCTGTTACTTGAGTTCATGTCCGACCGACCCATAGGAGGCATGTTCGACCGACCCCACTTGAAGTACCATGTTCGACCGACCCATAGGAGGCACGTTCGACCGATCCATAAGATGTTTGTTCGATCGACCCGTAAGAAGCTTGGTTGATCGATCCACTATTTGTGCCATGTTCGACCGAGCCTTTTTAAATCACCATGTTCGACCGAGCCATGCAAAGAACGACTACCCATTGATGTTCGAATCCTACCTGCTCGATCCATTTGAGTTATTCGAGTGGCTTTATGTTTAAGGCATGCTTGTCCTAAACCCATGGCTTTTGACATATGTTCGATCCTTCAAATGCTGCATGAGTTTTAATGGATAAACATTTGCCCCTCGAAGTTTCTAATTCTTAATTTGCAAAAAATTACGAACTTTGAAATATAGCACAATTTAATAGATTGAACTTTGGATTTTCACAGTTTATTAAATATGGTTCTATTACGAATCGAGCATTGAACACGTATGTTAGGTAACATTCTACCAACCCAGTTGAATAGATATTTCAAATCAAACAGATGATCCAGATTGAACAGGCATCATGGATCAAATGCGTGTTTTGGCTCGACCATGTTGTTTGGGTCGAACATGACTATTCAATAATCTGGGTCGAACAGGACTGTGTAATAATGTGGTTCGAACATGTCTGTTCCACTTTTCTAGATCGAACGTGTCAGATGACCATCTGCGTCGAACATGTCGGTTGACTATTTGGGTCGAACATGTCGGTTCATCTGCCACTTTATATATACTTCAAACTTTTATTTCTCCTCCTCATTTACATTTCTAGAGAAACTATTTTAATGGCGGGCGTGTCTTTCTTCTAAAAAGTTTTCATCCCTGCAACTTACTCCTCACTAGCTCGCCCACCTTCAAATACTTTCGAGTAGTTAATCGCGCTCAATTCATTGGCTACAAGGCCCGACCGACCTCTGCTGGACTATTATTCTCCAATTCCAAGATATTATGCAAAACAAAGGTGACTTCTCCTTTTAATCTGCATAGGTTTTAGTATTTTTGTTGTTGAAATGTTTTGAGGACGGTTTTGGGTTTGAATTGCGATGTTTGAGGCTGTAATATTCGGAATTGTGATGGGTTGAATTGGATTGGTTCATGGTTGTGTATTTGAGTGTGTTTGAGAGGCTAATATAATTCGAAACCCCTTGAATTTCCGAATTTAAATTAATGCACATAAGTTGTTCGAGAAAATGCCCATGTCATGAATTTTCTTTTGGTTTTTCAACTTCTTTGCACACTTGTATTCTATAGCCTTGCTGTCGATATTTGTGGTTGTTGTGTAAATAATTTGGAACTAAACATTAGCAATGATTGCACCATCCCAGGCCTTGCTCGAACCGAAGTACCATGTCCGAACCTTAAGCGGTTCATTCCGTTCGACCCACTTTTGCTTGAACGTGCTCGAACTCATACGGATTCGATCATGTTCGATCCAATGCAGTCGATCATGTTTGAACCAGCCAAGGATCGAACATGATCGACCCTGTCTGGGTTCGAACATGTTCGACCCATTGGGATTGTTCATGTTTGACCCATTGGGATTGGTCATGTTCGACCCAAGCCAGGGCTCGAACATGCTCGACCCTGTTTGGGTTCGAACATGTTCAACCCACTTAAGCTGGCCATGTTCGACCCTACCAGGACTCGAACATACTCGACCCTATTTGGGTATGTCTGAGTTGCCTGGGTATGAACATGGTTTCATTGTACGATTAGAGCTTGGGCCTGCAACCCTGATTACACATAACTCCAATTTTTGTACTTCTTGCTTGTCTGGTTGAACTACTCGACCATGCTCAAGTGCATTAAGTCCATACCTGTTCGATCCCTATGTTGTTTGATCGAGCTTGACCTTGGTTAAGCTTGAGCATAGTTGATAACTTCGACATCTTCGTGATTTAGTTTGCGATTCTCATTAATTTCCAAGTTTTTCGACGCTAAACTTGCGATTTATTTTTAAGCATTGTCGTCCGTATAGAAAATGTTAACGCGACAACAATTACGCCAAAATCCCAAAGAAGGAGCTATGTCCAGTAAAGCTAGCAGCTCTGCGCAAGCTACCGGGACAACATCGAATACAGTTCCCAGCCCGAACGTCAACCAAAATTTTCCTAAACCCCGTGCTCCTACCGAAGTTCCTCTGGAAAGACATGAAACAGAAATCTCCTTTGGTACATTCCAATAGTGGTGCAAGGAATATGGGATTTCAGAAAAGGAATAAACCAGATTCCTTGGAAAAGATGAATTTACCAACATTCCTCCTCCACGATATGTTGTAGTAAACCTATACATGTTGATGAGTGGGGCGATTCCTCCTTTTAATCCTTAAATAGAGTTGATTCTTAAGAGCTTGGCCATAGCCCCATACCAGTTACACCCAAATGGTTACTTTTCTTTCATGGGTCTTTATGTACTATTTATGAGGGTAAGAGAGCGTGCACCTACATTTCAAGATATCTACTCTTTGTATTCTTTCAAAGGGAGGAAGGGCCGTCCCTCAATCATTTTCATCAAGTGCCGAAGCTCTAAGACTATTACTGAATTAGGCGAGAGTGCCCAAGGATTCCCTAACCAATATTTTTTGTTCCTTGCCCTTCGAACTTCCACGGTTACTGGGTAGAAGGAGTTGAATATCCTATAGTCTTCTTACTTCATTTTCCTCTTTACCATAGTGCTCACATCACAAATTGTATTGCAGTGACTCCCACCAACAAGGATAATCCTTTCGATCCATTTCTTTTTAAAACCTTAACGGTTGTTCCTGAGAATGAAAGGAGCATGAGATTCTTACTTACGGAGGAATTTCTCCATCGATGTAACAAGCTTCTTCCATTGCAAACTTTAGGGGCAGACCCAACAGATAAGAAAGATAACCCTCACGGATCCCCAGCTAATAAGACCCGAATAAGGAAGTGCGCTGATCCTGCAAGAAGCAGAAAAACTCCTCCCACATCTAAATTAGCTCCCACTGAAAAGGAGGTATCCAAACAATGTGAGGATAGGAGTCCTTCAGTTTTACCCGATCAAACTGGGAGAGAGACCACTATCCTGGATCATGTGGAAGAAACTGAGCAGGTGGATGTGGATAAATCTGCTTCGAAAACTATTTCAGATTCAATGGAAAAGGATGAGCAACCAGAAGAAGTTGAGGTTGGTTTGGAGAACAAACTGATCACTGAGGATTTTGACGATAATCCTACTATTCAAGACAGTCAAGGAGACGTTATGTCGGAGACATTTAGGAATCTTGGTGAGCTTAGCTCAGCCAAAGACCTTGGTTCAAGTGATATTTTGATCTCAAAGCCGGTAGCTTCAGTTACTAGGACAGAAAAATATTCATCTCGAAATCCTCATCCTAGGAAAACTTTTGAGGACATAGGAATTTTCTTACATGGTCCTCCTCCGACTGGTTCATTATTAGACGTTACATGAGAAAACTTTCTTTACTTTTGCTTGTGTTTTACGTTCTCAACACCTTTATACAGGCTTTTCATATCTCTCTTCAATGCTATTTAGCTTAAGTACTGAAATATTGCTCTTTCCCTTTCTTAGGTTTAGAAATGTGATGCTCCCTTGAGGATATCTTTGAACATGGTGTCCAACAATTCGATTCTAAAAACTTCATTAAACCTTAGTCTTCCCATCATTCGAAGAAATCACAACGTTCACAGCTCACTTATCAACCTCATCGAATTGGTGATCTTGTTGAAACCGAGCAGAAAAGGAAGTGGAGACATGATTATTTTGATAGGCTTAAGGCTGAGAGGATGGAAAAACTAGAACAACGAAAGTGGAAGAACGAGAAGAAGAGGGAGAGGAGCGATAAGGATAAAGGTGATTATGGGAAGCGCCACAAATCAGATAAGTATCCAATGCCAAATCTCACAGTGTCGGACATTCAAGATATTGGCGATGACACATATTTGGTTTCCTCACCATCCACTCTTACCTCTTCTGACCTTCAGACCATTATAGATAGGCCTTGTTACAAGATAAGGCCAACTAGCCTAATGCTCACTGAGCGCTTCAAAGGCTGGGATTTGAGAAAGATGCACTTTGACATGGACTTGTATCCCAATGACAAGCGAGATCTTCTTGAGGAAATAGCTGGTACCAAAAGCAGCATGATCACTAAATATGACGTTGCAAAGAGTCAAGTCAAGGTCAAACTAGATAAACTGAGCGAGAAGGTTAAAAAATAGCTCGATAGTTGGAATGTATTTGTCCATGACCTCCGAAGACTTAATTCCACCTGCCTTGACCATACTATAAAATTGGAGAATGATAAGGCTGCTTAAATTTGCTTATGTCTCAAATCTCCACGTAGGATTCTGAAGCTGAGATTGCCAAGCTTAAGGAAGAGCTTGTTGTTGCTAACAGAAGGAAGATGCGCTTATGAAATAGGTCCAAGAAGCTCAAACTGCTCAACAGCTTGTAGAGTCCTAGTTGAGTTAGGAAAGAAACATTGCCTCTATTCTAAGACAAGAGAACTTGACCCTCCAACATAGGATTTCTTCTCTAAGATTATCCTTTGAGGCACTAACACTAATGTTAAGTTTCTTGAGGAAGATAGAGATAAAGTCGTGGATTCTTATTTGAAAGTCAAAGCAAAGATCCAGGAGACCCTATTCAAATTTTATGTTTGTAGTGTTACAGGTTGTGATAGCTTGTATTATTTGGGAAAAGACTTTGCTGAGACCCTGTCTCTTGTCTGGGAAGAGGTTATTAGGATTGATGGGAGCGATCGCGGTGAAGAAGATCTTATATAAGAGCTCTTAGACGAGACATCCCGTAAGGCTTTAACAAAAGGAAAGGTTATTCTGAGGGAGAAGCAAGCATTGCTTGATGATAAGGATGGGCCTACAGGAGGACAATCCCAGGATGTAACAAATGCTAATGCCTACTTCTTCCTACCGATGCTGAAGCTTCTAGCTCACAAATCCCAGTGAATCCTCCTGCTGCTTCCAAGGATACATAATTCGGAGATTGCAATGTTGAGAAAACCCTAGTAGGGGAGTAAAGTGAGGATGATGAAGTTGATGATGACATTTGTGCAGATAGATCCGAGGTTGAAGAGCAAAAAAATCTTCAGGCTAGTCTTATAGCTATAGGTAAACTCGAGGTCATCGAAACTTTGCTATACTTAGACTGCCTATGCCCCTCACCTAATACATCTGCATTTCGTGCTCATTGTTCATCTGCTTTAGGTCTAATCTCACCATCACCTTCCCCTGCTGCAGGAAAGGCATTCATGGATGAAGCCATTATAATTGATTCAACTTTGACGTCAATTCCTCTTGCCCCAGTTTTCACTCCTCCCCCGGGTGATCCATCCCTTCGTGCTTTGACCACCCCGAGTTCTCAGGATACTCGAATTCCAACTATTGCTAACTTGGGCGATGATGAGGATTACATTCCGAGTGGGGAGGACTCTGAGCATACTAGTGAGACCTCGGACAAGGAGACCGAGGATCCAGAGAAGCATGAATTCAAAGCCTCATCAGCTTCTGGTCGTAGAAGAAAAAAGCTTGCTATTAAGAAGAAAGTTATTACTTTGTCATCTCAGGAATGTCCCAGTGGGCCAAGGAAAGATCCATCTAGTGCACCTCATCTTTCTACTAAGCCTATTCTAAGGTCAGGTGGCAAGAAACAGTAGTTCTTATGAGTTCGTTTAGTTTCTTATTACTGTATTGAGACCGGTTGTGTATGCGAGTGCCGACCCTCACTACTTTTATGTTGTTGTGTCTGAAACTTCTGTGTTGGACTTGTGACTTGCTTTTTTGACGTTGTGGGGGAAATGTGTTCTGCTTGTTGTACTTTAAGCTTTTATTTTTTCTTTATCGTACTTTCTTGTTTTGCATTCCACATATGTTTTCTTTTCATGCTCACAACACAAACTTTTTATTGCAAATTACTGCAATGTTTGATATTGTAATGACCTTGTGGCCCATTTTAGTAAATTGTTTTTTCAGTTTAGCCACAAATCATTACTAGCCGGATTTATTTGACCAATTTTGTTAAATTTCCTTAGCTTTGACTAGGGAAATACCTGGGACTTCTTTCTTGTGACTAACCACTTTTGTGTCCATCACAGTATCGAAGTTTCTAAGTTTTCCATAGCCATTTCAAGATTCTACTTTATTGGTCAAAATAATCCTTGTAGGTGCCAAACCTTCAATGCGAAGTTGTGACAAGTTTATGGTATGTTTAAGTAAGCGTTATTGATTTTCCTTGATGCGTTGGTAATGCCCCTATACCAAAATTTGTCACAAACTTTAAAGGTTGGGCAGGACATTTTGTGATCGACTTCATTTGTAATCTCTGGGTCATGTGTTCTTGCCACTATTGAGTTCCTTGGAATGATCATAATCAAAGATTTCTAGTTTAGTCGATCCAACTCACACCTTTTGGTGAGGATAGATTTCTATTTTCGTGCTCCTGCTTGAGAGGTCTTATATTTTGATGTATTCAGTCATATTTCTCGCTAACCCAATAACCTAGGTCCTTCGGAGATTAGATTTGAACAAATGCCCCCGGGGAAGGTCTTGCTTTTCGTGCCTTTATAGTGGTCTTTTGTAACCCCGTTATTCATTATGGCTGAATAATTTAGCCACTCGTAGAATTTGTAGGGCGCCTTCAATAAGGTCTTTGGGCCCGTCATTTACCGAATTTTGGTAGATTCGGCCAATGGTCGGATGCCCCCGAAGAGGTCTTTTGAATCCCAGGGTTCATCGTAGTCAGGTCATGTATAAATGGCACTGATAACCAACTGGGTGCCCCTCAGGGTGGTCTTGGGTTTAAAAAAATCAATGTTTGCTGTGATCTGGTCATGTATAAATGGCATTGATGATCGGCTAAGTGCCCTCGGTTAGGTCTTTGGTTTAAAAGCTTAGTGTATGTCACAACCGGACCATATATAAATGGCACATACGATTGACTGAGTGCCCCCTCAAGGAGGTCTTTGGTTTGAAAGCCCAGTGTTTGTCGTAGCTGGGCCATGTACTGATGGCACCGACGACCAACTGAGTGCCCCTCGGGGAGCTCTTTGGTTTAAAGTTGCATCGCTTCACGAGGCTGACGCTAGTTTGTTCATCGGGTCTTACCCCAATTTGTTAGAACTAGGGTCATGGACCTTGCAATTAAGAAGGTGCCCCTTCGGTGAAACTCACAACTTCTTTTGTAGTTTGAACGCCGCGTCATTTGGCTGTTTAATTCATGGCACCCCTTATTTGCAATGTTTTGCTTCACACCTTCGTACTTGTTGCGAACGATGTTTTAAGCATTTGAGCAATAGGCATTCGAGGTATCCCAATCGGGGTGTGCTGCTTTGGTCACTAGGTTTTATTAAGTCATAGACACGTTAGCGATCTTTTTAGGGGACCTGCAATCAAAATTAATTTTTAAGCAACTTGTAAATAAGAATTTGCAAATGTACGATTTAGGCAAGTAAAGAAATTTCTTTCATGAATATATACAAAACTTGTAACAATGTTGCATGGTATTTACAATGCCTAATATTTATAGTTTGCAATATGAAAGAAATATTAAACGAAGTAATGACGAAGATGTATGATATTCCATGCTCTCAGAAGTTGGATCCCATCTGTCATTTTCAACTCGAATGTGCCATCTGAGAATTTTTAGCTTATCATATACGATCCTTCCCAGTTGAGTCCAAGTACTCAACCCCTATCGTGATTATTTTCAGAATAAGGTCCCCAACTTGGAAGGTTCTCTGCTTTACTTTAGCATTAAAGTGGCAAGCTATTTTTTTATGATGTGCAACGACTCTGAGTTTTGCTTCTCTTCTTTTTTCTTCAAGCAATTCAAGTGCATCGAGTTGCAGCTTCTCATTCTCCTCTTGATTGAAGTGGATTCTTCGGTGAATGGGTACTTCCAGCTCCACCGGAATCATAGCCTCGGATCGAAATGCGAGTGAGAATAGAGTGTGCCCAGTCGCAGTTTTATGAGTTGTACAATATACCCATAGTGCAAGAGGAAGCTCGTCTACCCAACCACCTTTAGCTTTTTCAACACGCTTCTTGATGGTTGACTTAAAAAAAAATTGATTACTTCGACCTGCCCGTTGGCCTGCGGATGAGCAACGACTGCAAAAAAAATTCTTAATTTTGTGTTTAGTACAGAAATCTAGGAATTCACTGCTCTCGAATTGAGTTCCATTGTCAATGATTATTTTCTGAGGTACCCCAAATCGGCAAATAATGTTCTTTAAAACAAAGTTGATCACCTTCTTCGAGGTAATAGTTGCTAAAGGTTCAGCTTCGGCCCACTTAATGGAGTAGTCCACTGCCACGATTGCATATTTCATATTTGACTTGGTTGTAGGCAGTGCTCCAATCAAATCTATGCCCCAGATGGTGAATGGCCATGGACTAACCATCTGAGTCAATTCAATGGGAGGTGCTCTCGGAATATTTGCAAATCTTTGGCATCTATCACACTTCTTTACATAGGTCATTGCATCCAGGTTCACATCGGGCCAGAAGTAGCCATATCGCAGAATTTTCTTGGCTAGTGTTTGACCTCCAGTGTGGCCTCTACATTCTCCTTCATGCAATTCTTCCTCGATTGCTTTGGACTCCTCTTCCGTTACACACCGCAGTAGTGGCATGGAGAATCCTCACCTATACAACCTTCCATCCGGGATAAGGTATAACGGAGCTTTGCGTAGTATCTTCCTTCGCTTTTTTGGCTCTTCGAGGAGTGTTCCGTTGAGGATATATTCCTTGATTAGAGTCATCCAAGACATGGATTCTTCTACAATTTCCATAATCCAGTTAGCATTTGCTTCTGCGATGGCAGGAGTTGAAAGGAGTTAGACGGTAATTAAAACTAGCAGTTCTGCATCTAAGGAACTGGCATACTTGGCGAGAGAGTCTGCCTTTGAATTCTCCTCCCTTGTAATATGAGATATAGTGTAGTGATCGAAGTCGTTGAGAAGTTCCATAGCTTTGATAAGATAAAAAGGAAGATTTCCATATTTGGTCTGGAATTCCTTTAGGACTTGACATACCACTAGCTGTGAGTCACTGAGAATCTTTAGAGTTTTCAGATTCAATTCTTTTTCCAATTTTAGACCTGCGATTAAATCTTCATATTCAGCCTCATTGTTAGTTGATGGGAATTCCAATCTTAAAGCGTAGCATAAGGAATCTCCTTCTGGAGTTTCTAAGGCAATTTCGGCCCCTGAATAGTAATCATTTCTGGGTCCGTCGATGTATAGCTTCCAGCCAGACACCGTCTCTGCTGGTTCCTCTATTTCCTCTCCCTTACCCATGAACTCGACGATGAAAACCGCTAAAGCCTTCCCATTAATAGCTCTTTGAGGGTGATAAGTGATGTCATACTGGCAAAGCTCAGTGTTCCACTTCAATAGCCTCCCCAAAGTTTCTGGGCAAAAGGGAACTTGTCCTAGTGGCTGATCGGTGAGAACCTTTATTGGATGGGATTTGAAATACGGCCTTAGTTTTTTGAGGTGATGAGCAGACAATATGCAAGCTTTTCTAACTTTGGGTAGTTTAGTTCTGCCCAAGGTAGTCTTTTAATGATGTAGTAGATTGGCCATTGAACCTTGGCATCTTCGCGGACAAGTGCGGTGCTTAACGCATGTGATGAGACAACCAAATATAGGAACAACTCCTCTCGATATTTGGGCTTAGAAAGCATTGGTGGCAACTCCATGTGCTTAATCAATTCTTCAAAAGCCGTTTGACACTCATGAGTCCACTGGAAATCTTTTTTCCCTTTCTTCAAAGCATTGAAGATTGGAATACACTGATCCATTACTTTAGAAATGAATCGGTTAAGTGTAGATACTTTCCCGTTCAATCTTTGAAGCTCTCCTTTTGTCCTTGGAGCACGCATTTCTTGTAAGGCTGTGACTTGAGAAGGATTCGCTTCACACCCTTGGTGTTGAACATAAATCCGAGAAACTTTCCTGACGCAACTCCATAAGAGCATTTAAGCGGATCAAGCTTTCATTCCATATATTTCTGAGGATATAAAACCTTTCAGCCAAGTTTTCAAGATGACCCTCAGCTTTCTTTGACTTTGCCATCATATCATCCACGTAGACTTCCATTGTGTTTCTGATTTGGGATTTGAACATGGAATTCACAAGGCGCTGGTATGTCACTCTTGCAATCTTTAGTCCGAACGACATTACTTTATATTAGTACAATCCTCTATCGGTTATGAAACTTGTGTTTTCCTCATCTAGCTTGTGCATCATAATTTGATTATACCTAGAGTATGCATCCATAAAGGATAACAATTCATGCCCCGCCGTTGCATCAATAAGTTGATCAATTCTAGGTAATGGTAAACTGTCTTTGGGACACGCCCTGTTAAGGTACGGATAATCTATGTACACTCTCCACTTGCTGTTAGACTTGTTAACAAGAACTGGATTTGAAACCCAATCGGGATACGTAGATTCTCGTATAAGGTTATTCTTGAATATCCTATCTACTTCTTCTTTTAATGTTACAGATCTTTCAAGTCCTTGAATTCGTTTTTTCTGTTTTACAGGAGTTTAGCTATTCAACTTATGCACAATTACATCAGGCGATATTCCGCACATATCGGAATGTGTCCAGGCGAAAACATCTATGTTTGCCTTTAGAAACAAAATTAAATCCTTCTGCAGCTTTAGGCCCAGCTGAGAACCTATTTTCAAGACTCGGTCGGGGTGTTTATCATGCACTGGGATGGAGATTATGGCTTTAGCTGGAGCTGCTCTATCCTCCCCCACACTGGCCTTTCTTGGATTGATCTCCTTCTAAGCTCCACTATACTCGCCAGTATGTGGGCCCCACCCTAATTGTTATAAAGGGAGGGGAAGAATGTGGAGCAAAGGCTCCACATCCTTCTTTGCTTCTTTTTCCTAGCTTCTACAAGTTCCGCCATATAACATTCTCTCGCTACCTGTTGGTCGCCATTGATTACGCCAATTCTGTTTTCAGTAGGGAATTTCATTGTTAGGCACCATGGAGCCATTGTTATTCTAAAGGCTGCGAGGGTTGGTCGACTATGAAAAAATCATGCTTTATGGCAACCTTCTTTTCCCCTTCTCCGAGTTCGAAAAGCAAGTTAATGATGCCAATTGGTTGAGTGGGTTGTCGTGTGAACCCGTGGAACTTATTTTTGGCAAGCCTTCACGTCATCGATGGAAAGCTTCATCCTATTGAATGCATTAATAAATAGGACATTAACGGAGGCCACTCTGTCAACCAAGACTCTTCTGACTATGGCCGGACCCAGACCAATCGTAATCACCATTGGATCTACTATTGGTGTAAGCAATCCATCTGAGTCTCTTTCTTTAAACACGTTGTCATCCCATCGGGTCTTCGGCATCTTTGCTGAGAAAACTTCATTCATGATCATGAGATCTTCTTCTTTTGGAAGGCTCTTCATCTCATTAGTGTACTTCACAGTGTCCCCCCAGCTCCTTCCAGCTGGATAAGGCCTACCTGAAATGCTACGGATGATTACTCTTAGGATGACATCAACCGAAGCATTCTCATTCTGTCTAGGCGGTCCCACAGATGTCCCTTGTCCTTGAGTAGTTTGGGTGTTCTACAGGTTCTTTGTATACTGTTGAAGCTTTTTCTTCCTTTTCAATTCCTCAATAAGGCTCTTCAGGTGTCTACACTCATTTGTATTGTGGCCCGGTTGGTTATGGAACCTGCAGAACCTCCCTGACTTTATCACGACATCACTGACCTTTGCTGGCTTTAGTGTTGGATATTCTTCACTACCTTTAGTTTCAATGAAGATGTTCACTACAGTGTCATTCAAAGAAGTCGGTTCTGAATTTGTAAAGAAATGGAATTTCTTGTTGGCTCGGTTATCTTTTCCGTCATTGCCCCTTTTCTGAGCACCTAGATTCTTCTTGTCGCCTACTACATCATCAATTTTCTTTTCGGGCTATGCGATGCTTTCAGGAACATCCATGGCATAGGCTGGATCTTCATACACACCTATATATTCCTTGGCTTTGTTGAATAGTTCCTCTTGCATACTTGGTTTCTTCTTCTTAATCCATCATCCAAGTTTGGTATTTTTGTTTATAGCTCCCTTCAAAGCCACTAAAGCCAAACGAGGCTCATAATTCCCAACCTCGGCTGCAGCTGTGTTGAAGTAGGTGAGAAAGGCCCTGATGGGTTCTCCTAGCCTTGGCTCAAGCTCATTCAGCTCCATGACTTCTCGTAGTTTTGTAGCTTGGAATATAAATTGCTCTCTTAATAGCTTGGCCAAGGTAGCAAAATCATCTACAGATTTGGGTGGTAGCTTTGTGAACAAAAGTGAGGCCACCCCTTCAAGGGAACTCGGAAAGTACAAACATTTCAACTCATCTGTTGCTCGTGCTCCATCCATGTGTTGATCATATTTGAATAAGAACACGTTGGGATCACTAGTCCCATTGTAAGCTTGCACCGTCGGGGGTTTGAACTTGTATGGATATGGAGCCATCTTGATCCTCTCCGTGGGTGGGGTTTTGGTAGGAGCAAACCCCACTCCTTCTCATCGTCTTGCTTTCTCAAGCTCTTTTCCATGATTTTGCGGACCATCTTCTATATGCTACCCCCTTCATTGAGATGGTCCATAGGGCGGACACCATTATCTTATTAGATGTTTTCCTAAGAAAACGTTCTCGGTTCGAATTTCAGGGCCCTGGTCCTCCCGCTTGGGGAGGTGCCCCTTTGGTGGTTCCAAGCGCTTGTTGAGAGGTCACTTTATCGGAGCGGTTGCGCATAAGTGGTTCATCTTCTTTATGTTGGGGGTCATTAGGGTTTGCAACTTCTTAGATAGAATTTTCTCGATTTGGACTTGAGGTGGAAGAACCCGCATTTTCTGTATAATTTGTTTGAGCAGATTTAGTACGAGCGAAATCCATGGAAACTTTTGCATTAGCGACCTGCACGACGAACATAGACTCAAGCTTCTTTATTATGGCATTGTTTGCAATGTCCATTTAGCTCGTTAAACCAACAACAACTTCATCCAACTCTCTTCTCGTTACGGCCGTTTGAGCCTTAGAAGTTTCTCCAACTTCGAATTGGTTGGTGAGCAGAGTATTTTCATTTTTGGCGGTGTTGTCAATCTCTTTGACAGTTTTGCTAGCAATCTTCTTCGATGGTTTACCTATGACTTCGGACAAGAACTTGAATTTGGAAGAAAGTTCGTTTATTGGCTTAGATCGTAGATCCGTCAGTTCTATGGTTGGAGTAGGCTTAGAACCTTAATGCAAGGCCTTCAACCTTGTGAGAAAGTGTGAGAGAGGGTAATGCGAATGCGGCCCCATGGTGGGCGCCAAATGCTAAACTCCAAATTGGATTAAAACACCAAAGGTACACTAATAGTACTTCACCGAAATGCTTAGAGATCAAGAAGAGCAACAACCGTAAAAATGCAAGTAAGAAGACAATGATTTTTATAGTGATTCGATCTTAAGAAAGATCTACGTCCACTTTAGCAATAATTTCAATTAGCACTTTAAGAGTTACAAGTGTTCAATCACTCAAACATACATTCATCTTTTCTCTAACACTTAGATCTCAGTCTACACAAAGCAAATCAGCAAAGAATCAAGTAGATTCCACTAAATGAAAGGAGAATGGTAGAAGACCTTCAATATCTAAGATGCTTGAGCACTTTTGTTAGATTTCATGATGGATTCAATGCTTGATCTTTGACTTGGAATGGTAGGAGGAGCTAGGATCACTTAGAACAGGAGAGAATGAAATTCGCAGCCCTTCGGGGTCGTAGAAATTTGTCCCTAAAAGTAGGGAAGCCATGGCCTATTTGTAGGAGAAGTTGGAGTGAAGTGATGAGCTGAAATGTCTATATGCAGGCTGTGGGTCGAACATACAAGAAATTACAGAAATGCCACTGCCAGCTGTTGACAGCTGTATCCAGCTGTTTACTTGAGTTCATGTCTGACTCACCCATAGAAGGCATGTTCAACCGACCCCACTTGAAGTACCATGTTCGACCGACCCATATGAGGCACGTTTGACCAATCCATAAGATGTTTGTTTGATAAACCCGTAAGAAGCTTGGTTGATCGATCCACTGTTTATGCCATGTTCGTCCGAGCCTTTCTGAATCACCATGTTCGACTGAGAAATGCAAAGAACGACTACCCATTGATGTTCGAATCCTACCTGATCGATCCATTTGAGTCGTTCAAGTGGATTTATGTTTAAGGCATGCTTGTGCTCGACCCGTTGCTTTGGACATATGTTCGATCCTTTAAATGGTGCATGAATTTTAATGGATAAACATTAGGCCTAATGGTTACAATTTAAAGAAATGATTTAGGAATAAGAATTGTAAATCCACTTAAGTGAATAAATATTTCTCATAACATATATATATATATGTATGTACAAAATAAATCAGACTGAAGAAAAATAGAAATGTTTAAGGAGTTAAAATAATTAGATTAGAAATAAAAAGGATTGACATAATAAGGACATTTCATTATTATTAATGTCTTACGAAAATTATGAACGTTAGGTTCATAAATGACATTTGTTATAATCAATGGCAGTAAATAAAAATTAAGGGGTTAATTAGCGCCTTAGGAAAATATAATCATTATGGTAATAAGTGACATTAACTCAAATAAATAGCAATATCAGGAATAAAAATGGGATTTATGGGTATTGAGTTTCATTTAAAATACTAAGTCTAATAAAGAAACAATCAAGTAAATATCATACAGCAGGAAGGATATAATTTTCCTTATTTTATATTAGTTAACCTAGAATTAATAATTAAAAGACAGAATTTGGCTTAATTGGTTAATGATGCAAGGTCATTTGTCTTATTCGACAAGAGTCTGCACTTTCCAGTAGTTGAATATATGTCCAGGTGATGTGAGATATCATTGACCATAGGAACCCATGACGATAGTTAGTTTACATACGTGGATTATTTCCAAGAGGATAAACCAAACAAGAATAACTCAATAATGTGGCCTGTTTTGGGGATTAAGATCTTAAGTGGTTAGATTCACCTATAAAAAAGTATTAAGAAATCGTTTAGCCAACCACTTATAAATGAAAGCATTAAAGGATAATTTAGTACGAGTTTGATAATCTTCACGAATAAACCGCTTCCTCTTTTCTTAAGTGACATGGGTCGAGGGGTCCACCTAAGAATAGAGCTTAAAACGTCCGGTATGGTATTGCCATAGGGTTACCTATCCTATGGGAAGTATTAAGTGACTAGGAGATTATCCAATAAGGCCAGCTAGACAGTAACGAGGGGACCCACCACCGGGTGGTCTTAAATGGCGTGCTATGTCTACCTAACCGAGTGGTCTTAAGCGACTGCTTACTATCTTTCACCTTATGATGGACATGAGTTTATATGCATGAATAATGGAAGCCTTTATTAATAGGGCTTACATTGTGACGGCCCGCCCCAGACCAGCCGACATTTCCAATGAAACGCGTTGTGCTAATGCCCGACCAGCACGAGACGGTCGTCAAAAGAAAAGAAAGAAGGCGATGAATCAACAAGGAACCTGTAGTAAATCTCACGGTGCATGGAATAAAATATAATAATAACATAACTCGATATAAAACAGGTGAGACAGTGCATAAGCTGAAAACTAAACCATCATAGCAACGTAAAACTCAAAATACAGCTTATGATCCAAACCATCATTATTTCAACTTTCAAGCAATCTCTAAAGCAAAATAGGAAGGTACACTACTAATACCCAAAGTAGTGACCATCAACAACACAGGGAGAATATATGGGAATAATAGGTGTAAGCCTCCTGCTCGTCTTCGGATAGCTACTCGTGCATAACCAGCTAACCTATCTCTAGTCTGCCCGTTTAAGAGCACCCAGAGTAATAAGAAGAGACATAAAACTCTGGGTCAGACAAAAGTCTGGTATGAGCGATAAGAAGCAAAACAGAACAATAACAGGTATACATAACCATACCTGAACCTGGACCTACAACCAAAGAGTTAGCACAACAGGACGTACAATACTCTAAGGTGACACTGACACATGGTGTGGAAATAATGGGGAGGGGATGTGCATGTCATGGTGGTAGCAAACATCAAACATAGCAATCATCCTTACATCTCACACTCAGTTCGTAAAGTATATGATATCCACCACTTTGATCACCCAATTCTTTGTTACGATCACTCTGCCCATGGAGTCATGACGGCTCCACTGCACTGATACGCAACCGCTAACACTTTGCTATGTCCACTCTGCCCCATGGAGTCATGACAACTCCACTGCACTGGCTCATAGCCCTGCTACGATCATTTTGCCCCATGGAGTCATGACAACTCCATGGCACTGATCCATAGCCAAAATTCCATTTCTCAGTGGTGAGTCAGAGTTATAGACATCGATAACCCCTTTGCATATGTCCCGCAGCAAAGTCCAACTCATGAAGTTGACTCGTTGGCTCCGAACTAGATTCTGTGTAATAACTTCCCATTTGGACTACCTTTGCATCCCGGGTTCTGGTCATCATCCCTGTTCATTTCATAGCTCCAAGCTTCCGTTCATGTTCATACTTCAGTTCAGATATGTGCGGTTCGATTCTCCAGTCCGGGTAATGATCCCCCTTTCCTCAATTGCTCGTGATCCATTCGTGGACACCTGTTTGGGTCGTGATACATGCTCGGTTCGGAGGAGTGGCTCGTGGACGAGGCACCGGCTCGTGGGTCCCTCTAGGTGATCGGCTTGTGGCATCGTTGGATCGCTCGTGGCTTGCGGGTCGCTAAAGCTCCGATTCGTGAAAGCGGTTCGTGCTAGTGATCTGTTTTGTGGGTCTTTGCACCAGTTCGTGGAGGTGGCTTCAGTTCGTGAGGGTTGGAGTCACGGCCGGGTCGTGATATGCTAGTCACGAACGGGTCTGGTCTGACCAATTTCTGCAACTTTTCCAGCAAACTATTTACGCCATACGACGGCGTTTTCGACCATTTTAACTTTACTAAACGACCAAAAAGCATATCATACAGTTATAGGTCCATGCATAATCAACCATAAACACCAAAACAATAGTATGTCATGTTTATATGGATCAAACATACACAAAACCCATGTTTTCCCCTTAATCATGTTTAACCATAACTAATGGTAGGATTCGCAAAACCTATACAAATTAACCGAAATTTTTATCAGAGCCCTAAAATAATATTTTAGAATTTTAGAAAATTTTCCAAATTTTCTAAGCCATAATTTCGCTAATTATCACTAATCACCCTTAATTACCCGTAATTAGTGAAAAAATGCAAATCACTCACTCTAGCCACAAATAAAACTTTAGATCTGAAACTCTACTCTTTTGGGGCATTTACGAATGCAACACAGCAGCTCCAACTCTGATTTGACACTAATCTTCCTTGATTTGGTGTAGATTAAGCTAATAAGTGATTAGAAAGCGATTTGGGATGATTTTAGAAGGTGGAGGTCACTGCTAGGAATAGAGAAATGTTTTAGGCAGCTGAGAAAATGAAATAAAACGTTTCCTAACTGATTTCAGCCTCCTGATAACCCTAGTCCCGAAATGGGTTATGGCCCTATCTGCTAATCACGCTAATTAAGCCCGGTTAGGCTGTTTTTCACCTTGCGGACCTTATTTCGGCTATATCTCCCAAACGATAAGTCCGTTTGGCTAACGTGACCACTCTACGGAAAGGTAAACCATCATTTGAATCCAATGGAAGTGGTTTCAGGTCAAAACTCTTTACCAATCAAAAGTTATAGGCAAAACAAGATTCGCCAAGGGCAAAACGGTCATTTAAAATTCAGCAAAAATCGTGAACATGGAAAATGACCTCGATTGTCGTTCCCCAAAGTTACATGGCTATACGACTTCATATGAAAATCAATAAATATTTTATGATCCTTAGATGCGTAAAATGCGGGTCATCACGCTCCCTCCACCCTCCCCCTTAAGAAATTTGGCCCCCGAAATTCCTTAACTAAACCATACAAAGAGTCCCTCATGCCTATCAGCCATTTACAAGCAATCAAACACACATGATAACACAACAAATCTACCCTAGCATGCGGTTTACTAATAAGGGAATTACTTTCGCTATTAAAATCATACCAGGCAAAGAGTTCTGGATATGACTTCCTTGTGCCGTCCTCTGTTTGCCAAGTGTAGTCATTGTCGTTCTCGCCCCACTGAATCTTGACCAGTTTCACCGCCTTCTTTCAAAGTTGCTTCGTATCGCACTCAACAATACGGATCGGCCTGCGGTCCCCAACCGCCTCGGGTTCTACTTCGATGTCTTCCAACTGATCTTGTGATATAGTCATATCGGGGTCGTGCACAAACCTCCTTAACTGGGAAACATGAAATACGTCGTGAACTCTCGCCATCTTGTCAGGCAACTTAACTTTACAGGCCAAATTCCCAACTTGCTCGAGAACTGGGAATGGTCCAACAAATCTTGGTGCTAACTTGCCTCTCCTACCAAATCGAATCACGCTTTTTAACAGAGAAATCTTGACAAACACCCAGTCGCCAACGGAGAATTTTAAATCTCTTCTCCTCTTATAAGAATAACTCTTCTGCCTATCTTGATCAGCCTTCATTCGCTGTTGGATAACCTTGATCTTGTCTGAAGTTTTTCTTATCACATCTGGCCCAAGCACAAACTTCCCACCCGTTTCCAGCCAACATGATGGTGAGTTGCACGGTCTTCCGTACAAAGCTTCAAATGGAGCTATACTAATACTGGATTGATAACTATTATTATATGCGAACTCTAGTAGATGCAAATGGTCATTCCATGATCCACCAAAATCCAATATACAAGCCCTCAAGAGATCCTCTAATACACGATTCACCCTCTCTGTCTGACCGTCGGTTTGAGGATGGTACGCGATATTGAGATGTAATTCTGATCCTAATGCCTCTTGTAAGCTCTTCCAAAACCCACTAGTAAACAATGGATCTCGGTCGCTCACAATGCCTTTGGGTACTCCTTGAAATCTTACTACCCATTTCATATATAGTTCCGCTAACTTAGCTGTCGTTCTATTCGACTTGACTAGTATGAACCTTGCACTCTTGGTCAATCGATCTACAATCATCCAAATACCATCATGACCCGATCTAGTCCTCGGCAAACCATCAATGAAATCCATTAATACTTGTTCCCATTTGCATTCGGGAATTTCCAGCGGTTGTAACAAACAACTAGGCTTCTTTTACTCAGCTTTAACTAGCTAACAGTTCATGCATTTGGATATAAACTTCCCAACGTCTCTTTTCATCCCTTCCCAGTAGTGGTCTGTTCATGTCTCGATACATTTTATTACCACTGGGATGTATAGTCAGTTTTGAGTGATGACATTCTCTAAGCACTTCATCTCTCAATCCATTGACATTGGGTACAACTAGTCTCCCATTCTTTCTAAGCCATCCATCTCGATCAAGTTGTAACTTGTTCATCACCTCGTCGATACCCATCTCTAACTTGGAGATGATTTCTATTAGATTAGGATCGTCCCTCTGACTGGAACAATTCCGATCAATCAAAGTGGGTCTGATCGTCAAACCTGCCAACATTACTTGATCCAATTCGCACTTTGGTCTGAAATCATACCGTGCGATATATTCCAGTTGTTTCCATTCAAGGAACCATGCCCCTAAACTGGCATGTCTTCTACTCAATGCATCAGCTACTGCATTGCCCTTTCTAGGTGTATATGCGATATCGAAATCATAGGAAGCCAAGAATTCTAACCATCTCTGCTGATGGAGGTTTAAATCCTTCTGAAAGAAAAGATTCTTCAATGATTTATGATCAGTAAACAACTCGAATCTTTCTCCCAATAGATAATGTCTCCACATCTTCAATGCGAACACGATCGCTACCAATTCCAAATCATGGGTAGGACACCTTTTCTCGTGCGGTTTTAGTTGCCGACTAGCGTAAGCTACCACCCTACCTCCTTGTATCAATACAACACCTAGTCCAGTACCACATGCATCCGTGTATACGGTCTTCTCTTCATTCCCTTTAGGAATGACTAACACTGGCGCACACGTCAACCTTTCCTTTAGACTCTTGAATGCATTTTCACACCTTCCGTCCCAGATGAAAACTTGATTCTTCTTGGTCAACTCAGTTAACGGTGCTGCTATCTTGGAGAAGTCCTGGATAAACATACGATAATATCCAGCCAATCCCAAGAAACTTCTTATGCCTGTTGTATTCTTGGGTGTAGACCAATCCTATACCGTAGCCACCTTCGTAGGGTCCACGGTAATTCCATTCTCTGAAACAACATGGCCCAAGAATCTCACTTCCCTCCTCCAGAAGTGACAGTTAGAAAATTTCACTTTCGATTCGTGTTTCCTCAACACCTCCATCACTGTTCTATGTTCCTTGTGTTCTTCCTCTGTCCTAGAGTAAACCAAGATATCGTCCACAAACACAGGAACAAACTTATTCAATTGATCCCTGAATACCCTATTCATAAGATCCACAAAATCTGCTGGTGCATTGGTCAACCCGAATGGCATGACCAACCACTCATAAAATCCAGATGGCATCCGAAAGGCTGGTTTAGGTATACTCTCAGCTGCTACTCGGAGCTGGTGAAATCCTATCACGAGGTCCAACTGGGAGAACACTCTTGCTCCTTCCAGTTGATCAAACAAATCATCTATCCATGGAAGAGGATACTTATTCTTTCTATTCACCTTATTCAACTCGAGATATTCTACACACAAACGAAGGGAACCATATTCCTTAGTGGCAAATACAAATGGTGCTCCCTACTTAGAAACACTTCTTCTGATAAATCCCTTCTTCAAAAGATCGCTTACTTGCACCCCAAGCGTTCGCTGCTCCCTTAGTGCCATACAACAAAGTGGCATCACTATAGGTCTGACATCTTTCACTAAATCAATACGGAACTCTATCTTCCGGTGTGGTGGAAGTCCAGTCACTTCATCGAAGAAATCCGGATACTGGCTAGGAATGGGAACTCCTGATAACCCATCCTGCAGAATGTCGAGGGAATTTAGAAAACAAGCCATCACCTCATCACTAGGTAGGCCACCAAACACTACCCTCCGCACATCATTTGCCCTAATAGTCACCGAAAATCCCTCACAGTCTAACCACCCCGTACCTTTGGAGACAATCAATTCCCAAAATAATGCCAAAACCAGTAAAGCCCAAAATAAAGTAATCACAAGCAAACATACATCAATGACTCGATAAGGTCAAATTTCGACAAATCATGCTATGGCTAGTCGAACCACCAAATGGGTTCGTCACCACTAAAGGTCTATCGACTATCTTGGGCTCCAATCCCAACCTATCTACCAGGTCACTAGATATGAAGGAACGGAAAGCCCTAGTATCAAACAATACACGAACAGGAACATCATAAATAGAAAGCAAACCTTGAATGACGACATTCTTTCCTTTCTCCGCCGCAGTTGGGGCATTCGACAAAGAAGGAACAACATTAATAGCATATGCTTTCACAATTTTCTTTTCTTTGGGAGGTTGTGGACACTTATCCTTATGATGTCCTACTTGGCCACAGTTGAAGGACTTCCTGACCGCTGGCTTCGCTCGACATTCTTTTTCATAGTGGCCCTTCTTGCCACGGCTAAAGCACTCAATATCTTTTGTGTCTTTCTTTTTCTGACCATCCTTGGTCTGACTTTGCATCCTTTTATTCTGACAATTATTCTTGTCTCCACCGCTTGCCTGCGGCTTTGTCCCCTCTGCAGATGCAACAACGACTTTAGTTTGGGCTTAGGATAAAGGCTCTCTGATCTCAATGCTTTCCCAAAAATCAATTCAAAAGTCTCATATATGGTTTATAAGCCTTTCCCCCAAGTACTCATCTAAGCCAGTTATGAACTTCTCGTTCTTCTTCTCGGCAGTGTCGATAAGAGATAATCCATACTTCGATAAAGTATCGAACTCAGCAATATATTCCGAGACTACCCTACCATTCTGTTTAAGCTCCAAGAACTTCCTAAACAACTCTAACTTCTGGGCAGTTGGGATAAACTTATCACTGAATCGAGTCTTGAAATGATTCCAAGTAACTTGATCCTCAGAAGTAGTTGCTTTAATAGCGTTCCACCAATTCATAGCCCTCCCTTGCAGTTGACGGGATGCTAGCTTCCTCTTCATCGCATCTTCGATTCCCAGATCCTCGAAGATGCGCTCACAGCTATCGAGCCAATCTTGAACATCCGTAGCCGATTCCGTTTCCTGGAACGGCTTCCCACCAACACTAGTGTAGTCCTTACAGAGCTTGGAGAAATCGTCCCTAGGCGCCTGCACTGCCGCACCGCCACCGTTAGCAGCATTAGGAACTGGCCTTTGAACATCCCTAAGCATCTTTCTCATGAAGTCAGTGAACATCGTCCTCATATCAGGAGTATTCCTATTATTGTCCCCTGAGCCAGTATTCCTCGTATATCGGCTCATAGTTCAAACTGTAAACAGAAAACGATTGACCTTCCCTTTAGTGGTGCCAGTGCAGTGCGACTCCATCCTTAGATATACTAATAATATATATATATAGCTTTTGAAAATCAAAATATAACAAATACGCGCTCTCATATACGTACACTATCTCTCCCTAATGTCTTCCCTTAGGTTAACTATGCAACCTAGGCTCTGATACCAAGTGTGATGGCCCGCCCCGGACCAGTCGACATTTCCAATGAAACGCGCTATGCCAATTCCCGACCAACACGGGACAGTAGTCAAAAGAAAAGAAAGAATGCGATGAATCAACAAGGAACCTGCAATATATCTCACAGTGCATGGAACAAAATATAATAATAACATAACTCGATATAAATCAGGTGTGACAGTGCATATTCTGAAAACTAAACCATCATAGCAGCGGAAAACTCAAAATACAGCTTATGATCCAAACCATCATTATTACAAATTTAAAACTGTCTCTAAAGAAAAATAGGAAGGTACACTACTAATGCCCAAAGTAGTGACCATCAACAAAACATGGAGAATATATGGGAATAATACATGAAAGCCTCCTGCTCATCTCCGGTTAGCTACTCATGCATAACCAACTAGCATATCTCTAGTCTGCCCGTTTAAGAGCACCCGGAGTAACAAGAAGAGACATGAAACTCTGGGTCAGATAAAAGTCTGGTATGAGCGATAAGCAGCAAAACAGAACAATAACAGGTATACATAACCATAACTGAACTTGAACCTGCAACAAAAAAGTTAGCACAATAGGATGTGCAATACTCTAAGGTGACACTGACAGATGGTATGGAAATAATGGGGGGGGGATGTACATGTCATGGTGATAGCAAACATCAAACATAGCAATCATCATCACATCTCTCACTCAATGTGTAAAGTATACGATATCCACCACTTTGATCACCCAATTCTTTGTTATGATCACTCTGCCCTATGGAGTCATGACGGCTCCACTTTACTGATACGCAACCACTAACACTTTGCTATGTCCACTCTGCCACATGGAGTCAAGACAACTCCCCTGCACTGGCTCATAGCCCTGCTATGATCACTTTCCCCCACAGAGTCATGACAACTCCACCACACTGATCCATAGCCAAAATTCCATTTCTCAGTGGTGAGTCAAAGTTATAGACATCGATGACCCATTTGCACATGTACCGCAGCAAAGTCCAACTCATGAAGTTGACTCATTGGTTCCCATCTGGATCCTAAGTAACAACTTCCCATTTGGACTACCTTTGCATCTCGGGTTCTGATCATCATCCTTATTCGTTTCATAGCTCCAAGCTTCCATTCAAGTTCATACTTTAGTTCAGATATGTGTTGTTCGATTCTCCAGTCCGGGTTGTGATACCCCTTTCCTCCATTGCTCGTGATCCACTCGTGGACCCCTGTTTGGGTCATGATACATGCTCCATTCGGCGGAGTGGCTCATGGACGAGGCACCGGCTCGTGGGTCCCTCCAGTAATCGGCTCGTGGCATCGTTGGCTCGATTGTTGTTTGCGGCTCGCCAAAGCTACGGTTCATGAAAGCGGTTCGTTCTACTGATCCGGTTCGTGGGTTTTTGCACTAGTTCGTGGAGGTGGCTTCAGTTCGTTAGGGGTGGAGTCACGGTCGGGTCATGATATGCTAGTCACGAACGGGTCTGGTCTGAGCAATTTCTGCAACTTTTCTAGCAAACTATTTACGCCATACGACGGTGTTTTCGACCATTCACTTTACTAAACGATCAAAAAGCATATCATATAGTAATACCAACATGCATAATCAACCATAGACACCAAAACAAAAGTATGACATGTTTATGTGGATCAAACATACCCAAAACCCATGTTTTCCCCTTAATCATGTGTAACCATAACTAATGGTAGGATTAGCAAAAGTTATCCAAATTAACCCAAAATTTTATCAGAGATCTAAAATAATATTTTAGAATTTTAAAAAAAATTCCAAATTTTTTTGAGCCATAATTTCGCTAATTATCACTAATCACCCCTAATTAGCCGTAATTAGTGAAAAACAATGCAAATCAATAACCTTAGCCACAAATAAAACTTTAAATCTGAAACTCTACTATTTTGGAGCATTTACCAATGCAAAATAGCAGTTCCAACTCTGATTTGACACTAATCTTCCTTGATTTGGTGTAGATTAAGCTAATAAGTGATTAGAAAGCGATTTGGGATGATTTTAGAAGGTGGAGGCCATTGTTAGGATTAAAGAAATGTTTCAGGCGGCTGAGAAAATGAAATAAAATCGTTTCCTAACTGATTTCAGCCTCCCCATAACTATAATCCCAAAATGGGTTATGAGCCTAGCTGCTAATCACCCTAATTAACCCCGGTTAGGCTGTTTTCACCTTCCAGACCTTGTTTCAGCTATATCTCTCAAACGGTAAGTTCGTTTGGCTAATGTGACCAATCTACGGAAAGGTAAACCATCATTCGAATCCAATGGAGGCGGTTTCAGGTCAAAACTCCTTACCAATCAAAAGTTATGGGCAAAACAAGATTCTCCAGAGGTAAAACGGTCATATAAAATTCAGCAAAAATCATGAATACGGGAAATGACCCTAATAGTCGTTCCCCAAAGTTACACGGCTTTACGACCTCATATGAAAATGAAATAAATATTCTACGATCCTACGATGCGTAGAATGTGGGTCGCTAGATACATCTAATGTCCTCTAATTTATATTAGTCTAGAATAAACCATTTAAATGGCATTAAGTGACCAATAGGTCCGCACATAGTCTCAAGTGATCGAAAGGGATCCACCCTTATCTTCATTTGATAATAAGGTCTTAAGTGGCTATATATATAATTAACATCCATATGATTGGTGAGTAGTTGGATCCTATCTCTTAGTTTTGGTAATTGGAAAATGTTGATTTAAAGGGTTTATAAATATGTGTAAACGTTCTATCTTAGTATCTATATCATTGGGAATCCTACCTTGGGTATGGTAGTTAGAGTCGTGCGTTAATGTTTACGAGGATAGGTTAGAATTACTAACCTTGATAGGAATATGTATCTGGTTAAGCCAAATGGTTACATCTATGTATTGTAGATTGTGTTATACACTTTCTGTTCACCAGAACTTATTGTTCTAACCCCCTTCTCAATATAATATCCAGGTTTTCTCGAGAATGTGTGGTTCACACTTTTGTTTAAATTTTGTTTGTTTTCGGTTCTCGTTCTCTCTTATGCTCAGTATCGACATGGTGATTCACTCTTTAAAGGTAGTCACCTAAGTTGATACTAGTTTATCCTATTCTGTTTTCGCTGTGAGTTATTTTATCGTACTCTGATTATGCTCATGCTCATTTATTTGTATGTTCCAAATATACACGCTCCATGCTTGGATGGGTTTGAGTTTTGATTTTGTTGAAATTCAGGCTTAGAAATGGGTGTTACATAAATACAACACACAGTGGAAATAAATTAATATGTCAATTACGAGAATATGTCATGTCTCTTGCTCCTCTCCTGCAGATCCAAACAAAACCAAAGCAAATCTGGAAAGTATACATGTGTCTGACCCGAGCACATTTTCAGGGAAAGCAAAATTACCTGGATAAGTTTGGAATACTTAATGATGAGAAAACTCACATCACAAACAACTTGCTTAATTTGGAAAATCTTTTAAAAGAATGGAACTCTGTAAGGCACGACCAAACATAAACAGGGCACGTGTTTTTCTCTTACGATAACCAAAACACTTTTATATCATATCCAATGATATTATAATAACCTTTATTAAATCATCTTAAAATAAATAATAAACATATGCAAAATTATTACCTATACTTAAATTTCGCACCCTAATGTGCTATACATACAAAAACGTGGAACATATTGAGATTCAGATTCCATGCAATGACTAGGCACCAGGGTACCATTGGACATAGTACCTGTCTAGATAAGCATACCGAGGTCGCTAGAACATCTTTCGCCTCTACAACATAGAACAGTCTATCAGTAGTACTAAATACTTTATCAACATGGTTGTGATAAGAAACCACACCAAAGCATAAATAATAGAAAGGGTCAACCATTCTAGATTGGTGAAAACATACCTTAATGGGTGCGACCCACATAGCCCTGCTGCATCTCCCCTGATTTTAGTCATTACTGGCAGATGAGGCTAGAGGCTACATTTTTACCTTTCACACATGGTATATTTCATCTCTGAATGCTCATCGCCCTTCAATGGAAATTCACTGATAACATTCATCCATGCAAGTAATTTAGAAGCAAAACGAACCTAAGGCATTACTTTTACTACATCTATAGGATTAAGAGCAAGTAACTCTTGCACTCTCAATACTTTGTCTTTGCACAAGCATACCTGCAAATTCTAGTTTGAATGAAAAGTCCGTTTGAAGTGGTTTTTGATCCAGTTCTAATTCATGTTCCTCGAACCAAAAAATTATAAGTTAAAAGGGAATTTATTGATAATCAATTATTTAACTATCAAATCAAAACAACATAGTTAAGTAAATCAGTAGCATAAGTCCTTTTAATTAAAACATATTTTAAAATCACTTCATCGATTCTTAGAAATTGATTCCATATACTTATATCAATAGGATAAGCATATTAACAAATCTCTTGTTTTCATTACTTTGAAAACCACAGTCATATACTTATTTTTTGGAATAAGTGTATTCGCAAAACCATACTATTTTCACTACTTAAAAAAATAGCGCTATATACTTAACCAAATGGTATAAGTATAATCAAATATCATATCTGGGCCAAACAATGTCACGAGAATATGGTTTACTATAAAACCCAACAATTTTATTTAACTTCTAAACTTTTCAAACTAATGTCCACTTATTTAAATAATAATATAATTTTCAACATCCACTTCGGTTTTCAAACCAGTGTCATCTCATTGATAAAAATGAAGTCGTTCAAATTGGGGTATATTATTTATCTATCAGATCATGTCTCGACAACATTCTTATTTTAAGAATGTAGAGTTTGTTAACGTAAAACCTGATATTAAATAAATATCTCAATAAATTTTATTTACTTATTCAATTCAAATCAGGTTTGAAAACCATTCTTACAATTGAAAATGTTTTCCCAAATATAACCATTTTTACATAATTCATTAATTAAGTAAGCTCTTGTAAAAATATATTCTTTTAGCTTAAATTCTCATTTTATAAAACTTGCTCTAAAAACATGGATTTATTTATAAAATACCTTTATTAATTCCTTTATAAAATTTAATTTAAAATCTCATCATAAAACTCCATTTTTATACCTTTATAAAATTTTAAATCTTACCAAGGCTTATTTGATTATAAATCAAATCTTTTATAACTTATTTCGTTATCAGATTAAATCATTATAAGTTCTTTTATAAATATTTAACTTTTAATAAAGCATTATTCTAAAATCCAAGATCATTTCTATGTCATTTAACAAACTTATTAAACTTGTTCAAAATAGTTGAAATAACTTATAAACTCATTTAATTACAAAACTTGCTAACTTCATAAAACGTAGTTATGTTTTAACACTCGAAATCCCTGATTATAAAGCTTATTTATAACATAGGAATTTCGCTACACAAATCATTTGATTACATCCTTATAAAATCCACTTATAAATATCTAATTATTTATAAAACTTTTATTTTATATAACTTATACAAAACAAATTATAATCCTTTCTTTTGTTAAAATATAAATTTTATAACTTCAAACTTAGTCAATTTGCCTAGCGGTGAACCAATGCCTTAAAAAGTTGGATTTTAGGCCATCTGTTGTCAATCACTTAACTAATATGGTTTATTGATTAATAACACATCAATGTTGAATTCTATTCAACAATCATCATCTAAATCAGATATTGATGTTACTTATGTTAGTCAGTTCACATGTGTATAATACAAAAGCAAGTAGCATTAAAAACATAAAGGAACCTTGTTGTATTCCTCGAACATGTCCCCCTGCATCACAGGTCATATATTAGTTTATATATGCATATAAATTAGATAATCTAATCTAATTCATTAAAGATGAATCTTCCACTTAAAAGTGGATAGTGTTAAAGGTCATCCATCCATAGAAGGGAATATATAACCACAACCAACCAATTAAGCAATAAATCATCCAACCATCCAAACACACAATTTATATACTAACAACAACATATATTATTATACGAAGTAAGAACATTCACAATATTTCATAAAGTGTGAGAGTAACAACAAAGCCACCACTGGCCATCACAACCTCACCACCGTAACCGCCTCTTCAAGCCGACAGCATGTCAGAAGGCGCGTCTCCCAGTGTCGAGGTAAAACGCCAGAAATCAGTGTTGAACGAAAATCGTTCAACTCGAAATTGTTACCCCTACGATGCACTTCAGATGCCCTGACCACCACTGATCGAAATCCCAGTCTCCCATCTTCCTTTGCCCTTCAGGTGCCATCAGCAAATAGTCGACGATGGTGGTGCAAATCCATGAAATACGAAATCTACTCCAGTTTTGGGTCTGGGCATTTTCCGACCACCCACGACCTTCGATGGTCGAGCTCCTGGCATGGATTAACCTTAAACAGCGATACAAACAAATTTCCAATTGGGATTTTTCGCTAAAAGTGGACAGTTTGGAAGATGAATTTTAAACCAATGACTTGCAAACTGCTGCTAGGGTTAAGATTAAAGTTGGGTTAAGGTGTTTATATAGCTTCTAGAACACACTTTTCATCGAGTTTGAAAAGTCACAAACTCGAAACAGGACATTCTAATTAACGTTCATAGCTAATAACCTACATTCCAAATATAATGAATTTGTTCGAGAAGCTAATTCGATCATATTTAACAATTGCTATTAAAATTTCAAATCAATTATCGATATATGCTTATATCGCGCGATCACTCAACAACTTCGATTGAAATGTGTAACAATCTTGATTTTTTATCTATATTTGATTTAATTGAATATTTAAATGATTAACTTTAAGATTTAACGACTTGGAATTTATTTAAGTAAGCATTTGAACGTTAAATCACTTAAAAACTATAATATTAACTTTAAAATCCTGATTTTTTTATTTTGGAACTATGTAAAATTCAATTTGAGTATATACGATGATAATAATTTATTTTTAATGAATTTGATTGTTTTATGATTAATTTGTATTTTATCGATTTAATTGAATATTGGAATACAGTTATTTTGCAAACGATCTCGAATTCCAACGAAATCAGTTTCATCGGATCCGAAACGTTAAATTAATGTACGATTTCAAATTTTGTGTCAATCGAAGTTAGTATGTGAGCATGCGCAATTTAAATGCATGTTGAAAAAGTGATTTGAAATTATTAATAACTTAAAATTTAATTTTGAGAAAAACTGATGAAAACAATCGAATTGGCCTCCGAAACATGTCCCATTAACTCGAAAATAGTGGTATTTGGTTTGGTACAACAGTCATTGGGCTTCATTTGGAGTTCGTGAAGTTTTCAACATAAAACGTGATTAAGATAATAATGTACTATCCTAACCGTACCCTATACAATACATTAAACTCAGAAACCCTAACTTTAATTTAGGAAACCTTCACTAGCACATTTAATGGATGGAACTTCCTCATCGCCTTTCGTTAATTTCTCCTCAGTCCATTCACTTTCAGTAAAAAACCTCCAACAAAAAAGATGAAGATCTCTTCGAGCTCTTCACATCCATACAGTCGATCATGGATTCGAGCAACTAGGTGGTGCAGATCTGGGTTTAAACTCAAACATGTTGTTTTTGTGTTTTCTCAATTTTTGGTCGATTGAAACATTTCTGGGAGAATTCGCCAACAAGTGGGGGATAAAGAAGGTTGAGAAGGAGGTGCCAATGATGTTTGGGAGGTTGCGGCTACTCGAGATAGCAACTAGGAGCGGATAAATGGAAAACGGTTGCGTGTGGTTTTTTGGCGACTGGGATGTCAATGAGGTTCGTGCTTCAGGGAGGAGGAGTTGTGATGATCAGAGGTCAGGTCAGCATGGAGGGTCGTAGCTCATGATTGATGCATGTTGATGGGTTTTGGACTTAGACAATTCGAGCAAGATAAGGATGATTAAACCGTGGATTTATGGTTAACTAACCATGAATAATTTAGCTAATGAAGCGATTGAGGCTTTATGTAAATTAAATTTGATTTAAAACTTGTAATGATGATTGTATGTTCAAACGTTAACAGATTCTATCAAAACAACATGTGTTGGAATCCCTGTGGCAAATAATACATGGTGGATCTTGAATTTGAAATGTTAGGAGCAACTAAAATGTTTTGTTTAAAGTAAACGACTACTTAATTTAAATTGAAATTTATTAGTGTTTCAACGATAAAAAGCTTGGTGAGAACTTCTATTTGGAATATTTACAGTAAAACTTATTTGATTAAGTTTGAAAAGTCATAATCATAAATCTGATTATATGTTAGTTGCTTCGTGGTTGATGGATGTTTTTACACTTATTGTTACTATTCATGTATGTATAAGCATGAAATGTTGTAACGCTTATATTATTAATACTATGATATGGATGATTGATTGTTGTGATTGATTTTATCATTGTTCATACTTCATAATACATATATGAAATCATTTGGTATTGATTAAAGTCTTATTCCATTTGGAAATTGTAAATGAATATTTTACTCATTTAAGCGAAATTGGGTACAGAATTGAAAGTCGGGATTTTTTATCCGAAGTTGAACGGAAATGAAATTAAAGTATATTTGTACAACTTTTTTAAAGGTGGAAACTATTTTGAAAGAATTTAAAATCTGGAATTGGCTTGATCTAATTTGAAATAGATTTTGAATAGTAAATTCAAATTGAATTTGAGTTAGCTATATGAACAACATTTTTAACTCAAATTGATTTTTATCATTAGTCTTGTATAACATTTAATTTGATTTATGAAAAGTTTGGATTTCAAATGATTAACTTTTGAAAAACTAATATTATTTTAGTAATATTATTATAATAGAATATTCAATTTTCGTTTTAATTAAATTTGAAGTTAGAATTTGAAAATATCACTTTTAAATGAGTTTATAAACATTTTATAAAATTTATGAATATTTTAAAAGTTAATCGGAGGAGTTTATTTTAAATTTATAGTATGGTCTGAAGCGGGCTAGTCGCGCTACCATAGTTCGCGAATTTCAATCATAAACATCAAACGATCATAACCAGTGCAATTTAAATCGAATTTTCCTAAAACAAGAAATGTTCTCTTTCTAATTAGGTTTCAAATGAAAAATGAAATTTTAGTTTTTAATGTATAATTTTCAAGTTATTTTCGAATCAAGTTTTAAATTAAATAACGATTTTTCAAATCGGTAACTGTAATCAGAAATTGATATAAACGGCTTTATAAAAATTACTAGGAATATAGAAAAATTATTATAAATTATAATAAATGATTTTACAGAGGCTTGGGCAAGGAATCTTAAGTTTCAAACTGTAACTGTTTTTTGTGTTTTTTAGCATAACAAACCAAATACGGTAAGAACATTTGTTTTGAAATCTAATCTAATTGAATTGTTTCCCCAATTTAAGTTTATTTGATTTGGTTAGAAATAATCATTGATAGTTGGAATTAATTCTTTACATAAAACTCATACTATTTGAGGAATTTCAAAGGTGGATTTACCATTATTCCGCTTAAGTATTTGTTGAATACAGGAGTTGATATCGAATACGAGTTGACGATATAAATTTTATATTTTATATCGGCTAATTTCGGGTTGTCGTGGACGATGTTTAATAACATCATACTTAACCCAGCATGCCAAGTTAATTCGTTTATCGAATATAATGTTGTTTTAAAAGATGCGTTTTGATAAATCTTTTGGTTAATGATGAAAGTTTCCAAATTTAATTAATTGGATTTGAATAGAAATAATCCTCATATATTTAGTATTGATATCCGATGTGTAGATGTGTACTATTAGAGAAATTTTAAAGATATTTATATCATTATTCAACTTATAGTTTTCATTGACTACGAGAATTAGTATTGAATATAAGCGGATATAATTTCTATGTAAATCTTATATTCAATATCAATTGATTTTGGGTTTCTTGTGAATGATGTCTAAAATAACGTCATTCTTTAACCTGCTAAGTTTAAATTATAATTTGGAATTTGAAGAGGATTAAAATTTTGTAAGAGCTAATTAAACTTTATTCGATGATCTTGTGTAACGTCCAAGAATTTATAGTGATTTAATAATTAATTAATTTAATTATTTTATTACATTGGTTTAGGAATATAAATGGTTTGAATTCAAATACTTTGAATATTTAAATAATATAAATAATGTGATAATATATTTAATTTTTGAAATTTGTCGGAAATAGTGGAAATGACAATTTTGTGTAAATTGCTCTACTTAAGAAGTTTAATCGAGCTTATTCAAATTATAATAACGAATATACTATTCAAACGACAGTTGATCGTATTAATTTTAATATAATTATGAATCGAGCTCGTAACACCGCGGTAGTTCGTAATATTGAGTTTTGAACTTCAATTGAGTATACAGGATCCGTTATAAGTCGGATTTCTTTGAAATAGAAACGTTCGAATCTAATTAACTGCAATTTTCTAATGGAAGAGAAAAATGGAGATTTTGCTTTATAGATTGTAAGTTATGTCCAAATAAAATTTTCAAATAGTCGCTATAGAATCATTTATAGACCATAACGATATATTTAATATAATTAAATATTGATTTCGAATTTGGATAAGATTTTGAGATGTATACTTATTTTAATTTATAGAAATTTTTCTGTAATTTATATTTTGGAAAAACAAAAAACTTTTTGTTTAACGTATTTTGTACCCTAAATTAGCGGTTTCGGATTTCACAAAATAAATCAACTTGTCTATTTTATTATATTTTTGGAATCATGACACATTGTTCGTCACGGCGGTATTTTTGTCTTTGTCTATAATAGTCCATGAACAAATGAAATTGTGTGTAACAGGAACCATAAGACTTCACTTTGAAAAAACACAAAATTTATTATTACAATAGAATGGTCCTAAAATTCTAAATATTCAAAACTAGAAAACTACTCTTAAGCACACTGCAAACACTAGTAGCAAGCATGCACACATCCATTACATGTACATGTGTAACCAAAAAGAAGGCAAATTAAATACATGTATATAGCTCCAGTGATAATTAAATGCTTCCAGCATGTATTCAAAATTTTAGCATTTGCTTCCAGCCTTACAATTCACACTTTATGCTTCAGTAATGTAGAAGTATGGTTAGCTTGTCATATATACAACATATCATGTATGGTCTTTGTGAAGATACTACAAGTTAAAATAATACATGGTATTAATAACGTGACAGATGAGCATATGAGTAATTGTACTCCATGGAAAAAGACAAGTACTCCCAATGCCGATTAAGCAAGAAATGTAAATGTGATAATGCATACATAAACAAAATCGTACCAGCCATGTACTATACTAAAGTCTATACTGCAACACTACACCACATAGAGACTTGAATAAGATTGCTGAGCTATGTTTCCTCTGATACTTCATATCTAAGGCAATGCATTGCAATGATTGTTCACATCATGTACTGCCAATTCAAAAAACATAATCTACCCTAAGATTTAAAGTTAGTAGCTGACCTATCCGACCAATTACATAGGGCTAGGGAAGATGAACACTGTGCATTTGAAAACAACATCGATCTTATCTTAACTTTCTTCCTTATATATATATATATATATATATATATATATATATATATATATATATATATACACGCGACCTTTTTCTATTTTCTTCTGAACTCATACCAAATGCTACAGCCGCCATTGACGTCCGCTTTAAAAAAAATCTTTACAAAATTAATACTACACGTTAAATTCTAAAACCAGTATTGTTGGAACCCTTGAAGGCTGCTATTCCTTTTCATATGCATATCATCGGGTTCGAACCCAAAAGGAATTCGTACCATTTTCACCCTGCGACGCTAGATGCATGTGTCGTCCAAGTCTGAGGCAACGGGGAGAGAGATGAAGAGCGGCGTGAAGATCCCACTGGCCAGGCACAACAGAGAGCAGAGTTTTGAGGAGTTTGTGCTAGAAAGAAAATCTCACTGTGTACAATGCACCGGGTGAAGGTTGTGTCGACGCTTTTGAATGATGGCGTATGAGTCATCTTCAATGTGGAGATGGGTATTTTAGTGGTGTTCTTTTTGTAATATGACGAAGGAATAGGGGACGTGGAGGCATTTAAACCCAAGACAATGGTGGAGTCATTTTAGATTTCGGCGAAGAAGTGAGTACGGGAATAAGGTTCGGTGCAGTACGGTGTGGGGAAATTTTCGTGACTTTACTATGGAAGTAGAATTCAAAGGGGCCAGTTATGTGAAGCCCAAATATTTTTAAAGCAAAGAAAAAGTCTACACAGCAGGCGAAGAGGAGGTAAATAGTAGTGGGGAAAGAAGATGAGGCGGGGTATAGTTGGTAAAGTGATACTGTAGAAAGGCAGATTGATATGAAGCTGCGAGTGGCAGAAGTGCTATGATTCCAAGGAAAGTATATGCGGTGCATGGGAAGTGGGCTAAAACGATAAGGCCCATTTTAGAATGAAATATATATATATATATCATATACTTTATCTAGAAGGGCCTTCATGTGTGAGAGTATTGTATGATGGGAGGAAAGAATGGCAAAGCGGGTTTGGTTGCTAAAGTATGGATGGGATGACTGAAAAAGGGTAAGGCCCAGTTAAATTAAAATTAATGTTTATTTAATAAATTTGTATATACAAACTTGATAACGTGATATATTATCCATACGAGGTCAGTTTTACGGACGGTCGAATCCGCTGGAATCGTGCAATCGCAGTCTACACCATGGGACCAGTCTTGAGTGATTTGGAGACCGTTTCAATTTATAGCGAAGTTAAACGTCTGATTTAATCAACTGACGTTAATCGTTTTTAATGGTTACCGACCAAGGTGAGTAAAGTCACTAACTATGTCCAGTTTTATAATTTTATAGACATTATTTAATACTGATAAAAATGATGGTTGAATGTTGTGTGATGGTTGTTTGGATGAATTGGTTAAAATAATACGTATAGTTATTTATACAAGTCATTAGTTAAATATGGATTCTATTTATTAATTATTTCATATTGATATGAAATAAATGTTGATTAACATCCGTGGGTGCTAGGAAACAGGTTGATGGGATCCAACTAGATTCCTCAACAATTATATTGCTGTTTTTCATATATCGCATTATATGATGTGACAAATAATCGTGATGGATTATTGTGTGTTTTGGGATGTTTAAATAACATTGACTTGAAATAATTGATATTTAAATACTGTAAAATATATTCAAAAATATTAGAAAAGAATTTGCGGTTTTAAATGACTTGTTTTAATCATAATAAAACAACTAGTTGATATATTAACGATATTTATAAATGGAATAAAATAATTATTGTTAAATAATTGTTAGTAAATAATTTAAAGAATGTGGATTCAAGAATGAAATCCAGACAAGGGAAATGGGAATCGTTTCAAAAGGCGAAATGATGAAATTTATTTTGATATTCGAAATGCGGATAGAATGGAAATAAATCCATAAGGATTTATAATTATTCGACTATGTCGAATATTAATAAAATAAATTTTGTTTTTAAATTATATAAATTCCATATTTGACAAGATAGTTAATATTGATTTGGAAACAAATAATTTATAATCGAATATATATTCGAGATTAAGGTATAACTTATAAACTGAGTTTATGAAATGAAATGCAAAGTACAAATTTATAAAATAACTTGACGGGTGGAATTTTAAACTGAAATGGAATTTATTATAAAAATCAAAAATATATTGATATAACAAGTCCAAATTTCTATAGAGAAATAGTTCACATTTTAAACTTATAAACTGAGTTTATGAAATCGAGTTAACCTGAAATGCTGAGTTTATACCGACATTTGGAACGTTGATCGAATATAGATTATTCGAAAGAGAGTTATACGGTGAATTCGACTATATCGAATTCAGGAAGGTACCATTTACCTTCCATTTTTAATCTAGATTATTTATTTAATTGATTAATTAAATATTAATTATTTAATCGAAATAAAGAATCAAAGTTATACTTTTGAATATTTTGGAAGTAGATATTGTAACGTATCATCATGACCAAGGTTTTATACAACGTCCGTTTAAATATATGCAAATAGAACTTGGAAATGTTTCCCAAATATAACAAATGATATTTTCTAAGAATAGAAAATGAAATGATTTTATAATTTAGAAATGGAGTTAAGAAATTAAGAACTGACTGGAGACTTGTTAAGTTGAACGAATTTCTGGGTATCGATCTAATGTTGGTTTCAGTCTTCGGATTGATAATTAGGGAGTTGTTCTCTTACTGGTTTATGGTTAGGGACCGAAGGATAGTGATGCGTGAATAAGGTATGGAAATGTTTTCCAATGTTAATAATGTATATTTCGAAATAGGGGAAATAAGGAGTTGTGAAAATATGGATACATTGTCCAAGAGATCATGAGTGGCTAAACGAGTTGAAAAATATTTAGGTAAAGATATCTAAGGGAAATTGGAAAATGAAATGATTATTGGTATATATTTAAAAAGGCTCGGTGTTGATTTATGATTGATCGATGTAATTTCCATTTGGAAACACGACTGTTGTTTGTATGCTTGATTCCTTTGATAGTTAAATAACTGGCTATCAAAGTTTTTTTTTACCATTTTCCGTTGTCAACACAGAGAGACCAGGATCAGATTTATTATCTGAAAACCTCTCTGTATGGGCATTAGCGTTGCGAATCAAATATGATGAAGATAATTGAAGACGGAGTTATGCAAGGGTTGTTCTAGCAATCCTAGGTAGAAATTGCCTAAGATGGATTTACAAAATAGTTCCTTCAGTTTATCCAGTCCCATGACAACGTGTATGGACGAATGTCTGACAGAGTATATCTAATAAATCATGTAAATTGATCTCTTCAAACGTGTTCACGTTTGGAGGCAAAGAAATTCGTTTCTCTTAGCTTTATACTCGTGGTACTTTGGGGAAATAAATTTGTGATTTGGCTGGTATGATGATGTGGCATCCAAAGTAAATAAAGATGCGATGTGGCAAAAGAAACGTTATGACCTCAAGCCTCATCAACCGGAAAATGACAAAAATCGGGAAGGCAACATGGCTAAGTGGGTCGCAACTAATTAGGGTATATTGTCACCATCTAGAGCATATTCATATTTGTTACTTATTTTCATTTCTGCATCTCCCGGGAATGGTTATGTTGGTATACCAAGCGTAAGGTGACAATATATTTGAAAAATTCAAGCGAAATGAGTGGTCGGTCATGTGTGGCTGAGTTGCAAGATGTTCTTATTGAACTCCAGTGTATCCCCTCTAGAGTGCACTGATCGGAAGGTGGTTCCTTACCTTGTCATAGTTGGAAATCCAATCTCCAATAAGAGCCCACGGTTTTTGACTGTATATTATATATGTAGAGCATGAGATGCAAGTGTTCTGCTAGAATGATATTTACTTGTATTAGATACTATTATAATATTAGAAAAATATTGATTTCAGAAATGTTTTGGGTTATCGTTAGGAAAAAACCATCTGTGTTTTTGTGTGGATCGTCTTACGATTACCTTTCCTTTTGAAAAGGATTTTGAAAAGTCAAACTGAATGATTGGAGTTTACTCACACCAGTCCTATGACTGACCCAGAGTTTATTTTGTTTTGTTTTACCCTAAACTTTCGGGTATCAAAATTTATACGGGAAGTCAAGTAGTGGGGATTTTACAGATACCCTTGGAAGAGATTGGAGCAGGAGGCTTCAACATTAGTATATATAAAGTTTATTTCCGCTGAGGTATATTTGTTAGTACTATGATGATGAATGTAAGTACAAATACAATTTTGTATTTCAAGGTATGTTATATAATATATTTTATTTGTTCCGCTTAGAGATTCGTGTTTATTCTGTTGTGATCTTCTTCTTCTCTTTTAACTTTCTTTCTTTCTATTTCTCACCATCTAACTTCTTTCTATTAACGATCGGGTATTTCCGATGCTCGAATAGTCAACATGGTGTTTTTTGTTTATTTTCAGGGTCGAAAATCTCTGGGTCATTACAGTGGTATCAGAGCCAGGTTAAGTGATTAACTTGGCACTGTGGCGTGACTCGGTAGATATAGGCTTAGTAATACCCTAGATTGAGTTTGAGTGTATATATATGAGAAAGCATATTTGTAAATTGTATAAAAAAATGTTTTATATTGTGGAGATTTATTGATTGAGTGGCATATGAATTCTGGTCGATGATGGGGCACCACAATGTCGATAGGTGTTTTTAAATGCTCGAATATAATAAACCGACACAGTATGTTTTGTAGGATGGTAAATGAAATAATTCTACCTAAATTATATTTTGATATAAAAGAAGTATATATTTTTGAATTATTAAAGTATATTGGATGTGTTGGTTATTATTATAATCAAATAAGATTATAATTGAGATGGTTATAAATAACAAACCAGAATTCGTATAAGATAATATATAAATCAAAAGAATTAATTCTGAAGATAAATCAAAAATGGAATTAAAACACTGGAAACTTGGAAAAGTGTTGTAAATTGGATTTGAATTCAATACATGCAAATTTTATGTGATGACCCCGAAACCCGTACTGACGATGTTAAGTGTAATCTTTGGAATATAACATAGAAACAGATAATAACAGAACAGAATTAAATAAATACACCAGATAATGAACAAATAATACACTGGATAGACGAAATCATCAGAGTTACAAGTATACAGGATCTTACTTAGTACAAATACAGTTTAGCTATACATAAATGTCTACAGCAGAAAACAAACATAATGTACAATAGGAGCTGAACAACATAAAAAGAGATAAATGATAGAATCCATCTTCAGCTCCAGCTATCCAGAAAAAGCCTGCTAAAAACCTGAACACAAGGCTTCCGATGTAGAAAGAGGGGAACCCGAGTTTGAAAGTGAAACAAACTACGAGTCAGTCATGGGACTGGTATCAGAAATCTACTTAACACATTTAAAATATGGTTAATCACAGGACCACGCCACTTTCGTGGAACGGGTTTACTCCATTGGATTGCCAGTGCTTTAAAACAAGTAAATATTTAAACATTGCAATGCTTTTTATAAAAATGAAGCCATTATAAGACTCAGTTCCCATCACACAATGCAACGCAAACCGGAGGATAGAGTTTTACCTTATAATGGCCAAAATATGCTTGATACGAATAAAACAAAAGCATTTGATATTATTACTAGTGTTTATAGGTTTCGAAAACAATTTCAATCATAACTATCAATCATAGACGACATGGGTACCATATATCATGTCGCCATATATATATACAATCAAAACCGCATAGTCACGTATTTGGAAATTGGATTTCCGTCATGAACCAAGGCAAAAGATAATCCTTACCGACTTCGAGACAATCAAGCCCATGTCTCAGGAACAGCCGCAACAGCCCCTTGGATCGTCTGGGCCGGTCCACACGGAGTGGATTATAATGCCTGAACAATGCGTTTCTCCGTCCTTTGGGGCGTAAATGAGCCAACGAATGACTCCATTAGTCCCGGATCGACCGATATAGCTGAGGCGCCTCGCAACAACAACAACCACATAGGTGAAAAATAGTATAAATGTCAGCCAGTTTAAGCACTGACACCACCTCTAGCTAGAAAGAAAATGCACGTCCCCCTTGAGGTCCTCTCCCGTTTCTGGTTCATACCGGGGTGTGAGGCTCGCGAATTAACGTTATACACAAAGCTACGCCACACAGGCGGGGCTTTGATCATCAACCACAAGACTTTGCTTTTCAACAGAAGCCTTGATCACTGCATCTTAGCATGCCACACAGGCAATTCACACCATGTAACTGATGGCTATCAATCACCCAGAATGAATTCCAATGTCAGACACACAGTCCATTTGCAAGTCTGTTCTGGGTCTGAACGAAACCGGAGGCACTATATACCTCGCAAACCCATCGATTTCCATGTACGTCTGGACGATCACCACTCATTATCCATATTTCGGGATGCCTCCCAATCAGGACATCCGTTACCATCCAAACGAGGTGAAGATCTTCGGTCTTCGACCACCGTCTACATCTTCGATTTCTTATCGTCGATTCAGTTATTCAGAATGGGATAAACCCGGTATTTCTGAGCAACTCGCCTATGCAATAAACAAATGCTACACAAACACGATACACGCTTCATTCCAATTCATCAGTCACTAACCGTAAATCAGTAAGAGAACGATTTCCCAAATATTAACCCCGAAGGTCGAAACCAACATCAGATCAAAACCCAGGAAACCATTCGACTTAGCTAACCTTCAGTTAATTTCTAAATTTCACATCCATATCGTTTATAATATTTTATAATGATTTATCGCTATTTTTATTCATTTTAAAATAGCCAATTTATTCAAATGACGCTTCAGGCCATAACGCGGCCGTGGCGCTGTTTTTCTTCAGATTTGATTTACACATATCTGAAAATCTAACCATTGGATCATCACAAAATTTACATCATTAGAAAGATCTTTTCAAAACAAATCCAAGGGTTCTAGTTTTGGGAAAATCCGACAGTCGGATCTCCCAGTACAATCGTTTGAAGTTTCGATTTCAAAATACGAACAGCTGCGTCATTATTCGATTTAATTTAATTATATATATATATATATATATATATATATAAATATAATCGATTCTGGCGCTGTTTTTCCTCAGATTTAAATTAAACATTCCAGACAATCCAATCGTTGGATCTTTACAAAGTTGGTGTCGTTGGAAAGATATTTCCAAAGCAAACCCGATGGTTTCGGTTTCGGGAAAATCAGATGGTCGGATCTCCCGCACTAATCGTTTGAAATCACGGTTTTAAAACACGAACCGCAACTTCGTTATTCGATATATTTTAATTATATTTATATATATATATATATAAATATAATCGATTTTTCGATTTCAAAACCATATTCTTTTCATATCTATGATAAAAATGATATTTTTATCTAACTGACTTCTATTTTAACACTTCACTATTTTTAACAATTCATGTATATAATAAAAATGTGATTTTTAATGTAAAACAATTTATTTCAAAACACGACTATTTTATATAGCTCATATAGATGATAAAAATAGAATTTTTATTAAAACAATTAATTTTAAAACACGACTATTTTATATAGTTCATATAGATGATAAAAATAGGATTTTTATTATAAAACAATTTATTTTAAAACACGAATACCATTCAACACATGAATTTCTATTCAACGAATGAATTTCTATTCAACACATGAACGGTTTTCTATAGTTTGTATATATATAGTAAAATTGTGATTTTTATTGCAAAACAATTTATTTCAAAACATTACTATTCTATATAGTTCATATACATGATAAAAATAGGATTTTTATTATAAGGCAATTTATTTCAAACACGATTACCATTCAACACATGAATTTATATTCAACGAATGAATTTCTATTAAACACATGAACGGTTTCAACATATGAAAATAATTTCAACAAATGAAAATAATTCTAACACATGAATATTTCAGAAAATTTCGGCAGCATAACGGCAGGGTAGTTAAAACTGGGGTCGTCCCTAGTACGGCTCCTCGCTCTACCTTAAAGCCTCACAGCTTTTGACAATGGGGATTTCATGCATCTAGTTCGCACGCAGGCGGCATGTATATTTTTTTCATTTCCACAAACTAATCCTATGTGGTTTCAACCAAATATTTCTCAACCACAAACTGGTATTTTTCAACCATGATCAATCAATTTCAACCACAAACAATTCTAATCAACCATTCGTAATCAACCAATCACAACCAATAAATATCGTTCATGGTTTGTGGACGAAGGGCGTATATATATATATATATATATATATATTATATAAGCATTTCACTTCTATTTCAACAAATATATAATTTTTACAATGCATATATAACTTATATATCGAACGTACAACTTATACAACGCTTATACAAGAGGTGTACAACGCTTATATAACTCATACATCGACTATATAATTTATATATAGCCGTTTTCCATATCGTTTATAATTTAGAAATCTCACATTGGGTTCCACTCCACCAAAAATAGCAGAAGGCTCAGAAAAATATGCGGTCTCTTCTACAATGTAGAAGACGTCCACACGAGTCCACTATCTCTTGTTTCATCGAATTTCGATAAAACAGCAAAAAGATATGATGTTTACAAGTTTGCAACACTTTAGAGTGTTATTTTAAGTTAAAAATAGCCAAAGCCGTACCTTTTCAGAACTGGTTCCAAACTAGGTTTGGATTTTTCGCGAAATCTGTGAAGCGATGCGAGGATCGGAGGGTACAACGTCGTAGGGGAGAGTGGGGCACGCCCGCGCGCGGTGGAGCGGTGGACTCCGGTGTTCCCAGTCGACGGCGGCTTAAAACCCTGAACTTCCTGGCCACGATACTCCATATATACGCAACGATTCTTCACAAATCTGGTATTGATTTAAAGAGGAGATCGAGAGCTTCGAAACGTGACAAGGGGCGCTCGATTTCGTTGAGGGACGGATGAGAAATCGAGGAGAGAAGTTTTGAAGAGGGTTCCGCCTATTATCGGCTACGGGGAGAGAGAAAAAGGAATTTTCTGACTAATGAGGTTTTATTTATTTATTTATATATTTTTAAATTTCTAAAATATGCCTTGTCACATACGAACTCCAATCCAAACCCAACGACGGTCGCCCCCAGCGTTTTACCCCCATTCCGAACACAATGGGATATGTTTCGTAGGCCCATTTGACTCCTTCAGTCAGTTTTCCTTCAATTTAAAATATATAACATTTAATATTCGATTTGAACATACATTTCAATTTTCCAGGGCCACAAACTGATTCGAAAAATTCCAGAAAAATAAATCTAGCTATGTTTTGACGATATTGTCCCAACAAAACTAGTTTCGTCGAATTCTGAGACTGTTTGAAAAATGGCCCATTTCTGGTCGATCCAATTTAATAGAAATCGACCAAACACATTTTCCTTTGCCACGCTCACATACTAGCTTCAAAAATTATGAAATTTGAAACCTAGCAATAATTTGATATCCCGGATCCAACAAAAGTGGTTTCGTCGAATTTTGAGGTTGTTTGCAAAATGGCCATTTTCACGGGCTATATAAACTCCATAGCGACCTTTCAGAAAACTCATTTGGCCATAATTTTTGCTTCCCGCTATGAAACTTCGATTTTTCAGATTCGTTAGAAAGATATTTACTAACAGATTTAAATATTTTTGGTTTCACTCAAATCCGTTTTGTTTTGCACCCAGTACCGTCAGTCAAAGTTTGAATTCAAATTTTGAAACTACCGCGCCATTTCAGGCCTTGTTTATAATTCAAAGTAATTATATTTATTTTCAACTTCGATTCAAACTTACTTTTCATCATTATTATTTAAAATATTTAAAATCCACTAAAATAGCCAATTTAAAATTTTTAAATTGGTTCAGATTTTCCGGGTCGTTACAATCTCCCCCACTTAAAACTTTCCGTCCCCGAAAAGGAACAAAGTCGAAAGTGGTTTGATTAATAAACTCTACATTCAATCTGGCTTCCATTCTCCAACTTTTCAGTTTCTGAGAATTTTCAAATTCTTCAAAAATTTGGCTAACACCCGGAATTTTCAAAAAATTTCGCCATAACCTCCTTTGTACGGGGAGGGGTTTGGAAATTTATTGGGCCGTATTAGGTACCCAATAAATCCTATAAAGCATACACATATTTATAGTGATATATTCTGGTGTTTACAGGGGAGTGTGTATAGATAATAACTCCAAAGGATAAATTCTCGTCACCCTGTCAAAGCCCGAGGGAGTGTGTATTTTAATTGCTCTAGAGAATAAATTCTCGTCACCTCGTCCCGTGTGGGAAATAAATAATCCATGTTCCGTATCTAATGACTAGAGTGTAACAACCCGGAAAATACGAGCCAGATTAAAAATTTTATTTTGGCAATTTCAGTGAATTTTGAATATTTAAAATGAATTATTTTAAATAAAAACGTTGAGAAATTTATTTTGAAAAGAATTAGAATGTATATATTTATATACGTCGTCATTAGAATATAAATAATATTTATTTATATATAATTATAAAAGGAATTGAAAATGGCGCGGTAGTTCGATAATTCGATTTCAAACTTCAATTGAACATACCGGGTGCAAAATAAACCGGATTTTAGTGAAACCAAAAATAATAGGACCTAATTGAGAATATCTTTCCAACGTATCCAAAAAATCGAAATTTCATAGCGGGGATCAAAAGATATGTCCAGTTGAAATTTCAGAATAGTCGCTATGTAATTTCAGCCCTTGAAAATAGTCATTTTGCAAACGACCTCGGATTTCGACGAAACCACTTTTGTTGGATCCGTGATGTCAAGTTATTGCTAGGTTTCAAATTTCATAATTTTTCGAATTAATATGTGAGCGCGGCAAAGGAAAACGTGTTTGACCAGTTTTAGTTGATTTTAATCGACTGGAAAATGGCCATTTTTCAAACGGTCTCAGAATTCGATGAAACTAGTTTTGTTAGGACCGTATCGTCAATACGAAGCTAGAAAATATTTTTCTGGAATTGTTCGAGTTAGTATTTGACCCAACTAAATTGAAATGCACGTTCAAATTCAATATATAGAGTTATATGTTGATTTTGACGAAAACTGATCGTAACGATCAAATCTGCTTGCGATACATATCCCATTGTGATCAGAATGGGGGTAATACACTAGGGACGACAGTCGTTGGGTCTTGTTTCGAGTTCGAGAAAAAGGTCAACTTTATATTGAAAAATAAATTAAAATAAATTATTAAAACTTTACACTTAAACCCCCCCCCCAGCCTTCACTTTCTCCAATCAAAAATGACCCGAGCCCTAAATTAAAAATGGCCATCGTCGATCGCCCCCATCGCCGCGCCAGCGCTCCAACCACCGCCGCCGTGGACAGCGTCGCACCCCCTCCTGTCGCATCACCCCTCATCTTCCCCTCTCCCTCCTCTCTCATGCGTGAGTCCCGAAGCCCCAAACCCCCATGGAAAGCGACGCAACCACAGGAACCCACCACCAACCGCCTGCCGTGACCCCCCCGACCATCCCCTAGCCGCGCCCGCCTCCAACAGCCTCCACCGCCACCCCATTTTCTCCTTCTTCGTTCGAGAACCACAAACGCTCCAGCGCCTGCCCCCTGGAGCCCAAAACCGACCACCTGAGCAGTGGCGCACCTCCCCTCGACGCTGGCGAACAAAACCCCGCCCTCCATTCGAAAATCAGCCCATCTGTAAGTTTTTTTATTATTTATTTATTTTGTTTTACTTTATTTTCTTTTTTCTGGTTTTATTCAAGAATGAAAGCATATGTTTTTAATGACGAAAGGTTTACATTTTAATTATATAAAAATAGAATTTTTAATGAACAAAAAGATTAAATTTTTAAGTAGATAAAGATTATATCTTTTACTTTGCAAAGTACGATGTTTAACATGAAAAAGATTTCGGTTCTAATTAGGAAAAGATTTATTTTTTTTAACATGTAAAATTGAGATTTTTAATTAGAGAAAGATGGGAATTTTTGATGAGGAAAGTTATAATTTTTAAACAAGGAAAATATAAATTTTAGTATATGAGAAGAACTGATTTTTATATTATATAGATAGTAAAGATTAAATTTTTATATTAGTAAAGATTAAATCTTTATATTTGAAAAGGCGAAATCTTTATATTTGAAAAGGCGAAATCTTTATATTTGAAAAGGCGAAATCTTTATATAGAGAATAGCGTGATAAAAATATAATCTTTATTATATGAACACCGTTGTAAAAATAGAATTTTTATCTATACAGTAGCGGTATAAAAATGTGATTTTTATATATGTAGTGGCTACGGGCAACGAAAGTGACAAAAGGCGAGTATAGCGATGACTTCTACATATGAAGAGTCATGACGTTTGGATTAGCTAGTCGGTGAGAACTTCACACTTTAAATTTTCTTTTCTAGTTAAAATATATACTAGGATGCAGACGGTGCTTAGCAGCACCCGACACCCGTCATCCACAGACCATGGATGGCTTGTATGTTTGATTGTTTGTTGTGATGAAAATTGATTGTGTGACGTGAAATAAAATATTTATACAGTTAAAATTATTTTATCGTTAAAAATATTGTTTTTAACGTTTGTGTGAGTAAAAATATGTGTTTGTTGATTTGAAACCCCACATGGGTGTTGGGATGATATTTGAAGTCCACTCATCCCGATTGATTAATTGTATGTCGATCGATTGATTGACAGGCTGTTATAAGCGTTAAATATCTATATTTGATGCTTATACAGTGTGGTGCACTTTAGATGATGATTGATTATTTATTGTTGTGATTATATACATGTGTTGTATGGAATCCATATAATTAACATTATATGGTAATTGATTGGGCCTTATTCCAATTGGGAAAATAAAGAATAGAATGAAGTATATATTCATGTGTTGAATAGAATAAATAATCATGTGTTGAAAATTATCATGTGTTGAAAGAAATATTTTAACAATAAAATTTACATCTTTATCATATTTAAAGTTAGAAACTAACTGGAAAATAGATAAGATGAGTGGTTTTCAGGGAATTGATCTGATATTGGTTCCGGCCTTCGGCGTTGATACCTAGGGAATCATTCTCTTACTACTTTACAGTTGGAGTCTGATTTAAAAATCAAACGATCGATACCATAATTTTATAAAGTATATTAAATAATACAAATAGTCATGTGTTGACAGTGCTCATGTGTTGAGAATATTCATGTGTTGAAAGAAATATATATATTCATGTGTTGAATAGAATAAATATTCATTTGTTGAATAGAATAACGAATTTATTGAAATATATAAAGCCGTGCTGATTAGAGACGCGCCATTTTGACGTGAGCGATATTTATATCGATTATATTCATTTTTATAATGAATATAAAAAAGGTAGTGATTTCAAAATATAACGTTTTGAAAATATTATCACTTATATAGAAATGATGTGGAATATTCAATTTCGATTCGAAATTGAATATGAAGTTGAAATCGTTTCGAAAATGAATTAAAAACTATTTATAAAATACGTTTTAAAAGGAAATCAACAAAATATATATAATATATATATAATGGCCTGAATAGAACGTGCCGCACCGCGATAGTTTGTGAATTCCGACCATTGAATTCGAATTGACGTTGCGGGAGATCCGACCGTCGAATTCTCCTGAAACCGGAGCCGTTGGGTTCGTATCGAAAATAGCTTTCCAATGAATATTAGAAATTTGAAATCTAACGATTGGATTTGGAATTATGTCCAAATCAAATTTGGAAAATGTCGCTGTAAGTGCAGTTCGATGGCCGTTGATGGAAATCAACTGTACGGGCCTTGATAAAATTATTAAAAATAGTAATAATTTGTGTAAAATCATAAGAAGTGATTTGTGAAGAATTGGGATGAAAATTTCCATATCTGAAAAGATAAAAATAGATTTTTATCAAAATGAACTAGTTTTGAACTAGAATTAAAATCAATTTGCTTTTGAAATAAATAAATTGAATTTGAAAGTGGTTTTAAAAATAATCAGAATTTCCAATACGTGAATTGGGATGGATTTATATTGAAATTATTTTAGGAATATTTCGATGTTGGAATTCGTGATTATACATATATGGTTGTGGAAATTTGAAAGATATATTTTATATCGTTATTTCCAATACGATATTTGTTGGTTTCAGAAATTGATATTGAATATAAGCCGATATATTTTCTATTCAGAGTCTTGTATTTAATTTCAAATGTGATTTGGGTTTGTCATGAATGGTGTCTTCATTAACACTGTTCTTAAACCCAATAGAGAAAAAGATTAAATCTTTCTATTTAGATTTAATGAAGTGTACCAATCAAATAATATTTAATTGGAATTGATTTATGGGTTTATCGTGAACCGTGTTTTAGATGACATTGGTTATTTAACCTGGTTAAAGGCAGGATATCGATTTCTTGAAAGATTAAAACTAAGTGGCGTTTTAATGAATCATCAATTAGATTGAAAGTGAATTGATAATTTAAATTATCAAATCTTAAAAGTGATCGAGAATGGTGTATCACCAGTTTTGCTCCAAAGCGATAGTTATATCTTTAATTAGATTTGAACGTGAAATGGTAATTAAATTTACTGATAACATCGTGGTGTTAGTTATATGGAGTATTACCAGTTTTTCTCCATGGGATGAATAGGTTGGTATTGGGAAATAAAACAAATAATTACTTCGGTGTGGTTCGCTAATCCCGACTAGTTTGGAAAACCATAATATGGTTTGAAATGATATCCAAAGGAAGATTAAAGAATAAATTTAGAAGAATTTATCTTGGATAAAATTAATGGGAACCTTTCCCTAAGAGTGTGAAAATTTGAATAAAAGAATATTCTGAATTGGAATGAGGCGTTTGTTGTGTTTGTGTAACATTTGTTTATTATATACGTGGGTTACTCAGAAAGGCCGGGTTTATTCCCATTCCGAATAACCGATTCGGCGATAAGTCGAAGATGAAGATGGTGGTTGAACACCAGAAATCTTCACATCGTTTGGGTGGTTGCTGATGATCTCGATTGGGCGGTACACCCAAGAGGAGAGAGCAGTTGGTGATCGTCCAGACGTGCTTGGAGATCGATGGATATGTGAGGAAAGTGCCATCGGTTTCGTTCAGACCCAGAACGAACTTGTAAATGGATTGTGTGTTTGACATTGGATTTTATTCTGTGTTGATTGATCTCTATTAAATATATATTTGTTTGGCGGCAGAAAAATTATTCTCTTGCTTAACGCCCTTCTCTGAGACGTACGAGCTCAGAGGTTGTATATCGATGGGCATCAGTCGCATGGAGTGAATTGCCAGTGTGGCACGCGTAAGTGGAAATTGATCTAGGCTTCTGTTGAAAAGCAAAGTCTTGTGGTTGATGATCAAAGCACGGCCTGTGTGGCATAGCTTTGTGTATAGCGTGAATTCGCGAGCCTCACACCTCGGTATGTTTCAAAAACGGGATAGTGACTGCAGGGAGAGCATGACGTTTCTTTCTAGCTATGGGCAGTGTCAATGCTTAAACTGGCTGACATTTATATACTTTTCACCTGTGTGGTTGTTGGATATGAGGCGCCTTGGATATAGGTCTGTTAGGACCAGGAAACGTGTGCTCAGGAATTGCCAATCCTCAAAAGTAAGAGAGGACCGGCCCTAAAGATCCAAGGATTGCTGTGTGCGGTCCTGGGACATTTGCTAGAGTGTCTCGAACGGAGAGGAGCTTGCCCATTGCCTCGACTCATGATGGAATCCAATTTCCAATACGTGATATTGCGGTTTTATTTGTAGAACCTAGTATGGCGACATAGTAGATGGTAGCTATGCCGCCTATGATTGATACTTATGATTGAAATTGTTTTGTCACTATACACTTATAGTAATATCAAAATAATGTGTTTTAAACGTATCAAGCATGCTTTGGCTATTATAAGGTAAAAACCCTATCCTCCGGCTTGCGTTGCATTGTGTGATGGGACCTGGGTCTTATAATAGCTTCATTTTTCTTTATTTAGCATTGCGCTGTTTGTTTTATGCACTAGTATTCTTGGGAGGAAACCCATTCCGTGTTATACGGCGTGGTCCCTTGATTTACCGAACTTTAAAATAAAGATTAATAACTGTTTTAGTTATCACACCAGTCCCATGACTAACCTGGAGTTTATTGTTTTAACCTAAACTCTGGGTGCCCTTATTTTTGACACGGGCAGCTAGTAGTTTTGGTTTTGCAGATTATATTCAGAGGATCCTGATTTACAGCTGGAACGATGCTCGGAAAGCTCTGTATCCGTGTATTACTTTAAGTTGCGTTTTGTATTATTTTTCCGCTGCTATGTAATTTTTGTAATCTCTGATATTTTTCTGTGTAATATTTATTCATACTCTATATATTCTTGTAATCTGATGGAATTGTTGTAATATACAATGAAATGTTCTTCTGTTTGCGTTCCGATGTGGCTTGTTTTCATCTCCATTCGGGCTTCCCTTCACGGGGGAGATCGGGTCGTGTCAACATCACACAATGGGATAGTTATAATAACCTGTTCCCATATACAACACATAGCGGAATCATAGCTATATAATATCATACGTCTGAACATCTCCAGCTCGTCTCTGGACTTCACAGCATTCGAAAACCTGAACCTGTACACCTCGGGCTAACCCAAGCATTTACAAAACACCGGGTCAGTATGGTGAACCAGAGTGAGATAAACTCGCATAGTATTAAGGGTAAATCATCCAATCACGATTTTAAAGTTCAAAATCTTTTCAAAAGAAAAGGATAATCGTTAGACCAAATCCACACATAAATTGGGAAAATAAAGAATAATCATGTGTTGAAAATTGTCGTGTGTTGAAAGAAATATTTTAACAATAAAATTTACATCTTTATCATATTTAAAGTTAGAAACTAACTGAAAAATAGATAAATGAGTGGTTTCCAGGGTATTGATCTGATATTGGTTTCGGCCTTCGGGATTAATATTTAGGGAATCATTCTCTTACTACTTTACAGTTGGAGTCTGATTTAAAAATCAAACGATAGATACCTTTATAAAATATATTAAATAACAAAAATAGTCATGTGTTGACAGTGCTCATGTGTGGAGAATAGGCATGTGTTGAAAGAAATACAGATTCATGTGTTGAGTGGAATAAATATTCATTTATTGAATAGAATAACAATTTTTTTTGAAATATATAAAGCCGTGTTGATTAGAGATGCGCTATTTTTACGCGAACGATATTTATATCGATTTTATTCGTTTTTATAATGAATATAGAAAAGGAAGTGATTTGAAAATATAACGTTTTGAAAATATTATCATTTGTATATCGATGATGTGGAATATTCAATTTCGATTCGAAATTGAATATGAAGTTGAAATCGTTTCGAAAACGAATTTAAAACGATTTATAAAATAAAAAGGAAATCGACGAAATATATATATTATATATATAATGGCCTGAATAGAACGCGCCGCGCCGCGGCAGTTCGTGAAGTTCGACCATTGACTTCGAATTGACGTTGCGGGAGATCCGACCGTCGGATTCTCCTGAAACCGGAACCGTTGGGTTCGTATCGGAAAGAGCTTTCCAATGAATATTAGAAATTTGAAATCTAACAGTTGGATTTGGAGATATGTCCAAATCAATTTCAGAAAAGGTCGCTGTAAGTGCAGTTCGATTGCCGTTGATGGAAATCGAATGTACGGGCCTTGATAAAATTATTAAAAATATCTATAATTTGTGTAAAATCATAAGAAATGATTTGGGAAAAAATGGGCGGAAGAATTCCACATTTGGAAAGATAAAAATAGATTTTTATCGAAATGAACTAGTTTTGAACTAGAATTAAAATCAATTTATTTTTACACAAATCATTTCTTATGATTTTACACGTAAGGTTAAGTGATTGAGGTTAAGCAAATGTTTAACCATAGAAACATGTTAGTGAGATAAGTGATTGAGGTTAAGTTAATTAGAACACTTAACCATAGAAACATGTTAGTGAGACAAGTGATTGAGGTTAAGTAAAATTAGAACTCTTAACCATTATAACCTGTTAATTAAACAAGTAGTAGGGTTAAGTTATATAAGGAGACACTTAACCGTTGTAACAGGTTAGTTAAAAAGATGGTGAGGTTAAGTTAACACAAGGAGACAACACTTAACCAGTATAATATGACAAAAGGGATGGGTTAAGTTAACTTGAATTGACTAATGACACTTAACCAACTTGATAAAGGAAAGAAACTAAGTAGTAAATCATAGTAGAACACGAGAAGGAGCATACGTTCGTCTGATTCTAGAAGGCTCCAACGAATTGGGTTACGAAGCCCGAGGCTTCGAGGGGACATGAGGGAACTCTTGGTATCCCTCTGTGAGGCTGCAGACGATCCTCCTAGGCTCACAGAGGTTAAGGTCTGCGTTAGAAGAACCAAGGGTATGCCTTGGTTGCAAAATATGGTAAACTAAAGACTAGGATGAACCAGCGTGATTCGGCGAGAAGACGGTAGCCCTGTGATAGAAACTCGTCGTCTACCTACCATCTTGAGTCAATCGAGATACGTGAAGTGGAAAGGTGGAGAACTCCAAAAGACCATATACTTGTTATCTAGTTATGGTTGCGGATGGCCATAGGACAGTGGGGCATAGGGGGGCCTGCGCATAGTTCTCATTTTTCAAGGATGGCCTTTCATTAGTTGAGGGAGGGGTCGAGTGGGACCATAGCCACTAGAAAAAAAACAGACCTTACCATCTGCATTAGTGGATATCTGAAAGCTCCCGACCGAGTTCCGTATTTCTAGAGTAGCCCTGACACGGAACTCGGGCCGCACATTACAGGACATGTGCATCTAGACAAGCGATAACGATTTGCTACACATACGTGGAAAAAGTCTAGGAACATATACCACTCTAGGTAGTGTGTCCTAGAATAGAGAGCATCGTTTGGAAGATAGCGTAAATCCTAGATTAGATCTAGGTCAGAAACAATAAATGTACGCCTGAAGGCAACAAAAATTATAGGGATTGGGATCACGTTATCATTACTAGTTGAGACACTAGTTAGGTGGTGCAGAGATTAGTATAGGGTACGATAGTATATTCGGTTCGAGATAACTCGAAAAATTCCAGTCAATGTTCCTCCACCACCATGGACCTGCAGCGGCCCTAGCCTCCAATAACCTCCTATACCATCCTGGTATCGTTACACCGTCCGGAAGGTTAAGATCTTCAGCCATGCTGAAACGAAAAAGGAAAGATTCAAAATGGAGAATTCGAAAGATAAAGATATATGGCTATTGGGGTTCATAAAAACTTTTCTCTTAAAATAACTCATTAAGACATGTTTTTGAAAACACATCTTCCAAAAATACTTTAGAAAAATAGTTTTTCTAAAAAATTTATCTGTTCTGGTAAACTTAAGCTCTGATACCACATGTAACACCCCACGTCCATTAATGTCACTCACAAAGGGAATGCATTAACTTCCATGGAGGTTTTAAGTGAATATAGAACAGAAAAATTACAACAAGACAGATAATAAGTAGTACTTGGAAATCTAAAACTTTATTTCATTGCAGCGGAAATTAAACATGTTGGTTACATCATAAAACCATAAATCAGAGTCAAGTACAATATCCATCTTGATAAAACAAAATACATAATCCCATTACATAATAGCCATTAAAGAAGTTAACAAGCTGGAGTTTACTTCAACGGTCCAAGCTTTCCAAAAGAGAGATAAAGTAATCCAATCAAACTCTGCTAGAGCTGGGCCCACCCTGAGGACCTGGAGGGGGAAAAGGATAGAAATGGAGGGGATCAGACATAAAGTCTGGCGAGTATGATAATTCTAACAATACTATTATCAAAATAATTAGACTGAGGCACAAGCTGGAAAATAAGGAAATGTCTATGAACTATTGGGTATGGAAGAGCAGATAAAGATAACGTTAAAGGCACACCTAATTTCTAACGAATAATTACTGCACCGCACCACACTAGTCACCCTAAAGGTTGATCCCACTCACCGAACTTAGAAATTATATAAATAGCTTTGTGTACCCCTAGCTGACTACATAGGTGCCGCCTGCCCCTATCTCCGCTAGGTGTACCCCACTAACCACTTGCGATCGGCTTCCTACTCGTAGATACCCGTGCTGCCCCCCACAGTGGGGTGTATCACTCCGCTAAAGTGGGAACCCGATACAACTTGAGGATCCACGGCTTATACCTACACGATGCAACAACGTCTTACCTACCAGCCCGGGTCCACACACGCATATGAAACACATTGGACTTGCGTTGCTACCACTAACCTGTTTGGCCTCTTATAGTCAAGCCCAGTATGCGTGTCCCGTCCTCGACTTGGGTCGAGCCCACAAAGATACATTTGGGTTACTTGTTGAAATGGGCCCCCACAAGCTATCCACCTAAGCTTGTCCCCACTAGTATATCCCACTTTACCCTCTTCTTAGTCATGTTCATTTACATGTATGTTTGGTTAAGTCTTACTAATCGTATTTCAAATGCCACTTAAGGCACCCACTAGATTCCTCATGCCACCCAAGGCACCTACTTAATCCCCATGTCCCACTTCACATGTTTATCTGGTTAAGTATTTCTTAATTCATTCAAGCCATAACCTTATAAAGACCTCTCACATTAGACTGGCATTTATGGCAGCTGGATTTGCCGGGTGGGTCCGGGCAGTCTTACACCATATAAGAGTCTAACCTCGTGCCTTTACAACTGTTATGCTTTAATTTGGGCCAAGGACCTCTCACATTGGGCTGACATTTGTGACTACTGGATTTGTCGGTCGGGTCCGGGCAGGTTTACGTCACAAACGAGTCCAACCTCGTGTCCTCAGCATTGATTATTACTTATAATCTATTACCCCAGTTTTAAATATATCCCTATTCAAATCATTAATTAATTCCAATTTTAATGATGTCCATAATTGACTCAATTATGGCCATCCACTTATGGTATGCAAAATCATATCAATTGCATCCAATTTTCTCAATATTAAATCCTTAATATTACCCCTACCCCACGTTATACGTTCGCTTATTCAACGCAAAATATACGTTAGACTCGAATAGTCTAACTCATAGCATAAAAAGAAATTATCACAACAACAACATATACATATGACTAAAATAGACCTAATCATAAAAAGGGTGAAACTTGCATGTGTGATAGATGTCCAACACCTAGACTTGCATAGGCAATACTACAACTTGCATAAAACTACACATGTCATGGATCTAAAGGTGTCAACTTCTTTGGTTAAATGTCACAACTTACATAATATGATCATAATCCCAATTCATGTATAAACTGGCATATGTGGTTTACGCAACATAATGATGGTGTGAACTAGCATCTAACACATAGAACTCACACATGTCATAGCATAATTCTAGATCTAAATAGATGTCATGGCATATGTTCATAATCTTTACTAATCAATCTAAACTTGCATACATGATTTGTCATATAAATCAACATAGCCCAAATAATATCAACATTATGATTTGATCAACATGAACTAAATAGCATAGATAATAACATCATGACTTTATAACATGTGTGATTTATCACAACTTAGCATAGAAAATTACAACCTACACAATATCATCATAGCATGATTTACAACATATAGCATATCATCATCACATAACATAGGATTTACAACATACATGATAGCATAAGGTTTACAACAACATATATGACAATTCACATCATTTTCTTATGATCCATATCACATCTTAATCTAATTGGTTTGCTAATAATCTTATTAAAATCATCATACTCATAATTAGAAAAGAAAGAGAATCTTGATTTGCTTTAGAGTTGAGTAGGATTAGGGTTTTGATTAGCTTTCTTCCTTCTTAGTTGGCGGCGGCTACACTGAGTTCCATGGCGATGGCATGACGGTGGCTATTCTATTTTTCATATGTATTTAGAGTGAGAGACTATGTAACAACCCGAAAATCTGGGCCAATTTAAAATTTTTATTTTGGCAATTTTAGCGAATTTTGATTATTTAAAATAGATTATTTTAAATAATATCGACGAGAAATTTATTTTGAGTAGAATTCGACGTATATATTATACGCGTCGTTGTTAGAATATAAATATTTATATATAATTATAAATAGAATTTAAAATGGCGCGGTAGTTCGATAATTCGATTTCAAACTTCAATTGAATGTACCGGGTGAAAATCAATCCGGATTTTAGTGAAACCAAAAACATTAGGATCTAATTGATAATATCTTTCCAACGAATCCAACAAATCAAAATTTCATAGCGGAAATCAAAAGATATGTCCAGTTGAAAATACTAAATAGTCGCTATGGAATTCAGGCCCTTAAAAATAGCCATTTTGCAAATGACCTCGGATTTCGACGAAACCAGTTTTGTTGGGTCCGTGATGCCAAGTTATTGCTAGTTTCAAATTTCACAATTTTTCGAATCAGTATGTGGCCCCGGTAAAATAAAATGTGCGTTTAAATTTAATATATAAAAATTTATATTTTAAATTTGACGAAAAAGAATCGAAACAGCCGAACTGGCTTACGATACATATCCTATTGTGTTCGGAATGGGGGTAATTAGTTAGGGGCGACAGTCGTTGGGTCTCGTTTGGGATTCATATACCAAGTCAGCTTCTTTATGGAAAAATAATAATAAATTATTATATTAATTAAATAAATTGGATGGCCCCCCTTCTACTCTTCCTCCCTCCCTCGTGTTCATCCAGATCTGGAAAAAAAAGAAGAAGAAGAAGAAGAAGAAAAAAAACCAACGACAGATCGTGCCAGCCACCATCGCTCACCGTCCACCGCCGCAAGCTAGCAGCGCCGCCTCCCCCTAACAGCCTCCGCCACCTCCGGTCCTCCTTCTCCTTCTCTCTTCTCTTCGATTTTAGATCACCTCCAAACCCAGTAAAACCGTCACCACTACCCTAGACCCGCCACCAGACCACGGCTGTGCCTCCCCTCGACCTCCAGACCCCCGGCGCTGGCGATCACCCACCCCCATTTCACCATCTCCGACGTGAAACCCCCACCCACTCCGATTTGCACCCAAATTGAAACTGACGTAGGCCCCACAACCCCACTGCCGACCACCAGGCGAACCCGTGCGCCCTCCAACGACCACTTCTGCCAGTGATGGACACCCTATACGCCGAATACCCTGTAAGTTTGTATTTTTAAATAATTATGAATAATTAGTTTGGTTAATTTAAAAAGCATTGTTAAAAACAGTTTTTGTAAAAATAAAATTGTGTTTTAAGTTTTAGATTTTTTTTTCTTAAGAACATGGTCTTAATCAAATAAAAATATGATTTTTATATATTGAACTTCATAATAAAAATATGATCTTTATATATTGAACTTCATAATAAAAATATGATTTTTATATATTGAATAGCAAAGTAAAAATATGATTTTTATATATTGAATAGCAAAATAAAAATATGATTTTTATATATTGAATAGCAAAGTAAAATTTTGATTTTTATATATTGAATAGCGAAGTAAAAATGTGATTTTTACATATGTAGTGGTTACGGGCGAAGAAAGTGATAAGAGACGAGAACAGTGAAGATTTCTATCAAAGAAGAGTCAAAATGATTGGAGAGCTTTATGTGAGAATTTCTCACCTTTCAATTTCATTTCTATTTATATATATATACTAGGATGCAGACGGTGCTTAGTAGCACCCGACACAATCGTCCACAGACCATGGACTTGTTTGTTTGGTTGCATAGATTAGTTGGATATTTGATTTGAATTTGGTTGTTTGGTGAATTTGATTGATGTGTGAATGGCGTGGGCCTTCACTAGACCGGGGATAAGGCTAGGCCTCGTCCCGTTTCTAGTATCGTGCCGTTATGCCGCCGAAATTTTCTAAAATAAGTTAGAAAAATATAAATATCATTTTATTTAAAGAATGAACTGAATAGAAATTCATATGTTGGAATAAAATGTTTTGTCGTTAAAAATATAATTTTTAACGTGAATGTGAATAAATAAATATTCATTTACAAACCAGACGGTTTGTTTATGTACACCTATTTGAAGGACATTGATTGGGTCGATAAATTTTACACATCGCCCAACTGCACAAATAAAATATGCGTTTGATTGTTTGAAACCCCACACGGGTGTTAGGATGAAATTTGAAGTTCACTCATCCTGATTGATTAAATATGTCGATCGATCGATTGACAGGCTATTATAAGCGTTAGATATCTATATTTGATGCTTATACAGTGTAGTGCACTTTGGTTGATGGTTGATTATTTTCCAATGCTATTATATATGTGTAATGCATGAAAATCCATATAATTAACTTTATATGGTAATTGATTGGGCCTCATTCCAATGTGCAAAATAAAGAAGAATATAAAATAAAGGTTCATGTGTTGACAGTACTCATCCATTGAGATTGGTCATGTGTTGAACGAAATATTTTAGTAATAAAATTTACATCTTTATCAATATAAAATAAAGGTTCATGTGTTGACAGTACTCATCCATTGAGATTGGTCATGTGTTGAACGAAATATTTTAGTAATAAAATTTACATCTTTATCAATATAAAATAAAGGTTCATGTGTTGACAGTACTCATCCATTGAGATTGGTCATGTGTTGAACAAAATATTTTAGTAATAAAATTTACATCTTTATCAATATAAAATAAAGGTTCATGTGTTGACAGTACTCATCCATTGAGATTGGTCATGTGTTGAACGAAATATTTTAGTAATAAAATTTACATCTTTATCAATATAAAATAAAGGTTCATGTGTTGACAGTACTCATCCATTGAGATTGGTCATGTGTTGAACGAAATATTTTGATAATAACAACTATTTTGAAAAAGAAATATTTGAAATAAATATTTGAAAATAGAAATTTATGAAGCCGTGTTGATTAGATTGACGCCATTTTGACGTGAACGATATTTATATCGATTTTATTCATTTCGAAATGAATTGAATTGAAAACGATTTCGAAATGAATTGAATTGAAAACGATTTCGAAATGAATTGAATTGAAAACGATTTCGAAATGAATTGAATTGAAAACGATTTCGAAATGAATTGAATTAAAAAATGATTTCGAAATGAATTGAATTGAAAACGATTTCGAAATGAATTGAATTGAAAACGATTTCGAAATGAATTGAATTGAAAACGATTTCGAAATGAATTGAATTAAAAAACGATTTCGAAATGAATTGAATTGAAAACGATTTCGAAATGAATTGAATTGAAAACGATTTCGAAATGAATTGAATTAAAAAACGATTTCGAAATGAATTGAATTGAAAACGATTGCGAAATGAATTGAATTGAAAATGATTTCGAAATGAATTGAATTGAAAACGATTTCGAAATGAATTGAATTAAAAACGATTTCGAAATGAATTGAATTGAAAACAATTTCGAAATGAATTGAATTGAAAACGATTTCGAAATGAAATGAATTGAATTAAAAATGAATTCAAATTGAATTGAAAGTGAATTGAAATGAATTCAAATTGAATTGAAATTTGAATTGAATAGAAATGAATTTTAAAACGAATTTATAAAGAAGAATTCAATTTTGATTTGAATTGAAAAGGAAGTTGAAATTGCTTTTGAAACGAATTTAAAACTATTTATATAATTCGTTTTAAATAGAAATCGACGAAATATATATTATAATATAATATATATAATATAATGGCCTGAATAGAACGCGCCGCGCCGCGGCAGTTCGTGAATTTCGACCATTTATTTCAAGCGGACATTACGGGAGATCCGACCGTTGGATTCTCCTAAAACCGGAACCGTTGGGTTCGTATCGAAAAGAGCTTTCTAAATAATATTAGAAATTAGAAATCTAACGGTTGGATTTGGAATTATGTCCAAATCAAATTCGAAAAAGGTCGCTGTAAGTGCAGTTCGATGGCCATTGATGGAAATCGACTGTACGGGCCTTGATAAAATTATTAAAAATAGTAATAATTTGTGTAAAATCATAAGAAATGATTTAGAAAGAATTGGGATGAAAAACTCCATATTTGAAAAGATAAAAATAGATTTTCATCGAAATGAACTAGTTTTGAACTAGAATTATAATTCTATTTATTTTTAAATAAATAAATTGAATTTGAAATGGTTTTAAAAATAACCAGAATTTCCAATGATTGAATTGGAGTGGAATTGAATCGAAATTGTCTTCGGAATATTTCGATGTTGGAATTCGTGATTATACGGATGTTGTTATGGAAATTTGAAAGATATATATTTATATCGTTATTTCCAATACGACATTTGTTAATCGTAGAATTTGATATTGAATATAAGCCGATATATTTTCTATTCAGAGCCTTATATTGAATATCAAATGTGATTTGGGTTTGTCGTGAATGGTGTCTTCACTAACACTGTTCTTGAACCCAGTTGAGAAAAGATTAAATCTTTTTATTTAGATTTAATGAAGTGTACCAATTAAATGATATTTAAATGGAATTGAATTGGTATTGATTTTTGGGTTTATCGTGAACGGTGTTTTAAATAACACTTGTTCTTTAACCCGATAATTAATGGAATGATTTTTGGGTTTATCGTGAACAGTGTTTTAAATAACACTTGTTCTTTAAACCGATAATTAATGGAATGATTTTTGGGTTTATCGTGAACAGTGTTTTAAATAACACTTGTTCTTTAACCCAATAATTAATGGAATGTGATTTTGGGTTTATCATGAACCGTGTTTTAAATGACACTGATTCTTTAACCCAGTCGAAGATTCAAACTAAGTCGAGTTTTAATGAATCTTTAATTAGATTGAAATGATCGAAAATGGAGTATCACCAGTTTTGCTCCAGGCGATAGTTAAATCTTTAATTAGATTTGAACGTGAAATGGTAATTGAATTTACCGATAACACTGTGGTGTTAGATATGAAGTATTACCAGTTTTACTTCATGGGATGAATAGGTTGGGATTGGGGAATTAAAATAAATGATTACTTCGGTAAGGTTCGCTAATCCCGACTAGTTTGAATTGAGATTCAAAAATAGAATAAAGAATAAATTCAAGGAATTTATCTTGGATAAAATTAATGGGAACCTTTCCCTATAAATGTGAAATTTAGAAACTAACTATCGGTTAGCCAAGCAGAATGGTTTTCTGGATATTGATCTGATGTTGGTTTCGGCCTTCGGGGTTAATATTTGGGAAATTATTCTCTTGATTAATTTACGGTTAGTGATTGATGAATTGGAATGAGGCGTATGTTGTGTTTGTGTAACACTTATTTAAAATATACGCGAGTTATTCGGAAAGACCGGGTTTATCCCATTCTGAATAACTGATACAACGATAAGTCGAAGATGAAGACGGTGGTCGAAGACCTGAAGTCTTCACGTCGTTTGGGTAATTACTGATGATCTTGATTGGGCTGTACACCCAAGAAGATGGAAACAGTTAGTGATCGTCCAGACGTGCTTGGAGATCGATGGATATGCGGGGTACTAGGTGCCTCCGGTTTCGTTCAGACCCAGAACGGACTTGTAAATGGACTGTGTGTCTGACATTGGATTTTAGTCCGTGTGATTGATCTCTATTAAATATATATCTGTTTGGCAGCGGAGAATTTATTCTCTTGCTTAACGCCCTTCTCTGAGACGTACGAGCTCAGGGGTTATATATTGATGGATACCAATCGCATGGAGTGAATTGCCTGTGTGGCATGCTAAGATGCAAATGATCAAGGCTTCTGTTGAAAAGAAAAGTCTTGTGGTTGATGATCGAAGCACGGCCTTTGTGGCGTAGCTTTGTGTAACATTGATTCGCGAGTATCACACCCAGTATGAACTAAAAACGGGAGACGGACCTCAGGGAGGACATGCGTTTCTTTCTAGTTAGAAGTGGCGTCAGTGCTTGAACTGGCTGACGAGTTTGACTCATGTGGATATTGCTTATTATTACTTGCTGAAAAGCGAGGCGCCTCGTGATATCGGTTTCGGCCGATGCTTCTGGTCGGCTGACGGGCCAGGCTTACGCCCAAAAGGGCGGGGAAATGTAGTGTTCAGGCATAATAATCCACATCGGTGGACCGGCCCTGACGATCCAAGGGGCAGTTGCGGCTGTTCCTGAGGGGCGGACTAGAGCATCTCGAATCGGTGAGGATCTTGCCGCTAGCCTCGGTTCATACCATAAATGATAACCCAATTTCCAATACGTGTATTGCGGTTTTAATTGTAGAACTAGTATGGCGACATGATATATGGTACCCATGCCGTCTATGATTGATATTTATGATTGAAATTGTTTTGACACTATACACTTATAGTAGTATCAAATGATCTGTTTTAAACGTACTAAGCATGTTTGGCTATTATAAGGGAAAACCCTATCCTCGGCTGCGTTGCATTGTGTGATGGGACCTGGGTCTTATAATAGCTTCATTTTTAGAAAAGCATTGCGTTGTTTACTTATATGCACTGGAATTCTTGGGAGGAAACCCGTTCCGTGTTCTACGGCGTGGTCCCTTGATTTACCTAACTTTTAAAATAAAGATTAACTGTTTTAATTCTCACACCAGTCACATGACTGACCTGGAGTTTATTGTTTTAATCTAAACTCTGGGTGCCCTTATTTTGACACGGGCAGCTAGTAGTTTTGGTTTTGCAGATTTATATTCACAGGATCCTGGTTTACAGCTGGAACGATATCCGTAAAGCTTTGTATCTGTATATCTCATTCTAGTTGTGTATTGTATTATTTTCCGCTGCTATGTATTTAAATGTAATTTAAATCTCTGATATTTCTGTGTAATATTCATTTATACTCTGTATATTCTTGTAATCTGATGCATTGTTGTAATATACAATGAAATGTTCTTTTGTATGCATTCTGATTTGTCGTGTTCTCAAACGATAGGGCGTTTCGACCGGTCTGGGTCGGTTTAGCGACTGGTTCGGACCGAGCGAAATTCCTTTTCGTCACAGTTGGTATCAGAGCTTTGGTTTACAAAGCTCAGAGAACAAGGCACATTAGAACCATACGAAAGAATTCATCAGAAACTGGATTAGTAATATCCAACGGGAATGACTCGTTAGAGATGGGATCAGTAGTATCCTAGAACGAGTGTGAAGAGTATATTTTTCAAATGAAAACAAATTTTGTTTTGAAAATTTAAAATCAATTATTCGTATTTGATTATTTAGTTTATATTGATTTGGACAGTCCAGTATATAAAGATTTTGCATATACGCCTTGCAAACGTATATTTGAAATTTTAATATACTGGATAGATATAGAATCACATTCTAGACACCCGGAGATGGTTCTGATGATTGATCGATCATCATCAGAATCTATGTTCGTGTTTTGAAGATGTGATATTTATATATTTCCTATTGACTGGTGTGAGAACCAAAATTAGATAGGGCCTATTGTTGTGATTTGGCATCAAAAATCTGATTTTTGACTATATATCAAATTTATGAATTTCAAACTCTAATCCACTAATTGATTGATGTTTGTGTTGTTCATTTATTTGTTTGATAAATTTTAACCGTATAGCCAATTTGATCAAATATTGAATTGTATTGAAAATTGGTCGCATTTGCTTGCATATACATGTACTTACATTGAACAAGTCATAGCAAGGAGGCTAGAGCAGAGAATAAAATTTGTTTCCCCGACAAATAGGTACATGTTTACTACATAATTTACTGTTTTGTTTAGGTGATGATGATTTTATGAGCCTATTGGCTAGCCGCTTGGCTTTTTCGTTTTCTTTCCGAGATCTGAAGGACCGGGGAAGCTATTTGAGATTTCCCGATGCTCCCGGTGCAGGGGAGGTTATGGCGAAATTTTTCGAAAATTTAGGGTGTTAGCCAAATTTTTGAAATTTTTGGAAATTCTCAGAAACTGAAAAGTTGGAGAATGGAAGCCAGATCGAACATAGAGTTGATTAATCAAACCACTTTCGACTTTGTTCCTTTTCGGGGACGAAAAGTTTTAAGTGGGGGAGATTGTAACAACCTGAAAATCTGGACCAGTTTAAAATTTTTATTTTGGCAATTTTAGCGAATTTTGATTATTTAAAATAGATTATTTTAAATAATATCGACGAGAAATTTATTTTGAGTAGAATTCGACGTATATATTATACGCATCGTTGTTAGAATATAAATATTTATATATAATTATAAATAGAATTGAAAATGGCGCGGTAGTTCGATAATTCGATTTCAAACTTCAATTGAATGTACCGGGTGCAAATCAATCCGGATTTTAGTGAAACCAAAAACATTAGGATCTAATTGATAATATCTTTCCAACGAATCCGACAAATCAAAATTTCATAGCGGAAATCAAAAGATATGTCCAGTTGAAAATACTAAATAGTCGCTATGGAATTCAGGCCCTTAAAAATAGCCATTTTGCAAATGACCTCGGATTTCAACGAAACCAGTTTTGTTGGGTCCGTGATGCCAAGTTATTGCTAGGTTTCAAATTTCATAATTTTTCGAATCAGTATGTGGCCCCGGTAAATTAAAATGTGCGTTTAAATTTAATATATAAAGATTTATATTTTAAATTTGACGAAAAAGAATCGAAACAGCCGAACTGGCTTACGATACATATCCTGTTGTGTTCGGAATGGGGGTAATTAGTTAGGGGCGACAGTCGTTGGGTCTCGTTTGGGATTCATATACCAAGTCAACTTCTTTATGGAAAAATAATAATAAATTATTATATTAATTAAATAAATTGGATGGCCCCCCTTCTACTCTTCCTCCCTCCCTCGTGTTCATCCAGATCTGGAAAAAAAAAAAAAGAAGAAGAAGAAAAAAAACAAACGACAGATCGTGCCAGCCACCATCGCTCACCGTCCACCGCCGCAAGCTAGTAGCGCCGCCTCCACCTAACAGCCTCCGCCACCTCCGGTCCTCCTTCTCCTTCTCTCTTCTCTTCGATTTTAGATCACCTCCAAACCCAGTAAAACCGTCACCACTACCCTAGACCCGCCTCCAGACCACGGCTGTGCCTCCCCTCGACCTCCAGACCCCCGGCGCTGGCGATCACCCACCCCCATTTCACCATCTCCGACGTGAAACCCCCACTCACTCCGATTTACACCCACTACCGACCACCAGGCGAACCCGTGCGCCCTCCAACGACCACTTCTGCCAGTGATGGACACCCTATACGCCGAATACCCTGTAAGTTTGTATTTTTAAATAATTATGAATAATTAGTTTGGTTAATTTAAAAAGCATTGTTAAAAACAGTTTTTGTAAAAATAAAATTGTGTTTTAAGTTTTAGTTTTTTTTCTTCTTAAGAACATGGTCTTAATCAAATAAAAATATGATTTTTATATATTGAACTTCATGATAAAAATATGATCTTTATATATTGAACTTCATAATAAAAATATGATTTTTATATATTGAATAGCAAAGTAAAAATAAGATTTTTATATATTGAATAGCAAAATAAAAATATGATTTTTATATATTGAATAGCAAAGTAAAAATTTGATTTTTATATATTGAACTTCAAATTACATCAAAATAAACTCTGGGTGCCCTTATTTTGACACGGGCAGCTAGTAGTTTTGGTTTTGCAGATTTATATTCACAGGATCCTGGTTTACAGCTGGAACGATATCCGGAAAGCTTTGTATCCGTATATCTCATTCTAGTTGTGTATTGTATTATTTTCCGCTGCTATGTATTTAAATGTAATTTAAATCTCTGATATTTCTGTGTAATATTCATTTATACTCTGTATATTCTTGTAATCTGATGCATTGTTGTAATATACAATGAAATGTTCTTTTGTATGCATTCTGATTTGTCGTGTTCTCAAACGATAGGGCGTTTCGACCGGTCTGGGTCGGTTTAGCGACTGGTTCGGACCGAGCGAAATTCCTTTTCGTCACAGTTGGTATCAGAGCTTTGGTTTACAAAGCTCAGAGAACAAGGCACATTAGAACCATACGAAAGAATTCATCAGAAACTGGATTAGTAATATCCAACGGGAATGACTCGTTAGAGATGGGATCAGTAGTATCCTAGAACGAGTGTGAAGAGTATATTTTTCAAATGAAAACAAATTTTGTTTTGAAAATTTAAAATCAATTATTCGTATTTGATTATTTAGTTTATATTGATTTGGACAGTCTAGTATATAAAGATTTTGCATATACGCCTTGCAAACGTATATTTGAAATTTTAATATACTGGATAGATATAGAATCACATTCTAGACACCCGGAGATGGTTCTGATGATTGATGGATCATCATCAGAATCTATGTTCGTGTTTTGAAGATGTGATATTTATATATTTCCTATTGACTGGTGTGAGAACCAAAATTAGATAGGGCCTATTGTTGTGATTTGGCATCAAAAATCTGATTTTTGACTATATATCAAAGTTACGAATTTCAAACTCTAATCCACTAATTGAGTGATGTTTGTGTTGTTCGTTTATTTGTTTGATAAATTTTAACCGTATAGCCAATTTGATCAAATACTGAATTGTATTGAAAATTGGTCGCATTTGCTTGCATATACATGTACTTACATTGAACAGGTCATAGAAAGGAGGCTAGAGCAGAGAATAAAATTTGTTTGCCCGACAAATAGGTACATGTTTACTACATAATTTACTGTTTTGTTTGGGTGATGATGATTTTATGAGCCTATTGGCTAGCCGCTTGGCTTTTTCTTTTTCTTTCCGAGATCTGAAGGACCCGGGAAGCTATTTGAGATTTCCCGATGCTCCCGGTGCAGGGGAGGTTATGGCGAAATTTTTCGAAAATTTAGGGTGTTAGCCAAATTTTTGAAATTTTTGGAAATTCTCAGAAACTGAAAAGTTGGAGAATGGAAGCCAGATCGAACATAGAGTTGATTAATCAAACCACTTTCGACTTTGTTCCTTTTCGGGGACGAAAAGTTTTAAGTGGGGGAGATTGTAACAACCCGAAAATCTGGGCCAGTTTAAAAATTTTATTTTGGCAATTTTAGCGAATTTTGATTATTTAAAATAGATTATTTTAAATAATATCGACGAGAAATTTATTTTGAGTAGAATTCGACGTATATTTTATACGCGTCGTTGTTAGAATATAAATATTTATATATAATTATAAATAGAATTGAAAATGGCGCGGTAGTTCGATAATTCGATTTCAAACTTCAATTGAATGTACCGGGTGCAAATCAATCCGGATTTTAGTGAAACCAAAAACATTAGGATCTAATTGATAATATCTTTCCAACGAATCCGACAAATCAAAATTTCATAGCGGAAATCAAAAGATATGTCCAGTTGAAAATACTAAATAGTCGCTATGGAATTCAGGCCCTTAAAAATAGCCATTTTGCAAATGACCTCGGATTTCGACGAAACCAGTTTTGTTGGGTCCGTGATGCCAAGTTATTGCTAGGTTTCAAATTTCATAATTTTTCGAATCAGTATGTGGCCCCGGTAAATTAAAATGTGCGTTTAAATTTAATATATAAAGATTTATATTTTAAATTTGACGAAAAAGAATCGAAACAGCCGAACTGGCTTACGATACATATCCTATTGTGTTCGGAATGGGGTAGTTAGTTAGGGGCGACAGTCGTTGGGTCTTGTTTGGGATTCATATACCAAGTCAACTTCTTTATGGAAAAATAATTATAAATTATTATATTAATTAAATAAATTGGATGGCCCCCCTTCTACTCTTCCTCCCTCCCTCGTGTTCATCCAGATCTGGAAAAAAAAAGAAGAAGAAAAAAAAAACCAACGACAGATCGTGCCAACCACAATCGCTCACCGTCCACCGCCGCAAGCTAGCAGCGCCGCCTCCACCTAACAGCCTCCGCCACCTCCGGTCCTCCTTCTCCTTCTCTCTTCTCTTCGATTTTAGATCACCTCCAAACCCAGTAAAACCGTCACCACTACCCTAGACCCGCCACCAGACCACGGCTGTGCCTCCCCTCGACCTCCAGACCCCCGGCGCTGGCGATCACCCACCCCCATTTCACCATCTCCGACGTGAAACCCCCACCCACTCCGATTTGCACCCAAATTGAAACTGACGTAGGCCCCACAACCCCACTTCCGACCACCAGGCGAACCCGTGCGCCCTCCAACGACCACTTCTGCCAGTGATGGACAACCTATACGCCGAATACCCTGTAAGTTTGTATTTTTAAATAATTATGAATAATTAGTTTGGTTAATTTAAAAAGCATTGTTAAAAACAGTTTTTGTAAAAATAAAATTGTGTTTTAAGTTTTAGTTTTTTTTTTCTTAAGAACATGGTCTTAATCAAATAAAAATATGATTTTTATATATTGAACTTCATAATAAAAATATGATCTTTATATATTGAACTTCATAATAAAAATATGATTTTTATATATTGAATAGCAAAGTAAAAATATGATTTTTATATATTGAATAGCAAAATAAAAATATGATTTTTATATATTGAATAGCAAAGTAAAAATTTGATTTTTATATATTGAATAGCGAAGTAAAAATGTGATTTTTACATATGTAGTGGTTACGGGCGAAGAAAATGATAAGAGACGAGAACAGTGAAGATTTCTATCAAAGAAGAGTCAAAATGATTGGAGAGCTTTATGTGAGAATTTCTCACCTTTCAATTTCATTTCTATTTATATATATATACTAGGATGCAGACGGTGCTTAGTAGCACCCGACACAATCGTCCACAGACCATGGACTTGTTTGTTTGGTTGCATAGATTAGTTGGATATTTGATTTGAATTTGGTTGTTTGGTGAATTTGATTGATGTGTGAGTGGAGTGGGCCTTCACTAGACCGGGGATAAGGCTAGGCCTCGTCCCGTTTCTAGTATCGTGCCGTTATGCCGCCGAAATTTTCTAAAATAAGTTAGAAAAATAAAAATATCATTTTATTTAAAGAATGAACTGAATAGAAATTCATATGTTGGAATAAAATGTTTTGTCGTGAAAAATATAATTTTTAACGTGAATGTGAATAAATAAATATTCATTTACAAACCAGACGGTTTGTTTATGTACACCTATTTGAAGGACATTGATTGGGTCGATAAATTTTACACATCGCCCAAATGCACAAATAAAATATGCGTTTGATTGTTTGAAACCCCACACGGGTGTTGGGATAAAATTTGAAGTTCACTCATCCTGATTGATTAAATATGTTGTAATAAAATTCATATGTTGTAATAAAATTTACATCTTTATCAATATAAAATAAAGGTTCATGTGTTGACAGTACTCATCCATTGAGATTGGTCATGTGTTGAACGAAATATTTTAGTAATAAAATTTACATCTTTATCAATATAAAATAAAGGTTCATGTGTTGACAGTACTCATCCATTGAGATTGGTCATGTGTTGAACGAAATATTTTGATAATAACAACTATTTTGAAAAAGAAATATTTGAAAATAGAAATTTATGAAGCCGTGTTGATTAGATTGACGCCATTTTGACGTGAACGATATTTATATCGATTTTATTCATTTCGAAATGAATTGAATTGAAAACGATTTCGAAATGAATTGAATTGAAAACGATTTCGAAATGAATTGAATTGAAAACGATTTCGAAATGAATTGAATTGAAAACGATTTCGAAATGAATTGAATTAAAAAACTATTTCGAAATGAATTGAATTGAAAACGATTTCGAAATGAATTGAATTGAAAACGATTTCGAAATGAATTGAATTGAAAACGATTTCGAAATGAATTGAATTAAAAAACGATTTCGAAATGAATTGAAATGAAAACGATTTCGAAATGAATTGAATTGAAAACGATTTCTAAATGAATTGAATTGAAAACGATTTCGAAATGAATTGAATTGAAAACGATTTCGAAATGAATTGAATTAAAAAACGATTTCGAAATGAATTGAATTGAAAACGATTTCAAAATGAATTGAATTGAAAACGATTTCGAAATGAATTGAATTGAAAACGATTTCGAAATGAATTGAATTGAAAACGATTTCGAAATGAATTGAATTGAAAACGATTTCGAAATTAAATGAATTGAATTGAAAACGAATTCAAATTGAATTGAAAGCGAATTGAAATGAATTCAAATTGAATTGAAATTTGAATTGAATAGAAATGAATTTTAAAACGAATTTATAAAGAAGAATTCAATTTTGATTTGAATTGAAAAGGAAGTTGAAATTGCTTTTGAAACGAATTTAAAACTATTTATATAATTCGTTTTAAATAGAAATCGACGAAATACATATTATATATATAATATATATAATATAATGGCCTGAATAGAACGCGCCGCGCCGCGGCAGTTCGTGAATTTCGACCATTTATTTCAAACGGACATTACGGGAGATCCGACCGTCGGATTCTCCTAAAACCGGAACCGTTGGGTTCGTATCGAAAAGAGCTTTCTAAAGAATATTAGAAATTAGAAATCTAACGGTTGGATTTGGAATTATGTCCAAATCAAATTTGAAAAAGGTCGTTGTAAGTGCAGTTCGATGGCCATTGATGGAAATCGACTGTACGGGCCTTGATAAAATTATTAAAAATAGTAATAATTTGTGTAAAATCATAAGAAATGATTTAGAAAGAATTGGGATGAAATACTCCATATTTGAAAAGATAAAAATAGATTTTCATCGAAATGAACTAGTTTTGAACTAGAATTATAATTCTATTTATTTTTAAATAAATAAATTGAATTTGAAATGGTTTTAAAAATAACCAAAATTTCCAATGATTGCATTGGAGTGGAATTGAATCGAAATTGTCTTCGGAATATTTCGATGTTGGAATTCGTGATTATACGGATGTTGTTATGGAAATTTGAAAGATATATATTTATATCGTTATTTCCAATACGACATTTGTTAATCGTAGAATTTGATATTGAATATAAGCCGATATATTTTCTATTCAGAGCCTTATATTGAATATCAAATGTGATTTGGGTTTGTCGTGAATTGTGTCTTCACTAACACTGTTCTTGAACCCAGTTGAGAAAAGATTAAATCTTTTTATTTAGATTTAATGAAGTGTACCAATTAAATGATATTTAAATGGAATTGAATTGGTATTGATTTTTGGGTTTATCGTGAACGGTGTTTTAAATAACACTTGTTCTTTAACCCGATAATTAATGGAATGATTTTTGGGTTTATCATGAACAGTGTTTTAAATAACACTTGTCCTTTAACCCGATAATTAATGGAATGATTTTTGGGTTTATCGTGAACAGTGTTTTAAATAACACTTGTTCTTTAACCCGATAATTAATGGAATGTGATTTTGGGTTTATCGTGAACCGTGTTTTAAATGACACTGATTCTTTAACCCAGTCGAAGATTAAAACTAAGTGGAGTTTTAATGAATCTTTAATTAGATTGAAATATCGAAAATGGAGTATCACCAGTTTTGCTCCAGGCGATAGTTAAATCTTTAATTAGATTTGAACGTGAAATGGTAATTGAATTTACCGATAACACTGTGGTGTTAGATATGAAGTATTACCAGTTTTACTTCATGGGATGAATAGGTTGGGATTGGGGAATTAAAATAAATGATTACTTTGGTAAGGTTCGCTAATCCCGACTAGTTTGAATTGAGATTCAAAAATAGAATAAAGAATAAATTCAAGGAATTTATCTTGGATAAAATTAATGGGAACCTTTCCCTATAAATGTGAAATTTAGAAACTAACTGTCGGTTAGCCAAGCAGAATGGTTTTCTGGATATTGATCTGATGTTGGTTTCGGCCTTCGGGGTTAATATTTGGGAAATTATTCTCTTGATTAATTTACGGTTAGTGACTGATGAATTTGAATGGGGAGTATGTTGTGTTTGTGTAACACTTATTTAAAATATACGCGAGTTATTCGGAAAGACCGGGTTTATCCCATTCTGAATAACTGATACGACGATAAGTCGAAGATGAAGACGGTGGTCGAAGACCGGAAGTCTTCACGTCGTTTGGGTAATTACTGATGATCTTGATTGGGTTGTACACCCAAGAAGATGGAAACAGTTAGTGATCGTCCAGACGTGCTTGGAGATCGATGGATATGCGGGGTACTAGGTGCCTCCGGTTTCGTTCAGACCCAGAACGGACTTGTAAATGGACTGTGTGTCTGACATTGGATTTTAGTCCGTGTGATTGATCTCTATTAAATATATATCTTTTTGGCGGCGGAGAATTTATTCTCTTGCTTAACGCCCTTCTCTGAGATGTAAGAGCTCAGGGGTTATATATTGATGGATATCAATCGCATGGAGTGAATTGCCTGTGTTGCATGCTAAGATGCAAATGATCAAGGCTTCTGTTGAAAAGCAAAGTCTTGTGGTTGATGATCGAAGCACGGCCTTTGTGGCGTAGCTTTGTGTAACGTTGATTCGCGAGTATAACACCCGGTATGAACTAAAAACGGGAGACGAACCTCGGGGGGGCATGCGTTTCTTTCTAGTTAGGAGTGGCGTCAGTGCTTGAACTGGCTGACGAGTTTGACTCATGTGGATATTGCTTATTATTACTTGCTGAAAAGCGAGGCGCCTCGTGATATCGGTTTCGGCCGATGCTTCTGGTCGGCTGACGGGCCAGGCTTACGCCCCAAGGGGCGGGGAAACGTAGTGTTCAGGCATAATAATCCACATCGGTGGACCGGCCCTGACGATCCAAGGGGCACTTGCGGCTGTTCCTGAGGGGCGGACTAGAGCGTCTCGAATCGGTGAGGATCTTGCCCCTAGCCTCGGTTCATACCATAAATGATAACCCAATTTCCAATACGTGTATTGCGGTTTTAATTGTAGAACTAGTATGGCGACATGATATATGGTACCCATGCCGTCTATGATTGATATTTATGATTGAAATTGTTTTGACACTATACACTTATAGTAGTATCAAATGATCTGTTTTAAACGTACTAAGCATGTTTGGCTATTATAAGGGAAAACCCTATCCTCGGCTGCGTTGCATTGTGTGATCGGACCTGGGTCTTATAATAGCTTCATTTTTAGAAAAGCATTGCGTTGTTTACTTATATGCACTGGTATTCTTGGGAGGAAACCCGTTCCGTGTTATACGGCGTGGTCCCTTGATTTACCTAACTTTTAAAATAAAGATTAACTGTTTTAATTCTCACACTAGTCACATGACTGACCTGGAGTTTATTGTTTTAATCTAAACTCTGGGTGCCCTTATTTTGACACGGGCAGCTAGTAGTTTTGGTTTTGCAGATTTATATTCACTGGATCCTGGTTTACAGCTGGAACGATATCCGGAAAGCTTTGTATCCGTATATCTCATTCTAGTTGTGTATTGTATTATTTTCCGCTGCTATGTATTTAAATGTAATTTAAATCTCTGATATTTCTGTGTAATATTCATTTATACTCTATATATTCTTGTAATCTGATGCATTGTTGTAATATACAATGAAATGTTCTTTTGTATGCATTCTGATTTGTCGTGTTCTCAAACGATAGGGCGTTTCGACCGGTCTGGGTCGGTTTAGCGACTGGTTCGGACCGAGCGAAATTCCTTTTCGTCACAGACTACCTAGGTATATATAGAGTTTAGGATTTATTTAGACCGTCAGATCAACTCAGAACTAACCTGAACCGTTAAATTAGCCAACTCATCCCTAAAGACACATCAGCAGCTCAAGATTGGGCTCAGCCAAACCCTAGTCGACTTGACCAGGTCGACACCCAGGTCGACTGCGCAGTCGACCTGGTCCTGGGGGTGTCGACTGCCCAGTCGACTCCCCAGTCGACCTGGGTGCTGGGTGGGAAATTTCCCGCCTAGCCTGTTTGACTTCGAATTTCGAATTTTGAATTTTTAAATTTTCCCGCGAGCTGTTTTTAATTTTCTGAAACTTCCGATGGCCATTTCTCCTTCATACGAAGTCCAAATCATGCAAACTCGGACTATATTTCAACCAGAATTCCGAGACGAACACAATGGCGCAACCTGTTTTCCACAGTTCTCATGTCTGAGATTAATTATTCTTTAATTTTTGAATATTAATATTAACAGAATTACGGGTTGTTACATTCTCCCCTACTTAAAGGATTTCGACCCCGAAATCTTCAAGCCAAGAAGAATGTATATCCTAACATCAATCGTCCATCTACTAAACCATCAAACACAGGCATCCATTGTCCTGATAGACTTCTAATGCTTTCATGTTTAAATGCACAGTGTGTGTATATGTCCGTATCTAATGCAAAATCAGGCGGTCCACTGATTCAGTTGACCTCCTTAATGCAAATCATGATAGTGCCATGCGTCCATTATGTATGCAAAAGTTCCTTAATGCTACATATTATCTCTATATGCGTGCACAATCATCATCTGAATGCAGCATCCATATGATAATGCAATCATCATACATCCATTTTACTAAATACATCCATTTATATGCAATATGCAATATGAAGTGACTGAGCCGATCTAGTGCCTAATAGTTTGTGTATATGCGTCCACGAGCAACCACTAGCAAACACTTGCATCCACTTTGCATCCATCATACATAACATGTCTCAAACACATGTTTCAACCATAGGATTATCCTAACTAAAGGTCAAAGATACTAGCGAGAGGACATACTAAAGATAAGATAAGAACAAGCTAAGAGATAAAGGAGAAATTAAAAGACATACCCTCGAAAAGAAAAGGGTATCGTGAACGCATCATCTCTTCTGTCTCCCAAGTAGCGTTACTCTCATAATCTCCCCATTGTACTTTGACTAGTCTGTCCTCACGATTCCTCAACTTCTTGATCTCCAACACAAGAATGCATGTAGGAGCTCGTTGAATCGTCGCCTCACGCTCTATCTACACCTCTCTAAGCAAGTTCGGCTCTACCACCTCCGCAGTCTCGTGTAGGCACTTCCTCAAATGTGATACATGGAATACGTCGTGTACACCACTAAGTCTCTCAGGCAACTCCACTCTATACACCATCTGTCCAATCTTCTCCTTAATAGGAAACGGCCCTATGAACCTTGGTGCTAATTTCCCAATGGACCCAAAGCGAACAACGTTACGTAATGGAGACACTTTGATAAAGACCATGTCCCCAACATCAAACTCAAGATCTGTCCTCCTCTTATCCGCATAAGATTTCTGCCTATATTGCGCTGTCTTCATCCTCCTTCGAATCAAAGCGATCTTCTCCGATTCTCTCTAATCATATCGGGCCCAAGTAAGATCTTATTCGTAGATTCCCACCAACATGTAGGTGAACGACAAGGTCGTCCATAAAGAGCTTCGAAAGGTGCCATGCCAATGATGGACTGAAAGCTATTATTATATGCGAACTCCACCAGTGGAAGATGCTCTTCCCATGTACCCCCAAAGTCTAGGATACATAACCTCAAAAGGTCCTCTAGAATACGATTCACCCTCTCGGTTTGGCCGTCCGTCTGAGGATGATATGCGGTGCTCAAACATAACTGAGTCCCTACCACTTCTTGTAAGATCCTCCAAAATTCGCTAGTGAAGATAGGATCGCGGTCACTTACTAAACTAGAAGGAACACCATGCAAACGAACTATCTCTCGAACGTATATAGAAGCTAACCATGGAGCAGTCCTCTTACTCTTCACGGGAATAAAATGGGTGCTTTTAGTAAGTCTATCTACTATAACCCAAATCCCTGTATTACCCTTCCTTGATCTTGGTAATCCATCCACAAAGTCCATCGAGACACTTTCCCATTTCCATAGTGGAACCTCCAATGGGTGAAGCAACCCACCGGGTTTCTTTTGCTCTACTTTTACTTGTTGGCACACCAAGCATCTAACGACATGCTCGGCCACATCCCTCTTCATACCGGCCCAAAATAAAACTCTCTTCATGTCTTTGTACATCTTGTCCCCACTGGGATGAATGGTCATTTTCGAACGATGTGCATCATCAAGAATAGCCTTCCTCAAACTCTCATCTTGTGGTACAAAAAGTCTACCATCCCTACGTAACCAACCCTTATCATCTAGGTTATACTTACTGAGATGGCTTGATGACTCACCTCTTTTGAGCTTCTCCACTAACTCAACCAACTGTGGGTCGTCTCGCTGTGCCTCACCAATCCGTCCTAAAAGTGTAGGTCTGACCTCCAAGGATGCTAGCAAACCAGGTACAAAGTCAACGGAAGGCCTAAAATCAAACATAGAGATAAATTCTAAGTTTCGTCGTTCAACAAACAACGGACTCAAGGACAACCTTTTTCTACTTAAGGCATCTGCCACCACGTTACCCTTGCCAGGGGTATATGCTATTTCGAAATCATAGGACGCTAAGAATTCCATCCACCTTTGCTGCCTTAACTTCAAGTCCTTCTGAGAGAACAAGTATTTTAACGATTTGTGGTCAGTGAATAATTCGAATTTCTCGCCAAGAAGATAATGGCGCCAAGACTTAAGCGTGAAAACAATTGCGGCTAACTCTAGGTCATGCATGGGGTAATTCTTCTCATGCACCCTTAACTGCCTTCCACCATAGGCTATTACCCTATCCTCTTGCATTAAGACTGCACCTAGACCTGTCCCACAAGCATCGGTATAAACAGTAAACGACTTACTCCCGTCTGGCAGCACTAAGACTGGGGCTGAAGTCAAAGCTCTCTTCAAACGTTGGAACACATCATCACAATCTACGTCCCATGTGAAAACTAGGTTCTTCTTCGTCAAACGTGTTAATGTAGCTGATATTTTTGCGAAGTCTTTGATAAACTTCCTATAGTAGCCAGCCAACCCCAAGAAACTCCTTACTTCGGTACCATTTTTAGGGACCTTCCAATCTTGGATGGCCACCACCTTCGCGGGATCCACAGCTATCCCTTCTTTGGAAACCACGTGCCCTAAGAATCACACTTCCTCTCTCCAGAAGTGACACTTAGAAAATTTAGCTTTAAGGTTATGCGCTCGTAGAGTCTCCAACACTTCCCTAAGATGCAGGGCATTCTCTTCTTCATTCTTAGAAAAGATCAAGATGTCGTCTACAAAGACCACCACAAATTTGTTAAGGTACTCCCTAAACACCCTACTCATCAAATCAACAAAGCATGCGGGGGCGTTTGTCAAACCGAAGGGCATCACTAGCCATTCATAGAAACTGTCCGGAGTCCTAAAGGCAGTCTTGTCAATGTTATCCTCAGCCACTCTCAACTGATGGAAACTTGTGGCTAAGTCCAACTGCGAAAACACTGAGGAGCCAACTAACTGATCGAAGAGATCGTCAATCCTCGGCAGTGGGTGTCTGTTTTTCTTAGTAAGTTTATTAAGTTCTCTATAGTCCACACAAAGTCTAAGGGACCCATCCGCCTTCGTGGAAAATACTACTGGAGCACCCCACTCCGATGTACTTCATCTTATGAACCCCTTCACAAGCAACTCCTTCACTTGCTTATTGAGTTCCCTCCTTTCACGAGGAGCCATGTGTCGTACTGGCAAAGATACTAGTTTTGCATTATCCACAAGATATATTCGAAAATCTATCTCCCGCTTCAGAGGCAAGCCCTTCACCTCCTCAAACACATCCGAGTATTCTCGGACCACTCTAACAGATCGTAGATTCTCCACAGACGCGTCAAGCGATTCTAGATAACTTAGCATAACGGAATTTATGGATTACAAAAGATTTCGAGAGCGTTACCAAGGCGAGTCATGAGCCTAACTACTCTACTTTCATAATCAAGAACGACCCCATTTCTGGATAACCAATCCATTCCTAAAATTAGCCCATAGCCCATGAAGCCCAAAACATAAGCATCACATCTAAACTCAATGCTAAGTATAGAAATTTTCAAATCCAAACACATCATGGACAAATAAGCGGAGCCCCCAATTGGATTCGAAACAACTAAGGGATCCTCTACTGAACTGGTGTTTAAGTGCAGTGATTCAACTAATGATGTAGAGATAAACGAATGCGATGCACCCGAATCGAATAAGGTACGGACATGATGATCAAACAAAAAAACTAAGCTTTCAACAGAAATGGTTCTACCTCGTTCTTGCAGCGGTGGGACCACGAGAGCCTGAACTTGTCCCCTTGCCTGCCCTGGTGCCATAAGAGCCTGCACCTGTCCTCCAGAGGTAGACCTTATCCTCTGCCCCTTCTTTGGGGAGTCCTTCACTAGATGTCCCGCTTCACCACAGTGAAAACAGCCAGTCTTCTTTTTCTTTCTGCAATCCTTGCTGAGATGGCCTGGTGTCCCACAGTTAAAGCATCTTTTCTTTCCTTTGCCATTATTGTCTTTACCACCCTTCTTGTTTTGCTATTGTGGTTTCTTCTGATCCCCTTTCTTCTCGGGTGCCTTATTAGCATTAACGCCTTTCTCCTCGTGCATGAGTGTCATGTCTACTAGCTTCTCAAAGGTGGCCCCCATAGGGATGTGGGTCATAGCCAACCCCTGCAACGGTTCATTCAAGCCATTAACGAACCTCAGAGCCTTCTTCTCCAGCGTGTTCACTAAGTCCAAGCCAAACCTTGCTAACTGATTAAATTTGTTGACATATTCTTTCACTGATGAGCTTCCTTGCTTTAATGTCAAGAACTTTTCCATGTATAGATTCTCTTCTGCCCTTGAGAGAAACTTTGCCTCAAACCTACGCCTGAAATCCGCCCAAGAGTCAACAGGACGCTCCCCATTAGTGACCTCCCACCAAAACGAGGCCTCTCCCTTCATTAACCAAGATGCTAATTTGACTTTCCTCCCTTCTTCTACTTCAAAGATTTCTATAAATTCTTCTACCTCCTTAAGCCAATCTCTAGCTTCCACAAATGTTTCTGACCCTTGAAAAGGTTTTCCACCCATAGCCTTAAATTCCTTGCATGTCTTTGCAAAAGTATCAACGAGAGGAGGGGGAGGAGGAGGAGCGGGTACAACTGGTGGTGGAGGAACATTGGCTGGACCTGTAGCGGCCCTAGCCTCTAATAACCTCCTATACCATCCTGGTATCGTTACACCGTCCGGAAGGTTAAGATCTTCCGCCATGCTGAAACGAAAAAGGAAAGATTCAAAATGGAGAATTCGAAAGATAAAGATATATGGCTATTGGGGATTATATTTTTCATAAAAACTTTTCTCTTAAAATAACTCACTAAGACATGTTTTTGAAAACACTTCTTCCAAAAATACTTTAGAAAAATAGTTTTTCTAAAAAAATTATATGTTCTGGTAACCTTAAGCTCTGATACCACGTGTAACACCCCACATCCATTAACGTCACTCACAAAGGGAATGCATTAAATTCCATGGAGGTTTTAACTGAGTGTAGAACAGAAAAATTACAACAAGATAGATAATAAGTAGTACATGGAAATCTAAAACTTTATTTCATTGCAGCGGAAATTAAACATGTTTGTTACATCATTAAACCATAAATCAGAGTGAAGTACAATATCCATCTTTATAAAACAAAATACATAATACCATTACATAAATAGCCATTAAAGAAGTTAACAATCTGGACTTTACTTCAACGGTCCAAGCTTTCCAAAAGAGAGATAAAGCAATCCAATCAAACTCCGCAAGAGCTGGGCCCACCCTGAGGACCTGGAGGGGGAAAATGATAGAAATGGAGGGGGTCAGACATAAAGTCTGGCAAATATGATAATTCTAACAATACTATTATCAATATAATTAGACTGAGGCACAAGCTGGAAAATAAGGAAATGTCTATGAACTATTGGGTATGGAAGAGAAGATAAAGATAACGTTAAAGGCACACCTAATTTCTAACGAATAATTACTACACCGCACCACACCAGTCACCCTAAAGGTTGATCCCACTCACCGAACTTAGAAATTATACAAATAGCTTTGTGTACCCATAGCTGACTACATAGGTGCCGCCTGCCCCTATCTCCGCTAGGTGTACCCCACTACCCACTTGCGATCGGCTCCCTACTCGTAGATACCCGTGCTGGCCCCGTAGTGGGGTGTATCACTCCCCTAAAGTGGCAACCCGATAAAACTTGAGGATGCACGGCTTATACCAACACGATGCAACAACGTCTTACCTACCATTCTGGGTCCACACACGCATATGAAACCCGTTGGACTTGCGTTGCCACCGCTAACCCGTTTGGCCTCTTATAGTCAAGCCCATTATGCGTGTCCCGTCCTCGACTTGGGTCAAGCCCACAAAGATACGTTTGGGTTACTGGTTGAAATGGGCCCCCACAAGCTATCCACCTAAGCTTGTCCCCACTAGTTTATCCCACTTAACCCTCTTCTTAGTCATGTTCATTTACATGTTTGTTTAGTTAAGTCTTACTAATCGTATTTCAAATGCCACTTAAGGCACCCACTAGATTCCCCATGCCACCCAAGGCACCTACTTACCCCCCATGTCCCACTTCACATGTTTATCTGGTTAAGTATTTCTTAATTCATTCAGGCCATAACCTTATAAAGACCTCTCACATTAGACTGGCATTTATGGCAGTTGGATTTGCCGGGCGGGTCCGGGCAGTCTTACACCATAAAAGAGTCTAACCTCGTGTCTTTACAACTGTTATGCTTTAATTTGGGCCTAGGACCTCTCACATTGGGATGACATTTGTGACTACTGGATTTGTCGGTCGGGTCCGAGCAGGTTTACGTCACAAACGAGTCCAACCTCGTGTCCTAAGCATTGATTATTACTTATAATCTTTTACCCCAGTTTTAAATATATCCCTATTCAAATCATTAATTAATTCCAATTTTAATGATGTCCATAATTGACTCAATTATGGCCATCCACTTATGGTATGAAAAATCATATCAATTGCATCCAATTTTCTCAATATTAAATCCTTAATATTACCCTTACCCCACGTTATACGTTCGCTTATTCAACGCAAAATATACGTTAGACTCGAATAGTCTAACTCATAGCATAAAAAGAAATTATCACAACAACAACATATACATATGACTAAAATAGATCTAATCATAAAAAGGGTGAAACTTGAATGTGTGATAGATGTCCAACACCTAGACTTGCATAGGCAAAACTACAACTTGCATAAAACTACACATGTCATGGATCTAAAGGTGTCAACTTGTTTGGTTAAATGTCACAACTTACATAATATGATCATAATCCCAATTCATGTATAAACTGGCATATGTGGTTTACGCAACATAATGATGGTGTGAACTAGCATCTAACACATAGAACTCACACATGTCATAGCATAATTCTAGATCTAAATAGATGTCATGGCATATGTTCATAATCATTACTAATCAATCTAAACTTGCATACATGATTTGTCATATAAATCAACATGGCCCAAATAATATCAACATTATGATTTCATCAACATGAACTAATTAGCATAGATAATAACATCATGACTTTATAACATGTGTGATTTATCATAACTTAGCATAGAAAATTACAACCTATACAATATCATCATAGCATGATTTACAACACATAGCATATCATCATCACATAACATAGGATTTACAACATACATGATAGCATAAGGTTTACAACAACATATATGACAATTCACATCATTTTCTTATGATCCATATCGCATCTTAATCTAATTAGTTTGCTAATAATCTTATTAAAATCATTATACTCACAATTAGAAAAGAAAGAGAGTCTTGATTTGCTTTAGAGTTGAGTAGGATTAGGGTTATGATTAGCTTTCTTCCTTCTTAGTTGGCGGCGGCTACACTGAGTTCCATGGCGATGGCATGACGGTGGCTATTCTATTTTTCATGTGAATTTAGATTGAGAGACTACCTAGGTATATAAAGAATTTAGGATTTATTTAGACTGTCAGATCAACTCAGAACTAACCTGAACCGTTAAATTAGCCAACTCAGCCCTAAAGACACATCAGCAGCTCAAGATTGGGCTCAGCCAAACCATAGCCGACTTGACCAGGTCGACACCCAGGTCGACTGCGCAGTCGACTTGGTCCTGGGGGTGTGGACTGCCCATTCGACTCCCAGTCGACCTGAGTGCTGGGCGGGAAATTTCCCGCCTAGCCTGTTTGACTTCGAATTTCGAATTTTTAAATTTTCCCACGAGCTGTTTTGAATTTTTTGAAACTTCCGATGGCCATCCTTCATACGAAGTCCAAATCACGCAAACTCGGACTCTATTTCAACCAGAATTCTGAGACGAACCCAATGGAGCAACCCGTTTCCCACAATTCTCACGTCTGAGATTAGTTATTGTTTAATTTGTGAATATTAATATTAACAGAATTACGGGGTGTTACAACCATAATATGGTTTGAAATGATATCCAAAGGAAGATTAAAGAATAAATTTAGAAGAATTTATCTTTGATAAAATTAATGGGAACCTTTCCCTAAGAATGTGATTTTGTGAATAAAAGAACATTCTGAATTGGAATGAGGCATTTGTTGTGTTTGTGTAACATTTGTTTATTATATACGTGGTTTATTCAAAAAGGCCGGGTTTATACCCATTCTGAATAACCGATTCGGCAATAAGTCGAAGATGAAGACAGTGGTTGAAGACCGGAAGTCTTCACATCGATTGGGTGATTACTGATGATCTTGATTGGGCTATACACCCAAGATGAGGGAAACAATTGGTGGTCGTCCATATGTACTTGGAGATCGATGGATATGAGAGGAAAGTGCCTCCAGTTTCGTTCAGACCCAGAACGAACTTGTAAATGGACTGTGTCTCTGACATTGGATTTTATTCTGTGTTGATTGATCTCTATTAAATATACATCTGTTTGGTGGCGGAGAATTTATTCTCTTGCTTAACGCCTTTCTTTGAGACGTACGAGCTCAAAGGTTGTATATCGATGGACATCAGTCGGATGGAGTGAATTGCCAGTGTGGCACGCGTAAGTGGCAATTGATCAAGGCTTCTGTTGAAAAGCAAAGTCATGTGGTTGATGATCAAAGCACGGCCTACGTGGCGTAGCTTTGTGTATAACATGAATTCGCGAGCCCCACACCTCGGTATGAGTCAAAAACGGGATACGGACCGTTGGGAGAACACGACGTTTCTTTCTATCTAGTGGTGCTGTCAGTGCTTAAACTGGCTGACATTTATATACTTTTCACTTGTGTGGTTGTTGGATAAGGCGCCTCGATATTAGGTCTGTTAGGACCGGGAAACGTGTGTTCAGGAATAACTAATCCTCAAAAGTAAGAGAGGACCGGCCCAACCGATTCCAAGGATTATTGTGTGCGGTCCTGAGACATTTGCTAGAGTGTCTCGAACGGAGAGGAGCTTGCCCCTTACCTTGACTCATGACGGAAATCCAATTTCCAATACGTGGTATTGCGGTTTTATTTGTAGAGCCTAGTATGGTGACATGATATACGGTACCCGTGCCATCTATGATTGATATTTATGATTGAAATTGATTTGACACTATACACTTATAATAGTATCAATTGATTTGTTTTAACGTACCAAGCATGTTTGGCTATTATAAGGGAAAACTCTATCCTTCGGCTTGCGTTGCATTGTGTGATGGGACCTGGGTCTTATAATAGCTTCATTTTTTCCAAAGAGCATTGCGCTGTTTTGTTATATGCACTAGTATTCTTGGGAGGAAACCCATTCCGTGTTACACGGCATGGTCCCTTGAATTACTCTCTTTTAAAGTAAAGTTTTAAATAACTGTTTTAGTTCTCACACCAGTCACATGACTGACCTGGAGTTTATTGTTTTAACCTAAACTCTGGGTGCCCTTATTTTCCGCACGGGCAGCTAGTAGTTTTGGTTTTGCAGATTTATATTCACACGATCCTGATTTACAGTTGGAACGATGCTCGGAAAGCTCTGTATCCGTGTATTACTTTCAGTTGTGTTTTGTATTGTTTTTCCGCTGCTACGTAATTTATTGTAATCTCTGATATTTTTCGAATATATATTTATTCATACTCTGTATATTCTTGTATTCTGATGGAATTGTTGTAATATACAATAAAATGTTCTTCTGTTTGTGTTCTGATTTGGCTTGTTTTCATCACAATCCGGGCTTTCCTTATCGGGGAAGTTCGGGTCGTTATATAGAGAGACGTGATTATTGTCAACTCCAGACCTGTGTAGGGTTTTTATTATTCTGGCAATTTATCGTTACAATTTTATATGGTCATATCAGTCATCAGTTCAACCTGTAAAATATAGTCATTGCCATACAAGCCTCTCGCTCGTATGGTAAAACTTCCACCTCGTCAAACAAGCTCCAAATGCTCATGTGGTATATGATGAAGTATGTCTATCATCAAGATGTATGTCATGTAATATAGTTCAAAATTAATTGTTACTATCCTATGGCGATGTTTATTATTACACACAGAACAACCAGCACTCCGCATCCAATGACATTCACAGGAGTTGATATAATAATATTCGCATCCAACTCATTAAGGTTTACCTATTTGTCGGGCACGCAAATATAGAGAGACGTGATTATTGTCAACTCCAGACCTGTGTGGGTTTTTTTATTAATCTGGAAATTTATCGTTACAATTTTATATGGTCATATCAGTCATCAGTTCAACCGGTAAAATATAGTCATCGCCATACAAGCCTCTCGCTCGTATGGTAAATCTTCCACCTCGTCAAACAAGCTCCAAATGCTCATGTGGTATATGATGAAGTATGCCTATCTTCAAGATGTATGTCATGTAATATAGTTCAAAATTAATTGTTACTATCCTATGGCGAAGTATTTTATTACACACAGAACAACCAGCACTCCGCATCCAATGACATTCACAGGAGTTGATATAATAATATTCGCATCCAACTAATTAAGGTTTACCTATTTGTCGGGCACACAAATAATTTCTTTACCCAACAGCTAATCCATTTACCTGTTCAAACATATATAATGCACATGTGTATATTTCTATCTATTTCTAAATCAGTTCAATGTGTGATTTAATTGAATAAACTTTACCATTCATTCTCTTATTGATTAAATTAACTATCTTCCTAATAATTCAATTAATCCAACTCAGTATCACACAACACAAACAACAACCAATTTGTTTTTAACTTTTCAAAAATATACTTTTATATATTCAAAAATCATATTTCTAAAACCAAACTATATATATAATCACAAATACGTTATTTATAAACATATAACTCTCGACTCGTTCTGGGGCTCTTCTGACCCCATCTCTAACGAGTTGTTCTGATTCTGCTATACTCATACTAGGATATTGCTGATCCTATATGTACTGAGTTACTCATCCTAGAACTCTACTGGTTCTATCTCTGACGAGTTCGTTAATGTGTTATATACCAGAGCTAAGCTTAACCAAAGCTCTGATACCACGTTGTGACGACCCCAAAACTCATACTGCAGTGTTAAGGGTAATCTTTGGAATATAACACAGAAACAGATAATAGTAGAACATAAATAAATAAATACACCAGATAATGTACAATAGAATATACTGGATAAACGTAATCATCAGAGTTACACAGTATACAGGATCTTACTTAGTACAAATACAGTTCAGCTATACATAAATGTCTACAGCGGAAAACAAACATAATGTACAATAGGAGCTGAACAACATAAAAAGATAAAAATGATAGAATCCATCTTCAGCTCCAGCTATCCAGAAAAAGCCTACTAAAAACCTGAACACAAGGCTGCTCATGTAGAAAGAGGGGCACCCGAGTTTGAAAGTGAAACAAACTACGAGTCAATCATGGGACTGGTATGAGAAATCTACTTAACACATTTAAAATATGGCTAATCAAAGGACCACGCCACTTTCGTGGAACGGGTTTGCTCCATTGGATTGCCAGTGCTTTAAAACAAGTAAATCTTTAAACATCGCAATGCTTTTTATAAAAATGAAGCCATTATAAGACTCAGTTCCCAATACACAATGCAACGCAAACCGAAGGATAGAGTTTTACCTTATAATGGCCAAAATATGCTTGATACGAATAAAACAAAAGCATTTGATATTATTACTAGTGTTTATAGGTTTCAAAAACAATTTCAATCATAACTATCAATCATAGACGGCATGGGTACCATATATCATGTCGCCATGTATATATACAATCAAAACCGCACGGTCACGTATTTGGAAATTGGATTTCCGTTATGAACCAAGGTAAAAGATAGTCCTTACCGACTTCGAGACAATCTAGCCCATGTCTCAGGAACAGCCGCAACTGCCCCTTGGATCGTCAGGGCCGATCCACACGGATTGGATTATAATGCATGAACAATGCATTTCTCCACCCTTTAGGGCGTAAATGAGCCAACGGATGACTCCATCGGTCCCGGATCGACCGATATAACCGAGGCGCCTCGCAACAGCAACAACCACATAGGTGAAAAATAGTATAAATGTCAGCCAGTTTAAGCACTAACACCACCTCTAGCTAGAAAGAAAATGCACGTCCCCCCTGAGGTCCTCTCTCGTTTCTGGTTCATACCGGGGTGTGAGGCTCGCGAATTAACGTTATACACAAAGCTACGCCACACAGGCGGGGCTTTTATCATCAACCACAAGACTTTGCTTTTCAACAGAAGCCTTGATCACTGCATCTTAGCATGCCACACAGGCAATTCACACCATGTAATTGATGGCTATCTATCACCCAGAATGAATTCCAATGTCAGACACACAGTCCATTTGCAAGTCTATTCTGGGTCTGAACGAAACCGGAGGCACTATATACCTCGCAAACCCATCGATCTCCACGTACGTCTGGACGATCACCACTCATTATCCATATTTCGGGATGCCTCCCAATCAGGACATCAGTTACCATCCAAACGCGGTGAAGATCTCTGGTCTTCGACCACCGTCTTCATCTTCGATTCCTTATCGTCGATTCAATTATTCAGAATGGGATAAACCCGGTCTTTCTGAGCAACTCGCGTATGCAATAAACAAATGCTACACAAACATGATACACGCTTCATTTCAATTCATCAGTCAACCGTAAATCAGTAAGAGAACAATTTCCCAAAAATTAACCCCGAAAGCCGAAACCAACATCAGATCAAAACCCAGGAAACCATACAACTTAGCTAACCTTCAGTTAATTTCTAAATTTCACATCCATATCGTTGATAATATTTTATAACGATTTATCGCTATTTTTATTCATTTCAAAATAGCCAATTTATTCAAACAACGCTACAGGCCATAACGCGGCCATGGCGCTGTTTTTCTTCAGATTTGATTTACACATATCTGAAAATATAACCGTTGGATCATCACAAAATTTACATCATTAGAAAGATCTTTTCAAAACGAATCCAATGGTTCCAGTTTTGGGAAAATCCGACAGTCGGATCTCCCGGTACAATCGTTTGAAGTTTCGATTTCAAAATACGAACTACAGCGTCATTATTCGATTTAATTTAATTAATTATATATATATATATATAATCGATTCTGGCGCTGTTTTTCCTCAGATTTGAATTAAACATTTCAGACAATCCAACCGTTGGATCTTTACAAAGTTGGTGTCGTTGGAAAGATATTTCCAAAGCGAACCCGACGGTTTCGATTTCGGGAAAATCCAATGGTCGGATCTCCCGCACTAATCGTTTGAAATCACGGTTTCAAAACACGAACCGCAGCTTTGTTATTCGATATATTTTAATTATATATATATATATATATATATATATAATCGATTCTTCGATTTCAAAACCTTATTCTTTTCATATCTATGATAAAAATGATATTTTTATCTAACTGACTTCTATTTCAACAATTCATCAGTCACTAACCGTCACTCAGTAAGAGAACGATTTCTCAAATATTAACCCCAAAGGCCGAAACCAACATCAGATCAAAACCCAGGAAACCATTCGACTTTGCTAACCTTCAGTTAATTTCTAAATTTCACATCCATATCATTTATAATATTGTATAATGATTTATCGCTATTTTTATTCATTTTAAAATAGCCAATTTATCCAAACGACGCTTCAGGCCACAACGCGGCCGTGGCGCTGTTTTTCTGCAGATTTGATTTACACATATCTGAAAATCTAACCGTTGGATCATCACAAAATTTACATCATTAGAAAGATCTTTTCAAAACAAATCCAATGGTTCCAGTTTTGGGAAAATCCGACAGTCAGATCTCCCGGTACAATCGTTTGAAGTTTCGATTTCAAAATACGAACTTCAGCGTCGTTATTCGATTTAATTTAATTATATATATATATATATATATAATCGATTCTGGCGCTGTTTTTCCTCAGATTTGAATTAAACATTCCAGACAATCCAACCATTGGATCTTTACAAAGTTGGTGTCGTTGGAAAGATATTTCCAAAGCGAACCCGACGGTTCCGGTTTCGGGAAAATCCGATGGTTGGATCTCCCGCACTAATCGTTTGAAATCACGGTTTCAAAACACGAACCGCAGCTTCGTTATTCGATATATTTTAATTATATATATATATATATAATCGATTCTTCGATTTCAAAACCATATTCTTTTCATATCTATGATAAAAATGATAATTTTATCTAACTGACTTCTATTTCAACACTTCACTATTTTTAACAATTCATGTATATAATAAAAATATGATTTTTAATGTAAAACAATTTATTTCAAAACACGACTATTTTATATAGTTCATATAGATGATAAAAATAGGATTTTTATTATAAAACAATTTATTTTATAACACGACTATTTTATATAGTTCATATAGATGATAAAAATAGGATTTTTATTATAAAACAATTTATTTTAAAACACGAATACCATTCAACAAATGAATTTCTATTCAACGAATGAATTTCTATTCAAAGAATGAATTTCTATTCAACACATGAACGGTTTTCTATAGTTTGTATATATATAGTAAAAATGTGATTTTTATTGCAAAACAATTTATTTCAAAACATTACTATTCTATATAGTTCATATACATGATAAAAATAGGATTTTTATTATAAGGCAATTTATTTCAAACACGAATACCATTCAACACATGAATTTCTATTCAACGAATGAATTTCTATTCAACACATGAACGGTTTCAACATATGAAAATAATTTCAACAAATGAAAATAATTCTAACACATGAATAATTTAGCATATTTCGGCAGCATAATGGCAGGGTAGTTAAAACCGGGGTCGTCCCTAGTACGGCTCCTCGCTCTACCTTAAAGCCTCGCAGCTTTTGACAATGGGGATTTCATGCATCTAGTTCGCACGCAGGCGGCATGTATATTTTTTTCATTTCCATAAACTAATCCTATGTGGTTTCAACCAAATATGTATCAACCACAAACGGGTATTTTTCAACCCAAATCAATCAATTTCAACTACAAACAATTCTAATCAACCATTCGTAATCAACCAATCACAACCAATAAATATCGTCCATGGTTTGTGGACAAGGGTCGTGTGTGTATATATATATATATATATTATATAAGCATTTCACTTCTATTTCAACACATATATAATTTTTACAACGCATATATAACTTATATATCGAACGTACAACTTATACAACGCTTATACAAGAGGTGTACAACGATTATATAACTCATACATCGACTATATAATTTATACATCGTCGATTTCCGTATCATTTATAATTTAGAAATCTCACATTGGGTTCCACTCCACCAAAAATAGCAGAAGGATCAGAAAAATATGCGGTCTCTTCTAGAATGTAGAAGACGTCCATACGAGTCCATTGTCTCTTGTTTCACTGAATTTCGATAACACAGCAAAAAGATATGATTTTTACAAGTTTGCAACGCTTTCGAGTGTTATTTTCAGTTAAAAATAGCCAAAGCCGTACCTTTTCAGAACTGGTTCCAAACTAGGTTTGGATTTTTCGCGAAATCCGTAAAGCGATGCAAGGATCGAGGGTACAACGTCGAAGGGGAGAGTGGGGTGCGCCCGCGCGTGGTGGAGCGGTGGACTCCGGTGGGACGGCGGCGGCGCTTTAAAACCCCGAACTTCCTGGCCACGATACTCCGTATATACGCAACCATTCTTCACAAATCTGGTATTGATTTAAAGAGGAGATCGAGAGCTTCGAAACGGGATAAGGGGCGCTCGACTTCGTTGAGGGACGGATGAGAAATTGAGGAGAGGAGTTTTGAAGAGGGTTCCGCCTGTTATCGGCTACGGGGAGAGAGAAAAAGGAATTTTCTGACCAATGAGGTTTTATTTATTTATTTATATATTTTTAAATTTCTAAAATACCCCTTGTCACATACGAACTCCAATCCAAACCCAACGACTATCGCCCCTAGCGTTTCACCCCCATTCCGAACACAATGGGATATGTTTCGTAGGCCCATTCAACTGTTTCAGTCAGTTTTCCTTCAATTTAAAATATATAACATTCAATATTCGATTTGAACATACATTTCAATTTGCCAGGGCCACAAACTAATTCGAAAAATTCCAGAAAAATAAATCTAGCTATGTTTTGACGATAAGGTCCCAACAAAACTAGTTTCGTCGAATTCTGAGACTGTTTGAAAAATAGCCCATTTCTGGTCGATCCAATTTAATAGAAATCGACCAAACACATTTTCCTTTGCCACGCTCATATACTAGCTTCAAAAATTATGAAATTTGAAACCTAGAAATAATTTGGCATCCCGGATCCAACAAAAGTGGTTTCATCGAATTTTGAGGTCGTTTGCAAAATGGCTATTTTCACGGGCTATATAAACTCCAGAGCGACCTTTCAGAAAATTCATTTGGCGATAACTTTTGCTTCCCGCTATGAAACTTTGATTTTTCAAATTCGTTAGAAAGATATTTACTAACAGATTTAAATATTTTTGGTTTCACTAAATTCGTTTTGTTTTGCACCTGGTACCGTCAGTCAAAGTTTGAATTCAAATTTTGAAACTACCACGCCATTTCAGGCCTTGTTTATAATTCAAAGTAATTATATTTATTTTCAACTTCGATTCAAACTTGCTTTTCATCGTTATTATTAAAAATATTTATTTTAAATATTTAAAATCCACTAAAATAGCCAATTTAAAATTTTTAAATTGGTTCAGATTTTCCGGGTCGTTACATTTTAAGATCCTGGGTGAATTTGAATTGTTTTCAAATGTTGTTAAAGATATTTTTGAAATAAATTTCAAAATGGAAGTGTTTGAAAATGAGTTTTGAAGTGATATAGTATTAAAGATACTTCGATTACCGGAAAATAATTCTGATGATGATGGCTGCATCATCAGTGTCATTTTCGAGTTTCTAAGTGACTAATTACTACCAAAGATTTTGGTTTGAATTGTTTTGAGGAAATAAGTTGTTCAAAAAGTCAAATTTTAACGATCCGAAATCCCTTGGTCTCCGAAGAGATAGGAAAGACCTGATTGCTTTGAGGACACGACGCATTAGAACATAGACAATATAACATTTCATTGCTGTTACAACAATTTACATCAGACTACAAGAATATCAGAGAATAAATACATATTACACATCGGAAAATATCAGAGAATTAAATTACATAGCAACGAAAATTTAAATATATAAATACAATGTATAGCGGAAAATACATCAATAACGCAACTGAAAGAAATGCACGGATACAAAGTTTTCCGAATATAGCTCCAACTGTAATCCAGGATCCTGGAAAAAGAAATATCTACGAAAACCAAAACTACTAGCTTCCCGTGTGAAAAATATGGGCACCCAGAGTTTAGGTGGAAACAATAAAATCTGAGTCAGTCGTGGGACTGGTGTGAGAACTAAAACAATTATAAATTTTATTTTAAAGTTAGGTAAATCACGGGACTACGCCGTATAACACAGAACGGGTTTATTCCTCATCAATACCATAAAACAAAACTCGCAATGCAAAATAAAAGAAAAATGAAGCTATTATATGACTCAGGTCCCATCACACAATGCCACGCAAGCCGGAGGATAATGTTTTACCATATAATAGCCAAATATGCTTGATACTTGAAATTTATCTTTTATTACTATAAGTGCATAGTGCACAAATCAACTTCTAAAGTAAATATGTCAATCCTAGACGGCATAATACCCCATCCTATTATGTCTCCATATATATATATATATATATATATATATATATATAGGTATACAACAAAAACTGCAAACTTCATATTGGAAAGTTGGATTTCCATCATGATGTCTGCTGATTCGAAAGATCTATGGCGTAGTGAAATACTCCATGGCTTACGTCCCAACTAGAGAAAACATTGTAATGCACATCCGCCTTTATGGGAAATCAAGTACCACTGCGGCTTACATCCTGATAAGAGTAAACACCGCTTATTCTATCCCTCTAGGAATCGGGGGGTGTGCCCTATCCCTTTGAGCACAGAGCGACCACAACCAGCCCATCTTGGTCGACCGAATCCATGACAACCCTAAAGGAGTCTATCCTCATCTCAAAAGCATACTGACCTGACCATCATCTCACCATCATACTGGTGTGTGAGGCCCGCGAATTAACTCTACACAAAGCTATGCTAATTAAAGCTATGCTAATTAAAGCTATGCTTTGATCATCATCCACAAGGCTCTTCTTTTCAACAAAAGCCTTGATCCATGCATCTCAGCATGTCACATTGTCAATCCATACCATGCCATTGATTTCTGCCAATATATAACCACTAAGCTCATACATCTTAGAGAAGGGTGTTAAGAAAGAGAATAAATTTTACGCCACCAAACAGATATATATTTAGCAAAGATCAACGAATAAAATATAAAGGAATACAACGTCAGATATACCACCCATTTGCAAGTCGGTTTCGGGTTTGAACAAAACCGGAGGCACCTTATTCCTCGTCCCATATGTCCAACATAGGAGAAAGGCCCTTGCATATTCGGACAACAACGACTAAAAATATATTTAAATCGAAGTTAGAACGAAAATTTTTATTTTAATTATAAAATGAGCCTAAAATGGCGTAGTAGTTTGAAAATTCGATTTTAAATTTTAAATAAATGTACAAAATTCAAAATAAATCGGATTTCAATAAAATAAGAAATATTTGAATCTGTTTAATAATATCTTTCTAACGGATGTGAAAAATTCAAATTTCATAGTATAACATGAATGTTATGTCCAGTTTAAATTTTGAAATAGTCGCTATGGAATTTACATGTATATATTAATATAATATATAGCCCTTAAAAATAGCCATTTTGCAAACTACCTCCATTTTCGATGAAACCACTTATGTTAGATCCGGAATGCCACATTATTGTTATATTCCAATTTTCATAATTTTTGGAATTAATATGTGAGCATAGTGAATTCAAACGCGTTTGACACTTTCAGTTTGAATTTAATCAACTAGAAATTGGCCATTTTTCGAACGGCTTCCAAATTCAACGAAATTGGTTTTGTTAAGACTGTACCATCAAAAAAAGCTAGATATAAATTGTTTACAATTTTTGGAATCAGTATGTGGCCCCGGTAAATAGAATGTACGTTTGAATTTAATATATATTGATTTATATTTTAATTTAAAGAAAAACTGATCAAAACAATCGAATGGGCTTACGAAACATATCCCATTGTGTCCGGAATGGAGAAATTTGGCTAGTGGCGACAGTCGTTGGGTTTGATTTGGAGACCGGGACATTAAACCTTAAAATTTGGAAATAAATGGGAAAAAAAGGTATAAATAGAAAAAAAAATTTAATTAAAACCCTAATTCACTAAACCAGAACGCGTAGCTCTTTCCTGAAACGACGACGGATTTTTTCCGAAATTCAACCCCTAAAAACTTACAATCCTCTTCGAATTAATTCAGGGTAACAACACGAAAATTGAAGAGGATGAAATGAGTTTTAATCCAATATGGATCTGATCATTTCTCGTTGGAGAATTAGTGGTTTCTATCGGCTCAAAGGGCAGGGTTTTCAAACGGATTTTGGGGCTCTAGGGCTGATTGAGTTCGTCGTTGACGGCTGGAGCAGGCAGAGGGCGTTGGTGGCTATCAAGGGGAGGCGGCTGATCTGACTCCGATGAAGTCTAACACCGGCGACGATGGCATTTCCAAGTCGAGGGTGGTACAAGGGCGCAACAAAGAAGAAAGGTTTTGTTTTTTTATTTAAACTAATTATTTTGTTTAACTTAAGCAATGGAAAAAAATCAATTTTTAATATATAATACCATTATATAAAAATCTAATTTTTCTTAAATATATAGTATTATAATAAAAATGTAATTTTTATATATTATAGCATTTGTTTAGAAATGTAATTTTTGAAATGAAACAGCTTTAATAAATATGTGATTTTTACTATGAAATAATTGAAATAAAAATTTGATTTTTATTTATATAGCATTGAATTATAAAATGTGATTATATATATAGTAACATTATAAAATGTGATTTTTATATAAATTAGAATAGAATAAAATAGGATTTATAATATATGTAAAGCAGTTTAAAAATGAAAATTTTAATATATATAACATTGAATAAAAACCCGATTTATAAATATAGCTTTGTATTAAAAATATGATTTTTAAATATATGAAGCGTTATAAAAAATGTGATTTTTTATATAAACTGCGTGAAACAGTTTACGTTGGAATCACGATGAAGAATACGACACGCTGGAGCAAATCTAAAAAGACGTCCAATAAGGACTGGCGGAGTGGAAACCATGGTGAGAACTCCTTGCTCTAATATTTTACAGTTAAAAATATACTAGGATGCAGACGAGGCTTAGTATCCCCCGACACTATTTACTACACAAACCATGGTTGTTTGTTTGGATTGTATTGAGGAAAATTGGATTATGATTGTAAAATTGTTTGTGAATTGATTGTGGAATTGTTTGGATTAGTTTGGATTATTGTGTATGGCGCGGCCAGTACCAGGAGAGGGGTAATGCTAGACATTACTCCGGTTCTAATATTATAATGCCAAAATTTTCTAAAATAAATATTTATTCATTAAAAATCTCATTTTAGTGTGTATATGAACTATATAAAATATTCATGTGTTGAATAAAATGTTTGAACAATAAAAATATAATTTTTATTGAATATATGAACTATATAAAATAGTGAAGTGTTGAAATAAATATTTTAGCATTAAAAATATATTTTTTAACGATATATGAACGACATGAAATTCTCTTGAAATGAAACTAAATATCCATTTACAAATCGGACGATTTGTTCATGTACACCAATTTAACTGACACTGATTGGGATGATAAATTTTACATATCGCCCAACTGCACAAATAAGATACATTATTAGTTGGTTGGAACCCCACACGGGTATCGGGATGATATTTGACGTACACTAATCCCAATTGTTTAGTTGTATGCCAGTCGATTGGTTGACAAACTATAGTAAGCGTTAATTATTTATATTTATTGCTTAAACAGTTGTGTAATGCACTCTGGATGATGGTTGACTATGTATCATTATTGTTGTGTACCTGTGATGTATGAAATCCATATAAATAAATTATATGGTAATTTACTGTGTCAGACTCCAATTCAGGAATAACGAATATTTGAAAATACCGAATATTTAGAAATAATGAATATTTTAAAATAATATTCAATAAAGGATTAAAATGTGAATTTGATGTTCGATTTTGGATGGACACGAAAATATTGAAATGTATGAAGTCGTGTTGATTAGATATGCGCTATTTTGACACGAACGATATTTATATCAATTTTATTCATTTTTATACTGAATAACAAAAGGGAAATGATTTCAAAATCAGATATTTTGAAAATATTATCATTTAAATATTATAATGATAAGGAGTATTCAATTTTGATTTAAAATTGAAATGAAAATGGGAATCATTTTAAAACGAATTTATAAACGATTTATAAAATATGTTTTAAATGGAAATCGAAAAAATATATAATATATATATATATATATATATATTGTATACATTTAATGGCCTGAATAGAACGAATCGCGCCGCGACTGTTCTAGAATTTCGATAATTGACTTCAAATTGATATTACAAGAGATCCGGCCGTCGGATTCTCCTAAAAACAAAATCGTTAGTTTCGTATCGGAAAGAGCTTTCCAATGAATATAAGAGATTTGAAATCTAATGGTTTGATTTGGAATTATATCCAAACCAAATTTGAAAAAGGTCGCTGTAAATGCAGTTCAACGACGTTTATGGAAATCGATTGAAAGGGGCTTAATAAAATTATTAAAAATATTAATAATTGTGTAAAATCATAGTAAATGATTTGGAAAGAATTAGGATGAAAAAATTCCATATTTGAAAAGATAAAAATATATTTTTATCAAAATGAACTAGTTATTAACTAGAAAAATAATCCAATGGTTTTAAATAAATAAATGGGATAGGGAAATGGTTTTATGTAACAACCCGGAAATTCTGAGCCAATTTAAAATTTTTATTTTGGTAATTTTGAATTTAAAATGAATTGTTTTAAATAATTACGACGAGAAATCTTGTAATAACCCGAAAATCTGAGCCAGTTTAAAATTTTTATTTTGGCAATTTTAGCGAATTTTGAATATTTAAAATAGGTTATTTTAAATAATATCAACAAGAAGTTTATTTTGAATATATTTGGAACGTATATATTATATACATCGTCGTTAGAATATAAATATTTATTTTAAATTATAAAAGGAATTGAAAATGGCGTGGTAGTTCGATAATTCGATTTCAAACTTCAATTGAATGTACCAGGTGCAAAACAAACCGGATTTTAGCAAAACCAAAAATAATGGAATCTAATTGAGGATATCTTTCCAACGAATCCGAAAAATTGAAATTTCATAGCGGGAATCAAAAGATATGTCCAGTTGAAAATTCTAAATAGTCGCTATGGAATTCAGGCCCTAAAAAATGGAAATTTTGCAAACGATCTCGGATTTCGACGAAACCACTTTTGTTAGAACCGTATCATCAATACGAATCTAAAAATATTTTTTCTGGAATATTTCGGGACTGTATGTGGCCTCAGTAAATTGAAATGTACGATTAAAATTCAATATAATGATTTAAATGTAAATTTGACGAAAACTGATAGAAACGGCCGAATTGGCTTACGTGACATATCCCATTGTGTTCGGAATGGGGGTAATTAGCTAGAGGCGACAGTCGTTTGGGCCTCGTTTGGGGTTTGAAATAAAAAGTCAACCTTTTTGAAATCAAATAGAAAATAAATAAATAATTATATATATATTTTTCTCACTTAAGCCCCTCCTCCCTTCCTCCTTAACCGGTCAAGCCCCCCTGTTCATTTCACTACGGATCTGAAAGAAAGAAAAAACCGCGAGACCTATCCTCCGTCGCCCGTCGTTCAGGGCCGCCACCGTAGTCTTCCATCACCCCCTCCGTCGATCCGCAACCTCCCTACCCTCCGGCCTCCACTCCCCTTTCTTCCTACTCCACCGACGAACACCAGACGAGACCGCCAATTCCTGCCACGCCCAAGCCTGCCGTCGACCTCCATTGGCAAGCCGCCACACCCCCTTTGCCTCCTGAGCCCGTCAGCGCCCTCCCCCACTCCGAAAACAATTGTAAGTTTTTAATTATATTTTATTTAGTTATTTATTTTAATTTATTCAGTGTAATTAATTTAATTTTAAAAATAAAGGTCAGTTTTTATATGAAGTAGCATGAGAAGATTTAGACCTTTATTGTCTGAGTATAGAAATGAAAGTACGGTTTATTATGTGTTAACATCTGAAATAAAAATGCGGGTCTTTATTTGAAAAATCTTATGGTAAAGATTTGATTTCTAGAAATGTAAAGATTGGATTTTTTATATGATAAGGATAATAAAAATATGAACTTTATTTGATTTTATAAAAACATGATTTCTTTGATTTTATAGAAACATGATTTCTTTGATTTTGTTTATATGAAAAATTATGATTTTGCTTATATGAATAGACAAGAATTTTAAAGTTAGAAAGCGAGACAAAAATACGATTTTTAATATGAAGTTGAGGGATAAAAATTCGATTTTTATATATATGAAGGGAAGATAAAAATTCAATTTTTACATGATGGGAATATTAAAAATATAATTTTTATAATATAGAAAAGTTAAAAATATAATTTTTATAATAGTGGCATAATAAAAATATGATTTTTACTTAGGTAGAGTATTAAAAATATGGTTTTTGTCAAAGTAGAAATATATAAAAATAATTTTTATGTAGTTATGATAATAAAAATTCAATCTTTATATAAGAAGTAGAAATATAAAAATATATTTTTTATATAGAAAGAAGCGTTGTAAATATATGAAGTGAAACAAAAATCTGAACTTTATTTTATCGTGAAGTAAATAGAATATAAAAATGTGATTTATATATGTAGTGGCTACGGGCAACGAAAGTGACAAAAGGCGAGAACAGTGATGATTCCCTACTTTTGAAGTGTCGTGGAGTTGGGATAGCTTTGGTGAGAACTTCTCACTTTAAATTTCCTTTTCTAGCTATAAATATATACTAGGATGCAGACGGTGTTTAGTAGCATCCGACACCCGTCGTCCACAGACCATGGATGGCTTATTTGTTTGATTGATGTGTTGTGAAAATTGTTTGTGATGTTGATGTGAAATTGATAATAAATTGTAGATGGTTTAAATAAATTAATTATCGTTAAAAATATAATTTTTAACGTGAATATGAATATAGTGAATGTGAATAAATAAATATTCATTTACAAACCGGAAGGTTTGTTTATGTACACTGATTTGACTGACATTGATTGGAACGATAAATTTTACAAATCGCCCAACTGCACAAATAAAATATGTGTTTGATTGTTTGAAACCCCATACAGGTATTGGGATAAAATATGACATACACTAATCCCAATAATTAGTTGTATGTCGATCGATTGATTGACAGGCTGTTATAAGCGTTAAATATCTATATTTGATGCTTATACAGTGTAGTGCACTTTGGATGATGGTTGATTATTTATCGTTGCTATTATATACATGTGTTGTATGGAATCCATATAATTAACTTTATATGGTGATCGATTGTGCCTCATTCCAATTTATAAAATAAAGAATACTATAAAATAAAGGTTCATGTGTTGACAGTACTCATCCGTTGAGATTAGTCATGTGTTGAACGAAATATTTTAACAATAAAATTTATATCTTTATCATTATAAAATAAAGGTTCATGTGTTGACAGTACTCATCCGTTGAGATTAGTCATGTGTTGAACGAACTATTTTAACAATAAAATTTATATCTTTATCATTATAAAATAAAGGTTCATGTGTTGACAGTACTCATCCGTTGAGATTAGTCATGTGTTGAACGAAATATTTTAACAATAAAATTTACATCTTTATCATATATAAAATTAGAAATTAACTGGAAAATAGATGAGATGAGTGGTCTCCTGGATATTGATCTGATGTTGGTTTCGGCCTTCGGGGTTAATATTTAGGGAATCGTTCTCTTACTAATTTACGGTTGGAGTCTGATTTGAAATCAAACGATAGATACCATAATTTTTATAAAATATATTGAATTGAATCGAATAGAACACGAATTTGAATTGAATCGAATAGAAAACGAATTTGAATTGAATCGAATAGAAAACGAATTTGAATTGAATCGAATAGAAAACGAATTTTAATTGAATCGAATAGAAAATGAATTTGAATTGAATCGAATAGAAAACGAATTTAAATTGAATCGAATAGAAAACGAATTTGAATTGAATTGAATAGAAAACGAATTTGAATTGAATCAAATAGAAAACGAATTTGAATTGAATTGAATAGGAAACGAATTCGAATTGAATTGAATAGGAAATGAATTCAAATTGAATTGAAAATTTGATTGAATTGAAATAAATTCAAAACGAATTATATGGGATATTCAATTTTGATTCGAAATTGAATACGAAGTTGAATTTGTTTTGACAACGAATTTAAATCGATTTATAAAATTCTTTTTAAAAGCAAATCGACGAAATATATATTATATATATTATATATATAATATATTGTCCTGAATAGAACGCGCCGCGCCGCGGTAGTTCGTGAATTTCGACCATTAATTTCGAACGGACATTACGGGAGATCCGACCGACGGATTCTCCTAAAACTGGAACCATTGGGTTCGTATCGAAAAGAGATTTCTGACGAATATTAGAAATTTGAAATCTAACGGTTGGATTTGGAGATACGTCCAAATCAAATTTGGAAAAGGTCGCTGTAAGTGCAGTTCGATGGCCGTTGATGGAAATCGACTGTACGGGCCTTAATAAAATTATTAAAAATAGTAATAATTTGTGTAAAATCATAAGAAATGATTTGGTATAAATTGGGATGGAAAACTCCATATTTGAAAAGATAAAAATAGATTTTTATCGAAATGAACTAGTTTTGAACTGAAATTAAAACCCATTTATTTTTAAATAAATAAATTGAATTTGAAATGGGTTTTTAAATAGAATTGATTTGTGGGTTTATCGTGAAGGGGTTTTAAATAACACTAGTTCTTTAACCCGATAATAAATAGAATGTGATTTGGGTGTATCGTGAACTGTGTTTTAAATGACACTAGTTCATTAACCCAGTAAAAGGAGTTTTAATGAATCTGCAATTAGATTGAAATGTGAATTGATAATCTAAATTATCAAATCTAGAAAAGGATCGAGAATGGAGTATCGCCAATTTTGCTCCAAAGCGATAGTTAAATCTTTAATTAGATTTGAACGTGAAATGATAATTAATTTTACCAATAACACCATGGTATTAGATATGGAGTATGACCAGTTTTGCTTCATGGGATGAATAGGTTGGGATTGGGAAATAAAATAAATAATTACTCCGGTGTGGTTCGCTAATCTCGACTTGTTTGGAAAACCATAATTTGGTTTGAAATGACATCCAAAGGAAGATTAAAGAATAAATTCAAAGAATTTATCTTGGATAAAATTAATGGGAACTTTTCCCTAAGAATTGAAGTTTAGAAACTAGCTGTAGGTTAGTTAAGAAGAATGGTTTCCGGGGTATTGATCTGATGTTGGTTTCGGCCCTCGGGGTTAATATTTGGGGAATTGCTCTCTTACTGATTTACGGTTAGTGACTAATGAATTAGAATGAGGCGTATGTTGTGTTTGTGTAACATTTGTTTTTAATATACGCGGGTTGTTCGGAAAGGCCGGGTTTATACCCATTCTGAATAACTGATTCGACGATATGTCGAAGATGAAGACGGTGGTTGAAGACCAGAAGTCTTTACATCGTTTGGGTGATTACTGATAATCATGATTGGCCTGTACACCCAAGATGAGAGAATCAGTTGGTGGTCGTCCAGACGTACTTGGAGATCGATGGATATGCGAGGAAAGTGCCTCCGGTTTCGTTCAGACCCAGAACGAACTTGTAAATGGATTGTGTGTCTGACATTGGATTTTATTCTGTGCTGATTGAATTCTGTTAAATATATATCTGTTTGGCGGCGGAGAATTTATTCTCTTGCTTAACGCCCTTCTCTGAGACGTACGAGCTTACAGGTTATATATTAATAGATATCAATCGCATGGCATGAATTGCCTGTGTGGCACGCTGAGTTGCATAGATCAAGGTTTCTGTTGAAAAGAAAAGTCTTGTGGTTGATGATCAAAGCACGGCCTTTGTGGCGTAGCTTTGTGTATAACGTGAATTCACGAGCCTCACACCTCTGTATGAGTTAAAAACGGGATAAGGACTGCAGGGAGAGCACGACGTTTCTTTCTAGCTTTGGTGTTGTCAGTGACTTACCAGCCCTGACATTTATATACTTTTCACCTATGTGGTTGTTGGATGGGGCGCCTCGATTTTACGTCGGTAAGGACCAGGAAACGTGTGTTCAGGAATTGCCAATCCTCAAACGTAAGAGAGGACCGGCCCTGAAGCATCAAGGGGTTACCCAGAGTGTGTAGTCCTGAGGCATTTGCAAGAGTGTCTCGAAGCGGAGAGGAGCTTGCCCCTTGCCTCGACTCATGACGGAAATCCAATTTCCAATATGAGATATTTCGGCTTTATTTGTAGAGCCTAGTATTGCGACATAGTAGCATGGGATGCTATGCCGTCTATGATTGATATTTATGATTGAAATTGTTTTGACACTATACACTTATTATAGTATCAAATGATTTGTTTTTAAACTTACCAAGCATGTTTGGCTGTTATAAGGTAAAACCCTAACCTCCGGCTTGCGTTGCATTGTGTGATGGGACCTGGGTCTTATAATAGCTTCATTTTTCGAAAAAGCATTGCGTTGTCTTTTCTATGCACTGGTATTCTTGGGAGGAAACCCGTTCCGTGTTATACGGCGTGGTCCCTTGAATTACTCTCTTTTAAAGTAAAGTTTTAAATAATTGTTTTAGTTCTCACACCAGTCACATGACTGACCTGGAGTTTATTGGTTTAACCTAAACTCTGGGTGCCCTTATTTTCGACACGGGCAGCTTGTAGTTTTGGTTTTGCAGATTTATATTCACAGGATCTTGATTTACAGCTTGAACGATATCCGGAAAGCTCTGTATCCGTATATCACTTTCAGTTGTGTTTTTTATTATTTTCCGCTGCTATGTAATTAATTGTAATCTCTGATATTTATCGAATGTATATTTATTCATACTCTGTATATTCTTGTATCTGCTGGAATTGTTGTAATTAATAATGAAATGTTCTTCTGTTTGCGTTCTGATTTGTCCTGTTCTCAAAACGATCAGGGGTTTCGAACGGTCTAGATCGGTTTAACGACTGATTCGGATCGAGTGAAATTCCTTGTCGTTACAGTTGGTATCAGAGCTTTGGTTTACAGAGCTCGAGAACAAGACACATTAGAACCAAACGAAAGAATTCATCTGATATTGGATTAGTAATATCCAATTAGAATGACTCGTTAGAGATGGGATCAGTAGTATCCTAGAATGGGTGTGAAGAGTCTATTTTTCAAATGGAAACAATTTTGTTTTGAAATTTAAATCGTTTTATACGTATTTGAATATTTATTTATTTTGAATTTGGACAATCCAATATATAAAGATTTTGCATATACACGTCATGAACGTATATTTGAAGTTTTAATATACTGGATAGATATAGAATCACATTCTAGACACCCGGAGATGGTTTTGATGATTGATCGATCATCATCAGAACTTATGTTCGTGTTTCGAAGGTGTGATATCTATATATTTCCATTAGTTTGGTGTGAGAACCAAAACTTATATAGATAGATTTATTTGTTGTGATTTGGCATCAAAAACATGATTTTCTGTATATATATCAAAATTATGAATTTGAAACGATAATTCACTAATCGACTGATGGTTGTGTTGTTTGTTTATTAGTTTGTAATTTTGAACCATTTAGCCTAATTGAATCAAATATTGAACTGTATTGAAAATTGGTCGCATTTTCTAGCATATACATGTATTTACGTTGAACAGGTCATAGCAAGGAGGCTAGAGCAGAGAATAAAATTTGTTTGCCCGACAAATAGGTACATGTTTATCATAGTTTACTGTTTTGTTTGGGTGATGAAGATTTTATGAGTCGATTGGCTAGCCGCTTGGCTTTTTCTTTTTCTTTTTGAGATCAGAAGGCCTATATGGCAATTTCGGGATTTTCCCGTTGCTCCCGGTGCATGGGAGGTTATGGCGAAATTTTTCGAAAATTTAGGGTGTTAGCTAAATTTTAGAAATTTTAAAAGTTCTTAGAAACTGAAAAGTTGAAGAACATAAGCCGTAATCAAAATACTGGAAGTTGAGTTGAATTGTTAAACAACTTTCGGCTTTATTCCTTTTCGGGGACGAAAAGTTTTAAGTGGGGGAGATTGTAACAACCAGAAAATCTGAGCCAGTTTAAAATTTTTATTTTGGCAATTTTAGCGAATTTTGTATATTTAAAATAGGTTATTTTAAATAATATCGACGAGAAGTTTATTTTGAATATATTTGGAACGTATATATTATATACATCGTCGTTAGAATATAAATATTTATTTTAAATTATAAAAGGAATTGAAAATGGCGCGGTAGTTCGATAATTCGATTTCAAACTTCAAATGAATGGACCGGGTGCAAAACAAACCGGATTTTAGCGAAACCAAAAATAATGGAATCTAATTGAGGATATCTTTCCAACGAATCCGAAAAATTGAAATTTCATAGCGGGAATCAAAAGATATGTCCAGTTGAAAATTCTGAATAGTCGTTATGGAATTCAGGCCCTTAAAAATGGAAATTTTGCAAACGATCTCGGATTTCGACGAAACCACTTTTGTTAGGACTGTATCGTCAATACGAATCGAGAAATAATTTTTCTGGAATTTTTCAGGATTGTTGTGGCCCCGATAAATTGAAATGTACCTTTAAAATTCAACATAATGATTTAAATGTAAATTTGACGAAAACTGATCGAAAAAGCCGAACTGGCTTACGTGACATATCCAATTGTGTTCGGAATGACGGTAATTAGCTAGTGGCGACAGTCGTTGGGGCTCGTTTGGGGTTCGAAATAAAAAGTCAACCTTTTTGAAATCAAATAGAAAATAAATAAATATTATATATATATATATATATATATATATATATTTATCACTTAAGCCCCTCCTCCCTTCCTCCTTAACCGGTCAATCTCCCCCGTTCATTTCACAACGGATCTGAAAGAAAGAAAAACTGCGAGACCTATCCTCCGTCGCCCCTCGTTCAGGGCCGCCACCGCGGTCTTCCATCACCCCCTCCGTCGATCCGCAACCTCCCTACCCTCCGGCCTCCACTCCCCTTTCTTCCTACTCCACCGACGAACACCAGACGTGACCGCCAATTCCTGCCATGCCCAAGCCTGCCGTCGACCTCCACTGGTAAGCCGCCACACCCCCTTCGCCTCCTGAGCCCGTCAGCGCCCTCCCCCACTCCGAAAACAACTGTAAGTTTTTAATTATATTTTATTTAGTTATTTATTTTAATTTATTCAGTGTAATTAATTTAAATTTAAAAATAAAGGTCAGTTTTTATATGAAGTAGCATGAGAAGATTTAGACCTTTATTGTATGAGTATAGAAATGAAAGTACGGTTTTTTATGTGTTAACATCTGAAATAAAAATGCGGGTCTTTATATGAAAAATCTTATGGTAAAGATTTGATTTCTAGAAATGTAAAGATTGGATTTTTTATACGATAAGGATAATAAAAATATGAACTTTATTTGATTTTATAAAAACATGATTTCTTTGATTTTATAGGAACATGATTTCTTTGATTTTGTTTACATGAAAAATTATGATTTTGCTTATATGAATAGACAAGACTTTTAAAGTTAGAAAGCGAGACAAAAATACGATTTTAATATGAAGTTGAGGGATAAAAATTCGATTTTTATATATATGAAGGGAAGATAAAAATTCAATTTTTACATGATGTGAATATTAAAAATATAATTTTTGTAATATAGAAAAGTTAAAAATATAATTTTTATACTAGTGGCATAATAAAAATATGATTTTTACTTAGGTAGAGTATTAAAAATATGGTTTTTTTCAAAGTAGAAATATATAAATATAATTTTTATATAATTATGATAATAAAAATTCGATCTTTATATAAGAAGTAGAAATATAAAAATATAATTTTTATATAGAAAGAAGCGTTGTAAATATATGAAGTGAAACAAAAATCTGAACTTTATTTTATCGTGAAGTAAATAGAATATAAAATTGTGATTTATATATGTAGTGGCTACGGGCAACGAAAGTGACAAAAGGCGAGAACAGTGATGATTCCCTACTTTTGAAGTGTCGTGGAGTTGGGATAGCTTTGGTGAGAACTTCTCACTTTAAATTTCCTTTTCTAGTTATAAATATATACTAGGATGCAGACGGTGTTTAGTAGCACCCGATACCCGTCGTCCACAGACCATGGACGGCTTGTTTGGTTGATTGATGTGTTGTGAAAATTGTTTGTGATGTTGATGTGAAATCAATAATAAATTGTAGATGGTTGAAATAAATTAATTATCGTTAAAAATATAATTTTTAACGTGAATATGAATATAGTGAATGTGAATAAATAAATATTCATTTACAAATCGGACGGTTTGTTTATGTACACTGATTTGACTGACATTGATTGGGACGATAAATTTTACACATCCCCCAACTGCACAAATAAAATCTGTGTTTGATTGTTTGAAACCTCACATGGGTATTGGGATAAAATATGACATACACTAATCCCAATAATTAGTTGTATGTCGATCGATTGATTGACAGGCTGTTATAAGCGTTAAATATCTATATTTGATGCTTATATAGTGTAGTGCACTTTGGATGATGGTTGATTATTTATCGTTGCTATTATATACATGTGTTGTATGGAATCCATATAATTAACTTTATATGGTGATTGATTGGGCCTCATTCCAATTTAGAAAATAAAGAATACTATAAAATAAAGGTTAATGTGTTGACAGTACTCATCCGTTGAGATTAGTCATGTGTTGAACGAAATATTTTAACAATAAAATTTATATCTTTATCATTATAAAATAAAGGTTCATGTGTTGACAGTACTCATCCGTTGAGATTAGTCATGCGTTGAACGAAATATTTTAACATTAAAATTTATATATTTATCATTATAAAATAAAGGTTCATGTGTTGACTGTACTCATCCATTGAGATTATTCATGTGTTGAACGAAATATTTTAACAATAAAATTTACATCTTTATCATATATAAAATTAGAAATTAACTGGAAAATAGATGAGATGAGTGATCTCCTGGATATTGATCTGATGTTGGTTTCGGCCTTCGGGGTTAATATTTAGGGAATCGTTCTCTTACTAATTTACGGTTGGAGTCTGATTTGAAATCAAACGATAGATACCATAATTTTTATAAAATATATTGAATTTAATCGAATAGAAAACGAATTTGAATTGAATCGAATAGAAAACGAATTTGAATTGAATCGAATAGAAAACAAATTTTTGAATTGAATCGAATAGAAAACGAATTTGAATTGAATCGAATAGAAAACGAATTTGAGTTGAATCGAATAGAAAACGAATTTGAATTGAAACGAATAGAAAACGAATTTGAATTGAATCGAATAGAAAACGAATTTGAATTGAAACGAATAGAAAACGAATTTGAATTGAATCGAATAGAAAACGAATTTGAATTGAATTGAATAGGAAACGAATTCGAATTGAATTGAATAGGAAATGAATTCAAATTGAATTGAAAATTTGATTGAATTGAAATGAATTCAAAACGAATTATATGGGATATTCAATTTGGATTCGAAATTGAATACGAAGTTGAATTTGTTTTGACAACGAATTTAAAGTGATTTATAAAATTCGTTTTAAAAGGAAATTGACGAAATATATATTACATATATAATATAATGGCCTGAATAGAACGCGCTGCGCCGCGGCAGTTCGTGAATTTCGACCATTAATTTCGAACGGACGTTACGGGAGATCCGACCGTCGGATTCTCCTAAAACCGGAACCGTTGGGTTCTTATCGAAAAGAGCTTTCTGACGAATATTAGAAATTTGAAATCTAACAGTTGGATTTGGAGAAACGTCCAAATCAAATTTGGAAAAGGTCGTTGTAAGTGCAGTTCGATGGCCGTTGATGGAAATCGACTGTACGGGCCTTGATAAAATTATTAAAAATAGTAATAATTTGTGTAAAATCATAAAAAATGATTTGGGAAAAATTGGGATGGAAAACTCCATATTTTAAAAGATAAAAATAGATTTTTATCGAAATGAACTAGTTTTGAACTGAAATTAAAACCCATTTATTTTTAAATAAATAAATTCAATTTGAAATGGGTTTTAAATATAATTGATTCATGGGTTTATCATGAAGGGGTTTTAAATAACACTAGTTCTTTAACCCGATAATAAATAGAATGTGATTTGGGTGTATCGTGAACTGTGTTTTAAATGACACTAGTTCTTTAACCCAGTAAAAGGAGTTTTAATGAATCTGCAATTAGATTGAAATGTGAATTGATAATCTAAATTATCAAATCTAGAAAAGGATCGAGAATGGAGTATCGCCAATTTTGCTCCAAAGCGATAGTTAAATCTTTAATTAGATTTGAACGTGAAATGGTAATTAATTTTACTGATAACACCATGGTATTAGATATGGAGTATGACCAGTTTTGCTTCATGGGATGAATAGGTTGGGATTGGGAAATAAAATAAATAATTATTCCGGCGTGGTTCGCTAATCTCGACTAGTTTGGAAAACCATAATTTGGTTTGAAATGACATCCAAAGGAAGATTAAAGAATAAATTCAAAGAATTTATGTTGGATAAAATTAATGGGAACTTTTCCCTAAGAATTGAAATTTAGAAACTAGCTGTAGGTTAGTTAAGAAGAATGGTTTCCTCGGTATTGATCTGATGTTGGTTTCGGCCTTCGGGGTTAATATTTGTGGAATTGCTCTCTTACTGATTTACGATTAGTGACTAATGAATTGGAATGAGGCGTATGTTGTGTTTGTGTAACATTTATTTTTAATATACGCGGGTTGTTCGGAAAGGCCGGGTTTATACCCATTCTGAATAACCGATTCGACGATATTTCGAAGATGAAGACGGTGGTTGAAGACCGGAAGTCTTCACATCGTTTGGGTGATTACTGATGATCTTTATTGGACTGTACACCCAAGATGAGAGAATCATTTGGTGGTCGTCCAGACGTACTTGGAGATCGATGGATATGCGAGGAAAGTGCCTCCGGTTTCGTTCAGACCCAGAACGAACTTGTAAATGGATTGTGTGTCTGACATTGGATTTTATTTTGTGTTGATTGATTTCTGTTAAATATATATCTGTTTGGCGGCGGAGAATTTATTCTCTTGCTTAACGCCCTTCTCTAAGACGTACGAGCTTAGAGGTTATATATCAATAGATATCAATCGCATGGCATGATTTGCCTGTATGGCACGCTGAGTTGCATAGATCAAGGTTTCTGTTGAAAAGCAAAGTCTTGTGGTTGATGATCAAAGCACGGCCTTTGTTGCGTAGCTTTGTGTATAACGTGAATTCGCGAGCCTCACACCTCGGTATGAGTTAAAAACGGGATAAGGACTGTGTAACAACCCGTATTATCAATAACCTATTATAACATAAATGGAGGCAGAATTAAACTGTGAAATCTGAATCAAGGGAAACGGGCTATGCCATTGCGTTCGTCTCGGAAAAATACGCGAAATAGAGTCCGAGTTTTCGAAAATCGGAGTCCGTATGACCAAGATATTGCCTCGCGAAGTTTCTCGAAAAATTTCCAAATTAAAGTATACTTAATTAAGTGAAATGGGTTGCGCAGAGAAATATATATATATATTGATATATATATATATATATATATATATATATGTATATATAATTGAAAATTAAATAAATAAATATACAAAAATGTTCAAAACAACGAACTGGGAGAGGGGAATAACCGAACCGGCCGATTTTTGAGGTCGACCCGAGCTCGCTGGGTCGACTAGGGGTTAATCCAGGGTGTTTGGCTGTCAACCCGTGGGCCGATTCGCTCAAATGCAGATTTTGCATTTGGATGGTTCTCATAGTTCATCTTTAATCTAAAGGCCCTAGATGGTTCCTACACTTGACTTCTTCCCCAAGACATGCTTTGATGGCTTGCATTGAATCTAGGTTTAATCCTATGGCCTAAAACACTTGCCTAATCCATAAATAAGACCCTAACCTATCCTAAATCCTCATTATTCATTCATGCAACTAAACTATGGCAAAATTTTACCTCTCATGGCCTCCACTCTCTTCATAAAATTTCTAAATGGTTTCTATGAGAGATTTTCCATGCATACAAGTGTTTTCAAGCTTGTATGAGTGTCATTAGCTTGCATTCAAGTCAAGTTTCTATCTTTGCATCATAAAGCAAGGGTTTTGATCATTTTGGCTCAAGGGTTTTTATGTTAGAGCTTGCATTTTGGGTCTATTTGATTGCATAAGGGCTTTGTCATATCTTTTGTGCCTTCATAGCAATGTAAGCCCTTTCCCTACTCTTAGATTTTAACTATGAAGTTAAATGTTCATGTTGCAAGTTTGGGTTTGATCATTGAGTATGATACATGCTATCATGTCATGCAAGTTTATGAAGTCATTATCCTGATCTTGTGAGCTAAAAGTTACAACCTTTATGTTGAAATGTTGCATTAGGCAACATGAGAACCCTCATAACCTTTATGTCAACTTGCATATGAAGTCATAACCCTTATATGATGATATATGCGAGTTACTAGTCATCATTCCATATCTTTTGTCACCATGATTCGCTTATGTGCCAAGTTTGGGTTTATGCATGTTTTGAGGCTTAAGAATGTAACATGCAAGTTAATGAACACATTTGTGCCTCATTTGCCACCATGATTAACTTGTGGCTTAATAACCATTTTTGTCATGCCTTTGCCAAGTCTCTTCTTTTAATCCATTACGTTGTCGCGAACGTATATGCGAGTTTAAAAGCGTTGGGTTATGTTATGGGTAATTTCTAACGACATGAAAATACAACTTGAAACATGACTTGAAATATAACATGGAAGTTGACATGTAAGTATGCATAAAAACATAAGCTTGGGAATTTACCTATTAAGTTAGGTCTACCCTTTGGGAATTTACCTATTAAGTTAGGTCTACCCAAATGCTTGAAAACTTGTAACATGTTTTGGGAAACATGATGGACATGACACTTAGATAATATAAGTGTGGCCAACTCGAGGTTGGGTTGAGTTTGCAACGTAAAACTACCCGGAACCGACCGGCCTAACTAGTAGTTGCAAACAATAGGACCCAATGTGAGAAGTTGGTCATGTTGTGCTTGAACCCGAGGTTAGATCAAGTTGTGGTGTAAAGCTACCTGGAACCGACCGGCTTAACTAGTAACCACAACAAAGTCTAATGTGAGAGGTGAAGGTGCATTAAGTAATTAATGCCACAAGATAGGGTTAAGTTAATTTGATTAATGACTCTTAACCAAATATGACATGGACAAATGGGTTAAGTAATTTGATTAGGCTAATGATACTTAACAAAACATGACAAGGTTGGGTAGGTTAAGTAACTTGATTTGCTTAATGACACTTAACCATTTTTATATGACTAGTGGATGGGGTTAAGTTAACCAACACTTAATCAATCCAACGCGATAACTTGGTAAGGTTAAGTAAGTTTTCTTAATGACGCTTAACCGAAAAATACGGTTAACGAATGGGGTTAAGATTAGACTCAACTAGTCTAAACATGGAAATCGGATGGGGTTAAGTTAGCCTAGACTTAATTAATCCCACTTGGTAGTTTAATGGGGTTAAGTTAAACACTTAACTAATCTAAACATGATGAATTGATGTGGTTAAGTGACCTATACTTAACCAATCTAACTCGTTAATTTATTGTGGTTAAGTTAACCAATACTTAACCAATATAATGTGAAAGCATGATAAGGCTAAGTCACGAATCGCTTGAATACACTTGATCGATTTGACTAAGTAAATTGATAGGGTCAAGTTAATATATACTTAACCAATCTAGAATGATAATTGGACGAGGTTAAGTCGTGAATTGCTTAATATACTTAACCAACTTGAGCATGGTTTGTAGGGTTAAGTCTTGGACTTGGATACTTAGCCAATTTTGACATGATTTGTAGACGAGTTAAGTCATGAACTTAAGTGACACTTAATCCATTATGTAAACCCTAGTTCTGAGGATTAGGTGGATAACCGTAGTTAACAAGGATAATGGGAATAAGGCTAAGTGGTGAACTTTAGTTGAAGAATAACTAAGTAATGATTCTTAGTTAAGGAAATTTGGACTAGTTCAAAGATAGATGAGTAACCTGATACGGTAGGTCATCGTTTAAGTATACGAGTAGGAGCAAGTATCTGATTTAGATAAAGGCTCCAGCGAACTGGGTAACGAAGCAGCGGCTTTGGGGAACGTGAGGATATTCTTGGTATCCCTCTGTGAGCTGCCAGGTGATTATACTAGGCTCATGAGAGGTTAAGGTCTGCGTTAGAAGAGCCAAGAGTATGCCTTGGTTGCTATACGAGCGACCTAAAGTCGGGGATGGATAGGGGATAGTCGACGATACACGGTCGTACCCTAGATAGCATTTCGTCAGACTACCTACCATCTTTGGTCAAGCGTGTACGTACGGAAAGGCAGAGAACACCCAAAAGACCATAATTGCTATCTAATTATGGTTGCGGTAAGGCTTGGATGTGGGTTGGCCAGTGTTGTGTTCTCATACAGGATTTATCCTGTCTTGTCTTTCACTAGTTGAGGGAGTGGTCTCGTGGGACCATAGCCACGTATAAGAAAAACAGACCTTAGCATCTGCATCGGCAGATAAATCGAAAGCTCCCGACCGAGTCCTGTATTTCTTGATTTGCCCTGTGACAGGACTCGGATGGCACGATGTGATACATGTGCATACAGTCATGGAAAAGCGATTCACGATGAATGCGTGGGAAAAAGGGCGCGGTTGGCGGTTAGCGTAATCCCTAGTGGGCCTAGGTGGTTGAACCCAAACCGAGATACGAAAACGTGCAATAGGTAAGCATAATCCCTAGCAGCCCTAGGTAGCATAAGTCCTAGTTGTACAAACAATAATTCATGTTGGAAGACCCTAGCTAGGTTTAGGGTAACAGTCCAAACCGATCTTAAGGATCATGGAACTATGTTAAAGTAATATAGAATCTCATGGGAAAGCCCGTATGGTCTACGGCAATGGACTGAACATTTACATGGAATAAAACATACAAGTTGAGTAACCTATATATGCGATATATTAGGTTGACATGGACCATTACACGATTTTTGAGTGAGGGTCATTCTTGGTTAACACATGACACGGTGGGGATACTAGTACGATAGGTGCAGAGCTAAAATACAGGATAGATATCACGGGGCGTTATACGTGACAGATATCTTGGGGATATTATACTTGATAGAAACCTGACGATGTGATACCTTGTTTTATCTTGACATCGTAATTTATCATGACACCTTAGTTTATCTGAGTTCAGTAGTTCATCCTGTTATTTTGATTTAGCTTATCTATCTTGTTATCATGCTTATGTTCATCTCAGTTTCTCATGTCAGTTAACTTTACTAGTTTTTATGCTAATAGTAGATAGGGCTTACTCAGTCTTTTTGACTGACCCGTTTTGTTTCGCCTCTTTTCTTCCGTTTCCCCCCCCCCCCAGGTTACAGGGAGGAAATACTGTTGTTTAGTTCGGACTTCTTCTGCTTGAAGGTCATCATGGATGGCTTGGACTTTTCTTGGCTAATGGCTACTTTACTGTTTTTACTTGGGGAATAATTTATGAAAATGTCTTTATGCTTCTTTACTATTGCAAGACAGGTTTTGATGTACTCTGATGTAAAAGGCTTTAGACCTTATTTATTCATGTTATGAAAGTTTGATTTTACTTCCGCTATTTTATTTGTTCTGTCTTGTGACATTTCTGTGCATGTTTACCAATAATGCCCCTCTAAAGCTAGTGCATTCCTTTGCGAGTGACCATAGCGGAGGCGGGTTGTTACACGTGGTATCAGAGCAGAAGGTTACCAGACTGGGCAAAAGTTTTTAAAGACCTTCTGAAAACTATTTGAAAAAAAAAACGTTTACAAAGAAGCATTTTTGAAGAAAATTTTCTTTTAAATGAAAAAGGCTATTCCCCAAAGGCCATTAGCACTACCCTTGTTTCCTTAATTGAGTCTCTTTTCCTTTCTTTCCTCCATCTGTAGTCACAGTAGTTTTAACTGCGACTAGTCTTTTCTACCTACGAAAGTGCTTTCCATACGATGGAGGTGGTTCTCGAGAGACCAGTGGCCGCGTTATAAGAAAGGATCGTGAGAAAGAAGGATAAAGGATATGAGCTTAAGGATGAGCGACTTGTTGGTATGGCTTAGTCCTCAAAGGAGGGAGAAAGATGAACAATGAAACTCATGACGAGAGAGTACCTTTGGCATGGTAAAACAGGGCGGATAGTTAAGTATTATGGGACAAGGACAAGATCATCGGTAGGGCAGTAGTATGCTCTCATTTCTAGAGTACCTCGGAAGGAGGGTAACGATCTTGTTAAAGGTTTAGCTTTTCTTCTCTATCATCCCGTTAGGACTTCGTTGTTCGTATCATTTAAGTCTGCTTCGATAGTTGAGTCTCTGCACCTTAAGTACTAGCGTAATAGAGAATCCCATTTTTGTCTCAAAGTCCTATTGGAGAATCAGTCCATTTATACATGACTTGTTTGGATTTGGGAATGTCTATGCCAAGTGTTGAGTTTGGAAATAATGCTTATGTTTATAAGCTATGGATGGATTCTAGGGATGAAGTGGTTATCCAGTAGGGGGTGCCACTCTCGGTTTTGATAGGAGGGTAGTTAGACCTTTTGACTAGCCTTGGTAATGCCCTCGAAGTATCGGGTAACCTTTTTGAGGTTCTTTCATGACTAGTTACTTAGAATCCCTTGATGCCTTTATTGGAAATTTGAAGCCCGATCGAGTGGTGTTCGCCAATAAGACGGATGGTTTACTTCATTTATGCATGGGTTATAGAGATCACCCTAGTAAGTGCGCATGATAACCTGATTGACATCTGTTTACTTTCAAGAGAAAGTTCTTCTACATGGAATGCCTTATAGTATATAAACGAGATCCAAGATTCACTAGTGAATTTTGGAAAGCTTGCATGAGATCATGAGTACGCAGTCATGTTTGCGTCAAGTATTCTAGGAAAAGGATAAGTGCAAGTGGAACGAGAGGCGACGAAGAAATGAGTTCCAGCTCATGTTATGGAAACAGGAATAAGAAGCTACAAAATCGCGAAGTTAAAAGACGACTTTGATGGTCAAAGACTAGATACGCGCATGATATCTCTTTTTGGGAGTATATCCTTGATCCCTGTTTTCTGTAGAGCTTACTTGTAGGCTATCTTTTGTGGACATCCTCTCGGTCCTATTCTCCGTTACAAACCCTGTAAGGAGTTTGTCCTGTTTATCTTCTCGACCCTGTTTCAGGGAATTCTAGGTAGAACCCTATGGATGTAAACATGTATTTGAAACATGTTATGATTGATATGGTTGCAAGTGGTTGCAAGTGGTTGCTCGTGGATGCGCGAATACACATTAGATACTAGCTCGACTCGGTCACATTTCATATTGCATATGCACGAGTATTTATACTTGTTTATGGATGAAATCGAATGTATTATCATGCGGTTGTTGCATATGAATGAATGATTGTGCACGCATATAGTATCTATATAACTAGGACTATTTGCATACATGTTGGATTCATGGCACTATACATATTTTGCATTAGAAAGATTATTCAGGCCTGATCATTAGCATTAGCTAAGGAACATGTACACACACGTTTTGCATATATTCATACAGCATTAGAAATCATCTAAGGACAATGGTTGCTTGTGGATGATGTTTTGAGTAGATGGATGATGGATGGTAGGATATGTTCTTCCTAACTTGGAGATTTCGGGGACGAAATCATAAAAGGTGGGGAGAATGTAACAACCCGTATTTTCAATAACCTGTTATAACATAAATGGAGGCAGAATTAAACTGTAAAATCTGAATCAAGGGAAACGGGCTATGCCATTGCGTTCGTCTCAGAAAAATACGCGAAATAGAGTCCGAGTTTTCGAAAATCGAAGTCCGTATGACCAAGATATGGCCTCGCGAAGTTTCTCGAAAAATTCCCAAATTAAAGTATACTTAATTAAGTGAAATGGGTTGCGCAGAGAAATATATATATATATATAATTGAAAATAAAATAAATAAATATGCAAAAATGTTCAAAACAGCGAATTGGGAGAGGGGAATAACCGAACCGGCCGATTTTTGAGGTCGACCCGAGCTTGCTGGGTCAACTAGGGGTTAATCCACGGTGTTTGGCTGTCAACCCGTGGGCCGATTCGCTCAAATGCAGATTTTGCATTTGGATGGTTCTCATGGTTCATCTTTAATCTAAAGGCCCTAGATGGTTCCTACACTTGACTTCTTCCCCAAGACATGCTTTGATGGCTTGGATTGAATCTAGGTTTAATCCTATGGCCTAAAACACTTGCCTAATCTATAAATAAGACCCTAACCTATCCTAAATCCTCATTATTCATTCATGCAACTAAACTATGGCAAAATTTTACCTCTCATGGCCTCCACTCTCTTCATAAAATTTCTAAATGGTTTCTATGAGAGATTTTCCATGCATACAAGTGTTTTCAAGCTTGTATGAGTGTCATTAGCTTGCATTCAAGTCAAGTTTCTATCTTTGCATCATAAAGCAAGGGTTTTGATCATTTTGGCTCAAGGGTTTTTATGTTAGAGCTTGCATTTTGGGTCTATTTGATTGCATAAGGGCTTTGTCATATCTTTTGTGCCTTCATAGCAATGTAAGCCCTTTCCCTACTCTTAGATTTTAACTATGAAGTTAAATGTTCATGTTGCAAGTTTGGGTTTGATCATTGAGTATGATACATGCTATCATGTCATGCAAGTTTATGAAGTCATTATCTTGATCTTGTGAGCTAAAAGCTACAACCTTTATGTTGAAATGTTGCATTAGGCAACATGAGAACCCTCATAACCTTTATGTCAACTTGCATATGAAGTCATAACCCTTATATGATGATATATGCGAGTTACTAGTCCTCATTCCATATCTTTTGTCACCATGATTCGCTTATGTGCCAAGTTTGGGTTTATGCATGTTTTGAGGCTTAAGAATGTAACATGCAAGTTAATGAACACATTTGTGCCTCATTTGCCACCATGATTAACTTGTGGCTTAATATCCATTTTTGTCATGCCTTTGCCAAGTCTCTTCTTTTAATCCATTATGTTGTCGCGAACGTATATGCGAGTTTAAAAGCGTTGGATTATGTTATGGGTAATTTCTAATGACATGAAAATACAACTTGAAAACATGACTTGAAATATAATATGGAAGTTGACATGTAAGTATGCATAAAAACATAAGCTTGGGAATTTACTTATTAAGTTAGGTCTACCCTTTGGGAATTTACCTATTAAGTTAGGTCTACCCAAATGCTTGAAAACTTGTAACATGTTTTGGGAAACATGATGGACATGACACTTAGATAATATAAGTGTGGCCAACTCGAGGTTGGGTTGAGTTTGCAACGTAAAACTACCCGGAACCGACCGACCTAACTAGTAGTTGCAAACAATAGGACCCAATGTGAGAAGTTGGTCATGTTGTGCTTGAACCCGAGGTTAGATCAAGTTGTGGTGTAAAGCTACCCGGAACCGACCGGCTTAACTAGTAACCACAACAAAGTCTAATGTGAGAGGTGAAGGTGCATTAAGTAAATAATGCCACATGATAGGGTTAAGTTAATTTGATTAATGACTCTTAACCAAATATGACATGGACAAATGGGTTAAGTAATTTGATTAGGCTAATGATACTTAACAAAACATGACAAGGTTGGGTAGGTTAAGTAACTTGATTTGCCTAATGACACTTAACCATTTTTATATGACTAGTGGATGGGGTTAAGTTAACCAACACTTAATCAATCCAACGCGATAACTTGGTAAGGTTAAGTAAGTTTTCTTAATGACGCTTAACGGAAAAATACGGTTAACGAATGGGGTTAAGATTAGACTCAACTAGTCTAAACATGGAAATCAGATGGGGTTAAGTTAGCCTAGACTTAATTAATCCCACTTGGTAGTTTAATGGGGTTAAGTTAAACACTTAACTAATCTAAACATGATGAATTGATGTGGTTAAGTGACCTATACTTAACCAATCTAACTCGTTAATTTATTGTGGTTAAGTTAACCAATACTTAACCAATATAATGTGAAAGCATGATAAGGCTAAGTCACGAATCGCTTGAATACACTTGACCGATTTGAGTAAGTAAATTGATAGGGTCAAGTTAATATATACTTAACCAATCTAGAATGATAATTGGACGAGGTTTAGTCGTGAATTGCTTAATATACTTAACCAACTTGAGCATGGTTTGTAGGGTTAAGTCTTGGACTTGGATACTTAGCCAATTTTGACATGATTTGTAGACGGGTTAAGTCATGAACTTAAGTGACACTTAATCCATTATGTAAACCCTAGTTCTGAGGATTAGGTGGATAACCGTAGTTAACAAGGATAACGGGAATAAGGCTAAGTGGTGAACCTTAGTTGAAGAATAACTAAGTAATGATTCTTAGTCAAGGAAATTTGGACCAGTTCATAGATAGATGAGTAACCTGATACGGTAGGTCATCGTTTAAGTATACGAATAGGAGCAAGTATCTGATTTAGATAAAGGCTCCAGTGAACTGGGTAACGAAGCAGCGGCTTCGGGGAACGTGAGGATATTCTTGGTATCCCTCTGTGAGCTGCCAGGTGATTATACTAGGCTCATGAGAGGTTAAGGTCTGCGTTAGAAGAGCCAAGAGTATGCCTTGGTTGCTATACGAGCGACCTAAAGACGGGGATGGATAGGGGATAGTCGACGATACACGGTCGTACCCTAGATAGCATTTAGTCAGACTACCTACCATCTTTGGTCAAGCGTGTACGTACGGAAAGGCAGAGAACACCCAAAAGACCATAATTGCTATCTAATTATGGTTGCGGTAAGGCTTGGATGTGGGTTGGCCAGTGTTGTGTTCTCATACAGGATTTATCCTGTCTTGTCTTTCACTAGTTGAGGGAGTGGTCTCGTGGGACCATAGCCACGTATAAGAAAAACAGACCTTAGCATCTGCATCGGCAGATAAATCGAAAGCTCTCGACCGAGTCCTGTATTTCTTGATTTGCCCTGTGACAGGACTCAGATGGCACGATGTGATACATGTGCATACAGTCATGGAAAAGCAATTCACGACGAATGCGTGGGAAAAAGGGCGCGGTTGGCGGTTAGCATAATCCCTAGTGGCCCTAGGTGGTTGAACCCAAACCGAGATACGAAAACGTGCAATAGGTAAGCATAATCCCTAGCAGCCCTAGGTAGCATAAGTCCTAGTTTTACAAACAATAATTCATGTTGGAAGACCCTAGCTAGGTTTAGGGTAACAGTCCAAACCGATCTTAAGGATCATGGAACTATGTTAAAGTAATATAGAATCTCATGGGAAAGCCCGTATGGTCTACGGCAAGGGACTGAACATTTACATGGAATAAAACATACAAGTTGAGTAACCTATATATGCGATATATTAGGTTGACATGGACCATTACACGACTTTTGAGTGAGGGTCATTCTTGGTTAACACATGACACGGTGGGGATACTAGTACGGTAGGTGCAGAGCTAAAATACAGGATAGATATCACGGGGCGTTATACGTGACAGTTATCTTGGGGATATTATACTTGATAGAAACCTGACGATGTGATACCTTGTTTTATCTTGACATCGTAATTTATCATGACACCTTAGTTTATCTGAGTTCAGTAGTTCATCCTGTTATTTTGATTTAGCTTATCTATCTTGTTATCATTCTTATGTTCATCTCAGTTTCTCATGTCAGTTAACTTTACTAGTTTTTATGCTAATAGTAGATAGGGCTTACTCAGTCTTTTTGACTGACCCGTTTTGTTTCGCCTCTTTTCTTCCGTTTCCCCCCCCCCCCAGGTTACAGGGAGGAAATACTGTTGTTTAGTTCGGACTTCTTCTGCTTGAAGGTCATCATGGATGGCTTGGACTATTCTTGGCTAATGGCTACTTTACTGTTTTTACTTGGGGAATAATTTATGAAAATGTCTTTATGCTTCTTTACTATTGCAAGACAGGTTTTGATGTACTCTGATGTAAAAGGCTTTAGACCTTATTTATTCATGTTATGAAAGTTTGATTTTACTTCCGCTATTTTATATGTTCTGTCTTGTGATATTTCTGTGCATGTTTACCAATAATGCCCCTCTAAAGCTAGTGCATTCCTTTGCGAGTGACCCTAGCGGAGGCGGGGTGTTACAGAATGCAGGGAGAGCACGACGTTTCTTTCTAGCTTTGGTGGTGTCAGTGACTTACCAGCCCTGACATATATATACTTTTCACCTAAGTGGTTGTTGGATGAGGCGCCTCAATTTTAGGTCTGTAAGGACCGGGAAACGTGTGTTCAGGAATTGCCAATCTTCAAACGTAAGAGAGGACCGGCCCTGAAGCATCCAGGGGTTACCCAGAGTGTGTGGTCCCGAGGCATTTGCTAGAGTGTCTCGAAGCGGAGAGGTGCTTGCCCCTTGCCTCGACTCATGACGGAAATTCAATTTCCAATACGAGATATTTCGGCTTTATTTGTAGAGCATAATATGGCGACATAGTAGCATGGGATGCTATGCCGTCTATGATTGATATTTATGATTGAAATTGTTTTAACACTATACACTTATAATAGTATCAAATGATTTGTTTTTAAACGTACCAAGCATGTTTGGCTGTTATAAGGTAAAACCCTATCCTCCGGCTTGCGTTGCATTATGTGATGGGATCTGGGTCTTATAATAGCTTCATTTTTCGAAAAAGCATTGCGTTGTCTTTTCTATGCACTGGCATTCTTAGGAGGAAACCCGTTCCGTGTAATATGGCGTGGTCCCTTGAATTACTCTCTTTTAAAGTAAAGTTTTAAATAACTGTTTTAGTTCTCACACCAGTCACATGACTGACCTGGCTGGAGTTTATTGTTTTAACTTAAACTCTGGGTGCCCTTATTTTTGACACGGGCAGCTAGTAGTTTTGGTTTTGCAGATTTATATTCACAGGATCCTGATTTACAGCTGGAATGATATCCGTAAAGCTCTGTTTCCGTATATCACTTTCAGTTGTGTTTTGTATTATTTTCCGCTGCTATGTAATTAATTGTAATCTCTAATATTTATCGAATGTATATTTATTCATACTCTGTATATTCTTGTATCTTATGGAATTGTTGTAATTAACAATGAAATGTTCTTCTGTTTGCGTTCTGATTTGTCTTGTTCTCAAAACGATCGGGGGTTTCGAACGGTCTAGATCTGTTTAACGACTGATTCGGATCGAGCGAAATTCCTTTCCGTTACAAATCTATTTTGAATATAAGTAGACGTATATATATTTGAATCGTCGTTGGAATATGAATATTATTTATATTTATAAAAGGAATTGAAAAAGGTGCGGTAGTTTGAAAATTCGATTTCAAAGTTCAAATGAATGTACAGGATTCAAAATAAACCGGATTTTAGTGAAACAAAAAACATTTGAATCTATTTGAGAATTTCTTTCCAACGAATCCGAAAAATAGAAATTTCATAGAGGGAATCAAAAGATATGTCCAGTTGAAAATTCAGAATAGTCGCTATGGAATTCTGGCCCTTAAAAATGGGAATTTTGCAAACGACCTCGGTTTTCGACGAAACCACTTTTGTTGGATTCGTGATGTCAATTTATTGCTAGACTTCAAAATTCGTAATTTTCTGAATCAATATGTGAGCGTGGCAAAGGAAAACGCGTTTGACCAGTTTTAGTTGATTTTAATCGACTGGAAAATGGCCATTTTTCCAACGGTCTCAGAACTAGATGAAATTAGTTTTGTTAGGACTGTATCGTCAATACGAAGCTAGCAAATATTTTTCGGGAATTTTTCTAGCTAGTATGTGGCCCCGGTAAATTGAAATGTGCATTCAAATTCAATATATAGTATTATATTTTGATTTCGACGAAAACTGACTGTAACAGTCGAGTTGGCTTACGGTACATATCCCATTGTGTTCGGAATGGGGGTAATTAGCTAGGGGAGATAGTCGGTGGGCCTCGATTGGAGTTCGATTGGGAGGATAACTTTTCGGGAGATTAAATTAATTAAATATTTAAATAAATAAAAGGAAGTCACCCTTTTTCTTTCTTCTCCTTAGACCCCCCTTCTCTTTAATGGGTCAAACCTGATTGAATTAAAAAGAAAAAAAAAAAGCAAAAACCCGATCCCGCCGTTGACCCATCGCCCCCCCCCCCCCCCCCCAACCAAGACCTCGTCGCGCCTCCGTTGGAGCACACGCCCACCACGTCGACTCCCTCCGCCTGCTCCTCCCTTTCCCCCTTCGTTCGTACCCTCTCCGAGCCCCAATACCCCCTCTAGCGTGAGAAACCGCCGCCAAAATCCCCGGGTCCGCTGCCACCGCCACTTGAATGGTCTGCCGCCCCTCCTCGACTACGGTGCTACATCTCTAACCCCAATACGGTTGGTGAGAGTTTAATTTCATTTTTATTTTATTTTATTTTATTTTATTTAGGTAATTAAAAATGGGATTTTTATTATAGGAAGGGTGTTAGAAAGCTATGATTTTTATTATATATGAATAGCGGAAAATAAATGATTTTTAATTATGTAAAAATATGATTTTTATATAATGTAAAGATTAAAAATTCGATGTTTATATAGATTTCAAGTGAATTGGAAATATTTAAAGTTATGAAATTTAAAAATAAAAGATTATATTTTTATATATGTAGCGAATTAAAATACGATTTTTAAAATATACCACATGAAACAGATCTCGTAGGAAACAAGGCGAAGATTTTCTACATATGAAGAGTCATGGCGGTTGGTTTAGCTTGTCCGTGAGAACTCCTCACCTTTAATTTAAATTTCTAGTTAAGAATATATACTAGGATGCAGACGGTGTTTAGTAGCACCCGACACCAGTCGTCCACTTACCATGGACGGCTTGTATGCTTGTTCGTTTGATTTTGATGTGTAGTTGATTGTGTGATGTGGAATGAAATAAAATATTTTATAGTGTAAAATATTTTATATTTAAAAATATAATTTTTATCGTGTATATAAAATAAATATTTATAAACAAATCGGACGATTTGTTTATATACACTGATTTGACTGATATTGATTGGGACGATAAATTTTACACATCGTCCAACTGCACAAATAAAATATGTGTTTGATTGTTTGAAACCCCACATGGGTATTGGGATGATATTTGGCATACACTAATCCCAATTATTTAATTGTATGTCGATCGATTGGTCGACAGACTGTGTAAGCATTAATTATTTTTATTTAATGCTTATCGGTTGTGTGGTGCACTTTGGATGATGGTTGATTATTTATCATTGCTATTATATACATGTGTTGTATGGAATCCATATAATTAACATTATATGGTAATTGATTGGTCCTCATTCCAATTGGGAAAATAAAGAATATTATAAACTAAAGATTCAGGTGTTGACCGTACTTATTTGTTGAGATTAGTCATGTGTTGAGAATAGTCATGTGTTGAACGAATTATTTTAACAATAAAATTTACATCTTTATCATATATAAAATTAGAAACTAACTGAAAAATAGATAAGATGAGTGGTCTCCTGGATATTGATCTGATGTTGGTTTCGGCCTTCGGGGTCAATATTTAGGGAATCATTCTCCTACTAATTTATGGTTAGAGTTTGATTAAAAATTAAACGATAGAAATCAAAATTTTATAAAATATATTACATAACAATAATAGTTACGAGTTGACAGTACTCATTTGTTGGGATTAGTCATGTGTTGAAAGAAATATAGATTAATGTGTTGAATAGAATAAATATTCATTTGTTGAATAGAATAACGAAGTTATTGAAATATATAAAGCCATGTTGATTAGAGATGCGCTATTTTGACGCGAACGATATTTATATCGATTATATTCGTTTTTATAATGAATATTGAAAAGAGATTTAAAAATCGAATATTTAGAAAATGAATTCGAATTGAATTGAATATAAAATGAATTCGAATTGAATTGAATATAAAATGAATTCGAATTGAATTGAATAGAAAATGAATTCGAATTGAATTGAATATAAAATGAATTCGAATTGAAATGAATTCAAATAGAATTGAAAACGAACTGAAATTGAATTGAAATTGATTGAATTGAAATCAACTAGAAATGAATGTAAAAAGAATTTATAATGGAAAATTCAATTTTGATTTGAATTTGAAATGAAAGTTGAAATTGTTTTTGAAACAAATTTGAAACGATTTATAAAATTTGTTTTAAAAGGAAATCGATGAAATATATATATATATATATATATATATATATATATATATATATAATGGCCTGAATAGAATGCGCCGCACCGCGACAATTCGTGAATTTCGAACATTGACTTCGAACGGACATTACGGGAGATCCGACCGTCGGATTCTTCTAAAGCCGGAACCATTGGGTTCGTATCGAAAAGAGCTTTCCAGTGAATATTAGAAATTTGAAATCTAACGGTAGGATTGTGAGATACGTCCAAATCAAATTTGGAAAAGGTCGCTGTAAGTGCAGTTCGATGGTCGTTGATGGAAATCGACTATATGGGCCTTGCTAAAATTATTAAAAATAGTAATAATTTGTGTAAAATCATAAGAAATGATTTGTGAAGAATTGGGATGAAAAACTCCATATTTGAAAAGATAAAAATAGTTTTTTATCGAAATGAACTAGTTTTGAACTAGAATTAAAATTGTATTTATTTTTAAAATAAATAAAGTGGATTTGAAATGGTTTTAAAAATAACCAGAATTTCCAATAATTGAATTGGAATGGATTTGAATCGAATTTGTCTGTGGAATATTTCGATGTTGGATTTCGTGATGAAACAGATATCTTTATGGGAATTTGAAAGATATATTTATATCGTTATTTCAAATACGATATTTGTTGGTCGTAGAATTTGATATTGAATATAAGCCGATATATTTTCTATTCAGAGCCTTGTGTTTAATATCAAATGTGATTTTGGGTTGTCGTGAATGGTATCTTCAACAATATCGTTCTTAGACACAACGGAGTTAAGAAAATCAGAAACTAACTGAAGATTAGTTAAGTTGAATGGTTTCTTGGGTATTGATCTGACGTTGGTTTCGACCTTCGGGGTTGATACTTAGGGAATTGCTCACTTGCTATTTTACGGTTAAAAGATTATAGAATGGAATGTGATTTTGGGTTTATCGCGAACCGTGTTTTAAATGACATCGGTTCTTTAACCCAGTTAAAGATTAAAACTAAGTGGTGTTTTAATGAATCTTTAATTAGATTGAAAAGATCGAGAATGGAGTATCACCAGTTTTTCTCCAGGCGATAGTTAAATCTTTAATTAGATTTAAACGTGAAATGGTAATTGAATTTACCGATAACACCGTGGTGTTAGATATGAAGTATTACCAGTTTTACTTCATGGGATGAATAGGTTGGGATTGGGAAATTAAAACAAATGATTACTTCGGTAAGGTTCGTTAATCCCGGCTAGTTTGGATAAACCGTAATTTGATTTGAATTGATATTCAAAAGAAGATTAAAGAATAAATTTAAAAGAATTTATCTTTGATAAAATTAATGGGAACCTTTCCCTAAGAATGTGAAATTTAGAAACTAACTGTAGGTTAGCTAAGTTGAATGGTTTCTTGGGTATTGATCTGATGTTGGTTTCGGCCTTCGGGGTTAATATTTGCGGAATTATTCTCTTGCTAATTTCCAGTTAGTGACTGATGAATTGGAATGAGGCGTATGTTGTGTTTGTGTAACCCTTGTTTATTATATACGCGAGTTATTCAGAAAGACCGGGTTTATCCCATTCTGAATAACTGATTCGACGTGGTGTCGAGGATGAAGACGGTGGTCGAAGACCGGAGGTCTTCACGTCGTTTGGGTGATTACTGATGATCTTGATTGGGTTGTACACCCAAGAGGAGGGAATCAATTAGTGATCGTCCAGACGTACTTGGAGATCGATGGATACACGGGGTACTAGGTGCCTCCAGTTTCGTTCAGACCCAAAATGAACATGTAAATGGACTGTGTATCATACATTGGATTTTAGTCTGTGTGATTGATTTCTATTAATTATATATCTGTTTGGCAGTGGAGAATTTATTATCTTGCTTAACGCCCTTCTCTGAGACGTACGAGCTTAGGGGTTATATATCGATGGGTATCAATCGCATGGAGTGAATTGCCTGTGTGGCATGCCTAAATGGCAAATGATCAAGGCTTCTGTTGAAAAGCAAAGTCTTGTGGTTGATGATCAAAGCACCACCTGTATGGCATAGCTTTGTGTAGCATTGATTCGCGAGCCTCACACCCCGGTGTGAACCAAAAACAGGAGAGGGCGTCAGGGAGGGCAAGCGTTTCTTTCTAGCTAGAGGTGGTGTCAGTGCTTAAACTGGCTGACATTTATATTATTTTCACATGTGTGGTTGTTGCTGTTGCGAGGCGCCTCGGTTTGATCGGACGATCCGGGTCCGATGGAGTCATTCGTTGGCTCATTTGCGCCCCACAGGGCGGGGAAACGCATGTTCAGGGTTTAAGTTTAATCCACATCGGTTGACTAGCCCTGAGGATCCAAGGGACACTCGAGCTATGTTCCTGAGACATGGTAGGCTAGATTGTCTCGAATCGGTAGAGGACTATCTTTTGCCTCAGTTCACAGATGGAAATTCAACTTCCAATACATGACATGTGCGGTTTTGATTGTAAACATATACTTGGCGACATAGTGGCATGGGACGCTCATGTCGCCTATGATTGATATTTATGACTGTATACTAACTGGAAACAAGCTAAGATGGGTGGTTTCCTAGGTATTAGTCTGATGTTGGTTTCGGCCTTCGGGGTTGTAATAACCCGGAAAATCTGGGCCAGTTTAAAATTTTTATTTTGGCAATTTTGGGCGGATTTTGAATATTTAAAATAAATTATTTTAAATAATATCGACGAGAAATTTATTTTGAATATAAATGGAACGAATATATTTATACGCGTCGTCGTTAGAATATAAATATTTATATATAATTATAAATAGAATTGAAAATGGCGCGGTAGTTCGATAATTCGATTTCAAACTTCAATTGAATGTACCGGGTGCAAAATAATCCGGATTTTAGTGAAACCAAAAATAATGGGATCTAATTGATAATATCTTTCCAACGAATCCGAAAAATCAAGATTTCATATCGGGAATCAAAAGATATGTCCAGTTGAAAATTCTGAATAGTCGCTATGGAATTCAGGCCCTTAAAAATGGACATTTTGCAAATGACCTCGGATTTCGACGAAACCACTTTTGTTGGGTCCGTGATGTCGAATTATTGCTAGATTTCAAATTTCATAATTTTTCGAATCAATGTGTGAGCGTGGTAAAGGAAAACGCGTTTGACCAGTTTCAGTTGATTTTAATCGACTGGAAATTGGCCATTTTTCTAACAGTCTCAGAATTCGACGAAATTAGTTTTATTAGGACTGTATCGTCAATACGAAGCTAGAAAATATTTTTCTGGAATTTTTCTAGTTAGTATGTGACCCCGGTAATTTGAAATGTACGTTTAAAATTCAATATAGTGATTTAAATGTAAATTTAACGAAAACTGATTGTAACAGCCGAATCAGCTTACGATACATATCCCATTGTGTTCGGAATGGGGGTGATACGCTATGGGCGACAGGCGGTGGGTCTCATTTTGAGGTCGAAAATAAAAGTTGCTTTTTAAAAGTAATTAAATAATTAAATATATATATTTTTCATATACCCCCCCTCTTCTCGTTTTCATTCAAAGAAAAAAAACAAAAAGAAAAAAACCCGCTCAGCTAAAACCCATCGACCCCCCCCCCCTTTGAACCCTAGCGCCACCGCCATCAGGCGCTCCGCCAGCCGCCTCCGCCCGCCAAAGCCCTCCGCCACCTCCACCCCTCTCGCTCCCTTCTCGCTCCTCTTCTGGTGAGACCTGAACCCCCCCCCCATCGCGATTCTCCCTCCTCTTCCAATTAAGCCGCCGCCGCACCCATATCCACCCTCAGGCGAACCTCCGACCACCCTTCATCCAGTCGAGCGCCGCGTCCCCCCCCCCCCCCCCCTCCTTGGCCTGAGCGCGCCGACCAGGCCTCCCCCTATCCATCGCAGATTGTTGTAAGTTTTTTTAATTTACCTGAATTTTATTTATTATATAAACTGATTTTTTTTAAGATTAGTAATTGTCTTTTTGAAAAGAAATTATAAACTGATTTTAAAAGATAATTTATTTAACTGATTTTTTTTTAGGATTTAAAACCGATTTTAAAATGATTTAAAACTGATTTTTAGAAAAAGATTTCATTTTTTTTAAAACAATCTAAAGGTTGGATCTTTAAGATTAAAGCGGCGAAATTCTGAATAGTCGCTATGGAATTCAGGCCCTTAAAAATGGACATTTTGCAAATGACCTCGGATTTTGACGAAACCACTTTTGTTGGGTCCGTGATGTCGAGTAATTGCTAGGTTTCAAATTTCATAAGTTATCGAATCAATATGTGAGCGTGGCAAAGGAAAACGTGTTTTGACCATTTCAGTTGATTTTAATCGACTGGAAATTGGCCATTTTTCCAACGGTCTCAGAATTCGACGAAACTAGTTTTGTTAGGACCGTATCGTCAATACGAAGCTAGAAAATATTTTTCTGGAATTTTTCTAGTTAGTATGTGACCCCAGTAATTTGAAATGTACGTTTAAAATTCAATATAGTGATTTAAACGTAAATTTAACGAAAACTGATTGTAACAGTCGAATCAGCTTACGGTACATATCCCATTGTGTTCGGAATGGGGGTAAAACGCTATGGACGACAGTCGGTGGGTCTCGTTTCGACTTCGAAAGAAAAGTCAACTAAGGAGATTAAAATAAAGTAAAATAATAAAAATAAAATATAAAAAAATATAATATCTCTTCCTCTCCCTATTAGACTCTGCCCCCCCCCCCCCCTTCAGTTTCCTATTCGATCTGAAGATGGAAAAAAAGAAAAAAAAAAAAAAAAAGGACGCTGATATCTCCGCTCTGCCACCAGTGGCGCTCCACCCAACACCGTGTCCTCCCCCTCTACCCGATCTCCCTTCTTCGCGACCTCCGCTCTACAGCCCCACCGCCGAAGGACAACGCGCATCATCCAAACCCCCCCAGCCTGAAGTAAACCACCGCACCCCGAACCGCTCCCCCGTTCGAAACCCCCCCGCGACGAGGAGCAGCCGCAAGCCCCTCCGACCCCTCCAGCACCGCGACTCCTTGTCGAACCCTAGCCCCAGATCCACCGCGAGACCCCCCCCCCCTTCAACAGTCGATGTAAGTTTATTTTAATTATTTCCTTATTGTATTTATATTGATAATCTGATTTGTTTTTAAAGTATTTAAAACTGATTTTAAAAAAGGTATTTAAAACTGATTTTAAAAAAGGTATTTAAAACTGATTTTAAAAAAGGTATTTAAAACTGATTTTAAAAAGGTATTTAAAACTGATTTTAAAAAGGTATTTAAAACTGATTAGAAAAAGGTTAAAACTTTAAATAGAAAATATAAATTTGAAATGATTTTTAAATATAAAAATTAGCATTGTTGAAAATATATCTATCTCACAAAGTTGTGAATATGTATATATCACAAGGTTTTGAAAATATATGGGAATGTTTTAAAAATAAAAATTCGATTTTTATATATTGAACTTTGAAATAAAAATTCGATTTTTATATATTGAACTTTGAAATAAAAATTCGATTTTTATATATTGAACTTTGAAATAAAAATTCGATTTTTATATATTGAACTTTGAAATAAAAATTCGATTTTTATATATTGAACTTTGAAATAAAAATTCGATTTTTATATATATAGTGGCCTTGGGCAACGAAGGTGACAAAAAGGCGAAACGACGAAGACTTCTGCAAATGAAGAGCCGTGGAGCTTGGATAGCTATTTGTGAGAATTTCTCACCTTTCAATTTTATTTCTAGTTATATATATATACTAGGATGCAGACGGTGCTTAGTAGCACCCGACACAATCGTCCACAGACCATGGACTTGTTTGTTTGACTGTTTGGTGATTGATTGCGATATTGGTTTGAATGTGGTTTGTGGTGTGAAAAATCGAATCGATAAATTGGTTAGGATTAGACGTGCGCCGTTATAAGGCGAAGGAGTAAGGCTAGGTTAGACTCTTACTCCAAATTTTGTGGTTTGCATAACGAATTGATTTGATTGATGTGTGAATGGCGTGGGCCTTCACTAGACCGGGGATAAGGCTAGGCCTCGTCCCGTTTCTAGTATCGTGCCGTTATGCCGCCGAAATTTTCTAAAATATGTTAGAAAATAAAAATATCATTTTATTGTGTAAATGAATTGAATAGAAATTCATAGGTTGAAATAAAATGTTTTATCGTTAAAAATATAATTTTTAACGTGAAGTGAATAAAATATTCATTTATAAACCGGACGGTTTGTTTATGCACACCTATTTGAATGACATTGATTGGGACGATAAATTTTACACATCGCCCAACTGCACGAATAAAATATTTGTTTGATTGTTTGAAACCCCACACGGGTGTTGGGATGAAATTTGAAGTTCACTCATCCTGATTGATTAAATATGTCGATCGATTGATTGACAGGCTGTTATAAGCGTTGAATATCTATATTTGATGCTTTTACAGTGTAGTGCACTTTGGTTGATGGTTGATTATTTTCAATGTTATTATATACATGTGTTGTATGAAAATCCATATAATTAACTTTATATGGTAATTGATTGGGCCTCATTCCAATCGTGAAAATAAAGAATATTTTGATAATAGGAAATATTTGAAATAGAATATTTGAAAATAGAAATATGTGAAGCCGTGATGATTAGATTGACGCCATTTTGACGTGAACGATATTTATATCGATTTTATAACGATTTCGAAATGAATTGAATTGAAAACGATTTCGAAATGAATTGAATTGAAAACGATTTCGAAATGAATTGAATTGAAAACGATTTCGAAATGAATTGAATTGAAAACGATTTCGAAATGAATTGAATTGAAAACGATTTCGAAATGAATTGAATTGAAAACGATTTCGAAATGAATTGAATTGAAAACGATTTCGAAATGAATTGAATTGAAATTTGAATTGAATAGAAATGAATTTTGAAACGAATTTATAAAGAAGAATTCAATTTTGATTTGAATTGAAAAGGAAGTTGAAATTGCTTTTGAAACGAATTTAAAACTATTTATATAATTCGTTTTAAATAGACATCGACGAAGTATATATTATATATATAATATAATGGCCTGAATAGAACGCGCCGCGTCGCGGCAGTTCGTGAATTTCGACCATTTATTTCAAACGGACATTACGGGAGATCCGACCGTCGGATTCTCCTAAAACCGGAACCGTTGGGTTCGTATCGAAAAGAGCTTTCTAACGAATGTGATAAATTAGAAATCTAACGGTTGGATTTGGAATTATGTCCAAATCAAATTTGAAAAAGGTCGCTATAAGTGCAGTTCGATGGCCGTTGATGGAAATCGACTGTACGGGCCTTGATAAAATTATTAAAAATAGTAATAAATTGTGTAAAATCATAAGAAATGATTTAGAAAGAATTGGGATGAAAAAACTCCATATTTGAAATGATAAAAATAGATTCTTATCGAAATGAACTAGTTTTGAACTAGAAATATAATTCTATTTATTTTTAAATAAATAAATTGAATTTGAAAAGGGTTTTAAAAATAACCAGAATTTCCAATGATTGCATTGGAGTGGATTTGAATCGAAATTGTCTTCGGAATATTTCGATGTTGGAATTCGTGATTATGCGGATGTTGTTACGGAAATTTGAAAGATATATATCTATATCGTTATTTCCAATACGATATTTGTTAGTCGTGGAATTTGATATTGAATATAAGCCGATATATTTTCTATTCAGAGCCTTGTATTGAATATCAAATGTGATTTGGGTTTGTCGTGAATGGTGTCTTCACTAACACTGTTCTTGAACCCAGTTGAGAAAATATTAAATCTTTTTATTTAGATTTAATGATGTGTACCAATTAAATGATATTTAATTGGAATTAAATTGATATTGATTTTTGGGTTTATCGTGAACAGTGTTTTAAACAACACTCGTTCTTTAACCTGATAATTAATGAATGTGATTTTGGGTTTATCGTGAACTGTGTTTTTAAATGACACGGATTCTTTAACCCAGTCGAAGATTAAAACTAAGTGGAGTTTTAATGAATCTTTAATTAGATTGAAATGATCGAAAATGGAGTATCACCAGTTTTGCTCCAGGCGATAGTTAAATCTTTAATTAGATTTGAACGTGAAATGGTAATTGAATTTACCGATAACACTGTGGTGTTAGATATGAAGTATTCACAGTTTTACTTCATGGGATGAATAGGTTGGGATTGGGAAATTATAACAAATGATTACTTCGGTAAGGTTCGCTAATCCCGACTAGTTTGAATTGATATTCAAAAGTTGATTAAAGAATAAATTCAAGAATTTATCTTTGATAAAATTAATGGGAACCTTTCCCTATGAATGTGAAATTAGAAACTAACTGTCGGTTAGCTAAGTAGAATGGTTTTCTGGATATTGATCTGATGTTGGTTTCGGCCTTTAGGGTTAATATTTGGGGAATTATTCTCTTGATTAATTTACGGTTAGTGACTGATGGATTGGAATGAGGCGTATGTTGTGTTTGTGTAACACTTATTTAAAATATACGCGAGTTATTCGGGAAGACCGGGTTTATCCCATTCTGAATAACTGATACGACGATAAGTCGAAGATGAAGACGATGGTCGAAGACCGGAAGTCTTCACGTCGTTTGGGTGATAACTGATGATCTTGATTGGGCTGTACACCCAAGAAGATGGAAACAGTTGGTGATCGTCCAGACGTACTTGGAGATCGATGGATATGCGGGGTACTAGGTGCCTCCGGTTTCGTTCAGACCCAGAACGGACTTGTAAATGGACTGTGTGTCTGACATTGGATTTTAGTCTATGCGGTTGATTTCTATTAAATATATATCTGTTTGGCGGCGGAGAATTTATTCTCTTGCTTAACGCCCTTCTCTGAGACGTACGAGCTCAGGGGTTATATATTGATGGATATCAAACGCATGGAGTGAATTGCCTGTGTGGCATGCCTAAGTGGCAATTGATCGAGGCTTCTGTTGAAAAGCAAAGTCTTGTGGTTGATGATCGAAGCACGGCCTTTGTGGCGTAGCTTCGTGTAACGTTTGATTCGCGAGTTTCACACCCGGTTGTGAACCAAAAACGGGAGACGGACCTCAGGGAGGACTTGCGTTTCTTTCTAGTTAGAAGTGGCGTCAGTGGTTTTACACGCCCTGACGAGTTTGACTTATGTGGTTGTTGCTGTTGCAAGGCGCCTCGGTTATATCGGTTTCGGCCGATGCATTCTGGTCGGCAGACGGACCAGACTTACACCCCATAGGGTGGGGAGACGTAGTGTTCAGGGTTTAAGTTTAATCCACATCGGTGGACCGGCCCTGTCGCTCCAAGGGTCGATGCGCTCTGACCCTGTGGCTCGGGCTAGAGAGTCACGAAAACGGTTGAGGACTATCTTTTGCCTCGGTTCATAGACGGAAATCCAATTTCCAAATACGTGACATGTGCGGTTTTATTTGTAGAACCTAGTATGGTGACATAGTGGGATGGGGCGCTCATGCCGCCTATGATTGATACTTATGATTTGAAGTTGTTTTATACACTATGCACTTATAATAGTATCAAATAATGTGTTTTAAACGTATCAAGCATTCTTTGGCTGTTATAAGGTAAAAACCCTATCCTCCGGCTTGCGTTGCATTGTGTGATGGGACCTGGGTCTTATAACAGCTTCATTTTTCTTTATTTAGCATTGCGCTGTTTGTTTTATGCACTGGTATTCTTGGGAGGAAACCCGTTCCGTGTTATACAGCGTGGTCCCTTGATTTACCGAGCTTTAAAAATAAAGATTAACTGTTTTAGTTCTCACACCAGTCCCATGACTGACCTGGAGTTTATTGTTTTGACCTAAACTCTGGGTGCCCCTATTTTGACACGGGCAGCTAGTAGTTTTGGTTTTGCAGATTTATATTCACAGGATCCTGGTTTACAGCTGGAACAATATCCGGAAAGCTTTGTATCCGTATATCTACTTCTAGTTGTGTATTGTATTATTTTCCGCTGCTATGTATTTAAATGTAATTTAAATCTCTGATATTTCTGTGTAATATTCATTTATACTCTGTATATTCATGTAATCTGATGCATTGTTGTAATATACAATGAAATGTTCTTTTATATGCGTTCTGTTGTGGCTTGTTCTCGAACTATCCGACGCTTTCCTTTACGGGGAAGTTGCGGGTCTTTACACGGACATTACGGGAGATCCGACCGTCGGATTCTCCTAAAACCGGAACCGTTGGGTTCGTATCGAAAAGAGCTTTCTAAAGAATATTAGAAATTCAAAATCTAACGGTTGGATTTGGAGATACGTCCAAATCAAATTCGAAAAAGGTCGCTATAAGTGCAGTTCGATGGCCATTGTTGGAAATCGACTGTACGGGCCTTGATAAAATTATTAAAAATAGTAATAATTTATGTAAAATCATAAGAAATGATTTAGGAAGAATTGGGATGAAAAACTCCACATTTGAAAAGATAAAAATGGTTTTTATCGAAATGAACTAGTTTTGAACTAAATTTAAAACCTAATTATTTTTAAATAAAGAAATTAGATTAAAAAGGGGTTTTAAATAATCGGGATTTCTAATATATTTGATTGGATTTGAAATGGGTTTATCGTGAACTGTGTTTTAAATAACACTAGTTCTTTAACCCGATAACAAATAGAATGTGATTTGGGTTTGTCGTGAACTATGTTTTAAATAACACCTAGTTCTTTAACCCAGTAAAAGGAGTTTAACAAATCTGCAATTAGATTGAAAGGCGAATGGATAATCTAAATTATCAAATTTAGAAAATGAGCGAGAATGGAGTATTACCAGTTTTGCTCCAAAGCGATAGTTAAATCTTTAATTAGATTTGAACGTGAAATGGTAATTAATTTTACCGATAACACCGTGGTGTTAGATATGGAGTATTACCAGTTTTGCTTCATGGGATGAATAGGTTGGGATTGGGAAATAAAATAAATAATTACTTCGTTTGTGGTTCGCTAATCTCGACTAGTTGGAAAACCATAAATTGGTTTTAAATGACATCCAAAGGAAGATTACAGGATAAATTTTAAAGAATTTATCTTGGATAAAATTAATGGGAACCTTTCCCTAAGAATGTGGAATTTAGGAACTAGCTGTAGGTTGGCTAAGAAGAATGACTTCCTGGGTATTGATCTGATGTTGGTTTCGGCCTTCGGGGTTAATGTTTGGGAAATTGTTCTCTGGCTAATTTGCGGTTAGTGACTAATGAAATGGAATGAGGCGTATGTTGTGTTTGTGTAACATTTGTTTTCAATATACGCGGGTTGTTCGGAAAGTCCGGGTTTATACCCATTCTGAATAACTGATTCGACGATAAGTCGAAGATGAAGACGGTGGTCGAAGACCGGAAGTCTTCACATCGTTTGGATTATTACTGACGATCCTGATTGGGCTGTACACCCAAGAGGATGGAAATAGTTGGTGGTCGTCCAGACGTACCTGGAGATGGATGGATATGCGAGGAAAGTGCCTCCGGTTTCGTTCAGACCCAGAACGGACTTGTAAATGGATTGTGTGTCTGACACTGGATTTTATTCTGTGTTGATTGATTTCTATTAAATATACATTTGTTTGGCGGCGGAGAATTTATTCTTTTGCTTAACGCCCTTCTCTGAGACGTACGAGCTCAGAGGTTGTATATCGATGGACATCAGTCGCATGGCATGAATTGCCTGTGTGGCACGCTAAGATGCAATGATCAAGGCTTCTGTTGAAAAGCAAAGTCTTGTGGTTGATGATCAAAGCACGCCTACGTGGCAGCTTTGTGTATAACGTGAATTCGCGAGCCTCACACCTCGGTATGAGTTAAAAACGGGATACGGGCCGTTGGGAGAACACGACGTTTCTTTCTAGCTTTGGTGGTGTCAGTGACTTACCAGCCCTGACATTTATATACTTTTCACCTTTGTGGTTGTTGGAATGAGGCGCCTCGATTATAGGTCTGTAAGGACCAGGAAACGTGTGTTCAGGAATTGCCAGTCCTCTAACGTAAGTGAGGACCGGCCCAACCGATCCAAGGGTTACCCAGTGTGCGTAGTCCTGAGCATTTGCTAGAGTGTCTCGAACGCGGAGAGGAGCTTGCCCCTTTCCTCGACTCATGACGGAATCCAATTTCCAATACGTGTAATTCGTTTTTAATTGTAGAACTAGTATGGCGACATAGTAGATGGTAGCTATGCCGCCTATGATTTATATTTATGATTGAAATTGTTTTGACACTATACACTTATTATAGTATCAAATGATTTGTTTTAAACGTATCAAGCATGCTTTGGCTGTTATAAGGGAAAACCCTATCCCCCGGCTTGCATTGCATTGTGTGATAGGACCTGGGTCTTATAACAGCTTCATTTTTCTTTATTTAGCATTGCGCTGTTGTTTTATGCACTGGTATCCTTGGGAGGAAACCCGTTCCGTGTTATACGGCGTGGTCCCTTGATTTACCTAACTTTAAAACCAATATTAATAACTGTTTTAGTTCTCACACCAGTCACATGACTGACCTGGAGTTTATTGTTTTAACCTAAACTCTGGGTGCCCCTATTTTCCGCACGGGCAGCTAGTAGTTTTGGTTTTGCAGATTTATATTCAGAGGATCCTGGTTTACAGCTGGAATGATATCCGGAAAGCTCTGTATCCGTATATCACCTTCAGTTGTGCTTTATATTATTTTTCCGCTGCTATGTATTTAAATGTAATTTAAATCTCTGATATTTCTGTGTAATATTTATTCACTTATACTCTGTATATTCTTGTAATCTGATGCATTGTTGTAATATACAATGAAATGTTCTTCTGTTTGTGTTCTGATTTGTCATGTTCTCAACGTTCAGGGGTTTCGAACGGTCTAGATCGGTTTAACGACTGATTCAGATCGAGCGAAATTCCAGGCCGTCACATTTGGTATCAGAGCTTTGGTTTACAGAGCTCGAGAACAAGACACATTAGAACCATACGAAAGAATTCATCAGATATTGGATTAGTAATATCCAATTAGAATGACTCGTTAGAGATAGGACCAGTAGTATCCTAGAACGAGTGTGAAGAGTATATTTTTCAATTGAAAACATTTTGTTTTGAAATTTAAACCATTTTATACGTATTTGATTATTTATTTATTTTGAATATGGACAATCGAGTATATAAAGGTTTTGCATATACGCGTCATGAACGTATATTCGAAGTTTTAATATATTGGATAGATATAGAATCATACTCTAGTGGCCCGAAGATGATTCTGATGATTGACTAGTTGTCATTAGTATTCATGTTCGAGTAACGAAGGTGTGATATCGATATATTTCCATTCGACTGGTGTGAGAACCAAAACTAATATAGGTAGAACACATTGTTGTGAATTGGCAACAAAAACAAGATCTTCTGTATATATATCAAAATTATCAATTAGTGAATTAGAGTTTCAAATTGATAATTTTGATACATATAAAAAAAATCATGTTTTGTTTGCCTATTTGTTTGATGGTTGTGTTGTGTTGTTTGCCTATTTGTTTGCTAATTTTGAACCATTATGCCTAATATAACCAAATATCGAATTGTACTGAAAATCGGTCGCATTTGCTTGCATATATATATACTTACATTGAACAGGTCATAGCAAGGAGGCTGGAGCAAAGAATAAAATTTGTTTGCCCGACAAATAGGTACATGTTTACTACATAATTTCCTGTTTTGTTTGGGTGATGATGATTTTGTGAGCCTATTGGCTAGCCGCTTGGCTTTTTCTTTTTCTTTTTGAGATCTGAAGGACCGGGGAAGCTATTTGAAATTCCCCGATGCTCCCGGTGTAGGGGAGGTTATGGCGAAATTTTTCGAAAATTTAGGGTGTTAGCCAAATTTTTGAAATTTTGGAAATTCTCAGAAACTGAAAAGTTGGAGAATACAAGCCAGATCGAACATAGTGTTGAATAATCAAACCACTTTCGACTTTGTTCCTTTTCGGGGACGAAAAGTTTTAAGTGGGGGAGATTGTAATAACCCGGAAAATCTGGGCCAGTTTAAAATTTTTATTTTGGCAATTTTAGGCGGATTTTGAATATTTAAAATAAATTATTTTAAATAATATCGACGAGAAATTTATTTTGAATATAAATGGAACGAATATATTTATACGCGTCGTCGTTAGAATATAAATATTTATATATAATTATAAATAGAATTGAAAGTGGCGCGGTAGTTCGATAATTCGATTTCAAACTTCAATTGAATGTACCGGGTGCAAAATAATCCGGATTTTAGTGAAACCAAAAATAATGGGATCTAATTGATAATATCTTTCCAACGAATCCGAAAAATCAAGATTTCATATCGGGAATCAAAAGATATGTCCAGTTGAAAATTCTGAATAGTCGCTATGGAATTCAGGCCCTTAAAAATGGACAATTTGCAAATGACCTCGGATTTCGACGAAACCACTTTTGTTGGGTCCGTGATGTCGAATTATTGCTAGATTTCAAATTTCATAATTTTTCGAATCAATGTGTGAGCGTGGTAAAGGAAAACGCGTTTGACCAGTTTTAGTTGATTTTAATCGACTGGAAATTGGCCATTTTTCTAACAGTCTCAGAATTCGACGAAATTAGTTTTATTAGGACCGTATCGTCAATACGAAGCTAGAAAATATTTTTCTGGAATTTTTCTAGTTAGTATGCGACCCCGGTAATTTGAAATGTACGTTTAAAATTCAATATAGTGATTTAAATGTAAATTTAACGAAAACTGATTGTAACAGCCGAATCAGCTTACGATACATATCCCATTGTGTTCGGAATGGGCGTGATACGCTATGGGCGACAGGCGGTGGGTCTCATTTTGAGGTCGAAAATCAAAGTTGCTTTTTAAAAGTAATTAAATAATTAAATATATATATTTTTCATATACCCCCCCCCCTCTTCTCGTTTTCATTCAAAGAAAAAAAAACAAAAAGAAAAAAACCCGCTCAGCTAAAACCCATCGACCCCCCCCCCCCTTTGAACCCTAGCGTCGCCGCCATCAGGCGCTCCGCCAGCCGCCTCCGCCCGCCAAAGCCCTCCGCCACCTCCACCCCTCTCGCTCCCTTCTCGCTCCTCTTCTGGTGAGACCCGAACCCACCCCCATCGCGATTCTCCCTCCTCTTCCAATTAAGCCGCCGCCGCACCCACATCCACCCTCAGGCGAACCTCCGACCACCCTTCGTCCAGTCGAGCGCCGCGTCCCCCCCCCTCCTTCGCCTGAGCGCGCCGACCAGGCCTCCCCCTATCCATCGCAGATTGCTGTAAGTTTTTTTAATTTACCTGAATTTTATTTATTATATAAACTGATTTTTTTTAAGATTAGTAACTGTCTTTTTGAAAAGAAATTATAAACTGATTTTAAAAGATAATTTATTTAACTGATTTTTTTTTAGGATTTAAAACCGATTTTAAAATGATTTAAAACTGATTTTTAGAAAAAGATTTCATTTTTTTTAAAACAATCTAAAGGTTGGATCTTTAAGATTAAAGCGACGAGATTTTATAAATAGGTAAAGGTGAGATTTTTTATCTATAAAAAGATATGATTTTTATATTTTTAAAGTATTAAAAATATGATTTTTATATTTTTAAAGTATTAAAAATATAATCTTTACTATATAGCGATTATAAAAATATGCTTTATATATTTTTAAAATAGTAAAAATATAATCTTTTACATTGTAGAAAGATAAAGGTATGATTTTTATATTTTTTTAAAATAATAAAAATATGATCTTTACTATATAGAAGTAGTGAAAATGTGATTTTTATATTTTTAAAGAGTTAAAAATATAATTTTTACATGATAGAATATTAAAAATATCACCTTTATATGTGGAGAAAAATAAAAATGAGATTTTTATAAAGACGAAATCTTTAAATTTAAAAAGGCGAAATCTTTATATAGAAAATAGCGTGATAAAAATATAATTTTTATCTATATAACATAGTAGTAAAAATTCGATTTTTATATTGAATAGCAAAGTAAAACTTCGATTTTTATATATTGAATAGCGAAGTAAAAATTCGATTTTTACATATGTAGTGGCTACGACAACGAAGCTGACAAAAAGGGCGAGAACGACGAAGATCTCTACAATAGGAGTGTCGTGAAGTTGGATAGCTTTTGGTGAGAATTCTCACTCTTCAATTTTATTTCTAGTTATATATATATACTAGGATGCAGACGGTGTTTAGTAGCACCCGACACAATCGTCCACAGACCATGGACTTGTTTGTTTGGCTGTTTGGTGATTGATTGCGATATTGGTTTGAATGTGGTTTGTGGTGTGAAAAATCGAATCGATAAATTGGTTAGGATTAGACGTGCGCCGTTATAAGGCGAAGGAGTAAGGCTAGGTTAGACTCTTACTCCAAATTTTGTGGTTTACATAACGAAGGTGATTTGATTGATGTGTGAATGGCGTGGGCCTTCACTAAACCGGGGATAAGGCTAGGCCTCGTCCCGTTTCTAGTATCGTGCCGTTATGCCGTCGAAATTTTCTAAAATATGTTAGAAAAATAAAAATATCATTTTTATTGAATAAATGAACTGAATAGAAATTCATATGTTGAAATAAAATGTTTTATCGTTAAAAATATAATTTTTAACGTGAAGTGAATAAAATAAAATATTCATTTACAAACCAGACGGTTTGTTTATGTACACCTATTTGACTGATATTGATTGGGTCGATAAATTTCACACATCGCCCAACTGCACGAATAAAATCTGTGTTTGATTGTTTGAAACCCTACACGGGTGTTGGGATGAAATATGAAGTTCACTCATCCTGATTGATTAAATATGTCGATCGATTGATTGACAGGCTGTTATAAGCGTTAGATATCTATATTTGATGCTTATACAGTGTAGTGCACTTTGGTTGATGGTTGATTATTTTTCAATGCTATTATATACATGTGTTGTATGAAAATCCATATAATTAATTTTATATGGTGATTGATTGGGCCTCATTCCAATTAGAAAAATAAACAATATTAAAATAAAGGTTCATGTGTTGACTGTACTCATCCGCTGAGATTAGTCATGTGTTAAACGAATTATTTTTATAATAAAATTTACATCTTTATCAATATAAAGTAAAGGTTCATGTGTTGACTGTACTCATCCGTTGAGATTAGTCATGTGTTGAACGAATTATTTTTATAATAAAATTTACATCTTTATCAATATAAAGTAAAGGTTCATGTGTTGACTGTACTCATCCGTTGAGATTAGTCATGTGTTGAACGAATTATTTTTATAATAAAATTTACATCTTTATCAATATAAAGTAAAGGTTCATGTGTTGACTGTACTCATTCGTTGAGATTAGTCATGTGTTGAACGAAGTATTTTAATAAAAATAGTCACACATGGACGGTACTCATTCGTTGAGATTAGTCGTGTGTTGACAAAAAGAAATATTTGAAATAGAATATATAAAGCCGTGTTGAATAGTGATGCGCCATTTTGACGCAAACGAAATATATAACGATTTCGAAATGAATTGAATATATAACGATTTCGAAATGAATTGAATATATAACGATTTCGAAATGAATTGAATATATAACGATTTCGAAATGAATTGAATATATAACGATTTCGAAATGAATTGAATATATAACGATTTCGAAATGAATTGAATATATAACGATTTCGAAATGAATTGAATATATAACGATTTCGATTTGAACTGAATATAAAACGATTTCGAATTGAATGGAATAGAAAACCAATTTGATTTCAAATTGAATATATAATGAACTTGATCCAAATAGAAAACAAAACGAATTTGATTTGAATAGAAAATGAGCTTGAATCGAATATAAAACCAATTTGAATTGAACTGAATTGAAAACGAATTCAAAATTGAATTGAAAGCGAATTGAAATGAATTCAAATTTAATTAAAATTTGAATTGAATAGAAATGAATTTTAAAACGAATTTTTAAAGAAGAATTCAATTTTGCTTTGGATTGAAATAGAAGTTGAAATGGTTCTTGAAACGAATTTAAAACTATTTATATAATTCGTTTTAAATAGAAATCGACGAAATATATATATTATATATATTATATATATAATATAATGGCCTAAATAGAACGCGCCGCGCCGCGGCAGTTCGTGAATTTCGACCATTTATTTCAAACGGACATTACGGGAGATCCGACCCTCGGATTCTCCTAAAACCGGAACCGTTGGGTTCGTATCGAAAAGAGCTTTCTAAAGAATATTAGAAATTCAAAATCTAACGGTTGGATTTGGAGATACGTCCAAATCAAATTCGAAAAAGGTCGCTATAAGTGCAGTTCGATGGCCATTGTTGGAAATCGACTGTACGGGCCTTGATAAAATTATTAAAAATAGTAATAATTTATGTAAAATCATAAGAAATGATTTAGGAAGAATTGGGATGAAAAACTCCACATTTGAAAAGATAAAAATGGTTTTTATCGAAATGAACTAGTTTTGAACTAAATTTAAAACCTAATTATTTTTAAATAAAGAAATTAGATTTAAAAGGGGTTTTAAATAATCGGGATTTCTAATATATTTGATTGGATTTGAAATGGGTTTATCGTGAACTGTGTTTTAAATAACACTAGTTCTTTAACCCGATAACAAATAGAATGTGATTTGGGTTTGTCGTGAACTATGTTTTAAATAACACCTAGTTCTTTAACCCAGTAAAAGGAGTTTAACAAATCTGCAATTAGATTGAAAGGCGAATGGATAATCTAAATTATCAAATTTAGAAAATGAGCGAGAATGGAGTATTACCATTTTGGCTCCAAAGCGATAGTTAAATCTTTAATTAGATTTGAACGTGAAATGGTAATTAATTTTACCGATAACACCGTGGTGTTAGATATGGAGTATTACCAGTTTTGCTTCATGGGATGAATAGGTTGGGATTGGGAAATAAAATAGATAATTACTTCGTTTGTGGTTCGCTAATCTCGACTAGTTGGAAAACCATAAATTGGTTTTAAATGACATCCAAAGGAAGATTACAGGATAAATTTTAAAGAATTTATCTTGGATAAAATTAATGGGAACCTTTCCCTAAGAATGTGGAATTTAGGAACTAGCTGTAGGTTGGCTAAGAAGAATGGCTTCCTGGGTATTGATCTGATGTTGGTTTCGGCCTTCGGGGTTAATGTTTGGGAAATTGTTCTCTGGCTAATTTGCGGTTAGTGACTAATGAATTGGAATGAGGCGTATGTTGTGTTTGTGTAACATTTGTTTTCAATATACGCGGGTTGTTCGGAAAGTCCGGGTTTATACCCATTCTGAATAACCGATTCGACGATAAGTCGAAGATGAAGACGGTGGTCGAAGACCGGAAGTCTTCACATCGTTTGGATTATTACTGACGATCCTGATTGGGCTGTACACCCAAGAGGATGGAAATAGTTGGTGGTCGTCCAGACGTACCTGGAGATGGATGGATATGCGAGGAAAGTGCCTCCGGTTTCGTTCAGACCCAGAACGGACTTGTAAATGGATTGTGTGTCTGACACTGGATTTTATTCTGTGTTGATTGATTTCTATTAAATATACATCTGTTTGGCGGCGGAGAATTTATTCTTTTGCTTAATGCCCTTCTCTGAGACGTACGAGCTCAGAGGTTGTATATCGATGGACATCAGTCGCATGGCATGAATTGCCTGTGTGGCACGCTAAGATGCAATGATCAAGGCTTCTGTTGAAAAGCAAAGTCTTGTGGTTGATGATCAAAGCACGCCTACGTGGCAGCTTTGTGTATAACGTGAATTCGCGAGCCTCACACCTCGGTATGAGTTAAAAACGGGATACGGGCCGTTGGGAGAACACGACGTTTCTTTCTAGCTTTGGTGGTGTCAGTGACTTACCAGCCCTGACATTTATATACTTTTCACCTTTGTGGTTGTTGGAATGAGGCGCCTCGATTATAGGTCTGTAAGGACCGGGAAACGTGTGTTCAGGAATTGCCAATCCTCTAACGTAAGTGAGGACCGGCCCAACCGATCCAAGGTTTACCCAGTGTGCGTAGTCCTGAGCATTTGCTAGAGTGTCTCGAACGCGGAGAGGAGCTTGCCCCTTGCCTCGACTCATGACGGAATCCAATTTCCAATACGTGTAATTCGTTTTTAATTGTAGAACTAGTATGGCGACATAGTAGATGGTAGCTATGCCGCCTATGATTTATATTTATGATTGAAATTGTTTTGACACTATACACTTAATATAGTATCAAATGATTTGTTTTAAACGTATCAAGCATGCTTTGGCTGTTATAAGGGAAAACCCTATCCCCCGGCTTGCGTTGCATTGTGTGATAGGACCTGGGTCTTATAACAGCTTCATTTTTCTTTATTTAGCATTGCGCTGTTGTTTTATGCACTGGTATCCTTGGGAGGAAACCCGTTCCGTGTTATACGGCGTGGTCCCTTGATTTACCTAACTTTAAAACCAATATTAATAACTGTTTTAGTTCTCACACCAGTCACATGACTGACCTGGAGTTTATTGTTTTAATCTAAACTCTGGGTGCCCCTATTTTCCGCACGGGCAGCTAGTAGTTTTGGTTTTGCAGATTTATATTCAGAGGATCCTGGTTTACAGCTGGAATGATATCCGGAAAGCTCTGTATCCGTATATCACCTTCAGTTGTGCTTTATATTATTTTTCCGCTGCTATGTATTTAAATGTAATTTAAATCTCTGATATTTCTGTGTAATATTTATTCACTTATACTCTGTATATTCTTGTAATCTGATGCATTGTTGTAATATACAATGAAATGTTCTTCTGTTTGTGTTCTGATTTGTCATGTTCTCAACGTTCAGGGGTTTCGAACGGTCTAGATCGGTTTAACGACTGATTCAGATCGAGCGAAATTCCAGGCCGTCACATTGGTTAATACTTAGGGAATCGTTCTCTTACTAATTTACGGTTGGAGTCTGATTAAGAATTAAAACATGAAATTTAGCGTATCAAGCATTCTTTGGCTATTATAAGGTAAAAACCTTATCCTCCGGCTTGCGTTGCATTGTGTGATGGGACCTGGGTCTTATAACAGCTTCATTGTTCTTTATTTAGCATTGCGTTGTTTGTTTTATGCACTGGTGTTCTTGGGAGGAAACATATTCCGTGTTATACGGCGTGGTCCCTTGATTTACCTAACTTTAAAATAAAGATAAATAACTGTTTTATTTCTCACACCAGTCCTATGACTGACCTAGAGATTATTATTTTAACCTAAATTCTGGGTTCCCTTATTTTGGCATGGGCAGCTAGTAGTTTTGGTTTTGCAGATTTATATTCACAGGATCCAGATTTACAGCTGTAACGATACTCGGAAAGCTCTATATCCGTGTATTACTTTCTGTTGTGTATTGTATTATTTTCTGCTACTATGTAATTTATTGTAATCTCTGATATTTATCGAATGTGTAATATTTATTCATACTCTGTATATTCTTGTAATCTGAAGAATTGTTGTAATTAACAAGGAAATGTTCTTCTATCTGGATTCTGATTTGTCATGTTCTCAAAACAATCAGGGGTTTCGAACGGTCTTGATCGGTTTAGCGACTGATTCGGATCGAGCGGAATTTCCAGTCGTTACATTGTGGTATCAGAGCTTTTGTTTACAAAGCTTAGAGAACAAGACACGTTAGAACCAAACGAAAGAATTCATCAGAGATTGGATTAGTAATATCCAATGAGAATGACTCGTTAGAGATGGGATCAGTAGTATCCTAGAACGAGTGCGAAGAGTATATTTTGAAAATGAAAACAATTTTTGTTTTGAAAATTTAAACCATTTTATTCGTATTTGAATATTTTATTTATATTGAATTTGGACAATCGAGTATGTAAAGATTTTGTATATACGCGTTATGAACGTATATTCGAAGTTTTAATATACTGGACAGATATAGAATCATACTCTACTGGCCCGAAGATGATTCTGATGGTTAAGTACTCGTCGTTAGAATTAACTTCGAGTGACGAAAGTGTGATATTTATATATTTCCATAGACTGGTGTGAGAACCAAAATTAGATTGGGCTTGTTGTTGTGATTTGGCATCAAAAATGTGATTTTTTGACTATGTATCAAAGTTATGAATTTGAAATGATAATTCACTAATTGATTGTTGATTGTGTTGTTTGATTATTGTTTGATTAATTAAATGTTGAAACTTTAGCCAAATTGAACCCAATAGTGAGTGTATTGAAAATTAGTCACATTTGCTTGCATATACATGTACTTACATTGAACAGATCATAGCAAGGAGGCTAGTGCAGAAGAATAAAATTGTTTGCCCGACAAATAAGTACATGTTTATCATAATTTACTATTTTGTTTGGATGATGATGATTTTATGAGCCGATTGGCTAGCCGATTGGCTTTTTCTTTTTCTTTTGGATTGAAGAAGGCCATAAGAGGCTATATGAAATATCCCGAAGTCCCCAGTGCAGGGGAGGTTATGGCGAAATTTTTCGGAAATTTAGGGTGTTAGCCAAATTTTTGAAAAATTAAAAAAGTTCTTCGAAACTGAAAAGTTGAAGAACTTAAGCCGTAATGAAAATAATGGAAGTTGAGTTGATTAGTTAAACAACATTTGGCTTCGTTCCTTTTCGAGGACGAAAAGTTTTAAGTGGGGGAGATTGTAACAACCCGGAAATTCTGAGCCAATTTAAAATTTTGATTTTAGCAATTTTGACGAATTTTGAATATTTAAAATGAATTTTTTTAAATATTATCGACGAGAAATATATTTTGAATAGAAGTAGACGTATATATATATATATTTGAATCGTCGTTGGAATATGAATATTATTTATAATTATAAAAGGAATTGAAAATGGCGCGGTAGTTTGAAAATTCGATTTCAAAGTTCAAATGAATGTACAAGATTCAAAATAAACCGGATTTTAGCGAAACCAAAAATATTTGAATCTATTTGAGAATATCTTTCCAACGAATCCGAAAAATTAAAATTTCATAGTGGGAATCAAAAGATATGTCCAGTTGAAAATTCAGAATAATCGCTATGGAATTCTAGCCCTTAAAAATGGGAATTTTGCAAACGACCTCGGTTTTCGACGAAACCACTTTTGTTGGATCCGTGATGTCAAGTTATTGCTAGGTTTTAAAATTCGTAATTTTCTGAATCAATAAGTGAGCGTGGCAAAGGAAAATGCGTTTGACTAGTTTCAGTTGATTTTAATCGACATGAAAATGGACATTTTTCCAACGGTCTCAAAATTCGATGAAATTAGTTTTGTTAGGACCGTATCATCAATACGAAGCTAGCAAATATTTTTCGGGAATTTTTCTAGCTAGTATGTGGCCCCGGTAAATTGAAATGTGCGTTCAAATTCAATATATAGAGTTACATTTTGATTTTGATGAAAACTGACTGTAACAGTCGAGTTGGCTTACGGTACATATCCCATTGTGTTCAGAATGAGGGTATTAGCTAGGGGCGACTATCGGTGGGCCTCGATTGGAGTTCGATTGGGAAGATAACTTTTTGGGAGATTAAATTAATTAAATATTTAAATAAATAAAAGGAAGTCACCCTTTTTCTTTCTTCTCCTTAGACCCCCCATTCTCTTTAACGGGTCAAACCCGATTGAATTAAAAATAAAAAAGAAAAAACTCGATCCCACCGTTGACCCATCGCCCCCCACCAAGACCTCGTCGCGCCTCCGCTGGAGCACACCCCCACCACGTCGGATCCCTCCGCCTGCTCCTCCCTTTCCCCTCCGTTTGTACCCCCTCCGAGCCCCAATACCCCCTCCAGCGTGAGAAACCACCGCCAAAATCCCCGGGTCCGCTGCCACTGCCACCTAAATGGTCTGCCGCCCCTCCCCGACTCCGGCGCTGCCATCTCTGACCCCAATACGGCTGGTGAGAGTTTAATTTCATTTTTATTTTATTTAGGTAATTAAAAATGGGATTTTTATTATAGGAAGGGCGTTAGAAAGCTATTATTTTTCATTGTTGAAAACTATGATTTTTATTATATATGAATAGCGGAAAAGAAATGATTTTTAATTATGTAAAAATATGATTTTTATATAATGTAGAGATTAAAAATTCAATTTTTATATAGATTTCAGGTGAATTCGAAAGATTTAAAGTTATGAACTTTAAAAATAAAAGATTATATTTTTATATATGTAGCAAATTAAAAATAAGATTTTTATTTAACTAACTTCGTTCTAAAAATGTGATTTTAACATATACCACGTGAAACAGATCTCGTAGGAAACACGGTGAATATTTTCTACATATGAAGAGTCGTGGCGGTTGGTTTAGCTTGTCGGTGAGAACTCCTCACCTTTAATTCAAATTTCTAGTTAAAAATATATACTAGGATGCAGACGGTGTTTAGTAGCACCCGACACCCGTCATCCACAGACCATAAACGGCTTGCATGCTTGTTCGTTTGATTTTGATGTGTAGTTGATTGTGTGATGTGGAATGAAATAAAATATTTTATAGTTAAAAATATAATTTTTAACGTGTATATAAAATAAATATTTATAAATAAATCAGACAATTTATTTATATACACTGATTTGACTGATATTGATTGGGACGATAAATTTTACACATCGCCCAACTGCACAAATAAAATCTGCGTTTGATTGTTTGAAACCCCACACGGGCATTGGGATGATATTTGGCATACACTAATCCCAATTATTTAATTGTATGTCGACCGATTGGTCAACAGACTGTGTAAGCGTTAATTATTTATATTTAATGCTTATGCTGTTGTGTGGTGCACTTTGGCTGATGGTTGATTATTTATCGTTGCTATTATATACATGTGTTGTATGGAATCCATATAATTAACATTATATGGTAATTGATTGGGCCTCATTCCAATTGGGAAAATAAAGAATATTATAAAATAAAGATTCAGGTGTTGACCGTACTCATTTGTTGAGATTAGTCATGTGTTGAGAATAGTCATGTGTTGAACGAAATATTTTAACAATAAAATTTACATCTTTATCATATATAAAATTAGAAACTAACTGGAGAATAGATAAGATGAGTGGTCTCCTGGATATTGATCTGATGTTGGTTTCGGCCTTCGGGGTTAATATTTAGGGAATCGTTCTATTACTAATTTACGGTTAGAGTTTGATTAAAAATTAAACGATAGAAATCAAAATTTTATAAAATATATTACATAACAAAAATAGTTACGAGTTGACAGTACTCATTTGTTGAGATTAGTCATGTGTTGAAGAAATATAGATTCATTAGTAGAATAGAATAAATATTCATTTGTTGAATAGAATAACGAAGTTATTGAAATATATAAAGCCATGTTGATTAGAGATGCGCTATTTTGACGCGAACGATATTGATATCGATTATATTCGTTTTTATAATGAATATTGAAAAGAGATTTAAAAATCGAATATTTAGAAAATGAATTCGAATTGAATTGAATATAAAATGAATTCGAATTGAATTGAATAGAAAATGAATTCGAATTGAATTGAATATAAAATGAATTCGAATTGAAATGAATTCAAATCGAATTGAAAACGAACTGAAATTGAATTGAAATCGATTGAATTGAAATCAAATAGAATGAATGTAAAAGGAATTTATAATGGAAAATTCAATTTTGATTTGTATTTGAAATGAAAGTTGGAATTGTTTTTGAAACAAATTTGAAACGATTTATAAAATTCATTTTAAAAGGAAATCAACGAAATATATATATATTTATATATATATATATATATTTATATATATATATATAATATATATTATATATATAATGGCCTGAATAGAACCTACCGCGCCGCGGCAGTTCGTGAATTTCGACCATTGACTTCGAACGGACATTACGAGAGATCCGACCGTCGGATTCTCCTAAAACCGGAACCGTTGGGTTCGTATTGAAAATTGCTTTCCAATGAATATTAGAAATTTGAAATCTAACGGTTGGATTGTGAGATACATTCAAATCAAATTTGGAAAAGGTCGCTATAAGTGCAGTTCGCTAGCCGTTGATGGAAATCGACTGTACGGGCCTTGATAAAATTATTAAAAATAGTAATAATTTGTGTAAAATCATAAGAAATGATTTGTGAAGAATTGGGATGAAAAACTCCATATTTGAAAAGATAAACATAGTTTTTTATCGAAATGAACTAGTTTTGAACTAGAATTAAAATTCTATTTATTTTTTTAAAAAATAAAGTGGATTTGAAATGGTTTTAAAAATAACCAGAATTTCCAATAACTGAATTGTAATGGATTTGAATCGAAATTGTCTTTGGAATATTTCGATGTTGGATTTCGTGATGAAACAGATATCGTTATGGGAATCTGAAAGATATATTTATATCGTTATTTCGAATACTACGATATTTGTTGGTCGTAGAATTTGATATTGAATATAAGCCGATATATTTTCTATTCAGAGCCTTGTGTTTAATATCAAACGTGATTTTGGGTTGTCATGAACGATATCTTCAACAATACTGTTCTTAGACCCAATGGAGTTAAGAAAATCAGAAACTAACTGAAGATTAGTTAAGTTGAATGGTTTCTTGGGTATTGATCTGATGTTGGTTTCGGTCTTCGGGGTAAATACTCAGGGAATTGCTCACTTGCTATTTTACGGTTAAAAGCTGATAGAATGGAATGTGATTTTGGGTTTATCGTGAACCGTGTTTTAAATGACATCGGTTCTTTAACCCAGTTAAAGATTAAAACTAAGTGGAGTTTTAATGAATCTTTAATTAGATTAAAAAGATCGAGAATGGAGTATCACCAGTTTTGCTCCAGGCGATAGTTAAATCTTTAATTAGATTTGAACATGAAATGGTAATAGAATTTACCGATAACACAGTGTTGTTAGATATGAAGTATTACAGTTTTACTTCATGGGTTGAATAGGTTGGGATTGGGAAATTTAAATAAATGATTACTTCGATAAGGTTCGTTAATCCCGGCTAGTTTGGGTAAACCATAATTTGATTTGAATTGATATTCAAAAGAAGATTAAAGAATAAATTTAAAAGAATTTATCTTTGATAAAATTAATGGGAACCTTTCCCTAAGAATGTGAAATTTAGAAACTAACTGTAGGTTAGCTAAGTTGAATGGTTTCTTGTGTATTGATCTGATGTTGGTTTTGGCCTTCGGGGTTAATATTTGCGGAATTATTCTCTTGCTAATTTACGGTTAGTGACTGATGAATTGGAATGAGGCGTATGTTGTGTTTGTGTAACACTTGTTTATTATATACGCGAGTTATTCAGAAAGACCGGGTTTATACCATTCTGAATAACTGATTCGACGTGGTGTCGAGGATGAAGACGGTGGTCGAAGACCAGAGGTCTTCACGTCGTTTGGGTGATTACTGATGATCTTGATTGGGCTGTACACCCAAGAGGAGGGAATCAGTTAGTGATCGTCTAGACGTACTTGGAGATCTATGGATACGCGGGGTACTAGGTGCCTCCGGTTTTGTTCAGACCCAGAACGAACTTGTAAATGGACAGTGTGTTTGACATTGGATTTTAGTCTGTGTGATAGATTTCTAATAAATATATATCTGTTTGGCAGCGGAGAATTTATTCTCTTGCTTAACGCCCTTCTCTGAGACATACGAGCTCAGGGGTTATATATCGATGGATATCAATCGCATGGAGTGAATTGCCTGTGTGGCATGCCTAAATGGCAAATGATCAAGGCTTCTGTTGAAAAGCAAAGTCTTGTGGTTGATGATCAAAGCACCGCCTGTGTGGCATAGCTTTGTGTAGCGTTGATTCGCGGGCCTCACACCCCGGTGTGAACCAAAAACAGGAGAGGACGTTAGGGAGGGCATGCGTTTCTTTCTAGCTAGAGGTGGTGTCAGTGCTTAAACTGGCTGACATTTATATTATTTTCACCTATGTGGTTGTTGCTGTTGCGAGGCGGCTCGGTTTGATCGGACGATCCGGGTCCGATGGAGTCATTCGTTGGCTCATTTGCGCCCCATAGGGTGGGGAAACGCATGTTCAGGGTTTAAGTTTAATCCACATCGGTGGATCGGCCCTGAGGATCCAAGGGACACTCGAGCTCTGTTCCTAATACATGGTAGGCTAGATTATCTCAAATCGGTAGAGGACTTTCTTTTGCCTCGGTTCACAGATGGAAATTCAACTTCCAATACGTGACATGTGCGGTTTTGATTGTAAACCTATATATGGCGACATAGTGGCATGGGACGCTCATGTCGCCTATGATTGATATTTATGATTGTATATAAAATCAGAAACTAACTGGAAACGAGCTAAGATGGGTGGTTTCCTAGGTATTAGTCTGATGTTGGTTTCGGCCTTCAGGGTTATTACTTAGGGAATCGTTCTCTTACTAATTTATGGTTGGAGTCTGATTAAGAATTAAAACATGAAATTTAGCGTATCAAGCATTCTTTGGCTATTATAAGGTAAAAACCCTGTCCTCCGGCTTGCGTTGCATTGTGTGATGGGACCTGGGTCTTATAATAGCTTCATTGTTCTTTATTTAGCATTGTGCTATTTGCTTTATGCACTGGTGTTCTTGGGAGGAAACCAGTTTCGTGTTATACGGCATGGTCCCTTGATTTACCTAACTTTAAAATAATGATAAATAACTGTTTTAGTTCTCACACCAGTCCCATGACTGACCTAGAGTTTATTGTTTTAACCTAAACTCTGGGTGCCCTTATTTTGGCACGGGCAGCTAGTAGTTTTGGTTTTGCAGATTTATATTCATAGGATCCTGATTTACAGCTGGAACGATACTCGAAAAGCTCTGTATCTGTGTATTACTTTCAGTTGTGTATTGTATTATTTTCCGCTGCTATGTAATTTATTGTAATCTCTGATATTTATCGAATGTGTAATATTTATTCATACTCTGTATATTCTTGTAATCTGATGAATTGTTGTAATTAACAAGGAAATGTTCTTCTGTCTGGATTCTGATTTGTCGTGTTCTCAAAACAATCAGGGTTTCGAATGGTCTTGATCGGTTTAGCGACTGATTCGGATCGAGCGGAATTTCCGGTCATTACATTTTAATTTAATCAGGATTTTTCTATTGTATGAATTGGAATGGGTTTGAATAGAAATCATCTTCAGGATATTTTGATATTGGATTCCGTGACTATACGGATATTGTGGAGGAATTTGGAAGATAGATATATGTCGTTTTTCCCTATACAATACGTGTTGGTTTCAGAATTTGATATTTAATATAAGCCGATATAATTTATGTTTAGAACCTTATGTTTAATATCAAAGTAGATTTTGGGTTTGTCATGAGTAGTGTATTCAGTAACACTGTTCTTAAACCCATGTGGAAATAATAAATCTTTTAATTAAGATTATTAGAGTTTCCAGTTATATTTTGTAATTGGAATAAAATGGAATGCGAATCGGGTTTATTATGAACTGTGTTTTTAACGACGTTTGTTCTTTAACCTGATTAACAGTGAAATGTTATTTGGAATGTATAAATCTTTTATTAAGATTTAATGGAAATTTTCCAAAGTAAAGTTTTTCCAATTTAATATATTAAATTGGAATTGAATGGAATTCGATTTGGTAATACTCGTAGTGAGCTTCTATGGAGGAAGACCGTTAGTATATATGGAATTTAAAAGGATTTGACGTTATTCTATTTATAATATTAGTCGGATACGGAATTGATATCAATTATATATATTGATCTGTTTTCCGTGAAGATTCCACGGTTAATGGAATGTGATTTTGGGTTTATCGTGAACTGTATTTTAAATGACTTAGTTCTTTAACCCAGTTAAAGACAGGATTACATGTCTAACATTGTATTTCGAACCGTATTATTGATCTCTGATAAATATATATCTTTTTAGTGGAGGAGAATTCATTCTCTTGCTTAACACCCTTCTCTGAGACGTACGAGCTTAGAGGTTATATATCGGTAGAAACAGTGGTATGGTGTAGATTGTCGATGCGACATGTTTGATTTCCCAAAGTTAAATAATCATTAAATAATGATTGCTAGAAGATTAAAACTAAGTGATTTTTTAATGAATATTTAATTAGATTGAAATGTGAATGTCATAATTTAAATTATCAAATTTGGGAAATGATCAAGAATGGAGTATCACCGGTTTTTCTCCAAGCGATAGTTAAATCTTTAATTAGATTTGAACGTGAAATGGTAATTAAATTTACAGATAACACCGTGGTGTTAGATACGAAGTATTACTAGTTTTTGCTCCGTGGGATGAATAGGTTGGAATTTGAAAATTAAACAAATGATTACTTCGGTAAGGTTCGCTAATCCCGACTAGTTGATAGACCTTAATTTGGTTTAGAATTGATATCCAAAGGAAGATTAAAGAATAAATTTAAAAGAATTTATCTTTGATAAAAATTTTGGGAACCTTTCCCAATGTATAAGAATATTTTAATAAAAGAATATTCTGGATTGGAATGAGGCGTATGTTGTGTTTTTATATCACTTGATTATAAGATATGTGAATTATTCAGAAAGGCCAGATTTATAACCATTCTGAATAATTGATTCGACGATAAGTCGACAATGAAGACGGTGGTTGAAGACCGGAGGTCTTCACATCGTTCGGATGATTACTGATGTCTTGATTGGGTTGTACACCCAAGACAAGATAATAAGTGGTGATCGTTCAGATGTACTTGGAGATCAACCAGATATGCGAGGACCTCTCTCATGTATTGGACATATGGGATGAGGAATAAGGTGCCTTCGGTTTCGTTCAGACCCAGAATGAACTTGTAAATGGATGTGTGTCTGACATTGGATTTCATTCTATGTTGATTGATTTCTATTAAACATATATCTATTTGGTTGCGGAAAATTTATTCTCTTGCTTAACACCCTTCTCTGAGACGTACGAGCTTAGAGGTTATATATTGATGGATATCAGTCACATGGCATGAATTGCCTATGTGGCATGCTGAGATGCAAATGATCAAGACTTTTGTTGAAAAGCAGAGTCTTGTGGCTGATGATCAAAGTATGACTTTAAATAGAATAGCTTTGTGTATAGCGTTAATTTGCGCGCCTAACACCTCAGTATGAGTTAAAAACGGGATTGGACCGTTGGGAGTGCACGATGTTTCTTTCTAGCTATGGGTGGTGTCATGGTATGTGTAACACCCCGTGTATTCTATAACAGTGAAATTCACAAATTAAAGTATAACTAATTACAAATCAAAGAATTAAGGGAAACCGAGTAAGCCATTGCGTTCGTCTCGGAATTCTGCTTGAGATAGAGTCGGAGTTTGCGTAAAACGGACTCCGTATAAGGGAGATATGGCCTCCGGAAGTTTCATAATTCAGTTTAAAATTCAAGCAGACAAAAACAGCTCGGAAAACATATTCAAATTTCAAAAATCGGGCCAGATTGGCCAGGGCGGGAATTTTCCTGCCCAAGGCACCCAGGTCGACTGGGTAGTCGACCTGGGCTACCCAGGTCGACTGGGTAGTCGACCTGGGGGTCGACTGGGTAGTCGACCTGGCCCCTGAGCCAGGTCAAACCCAGCCCCTCCTGGCTGGCCTGGTCTGTGCTTGGCCGAATTTCCGAGTCTTGCCTTGTCACTAGGGCTAGGTTTCATCTCCTGATTGGTCTCTCCTTCAAACGAACGGCTAATATTAATCAAAGATCCATCGACGGTCCTAATCAATTCACAAAATCTATAAAAAGGACCTAAGACTCCACCTAATTCATACAAATAAAAAAATGAGAATGAGACCGTCATGCTGCTGAGGAAAGACAAGGAGTAGCCGTCAAAATTGAGAGACAATTAGGAGACAATTCAAAAGCTAAAAGCAACGACAATTAAATCAAAACAACGCCTACAACAAAGGATAGCATCTCCAAATTCAGAATTCAGAAACCTGAATTGAAGATTCGTCATACGTTGTAAGTAGAGTGCTATTCCGATGTGAATAAATAATTGTGTTTTGATTTGTGTAAAATGAGAAATAGAATTGTACTTAATTTGTAGTGATAATAATTCATAATTGTATGTTGCTATGATTCTAATCAATTTGGGATGTTGTGGTATAACGATTGGATATTTGCAAGTATGTGATTCATGTTGAAAGTTAACAACTACATGTTTGTGGTAGTTTATTACAACACCTATTGGATAATTGCAAGTATATGATTCATGTTGAAAGTAACGACTATATGTTTGTGGTAGTTTATTTGTGATTCATGCAAGTATATGGTTCACTATTATGCCAACATAATATATTTTTTTATAATCAATTTTAGTGTAGTTGGATCCATTTGGGTATTATGACTCATGAATTTATGTTGGAATTGGCATCATGATTCAAGTGTAAAACCATACTTTTGTATTAGAGACAAAAGTAAGCATCTTTGTGAACTTGTGTTGACTCTATGAACATGACTAAACTATGTTTGGTGTTATGCCTAATTGAAAACATGTTTTAGGCCTATGTTGTTATCAAAATCATATGATAATATATGTGACGCATAATTAAGTTAGATTTACATTCCACTTGCAAGTTTACATGAATAGATTAAAAACCATGATTCATGTTTAGGTATGTTTATGCCATGATTCTATGAATAGATTAAAAACCATGATTCATGTTTAGGTATGTTTATGCCATGATTCTATGAATAGATTAAAAACCATGATTCTTGTTTAGGTATGTTTATGCCATGATTATATGCTATTACAATGAAAGTTCACAAGTGCCTAATTTATGTTAATTAGTTCGCTATGTTGCAAGTTCGTGCGTTCACACTCCCCTTTTGATGTTACTTAGAATATATAAACACCATGTTCTAAGCCTCCCCTTTTTCATGTGGCTAATTTGGGTTTAAATGTTAAACGCAACATATGTTATATTGTAGCGAACGTATAAAACGGGGGTAATGACGTTTGGGTTAAAATATAAAACATATGTGTTGGCATGTTTGACGCATGCCAACTACCTTGAAAAACAATTAAGTGGTATAAATTAATTTTACCCAATAAAGATGAATTTGAATAATGGGCCACAAATATTTACATATAAAAAGGAAAGAGACAAAATATGTAAATTTAGAAAATACGATGTGTTTAACCCGAGGTTGGATTGAGTTGTGATGTAAACCTGCCCGGAACCGCCCGGCTGTCCAGTAGTCACAACAATACATATCCAATGTGGGTGGTTAAACATGGAGCTCAATAAAGACCCGAGGTTAGACTGAGTTGTGGCGTAAGACTGCCCGGACCAAACCCGCAACAGGCAGCCACAACAATATCTGTCTAATGTGAGAGGTCGAGGCTTTAATAAGACAATTAAGGCTGAGTCAGGATTGATAGGATTAAGTAAATTGAATTAATACTTAATCAACATGGAACATGCTAAACTATACAGACTGACTGGGGGTTAGGTTTACAAAACACTTAACCAACTTAGCATGTTGGCTAGAAATAGAAAACCTCGTAGAGGGGGACCCTTTTCAGCAGTAACCCTACAAGGTGTATCAGGATACCCTGAACTAGGCAGGGTGGGGCACGATTACTGTGCTGACTGTAAGAGGTCAAATCGACGGCGGTGGTGTAGCAGTGTAGGTTCTAACGGGGTGCGGGCGTGCACACACTCCAGCGTAGAAGAATAAGGCACTGGCCACCAGTAGTATACCTGTACATTCTAGAATTGTGTCGGGCCGCCACCATGGGACTTGATACACCCCATGGTGGGACCATCATAGGTAACTACAACAACGGGGGCCGTAAGACACATGTAACTATGCGAGTAGGAGCCGATCATCAGAAATGGATCACTTCACCCTGATTATGGGGTGCCTGTTGGGAACTAGTTTATAGGGGTGCAGAGATTAATATGGGGTACAATAGTATATTCGACTCTAGACAACTTAACTTAGTTTATGGTGCTTTCCCATTTCCAGTTTATACTTATCATGCCCAATTCTTTATTCATAGACTGAATAGTCCTAGACTTACTCAGGCTTTATGTCTGACTCTACTTTTCTTTCGTCTTCTTTTCTTTCGTTCCCCCCCCCCCCGGTCCACAGGGAGGGAATACCGCAGCTTGACCAGTTTTCACATCCATCTTGAAGAGAAAGAATGTATTGCTTGGGTCTCTTTCGTTTTGGACTATGGCTTTGGATTGCAACTATGGGGACTTATGTAGTTTACTTTTGTTTTTTATGCTTCTTTAAATAATTAAATCAGGACAATTATGAAAATGTAATGTTTTTGGAAGTATTGTAAGGCAATTATGGCATGGTTTGTGTAACACGTGTTTTGATGAAATAAAATTTTGCTGTTGTTTTCCGCTGTTCAAAAATATGTGTTCTTATATCTGTCTTGTGTATCTGTGACTTATACTTATAAACCTCCACCAAAATTAGGGCATTCCCTTTGAGAGTGACCCTAACGGAGGTGGGGTTTTTCACTTGGTATCAGAGCATAGGTTTACCAGATAAGACAAAAAGTTTTGAAAATTCATTTCCAAAAAGAAAATTTAAAGAAGCATTTTTAAAGATAAAATATTATTTTAAAAAGGCATATTCCCCCAAAGCCATATGTACTATCTTTTATCCTTCGTTTTAAATCTACCCTTTTTGTTTCATCATGTCCGAAGAACTTAACTTGCCAGAGGGTATACCAATACCTGATTGGTTCAGACGATTCTTAGAAGCGAGGGCCACTCAGCCAGGTCCTACCGTTCCTCCTCCCCCAGCCGCAGGAAATCATCCAGCTGCAGCAGCATCTCTTCCTCCACCTCCCCCGTGGGGTAATACTTTTTCTAAGATATGTAAAGATTTTAAAGCTATGGGATGAAAGGACTTTCATGGAACCGAGTCCTTCGTGGCAGCTAGGAATTGGCTGAAGGAAACCGTGGACTTATTCGTCATCTTTGAGGTAGAAGACAGGCAGAAGGTACAACTGGCAGTATGGCTACTTAAAGGCGAGGCTTCCTACTAGTGGGAAGTCACAAATGCAGAAAGACTAGTGGAAACATGGGTGGACTTTATGGCAAGGTTTGAGGCTAAATTTCTCTCATAAGCTGAAAGGAGTCTTCAGTTGGAAAAATTCCTATTTCTTAAGCAATGGAATATTACAGTCAAAGAGTATGTTAATCAGTTCGATCAGCTGGCTAGGTTCGGGCTGGACCTTGTCAACACTCCGCACAAGAAGGCTCTCCGCTTTGTCAAAGGATTGAATGAGCCATTACACAGTTTGGCCATGACCCATATACCCATGGGAGCTACGTATGAAAGGTTGGTGCATATGGCATTGCTGAACGAAGACGATAAGGGCAAGAAGGAGACAAAGGCAGAAAGCTCTCAAGGGAAGAAAGAGGGTTTACAGCCTAAGAAGAAGACTTTAAGTCGGGCGGGAAAGACAGCAAAGAGAAGAGGAAGTGTAATTTCTGTGGCAAAATGGGGCACTTAGTGAAAGATTGCCGGAAAAAGAAAGCCAAGATGAATGGTGGGTGCTTTTCTTGCGGTGAGACAGGCCACATGGCTAAGGATTGCCCAAAGAAACGAGGGCAGGGGCAGAGGGCTGGATCCACCTCAAGGGCACAGGTTCATGTGCTAGAAGCGCCACCTCTGCAACAGCGAGGTATAAATACTTCTGTAGAAAGTGTAGTTTATCTTTATGATCACCCAGTTCGAACTTTATTTGATTCTGGCGCATCACACTCCTTTATCTCATCTGCTTTAGTAGAATCTCTGCACCTAGAAATTAGTATGGTAGATGACCCCATGATTGTTTCAAATCCAATCGGGGGCCCAGCTCATTTGTCTATGATCTGTGTGGGATTGAAAATTTCTATTCTAAGCGTAGAATTTAAATGTAGTGCCTTTGTTTTGGGCTTTTCGGGATATGGTTTGATTTTGGGCATGGATTGGCTATCCATCAATGGGGCCATCCATGATTGTGAGAAAAGGGTGGTTAGGCTTCTGACCCAACTCGGTAACACTCTGGAAATTACTTGTAATCCCTCGTATGCGGTTATGCTTAGTTATCTTGAATCGCTAGATGCCTCTGTTGAAAGTTTGCAATCGGTTTGAGTGGTCCGGGAATATCCGGATGTCTTCGAAGAGGTGAAGGGCTTGCCTCCGAAGTGGGAGATAGACTTCCTCATATATCTTGTAGATAATGCAAAGCCCGTTGTGTTTATCGTTAGACACATGGCTCCACGGGAAAGGAAAGAGCTCAGTAAACAGATTAAAGAGCTTCTAGAGAAGGGGTTCATTAGAAGGAGCATTTCAGAATGGGGCGCTCCAGTGGTGTTCGCTACAAAGGCGGATGGTTCACTCCGTCTGTGTTTTGATTATAGGGAGCTCAATAAGCTAACGAAAAAGAATAGGCACCCTCACCCCAGAATTGACGATCTGTTTGATCAGCTTGTAGGAGCGTCTGTTTTCTCCCAACTCGATTTGGCGACTGGTTTTCATCAGCTAAGGGTGGATGAAGATAACATCGATAAAACGACATTCAGAACCCCAGACGGCTTCTTTGAATGGTGTGTCATGCCTTTTGGCTTGACAAACGCACCTGCTTACTTCGTGGACCTGATGAGTAGGGTGTTCAGAGAATTCCTCAACAAGTTCGTGGTGGTCTTCGTAGACGATATCTTGATCTTCTCAAAGAATGAATAAGAGCATTCTCAACACCTAAGGGCAATCATGGACACTCTGCGAGTCCATCAGCTAAAAGCCAAATTCTCCAAATGCCACTTTTGGAGAGAGGAAGTAAGGTTTCTTGGGCACATAGTATCCAAAGAAGGGTTAGCTGTGGACCCTGCTAAGGTAGTAGCGGTGCAGGACTGGAAGACACCAAAGAACGCAATAGAAGTCCGAAGCTTTCTCGGGCTAGCAGGCATCTATCGGAAATTCATCAGAGACTTTGCAAAAATATCAGCTCCGCTCACAAGGCTGATAAAGAAGAATCTAGTGTTCAATTGGGACTTGGATTGCGAGTTTGCTTTCCAACGACTGAAAAAGGCTCTTACAAAAGCCCCAGTTTGACGTTGCCAGATGGAAGCAAGATGTTCACAATTTATACAGATGCATGTAGGACAGGGCTGGGCGTTGTTTTAATGCAAAAAGTAAGGGTAGTAGCTTATGGCGGGAGACAGTTGAAAGTACACGAAAAGAACTACCCAACCCATGATCTTGAGTTAGCTGCCATCGTCTTTGCACTCAAGTCTTGGCGACACTATCTCCTAGGTGAGAAGTTCGATCTTTACACTAACCATAAATCGTTGAAATGTCTTTTCTCGCAGAAAGATCTTAACTTGAGGCAACAGAGATGGATGGCGTTTCTTGCCTCGTACGATTTCGAGATCTCCTGCACTCCGGGCAAAGGCAACGTAGTGGCAGACGCGTTGAGCCGAAAGAAACTGACCCTAAGCCCGATGTTTGTTGAAAGACAAAGCCTAGAGTTTATAGCCAGCTTTGACTTTAGGCCCTCCTCCGATTTTGTACCGGGCTTGCTAGCATCTCTCGAAGTACGCCCAACTTTAGTGGACTCAATAGGGACAGCACAACGCGGAGACCCTCAGCTTGTGGAGACGACTGATAAGCTAATTAGGGGTGAGATTTCAAGTCACCTCAGCAGATACTCCATCGACGATAAGGGTTGGCTAAGGCGAGACGGAAGACTATGCGTCCCACAGACAAGGGATTTTGTAAAGAAGGTTCTCGAGGAAGCACATCACTCCAAGATGACGATACACCAAGGCGGAGATAAAATGTACAAGGACATAAAGAGGATTTTCTTTTGGAACGGCATGAAGAAGGATGTGGCAGATTTTGTTTCTAAGTGTATGGTGTGCCAACAGGTTAAGGCGGAACAGAAAAAGCCTGGCGGTCTGCTTCATCCTCTAGAGGTCCCGCAGTGGAAGTGAGCTAGCATCTCAATGGACTTCATTGATGGGCTGCCTAGGTCTAGAAGAGGCAACACTAGCATTTGGGTAATAGTGGATAGGCTTACTAAAAGCGCCCACTTTTTACCTGTCAAGAGTAAAAAAACTGCCTCATCCCTAGCATCTCTTTACCTCAAGGAAATTGTTCGACTCCATGGAATACCCTCCAGCAGTGTTAGTGACCGAGACGCTATCTTCACAAGTGAGTTTTGGCGGAGTCTGCAAGAAGCGGTAGGCACACAGTTATGCTTGAGCACAGCCTATCATCCCCAAACCGACGGCCAGACAGAAAGAGTGAACAAAGTTTTGGAGGACCTTTTAAGACTGTGCGTCCTTGACTTCGGAGGGACGTGGGAAGACCATCTTCCTTTGGTGGAATTTGGCTACAACAACAACTACCAAGCCACCATCGGAATGGCACCCTTCGAAGCTTTATATGGAAGACCGTGCCGATCGCCCACTTGTTGGTGGGAGTCTACTGACAGGCTCATACTTGGACCAGATATGATCTGAGAGACTTCAGAAAAAGTAGACTTAATACGGAGAAGAATGAAGATAGCCAAAGACAGGCAAAAATCCTACGCCGACAAGAGGAGGACCGACCTTGAATTTGAGGTTGGGGACAGAGTTTTTCTTAAGGTATCTCCGCTAAGGAACGTTGTTCGTTTTGGAACCACAGGAAAGCTAGCACCAAGGTTCATAGGACCGTTTCCTATTATCGAGAAAATTGGGAAAATGGCTTATAGATTAGGGCTACCCGAAAAGCTGGCCGGAGTTCACAATGTCTTTCACGTTTCGCACCTCCGAAAATGTCTACATAAATCTGCTGAAGTGGTAGAGCCAAATATCCTAGAAGAAGCTGAAGTGGAACGCGAAGCAACCGTGAGGAAAGTTCCAACCCGCATATTAGGAACGGAAGTGAAAAAGCTACGCAACTGCGAAGTCAAGCTCGTCAAAGTTCAGTGGAGCGACGCCGAGGGAGATGCAACTTGGGAAACTGAAGCTAGAATACGCGCAGCCTACCCTTTTCTTTTCGAGGGTACATCTTTGATCTCTCTTTTTCCTTAAGTTGCTCTTTTATCTATCTTTTTAGGTATATCTACTTGACCTTATCTTTTAGGTAGAAACCCTTTGGATGAAAACATGTAATTGAAACATGTTATGGATGATGGTTGCAAGTGGTTGCAAGTGATTGCTAGTGGTTGCTCGTGGTTTCATATACACACAAAATCTAGGTATTAGATCGGCTCAGTCACCTCATATTGCATATGCATATATATGTTTGCATTTGTATATGGTTGAGGTTTAATGTGTTGTCATATGGATGTTGCATTTATATGAATGATTGTGCACTCATGTAGAATCATGAATAGGAAAATTTGCATACATAATGGATTCATGACACTTACATAATTTGCATTAAGGAGGTCAACTGAATCAGTAGACCGACTGATTTTGCATTAGATAAGTACATGTCCACACACTTCGCATATGATCATGAAGCATTAGAAGTCTATTAAGGACAATGGATGCTCGTGTTTGATGGATGAGTAGATGGATGTTTGGATGTTAGGATGTACATTCTTCTTGAACTTGAAGATTTCGGGGACGAAATCCTTTTAAGTGGGGGAGAATGTAACACCCCGTGTATTCTATAACAGTGAAATTCACAAATTAAAGTATAACTAATTTCAAATCAAAGAATTAAGGGAAACGGGATATTCCATTGAGTTCGTCTAGGAATTCTGCTTGAGATAGAGTCTGAATTTGCGTAAAACGGACTCCGTATGAGGGAGATATGGCCTCCGGAAGTTTCAGAATTCAGTTTAAAATTCAAACAGACAAAAACAGCTCGGAAAACAAATTCAAATTTCAAAAATCGGGCCAGATTGGACAAGGGGGGAATTTTCCCGCCTAAGGCACCCAGGTCGACTGCGTAGTCGACCTGAGCTACCCAGGTCGACTGGGTAGTCGACCTGGGGCACCCAGGTTGACTATGTAGTCGACCTGGGGGTCGACTGGGTAGTCGATCTGACCCCTGAGCCAGGTCAAACCCAGCCCCTCCTGGCTAGCCTGGTCTGTGCTTGGCCGAATTTCTGAGTCTTGCCTTGTCACTAGGGCTAGGTGTCAGCTCCTGATTGGTCTCTCCTTCAAACGAACGGCTAATATTAATCCAAGCTCCATCGACGGTCCAAATCAATTCACAAAATCTATAAAAAGGACCTAAGACTCCACCTAATTCATACAAAAAAAAATGAGAATGAGACCGTCATGCTGCTGAGGAAAGACAAGGAGTAGCCATCAAAATTGAGAGACGATTAGGAGACAATTCAAAAGCTAAAAGCAACGACAATTAAATCAAAACAACGCCTACAACAAAGGATAGCATCTCCAAATTCAGAATTCAGAATTCAGAATTCAGAATTCAGAATTCAGAAACCTGAATTGAAGATTCGTCATACGTTGTAAGTAGAGTGTTATTTCGATGTTAATAAATAATTGTGTTTTGATTTGTGTAAAATGAGAAATAGAATTGTACTTAATTTGTGGTGATAATAATTCATAATTGTATGTTGCTATGATTCTAATCGATTTGGGATGTTGTGGTATAACGATTGGATATTTGCAAGTATGTGATTCATGTTGAAAGTTAACAACTACATGTTTGTGGTAGTTTATTACAACACCTATTGGATAATTGCAAGTATATGATTCATGTTGAAAGTAACGACTATATGTTTGTGGTAGTTTATTTGTGATTCATGCAAGTATATGGTTCACTATTATGCCAACATTTTTTTTTTATAATCACTTTTAGTGTAGTTGGATCCATTTGGGTATTATGACTCATATGAATTTATGTTGGAATTGGCATCATGATTCAAGTGTAAAACCATACTTTTGTATTAGAGACAAAAGTAAGCATCTTTGTGAACTTGTGTTGACTCTATGAACATGACTAAACTATGTTTGGTGTTATGCCTAATTGAAAACATGTTTTAGGCCTATGTTGTTATCAAAATCATATGATAATATATGTGACGCATAATTAAGTTAGATTTACATTCCACTTGCAAGTTTACATGAATAGATTAAAAACCATGATTCATGTTTAGGTATGTTTATGCCATGATTCTATGAATAGATTAAAAACCATGATTCATGTTTAGGTATGTTTATGCCATGATTCTATGAATAAATTAAAAACCATGATTCATGTTTAGGTATGTTTATGCCATGATTATATGCTATTACAATGCAAGTTCACAAGTGCCTAATTTATGTTAATTAGTTCGCTATGTTGCAAGTTCATGCGTTCACACTCCCCTTTTGATGTTACTTAGAATATATAAACACCATGTTCTAAGCCTCCCCTTTTTCATGTGGCTAAGTTGGGTTTAAATGTTAAACCCAACATATGTTATATCGTAGCGAACGTATAAAACGGGGGTAATGGCATTTGGGTTAAAATATAAAACATATGTGTTGGCATGTTTGACGCATGCCAACGACCTTGAAAAACAATTAAGTGGTATAAATTAATTTTACCCAATGAAGATGAATTTGAATAATGGGCCGCAAATATTTACATATAAAAGGAAAGAGACAAAATATGTAAATTTAGAAAATACGATGTGTTTAACCCGAGGTTGGAATGAGTTGCGATGTAAACCTGCCCGGAACCACCCGGCTGTCCAGTAGTCACAACAATACCTATCCAATGTGAGTGGTTAAACACGGAGCCCAATAAAGACCCGAGGTTAGACTGAGTTGTGGCGTAAGACTGCCCGGACCCAACCGGCAACAGGCAGCCACAACAATATCTGTCTAATGTGAGAGGTCGAGGCTTTAACAAGAAAATTAAGGCTGAGTCAGGATTGATAGGATTAAGTAAATTGAATTAATACTTAATCAAAATGGAACATGCTAAACTATACAGACTGATTGGGGGTTAGGTTTACAAAACACTTAACCAACTTAGCATGTTGGCTAGAAATAGAAAACCTAGTAGCAGGGGACCCTTTTCAGCAGTAACCCTACAAGGTGTATCAGGATACCCTGAACTAGGCAGGGTGGGGCACGATTATTGGGCTGACTGTAAGAGGTCAAATCGACGGCGGTGGTGTAGCAGTGTAGGTTCTAACGGGGTGCGGGCGTGCACACACTCCGGCATAGAAAAATAAGGCACTGGGCACCAGTAGTATACCTGTGCATTCTAGAATTGTGCCGGGCCACCACCATGGGACTTGATACACCCCATGGTGGGACCAGCATAGGTAACTACAACAACGGGGGGCGTAAGACACATGTAACTATGCGAGTAGGAGCCGATCATCAGAAATGGATCACTTCTCTCCCTGATTATGGGGTGCCTGTTGGGAACTAGTTTATAGGGGTGCAGAGATTAATATGGGGTACGATAGTATATTCGACTCTAGACAACTTAACTTAGTTTATGGTGCTTTCCCATTCCAGTTTATACTTATCATGCCCAATTCTTTATTCATAGACTGAATAGTCCTAGACTTACTCAGGCTTTATGTCTGACTCTACTTTTCTTTCGTCTTCTTTTCTTTCGTTCCCCCCCCCCCCCAGGTCCACAGGGAGGGAATACCGCAACTTGACCAGTTTTCACATCCAGCTTGAAGGGAAAGAATGTATTGCTTGGGTCTCTTTCATTTTGGACTATGGCTTTGGATTGCAACTATGGGGACTTATGCAGTTTACTTTTGTTTTTTTATGCTTCTTTAAATAATGTAATCAAGACAGTTATCAAAATGTAATGTTTTTGGAAGTATTGTAAGGCAATTATGGCATGGTTTGTGTAACACGTATTTTGATGAAATAAAATTTTGCTGTTGTTTTCCGCTGTTCAAAAATATGTGTTCTTATATCTTTCTTGTGTATCTGTGACTTATACTTATAAACCTCCACCAAAATTAGGGCATTTCCTTTGAGAGTGACCCTAACGGAGGTGGGGTGTTTCAGTATGGAGCCCATACTTTTATATTTTTTTTAGCTATGTGGATGATGGATAGTGAGGCGCCTTAGATATATCGGTCACTACGGGGTCGATGGATAGGTCCGACAGGACCGGGAAACGTGTGTTCAAGAATAATTAATCCACAAACGTAAGGGTGGACCAACCCAAACATTCCAAGTGTTCACTGCGGACGATCCTGAGGCATTTGCTAGAGTGTCTCGAATCGGTGAGGAGCCATCCCTGGCCAAGACTCATGACGAAAATCCAATTTCCAATATGAGCTTTCGCCTTTAGTTGTAGAACTAGTATAGCGACATGATATATGGTACCCATGCCGTCTAGGATTGATACATTTATATTCGAAGATTATTTTGACACTATACACTTATAGTAATATCAAAATGATTTGTTTTAAATGTACCATGCATGTTTGGCTATTATAAGGAAAACTCTATCCTCCGGCTTGCGTTGCATTGTGTGATGGGAACTGAGTCTTATAATAGCTTCATTTTTCGAAAAGCATTGTGCTGTTTATAAACTGTTTTACGCACTAGTATTCTTGGGATAAAACCCGTTCCGTGTTATACGGCATGGTCCCTTGATTTACTTTATTTTCAAAGTAAAGTTTTAAATAACTATTTTAGTTATCACACCAGTCCCATGACTGACCTGGAGTTTATTGTTTTAACCTAAACTCTGGGTGCTCATATTTTCCACACGGGCAGCTAGTAGTTTTGGTTTTGCAGATTATTTCTTTTTCCTGATCCTGGATTTACAGCTGGAGCTACATTCGGAAAGCTTTATATCTGTGTATCTCTTTCAGTTGTGTTATGTATTATTTTTCCGCTGTTATGTAATGTATTTTAATCTCTGATATTTTTATTGTATATATTATTTATTCATACTCTGTTGTATTCTTGTACTCTGATGTAGTTATTGTAATAACAATGAAATGTTCTATTTCTTACGTTCTGATTTGTCGTGTTCTCAACTCAGTCCGGGCATTCCCTTACTAGCGAGTTTGGGTCGTTTCAGCCTCTTTCTCTAATATACCATTATTTCTTAATTCAATAATTAAGTAACTTCTTTATAAAGCACCACCTTTAACTCTGCCTCTTTAACCAAACTCATTTTATAATTCGGATTTGGTTACAAAATCCCATGACCCACTTCTTTTACCAAATTCACTTTTACCGATCCCTTTTGAAACCCATTCAATAATTTCCTACTTGAAATTCTCAATTCAATTCCTTACTTTTACTTAATCCCATTATTAAGTAACATAAACATAAAATTAACGCTTTAACACTTTAAACCTCATTTATATAACGCTGGTTTAATAAAACCTTTTTCATCTCAATTTCCTTTTAACTCAGTCCAAATACTGAGTCAATCTAACCTAAGCTATCGTATTTGCTTAATTTCCTTTTTTAACTTTGTTATAAAACTCAAGTTTAAAATAAAAACTATTCATAACTCCTTTCACCATTCAATTAGATTTCATTTCAATTTCGATTACTTTTTAAATCCATTTCAATTAAAAAGTAATTTTCTAAATTATTATTAATTACAATAATAGTATACTTCGATCATTAACTACTTCAGCAATTAATTTCTTTACTAATTAAAATAAATAGTAAAATCCTTTTTAAAACCTTATTAAAATTAAACAATATTCATTAAACTATTTAATTCAAAACATGCTAATTTAATAATCAATTCCAATTAAAAACGGTCAATTCAGTCAACTCAAAACACGGTTATCTCATTAACCGATTCCAAATTGTTTTCCCTTTAAATTAATTAATAATATAATTAGTTTAAATAATTCCATTTTATTGTTTCTTAACAAAACAATTATTCAAATTTAACCGTTTGGTTAATTTCTATTCAATTGTTTATAAATCTGATTAATATCAGAATTTACTTTATAAAATCAATTAATAATTAATTTTAACTTTAATAATAAATAATAAATATTTATTTTCTTTTAACAAACTTTTATTCAAAATACATATTTCAAAATCTTATCTCTAGTTATATAATAAATTTTATAACACCTGACGGTAAATCAATATAAACAAAACATTTTATTTTTAGGCCATTTACTGGCGGTTACTCAACTAATATTGCCCATTGGTTAAAACCAAACAAAGATTTCATTTCCAGTCGATTATCAAATCAATCACCCAATCAGGACATTTCATATAATGATAATATGAAAATAAATAATTTCCAATATATTTGAGGAATCCCATTGGATCCCTCCAACCTGTTCTTCCCTGCATTCAAATTGGTTATCTCAAATCAGATCATTCAGTTCCATTTAACTGATAGTTTCTATAATAGTAAATACCAACTATTTAACATCAACCAATTAACAAAATAATTCAAACAATTAAAAAAATTAAACACGTTTATTCTGTAAATGTGATCAATCAAGATAAGTTACCTTGATTGGTTATAGCCGTTAAAATAACAATTTGGTATTTCATTGAAATTAAACAACGGTTTAATTTCATCGGTTAAATCAACAAATAAATATATAACTAGCGAACAGTCAATCATTAGCAATAAGAGCACATAAAATAAAAATCCAATTTATATAAAATATAAATGGGAAGAACTGAGTGAATTTAACTCACCTTGATCTGATTTGTTGCTTGAGCGATTCTGTTAAATTAAAGTTTAACAATAAATCTCAGCAATCTTCCATTCTGTACAAGTCCATTCCAGAATATAGAGTTCGTCCATACAGTTTTGACATCTCTGGTCTGGTCCAATTTTGATAACATATGCATGAATTATAACTTATAAACATTCACGTTTTATTTTAGATAATTAAATTTTAATTAGTTACTAATTAATTACTTTACATATGTTGATAGACCGACTAAATTTCAATCCATTGTTATATTATACTGTTCCTTTGTTTTAGATTGTATGCTTCCCTTTCAAACCTGTATAACACACAACTCTCACGCACGCTCCTGTTTCAATATTTAAATCATATGATTAATTAATCATGATTATATTCTTAACCATACGATTAATTAACAATTTATTTTATTAACCTTAGATCAAAAAGTACAGGCTGATTTTGTTATAATTTCCCACTTCCTCTCTTCAGAATGAACTTGGAGACCTACCATAGTTTAAACAAAGTAAGTGATTAGTTTTCTACTTAGTATAATTTTAGTTGATTATAATTAAATTAAAACTAGTAAGGTAAATTAAGATATACTGGCCAATTATCTGTTGTACTCTTTTACATGAAATCCATCGTTCTCTAGTTCTTGTATTTCTTCCGAAATCAACTATGTATTATGGTTAAAATTATCGGCTGACCCCCTTTTTTAATTGCTTCCCATTGTTGCTGCTTCAAGGATTCATTTGAAACTTTGAACCCAGGCCGATAATTTAGCCTTCCCATTTGTTTACGACGTTCCAGCTTCTGTTTCCATCGTGCTTTCCCGTTCCACATGCTTTTCGTTGCAACCGAACATCAGATCGAAATCGATCTCCTCACACACCGTCGGAACTTCATCTGAAGCCACCAACGCCCGCGAAGGAGCCACCTCTGCCACCACCCAAAACCGCAGTCGACTCGATCCCGTCTCCTGCCCGTAAACCCTCTCAAACAGTAGCTACTTCGAGGCCCTAATCCGACCGCATCAGGTCAACTTTTCCGATCATCATCGGTCCAGATAAGTATCTCGACGAGCTGATTAAATTTGCAAAAGAAAACTTTAGATTTTAGTGTATGGATTGATCGAAAATCATAGAGAAATTTCTGTATATTATCGCCCTTTTTTTCATAGGTGGAGGAGTTTATTTCAGTTGACCGTGGATAACAGTTTGACTTGGTTTTAGGGTTAGAACGGCTGTTGCGACTATATATAGGCATGGGATTTAAATATTATTAATAAATGAATCTTCAATGTGAAGTAACATGTAAAGTCTATCACACACAATCCCCATTTCTGACAAAAAAATGTAGTTCTAGCATAAAAAAAATATTCCGGACCCGATGGGACAGGTTTCGTCAAATTCCAAGGTAGTTTGTGAAAAGTCCTTTATAATTATCGATGAAAAATCAAGCGTTTAAAATTCCTAAAATTACAAAAAAATCCAACAAACTTGAAATGTAACACCCCACCTCCGCCAATGTCACTCTTGCAAGCACACTAGCTTTGGAGGGGTGTTAAACAAGGTAAACATGCATGCAGATATCACAAGACATAACATATAAGTAAAAACAGAGTAAATAAAGCAGCGGGTAGATACTAACATTTCAAAACCATAGTCAAGTTACATCAAAGTACTTGGTCATTATTTTACCACAAAACAAAGTCTAGAAACATAAACTGAAAACTGGAAAGAAAATCATAAAGTAACTATCCCCAAGGTAGAATAAAGCCATAGCAAGCTCATGTCCAAACCGTACATGAGCTATCCAGAAAAGCAGCTAAAGATCCAAGCTAGGTGCTAGTGTTCCCATCCTGTAAACCTGGGGGGGGGGGGGGCGAACGAAAGAAAATAGGTCAGTCAAAAGACTGGTAAGTCCTACCTACTATTAGTATAAAAACTAATAAAGTTAACTGGACATGTAAAAGAGAGATGAAACATAGGATGATAACTGGTATGATGAAAAGTTAACAAGGTAGATCAAGTGTGGCATCGCATATACAAGGTTAAGTTTTTGCACCAAGTGTACTAGTATTCCAACCCATGTCAAGTATAACCAAGAAGTGATCCCTTGGCCCAATCTTGGCCCAATTTCACAAGATGACCTAAATCAAGGTCCAATTAAACGGTCTAGTCGATCGTCTCCCTAAAAGCCTAACTCGTCAAGTGTCGGTGTCAAACGGCCCAACCACGAAGTGTAGTCAAACTGTGCTAGGTTCACCCTAGGGTGTATCAAACCCTAGGGTGCCAACCACGGACACAAATCAAGCATGCACGGTCTAAACCTACTGGTGCCCGTGTCTGCTTTTTCAACTTCGGACTATGTGCACGACCATAGTCCGCCTGAACCTATACCGGCGCACCTACTCGGCCGTCGTTTTGGTCGCTTACATGTCAGCCCAATAATCGTGCCCCACCCTAGCCTAGTCCCTAGGGTATCATGATACAACCAAGAGGGTTACTGGTGAAAAGGACCACGTAACTAGGGTTTCTAACGGGTTAAGAGTGGTTAACCCTAACCAATCAAGTATCAAGTTGGTTAAGTGTACCCAAGGTTCATGACTTAACCCCATCAACCCATCATGTTTAATTGGTTAAGTACTTCAAGTGGTTCATGACTTAACCTTATCATGTGGCATTAATTAATTTAATGCACCCAACCTCTCACATTAGACCTTATTGTGGTTACTAGTTAAGCCGGGCGGGTCCGGGTAGCTTTACACCACAACTTAGTCTAACCTCGGGTTTCAATTGCGACATGACCAACTACTCACATTGGGTCCTATTGCTTGTAGCCACTAGTTAAGCCGGTCGGTTCCGGGTAGATTTATGCTACAAACTCAACCCAACCTCGAGTTGGCCATTCTCATGTTTTCTAGAAGTTATGTCCAAGTTCATGTTCATGTTTCAAGCATAATCACATGTCATATTTCATGTCATCTTTTCAAGTCATGTTTTTATGTCATTTTAGTTTACCCATGACGTAACCCCATAACATGTAAGTTCGCATAAACGCAAATAGATCTCAAAGAGGGAACTTAGAAGCATGACATAATTAATAAGGTTTGGCCACAAGTTAAACATGGTGGCATATGAGGCAAATGTGTTCATAAACTTGCATATTACATTATAAGCCTCAAAACATGCATGATATCAACTTTAGCAAAATAGGTGAAACATGGTCATAAATGACATAGGATGATAGCTAGTGATTCGCATATAACATCATATGCAAGATAACATAAGGGTTATGAGAGTTTCTATGTTGCTTAATGCAACATTTCAAATCAAAGCTCATAGCTTTCTATGCACAAAGTCAAGGTGGTAGCTTTTCAAACATGCATAGAATAATTCTATGCATAACATGATAGAATCAAAGCACAAATCATACTTAGGCCCAAACTCAAACTTACAACATGTCATATTTAACTTCATAGTTAGAATCTAAGAGTAGAATAGGGCTTACAATGCTATGAAGACTTATAAAATAAAATAATATTGAGACGAAGCCATTAGCAACTCTAAAAACTCCCAAATGATAAGCTCCAATGTAAACCCTTGAGAAACAAGAAGAAGATCCTTGCTTTGATGAAGAAAGATTGAACTTTGGCCTTCAATCAAGCTTAGAAACTCTCAAACAAGCTTAGGAACTCTCATATGAATGAAGATGGAGACTATGAAAAGAGGGTGGAGGCCATAATTAAACATTTTGGCATAATCTAGTTGCAGGATTGATTTATGATGGTTTAGGCTAGGTATTAGGGTCCTTTTATAGAAGTTTAGGTTAGTTTAGACCATAGGATTAACCCTAATTCAGATCTGAGCCTTTAAAATCCGTCACAAGCCTTAAAACATGTCTTGAGGAACAAGTCATGTGCACCCAGGCCAAACTGGCCGAGCCACCATGTCGACACCCGTGTCGACTGGGCAGTCGACACGGCCCTGGGTGTGTCGACACCCCAGTCGACATGGGGGTTGGCGGGAACTTTCCCGCCTGGCCTGTCCGGGGTGAAACATTTGAATTTGAATCTGTTTTTAAACTTGAATTTTTCTGAAAACTTCTATGGGCCATAACTGGGTCATACGGACTCCGATTTTTGAAAACTTGGACTCTATTTCGCGTATTTTTCCTAGACGAACGCAATGGCACAGCTCGTTTCCCTTGTTTCAGATTTTATCATTTAATTCTGCATTGATTTCTATTATAACATGTTATTTAAAATACGGGTTACTACATTCTCCCCTCCTTTAAGGATTTCGTCCCCGAAATCTTCAAGTTAGGAAGAACGTATCCTACCATCCATCATCCATCTACTCACATCATCATCCCCAAGTAACCAATGTCCTTAACAAATTCTAAATGCTGTATGATTATATGCAAAGGTGTGTGTATATGTACTTATTTAATGCAAAAATCAGGCGGTTACTGATTCAGTAAACCTCCTTAATGCAAAGTATATAGTGAAATGAGTCCATATGTATGCAAATCCCTAATATGATTCATAATATCTACATGAGTGCACATAACATTTATCAATATGCAACATCCACGTGATAGAATAACAAATTTCATCCATGAATAAGTATAAGCACTCATGCATATGCAACATGAAAGTGTGTGAGCCGATCTTAGTGCCTAATGTGTATCATGCATCCACGAGTATCCACTTGCAAACACTTGCAGCCACTTGCAACCATCAAACATAACATGTTTCAAATACATGTTTCATCCAAAGGGTTTATACTTAAGGTTCTCATTACCAGATTGACGAAGTTACAAGATAAACAGGATAAACATGGATAGCAAAACGAAAGATATTGTAAAAAGGAAAAGAGATCGAGAATGTACCCTCAAAAAGAAATGGATAAAGCCCATGCATCTTCTCCTCGGTTTCCCAAGTTGCATCCTCTTCGGCCTCACTCCACTGAACCTTCACCAATTTGACTTCTCGATTCCTTAGCTTCTTGATCTCCGTTCCCAAGATACGAATCGGAGCTCTCCTCAAGGTTGCCTCTTTCTCTACCTCCACGTCTTCAAGAATGCTAGGTTCAACCACCTCAGTGGACTCATGCAAGCACTTTCGGAGATGCGAGACATGAAAGACATTATGCACTCTGGCCAGCTTCTCGGGCAATTCCACCTTATAAGCCATCATCCCAATTCTCTCTATGATAGGGAAGGGTCCTACAAACCTTGGTGCCAGCTTCCCAACTACTCCAAAACGAACCACATTACGCAAAGGAGAAACCTTCACGAAAACCATATCTCCAACTTCGAATTCCAAATCCGTCCTTCGCTTGTCAGCATAGGATTTCTGTCTGTCTTGGGCCGTTTTCATCCGTCTTCTCACCAATTCAACTTTCTCGGATGTGTCCCATTGTAACAACCCGCAAAATCAGAACCAATTTAAAATTTTATTTTAGAAAATTTTAATGAATTTTGACAATATAAAATAATTTATTTAAATAATAATGATCACAAATTTGATTTAAATCGAAGATAGAATGAATAATTTAATTTTAATCAACAAAAAAGTTAGAAATAACGCGGTAGTTTGAAAAGTCAAACTTGAACTTTGACTGACCGTACAGGATGCAAAATTTAACGGATTTTAGTGAAACCAAAAATATTAGAATCTATTTAAAAATATCTTTCCAACGAATCCGAAAAATTGAAATTTCATAGCGGAAATCAAAAGTTATGGCCAATTCAATATTTAGAAAGGTCGCTATGAAATTTATAAGGGCCAAAATGCTACTTTTTGCATACGAAGGAATTTGAACTCGAAACCACTTCCACTGAGTTCAGAATGATGTTTCTACATTGAAAAACAGTAAACACTTATATATTTTGAATTTCAGAAATTATTTTTTTAAAAATGTATTTTTAATATTAAATATATAGCCCTTGAAAATAGATATTTTACAAACGACCTCCGTTTCCGAAGAAACCACTTTTGTTGGATCCGGAATGTCAAAATATTGTTAATTTTAATTTTTCATAATTTTTGGAATTAATTTGTGGTCGTGGCAAAAGGATTTCTATTTTGTCAATTTATGGTCAAATTTTAATCGACTTAAAAATGACTATTTTTCAAACAGTCTCAGAATTCGATGAAATTAGTCTCATTGGAACCGTATCGTCATAATAAAGCTAAAAATATTTTTTTTAGATTTTTCGGAGTCCGTATGTGGCCTCGGCGGATTTTTGATTGTGTCCGAATTAAATAATAAAAAGAATTAATTTTAAATTCGAAAAATGAGGGCTTAGACAACCTTTTGGGCCTGCGGGACATGGCTAGATGGATCCGGATTAGGGGTTATTGGGTAGGGTAGCTTTTGTTGGACTGGATTCTAAATAATTTGAGAGGAATGGGTTTTTTTGAAAAATCAACAATTACATAATATAAAAAAGAGGAGAACCCTAACTAAATCATTATTCATCTTCTTCAATTAGTAGCCGCCGCGCCCTATTCTCTTTATGGCCGAAAATTCTTGTGCCACTTTCTCCCTCTTCTCTTCAAATTAAATCCTAACTCCTATACCAAATCAAAGAGCATCTTCTCCTCTCCATTCTCATAAGGTTAGATCTTCTCTGGAGCCACCATCTTCTCCTCTCCATTCTCATAAGTACGGCCGATCCTATTTGAGGAGGAAGAAGGGTAATTATCTTAATTAATTAACTAATTAATTAATTTAAATTATTTTATAAACTTGTTTTGACCATGACTCGTTCATTTCAACTTAGAATTTGACGATTTCAAAAACATTGGAATCGTAACAGCAAATAGAACGGTTTGAGACTGATTGGAACATTTTCTGGACTGTTTGAATCTTTAGATCTGAATTAACGGAAGGTGAGATTTCTTTAATTTAAATTAATTAGTTGATTAATTTATTTATTATATAATATTCGTTCAGATCTGAATTGTATAGTATGTTATGTTGATTTTCTGTTTGATGAATGTATTGTTGTATTGGTTGTTGTGCGAACTTGGATACGTTTATTTCAGATTTGGTTTTTATTGAATTGAGTTTGATAATCAATTCAATATTCATATTGCGATGGAAAAATATACATAGAAAAGAAAAAAAAATATTTATTTTATTTTTGTGTTCCAACACAAAAATACACATGAGAAAAAAAAGATTGTTTATTTTATTTTTGTGTTCCAACACAAAAATTATACATAGAAAAAAAAAGATTGTTTATTTCATTTTTTGTGTTCCAACACAAAAGTATACATGAGGAAAAAAATGTGTTTATTTTATTTTTGTGTTCCAACACAAAAATCTACAAGAAAAATGTTTATTTTATTTTTGTGTTCCAACACAAAAATCTACATGAAAAAAAAAGTTTACTTTATTTTTGTGTTTCAACACAAAAACTACATGCATGAAAGATGTTCATTTTATATTTGTGTTTCAACACAAATAACAATATTCAAAAGAAATGTCTAAACATAAAAGTTTATAAAAAAAATGTCTTTTTATTTATATATTGGCACATACATTTACACAGGAATATGAATTATTTTTATTTGTGTCTTAAACACAAATAAATACTTCGTCATCAAAGTTTTATTTTTATTTTTGTCTTAAACACAAATAAATACTTCGTCATCAAAGTTTTATTTTTATTTTTGTCTTAAACACAAATGAATGCACCGCCATTGAAATTTTATTTTATTTATTTTTACTTGTGTTCCCAACACAAATACATGTACCGTACATCGAAAGTATTTCACTTGTGTCCCTAAAACAAATATTTACATCGTTAATTGATTAACATTTTGATTTGTGTTTTCAAACAAAAATTTTATATGATGGAAAAGGAAAGTAGAATAGGGCTTATAAATATTTTGATTTGTGATTAATATTTAACTTCATAGTTAGAATCTAAGAGTAGAATAGGGCTTACAATGCTATGAAGACTTATAAAATAAAATAAGATTGAGACGAAGCCACTAGCAACTCTAAAAACTCCCAAATGATAAGCTCCAGTGTAAACCCTTGAGAAACAAGAAGAAGATCCTTGCTTTGATGAAGAAAGATTGAACTTTGGCCTTGAATCAAGCTTAGAAACTCTCAAAAAAGCTTAGGAACTCTCATATGAATGAAGATGGAGACTATGACAAGAGGGTGGTGGCCATGATTAAACATTTTGGCATAATCTAGTTGTAGGATTGATTTATGATGGTTTAGGCTAGGTATTAGGGTCCTTTTATAGAAGTTTAGGTTAGTTTAGACCATAGGATTAACCATAATTCAGATCTGAGCATTTAAAATCCGTCACAAGCCTTAAAACATGTCTTGAGGAACAAGTCAGGTGCACCCAGGCCAAACTGGCCGAACCACCATGTCGACACTCGTGTCGACTGGGCAGTCGACTCGGTCCTGAGTGTGTCGACACCCCAGTCGACACCCCAGTCGACATGGGGGTTGGCGGGAACTTTCCCGCCTGGCCTGTCTGGGGTGAAACATTTGAATTTGAATCTGTTTTTAAACTTGAATTTTTCTGAAAACTTCTATGGGCCATAACTGGGTCATACGGATTTCGATTTTCGAAAACTTGGACTCTATTTCGCGTATTTTTCCGAGACGAACGCAATGGCATAACTCGTTTCACTTGATTCAGAATTTATCATTTAATTCTGCCTTGATTTCTATAATAACATGTTATTTAAAATACGGGTTACTACATGAAACCTTGACATTTTACTAGAACTCTTCCTTACGGATCCAATGAAAATAATTTCGTTTCAAATCGGAGTTCATTTGGCAGTCGTTTATTCGTTTACAGTTACCCTGTCTGAAATTGGCCAAAATAATATAATTGATTAAGGCGTTTATCTTTGCCACGATCAAACAGTAAGTCCGATTGAAAAATAATTGAAATTCTACAATAATTAATTAATATGAATCTGACGACACCAATTTCGTCACATTCCGAGACTGTTTCTCGGTACGCTATTTTTACACACACCACAATGCCATTTTGGACACCAAATTACCCGGTCTCCAAAAATAACAAACTGTATACCTATCCTGACTATAATCGATGATACGAACTCAACGGAAATGGTTTCGTGGCTTAGTTCGATTGACTGCTTAGGTTATACACAAATACCCCTCTATTAAATTAAATTAATTCAATTATGCACTACAAAAAATGACTAAGCGTTTACGGCTACCGTGGTCACATACGACATCGGTTTGCCACGAAATTTAATATTGTACATTTATTTAACATTACGGTTCCAATGAAAATAATTTCATCGAAGACGGAGACCGTTTGCAAAATAGCTATTTTAAAGGCTTATAATTTAATAACGATTTCCATAACAACTATTTTAAAATTTGATTTATCCATAACTAATGATCTATAACACTCTGGATTTTTCTCTTCCATTAGAAATTATAGTCAACAAGATTCATACGTTTCTTGTTTCGTAGAAATCCGACTTATATCGGATTCTATATATTCAATTAAAGTTCAAAATCCATATTACGAACTACTGCGCCATTTTGAGCTCATTTTATATTTACAAAAATATATATCATTCAAACTTCGTTTTAAATAACGAACTCAATATTAAAATCCATTAATATTCCAAATATAATATTTAAAATAATAAATTAAATAAAATGTTTAACTGCCAAAAATACGGGACGTTACATTCTTCCCCCTTAAAATAATTTCATCCCTAAAATTACCAAGGTGAGAAAAATGCTACAAATCCCATTAATCTCCAAATCCAATTTAATTTAAATTGAAAACCAATTCTATACCATATATAAATATTTTTCAAAAATATCGAAAATTTTCTAACACTTTAAATTCTCGGAAAATTCAGCAGAGTTTCTCTTGTACGAAGTGACATCTACGATATCGCAGGAACAAATAATATATATACATTGACCCACATGATCGGAAAACAAAAATCAAAACACAAAATTTTATATTTTCGCGTAGGCGTTCCTTTTAATAGCGCTATTGAGCATAATTGCTCAATGTATATGGGATTTACTCAACCAATATCAATCTGCCTAGCCATCTGGCACATGTACTTAACTCAATTCACATATAAGTAATAAACATATGAAATTCTGAGATAATATTTCACGAATCAAAAAGTATAACTACACTAATTCCACAATCAAACAGATAGCATCAATTCATTATCAAATATAGGGTTAAATCATAAATTCCAATTCATATGCAGTTTTATTCCAGTTTAATTATAATGGAATTTATTCTTTCATTGATAAATCATTTAGCTCCATTAAATTGTTGATTATACCATTCAAACAAACTATCATCCAATAACAAACAATTAACAATCAACCACCAATACACAACCAAATAAATTGAATTCAATATTAATAATTTACTTTAGTTTCACATATTTGAACATCAATCAATTAATATCTAATTGGTTTCTATTTGATTATTATTTATTCAAATTTTAAATTTATTTAATTTCAGTTCAATATCATTATTAATTTAATTTCACTTAACAAAGTTAAGTTTCTTCAAATTTTCAATCCAATTTGAATTCCATTCAAATCAATCAAACGCACTAACATCTCAATAATTTGATAAAATGATTTCCTTTTTATAAAAAATATAATTTCGGTAAAATTATTTCATTTACCCTCTTTACAAAATAATATCATGTCCATGTCAATTCAATGCTTCTCAACACTAGAACCGATCAACAACACAATACAAAACTCTTGTATATAAAATCTACAAATACGCTCTCATATATTTATATATATACACACACACACATACACACAATCTCAATCCAGGGTATTACTAACCTATCTCTATCGAGTTATACCATAGAGCCAAGGTTATTTCTAAACCAATAGCTCTGATACCACTGTAATGACCCAAGGATTTTCGGCCTCGAAAATCGACATAAATACAATTTTGAATTTCATGCCGACTTTTCAAGCACCAAAAATACAGAAACGTTATTAGAAAGAAATTAGAGGGTGAGATAAGAAAGAAAGAAATATTAGAATAAAAGAAGAAGAACCAACACAACATAATCAGAATCTCACATCACAGCGGAAACAAATATAATACAGAAATAAATCTTTATTGAGAGGTTTTGAAAATACTTACAATATCAGAATACGTCAACAACTTTGGATAGTTATAGTAACATGTCTCCATATACAAAGCATAGCGGAATATATAGTATATACAATACGTTTGAACACCTCCAGCTCGTCTCTGGACATCGCAGCATCCAATAACCTGAACCTGTACAACCCGGTCTAACCCGAGCATTACCAATACCGAGACAGTCTGGTGAAGCAGAGCAAGAAAATTTCACTAAGTTCAAGGGGAAATCATCCAACTTGATTTTAAAGTTCAAAAATCCTTTCAAAAGAAAAGGATAATCATAAGACCAAATCCACACATAAATACGGGCAATTTTTACCTTACGATAATCCAAAACATTTTAGAAATCAATATCTTTTCTAATATTATAATAGTGTCTAACTACAAGTAATAATTAATCTAGCAGATCTCACGCTCCACATACATATTATACAATCAAAACTGCGGCCGCTTATTGGAGATTGGATTCCGACTATGACAAGGCATGGAACCACCTACCGATATTGTATTCAAGAGGGGAATACACCGGGTTCAACAAGAACGTCTTGTAACCGGGCCTAGACATGACCGACCACTCATTTCACTTGAGTGTATTGGGCTCAAACCACCGTTTCCCGAAAGGGACAACATCGAAATAGATTAAAGAAGGAAATGGATTTTCTCTAAATAGGTGATTATACACCCTAATGGGAGCGACCCACATAGCCATGATGCCTGCGCGATTTTTGTCATTTCCGGGTTGTGAGGATTGAGGTTTGAATTATCTTTTCAGATAGCAAACAACCATTCACTTTGAATGCCACATTGTCAGATCCACCAGAAAAATCGTTAATTGACATCCACAAAGTTACCCAGGTTGGGAGCAACCCAACTATGGTACGTTTGAAGAAATCAACGTACGCAATCCCTTTGGAAATACTCTGTCAGACATCCGTTCATACAAGTCAACCGAAGGTACCCTCCTACCACATCCAAGGAATCACCCTATAAATTGGTAGCGAGTAGTCCTTGCAATCCGTAGATTCCAACCATGACAGAACCACATTACATCTTTGGATGCAAGCCGAATATTATTAGTAGTTCTTCTGTTTATGAAATTCTATGTTGTTCAATCCTCCATCTCGATCATCTTCTGATATCTTCACGTATTTGTTGGTCGGAATGATTTTCGAATATAAATTCGATCCTGGCCTTTCCGTACCAATAATCATATTGGACAGATTTGATAGTTAGTTATTTAACTATCAAAATAAACAGTGATTCAATCATGATAATCCAATGAGTACACTGGCTCAGTATTCAGTATCACTTGGCCTTTGTTAATTACAGACTAATTCACTTCTGCTTAATTAAAACTTCTATCTCTTTTAATATTTTAAAAATACGATAATTGAATTCTTATTTAATATACTAATGCCCTCTCAACCATTTAATTATAATACTTAGTAAAGTAACTTATAACCATATCCAATTTGTAACGACCCGTCTTTTTGCCCGATTGTCGCTAGTAATTAAACTAACTTAAACCGTTCATAAAGACGAATTGTTATGGGTACATACATATATTGAACAAAATAACAGAATTTTTCATTTCGTAATTCAATATTACATCAGAGTTACATGAAATATCAGAGTTACATCATATACAGCCGAAGAAAAATAAATATACTCTCAGCAGAAGAACAAAATAATATGGCGGAGCCTTCAAACTCTAGCATGGACTCCAACTCGAAAAGCGCTTTGAACCTCGCTCCAACGAATCATAACTGCAAAACTAAACTACTAGCTGCCCGTGTGAAAAATTAATGGGCACCCAGAGTTTAAGAAGGAACAATAAACTCTAGGTCAGTCACGGGATTGGTGTGAGAACATAAAAAAGTTGCTTTAAGATTTATTTTAAAGTTGGGAAATTCACCAGACCACGCCGCTAACTCGGAACGAGTTTACTCCATGTGAATGCCCATGCACATAAATTCACAATGACTTTTGGAAAATGAGGTTATCATAAGCTCGTCCCACATCGTACAATGCAAGCGCACACCAAATGGGCGAGTTTTATCTTATGATAAGTAAAAATGCCTTCATACGTAAAAATCCTCTTTCAATACTAAATATATAGTAAACCATTTCGCAAATAAATGTATTAATCCTAGATGGCATAATACCCATATATATATATGCATATATACAAATCGAAGTCGCATGGCTCGTATTGGTGATTTGGGTTTCCAACTTGATGATTCCTGGCACGAAAGATCAATCGGAATACAAACGACATGTAATCACGGCTTTTTCATCCAGACACGGACACCAATACAAATCGCAAGGTAGATCAATGGTTACCGTCCAGACATGGACCCCTGAACATACCCTATTCCTCAAGTTTATAAGTGGTTTCCCACTGCTGTAGCTTTCATCATAATCATAATTTATACACACACAACCTAACCGCCAGTTTCTCATCATCCGGGGTGTGAGGTTTGTCGATGTCACGCCATACACAATGCATTTCTAGAGAAGCATTGCCTTGATCGTGCAAGCTCATTTCATTTCTTAAGTATGCCACATTGTCCATTCACAACATGATCACTGATTTCCATCCATACATAACCACTTCGATCTCATACGTCACAAACCATATACATATCAAATGAAAATCAGTGTTATGCTATCAATTACAATGTCAGACACATGATCCATACAATTCCATTCTAGGTCTGAATGGAACAAAATCCGAAAATCTCCGAATATACTCAGATCTCATGCCACTTATAACCTTGAATCAGGTGTACGGCCCAATTTGAGACATCGGAAATCAATCCGAATAAATTCAAAGATTCCCGGTCTTCATTCGTCGATTCCAGGTCTTAAATTTGCTTTATGCGTCGTATTATTACATGGAATGGTATTCGGACTTAAATCCGATCCTTGTCTTTCCAAGTAATAAGCGTATTCTTAAAACTACAGTTATGGATTACACATGTTTCTCAATTCCAAATCTCCTTTCAGATCGTTATCTATTCATTCCAATTAACGTTGGATTCATTCCAGTTTCTTTAAACTCCACACAACTTTAATCCGTCCTTGAAATTCAATATTCAACCTTATGTTCAAAAATAATTCTTTATTCCTTGTTATTCTTTCCAACATTTTTTTAACTATCAAATCTTAATTTGGTTTATATTCTCATTCACGACAATTCAAACCATTTATGTTTTCAAGTACTTGACTTATAAGTCAGTACAAATCCCAAATGGAATAATTTAAGTTCCAAACATCTTCCAAAATATTTGCAAAACCATTTTAATAGTTTAAAATGATAGTCACAGTTTATAACTTCAAAACTTGATTGCTTCCAACGAATCATTTTAATAACATTCAACAGTGTTACATAAAATGCTGTAAAATAACCATTTAAATCAAATGGATACAAAATCATTCAATATGCAAATATTTCGACTCAAATCACATTTAAATGATAAATAATTTTTTTTGAATTTCTATTTATTTTTAATAAACTTTTTATTTTGATTTTCCGTTACGGCCGCCGAACTGTACGTATTGAGACTTTTCAAATTCCGGTTTTAAACAAAACTTGAGGACTATACGTTGGAATTTGAAAATTTCTTCCTATTTAAAACTTATCATTAAATTGAAATCTGACAGGTTCCGTTCCTCGTTAATTTGATTCAAAACATTCAATTTATAGTCATTGAAAATCATGATCAATATCAATGAGCTGTCGTTACGCGACGAGTTTAATTCAAACCATATGACGATTTAAAGATAAATCATGAAAACCCTTTTCAAAGTAAACTTAAATTTCCGTAACTACAATTGAAAATCATATCCCGAATTTTACAAATATCCATTCAACTTAAGTCGATTTTAATAATCTTTCTTTCTTAAGCTTATTCAATGGTTTTAGCTATATTATTCAAATGGAACCAATTATTTAGATAAAACCAAACTTTTGGTTCGAATCATTTCTTCGAACTTAATTTTAGAACTCGATTCAAATGGTAAAAGCTTATTATAAGTGAAAATATTTCCATTTCAATTTAATCGAACTTAATATAATATTTCCTGACTTGTTTAACTATTTTTAAAGCTTAAAACGATAGAATCAAATATTTACATTAATTTTCAAAATTACATCCTTATTAAAATTTCAAACTTGTTTTAACTTTGAGCGTCCAAAATTAGTTGAAACATTTCCAAATTCGTTTCTGTCTTTTATAGAAGGTATTTAATTATTCATAATTTAATTTTTCAATCATTTTAAATCTAAATTCAAATTTTCTTCCCAGTTATTATTTTAATATTTAAATAATAAAGTTGTCGTAGAAAGGAGATTTAAGCCGATTATCTGTATAAGTCCACAACCACCATGTGTGTGTGATTTTATGCAACTATAAACAACCACATAAATCAATCAAATAAACAAGCATGAATTCATCCATCATAAAAGGAAAATCAACCAATTTATTCATGCACAAGCATTACGTTCAATAACGCTTTTGTAACACCTCGTGTATTCTATGCACAAATTAAAGTATAATTAATTTCAAATCAAAGAATTAAGGGAAACGGGATACGCCATTGCGTTCGTCTCGGAATTCTGCTTGAGATTGAGTCCGAGTTTGCGTAAAACGGATATCGTATGAAGAAGATATGGACGGACGAAGTTGGGCGAAAAACCAGAAAACGGGTCAGAATGCACTGGCGCACTTGGGAAGTGCGCCAGAACAAAAATGAACTGGCGCACTTGGGAAGTGCGCCAGTGCATTTTTGGCCTGGCGCACCTCCCAAGTGCGCCCAGGTCAGAATGACCTGCTGGTCAGGTCTTGGCTGGCCTGACCAGGGCCTGGTCGAATTTCTGAGCCTTACCTTGTCACTAGGGCTAGGTTTCAGCTCCTGATAGGCCTCTCCTTCAAACGAACGGTTATTATTGAATCAAGCTCCATCGACGGTCTAAAACAACTTGCAAACATTATAAAAAGGACCTAAGACCTAGCCTAAATCATACTATTTCATTTTAGCCTCAGGCCGCCGCTATTAAACCTAGAGCTCTGAATTAAATATACAAAGAATAAAATTATAGAAGATGGAGGACGATTCTTGAAGGCTACAACTAGAAGCTACAACAACTACGACGCTTTAGACAACGAATTTGGGACTAATTGATCTGGGATTTTTATTTGGATTATTTGCTTCATATTGTAAGTTCTATGTTACTTTTTAGGCAAAAACGCTAAAACAATATGGACATGCCATGAATTGAAACCGGATTTAGGAACTATTGTTAATCCATTGTTTATATTGTTTATCTTTGAATTATAATTTGGGGATATTGCTATGGCAACGTTGCAAGTTAAACTTGTAACGACCCTGAATTTTGGGGCCAAGTTAAAATTTATTTTAAGTGATTTTAAATGAGTTTTGATATTTAAAATAATCTATTTTAAATAATAAGGATCACAAATTTGGTTCAAATCGAAGTTAGAATGAATAAATTAATTTTAAATATAAAAAGAGCTAGAAATGGCGCGGTAGTTTGAAAAGTCAAACTTGAACTTTGACTAACCATACAGGATGCAAAATTTAACGGATTTTAGTAAAACCAAAAATATTAGAATCTATTTAATAATATCTTTCCAACGAATCCGAAAAATCGAAATTTCATAGCGGAAATCAAAAGTTATGGCTAATTCAATTTTTAGAAAGGTCGGTGGGTAATTTGCATAGGACAAAAATGCTACTTTTCACATATGTAGGAATTTGAACTCGAACCCACTTCCATTGGTTTCAGAATGATGTTTCTGCATTGAAAAACAGTAAACACTTATATGTTTCGAGTTTCAGAAATTATTTGTTAAAAAATGTATTTTTAATATTAAAAATATTCGCCTTGAAAATAGCCATTTTTCAAAATTTCTCAGAATCAAACGAAATAAATTTTGTTGGGTTCGTATCATCAAAACAAAGCTAAAAATGATTTTTTGGTAATTTTTAGAATTAATATATAATTATAATTGATTTTTCAGCATAAACGGGCAAATTTTTGACTTTAAAAATTCATTAAAAATTCATACGGGCTCAGAATTGAACGAAATTAATTTTCATAGGTCCACAGCATCAAAACATAGCTAAGTATATTTTTCGAGAATTTTTGAAGTTAATTTGAGACCTCGGTGAATTTTCACGTACGGTACACATTAAAATATTAATTAAATAATGTATTTATTCCAAAACTCATAGCATACCTCGGAACTGGACCCCGGGACATAGCCCATTGTGTTCAGAAGACCTCAAAACCTTAAGAACGACAGTAAGCGGGCCTAAATCGGAGTTCGGACCAAAACGGGCCTTAACGGGCTAATTACATAATTAGTTAACCCTAATATAATATTATAAAATTCGGATTTTACTGTTCATCCTCCATCTTCAGCCGACACCTCTTCATGCTGAACCCATCATGGCTGAAAACTTCAAACTCTCATAACTCTTTCATTTCTCAACGAAAATTAGCGTGTGAGTACACGTTTCGAAGCTCTCGCCGAGCTCTTCGATCTCCGACAAGTCCCGTTCATTTCCGTCGCCTAAGCCGCCCGCACCAAAGCCTCAAAGCCGCCGCCGTTTTCTGTCAGCCGCCCCCTGTAGGTCCCGCCGCACCTCACCACCTTCTGGCCGTGCATAGACCTCTCGTAGCCGGTCCTTCTCCAACAAACGGCGTCCAAAACCGTTCAGTAAATCAAAAGTTATCGGGATTTGAAGTTTTGAACAAATTCTGAAATGAGGTATGCTTCAGATTTTGCGACGCTTTTAAGCGTTGCTGCAGCAGTTGTTAAAAGTCTGTTTGATTTAAAACATTGATAACTTATGCATACGAACCCCGTTTCTGAAAATTTCAGATCCGACATGACCGTGAGGACGAGTAGTATTTGCTGAGACCGATTGGAGCGTTCTGAAAATTTATTTGGATTTATTTTAATTATTATCCAATCAAAGGTGAGAGTTCACTTCTATTTTAATTAATTTAATTTAATTCATAATATGCGATGTGAACCTGCTATGAACAAATGCGATGTGAATCAGCTATGACCAAACCTCTGTATGTATGCTAGATCTAATGTTGTGAGTATTCACTTTATTTAAATTAATTATAGATCTATTATTTGATGTATGAAGTATGATGTTTGAATTGTATGGTTGATGTTTTGAATGATTAGAAATAGTAGATCTGAAATTTATCATCGATGAATATATTTGCTGTTGTTATGTTTCATGGAAAAATAAGATTAGCGATGTGTGTATGACATGAAAACTTGAATCACTATAGAGGTAGGAAATTTAAGTTGGACGATGTTAATATGACATGAAACAAAAGTTAGAGATTTTATTGTTTTTATAAAAAGATTATATTTTTATTGATTATATAAAAAGTTATATATTTTGTTGTTATAAACAAAAGACCACATTTTTATTTCAAACATATAAAAGTATATGTTTTGTTGATTTAATAAGATGGATAGATTTTACATTTGAAATTTGTAAATATAGTTGCAATGAAAAACGGTGTTTAATTTTACATTAGAAATATGTAAATATGAAAATGCATTAATATGAAGAATAACATTTTTGTCATGTGATAAATATAAAATGCACTGTAAGGAAAATAACATTTTTGTTTAAATGTTAAAAATAGAAATTTCATCATATGAAATTATTCACCGTATGATTGATTGACATTATTTCTTTAATGTTAAAGATAAGATAATTTTTATCGTAGGAAGGTATCATTTTTGTTAATGTAATAAGAAGAGTGGAAATTTACATTGTACAAAAAGATTGAATTTATATTTTTAATATAAGGATTAAATTTACATGGTAAGGGAAGTTAGCATTTTGTTAATATTATATATAAAATGTGCATTGTATGAAAAATAGCATTTTGTTAATATTAAATATAAAATGTGCATTGTATGAAAAATAGCATTTTGTTAATATTATATATAAAATGTGCATTGTATGAAAAATAGCATTTTGTTAATATTATATATAAAATGTGCATTGTATGAAAAATAGCATTTTGTTAATATTATATACAAAATGTGCATTGTATGAAAAATAGCATTTTGTTAATATTGAATATAAAATGTGCATTGTATGGAAAATAGCATTTTGTTAATATTATATAGAAAATATGCATTCTATGTAAAATAGCATTTTTTGTCATTTTTATTTAATGTTTAACATATAAGAATGCATTGTATGTGAATAGTATTTTTGTCATTTTTATTTAATGTTTAACATATAAGAATGCATTGTATGTGAATAGTATTTTTGTCATTTTTATTTAATGTTTAACATATAAGAATGCATTGTATGTGAATAGTATTTTTGTCATTTTTATTTAATGTTTAACATATAAGAATGCATTGTATGTGAATGGTATTTTTGTCATTTTTATTTAATGTTATAAAAATATAAATTTGCATCGTATGATAAAATAGCATTTTGTAAAAAATGAAAATATTTACCGTATGATTGATTGATACTTATTTTGTTAAAGATGAAAATGTCACCGTATGATTCATTAACATTATTTTTAATGTTATGTATTAAGAAAATGAACCGTATGAGATTAACATTCGTTTTTGTTAATATTAGAATTATAGAAAATTTTCACCGTGTGTTGAACTGACATTTTTGTCAATGTTAGAATGGGAAGTTTTCATCGCAGGTAAGATTAACATTTATTTTTAATGTTAACAAATATGAAATGTAGGCATGTAAGATTAACATTTATTTTTAATGTTAATAAATATGAAATATAATGCATATAAATTAACATTTATTGTTAATGTTAATAAAAAGGAAAATATATTGTAGGTTAGATTAACATTTATTTTTAATGTTAATTAAAAGGAAATGAATGCATATTAAATTAACATTCATTTTGATTGTTATATAAAAAGAAAGGATGATTTAGCATTATTTTTAATGTTAAAAGAAAAGAATTTTCATTTCATGTAAATTTAACATTAGTTTCAATGTTAATAAATAGAAGGTGCATGGCATGTAAATGTAACTTTATTTTAATGGTTATTAAAAGAGAATTGGCATTGTAAGATTTTATACATTATTTATAATGTAAACAGAAAAGAGAATTTGCATTGTAAGATAATAAACATTATTTATAATGTAGATAAAAAGAGAATTTACCTCGAAGGAAACATATACATTATTTTAATGTTGAAAAAAGAAATGAAACTGTATGTAAGGTTTAACATTATTTATAATGTTAAATAAAAGAAATGAAACTGTATGTAAGGTTTAACATTATTTATAATGTTAAATAAAAGAAATGAAACTGTATGTAAGGTTTAACATTATTTATAATGTTAAATAAAAGAAATGAAACTGTATGTAAGGTTTAACATTATTTATAATGTTAAATAAAAGAAATGAAACGTATGTAAGAATAACATTATTTATAATGTTAAATGAAAGGTAAGGAACTGTATTGAAACATTAACATTATTTATAATGTAGGTAAAAGGGAACTTACACCATAGGAAAGTGTTCATTATTCATAGTGAAATTGGAAAAGAAATATATAAAGAAATGAATGGGATGGCACATTATAATTTACATTCTTAAATGAAAATTATAAAGTATAAAATAAATAATAATGAATTAAAAAGGGAAGAATTATCGTCTAATCCTAAACTACATTGTCATGTAAGTAGAAAGGTGAAAGTTAAGAGAAATGTAAGCTGCACGTAGGGACGACAAACTAAACGAATTATTTATATATATTTATATATATATAATTATAATATAACGAATCGAGCGCAGTAGTTCGTGTTTTGAAATCGAACTTTTAAATGATTATACCGGAAGATCCGACCGTCAGATTTTCCCAAAACTGAAACCGTTAGGACCGTCTTGGAAAAATCTTTCCAACGATATATGCTACGCTAAAATCCAACGGTTAGATTTTGAGGAAAGTGAAAAACAAAATTGATTGAAAACAGCGCCAAGGTCGCCCTTGACCTGAAGCGTCGTTAAATAAGGAAATTAATTATATTACATAATTAAGGCAAGAATTAATCGTTATAAAATAAAATAACGATATGAAATATGTTTTTCTCAAAATATATGAATGCGAGATTATTTGGAAAGTCCGGGTTAATCCCATTCCAAATGATCGTACGATTTCAAGAATTCAAGTATGAAGATGGCGTATGAAGACCTTAAATCTCCCCACGAATGGACAACGATCAAGACTCTGAATTGGTTTGATCCCAATTCAAGGGTCGGGATAATTGCCCAAACGTACGTGTTGATTTCACGGGTTTGACCCTAGTTCAGACCTAGAGCATGGGTATAAATGGATGGTGTGTCTGACATCGTACCCCACAAAATATTATGTTGTTGATATTCAGTTAATATATAAACGATTGGTGGTAGAGAATTTATTCTCTACTTAACACCCGTTTATATAGTGACGGACGATCAATAGTACGGTATGGAGTGGCGGTGTGGCATACTAAGATGCAATGATCAGGGTTTCTTGTTGAAAAGCAGAACCTTGTGGTATGAAGAACATGACTTCACGAGCCTCACAAACCGGTAGAGTCTAAAAAGGGGGAAGGGAACGCAGGGAAAGTAGCACGTTTCTTTCTAGTTAGTAGTCATTTTACTTTTGGAGGATGATGAAATGAGGCGCCTCGGATAGGTCCTATAGGACCGAGGAACGTGTACTTAGGAATAACTAATCCTCTAAGCTGTATGTGAGGACCGGCCCTGCCATTTCCAAGGGTTAACTGCGGGTAATCCTGAGGCATTAACTAGAGTGTCTCGAATCGGTAAGGAGTCCTCCCTAGCCTGGACTCATGATGGAAACCCAAATTTCCAATACGACCCCGACGGATTTGATTTGTATTACTAGTATTGGAGGCATAATATATGGTACCTATGCTTCCTAGGATTAATACATTGCTTTGAATTGTTTTGAAACCATATACACTAATAATAGTATTAGTTTTGTATTTGGCGTATTTAGCATGTTTAACCACCATAAGGTAAAACTCTATCCTCTTGGTGTGCGTTGCATTGTGTGATGGGACCTGAGTCTTATGGTGGTTCCATTTTTCAAAAGACATTGCGTTGTTGACGACTTATTTAATCATTTATTATGACAATTTAAATTATGCACGGTAGTCCCTTAGAGTAAACCCGTTCCGCGTTAGCGGCGTGGTCTTTTGGATTTGCCTTATTTTTATTAGTATAAGTTATTTAAGAATTCTCACACCAGTCCCACGACTGACCCATAGTTTGTTTCACCTTTTTTTGCAAACTTGGGTGCCCTCTCTTCTACACGGGCAGCCAAAGTAGACAGGTTCATTCTTTGCTTGGAGTTTTCTTTGAAGCTGCTTATTTTCTCTCTCTTGGATTCTGCTTGGGAGAAGAGGTGATGACTTGGAGCTTGAAGGCTTTTACCTTTTGTTTCTTTGGCATCTTTTCTTTTTAGACGTCAAACTTATTTCTTTTCTGCAAACTTGTTGTAATAATCTTAGTTTTCCGTGACTGTGGAATTTCTGTGATTGATGACATTATATTTTTCCGCTGCTATAATGTTATTACTCTATGAATCTCCTTTGCTATGTTGTATCTGTGTTCTGTTTTATTGTATTTATGTTGTATTCCAAAAATGATTTCTCCTGCTTTCACTTGTGGAAGTTTGGGGTTATCACAGTTGGTATCAGAGCTTTGGTTTTCAAAGCGGAGTACAACATATCTATAATAATTCGTTTACATAGAATCACTATATTCTATGGCGAACAGTTCATGAGATACATAATAGCCAGTCACTTTATCGTCATCTTTTCATTCATCCTTCGATCTTTTAGAATCATCTTTTCTGTTGTTTTGACTCTTTCCTTGATCATACGTTCGAAGAAGACTAAGAGAAGTGGCGATGCTCAATTGGCACATGTGTACGAAGGAGCGAAAGGACCAACTTCTTCGGTGGAAGGCCTGATGTTATAGGCGGTACTATTTCTGTTAAAACGTTTCAACATTCTCTGTGTTTATTCTTCCTCTTTTCCTCTTCTATTTTTCTTTTTCCTTTCCGGGGACGAAAAGTTTTTAAGTGGGGGAGACTGTAACGACCCTGAATTTTGGGGCCAAGTTAAAATTTATTTTAAGTGATTTTAAATGAGTTTTGATATTTAAAATAATCTATTTTAAATAATAAGGATCACAAATTTGGTTCAAATCGAAGTTAGAATGAATAAATTAATTTTAAATATAAAAAGAGCTAGAAATGGCGCGGTAGTTTGAAAAGTCAAACTTGAACTTTGACTAACCATACAGGATGCAAAATTTAACGGATTTTAGTAAAACCAAAAATATTAGAATCTATTTAAAAATATCTTTCCAACGAATCCGAAAAATCGAAATTTCATAGCGGAAATCAAAAGTTATGGCTAATTCAATTTTTAGAAAGGTCGGTGGGTAATTTGCATAGGACAAAAATGCTACTTTTCACATATGTAGGAATTTGAACTCGAAACCACTTCCATTGGTTTCAGAATGACGTTTCTGCATTGAAAAACAGTAAACACTTATATGTTTCGAGTTTCAGAAATTATTTGTTAAAAAATGTATTTTTAATATTAAAAATATTCGCCTTGAAAATAGCCATTTTTCAAAAAGTCTCAGAATCGAACGAAATAAATTTTGTTGGGTTCGTATCATCAAAACAAAGCTAAAAATGATTTTTTGGTAATTTTTAGAATTAATATATAATTATAATTGATTTTTCAGCATAAACGGGCAAATTTTTGACTTTAAAAATTCATTAAAAATTCATACGGGCTCAGAATTGAACGAAATTAATTTTCGTAGGTCCACAGCATCAAAACATAGCTAAGTATATTTTTTGAGAATTTTTGAAGTTAATTTGAGACCTCGGTGAATTTTCACGTACGGTACACATTAAAATATTAATAAAATAATGTATTTATTCCAAAACTCATAGCATACCTCGGAACTGGACCCCGGGACATAGCCCATTGTGTTCAGAAGGCCTCAAAACCTTAAGAACGACAGTAAGCGGGCCTAAATCGGAGTTCGGACCAAAACGGGCCTTAACGGGATAATTACATAATTAGTTAACCCTAATATAATATTATAAAATTCGGATTTTACTGTTCATCCTCCATCTTCAGCCGACACCTCTTCATGCTGAACCCATCATGGCTGAAAACTTCAAACCCTCATAAATCTTTCATTTCTCAACGAAAATTATCGTGTGAGTACACGTTTCGAAGCTCTCGCCGAGCTCTTCGATCTCCGACAAGTCCCGTCCCTTTCCGTCGCCTGAGCCGCCCGCACCGAAGCCTCAAAGCCGCCGCCGTTTTCTGTCAGCCGCCCCCTGTAGGTCCCGCCGCACCTCACCACCTTCTGGCCGTGCATAGACCTCTCGTAGCCGGTCCTTCTCCAACAAACGGCGTCCAAAACCGTTCAGTAAATCAAAAGTTATCGGGATTTGAAGTTTTGAACAAATTCTGAAATGAGGTATGCTTCAGATTTTGCGACGCTTTTAAGCGTTGCTGCAGCAGTTGTTAAAAGTTTGTTTGATTTAAAACATTGATAACGTATGCGTACGAACCCCGTTTCTGAAAATTTCAGATCCGACATGACCGTGAGGACGAGTAGTATTTGCTGAGACCGATTGGAGCGTTCTTAAAATTTATTTGGATTTATTTTAATTATTATCCAATCAAAGGTGAGAGTTCACTTCTATTTTAATTAATTTAATTTAATTCATAATATGCGATGTGAACCTGCTATGAACAAATGCGATGTGAATCAGCTATGACCAAACCTCTGTATGTATGCTAGATCTAATGTTGTGAGTATTCACTTTATTTAAATTAATTATAGATCTATTATTTGATGTATGAAGTATGATATTTGAATTGTATGGTTGATGTTTTGAATGATTAGAAATAGTAGATCTGAAATTTATCATCGATGAATATATTTGCTGTTGTTATGTTTCATGGAAAAATAAGATTAGCGATGTGTGTATGACATGAAAACTTGAATCACTATAGAGGTAGGAAATTTAAGTTGGACGATGTTAATATGACATGAAACAAAAGTTAGAGATTTTATTGTTTTTATAAAAAGATTATATTTTTATTGATTATATAAAAAGTTATATATTTTGTTGTTATAAACAAAAGACCACATTTTTATTTCAAACATATAAAAGTATATGTTTTGTTGATTTAATAAGATGGATAGATTTTACATTTGAAATTTGTAAATATAGTTGCAATGAAAAACGGTGTTTAATTTTACATTAGAAATATGTAAATATGAAAATGCATTGATATGAAGAATAACATTTTTGTCATGTGATAAATATAAAATGCACTGTAAGGAAAATAACATTTTTGTTTAAATGTTAAAAATAGAAATTTCATCATATGAAATTATTCACCGTATGATTGATTGACATTATTTCTTTAATGTTAAAGATAAGATAATTTTTATCGTAGGAAGGTATCATTTTTGTTAATGTAATAAGAAGAGTGGAAATTTACATTGTACAAAAAGATTGAATTTATATTTTTAATATAAGGATTAAATTTACATGGTAAGGGAAGTTAGCATTTTGTTAATATTATATATAAAATGAGCATTGTATGAAAAATAGCATTTTGTTAATATTAAATATAAAATGTGCATTGTATGAAAAATAGAATTTTGTTAATATTATATATAAAATGTGCATTGTATGAAAAATAGCATTTTGTTAATATTATATATAAAATGTGCATTGTATGAAAAATAGCATTTTGTTAATATTAAATATAAAATGTGCATTGTATGGAAAATAGCATTTTGTTAGTATTATATAGAAAATATGCATTCTATGTAAAATAGCATTTTTTGTCATTTTTATTTAATGTTTAACATATAAGAATGCATTGTATGTGAATAGTATTTTTGTCATTTTTATTTAATGTTTAACATATAAGAATGCATTGTATGTGAATAGTATTTTTGTCATTTTTATTTAATGTTTAACATATAAGAATGCATTGTATGTGAATGGTATTTTTGTCATTTTTATTTAATGTTATAAAAATATAAATTTGCATCGTATGATAAAATAGCATTTTGTAAAAAATGAAAATATTTACCGTATGATTGATTGATACTTATTTTGTTAAAGATGAAAATGTCACCGTATGATTCATTAACATTATTTTTAATGTTATGTATTAAGAAAATGAACCGTATGAGATTAACATTCGTTTTTGTTAATATTAGAATTATAGAAAATTTTCACCGTGTGTTGAACTGACATTTTTGTCAATGTTAGAATGGGAAGTTTTCATCGCAGGTAAGATTAACATTTATTTTTAATGTTAACAAATATGAAATGTAGGCATGTAAGATTAACATTTATTTTTAATGTTAATAAATATGAAATATAATGCATATAAATTAACATTTATTGTTAATGTTAATAAAAAGGAAAATATATTGTAGGTTAGATTAACATTTATTTTTAATGTTAATTAAAAGGAAATGAATGCATATTAAATTAACATTCATTTTGATTGTTATATAAAAAGAAAGGATGATTTAGCATTATTTTTAATGTTAAAAGAAAAGAATTTTCATTTCATGTAAATTTAACATTAGTTTCAATGTTAATAAATAGAAGGTGCATGGCATGTAAATGTAACTTTATTTTAATGGTTATTAAAAGAGAATTGGCATTGTAAGATTTTATACATTATTTATAATGTAAACAGAAAAGAGAATTTGCATTGTAAGATAATAAACATTATTTATAATGTAGATAAAAAGAGAATTTACCTCGAAGGAAACATATACATTATTTTAATGTTGAAAAAAGAAATGAAACTGTATGTAAGGTTTAACATTATTTATAATGTTAAATAAAAGAAATGAAACTGTATGTAAGGTTTAACATTATTTATAATGTTAAATAAAAGAAATGAAACTGTATGTAAGGTTTAACATTATTTATAATGTTAAATAAAAGAAATGAAACTGTATGTAAGGTTTAACATTATTTATAATGTTAAATAAAAGAAATGAAACGTATGTAAGAATAACATTATTTATAATGTTAAATGAAAGGTAAGGAACTGTATTGAAACATTAACATTATTTATAATGTAGGTAAAAGGGAACTTACACCATAGGAAAGTGTTCATTATTCATAATGAAATTGGAAAAGAAATATATAAAGAAATGAATGGGATGGCACATTATAATTTACATTCTTAAATGAAAATTATAAAGTATAAAATAAACAATAATGAATTAAAAAGGGAAGAATTATCGTCTAATCCTAAACTACATTGTCATGTAAGTAGAAAGGTGAAAGTTAAGAGAAATGTAAGCTGCACGTAGGGACGACAAACTAAACGAATTATATATATATATATATATATATATATATATAATTATAATATAACGAATCGAGCGCAGTAGTTCGTGTTTTGAAATCGAACTTTTAAATGATTATACCGGAAGATCCGACCGTCAGATTTTCCCAAAACTGAAACCGTTAGGACCGTCTTGGAAAAATCTTTCCAACGATATATGCTACGCTAAAATCCAACGGTTAGATTTTGAGGAAAGTGAAAAACAAAATTGATTGAAAACAGCGCCAAGGTCGCCCTTGACCTGAAGCGTCGTTAAATAAGGAAATTAATTATATTAAAATAATTAAGGCAAGAATTAATCGTTATAAAATAAAATAACGATATGAAATATGTTTTTCTCAAAATATATGAATGCGAGATTATTTGGAAAGTCCGGGTTAATCCCATTCCAAATGATCGTACGATTTCAAGAATTCAAGTATGAAGACGGCGTATGAAGACCGTAAATCTCCCCTCGAATGGACAACGATCAAGACTCTGAATTGGTTTGATCCCAATTCAAGGGTCGGGATAATTGCCCAAACGTACGTGTTAATTTCACGGGTTTGACCCTAGTTCAGACCTAGAGCATGGGTATAAATGGATGGTGTGTCTGACATCGTACCCCACAAAATATTATGTTGTTGATATTCAGTTAATATATAAACGATTGGTGGTAGAGAATTTATTCTCTACTTAACACCCGTTTATATAGTGACGGACGATCAATAGTACGGTATGGAGTGGCGGTGTGGCATACTAAGATGCAATGATCAGGGTTTCTTGTTGAAAAGCAGAACCTTGTGGTATGAAGAACATGACTTCACGAGCCTCACAAACCTGTAGAGTCTAAAAAGGGGGAAGGGAACGCAGGGAAAGTAGCACGTTTCTTTCTAGTTAGTAGTCATTTTACTTTTGGAGGATGATGAAATGAGGCGCCTCGGATAGGTCCTATAGGACCGGGGAACGTGTACTTAGGAATAACTAATCCTCTAAGCTGTATGTGAGGATCGGCCCTGCCATTTCCAAGGGTTAACTGCGGGTAATCCTGAGGCATTAACTAGAGTGTCTCGAATCGGTAAGGAGTCCTCCCTAGCCTGGACTCATGATGGAAACCCAAATTTCCAATACGACCCCGACGGATTTGATTTGTATTACTAGTATTGGAGGCATAATATATGGTACCTATGCTTCCTAGGATTAATACATTGCTTTGAATTGTTTTGAAACCATATACACTAATAATAGTATTAGTTTCGTATTTGGCGTATTTAGCATGTTTAACCACCATAAGGTAAAACTCTATCCTCTTGGTGTGCGTTGCATTGTGTGATGGGACCTGAGTCTTATGGTGGTTCCATTTTTCAAAAGACATTGCGTTGTTGACGACTTATTTAATCATTTATTATGACACTTTAAATTATGCACGGCAGTCCCTTAGAGTAAACCCGTTCCGCGTTAGCGGCGTGGTCTTTTGGATTTGCCTTATTTTTATTAGTATAAGTTATTTAAGAATTCTCACACCAGTCCCACGACTGACCCATAGTTCGTTTCACCTTTTTTTGCAAACTTGGGTGCCCTCTCTTCTACACGGGCAACCAAAGTAGACAGGTTCATTCTTTGCTTGGAGTTTTCTTTGAAGCTGCTTATTTTCTCTCTCTTGGATTCTGCTTGGGAGAAGAGGTGATGACTTGGAGCTTGAAGGCTTTTACCTTTTGTTTCTTTGGCATCTTTTCTTTTTAGACATCAAACTTATTTCTTTTCTGCAAACTTGTTGTAATAATCTTAGTTTTCTGTGACTGTGGAATTTCTGTGATTGATGACATTATATTTTTCCGCTGCTATAATGTTATTACTCTATGAATCTCCTTTGCTATGTTGTATCTGTGTTCTGTTTTATTGTATTTATGTTGTATTCCAAAAATGATTTCTCCTGCTTTCACTTGTGGAAGTTTGGGGTTATCACAAAACTTGTCATGATTTTGATGTTGTTATGAATCACTTGGGCTTAATTGTTTGGCAAGTTGGACTAATACATGTCCATGGAATCACTATGTTTATTGAAATCTTTATGTTGATTAAACCATGCCTATGATGCTAATTAAACCATGTCTATGACTATTGATGGAATTATGCCTGTGATGTTAATATACCCATCATGATTAATGAAAAATTGGGAATTTGCTAGGTTATGATGAAAGTTGGAATCATTATGTTTATAATGTTAGATATGTTAAAAATGCTAAATTGGAATCATTATGTCTATAATGTTAATTGAGAATCATTATGTTAAAAACGCTAAATTGGAATCATTATGTCTATAATGTTAGTTGAGAATCATTATGTTGAAAATGCTAGATTGGAACCATTATGTTTATAATGTTAGTTGAGAATCATTATGTTAAAAACGCTAAATTGGAATCATTATGTCTATAATGTTAGTTGAGAATCATTATGTTAAAAAAGCTAAGTTGGAACCATTATGTTTATAATGTTAGATGAGAATCATTATGATAAATTGGAATCATTATGTTTATGAGAATTATTATGTTAAAAATGCTAAATTGGAATCCACTATGCCTATTAGGATTACTATGCCTTTAATGTTTCATGTTTATAATAAAATTATTATTATGCCCGCAATGATTATTATGCCTATGATGTAAAGTTGAAATCATCATGTTAAATTAAGTTGGAATCATTACTATGCCAAGTTATCATCATGCTAGTATTGAAACTATGTGATATGTTATAGCCTGTTTATTATGCAAGTGATGTTGGAATTGTCACATATGCCTATCACATGTTTGGTGTTATTCCCCTTTATCTCTTGAATTGTTTATGCTTGTGAACGAAGTACGTTTATATACGTTGGGGATACGGTTGGGTAGAATAGGCAAAACTTGAATTGATTATAATCATAAACCGTGAAATTTGGCATAAGTAGAACATGAAATATGGCACGAAAACTCGACTTGAACATGCCATAACTTGACTTGAAACATGCCTTAGTTGGGAACGAAATTGACATATGAACATGCTATGAAAATAGCACGAATCTGATAAGAACATGGGCATGACTTTAGAAAACAAGAAAGTGGCCAACTCGAGGTTGGGTTGAGTTTGTAGTGTAAATCTGCCCGGAACCGCCCGGCAAATCCAGTTGCTACAAACAATAGGATCCAATGTGGGTAGTTGGTCACATCGCGCTTGAAACCCGAGGTTGGGTTGAGTTCATAGCGTAAACCTGCCCGGAACCGCCCGGCAAATCCAGTGGCTACGAACAATTGGATCCAATGTGAGTGGTTCGGTCATTAACGAATCAATTAATGCCAATTAGGGTTAAGTCATGAACATGAAAAGACAACTTAACCAACTTGAACACGATATGTAGGGCTAAGTCATGAACTTAAAAATGACAACACTTAGCCAACTTGACATGACACGTAGGCGGGTTAAGTCGTGAACTGAAATGACATACTTAACCATCTTGACATGACTAGACTGGAAAAGGATTAAGTCACGAGTTACATGACTTAATCTGTTAGGCGGGTTAGGTCACGAATTACATGACCTAATCTATTAGGCGAAACCCTAGACACGACCCCTTTCAGCAGTAACCCTCTAGATGTATCAAGGTACCCTGGGGCTAGGCCGGGTGGGGCACGATTACTGGGCTGATTGTAAGAGGTGAACGGCGGCAGTGTGGTACGCCAATGTAGGTTCGGTGGACTACGATCGTGCACGTATCCGGGGCAGACACTGGGTATCCGTAGATTTATCTGTGCATCTTGAATCGTGTCAGGGGTTGACACCCTAGGGATGATACACCCGAAGGTGGACCCAACACAGGTGACTACATTCGTGATTAGCCGTATGACACGGACACTTGACGAGCTAGAACTTGTAGGGAGCCGATCGACTAGATAATCGCTCCGTAGGACCCCGTACTTGGGTCAGACCCCGTTTTAGGATCATTTCATGATATTGGGCCATGGGATTTATTTCGTGATTAACTTGTGATATGGGCTTAGTATACTAGTACAGTCGATGCAACGAATCTCGAACATGTGATGTTTTACTTGACTTGTCTTGACTTATCCTGATCACCGTAGTCTATCTTGTTCACCTTGACACCATTCTTAAGTTTAGTTACAGTTCATACATGACAGGTTGTTTTAACCGTTTCTACACTGAAAGTCACTAGAACTTACTCAGTCTTTATGACTGACCCTTTTTCCTTTCGCCTCTTTTTCTTCCGTTCCCCCCCCCCAGGTTCTCAGGGAGGGAATACCGCAGCTTGACCAGTTTTCACATCCAACTTGAAGAGAAAGAATGTATTACTTGGATCTTTTCCGTTTTGGACTATGGCTTTGGACAGCAATTAGGGGACTTTTGTAGTTTATTTATGTTTTCTTCATGCTTCTTTAAATAATGTAATCAAGACAGTTATGATTTTGGGAAGTATTATGGCATGGTTTGTGTAACACGTATTTTGAAGAAATAAAAGTTTTTGTTTTCCGCTGTTCAAAAATATGTGTTATTATGTCTGTCTTGTATATCTGTGACTTATACTTATAAACCTCCACCAAAATTAGGGCATTCCCTTTGAGAGTGACCCTAACGGAGGTGGGGTGTTTCACTTGGTATCAGAGCATAGGTTTACCAGATAAGATAAAAAGTTTTGAAAATTTATTTTCAAAACAAAATTTAAAGAAGCATTTTTAAAAGATAAAATATTATTTTATTTTAAAAAGGCAAAGTTCCCCAAAGCCATAGGTATTATCTCTTGTCCTTCGTTTTGAATCTATCCTTCTTGTTTCAGCATGTCCGAAGAACTTAACTTGCCAGAGGGTGTACCAATACCTGGTTGGTTTAGACGATTCTTAGAAGCAAGGGCCACCCAGCCAGGTCCTACCGTTCCCCCTCTCCCAGCTGTAGGAAATCATACAGCTGCAGCAGCACCTCTTCCTCCACCTCCTCCACGGGGAAATACCTTTGCTAAGATATGTAAAGATTTTAAGGCTATGGGAGGAAAGGACTTTCATGGAACCGAGTCCTTGGTGGCAGCTAGGAATTGGTTAAAGGAAACCAAGGACTTATTCGTCATCTTTGAGGTAGAAGATAGGCAGATGGTACAACTGGCAGTGTGGCTACTAAAAGGTGAGGCTTCCTACTGGTGGGAAGTCACTAATGCAGAAAGACCAGTGGAAACATGGGAGGACTTTAGGGCAAGGTTTGAGGCTAAATTTCTCTCAGAAGCTGAAAGGAGTCTTCAGTTGGAAAAATTCTTATTTCTTAAGCATGGGAATATGACAGTCAAAGAGTATGTTAATCAATTCGATGAGCTGGCTAGGTTCGGACTGGACCTAGTCAACACCCCGCACAAGACGGCTCTCCGCTTTGTCAACGGACTGTATGAGCCATTACACAGTTTGTCCATGACCCATATACCCATGGGAGCTACGTACGAAAGGTTGGTACAGATGGCATTGCTGAACGAGGAAGATAAGGGTAAGAAGGAGACAGAGGCAGAAAACTCTCAAGGGAAGAAAGAGGTCAAGACTAACGATTCTAAGAATAAGAAGGTAGACTCCGAGAAAGAAGGCAAGAACAACAACTCACGTGATAAAAGGAAATGCAATTACTGTGGTACGGAAGGGCACATAGCCAAGGATTGTAGAAAGAGGAAGAGAAAACAAGGTGAATGTTTTCATTGTGGGAAGACTGGGCACATCAGCAAAGACTGCCCCGAGAAGCAGACCGGACCTTCTGGCGGTACATCGTTAACTTATTCTTGATGCTTTGTTTTATCTTATTTCTCTCCTCGATCCTATCTTGAGAACCATAGGTAGAATCTTTTTGGATGTGAACATGTAATTGAAACATGTTATGATTGCGAAATGGTTGCAAGTGGTCGCAAGTGGTTGCTCGTGGATGCATGAATACACATTAGGCACTAGATCGGCTCAGACACATTTTAATGTTGCATATGCATGAGTGTTTATTTTGGAAACTTGGTTGTGCTATCATTTGGTTGTTGCATATGATTGAATGTTCGAGCACTCTTGTAGAAATTATGAATTATAATAGGAAATTTTTTGCATACATATTGGATTCATTGCACTAAACATATTTTGCATTTAGAAGATCAATCAGGCCTGATCATTAGCATTAGCTAAGGAACATATACACACACTCTTCGCATATGATCATGAAGCATTAGAAGTCTTTTAAGGACAATGGATGCTCGTGTTTGATGGATGAGTAGATGGATGTTTGGATGTCAGGATGTACATTCTTCCTTAACTTGAAGATTTCCGTGACGAAATCCTTTTAAGTGAGGGAGAATGTAACACCCCGTGTATTCTATGCACAAATTAAAGTATAATTAATTTCAAATCAAAGAATTAAGGGAAACGGAATACGCCATTGCGTTCGTCTTAGAATTCTGCTTGAGATTGAGTCCAAGTTTGCATAAAACGGATATCGTATGAAGAAGATATGGACGGACGAAGTTGGGCGAAAAACCAGAAAACGGTTCAGAATGCACTGGCGCACTTGGGAAGTGCGCCAGAACAAAAATGAACTGGCGCACTTGGGAAGTGCGCCAGTGCATTTTTGGCCTGGCGCACCTGCCAAGTGCGCCCAGGTCAGAATGACCTGCTGGTCAGGTCTTGGCTGGCCTGACCAGGGCCTGGTCGAATTTCTGAGCCTTACCTTATCACTAGGGCTAGGTGTCAGCTCCTGATTGGCCTCTCCTTCAAACGAACGGTTATTATTGAATCAAGCTCCATCGACGGTCTAAAACAACTTGCAAACATTATAAAAAGGACCTAAGACCTAGCCTAAATCATACTATTTCATTTTAGCCTCAGGCCGCCGCTATTAAACCTAGAACTCTGAATTAAATATACAAAGAATAAAATTATAGAAGATGGAGGACGATTCTTGAAGGCTACAACTAGAAGCTACAACAACTACGACGCTTTAGACAATGAATTTGGGACTAATTGATTTGGGATTTTTATTTGGATTATTTGCTTCATATTGTAAGTTCTATGTTACTTTTTAGGCAAAAACGCTAAAACAATATGGACATGCCATGAATTGAAACCGGATTTAGGAACTATTATTAATCCATTGTTTATATTGTTTATCTTTGAATTATAATTTGGGGATATTGCTATGGCAACGTTGCAAGTTAAACTTGTCATGATTTTGATGTTGTTATGAATCACTTGGGCTTAATTGTTTGGCAAGTTGGACTAATACATGTCCATGGTATCACTATGTTTATTGAAATCTTTATGTTGATTAAACCATGCCTATGATGCTAATTAAACCATGTCTATGACTATTGATGGAATTATGCCTGTGATGTTAATATACCCATCATGATTAATGAAAAATTGGGAATTTGCTAGGTTATGATGAAAGTTCGAATCATTATGTTTATAATGTTAGATATGTTAAAAATGCTAAATTGGAATCATTATGTCTATAATGTTAATTGAGAATCATTATGTTAAAAATGCTAATTTGGAATCATTATGTCTATAATGTTAGTTGAGAATCATTATGTTGAAAATGCTAGATTGGAACCATTATGTTTATAATGTTAGTTGAGAATCATTATGTTAAAAACGCTAAATTGGAATCATTATGTCTATAATGTTAGTTGAGAATCATTATGTTAAAAAAGCTAAGTTGGAACCATTATGTTTATAATGTTAGATGAGAATCATTATGATAAATTGGAATCATTATGTTTATGAGAATTATTATGTTAAAAATGCTAAATTGGAATCCACTATGCCTATTAGGATTACTATGCCTTTAATGTTTCATGTTTATAATAAAATTATTATTATGCCCGCAATGATTATTATGCCTATGATGTAAAGTTGAAATCATCATGTTAAATTAAGTTGGAATCATTACTATGCCAAGTTATCATCATGCTAGTATTGAAACTATGTGATATGTTATAGCCTGTTTATTATGCAAGTGATGTTGGAATTGTCACATATGCCTATCACATGTTTGGTGTTATTCCCCTTTATCTCTTGAATTGTTTATGCTTGTGAACGAAGTACGTTTATATACGTTGGGGATACGGTTGGGTAGAATAGGCAAAACTTGAATTGATTATAATCATAAACCGTGAAATTTGGAATAAGTAGAACATGAAATATGGCACGAAAACTCGACTTGAACATGCCATAACTTGACTTGAAACATGCCTTAGTTGGGCACGAAATTGACATATGAACATGCTATGAAAATAGCACGAATCTGATAAGAACATGGGCATGACTTTAGAAAACAAGAAAGTGGCCAACTCGAGGTTGGGTTGAGTTTGTAGTGTAAATCTGCCCGGAACCGCCCGGCAAATCCAGTTGCTACAAACAATAAGATCCAATGTGGGTAGTTGGTCACATCGCGCTTGAAACCCGAGGTTGGGTTGAGTTCGTAGCGTAAACCTGCCCGGAACCGCCCGGCAAATCCAGTGGCTACGAACAATAGGATCCAATGTGAGTGGTTCGGTTCATTAACGAATCAATTAATGCCAATTAGGGTTAAGTCATGAACATGAAAAGACAACTTAACCAACTTGAACACGATTTGTAGGTCTAAGTAATGAACTTAAAAACGACAACACTTAGCCAACTTGACATGACACGTAGGCGGGTTAAGTCGTGAACTGAAATGACATACTTAACCATCTTGACATGACTAGACTGGAAAAGGATTAAGTCACGAATTACATGACTTTATCTGTTAGGCGGGTTAGGTCACGAATTACATGACCTAATCTATTAGGAGAAACCCGAGACACGACCCCTTTCAGCAGTAACCCTCTAGATGTATCAAGGTACCCTAGGGCTAGGCCGGGTGGGGCACGATTACTGGGCTGATTGTAAGAGGTGAACGACGGCAGTGGGGTACGCCAGTGTAGGTTCGGTGGACTACGATCGTGCACGTATCCGGGGCAGACACTGGGTATCCGTTGATTTATCTGTGCATCTTGAATCGTGTCAGGAGTTGACACCCTAGGGCTGATACACCCGAAGGTGGACCCAACACAGGTGACTACATTCGTGATTAGCCGTATGACACGGACACTTGACGAGCTAGAACTTGTAGGAAGCCGATCGACTAGATAATCGCTCCGTAGGACCCCGTACTTGGGTCAGACCCCGTTTCAGGGTCATTTCATGATATTGGGCCGTGGGATTTATTTCGTGATTAACTTGTGATATGGGCTTAGTGTAATGCAACGAATCTCGAACATGTGATGTTTTACTTGACTTGTCTTGACTTATCCTGATCACCTTAGTCTATCTTGTTCACCTTGACACCATTCTTAAGTTTAGTTCCAGTTCATACATGACAGGTTGTTTTAACCGTTTCTACACTGAATGTCACTAGAACTTACTCAGTCTTTATGACTGACCCTTTTTCCTTTCGCCTCTTTTTCTTTCGTTTCCCCCCCCAGGTTCTCAGGGAGGGAATACCGCAGCTTGACCAGTTTTCACATCTAGCTTGAAGAGAAAGAATGTATTGCTTGGATCTTTTCCGTTTTGGACTATGGCTTTGGACAACAATTAGGGGACTTTTGCAGTTTATTTATGTTTTCTTCATGCTTCTTTAAATAATGTAATCAAGACAGTTATGATTTTGAGAAGTATTATGGCATGGTTTGTGTAACACGTATTTTGAAGAAATAAAAGTTGTTGTTTTCCTCTGTTCAAAAATATGTGTTATTATGTCTGTCTTGTATATCTGTGACTTATACTAATAAACCTCCACCAAAATTAGGGCTTTCCCTTTGAGAGTGACCCTAACGGAGGTGGGGTGTTTCAGCTTTAGTGTCCCATGTGTTCTAACTTACACGATCGTCCATAAAACGTATACACAATGACAAACATTTAAAACGACCAACCATTTCCAACAATTTATAACTACTTCGACTAATCATATTTAACCAATTATCAACTCATTTCTACTAAAATAAATTTAATTAAATTAAAATTCTCACCCAAGTTCTCCAGAATCCTTATAGTCAATGCTCCGTATCTAGTGTAAAAAAATCGATTGATGACACTACCTCTTCATGCACTCTGGCTTTTTGCAACACGTGCTTCCTTTACACATATTTTGACTCTAATATGAGTTATAAATTTCCATCACCCTTCACCAAAAACGTTGTCGTGATCATCAAAACTCATTATCTTTAGCAAGATATACCCGTAAAGCTTTGACACCCCAAAAATCCATCTCAGATTCTCTGCGTTCACATCATACACAGGAACTCTACGAAACCCCACCACAACACTCTACTTCTCCTACAACATGCTCACTTCCTCACCTATTTTTTTCTTCCTTTTCGAGCATGTGCGAGTTTTTTCCTTTTGTTTTTTTTTAATAAACACAGAGGCAGACTGTTTTGGATAGAAGAGGGTTGAGGGAATGGCAGAGCGAACTATCAAGGCCTGAAGGCACGCCAACCTGGAGCGGGAGGATTTTGGAGCGACTGTGTAACACCCCGTAATTCTGTGACATTAAGATTCACAAATTAAAGTATAATTAATTTTTAAAAGAAAAAGATCCATGCAGTTGTTTAATTTAAGTATTGTAACTAACATGAAAAAGAGAAGTAAGGAGAGAACAATAATTATTATTGTTCTAAGACTTATTAACAAAAGCCTTTGTAGCTCAGTTGGTTAAGCCATTGGATTTGTAGCATGGAGTTCAGGGGTTCGAACCCCGGCGGCGGCATAATTTTTTATCATTGTTTTAGAGAGGGCCAACTGAACATGCAAATATATGTACGTATACAAATTCAAAATTTGAAAGGATAAGAACGTACATATAAGGAAATAAAGAAAATATATATATATACATATGAGAATATATATATATGCAAAAATATATGTATACGAAAGATAAAAATTCAAGATAAGGCTACAGTCAATGAAATATGGCAACATCATTTGAATTTTGAAAATAAAATGAAAGTTGTGTGTTTATATATACGCGTAAAATGGTCGTTAGAGGAATTGTATACATATAAGAATATTTCATGTGAATAAAACAGTTAAATAAATTTCAGAAATTCAAAAGTTCGAAAATCAAATTTCTACGCCAAATACAATTCATTCGAATTTCAAATTTCTACGCCAAAATAGTGGGACCCAATGCTGACTCAACACTGCGTGTATGATAAGGTTTGGCTAGATTCATCTACGTACCTGGACTATTTTCTTAACTAGGTTCAATGCTGACTCAGCGCTGCGTGTACGATAAGGTCTTGAGCAGCTATATAAACAGCCCTAGTCTTCATTCTCTTTGCACCAATTCTCTTCTATCCTTATGCTGCTAAGATTCATGGCTTCTTTCCCTCCTCTAAATTTTCTTAAATAAATAAAATAAAATATGATTCAAGACGAGGAGATGCTGCTAAAAGACTTTTAAGGAGGGATTCAAATCAAAGTTTCAAGTGAAGAATTCAAAGGCTAGCTCAAACAAGTTTCAAGCAACAACGCACGAATCATAGCCACGCTTTCCTTCTTTTCTAGATCTATTTTCTGTAAGTTGGTTATTTCTAGATCTGAATATTTTGTTTTATTTGTGACATGAAATTAAAGGAATATGCCAAATCTCTCTCTCTCTCTCTCTCTCTTCGAATCTGTGTTTATACTCTTGGACTGAATTAAGAACTGTTATGATTCGAGGACAAATAAGACTGTAACCGTGACTATGACTATAGAACTGTGGCCTTTGAAAGCATATGCCTTTGGACTATGACATAAGCCTTTGATTTTGGGACATATAAACATTGCCTATGACAATGACTTATGACTATGGGAATTATTTTCCCTTTTGGACTATGAACATCGCATATGACTATGGACATTTCCTATGACTGTGACTGTGACTACAAGGATTATTTCCTTGACTAGGCCTATACCTTTGATTTGGACATAAACTATTACTTATGACATAATGAGGACAACTGTGATTTTGACACCCATGATTTATGATTAGGAAAATATTGCTTTAGTTTTGTGATTGAGAAGTTGGGTCTAAACCCAATTATTTATTCTACCCATTCCTTGGTTTTTCTTTGGTTTTAAGACAGTGGGAATTTACCTATTAAGTTAGGTCTACCCACGTTCTTGAACCTATTTTGCCCATTCTTTGGTTTTAAGACAGTGGGAATTTACCTATTTAGTTAGGTCTACCCATATTCTTGAACCTACATTGTTATCCAAACCTTTTTATGCCAATTATTCCTTCTTGTCATTTTGATTCATTCCCTTTTTATCTACGAATCTAGATTTATTTATAATCTAGGTTGAATCACGATTATTCGAACGGTGGGAATGCGATTTGGGGAAAAACATGGAAATGAATATGAACGTAATTGTAAACTTGGAAATTGGCATAATTTGAAATATGTATTATGACATGCATATTAAAATGAAAACGGGGAAATTTGACATGGATTAGGGAATATGTGATTTTGACATATTAAATTTAGCGTTAGTAAGTAAGCTAAATTTTAGGCATAAAATGTAAACTAGAAAAATAATTCTAGTTTTGCCATAAATTGTGAATTAGGATGTTAAACCAAGATTGGGTTAATTAAGGTTGATTTGGAATAAGTATATTAGCACAATTTTGAATTTATTCATAATTGTGAGCAATTGTCATGTTTAGAATAAATTATGGTTAGCGACACTAAATTTGGTATAATTTACATACCAAAAAAGTATAAATATGATAAATAAGAGAGAATGGGCCATAATAATAAATGTGACAATGTACATTAAAAGAGTAGTAATGAAATAAGTAAATTAGGAGTAATTTACTTATAGAATTCGTCATAAATGTTAAATTGTTCATTTACCACAAAATATGTAACTTGGTTAAGTTTTGGCCATAAATTATAAACTAGGATATTTAATCTAGTTTCGGCAATGAAATAGGAAATGGCCTAAACTGCATGTTGGGTTAGGACTTGGGCCTAGAATATAAGTATACTAGTAGGCTTGACAAATAAATATAGGCCAAATTTGTCTAAAAAGGGGAAATGGGCTTTTGAAATAAATTGTTAACAATTTATAAACAAAAGAAAAGTATTTTGATAACATCCCTTTTTATAACACATAGACCAGAAGGTTCTAGGGTGACAGAGAGGATAGTGTCTAGGCTTGGGTTTGGAAAATACAAGTTTCCTGCCCTCCCTGGCTATCCCTAACTGATCCGAAGGACGGGATGGTTGTTTTCAAAACCAGATTTGGAAATTAATCAAAAACCCTTTGAACTTAGAAAACATGAATATGCCTAACCCGAGGTTAGACTGAGTTGCGGTGTAAACCTGCCCGGAACCGACCGGCACATCCAGTAACCGCAGCAATATCCGTCTAATGTGAGAGGTTGCGGCTTTAATTTATTAATTAAAGCTAGAACAAGAATGGGAGAGTTAAGTCCATAGGAACACTTAACCGACTTAACAAAGTTAAGCTAGAATGGGAAGGTTAAGTCCATAGGAACACTTAACCAACCTAACACGGTTAAGCTAGAATGGGAAGGTTAAGGAACACTTAACCAACTTAGCACAGTTAAAGCTAGAATGGGAGGGTTAAGTCCATGGGAATACTTAGCCAAATTAACATGTTGACTAGACTAGAAGGTGGGGTTAAGTAAAGTTAATACACTTAGCCAATTTAACATGTTAATTAGACTAGAGGTTGGGGTTAAGTAATACACTTAGCCAAATTAATATGTTAGCTGGACTAGACCATAGGGTTAAGTAAACTTGAACGCTTAACCATCAGAATATGATAAATGAATAGGGTTAAGTAAAAAGCATAAAGGGATAACACTTAACCAGTGTAATAGGATAAGGGAAGAGGGTTAAGATAGCTTGAATCGACTAAAGACACTTAACCAACCCAACCTGGCGAGAAAGAAAACTAAGTAGTAAACCTCAGTTGAAAAAGGGACTAAGTAGTAAAACTTAGTTAAGAAAACAAGGAATTTGGAAACTAAGTGGTAAACCTTAGTTAGTAGAACTAAGTAGTAATTCTTTGTATAACACGAAGGAGCGGACATCCATCTGGTTTTAAGAAGGCTCCAACGAATTGGGTTACGAAGCCCGAGGCTTCGAGGGGACGTGAGGGTACTCTTGGTATCCCTCTGTGAGGATGCAGATGATCATCCTGGGCTCACAGAGGTTAAGGTCTGCGTTAGAAGAACCGAGGGTATGCCTTGGTTGCAATATATATGTGGCAACCTAAAGACTAGGATGGACCAGCGTGATTCGGCGAGAAGACGGTAGCCCTGTGATAGCAACTCGTTGTCTACCATCCGTCTTGAGTCAATCGAGATACGTGAAGCGGAAAGGCGGAGAACTCCAAAAGACCATATACTTGCTATCTAGTTATGGTTGCGGATGGCCATAGGATAGTGGGGCACCGGGGGCCGGCGTATAGTTCTCATTTTACAAGGTGTGCCTTTCATTAGCTGAGGGAGGGGTCAAGTGGGACCATAGCCACTGGAATAAAAACAGACCTTAGCATCTGCATCGGCAGATATCTGAAAGCTCCCGACCGAGTTCTGTATTCCTTGATTTGCCCTGTCACAGGACTCGGATCGCACATTACAGGACATGTGCATCTAGACAAGCGATAACGATTCGCGATACATGCGTGGGGAAGCCTAGGAACATATACCACTCTAGGTAGTGTGTCCTAGACTTGGGGGCATTGTTCGACAGGTAGCGTAATCCCTAGTTGGACTAGGTGGCATAAACCCTGAACTCGAAAAGCGTTTAGCAGATAGCGTAAAACTCTAGTTAAATCTAGAAAGCACTTGATAGAAAACCCTAGATTAGATCTAGGTAATAAATAATAAATGTATGCCTGAAGGCAATGGAAACTACAGGGGTTGGGATCACGTTATCGTTACTAGTTGAACACTAGTTAGGTGGTGTAGAGATATATAAACCAATATAACAAGGAAATAGCGAAGCTGTGAAAGTATTAGAGCGTATCCAGCCATCTTAGCATATCTTGTGACTACCTTGTCTAATCTTGTTGACCCTATCGTCATGGTGTAATTTTGTATTCAGTTAATTCATGTCGTTTTGTTTTTCCATGTTCACATGCTAGAAGTTACTGAACTTACTCAGGCTTTATGTCTGACTCTGTTTTTCTTTCGTCTTCTTTTCTTCCGTTCCCCCCCAGGTAGTAGAGGTGGGAGTAGTATAGCTCAGGTTAAGTTGGATCGTCACTATTTCCCAGCTTGAAGATTTGTCGAAGTTTTGCTTGGATTCTCTTTTTCAGATGCTATGGCTGGTTCTTGTTACATTGGGGAATATAAATGTATTTTTATGCTTCTTTATTTTGTAAGACAGATGACACTCTGATATTGTAAAGAAATCTTTGTACAAACTATTTTATCAATAAAGCAAAGTTTTATTTTCCGCTGTTTAATTTCTGTCTATCATGTAATTTATCTGCATCTTTTACCCTAAATGCTCCACAGAACTTAGTGCATTCCCTTTGTGAGTGACACTAACGGACGTGGGGTGTTACATGTGGTATCAGAGCTGAAGGTTACCGGATCAGATAAAAGATTTGAAAAATTATTTTCAAAACGGTTTTTAAAGAAGCATTTTCAAGAGAAAAGATTTGTTTTAAAGGCATATTCCCCAAAGCCATACGCACTATCTTCTCTTCCTCTTTTTAAATTCTTGTCTCCTTCTTTCTTGAGTCTCTGGGGCTCCTGGCTTTCTGGGAGGTAACCTCATCGAAGGGCAAAGTAGTACCCGTCTTCCATCCATAGCCGTAGTTGTTTCATCTACGGGCAGCTTTCTTTCGAAACTTATAGGGTTTTCCGGATGATGGTGGCAGTTTTCGAGAGATTTGTCAACATGACTACACACGGAAGGGGATGAGTAGTTTGGCTAAGGAGCATAACCCTAGGATAAGGAATTCATGGATGTAGACTTAGCACACGAAGGAGGAAGAAATTATATAACTTAAGACAAGAGGAAGTATCTTTACTAGGGTATGATAGGACATATACTTAAGGACAAGGGCAAGAACGAGGACGAGATTTTCAGAAGGACAAGTACATGCTTTCGCCACCAAGCGCACCTAGGAGAAAGGTGGTCCGGTTGGAAGAGTCTAGTTTTCTGTTCGTACTATTTCCTTAGGTTCCAGCGCTTCTTAATTGTTCATACCCACTTCCATAGTTGAGTCTCTGCACCATAGTACGTGTATAGTAGAAAGACCCCACTAGAGTCTCAAATCCAATTGGTGGTCCGACCAGTTTTTGGTTAGTAGGGATTTGAGGATAGCTATCGAGTTTGCTTATATCATCTCACGTAGATCGTCTAAATTCGGACAAGATATTCCTTGGATGCTTGTCTGATATTGGTTTAGGCCTTTGGGGCTTGTACTTGAGGAATGTCGAGTTCGGTTTGGATGGTTTGCGTGAAAGATGAATAGTTGTGGCAGGTACTCTAAAAAGTACGGAGTGATCTTTTGACTCTCATAGTTATGGCGTGATGGATAAGCTAAGAGGGAGGCCTCTAATCATCTTAGTACATATACTTGGCGCCATGATTGACATCTGTTTATTTTGGAAATGGAGATCCGGAACTTCACAATCGTAAAGTTAAATTAGTTAAGATACAGTGGAGTAAAGCTCAAGAAGGCTAGATACTGGCGTCATACCCTTTTTCTTAAGGATGTATCCTTGATTTCTTTGTTTAGGAGCCTTGCACATAATTGTTTCTCTCTTTCCAAAGTATATCACCTAGGTCGTATCTTCGATCCTTAGGTAGAAGCCAATGGATGTAAACATGTATTTGAAACATGTTATGGTTGAATGGTTGCAAGTGGTTGCAAATGGTCGCTCGTGGATGCATATGCATACGTATTAGGAACTAGATCAAGTTCGGATGCTCTAATATTGCATTTACATATATGCATTTGTTTGTAAGTTGAACTTGATATGATATCATATGGACGTTGCATATGGATGTATGGTTGTGCACGCATGTAGTATTTACATGACCAGGGATGCTTGCATACATGATTGGACGCATGGCACTAACATGATTTGCATTAAGGAGGTCAACTGAATCAGTAGACCGCCTGATTTTGCATTAGATAGAGACATATACACACACTATGCATATGAACATGAAAGCATTAGAAATATTTTAAGGACAATGAATGCCTGTGATTGAATGGTTGAGTAGATGGATGATTGGATGGTAGGACACATTCTTCCTAACTTGAAGATTTCGGGGACGAAATCCTTTTAAGTGGGGGAGAATGTAACACCCCGTAATTCTGTGACATTAAGATTCACAAATTAAAGTATAATTAATTTTTAAAAGAAAAATTAAAAGAAAAAGATCCATGCAGTTGTTTAATTTAAGTATTGTAACTAACATGAAAAAGAGAAGTAAGGAGAGAACAATAATTATTATTGTTATAAGACTTATTAACAAAAGCCTTTGTAGCTCAGTTGGTTAAGCCATTGGATTTGTAGCATGGAGTTCAGGGGTTCGAACCCCGGCGGCGGCATAATTTTTTATCATTGTTTTAGAGAGGGCCAACTGAACATGCAAATATATGTACGTATACAAATTCAAAATTTGAAAGGATAAGAACGTACATATAAGGAAATAAAGAAAATATATATATACATATGAGAATATATATATATATATGCAAAAATATATGTATACGAAAGATAAAAATTCAAGATAAGGCTACAGTCAATGAAATATGGCAACATCATTTGAATTTTGAAAATAAAATGAAAGTTGTGCGTTTATATATACGCGTAAAATGGTCGTTAGAGGAATTGTATACATATAAGAATATTTCATGTGAATAAAACAGTTAAATAAATTTCAGAAATTCAAAAGTTCGAAAATCAAATTTCTACGCCAAATACAATTCATTCGAATTTCAAATTTCTATGCCAAAATAGTGGGACCCAATGCTGACTCAGCACTGCGTGTATGATAAGGTTTGGCTAGATTCATCTACGTACCTGGACTATTTTCTTAACTAGGTTCAATGCTGACTCAGCGCTGCGTGTACGATAAGGTCTTGAGCAGCTATATAAACAGCCCTAGTCTTCATTCTCTTTGCACCAATTCTCTTCTATCCTTATGCTGCTAAGATTCATGGCTTCTTTCCCTCCTCTAAATTTTCTTAAATAAATAAAATAAAATATGATTCAAGACGAGGAGATGCTGCTAAAAGACTTTTAAGGAGGGATTCAAATCAAAGTTTCAAGTGAAGAATTCAAAGGCTAGCTCAAACAAGTTTCAAGCAACGACGCACGAATCATAGCCACGCTTTCCTTCTTTTCTAGATCTATTTTCTGTAAGTTGGTTATTTCTAGATCTGAATATTTTGTTTTATTTGTGACATGAAATTAAAGGAATATGCCAAATCTCTCTCTCTCTCTCTCTCTCTCTCTCTTCGAATCTGTGTTTATACTCTTGGACTGAATTAAGAACTGTTATGATTCGAGGACAAATAAGACAGTAACCGTGACTATGACTATAGAACTGTGGCCTTTGAAAGCATATGCCTTTGGACTATGACATAAGCCTTTGATTTTGGGACATATAAACATTGCCTATGACAATGACTTATGACTATGGGAATTATTTTCCCTTTTGGACTATGAACATCGCATATGACTATGGACATTTCCTATGACTGTGACTGTGACTACAAGGATTATTTCCTTGACTAGGCCTATACCTTTGATTTGGACATAAACTATTACTTATGACATAATGAGGACAACTGTGATTTTGACACCCATGATTTATGATTAGGAAAATATTGCTTTAGTTTTGTGATTGAGAAGTTGGGTCTAAACCCAATTATTTATTCTACCCGTTCCTTGGTTTTTCTTTGGTTTTAAGACAGTGGGAATTTACCTATTAAGTTAGGTCTACCCACGTTCTTGAACCTATTTTGCCCATTCTTTGGTTTTAAGACAGTGGGAATTTACCTATTTAGTTAGGTCTACCCATATTCTTGAACCTACATTGTTATCCAAACCTTTTTATGCCAATTATTCCTTCTTGTCATTTTGATTCATTCCCTTTTTATCTACGAATCTAGATTTATTTATAATCTAGGTTGAATCACGATTATTCGAACGGTGGGAATGCGATTTGGGGAAAAACATGGAAATGAATATGAACGTAATTTTAAACTTGGAAATTGGCATAATTTGAAATATGTATTATGACATGCATATTAAAATGAAAACGGGGAAATTTGACATGGATTAGGGAATATGTGATTTTGACATATTAAATTTAGCGTTAGTAAGTAAGCTAAATTTTAGGCATAAAATGTAAACTAGAAAAATAATTCTAGTTTTGCCATAAATTGTGAATTAGGATGTTAAACCAAGATTGGGTTAATTAAGGTTGATTTGGAATAAGTATATTAGCACAATTTTGAATTTATTCATAATTGTGAGCAATTGTCATGTTTAGAATAAATTATGGTTAGCGACACTAAATTTGGTATAATTTACATACCAAAAAAGTATAAATATGATAAATAAGAGAGAATGGGCCATAATAATAAATGTGACAATGTACATTAAAAGAGTAGTAATGAAATAAGTAAATTAGGAGTAATTTACTTATAGAATTCGTCATAAATGTTAAATTGTTCATTTACCACAAAATATGTAACTTGGTTAAGTTTTGGCCATAAATTATATACTAGGATATTTAATCTAGTTTCGGCAATGAAATAGGAAATGGCCTAAACTGCATGTTGGGTTAGGACTTGGGCCTAGAATATAAGTATACTAGTAGGCTTGACAAATAAATATAGGCCAAATTTGTCTAAAAAGGGGAAATGGGCTTTTGAAATAAATTGTTAACAATTTATAAACAAAAGAAAAGTATTTTGATAACATCCCTTTTTATAACACATAGACCAGAAGGTTCTAGGGTGACAGAGAGGATAGTGTCTAGGCTTGGGTTTGGAAAATACAAGTTTCCTGCCCTCCCTGGCTATCCCTAACTGATCCGAAGGACGGGATGGTTGTTTTCAAAACCAGATTTGGAAATTAATCAAAAACCCTTTGAACTTAGAAAACATGAATACGCCTAACCCGAGGTTAGACTGAGTTGCGGTGTAAACCTGCCCGGAACCGACCGGCACATCCAGTAACCGCAGCAATATCCGTCTAATGTGAGAGGTTGCGGCTTTAATTTATTAATTAAAGCTAGAACAAGAATGGGAGAGTTAAGTCCATAGGAACACTTAACCGACTTAACAAAGTTAAGCTAGAATGGGAAGGTTAAGTCCATAGGAACACTTAACCAACCTAACACGGTTAAGCTAGAATGGGAAGGTTAAGGAACACTTAACCAACTTAGCACAGTTAAAGATAGAATGGGAGGGTTAAGTCCATGGGAATACTTAGCCAAATTAACATGTTGACTAGACTAGAAGGTGGGGTTAAGTAAAGTTAATACACTTAGCCAATTTAACATGTTAATTAGACTAGAGTTTGGGGTTAAGTAATACACTTAGCCAAATTAATATGTTAGCTGGACTAGACCATAGGGTTAAGTAAACTTGAACGCTTAACCATCAGAATATGATAAATGAATAGGGTTAAGTAAAAAGCATAAAGGGATAACACTTAACCAGTGTAATAGGATAAGGGAAGAGGGTTAAGATAGCTTGAATCGACTAAAGACACTTAACCAACCCAACCTGGCGAGAAAGAAAACTAAGTAGTAAACCTCAGTTGAAAAAGGGACTAAGTAGTAAAACTTAGTTAAGAAAACAAGGAATTTGGAAACTAAGTGGTAAACCTTAGTTAGTAGAACTAAGTAGTAATTCTTAGTATAACACGAAGGAGCGGACATCCATCTGGTTTTAAGAAGGCTCCAACGAATTGGGTTACGAAGCCCGAGGCTTCGAGGAGACGTGAGGGTACTCTTGGTATCCCTCTGTGAGGCTGCAGATGATCATCCTGGGCTCACAGAGGTTAAGGTCTGCGTTAGAAGAACCGAGGGTATGCCTTGGTTGCAATATATATGTGGCAACCTAAAGACTAGGATGGACCAGCGTGATTCGGCGAGAAGACGGTAGCCCTGTGATAGAAACTCGTCGTCTACCATCCGTCTTGAGTCAATCGAGATACGTGAAGCGGAAAGGCGGAGAACTCCAAAAGACCATATACTTGCTATCTAGTTATGGTTGCGGATGGCCATAGGATAGTGGGGCACCGGGGGCCGGCGTATAGTTCTCATTTTACAAGGTGTGACTTTCGTTAGCTGAGGGAGGGGTCAAGTGGGACCATAGCCACTGGAATAAAAACAGACCTTAGCATCTGCATCGGCAGATATCTGAAAGCTCCCGACCGAGTTCTGTATTCCTTGATTTGCCCTTTCACAGGACTCGGATCGCACATTACAGGACATGTGCATCTAGACAAGCGATAACGATTCGCGATACATGCGTGGGGAAGCCTAGGAACATATACCACTTTAGGTAGTGTGTCCTAGACTTGGGGGCATTGTTCGACAGGTAGCGTAATCCCTAGTTGGACTAGGTGGCATAAACCCTGAACTCGAAAAGCATTTAGCAGATAGCGTAAAACTCTAGTTAAATCTAGAAAGCACTTGATAGAAAACCCTAGATTAGATCTAGGTAATAAATAATAAATGTATGCCTGAAGGCAATGGAAACTACAGGGGTTGGGATCACGTTATCGTTACTAGTTGAACACTAGTTAGGTGGTGTAGAGATATATAAACCAATATAACAAGGAAATAGCGAAGCTGTGAAAGTATTAGAGCGTATCCAGTCATCTTAGTATATCTTGTGACTACCTTGTCTAATCTTGTTGACCCTATCGTCATGGTGTAATCTTGTATTCAGTTAATTCATGTCGTTTTGTTTTTCCATGTTCACATGCTAGAAGTTACTGAACTTACTCAGGCTTTATGTCTGACTCTGTTTTTCTTTCGTCTTCTTTTCTTCCGTTCCCCCCCCCCCAAGTAGTAGAGGTGGGAGTAGTATAGCTCAGGTTAAGTTGGATCGTCACTATTTCCCAGCTTGAAGATTTGTCGAAGTTTTGCTTGGATTCTCTTTTTCAGATGCTATGGCTGGTTCTTGTTACATTGGGGAATATAAATGTATTTTTATGCTTCTTTATTTTGTAAGACAGATGACACTCTGATATTGTAAAGAAATCTTTGTACAAACTATTTTATCAATAAAGCAAAGTTTTATTTTCCGCTGTTTAATTTTTGTCTGTCTTGTAATTTATCTGCATCTTTTACCCTAAATGCTCCACAGAACTTAGTGCATTCCCTTTGTGAGTGACACTAACGGACGTGGGGTGTTACAGACTGTTAAAGAGGTGACATGAGCAAATGGACAGATGCGGTTATATCTTGCAAAGATGAAGTAGAGAACACTACATGGGTATTTAAAGACTGACAACAGTTTGTTCTTGAGGGGTTAGTAGCAAGTATGGTGGCCATGTCGGGAAGAGCAGAGTGGCGGAGATGGAAGAAAAGAAGGTGTGACTTGTTGGAGTTCCTAGTGGCTGGCGTGTTGACACAAGGTGGGGTAGAGATCTTGCCAATGTGGTTTGGAGGAAGAGATGGTGGAGGTTGAAATCGGGTAGGCCGAGACTGTTGCAGGTTTTAAGGGGAAGGAGACGGTGAGCAAATAATGAAGGAAAGGAGAGGAAAAATCAGACCGATTAATTAAGAGGTGTTGAGCGTTTTTTTTTTTTTTTTGTTTTTGTCCTTTTCTCAGATGGGACTAAACACATGTAGACAGTTTCATGCATAGATCGACAGTTGTCCCAAAAGCTAAACATAATTACACGTGCTTGGTGCCTTTGAACGGAGATAATAATGTAATAACCCGGAAATCCGAGCCAATTTAAAAATTTTATTTTGGCAATTTTAATGAACTTTGAATATTTAAAATGATTATTTTAAATAATAACGATGAGAAATTTATTTTGAATAGAATTAGAACGAATATATTTATACGTGTCATCATTAGAATAAAAATATTTTATTTTAATTATAAAAGGAATTGAAAATGGCGCGGTAGTTCGATAATTCAGTTTCAAACTTCAAATGATTGTACATGATTCAAAATAAACCGGATTTTAGTGAACCTGAAAATATTAGAATCTATTTGATAATATCTTTCCAATGAATCCGAAAGATTGGAATTTCATAGCGGGAATCAAAAGATATGTCCACCTGAAATTTCAGAATAGTCGCTATGGAATTTCGGCTCTTAAAAATTGCCATTTTGCAAACAACCTCGAATTTCGACGAAACCACTTTTGTTGGATTCGCGATGTCATGTTGTTGCTAGGTTTCAAATTTCGTAATTTTTCGAATCAATATGTGAGCGTGGCAAAGGAAAATGCGTTTGATCAGTTTTAGTTGATTTTAATCGACTGGAAAATGGCCATTTTTCAAACGATCTCGGAATTTGACGAAATTAGTTTTGTTAGGACCGTATCGTCAATACGAAGCTAGAAAATATTTTTCGGGAATTTTTCTAGTTATTATGTAGCCCTGGTAGATTGAAATGCGCGTTCAAATTCAATGTATAGAGTTATATGTTGATTTTGACGAAAACTGATCGAAACGATCGAATCAGCCTATAATACATAGCCCATTATGTTCGGAATGGGGGTAATTAGCTATGGACGACAATCAGTGGACTTGATTTCGAGTTCGAAAAGAAAAGCAACTTTTAGGAACTAAAATAAAATTAAATATATATTTAATAAAAAGTCAAACTCCCCTATACTCTCTCCCTCTTTCTCGTTTTACAGGAGAAACAAAAAAGAAATAAAAAAAAAGAACCCACGCACGATCTCCCTCAGCTCTTCCCGCGCCGCCTCCTTCCACGCTGCCATCACCGGAGCCCCGACGCTCACCCCCTCCGATGGCCTCCACCCTTCTAAAGCCGCCACCCCCTCTTTGTCTTGAACCCTAAATCGAGCCATACACCCTCCAACCCCAACTCGATCACCCCTTACAACGCAACCACCACAGCAGTCAACGCTGCCCCTAACCCCTACCTCCGACGCCGATCAGCGAGCCGCTCCACCACCTCAGCATCCTCCTCCCTCCGTTGGTTCTCTCCCTCCTCCAATGAAGGCTCAATACTGAAAGAAAAGTGAGTTTTTTTTATTTATTTACATTCAATTTAAATTCAGTTTTATTCATATGAAACATCGTTTAATTTCAGTTTTTATTTTATATATTACATAGAAGGAAATATTTTTTTTCTTTAAAACGATAAAATATAATTTTTATTATATAGATCACATTATAAAAATATAATCTTTATGGTATGAAGAGTAGAATAAAAATATAATTTTTATAATATGAAAGGTGAATTTTTTTACAACATGAAAGGTTATGTTTTTAGAAAGGTAAAAATTCGATTTTTAATTCATGAAAGGTTATATTTTTATAATAGAAAAGTTTATATTTTCAAATACGAAAAGACTAGATTTTTAATCAAACAAGGATACGATTTTTATTTGCATCGTGGCATAACAAAGATGTGATTTTTATATGAATGTCATCGTTATAAAGATTTGATTTTTAACGAGATAAAAATTCGATTTTTATATATTGAATAACGAGATAAAAATGTGATTTTTAATATCAACTGCGTGAAACAGAGGGCGATGGGAAGGATTGAAATCAAAAGGGAATTCAGACGGTTTAGAAATTCAGAAATGAAATGGAGGAGTGGAACCCTCGGTTTAGTAGCACCCGACACCCGACACCCGTCACCCGACACCCGTCGTCCACAGACCATGGACGGCTTGTATGCTTGTTTGTTTGATGTTGATGTGTAGTTGATTGAGTGATGTGAAATGAAATAAAATATTTATGTAGTTAAAAATATTTTATAGTTGAAAATATAATTTTTAACATGAATGTGAATAAATAAATATAAACAAATAGGACGATTTGTTTATATACACACATTTGACTGATATTGATTGGGACGATAAATTTTACACATCGCCCAACTACACAAATAAAATCTGTGTTTGATTGTTTGAAACCCTACACGGGTATTGGGATGAAATATGACGTACACTAATCCCGATAATTAGTTGTATGTCAATCGATTGATTGACAGACTGTTATAAGCGTTGAATATTTATATTTGATGCTTATACAGTGTAGAATGCACTTTGGATGATGGTTGATTATTTGTCATTGTGGATATATACATGCGTTGTATGAAAATCCATAGAAATAAATTCTATGGTAATTGATTGGGCTTCATTCCAGTTTTGAATAGAAATATTTGAAATAGAAATATTTGAAATAGAAATATTTGAAATAGAATATTCAAAAATAGAAATATATGAAGCTGTGTTGATTAGATTGACGCCATTTTGACATGAACGATATTTATATCGATTTTATTCATTTTATCACGAATATCGAAAGTGATTTCAAAATTTGATATTTTGAAAAGGAATAGAATTCAAATTGAAAGTGAATAGAAATGAATTCGAATTGAAAGTGAATAGAAATGAATTCGAATTGAAATTGAATAGAAATGAATTCGAATTGAAATTGAATGAAATTGAAAATGAACTGAAATTGAATTAAAAATCGATTTGAATTGAAATCAATTTGAAATGAATTTAAATCGAATTTATAAGGAAAAATTCAATTTTGATTTGAATTTGAAAAGAAGTTGAAATCGTTTTGAAAACGAATTTAAAACGATTTATATAATACGTTTTAAAAGGAAATCGATGAAGTATATATTATATATATTATATATATAATATAATGGCCTAAATGGAACGTGCCGCACTGCGGCAGTTCGTGAATTTCGACCATTGACTTCGAATTGACGTTGCGGGAGATCCGACCGTCAGATTCTCCTAAAACCAGAACCGGTGGGTTTGTATCGAAAAGACCTTTCTAACAAATATAAGAAATTAGAAATCTAACGGTTGGATTTGGAATTATGTCCAAATCAAATTTGAAAAAGGTCGCTATAAGTGCAGTTCGATGGCCGTAGATGGAAATCGACTGTACGGGCCTTGATAAAATTATTAAAAATAGTAATAATTTGTGTAAAATCATAAGAAATGATTTGTGAAGAATTGGGATGAAAAAATCTATATTTGAAAAGATAAAAGTAGATTTTTGTCGAAATCAACTAGTTTTGAACTAGAGTAATAATTTATTTATTTTTAAAAATAAATAAATTGGATTTGAAATGATTTTGAAATATAACCAGGATTTCCAATAATTGAATTGGAATGGATTTGAATCGAAATTGTCTTTGGAATATTTCGATGTTGGATTTTGTGATTATACAGATGTTGTTATGGAAATTTGAAAGATACATATATATACATATCGTTATTTCCAATACGATATTTGTTGGTCGTAGAATTTGATATTGAATATAAGCCGATATATTTTCTATTCAGAGCCTTGTATTTAATATCAAATGTGAATTGGGTTTGTCGTGAATGGTGTTTTCATTAACACTGTTCTTAAACCCAGTCGAGAAAAAGATTAAATCTTTTTATTTAGATTTAATGAAGTGTACCAATTAAATGGTATTTAATTGGGATTGAATTTGAATTGATTTTTGGGTTTATCGTGAACGGTGTTTTAAATAACACTTGTTCTTTAACCCGATAATGAATAGGATGTGATTTTGGGTTTATAGCGAACCGTGTTTTAAATGACATTGGTTCTTTAACCCAGTTAAAGAAAGGATATTGATTTGTGTAAAGATTAAAACTAAGTGGAGTTTTAATGAATCTTTAATTAGATTGAAAAGATCGAGAATGGAGTACCGCCAGTTTTACTCCAGGCGATAGTTAAATCTTTAATTAGATTTGAGCGTGAAATGGTAATCGAATTTACCGATAACACCGTGGTGTTAGATATGAAGTATTACCAGTTTTGCTTCATGGGATGAATAGGTGGGGATTGGGAAATGAAATAAATGATTACTCAGGTGTGGTTCGCTAATCCCGACTAGTTTGAATTGATATTCAAAAGAAGATTAAAGAATAAATTTAAAGAATTTATCTTTGATAAAATTAATGGAAACCTTTCCCAAAACATAAGAATATTTGAATAAAAGAATATTCTGAATTGGAATTAGGCGTATGTTGTGTTTATGTTACACTTGTTTATTATATACGCGAGTTATTCGGAAAGACCGAGTTTTATCCCATTCTGAATAACTGATACGACGATAAGTCGAAGATGAAGACTATGGTTGAAGACCGGAGGTCTTCACGTCGTTTGGATAATTACTGATGATCTTGATTGGGCCGTACACCCAAGAGGAGGGAATCAGTTGGTGGTCGTCCAGACGTACTTGGAGAACGATGGATATGCGGGGTACTAGGTGCCTCCGGTTTCGTTCAGACCCAGAACGGACTTGTAAATGGACTGTGTGTCTGACATCGGATTTCATTCTGTGTGATTGATATCGGTTGCATAGCGTGAATTGCCTATGTGGCATGCTGAGATGCAAATGATCAAGGCTTCTGTTGAAAAGCAGAGTCTTGTGGTTGATGATCAAAGCACAGCCTTTGTGGCATAGCTTTGTGTAACGTTGATTCGCGAGCCTCACACCCCGGTTGTGAACCAGAAACGGGAGAGGACATCAGGGAGGATATGCGTTTCTTTCTAGTTAGAAGTGGCGTCAGTGGTTTTACACGCCCTGACGAGTTTGACTTATGTGGTTGTTGCTGTTGCGAGGCGCTTCGGATATACCGGTGACTATGTGAAGCCGAAGGAGCCATTCGTTGGCTCATTTACGCCGCATAGGGCGGGGAAACGCAGTGTTCAGGCATAATAATCCACATCGGTGGACCGGCCCTGACGATCCAAGGCTTGCCTGCGCGCTTGCCTAAGGGGCGGACTAGAGCGTCTCGAATCGGTAGAGGACGATCCCTGGCCTCGGTTCATAGATGGAAAGCCAATTTCCAAATACGTGACTTTGCGGTTTTGATTGTAGAGCCTAGTATGACGACATGATATATGGTACCCATGCCGTCTATGATTGATACTTATGATTGAAATTGTTTTGACACTATACACTTATAGTAATATCAAAATAATCTGTTTTTAAACGTATCAAGCATCCTTTGGCTATTATAAGGTAAAACCCTATCCTCCGGCTTGCGTTGCATTGTGTGAAGCGACCTGGGTCTTATAATAGCTTCATTTTTCTTTATTTAGCATTGCGCTGTTTATTTTATGCACTGGTATTCTTGGGAGGAAACCCGTTCTGTGTTATACGGCGTGGTCCCTTGATTTACCGAACTTTAAAATAAAGATCAATAACTGTTTTAGTTCTCACACCAGTCCCATGACTAACCTCGAGTTTATTGTTTTAACCTAAACTCTGGGTGCCCTTATTTTGACACGGGCAGCTAGTAGTTTTGGTTTTGCATATTTATATTCACAGGATCCTGGTTTACAGTGGAATGATATCCGGAAAGCTTTGTATCCGTATATCTTTTCTAGTTGTGTATTGTATTATTTTCTGCTGCTATGTAATGTTTTGTAATCTCTGATATTTTCTATGTAATATTTATTCATTCATACCCTGTATATTCTTGTATTCTAATGGAATTATTGTAGTAGACAATGAAATGTTCTTCCGTCTGCGTATTGATTCGTCTTGTTCTCACAGTAATTCGCTCTTTCTCTTCTCTTCGGAGATCGGGGAAGTTCGGGTCGCTTCATTTGGTAACAGAGCTTTGGTTTATGAAGCTCAGAGAACAAGACACGTTAGAACCATACGAAAGAATTCGTCAGAAACTGGATTAGTAATATCCAACGGGAATGACTCGTTAGAGATGGGATCAGTAGTATCCTAGAACGAGTGTGAAGAGTATATTTTTAAAATGGAAAATGTAACACCCCGTGTATTCTATAAGAGTGAAATTCACAAATTAAAGTATAATTAATTTCAAATCAAAGAATTAAGAGAAATGGGATACGCCATTGCGTTCGTCTCGGAATTCTGCTTGAGATAGAGTCTGAGTTTGCGTAAAACGGACTCCGTATGAGGGAGATATGGCCTCCGTAAGTTTAATAATTTAGTTTAAAATTTAAACAGACAAAAACAGCTCAGAAAACAAAATTCGAATTTCAAAAATCGGGCTAGATTAGCCAGGGCGGGATTTCTCCCGCCCAAGACACCCAGGTCGACTTGGTAGTCGACCTGGGCTACCCAGGTCGACTGGGTAGTCGACCTGGGGCACCCAGGTCGACTACATATTCGACCTGAGGGTCGACTGGGTAGTCGACCTGGCCCCTGAGCCAGGTCGAACCCAACCCCTCCTGGCTGGCCTGGTCTGTGCTTGGCCGAATTTCTGAGTCTTGCCTTGTCACTAGGGCTAGGTGTCAGCTCCTGATTGGTCTCTCCTTCAAACGAATGGCTAATATTCATCCAAGCTCCATCGACGGTCCTAATCAACTCACAAACTCTATAAAAAGGACCTAAGACTACACCTAATTCACATAAACAAAAATGAATATGAGACCGTCATGCTGCTGAGGAAAGATTAGGAATAGCCGTCAAAGTTGAGAGACAATTAGGAGACAATTCGAAAGCTTAAAGCAACGTCAATTAAATCAAAACAACGCCTACAACAAAGGATAGCATCTCCAAATTCAGAATTCAGATTCTTGAATTGAAGGTTCGTCATACGTTGTAAGTAGAGTGCTATTCCGATGTGAATAAATAATTGTGTTTTGATTTGTGTAAAATGAGAAATAGAATTGTACTTGATTTGTGGTGATAATAATTCATAGTTGTACATTGCTATGATTCTTGTCGGTTTGGGATGTTGTGGTATAACCATTGGATATTTGCAAGTATGTGATTCATGTTGAAAGTTAACAACTATATGTTGTGGTAGTTTATTTGAGATTCATGCGAGTATATGATTTACTATTATGCCAACGTGATGTATAATTTTATGGTCATCTTTAGTGTAATTGGATCCATTTGAGTATTATGATTCATATGAATTTATGTTGGAATTGGCATCATGGTTCAAGTATAAAAACCATACTTTTGTATTAGTTATAAAAGCAAGCATCTTTGTGAACTTGTATTAATGAACATGACTAAACTATGTTTGTTGTTATGCCTAATTGAAGAATATGATTTAGGCCTATGTTGTCGTCAAAATCATATGATAATATATGGGTCACATAATTAAGTTAGATTTACATTCCACTTGCAAGTTTACATGAATAGGATTAAAACCATGATTCAAGTTTAGGTATGTTTATGCCATGATTCAATGAATAGATTGACAACCATGATTCATGTTTAGGTATGTTTATGCCATGATTCTATGAATAGGATAAAAACCATGATTCATGTTTAGGTATGTTATGCCATGATTTTATGCTATTACAATGCAAGTTCACAAGTGCCAAAATTATGTTAATTATTTCGCTATGTTGCAAGTTCATGCGTTCACACTCCCCTTTTTATGTTACTTAGAATATATAAACACCATGTTATAAGCCTCCCATTTTTCATGTGGCTAAGTTGGGTTTAAATGTTAAACCCAACATATGTTATATTGTAGCGAACGTATAAAACGGGGGTAATGACGTTTGGGTTAAAATGTAAAACATATGTGTTGGCATGATTGACGCATGCCAACGACCTTGAAAAACAATTAAGTGGAGTAAATTAATTTTACCCAATAAAGATGGATTTGAATAATGGGCCGCAAATATTTACATATAAAAAGAAAAGAGACAGAATATGTAAATTTAGAAAATACGATGTGTTTAACCCGAGGTTGGATTGAGTTGTGATGTAAACCTGCCCGGAACCGCCCGGCTGTCCAGTAGTCACAACAATACCTATCCAATGTGGGTGGTTAAACACGAAGCCCAATAAGGACCCGAGGTTAGACTGAGTTGTGGCGTAAGACTGCCCGGACCCAACCGGCAACAGGCATCCACAACAATACCTGTCTAATGTGAGAGGTTGAGGCTTTAATAAGACAATTAAGGCTGGGTCAGGATTGATAGGATTAAGTAAATTGAATTAATACTTAATCAAAATGGAACATGCTAAACTATACAGACTGATTGGTGGTTAGGTTTACAAAACACTTAACCAACTTAGCATGTTGGCTAGAGATAGAAAACCTAGTAGCGGGGACCCTTTTCAGCAGTAACCCTACAAGGTGTATCAGGATACCCTGAACTAGGCAGGGTGGGGCACGATTACTGGGCTGATTGTAAGAGGTCAAATCGACGACGGTGCTGCAGCAGTGTAGGTTCTAACGGGGTGCGGACGTGCACACACTCCGGCGCGGAAAAACAAGGCACTGGGCGCCAGTAGAATACCTTTGCATTCTAGAATTGTGTCGGGCCGCCACCATGGGACTTGATACACCCCATGGTGGGACCAGCATAGGTAACTACAACATTGGGGGCCGTAAGACACATGTAACTAAGCGAGTTAGGAGCCGATCATTAGAAATGGATCACTTCACCCTGATTATGGGGTGCCTATTGGGAAATAGTTTATATGGGTACAGAGATTAATATGGGGTACGATAGTACATTCGACTCTAGATAACTTAACCTAGTTTATAGTACTTTCCCATTTCCAGTTTATACATATCATGCCCAATTCTTTATTCATAGACTGAATAATCCTAGACTTACTCAGGCTTTATGTCTGACTCTACTTTTCTTTCGTCTTCTTTTCTTTCGTCCCCCCCAGGTCCACAGGGAGAGAACACCGCAGCTTGACCAGTTTTCACATCCAGCTTGAAGAGAAAGAATGTATTGCTTGTATCTTTTTCGTTTTGGACTATGGCTTTGGACAGCAATTATGGGACTTATGCAGTTTACTTATGTTTTTTTTGCTTCTTTAAATAATGTAATCAAGACAGTTATGAAGATGTTATGTTTTTTTGGAAGTATTGTAAGACAAATTATGACATGGTTTGTGTAACACGTATTTTGTTGAAATAAAAATTGCTGTTGTTTTCCGCTGTTCAAAAATATGTATATTTATATCTGTCTTGTATATCTGTGACTTATACTCATAAACCTCCACCAAAATTAAGGCATTCCCTTTGAGAGTGACCCTAACGGAGGTGGGGTGTTTCACTTGGTATCAGAGCATAGGTTTACCAGATAAGATAAAAAGTTTTGAAAATTTATTTTCAAAAGAAAATTTAAAGAAGCATTTTTAAAAATAAAATACTATTTTATTTTGAAAAGGCATAGTCCCCCCCAAAGCCATAGGTACTATCTTTTATCCTTTGTTTTGAATCTATCCTTTTTGTTTCAGCATGTCCGAAGAACTTAACTTGCCAGAGGTTATACCAATACCTGGTTGGTTTAGACGATTCTTAGAAGCAAGGGCCAGTCAGCCAGGTCCTACCGTTCCTCCTCCCACAGCTGCAGGAAATCATCCAGCTGCAGCAACACCTTTTCCTCCACCTCCTCCACGGGGAAATGCTTTTGCTAAGATATGTAAAGAATTTAAAGCTATGGGAGGAAAGGACTTTCATGGAACCGAGTCCTTCGTGGTAGTCAGGAATTGGTTGAAAGAAACCGAGGACTTATTCGTCATCTTTGAGGTAGAAGATAGGCAGAAGTTACAACTGGCAGTATGGCTACTTAAAGGCGAGGCTTCCTACTGGTGGGAAGTCACAAATGCAGAAAGACCGGTGGAAACATGGGAGGACTTTTGGGCAAGGTTTGAGGCTAAATTTCTCTCAGAAGCTGAAACGAGTCTTCAGTTGGAAAAATTCTTATTTCTTAAGCAAGGGAATATGACAGTCAAAGAGTATGTTAACCAATTCGATCAGCTAGCTAGGTTCGGACTGGATCTAGTCAACACCCCGCACAAGAAGGCTCTCCGCTTTGTCAAGGGGTTGAATGAGCCATTACACTGTTTTGCCATGACCCATATACCCATGGGAGCTACGTATGAAAGGTTGGTGCAGATGGCATTGCTGAACGAAGAGGATAAGGGCAAGAAGGAGGCAAAGGCAGAAAGCTCTCAAGGGAAGAAAGAGGGTTTGCAGCCTAAGAAGACAGACTTTAAGAAGGGCGGGAAAGACAACAAAGAGAAGAGGAAGTGTAATTTCTTTGGCAAAGTGGGGCACTTAGTGAAAGATTGCCGGAAAAAGAAGGCCAAGATGAATGGTGGGTGCTTTTCTTGCGGTGAGATAGGCCACCTGGCTAAGGATTGCCCAAAGAAGCGAGGGCAGGGGCAGAGGGCTGGATCCACCTCAGGGGAACAAGTTCATGCGCTAGAAGCGCCACCTCTGCAACAGCGAGGTATAAATACTTCTGTAGAAAGTGTAGTTTATCTTTATGATCACCCAGTTCGCACTTTATTTGATTTTGGCGCATCACACTCCTTTGTCTCATCTGCTTTAGTAGTATCTCTGCATCTAGAATCTAGAATGGTAGAGGACCCCTTAATTGTTTCAAATCCAATTGGGGGCCCAGCTTATTTATCTATGATCTGTGTGGGATTGAAACTTTCTATTCTAAGCGTAGAATTTAAATGTGGTGCCTTTGTTTTGGGCTTTTCGGGATATGGTTTGATTTTGGGCATGGATTGGCTATCCAGTAATGGTTCCATCCTTGATTGTGAGAAAAGGGTGGTTAGGCTTCTGACCCAACTCGGTACCACTCTGGAAATTACTTGTAATCCCTCGTATGCGGTTATACTTAGTTATCTTGAATCGCTAGATGCCTCTGTTGAAAGTTTGCAATCGGTTAGAGTGGTCCCGGAATATACGGATGTCTTCGAAGAGGTGAAGGGCTTGCCTCCGAAGCGGGAGATAGACTTCCGCATATATCTTGTTGATAAAGCAAGGCCAGTTGCGTTGCCAGTTAGACACATGGCTCCACGGGAAAGGAAAGAGCTCAGTAAACAGATTAAAGAGCTTCTAGAAAAGGGGTTCATTAGAAGGAGCATTTCAGAATGGGGCGCACCAGTGGTGTTCGCTACAAAGGCGGATGGTTCACTCCGTCTATTTGTCGACTATAGGGAGCTCAACAAGCTAACGAAAAAGAATAGGCACCCTCTCCCCAGAATTGACGATCTGTTTGATCAGCTTGTAGGAGCGTCTGTTTTCTCCCAACTCAATTTAGCGACCGGATTTCATCAGCTAAGGGTGGCTGAAGATAGTATCGATAAGACAACATTCAGAACCCCAGACGGCTTTTTTGAATGGCTTGTCATGCCTTTCGGCTTGACAAATGCACCCGCTTACTTCGTGGACCTAATGAGTAGGGTGTTCAGAGATTTCCTCAATAAGTTCGTAGTGGTCTTCGTAGACGATATCTTGATCTTCTCAAAGAATGAAGAAGAGCATGCTCAGCACCTAAGGGCAATCATGGAAACTCTGCGAGCCCATCAGCTAAAGGCCAAATTCTCCAAATGCCACTTTTGGTGAGAGGAAGTAAGGTTTCTTGGGCACATAGTATCCAAAGAAGGGTTAGCTGTAAACCCGGCTAAGGTAGTAGTGGTGCAGGACTGGAAGACACTAAAGAATGCAACAGAAGTCCGAAGCTTTCTCGGGCTAGCAGGCTTCTATCGGAAATTCATCAGAGACTTAGCAAAGATATCAGCTCCGCTCATAAAGCTGACCAAGAAGAATCTAGTGTTCAATTGGGACTTGGATTGCGAATTTGCTTTCCAATGATTAAAAAGGGCTCTTACAACATCCCCAGTTTTGACGTTGCTAGCTGGAAGCAAGATGTTCACAGTTTATACAGATGCATGTAGGATAGGGCTAGGCGCTGTCTTGATGCAAGAATGGAGGGTAGTAGCTTATGGTGGAAGGCAATTGAAAGTGCATGAAAAGAACTACCCGACCCACGATCTTGAGTTGGCTGCCATCGTCTTTGCACTCAAGTCTTGGCGACACTATCTCCTAGGTGAGAAGTTCGAACTTTACACTGACCATAAATCGTTGAAATATCTTTTCTTGCAGAAGGACCTTAACTTGAGGCAAAAGAGATGGAAGGAGTTTCTTGCCTCGTATGATTTCGAGATCTCCTACACTCCGGGCAAAGGCAACGTGGTGGCAGACGCGTTGAGCCGAAAGAAACTAACCCTAAGCCCGCTGTTTTTTGAAAGACAAAGCCTAGAGTTTATAGCCAGCTTTGAATTCAGGCCCTCCTCCGATTTTTTACAGGGCTTGCTAGCATCTCTCGAAGTACACCCAACTTTAGTGGACGCAATAGGGACAACACAACGGGAAGACCCTCAGCTTGTGGAAGCAATTGATAGGCTCATTAGGGGTGAGACTTCAAGTCACCTCAGCAGATACTCCATCGACGACATTGGTTGGCTAAGGCGAGATGGAAGACTATGCGTCCCTCAGACAAGGGATTTAGTAAAGAAGGTTCTCGAGGAAGCACATCACTCCAAGATGACGATACACCCAGGCGGAGATAAAATGTACAAGGACATAAAGTGAACTTTCTTTTGGAACGGCATGAAGAAGGACGTGGCAGATTTCGTTTCTAAGTGTATGGTGTGCCAACAGGTTAAGGCGGAACAGAAAAATCCTGGCGGTCTGCTCCATCCTTTAGAGGTCCCGCAGTGGAAGTGGGATAGCATCTCAATGGACTTCATTGATGGACTGCCTAGGTCTAGAAGAGGCAACACTAGCATTTGGGTAATAGTGGATAGGCTTACTAAAAGCGCCCACTTCTTACCTGTCAAGAGTAAAAGAACTGCCTCATCCCTAGCCTCTCTTTACCTCAAGGAAATTGTTCGACTCCATGGAATACCCTACAGCATAGTTAGTGATCGAGACGCCATCTTCACAAGTGAGTTTTGGCGGAGTCTGCAAGAAGCGGTAGGCACACAGTTATGCTTGAGCACAGCCTATCATCCCCAGACCGACGGCTAGACAGACAGAGTGAACAGAGTTTTGGAAGACCTTTTAAGACTGTGCGTCCTTGACTTCGGAGGCACGTGGGAAGACCATCTTCCTTTGGTGGAATTTTCCTACAACAACAGCTACCAAGCAACCATCGGAATGGCGCCCTTCGAAGCTTTATATGGAAGACCGTGCCGATCGCTCACTTGTTGGTGGAAGTCTACTGACAAGCTCATACTTGGACCGGATATGATCCGAGAGACTTCAGAAAAAGTAGACTTAATACGGAGAAGAATGAAGACAACCCAAGACAGACAAAAATCCTACGCCGACAAAAGGAGGACCGACCTTGAATTTGAGGTTGGGGACAGAGTTTTTCTTAAGGTATCTCCACTAAGGAACATTGTTCGTTTTGGAACCACAGGAAAGTTAGCACCAAGGTTCGTAGGACCATTTCCTATTATTGAGAAAGTTGGGAAAATGGCTTATAGATTAGAGCTACCCGAAAAGCTGGTTGGAGTTCACAACGTTTTCCATGTTTCGCACCTCCGAAAATGTCTACATGAATCTGCTGACGTGGTAGAGCCAAATATCCTAGAAGAAGCTGAAGTGGAACGCGAAGCAACCGCGAGGAAAGTTCCAACCCGCATATTAGGGACGGAAGTGAAGAAGCTACGCAACCGCGAAGTCAAGCTCGTCAAAGTTCAGTGGAGCAATGCCGAGGGAGACACAACTTGGGAAACTGAAGCTAGAATACACACAGCCTAACCTTTTCTTTTCGAGGGTACATCTTTGATCTTTCTTTTTCCTTAAGTTGCGCTTTTATCTATCTTTTTAGTTATATCTCCTCGACCTTAACTTTTAGGTAGAAACTCTTTGGATGAAAACATGTAATTGAATCATGTTATGGATGACGGTTGCAAGTGGTTGCAAGTGATTGCTCGTGGTTGCTCGTGGTTGCATATACTGACACAATTTAGGTTTTAGATCGGCTCAGTCACTTCATATTGCATATGCATATATGTATTTATATTTGTATATGGTTGAGGTTTAATTTGTTGTCATATGGATGTTGCATTTATATGGATGATTGTGCACTCATGTAGAATCATGAATAGGAAAATTTGCATACATATTGGATTCATGACACTTACATAATTTGCATTAAGGAGGTCAACTGAATCAGTAGACCGACTGATTTTGCATTAGATAAGTACATGTACACACACTTCGCATATGGTCATGAAGCATTAGAAGTCTTTTAAGGACAATGGATGCTCGTGTTTGATGGATGAGTAGATAGATGTTTGGATGTTAGGACGTACATTCTTCCTGAACTTGAAGATTTTGGGGACGAAATCCTTTTCAGTGGGGGAGAATGTAACACCCCTTGTATTCTATAATAGTGAAATTCACAAACAAAAGTATAATTAATTTCAAATCAAAGAATCAAGGGAAACAGGATACGCCATTGCGTTCGTCTCGGAATTCTGCTTGAGATAGAGTCCGAGTTTACGTAAATCGGACTCCGTATGAGGGAGGTATGGCCTCCGGAAGTTTCAGAATTCAGTTTAAAATTTAAACAGACAAAAACAGCTCAGAAAACAAAATTCGAATTTCAAAAATTGGGCCAAATTGGCCAGGGCAGGATTTCTCCCGCCCAAGACACCCAGGTCGATTGGGTAGTCAACCCGGGCTACCCAGGTCGACTGGGTAGTCGACCTGGCCCCTGAGCCAGGTCGAACCCAACCCCTCCTGGCTGGCCTGGTCTGCGCTTGGCCGAATTTCTGAGTCTTGCTTGGTCACTAGGGCTAGGTGTCAGCTTCTGATTGGTCTCTCCTTCAAACGAACGGCTAATATTCATCCAAGCTCCATCGACGGTCCTAATCAACTCACAAACTCTATAAAAAGGACCTAAGACTACACCTAATTCACATAAACAAAAATGAATATGAGACCGTCATGCTGTTGAGGAAAGATTAGGAATAGCCGTCAAAGTTGAGAGACAATTAGGAGACAATTCGAAAGCTTAAAGCAACGTCAATTAAATCAAAACAACGCCTACAACAAAGGATAGCATCTCCAAATTCAGAATTCAGATTCCTGAATTGAAGATTCGTCATACGTTGTAAGTAGAGTGCTATTCCGATGTGAATAAATAATTGTGTTTTGATTTGTGTAAAATGAGAAATAGAATTGTACTTGATTTGTGGTGATAATAATTCATAGTTGTACATTGCTATGATTCTTGTCGGTCTGGGATGTTGTGGTATAACCATTGGATATTTGCAAGTATGTGATTCATGTTGAAAGTTAACAACTATATGTTGTGGTAGTTTATTTGAGATTCATGCGAGTATATGATTTACTATTATGCCAACATGATGTATAATTTTATGGTCATCTTTAGTGTAATTGGATCCATTTGAGTATTATGATTCATATAAATTTATGTTGGAATTGGCATCATGGTTCAAGTATAAAAACCATACTTTTGTATTAGTGATAAAAGCAAGCAACTTTGTGAACATGTATTAATGAACATGACTAAACTATGTTTGTTGTTATGCCTAATTGAAGAATATGATTTAGGCCTATGTTGTCGTCAAAATCATATGATAATATATGAGTCACATAATTAATTTAGATTTACATTCCACTTGCAAGTTTACATGAATAGGATAAAAACCATGATTCAAGTTTAGGTATGTTTATGCCATGATTCTATGAATAGATTGACAACCATGATTCATGTTTAGGTATGTTTATGCCATGATTCTATGAATAGGATAAAAACCATGATTCATGTTTAGGTATGTTATGCCATGATTTTTTGCTATTACAATGCAAGTTCACAAGTGCCAAAATTATGTTAATTAGTTCGCTATGTTGCAAATTCATGTGTTCACACTCCCCTTTTTATGTTATTTAGAATATATAAACACCATGTTATAAGCCTCCCCTTTTTCATATGGCTAAGTTGGGTTTAAATGTTAAACCCAACATATGTTATATTGTAGCGAACGTATAAAACGGGGTTAATGACGTTTGGGTTAAAATGTAAAACATATGTGTTGGCATGTTTGACGCATGCCAACGACCGTAAAAAAAAATTAAGTGGAGTAAATTAATTTTACCCAATAAAGATGGATTTGAATAATGGGCCGCAAATATTTACATATAAAAAGAAAAGAGTCAGAATATGTAAATTTAGAAAATACGATGTGTTTAACCCGAGGTTGGATTGAGTTGTGATGTAAACCTACCCGGAACCGCCCGGCTGTCCAGTAGTCACAACAATACCTATCCAATGTGGGTGGTTAAACATGAAGCCCAATAAGGAACCGAGGTTAGAATGAGTTGTGGCGTAAGAATGCCCGGACCCAACCGGCAACAGGCAGCCACAACAATACCTGTCTAATGTTAGAGGTCGAGGCTTTAATAAGACAATTAAGGCTGAGTCAGGATTGATAGGATTAAGTAAATTGAATCAATGCTTAATCAAAATGGAACATGCTAAACTATACAGACTGATTGAGGGTTAGGTTTACAAAACACTTAACCAACTTAGCATGTTGGCTAGACATAGAAAACCTAGTAGCGGGGGACCCTTTTCAGCAGTAACCCTACAAGGTGTATCAGGATACCCTAAACGAGGCAGGATGGGGCACGATTACTGGGCTGACTGTAAGAGGTCAAATCGACGGCGGTGGTGCAGCAGTGTAGGTTCTAACGGGGTGCGGGCGTGCACACACTCCGGCGCAGAAAAACAAGGCACTGGGCGCCAGTAGAATACCTGTGCATTCAATAATTGTGTCGGGCCGCCACCATGGGACTTGATACACCCCATGGTGGGACCAGCATAGGTAACTACAACATCGGGGGCCGTAAGACACATGTAACTATGCGAGTTAGGAGCCGATCATTAGAAATGGATCACTTCACCCTGATTATGGGGTGCCTGTTGGGAAATAGTTTATATGGGTACAGAGATTAATATGGGGTACGATAGTACATTCGACTCTAGATAACTTAACCTAGTTCATAGTACTTTCCCATTTCCAGTTTATACATATCATGCCCAATTCTTTATTCATAGACTGAATAGTCCTAGACTTACTCAGGCTTTATGTCTGACTCTACTTTTCTTTCGTCTTCTTTTCTTTCGTTCCCCCCCCCCCCCAGGTCCACAGGCAGAGAACACCGCAGCTTGACCAGTTTTCACATCCAGCTTGAAGAGAAAGAATGTATTGCTTGGATCTTTTTCGTTTTGGACTATGGCTTTGGACAGCAATTATGGGACTTATGCAGTTTACTTATGTTTTTATGCTTCTTTAAATAACGTAATCAAGACAGTTATGAAGATGTTATGTTTTTTTGGAAGTATTGTAAGACAAATTATGACATGGTTTGTGTAACACGTATTTTGTTGAAATAAAAATTGCTGTTGTTTTCCGTTGTTCAAAAATATGTGTATTTATATCTGTCTTGTATATCTGTGACTTATACTCATAAACCTCCACCAAAATTAGGGCATTCCCTTTGAGAGTGACCCTAACGGAGGTGGGGTGTTTCAGAAAACAAGTTTTGTTTTGAAAATTTAATTCAATAATTCGTATTTGAATATTTATTTATATTGATTTGGACAATCAGTATATATAGATTTTGCATATACTTCTGATCCACGGGTATTCAAAGTTTTAATATACTGGATAGATATAGAATCACACTCTAGTTGCCCAGAGATGATGCTGATAATGACCATGGCATCATCAGTGTTGTGTTTGAGTTTCGAAGGTGTGATATCTATATATTTCCATAGACTGGTGTGAGAACCAAAATTAGATAGGGCCTATTGTTGTGATTTGGCATCAAAATGTGATTTTTGACTATATATCAAAGTTATGGATTTGAAATGATAATCAACAAATTGATTGTTAGTTGTGTTGTTTGATTATTGTTTGAATTAATTAAATGTTAAATCGTTTAGCCAAATTGAACCAAATAGTGAATTGTATTGAAAATTAGTTGCATTTGCTTGCTTATACATGTACTTACATTGAACATGTCATAGCAAGGAGGCTAGAGCAGATGAATAAATTGTTTGCCCGACAAATAGGTACATATTTACCATAATTTACTGTTTTGTTTGGGTGATGATGATTTTGTGAGCCGCTTGGCTTTTTCGTTTTCATTTGGATTGAAGAAGGCCATAGGAGGCTATATGAAATATCCTAAGTCCACGGTGCAGGGGAGGTTATGGTGAAATTTTTCGAAAATTTAGGGCGTTAGCCAAATTTTTGAAAAATTTGAAAAGTTTTTAGAAACTGAAAAGTTGAAGAACTTAAGCCGTAAGGAAAACAATGAAAGTTGAGTTAGTTTTTAAAACAACTTTCAACTTCGTTCCTTTTCGGGGATGAAAAGTTTTAAGTGGGGGAGATTTTAATAACCCGGAAATCCGAGCAAAATTAAAATTTTTATTTTGGCAATTTTAATGAATTTTGAATATTTAAAATGATTATTTTAAATAATAACGACGAGAAATTTATTTCGAATAGAATTAGAACGAATATATTTATACGCGTAGTCGTTAGAATATAAATATTTTATTTTAATTATAAAAGGAATTGAAAATAGCGTGATAGTTCGATAATTCGATTTCAAACTTCAAATGATGGTACATGATTCAAAATAAACCGGAATTTAGTGAAACTGAAAATATTAGAATCTATTTGAGAATATCTTTCCAACGAATCCGAAAGATTGGAATTTCATAGCGGGAATCAAAAGATATGACCAGTTCAAATTTCAGAATAGTCGCTATGGAATTTCAGCCCTTAAAAATTGCCATTTTGCAAACAACCTCGGATTTCGACGAAACCACTTTCGTTGGATTCGCGATATCAAGTTATTGCTTGGTTTCAAATTTCGTAATTTTTCGAATCAATATGTGAGCGTGGAAAAGGAAAACGCGTTTGACCAGATTCAGTTGATTTTAATCGACTGGATAATGGCCATTTTTCAAACGATCTCGGAATTCGACAAAATTAGTTTTGTTAGGACCGTATCGTCATTACGAAACTAGAAAATATTTTTCGGGAATTTTTCTAGTTAGTATGTGGCCCCGGTAGATTGAAATGCGCGTTCAAATTCAATATATAGAGTTATATGTTGATTTTGACGAAAACTGATCGAAACGATCGAATCAGCCTACAATACATAGCCCATTGTGTTCGAGATGGGGGTAATTAGATATGGACGATAGTCGGTGGACTTGATTTCGAGTTCGAAAAGAAAAGCAACTTTTAGGAACTAAAATAAAATAAAATATATATTTAATAAAAAGTCAGACACCACTATACTCTCTCCCTCTCTCTCGTTTTACAGAAGAAAAAAAATAAATAAAAAAAGAACCCACGCACGATCTCCCTCAGCCCTTCCCGCGCCACCTCCGTCCACGCTGCCATCGCCGGAGCCCCGTCGCTCACCCACTCCGATGGCCTCCACCCTTCTAAATCCGCCACCCCCTCTGTGTCTTGAACCCTAAATCGAGCCGTACACCCTCCAGCCCCAACTCGATCCCCCCTTACATCGCAACCACCACAGCAGTCAACGCCGCCCCCAACACTTACCTTCGACGCCGATCAGTGAGCCGCTCCACCCTTTCAGCCTCCTCCTCCCTCCGTTGGTTCTCTCCCTCCTCCAATGAAGGCTCAATACCGAAAGAAAAGTGAGTTTTTTTATTGATTTACATTCAATTTAAATTCAGTTTTATTCATATGAAGCATCGTTTAATTTCAGTTTTTATTTTATATATTACATAGAAGGAAATCAGTTTTTTTTCTTTAAAACGATAAAGATATATTTTTTATTATATAGATCACGTTATAAAAATATAATCTTTATTGTATGAAGAGTAGAATTAAAATACAATTTTTATAATATTAAAGGTGAAATTTTTTACAACATGAAAGGTTATGTTTTTAGAAAGGTAAAAGTTCGATTTTTAATTCATGAAAGGTTATATTTTTATAATAGAAAAGTTTATATTTTCAAATACGAAAAGACTAGATTTTTAATCAAACAAGGATACGATTTTTATTTGCATCGTGGCATAACAAAGATGTGATTTTTATATGAATGACATCGTTATAAAGATTTGATTTTTAACGAGATAAAAATTCGATTTTTATATATTGAATAATGAGATAAAAATGTTATTTTTAATATCAACTGCGTGAAATAAAGGGCAATGGGACGGATTGAAATCAAAAGGGAATTCAGACGATTAAGAAATTCAGAAATGAAATGGAGGAGTGGAACCCCAAGTGAGAACTTCTCACCTTTAATTTAATTTTATAGTTAAAATATATACTAGGATGCAGACGGTGTTTAGTAGCACCCGACACCCGTCGTCCACAGACCATGGACGGCTTGTATTCTTGTTTGTTTGATGTGGATGTGTAGTTGATTGAGTGATGTGAAATGAAATAAAATATTTATGTAGTTAAAAATATTTTATAGTTGAAAATATATTTTTTAACATGAATGTGAATAAATAAATATAAACAAATAGGACGATTTGTTTATATACACACATTTGACTGATATTGATTGGGACGATAAATTTTACACATCGCCCAACTACACAAATAAAATCTGTGTTTGATTGTTTGAATCCCCACACGGGTATTGGGATGATATATGATGTACACTAATCCCGATAATTAGTTGTATGTTGATCGATTGATTGACAGACTGTTATAAGCATTGAATATTTATATTTGATGCTTATACAGTGTAGAATGCACTCTGGATGATGGTTGATTATTTGTTATTGTGGATATATACATGCGTTGTATGAAAATCCATAGAAATAAATTCTATGGTAATTGATTGGGCTTCATTCCAGTTTTGAATAGAAATATTTGAAATAGAAATATTTGAAATAGAATATTCGAAAATAGAAATATATGAAGCCGTGTTGATTAGATTGACGCCATTTTGACATGAACGATATTTATATCGATTTTATTCATTTTATAATGAATATCGAAAGTGATTTCAAAATTTGATATTTTGAAAAGAATTAGAATTCTAATTGAAAGTGAATAGAAATGAATTCGAATTGAAAGTGATTAGAAATGAATTCGAATTGAAATTGAATAGAAATGAATTCCAATTGAAATAGAACGAAATTGAAAACGAACTGAAATTGAATTAAAAATCGATTTGAATTGAAATCAATTTGAAATGAATTTAAATCGAATTTATAAGAAAAATTTCAATTTTGATTTGAATTTGAAAAGAACTTGACATCATTTTGAAAACGAAACGTTTTAAAAGGAAATCGATGAAGTATATATTATATATATAATATAATGACCTGAATGGAATGCGCCGCGCTGCGGCAGTTCGTGAATTTTGACCATTGACTTCGAATTGACGTTGCGGGAGATCCGACCGTCATATTCTCCTAAAACCGGAACCGGTGGGTTCGTATTGAAAAGAGCTTTCTAACAAATATAAGAAATTAGAAATCTAACAGTTGGATTTGGAATTATGTCCAAATCAAATTTGAAAAAGGTCGCTATAAGTGCAGTTCGATGGCCGTAGATGGAAATCGACTGTACGGGCCTTGATAAAATAACTAAAAATAGTAATAATTTGTGTAAAATCATAAGAAATTATTTGTGAAGAATTGGGATGAAAAACTCCATATTTGAAAAGATAAAAGTAGATTTTTGTTGAAATGAACTAGTTTTGAACTAGAGTAATAATTTATTTATTTTTAAAAATAAATAAATTGGATTTGAAATGATTTTGAAATATAACCAGGATTTCCAATAATTGAATTGGAATGGATTTGAATCGAAATTGTCTTTGGAATATTTCGATGTTGGATTTTGGGATTATACAGATGTTGTTATGGAAATTTGAAAGATATATATATATATACACATATCGTTATTTCCAATACGATACTTGTTGGTCGTAGAATTTGATATTGAATATAAGCCGATATATTTTCTATTCAGAGCCTTGTATTTAATATCAAATGTGATTTGGGTTTGTCGTGAATGGCGTCTTCATTAACACTGTTCTTAAATCCAGTCGAGAAAAAGATTAAATATTTTTATTTAGATTTAATGACGTGTACCAATTAAATGGTATTTAATTGGGATTGAATTTGAATTGATTTTTGGGTTTATCGTGAATGGTGTTTTAAATAACACTTGTTCTTTAACCCGATAATGAATTGAATGTGATTTTGGGTTTATAGTGAACCGTGTTTTAAATGACATTGGTTCTTTAACCCAGTTAAAGACAGGATATTGATTTCTGTAAAGATTAAAACTAAGGGGAGTTTTAATGAATCTTTAATTAGATTGTAAAGATCGAGAATGGAGTATCGCCAGTTTTACTCCAGGCGATAGTTAAATCTTTAATTAGATTTGAGCGTGAAATGGTAATTGAATTTACCGATAACACTGTGGTGTTAGATATGAAGTATTACCAGTTTTGCTTCATGGGATGAATAGGTGGGGATTGGGAAATGAAATAAATGATTTGTAACACCCCACGTCCATTAATGTCACTCACAAAGGGAATGCATTAATTTCCATGGAGGTTTTAAGTGAATATAGAACAGAAAAATTACAACAAGACAGATATAAGTAGTACTTGGAAATTTAAAACTTTATTTCATTACAGCAGAAGTTAAACATGTTTGTTACATCATAAAACCATAAATCAGAGTCAAGTACAATATCCATCTTGATAAAACAAATTACATAATCCCATTACATAAATAGCCATTAAAGAAGATAACAAGCTGGACTTTACTTCAACGGTCCAAGCTTTCCAAAAGAGAGATAAAGCAATCCAATCAAGCTCCACTAGAGCTGGGCCCACCCCGAGGACCTGGAGGGGGAAAAGAAAGGAATAGAGGGGGTCAGACATAAAGTCTGGCGAGTATGATAATTCTAACAACACTATTATCAAAATAATTAGACTAAGGCATAAGCTGGAAAACAAGGAAATGTCTATGAACTATTGGGTATGGAAGAGCAGATAAAGATAACATTAAAGGCACACCTAATACTAACGAATAATTACTACACTGCACCACACCAGTCACCCTAAAAGTTGATCCCACTTGCTTCACTTAGAAATTATATAAATAGCTTTGCGTACCCCTAGCTGACTACATAGGTGTCGCCTGCCCCTATCTCCGCTAGGTGTACCCCACTACCCACTTGCGATCGGCTCCCTACTCGTAGACACCCGTGCTGGCCCCACAGTGGGGTGTATCACTCCTCTAAAGTGGCAACCCGATACGACTTGAGGATGCACGGCTTATACCTACACGATGCAACAACGTCTTACCTACCAGCCCGGGTCCACACACGCATATGAAACCCGTTGGACTTGCATTGCCACCGCTAACCCATTTGGCCTCTTATAGTCAAGCCCAGTATGCGTGTCCCGTCCTCGACTTGGGTCGAGCCGACAAAGATACGTTTGGTTTACTGGTTGAAATGGGCCCTTAATTACTTACCACAAGCTATCCACCTAAGCTTGTGCCCACTAGTATATCCCACTTAACCCTCTTCTTAGTCATATTCATTTACATGTGTGTTTGGTTAAGTTTTACTAATCGTATTTCAAATGCCACTAAAGGCACCCACTAGATTCCTCATGCCACCCAAGGCACCTACTAAACCCCCATGTCCCACCTCACATGTTTATCTGGTTAAGTATTTCTTAATTCATTAAGGCGATAACCTTATAAAGACCTCTCACAATAGACTGACATTTATGGCAGCTGGATTCGCCGGGTGGGTCTGGGCAGTCTTATACCATAAAAGAGTCTAACCTCGTGTCTTTACAACTGTTATGCTTTAGTTTGGGCCTAGGACCTCTCACATTGGGCTGACATTTGTGACTACTGGATTTGCCGGGCGGGTCCGGGCAGTTTTACGCCACAAACGAGTCCAACCTCGTGTCCTAAACATTGATTAACACTTATAATCTTTTACCCCAGTTTTAAATATATCCCTATTCAAATCATTAATTAATTCCAAATTTAATGATGTCCATAATTGAATCAATTATGGCCATCCACTTATGGTATGCAAAATCATATCAATTGCATCCAATTTTCTTAATATTAAATCCTTAATATTACCCCTACCCCACGTTATACGTTCGCTTATTCAACGCAAAATATACGTTAGACTCGAATAGTCTAACTCATAGCACAAAGATAAATTATCACAACATATAGACAAATAAAATATATCTAATCATAATAGGGATGAAACTTGCATAGAACTACACATGTCATGGTTCTAAAGGTGTCAACTTGTTTGGTTAAATGTCACAACTTACATAATATGATCATAAACCAAGTTCATGTATAAACTTGCATATGTGGTTTATGCAACATAATGATGGTGTGAACTAGCATCTAACACATAGAACTCACACATGTCATAGCATAATTCTAGATCTAAATAGATGTCATAATTCTAGATCTAAATAAATTTCATACAATATGTGAGAATATACATACTGAAAAATCTAAACTTGCATAGGTACATGTGATTTATCATGTGAATCATCATAGCCCAAATATATATAATCAACATCATGATTCATAAGCTAACTACACCATAATAACATCATGGCTTTGTAACATCGCAACTTAGCATAGAAACTTGCAACATATATAATATCATCATAGCATGTTTTACAACATATAGGATATCATCATCATATAACATAGGATTTACAACATACATGATAGCATAGGGTTTACGACAACATATATGACAATTCGCATCATTTTCTTATGATCCATATCACATCTTAATCTAATTAGTTTGCTAATAATCTTATTAAGATCATCATACTCACAATTAGAAAAGAAAGAGAGTCTTGATTTTCTTTAGAGTTGAGTAGAATTAGAGTTTTCATTAGCTTTCTTCCTTCTTAGTTGGTGGCGGCTACACTGAGTTCCATGGCGACGGTATGACGGCGGCTATCCTATTTTTCATGTGAATTTAGAGTGAGACTACCTAGGTATATATAGAGTTTAGGATTTATTTAGACCGTCAGATCAACTCAGAACTAACCTGAATCGTTAAATTAGCCAGCTCAGCCCTAAAGACACATCAGCAGCTCAAGATTGGGCTCTGCCAAAACCTGGCCGACTTGACCAGGTCGACACCCAAGTCGACTGCGCAGTCGACCTGGTCCTGGGGGTGTCGACTGCCTAGTCGACTCCCCAGTCGACCTGGGGTGCTGGCCGGGAAATTTCCCGCCTAGCCTGTTTGACTTCGAATTTTGAATTTTGAATTTTCTGAAACTTCCGATGGCCATATCTCCTTCGTACGAAGTCCGAATCACGCAAACTCGGACTCTATTTCAACCAGAATTCTGAGACGAACACAATGGCGCAACCCGTTTCCCACAATTCTCATGTCTGAGATTAGTTATTCTTTAATTTGTGAATATTAATATTAACAGAATTACGGGGTGTTACATTCTCCCCTCCTTAAAGGATTTCGACCCCGAAATCTTCAAGTCAAGAAGAATGTATATCCTTACATCCAATCGTCCATCTACTCAACCATCAAACACAGGCATCCATTGTCCTTATAGACTTCTAATGCTTTCATGTTTAAATGCACAGTGTGTGTATATGTCCATATCTAACGCAAAATCAGGCGGTCCACTAATTCAGTTGACCTCCTTAATGCAAATCATGATAGTGCCATGCGTCCATTATGTATGCAAAAATTCCTTAATGCTGCATATTATCTCTATATGCGTGCACAATCATCGTCTGAATGCAGCATCCATATGATAAAAAAAATCCTCATACATCCATTTTACTAAATACGTCCATATATATGCAATATGCAATATGAAGTGACTGAGTCGATCTAATGCCTAATAGTGTGTGTATATGCGTCCACGAGCAACCACTAGCAAACACTTGCATCCACTTTGCATCCATCATACAAAACATGTCTCAAACACATGTTTTAACCATAGGATTACCCTATCTAAAGGTCAAAGATACTAGCGAGAGGACATACTAAAGATAAGATAAGTACAAGCTAAGCGATAAAGGAGAAATTAAAAGACATACCCTCAAAAAGAAAAGGGTAAAATGAACGCATCTTCTCTTCTGTCTCCCAAGTAGCATTGCTCTAATCATCTCCCCATTGCACTTTGACTAGTCTGACCTCTCGATTTCTCAGCTTCTTGATCTCCGACCCACGAATGCATGTAGGAGCTCGTTGAATCGTCGCATCACGCTCTATCTCCACCTCTCTAAGCAAGCTCGACTCTACCACCTCCGCGGTCTCGTGTAGGCACTTCCTCAAATGTGATACATGGAATACGTCATGTACACCACTAAGTCTCTCAGGAAACTCCACTCTATACGCCATCTGTCCAATCTTCTCCTTAATAGGAAATGGCCCTACGAACCTTGGTGCTAATTTCCCAACGGACCCAAAGCGAACAATGTTCCGTAATGGAGACACTTTGATAAAGACCGTGTCCCCAACATCAAACTCAAGATTTGTCCTCCTCTTATCAGCAAAAGATTTCTGCCTATCTTGCGCTGCTTTCATCCTTCTTCGAATCAAATCAATCTTCTCCGAAGTCTCTCTAATCATATCGGGCCCAAGTAAGATTTTATCCGTAGATTCCCACCAACATGTAGGTGAACGACAAGGTCGTCCATAAAGAGCTTCGAAAGGTGCCATGCCAATGCTGGACTGAAAGCTATTATTATATGCGAACTCCACCAATGGAAGATGCTCTTCCCATGTGCCCCCAAAGTCTAGGGTACATAGCCTCAAAAGGTCCTCTAGAATACGATTCACTCTCTCGGCATGGCCGTCCATCTGAGATGATACGCGGTGCTCAAACATAACTGAGTCCCTACCGCTTCTTGTAAGCTCCTCCAAAATTCTCTAGTTAAGATAGGATCGCGGCTGCTTACTATGTTAGAAGGAACACCATGCAAACGAAATATCTCTCGGATGTATACAGAAGCTAACCATGGAGCAGTCCTCTTACTCTTCACGGGAATAAAATAGGCGCTCTTAGTAAGTCTGTGTACTATAACCCAAATCCTCGTATTACCCTTCCTTGATTTTGGTAATCCATCCACAAAGTCCATCGAGACACTTTCCCATTTCCATAGTGGAACCTCCAATGGGTGAAGCAACCCACCGGGTTTCTTTTGCTCCGCTTTTACTTGTTGGCTCACCAAGCATCTAGCGACATGCTCGGCCACATCCTTCTTCATACCGGCCTAAAATAAAACTCGCTTCATGTCTTTGTACATCTTATCCCCACCGGGATGAATGGTCATCTTCGAACGATGTGCATCATCAAGAATATTCTTCGTCAAGTCCTCGTCTCGTGGTACACAAAGTCTACTATCCCTACGTAACCAACCCTTATCATCTAGGGTATACCTACGGAGATGGCTTGATGACTCCCCTCTTTTGAGCTTCTCCACTAACTCAACCAACTGTGGGTCGTCTCGCTGTGCCTCACCAAGCCATCACAAAAGCGTAGGTCTGACCTCCAAGGATGCTAGCAAACTAGGTACAAAGTCAATGGAAGGTCTAAAATCAAACATAGAGATGAATTCTAAGTTTCGCCGTTCAACAAACAACGGACTCAAGGACAACCTTTTCCTACTTAAGGTGTCTGCCACCACGTTACCCTTGCCAGGGGTATATGCTATTTTGATGTCTTAGGACGCTAAGAATTCCATCCACCTTTGTTGTCTTAAATTCAAGTCCTTTTGAGAGAATAAGTATTTTAAAGATTTGTGGTTAGTGAATAATTCTAATTTCTCGCCAAGAAGATAATGGCGCCAAGACTTAAGCGCAAAAACAATTGCGGCTAACTCTAGGTCATGTGTAGGGTAATTTTTCTCATGCACCCTTAACTGTCTTCCAACATAGACTATTACCCTTCCCTCTTGCATTAAGACCGCGCCTAGTCCTGTCCCACAAGCATCGATATAAACAGTAAACGGCTTACTCCCGTCTGGCAGCATTAAGACTGGGGTTGAAGTCAAAGCTCTCTTCAGACGTTGGAACGCATCATCACAATCTACGTACCATGTGAAAACTAGGTTCTTCTTCGTCAGGCGTGTCAATGGAGCTAATATTTTTGCGAAGTCTTTGATAAACTTCCGATAGTAGCCAGCCAACCCCAAGAAACTCATTACTTCGGTAGCATTTTTAGGGACCTTCCAATCTTGGATGGTCACCACCTTCGCGGGATCCACGGCTATCCCTTCTTTGGAAACCACGTGCCCTAAGAATTGCACTTCCTCTCTCCAGAAGTGACACTTAGTAAATTTAGCATTAAGATTATGTGCTCGTAGAACCTCTAACGCTTCCCTGAGATGTAGGGCATGCTCTTCTTCATTCTTAGAAAAGATCAAGATGTCGTCTACAAAGACCACCACGAATTTATTAAGGTACTCCCTAAACACCCTACTCATCAAATCAACAAAGTATGCGGGGGCGTTTGTCAAACCGAACGGCATCACTAGCCATTCATAGAAACCTTCCGGAGTGCTAAAGGCAGTCTTGTCTATGCTATCCTCAGCCACTCTCAACTGATGGAAACCAGTGGCTAAGTCCAACCGCGAAAACACTGAGGCGCCAACTAACTGATCGAAGAGATCGTCAATCCTCGGCAGTGGGTGTCTGTTCTTCTTAGTAAGCTTATTAAGTTCTCTATAGTCCACACAAAGTCTAAGGGACCCATCCGCCTTCGTGGCAAATACTACTGGAGCACCCCACTCCGATATACTTCATCTTATGAACCCCTTCTCAAGCAACTCCTTCACTTGCTTATTGAGTTCCCTCCTTTCACGAGGAGCCATGTGGCGTACCGGCAAAGATACTGGTTTTGCATTATCCATAAGATATATTCGAAAATCTATCTCCCGCTTCGGAGGCAAGCCCTTCACCTCCTCAAACACATCCGAGTATTCTCGGACCACTCTAACAGATAGTAGATTCTCCACAGACGCGTCAAGCGATTCTAGATAACTTAGCATAACGGAATTTATGGGATTACAAAAGATTTCGAGAGTGTTGCCAAGGTGAGTCATGAGCCTAACTACTCTCCTTTCACAATCAAGAACGACCCCATTTCTGGATAACCAATCCATTCCTAAAATTGGCCCATAGCCCTTGAAGCCCAAAACATAAGCATCACATCTAAACTCAACGTTAAGTATAGAAATTTTCAAATCCAAACACATCATGGACAAATAAGCTGAGCCCCCAATTGGATTTGAAACAACCAAGGGATCCTCTACTAAACTGGTGTTTAAGTGCAGTGATTCAACTAATGATGTAGAGATAAACGAATGCGATGCGCCCGAATCGAATAAGGTACGGACGGGATGATCAAACAGAAAAACTAAGCTTTCAACAGAAATGGTTCTACCTCGTTCTTGCAGGGGTGGGACCGCGAGAGCCTGAACTTGTCCCCTTGCCTGCCCTGGTACAATAAGAGCCTGCACCTGTCCTCCTGAGGTAGACCTTGTCCTCTGCCCCTTCTTTGGGCAGTCCTTAACTAGATGTCCTGCTTCACCACAGTAAAAACAGCCAGTCTTCTTTTTCTTTCTGCAATCCTTGTTGAGATGGCCTGGTGTCCCACAGTTAAAGAATCTTTTCTTTCCTTTGCCATTATTGTCTTTACCACCCTTCTTGTTTTGCTGTTGTGATTTCTTATGATCCCCTTTCTTCTCGGGTGCCTTATTAGCATTAGCGCCTTTCTCCTCGTGCATGAGTGCCATGTCTACTAGCTTCTCAAAGGTGGCCCCCATAGGGATGTGGGTCATAGCCAACCCTTGCAATGGCTCATTCAAGCCATTAACGAACCTCAGAGCCTTCTTCTCCTGCGTGTTCACCAAGTCCAAGCCAAACCTTGCTAAATGATTAAAATTTTTGACATATTCTTTCACTGATGAGCTTCCTTGCTTTAATGTCAAGAACCTTTCCATGTATAGATTCTCTTCTGCCCTTGAGAGAAACTTTGCCTCAAACCTACGTCTGAAATCTGCCCAAGAGTCAACAGGACGCTCCCCATTAGTGACCTCCCACCAAAATGAGGCCTCTCCCTTCATTAACCAAGCTGCTAATTTGACTTTCCTTCCTTCTTCTACTTCAAAGATTTCTAGCAATTCTTCTACCTCCTTAAGCCAATCTCTAGCTTCCACAAACGTTTCTGACCATTGAAAAGGTTTTCCACCCATAGCCTTAAATTCCTTGCATGTCTTTGCAAAAGTATCAGCGCGAGGAGGGGGAGGATGAGGAGCGGGTGCAACTGGTGGTTGAGGAACATTGGCTGGACCTGCAGCGGCCCTAGCCTCTAATAACCTCCTATACCATCCTGGTATCGTTACACCCTCCGGAAGGTTAAGATCTTCAGCCATGCTGAAATGAAAAAGGAAAGATTCAAAATGGAGGATTCGAAAGATACAGATATATGGCTATTGGGGATTATGTTTTTCAAAAAATCTTTCCTTTTTAAATTACTCATCAAGACATATTTTTGAAAACACTTCTTCCAAAAATACTTTAGAAAAATAGTTTTTCTAAAAAAATTATCTGTTCTGGTAACCCTAAGCTCTAATACCACGTGTAACACCCCACGTCCATTAATGTCACTCACAAAGGGAATGCATTAACTTCCATGGAGGTTTTAAGTGAATATAGAACAGAAAAATTACAACAAGATAGATATAAGTAGTACTTGGAAATTTAAAACTTTATTTCATTATAGCAGAAGTTAAACATGTTTGTTACATCATAAAACCATAAATAAAACTCAAGTACAATATCCATCTTGATAAAACAAAATACATAATCCCATTACATAAATAGCCATTAAAGAAGATAACAAGCTGGACTTTACTTCAATGGTCCAAGCTTTCCAAAAGAGAGATAAAGCAATCCAATCAAGCTCCACTAGAGCTGGGCCCACCCTGAGGACCCGGAGGGGGAAAAGATAGGAATAGAGGGGGTCAGACATAAAGTCTGGCGAGTATGATAATTCTAACAACACTATTATCAAAATAACTAGACTAAGGCATAAGCTGGAAAACAAGGAAATGTCTATGAACTATTGGGTATGGAAGAGCAGATAAAGATAACGTTAAAGACACACCTAATACTAACGAATAATTACAACACTGCACCACACCAGTCACCCTAAAAGTTGGTCCCACTTGCTTCACTTAGAAATTATATAAATAGCTTTGCGTACCCCTAGCTGACTATATAGGTGTCGCCTGCCCCTATCTCCGCTAGGTGTACCCCACTACCCACTTGCGATCGGCTCCCTACTCGTAGATACCTGTGTTGGCCCCACAGTGGGGTGTATCACTCCCCTAAAGTGGCAACCCGATACAACTTGAGGATGCACGACTTATACCCACACGATGCAACAACGTCTTACCTACCAGCCTGGGGTCCACACACGCATATGAATACCGTTGGACTTGCGTTGCCACCGCTAACCCGTTTGGCCTCTTATAGTCAAGCCCAGTATGCGTGTCCGGTCCTCGACTTGGGTCGAGCCCACAAAGATACGTTTGGGTTACTGGTTGAAATGGGCCACCAATTACTTACCACAAGCTATCCACCAAAGCTTGACCCCACTAGTATATCCCACTTAACCCTCTTCTTAGTCATGTTCATTTACATGTGTGTTTGGTTAAGTCTTACTAATCGTATTTCAAATGCCACTAAAGGCACCCACTAGACTTCTCATGCCACCCAAGGCACCTACTTAACCGCTATGCCCCACCTCACATGTTTATGTGGTTAAGTATTTCTTAATTCATTAAGGCCATAACCTTATAAAGACCTCTCACATTAGACTGACATTTATGGCAGCTGGATTCGTCGGGCGGGTCCGGGCGGTCTTATATCATAAAAGAGTCTAACCTCGTGTCTTTACAACTGTTATGCTTTAGTTTGGACCTAAGACTTCTCACATTGGGCTGACATTTGTGACTACTGGATTTGCCGGGTGGGTCCGGGCAGTTTTACGTCACAAACGAGTCCAACCTCGTGTCCTAAGCATTGATTAACACTTATAATCTTTTAATCCAGTTTTAAATATATCCCTATTCAAATCATTAATTAATTCCAATTTTAATGATGTCCATAATTGACTCAATTATGGCCATCCACTTATAGTATGCAAAATCATATCAATTGCATCCAATTTTCTTAATATTAAATCCTTCATATTACCCCTACCCCACGTTATACGTTCGCTTATTCAACGCAAAATATACGTTAGACTCGAATAGTCTAACTCATAGCACAAAGATAAATTATCATAACATATAGGCAAATAAAATATATCTTATCATAATAGGGGTGAAAGTTGCATAAAACTACACATGTCATGGATCTAAAGGTGTCAACTTGTTTGGTTAAATGTCACAACTTACATAATATGATCATAACCCAAGTTCATGTATAAACTTGCATATGTGGTTTATGCAACATAATGATGGTGTGAACTAGCATCTAACACACAGAACTCACACATGTCATAGCATAATTCTAGATCTAAATAGATGTCATAATTCTAGATCTAAATAGATGTCATACAATATGTGAGATTATACATACTAATAAATCTAAACTTGCATAGGTACATGTGATTTATCATGTGAATCATCATAGCCCAAATATATATAATCAACATCATGATTCATAAGCTAACTACAACATAATAGCATCATGGCTTTGTAACATCGCAACTTAGCATAGAAACTTGCAACATATATAATATCATCATAGCATGATTTACAACATATAGGATATCATCATCATATAACATAGGATTTACAACATACATGATAGCATAGGGTTTACGACAACATATATGACAATTCGCATCATTTTCTTATGATCCATATCACATCTTAATCTAATTAGTTTGCTAATAATCTTATTAAGATCATCATACTCACAATTAGAAAAGAAAGAGAGTCTTGATTTTTTTTAGAGTTGAGTAGAATTAGAGTTTTCATTAGCTTTCTTCCTTCTTAGTTGGCGGCGGCTACACTGAGTTCCATGGCGACGGTATGACGGCGGCTATCCAATTTTTCATGTGAATTTAGAGTGAGACTACCTAGGTATATATAGAGTTTAGGATTTATTTAGACCGTCAGATCAACTCAGAACTAACCTGAACCGTTAAATTAGCCAGCTCAGCCCTAAAGACACATCAGCAGCTCAAGATTGGGCTCTGCCAAAACCTGGCCGACTTGACCAGGTCGACACCCAAGTCGACTGCGTAGTCGACCTGGTCCTGGCGGTGTCGATTGCCCAGTCGACTCCCCAGTCGACCTGGGGTGCTGGGCGGGAAATTTCCCGCTTGGCCTGTTTGACTTCGAATTTTGAATTTTCTGAAACTTCTGATGGCCATATCTCCTTCATACGAAGTCCAAATCACACAAACTCGGACTCTATTTCGACCAGAATTCCGAGACGAACACAATGGCGCAACCCGTTTCCCACAATTCTCAGGTCTGAGATTAGTTATTCTTTAATTTGTGAATATTAATATTAACAAAATTACGGGGTGTTACATGATTACTCAGGTGTGGTTCGCTAATCCCGACCAGTTTGAATTGATATTCAAAAGAAGATTAAAGAATAAATTTAAAGAATTTATCTTTGATAAAATTAATGGGAACCTTTCCCAAAATATGAGAATATTTGAATAAAAGAATATTCTGAATTGGAATGAGGCGTATGTTGTGTTTGTGTAACACTTGTTTATTATATACGCGAGTTATTTGGAAAGACCGGGTTTTATCCCATTCTGAATAACTGATATGACGACAAGTATAAGATGAAGACGGTGGTTGAAGACCGAAGGTCTTCACGTCGTTTGGATAATTACTGATGATCTTGATTGGGCCGTACACCCAAGAGGAGGGAATCAGTTGGTGGTCGTCCAGACGTACTTGGAGATCGATGGATATGCGGGGTACTAGGTGCTTCCGGTTTCGTTCAGACCCAGAACGGACTTGTAAATGGACTGTGTGTCTGACATCGGATTTCATTCTGTGTGATTGATATCGGTTGCATAGCGTGAATTTCCTGTGTGGCATGCTGAGATGCAAATGATCAAGGCTTCTATTGAAAAGCAGAGTCTTGTTTTTGATGATCAAACCACAGCCTGTGTGGCATAGCTTTGTGTGACGTTGATTCGCGAGCCTCACACCCCGGTTGTGAACCAGAAATGGGAGAGGACATCAGGGAGGACATGCGTTTCTTTCTAGTTAGAAGTGGCGTCAGTGGTTTTACACGCCCTGACGAGTTTGACTTATGTGGTTATTCCTGTTGCGAGGCGCCTCGGATATACCGGTGACTATGTGAAGCCAAAAGAGCCATTCGTTGGCTCATTTACGCCCCATTGGGCGGGGAAACGCAGTGTTCAGGCATAATAATCCACATCGGTGGACCGGCCCTGACGATCCAAGGCTTGCCCGCGCGCTTGCCTAAGGGGCGGACTAGAGTATCTCGAATCGGTAGAGGACGATCCCTGGCCTTGGTTCATAGATGGAAATCCAATTTCCAAATACGTGACTTTGCGGTTTTGATTGTAGAGCCTAGTATGACGACATGATATATGGTACCCATGCCGTCTATGATTGATACTTATGATTGAAATTGTTTTGACACTATACACTTATAGTAATATCAAAATAATCTGTTTTTAAATGTATCAAGCATCCTTTGGCTATTATAAGGTAAAACCCTATCCTCTGGCTTGCGTTGCATTGTGTGATGGGACCTGGGTCTTATAATAGCTTCATTTTTCTTTATTTAGCATTGCGCTATTTATTTTATGCACTGGTATTCTTGGGAGGAAACCCGTTCCGTGTTATACGGCGTGGTCCCTTGATTTACCGAACTTTAAAATAAAGATCAATAACTGTTTTAGTTCTCACACCAGTCCCATGACTGACCTGGAGTTTATTGTTTTAACCTAAACTCTGGGTGCCCTTATTTTGACACGGGCAGCTAGTAGTTTTGGTTTTGCAGATTTATATTCACAGGATCCTGGTTTACAGCTGGAATGATATCCGGAAAGCTTTGTATCCATATATCTCTTCTAGTTTTGTATTGTATTATTTTCCGCTGCTATGTAATGTATTTTAATCTCTGATATTTTCTGTGTAATATTTATTCACTCATACTCTGTATATTCTTGTATTCTGATGGAATTGTTGCAGTAGACAATGAAATGTTCTTCCGTCTGCGTTCTGATTCGTCTTGTTCTCACAGTAATTCGCTCTTTCTCTTCTCTTCGGAGATCAGGTCGCTTTAAATAAGGTGTTTGCTTCAACGTTTTGAGCCTAACTAGTTAGCCATTCCAAGAAAATAATCATAGACAAAACAATGGCTCGGATGTACGCATATATATATATATATATATATATATATATATATATATATATATATCGATTACGAACGACAACAAAATAAAATACGATCGTATACAACAATGCATACTAATCTCAAAACAACAATAAAATAAACCGGTTAGTTGATTGTGTAAAGTGTAAAAAGGGACCACAGTTGCCTAGAAATACGTTAGAACAATATATGCTTATTTCCCAAAATAAAAATTACAGAAAAATTCTAAAAAATGGTTTAAGGCTACATAAGTAGAAACTGAACAAAAATTTGAAACGAATTTTTAATTATAATTAAATTTCAAATCCTGATCGTTTTTGTGACTGAACTACAACTGATTTCAATATTTCGACTAATGACAAAACGATTTACCAAAACAAACATGGCTTTTAACTAAATTTCACAGAATAGACAAAATTCTAAGTAAAATTTATTTTTCAATCATTTAAAATTCTATTATCGCCTTAAAATTTGATTCAACAATTATTTAAAATCTTCCAAAATTTATTTAAAACTCATATTAAATTCAATTTTGATTTTCAAAAAAAAATCTTGGATCGTTGCATTCTCCCCCACTTAAGGCTATTCATCCTCGAAAAAGAGAGCTAATGAAATTATACATAACTAAAATAAATCTTACATATAAATTTGTTCCACTTACAAATTCATATATTAAGTCTAAAGCTTATCAAAACAACTTATAGGAAAAAAAATTATATGATTAAATGTAACACCCCGCATTTTTAAGTATAATTAAAAATGAAAAAAAATATATGAAAATATGCTTATGATAGGTAAATAATGGTGATGCATAAGAAGAATTAATTAATACATGAAAGAGAAGAAAAATTAGTTCGATAACGGTGTGTGTAAGGCAAAAAGATAGTAAAATGAGGATAATTAATTTAAGAATCAGGAATTAGGTAAAATTGACATCACCATTGCGTTCCTCTCAAAATTTTACATGAAAAAGAGTCCGAGTTTTCGAAAATCGGAGTCCGGATGAAGAAGTTATGGCATGTAGAAGATTCAGAAGGTTTCGGTCAGCACAGAACTAGGCAGGTCGACCTGGGGGTCGACCTGGGGGCCAGGTCGACCAGGGGGTCGACCTCCCCCATGAGGGTCGACTATAGTGTCGACCTCCCCCCTACAGGTCGACCTGGTCGGCCTGTTTCGGTCCAAAACACGTTTTTGAAGCCCAAGGACAATTTTTGATGGTCCGGATTGGTTTTAGGGTTAATCTGATGGCTGAAATGAATTGCTACACCTATAAAAACAACCTAAGACCTAGCCTTCTCTACGCACAATTCTATTCTTCTTCCTCTCTGCCTCTGTTCTAAATAAAAATGGCATCGCTACTCTGCTGGAATCAAAACTAGAAGCTAATCGACATCAACCTAAGCAACCCAATTCAAACTAGAGATTAAAGCTTCTGCAACGATTCTACAACAAATTAAAGTTCTTTCTTTAAACCAACCAAGGCAAATACAGTTATTTTCTGCTATAAACGTTAATTCTGATTGTGACATGAATTGTAAATCTGAATATGAGATTATATCTATTCTGTTCTGTTTAGATCTATCTTATTTTGTATCTCTTTCCTCTTTCTGTTCTATAGCCAGGCTACCACGAGCCTGAGCCAATCTCATAAGAGATTAACATACGCTAAAATGTTTGGGACAGTAAAATGAATGATGCATAAATTGGGCATGACCAATAGGTGACTAATTTGAGGAAAGAACATGGACTGTAGCTAGAACATGAATCTGAGACATATGAATGGACATGTTATATTTGTAACATAAAGGGTATTGAACATATGACTTGAGATAAAGAGAATATGGCTTAGGTGTAAAGATTTACATTAAAGTAGGATATCTATTAAATGAAAAATAAACACCTAAGTAAGGGATCTTTGGTATACATGACATGCATAGTAATCGATGGTTATATTTGGTATATGATCATAGTGTGAATCATGACAATTATTTAGGCATGCTTAGGCCAAATTTAAAATTAGGCAAGATATGTTTGTGAAACTTTAAGGAATGATTAAATCTGTTATATTTGCCTAATCTGCTAGTTCTGCTATATTGCTTAATCTGCTAGTTCTGTTATATTGTTTAATCTGCTAGTTCTGCTCTACTGCCTAGTCTGCTAGATTTGATCATCTGCCAAATCTGTCATCTACTAAGTCTGTTGAAAATGCTAGATCTGCTAGTTTGCTTAATCTGCTAAATCCGTTAAGTCACCTAATCTTAAAAATCTGTTATCTATAATATCTGTTGAGTTGATATAATTAGTCCGCTATTGACATAATCTGAATTGGCTATAGTTATGAATAATTGACATGTATATTAGGCGTGGGTATAAATGGTAAATCATTAATTAATTGGCCGCAAAGATAAACATGGCTAACTCGAGGTTAGAATGAGTTTGCGGAGTAATTCTGCTTGGAACCGCCCGGCATATTCCATTGGTCGCAAACAATAGGTTCTAATGTGAGAAGTTAGTCATAACATGCTTGAAACCCGAGGTTAGACTCAGTTTGCGACAGAAACCTGCCCGGAACCAACCGTCCTAACTAGTAGCCTTAAACTGTCAGTCTAATGTGAGAGGTTTGGGCATTAATATTTAATTAATGAAAATCTGAGATAATTATGATGTCTAAAACGTGTTGGGTAAGGTTAAACCAATTGGACCAATGAATCTGATAAACCCGTTTCGTGAATCCGTAGGCCCAATACAAAGTTAGATAATCTGTAACCAGTTAATCTGTATGTCTGTTAATTTGTAACCAGTTAATCTTTAAGCCTGTTAATCCGGACATCTGTTCCATTAGTCTGAAAACCTGTTAACTTGATTGTCTGATCTGTGAACTAGTTAATCTAAATTTTGTATGTCTGAAACTTGTAGACAAGTTAAGCTGAAATCTGTTAGTCTGGGGACAAAAGGTTAGGCGGGGAATTACTTGTGTCATCTGTTGTTTGGGACCCATATTAGTCAGTAAACCTTTCTGGTATCAAAACTTTGACCCAACAGTAAGTAGGGTCCGGGCACGCTTACTGAACTAATTATAAGCGGTTCATTCTGATAATGGCAAGGGGTGTTGATGGTGCGTTCCAACCGGGTCATGTGCGTGCATGGATTCCGGTCTGCCTCTGAGGATGTAAGTTGCCGTGACATCTGTAAATAGGTATGTGCCAATTGGTTGTCAGTTTAGGGAGTGATACACCCTACTATGGGGCCGACACAGGGTATTTATGTATTAGGGAGCCGATCGCTTGGGGTAGGGTTTTAGGGTACACTTAGTTCTATCTGTTTCTGTTGGTACGGTCTGTTTCTGTTGGGTGGTAACACCTGTCTATTTCTGCGTGGTACCGTCTGTTCAGGTGGTAAAGGCCCATTACTAGTGTACACCTAATTCTACATTCTATTTCCGTAGGGATTAATCTGTTCTGCTTCTGTCTGTTTCTGTTCGGGTGGTAAAGGCCCATTACTAGCATTCTCTTCTATGGAAATTATTCTGTACCCGTTTCTGTTTCAGTTTAGAAATTTGGGTGATACCTAATTCCGTTATACTAGTATTATTACAGAGAAGTGTAAAACAATAGCTTATATCATTCTGTTCTTCTGTTATATCTGCTACACCCGTTTCAGCTATCTCTCATCCAGTTTTATGTTCATGTCATGTTATTATTATCTGTTCATAACTGAAAATCACTGGACTTGCCAGACTTTTTGTCTGACCCTTGTTGTTTCGCCTCCTTTCTTCCGTTCCCCCCAGGTTTTGTAGAAGGGAATACTCTAGCTTGATCCAGATTTCTTCCGCTTGCAGTGCTAGAGTATATTAGGCGTGGGTATAAATGGTAAATCATTAATTAATTGGCCGCAAAGATAAAAATGGCTAACTCGAGGTTAGAATGAGTTTGCGGCGTAATTCTGCTTGGAACCGCTCGGCATATTCCAGTGGTCGCAAACAATAGGTTCTAATGTGAGAAGTTAGTCATAACATGCTTGAAACCCGAGGTTAGACTCAGTTTGCGACATAAACCTGCCCGGAACTAACCGTCCTAACCAGTAGCCGCAAACTGTTAGTATAATGTGAGAGGTTTGGGCATTAATATTTAATTAATGAAAATCTGAGATAATTATGATTTCTAAAACGTGTTGGGTAAGGTTAAACCAATTGGAACAATGAATCTGATAAACCCGTTTCGTGAATCCGTAGGCCCAATACAAAGTTAGATAATCTGTAACCAGTTAATCTGTAAGTCTGTTAATCAGTAAGCCTATTAATCCGGACATCTGATCCGTTAGTCTAAAAACCTGTTAACTTGATTGTATGATCTGTGAACTAGTTAATCTAAATTTTGTATGTCTGAAACTTGTAGACAAGTTAAGCTGAAATCTGTTAGTCTGGGGACACAAGGTTAGGAGGGGAATTACTTGTGTCATCTGTTGTTTGGGACCCATATTAGTCAGTAACCCTTTTTGGTATCAAAACTTTGACCCAACAGTAAGTAGTGTCCGGGCACGCTTACTGAACTAATTATAAGCGGTTCATTCTGATAATGGCGAGGGGTGTTGATGGTGCGTTCCAACCGGGTTATGTGAGTGCATGGATCCCAGTCTACCTCTGAGGATGTAAGACGCCGTGACATCTGTAAATAGGTCTGTGCCAATTGGTTGTCACTTTAGGGAGTGATACACCCTACTTTGGGCCGACACAGGGTATTTTTGTATTAGGGAGCCGATCGCTTGGGGTAGGGTTTTAGGGTACACTTAGTTCTATCTGTTTCTGTTGGTACCGTCTGTTTCTGTTGGGTGGTAACACCTGTCTGTTTTTGCGTGGTACCGTCTGTTCGGGTGGTAAAGGCCCATTACTAGTGTACACCTAATTCTACATTCTATTTCCGTAGGGATTAATCTGTTCTGCTTCTGTCTGTTTCTGTTCGGGTGGTAAAGGCCCATTACTAGCATTCTCTTTTGTGGAAATTATTCTGTACCCGTTTCTGTTTCAGTTTAGACATTAGGGTGATACCTAATTCTGTTATACTTGTATTAGTGCAGAGAAGTGTAAAACAATAGCTTATATCATTCTGTTCTTCTGTTATATCTGCTACACCCGTTACAGCTATCTCTCATCCAGTTTTATGTTCATGTCATGTTATTATTATCTGTTCATAACTGAAAATCATTGGACTTGCCAGACTTTTTGTCTAACCCTTGTTGTTTCGCCTCCTTTCTTCCGTTTCCCCCCAAGTTTTGTAGAAGGGAATACTCTAGCTTGATCCAGATTTCTGCCGCTTGCAGTGCTTAAATTATGGCTTGTCTTCTTCTATGGGGATTATGATTTTAAACTATGCATTCTGAAGGCTTTTGTACAAGACTGATATTTTGTACTTGAATTCTGATATTGTGATTTGAAAGGATGTAACCAAGTTTATTTCGGTTCTGTTGAAATAAAGTTATAAATTTTTCAAGTACTGTTTTATCTGTCTTGTAAGTTTCTGTTCTGTTTACTAAAATGCTCCACCAAAGTTAAGGCATTCCCTTTGTGAGTGACCTTAACGGAGGTGGGGTGTTACACTTGGTATCAGAGCTAAAGGTTACCAGATTAGATAAAAGTTTTTGAAAACTATTTTCAAAAAGGTTTTAAAAAGGAAGTATTTTCGAAAGTAAAGCATATTTTTGAAAAACTTAATCCCCAAAAGCCATATATCTATCTTTTGATCCTCCGTTTGAATCTTTGTTTCCTTCTTTCTCCGGGGCTCCCGACTTTCTGGGAGGTAACCTTATCGCGGCATGGTTCTGTAGGCTTGATAAGACTACGACACTAGTCAAAGGGCAAATAAACGCCCGACTTTAATCTGTAGCCGCAATAGTCTCACCTACGGCTAATTTTCTTTCGAGCTTTGTCAGATTTTCCGGGCGATGGAGGCAGCTTTCGAGGGACTTGTCCACGTGTTACACACAGATAGTAATGATGAGAATGAGGGAGATTGGCTAAGGAGCACAACCCAAGGATGAGAAACTCATGGACATGGACTTGGTTCACAAAGGAGGCAAAAAGGAAACATAAAAGAAGGAAGAAAATCCTGAAGATAAAGGAGGAGAAAAGTGCTTTACTTATGAAAGCTTGACTCAAGAGGAAGGACAGAGGACATGACCTACTTCAGGAAGGCAGGTGAATGCTCTCATAGTTGGTGGATAGGATTGAAGTAGGAAAATTTCCATAGAGAGTTTAGTTTCCTTATCTGATTATTGAGTTAGAACTCTTTCCGATTATGGCATTCTGATTTTGTAGTCGAGTCTCTACACTTTAATACTAGTCTTGTTTCTGATCTGGTTATAGTCTCAAACCCCATAGGGGTTACGACTCATTGTTGGTGATAGGTTGGGGTTTGAGGATATCTGTGTTAGACGTCAAGTATGACGCATACATTCTGAGTTTTTGTGGGATATGATTTTATCATGCTTAGCTTCCTAAGAATCATTAGGGGACCTGATCTGTACTGGTAGTCTGCAAATATCTGAATAATTCTGATTCCCAGTTCTGACATTGTCTAAAGAGGGTAATCCTCTGGGTATCAATCTGATGTTTTCGGGGCCGATACTTAGGACCCATGTCTAATGGGAACCAAGTTTTTGTTTTATCTGTACTCGCTTCCATCATTCGACTGTATCCTATCGATCGAATCTTCGAACTTTAGGTAGAAACTAATGGGTGTAAACATGTGTTTGAGACATGTTATGTTTGATGGTTGCAAGTGGATGTAAGTGGTTGCTAGTGGTTTCTCGTGGATGCATATACACACACTAGGCACTAGATCGGCTCGAAAACACTCTCATACTGCATATGGATGTATGAGCATTTTCAATTTTTGTGGATGCAATATGATTGACTCAGCACATGGATGTTGCATATGACTGAATGGTTGTGCAATCATATAGAAATGATATGTATCGAGTAGGAAAATTACATACATGTTGGACTCATGTCACTGGCATAATTCGCATTAAGGAGGTCAACTGAATCAGTGGACCGCCTGATCTTTGCATTAGACAAGGAACATATACACACACTTCTTGCATATGTTCATACAGCATTAGAAATCTCTTAAGGACAATGAATGCCTGTGATTGGTGATTGAGTAGATGGATGATTGGATGGTAGGACACATTCTTCTTAACTTGAAGATTTCGGGGATGAAATCCTTTAAGAAGGGGAGAATGTAACACCCCGCATTTTTAAGTATAATTAAAAATGAAATAAAATATATGAAAATATGCTTATGATAGGTAAATAATGGTGATGCATAAGAAGAATTAATTAATACATGAAAGAGAAGAAAAATTAGTTCGACAACGGTGTGTGTAACGGAAAAAGATAGTAAAATGAGGATAATTAATTTAAGAATCAGAAATTAGGTAAAATGGACATCACCATTGCGTTCCTCTCGAAATTTTACATGAAACATAGTCCGAGTTTTCGAAAATCGAAGTCCGGATGAAGAAGTTATGGCCTATAGAAGATTCAGAAGGTTTCGGTCAGCACAGAACTGGGCAGGTCGACCTAGGGGTCGACCTGGGGCCCAGGTCGACCAGGGGGTCGACCTGGGAGTCGACCTCCCCCATTGGGGTCGACTATAGTGTCGACCTTTCCCTCTACAGGTCGACCTGGTCAGCCTGTTTCGGTCCAGAACTCGTTTTTGAAGCCCAAGGACGATTTTTGATGGTCCAGATTGGTTTTAGGGTTAATCTGATGGCTGAAATGAATTGCTACACCTATAAAAACGACCTAAGACCTAGCCTTCTCTACACACAATTATATTCTGCTTCCTCTCTGCCTCTGTTCTAAATAAAAATAAAAATGGCATCGCTACTCTGCTGGAATCAAAACTAGAAGCTAATCGACATCACTAGAGATTAAAGCTTCTGCAACGATTCTATAACAAATTAAAGTTCTTTCTTTAATCCAACCAAGGCAAGTACGGTTATTTTCCGCTATAAACGTTAATTCTGATTGTGACACGAATTGTAAATATGAATCTGAGATTATATCTGTTCTGTTTAGATCTATCTTATTTCGTATCTCTTTCCTCTTTCTGTTCTATAGCCAGTCTACCACGAGCCTGAGCCAATCTCATAAGAGATTAACATATGCTAAAATGTTTGGGACAGTAAAATGAATGATTCATAAATTGGGCAGGACCAATAGGTGACTAATTTGAGGAAAGAACATGGACTGTAGCTAGAACATGAATCTGAGACACATGACTGGACATGTTATATTTGTAACATAAAGGGTATTGAACATATGACTTGAGATAAAGAGAATATGGCTTAGGTGTAAAGATTTACATTAAAGTAGGATATCTATTAAATGTAAAACAAACACCAAAGTAAGGGATCTTTGGGATATATGACTTGCATAGTAATCGATGGTTATATTTGGTATATGATCATAGTGTGAATCATGACAATTATTTAGGCATGCTTAGGCCAAATTTAAAATTAGGCAAGATATGTTTGTGAAACTTTAAGGAATGATTAAATCTGTTATATTTGCCTAATCTGCTAGTTCTGCTATATTGCTTAATCTGCTAGTTCTGTTATATTGCTTAATCTGCTAGTTCTGCTCTACTGCCTAGTCTGCTAGATTTGTTCATCTGCCAAATCTGTCATCTGCTAAGTCTTTTGAAAATGCTAGATCTGCTAGTTTGCTTAATCGGCTAAATCCGTTAAGTCGCCTAATCTGAAAAATCTATTATCTGCAATATCTGTTGAGTTGATATAATTAGTCCGCTATTGACATAATCTGAATTGGCTATAGTTATGAATAATTGACATGTATATTAGGCGTGGGTATAAATGGTAAATCATTAATTAATTGGCCGCAAAGATAAAAATGGCTAACTCGAGGTTAGAATGAGTTTGCGGCGTAATTCTGCTTGGAACCGCCCGGCATATTCCATTGGTCGCAAACAATAGGTTCTAATGTGAGAAGTTAGTCATAACATGCTTGAAACCCGAGGTTAGACTCAGTTTGCGACAGAAACCTGCCCGGAACCAACCGTCCTAACTAGTAGCCGCAAACTGTCAGTCTAATGTGAGAGGTTTAGGCATTAATATTTAATTAATGAAAATCTGAGATAATTATGATGTCTAAAACGTGTTGGGTAAGGTTAAACCAATTGGACCAATGAATCTGATAAACCCGTTTCGTGAATCCGTAGGCCCAATACAAAGTTAGATAATCTGTAACCAGTTAATCTGTAAGTCTGTTAATTTGTATCCAGTTAATCTTTAAGCCTGTTAATCCGGACATCTGTTCCATTAGTCTGAAAACCTGTTAACTTGATTGTCTGATCTGTGAACTAGTTAATCTAAATTTTGTATGTCTGAAACTTGTAGACAAGTTAAGCTGAAATCTGTTAGTCTGGGGACAAAAGGTTAGGCGGGGAATTACTTGTGTCATCTGTTGTTTGGGACCCATATTAGTCAGTCACCCTTTCTGGTATCAAAACTTTGACCCAACAGTAAGTAGTGTCTGGGCACGCTTACTGAACTAATTATAAGCGGTTCATTCTGATAATGGCAAGGGGTGTTGATGGTGCGTTCCAACCGGGTCATGTGCGTGCATGGATCCCGGTCTGCCTCTGAGGATGTAAGTTGCAGTGACATCTGTAAATAGGTATGTGCCAATTGGTTGTCAGTTTAGGGAGTGATACACCCTACTATGGGGCCGACACAGGGTATTTATGTATTAGGGAGCCGATCGCGTGGGGTAGGGTTTTAGGGTACACTTAGTTCTATCTGTTTCTGTTGGTACGGTCTGTTTCTGTTGGGTGGTAACACCTGTCTGTTTCTGCGTGGTACCGTCTGTTCGGGTGGTAAAGGCCCATTACTAGTGTACACCTAATTCTACATTCTATTTCCGTAGGGATTAATCTGTTCTGCTTCTGTCTGTTTCTGTTCGGGTGGTAAAGGCCCATTACTAGCATTCTCTTCTATGGAAATTATTCTGTACCCGTTTCTGTTTCAGTTTAGAAATTTGGGTGATACCTAATTCTGTTATACTAGTATTATTACAGAGAAGTGTAAAACAATAGCTTATATCATTCTGTTCTTCTGTTATATCTGCTACACCCGTTTCAGCTATCTCTCATCCAGTTTTATGTTCATGTCATGTTATTATTATCTGTTCATAACTGAAAATCACTGGACTTGCCAGACTTTTTGTCTGACCCTTGTTGTTTCGCCTCCTTTCTTCCGTTCCCCCCAGGTTTTGTAGAAGGGAATACTCTAGCTTGATCCAGATTTCTTCCTCTTGCAGTGCTTAAAGTTTGGCTTGTCTTCATCTGTGGGGATTATGATTTTAAACTATGCATTCTGAAGGCTTTTGTACAAGACTGATATTTTGTACTTGAATTCTGATATTGTGATTTGAAAGGATGTAACCAAGTTTATTTCGGTTCTGTTGAAATAAAGTTATAAAGTTTTCAAGTACTGTTTTATCTGTCTTGTAAGTTTCTGTTCGGTTTACTAAAATGCTCCACCAAAGTTAAGACATTCCCTTTGTGAGTGACCTTAACGGAGGTGGAGTGTTATAAACCTTTCTTATATCCAAAGTTTATGTGAAGACCCGCAATTTCCCCGTAAAGGAAAGCGTCGGATAGTTCGAGAACAAGCCACAACAGAACGTATACAGAAGAACATTTCATTGTATATTACAACAATGCATCAGATTACAAGAATATACAGAATATAAAAGAATATTACACAGAAATATCAGAGATTTAAATTACATTTAAATACATCGCAGCGGAAAATAATACAATACACAACTAGAAGAGATATACGGATACAAAGCTTTCCGGATATCGTTCCAGCTGTAAACCAGGATCCTGTGAATATAAATCTGCAAAAACCAAAACTACTAGCTGCCCGTGTCAAAATAAGGGCACCCAGAGTTTAGGTCAAAACAATAAACTCCAGGTCAGTCATGTGACTGGTGTGAGAACTAAAAACAGTTAATCTTTATTTTAAAGTTAGGTAAATCAAGGGACCACGCCGTATAACACGGAACGGGTTTCCTCCCAAGAATACCAGTGCATAAAGCAAACAGCGCAATGCTAAATAATGAAAAATGAAGCTGTTATAAGACCCAGGTCCCATCACACAATGCAACGCAGCCGAGGATAGGGTTTTCCCTTATAACAGCCAAAGAATGCTTGATACGTTTAAAACAAATCATTTGATACTATAATAAGTGCATAGTGTATAAAAAAACTTCAATCATAAATATCAATCATAGGCGGCATGAATGCCCCATCCCACTATGTCGCCATACTAGGTTTTACAATTAAAACCGCAAATGTCACGTATTTGGAAATTGGATTTCCGTCTATGAACCGAGGCAAAAGATAGTCCTCAACCGATTTGTGACTCTCTAGCCCGAGCCACAGGCAAGCGCGCAGGCAAGCCTTTAGATCGTCAGGGCCGGTCCACCGATGTGGATTATTATGCCTGAACACTACGTTTCCCCACCCTATGGGGTGTAAGTCTGGTCCGTCAGCCGACCAGAAGCATCGGCCGAAACCGATATAACCGAGGCGCCTCGCAATAGCAACAACCACATAAGTCAAACTCGTCAGGGCGTGTAAAACCACTGACGCCACTTCTAGCTAGAAAGAAACGCAAGTCCTCCCTGATGTCCCCTCCCGTTTTTGGTTCACAACCGGGGTGCGAAACTCGCGAAGCAAACGTTACACAAAGCTACGCCACGAAGGCCGTGCTTTGATCATCACCACAAGACTTTGCTTTTCAACAGAAGCCTCGATCATTTGCATCTTAGCATGCCACACAGGCAAACCACTCTATGCAACTGATATCAGTCACACAGAATGAAATCCAATGTCAGACACACAGTCCATTTACAAGTCCGTTCTGGGACTGAACGAAACCGGAGGCACCTAGTACCCTGCATATCCATCGATCTCCAAGTACGTCTGGACGATCACCAACTGTTTCCATCTTCTTGGGTGTACAGCCCAATCAAGATCATCAGTAATTACCCAAACGACGTGAAGACCTCCGGTCTTCGACCATCGTCTTCATCTTCGACTTATCGTCGTATCAGTTATTCAGAATGGGATGAACCCGGTCTTTCCGAATAACTCGCGTATATTTTAAATAAGTGTTACAGAAACACAACATACGCCTCATTCCAATTCATTAGTCACTAACCGTAAATTAATCAAGAGAATAATTCCCCAAATATTAACCCCGAAGGCCGAAACCAACATCAGATCAATATCCAGAAAACCATTCTGCTTGGCTAACCGACAGTTAGTTTCTAAATTTCACGTTCAAATCTAATTAAAGATTTAACTATCGCCTGGAGCAAAACTGGTGATACTCCATTCTCGATCTTTTCAATCTAATTAAAGATTCATTAAAACTCCACTTAGTTTTAATCATTATCTGGGTTAAAGAATCAGTGTCATTTAAAACACGATTCACGATAAACCCAAAATCACATTCCATTAATTATCGGGTTAAAGAACAAGTGTTATTTAAAACACTGTTCACGATAAACCCAAAAATCAATACCAATTCAATTCCAATTAAATATCATTTAATTGGTACACTTCATTAAATCTAAATAAAAAGATTTTATCTTTTCTCAACTGGGTTCAAGAACAGTGTTAGTGAAAACACCATTCACGACAAACCCAAATCACATTCGATATTCAATACAAGGCTCTGAATAGAAAATATATCGGCTTATATTCAATATCGAATTCTACGACTAAAAATGTCGTATTGGAAATAACGATATAAATATATATCTTTCAAATTTCCATAACAACACCTGTAATATCACGAATTCCAACATCGAAATATTCCGAAGACAATTTCGATTCAAATCCACTCCAATGCAATCATTGGAAATTTTGGTTATTTTCAAAACCATTTCAAATTCAATTTATTTATTTAAAAATAAATAGAATTATAATTCTAGTTCAAAACTAGTTCATTTCGATAAAAATCTATTTTTATCTTTTCAAATATGGAGTTTTTCATCCCAAACTTTCACAAATCATTTCTTATGATTTTACACAAATTATTACTATTTTTAATAATTTTATCAAGGCACGTACAGTCGATTTCCATTAACGGCCATCGAACTGCACTTACAGCGACCTTTTTCGAATTTGATTTGGACGTATCTCCAAATCCAACCGTTAGATTTCAAATTTCTAACATTCATTAGAAAGCTCTTTTCGATACGAACCCAACGGTTCCGGTTTTAGGAGAATCCGACGGTCGGATCTCCCGCAATGTCCGTTTGAAATAAATGGTCGAAATTCACGAACTGCCGCGGCGCGGCGCGTTCTATTCAGGCCATTATATTATATATATAATATATATAATATATACTTCGTCGATTTCTATTTAAAACGAATTATATAAATAGTTTTAAATTCGTTTCAAAAGCAATTTCAACTTCCTTTTCAATTCAAATCAAAATTGAATTCTTCTTTATAAATTCGTTTCAAAATTCATTTCTATTCAATTCAAATTTCAATTCAATTTGAATTCATTTCAATTCGTTTTCAATTCAATTTATTTCGAAATCGTTTTCAATTCAATTCATTTCGAAATCGTTTTCAATTCAATTCATTTCGAAATCGTTTTCAATTCAATTTGAATTCGTTTTCAATTCATTTCATTTCGAAATCGTTTTCAATTCAATTTGAATTCGTTTTCAATTCATTTCATTTCGAAATCGTTTTCAATTCAATTTGAATTCGTTTTCAATTCATTTCATTTCGAAATCGTTTTCAATTCAATTTGAATTCGTTTCAATTCATTTCATTTCGAAATCGTTTTCAATTCAATTCATAATTATATATAATTATTTATATTCTAACGACGACGCGTATAATATATACGTTCGATTTATATTCAAAATAAATTTCTCGTTGATTTTATTTAAAATAATTCATTTTAAATAATCAAAATTCGCTAAAATTGCCAAAATAAAAATTTCAAACTGGCTCGCATTTTACGGGTTGTTACAGTTTATCTAAACAAACTTAAGTCGAAAGGCGTAATTTCGGGAAGGCTAAGTTTGTGGTTTAACTAAAATCACAATCATAATAGCAAAGCACTTGAAAAAAATAATTCTCAAAATGATCTCTTCGAGCTTAGAATCCCATTCTCATCCCAACCCATTAAAATACTATATTTTCCCCTTTTCTCTTTTTAGAATCATTATACGTCAAGATTCATGAAAATGAATTTCAGTTTATTTTGAAATATCCCTGAAATAACACTTTCCTTAATTATACCTAAGTTGATATTTTCAATTGTAACACCCGTATTTTCTGTAAACATTAAAGTAACGAATTAAAGAATAATTAATAACAAATGTGAGAATTAAGGGAAACGGGTTATGCAATTGCGTTCGTCTCAGAATTCTACTTGAGTTAAAGTCCGAGTTTGCGTAAATCGGACTCCGTATGAAGGAGTTATGACTTTAAGAAGATTCAAGAATTCAAATAAACAGCTCAGGTTAAAGTTCAGAAAATTCAAATTTCGAAATCATAAGAAGAAGCGGGATGGGTGGGAATTTTCCCTCCCAAGGACAGGTCGACTAGGAGGTCGGCCAGGGGGTCGACCCACCCCCATACAGGTCGACCAGGGGGTCGACCTGGGGGTCAACCTCCCCCTCGGGCCAGATTTAAAACCTGACGTGTTTCTTTGTGTGACGATTTGCTGTGTCATTTGGGTTTGTGTGGCAAGTTCTTGTTGGTTATCTTAGGTTTGAATGGCTTTGATTGGCCCTAGGTTGATCTGACGACTCCTATTAAATCAAACTTCTATATAAGTAACCTAAATCTAAACCCTAAGCCACACAAAAATGTTCCTAAGACCGTCATGCTGTCAGTACTCAACCTAGAGTAGCCGCCATTCTCCTTCAACTAGAAAGGGAGTTAGGAATTACAAATCAAATCTAATTCAACTAAGAGAATTCAACGTCTACAACAAAGGAGAGCTATTCAATTTCAGAATACAGATCCCAGAACACAAGACTAGTCTCCTTTTTGTAAGTCCAGTTATCATTTAAACCTAAATGATATTAGAATCGTGACTAAATAATTGGATGTAGTACAACGCCAAATGTAAATTTATGCCTATCGTTTTTGTTAAAACTAAATTGGTTAAGACTATGACTCTTATCATGTTAAGTTTGTGATCATGTTGCATGTAATTTGATGATAAAAGTTAAATGCTAGGCAATGAATCCATATGTTGTATAATTTGGAAATGACATATATGTTGTGTAAATTAGTGATGACATATTATGTTGTATACTTTGGCGATGACATATCATGTTAAATAAATTGGCGATGACATATTATGTTGTACAATTTGGCAATGGCATATCATGTTGTGTAATTTGGCGATGACATACCATGTTGTATAATTTAGCGTTGACATTTCATGTTGTATGATTTGGTAAAGAAACCTATATGTTGTATCTCAATTTGGGAATTTTGCTATGTTTATGCAAGTTCAACCATGATCACATATAAAACTACATGCTAATATGATAAGGTTCATGTTAAATTTGATCCAACTAATTTGCAAGTTCACAACTACATGCCTAAATTTAAGTTTACGTAGTTATATGTAAAACCCATATTTCACGATTTATGTTGAGTAGATTTAAATTTGAAAGTTCATAATTAAATGTATATTGTTCTATGCCAAATTAATATGACACATGTGTAGTTAGATCCATATTTTTATGATTACATGTTCCTCTTTTCCCCTTTTATGTATAAGTTAGGCTATGTATCGAGCCTAACATTTTATGTGATTTATGCGAACGTTTAACGGGGTAACGTTGGGGAAAAACATGAAATTACATATAATTGGCATATTTGGCTCATAAACATGTAAATGTTTTATGGCATAAAGTGGTATAAATTTTTATACCTAAAATTATGAACTTGATTTAAAAGGGAAAGTGGGGCTTGACTTGAATGACAATAATTTACATATAAACATAAAGAGGTAAATATGTTGTAACGACCCGCGAATCCGTACCCTTTGAGTCGACTAATAACACAACACGTCCAACCCAAATTGCACAGAAACATGAATCATTATTAGAAAGAAGTTAGAGGATGAGAAATAGAAAGAAAGAAATATTAGAATAGAAGAAAGCGAAGATCACAAACTCATAGCGGAACGAATAAAATATATTAGATAACATAAAATTCGAAATAGAAATCAGTAACTTTATATACATACCATCATCAGAGCACAACAATTATCTCTTGAACAGTTATAAAAACCTGTTTCCAGATACGAACATAATACACAACAGAAAAATATGATAGTATATAGCTAACTGGTGAAGCCTCCTACTTCGAGCTCCTCCAAGTGAATCTGAAAAATCCCAACTACTTGACTGCCCATACAAATTTGGGCACCCAATAGTTTAGGGAAAACAAAACAAAATAAACTATGGGTCAGTCATGGGACTGGTGTGAGTAAACTCCAACCAGTTGTTTAACTTTCGAAATCCTTTCGAAAGAAAAGATAATCGTAAGACCGATCCACACATAAACACAGATGTATTTTACCTTACGATAACCCAAAATATTTTTGATATCAAATTCGTGATATTATAATAATGTCTACATCAAATAAATAGAATCTAGCAGAACGCTTGCATCTCACGCTCCATATATAATATAAAATCAAAAAACCGCAGGGCGCTTATTGGAGATTGGATTTCCAACATGACAAGGTATGGGACCACCTACCGATAGTGTATACATTGGGTTCAACATGAACGTCTTGCAACCCGACTCTCACATGTCCGACCACTCATTTCGCTTGAGTGTATCGAATGTATATCACCAACGGTTGGGATCAGCAACCGTTTCCTGAAAGGGATAGCATCGATAGATTAAAGTAGTAAATGGAATTTCTCTAGATAGGTGATTATACATCCTAATGGGAGCGACCCACATAGCCATGCTGCCTGCCCGATTTTTGTCAATTTCCGGTTGTGAGGCTTGAGGTTTGAATTATCTTCCAGAACATTTGGCCACCATTCACTTTGAATGCCACATCGTCAGATCCATCGGAAATCACTAATTGATTCCCATAAGAATACTCAGATTGTTAGGCGAAAGAAGTTCCCCTTCTATGCCACCAACTTCGTACGGTTGAAGGAATCAACGTACGTAATCCCTTTGGAAATACTCTATCAGATACTCGTCCTTACAAGTTGTCCTGGGTCTGGACAAACCAAAGGCACCATTCTATTATTCCATCTTGGGGAATTTCTACCTAGGATTAACAGAATAGCCCTTGCATTAACTCCGTCTTCAATTATCTTCAGCATAAGTTGATTCATAACGCTTATAGCAATACGGAGTGGTTTTCAGATATCAAATCGGTTCCTGGTCTCTCCATATTGATAACAAAGTTATAAAATAAATCAAAACTTTCATAGTCGGTGATTTAACTATCAAAGAAACATCCATACAATCAACGAACCTATTTCCAATTGGAAATTTCTACCGATCAAGCATCGAACAACACTGGGCCCCTTTTTATTTAATTTCTTATTAAATTATTATTTCCAATTCCCTTTTCTTAATTCCTCATTTTTTTTGGGAAAAAAATGTTTCAAATCCTTTTAAACTAACGCGATGTTATAAAACATCGTTATAATAACTCCAACCACTAATCATTATTAGCTAACAATATTGCTAACCGGGTTTCACTAACGAACCTTAACCACTCCTTCATCGATCATGAAGTCAATCAAGTTGGGGTATAATTACCTCTCAGACCTTAATTGAACAACATTCTCAACTTTGAAATAGTCAAAGCTCACAACTTTAAACAAACCGTCGCTTACACGACTCTCAGATTCGATCTAAGAACACGCTTCCTTTATAGAAAAATATTGATTATAACGGTAGCGTTATAATCGCTGTTTCCAAATATTTGATTTATAAAACAATGCTTTTAACAACAGCGTTACAATCGCTGTCTAGAATTATAGAACATTTATTATAGCAATAGCGTTAAGATCGCTGTTTAGATTTACAAAACATTTATTATAACGGCAGCGTAAAAATCGCGGTTTAGAATTTACAAAACAATTATTATAATGACAGCGCTAAAATCACTGTTTAGAATTTACAAAAAAAACATTCATTATAGTAGTAGCATTATAATCGCTGTATAAATTTTCAAAACATTTATTTTAATGATAGCTTTATAATCGCTGTTTCCAAATATAACTTGTACTTATTAATTTCAATAAATAAATTAATAAGTAAACAGATAAATAATTAAATTTGATTCAAACCGGAAAGTAAAAATACTACTTCCCTCAATCCGATATAATCGAATTTCAATAAATAACTTTCATTCGAATACTCTATATTCGATAAATATTCTGAACTTTGGAATTTATCTACCATTTCAGGTCATCTCAAATTCTAAATTCACTTTCGAATCATCATTTCCAAATCACTGCCCAATTCCTTTATAACCGTTTTAGTTTACCAAAGCATTATTACAATTTATTTAAAATTCTAAATGTTGAAATAAAAGTCATCGTTTTCTTTAAAACGATTATCCATTCCCCTTTCTCCTTCTAGTTCCAACATTTTAGTTTACCTAATGTTACAAAATATTTGCTTTAAACCATTCACTTTAATCGTGAATATATTTCCTTCATATACTATTTGATTCATACTTAAAAATATTTTAAACTCAATTTTTATTTATAACTTCTATTCGGAATTATTTATATAAGTCTTATTTCCTTTTCATTTCAATCATATAAAATCTCATTTAAAATTTCCTTAACAATTGCTAAGTTTAACCTCATTCCCAAATATTGGTTTCAAAACCCTTTTCCACCTTTTCATATAAATTCAAATTTTGAATTTATATTTCAATTTATCCAATGATAAATAATTTACTTAATTTATAATCTTGTTTATAAACAATTTCTTAAATAATTAACATGTTTTTAATTTCAACTCTATTCGAAGTTAGATTTCTATTTTGGAAATATTTTTTTTAAAAAAACTCGAATTCCATTTTCTATATTCGAAAATATTTTACGATGTTTAAATACCAAAATTCTAGGGTCAGGGAAGCTCAAACACAACAAAGTCAATCACTGACTATATATATCACACCACACATCAAAATCAAGGAAAAACAATAATATAAATATTGAGGAACCCAGTTGGGTCCCTCCAACCTGTTTTCCTGCATCCACATATGTTAATAACATCAATAATATTATTTCACATCAATTTGAAATATCAGAACTAATAATCGATCAACGATGTAATCATATCAACCAATTTTATAAACCATTCAACAAAGCAACCATCACACAGTATGAAATAAATTTAAAAACTCATTTATATAATAATATAAACGAAGCATAGTCAGTGAGTTTACGCACCTTGTTCTACAATTAATGATTCTGCTTTTGTTTCGCTTAAAATCAAACATACATTTGATTTTAACCCGAAAACCATGTAGATCTGTTCTAAATCAAGATAGTTCCACAGCGTACATTTCCTTGATACGAAACCAACGCCGCTTGTCGCGTTCAATTCTGTTCATGAACGGACAACTTATAGTCGTTATAAGTTTCATGTAAATTAATTTTCCTAATTTTTTTTATTCAAAACAAATTAGTCTAAATTATACCGTGACTTATGTAATTAATGTGGTCAAACCCCCCATCAGGCGTTGCGTCAACTTGGTCCCAATCCGCTAATCACTCCTGTTAAGTCCCGCATCTTCTTCTTCTTAAACATAGGCCGTTCCAACTAAATAAAAATACAACTCCTACATGGCCATTAGTTTTTAATAATATTTTAATTAAATTTATATTTTCCTAACTATAATTACGAACATAATTAATTATTAATTATAACTAACCAGCATTCTACGTTGATTCCTTTTCTTCTGACTGTAACACCCAACTCCCTTTAGCTAAGAAAACCACCATCTTCACTACCCGAAATGCACATACGCCCTCAAGCGCGAGCATCAACCTAGAACCAGATCATCGGGGTTCGATGCTTCTCGATTTCCGTCCAATCCCATTCTGGTGTGAGCTCTGACTTCACCCATCCTTCTTTCATCAACTCGCTACCAAGAATCCCAGTCCGTATTGTCTATCCAAAGACGGTGCAACAGGAACCCGCGGCTTACTCAGGCCATCGGAACCCTCCAATCACCATCAATCAACACGCTATGCTCCCCTAATCTCACTACAATCTCAGAGTAGCCTCCAAACCCCCTTAGTTCATCGCACATCAGCGGTAGTTCGCTGCTGAAAGAAGAGTGCAATAAACACCCAGGGCTCCACACTTCTAATGTGAAGCTTCACCCCTTACTGAGATCGAAAAGCACTGTTTAGGGTATTAGTATTATTACTTTAATAGATGTCACGATCCCGCTTTCGATTCCTCAAGAAGTGCGGCTTTCATGTATGATGGAGATGAGTATTAGAGAGAGGACAAGTTTGGAGTGTTTAAGGATATTAGCTGGGTCTCTGTAACGAAGAGGGAAGAGGAAATTAGTGATTGTTTTCATTTTTACTTTTGGAATTGGAAAGATGAAATATCAGTATTTAAAGAGAAAGCAACGTGCGGGCCACGGGATTAAAACTTGGCAGGCACGGGGAAAACCAAATGTGGAGAGCACGGTATCACTTGGCTTGGAATTCACGGTTTTGATAAGGCTTGGCAGGCACGGTATTATAATTGCCTTCGCACACAAGTGTTGGTACGTATAGGTATGCTAGGACAGCTTAGGCATGTGGTTAGGGTGGTTAAATTACTTGTCCAATTTATTTTTGCCAGGTAGTATATGTGGTTGTTATATACTTTCATTTAAAGTGATTTTTTTATAAAAATATTATTCACAGTCTTGATACTAAGGCATCACGATGTATCTTCATTTCATTTAATGTAAAATATTCATGTATATTCAGGTATAGGTTGATTGTTATGTTGGGTACATAAGATTTTTGTTTATGTCCGAACTTCTACGGACAGAAATAAGAGTATGGTCGTGTCCAACAATGTACCACGATCCCAAAAATATAAAAATATCGGTAGTTTAACTAATATTATGAAACCCCAAAATATTGATATAAGGTGCAAAATATTCCAAATAAAAAGTTGCGTATTTAATTAATTAAAAATTACAGTAAAATTCTAAAAGTTAAATTATCACTACGTCTCAAAAGAATCCTGTCCAAATTCAAGACCGATATTTAAATATATTTAAATAACCGTTATGGCATATATACGATTTCACACCGACTTTCTGAAATTTTGATTTGGACGAAATTCACAATATATAAGACGAAATCTCGATTTTTCACTTCCATTAGAAAGATACAGTTAAACAAAACCGAACATTTCTTGTTTCAAAGAAATCCGACTTATTTTGAATCCTATATATTCAGTTGAAGTTTAAATCGTAAATTACGAACTACCGCGACTATTTCGAGCTCATTTTAAATTATATTATAAATTATACATTTAAATATCATTTTATTAAATAAATTCCTATATATAATTTAAATAAAATATTTAAAACAAATTTAAATATTCAGAATTCAATGGCTAAAAATCCCGGTCGTTACATTCCTTCCCCCTTAAAATAATTTCGTCCTCGAAATTGCTAAGGTAGGAAAATATGCTACATACCCTATTAACTAGGTCCAAAAATTATTTTTGTTCAATTCTTAACTCCAGTTTAACTGGACCAACTAAAATATTAATTTATTCTTACAAATGAAAATTTTCAAAAATTCTAAAAAATTTCTAACACTTTAAATTCTGAAAATTTTCGGTAGCATCTCCTCTGCACGGCTTAATCGGTACAACCACAACTCACCTTTCTAGGCCTTCTTCAATCCAAAAGAAGATCAAAAGGCCAAGCGACTTGCCCCATAGGCTCATAAAATCATCAAACCCAAGTAATATTGTAAACATGAACCTTTTTGTCGGGCATAATTCTATCTCTTGCATTTGCTTTCCTTCAATATCTGCTCAGCATACATATATATTTCCAATCGGTTCCCAATCAATCCAAACTTCGGTCTTTAACTTTCTGATTAGTTCACTTCTGTGCACCAATCCAAACTGAGTTGTATTCTCAAAAATCAATCCTCTTATTCTGCTTGAGTTCAATTCCATCCCAGTTTAATTCCAAACAACAACATTCAACTTGTTTATACATATGCCGAGTTCACTTTATTAATTCCAATTTCAAGCATTTCTCTTTATTTAATTTCATTTGGGATTATTTGTAATCCGATCCAATTTTAACTTAAGTTAATTTCAATACATTTTATACAATTTTACCATTTCAATCTATTCAACTTATACAAGTTAAATTTTAATTTTTAGAATTCAAATTCCCGGGTTTTATTTCAAATTAGTTTGAACTCATAATTATACACATATATTTATAATCAACTCAAGTAAAAAACATTTGAATTTCTAAAACATCTTGTCCTTTTCAAACGAATTTTTCATTCCCAAATTACTATGGTAGCAATCCGTCACTCAGAAACTTGGAAATGAATACCGATAATGCCGCGATCCATTATCAGAATTATTTTCTCGCCCCCTGAATTGATTTCAATGCTTAATCACATTCAAAAGCAATTCCAAATCATCCTTATTCAAAAATCCTTCAAACTAATGTTATATTACTTCTAAAATTACTTCAGAAAATATTTTCTAAACACCCGGGATTTAAATCCACAAATTTTTGTTTGAATCCAATTCCAATTTAGCTTATTTGTATACCTCATTCATATACAAATTTAATTTGGTTTTATATAACATTTCAAAATTTTATAACCCCATTTGATTGTGATAACAATAAACACATCTAAATAGTATAATATTTTAGAAATTATTCCTTCTATATCAAAAATAGTTTTGGGAAAAATTAATTCATTTACCCCTTTTAAAACAATACTGTGTCGAATTGTTTTATCCGAGAGTTTAGAAACACCTATCGATACAGTTGTACTTCCTATATCGACCAGAATTCATAAACCACTCAATAAACCAGCCAACACAATATAAAACAATTTTTATATCAAATATACAAATACGCTCTCTCGTATATATACTCAAACTCAATCTAGGGTATCACTAACACCATTTCTATTGAGTCACGCCACAGAGCCGAGGTAATTACTTAACCTTCAGCTCTAATACAAGTGTAACGACCCGCGAATCCGTACCCTTTGAGTCGACTAATAACACAACACGTCCAACCCAAATTGCATAGAAACACGAATCATTATTCGAAAGAAGTTAGAGGATGAAAAATAGAAATAAAGAAATATTAGAAAAGAAGAAAGTGAAGATCACAAACTCACAGCGGAACGAATAAAATATATTATATAACATAAAATTCGAAATAGAAATTAGTAACTTTATATACATACCATCATCAGAGCACAACAGTTATCTCTTGAACAGTTATAAACACCTGTTTCTAGATACGAACATAATACACAGCGGAAAAATATGATAGTATATATCTAACTGGTGAAGCCTCCTGCTTCGAGCTCCTCCAAGTGAATCTGAAAAATCCCAACTACTTGACTGCCCATACAAATTCGGGCACCCAAGAGTTTAGGTGAAACAAAACAAAATAAACTCTGGGTCAGTCATGGGACTGGTGTGAGTAAACTCCAACCATTTATTTAACTTTCAAAATCCTTTCGAAAGAAAAGATAATCGTAAGACTGATCCACACATAAACACGGATGGTTTTTACCTTACGATAACCCAAAATATTTTTGATATCAAATCCATTGATATTATAATAATGTCTACATCAAATAAATAGAATCTAGTGGAACGCCTGCATCTCACGCTCCATATATAATATAATACCAAAAAACCGCAGGGCTCTTATTGGAGATTGGATTTCCAACATGACCAGGTATGGGACCACCTGCCGATAGTGTATCTCTAGAGGCGAATACACTGGGTTCAACAAGAACGTCTTGCAACCCGACCCTCACATGACCGACCACTCATTTCGCTTGAGTGTATCGAATGTATATCACCAACGGTTGGGATCAGCAACCGTTTCCCGAAAGGGACAGCATCGATAGATTAAAGAAGTAAATGGAATTTCTCTAGATAGGTGATTATACATCCTAATGGGAGAGACCCACATAGCCATGCTGCCTACCCGATTTTTGTCAATTTCCGGTTGTGAGGCTTGAGGTTTGAATTATCTTCCAGAAAATTTGTCCACCATTCACTTTGAATGCCACATCGTCAGATCCATCGGAAATCACTAATTGATTCCCATAAATATACTCAGATTGTTAGGCTAAAGAAGTTCCCCTTCTATGCCACCAACTTCGTACATTTGAAGGAATCGACGTATATAATCCCTTTGGAAATACTCTATTAGACACTCATCCTTATAAATTGTCTTGGGTCTGGACAAACCGAAGGCACCATTCTATTATTCCATCTTGGGCAATTTCTACCTAGGATTAACAGAATAGCCCTTGCATTAACTCTGTCTTCAATTATCTTCAGCATAAGTTGATTCATAACGCTTTTACCAATACGGAGTGGTTTTCAGATATCAAATCTGATACCGGTCTCTCCATATTGATAACGAAGGTATAAAATAAATCAAAACTTTGATAGTTGGTGATTTAACTATCAAAGAAACATCCATACAATCAACGGTCCTATTTCCAATTGGAAATGTCTACCGATCAAGCACCGAACAACACTGGGTACCTTTTTATTTAATTTCTTATTAAATTATTATTTTCGATTCCCTTTTCTTAATTCTTCATTTTATTTGGGAAAAAAACATTTCAAATCCTTTTAAATTAACGCGATGTTATAAAACATCGTTATAATAACTCCAACCACTAATCATTATTAGCTAACCATATTGCTAACCAAGTTTCACTAACGAACCGTAACCATTCCTCCATCGATCATGAAGTCAATCAAGTTGGGGTAAAATTACCTCTCAGACCTTAATTAAACAACATTCTCAACTTTAAAATAGTCAAAGCTCACAACTTTAAACAAATCTTCGCTTACACGTCTCTCAGATTCGATCTAAGAACACGCTTCCTTTACAAAAAAATATTGATTATAACGGTAGCGTTATAATCGCTGTTACCAAATATTTGATTTATAAAATATTGCTTTTAACAACAGCGTTACAATCACTGTCTAGAATTATAGAACATTTATTATAGAAATAGCGTTAAGATCGCTGTTTAGATTTACAAAACATTTATTATAACGCAGCGTAAAAATCGCTGTTTAGAATTTACAAAACATTTATTATAATGACAGCGCTAAAATCGCTGTTTAGAATTTAAAAAAAAAATCATTATAGTAGTAGCATTATAATCATTGTATAAATTTTCAAAACATTTATTTTAATGACAGCGTTATAATCGCTGTTTCCAAATATAAATTGTACTTATTAATTTCAATAAATAAATTAATAAGTAATCAGATAAATAATTAAATTTGATTCAAACCGGAAAGTAAAAATACTACTTCCCTCAATCCGATATAATCGAATTTCAATAAATAACTTTCATTCGAATACTCTATATTCGATAAATATTCCAAACTTCGGAATTTATCTACCATTTCAGGTCATCTCAAATTCCAAATTCACTTTTGAATTATCATTTCCAAATCATTGCCCAATTCCTTTATAATCATTTTAGTTTACCAAAGTGTTATTACAATTTATTTAAAATTCCAAATGTTGGAATAAAACTCATCATTTTCTTTAAAACGATTATCCGTTCCCCTTTCTTCTTCAAGTTCCAACATTTTAGTTTACCAAATGTTACAAAATATTTGCTTTAAACCATTCACTTTAATCGTGAATATATTTCCTTTATATACTATTTGATTCATACTTAAAAATATTATAAACTCAATTTTTATTTATAACTTCTATTCAAAATTATTTATATAAGTCTTATTTCCTTTTTATTTCAATCATATAAAATCTCATTTAAAATTTCCTTAACAATTGCTAAGTTTAACCTCATTCCCAAATATTGGTTTCAAAACCCTTTTCCACCTTTTCATATAAATTCAAATTTTGAATTTATGTTTCAATTTATCCAATGATAAATAATTTACTTAATTTATAATCTTGTTTATAAACAATTTCTTAAATAATTAACATGTTTTTAATTTCAACTCTATTCGAAGTTAGATTTCTATTTTGGAAATATTTATTTTTTAAAACTCAAATTCCATTTTCTATATTCGGAAATATTTTACGGTGTTTAAATACCAAAATTCTAGGGTCAGGGCAGCTCAAACACAACAAAGTCAATCACTGACTATATATATCACACCACACATAAAAATCAAGGAAAAACAGTAATAAAAATATTGAGGAACCCAGTTGGGTCCCTCCAACCTGTTTTCCTTCATTCACAGATGTTAATAACATCAATAATATTATTTTACATCAATTTGAAATATCAGAACTAATAATCGATCAACGATGTAATCATATCAACCAATTTTATCAACCATTCAACAAAGCAACCATCACACAGTATGAAATAAATTTAAAAACTCGTTTATATAATAATATAAATGAAGCATAATCAGTAAGTTTACGCACCTTGTTCTACAATTGATGATTCTGCTTTTGTTTCGCTTAAAATCAAACATGCATTTGGTTTTAACCCGAAAACCATGTAGATCTGTTCTAAATCAAGATAGTTCCACAGTGTAGATTTCCTTGATAGGAAACCATCGCCACTTGTCGCGTTCAATTCTGTTCATGAACGAACAACTTATAGTATTTATAAGTTTCATGTAAATTAATTTTCCTAATCTTTTTATTCAAAACAAATTAGTCTAAATTATACCGTAAGTTATGTAATTAATGTGGTCACCCCCCCAATCACGCGTGGCGTCAAGTTGCTCCCAATCCGCTAATCACTCCTCTTAAGTCCCACGTCTTCTCCTTCTTAAACATAGGCCGTTCCAACTAAATAAAAATACAACTCCTGCATGGCCATTAGTTTTTAATAATATTTTAATTCAATTTATATTTACCTAACTATAATTACGAACATAATTAATTATTAATTATAACTAACTAGCGTTCTACGTTGATTCCTTTTCTTCTTACTGTAACACCCAACTCCCTTCAGCTGAGAAAACCGCAATCTTCCCTACCTGAAATGCACATACGCCCTCAAGCGCGAGTGTCAACCTAGAACTAGATCATCGGGGTTCGATGCTTCTCGATTTCCATCCAATCCCATTCTGGTGTGAGCTTTGACTTCACCCATCCTTCTTTCATCAACACGCTACCATGAATCCCAGTCCGTATTGTCTATCCAAAGACAGTGCAACAGGAACCCACGGGTTACTCAGGACATCGGAACCCTCCAATTACTGTAAATCAACACGTTATGCTCCCCTAATCTCACTACAATCACAGAGCAGCCTCCAAACCCCCTTAGTTCATCGCACATCAGCGGTAGTTCGCTGCTGAAAGAAGAGCGCAACAAACACCCACGGCTCCATGCTTCTAATGTGAAGCTTCACCCCTGACCGAGATCAAAAAGCACTATTTAGGGTATTAATATTATTACTTTAATAAATGTCACGATCCCACTTTCGATTCCTCAAGAAGTGCGGCTTTGATGTACGATGGAGATGAGTACTAGAGGGAGGACAAGTTTGGAGTGTTTAAGGATATTAGCTGGGTCTCTGTAACGAAGAGGGAAGAGGAAATTAGTGATTGTTTTCGTTTTTACTTTTGGAATTGGAAAGATGAAATATTAGTATTTAAAGAGAAAGCAACGTGAGGGCCACGTGATTAAAACTTGGCAGGTACGGGGAAAACCAAACGTGGAGAGCACGGTATAAGTTGCCTTGGAATGCACGGTTTTGATAAGGCTTGGCGGGCACGGTATTATAATTGCCTTCGCACACAAGTTTTGGTACGTATAGGTATGCTAGGACATCTTAGGCATTTGGTTAGGGTGTTTAATTTACTTGTCCATTTTATTTGTGCCAGGTAGTATATGCGGTCGTTACATACTTTCATTTGAAGTGATTTTGTTATAAAAATATTATACACAGTCTTGATACTAAGGCATCACGATGTATCTTCTTTTCCTTCAATGTAAAATATTCATGTATATTCAGGTATAGGTTGATTGTTATGTTGGGTACATAAGATTTTCGTTTATGTCTGAACTGCTATGGACAGAAATAAGAGTACGGTCGTGTCCAGCGAGGTGCCACGATCCCAAAAATATAATAATATCGGTAGTTTAACTTATATTATGAAACCCCAAAATATTGATATAGGGTGCAAAATATTCCAAATAAAATGTTGCGTATTTAATTAATTAAAAATCACAGTAAAATTCTAAAAATTAAATTATCACTACATCTCAAAAGAATCCAGTCCAAATTCAAGACCGATATTTAAATATATTTAAATAACCGTTATGGCATGTATACGATTTCACAACGACTTTCTGAAATTTTGATTTGGACAAAATTCACAATATATAAGACAAAATCTCGATTTTTCACTTCCATTAGAAAGATACAATTAAACAAAACTGAACATTTCTTGTTTCAAAGAAATCCGACTTATTTTGAATCCTGTATATTCAGTTGAAGTTTAAATCGTAAATTACAAACTACCGCGTCTATTTCGAGCTCTTTTTAAATTATACATTTAAATATCATTTTATTAAATAAATTCCTATATATAATTTAAATAAAATATTTAAAAAAAAAATAAATATTCAGAATTCAATGGCTAAAAATCCCGGTCGTTACATTTGTAAATTTAGAAAAGATGAATATGCCTAACCCGAGGTTAGATTGAGTTACGGTGTAAGACTGCCCAGAACCGCCCGGCACATCCAGTCACCATAACAATATATATCTAATGTGAGAGGTTAGTGCATCGAGCCCAAAAAGAACCCGAGGTTAGATTGAGTTGCGGTGGAAAACTGCCCGGACCTGACCAGCACATCCAGTATCCGCAACAATACCTATCTAAAGTGAGTGGTTGGTGCTTTAATGAATGAATTAAAGCTAAGTCAGGAATGGTAAGGTTAAGTTAATTAAGGCAAAACTTAACCAATACAACATTTTAACTAAAATGATGGGTGGGGTTAGATTAACTTGGACACTTAACCAATTTAACATGTTGACTAGGAAACCCTAGTAACGGGGACCCATTTCAGCAGTAACCCACATAGATGTATCATGGTACCCTGAACTAGGAAGGGTGGGGCACGATTACTAGGCTGATTATAAGCGGTCAAAACAACGGTGGTTGGTGCGTCAGTGTAGGTTCCGATGGAGTACGAGTGTGCACATACTCCGGAGTGGAAAAAGCAGGCATTAGGCATCAGTAGTTATACACTGTGCATCTTGAATCGTGTCGGGTTGCCACCATAGGATTTGATACATCCCATGGTGGGACCAGCACAGGAATCTACAATCGAGTGGGGCCGTATGACACAAGTACTAAATGCGTGCGAGTAGGAGCCAATCGATAAAAAGAGTCGCTAGGTTTGAACTCATGATGATGGTTGAAATATCTAGTAGGTGCAGAGAATATGGATATGAGTGCGATAGTATGATTAGTTTATCTTGCCTTGTTTATCTTGCCTTATCCTATGTTACCTTATTTCTTTGTTACTGTCCTACGTCCAGTTTATTCATGTCATGGTTCTCTTACTAGTTTACATGCTGAATAATCACTGGACTTACCAGACTTATGTCTAACCCATTTTTTTTCGCTCTCTTTTCTTCCGTTCCCCCCCTCAGGTAGCCAGGGAGGGAATAGCTCAGCTTAATTTGGACCGTTCATCTTTCAAAACTTGAAGACTCTGTGATGCCTAGCTTGGAACCTCTTATCTTTGGCTATGGCTCTGGATACACTACTACTTGGGGATTTATGCAGTTTTATTGTGTTTTAAGCTTCTTTATGTTATAATCAAGATAGAGATTTTAATGTAATGATTTGGAAGTTGTTTTGAAACAGTATGCTGTAATGTTTTTGTTATGAACCATGTATGAAATAAAGTTAGTTTTTCCACTGCTTATATATGTCTGTCTTATAAATTTTCTGTGTCTTTTACCTATAAGGCTCCACCAAGGTTAAGGCATTCCCTATGAGAGTGACCTTAACGGAGGTGGGGTGTTTCATCAATGATATTCATGTTACCTTATAATTTCTCTTCAAATAATTGAAAAAATCAAATTTGATCAATACGGGTTTCTTAATGAAAATTCAAGCTTTCTATAATTTGAAGTTTCAGAACCTGTTTGCGCTGCATACACCATTTTGACTTCATTTATATCAAATTCAAATTGTTTCAACATTTCAAGATTTCCAACTAATTTCCATATTCATATACTATTTTTGTTACGACCCGTGTTTTTGGCAGTCAAATATTTAATCTAATTTATTATTTTAAATATTTATTTGGGACTTTAAATGGATTTAAAATATATATATTCGTTTATATAGTGAAATTTTAACGTTAATTTACTTATAATATATAACGAGCTCGAAATGGCGCGGCAGTTCGTAATATTGAATTTTGAACTTCAAATGAGAATTCTGGATCTGATATAAGTTGGATTTCTGTGAAACAAGAAACGTTGGAACCATATTGACAATAATTTTCATATGAAAGAGAAAAATCCAGATTTCGTGTTATAGGTTGTAAGTTATGGCCAAAACAAAATTTGAAATAATCGCTGTGAAAATCGTTATTAAACTATTGGCCTTTAAAATGGCCATTTTACAAACGATCTCGTATTTCGACGAAATCAGTTTCGTTGGGACTGTAACATTAAATTATTGCACGGTGTTAAATGGCGTGGCGAAACAATGTCGTATGTGGCCACGGTAGCCGTAAACGCCCAGTTATTTTCTATAGCGCGTAATTAAATTTATTTAAATTAATAAAGAGGTTTTTGAGCGTAACTTGAATAGACGATCGAATTAGGCCATGAAACCAGTCTCGTTGAGTTCATATCGTCGATTAGAGTCAGGATAAGTATATAGTTTGCTAATTTTGAAGACCGGATAATTTGGCGTTAAAAAGGGTATTGCGGTGCGCGTAAAAGTAGCCTACCGGGAAAATAGTCTCAGAATGCGACGAAACTGGTGTCGTTGGGTTCATATCAACAAATTATTGTAGGATTTTAAGGTTTCAAGTTGATTTGATTTATCTGGTGATCGTGGAAAAATTAAACGCGTGTTTAATTCTGGTTTTATAAAGGAAATTTTTTCATATGAGCTCGGATTTCGACGAAACTTGTCCCATTTGATTCAGAATACCTTTTTACACCAAGATTAGTTTTTTTATCAGTAAACAGAAATCATTTATAGTGGTTTTAATCAATTACTTTGCGGTGAAGTTTCATAAACTAATATTTTATTAAATCGTACCCTATATATAAATACATCTTTTCTCGTTTCGCCTCAAAACCTAATTCAGTCTTCGTGGTCAACTAAGGTTCCGCCGCCATCTTCTTTCTTTGTTGAGAATTTTTTTCCAAAAAAAAAAGGAAAAGGGTAAAACGAAAAGGAGAAAGGCAGGAAGGGGTGGGATGGGCGGAAGTGAGAAATGGAGCGGTTTTGGAGCTCACGTGAGCTGTTCTGGGGGAGAAGGGATGGTGGGTGGTTTGTCTTGATGTAGTGAATGGTAAAGAGGGAAACTGGCAACCGGATTTTGGGTTTCAGGGTGGATGCTCAGCATGTGATAGGGTGCGATGGTGGAGATTTGAAGGGGAGCGCGGGTTGTTTGTATTCAAAACAGTGTATGCTATGCAGTTCTTCAAATCAGTTACGCATGAAGAAACAAGGACAAAAGAAGTAGAGTACCCGTGAGAAGCAACAATACCTATAGCGAAGAGAACTAATGAAATACAGAGGAAATGGGTTTGCTCGTTGTTAACAAGTGTAATACGGTTTTCAGACAGTAATTAAATAGTTTAATTTAGTTTTAATTAAGGGACTTAGGAATAGCATTATAATTTATGTTTATCGATGTAGAGTTTTGAGCGAGCAACAAAGGATGTACGTCAAAGAACAAAGAAGCACCGGTCCTTTGGAAATGAAAACGTAATTAACCCTTTAGATGTAATTAAAAACAGTAATTAGTTTTTCTATGAATGAATTAATTAAGGTATTAGGAATTTATTTAAAAATAAATTAACACACAATTAGTTATAATTAATTTATAATCAAGGGATGACCTAACTAATGGTTTAAGTTAGAGGAGATTATTTAGTTAAAAGAAAGTTAGTTAATTTAAAAATGTTCTGAACGATGCAGGGAGCAAATATGGAGAAATGAAACATTAGGGAAAAGGAATCGACCTTTTTCTTTCAAAAATTCAAAGTAATAAAGTATGTGATATGTAAGGAAATATTTATTTTAATTAAAATCATATAAACATACAACTCGTATAACCTTTTATTCTGTCACCAGAATTGAACAAAACGAAAGGCTATGAGACGGTATGATTGAATTCTTCTCCATGGATCAGAACTGGACGGAATAAAAATCAATTGGATTTCTTTAAGTTAAATTAAATCCTTGTTTAATTTAATCACGGCGAGCCGTGTCAACAACAAATCAAATTCGGTGAGTTAAACTCACTTAGTTTCCCATTTATATTTTATATAAAATGGGTTTTTATTTTGTGCGCTCTGCTTGCCAATGATTGACTGTTTGCTAGATAAAATTTATTTGTTGATTTAGATGATGAAATTAAACCGTCGTTTAATTTTAGTGGAACACCAAATCGTTATTTTAACGATTGGATCCAATAAAGGTAATTTACCGTATTGGTCACGTTTGTTTATAAACGTGTTGAATTGTCTGAATTGTTTGAATTGTTCTGTGAATTGGTTGATGTTAAATTATCAGTTAAATAGAATTGGTTGATTTGATAACCAGTTTGATACAGGGAAGAACAGGTTGGAGGAATCCAACGGGATTCCTCAAATATATTATTTATTTTCATAATTATCATATGTGAACTGATCCATGGGTTGATTGATTTGGTTGTTGATTATTGACTGAAAATTCCAACGTCTATTTAATTTGAACCAATGGGTGATATTGGTTGGGTATTTGGCAGCAGTATATGGCCTATAAAATCAATTGTTTATAAATGTTGATTTACCGTCAATCAAATCGACAGGGAGAAGTTATAAAAATTTTCTTATAACTGGATATAGATTTGATTTAAATTAAATTAAAATAGAGTTTGTTAAAAAGGAAATAAATCTTTATTATTTCTTTAAACTTATAATTAATTGTTATTTTAGAAGGAAATTCTGATGTTAATCAGATTGATCTACAAGTGAATAGAAATTATTCTAACGACTTAAAAGTTGGGATAATTGTTTTGGTAAGAAACAACTAATGAAATTTATTGAAATTAATTATATTTTTAATTAATTTAAAGTGAGAATTAATTGGAATCGGTTAGTGGAATAACCGCGTTTTAAGTGAATTTAATCTACCGTTTTGAATTGGAAGTGATTATCGAATTAATATGTCTTGATTTAAAATAGTTAAACAAATATTGTTTAAATTTAGATAAGGTTTTAAATGGGTTTACTATTTATTTTAGTTAATAAAGACTTAACTACTGCAGTAGTTGATAATCGAAGTAAATTATTATTTAATTAATAATAATTTAGAAAATTACTTTTCAAAGGTGATCGAAGTGAAATGAAATGGAGTGGTGAAAGGAGTTTATGTACGATTTTGTTATTTAAAACCCAAAATTATTATAACGAAGTTATAGAAGGGATTCCAAGCGAATAGAATAGCTTGATTTAAATGTTACTTGATTATTTGAATTAAATGAAAGGAAATTTAGATCAAAAAGGTTTTATGATAAACCATGAATATAAATGGGATTTAAAAGGGTAAAAGCGTTAATCTTAAGTTAACGTTACTTGAAAATGAGATCAAGTAAAAGGGGAATTTGAAGTAAGATTTCCAAAGTGGGGAATGGTCGAATGGATTTGAAAGGAGATTGGTAAAGATGAATTGGGATAAAGAAGTGGGTCATAGGGTTGTATAACCAAACCCAATTTATAAAGGGATTTGTTTTGAGATTGGAGTGGAATTTTGGTGTTTGGATTACAACTGATATTTATCTGAGGATAAGAACGTTGTTTGATCAAGGTCTGAGAGGTAATTAAAATACCCCAACTTGAACAACATCGGGATTATCTGAAGATAGTATTAGTTGGTAATCGTAAGAGAGGTTAGTGATAATTTATTATTTCCATTAGGAAATAACAATGCAATGTTGGTAAAAATTGGAAAATATATATATAACGAGAGATCCGAAGTAAAGAAAATGTAAATTTAGTTTCATTTTATACTAATAAATATTAGTTATAGTTCAAGAACAGAATAAACGATATTGCGTAACATTGTTTACGAATAATAATCTGAAGGGATTCCTCAAGTTTAAACAATAAAGAATGAGGTAACAGGTGTTTTTGAAAGGAGAATTAAGTGTAAATTGAATATGGTTATTTTACCAAATATTATAAAGAATTTGTTTTGAGAACATTATTATATTATGTAAGAATTTAAATATCGTATTTTTTGAATATTAAAAGAGTTAGAAGTTTTAATTTAGCAGAAGTGAATAAATTTGTTTAATTAAAAGGCCAATTGGTGCTGAATACTGAACCAGTGAACTCATTGGAGTGTCATGATTGAAACACTGTATATTTTGATAGTTAAATCACCAACTATCAAATCTGTCCAATACGATTGTTGGTATGGAAAGACCGGGATCGAATTTATATTCGAAAACCATTCCGACCAACAAATACGTGAAGATATCAGATGATGATCGAGATGGAGCATTGAAGACCGTGGACTTTCATAAACTAAAGAACCACTAATACTCTCTGCCTGGCAAGTAGAAATAAGCTGTGATTCTGTCGTGGTTGAAATCTACGGGTTGCAAGGACTTCTAGCTACTGATCCATCGGTGATTCCTATATTGGATGCAATAGGAGAGTGCCTTCGGTACATCCTGTTCCTGGATGACTTGTATGGAAGGATGTCTGACAAAGTATTTCCAAAGGGTCACGTATGTTGATTTCTCCAAACGTGCTATAGTTATTAGCGGAGAGTTTTCGTTCTCTTAGCTTCTAACTAGAGTATTTTTGTGGACTTCAATTAGTGATATCTGACGGATCTGACGATGTGGCATTCAAAGTGAATGGTGATAAGATGTTCCAAAAATAAACTCTGACCTCAAGCCTCATCAACTGGGAAATGACAAAAATCAAGCAGGCAGCATGGCTATGTGGGTCGCTCCCATAAGGATGTATAATCACCTATCTAGAGAAAATCCTATTTGCTTCTTAAATCTATATTCGATGCTGTCCCTTGTCGGGAGACGGTTACTGATCCCAACCGTCGGTGATATACATTCAATACACTCAAGCGAAATGAGTGGTCGGTCATGTATGGGCCGGGTTGCAAAACGTTCTTGTTGAACCCAATGTATTCCCCTCTAGAGATACACTATCGGCAGGTGGTCCCATACCTTGTCATAGTTGTAATCCAATCTCCAATAAGCGCCCGCGGTTTTTGATTGTATATTATATATGTGGAGCGTGAGATGCAAGCGTTCTACTAGATTTCTATTTACTTGTGTTTAGACATTATTATAATATCAGACAAGATATTGGTTTCAAAAACTGTTTTGGGTTATCGTAAGGTAAAAACCGTCCGTGTTTATGTGGGGATTTGGTCTTACGATTATCCTTTTCTTTTGAAAAGATTTTGAACTTTAAAATCATGATTGGATGATTTACCCTTAATACTGTGCGAGTTTATCTCACTTTGGTTCACCATACTGACCCGGTGTTTTGTAAATGCTTGGGTTAGCCCGAGGTGTACAGGTTCAGGTTTTCGAATGCTGTGAAGTCCAGAGACGAGCTGGAGATGTTCAGACGTATGATATTATATAGCTACAATTCCGCTGTGTGTTGTATATGGGAACAGGTTATTATAACTATCCCATTGTGTGATGTTGACACGACCCGAACTCCCCCGTGAAGGAAATCCCGAATGGAGATGAAAACAAGCCACATCGGAACGCAAACAGAAGAACATTTCATTGTATATTACAACAATTCCATCAGATTACAAGAATATACAGAGTATGAATAAATATTACACAGAAAAATATCAGAGATTACAATAAATTACATAGCAGCGGAAAAATAATACAAAACGCAACTGAAAGTAATACACGGATACAGAGCTTTCCGAGCATCGTTCCAGCTGTAAATCAGGATCCTCTGAATATAATCTGCAAAACCAAAACTACTAGCTGCCCGTGTCGAAAATAAGGGCACATAGAGTTTAGGTTAAAACAATAAACTCCAGGTTAGTCATGGGACAAGTGTGAGAACTAAAACAGTTATTAATCTTTATTTTAAAGTTCGGTAAATCAAGGGACCACGCCGTATAACACGGAATGGGTTTCCTCCCAAGAATACTAGTGCATAAAACAAACAGCGCAATGCTAAATAAAGAAAAATGAAGCTATTATAAGACCCAAGACCCATCACACAATGCAACGCAAGCCGAAGGATAGGGTTTTTACCTTATAATAGCCAAAGCATGCTTGATACGTTTAAAACACATTATTTTGATATTACTATAAGTGTATAGTGACAAAACAATTTCAATCATAAGTATCAATCATAGGCGGCATAGCTACCATCTACTATGTCGCCATACTAGGTTCTATAAATAAAACCGCAATATCACGTATTGGAAATTGGATTCCATCATGTGTCGAAGCAAGGGGCAAGCTCCTCTCCGTTCGAGACACTCTAGCAAATGTCCCAGGACCGCACACAGCAATCCTTGGATCTTTAGGGCTGGTCCTCTCTTACTTTTGAGGATTGGCAATTTCTGAGCACACATTTCCCGGTCCTAACAGACCTATATCCAAGGCGCCTCGTATCCAACAACCACACAGGTGAAAAGTATATAAATGTCAGCCAGTTTAAGCACTGACACCACCCATAGCTAGAAAGAAACGTCATGCTCTCCCTGCAGTCACTATCCCGTTTTTGACACATACCGAGGAGTGAGGCTCGCGAATTCACGCTATACACAAAGCTACGCCACACAGGCCGTGCTTTGATAATCAACTACAAGACTTTTCTTTTCAACAAAAGCCTTGATCAATTGCCACTTACGCGTGCCACACTGGCAATTCACTCCATGCGACTGATGCCCATCGATATACAACCTCTGAGCTCATACGTCTCAGAGAAGGGCATTAAGCAAGAGAATAAATTCTCTGCCGCCAAACAAATGTATATTTAATAGAGATCAATCAACACAGAATAAAATCCAATGTCAAACACACAATCCATTTACAAGTTCGTTCTGAGTCTGAACGAAACCGAAGGCACTTTCCTCGCACATGCATCGATCTCCAAGCACGTCTGGACGATCACCAACTCCTCTCTCCTCTTGGGTGTACAGCCCAATCGAGATCATCAGCAACCACCCAAACGATGTGAAGATTTCCGGTCTTCAACCACCATCTTCAACTTCGACTTATCGCCGAATCGGTTATTCAGAATGGGTATAAACCCGGCCTTTCTGAGTAACCCACGTATATAATAATCAAATGTTACACAAACACAACAAACGCCTCATTCCAATTCAGAATATTCTTTTAATCAAATTTTCACACTCTTAGGGAAAGGTTCCCATTAATTTTATCTAAGATAAATTCTTCTAAATTTATTCTTTAATCTTCCTTTGAATATCATTTCAAACCATATTATGGTTTTCCAAACTAGTCGGGATTAGCGAACCACACCGAAGTAATTATTTGTTTTATTTCCCAATACCAACTTATTCATCCCATGGAGAAAAACTGGTAATACTCCATAACTAACACCACGATGTTATCAGTAAATTTAATTACCATTTCACGTTCAAATCTAATTAAAGATTTAACTATCGCTTTGGAGCAAAACTGGTGATACACCATTCTCGATCACTTTTAAGATTTGATAATTTAAATTATCAATTCACTTTCAATCTAATTGAAGATTCATTAAAACGCCACTTAGTTTTAATCTTTCAACAAATCGATATCCTGCCTTTAACCAGGTTAAATAACCAATGTCATCTAAAACACGGTTCACGATAAACCCATAAATCAATTCAAATTAAATATTATTTGATTGGTACACTTCATTAAATCTAAATAGAAAGATTTAATCTTTTTCTCTATTGGGTTTAAGAACAGTGTTAATGAAGACACCATTCACGACAAACCCAAATCACATTTGAAATTAAATACAAGACTCTGAATAGAAAATATATCGGCTTATATTCAATATCAAATTCTGAAACCAAGAAATATCGTATTGGAAATAACGATATAAAATATATCTTTAAAATTTCCACAACCATATCTGTATAATCACGAATTCGAACATCGAAATATTCCAAAGATAATTTCAATTCAAATCCATCCCAATTCACGTATTGGAAATTCTGATTATTTTTAAAACCACTTTCAAATTCAATTTATTTATTTCAAAAGCAAATTGATTTTAATTCTAGTTCAAAACTAGTTCATTTTGATAAAAATCTAATTTTATCTTTTCAAATATGGATATTTTCATCCCAATTCTTCAAAAATCACTTCTTATGATTTTACACAAATTATTACTATTTTTAATAATTTTATCAAGGCCCGTACAGTCGATTTTCATCAACGGCCATCGAACTGCACTTACAGCGACGTTTTCCAAATTTGATTTGGACATAATTCCAAATCCAATCGTTAGATTTCAAATTTCTAATATTCATTGGAAAGCTATTTTCGATACAAACCCAACGGTTCCGGTTTCAGGAGAATCCGACGGTCGGATCTCCCGCAACGTCAATTCGAAGTCAATGGTCGGAATTCACAAACTACCGCGGTGCGGTGCATTCTATTCAGGCCATTATATATATATATATATATATATATATATATATATATATTATATATTTTTCGTTGATTTCCTTTTAAAACGTATTTTATAAATCGTTTTTAATTCATTTTCGAAACGATTTCAACTTCATATTCAATTTCGAATCGAAATTGAATATTCCACATCATTTCTATATAAGTGATAATATTTTCAAAACGTTATATTTTGAAATCACTACCTTTTTATATTCATTATAAAAATGAATATAATTGATATAAATATCGCTCACGTCAAAATGGCGCGTCTCTAATCAGCATGGCTTTATATATTTCAATAAATTCGTTATTCTATTCAACAAATGAATATTTATTCTATTCAACACATGAATATATATTTCTTTCAACACATGAATATTCTCAACACATGAGCACTGTTAACACATGACTATTTGTATTATTTAATATACTTTATAAAATTATGGTATCTATCGTTTGATTTTTAAATCAGACTCCAACTGTAAAGTAGTAAGAGAATGATTCCCTAGGTATTAACGCCGAAGGCCGGAACCAATATCAGATCAATACCCTGAAAACCACTCATCTTATCTATTTTCCAGTTAGTTTCTAACTTTAAATATGATAAAGATGTAAATTTTATTGTTAAAATATTTCTTTCAACACATGATTATTTATTCTATTCAACACATGAATATATACTTCATTCTATTCTTTATTTTCCCAATTGGAATGAGGCCCAATCAGTTACCATATAATGTTAATTATATGGATTCCATACAACACATGTATATAATCACAACAATAAATAATCAATCATCATCCAAAGTGCACCACACTGTATAAGCATCAAATATAGATATCTAACGCTTATAACAGCCTGTCAATCAATCGATCGACACACAACTAATCAGTCGGGATGAGTGGACTTCAAATATCATCCCAACACCCGTGTGGGGTTTCAAATCAACAAACACATATTTTTACTCACACACACGTTAAAAACAATATTTTTAACAATAAAATATTTTTAACTATATAAATATTTTATTTCACGTCACACAATCAATTTTCATCACAACAAACAATCAAACATACAAGTCATCCATGGTCTGTGGATGACGGGTGTCGGTTGCTGCTAAGCACCGTCTGCATTAGAGTATATATTTTTAACTAGAAAAGGAAATTTAAAGTGAGAAATTCTCACCGACTAGCTAATCCAATACCACGACTCTTCTTATGTAGAAGTCTTCGCTGTTCTCGCCTTTTGTCACTTTCGTTGCCCGTAGCCACTACATATATAAAAATCACATTTTTATATTGTTGCCATGTATATAAAAATCACATTTTTATAATCATGCTATATGGATAAAAATTCTATTTTTACACCGCTACTATATAGATAAAAATTCTATTTTTACATCGCTACTATATAGATAAAAATTCTATTTTTACATCGATGTTCATATAATAAAGATTATATTTTTATCACGCTATTCTTCCAATAAAGAATGTATTTTTACAACGCTTCTTCCTATATAAAAATTATATTTTTATATTTTTCCTTCATATATAAAGATCGAATTTTTATATCATTGCTATAGAAATCACATTTTCTTTTCAACATATATAAAACAAAAATCATATTTTTAATTCGCTACATATATAAAGATAATATTTTTATATTCTCTATTATATAATAATCATATTTTTAATACTTCTACTTTGTAATAATCACATCTTTATTATAAATACTATATAAAAATTACATCTTTAATATTTCTACTTTATAAAAAATCACATCTTTATTTGTTGTTCATGTAGATAAGAATCAAATCTTTTTCCTATTTAAAAATTCAATCTTTTTACTTTATAAAAATCGAAACTCTCTACCAAAAAAATCTAAACTTTCTACAATACAAATCCTACATTTTTAAAACAGAAAAATTATATTTTCTAATCACAATAAACCAGATTTTACAGACTATAAAAATCAGATTTTCTAAACCTAATTAAATCAGAAAAATCAACTTTTTCTGTTTCGATCGAGAGGGGACAATCGGAGAAAAGGGCTGTCGCTAGCGTTCGTCAGTGGGTGGTTGCGATCTCACACAGGCTTCAATGGGTGCAGCTAGGGTTTGGAAGTGGAGGGCTCGCGGTGGTCTGGGGTTGGCAAGGTCGACCAGCAGTGGTCAATTCGAGGTCAGAACGCAGGGGGAGAGAAGAAGAGGGAGCGCAAGAAGGGGAGAGGCGGCAGGGCGGATCGGAGGGCGGAAAACGCGCCTCGGCGGCGGCGCGTTGGCGGTGCAGCAGAGATCGCTGCTCCTTCTTCTTTTTCTTTTTCTTTTCTGTTCTGATTTGATTTCGAACGGGGGGGGGGGGGGGGCTAAGAGGATATAAGGAGAGAGAGTTATATAGTTTTATAATTTATTATTTTAACCCCAAAAAGGTAACTTTTTATTTTGAACTCAGAATCAAACCCACCGCCTGTTGTCCATAGCTAATTACCCCCATTCCAACACAATGGGATATGTATCGTAGGCTGATTCGATCGTTTCGATCAGTTTTCATCAAAATCAACATATAACTCTATATGTTGAATTTGAACGTGCATTTCTATTTACCGGGGCCACACACGAGCTCGAAAAATTCCAGAAAAATATTTTCTAGCTTTATATTGATGATACGGTCCTAACAAAACTAGTTTCGTCAAATTCTGAGACCGTTTGAAAATTAGCCATTTTCCAGTCGATTAAAATCAACTAAAACTGGTCAAATGCGTTTTCCTTTGCCATGCTCACATATTGATTCGAAAAATTACGAAAATTGAAATCTAGCAATAACTTAACATCCAGGATCCAACAAAAGTGGGTTCGTCGAAAACCGAGGTAGTTTGCAAAATGGCTATTTTTAAGGGCCGAAATTCAATAGCGACTATTCTGAATTTTCAACTGGACATATCTTTCGATTCCCGCTATGAAATTTTGATTTTTCGGATTCGTTGGAAAGATATTTTCAATTAGATTCTAATATTTTTGGTTTCACTAAAATCCGGTTTATTTTGCACCCGGTACATTGATTTGAAATTTGAAAACGAATTATCGAACTACCGCGCCATTTTCAATTCCTTTTATATATATAAATAAATATTTATATTCTAACGACAATCTATATAAATATATTTGTTCTAATCTGTTCAAAATAAATTTCTCGTTGATATTATTTAAAATAATTCATTTTAAATATTCAAAATTCGCTATAATTGACAAAATAAGAATTTTAAACTGGCTCAGAATTTCCGGGTTGTTACAATCTCCCCCACTTAAAACTTTTCGTCCCCGAAAAGGAACGAAGCTGAAAGTTGTTTAACTAATCAACTCAACTTTCATTATTTTTTACGGCATATGTTCTTCAACTTTTCAGTTTCTAAGAACTTTTCAAATTTTTTAAAAATTTGGCTAATACCCTAAATTTTCGAAAAATTTCGCCATAACCTCCCCTGCACCGGGGACTTCGGGATATTTCATATAGCCTCCCATGGCCTTCTTCAATTCAAAAGAAAAAGAAAAGGCCAAGCGGCTAGCCAATCGGCTCTTAAAATCATCATCACCCAAACAAATCAGTAAATTATGGTAAACATGTACCTATTTGTCGGGCAAACAAATTTTATTCTTCTGCTCTAGCCTCCTTGCTATGACCTGTTCAATGTAAGTACATGTATATGCAAGCAAATGCGACTAATTTTCAGTACAATTCAGTATTTGATTCTATTAGGCGAAATGGTTCAAAATTTCAATCAAATAGACAAACAACACATCCAACAATCAATTAGTGAATTAGAATTTCAAACACGTAACTTTAATACATATTCAAAAATCATGTTTTTGATGCCAAATCACAACAAATAATCTGTAACACCCCGTGTATTTTATAACAGTGAAATCCACAAATTAAAGTATAATAAATTTCAAATTAAAGTATTAAGGGAAACGGGATATGCCATTGCGTTCGTCTCGGAAAAATACGCGAAATAGAGTCCGAGTTTTTGAAAAACGGAGCCCGTATGACCAAATTATGGCCCGATGAAGTTTCAGAAATTTTAAATTTCGAAAACAGAATTTAATTTCAGCCCAATCAGAGTAGGCAGGAAAATTCCCGCCCAAACCCACCAGGTCGACCTGGGGGTCGACCTGGGAGTCGACCTAGGTGTCGACCTGCCCCAGGCAGGTCGACGTAGAGTCGACCCTGGGGTCGACTGGGGAGTCGACCTGGCCCCTGAGCCAGGTCGAACCCAGCCCACCCTGGCTGGCCTAGTCTGTGTTTGGTCGATTTTCTGAGCCTTGCCTTGTCACTAGGGCTAGGTGTCAGCTCCTGGTTGGTCTCTTCTTTGAACGAACGGCTATTATTAAACCAAGCTCCATCGACGGTCTAAATCAACTCAAAAACTCTATAAAAAGGACCTAAGACTAACCCTAATTCACATAAACTAAAATGGAGATGAGACCGTCATGCTGCTGAGGAGAGACTGAGGATAGCCGTCAGAAAATAGAGAGACAATTAGGAGATAAATCAAAAGCTTAAAGCAACGTCAAATCAGATTCCTGAATTGAAGATTCGTCATACATTGTAAGTAGAGTGCTATTCCGATGTGAATTAAATAATTGTGTTGATTTGTGTAAAGTAAGAAATGGAATTGTGGCGATAATAATCTATATTTGTATGTTGCTTTGATGCTAAACGATTTGGGAATATTATGGTATACGATTGGATATTTGCAAGTACGCGATTTGCGTTGAAATTTAACAACGAAATGGAATTGTGGTGATAATAACTTTTGTTTGTATGTTATTTTGATTTGGCAATGCTATGGTGTACGATTTGATTCATACAAGTATATGGTTTATGTTGACAACCACATGTTGTGGAATTTTAATTGGGATTCATGCAAGCATATGTTTCATATTGAAAACTACATGTTTGTGGTAGTTATTTACAACACCCATTTGATAATTGCAAGTATAAGATTCATGTTGAAAATAACAACTATATGTTGTAATAGTTTATTTGAAATTCATGCAAGTATATGATTTATTTTTATGCCAACATGATGTATAATTCTATGGTCATCTTTAGTGTAATTTGATCCACTTAAGTATTATGATTCATATGAAGGTTATGTTGGAATTGGCATCATAGTTCAAGTATAAAAATCATGATTTTATGATAGTGACAAAAGCAAGCGTCTTTGTAAACTTGTATTAATTTTATGAACATGACTAAACTATGTTTGTTATTATGCCTAGTTAAAAACATGTTTTTAGGCTTATGTTGTTATCATAATCATATGATAATATATTTGGCACATAAGTTATATTAGAATTACACTAGAATTACATCCCACTTACAAGTTACATAGATAGGATAAAAATCATGATTATATGAATAGTAGGATTCATGTTCAATTATGTTTAGGCCATGACTATATGAATAGAAGGACTCATGTTCAATTATGATTATGCCATAATTATATGATTAGAGTGGTTCATGTTTAAGTATTATTTATGCCATGACTACATGAATAGAATTATCCATGTTTTGTTTATACCATGATTATGTGAATAGAATGATTCATGTTTAAGTATTGCTTATATTATATGTTGTTACAATTGCAAGTTCACATATGCCTACCTTATGTTAATTGGATCGTTATGTTGCAAGTTCATGCATTCACACTCCCCTTTTTATGTTACCTTATAAACACCATGTTATAGCCTCCAATTTTCATATGGCTAAATTGGGTTTAAGTATTAAACCCAACACACCTTACATTGGAGCGAACGTATAAAATGGGGGTAATGACGTTTGGGCTAAAATATAGAACATATGTGTTGGCATGTTTGACGCATGCCAACAACCTTGAAAAACAATTAAGTGGCATAAATAAATCTTAACCAATAAAGATGAATTTGAATAATGGGCCGCAAATATTTACATATAAAAAGAAAAGAGACAAAATATGTAAATGTAGAAAATACGATGTGTTTAACCTGAGGTTGGATTGAGTTGTGATGTAAACCTGCCCGGAACCGCCCGGCTGTCCAGTAGTCACAACAATACCTATCCAATGTGGGTGGTTAAACACGGAGCCCAATAAGGACCCGAGGTTAGACTGAGTTGTGGCGTAAGACTGCCCGGACCCAACCGGCAACAGGAAGCCACAACAATACCTGTCTAATGTGAGAGGTCAAGGCTTTAATAAGACAATTAAGGCTGAGTCAGGATTGATAGGATTAAGTAAATTATATTAATACTTAATCAAAATGGAACATGCTAAACTAAACAGACTGATTGGGGGTTAGGTTTATTAAACACTTAACCAACTTAGCTTGTTGGCTAGAAATAGAAAACCTAGTAGCGGGGGACCCTTTTCAGCAGTAACCCTACAAGGTATCATGATACCCTGAAACTAGGCAGGGTGGGGCACGATTACTGGGCTGACTGTAAGAGGTCAAATCGACGGCGGTGGTGTAGCAGTGTAGGTTCTAACGGGGTGCGGGTGTGCACACACTCCAGCGCAGAAAAATAAGGCACTGGGCACCAGTAGCATACCTGTGCATTCTAGGGTTGTGTCGGGCCGCCACCATGGGACTTGATACACCCCATGGTGGGACCAGCATAGGTAACTACAACATCGGGGGCTGTAAGACACATGTAACTATGCGAGTAGGAGCCGATCATCATAAAATGGATCACTTCACCCTGATTATGGGGTGCCTGTTGGGAACTAGTTTATATGGGTACATAGATTAATATGGGGTACGATAGTATATTCGACCCTAGACAACTTAACTTGGTTTATGGTGCTTTCCCATTTCTAGTTTATACTTATCATACCCAGTTCTTTATTCATAGACTGAATAGTCCTAGACTTACTCAGGCTTTATGTCTGACTCTACTTTTCTTTCGTCTTTTTTTCTTCCGTTCCCCCCTAGGTCCACAGGGAGGGAATACCGCAGCTTGACCAGCCTTCATATCCAGCTTGAAGAGAAAGAATGTATTGCTTGGATCTTTTCGTTTTGGACTATGGCTTTGGACAGCAATCATGGGACTTTTGTAGTTTATTTATGATTTTCTTTATGCTTCTTTAAATAATGTAATCAAGACAGTTATGAAGATGTAATGTTTTTGGAAGTATTGTAAGACAATTATGGTATGGTTGGTGTAACACGTATTTGAATGAAATAAAAGTTGTTGTTTTCCGCTGTTCAAAAATATGTGTTATTATATCTGTCTTGTATATCTGTGATTTATACTTATAAACCTCCACCAAAATTAGGGCATTCCCTTTGAGAGTGACCCTAACGGAGGTGGGGTGTTTCACTTGGTATCAGAGCATAGGTTTGCCAGATAAGATAAAAAGTTTTGAAAATTTATTTTTCAAAAAGAAATTTAAAGAAGCATTTTAAAAGATAAAATATTATTTTATTTTAAAAGGCAAAGCCCCCCCCCCCAAAGCCATAGGAACTATCTCTTATCCTTTGTTTTGAATCTATCCTTTTTGTTTCAGCATGTCCAAAGAACTTAACTTGCCAGAGGGTGTACCAATACCTGGTTGGTTTAGACGGTTCTTAGAAGCAAGGGCCACTCAGCCAGGTCCTACCGTTCCTCCACCCCCAGCTGCGCAAAATCATCCAGCTGCAGCAGCACCTCTTCCTCCACCTCCTCCGAGGGGAAACACCTTTGCTAAGATATGTAAAGATTTTAAAGCTATGGGAGGAAAGGATTTTCATGGAACTGAGTCCTTCGTGGCAGCTAGAAATTGGCTGAAAGAAACCGAGGACTTATTCATCATCTTTGAGGTAGAGGATAGACAGAAAGTACAACTGGCAGTATGGCTACTTAAAGGAGAGGCTTCCTACTGGTGGGAAGTCACTAATGCAGAAAGACCAGTGGAAACATGGGAGGACTTTAGGGCAAGGTTTGAGGCTAAATTTCTCTCAGACGCGGAAAGGAGTTTGCAGTTGGAAAAATTCTTATTTCTTAAGCAAGGGAACAAGACAGTCAAAGAGTATGTTAATCAGTTCGATGAGCTGGCTAGTTTCGGACTGGACCTAGTCAACACCCCGCACAAGAAGGCTCTCCGTTTTGTCAAAGGGTTGAATGAGCCATTACACAGTTTGGCCATGACCCATATACCCATGGGGTCTACGTATGAAAGGTTGGTACAGATGGCGTTGCTGAACGAAGAGGATAAGGGCAAGAAGGAGACAAAGGCAGAAAACTCTCAAGGGAAGAAAGAGGGTTTGCAGCCTAAGAAGACATACTTTAAGTAGGGCGGGAAAGGCAACAAAGAGAAGAGGAAGTGTAATTTCTGTGGCAAAGTAGGGAACTTAGTGAAAGATTGCCGGAAAAAGAAGGCCAAGATGAATGGTGGGTGCTTTTCTTGCGGTGAGACAGGCCACATGGCAAAGGACTGCCCAAAGAAACGAGGACAGGGGCAGAGGGCTGGATCCACCTCAGGGGCACAAGTTCATGTGCTAGAAGCGCCACCTCTGCAACAGCGAGGTACAAATACTTCTGTAGAAAGTATAGTTTATCTTTATGATCACCCCGTTCACACTTTATTTGATTCCGGCGCATCACACTCCTTTATCTCGTCTGCTTTAGTAGAATCTCTGCACCTAAAAACTAGTATGGTAGAGGACCCCTTAATTGTTTCAAACCCAATTGGGGGCCCAGCTCATTTGTCTATGATCTGTTTAGGATTGAAAATTTCTATTCTAAGCGTAGAATTTAACTGTAGTGCCTTTGTTTTGGGCTTTTCGGTGTATGGTTTGATTTTGGGCATGGATTGGCTATCCAGTAATGGGGCCGTCCTCGATTGTGAGAAAAGGGTTGTTAGGCTCCTAACCCAGCTCAGTAATACTTTGGAAATTTCTTGTAATCCCTCGTATGCGGTTATGCTTAGTTACCTTGAATCTCTAGATGCCTCCGTTGAAAATTTGCAATCGGTTAAAGTGGTCCGGGAATATCCGGATGTCTTTGAAGAGGTGAAGGGCTTGCCTCCGAAGCGGGAAATAGACTTCCGCATATACCTTGTAGATAATGCAAAGACTGTTGCGTTACCCGTTTGACACATGGCTCCACGGGAAAGGAAAGAGCTCAGTAAACAGATTAAAGAGCTTCTAGAAAAGGGGTTCATTAGGAGGAACATTTCAGAATGGGGCGCTCCAGTGGTGTTCGCTACAAAGGCAGATGGTTCACTCCGTCTATGTGTTGACTATAGGGAGCTCAACAAGCTAACGAAAAAGAATAGGCACCCTCTCCCCAGAATTGACGATCTGTTTGATCAGCTTGTAGGAGCGTCTGTTTTCTCCCAACTCGATTTAGCGACCGGTTTTCATCAGCTAAGGGTGACTAAAGATAGTATCGATAAAATGGCATTCAGAACCCCAGATGGCTTCTTTGAATGGCTTGTCATGCCTTTCGGCTTGACAAATGCACCTGCTTACTTCGTGGACCTGATGAGTAGGGTATTCAGAGATTTCCTCAATAAGTTCGTAGTGGTCTTCGTAGACGATATCCTTATCTTCTCAAAGAATGAAGAGGAACATGCTCAGCACTTGAGGGCAATCATGGAAACTCTGCGAGTCCATCAGCTAAAAGTCAAATTCTCCAAATGCCACTTTTGGAGAGAAGAAGTAAGGTTCCTTGGGCACATAGTATCCAAACAAGGGTTAGCAGTGGACCCTGCTAAGGTAGTGGCGGTACAGGATTGGAAGACACCAAGGAATGCAACTGAGGTCCGAAGTTTTCTAGGACTAGAAGGTTTCTATCGAAAGTTCATAAGGGATTTTACGAAAATCTCAGCTCCGCTCACAAAGTTGACCAAGAAGAATCTAGTGTTCAATTGGGTCTCGGATTGCGAGTTTGCTTTCCAGAGACTGAAAAGGGCTCTTACAACAGCCCCGGTTTTAACATTGCCAGATGGAAGCAAGATGTTCACAGTTTATACAGATGCATGTGGGACAGGGTTAGGCGCCGTCTTAATGCAAGAAGGAAGGTTAGTAGCTTATGGCGGGTGACAATTGAAAGTGCATGAAAAGAACTATCCGACCCACGATCTTGAGTTAGCTGCCATCGTCTTTGCACTCAAGTCTTGGCGACACTATCTCCTAGGTAAGATGTTTGAACTTTACACTGACCATAAATCGTTGAAATATCTTTTCTCGCAGAAAGATCTTAACTTGAGGTAACAGAGATGGATGGAGTTTCTTGCCTCGTACGATTTCGAGATCTCCTACACTCCGGGCAAAGGCAACATAGTGGCAGACGCGTTGAGCCAAAAGAAACTAACCCTAAGTCCGTTGTTTGTTGAAAGACAAAGCCTAGAGTTTATAGCCAGCTTTGACCTTAGGCCCTCCTCCGATTTTGTACCAGGCTTGCTAGCATCTCTCGAAGTACGCCCGACTTTAGTGGACTCGATAGGGACAACACAACGCGAGGACCCTCAGCTTGTGGAGACGATTGATAGGCTAATTAGGGGTGAGACTTCAAGTCACCTCAACAGATACTCCATTGACGATAAGGGTTGGCTAAGGCGAGACGGAAGACTATGCGTCCCACAAACAAGGGATTTAGTAAAGAAGGTTCTCGAGGAAGCACATCACTCCAAGATGACGATACACCCAGGCGGAGATAAAATGTACAAGGACATAAAAAGAACTTTCTTTTGGAACGGCATAAAGAAGGACGTGGCAGAATTCGTTTCTAAGTGTATGGTGTGCCAACAGGTTAAGGCGGAACAGAAAAAGCCTGGCGGTCTGCTACATCCTCTAGAGGTCCCGCAGTGGAAGTGGGATAGCATCTCAATGGACTTCATCGATGGGCTGCCTAGGTCTAGGAGAGGCAACACTAGCATTTGGGTAATAGTGGATAGGCTTACTAAAAGCGCCCACTTTTTACCTGTCAAAAGCAAAAGAACTGCCTCATCTCTAGCATCTCTTTACCTCAAGGAAATCGTTCGACTCCATGGAATACCATCTAGCATTGTTAGCGACCGAGACCCTATCTTCACCAGTGAGTTTTGGCGGAGTCTGCAAGAAGCGGTAGGCACACAGTTATGCTTGAGCACAGCCTATCATCCCCAAACCGACGGCCAAACAGAAAGAGTGAACAGAGTTTTGGAGGACCTTTTAAGACTGTGCATCCTTGACTTCGGAGGGACATGGGAAGACCATCTTCCTTTGGTGGAATTTACCTACAACAACAGCTATCAAGCAACCATCGGAATGGCGCCCTTCGAGGCTTTATATGGAAGACCGTGCCGATCACCCACTTGTTGGTGGGAGTCTACTGATAAGCTCATACTTAGACCAGATATGATCCTAGAGACTTCAGAAAAAGTAGACTTAATACGAAGAAGGATGAAGACGGCCCAAGACAGACAAAAGTCCTACGCCGACAAGAGGAGGACCGACCTTGAATTTGAGGTTGGGGACAGAGTTTTTCTTAAGGTATCTCCGCTAAGGAACGTTGTTCGTTTTGGAACCACAGGGAAGCTAGCACCAAGGTTCGTAGGGCCATTCCCTATCGTTGAGAAAATTGGGAAAATGGCCTATAGATTAGAGCTACCCGAAAAATTGGCCGGAGTTCACAACGTCTTTCACGTTTCACATCTCCGAAAATGTCTACATGAGTCTGCTGAAGTGGTAGAGCCAAATATCCTAGAAGAAGCTGAATTGGAACGCGAAGCAACCATAAGGAAAGTTCCAACCCGCATATTAGGAACGGAAGTGAAGAAGCTACGCAACCGCGAAGTCAAGCTCGTCAAAGTTCAGTGGAGCGACGCCGAAGGAGATGCAACTTGGGAAACTGAAGCTAAAATACGCGCTACCTACCCTTTTCTTTTCGAGGGTACATCTTTGATCTTTCCTTTTTCCTTAAGTTGCGCTTTTATCTATCTTTTTAGGTATATCTCCTCGACCCTATCTTTTAGGTAGAAACCCTTTGGATGAAAACATGTAACTGAAACATGTTATGGATGATGATTGCAAGTGGTTGCAAGTGATTGCTAGTGGTTGCTCGTGGTTGCATATACACACACAATCTAGGTTATAGATCGGCTCAATCACTTCATATTGCATATGCATATATGTTTGCATTCGTATATGGTTGAACTTTAATGTGTGTCATATGGATGTTGCATTTGTATGAATGATTATGCACTCATGTAAAATCATGAATAAGAGGATTTGCATACATAATGGATTCATGGCACTTACATAATTCGCATTAAGGAGGTCAACTGAATCAGTAGACCGCCTGATTTTGCATTAGATAAGTACATGTACACACACACTTCGCATATTATCATGAAGCATTAGAAGGTTTTTAAGGACAATGGATGCTCATGTTTGATGGATGAGTAGATGGATGTTTGGATGTTAGGATGTACATTCTTCCTGAACTTGAAGATTTCGGGACGAAATCCTTTTAAGTGGGGGAGAATGTAACACCCCGTGTATTTTATAACAGTGAAATCCACAAATTAAAGTATAATAAATTTCAAATTAAAGTATTAAGGGAAACGGGATTTGCCATTGATTTCGTCTCGGAAAAATACGCGAAATAGAGTCCGAGTTTTCGAAAAACGGAGCCCGTATTACCAAGTTATGGCCCGATGAAGTTTCAGAAATTTTAAATTTCGAAAACAGAATTTAATTTCAGCCCAATCAGAGTAGGCGGGAAAATTCCCGCCCAAACCCACCAGGTCGACCTGGGGGTCGACCCTAGGGTCGACTTGGGAGTCGACCTAGGTGTCGACCTGCCCCAGGCAGGTCGACTCTAGAGTCGACCTGGGGGTCGACTGGGGAGTCGACCTGGCCCCTGAGCCAGGTCGAACCCATCCCACCCTAGCTGGCCTAGTCTGTGTTTGGTCGATTTTCTGAGCCTTGCCTTGTCACTAGGGCTAGGTGTCAGCTCCTGGTTGGTCTCTTCTTTGAACGAACGGCTATTATTAAACCAAGCTCCATCGACGGTCTAAATCAACTCAAAAACTCTATAAAAAGGACCTAAGACTAACCCTAATTCACATAAACTAAAATGGAGATGAGACCGTCATGCTGCTGAGGAGAGACTGAGGATAGCCGTCAGAAAATAGAGAGACAATTAGGAGATAAATCAAAAGCTCAAAGCAACGTCAAATCAATCAAAACAACGCCTACAACAAAGGATAGCATCTCCAATTTCAGAATTCAGATTCCTGAATTGAAGATTCGTCATACATTGTAAGTAGAGTGCTATTCCGATGTGAATTAAATAATTGTGTTGATTTGTGTAAAGTAAGAAATGGAATTGCGGCGATAATAATCTATATTTGTATGTTGCTTTGATGCTAAACGATTTGGGAATATTATGGTATACGATTGGATATTTGCAAGTACGCGATTTGCGTTGAAATTTAACAACGAAATGGAATTGTGGTGATAATAACTTTTGTTTGTATGTTATTTTGATTTGGCAATGCTATGGTGTACGATTTGATTCATACAAGTATATGGTTTATGTTGACAACCACATGTTGTGGAATTTTAATTGGGATTCATGCAAGCATATGTTTCATATTGAAAACTACATGTTTGTGGTAGTTATTTACAACACCCATTTGATAATTGCAAGTATAAGATTCATGTTGAAAATAACAACTATATGTTGTAATAGTTTATTTGAAATTCATGCAAGTATATGATTTATTTTTATGCCAACATGATGTATAATTCTATGGTCATCTTTAGTGTAATTTGATCCACTTAAGTATTATGATTCATATGAAGGTTATGTTGGAATTGGCATCATAGTTCAAGTATAAAAATCATGATTTTATGATAGTGACAAAAGCAAGCGTCTTTGTAAGCTTGTATTAATTTTATGAACATGACTAAACTATGTTTGTTATTATGCCTAGTTAAAAACATGTTTTTAGGCTTATGTTGTTATCATAATCATATGATAATATATTTGGCACATAAGTTATATTAGAATTACACTAGAATTACATCCCACTTACAAGTTACATAGATAGGATAAAAATCATGATTATATGAATAGTAGGATTCATGTTCAATTATGTTTAGGCCATGACTATATGAATAGAAGGACTCATGTTCAATTATGATTATGCCATAATTATATGATTAGAGTGGTTCATGTTTAAGTATTATTTATGCCATGACTACATGAATAGAATTATCCATGTTTTGTTTATACCATGATTATGTGAATAGAATGATTCATGTTTAAGTATTGCTTATATTATATGTTGTTACAATTGCAAGTTCACATATGCCTACCTTATGTTAATTGGATCGTTATGTTGCAAGTTCATGCGTTCACACCCCCCTTTTTATGTTACCTTATAAACACCATGTTATAGTCTCCCATTTTCATATGGCTAAATTGGGTTTAAGTATTAAACCCAACACACCTTACATTGGAGCGAACGTATAAAATGGGGGTAATGACGTTTGGGCTAAAATATAGAACATATGTGTTGGCATGTTTGACGCATGCCAACAACCTTGAAAAACAATTAAGTGGCATAAATAAATCTTAACCAATAAAGATGAATTTGAATAATGGGCCGCAAATATTTACATATAAAAAGAAAAGAGACAAAATATGTAAATGTAGAAAATACGATGTGTTTAACCCGAGGTTGGATTGAGTTGTGATGTAAACCTGCCCGGAACCGCCCGGCTGTCCAGTAGTCACAACAATACCTATCCAATGTGGGTGGTTAAACACGGAGCCCAATAAGGACCCAAGGTTAGACTGAGTTGTGGCGTAAGACTGCCCGGACCCAACCGACAACAGGCAGCCACAACAATACCTGTCTAATGTGAGAGGTCAAGGCTTTAATTAGACAATTAAGGCTAAGTCAGGATTGATAGGATTAAGTAAATTATATTAATACTTAATCAAAATGGAACATGCTAAACTAAACAGACTGATTGGGGGTTAGGTTTATAAAACACTTAACCAACTTAGTATGTTGGCTAGAAATAGAAAACCTAGTAGCGGGGTCCCTTTTCAGCAGTAACCCTATAAGGTATCATGATACCCTGAAACTAGGCAGGGTGGGGCACGATTACTGGGCTAACTGTAAGAGGTCAAATCCACGGCGGTGGTGTAGCAGTGTAGGTTCTAACAGGGTGCGGGCGTGCACACACTCCAGCGCAGAAAAATAAGGCACTGGGCACCAGTAGCATACCTGTGCATTCTAGGGTTGTGTCGGGCCGCCACCATGGGACTTGATACACCCCATGGTGGGACCAGCATAGGTAACTACAACATCGGGGGCCGTAAGACACATGTAACTATGCGAGTAGGAGCCAATCATCATAAAATGGATCACTTTACCCTGGTTATGGGGTGCCTGTTGGGAACTAGTTTATATGGGTACATAGATTAATATGGGGTACGATAGTATATTCGACCCTAGACAACTTAACTTGGTTTATGGTGCTTTCCCATTTCCAGTTTATACTTATCATACCCAGTTCTTTATTCATAGACTGAATAGTCCTAGACTTACTCAGGCTTTATGTCTGACTCTACTTTTCTTTCGTCTTCTTTTCTTCCGTTCCCCCCCGGTCCATAGTGAGGGAATACCGCAGCTTGACCAGCCTTCATATCCAGCTTGAAGAGAAAGAATGTATTGCTTGGATCTTTTCGTTTTGGACTATGGCTTTGGACAGCAATTATGGGACTTTTGTAGTTTATTTATGATTTTCTTTATGCTTCTTTGAATAATGTAATCAAGACAGTTATGAAGATGTTATGTTTTTGGAAGTATTGTAAGACAATTATGGTATGGTTGGTGTAACACGTATTTGAATGAAATAAAAGTTGTGGTTTTCCGCTGTTCAAAAATATGTGTTATTATATCTGTCTTGTATATCTGTGATTTATACTTATAAACCTCCACCAAAATTAGGGCATTCCCTTTGAGAGTGACCCTAACGGAGGTGGGGTGTTTCATAATCCTAAGTAAATTTTGGTTCTCACGCCAGTCTAATGGAAATATATAGATATCACACCTTCGAAACACGAACATAAATATTGATGATGCCATGGTCATTATCAACATCATCTCCGGGCGACTAGAGTGTGATTCTATATCTATCCAGTATATTAAAACTTCGAATATACGTTCATGACGCGTATATGCAAAACCTTTAAATACTCGATTGTCCAAATTCAAAATAAATAAATATTCAAATACGTATAATCTAGTTTAAATTTCAAAACAAAATTCGTTTTCATTTGAAAAATATACTCTTCACACTTGATCTAGGATACTACTAATCCCATCTCTAACGAGTCATTCTAATTAGATATTACTAATCCAATATCTGATGAATTCTTTCGTTCGGTTCTAATGTGTCTTGTTCTCGAGCTCTGTAAACCAAAGCTCTGATACCAAACTGACACGACCCGAACTCCCCCGTGAAGGAAAGCCCGGATGGAGATGAAAACAAGCCACATCGGAACGAAAACAGAAGAACATTTCATTGTATATTACAACAATTCCATCAAATTACAAGAATATACAGAGTATGAATAAATATTACACAGAAAAATATTAGAGATTACAATAAATTACATAGTAGTGGAAAAATAATACAAAACGCAACTGAAAGTAATACACGGATACAGAGCTTTCCGAGCATCGTTCCAGCTGTAAATCAGAATCCTGTGAATATAATCTGCAAAACCAAAACTACTAGCTGCACGTGTCGAAAATAAGGGCATCCAGAGTTTAGGTTAAAACAATAAACTCCAGGTCAGTCATGGGACTGGTGTGAGAACTAAAACAGTTATTAATCTTTATTTTAAAGTTCTGTAAATCAAGGGACCACGCCATATAACACGGAACGAGTTACCTCCCAAGAATACTAGTGCATAAAACAAACAGCGGAATGCTAAATAAAGAAAAATGAAGCTATTATAAGACCAAGGTCCCATCACACAATGCAACGCAAGCCAGAGGATAGGGTTTTTACCTTATAATAGCCAAAGCATGCTTGATACGTTTAAAACACATTATTTTGATATTACTATAAGTGTATAGTGACAAAACAATTTCAATCATAAGTATCAATCATAGGCGGCATAGCTACCATGTACTATGTCGCCATACTAGGTTCTACAAATAAAACCGCAATATCACGTATTGGAAATTGGATTCCATCATGAGTCGAGGCAAGGGGCAAGCTCCTCTCCGTTCGAGACACTCTAGCAAATGTACCAGGACCGCACACAGCAATCCTTGGATCTTCAGGGCCGGTCCTCTCTTACTTTTGAGGATTGGCAATTGTTGAGAACACGTTTCCCGGTCCTAACAGACCTATATTCGAGGCGCCTCGTATCCAACAACCACACAGGTGAAAAGTATATAAATGTCAGCCAGTTTAAGCACTGACAGCACCCATAGCTAGAAAGAAATGTCGTGCTCTCCCTGCAGACACTATCCCGTTTTTGACTCATACCGAGGTGTGAGGCTCGCGAATTCATGCTATACACAAAGCTACACCACACAGGCCGTGCTTTGATCATCAACCACAAGACTTTGCTTTTCAACAGAAGCCTTGATCAATTGCCACTTACGCGTGCCACACCGGCAATTCACTCCATGCGACTGATGTCCATCGATATACAACCTCTGAGCTTGTACGTCTCGGAGAAGGGCGTTAAGCAAGAGAATAAATTCTCCGCCGCCAAACAGATGGATATTTAATAGAGATCAATCAACACCGAATAAAATCCAATGTCAGACACACAACCCATTTACAAGTTCGTTCTGGGTCTGAACGAAACCAATGGCACTTTCCTCGCATATCCATCGATCTCCAAGCACGTCTGGACGATCACCAACTGTTTCTCTCCTCTTGGGAGTACAGCCCAATCGAGATCATCAGCAATCACCCAAACGATGTGAAGATTTCCAGTCTTCAACCACCGTCTTCATCTTCGACTTATCGCCGAATCGGTTATTCAGAATGGGTATAAACCCAGCCTTTCTGAGTAACCCACGTATGTAATAAACAAATGTTACACAAACACAACAAATGCCTCATTCCAATTCAGAACATTCTTTTATTCAAATTTTCACACTCTTAGTGAAAGGTTCCCATTAATTTTATCCAAGATAAATTCTTCTAAATTTATTCTTTAATCTTCCTTTGGATATCATTTCAAACCATATTATGTTTTTCCAAACTAGTCGGGATTAGCGAACCACACCGAAGTAATTATTTGTTTTATTTCCCAATCCCAACCTATTCATCCCATGGAGCAAAACTGGTAATACTCCATAACTAACACCACGATGTTATCGGTAAATTTAATTACCATTTCACGTTCAAATCTAATTAAAGATTTAACTATCGCTTTGGAGCAAAACTGGTGATACTCCATTCTCGATCACTTTTAAGATTTGATAATTTAAATTATCAATTTACTTTCAATCTAATTAAAGATTCATTAAAACTCCACTTAGTTTTAATCTTTCAACATATCGATATCCTGCCTTTAACCGGGTTAAAGAACCAATGTCGTCTAAAACACGGTTCACGATAAACACAAAAATCAATTCCAATTAAACATTATTTGATTGGTACACTTCATTAAATCTAAATTAAAAGATTTAATCTTTTTCTCTATTGGGTTTAAGAAGTGTTAATGAAGACACCATTCACGAAAAACCCAAATCACATTTGAAATTAAATACAAGACTCTGAATAGAAAATATATCGGCTTATATTCAATAACAAATTCTGAAACAAACAAATATCGTATTGGAAATAACGATATAAAATATATCTTTCAAATTTCCGCAACCATATCTATATAATCACGAAATACAACATCGAAATATTCCGAAGATAATTTCAATTCAAATCCATCCCAATTCACGTATTGGAAATTCTGATTATTTTTAAAACCACTTTCAAATTCAATTTATTTATTTCAAAAATAAATTGATTTTAATTCTAATTCGAAACTAGTTCATTTTGATAAAAATTTAATTTTATCTTTTAAAATATGGAAATTTTCATCCCAATTCTTCACAAATCATTTTTTATGATTTTACACAAATTATTACTATTTTTAATAATTTTATCAAGGCCCGTACAGTCGATTTCCATCAACGGCCATCGAACTGCACTTACAGCAACCTTTTCCAAATTTGATTTGGTCATAATTCCAAATCCAACCGTTAGGTTTCAAATTTCTAATATTCATTGGAAAGCTATATTCGATACGAACCCAATGGTTCCGGTTTTAGGAGAATCCGACGGTCGGATCTCCCGCAACGTCAATTCGAAGTCAATGGTCGAAATTCACGAACTGCCGCGGCGCGGCGCGTTCTATTCAGGCCATTATATATATATATATATATATATATATATATATATATATATATCGTCGATTTCCTTTTAAAATGTATTTTATAAATCGTTTTAAATTTATTTTCGAAACGATTTCAACTTCATATTCAATTTCGAATCGAAATTGAATATTCCACATTATTTCTATATAAGTGATAATATTTTCAAAACGTTATATTTTGAAATCACTTCCTTTTATATATTCATTATAAAAATGAATATAATCGATATAAATATCGCTCACGTCAAAATGGCGCGTCTCTAATCAACACGGCTTTATATATTTCAATAAATTCGTTATTCTATTCAACAAATGAATATTTATCCTATTCAACACACGAATATATATTTCTTTCAACACATGAATATTCTCAACACATGAGCATTGTCAACACATGACTATTTGTATTATTTAATATTCTTTATAAAATTATGGTATCTATCATTTGATTTTTAAATCCGACTCCAACTGTAAAGTAGTAAGAGAATGATTCCCTAGGTATTAACGTCGAAGGCCGGAACCAATATCAGATCAATACCCTGGAAACCACTCATCTTATCTATTTTCCAGTTAGTTTCTAACTTTAAATATGATAAAGATGTAAATTTTATTGTTAAAATATTTCTTTCAACACATGATAATTTTCAACACATGATTATTTATTCTATTCAACACATGAATATATACTTCATTATATTCTTTATTTTCCCAATTGGAATGAGGCCCAATCAATTACCATATAATGTTAATTATATGGATTTCATACAACACATGTATATAATCACAACAATAAATAATCAATCATCATCCAAAGTGCACCACACTGTATAAGCATCAAATTTAGATATCTAACGCTTAAACAACCTGTCAACCAATCGATCGACATACAACTAATCAATCGGGATGAGTGGACTTCAAATATTATCCCAACACCCGTGAGGGGTTTCAAATCAACAAACACATAATTTACTCACACACACACACACACGTTAAAAACAATATTTTTAACGATAAAATATTTTTAACTATATAAATATTTTATTTCACGTCGCACACTCAATTTTCATCACAACAAACAATCAAACATACAAGCCATCCATGGTCTCTGGATGATGGGTGTCGGGTGCTGCTAAGCACCGTCTGCATCCTAGTATATATTTTTAACTAGAAAAGGAAATTTAAAGTGAGAAGTTCTCCCCCGACTAGCTAATCCAATACCATGACTCTTCTTATGTAGAAGTCTTCGCCGTTCTCGCCTTTTGTCACTTTCGTTGCCCATAGCCACTACATATATAAAAATTACATTTTTATATTGTTGCCATGTATATAAAAATCACATTTTTATAATCACGCTATATGGATAAAAATTCTATTTTTACACCGCTACTATATAGATAAAAATTCTATTTTTACATCGCTACTATATAGATAAAAATTCTATTTTTACATCGATGTTCATATAATAAAGATTATATTTTTATCACGCTATTCTTCCAATAAAGAATATATTTTTACAACGCTTCTTCCTATATAAAAATTATATTTTTATATTTTTCCTTCATATATAAAGATCGAATTATTATATCATTGCTATAAAAATCACATTTTCTTTTCAACATATATAAAACAAAAATCCTATTTTTATTTCGCTACATATATAAAATAATATTTTCATATTCGCTATTATATAATAATCATATTTTTAATACTTCTACTTTATAATAATCACATCTTTATTATAAATACTATATAAAAATTACATCTTTAATATTTCTACTTTATAAAAATCACATCTTTATTATAAATACTACATAAAAATTACATCTTTAATATTTCTACTTTATAAAAAATCACATCTTTATTTGTTGTTCATGTTGATAAGAATCAAATCTTTTTCCTATTTAAAACTTCAATCTTTTTACTTTATAAAAATCGAAACTCTCTACCACAAAAAGTCTAAACTTTCTACAGTACAAATCCTACATTTTTAAAATAGAAAAATTATATTTTCAAATCAGAATAAACCAGATTTTCCTAACTATAAAAATCAGATTTTCTAAACTTAATTAAATCAGAAAACTCACCTTTTTCTGTTTCGATCGAGCGGGGACAATCGGAGAAAAGGGTCGTCGCTAGCGTTCGTCAGTGGGTGGTTGCGATCTCACGTAGGCTTCAATGGGTGTAGCTAGGGTTTGGAAGTGGAGGGATCGCGGTTGTCTGGGGTTGGCAAGGTCGACCAGCAGTGGTCAATTCGAGGTCAGAACGCAGGGGGAGAGAAGAAGAGGGAGCGCGAGAAGGGGAGAGGAGGCAGGGCGGATCAGAGGGCGGAAACCGCGCCTCGGCGGCGGTGCAGCAGCGATCGCTGCTCCTTCTTCTTTTTCTTTTTCTTTTCTGTTCTGATTTGATTTCGAATGGGGGGCTGCGAGGATATAAGGAGAGAGAGTTATATAGTTTTATAATTTATATTTTATTATTTTAACCCCAAAAAGGTAACTTTTTATTTTGAACTCAGAATCAAACCCACCGCCTATCGTCCATAGCTAATTACCCCCATTTCGAACACAATGGGATATGTATCAAAGGCTGATTCGATCGTTTCGATCAGTTTTCGTCAAAATCAACATATATCTCTATATATTGAATTTGAACGCGCATTTCAATTTATCGGGGCCACACACGAGCTCGAAAAATTCCAAAAAAATATTTTCTAGCTTCGTATTGATGATACGGTCCTAACAAAACTAGTTTCATAAAATTCTGAGACCGTTTGAAAAATGGTCATTTTCCAGTCGATTAAAATCAACTAAAACTGTTCAAACACGTTTTCCTTTGCCACGCTCACATGTTGATTCGAAAAATTACGAAAATTGAAATCTAGCAATAACTTAACATCCCGGATCCAACAAAAGTGGTTTCGTCAAAAACCGAGGTCGTTTGCAAAATGGCTATTTTTAAGGGCCGGAATTCCAAAGCGACTATTCTGAATTTTCAACTGGACATATCTTTCGATTCCCGCTATGAAATTTCGATTTTTATAATTCTTTGGAAAGATATTTTCAATTAGATTATAATATTTTTGGTTTCACTAAAATCCGGTTTATTTTGCACCCGGTACATTCATTTGAAATTTGAAAACGAATTATCGAACTACCGCGCCATTTTCAATTCCTTTTATATATATAAATAAATATTTATATTCTAACGACAATCCATATAAATATATTCATTCTAATCTATTCAAAATAAATGTCTCGTCGATATTATTTAAAATAATTCATTTGAAATATTCAAAATTCGCTATAATTGCCAAAATAAAAATTTTAAACTGGCTCAGAATTTCTGGGTTGTTACAGATGTACTCCAATACTGTAAGTATTTCTAAAGCTCTCAATAAAGATTTATTTCTATATTATATTTTGTTCCGCTGCGATGTGAGATTCTGTGTTGGGTTGTTTCTTCTTCTCCCTCTATTCTAATATTTCTTTCTTTCTTATCTCACCCTCTAATTTCTTTCTAATAACTATCCAGTGTTTTCGGTGCTTGGAGGATCGTCATGAGTTACGGTAAATGTATTTATGTCGATTTTGCGGGCCGGAAAAGCTTGGGTCGTTACAGTGGTATCAGAGCTGAAGGTTAAGTGACTACCTTGGCTCTGTGGCGTGACTCAGTAGAGATGGGGTTAGCAATACCCTAGATTGAGTTTGAGTGTATATATACGAGGGAACGTATTTGTAGATTTGATATAAAAATTGTTTTATATTATGGAGATTTATTGGCTGAGTTGTTTATGAGTTCTGGTCGATCAGTTTGATCCACTGTATAGATAGTGGTTTCTAAACACTCAAGTACGATAAACTGACGCAGTATGTTTTGAAAGAGGGTAAATAAAACAATTTTACCCAAATTATATTTTAATATAAAAGGATGATATATATATTGGAAATTTTATAATATACTGGATGTGTTGGTTGATTATAATTGAAATGGTTATATAAATAAACAATTAGAATTCGTATAATATAAAATTAGATTTATTAAATCTGAAATTAAAATCAGAATTGGAATCAAAATTCCTAAAAGTGGGAAAGGTGTTTGCAAATGAACTTGGATGGTATGTATGAGAATTTTAAAATCCTGGGAGATTTTAAATTGTTTTACGAGCAATGTGTTTAGTATTTTGAAATAGATTTCAAAATGAAAAGGTTTAAATACGGTTTTGGTAAGTGATATAGTATTGAACTAACTTCGATAGCTGGGAAGTAACTCTGATGATGCTGGCCACATCATCAGTGTTCATTTCCGAGTTCTAAGTGACGGATTACTACCAAAAATCTTGTTTTGAATTGCTTTGAGAAAAACAAGTTGTTTTGAATCCTGAAAAGGAATATTTGTTTTTTTGAAAGAGCTGAACTATTTAAAAACTCCCTAGGAATTGTTTGAACAAAAACAAAATTAAATAGAAGTTTGTGAAAAATACGAATTGAATTGAAACCAATTAACTGGAAATTGAATCGGGATATAATATATCGAGTAGAATCAGATTTTGAATTGTGAGACAAGAATCTGAAATGGTGTCGGACTGGTGAGTTAAGAGTTGAAATTGATAATGGATGGAAATTGAGTTAAGAATGGGATTTGGCTTGGACACGTGAAGGATTTGGTTTTGAGGATAAAATTGGAATTTTGTTGGGAATGCATTTGTATATGCTGACAGGGTAGCAAACAGAAAGGATACAATGATATGCTCGACCAAAAGGTACACGTTTATTTTTATATGGGTTTGGTGATTTATGAGCCTATTTAGCAAGCCGCGTGGCTGTTTATTTTCTTTTGGATTGGAGAAGGCCTAGAAAAGCGAGTTGTAGTTGTATCGATTGAGCCATACAAAGGGGGTGCTGGAGAAATTTTTTGGAAATTTAAGGTGTTAGAAAATTTTCAATATTTTCAAAAATATCTATTTACAGTATTGAATTGATTTTTGATTTAAGATAAATAAGATTTTAAAATTAACGGGTTTGTAGCGTTCTTTCTTACTATAGCAATTTCAAGGATGAAATTATTTTAAGGGGAAAAGAATGTGATGACCCGTGTTTTTGGCAGTCAAATATTTAATCTAATTTATTATTTTAAATATTTATTTGGGATTTTAAATGGATTTAAAATATATATATTCGTTTATATAGTGAAATTTTAACATTAATTTATTTATAATATATAACGAGCTCGAAATGGCGCGGCAGTTCATAATATTGAATTTTGAACTTCAACTGAGAATACATGATCCGATATAAGTCGGATTTCTGTGAAACAAGAAACATTGGAACCGTATTGACAATAATTTTCATATGAAAGAGAAAAATCCAGATTTCGTGTTATAGGTTGTAAGTTATGGCCAAAACAAAATTTGAAATAATCGCTGTGAAAATCGTTATTAAACTATAGGCCTTTAAAATGCTCATTTTGCAAACGATCTCGGATTTCGAAGAAATCAGTTTCGTTGGGACCGTAACGTTGAATTATTGCACGGTGTTAAATGGTGTGGCAAACCGATGTTGTATGTGGCCACGGTAGCCGTAAACGCCCAGTTATTTTCTATAGCGTGTAATTAAATTTATTTAAATTAATAAAGAGGTTTTTGAGTGTAACTTGAACAGAAGATCGAATTAGGCCACGAAAACAAACCCGTTGAATTCGTATCGTCGATTAGAGTCAGGATAAGTATATAGTTTGCTAATTTTGAAGACTGGATAATTTGGCGTTAAAAAGGGTATTGCGGTGCGTGTAAAAGTAGCCTACCGGGAAAACAGTCTCAGAATGCGACGAAACTGGTGCCGTTGGGTTCTTATCAACAAATTATTGTAGGATTTTAAGGTTTCAAGTTGATTTGATTTATCTGGTGAGTGTGGAAAAATTAAACGCGTGTTTAATTCTGGTTTTATAAAGGAAATTTTTTCATACGAGCTCGGATTTCGACGAAACTTGTCCCATTTGATTCAGAATAGCTTTTTATGCCAAGAATAGTTTTTTTTATCAGTAAACAGAAATCATTTATAGGGGTTTTAATCAATTACTTTGCGGTGAAGTTTTGTAAACTAATATTTTATTAAATCATACCCTATATATAAATACATCTTTTCTCGTTTCGCCTCAAAACCTAATTCCGTCTTCGTGGTCAACTAAGGTTCCGCCGCCATCTTCTTTCTTTGTTGAGAATTTTCTTCCAAAAGAAAAAAAAAAGGAAAAGGGTAGACCGAAAAGGAGAAAGGCAGGAAGGGGTGGGATGGGCGGAAGTGAGAAATGGAGCGGTTCTGGAGCCCACGTGAGCTGTTCTGGGTGAGAAGGGACGGTGGGTGGTTTGTCTTGATGTGGTGAATGGTAAAGAGGGAAACTAGCAACCGGATTTTGTGTTTCAGTGTGGATGCTAGCTCGAGCATGCGATAGGGTGCGATGGTGGAGATTTGAAGGGGAGCGTGGGTTGTTTGTATTGAAAGCAGTGTATGCTATGGAGTTCTTCAAATCAGTTACGCATGAAGAAACAGGGACAAAAGAAGTAGAGTACCCGTAAGAAGCAACGATACCTGTAGCGAAGTGAACTAACGAAATACAGAGGAAATGGGTTTGCTCGTTGTTAACAAGTGTAATGCGGTTTTCAGACAGTAATTAATTAGTTCAATTTAGTTTTAATTAAGGGACTCAAGAATAGACTTATAATTTATGTTTATTGATGCAGAGTTTCGAGCGAGCAACAAAGGATGGACATCGAAGAACAAAGAAGCACTGGTCCTTTGGAAATGAAAACGTAATTAACCCTTTAGATGTAATTAAAAACAGTAATTAGTTTTTCTATGAATGAATTAATTAAGTATTAGGAATTTAATTAAAATCAAATTAACACACAATTTGTAACGACCCGCATTTTACGCATCGAAGGATCGTAGAATATTTATTTCTTTCACATACGAAGTCGTATGGTCATGTAACTTTGGGAGACAACTATTGGGGTCATTTCCCATGTTCATGATTTTTCACGATTTTTAAATGACCGTTTTGCCCCTAGATTTTCTTGTTTTAACCATAACTTTTGATTGGAAAGGAGTTTTGACTTGAAACCACTTGTATTGGCTCCGGATGATGGTTTATAATTCCGTAGAGTGGTCACAATAGCCAAACAGACTCACCGTTTGGGAGATATGGCTGAAACAAGTTTCAGATGGTGAAAAACAGCTTAATTGGGCATAACTGGGTAATTAACAGCTAGGCCCAAAGGCAGATTTCGGGATTTGGAGTATTTAACGGCTGTTAGGGTTAGGGATTTTGGTTTTTCTCATTTTCCATCCGCCATATACATCTTAGAAAACCCTAACAATGGCCTCCAACATTTAGAATCATCCCTAATCACTTCTTAATCAAGTTTTGGCTTAAACTACATCAAATCAAGGAGAAATAACACCAAATCAGAGTTGGAGCTGCTGCTAGGCATTGGAATTCGACCCAAACAGTAGATTATTTCAATTTTAAAGTTTAATTGTGGCAAAGGTGAGTGATTAGCATTGTTTTGACACTAATTACAGTTAATTTGGGTGATTATTGATAATTAGCGAAATTATGTCTTAGAAAAATCTGGAATTTTTTTTAAAATTCTAAAACATCATTTTATGCCTCTGTTAGAAATTTGGGTTAATTTGGTTAAGTTTTGTTAATCCTATCATTAGTTGTGCTTAAACATGATTAAGGGGAAAATATGGGTTTTGGGTCGGTTTGATCCATTTTAACTTATTGAAATTGTTGTTTTGGTGTTTATGGTTGATTATACATGTTTCTATGATTGTATGGTATGCTTTGTGATTAACTAGAAGTGTTAGATTGGTCGAAAACGCCGTCGAATAGCGTAAACAGCTCGCTGGACAAAGTGTAGGAAAATGCAGAGGACCGGATCAGATCGCCCCTCCGACCCCGGCCCAATCGTGATACCCGATCCGAACCGCCACGTGGAGACTCTGATACATCACGATCTGATGTTCCATGAACCGCTCGAGAGAAGGAGCCTGACCCGAGCCGCTTTAGCCTGAGCTCCACGATCCGACCTGAGTATGGTGGCACGACCCGAAGGCACCCGACCCGAACCGATGCACCATATATGGACTTGTGAGACTCGATCCGATCCGGAGTGTTTGGGAAGGAGGACTGAACCGCTAGGAGATGTGGACTCCGACCCGATCCGATGGAGGTAGCTCGACCGATCCGAACCGAGATGCTTGGACTTGAGACATGATTCACGATTCGAATTTGAAGTATAAACTGAAGTGAAGAACCGATCCGGAGAAGACCAATAACCCAAGATGCAAAGGTAGTCCAATTGGGAAGTTTGTACTCAGGATCCAGTGGGGAACCAACGAGTTAACTTCATGATTGGGCTTTGCTGCGGGACGTTTGCTAAGGGGTTGTCGATGTCTGTAAATTTGAATCACTATGTGTAGGGAGTATGTGAACGGATTCAGGGCTACAGTGGCCTAGGTACGACTAAAGAGCTATAGACCAATGAAGTGGGGTCATTTGTAATGGATTGGTCATGACTCCAAGTGGTAAGCTTGGTAGTAGCAGTAGTTGTACAAGTGAACTCCGTCACTACTTCGATGGGTCTAGTGATTGACAGTCGTGGACATCGTAAGCTTTACGCACTGAGAGAGAGATGTGAGGATGATTTCTATATTTGATTTGATTGCCATCATTATGACATGCACACCCCCACCCCCGTTATTTTTACACCATCTGTTTAGTGGCACCTTATAGTATTGTACGGTATGTAGTGCTAACTCTTTGGTTGCAGGTCCAGGTTCAGGTATGGTTTAGTATAACTGTTATTGTTCTGTTTAGCTGCTTATCGCTCATACTAGACTTTTTGTCTAACCCAGAGTTTTATGTCTCTCCTTATTACTCTGGGTGCTCTCACGAGAAGACTAGAGACAGGTTAGCTGGGTATGCACAGGTAGCTGATCCGGAGACGAGCAGGAGGCTTCCACGTATGATACATATAGTGTTCTCCCTGTGTTATTGAAGATCACTGCTTGGGCATTAGTAGTGCATCTTCTACCTTAGATTTCTTTTGTTTTAGGGACAGTAATTCGGAAAGTTGTAATAAGCTGTATTTGGATTTCCACTGCTATGTTGGTTTAGTTTTCAGCTTATGCATTGTCTCGCCTGTTTTATGTCAAGATTATGTTATTATTATATTTTGTTCCATGCGCTGTGAGACATTCTACAGGTTCCTTGTAGTTCATTCCCTTCTTTCCTTTCTTTGGCGACTGTTCCGTACTAGTCGGGCATGTGTACAGCACAGCTTCGGAGGAAATGCAGGCCGGTGCGGGGCGGGCCGTCACATTTGGTATCAGAGCTCTGGGTTGCGTAGTTAACCTAGGGAAAGACACCAGGGAGAGATAATACGTATATGAGAGCACGTATTTGTGATTATTTTGGTTTTCAATAGCTATATATGTACTATCAGTATATCTAAGGATGAAGTCGCACTGCACTGACACCACAAAGAGGATGGTTAATCATTTTCTCTTTACGGATTGAACGATGAGCCGATACGCAAGAGGTGCCAGTAGAGGAGCCAAAAATGGGAATGCTGCTGACATGAGGACGATGTTTACTGACCTCATGAGAGAGATGCTGAGGGATGTGCAGAGGGCAGCTCCCAATAATGGAAATGGTGGTGGTCCAATAGTGCAGGCGCCTAAGGCCGATTTAGCTAAGCTGAACAAGGATTATACTAGTCTTGGTGGGAAGCTGTTCCACGGAACGGAGTCGGCTACGAATGTTCAGGATTGGTTGGATAGCTGCGAGCGTATCTTTGAAGGTTTGGGTATAGAGGATGCGATGAAGAGAAGGCTATCATCTTGTCAGCTGCAAGGGTGGGCAATGAATTGGTGGAATGCTATAAAGGCAGCTACTCCCGAGGATCAGATTACTTGGGAGATATTTAAGGCTTGTTTTAGCGATAAGTTCATTCCAGCTGCTCAGAAGTCAGTGTTGTTTAAGAAATTCTTGGAACTCAGGCATAATGGCAGAGTTGTCTCGGAGTATATTGCCGAATTCGACACTTTGTCGAAGTATGGGTTATCTCTTGTTGAAACCGCTGAGAAGAAGAACGAGAAGTTCATAACTGGCTTGGATTAGTACTTGGGGGAAAGGCTTATTAACCACATCGATGAGACGTTTGAGTCGATAGTGGGGAAAGAATTGAGGTCCGAGAGTCTTTACCCTAAGTCGAAGACTGAGGTTGCATCTGCGGAGGAGCCAAAGCCGCAAGCGAGCGGTGGAGGCAAGAATGGTTCTCAAAATAAGAGAAAGAAGAATCAGACCAAGGATGGCCAGAAGAAAAAGAATAAGCAAGATGTTGAGTGCTTCAGCTGTGGTAAGAAGGGCCACTATGCCAAAGAGTGTCGGGCCAAGCCAGCGGATAGGAAGTGCTTCAACTGTGGCTAAGTGGGACATCACAAGGACAAGTGTCCGCAACCCCCTAAAGAAAAGCAGATGGTGAAAGCATATGCCCTTAATGCTATTCCTTCTTCGTCGAATGCCCCAACTGCGGCGGAGAAGGGAAAGAATGTCGTTATTCAAGGTATGCTTTCTGTTTATGATGTTCCTGTTAGAGTTTTGTTTGATACCGGGGCTTCCAGTTCTTTCATTTCTAGTGACCTGGTAGATAGGTTGGGATTGGAGCCCGAGATTGTCGATAGGTCTTTAGTAGTGACGAACCCGATTGGTGGTTCAACTAACCTTAGCATGATTTGTCGTAATGTGGTCTTATCGAGTCACGGATGCATATTTGGTTGTGATTGCTTTGTTTTGGGCTTTACTGGGTTTGGCATTATTTTGGGAGTCGATTGGCTCCAAAGATACGGGGTGTTGGTAGACTGTGAGGGCTTTTTGGTGACAGCTAGAGCGGATGATGGGCGGAGGGTAGTGTTTTGTGGTCTACCCGGTGATGGGGGTAATGGCTAGTTTTCTAAATTCCCTCGACATCGCGCATAGTGAGTTGTTATGGTTGCCCGTGGTTGGCCAGTATCCGGACGTCTTTGAGAAAGTGACCGGGCTTCCACCACAACGAGAGATTGAGTTCCGTATTGATTTAGTGAAATATGCTAGACCTATAGTGATGCCACTTCGTCGTATGGCACCAAGGGAGCAGCGAGAGCTCAGGGTGCAAGTCAGCGATCTTTTGAAGAAGGGATTTATCAGAAGGAGTGTTTCTGAATGGGGAGCACCAGTTTTGTTTGCTAACGAGGCGGATGGTTCCCTTCGTTTGTGTGTAGACTGCCATGAGTTGAATAAAGTAATGAGGAAGAACAAGTATCCTCTACCGCGGATAGATGATTTGTTTGATTAGTTGAGTGGCGCAGAGCATTCTCCCATTTGGATCTCACGACAGGTTTTCATCAGCTTAGAGTGGAAGCTGAGAGTATAGCTAAAACGGCATTTCGGACGCCGTTTGGATTTTATGAATGGTTGGTCATGCCATTTGTGTTGACCAATGCCCCAGCATATTTTGTAGATCTAATGAATAGGGTATTCAGAGATCAGTTGAATAAGTTTGTCCTTGTGTTCGTGGATGATATTTTGGTCTATTCAAGGACAGAGGAAGAACACAAGGAACATTTAAGAATAGTGATGGAGGTGTTGAGATAACACCAATTGAAAGCAAAGTTTTCTAAGTGTCACTTCTGGAGGAGGGAAGTGAGATTCTTGGGCCATGTTGTTTCAGAGAATGGTATTGCCGTGGATCCTGCGAAGGTGGCTATGGTACAAGATTGGTCTACGCCCAAGAATGCAACAAACATAAGAAGTTTCTTGGGGTTAGCTAGATATTATCGTAAGTTTATCCAAGACTTCTCCAAGATAGCAGCGCCGTTGACTCAGTTGACCAAGAAGAATCAAGCTTTCGTCTGGGACGAAAGGTGCGAAAATGAATTCAAGAGTCTAAAGGAAAAGTTGACATGTGCACCAGTTTTAGTCATTCCTAAGGGGAATGAAGAGATGACGGTATACACAGATGCATGTGGTACCGGACTAGGTGTTGTATTGATGCAAGGAGGTAGGCTTGTAGCTTATGCAAGTCGGTAATTGAAACCACACGAGAGAAGATACCCTACCCACAATTTGGAATTAGCAGCAATCGTGTTCGCATTGAAGATGTTGAGACATTATCTCTTGGGAGAAAGGTTTGAGCTGTTTACCGATCATAAATCATTAAAGTATCTCTTCTCCCAAAAGGACCTAAATATCCGATAGCAAAGATGGTTAGAATTCTTGGCTTCCTATGATTTTGACATCGCATATACGCCAGGAAAGGGCAATGCGGTGGCTGATGCATTGAGTAGAAGACATGCCAGTTTAGGGGCTATGTTTCTAGAATGGAAGCAACTGGAGTACATCGTTGGGTATGATTTCAGACCAAAGTGCGAATTGTATCCAAAAATGTTAGCAAGTTTGACAATCAGATCCACTTTGATTGAGCGGATTGGTTCCAGTCAAAGGAACGATCCTAACCTATTGGAAATCATCTCAAAGTTAGAGATGGGAATCGACGGAGAAATGAACAAGTATAGGCTTGATCGAGATGGATGACTTAGAAAGAATGGAAGACTAGTTGTACCCAATGTCAATGGATTGAGAGATGAAGTGCTTAGAGAATGTCATCACTCAAAGCTGACTATACACCCCGGTGGTAACAAGATGTACCGAGACATGAAGCAGACCTACTACTGGGAAGGTATGAAAAGAGATATTGGGAAGTTTATATCCAAATGCATGAACTTCCACCTAGTTAAAGCTGAGCAAAAGAAGCCTAGTGGTTTGCTACAACCATTAGAAATTCCAGAATTGAAATGGGAACAAGTGTCAATGGATTTCATTGATGGGTTACCAAGGACTAGATCGGGCCATGATAGCATTTGGGTGATTGTGGACCGATTGACTAAGAGTGCAAGGTTTATACCCGTTAGGTCAATCAGGACGGCAGCTAAGTTAGCGGAACTGTATATAAAGTGGGTAGTGAGATTTCATGGAATACCCAAAGGCATTGTGAGTGACCGAGATCCGTTGTTCACTAGTGGATTTTGGAAGAGCTTGGAAGAGGCGTTAGGATCAGAATTACATCTTAGTACCGCGTATCATCCTCAAACTGACGGAGAGACAGAGAGGGTGAATCGAGTGTTAGAAGACGTCTATGAGCTTGTGTATTGGATTTTGGTGGATCATGGGATGACCATTTGCATCTAGTAGAGTTTGCATATAATAATAGCTATCAATCCAGTATTGGTATGGCTCCATTTGAAGCTTTGTACAGAAGACCGTGCAACTCACTGTCATGTTGGGTAGAAACTAGTGAGAAGTTTGTGCTTGGACCCGATGTGATAAGAGAAACTTCGGCTAAGATTAAGATTATCCAACAGCGAATGAAGGCTGCCCAAGATAGGCAAAAGAGTTATGCTGATAGGAGGAGAGGAGAATTAAAGTTCTCCATTGGCGACTTGGTGTTTGTCAAGATTTCTCCATTGAAGAGTGTGATACGATTTGGCCGGAGAGGCAAGTTAGCACCAAGATTTGTGGGTCCATTCCCAGTTCTTGAGGAAATTGGGAATTTGGCGTACAAAGTTGAATTACCAGAGAAGATGGCAAGAGTTCACAACGTGTTTCATGTTTCCCAATTAAGGAAGTTCGTACACGACACAGATGTGACTATTTCACCTGATGAGTTGGATGATATCGAAGTTGAACCCGAGGCAGTTGGGAACCGCAAGCCTATGCGTATTGTTGGGAACGATACGAAGCAACTTCGAAGGAATGCGGTGAAGTTAGTCAAAGTTCAGTGGGGCGAGAATGAAAATGACTGTACTTGGGAGACCGAGGAGAGCATTAGGAAGACGTATCCAGAACTCTTCGCCTGGTAAGATTTTAACTTCGATTTAGTCTTTCCGCATGCTAGGATAGGCTTGTTTATTTGTTTTGCATGTTTGATTGTTGTATGTGGCTGGTAGGCATGCAGGATCCTTTGTATGTTTTGGGTTAAGGAATTTCTAGGACGAAATTTCTTAAGGGGGGGAGAGTGTAACGACCCGCATTCTACCAATCAAAGGATCGTAGAATATTTATTTCTTTCACATACGAAGTCGTATGGTCATGTAACTTTGGGAGACGACTATTGGGGTCATTTCCCATGTTCATGAATTTTGCCGATTTTTAAATGACCATTTTTCCCCTAGCTGATCTTGTTTTAACCGTAACTTTTGATTGGAAAGGAGTTTTGACCTGAAAACCACTTCCGTTGGCTCCGGATGATGGTTTATAATTCCGTAGAGTGGTCACATTAGCCAAACAGACTCACCGTTTGGGAGATATGGCTGAAACAAGTTTCAGATGGTGAAAAACAGCTTAATTGGTCTTAACCTGGTGATTAACAGCTAGGCCCAAAGGGGGATTTTGGGATTTGGAGTATTTAAGGGCTGTCAGGGTTAGAGATTTCGGTTTTTTCATTTTCCAGCTGCCATATACATCTTAGAAAACCCTAACAATAGCCTCCAACATTTAGAATCATCCATAATCACTTCTTAATCAAGTTTTGGCTTAAACTACATCAAATCAAGGAGAAATAGCACCAAATCAGAGTTGGAGCTGCTGCTAGGCATTGGACTTCGACCCATACAGTAGATAATTTCAGTTCTAAAGTTTAATTATGGCAAAGGTGAGTGATTAGCATTGTTTTGACACCAATTACATTTAATTAGGGTGATTAGTGATAACTAGCTAAATTAAGGCTTAGAAAAATCTAGAAAAATTTGTAAAATTCTAAAACATCATTTTATGCCTCTGTTAGAAATTTGGGTTAGTTTTGTTAAGTTTTGTTAATCCTATCATTAGTTGTGCTTAAACATGATTAAGGGGAAAATACGGGTTTTGGGTGGGTTTGATCCATTTTAACTTATTGAAATTGTTGTTTTGGTATTTATGGTTGATTATACATGTTGCTATGACTATATGGTATGCTTTGTGATTGTCTAGAAGTGTTAGATTGGTCGAAAACGCCGTAGAATGGCATAAACATCTCGCTAGACAAAGTGTAGGTAAATGCAGTGGACTGGATCAGATCGCCCCTCCGAACCCCACCCGATCCTGATACCCGATCCGAACCGCCACGTGGAGACTCCTATACATCACGATCTGATGTTCCATGAACCGCTCGAGAGAAGGAGCCCGAACCGAGCCGCTTCAGCCTGAGCTCCACGATCCGACATGAGTATGGTATCACGGCCCGAAGGCACCCGACCCGAACCGATGCACCATGGATGGACTTGTGAGACTCGACCCGATCCAGAGTGTTTGTGAAGGAGGACCGAACCGCCAGGAGATGTGGACTCCGACCCGATCCGATGGAGGTAGCTCGACCGATCTGAACCGAGATGCTTGGACTTGAGGCGTGAATCACGATCCGAATTTGAAGTATAAACTGAAGTGAAGAACCGATCAGGAGAAGACCAATAACCCGAGATGCAAAGGTAGTCCAATTGGGAAGTTTGTACTCAGGGTCCAGTTGGGAACCAACGATTTAACTTCATGATTGGGCTTTGCTGTGGGACATGTGCTAAGGGGTTGTCGATGTCTGTAACTTTGAATCACTATGTGTAGGGAGTATGTGAACGGATTCAGGGCCACAGTGGCCTAAGTACGACTAAAGAGCTATAGACTAATGAAGTGGGTGTTGTATATAACGGTGTTGTATACACAATTATATGATTTTTGTTTGATGACAACAACCAAATATATATAATTATAAATGTGTTTATACTGTACTGTTTCATATATCTCATCACAGACAGAAATATAATATTTATATTTAAATAGAATACTACTGTACACAAATTTAAATATTCACATAGTGTTTTATTTAAATATAATATTTTATTTCAAATATCAAACAGTACAGAATTACAACTCCACTGTTTGTATACTTCACTAATATTTTCCATTCATACACAGCTCTTCACTACAACTCTGTAAATATACATTTACATTGATTCATATACAGACACTCAACTCCTTATACAGTCACATATACATTCATTTACACAGACTCATATATATTCACTTTTACTGACACATGCTGTCTTCTTTCTTCAGTCTTCATTCTCCTGTCTTCACAGCATCTTCACTGTCAGTCCAATCACCATCTGCTTACCTGTCACAATAGAAACACACAATATCTAAAACAGAAATAATATTCTACTTTCTAGAAAATATTTTTTAATTTTAAAAATTTTATTTGCCTCAGTTTTCTGGTGTGTTTCTCATCATTTTTCATGACTTGATCTGATTCATCTGTGTCAAGGCACACAATTTGTATATGTACAGGGACAGGAAAGTTTCTGAATAGCTGCATATACACAACTTGATCTGATTCATCTGTGTCAAGGCACACAATTTGTATATGTACAGGGACAGGAAAGTTTCTGAATAGCTGCATATACACACGTATATATATACACGTGTGCACTGCCATGCCAATTCAGTGTCCAACTGAGGAGCAGCCATGTGGACCTTCTCGACTCAGTGCACATGAAAACAAAGTGAAAATGGCAGCTCAAAGGATCAAAGCAATAAAACTAGCCCAAGTGTCGAGAAAAGAAATTTCAAGTCAAAAATGAATACAATTAAGCATGATATTCAAAACAGTGCTCAGACCAGCTAAACATCATGACAAGGATTATACAAAGCAAGTTTTTCAAGCTCACATGTATACAAAAATGGTCGAGCTCATTTGCTCATTTGAATTCAACATTCAAAGTTAATCGATCAGCTAACAAATGCATGGTGTTGATGGACATGCTACAGCAAGTGGTGGTGCATGAGTCGAGTTAGCATGGTCAAACTGGATGAACACAGCATGATGGTGCAACAGCAAGTGATCTTAAAGTGGTAGATCATGTTTTTAAATAGCAATGAGTGCAACATGGTAAGTCAAGTACAATGCTCAAACAAGTTTCAAACTTCAGCAGAATTACATGGCCATAATACACAATCAAGGCAGTTTTATAGTGTGGAACATATATGTGCAGTTTCAAATACAAATGCACTAAGTAAGTTTAGTTTTCTCTAGCTAGTGGTTGAGCTTCAAGTGGTTCATAATGGTGAAATCTCAAGTGTACAGCAATACACATACAACAAGGGAGAATGGTGCATTTTCATTGCAACATAAGTTCAAGTGAAGATTACAGCAAGATCAGTGATGATCAGTTCAGTTTTTACATATGGCAGATCAGTTAAGTAGCAGCAAAGATGATACAAAGAATGCAAGTACAATGTTCATAGCATCATGGACATAAGAGGCTCGAGCATGTCAAGTTCAAAAGTGCATCAGCAAGACAGTTCAATATGGACACAACAAACAAGTCAGCAGGAATAGGTGTATGTGTGAACATGAGCAAGTGCACATTTTTGTGCCAAAGTATGAACAACATGGTCATAAAGTCAAGTGCAAAATCAGTGGGAAAAACTGTTTTTTTTGGGTAGAAAACATTTTATTTGCTTCCAAAGATTCAAAGCAGAGAAGAAATCGTGCATGAATTCAACAAAAAAAGAATGAGCATCATAATCCCAGTTATCAAAATCAGGAACAGATGCACAATTTACAGAGGAGAATCTTTAACCAGGAATCCTTTGTAAATGGGTTTCCATTTGTAGAAAACATGCTCTTTGGCAAGTAACCAATTTCCAGAGATTCTTTTTAAAAGACAAAGAAAAAATCAGCAAGAGTTTAAACTTGAAAATTCGGTTTCAATCTGTTTTCAGTTTTTGAGCAAAAACAATATTTACTTTGTTTCCAAAATTATTTCCAGTTTTTTACAAATGGAATTGTGCTAATCAGTTTCCAGAAATGCAAATCAAGGGTTTTCACATTTGGCAAGCTTTTTCAATAATTTCCTGTTTTAATTGCATTAAAATGGGAAAGCAGATTTCTTTTGGAAATTCACAGTTGATTCATGCAAGAGGAAATTTCATTTCCAGAAAGTCAGAATTATGTCCAGGTTCATTTCAACATTCACACAAGGGATTTATTCATGTATTTATAAAGGCAACAAATTCAAATTCATTTCAATGCCGAGGTAATTAAATCAAAAACCGCACAAATCAGGGACAATCAGATCCAAGTCATACACACGAAATCAGAGGTTAAGGGTTTTGATTTACCCGATTTATTTACACCAATATCATCACAGGCAGACATTATCGAAAATCATAGAACAAATTTGAAAGCATAAACGAAGAATTCTTTTTCATACTCACAGATTTTCAATCGATAATTCCTCCAAATCAATCGAGCAAGAAACTCGAAGCAGTGGAACAATCATAGAAAAGACAAATCCATTTAATCAAGCATTGAATCAATTTAGGGAGGATTTCTTTCAGAAAACCCTAGCTATTTCAATCGCAGCTGCCATATTTTTTTCTTCAGAGCAAAAGGAGATCGGACCAAAGAAATTACAAATGGGCTGGCCATGTGAAAGGTGGCTAAGCCATGTTTAAAAGGGGATGACCCTTATTTTAAGTCCTAGGGTTTTTTCTTATTTACTTTATTTTGTATTGTTTTTATTTCGAGTTGTAAAACAATCTTGAAGAGTTCTAGAGTCTATAAAATCTAGGGAATCAGTCAGGGTGTTGACTGACAGTTTACTGGAGTCTGTAAAATCTAGGGTTACGTGTTACGGGTTTGTAATACGGGAAAATCTGATCGAGGAGATATCGATCAGTCTACTGTTTTGAGTGTAGGGTTAGAGTAGAGTGAGAGTCGCGAGTGTACATGGTCTTGTATGCGGGATCTGTTCTATCACCTAGTAGAAACCTTAGGAATGCAGTAGTAGGCAGGGTTTTGCAAGCTGGGTATCTCTTGTGTCATTTACTTTCTGCATTTCTATTTCTGCTATTATCTGTGATTTGTTTATTATCCCGTAACTTTTTAAAGATTGTAATTAACCCTATTCACCCCCACCCCTCTAGTGTTAATATAGATCCAACAAGTGGTATCAGAGCAGGTTATTTCTTTAACTCTAGAGTCATGGGCAACCCTAGTTGTCAGTTCTTAGAGAGTCGGTCCAGTCGTATTCCAACTATTTTTAATGGTACAGATATTTTGAATTGGAAATCTGAAATGGAATCCTATTTGAAATCTGTCAATCTTAAATGTTGGGATGTTATTGTTAATGGATTTGATAAGATAAATATATGTTTTAATAATTGTGCTATGCATATTTTATATTCACATCTTGATGATGATCGATATTTCCTTATCTCCCATTGTTTGACTGCGAAGGAAATCTGGACAGCTCTCAATTCAAGATATGGAAATGAAAACAACTTCTCAAAACCCTCAACTGCCAACACAGATTCAGATCTGTGCTTAACTGGATCTATTCATGTCGATTCAGACGACGGAGACTTATCTTATGAAGATTTGGTATCTCTTTGTAATAATTTAACAAGAACTGTTGATCGTCTCAAATGGAAAAACAAGTCTTTGAAATCTGAAAATTCTGATTTGACCCACAATAACAGTATGTTGAAATTAAAATTTGAAAACTCTGAGTGCAAGAATTATTTTAATTTTATAACTGATTTAGCTTAACTTAATGAAAATTCTAGAAAGCTTGAAAATGAATTTTTAATTTTGAAAAATCACGAAGGTGAGCTAATTCATAAAAATAACGCTTTGCAGAAGAAGTTGGATAAGACTAATTTCGAACATGAAATTTTTGAAAAGGAAAGTTCTTTAAAAACTGAATCGATCTTGATTGAACTTGAAAATGAAATCGCAAAATTCAAAGAGTTTGAAAAACTTGAAATTGAAAAACAGAAACATTTTGAATTTGAGATTTTGCAATCCCAAGACACAATTAAATTACTTGAATCTTAAAATTTGGGTTTAAAACAATATGATGCTGAAAGGAAGACCACTGATGACCGTTGTTCAGATTTAATAAAAGAGAACGATGATCTTAAATTCAAAATTCAACGACTAGAGTCAACTTTGAATAAATTTTTTGATAGTAAAAAATCTTTAAATATGTTGTTGAAAAATCAATTATCCGTTAAGAATAAAAGTGGTCTTGGCTTTGGGAAAAATAGTGGTTTTGAAAAACTAAATTTAAATGGTTTTGAAAATCCTTCTAATTGTCATGGAAAAGATCGTTTTGAAAATTTAAACTCTGAAGGGTTCGAAGGTTTTTTAAATCGAAAGGGAAATAAAAATTTGTTTTATAACAATCCTGTTGAACAATCGTGGACCCCAAAAATAAATAAAACCAATTTTGGAAAAACTAAATGGATTTGGGTTCCTAAGGGTACAAAAGTAAATTCAGAGGGATTGTTATATAAACAGGTTTGGGTAATGAAAGTCCGACACACAGATATGAGTGGAAAAACAGTCTTTGTCAGACCACTCAATCCTTTAAATGCTTAGGTACCGGATTCTGGCTAAGGAACGACCTTCTAGAAGAATCAAAGATTGCTCCATATTTTGAAGCTATCCAGCATATGTTCCTTAGCCCAAATTTGTTGAGTTAGAGATTCTGATTTACACTGGATTCTGGTATGATCTCTAAAATCACCTCTGTAAATATTTTCTGTTTTGTTTTTTTTCCTTTTGTTTATTTCTTCTTCTTCTCCCTTTTATCTCTTTCTTCTATCTTGATTTGATTTATCACTGCCATATTTTTTGTGCTTCTTGAATTGCAGTATTCATGATATTCTGGAATTTTTTTTGCGTGTATAGAACTCTGAAACTTTTAATCACTTCCAGATACTGAATTTTTTTATCTGCAATTGCTTTGAAGTTCATTTTCTTTTTTCTGAATTCCCAACGGTGTTGACGTATTCTTGTTATATCTTGAACACTGTTAATCTGAATTCTAATTTGTTTTGAAGATTTGAAAATTATATGGAAATTCACACATCTTTGCTGTTCTAAGTTTATTTTAATTCATTTTAGAAAAGCTCAAAATATTATACTCATTACAGCACACTGTAATTTGTCAGTTGTGACAATTCCAGTAATTTTCATATTGGCTTGGATATTTATTTTGTAATGTCTTGTCTCAGTGATACATCTTAAAATTCATTTTTATTCATGATTAGTACAGTTGAAATTAGTTTATTTGAAATCATCTGAAATTCCTGATATTTTGAATCTCACACACCTCCTAAATTTGAAATTATCCTTGTGTGACTGATTCATTATATCCCGGAACTTGACATCGATTCAAGTGATTTCAAATAAATTACTTTAATTTTCTGGATCATGAATATCTCTTAAATTTGATGTAAATGATCTGAAATTACTCATGTGCTTGTCAGAAATTGTTTTTGAAAAATTCCTTGAAAAATTTGGGTCTTGAAATTTATTGGTATTTCATGATTATTTGATTTGAATATCTGTTTGTTTAAAATCATTTGAAATTATTGATTTACTGAATCACACACATATCTTGAATGTGAAACTAATAATTTGGTGTGATCGATTCATTGAATCTAGAGTTTTTCATATTCCTTAAATGATTTCAAATAAACACTATTTCTAATCTTGGATCATGAATGATCTTATGTGACCATCCTCTGACAAGTCTGATGTGATATTGTTTTCTATGCTTCTATGATACTGTTACTTGAAAAATGTTTTCAAAAGCCTGCTTTAATCTGACTGCTGCTCTGATAATTGTGCCAAATTTGTAATCTTATCAATATGGGCATTGTGTTTGAAATTTCTTTAATCTGAGATATATAGGGTGTGAATAAATTCCTCGATAAAGGAGACTACAATTGGTATCAGCTTTTTCATCCATCTATTTTGATTTTTCACCTTGTATAGACACCATACACATTTTTTCCCTTGTATAAATCTGTATAAATTCCTCTTGTAATTGATTTTCAATTTTAAAAATATTTGTTGATTATTCATTAAGAAATTGAAATCAATTTCTAAATTGAACTGTATTTATAATTCATCAAAATTATTATTAGATTTTGAAATTGTGATGAATTGTGACTGCAGTATTTTTCACAACAAGAGGAGATTTTATTTGAATTTTCGTGATGATTGAATATTTATTATAATATCTTTGAACTAGCAATTATTTCACGACCATCTTCATTATCTATCATCCTTCTACCATCCATTATGATTTTATATAAATATGGAGAGTTAATACTTTTTAGAAAATCTTTTTGAATAAATAGTGAAAATATTTGTGATAGAAATGGGACTATGTTATTATTCAGAATTAGTGATAATTGAAAATTTTCAATAATCCCGGTACAATCGAGCATATTTCATAATATAAGTAATTTAGAAATTTATTACACAGACCATTTCCGTACCTACTATATTTCTATCATCCAATTTTGGTTTTATTTACTGAGGATTTTTTCTTTTAAATGCTGAAAATAATAAATATAATTAATATGTAAGTGTGTCTCTAACCTCATTTAAAAATCCAAGCTCTAGTCATGCATGGTTATGAGACAACTTATAATTTAAGCTGCGACTGACCTCATTTAAAAATCCAAGCTCTGGTTATGCATGGTCAGTATGCTCTTAAATAGAAAATAAAAGAAAAATGTGCTAAATTGAAATTAATTTGAAATTCTCCTTAGCTTATAAAAATCATCCTATCAATCCAACTTTCTAATATGTGAAATGTGTTGAAATCTTATGACGTATTATGATTTGTTGATTGATAGGTATTGGGATTTTAGATTGTACGATATTGTCACTTAAATTGAATTATTAATTATAATCCAAATCCATCACTGTTTTTTAGCACAATTTTATAAAATTCTTTGGGAAATAATTGGAAAGTATTCATATTTTTAAACTCTCTCCATTTTTATAAAATTCGTCGTAAATCCGTCATTCTCTACAATGTTTAATATGCCACCAGTTCTTAGTTTATTATGATTTTTGTTTGACTGATTAAGATTTATGATGACCGTTCTTCCTCTTAAGCTGATATTGTATTTGTTAGTCAATTTTCATCTATATTTTAAATTCTATATCCTTTTGATGATAACAAAAGGGGGAGAATGGATTGAGATTTTGATTTATGAATGAATCTTTTATTAATATTTTTAATTTTGAAAATTCATTAAATTCATTTATTTCACTCATGCACAGTTATAGGGGGAGTTTCTGTTGTAGGGGGAGCATTCAAATAGGGGGAGTTCAGTTCTTCACTGTCAAACACATTCATTGAATTCAAAATCTTAATATTTGTTTGTCATCATCAAAAAGGGGAGATTGTTGTATATAACGGTGTTGTATACACAATTATATGATTTTTGTTTGATGATAACAACCAAATATATATAATTATAAATGTGTTCGTACTGTACTGTTTCATATTTCTCATCACAGACAGGAATATAATATTTATATTTAAATAGAATACTACTATGCACAAATTTAAATATTCACACAGTGTTTTATTTAAATATAATATTTTATTTCAAATATCAAACAGTACAGAATTACAACTCCACTATTTGTACACTTCACTAATATTTTTCATTCATACACAGCTCTTCACTACAACTCTGTCAATATACATTCATATTGATTCATATACTGACACTCAACTCTTTATACAGTCACATATACATTCATTTACACAGACTCATATATATACACGTTTACTGACACATGCTGTCTTCTTTCTTCATTCTTCATTCTCATGTCTTCACAGCATCTTCACTGTCAGTCCAGTCACCATCTTCTTACCTGTAACAATAGAAACACGCACAATATCTAAAACAGAAATAATATTCTAATTTCTAGCAAATATAGTTTAATTTTAAAAAAAATTATTTGTCTCAGTTTTCTGGTGTGTTTCTCATCATTTTTCATGACTTGATCTGATTCATCTGTGTCTAGGCAGACAGTTTGTACATGTACAGGGACAGGAAAGTTTCTGAATGGCTGCATATACACACGTGTATATATATATATATATATATATATATATATACACACACACACGTGTTCACTGCCACGCCAATTCAGTGTCCAACTGAGGAGTAGCCATGTGCACCTTCTCGACTCAGTGCACATGAAAACAAAGTGAAAATGGCAGCTCAAAGGATCAAAGCAATACAAACTAGCCCAAGTGTCGAGCAAAGAAATTTCAAGTCAAAAATGAATACAATTCTGCATGATATTCAAAACAGTGCTCGGACCAGATAAATAGCATGACAAGGATTATACAAAGCAAGTTTTTCAAGTTAATGGAACAGCCAACAAATGCATGGTGTGGATGGACATGCTACAACAAGTGGTGGTACATGAGTCGAGTTAGCATGGTCAAACTGGATGAACACAGCATGATTGTGCAACAACAAGTGATCTTAAAGTGGAAGATCATGTTTTTAAACAGCAATGAGTGCAACATGGTAGGTCAAGTACAATCCTCAAACAAGTTTCAAACTTCAGCAGAATTACATGGCCAAAATACACAATCAAGGCAGTTTTATAGTGTGGCATATATATGTGCAGTTTCAAATACAAATGCACTAAGTAAGTTCAGTTTTCTCAAGCTGGTGGTCGAGCTTCAAGTGGTTTATAATGGTGAAATCTCAAGTGTACAGAAATACACATACAACAAGGGAGAATGGTGCATTTTCATTGCAACATAATTTCAAGTGAAGATTACAGCAAGATCAGTGATGATCAGTTCAGTTTTTACATAAGCAGATCAGTTAAGTAGCAGCAAAAATGATACAAAGAATGCAAGTACAATGTTCATAGCAGCATGGACATAAAAGGCTCGAGCATGTTAAGTTCAAAAGTGCATCAGCAAGAAAGTTCAATATGGACACAACAAACAAGTCAGCAAGAATAGGTGTATGTGTGAACATGAGCAAATGCACATTTTTGTGCCAAAGTATGAACAACATGGTCATAAAGTCAAGTGCAAAATCAGTGGGAAAAATTGTTTTTTTTTTTTGGGCAGAAAACATTTTATTTGCTTCCAAAGATTCAAAGCAGAGAAGAAATCGTGCTTGAATTCAACAGCAAAAGAATGAGCATCATAATCCCAGTGATCAAAATCAGGAACAGATGCACAATTTACAGAGGAGAATCTTTAATTAGGAATCCTTTGTAAATGGGTTTCCATTTGAAGAAAACATGCTCTTTGGCAAGTAACCAATTTCAAGAGATTCTTTTTAAAAGACCAAGCAAAAATCAACAAGAGTTTAAACTTGAAAATTCTATTTCGAACTGTTTTTAGTTTTTGAGCAAAAACAATTTTTACTTTGTTTCCAAAATTATTTCCAGTTTTTTACAAATGGAATTGTGCAAACCAGTTTCCAGAAATGCAAATCAAGGGATTTCACATTTGGCAAGCTTTTTCAATAATTTCCTGTTTTAATTTCTTTAAAATGGGAAAGCGGATTTCTTTTGGAAATTCACAGTCGATTCATGGAAGAGGAAATTTCATTTCCAGAAAGTCAGAATTATGTCCTAATTCATTTCAACATTCACGCAAGGGATTTATTCATGTATTTATAAAGGCAACAAATTCAAATTCATTTCAATGCCGAGGTAATTAAATCAAAAACCGCACAAATCAGGGACAATCAGATCCAAGTCATACTCATGAAATCAGAGGTTAAGGGTTTTGATATACCCTATTTATTTACATCAATATCATCACAGGCAGACATTATTGAAAATCATAGAACAAATTTGATAGCATAAACGAAGAAATCTTTTTCTTAATCACAGATTTTCAATCGATAATTCCTCCAAATCAATCGAGCAAGAAACTCGAAGCAGTGGAACAATCATAGAAAAGACAACTCCATTTAATCAAGCATTGAATCGATTTGGGGAGGATTTCTTTTAGAAAACCCTAGCTATTTCAATCGCAGCCGCCATATTTTTTTCTTCAAACCAAAAGGATATCGGACCAAAGAAATTACGAATGGGACGGCCATGTGAAAATGGGGTAAGCCATGTTTAAAAGGGGATGACCCTTATTTTAAGTCCTAGGGTTTTTCTTGTTTACTTTATTTTGTATTGTTTTTATTTTGAGTTGTAAAGCAATCTTGGAGAGTTCTAGAGTTGTAAATCTATGGAATCAGTCAGGGTATTGACTGACAGTTTACTAGAGTTTGTAAAAACTAGGGTTACATGTTACGGGTTTGTAATACGGGAAAATCTGATCGAGGGGATGTCGATCAATCTACCGTTTTGAGCGTAGGGTTAGAATAGGAGCGAGAGTCGCGAGTGTACATGGTCTTGTATGCGGGATCTGTTCTATCACCTAGTAGAAACCTTAGGAATACAACAGTAGGCAGGGTTTTGCCGAAGCTGGGTATCTCTTGTGTCATTTACTTTCTGCATTTCTATTTCTGCTATTATCTGTGATTTGTTTATTATCCCGTAACTATTTAAAGATTGTAATTAACCCTATTCACCCCCCTTTAGTGTTAATATAGATCCAACAGTGGGGTCATTTGTAAAGGATTGGTCATGACTCCATGTGGTAAGCTTGGTAGTAGCAATAGTTGTACAAGTCGAACTCCGTCACTACTTCGATGGGTCTAGTGATTGACAGTGGTGGACATCATATGCTTTACGCACTGAGAGAGAGATGCGAGGATGATTGCTATGTTTGATTTGATTGCCATCATTATGACATGCACACCCCCACCCCCGTTATCTTTACACCATCTGTTCAGTGGCACCTTAGAGTATTGTACGGTATGTAGTGCTAACTCTTTGGTTGCAGGTCCAGGTTCAGGTATGGTTTAGTATACCTGTTATTTTTCTGTTTAGCCGCTTATCGCTCATACCAGACTTTTTGTCTGACCCAGAGTTTTATGTCTCTTCTTATTACTCTGGGTGCTCTCACGAGCAGACTAGAGACAGGTTAGCTGGGTATGCACGGGTAGCTGATCCAGAGACGAGCAGGAGGCTTCCACGTATGATACATATAGTATTCTCCCTGTGTTGTTGAAGATCACTGCTTAGGCATTAGTAGTGCATCTTCTCTTTTGTTTTAGAGACAGTAATTCGGAAAGTTGTAATAAGCTGTATTTGGATTTCCGCTGCTATGTTGGTTTAGTTTTCAGCTTATGCATTGTCTCGCCTGTTTTACATCAAGATTATGTTATTATTATATTTTGTTCCATGCGCTGTGAGACATTCTACAGGTTCCTTGTAGTTCATTCTCTTCTTTCCTTTCTTTGGCGATTGTTCCGAACTAGTCGGGCATGTGTACAACGCACCTTCGGAGGAAATGCAGGCTGGTGCGGGGCGGGCCGTCACACAATTAGTTATAATTAATTTATAATTAAGGGATGACCTAACTAATGGTTTAAGTTAGAGGAGATTATATATTTAAAAGAATGTTAGTTAATTTAAAAATGTTCTGAACGATGCAGGGAGCAAATATGGGGAAATGGAACATCAGGGAAAAGGAATTGACCTTTTTCTTTCAAAAATTCAAAGTAATAAAGTATGTGATATGTAAGGAAATATTTATTTTAATTAAAATCATATAAACATACAACTCGTATAACCTTTTATTCTGGCATCAGAATTGAACGAAACGAAAGGCGATGAGACGATATGATTGAATTCTACTCTATGGATCAGAACTAGACGGAATAAAAATCAACCGGATTTCTTTCAGTTAAATTAAACGCTTGTTTAATTTAATCAGGGCGAGCCGTGTCAACAACAAATCAAATTCGGTGAGTTAAACTCACTCAGTTTCCCATTTATATTTTATATAAACTGGGTTTTTATTTTGTGTGCTCTACTTGCCAATGATTGACTGTTTGCTAGATAAAATTTATTTGTTGATTTAGATGATGAAATTAAACCGTCGTTTAATTTCAGTGGAATACCAAATCGTTATTTTAACGATTGGATCCAATAAAGGTAATTTACCTTATTGGTCACGTTTATTTATAAACGTGTTGAATTGTCTGAATTGTTTGAATTGTTCTGTGAATTGGTTGATGTTAAATTATCAGTTAAATAGAATTGGTTGACTTGATAACCAGTTTGATACAGGGAAGAACAGTTTGGAGGGATCCAACGGGATTCCTCAAATATATTATTTATTTTCAAAATTATCATATGTGAACTGATCCATGGGTTGATTGATTTGGTTGTTAATTATTGACTGAAAATTCCAACATCTGTTTAATTTGAACCAATGGGTGATATTGGTTGGGTATTTGGCGGCAGTATATGGCCTATAAAATCAATTGTTTATAAATGTTGATTTACCGTCAGGCAAATCGACAGGGAGAAGTTATAAATTTTTTCTTATAACTGGATATAGATTTGATTTAAATTATATTAAAATAGAGTTTGTTAAAAAGGAAATAAATCTTTATTATTTCTTTAAACTTATAATTAATTGTTATTTTATAAGTAAATTCTGATGTTAATCAGATTGATCTACAAGTGAATAGAAATTATTCTAACGACTTAAAAGTTGGGATAATTGTTTTGATAAGAAACAATTAATGGAATTTATTGAAATTAATTATATTTTTGATTAATTTAAAGTGAGAATTAATTGGAATCGGTTGGTGGAATAATCGCGTTATATGTGAATTTAATCTACCGTTTTGAATTGGAAGTGATTACCGAATTAATATGTCTTGATTTAAAATAGTTAAACAAATATTGTTTAAATTTAGATAAGGATTTAAAAGGGTTTACAATTTATTTTAGTTAATAAAGACTTAACTACTACAGTAGTTGATAATCGAAGTAAATTATTATTTAATTAATAATAATTTAGAAAACTACTTTTCAAAAGTGATCGAAGTGAAATGAAATCAAATGGAGTGGTGAAAGGAGTTTATGTACGAGTTTTGTAACAACCCGAATTTTTATAACATGTTAATACAAGAATCAAGGCAGAATTAAAATTTAAAATAAGAACCAAGGGAAACGGGTTGTGCCATTGTGTTTGTCTCGGAATTCTGGTTGGAAACAAGTTCGAAATTTCGTAAATCGGAGTCCGTATGAACGAGATATGGCCTCTAGAAGTTTCACGAAAAATCAGAAAACGAAAACAGATTTTCAAAATTCGAATTTAGCCCAAACAGACGGGGTGGGAAAATTTCCCCCCCAGCCCCAGGTCGACTGGGGAGTCGACCCCCCAGGACCAGGTCGACTGGGCAGTCGACCTGGGTGTCGACCTGGGGGTCGACCTCCTTGGTCGAGCCAGGTTGGCCTGGTGCACCTGCTTGCTTCTTTGGTTCTGTTCTGTTGGCCTGTGAAGAGATTGGATGGTTCAGATCTAAACTAGGGTTAATCTAAGGGCCTAGACTAGTCCTAAATCCTATATAAACCCCCTGATGCCTAAACCCTAATTCACTACAACATGTCTAGCCACCGTTATGCTACTAAAATCCCTCTTGGTCATGGCCACCGTCTCTAATCTTCTTCTTAAGCTTTCATATGCAATCCAATGCAAAGATGAAGACTTCTACAACAATCTAAGGAGATGAATCAACAACGCTACAACATCGATTTCAGTTCATAAATTCGCTAGCCATGCTATGTAAGTTCTATTTACTTTTTAGATTAAAATACTTAATTTTAATATGGCTATGGAATAAAGTGTAATTGGATATAAACATGTTTATCAATTCAGACCTATTCCTGTTTACCTTTGAACCTTGAGTTTTGAGACTTGTTCATCTCCATTCTTATGTCTAGTTCATGCTCTATTCAGTCGTTGTAAATCAGTTTCTTAAATTCATGTTGATATTATTATCAAGATCCAATCTTTATGCCTATCATGATGATTTTAAGCTGTTTTCTCTCTGATCTTGTTTTATTGCAAAATTCTACCTTTCCCCTATTTATTTTCTTTTGATGAACCTAGATCAATTTCGGATCTAGGCCTAAACCACGATTTTGCGTACGATCGAATACGGGGAAAAGTACGGGAATATTACCTATTTGGATATATGTGATTGGTGGAATTGATGGCATAACGTGAAAATTGGATATATGGGTATTATTACAATTAATATGGAATTTGATAATTAGGTATTGCCATTAAAATGGTAATTGCAAGAATTGGGATTAGCATATGTAATTTGGCTAGAACTTGATATGTGTAAATTGGCATAAATTTGGCCTACATATAAAACGGCATGAACTGAACATATGTAGATTTGGTATGAATTTGGCATATGTAAAACTGATATGTAATCTAGAACTTGGGCATATGTTAATTATGTGAGATTCGTAGTTGAAAAACATAGGATAATTTATGTCTTCAAAAAGGGGCTAATATGAACATGCCTAAGTGGGTTTTGGGTAATTGGAATGTAATAGCCTTAAAGGAATATAAATTGAGATAAGTTGCCTTTAATGGCATAAGATAAATTGTGGTAAAATTGGTATGATTTTGCATACCATTAATTGATGAACATAATTGAGTCAATTATGGACATCGTTAAATTAGGAATTAATTACTAATTTAAATAGGGAAATTATTAAGACTGGGGTAAATGATTATAAGTTATAGTCAATGCTTAGGACACGAGGTTGGACACATTTGTGACGTAAAACTGCCCGGACTAGCCCGGCAAATCCAGTAGTCACAAATGGTAGCCCAATGTGAGAGGTCCTAGGCCTAAATTAAAAGCGTAACAGTTGTAAAGACACGAGGTTAGACTCTTTTATGGTGTAAGACTGCTCGGACCCGCCCGACAAATCCAGCTGCCATAAATGTCAGTCTAATGTGAGAGGTCTTTATAGGGTTACGGCCTTAATGAATTAAGAAATACTTAACCAGATAAACATGTGGTGGGACATGGGGGTTAAGTGGGTGACATGTGTGTGACATGTGGTGATATATGGAAATACGAATAGTAATACTTAACCAACATAACATGGCAATTAGACCAGTGGATAGGATTAAGTAAACTAAGAACACTTAACCAATATGGTATGAATGGGTGGGTTAAGTAACATGACCAGGCTAATGACACTTAACTATTATGACATGATTGGTTGAGTTAAGTAAATCTTAATTAATGCCTAAGTGGGAATGATAACTTATGGAATAAAGTAAGTTAGGCGGAACAATAGATAAGATGAGATAACTTATATAATAAGGAAAGATGTGCTTCATTGTTGATTAAGCAATATGTAAAGACAAGAATGAATTTACAATTGAAGGCGACATAAGTTATATTATAAAAAGGAACAAAACATTGGTTAGGTTGGATAATCCTCTGAGTATCAATCTGATGTTGATTCCGGTCTTCAGGGTTGGTATTTAGGGAATTATTCTCTCTATCTCTAGTGTGTTTGTAAGGTAAGGGGTACTTGGTTGTAAAGATTGAATAAGAACATGTTAATGTACCATAACGGGGGTTAATGTATGAACCATAGGAATAACATGTTGTGGGCTTATTAATGGACTTAATATAGTGCAAGTTAAGAATTGAATTAATAAGCAAAGTTAAAGGTTGGTATAAATGGAAATAACCATGTTAAATGATAAGACAGATGAGGTAGCACAAGCGCATAATTAATGGATAGACATAGGGTCTAATAGCAGATAAAGCCAAGGCGCTTGGTTAAACCCAGACGTTGGGGATAATATGAATGACACGTAAAATATAACCTATAAGCACTTAACCAAGATAAAGCGTGTATTAAGACATGAGGACGATGTAGGGGTTATGGGTAACATGTAAGACGTAACTGGTGTATACTTAACCAAAATTTAAGCACGTAAGTGGACATGAATAAAAAGGGGTTAAGTAAGAATTACTAGAGGGGACCAAGCATAAGAGGGAAGCTTGCGTCGGGGGACCCTTTTCAGACCAGTAGCCCATTACGTATCTTTGTGAGCTTGACCCATGTCGAGGACGGGACACGCATACTGGGTTTGATTGTAAGAGGTCAAAATGGGTTAGCGGTGGCAACGCAAGTCCAACGGGTTTCATATGCGTGTGTGGACCCGGGCTGGTAGGTAAGACATTGTTGCATCGTGTAGGTATAAGCCGTGCATCCTCAAGTTGTATCGGGTTGCCACTTTGGGGAGTGATACACGCCACTGTGGGGCCAGCACGGGTATCTATGAGTTAGGGTGCCGATCGAATGAGGCAGGGTAGTGGGTACACCTAGTGGAGATAGGAGCAGACGGCACCTATGTAGTCAGCTAGGGGTACACGAAGCTACCACTATTATTAATAATTATTAAGGGGGTACACCTAGCGGAGATAGGAGCAGACGGCACCTATGTAGTCAGCTAGGGTTACATAAGACTAATATTATGATTTCTAAGTAGGGGGTAGGATCGCCTTATTATATAACACGGGCTACTAGTTGGGACACTAGTAGGGGGTAAGGATCCTTGTTATAGAGGACACTAGTTGGAGTACTAGTAGGAATACGAAACATTCCATGTAAGACACTTGTAAAGGTGCTAGTTAGGTGGTGCAGAGCAAGTAGATCTCATAGAAATATTTTAATGGTGAAGCAGAGGAATCTTGTTATGTTTGATAGGAATCTTACGAAATTATACTTAGTTTATCTTGAATGGGAACCTTGCGATGTTACTTAACAAAAATCACATCATGCTAACCTTAGCTATCTTGCCTGTGGCTTATCTTGTCATCATGCTTATGTTTACTTTCAGTTTACTCATTCCATATTATCCTTAACTATTTTTGTGCTGAAAGTCACTAGGACTTACTCATTCTTTATGAATGACCCATTTTGTTTCGCCTCTTTTTCTTCCGTCCCCCCCCCCCCCCCCCAGGTTCACAGGTTGGGAATACAACTTAGTTCGGATCTTACCAAGCTCCAAGACTCTTTCATGTATGGCTTGGATTTCTCTTGGCTATGGCTTGCTTCGCTTTATTGCGGAATACTACATTTTGTTTTTATGCTTCTTTGTTTTTGAGCAAGATAGATATTTTAACTATGTAATTGGGTATTGGAAGTTGATGGGCTTTTCTTGTAAACATTTATATTTAATAAATGATTTTAATTACTTCCACTTTACTTTCCGCTGTTTTATATATGTCTGTCTTGTAATATTTCTGTTCCAGTACCCATAATGCTCCATTGAAGTTAAGGCATTCCCTTTGTGAGTGACCTTAATGGATGTGGGGTGTTACATTTGGTATCAGAGCAGAAGGTTACCAGTCTGGGCAAAAGTTTTCAAAAACCTTCTGAACTATTTTTCAAAACATTTACAAAGAAGCAAATTTTCAAGAAAATTTTGTTTTGATTAAAAGGCATATTCCCAAAATCCATATGCACTATCTTTTGATTCCCTCTTGAAATATCTCCTCTCTCTCTTTTCACCATAGTTTCGTAGGCATCCGACATATGTCGGAGGGCAAAGAAGTGCCCAACCTCCATCTGTAGTCGCAGTAGTTCCATCTGCGTCTAATCTTATTTCAAGTTGTGTAGAGTTGCCGTGCGTTGGAGGTAGCTTCGAAGGACTTGTCAACAAACTATACAAGGACGGTAAGAATAAGAGACTAGTTGTTATAGCTTAATCCACGAAGGAGGAAAAAGGTGAAAGGAAAGAGGCCAAAGTGGAAGAATAGTGAAATCCATGACAATAGAGTGTATCTTTAGTATGGTAAGGAGGGAGTGTAGTTAAGTATAGGACAAGGACAAGGGCAAAAAGGCAAGATCGTCAAGAGGGCAATTGTATACCTAAGAGAGGCGGTAACATTTCTGTTTAGCTTTCTTTTCTATCATCCCACTAGAACTTTGTTTCTGTACATCGCATCCTTTTAAATCTACTTCGATAGTTGAGTCTCTGCACCTTAGTACTAGCGTAGTAGAGGATCCCATTTTTGTCTCAAATCCTGTTGGGGAATCAGCTCATTTATTCATGACTTGTTAGGATATGAGAATGTCTATGCTAAGTGTTGATTTTAGAAGGAATGCTCATGTTTTTGGTGGGCTATGGGTTGATTCTAGGGATGGAGTGGTTATTCGATAAGGGTTCCATTCTCGGTTTCGAAAGGAGGGTAGTTAGACTTTTGACTTGCCTCAGTAATACCCTTGAAGTCGCGTGTAACCTTTAGGGTTCTATTAGGATTAGTTACCTAGAATCTCTTGATACATTAGTTGATCCGCTCGAGTAGTGTTCGCCACTAAGGCGGATGGGTCATTTCGCTTATGCATGAGTAGTAGAGAGTCACCTAAGTAAGTACATTGGGCAGCATGGTTGACATTTGTTTATTTTCAAGAGATAATTCATCTATGTGGAATACTTTCTAGTAGAGTGAACGAGATCCAAGATTTACTAGTGAATTTTGGAGAGCTTGTGTGAAACCATGAGTACGCTGTTATGTGTAAGCCGAGTATACTAAAAGGAGGATGAGTGAAAGTAGAACGAGAGGCAATAGTGAAATGAGTTCCAACTCATATTTTGGAAACAAGAATTAAGAAGATACGAAATTGTGAAGTTAAAGATGGTCAAAGCACAATGGAGTTAAGCTCAGGGGAATGTGGCTTAGAAGATTGAAGACTATATTTGTGCATCACATCTCTTTTTAAGAGTATATCCATGATCCCTCTTTTCCTGTAGAGCTTACTTGCATGCTATCTTTTGTGTATATCCTCTCGGTCCTATTCTCAATCCAATTTCTGTTGCAAACCCCATAGGGAGTATGACTCATCTGTTAGTTTTACATGTTGGGCTTGAGGGTGTCCGTTGGGTTGATTAAACCTTTTGGGTTTTATAGGATATGGTTTGGTTTCAGGAAGGGATTTCTTGTGACCTAAAAGGAGTCCATCATGCTTAGTTCCCTAGAATCACATATATATTGGTTGGGTTGAGAATTTCTTTGGGTGTCAGTCTGATGTTGAATTCGGTCTTCGCGGTTGGTGCTTAGGGAATTCTTCTCCTAATCAGTATATATGTGACGTAGATTTCTAGCTTTGATGGGCGCAGAATTTTTACTTGCTTCTATCATTCGACTATATCTTTAGGTAGGAACAGTTGGGTGTAAACATGTGTTTGAGACATGTTATGATTGATGGTTGCAAGTGGTTGCTAGTGGTTGCTCGTGGATGCATATACACGCACATTAGGCACTAGATCGGCTCAGTCACCTTTCATATTGCATATGCATGAATGTTTACCCTTGTTTATGGATGAAATTGAATGTGTTATCATACGGATGTTGCATATGGATGGATGTTTGTGCACACATATAGTGTTTATGTGACTAGGACTATTTGCATACATGTTGGACTCATGACACAAAACATATTTTTGCATTAAGAGGATCAATCAGGCCTGATCATTTACATTAGATAAGGAACATAAACACACACTTCTTGGATATGTTCATACAGCATTAGAAATATCTTAAGGACAATGAATGCCTGTGATTGATGATTGAGTAGATGGATGATGTGATGGTAGAAAACGTTCTTCCTAACTTGAAGATTACGGGGACGAAATCCTTTAAGGAGGGGAGAATGTAACAACCCGAATTTTTATAACATGTTAATACAAGAATCAAGGCAGAATTAAAATTTAAAATAAGAACCATGGGAAAAGGGTTGCGTCATTGCGTTCGTCCTAGAATTCTGGTTGGAAACGAGTCCGAAATTTCGTAAATCGGAGTCCGTATGACCGAGATATGGCCTCTAGAAGTTTCACGAAAAATCAGAAAACGAAAACAGATTTTCAAAATTCGAATTTAGCCCAAACAGACGGGGCGGGAAGATTTCCCGCCCAGCCCCAGGTCGACTGGGGAGTCGACCCCCCAGGACCAGGTCGACTGGGCAGTCGACCTGGGGGTCGACCTCCTTGGTCGAGCCAGGTTGGCCTGGTCCACCTGCTTGCTTCTTTGGGTCTGTTCTGTTGGCCTGTGACGAGATTGGATGGTTCAGATCTAAACTAGGGTTAATCTAAGGGCCTAGACTAGTTCTAAATCCTATATAAACCCCCTGATGCCTAAACCCTAATTCACTACAACATGTCTAGCCACCGTTATGCTACTAAAATCCCTCTTGGTCATGGCCGCCGTCTCTAATCTTCTTCTTAAGCTTTCATACGCAATCCAATGCAAAGATGAAGACTTCTACAACAATCTAAGGAGATGAATCAACAACGCTACAACATCGATTTCAGTTCTTAAATTAGCTAGCCATGCTATGTAAGTTCTAGTTACTTTTTAGATTAAAATAATTAATTTTAATATGGCTATGGAATAAAGTGTAATTGGATATAAGCATGTTCATCAATTCAGACCTATTCCTGTTTACCTTTGAACCTTGAGTTATGAGACTTGTTCATCTCCATTCTTATGTCTATTTCTTGCTATATTCAGTCGTTGTAAATCAGTTTCTTGGATTCATGTTGATATTATTATCAAGATCCAATCTTTATGCCTATCATGATGATTTTATGCTGTTTTCTCTCTGATCTTGTTTTATTGCAAAATTCTACCTTTCCCCTATTTATTTTCTTTTGATGAACCTAGATCAATTTCGGATCTAGGCCTAAACCGCGATTTTGCGTACGATCGAATATGGGGAAAAGTATGGGAATATTACCTATTTGGATATATGTGATTGGTGGAATTGATGGCATAAGATGAAAATTGGATATATGGGTATTATTGCAATTAATATGGAATTTGATAATTGGGTATTGCCATTAAAATGGTAATTGCAAGAATTGGGATTAGCATATGTAATTTGGCTAGAACTTGATAGGTGTAAATTGGCATAAATTTGGCCTACATATAAAACGGCATGAACTGAACATATGTAGATTTGTTATGAATTTGGCATATGTAAAACTGATATGTAATCTAGAACTTGGGCATATGTTAATTATGTGAGATTCGTAGTTGAAACACATAGGATAATTTATGTCTTGAAAAAGGGGCTAATATGAACATGCCTAAGTGGGTTTTGGGTAGTTGGAATATAATAGTCTTAAAGGAGGGATAAATATAAATTGAGATAAGTTGCCTTTAATGGCATAAGATAAATTGTGGTAAAATTGGTATGATTTTGCATACCATTAATTGATGAACATAATTGAGTCAATTATGGACATCGTTAAATTAGGAATTAATTACTAATTTAAGTTGGGAAATTATTAAGACTGGGGTAAATGATTATACGTGATAATCAATGCTTAGGACATGAGGTTGGACTCATTTGTGACGTAAAATTGCCCGGACCCGCCCGACAAATCCAGTAGTCACAAACGGTAGCCCAAAGTGAGAGGTCCTAGCCCCAAATTAAAAGCGTAACAGTTGTAAAGACACGAGGTTAGACTATTTTATGGTGTAAGACTGCCCTGAACGGCCCAGCAAATCTAGCTGCCATAAATGTCAGTCTAATGTGAGAGGTCTTTATAGGGTTACGGCCTTAATGAATTAAGAAATACTTAACCGGATAAACATGTGGTGGGACATGGGGGTTAAGTGGGTGACATGTGGGTGATATATGGAAATACGAATAGTAATACTTAAACAACATAACATGGTAATTAGACCAGTGGATAGGGATAAGTAAACTAAGAACACTTAACCAATATGGTATGAATGGGTGGGTTAAGTAATATGACCAGGCTAATGACACTTAACTGTTATGACATGAATGGTTGAGTTAAGTAAATCTTAATTAATGCCTAAGTGGGAATGATAACTTATGGAATAAAGTAAGTTAGGCGGAACAATAGATAAGATGAGATAACTTATGTAATAAGGAAAGATGTGCTACATTGTAGATTAAGCAATATGTAAAGACAAAAATGAATTTACAATTGGAGGCGACATAAGTTATATTACAAAAAGGAACAAAACATTGGTTAGGTTGGATAATCCTCTGAGTACCAATCTGATGTTGATTCTGGTCTTCGGGGTTTGTATTTAGGGAATTATTCTCTCTCTCCAGTGTGTTTGTAAGTTAAGGGGTATTTGGTTGTAAAGATTGAATAAGAACATGTTATTGTACCATAACGGGGGTTAACGTATTAACCATAGGAATAACATGTTGTGGGCTTATTAATGTACTTAATATAATGCAAGTTAAGAATTGAATTAATAAGCAAAGTTGAAGGTTGGTATGAATGGAAATAACCAAGTTAAATGATAAGACTGATGAGGTAGCACAAGCGCATAATTAATGGATAGACATAGGTTATAATGGTAGATAAAGCCAAGGCGCTTGGTTAAACCCAGACGTTGGGGATAATATGAATGACATGTAAAATATAACCTATAAGCACTTAACCAAGATAAAGCATGTATTAAGACATGAGGACGATGTAGGGGTTAAGTGGGGGATATGGTTAACATGTAAGACGTAACTGGTGTATACTTAACCCAAATTTAAGCATGTAAGTGGACATGAATAAAAAGGGGTTAAGTAAGAATTACTAGAGGGGACCAAGCATAGGAGGGAAGCTTGCGTCGAGGGACCCTTTTCAGACTAGTAGCCCATTACGTATCTTTGTGAGCTCGACCCATGTCGAGGACGGGACACGCATACTGGGTTTGATTGTAAGAGGTCAAAACGGGTTAGCGGTGGCAACGCAAGTCCAACAGGTTTCATATGCGTGTGTGGAACCGGGATGGTAGGTAAGACATTGTCGCATCGTGTAGGTATAAGCCGTGCATCCTCAAGTTGTATCGGGTTGCCACTTTGGGGAGTGATACACCCCACTGTGGGGCAAGCACGGGTATCTACGAGTTAGGGAGCCGATCGAATGGGGGCAGGGTCGTGGGTACACCTAGTGGAGATAGGAGCAGATGGCACCTATGTAGTCAGCTAAGGGTACACGAAGCTACCACTATTATTAATAATTATTAAGGGGGTACACCTAGTGGAGATAGGAGCAGGCGGCACCTATGTAGTCAGCTAGGGGTACATAAGACTAATATTATGATTTCTAAGTAGGGGGTGGGATCACCTTATTATATAACACGGGCTACTAGTTCGGACACTGGTAGGGGGTAAGGATCCTTGTTACAGAGGACACTAGTTGGAGTACTAGTAGGAACACGAAACATTCCATGTAAGACACTTGTAAAGATGCTAGTTAGGTGGTGCAGAGCAAGTAGATCTCATAGAAATATTTTAATGGAGAAGCAGAGGAATCTTATTATGTTTGATAGGAATCTTACGAAATTATACTTAGTTTATCTTGAATGGGAACCTTGCGATGTTACTTGACAAAAATCACATCATGTTAACCTTAGCTATCTTGCCTGTGGCTTATCTTGTCATCATGCTTATGTTTACTTTCAGTTTACTCATGCCATATTATCCTTAACTATTTTTGTGCTGAAAGTCACTAGGACTTACTTAGTCTTTATGACTGACCCGTTTTGTTTCGCCTCTTTTTCTTCCGTTCCCCCCCACCCCCCCCCCCAGGTTCATAGGGTGGGAATACAGCTTAGTTCGGATCTTACCAAGCTCCAAGACTCTTTCATGTATGGCTTGGATTTCTCTTGGCTATGGCTTGCTTCGCTTTATTGGGGAATACTACAGTTTTTTTTTATGCTTCTTTGTTTTTGAGAAAGACAGATATTTTAACTATGTAATTGGGTATTGGAAGTTAATGGGCTTTTCTTGTAAACATTTATATTTAATAAATGATTTTATGTACTTCCACTTTACTTTCCGCTGTTTTATATATGTCTGTCTTGCAATATTTCTGTTCCAGTACACATAATGCTCCATTGAAGTTAAGGCATTCCCTTTGTGAGTGACCTTAATGGATGTGGGGTGTTACAAGTTTTATATTTAAAACCCAAAATTATTATAACGAAGTTATAGAAGGGATTCCAAGCGAATAGAATAGCTTGATATAAATGTTACTTGATTATTCGAATTAAGTGAAAGGAAATTTAGATCAAAACAGGTTTTATAATAAACCAGGAATATAAATGGGATTTAAAAGGGTAAAAGCGTTAATCTTAAGTTAACGTTACTTGAAAATGAGATCAAGTAAAAGGGGAATTTGAAGTAAGATTTCCAAAGTGGGGAATGGTCGAATGGGTTTGAAAGGAGATTGGTAAAGATGAATTTGGATAAAGAAGTGGGTCATAGGGTTGTATAACCAAACCCAATTTATAATGGGATTTGTTTTGAGATTGGAGTGGAATTTTGGTGTTTGGATTACAACTGATATTTATCTGAGGATAAGAACGTTGTTTGATAAAGGTCTGAGAGGTAATTAAAATACCCGAACTTGAACAACATCGGGATTATCTAAATATAGTATTAGTTGGTAATCGTAAGAGAGGTTAGTGATAATTTATTATTTCCATTAGGAAATAATAATGCAACGTTGGTAAAAATTTGAATATATATATATATATATATATATATATATATATATATAGCGAAAGATCCGAAGTAAAGAAAATGTAAATTTAGTTTTATTTTATACTAACAAATATTAGTTATAGTTCAAGAATAGAATAAATGATATTGCGTAACGTTGTTTACGAAAAATAATCTGAAGGGATTCCTCAAGTTTAAACAATAAAGAATGAGGTAACAGGTGTTTTTGAAAGGAGAATTAAGTGTAAATTGAATATGGTTATTTTACCAAGTATTATAAAGAATTTTTTTTGAGACCATTAGTATATTAAGTAAGAATTTAAATATCGTATTTTTTAAATATTAAAAGATTTAGAAGTTATAATTAAGCAGAAGTGAATAAATTTGTTTAATTAAAAGGCCAAGTAGTGCTGAATACTGAACCAGTGAACTCATTGGAGTGTCATGATTGAAACACTGTATATTTTGATAGTTAAATCACCGACTATCAAATCTATCCAATACGATTGTTGGTATGGAAAGACCGGGATCGAATTTATATTCGAAAACCATTCCGACCAACAAATACATGAAGATATCAGAAGATGATCTAGATGGAGCATTGAAGACCGTGGACTTTCATAAACAGAAGAACCACTAATACTCTCTGCATGTCAAGTAGAGATAAGCTGTGATTCTGTCGTGGTTGAAATCTATGGGTTGCAAGGACTTCTAGCTACTGATCCATGGGTGATTCGTATATTGGATGCACTAGGAGAGTGCCTTCGGTTCATCCTGTTACTGGATGACTTGTATGGACGGATGTCTAACAAAGTATTTCCAAAGGGTCACGTATGTTGATTTCTCCAAACGTGCTATAGTTATTGGCGGAGAGTTGCCGTTCTCTTAGCTTCTAACTAGAGTATTTTTGTGGACGTCAATTAGTGATATCTGACGGATCTGACGATGTGGCATTCAAATTGAATGGTGATCAGATGTTCCAAAAATAAACTCTGACCTCAAGCCTCAACAACCGGGAAAGGACAAAAATCGGGCAGGCAGCATGGCTATGTGGGTCGCTCCCATTAGGATGTATAATCACCTATCTAGAGAAAATCCTATTTGCTTCTTAAATCTATATTCGATGCTGTCCCTTTTCGGGAGACGGTTGTTGATCCCAACCGTCGGTGATATACATTCGATACACTCAAGCGAAATGAGTGGTCGGTCATGTGAGGGCCGGGTTGCAAGACGTTCTTGTTAAAGCCAGTGTATTCGCCTCTAGAGATACACTATCGGCCGATGGTCCCATACCTTGTCATAGTTGGAATCCAATCTCCAATAAGTGCCCGCGGTTTTTGATTGTATATTATATATGTAGAGCGTGAGATGTAAGCATTCTACTAGATTTCTATTTACTTGTGTTTAGACATTATTATAATATCAGACAAGATATTGGTTTCAAAAACTGTTTTGGGTTATCGTAAGCTAAAAACCGTCTGTGTTTATGTGTGGATTTGGTCTTACGATTATCCTTTTCTTTTGAAAAGATTTTGAACTTTAAAATCATGATTGGATGATTTACCCTTAATACTGTGCGAGTATATCTCACTATGGTTCACCAGACTGACCCGGTGTTTTGTAAATGATCGGGTTAGCCCGAGGTGTACATGTTCAGGTTTTCGAATGCTGTGAAGTCCAGAGACGAGCTGGAGATGTTCAAACGTATGATATTATGTAGCTACTATTCCGCTGTGTCTTGTATATGGGAACAGGTTATTATAACTATCCCATTGTGTGATGTAATCTGATATTGTAAGTATTTCTAAAGCTCTTAATAAAGATTTATTTTTGTATTATATTTTGTTCCGCTGCGATGTGAGATTCTGTGTTGGGTTGTTTCTTCTTCTCCCTCTATTCTAATATTTCTTTCTTTCTTATCTCACCCTCTAATTTCTTTCTAATAACTATCCAGTGTTTTCGGTGCTTGGAGGATCGGCATGAGTTACGGTAAATGTATTTATGTCGATTTTGCAGGCCGGAAATGCTTGGGTCGTTACAATTTTTAAGTGTTGGATTTCATATTTTAGTCGTCATGTTCATAAAATCGAATAAATCTTTTTTAAAACCACAAGGTCTAGGATATATGATTTTCCTTTAAATATTTGAAGCTCGTTTAGACAAATTTCTTTACTCAACTAGTTAGAAAATCACTCAAAACATTTCCATTAAAATATCACCATGCTTCTGCTACACTACTTCGATTTAGCATATGCTAGTTTGTTCTGAAATATTTATTCAAAGGATTTGAGATAAATTTTAGAATTTTGAAATTAATATTCCAATCTCAATCTTTTACATAAGTTAGATCTTTTCCCTTTATTTAAAACACCTATTGTCAAGGTTAACTAATTCGAATTTAAAGCTTGGTTTAGCTTGTGAATAGCCATAAAATATATACATACATGGATAAAATCAATAAGGTTCAATGAGCGCCAAAAGGTAAAATTGTTCGAATCAAAATATTTGACCAAGTTTATAAGTAAAAGGGAATGAACGATGATATTCAATGGTTCGAATTTAAATGATGAACTAACTTAGGCTAAGATGGAGTAGTCGAGTCAACGTATATACATTCCATTGTTTCGATATTTCATTGAATTTCTTCTACGTAAATCTTCTTTCAAAATTTTATCTTTCCTTGCATCATAAGTCGTCAAAAATAACATTACTTAAATTATATGTTTTACCCAATGTTCAACAACAAAATTTATAAATTCATATCTTTGCAAATTAATTATTCTCAATGTCCAAAACGATCTTATACAGATCTTAGGCTTAATAAATGACATAAAATTTTCTTGATAATCAACAAGACATGTAAACCTTACGCTACATATTTTTAACATTTAGATTTGTAACCAATTATAATACATATATATGTGTAACGATTCAAATTTCGCTCGGACCAAATCGATCGCAAAATCGACTAAGACCGTTCAAAACCCAAGTACGCTAATTTTGGGCATACAACACATCAAAACAAATAACATAAGACTTTTATTACATCATAATAATGTTACATCAGAGTACAGAATATCAAAGTACATCAAATATCAAAATACAATAGTGGAATATTAATTTACAACAAATTTAATATAATGCAGCAGAAGACTATCAATGCTCTGGACACAGCTTTAAGCTTTGATCCAGAATCCTGCTCAATATATCTGTAAAATAAGCTACTCAACTGCCCGTGTGGAAAAGAGGGCACCCGAGTTTGCAAAGTGAAGCAAACTACGAGTTAGTCATGGGACTGGTATGAAAAATCTTACTTAACCTATTTAGTAATATGGCTAATCACAGGACCACGCCGCTAACGCGGAACGAGTTTACTCCATTGGATTGCCAGTGCATATACTACTGCCATAAATAAATATATGGATCTATAATACATCAATCAACATGAAATTCCTTAATCTACCCATTTAGGCTTAATCCCTAAACTTAGATTTCAAAATCCAATTCATTTTACAGAAATTATTTCTTTGGACTTTATTTCCCGAATTCTTTTATTTCAAATCATTTGAAATACATATCAAGCTTTTATAATAAAGTAGATTTCACTTCGGGATTTCAAAACAAAACATTTGGAAATATGAATTTCAAAACACAACAATGCGTACAAAACAAGTATACGAACCAAATATCGGTCATGTTCCCTAAGGACTGGGCAATACGCAATCTAACCAAACCAATATAGATATATGCACCTAACGGCTACACTGACAATGCATCATCCCACCAATTGGGGAAGACATGCACGCCCTTACACTGTTAGTCAATTTCGGGTCACCCGCATCTTCAGCCACATACTTGATACATCATTTTATATCCGGAAGTAGGGAAAATCATTTCACAACATAATCAAAAGTATAATCAAATCTATATAGATTTCTACTTTCAAATCATTTCGAAATCATCGGGTGTAGTCCTGGAAATCCTTTCTATTTTATAAAACATTCCCTGTCCAAAATCGGGAATACTATTCTTTTTACTTAAGAAATCACTTTTCAAAATCATTCATTAATTTTGAAATAAACAACATCGCTAACCACCTTATAGTCAAATGTGAAGTGTTTCACAAGGTGTTAGCATACATATATTTTTCCCAACCCAAAGCTAAATATAAAAACATATTTTTCTCATAAACTAGTCGAGCACAATCCAAACATTCAATCAATCACAATCCATATCAATAACCAAGTATATTTGGTTTAATCACATTTTATGTTCACATATACAATAAAAAGGGATTTTTTATTGTAAACATATTTTTATTTTCTATAATTGTAACACCCCGGATTTTTGAATAATCGAATTAACTAAATTAAAGGATAATTAATCTCATACGTGAGAATTATGGGAATTGGGTTGCGCCATTGTGTTCGTCTTGGAATTCTGGTTGAAATAGAGTCCGAGTTTGTGGGAAACGAGTACCGGATGAAGGAGTTATGGACGAACGAAGTTTGGTGGCAAAGTAAAGAAAAAATAATATAAATGCACTGGCGCACTTGGGAAGTGCGCCAGTACATATTTAGACTGGCGCACCTACCAAGTGCGCCCAGGCTGAGGAAGGAGCCTACACAACTTTCTGGTCCAGGCTGACCCGTGTTGTTGAGTCCTTTCTGACTCCTTGCTGAGTCATTAGGGCTGACCAATCACCCTATCATGATTGAATGGTTTTGATTAACCCTAAGAACATCCGACGGCTTAAATTAATTCATAACTCTATAAAGAGACCCATAGACTCAAACCCTAAATCAGTATTAAAACTAAAACTATGGCCGTCATGCTGTTGTCTTGAACCGTAGAGAAGCCGCCACCAAAATTAAGAGGAAGAACAGCAACCAAATCAGAACTACTCAACCCTAACAGCGAATCTTCATCAAAGGAGCGCTATTTCAACTCCAGAAATCAGAACTCAGAACTCAAGACTGCTTTTGAGTTGTTAGTTCGATAGTCTTAGCAAAATAATTAATAAATGAATTGGATTGAGTTATAATGTGGATAATTCGGATGTGATATGAATTGTTGATTGCATGTTGTAATTATGTTGTAGGATTGTGTTGTAATTTCTATGATACTATGTTATGATGCTATCATTTAATATGCAAAGTTATGATGCTATCACCCATGTTATAATCCTATGATTGGCTTATGTCTAGTTGAATCATCATGTTTCTTATGCTAGTTTGTTATATTAACTCATATGATAAATCATATGTATGCAAGTTTAGATTTTGATTCAAACATGAATCATATACAAGTTGGGTAGAATTATATGTGAACTTACATGATTATGACACCTAGTTTATGTGAGAATTTAATTGAAAGTTAGGCTATGACATATGCTAAATTCTACATGATACTTTACATGTTAGATACTAATTTACACCATTGTTGCGATGTATAGATAACATATGTAAGTTTATGAGTTGGATTTGAATCATGTTATTACCTATGCAAGTTTAACCCCTTTAAATATAGGTCTATGACATATGTTGTCTATGCAAGTTTGTGGCCATTATTTCATCATGTTCACACCTTTAGATTTGGATCTATGTTATACATGATGTTTATGCAAGTTTGTGGCCATTATCTCATCAAGTTCACACCTTTAGATTTGGATCTATGTTATACATGATGTTTATGCAAGTTTGTGGCCGTTATCTTATCAAGTTCGCACCTTTAGATTGGATCCATGACATATGTTGTTTATGTAAGTTGTAATCTTGGCCTATGCAAGTTTTAGATGTAGAACAACATTCATATAGGCAAGTTCACCCCTATGTTAGATCCATGTTTTAATTATGTGTATATATTGTGATGTTTTCTTTTATTTTCATGAGTAAGACTATTCGAGTCTAACGTATATTTTTACGTTGAACGAACAAACGTACTACGTGGGGAAAGAGGGGATAATATTAAAAATATTTAATTGGCATAAATGCCTTAAAAGGCATAAAATAAAATTGTGGTGAAATTGGTATGACTTTACATACCATAAATGGATGGACATAATTGAGTCAATTGTGGACATCGTTAAATTTGGAATTGATTGATAATTTGAATAGGGAAAGTAATTCAAATTGGGGAATGATTAATTAGGAGTAATTAATCGTCTAAGACACGAGGTTAGACTCTTTTGTGGTGTAAGACTGCCCGGACCCGCCCGGCAAATCCAGCTGCCACATATGCCAGTCTAATGTGAGAGGTCTTAGGCATAAACTAAATAAATAACAATTGTAAAGACACGAGCTTAGGCTCTTTTGTGGTGTAAGACTGCTTGGACCCGCCCGGCAAATCCAGCTGCCACTAATGTCAGTCTAATGTGAGAGGTCTTTATGAGGTTACGGCCTTAATGAATTAAGAAACACTTAACCAGATAAGCATGTAGTGGGACATGAGGGGGTTAAGTGGGTGCCTTGGGTGGCATGTGGAATATAGTGGGTGCCTTGGTTGTCATTTGGAAATACGATTAGAAACACATAACCAAAATTGAAACATTTAATTGGAACATGAATAAGAGGTGGGTTAAGTGGGATGTAATAGAGGGGACCAAGCTTAGGAGGATAGCTTGTGTCAAGTAATGGGGGCCCGTTTCAACCAGTAACCCATACGTATCTTTGTGGGCTCGACCCAAGTCGAGGACAGGACACGCATACTGGGCTTGACTGTAAGAGACCAAACTGGGTTAGCTGTGGCAACGTGAGTCCAAGGGGTTCATATGCGTGTGTGGACCCGGGCTGGTAGGTAAGACGTTGTTGCATCATGTAGGTATAAGCCGTGCATTCTTTGTTGTATCGGGTTGCCACTTTTGGGAGTGATACACCCCATTGTGGGGCCAGCACGGGTATCTACGAGTTAGGGAGCCGATCGTTTGGGGGTAGTGGGTACACCTAGTGGAGATAGGGGCAGACGACACCTATGAAGGTAGCTTGGGGTGCACGAAACTACCAATAACATTATTATGTCTGTAGGTGGGATCAACCTTAAGGTGACTAGTGGTGGTGCAATATACTAGTGGCGGTGCAGTTTAGGAATTATCCCATAGTGTTGGTGTAGTTTAGTAATCATCCTATAGTGGTTTAGGTGCGCTTAACGATATCGTTGATCATCCTGTTTCCTTGTTTACTCTGCCATACTCAATGGTTTGTGGTCATTTCCTTATTTTCCAACTTATGCCTTAGCCTAGTTACTTTGTTAATTATATTGTTAGAATTATCGCACTCGCCAGACTTTACGTCTGACCCCCCTTTTTCCATCTCTTTCCTTCCCCCCCAGGTGCTCAAGTTGGAACTAGCACCAGTGGAGCTTGATTTTGGACTGCTTTTTGAAGATTTCATGGATCGCTGAAGTAAAGTTTAGCTTCTCTTTATTTATGGCTATTATAATGTTGGGGATTATGTCTTTCAGTTTATGTACTTTGTTTTATCAAGATGGATATGATGTACTTGACTTTGGTTTATGGTTTTGATAATGTAATCAAGCATATGGGTTTATCTGCTGCAGTGAAATAAAGTTTTAATTTTCAAGTACTACTTTATATCTGTCTTGTTGTGATTTTCTATTCTATATTCACCTAAAACGCTCCACTGAAGTTAAGGCATTCCCTTTGTGAGTGACCTTAATGGAGGTGGGGTGTTGCACGTGGTATCAGAGCTGAAGGTTACCAGAACATATATGAATTTTTGAAAAACTATTTTTCAAAGCAATTTTTATAAAGAAGTACTTTCAAAAGTATGATTTAAGGAAAGTATTTTCAAGAGAAATGTATATTTTAGAAAGCATAACCCTAAGAGCCATATATCTTTCATTCGATTCTCCGTTTTGAATCTCTTCCTCTTTCCCTTTTTGAATCTCTTCCTCCGCGTATTGATGCTTCCATACGATGGGCGGAAAACCGCTTCATGGGACTTAGAAGTTTGTCGAGACTAGGAGTTGTCATAAGAAAGTGGAAGACTTGTCGGTATCTTGGAGATAGACGAGGGGAGGAAGGTTCGACTAGCTACTTAGTTGATGAAGGACGAAGTTTTTTGTAGGTTGGAGGTCTCGAATGGAGAACAAATAGTGGAGGCATGGATAGGGCACAGGGTAAGAAAGTGGAACCTAAGAAGGGTACAAAGAATAATAAACCCCGTGATAAGAGGAAATGTCTTTATTGTGGGACACCTGGCCCTCTAAGCAAAGATTGTAAGAAGAAGAAGACCAGTTGTTTCCACTGTGGCGAAGCGGGACATCTTATTAAGGACTGCCCAAAGAAAGGGAAGAGGGCAGGTGTTAGCCTACTTTGTGAACTGGGCAACACAAAGTCAAGTTGTAAAATTTTGAAGAACTTGAAAAACTTGGGAAGTGCTGAAGCAGGTCGGATCGGAGCAGCGCATCGGTTCGGATCGGATAATGTTTTCTGTTCGGATCGGTGAACCATTGCTGTGGAAATTAGAAAGGCACAACTGTTCGGATCGGAGGGCGATATAATCCCAATTGGATCGGAAAGCAATTTGATGGCTACGGAGATAGATCGGAGCGGAGCGGAGCAGAATAAAGATAAGAGAGAATTGTTTCCAAGTCAATCCGGGTCGGATCAGATACCCCGATCCGAACCCCTTGTACCTATCCCTCCGATCCGAGCTTGTCTTCCACGTCACTCTCCTGCATGAGCGCCTGGTAATTCGGATCGGCAGTGACCAGTTCCTACCCTCAACGTCCACTACTCTGATGCATTGTCAACATAGTAATTCATCCGAACCCGAGGCTGATGGGATGGATGACATGTGGCTCCGATCCGGATCGGATTCTGAGCAAATTCTCACCTATAAATACCCCATCTGGAGACAAAGAAAAGGATCTTTTTTCTGGCACTTGGAGAGTTCAACCACCTTCATAACCCGAATTCCAGCAATCCCGGAGAATCCAAATCTTCTTTCATTATTTGTTTTCAGACAATTGAGTGATTGTAAGTGAGTTGTGAGAGAAATCAAGTGAATATTTCATTGTACTTGCAACAAAATCAGTGAAAATAGTGAAAAACAAGTGGACGTAGGCATTTCTTCGCCGAACCACTATAAATATTGTGTGTTCATTTTTATTTTTATCTCATTTCATTTGCCTTTAATCAATTTGGGTGTTATAACCACTTTTTGGTCTAACATTTTGGTGCTTTCACTGAGAAATCATCTGAATTCTTTGTTTTTCGGGATTATCGTTCTACTTTTTGGACCGTTGAGTTCAAAGAAGTTAATCCTCAAGTTTCAACGCCCTTGGATATTTGTTGAAGAAATTGTCGAAGAATCATGGCTAAAGGAAAAGGCAAAGAAGTTCGATCTGGTCGAGGAAATGGAGCTGGCGAAGATCAACAATATGCGGTTGTAACAAGGTCTTGTGGGCAAAGTTCAGTAGCAGGACGAACCAATGCAGGAAATCCGAACCGTCTTCAGGGGGAGAGCTCCGATCCGATTCGGTTAGGAGATTCTGAAGCAGTGCATTCCTCCAATCTGAACCGACCCGAGCAGTTTGCCATGTACCGACCCGACCAGACTCCGCAGCTCCGAACCGACCCGACCTCCCATCTCCGATCCGATCCGACTCTTGGTGATGTTGGAACTTCTACTCGAGTCCCTACAAATGCTCCGATTCCAGCCGCCAGGGTCAGTGATCAGGTCAATCCATCTGCGCCCATTACTCAAGGAGATTTCTCGCGCCTACTTGATATGCTTGAAAGTACAAGGGAGGCTATGAAAGTCCACGAGCGCACCAACCTCATGATGCAAGAAAATATGAGGCTCATGAGTAGAGAGATCAGCGAGCTCCGTCAACAGAGAACCCCATCACCGGTTCGTCACACGCCAGTGGATCGGTCTTCATCTTCCGAGGAAGAGCGGCCCCATGAACGAAGGCCGCTTGAACGACCTCATAATGTGGACCAGCTGACATTCGGATCTTTGGGGTCTCGCGAGGATATTGCACGAGCACTAGGAAATAATGATCCCACTCGGGGGCAAAGGCTCCAGTCCCCTCCTCCCGAGATCGACCGGGAGCGCAGGGAACGAAATAGAGCAGAAGCAGCTCGAAGAAGAAGGGCATCCCCTGAATAAGAGCCCAGAAGGAACTCGGATACTAGGGCCAGGGAACCTGAGCGGCCCCTAACTAATGCTGATGTACAGGCAATGGTTCGCCAGATCATGTCCGAGAGCCGGAACTATACAAATGAAGATTATGGCATTGAGCGAAGCCATACTCCTTTCACTGACGATATCCTTGACTTCCAGTTTCCACGGCGCTTTAACCTGCCGCAGATGGATAAGTACAACGGGAGGACTGATCCGGGACAGCATTTGATGCGATACTCGTTGCTCATGAATGCTACTGCTGCCCCTGATGAAGTGAAATGCAAAGCATTCCCAATCTATTTAGAAGATGTGGCGCTGTTCTGGTTTACCCGACTTCCCCCTCGTTCGATTTTGAATTACAGGGAACTGAGCGAACGTTTTATGAATCAGTTCCGACTCCATGCCCGAAAGTCCAAAAGTGTTATTGAATTGTCAAGAATCAAGCAGGCACCAGGAGAGTCTTTGAGGGCATATCTTGACCGTTTTAACTTAGCTGTAACTGAAGTTAGTGACCCACATGAGCACACCATTCTGATGGCATTAAAGGAAGGAGTCGATCCTGAATCTGAGTTCGGGGATTACCTTTCTGGGAAGACACCCTCCATAAGAGAGATATTCTATGAAAAAGCCGATATTTATTTAAGGCGAGAGGAGGCCAGGGCAAACCGAAAGAGAAAGTCTGAGGCAGCTTCAAAAGAAAATGTGCAGAGTAACGTCGCCATGAAGCAGTCTGGGGAAAGTTCCGGCAAGGTTGAAGTAAATGTGGGAAACATGGGTGGAAACAACAATGCTGGAAACGGGGGCAACAACAATAACCGTAATGCGAACGGAAACAGAAGAAATAGAAATAGGGGAAGTGATCCTAACAAAAGACCCCGATTCCAGACCTACGAGAATTATACACCATTGAACGACACCCTGGAGAATATTTACCTGGATACGTACAACGTTTTGCAGTATAAAAGACCGCCACCTCGTGATTCGACCGAGAAAGAGATGGCGACAGGGAAGTTTTGTTTGTTTCATGGAACTCATGGGCATTCAACCAATGAATGTCGGCATTTAAGAGATGTGATTGAGAAGCTGTTGCGTGAAGGGAAGTTGGATGAATACAAGGTTGCCCTGAGGGACAGGGGGGCAAGGAGAGCAGGCTCCAAAACAGATTCTACCTGCTCCCAAGCCTACAACGCAGCAGAAAGGTAAAGGAATTGTTATCAACTCCATAGTGGGCGGACCTCACCCGGCAATCCATAGTTTCAGATCAATGGATCAATATGTAAATGCTGCCAAGCACCTAGATGTGAATGAAGGTGATGATTTGGAAGATATCACCCCCATAAAACAACAGAAGACCATGTTTGACGACGTGGTATTCCGCAACCGAGATAATACTGGGATCCAATCACCCACTGATGATCCGTTGGTTATTACTACCACTATTGGGCCGGCCTTGGTCCATAAGGTATTAGTAGACAACGGAAGTTCTGTCAATATTTTATTTAAAAAGTCATTCGATCAGATGAAGCTTGAATCTGAAGATTTGAAGCCATGTGAAGGATGGATCAGAGGCTTCAATGGGGCGTCAACAGCTCCCATGGGATACATAGAGTTGCCCGTGACCTTGGGGCAAGGAGAACGCAGAAGAGTTCGAATGCTTCAGTTCGTAGTATTGGACGTAGATTCGCCTTATAATGCATTTTTGGGGAGGCCTGCCCTTGCTGAATTCAGATTTTGTATCGCCCCCTGGTGTTTATTGCTTAAGTTCCCAATCGAAGCCGGAACTGGAGTAATGAGAGGGGATCAAGTTTCCGGACGGGCCTGCTATGTGGCCGAACTAAAGATCTTGATGAAAGGACTTAACATTGAGAGTAAAGATGCCTCCCCTCCCCCAAAGGGGGGCTCGGCATAGCAATTAGAGAAATCGACCTCGAAGGAGTTGCCCAAAGGAACGCCTGAGGACCTGGATCCCAGAAAAGACGAGGAACCAGAGGCTAGAAATGCAACTCCTAATGAAACGACAGTGGAAATTCCCATTGATGAAACTGATCCGACAAAAGTTCTGAAGGTTGGTTCTCAATTGGATCCATGTCGAGCCAAAGAACTAACAGACTTCTTGAAGGCAAACTTGGACGTGTTTGCTGGACCCATGCTGACATGTGTGGGATATCGCCATCCATTATAAGTCACAAATTAAATGTAAACCCGAAACATCCGCCTGTGAAGCAAAAGAGACGTATGCTGGGCCCAGAGAGGTCGGCTGCTCTCAAAGAGGAAGTGGAGAAGCTGAAGCAGAACGGATTTATTCGAGATTCGACATATCCCGACTGGATATCGAATCCCGTCTTGGTAAAGAAGCCGAATGGAAAGTGGCGGACTTGCATTGATTTTTCAGATTTGAACAAAGCTTGCCCAAAAGATAGTTTCCCACTTCCCAGGATTGACCAGCTTGTAGATTCGACAGCAGGTCACGAACTTCTCTCTTTCATGGATGCATATTCCGGATATAATCAAATTCCTATGCACGTGCCAGATCAAGAGCATACGAGCTTCATTACGAATTTGGGGTTATATTGTTATGTTGTAATGCCATTCGGATTGAAAAAGGCCGGAGCCACTTATCAGCGCTTGGTGAACAGAATGCTTTATAATCAAATAGGGAAGACTATGGAAGTTTACGTGGATGATATGCTTATCAAATCGAAACAGTCCTCCAGCCATACGCAAGACTTGGCGGAAATGTATGGTATCCTGCGAAAATATCGGATGAAGTTGAATCCTCTGAAATGCTCATTTGGAGTGGCATCGGGAAAGTTCCTAGGCTTCATTGTGAGTTCCCGAGGAATTGAAATCAATCCTAGCCAAATAGCAGCGATTAGAAACATTGAAGAGCCGAGGAAAATTAAAGATGTCCAAAGTCTTACAGGGAAAGTAGCCGCGTTGAGTAGATTCATCTCCAAAGCTACAGACAAGTGCGTTCCGTTTTTTGATTTGATTAAAAGAGAAAAGAAGAACTTCGAGTGGACTTCCGACTGTGTTGAGGCCTTTCGAAATTTATTGGAGCTGCTAGAGAAACCGCTGATTTTGTCAAAGCCAGTAGATCACGAAGAATTGTTTGTTTACTTGGCAGTCTTGGCTCACGCCGTTAGCACAGCCCCGGTTCGAGAAGAAGACAAAGTACAAAGGCCAGTGTATTATGTAAGCAAGAAATTAGCAGCGGTAGAGCGCAACTACCCAAAGATTGAGAAGCTCGCTTACAGCCTCCTAATCGCATCCCGAAAACTTCGTCACTATTTCCAAGCTCATCCAATAACCATATACACCGACCAGCCCTTGAGGCAGGTGTTGCAAAGACCCGAAGCATCGGGAAGGTTGATCAAATGGAATATAGAATAAAGTCAGTTTGATTTGAATTTTCAACCACGAAAGTCGATCAGGGGGCAAGCTCTGGCAGACTTTATTGCGGAGTTCACCATCCCAGAGGAGGAAGTAATCGATGACAGAGTGGTTAAGTCCGAGAATGAGTTAAAGATAGATCTGTGGAAACTATACACAGATGGAGCCAAGAACGACCGAAGGTCCGGAGCTGGAATCGTCTTAGTCACTCCTGAAGGCCGGTCGTTATATTACGCTCTACGATTAGAATTTTCGGCGACTAACAATGACTCTGAATATGAAGCCCTGATTGCCGGGCTGAAGCTTGCTAAAGACCTCGGAATAAAAACGTTGGACATATTCTGTGACTCTAAAATCGTCGTTTGCCAAGTGCGAGAGGAATTTGTGGCTCGGGGACCTCGACTTATCGCCTACCTCAGGAAAGTGAGAGAGCTATTGAATAGCTTGGAGCGGTACAACATAAGACATATTCCAAGAGCTGAAAACCAGAAAGCGAATAGGCTGGCAAAGCTGGCTAGTTCCGACAATCCAGAAGAGACTGAAATAATTCCCATTGAAACGTTGGAATCGCCAAGCTTTGAGTCAATGGAAATTGAGTTCGCTTTTGAAGCGGAACCGGAGAAGGAGTCGTGGATGACCCCGATTAAGAACTTCCTTAAGGATGGAACACTCCCGCCAAAGAAGAGTGAAAGAAGGGCTATAGTTCGCAAGGCTACCAGATATGTCATACAAGATGATACTCTTTATAGGCAAGGATTTTCTATGCCCCTGTTACGATGTATAGCACACGACGACATCAAGCGTGTACTAATAGAAGTACACGAAGGTGAGTGTGGAGATCATACAGGAGGTCAGACTTTAGCAAAAAAGATATTGCGATACGGATACTTCTGGCCTACAATTAATAAAGATGCAGCTGATTATTCACGACGCTGCGATAAGTGCCAGAAATTCGCCAGAATCCCCAAAGCACCGTCGACCCAACTTAAATCGATGGTGAGTCCTTGGCCATTTGCCACATGGGGAATTGAAATCATTGGGGTTCTACCGATTGCTAAAGGAGGAGCGAAATATGCAATAGTGGCCGTGGACTATTTTACGAAGTGGGTGGAAGCTGAGCCCTTGACCAAGATCACGGCAAGAAAGGTGATAAGTTTCGTTGCCAGAAATATTATATGCCGATTCGGGATCCCAAGGACGATTATAACTGACAACGGAACCCAATTTGATAGTACGGAATTCAGAAATTTCTGCCAGAAGTATAAGATTGACAAGCGATATACTGCAGTTGCCTATCCGTAGTCGAACGGGCAAGTAGAGGCAATAAACAAAGTAATAAAATCCATCCTCAAGAAACGGTTAGAGCGTGCAAAGGCAAAATGGGTTGACGAATTGCCCTTAGCTTTGTGGGCATATCGAACAACATTTAAGACTACCACCGGTCACACCCCTTTCTCTCTCTCCTTTGACTCAGAAGCAGTAATTCCAGTTGAACTGGAAGTTCCTTCCCACAGGGTGACATATTATGACCTGATGACGAATCGGGTGCTTTTACTTGAGTCTCTTGATGAAGTCGAAGAAAAAAGGGACGAAGCAGATTTGCGTGCAGCAAGACATCGACGTCAGATGGCACGCTATTACGACAAAAAATTCGCCTCAGGACTTTTGAACCAGGAGATTTGGTGCTAAAGAGAGTCTTTCCATCCCTTCCTCACCTCGGTCCAAAGTGGGAAGGACCCTTTGTCATCCAACGGAAACTTGAAAAAGGAACCTTCAAGTTAACGATCGTAGATGGCGAAGAAGTCCCTAGAGCATGGAATGCCCAACACTTAATGCGATATTTGGATTAGAAATACTGTACTCTTTGTTATTTTTCTTATGAACTCTGTAATAAGGCACGACTTGCCTTGGGAAAATCTGACGATATGAATAAAGGACTATAAAGTGGATGTAGGCTACGACTTAGCCGAACCACTATAAAAATATTGTGTGTTATTTACTTTTATGCATTACATATATACATTCATCGATTATTCTGTTGTAATTATAGAGTACAGGATGACTCAAAACCTGAAAAGGTTGAAGACAGTTTAGACATAAGAAGAAGCACAACGACTATTTGTGCGACAAGACATAAAAGAATGAGAAAACGACATTCTTAACTCTAACTCTCCAGAGAGAGAGAGAGTATAAAAGCGTCTCCGACTGAGCGCTGAAAAAGAAATTCCCCTCCGTAACTCTAACTCTCCAGAGAGAGAGAGAGTATAAAAGCGTCTCCGACTGAGCGCTGAGAAAGAAATCCTTCCCCGCTGAAAGACCGGGGAATGAATAGATTGCTGAGATCGAACTCTAACTCTCAAGAGAAAGAGAGAGAGTATAAAAGAAATGCCAGAAAAAACGACAGGTATTGACGACGCAGGAAGTGCTGTCCCGTCAGAAAATCGGGAGCATTCAGATTGCTTGATTAAGCATTGAATAATTTGTGAGAATTGACTGGGGGCATATATGTATACGCATATTTCATCCCTCCGTAACTTCATTTCATAACTATAGTAAGACATGCATTTTTACATAAGTGCAGAACTACTAACAAACAGACATTGCAGAAAATTGATTATTTCCTTATTTACAAATGAATGAATTTGTACAGGAAAATAGCTAAAAAAAGAAGGTGCAGGAGCCACTCTAGTGGAAGCAATTGTTGGTTCACTAAATGCTAAAACGATACAAGGCAATCCACTATTTAGGTTTCGAGTGAGCCTTGGACTTCTTGGCAGCTTTCTCTGCATCCTTTGCTTCTTTCTCAGCCTCTGTCAAGATTCGTTTAGATTTCTTCTTTCCTGAAGATGCGGTGCTGGAACCGGTTGACTTCTTCCCAGAGGGCGGAGCGCTGGAATCAAGAGAAGATTTTTTAGCGAGTTCCTCTGTAATAGATCTAGTTGAGAGCTTAACAACTAACCTTGATCCCGCATCCACAACTGCGAGGGGCTTGAGGACTTCAGGGTCTAGTTCTTCGGCTTTTAATTGCAAGCGTTTGTCTTGATCAGCTTTCATTGCAGCCAAAGTAACATCATCATCCTTTTTTGACTCCCCGACTATTGCAACTTCTGGTTCCTCCTCATGACCTCCGTCACCGCCATCATCCTTTAAAGCTGCTATCATTTCTTCATCATGGGGAGTGTCGGCCTTAGTCGGCTCACTTCTTTCTCCCAAGTCTATAGGAGAAGTCTTGTCCTCCCCTCCTTTTGCCTTTTCCGTAGGCTCTACCCGAGCGATGGCTCCCTGAGTCACACTTGTCTTTCCGGATGGCTCAATACCTACAGAATGAGAAGCAACAGTTATCAACTCAGGCGAAAACAATGGGTTTTTCATCGATTGCTCAATCATGCGGCAAAAGGTAGAAATAGCCTTGACAAATTGAGGAGAAAAGGTAGGGATACCTTCCGAAGATTTCTCAGCAGTGGTAACCACTGTCTCTGATGCCATTTCAGGGATTGGAGATAGCAGAGTTGTTCGGGGCATTCCCGGATTTTCAGGGTCATACCCCTCTACTTCCGAAGTCGCGGGGGCAGCAGAAGAGGAACCAGTCTCGAGAATGTTTTTCTGTTTAATCCTCCTCCTCTCTTCTTCCATAGCCTCAGCAATGAGGCGGCGCCCTTCAGCTAGGCGTTCTGTCTCATCATCCCTCAAGTATTTTTCCATTAGCTTATCCTCATCGATAGAATCGACTTTGAGCTCCTCTTTTTCCCACTCAACAATCTGATTCCATACTTGAACTAGAGTGGATGGGTAATCTTCGATCCAAGAAATGTTTCGACGACGGATGATATGTGCGAAGAATTCAATCATTAATTCGCCAAAACCTTGAATATTAGCCTCCACCTCAGATAATTGTTTGCGGGCTTCCTCCGCAGATTTGATAGCACACTCCACATTGCCCTCAGCCAGGGCAGCTCTGTTCTCTGCCTCCAATAGCTTTGAAGCCAAGTCAGCATTTTTCTTTTCTAGTTCAGCACTCCTCTTTGCTAACTCAGCATTTTTCCGTTCAAGGTCGGCATAAGCAAGGCGTGTCTTAGCAGCTTCTGACTTAGCCTCATCAGCTTGCTTTTTTAACTCAGAACGCTCTTGACTGTGAGATTCAAGCAATTCATGATAGCGTTTTTTCATGTCCTCAAATTGTTGTTTGAAGTTAGAAGCGTCCCTTTGAGCGACAGCTAGCTGAGCTTGAGTGTCTTCCAAATCTTTTCCTAGAGCTTTTAAAGCCTTGGCATCCTCCTCCGCGGTCTTTTGCATTGAGTTGGTATTTGTGATTAGAGTACGGATGATTCTAGAGAGATTGCGTGAATATTTAAACATCTCATAATACTGTTTTTCCACCGCATCTATCTTTGCTTTGGCCTCATCTGCCCACTTAGAAGAAATACGTTCAAGGGCAGGTAAAAAAGTCAAAGTCTCGAAGTAGTGTTCGGGAAATTGCTCCTCCAAATATGCCCGCTTTACTGCAGTTTCTGCATCTAGTGGGGGAGGAGCGGGGATTTTCAATTCGGTATCCCTGTGTGAGGAGGATTCGGTAGTTTCTTTGTCGGTCCTAGGTCGTTTAGTAGCAGGGACCTTGTGCTTACTTCGAGACCCGGTTTCATTTGGAGGACTTCTCTCTCTATTGCGCTTTTCATGGGAAGAAGTGGAGTCTTTAGATTGTGGTCTGTCCTCTTCCCTACGGCTTTGATAACCTTTGTATTTCTCTTGTTCCGGCCGAACGGGTGAACGAGAACGTGAGGGTCGAGAACGATGGGGATCATAAGGCCTTCTCTCCTCCCTACCACGATCATCACGGCGATCATACTCGATATCCTGAGGTGGATTAGACATGCTGTGGCGAAGCTTCCTGATATCATTGTAAGATCGAGACATCGTGCCTGCACAATAAGACAAACGAAATTCAGAATTAATGGATTCACGGAGAAAGAGGTGCAATGAAAGCTAATATTGTTGTATAAAGTGTGTCCTAAGTGGTGTGTTCCCCCCAACCAACCCGAGTCTGAAGCTAGACTAGTATGGGTGGGCTCTTTGGCCTTAGCAGGAGTGGTCACTTCAGAAGAGGTGAAGACTAAAGGATCCTTCCTAAAATCCTCTGAAGTATATATTGTTTCAGGTAAGGGGAGATCCCCCAAGCCCTGAAATATTGGATCATCGGTACTAGGAACGTCTCCCTCAGAAGCATTAAGTGGTGACTCCTGAGAGGATGTTCACTTTTCCAGGGAAGTAGCCTCCTCGGGGGCAGTATATCCTTCACGATGCTTTTCGGCCAGGTTAGCCAATTTGTCATCCTGAGTAGAAGAAGGAGAAGGTGAAGTTCGAAGAGGCACTGTAGGAATTCCCGAGCCTTCTCCTGTCTCTGGGACTACCTCCACTGGTGGGATGTATACATATGGAGCTGTCCCATGACCAATGCTACGGGAAACGGATAACAGCCCATGGAAGTGAAGATATTAGTCCTTAAGGACTTCATCGATAGTCAAGAATTTCCGATCGCCATTTAGAAGTTGGTGCATCCGGTCAAAGAACGCCTGATCTGATATTTGTTTTGGGTTGTCGACTGCAAGCAAAAAGGAAAACAGGTTAAGGTGATAACTCAAGTGTATAGAGCTCGGATTTAGAAAATCAGTGCTTTACTTGATTTCGTCCACCTCCTGGCACATCCAGGCTGTTGCCGCATATAGAACCATTCTAATCTGGAATCTCCAGCTTTACTGCTGAATGGCGCCGAGATTATCTTCCTCTTAGGAACAGACTCAAAATAGCAGAAAGACGGAGTTTCTCGAGTCTGATGCTTGAAATTATAGAAGAAATGAACGTCATCGAACGTAAGCTCTACACCTAAGACCTCACGATATGCTATGTACAAAGTGTGCAAGTAGGCATAAGAGTTGGGATGCAGCTGCATTGGGGCAATCCGCATTTGTCTTAGAAAGTCGACAATGAAGGGAGAAAATGGAGGGATAGCGCCGACCATACACATCAACCGAGTGACCGCCATATATCCTTCTGGAGGGTTGTGGGTACGGTTAGAGCTTGAAGGCACTAGAGTGTCTCTTTTTATTATCCCATATTTCAAACAAATTCGGGTGAGTCGGTCGTTATCAATCGTTGATCCAACAGAATCTTGGGGCGATTCCAATATGATAGACGATTCAAACTCATCAGGAGCCCGGTCGTCGCCAACCCCTCCTTCTTCTTCAAACCCTAAAGAAATTTCATTCTCTGAAGACGCTTCGTCACTTTTACGATTTCCGACGTTGTAGTCTGAACCCTCATTATCCCATTCTGGATCCGACAGAGAAGATATGTCCTCGAGGGTAACCTTGTGAGAGGTTTCCGGGGCTTCCTTCATCTTAGCTAGTCTGGAAGAGCGTCTGGGTCTCATGGTCATAAAACTATTGAAAAAGCAATAACACAAATTAGAGCAAATTAGCCCGTATCCCCCCGTGCATGTGTGCAAACTAAAGTGTAAACAGTGTATACGAAAAGTGCAAAGTAAATGCTTAAAAGTGCGACGAAAAAGTTTGGCAAGATATAAAGAGTTGAAGTAATTCTTGATGTCCAGTTATGTTCGCAAGGCACTATCCTGACTGTCCATAAAATTGAAGATTATGCCGAAGGTCGATTAGGCCAGTTAGACGAGTTTTTATGCGTTAAGGTAGACTGTGCTTCGGTTCGGTTCGGGTTCATTCATTGGGATCGGATCAGGGGCGTGACCTTAGGCTTGGAAATCTTATTGAAGCTCAGAAATTGAAGTCGGATCGGATCGGAGAAAAAGTCCCCTAACGGTTCGAATCAGATCACATAGTTATATTTCTCCTCCATCATTTTACGATCCGCTGCGATCCGGTTAGGGAGGCTCCTTCCCTCCTGTCTTAAGTGCTTGCTCCGACCCGATCCGATCTCCTAGATTTCTTTTCTCTTTTCTTTCTTTGCTCGCCCCGACCCGATCCGACCTCCTGAATTTCCTTCCTTCTTCCTTTGTTTTTCACCTTCCATATCCTTCCGAACCGAACCGATTCTCCATCGTCTTCTTCTTCTCCTTCACCCTCTTTCTTCCCTATCCAATTCTGAGGCCAATTTCGTGCCATTCACCCAAATCGAAGCCAAGCGATTTTACGATGGTGCACTTAACAACGGGTTATAGTCTCCTCCATTCCAATCTCGAGACGACGACGAGGGAGGGTCACAGCGGCAAGTTCATCAGAATTTCATGATAAAATCATCCTAATCGCCTACGAATTCGAGTCGGGAATAATTAAAAAAGGGATTGTTCAAAGTTTCATAACCTACCAATGAAATTACGTTGAGAATTAAAAGAAATATTGATGCTTCAGGAGTTAGATTTTTCTTTCTCGCTTTGCAGAACTCGAAAGTAAAACAGTAAGAATGAGAGAGGGATGAAGAATCAGTTTATATAGAGGAGTAGGGTGTCCATTCGTCTCCCCGTTCAGATCGGAATCCCAATAGAAGAACCCCCGTTCGGATCGGATGGACGGCCCAGAGGCGAAGCTTGGCCCAATAGTCAAGTGAAAAAAGAGAGGAAAAGAGGTCTGTTCGGATCGGAATCCGAACCGAACCGAGTCCTTTAGCTCAGCAACGAACTGAATTGAAATTTGAAGAAAAAGAGAAAAACACAAGGGAAATCAAAAGAGAAATTACCTCGAAGAGCGCTATGCATTGATAGTCAAAGCATGCTCCGTCTCCAACAGAAGCATCCTTTGAGGGGGCAAAATGTTAGCCCACTTTGTGAACTGGGCAACACAAAGTCAAGATGTAAAATGTTGAAGAACTTGAAAAACTTGGGAAGTGCTGAAGCAGGTCGGATCGGAGCAGCGCATCGGTTCAGATCGGATAATGTTTTATGTTCGGATCGGTGAACCAATGCTGTGGAAATTAGAAAGGCACAGCTGTTCGGATCGGAGGGCGATATAATCCCATTTGGATCGGAAAGCCACTTGATGGCTACGGAGATAGATCGGAGCGGAGCGGAGCAGAATAAAGAGAAGAGAGAATTGTTTCCAAGTCAATCCGGGTCGGATCGGATACCCCGATCCGAACCCCTTGTACCTATCCCTCCGATCTGAGCTTGTCTTCCACGTCACTCTCCTGCATGAGCGCCTGGTAATTCGGATCGGCAGTGACCAGTTCCTACCCTCAACGTCCACTACTCTGATGCGTTGTCAACATAGTAATTCATCCGAACCCGAGGCTGATGGGATGGATGACATGTGGCTCCGATCCGGATCGGATTCTGAGCAAATTCTCACCTATAAATACCTCGTCTGGAGACAAAGAAAAGGATCTTTTTTCTGGCACTTGGAGAGTTCAACCACCTTCATAACCCGAATTCCAGCAATCCCGGAGAATCCAAATCTTCTTTCATTATTTGTTTTCAGACAATTGAGTGATTGTAAGTTAGTTGTGAGAGAAATCAAGTGAATATTTCATTGCACTTGCAACAAAATCAGTGAAAATAGTGAAAAACAAGTGGACGTAGGCATTTCTTCGCCGAACCACTATAAATCATGTGTGTTCATTTTTATTTTTATCTCATTTCATTTGCCTTTAATCAATTTGGGTGTTAGAACCACTTTTTGGTCTAACAGCAGGGTTTACCTCGGGAGGACAGGTGAATGCTCTTATGGCACCAGGGCAAGCAAGGGGACAAGTTCAGGCTCTCGTGGTCCCACCGCTGCAAGAACGAGGTAGAGCAATTTCTGTTGAAAGTTTAGTTTTTCTGTTTGATCACCCTATCCGTACTTTATTCGATTCTTGAGCATCGCATTCGTTCATCTCTACATCATTAGTTGAAATACTGCACCTAGATACTAGTCTAGTAATTAATCCCTTAGTTGTCTCAAATCCTATTGGTGGTTCGGCTCATCTTTCTATGATTTGTCGGGATTTGAGGGTGTCTATCTTGGGCGTTGCATTAGAATGCAACGCCTTTGTCCTTGGTTTCACGGGCTATAGTTTGATTATAGGGGTGGATTGGCTAGCCAGGCGGGGTGCCATCCTAGATTGTGAAAGGAGGGTAGTTAGACTATTGATTCGTTATGGAAAGACCCTCATATTTCTTGCGACCCTAGGGGTTTAGTGATGCTTAGCTGCCTAGAATCTTCTGACGCATCCAACGATGATTGGGAATCGGTTTGAGTGGTCCATGAGTATGGAGACGCCTTTGATAAAGTGCGGGGTTTACCCAGAGGCACGAAATAAGTTTTCGTATGTGCTTAATAGATTAAGCAAAGCCAGTTATGTGATCAACGGTGGTTCTGGAGCAAGACTGGCAAGGACAGCCAGATTCGGTCAAGTGCTCAATTGATTGACCATCTTACTAGTTTCATCTCACGTAGGTCGTCTAAATTCGAAGGAGGTATCCCTTGGGTGTTTGTCTGATATTGGTTTAGGCCTTTGGGGCTTGCACTTGGGGGATGTCGAGTTTGACTAGGATGGTCTGCGTGAGAGATGGATAGTTGTGACGATTTTGCATGGGATAATATCCTGGTTTTCTCTAGAAGCAGAGGAGAGCATGCGCTACATCTTAGGGAAAGCTTAGGTACCCTACAATTGCACCAGCTTAAAGCTAAGTCCTCCAAAATACCATTTTGGAGGAAAGAAGTGAGAATTTTAGGGCATGTGGTCTCTAGGGAAGGGTGATATGTTATGGTGGATGGAGTTCTTGGCGTCCTACGATTTCAAGATAGCATATACCCCTGACGTGGGTAACGTTGTGGTGGATGCCTTGAGTAGGAAAAAGTTAACATTAAGTCCTTTGTTTGTCGAGCGGCATAGCTTAGAGTTTATCTCTACCATTGACTTTAGACCATCCATTGATTTTGTACCTGGTTTGCTAGCATCCTTAGAGGTCAAACCTACGCTTTTGGGACGGATTGGCGAGGCACAGCGAGACGACCCACAGTTAGTTGAGTTAGTAGAAAAGCTCAAAGGAGGGGAGTCATCGAGCCATCTCCGTAGGTATACCCTAGATGATAAGGGTTGGTTACGTAGGGATGGTAGACTTTGTGTACCACGAGACGATGACCTAAGGAAGACCATTCTTGATGATGCCCATCGTTCGAAGATGACCATCCTTCCCGGCGGGGACAAGATGTACATGGACATGAGACGAGATTACTTTTGGGCCGGGATGAAGAAGCATGTAGCCGAGTATGTCGCTAGATGCTTGGTGTGCCAACAAGTAAAAGCAGAGCAAAAGAAGCCTGGTGGATTGCTACACCCATTGGAAGTCCCACAATGGAAGTGGGAAAGTGTTTCGATGGACTTTGTGGACGGATTACCAAGATCAAGGAAGGGTAATACGGGGATTTGGGTCGTAGTAGACAGACTTACTAAGAGCGCCCATTTCATTCCCGTGAAGAGTAAGAGGACTAGTCCATGGTTAGCCTCCGTATACATTAGAGAGATAGTTCGTTTGCCCGGTGTTCCTTCTAGCATAGTGAGCGACCGCGGTCCCATCTTCACTAGCGAATTTTGGAAAAGCATGCAAGACGTGGTAGGGACTCAGTTATGTTTGAACACCGCGTATCATCCTCAGATGGACGGCCAGATCGAGAGGGTAAATCGTATTCTAGAGGACCTATTGAGGTTACGTGTCTTAGATTTCGGAGATACATGGGAGGAACATCTTCCGTTGGTAGAGTTCGCATATAAAAATAGCTTTCAGTCTAGCATTGGCATGGCACCGTTCGAAGCTCTTTATGGACAGCTGTGTCGTTCGCCTACATGTTGGTGGGAATCTACGGATAAGATCTTGTTTGGACCCAATATGATTAGACAGACTTTGAAGCAGATCGATTTGATTCGAAGGAGAATGAAGACGGCGCAAGATAGGCATAAATCTTATGCGGATAAGAGGTGGTCAGATCTTGAGTTTGATTTTGGGGACATGGTCTTTGTCAAGGTGTCTCCATTACGGAACGTCGTTCGCTTTGGGTCCGTTGGGAAGTTAGCACCAAGGTTCGTAGGGACGTTTCCTATTAAAGAAAGGATTGGGAAGATGGCGTATAGAGTGGAGTTGCCCGAGAGACTTAGTGGTGTACACGACGTATTCCATGTATCACATTTGAGGAAGTGCTTGCACGAGACCTTGGAGGTGGTAGAGCCGAGCTTGCTTTGAGAGGTGGAGATCGAGCGTGATGCGACGATTCGACGAGCTGCTACGCGCATTCTTTGGTCGGAGACTAAGAAGTTCAGGAATCGAGAGGTCAAACTAATCAAAGTGCAATGGGGATACGATGATAGCAACGCTACTTGGGAGAATGAAACATGTGTTTGAGACAAGTTATGTATGATGGATGCCTGTGGATGCAAGTGTTTGCTAGTGGTTGCTCGTGGATGCATATACACACACTTTAGGAACTAGATTGGCTCAGTCACTTCATATTGCATATTGCATATAAATGTGTGTACATATTTAAGTAATGGATGTATAATGGTTGTACCATCATATGGATGTTGCATTTTGGTGAATGGCTGTGCACACATGTAGAAATAATATGTATCGATAAGGTTCTTTCGCATACATAATGGACGCATGTCACTATCATGGTTTGCATTAAGGAGGTCAACTGAATCAGTAGACCGCCTGATTTTGCATTAGATAAGGAACATATGCACACACTTCTAGCATATGTTCATACAGCATTAGAAATTTTATAAGGACAATGGATGCCTGTGTTTGACGGTTGAGTAGATGGTTGTTTGGATGGTAGGATATGCATTCTCCTTAACTTGGAGATTTCGGGGACGAAATCCTTTAAGGAGGGGAGAATGTAACACCCTGGATTTTTGAATAATCGAATTAACTAAATTAAAGAATAATTAATCTCAGACGTGAGAATTATGGGGATTGGGTTGCGCCATTGTGTTCGTCTCGGAATTCTGGTTGAAATAGAGTCCGAGTTTGCGGGAAACGAGTACCGGATGAAGGAGTTATGGACGAACGAAGTTTGGTGGCAAAGTAAACAAAAATAATAATATATAAATGCACTGGCACACTTGGGAAGTGCGCCAGTACATATTTACACTGGCGCACCTGCCAAGTGCGCCCAGGCCGAGGCAGGAGCCTGCACAGCTTTCTGGTCCAGGCTGACCAATGTTGTTGAGTCCTTTCTGACTCCTTGCTGAGTCACTAGGGCAGACTCATCACCCTATCATGATTAAATGGTTTTGATTAACCCTAAGAACATCCGACGGCTTAAATTAATTCATAACTCTATAAAAAGACCCATAGACTCAAACCCTAAATCAGAATTAAAACTAAAACTATGGCCGTCATATTGTTGTCTTGAACCCTAGAGCTGCCGCCACCAAAATTAAGAGGAAGAACAGCAACCAAATCAGAACTACTCAACCCTAACATCGAATCTTCATCAAAGGAGCGCTAATTCAACTCCAGAAATCAGAACTCAGAACTCAAGACTGCTTTTGAGTTGTGAGTTCGATAGTCTTAGCAAGATAATTAATAAATGAATTGGATTGAGTTATAATGCGGATAATTCGGATGTGATTTGAATTGTTGATAGCATGTTGTAATTATGTTGCAGGATTGTGTTGTAATTTATATGATACTATGTTATGATGCTATCATTTATGATGCAAAGTTATGATGCTATCACCCATGTTATAATCCTATGATTGGCTTATGTCTAGTTGAATCATCATGTTTCTTATGCTAGTTTGTTATATTAACTCGTATGATAAATAATATGTATGCAAGTTTAGATTTTGATTCAAACATGAATCATATACAAGTTGGATAGAATTATATGTGAACTTACATGATTATGACACCTAGTTTATGTGAGAATTTAATTGAAAGTTAGGCTATGACATATGTTAAATTCTACATGATACTTTACATGTTAGATACTAGTTTACACCATTGTTGCGATGTATAGATTGTTGTATATAACATTGTTGTATACACAATTATATGATTTTTGTTTGATGATAACAACCAAATAAATATTATTATAAATGTGTTTGAAATCGTATTGTTAAATATATACATCACTGACTGAAATATAATATTTATATTTAAATGGAATACGACCATACGGACATTGATATATTCATACTTTATTCTATTTAAATTGAATATTATATTTCAATAACACAACAGTACAAATATTATAAACTCCACTATTTAAACACTCACAGAATATTTGTACTAATAAATAACAGAATGAAATAGACGAGTTTGTTTGACAACAATAAAATATTATTTTATTTCAATCAAACTTGTGTATTACAAATTACAGTACAATTCCATTTCAGTACACAGCTTCCCACTACAACACTCACACTCGTATATATAAATACTTTGATTTCATACATTTCAATATACAATTTTATATACACTCTTTTACGTATTGACACACTGGCTTCTTCAATCTTCTGTCTTCACTTCACAGTCAGTCCAGTCTTCGTACCTGTCATTCACAGAAATACACACACAGTATATGGAACAGAAATAATATTCTAATTGCACGCGAATATAAATTTTATTTTTAAAATTTTATTTGCCTCAAAATTGTAATAACCCGGAAATTCTGGGCCAGTTTATAATTTTTAGTTTGGCAATTTTAGCGAATTTTGATTATTTAAAATGAATTATTTTAAATAATATCGACGAGAAATTTATTTTCAATAGCATTCGAACGTATATATTATATACGCCGTCGTTAGAATATATAATATTTATTTATAATTATAAATAGAATTGAAAATGGCGCGGTAGTTCGATAATTCGATTTCAAACTTCAATTGAATGTACCGGGTGCAAAACAATCCGGATTTTAGTGAAACCAAAAATGATAGGATCTAATTAATAATATCTTTCTATCAAATCCGAAAAATCAAGATTTCATAGCGGGAATCGAAAGATATGTCCAGTTGAAAATTCTGAATAGTCGCTATGGAATTCAGGCCCTTAAAAATGGACATTTTGCAAATGACCTCGGATCTCGACGAAACCAGTTTTGTTGGGTCCGTGATGTCGAGTTATTGCTAGGTTCCAAATTTCATAATTTTCTGAATCAATACGTGAGCGTGGCGAAGGAAAACGCGTTTGACCAGTTTCAGTGGATTTTAATCGACTGGAAAATGGCCATTTTTCTAACGGTCTCAGAATTCGACGAAACTAGTTTTGTTAGGACCGTATCATCAATACGAAGCTAGAAAATATTTTTATGGGATTTATAGAGTTAGTATGTGACCCCGGTAATTTGAAATGTACGTTTAAAATTCAATATAGTGATTTAAATGTAAATTAAACGGAAACTGATTCAAATGGTCAAATCATCTTGCGATACATATCCCATTGTGTTCGGAATTGGGGTAAAACGCTATGGACGACAGGCGGTGGGCCTCGTTTCGAGGTCGTATGTGAAAGTCAACATTTTGAAATTAAAATAATAATAATAAAAAAAAAAGAATTCTCTCTCCTCCCCATACCTTCCCCCAGGCCCCCCCCCCCCCCCCCCGTTCACTTTTTTTCAGAATCAAAAGAAGAAAAAAAATGTCGAGACAAAACCCCGCCGCGACGCCTCCCTGTCAGGCCTCCCTCTCCTCCGCTCCTACTCCATCGTTTCCCTCATCTCACCCTTCCCCGCTTCAACAGCGACGCCCTAGCACCCAAATCGAAGAGGGCCGCCACCGAGTTTGGAGATGGTGGGTTCCCCAGGCGCGCAGCTCGATGTCCTTCCATGTGATCACCTCAGATCATCCTCCGATGGTGCCAGGTGGCGTCGCGAGCTCAGGGACGACGGCGAACCACTTCTGAAGGTAATTTAGGGTTTAATTAATTTAAATTAATTAATTTAGGTTGATTTGAAAAGAAAGAAAAAAAACAAAATTTTAAATATAAATCCATATCGGTTTACTTTCAGATTTCATTTTCAAATTCTAAAGTGAATTAGCATTGATTTTATTTTATTTTAAAAAAAAAAATATGTACACACATGGTTTTTAATAATATAAGAGTATGGTTTTATTATAAATGGCTTAGTAGAAATTAAAAATGAAATTTTTATATGTAGAGATTCAATTTAAAAATACGATTTTTATGCGTATGATTTCATAATAAGGATAGAAAGATGAGATATTTGAAAATATAAATGTTAGTATTTTTGAAAATAGAAATAGCCTAGTTATAGAAAGCTAAAACAAGATTTCTAAAAATATAATCTTTATTATGTAGAAAGTGGAAAAATATGATTTTTGTATTTTTTAAAAGAATTAAAAATATGATTTTTATATTTTTAAAAGTATTAAAAATATAATCTTTACTATATAAACATCGATGTGAAAATATAATTTTTATCTATATAGTAGCGGTATAGAAATTCGACTTTTAAATATATGAAGTGGTAATAAAAATATGATTTTTATATATTGAATAGCATAGTAAAAATGTGATTTTTATATATTGAACATCGAAGTAAAAATTCGATTTTTATATATTGAATAGCGAAGTAAAAATTCAATTTTTACATATGTAGAGAATACGGACAACGAAAGCGACAAAAGGCGAAACGACGAAGACTTCTGCAAATGAAGAGCCGTGGAGCTTGGATAGCTATATGTGAGAATTTCTCACCTTTCAATTTCTTTTCTAATTATATATATATACTAGGATGCAGACGGTGCTTAGTAGCACCCAACACAATCGTCCACAGACCATGGACTTGTTTGTTTGGTTGCATAGATTAGTTATATGATTTGATTTGAATTTGGTTGTTTGGTGATGTTGATTGATGTGTGAATGGCGTGGGCCTTCACTAGACCGGGGATAAGTCTAGGCCTCGTCCCGTTTCTAGTATCGTGCCGTTATGCCGCCGAAATTTTCTAAAATATGTTAGAAAAATAAAAATATCATTTTATTGAATAAATGAACCGAATTGAATATTCATAGGTTGAATAAAATGTTTTATCGTTAAAAATATAATTTTTAACGTGAATGTGAATAAATAAAATATTCATTTACAAACCAGACGGTTTGTTTATGTACACCTATTTGAAGGACATTGATTGGGTCGATAAATTTTACACATCGCCCAACTGCACAACAAAAATCTGTGTTGGATTGTTTGAAACCCCACACGGGTGTTAGGATGAAATTTGAAGTTCACTCATCCTAATTGATTAAATATGTCGATCGATCGATTGACAGGCTGTTATAAGCGTTAGATATCTATATTTGATGCTTATACAGTGTAGTGCACTTTGGTTGATGGTTGATTATTTTTCAATGCTATTATATGTGTGTAGTGTATGAAAATCCATATAATTAACTTTATACGATAATTGATTGGGCCTCATTCCAATTTGAAAAATAAAGAATATTATAAAATAAAGGTTCATGTGTTGACAGTACTCATCCATTGAGATTGGTCATGTGTTGAACGAAATATTTTAATAATAGAAATATTTGAAATAGAATATTTGAAAATAGAAATTCATGAAGCCGTGTTGATTAGTTTGACGCCATTTTGACGTGAACGATATTTATATCGATTTCGAAATGAATTGAATTGAAAACGATTTCGAAATGAATTGAATTGAAAACGATTTCGAAATGAATTGAAAACGATTTCGAAATGAATTGAATTGAAAACGATTTCGAAATGAATTGAATTGAAAACGATTTCGAAATGAATTAAAAACGATTTCGAAATGAATTGAATTGAAAATGATTTCGAAATGAATTGAATTGAAAACGATTTCGAAATGAATTGAATTGAAAACGATTTCGATATGAATTGAATTGAAAACGATTTCGAAATGAATTGAATTGAAAACGAATTCAAATTGAATTGAAAACGAATTCAAATTGAATTGAAAGCAAATTGAAACGAATTCAAATTGAAATTTGAATTGAATAGAAATGAAATTTGGAAACGAATTTATAAAGAAGAATTCAATTTTGATTTGAATTGAAATTGCTTTTGAAACGAATTTAAAACTATTTATATATAATTCGTTTTAAATAGAAATCGACGAAATATATATTATATATATTATATATATAATATAATGGCCTGAATAGAACGCGCCGCGGCAGTTCGTGAATTTCGACCATTTATTTCAAACGGACATTACGGGAGATCCGACCGTCGGATTCTCCTAAAACCGGAACCGTTGGGTTCGTATCGAAAAGACCTTTCTAACGAATATTAGAAATTTGAAACCTAACGGTTGGATTTGGGATTATGTCCAAATCAAATTTGAAAAAGGTCACTGTAAGTGCAGTTCGATGGCCATTGATGGAAATCGACTATACGGGCCTTGATAAAATTATTAAAAATAGTAATAATTTGTGTAAAATCATAAGAAATGATTTAGAAAGGATTGGGATGAAAAACTCCATATTTAAAAGGATAAAAATAGATTTTTATCGAACTAGTTTTGAACTAGAATTATAATTCTATTTATTTTTAAATAAATAAATTGAATTTGAAAAGGGTTTTGAAAATAACCAAAGTTTCCAATGATTGCATTGGAGTGGATTTGAATCAAAATTGTCTTCGGAATATTTCGATGTTGGAATTCGTGATTATACAGATGTTGTTATGGAAATTTGAAAGATATATATTTATATCGTTATTTCCAATACGACATTTGTTAGTCGTAGAATTTGATATTGAATATAAGCCGATATATTTTCTATTCAGAGCCTTGTATTGAATATCAAATGTGATTTGGGTTTGTCGTGAATGGTGTCTTCACTAACACTGTTCTTGAACCCAGTTGAGAAAAAAATTAAATCTTTTTATTTAGATTTAATGAAGTGTACCAATTAAACGATCTTTAATTGGAATTGAATTGATATTGATTTTTGGGTTTATCGTGAACAGTGTTTTAAATAACACTTGTTCTTTAACCCGATAATTAATGGAATGTGATTTTGGGTTTATCGTGAACCGTGTTTTAAATGACACTGATTCTTTAACCCAGTTAAAGATTAAAACTAAGTGGAGTTTTAATGAAACTTTAATTAGATTGAAGTGATCGAAAATGGAGTATCACCAGTTTTGCTCCAGGCGATGGTTAAATCTTTAATTAGATTTGAACGTGAAATGGTAATTGAATTTACCGATAACACTGTGGTGTTAGATATGAAGTATTACCAGTTTTACTTCATGGGATGAATAGGTTGGGATTGGGAAATAAAATAAATGATTACTTCGGTGTGGTTCGCTAATCCCGACTAGTTTGAATTGATATTCAAAGGAGATTAAAGAATAAATTTAAAGAATAAATTTAAAGAATTTATCTTGGATAAAATTAATGGGAACTTTTCCCAAAGTATAGGAATATTCGAATAAAAGAATATTCTGAATTGGAATGAGGCATATGTTGTGTTTGTGTAACACTTTTATAATATATACGCGAGTTATTCAGAAAAACCGGGTTTATCCCATTCTGAATAACTGATTCGACGTGGTGTCGAAGATGAAGACGGTGGTCGAAGACCGGAAGTCTTCACGTCGTTTGGGTGATTACTGATGATCTTGATTGGGCTGTACACTCAAGAAGATGGAAACGGTTAGTGATCGTCCAGACGTGCTTGGAGATCGATGGATATGCGGGGTACTAGGTGCCTCCGGTTTCGTTCAGCCCCAGAACGGACTTGTAAATGGACTGTGTGTCTGACATTGGATTTTAGTCTGTGTGATTGATTTCTATTAAATATATATCTGTTTAGCGGCGGAGAATTTATTCTCTTGCTTAACGCCCTTCTCTGAGACGTACGAGCTCAGGGGTTATATATTGATGGATATCAAACGCATGGAGTGAATTGCCTGTGTGGCATGCCTAAGTGGCAATTGATCGAGGCTTCTGTTGAAAAGCAAAGTCTTGTGGTGATGATCAAAGCACGGCCTTTGTGGCGTAGCTTTGTGTAACGTTTACTTCGCGTGTTTCACACCCGGTATGAACCAAAAACGGGAGACGGACCTCAGGGAGGGCATGTGTTTCTTTCTAGTTAGAAGTGGCGTCAGTGGTTTTACACGCCCTGACGAGTTTGATTTATGTGGTTGTTGTTGTTGCGAGGCGCCTCGGTTTGATCGGACGATCCGGGTCCGATGGAGTCATTCGTTGGCTCATTTACGCCCCAAAGGGCGGGGGAACGCATGTTCAGGGTTTAAGTTTAATCCACATCGGTGGACCGGCCCTGTCGCTCCAAGGCTTGACCGAGTACTTGCCTGAGACATGGGCTAGATTGTCTCGAATCGGTTGAGGACTATCTTTTGCCTCGGTTAATAGATGGAAATCCAATTTCCAAATAAGTGACATTTGCGGTTTTGTTTGTAAACCTATATATGGCGACATGATATATGGTACCCATGCCGCCTATGATTGATACTTATGATTTGAAGTTGTTTTATACACTATGCACTTATTATAATAGTATCAAATGATTTGTTTTAAAACGTATAAAGCATTCTATGGCTGTTATAAGGGAAAACCCTATCCCCCGGCTTGCGTTGCATTGTGTGATAGGACCTGGGTCTTATAACAGCTTCATTTTTCTTTATTTAGCATTGCGTTGTTTGTTTTATACACTGGTATTCTTGGGAAGAAACCCGTTCCGTGTTATACGGCGTGGTCCCTTGATTTACCTAACTTTCAAATAAGGATTAATAATTGTTTTAGTTCTCACACCAGTCCCATGACTGACATGGAGTTTATTGTTTCAACCTAAACTCTGGGTGCCCCTATTTTGACACGGGCAGCTAGTAGTTTTGGTTTTGCAGATTTATATTCACAGGATCCTAGTTTACACCTGGAACGATATCCGGAAAGCTTTGTATCCGTATATCTCTTTCTAGTTGTGTATTGTATTATTTTCCGCTGCTATGTATTTAAATGTAATTTAAATCTCTGATATTTCTATGTAATATTTATTTGTTTATACTCTGTATATTCTTGTATTCTGGTGCATTGTTGTAATATACAATGAAATGTTTTTTTATATGCGTTCTGATGTGGTTAGTTCTCGAACTATCCAACGCTTTCCTTTACGGGGAAGCTACGGGTTTTCACAGTTGGTATCAGAGCTTTGGTTTACAAAGCAGAGATAAAGGCACATTAGAACCATATGAAAGAATTCATCAGATATTGGGTTAGTAATATCCAATTAGAATGACTCGTTAGAGATAGGATCAGTAGTATCCTAGAACGAGTGTGAAGAGTATATTTTTCAAATGAAAACAAATTTTGTTTTGAAAATCTAAATCAACTATTCGTATTTGGTTATTTATTTATATTGATGTGGACAATCCAGTATATATAGATTTTGCGTATACGTCTGATCCGCGTGTATTCGAAATTTTAATATACTGGATAGATATAGAATTACGCTCTAGTCGCCCGGGAGTGATTCTGATGATTGATATATCATCATCAGAATTTATATTCGAGTGACGAACACGTAATATCTATATATTTCCATTAGACTGGTGTGAGAACCAAAATTAGATAGGGCTAATTGTTGTGATTTGGCATCAAAAACATGATTTTTGACTATGTATCGAAATTATGAATTTGAAACTCTAATTCACTAATTGATTGATGATTGTGTTGTTTGTTTAATTGTTTGATAATTTTGAACCATTACGCCTAATTGTATCAAATAATGAATTGTATTGAAATTGGTCGCATTTGCTTGCATATACTTGTACTTACATTGAACAGGTCATAGCAAGGAGGCTAGAGCAGAGAATAAAATTTGTTTGCCCGACAAATAGGTACATGTTTACTACATAATTTACTGTTTTGTTTGGGTGATGATGATTTTATGAGCCTATTGGCTAGCTGCTTGGCTTTTTCTTTTTCTTTTTGAGATCTGAAGGACCGGGGAAGCTATTTGAAATTCCCCGATGCTCCCGGTGCAGGGGAGGTTATGGCGAAATTTTTCAAAAATTTAGGGTGTTAGCCAAATTTTTGAAATTTTAAAAATTCTCAGAAACTAAAAAGTTGGAGAATGGAAGCCAGATCGAACCACTTTCGACTTTGTTCCTTTTCGGGGACGAAAAGTTTTAAGTGGGGGAGATTGTAATAACCCGGAAATTCTGGGCCAGTTTAAAATTTTTATTTTGGCAATTTTAGCGAATTTTGATTATTTAAAATGAATTATTTCAAATAATATCGACGAGAAATTTATTTTCAATAGCATTCGAACGTATATATTATATACGCCGTCGTTAGAATATATAATATTTATTTATAATTATAAATATAATTGAAAATGGCGCGGTAGTTCGATAATTCGATTTCAAACTTCAATTGAATGTACCGGGTGCAAAACAATCCGGATTTTAGTGAAACCAAAAATGATAGGATCTAATTAATAATATCTTTCTATCAAATCAGAAAAATCAAGATTTCATAGCGGGAATCGAAAGATATGTCCAGTTGAAAATTCTGAATAGTCGCTATGGAATTCAGGCCCTTAAAAATGGACATTTTGCAAATGACCTCGGATCTCGACGAAACCAGTTTTGTTGGGTCCGTGATGTCGAGTTATTGCTAGGTTCCAAATTTCATAATTTTCTGAATCAGTATGTGAGCGTGGCGAAGGAAAACGCGTTTGACCAGTTTCAGTTGATTTTAATCGACTGGAAAATGGCCATTTTTCTAACGGTCTCAGAATTCGACGAAACTAGTTTTGTTAGGACCGTATCGTCAATACGAAGCTAGAAAATATTTTTATGGGATTTATAGAGTTAGTATGTGACCCCGGTAATTTGAAATGTACGTTTAAAATTCAATATAGTGATTTAAATGTAAATTAAACGGAAACTGATTCAAATGGTCAAATCAGCTTGCGATACATATCCCATTGTGTTCGGAATGGGGGTAAAACGCTATGGACGACAGGCGGTGGGCCTCGTTTCGAGGTCGTATGTGAAAGTCAACATTTTGAAATTAAAATAATAATAATAAAAAAAAAAGAATTCTCTCTCCTCCCCATACCTTCTCCCAGGCCCCCCCCCCCCCCCCGTTCACTTTTTTTCAGAATCAAAAGAAAAAAAAAATGTCGAGACGAAACCCCGCCGCGACGCCTCCCTGTCAGGCCTCCCTCTCCTCCGCTCCTCCTCCATCGTTTCCCTCATCTCTCCCTTCCCCGCTTCAACAGCGACGCCCTAGCACCCAAATCGAAGAGGGCCGCCACCGAGTTTGGAGACGGTGGGTTCCCCAGGCGCGCAGCTCGATGTCCTTCCATGTGATCACCTCGGATCATCCTCCGATGGCGCCAGGTGGCGTCGCGAGCTCAGGGACGACGGCGAACCACTGCTGAAGGTAATTTAGGGTTTAATTAATTTAAATTAATTAATTTAGGTTGATTTGAAAAGAAAGAAAAAAAACAAAATTTTAAATATAAATCCATATCGGTTTACTTTCAGATTTCATTTTCAAATTCTAAAGTGAATTAGCATTGATTTTATTTCATTTAAAAAAAAAATATGTACACACATGGTTTTTAATAATATAAGAGTATGGTTTTATTATAAATTGCTTAGTAGAAATTAAAAATGAAATTTTTATATGTAGAAATTCAATTTAAAAATACGATTTTTATGCGTATGATTTCATAATAAGGATAGAAAGATGAGATATTTGAAAATATAAATGGTAGTATTTTTGAAAATAGAAATAGCCTAGTTATAGAAAGCTAAAACAAGATTTCTAAAAATATAATCTTTATTATGTAGAAAGTGGAAAAATATGATTTTTGTATTTTTTAAAAGAATTAAAAATATGATTTTTATATTTTTAAAAGTATTAAAAATATAATCTTTACTATATAAACATCGATGTGAAAATATAATTTTTATCTATATAGTAGCGGTATAGAAATTCGACTTTTAAATATATGAAGTGGTAATAAAAATATGATTTTTATATATTGAATAGCATAGTAAAAATGTGATTTTTATATATTGAACATCGAAGTAAAAATTCGATTTTTATATATTGAAAAGCGAAGTAAAAATTCAATTTTTACATATGTAGAGAATACGGACAACGAAAGCGACAAAAAGGCGAAACGACGAAGACTTCTGCAAATGAAGAGCCGTGGAGCTTGGATAGCTATATGTGAGAATTTCTCACCTTTCAATTTCTTTTCTAATTATATATATATACTAGGATGCAGACGGTGCTTAGTAGCACCCGACACAATCGTCCACAGACCATGGACTTGTTTGTTTGGTTGCATAGATTAGTTATATGATTTGATTTGAATTTGGTTGTTTGGTGATGTTGATTGACGTGTGAATGGCGTGGGCCTTCACTAGACCGGGGATAAGGCTAGGCCTCGTCCCGTTTCTAGTATCGTGCCGTTATGCCGCCGAAATTTTCTAAAATATGTTAGAAAAATAAAAATATCATTTTATTGAATAAATGAACCAAATAGAATATTCATAGGTTGAATAAAATGTTTTATCGTTAAAAATATAATTTTTAACGTGAATGTGAATAAATAAAATATTCATTTAAAAACCAGACGGTTTGTTTATGTACACCTATTTGAAGGACATTGATTGGGTCGATAAATTTTACACATCGCCCAACTGCACAACAGAAATCTGTGTTGGATTGTTTGAAACCCCACACGGGTGTTAGGATGAAATTTGAAGTTCACTCATCCTAATTGATTAAATATGTCGATCGATCGATTGACAGGCTATTATAAGCGTTAGATATCTATATTTGATGCTTATACAGTGTAGTGCACTTTGGTTGATGGTTGATTATTTTTCAATGCTATTATATGTGTGTAGTATATGAAAATCCATATAATTAACTTTATACGGTAATTGATTGGGCCTCATTCCAATTTGAAAAATAAAGAATATTATAAAATAAAGGTTCATGTGTTGACAGTACTCATCCATTGAGATTGGTCATGTGTTGAACGAAATATTTTAATAATAGAAATATTTGAAATAGAATATTTGAAAATAGAAATTGATGAAGCCGTGTTGATTAGTTTGACGCCATTTTGACGTGAACGATATTTATATCGATTTCAAAATGAATTGAATTGAAAACGATTTCGAAATGAATTGAATTGAAAACGATTTCGAAATGAATTGAAAACGATTTCGAAATGAATTGAATTGAAAACGATTTCGAAATGAATTGAATTGAAAACGATTTCGAAATGAATTGAAAACGATTTCGAAATGAATTGAATTGAAAACGATTTCGAAATGAATTGAATTGAAAACGATTTCGAAATGAATTGAATTGAAAACGATTTCGAAATGAATTGAATTGAAAACGATTTCGAAATGAATTGAATTGAAAACGATTTCGAAATGAATTGAATTAAAAACGAATTCAAATTGAATTGAAAACGAATTGAAAACGAATTCAAATTGAATTGAAAGCAAATTGAAACGAATTCAAATTGAAATTTGAATTGAATAGAAATGAAATTTGGAAACGAATTTATAAAGAAGAATTCAATTTTGATTTGAATTGAAATTGCTTTTGAAACGAATTTAAAACTATTTATATATAATTCGTTTTAAATAGAAATCGACGAAATATATATTATATATATTACATATATAATATAATGGCCTGAATAGAAAGCGCCGCGCCGCGGCAGTTCGTGAATTTCAACCATTTATTTCAAACGGACATTACGGGAGATCCAACCGTCGGATTCTCCTAAAACTGGAACCGTTGGGTTCGTATCGAAAAGAGCTTTCTAACGAATATTAGAAATTTGAAATCTAAGGGTTGGATTTGGGATTATTTCCAAATCAAATTTGAAAAAGGTCGGTGTAAGTCCAGTTCGATGGCCATTGATGGAAATCGACTATACGGGCCTTGATAAAATTATTAAAAATAGTAATAATTTGTGTAAAATCATAAGAAATGATTTAGAAAGGATTGGGATGAAAAACTCCATATTTGAAAGGATAAAAATAGATTTTTATCGAAATGAACTAGTTTTGAACTAGAATTATAATTCTATTTATTTTTAAATAAATAAATTGAATTTGAAAAGGGTTTTGAAAATAACCAAAGTTTCCAATGATTGCATTGGAGTGGATTTGAATCGAAATTGTCTTCGGAATATTTCGATGTTGGAATTCGTGATTATACAGATGTTGTTATGGAAATTTGAAAGATATATATTTATATCGTTATTTCCAATACGACATTTGTTAGTCGTAGAATTTGATATTGAATATAAGCCGATATATTTTCTATTCAGAGCCTTGTATTGAATATCAAATGTGATTTGGGTTTGTCGTGAATGGTGTCTTCACTAACACTGTTCTTGAACCCAGTTGAGAAAAAAATTAAATCTTTTTATTTAGATTTAATGAAGTGTACCAATTAAACGATCTTTAATTGGAATTGAATTGATATTGATTTTTGGGTTTATCGTGAACAGTGTTTTAAATAACACTTGTTCTTTAACCCGATAATTAATGGAATGTGATTTTGGGTTTATCGTGAACCGTGTTTTAAATGACACTGATTCTTTAACCCGGTTAAAGATTAAAACTAAGTGGAGTTTTAATGAATCTTTAATTAGATTGAAATGATCGAAAATGGAGTATCACTAGTTTTGCTCCAGGCGATGGTTAAATTTTTAATTAGGTTTGAACGTGAAATGGTAATTGAATTTATCGATAACACTGTGGTGTTAGATATGAAGTATTACCAGTTTTACTTCATGGGATGAATAGGTTGGGATTGGGAAATAAAATAAATGATTACTTCGGTGTGGTTCGCTAATCCCGACTAGTTTGAATTGATATTCAAAGGAGATTAAAGAATAAATTTAAAGAATTTATCTTGGATAAAATTAATGGGAACTTTTCCCAAAGTATAGGAATATTCGAATAAAATAATATTCTGAATTGGAATGAGGCGTATGTTGTGTTTGTGTAACACTTTTATAATATATACGCGAGTTATTCAGAAAGACCGGGTTTATCCCATTCTGAATAACTGATTCGACGTGGTGTCGAAGATGAAGACGGTGGTCGAAGACCGGAAGTCTTCACGTCGTTTGGGTGATTACTGATGATCTTGATTGGGCTGTACACCCAAGAAGATGGAAACAGTTAGTGATCGTCCAGACATGCTTGGAGATCGATGGATATGCGGGGTACTAGGTGCCTCCGGTTTCCTTCCATGTGATCACCTCGGATCATCCTCCGATGGCGCCAGGTGGCGTCGCGAGCTCAGGGACGACGGCGAACCACTGCTGAAGGTAATTTAGGGTTTAATTAATTTAAATTAATTAATTTAGGTTGATTTGAAAAGAAAGAAAAAAAAAACAAAATTTTAAATATAAATCCATATCGGTTTACTTTCAGATTTCATTTTCAAATTCTAAAGTGAATTAGCATTGATTTTATTTTATTTAAAAAAAAAATATGTACACACATGGTTTTTAATAATATAAGAGTATGGTTTTATTATAAATTGCTTAGTAGAAATTAAAAATGAAATTTTTATATGTAGAAATTCAATTTAAAAATACGATTTTTATGCGTATGATTTCATAATAAGGATAGAAAGATGAGATATTTGAAAATATAAATGGTAGTATTTTTGAAAATAGAAATAGCCTAGTTATAGAAAGCTAAAACAAGATTTCTAAAAATATAATCTTTATTATGTAGAAAGTGGAAAAATATGATTTTTGTATTTTTTAAAAGAATTAAAAATATGATTTTTATATTTTTAAAAGTAGTAAAAATATAATCTTTACTATATAAACATCGATGTGAAAATATAATTTTTATCTATATAGTAGCGGTATAGAAATTCGACTTTTAAATATATGAAGTGGTAATAAAAATATGATTTTTATATATTGAATAGCATAGTAAAAATGTGATTTTTATATATTGAACATCGAAGTAAAAATTCGATTTTTATATATTGAACAGCGAAGTAAAAATTCAATTTTTACATATGTAGAGAATACGGACAACGAAAGCGACAAAAAGGCGAAACGACGAAGACTTCTGCAAATGAAGAGCCGTGGAGCTTGGATAGCTATATGTGAGAATTTCTCACCTTTCAATTTCTTTTCTAATTATATATATATACTAGGATGCAGACGGTGCTTAGTAGCACCCGACACAATCGTCCACAGACCATGGACTTGTTTGTTTGGTTGCATAGATTAGTTATATGATTTGATTTGAATTTGGTTGTTTGGTGATGTTGATTGATGTGTGAATGGCGTGGGCCTTCACTAGACCGGGGATAAGGCTAGGCCTCGTCCCGTTTCTAGTATCGTGCCGTTATGCCGCCGAAATTTTCTAAAATATGTTAGAAAAATAAAAATATCATTTTATTGAATAAATGAACCAAATAGAATATTCATAGGTTGAATAAAATGTTTTATCGTTAAAAATATAATTTTTAACGTGAATGTGAATAAATAAAATATTCATTTACAAACCAGACGGTTTGTTTATGTACACCTATTTGAAGGACATTGATTGGGTCGATAAATTTTACACATCGCCCAACTGCACAACAAAAATCTGTGTTGGATTGTTTGAAACCCCACACGGGTGTTAGGATGAAATTTGAAGTTCACTCATCCTAATTGATTAAATATGTCGATCGATCGATTGACAGGCTGTTATAAGCGTTAGATATCTATATTTGATGCTTATACAGTGTAGTGCACTTTGGTTGATGGTTGATTATTTTTCAATGCTATTATATGTGTGTAGTGTATGAAAATCCATATAATTAACTTTATACGGTAATTGATTGGGCCTCATTCCAATTTGAAAAATAAAGAATATTATAAAATAAAGGTTCATGTGTTGACAGTACTCATCCATTGAGATTGGTCATGTGTTGAACGAAATATTTTAATAATAGAAATATTTGAAATAGAATATTTGAAAATAGAAATTGATGAAGCCGTGTTGATTAGTTTGACGCCATTTTGACGTGAACGATATTTATATCGATTTCGAAATGAATTGAATTGAAAACGATTTCGAAATGAATTGAATTGAAAACGATTTCGAAATGAATTGAAAACGATTTCGAAATGAATTGAATTGAAAACGATTTCGAAATGAATTGAATTGAAAACGATTTCGAAATGAATTGAAAACGATTTCGAAATGAATTGAATTGAAAACGATTTCGAAATGAATTGAATTGAAAACGATTTCGAAATGAATTGAATTGAAAACGATTTCGAAATGAATTGAATTGAAAATGATTTCGAAATGAATTGAATTGAAAACGAATTCAAATTGAATTGAAAGCGAATTGAAAACGAATTCAAATTGAATTGAAAGCAAATTGAAACGAATTCAAATTGAAATTTGAATTGAATAGAAATGAAATTTGGAAACGAATTTATAAAGAAGAATTCAATTTTGATTTGAATTGAAATTGCTTTTGAAACGAATTTAAAACTATTTATATATAATTCGTTTTAAATAGAAATCGACGAAATATATATTATATATATTATATATATAATATAATGGCCTGAATAGAACGCGCCGCGCCGCGGCAGTTCGTGAATTTCAACCATTTATTTCAAACGGACATTACGGGAGATCCGACCGTCGGATTCTCCTAAAACTGGAACCGTTGGGTTCGTATCGAAAAGAGCTTTCTAACGAATATTAGAAATTTGAAATCTAACGGTTGGATTTGGGATTATTTCCAAATCAAATTTGAAAAAGGTCGCTGTAAGTGCAGTTCGATGACCATTGATGGAAATCGACTATACTGGCCTTGATAAAATTATTAAAAATAGTAATAATTTGTGTAAAATCATAAGAAATGATTTAGAAAGGATTGGGATGAAAAACTCCATATTTGAAAGGATAAAAATAGATTTTTATTGAAATGAACTAGTTTTGAACTAGAATTATAATTCTATTTATTTTTAAATAAATAAATTGAATTTGAAAAGGGTTTTGAAAATAACCAAAGTTTCCAATGATTGCATTGGAGTGGATTTGAATCGAAATTGTCTTCGGAATATTTCGATGTTGGAATTCGTGATTATACAGATGTTGTTATGGAAATTTGAAAGATATATATTTATATCGTTATTTCCAATACGACATTTGTTAGTCGTAGAATTTGATATTGAATATAAGCCGATATATTTTCTATTCAGAGCCTTGTATTGAATATCAAATGTGATTTGGGTTTGTCGTGAATGGTGTCTTCACTAACACTGTTCTTGAACCCAGTTGAGAAAAAAATTAAATCTTTTTATTTAGATTTAATGAAGTGTACCAATTAAACAATCTTTAATTGGAATTGAATTGATATTGATTTTTGGGTTTATCGTGAACAGTGTTTTAAATAACACTTGTTCTTTAACCCGATAATTAATGGAATGTGATTTTGGGTTTATCGTGAACCGTGTTTTAAATGACACTGATTCTTTAACCCAGTTAAAGATTAAAACTAAGTGGAGTTTTAATGAATCTTTAATTAGATTGAAATGATCGAAAATGGAGTATCACCAGTTTTGCTCCAGGCGATGGTTAAATTTTTAATTAGGTTTGAACGTGAAATGGTAATTGAATTTACCGATAACACTGTGGTGTTAGATATGAAGTATTACCAGTTTTACTTCATGGGATGAATAGGTTGGGATTGGGAAATAAAATAAATGATTACTTCGGTGTGGTTCGCTAATCCCGACTAGTTTGAATTGATATTCAAAGGAGATTAAAGAATAAATTTAAAGAATTTATCTTGGATAAAATTAATGGGAACTTTTCCCAAAGTATAGGAATATTCGAATAAAATAATATTCTGAATTGGAATGAGGCGTATGTTGTGTTTGTGTAACACTTTTATAATATATACGCGAGTTATTCAGAAAGACCGGGTTTATCCCATTCTGAATAACTGATTCGACGTGGTGTCGAAGATGAAGACGGTGGTCGAAGACCGGAAGTCTTCACGTCGTTTGGGTGATTACTGATGATCTTGATTGGGCTGTACACCCAAGAAGATGGAAACAGTTAGTGATCGTCCAGACGTGCTTGGAGATCGATGGATATGCGGGGTACTAGGTGCCTCCGGTTTCGTTCAGCCCCAGAACGGACTTGTAAATGGACTGTGTGTCTGACATTGGATTTTAGTCTGTGTGATTGATTTCTATTAAATATATATCTGTTTGGCGGCGGAGAATTTATTCTCTTGCTTAACGCCCTTCTCTGAGACGTACGAGCTCAGGGGTTATATATTGATGGATATCAAACGCATGGAGTGAATTGCCTGTGTGGCATGCCTAAGTGGCAATTGATCGAGGCTTCTGTTGAAAAGCAAAGTCTTGTGGTGATGATCAAAGCACGGCCTTTGTGGCGTAGCTTTGTGTAACGTTTACTTCGCGTGTTTCACACCCGGTATGAACCAAAAACGGGAGACGGACCTCAGGGAGGGCATGCGTTTCTTTCTAGTTAGAAGTGGCGTTAGTGGTTTTACACGCCCTTACGAGTTTGACTTATGTGGTTGTTGCTGTTGCGAGGCGCCTCGGTTTGATCGGACGATCCGGGTCCGATGGAGTCATTCGTTGGCTCATTTACGCCCCAAAGGGCGGGGGAACGCATGTTCAGGGTTTAAGTTTAATCCACATCGGTGGACCGGCCCTGTCGCTCCAAGGCTTGACTGAGTACTTGCCTGAGACATGGGCTAGATTGTCTCGAATCGGTTGAGGACTATCTTTTGCCTTGGTTCATAGATGGAAATCCAATTTCCAAATACGTGACATTTGCGGTTTTGTTTGTAAACCTATATATGGCGACATGATATATGGTACCCATGCCGCCTATGATTGATACTTATGATTTGAAGTTGTTTTATACACTATGCACTTCTTATAATAGTATCAAATGATTTGTTTTAAAACGTATAAAGCATTCTTTGGCTGTTATAAGGGAAAACCCTATCCCCCGGCTTGCGTTGCATTGTGTGATAGGACCTGGTTCTTATAACAGCTTCATTTTTCTTTATTTAGCATTGCGTTGTTTGTTTTATACACTGGTATTCTTGGGAAGAAACCCGTTCCGTGTTATACGGCGTGGTCCCTTGATTTACCTAACTTTCAAATAAGGATTAATAATTGTTTTAGTTCTCACACCAGTCCCATGACTGACCTGGAGTTTATTGTTTCAACCTAAACTCTGGGTGCCCCTATTTTGACACGGGCAGCTAGTAGTTTTGGTTTTGCAGATTTATATTCACAGGATCCTGGTTTACAGCTGGAACGATATCCGGAAAGCTTTGTATCCGTATATCTCTTTCTAGTTGTGTATTGTATTATTTTCCGCTGCTATGTATTTAAATGTAATTTAAATCTCTGATATTTCTGTGTAATATTTATTTGTTTATACTCTGTATATTCTTGTATTCTGGTGCATTGTTGTAATATACAATGAAATGTTTTTTTATATGCGTTTTGATGTGGTTTGTTCTCGAACTATCCGACGCTTTCCTTTACGGGGAAGATACGGGTTTTCACAAAAATTCGGTGTGTTTCTCATCATTTTTCTGACTCGATCTGATTTTTTAATCTGACTGATGGCTGCATATACACACGTGTATACACGTGTGCACTGCCTCGCCAATCAGCGTGCAACTGAGGAGTAGCCAAGCGGACCATATCGACTCAATGCACAGTCATCAGTGGGAAAATCAATTCAGAGAAGAAAGATGAAAATTAGCTCAGCAATAAAAGCAAATGGCAAATCAGTTCAAGCCAAAATAAAACACACAGCAAATTCAAAACAGTGGTGCATGCCACGTCAAGCATGGCCGAGCAAAGTATGTACAAGACATCAATGATGGGCACAAAGTGGTGATATGACACAGCAAAATCAAGTGTATACATGATGGCAACAATACATACAAGGCAGTGCATGAACATGGATGGTCAAGTTCCAATATCAAGCACTCTCATGTGATTCAGCAATGATAATACAAGGCAGGTCAAACACTAGAACATGCAAGATTCAAATGCAAGCAAATGGTTCAGTTAAAAATACACAACTTGCATGATACAAGTACAAGTAGAGAGCAACATGATGGCAACTACAGCTAAATGGTGTATGGCATAAACAAGCTCAGCATAGCATGTGCATGGATGATCACATAGTCAAGCACAATGGTGATCAAGTCCAAACAACAAACATTTCATCTCATGAATGAGCTGAAGGTTCAGGTCACAACATGAATGCTCAAGATCAAAACAAGCAGCAGGAAATTATCACAAGTATACATGCATAGTCATGTTGCATGAACATGGAGCAACAGTATATGGTAGCAAGTACAACAGCAAAGGGTACTACATCTTAAAGCTCAAGCATGGTTTCTACAGCATGTCAATGCTTCAACAAGGAAAGATTTCTTGCAGAAAAACAAGTCAAGGGCTAGAATGTAACTGAATGATTTCAAGCACAAGCTTTGGCAACCACAAAATAATCTTTGGCAAGTATATTTTCTCCAGAAATCAGTGAGCATATTCATGTCATTATAGAGCACAATTCATTCAGAATATTTCCAGGAAATTAGTTTGTAAAATGGGCAAGTATCTTTTACAAATCATGTCCATCAATGAACATATTTGGAAAGTTTTTTTTAAATCGAGCATCATGATTCAAGAAGGGCCACATTTAATATGTTCAGAAATCACAGTCATGTTTGGCAAGTGTTTAGAGGTTTCCAGAATTACACATTTCAAGTTTTGGCAAGCAATACAATCATGCAAGGGAATTCTATTAAGGACAATGCGATTTTCTATTTGGTTCCATTTTTTAAATTGAAAAACTTTCCAGAAATATAGTTGCATACTTGGCAACTGGTTTTTAATCAAGCAAATACAGTGATCCATTTTTTTTGGACAAAAATTTCATTCAAATTAATTTCCAGACAAATCATTCAAGGCAGCTTATATCTTTCCAGAAATTCAAATAGGTAAACTATAGAAAATCAATTTCATTAATCAATCAGGGAACTCAAATAAGGATTTATATCATTTCCAGTTTTGGTTTCAATCAGGAAATTTAAACAAGGAAAGAGGTATCTGACTTTTTTCAAAAGGGCACGTTTTTTATTATTATTCAAGCTGAAGATTCAAAATGAGAAATCATGGAACAATCAATGGCAAGAGAAAATCAAGGCAGCAAAATCATTTTCAAATCGATTAAACAAAAGGGGAAACCAGCCAATTCAGATCAGTTTAAATTGGAAGCTTACACAAATTCATGCACAAGCCAAAAGGGGAAATCAACGAATTTTATCAATTAAATTGATCAATTCAAAAGCAGAAACCAGATCAAGTCAATAAGTGAAATCAGAGGGTTTCTAGGGTTTTCTAAAATCCTATATAACACCATTTTCATCATCGGCGTTGAAGAATAATCCGACACAATCGAAAACCAACACAATCAATTTCAAGCATAAAACCGAAGAATAAATTTCAGAGGAACTCACAAAATTCATCCATTGTTTTTCGGTCACCAAGATACCAAATCGAAGCATCAGAGAGCCACGCAAATTTGAGCATCGACGAGGAACACATCAGAGAACCAGATTACATCAACCTGAAGCTATCGTGATTGAATTTGGGAGCAAACACTAAAAACCCTAGCCGCCATTTATTTTTTCAGAGATAGTAGAGATCAGGCAGAAGTAAATTAAAGTGGCCGGCCTATTTCTCACTTGACTAAGCCAAGTGTTTTAAGCATAAAAGGGGATGACCCTTCCTTTATAAATTCTAGGGTTTTTTAGTTGTTTATTTTTTAGTGTGTCGTTTTAAATTCAGTTTGTATTCAATTCTAAACAGTTTCTAGAAGTCTGTAAAAATCTAGGGGAAACCAGTTAGGTGTTAAACTGCAAGTTGACAGAGTCTGTAAAATCTGGGTTACTGTTACAGGGTCATAATCAGGGAAAATATGATCGAGTGTATATCGATCAGTCTAGGGATTTGAGTGTAGGTTTAAAATAGGAGCAGGGTTTGCGAGTGTACATGGTCTTGTATGCGGGATCTATTTTAACACCTAGTAGAAACCTTAGGAATGTAGCAGTAGGCAGGTTTTTCCCGAAGCTGGGTATATCTGTGTGTGATTTATTTATTTCTGCTATGTTTATTATTTTAATATCCTGTCAAATTTTCAATTCAGTTACAAACTGTGATAAACCCTATTCACCCCCCCTCTAGGGTTAATCTAGATCCAACAAGTGGTATCAGAGCCTGGTAATTTCATTAACCCTAGAGTCATGGATCTTAGTTGTCAGCCTTCTGAGAATCCGTCCAGTCGTATTCCATTTATTTTCAATGGTACGGATTTTTTAAGTTGGAAATTAGAAATGGAATTATATTTAAAATCTATTGATATTAAATGTTGGGATACTGTTATTAATGGTTATGATATAGTCAATAGAAACGATATTGGATTTAATTCTCGTGCTATTCACACTTTGTATTCTTATATTGATGATGTCCAATATAACCTCATTTCTCATTGCTTGACTGCGCAGGAAATATGGGATTTTCTCAATACGAAGTACGGAAAGGTTGACAACAGCAGCTCAAAATCCAAAATGGACAACTCAGATTCAGATCTATGCTCAGGAGAAGAAACAAATGAAAATTCAAGTAGATCAGACGATGGAGACTCAACAGACAATGAAACTGAAAGCTTCTCGTATGAAGAGTTGGTTTATATGTGTACTGATTTAACAAAAATCGTTGATAAACTCCATCGTAAAAACAAATCTTTAAAATCTAAAAATCACGAGTTGAATAGCAAAATCAACTGTTTGGAATCAGAATTTACAAACGTCATAAAATTAGATAATTCTAATTGTGAGAATTGTTTGAAATTAAAAACTGATCTCGTTTATCTCAACAAAAACATTCAAAAGCTTGAAGAAGAAATTCTTATTTTAAAAGATAACGAGATTGAGTTAAAAAGTACAAATAATTGTTTACAAAAAGAATTCATCAATTTTAAGGCTATTAAAAATTCCAAACATGAAATTGCTGAAAATAATAGTTTGTTGAAGACGGATATGATTTTGAGTGAGCTTGAAAAAGAGATTGAAAATCTCAAGAAACTTGAATTTGAAAAACAAATTAAATTTGAATCTGAAATCCTTGAGTCAAACACCAAAATCAAACTGCTTGAAAATGAAATTTTTTTTAAAACAAAATGATACTGAGAGAAGGAAAACCAGTATTAATCGTTGCTCGAACCTAATGAAAGAAAATTCCGATCTTAAGTCCAAGATCAGCAATCTTGAGTTGAGTCTAAAACGTTTCTCTAATGGTGAAAAATCTTTGAATATGTTGTTGAAAAACCAAATTTCTATTGGAAATAAACATGGTCTTTGTTTTGGAAAAACAAATGATTTTGAAAATTTGAATTCTTGTGATTTTAAAAATTCTTCAAATTGCTTCAAGAAGGGTCATTCTGAAAATTTGAATTTTGAAAATTCAGAGAGATTTTTAAGTCACACCAGGAATGAGAACTTGTTTTATAATAAACCATCTATACATTCTTCGATCCCAAAAGGAAATAAAATGGGCTTTGTTAAGTTCAAACAGAGTTGGGTTCCTAAGGGTACAAAGGTAAATTCAGATGTTTTGTTATACAGACAGGTTTGGGTACCAAAAGTGGTAAACACATCTCAGAGTGGTTTTACAAATTTTGTTAAACCACTTAACCCTTTAAACTGTTAGGTACCAAAGGAGGATGAGGAACTGCTGTGCTGAAAGGAAATTTGAGATCAAGCTGGTATATAATTCTGTATCTTTTACAGTTCCTTTAGCCAAGATCTGTTGAGTTAGATATTTATTTGCTCACGTCAATTTCAGGTATAACATCTAAACTCAACCTTTGTAAATATTTTTTCTTTTTCTTTGTGTATTCCTCCTTCTATCTCTTTTGTTTATTTTCTTTATCTCTTCTGTTTATCTTTCTTTGTCTGTTTGATTTGTCACTCTCATATTTTTGTAACGGCTTGGACTGTCTTAAACTTCCTTTTATAGAACTCATATTTTCTGGAAATTCACTTTAGTTGAATAGAACTCTACTGTTTTAATTATTTCCAGATCTTGAATTCAATCATGTAAATTTCTGCAATTGTTTTTGAAGTTTATTTTTTTCTGATTTCTGAATTCATAACAGTGTTGATGTATTCTTGTCATATCTTGAACATTGTTAATTAAAATTCTAAATTCTTGAAGATCTGAAAAATTGATGAAGTTTCACACACCACTGTTGTTTTGAATTTCTTCTAATTCATTTTAGAAAGGCTTGATATAATATACTCATTACAGCACTTCAATTTTCATCAGTTGTGAAAATTTCATTATTTTTCAGATTGGCTTGGATATATTGATTTATCTTGAATCAGTGATACATCCTGAAATTCCTTTTTATTCATGATCATGGTGACTTATTTTTTGTTTTGTTTGAGATCACTTGAAAATTTCTGATATTTTGAATCTCACACCTCTCAGATCTAAAATTATTAATCTTGTGTGATTGGTTCATTGTATCTCAAGATTTACATTTGTTCAAGTGATTTTGAATAAACCACTATTTTCAGGATCATGAATTATTACTCAAACTTGATGTAAATGATCTGAAATTACTGTTGTGCATGTCGAAAATTCTAGTGAATAATTCTTTGAATTCAGTCTTAAATCTCTCGGATATTTCATGGTTATTTGATCTAAATATTCGTTTGTTTAAAATCATTTGAAATTATTGATTTATTGAATCTCACACATATCCTGAATATGACATTTAAAATGTGATGTGATTGATTCATTAAATATTGAAGTTTTCATATTTATCAAATGATTTAAAATAAACAATATTTTTAAATTTGGGATCGTGAATCTTCTTTTGTGAACATCTGAAACCTCTGTGAAATTTTTTCTGACAAGTCTGATTCATGACTGATGTCTTGTGCTACTTTGATATTGTTTTTGAAAATATGTTGAAAATTGCTTGTTTATGATTTGATTGCTTCTCTGATACTGTTCTTTAAATAACTGCTTGTTCTTATCTGCTGCTCTAATAAATGTGCTAAATTTTCCTGGCTGGGTTTGTGTTTAAATTTCTTTGGATTGAGATATCCATGATAGTCCATCAAAGTGTAATTAAATTCCTCGATAAAGGAGACAACAAGTGGTATCAGATTAGGAAGTGCTGAAAAATCGTTTTGGTCTTAATCTCATCATGTATATTTTTTTCTCTCTAAATTTCTCTTGTAATTGATTTTCAATTATAAAGTTATTTATTGATTATTCGTTCAGAAATTGAAATCAATATCCAAATTGAACTGTATTTATAATTCATCAAAATTATTATCAGATTTTGAAATTGTGATGAATTGTGACTGCAGTATATTTCACAACAAGAGGAGATTTTATTTGGATTTTCATGATGGTTGAATATTTATTATAATATCTTTGAACTGGCAATTATTTCACGACCATCTCCTTTATCTATCACCCGTCTGCCATCCATCATGATTTTATATTAATGTGGAGAGTTTATTTTTTAAAAAAAAAAAGAAAAATCATCTTGTTTTAAAATAGTGAAAATTATTTGTGATAGAAATGGGACTATATTATTATTCAGAATTAGTGATAATCGAAAATTTTCAATGATCCCGGTACAGTCGAGCATATTTCATAATATAGTTAATTTAGAAAGAAAAAAATTCACAGTCCATCTCTGTATCTACCGCATTTCTATCATCCATATTGGTTTCATATACCGAGGAGTTTTTCCTTATAAAGCTGAAAATGATAAAAATATAATTAATATATAAAAGTGTCTCTAACCTCATTTAAAAATCCAAGCTCTGGTTATCCATGGTTATGAGACGTCTTATAAGTTAAGCTGCGACTGATCCCATTTAAAAATCCAAGCTCTGGTTATGCGTGGTCAGTGTGCTCTTAGATAAATAAAAAAAAAAGGGAAACAAAGTGCTAAAAATAGAAATAAATTTGAAATTCTCCTCTGAGTATAAAAACCAGCCTATCAATCCATCTTTCTAATCTGTGAAATGTGTTGAAATCTTATGACGTATTATGATTTGTTGATTGATAGGTATTGGGATTTGAGATTGTACGATATTGTCACTTAAATTGAAATTATAATTATAGTCCAAATCCATCACTGTTTTTGTGTCTCATTTTTATAAATTTTTATTGGAAAATAATTGGAAATGATTTGTTTTAAAACTCTGTCCATTTTTTTATAAAATTCATCGTAAATCAGTCATTCTCTACAATGTGAAATATGCCATCTGTTCTTAGAATATTATGATTTTTGTTTGACTAATTGAAATTTATGATGACCATTCTTCCTCTTAAGCTGAAATTGTATCTTTAGTCAATTTTCATCTGTATTTTAAAATCTGTATCCTTTTGATGATAACAAAAGGGGGAAAATGGATTAGATTTTTGAGTGAAAATTTTATAAATATTTTTTACTTTATTTTTGAAAATTCATTATCATTCAGTTCAATTCACTCATGCACAGTTATAGGGGGAGTTTTTTTGTTGTAGGGGGAGCTAATAAATAGGGGGAGTTCAATATTCACTGTCAAACACATTTATTGGATTTTTCAAAATCTTTTATTTGTTTGTCATCATCAAAAGGTGGAGATTGTTGTATATAACATTGTTGTATACACAATTATATGATTTTTGTTTGATGATAACAACCAAATAAATATTATTATAAATGTGTTTGAAATCGTACTGTTAAATATATACATCACTGACTGAAATATAATATTTATATTTAAATGGAATACGACCATACGGAAATTGATATATTCATACTGTATTCTATTTAAATTGAATATTCTATTTCAGTAACACAACAGTACAAATCTTATAAACTCCACTATTTAAACACTCACAGAATATTTGTACTAATAAATAACAGAATGAAATAGACGAGTTTGTTTGACAACAATAAAATATTATTTTATTTCAATCAAACTTGTGTATTACAAATTACAGCACAATTCCATTTCAGTACACAGCTTCCCACTACAACACTCACACTCGAATATATAAATACTTTGATTTCATACATTTCAATATACAATTTTATATACACTCTTTTACATATTAACACACTGGCTTCTCAATCTTCTGTCTTCACTTCACAGTCAGTGCAGTCTTCGTAACTGTCATTCACAGAAATACACACACAGTATATGGAACAGAAATAATATTCTAATTGCACGCGAATATAAATTTTATTTTTAAAATTTTTTTTGCCTCAGAATTCAGTGTGTTTCTCATCATTTTTCTGACTCGATCTGATTTTTTAATCTGACTGATGGCTGCATATACACACGTGTATACACGTGTGCACTGCCTCGCCAATCAGCGTGCAACTGAGGAGTAGCCAAGTGGACCATCTCGACTCAGTGCACAGTCATCAGTGGGAAAATCAATTCAAAGAAGAAAGATGAAAATCTGCTCAGCAATAAAAGCAAATGGCAAATCAGTTCAAGCCAAAATAAAACACACAGCAAATTCAAAATAGTGGTGCATGCCACGTCGAGCATGGCCGAGCAAAGTATGTACAAGACATCAATGATGGGCACAAAGTGGTGATATGACACAGCAAAATCAAGTGTATACATGATGGCAACAATACATACAAGGCAGTGCATGAACATGGATGGTCAAGTTCCAATATCAAGCACTCTCAGGTGATTCAGCAATGGTAATACAAGGCAGGTCAAACACTAGAACATGCAAGTTTCAAATGCAAGCAAATGGTTCAGTTCAAAATACACAACTTGCATGATACAAGTACAAGTAGAGAGCAACATGATGGCAACTACAGCTAAATGGTGTATGGCATAAACAAGCTCAGCACAGCATGTGCATGGATGATCACATAGTCAAGCACAATGGTGATCAAGTCCAAACAACAAACATTTCATCTCATGAATGAGCTGAAGGTTCAGGTCACAACATGAATGCTCAAGATCAAAACAAGCAGCAGGAAATTATCACAAGTATACATGCATAGTCATGTTACATGAACATGGAGCAACAATATATGGTAGCAAGTACAACAACAAAGGGTACTACATCTTAAAGCTCAAGCATGGTTTCTACAGCATGTCAATGCTTCAACAAGGAAAGATTTCTTGCAGAAAAACAAGTCAAGGGCTAGAATGTAACTGAATGATTTCAAGCACAAGCTTTGGCAACCACAAAATAATCTTTGGCATGTATATTTTCTCTAGAAATCAGTGGGCATATTCATGTCATTATAAAGCATAATTCATTCAGAATATTTCCAGGAAATTAGTTTGTAAAATGGGCAAGTATCTTTTACAAATTAGGTCCATCAATGAACATATTTGGAAAGTTTTTTTTAAAATCGAGCATCATGATTCAAGAAGGGCCACATTTAATATGTTCAGAAATCACAGTCATGTTTGGCAAGTGTTTAGAGGTTTCCAGAATTACACATTTCAAGTTTTGGCAAGCAATACAATCATGCAAGGGAATTCTATTAAGACAATGCGATTTTCAATTTGGTTCCATTTTTTAAATTGAAAAACTTTCCAGAAATATAGTTGCATACTTGGCAACTGGTTTTTAATCAAGCAAATACAGTGATCCATTTTTTTTGGACAAAAATTTCATTCAAATTAATTTCCAGACAAATCATTCAAGGCATCTTATATCTTTCCAGAAATTCGAATGGGTAAACTATAGAAAATCAATTTCATTAATCAATCAGGGAACTCAAATAAAGATTTATATCATTTCCAGTTTTGGTTTCAATCAGGAAATTTAAACAAGGAAAGAGGTATCTGACTTTTTTCAAAAGGGCACATTTTTTTATTATTATTCAAGTTGAAGATTCAAAAAGAGAAATCATGGAACAATCAATGGCAAGAGAAAATCAAGGCAGCAAAATCATTTTCAAATCGATTAAACAAAAGGGGAAACCAGCCAATTCATATCAATTTAAATTGGAAGCTTACACAAATTCACGCACAAGCCAAAAGGGGAAATCAACGAATTTCATCAATTAAATTGATCAATTCAAAAGCAGAAACCAGATCAAGTCAATAAGTGAAATCAGAGGGTTTCTAGGGTTTTCTAAAATCCTATATAACACCATTTTCATCATCGGTGTTGAAGAATAATCCGACACAATCGAAAACCAACACAATCAATTTCAAGCATAAAACCGAAGAATAAATTTCAGAGGAACTCACAAAATTCATCCATTGTTTTTCGGTCACCAAGATACCAAATCGAAGCATCAGAGAGCCACGCAAATTTGATCATCGACGAGGAACACATCAGAGGACCAGATTACATCAACCTGAAGCTATCACGATTGAATTTGGGAGCAAACACTAAAAACCCTAGCCGCCATTTATTTTTCCAGAGATAGTAGGGATCGAGCAGAAGTAAATTAAAGTGGCCGGCCTATTTCTCACTTGACTAAGCCAAGTGTTTTAAGCATAAAAGGGGATGACCCTTCCTTTATAAATTCTAGGGTTTTTTAGTTGTTTATTTTTTAGTGTGTCATTTTAAATTCAGTTTGTATTCAATTCTAAAAAGTTTCTAGAAGTCTGTAAAAATCTTGGGGAAACCAGTTAGGTGTCAAACTGGCAGTTGACAGAGTCTGTAAAATCTGGGTTACTGTTTACAGGGTCGTGATCAGGGAAAATCTGATCGAGTGTATATCGGTCAGTCTAGGGATTTGAGTGTAGGGTTAAAATAGGAGCAGGGTTTGCGAGTGTACATGGTCTTGTATGCGGGATCTATTTTAACACCTAGTAGAAACCTTAGGAATGCAGCAGTAGGCAGGTTTTTGCCGAAGCTGGGTATATCTATGTGTGATTTATTTATTTCTGCTCTGTTTATTATTTTAATATCCTGTCAGATTTTCAATTCAGTTACAAACTGTGATAAACCCTATTCACCCCCCCTCTAGGGTTAATCTAGATCCAACATAGATCACATATGTAAGTTTATGAGTTGGATTTGAATCATGTTATGTTATTACCTATGCAAGTTTAACCCCTTTAGATATAGTTCTATGACATATGATGTTCATGCAAGTTTGTGGCCATTATCTCATCAAGTTCACACCTTTAGATTTGGATCTATGTTATACATGATGTTTATGCAAGTTTATGGCCATTATCTCATCAAGTTCACACCTTTAGATTGGATCCATGACATATGTTGTTTATGTAAGTTGTAATCTTGGCCTATGCAAGTTTTAGATGTAAAACATCATTCATATAGGCAAGTTCACCCGTATGTTAGATCTATGTTTTAATTATGTGTATATATTGTGATGTTTTCTTTTATTTTCATGAGTTAGACTATTCGAGTCTAACGTATATTTTTACGTTGAACGAACAAACGTACTACGTGGGGAAAGATGGGATAATATTAAAAATATTTAATTGGCATAAATGCCTTAAAAGGCATAAAATAAAATTGTGGTGAAATTGGTATGACTTTACATACCATAAATGGATGGACATAATTGATTCAATTATGGACATAGCTAAATTTGGAATTGATTGACAATTTGAATAGGGAAAGTAATTCAAATTGGGGAATGATTAATTAGGTGTAATTAATCGTCTAAGACACGAGGTTAGACTCTTTTGTGGTGTAAGACTGCCCGGACCCACCCGGCAAATCCAGCTGCCACAAATGCCGGTCTAATGTGAGAGGTCTTAGGCATAAACTAAATATGTAAAAATTGTAAAGACACGAGGTTAGACTCTTTTGTGGTGTAAGACTGCCCGGACCCGCCCGGCAAATCCAGCTGGCACAAATGTCAGTCTAATGTGAGAGGTCTTTATGAGGTTACGGTCTTAATGAATTAAGAAACACTTAACCAGATAAGCTTGTAGTGGGACATGAGGGGGTTAAGTGGGTGCCTTGGGTGGCATGTGGAATCTAGTGGGTTCCTTGGGTGTTATTTGGAAATACGATTAGAAACACTTAACCAAAATTGAAACATTTAATTGGAACATGAATAAGAGGTGGGTTAAGTGGGATGTACTAGAGGGGACCAAGCTTAGGTGGATAGCTTGTGTCAAGTAATGGGGGCCCGTTTCAACCAGTAACCCATACGTATCTTTGTGGGCTCGACCCAAGTCGAGGACAGGACATGCATACTAGGCTTGACTGTAAGAGGCCAAACCGGGTTAGCGGTGGCAATTCGAGTCCAAGGGGTTCATATGCGTGTGTGGACCCGGGCTGGTAGGTAAGACGTTGTTGCATCATGTAGGTATAAGCCGTGCATTCTTTGTTGTATCGGGTTGCCACTTTTGGGAGTTATACACCCCACTGTGGGGCCAGCACGGGTATCTACGAGTTAGGGAGCCGATCGTTTGGGGGTAGTGGGTACACCTAGTGGAGATAGGGGCAGACGACACCTATGAAGGTAGCTAGGGGTGCACGAAACTACCAATAACATTATTATGTCTGTAGGCGGGATCAACCTTAAGGTGACTAGTGGTGGTGCAATATACTAGTGGCGGTGCAGTTTAGGAATTATCCCATAGTGTTGGTGTAGTTTAGTAATCATCCTATAGTGGTTTAGGTGCACTTAACGATATCGTTGATCATCCGGTTTCCTTGTTTACTCTGCCATACTCGATGGTTCATGGTCATTTCCTTATTTTCCAACTTATGCCTTAGCCTAGTTACTTTGTTAATTATATTGTTAGAATTATCGCACTCGCCGGACTTTATGTCTGACCCCCCTTTTTCCATTTCTTCCCCCCCCCCCCCAGGTGCACAAGTTGGACCTAGCACCAGTGGAGCTTGATTTTTGACTGCTTTTAGAAGATTTCTTGGATCGTTGAAGTAAAGTTCAACTTCTCTTTATTTATGGCTATTATAATGTTGGGGATTATGTCTTTCAGTTTATGTACTTTGTTTTATCAAGATGGATATGATGTACTTGAATTTGGTTTACGGTTTTGATGATGTAATCAAACATATGGGTTTATCCGCCGCAATGAAATAAAGTTTTAATTTTCAAGTACTGCTTTATATCTGTCTTGTTGTGATTTTCTGTTCTATATTCACCTAAAACGCTCCACTGAAGTTAAGGCATTCTCTTTGTTAGTGACCTTAATGGAGGTGGGGTGTTACAATAATGATCATTTTTACTCTTTTCTTATATAGAATAAGAATATGAATATTTAGTGTTAACATATCTTCATTTCAAACAAATGAACATTTTTATCCTTTCTACATATACGATAAAATTGTAAATTTTATCGTTAACATATTTTCATTTCAAACAAATGAACATTTATAATCTTTTCTACATATACGGTAAAAATGTAAATTTTATCACTAACGTATTTTCATATCAAACAAATGAACATTTATAATCTTTTCTACATATACGATATAAATGTAAATTTTATCGTTAACATATTTTCATATTTGTTGACGATTCTATTTCAAAAAAATGATTAAAATGATATTTTCATTTTTGTTGATGATTCTATTTCAACAAGATTAGTACAAGTGACGATTGCACTTATGTTGATAATTATAGTTTGACAAATTGATTAAAAGGGATAATTTCATTTTTGTTAACAATTCTAGTTTAACAAAATGAATGAAAAGTGATGATTTCATTTTGTTAACAATTCTAGTTTAACAAAATGAATATAAGTGATGGTGGCATTAATGTTGATAATTCTAACATGACATTTTTAACTAAAATAATAATTTAATTCTAACATGACATTTTTAACTAAAATGTTATTTTAATTCTAACATGACATTTTTAAAAAAATGATATTTTAATTCTAACATGACAAATTTTTCTAAAATGATATTTTAATTCTAACATGACATTTTTATATAATTCAATCTTTAAGAAACTAAACTACATTAAAAATGTAATTTATAATGTTCAATCTTTTTATTGAAAACTAAACTACATTAAGAATGTAATTTTTAATGTTCAATCTTTTTTTGAAAACTAAACTAAATTAAAAATGTAATTTTCAATGTTCAATCTTTTTATCGAAAACAATGAACAAAAAAAATGATATTCTTCATGTTCCATCTTTTTAATGAAATCTAAACTCCATTAAAAATGTAATTTTTAATGTGAAATCTTTTTATTGAAAACAATGAATGATAAAAATGATATTTTTCATTGTTTCCAATCTTTTTAATGAAACAAAGTGACGATAAAAAATATGATCTTTAATAACTAATCTTTTACTGCGACAAAATGGCAATAAAAAAATATGTTCTTTAATTTTAACTATTTTTATTGTAACAAATTGAAAATAAAATATAATCTTTTATTTCAACTCTTTTTATTCTATTCTTTATATTGCAACCAAATGAAAATAAAAATAAAAATAAAAATTGTGAACTTTTTGTTTTAATCTTTTTAATTGAAACAAGGTGACAATAATAAATAAAAAATGTTATTCTTTCTAATCTAATGAAGCATGTTAAGTGACAAGTTCATGGATTCAATAAAAAGGATATTTTTTTATTGTAAAAAAAATCTAATGTATTCTATGTTCATAGATTCAATAAAAATGATTTTATTGTTAAAAAAAATCTAAATAAAGACCATGTTCCTAGTTTCAATAAAAAGTATATTTTTATTATTTCAAAACCCAAATCAAAGTTTATGGGTTCGATAAAGATGAGATTTTTATTCCATAAACAACATCAGAATTCATGGATTCAAATAAAAGAAGAATCTTTATTATAAAATCAAATCTACAGACATGAATATCAAAATCCAACCCAAACATACATCGCAATCAAAATTAACCAATTCTAATTCCATACATCCAGTATATGATTTATAATAACGTACATACATGGATTTCATATAACGATAAATAATTCAATTTTAATTATAAAATCAGATATCTCACAGTGGTTTTATTTCTTATGAATTTATAGATAGCTCCGATCTCGTCCAGACTGATTCCATTGTGTAGTGTTTGAAATTGCGATTCTGACGAGTCCGAATTTGTTCAATTCGGACAGTCCAATAAAAAGTTATTAATATTTAAGTAAAACGACATTAATTTAAATCAAATAATTTCTTAATTATACTTGGACCTTAATCACGTGGGTTAAGAAACCCAAGCCGCCTAAATTTGTTCACCTTCTTCCTAGTATTCGAACCCATCCTTCTAACCCAACCTTCGGTCTTAGAGTTCCTATTTACCCCAAATTAGAAGCGCCGGAGTACGATTTAGACCCACGATGACATTCGCCTTGGAGGGCACAACCACCGGTAGTGTAACAACCCGGAAAATCAGAACCAATTAAAATTTTCTATTTTGGCAATTTTAATGAATTTTTAATATTTAAAATGAATTATTTTAAATAATAACGACTAGAAATTTATTTTGAATAGAATTAGAACATATATATTTATTTAAATCGAAGTTTGAATATAAATATTTATTTTGAATATAAAAGGAATTGAAAATGATGTGGTAGTTTGAAAATTCGATTTCAGATTTCAAATGAATGTACAAGATTCAAAATAAACCGGATTTTGGTGAAACCAAAAATATTAGAATCTATTTGAAAATATCTTTCCAATGAATCTGAAAATTTGAAATTTCATAGTGGGAATAAAAAGTTAGCCTAGTTGAAAATTTAGAATAGTCGCTATGGAAATATAGCCCTTAAAAATAGCGATTTTGGAAATGACCTCCATTTTCGACGAACCCACTTTTGTTGGATCCAGGATGTCAAATTAATGCTAGATTCCAATTTTCATAATTTTTTAAATAAATATATGGCGTGGCAAAAGAAAACGTGTTTTTGTCAATTTCAGTTAATTTAGATAGACCAGAAAATGGCCATTTTTCAAACGGTCTCCAAATTCGACGAAATTAGTTTTGTTAGGACCGTATTGTCTAAACATAGCTAGATATATTTTTCTAGAATTTTTGGAGTTAGTATCTGTCCCTAGTAAATTAAAATTTACGTTTGAATTTAAAATATAATTATTTATATTTTAAATTTAGTAAAAAACTAATCGAAACAGCTGAATTGGCTTATGATACATACCCCATTGTGTTCGGAATAGGGGTAATTAGTTGGGGATGACAGTCGTTAGGTTTTGATTGGAGTTAGTATGAACGATCAAAGATTTTTCAAATTAAATGAATTTAAATAATAAAATAATATAAAATATTTTTATATAAAGCCCTCTTCCCGTAACCCTAGACCCTTCTGTAAAGCCCGCCCCCAAAAATTAAACCCATCGCCGCAAATTTGCAGCCACCAACGTCGTTCCCGATCTCCACCCGCCCCACCGCACCGCCCCAGATCCGCCGTCTCCTCCCCTCTCCGACCATCCCTCTCGACCTCCACCTCCTGCAAAAAAACCGCACACCCCAATTCGAACGGAAACCCACGCCTGAGGCCAACCTACCCGCCGGCGCCGCCACCCGTACCCCCTCAGCCACCTCCAGACCCCACGCCGCACCTCTGCGACCCCCCATCACCGTCGTGGGCCCCTCCACAGTCCCAAAACTGAGTTTTTAATTTTCAATACTCATGTTTAAACCCCTCTCTCCACTTCCTCCTTCGCATCACTACAGCGAGCTTCAACCCTCAACAACACCGATCGTAAGTTTTTAAGATATTGTTTTTTACTTATTTATAGCATTAAAAATGTAATTTTTTATTTTAATAACCTCGAAGTAAAAATATAATTTTTATGCACATGTAACAATTATAAAAATATGATTTTTATATATGAAGTTACAGTATAAAAATATGATTTTTGTGATAAGAAAAACATGATTTTTATAAGTATAAAGATACGATTTTTAATCGTATAAAGATGGGATTTCTATTCATATGATTATAGTATCAAGATTTGATTTTTATGTTAGCATATAAAGATTTGATTTTTAATTAAAAATCTATGATTTTTACATGAAGAAAATAATAGATTTTAATAAATAAATAGATATGATTTTTATACATATGAAAGCGAAATAAAAATCTGATTTGTTTACATGTATGGTTTTGAAATAAAAATATGTTTTTTATAGTGTAAACATAGAGATAAAAATATTATTTTGTTATATGAAGTAGCGATATAAAAATATACTTTAAACATATAATCATCATAATAAAAATGTGATTTTTACTATGAACGGCGTGAAAAGAGATTGCATTGGAATTTCGAGCAAATCCAAAGTGCTGTGAAATTCAAAAACAAAGATTGGAGGAGTGGATCTCAAAGGTGAGAACTCCTCACTATAATTTTCTTTGTACAATTATCTATTTTATAACTGCATATAAGAACTGCTCCTCGTCGTCCACAGACCAAGAACGACTTGTTTGTTTGATTGTGTTGTGAAAATTGTTTGTAATGTGAAATTAACTGTGAATAATATTCATGTGTTGAAATAAAATGTTTAATCATTAAAAATATAATTTTTAACGTGTATATGAATAAAATACATATTCATTTACAAATCGGACGATTTGTTAATGTACACACATTTGACTGATAACGATTGGGATGATAAAATTTTACACATCGCCCAACTACACAAATAATAATCAGTGTTTGTTGTTTAAAAACCCCGCATGGGTATTGGGATGATATTGGACATACACTAATCCCAATAATTAGTTGTATGTCAATCGATGGGTTGACAGACTTTTGTAAGCATTAATTATTTATATTTAACACTTATGCAGTTGTGTAATGCACTCTGGATGACGGCTGACTGTGTTTGAGGATTGTTGTTTACATGTGTGTATGAAATCCATATAAATAAAATTATATGATAATTGGTAGTGTCTGAATCCAATTCAAAAAGAACAAATATTTTAAAATAATATTCAGTAATGGATCGAAATATGATTTTGATGTCCGATTTGCGATGGACACAAAAATATTTAAATATTAAAAGTTGTGTTGATTAGATTAACACGAAGTGATTTCAAAATCTAATGTTTTGAAAATATTATCATTTATATATTGATGATATGGAATATTCAATTTTGATTTGAAATTGAATATAAAGTTAAAGCCGTTTAGAAAACGAATTTAAAACGAATTCCTAAAATACATTTTAAATGGAAATCGATGAAGTATATATAATATATATATTATATACATTTAATGGACGGAATAGAACACGCCGCACCGCGGCAGTTCGCGAATTTCGACCATTGACTTCGAATGGACATTACGGGAGATCCGACCATCAGATTCTCCTAAAACCAGAACTGTTGGGTTCGTGTCGAAAAGAGCATTCCAACGAATATTAGATATTTGAAATCTAACGGTTGGATTTGAAATTATGTCCAAATCAATTTTGGAAAAGGTCGTTGTAAGTGCAGTTCGATGGCCGTTTATGGAAATCGACTATACGAGCCTCGATAAAATTATTAAAAATATCAATAATTAGTGTAAAATCATAAGAAAGGTTTTTGAAAGAATTAGGATGAAAAATTCCATGTTTGAAAAGATAAAAATATATTTTTATCGAAATGAACTAGTTATTAACTAGAATTATAATCCAATTAAAAATTGGATTTGAAATGGTTTTAAAAATAACCAGAATTTCAAATATATGAATTGAAATGAATTTGAATCAAAATTATCTTCGGAATATTTCGATATTGGGTTCCATGATTATTGCATATTGTGGAGGAATTTGGAAGACATATATATCGTTATTCCCAATACGATATTTGTCGGTTTCAGTATTTGATATTGAATATAAGCCGATATATTTTCTTTTTAGAGCCTTGTATTTAATATCAAACTGGATTTTGGGTTTGTCGTGAATGGTATCTTTAATAATACTATTCTTAAACCCAATGGAGTTAATAAAATTAGAAACAAACTGGAGATTAGCTAAGTTGAATGGTTTCCTGGGTATTGATCTGATGTTGGTTTCGGCCTTCAGGATTAATACTTAGGGAATTATTCTCTTACTAATTTATGGTTAGAGACTGATGGGATGGGTTCTTCAGTAACACTGTTCTTAAACCCCATGTGAAAAGAATAAATCTTTTAATTAAGATGCCGAGAAGAATTACCAATTAATTAACATTTAATTGGATTTTGTTACATCCCGTATTTTTACGGTATAATAACTAATTTATTTAATTATTTAAATAGTGATATAGAGAAATAAATGGTTGTTTAATTAAATAATAGGGAATATTTAATTAATATAAATAATAGAATAATATATTTATTTTTGAAATAGTCGGAAATAGTGAATTGATGATATGGTGTGAACTGGACAATTTAAAATATATAATTCTGTTGAGAGTTGAATTATATTATTGAATATATTACATAAACGGTAGTTTAACGTATAATTGTATTATAATTATAATCGAGCTCGAAATGGCATGGCAGTTCGCTATTTGGCGATTCGAACTTCAACTGAATGTACAAGGTCCATTTTAAATCGGATTTCTGTGAAACAAGAAACATATGGAGCTGGTGAAGTATATTTTTCTAGTGGAAGAGAAAAATCGGGATTTCGTCGTGTAGATTTTGAGTTATGTCCAAATCAAATTGTCGAAAAGTCGCTATGGAATTCCTTTATAATTTATAACAATTTATTTATATTATAAATGAATTTTTCAATATAAAACAAATATCGATTCAACCGGGATTTAAATGTCGAGTTATAAATCCAATTGGAGCTGTATGATATTCTATTGTGAATATATGCGATAATACTTATTTTTTAAGTATTTAATTTAATTGTTTTTAAATATATTTATATATTTAAATGGGTTATTTAGAGCTTTAAAAATAGCCAGTTTTGCAAACGACCTCCGTTTTCGAAGAAACTAATTTTGTTGGATCCGCAATATTAAATTATTGCTAGATTCCAATTTTCGTGATTTTTAGTGTCAGTATGTGGTAGTACGGGATTTTAATGTGAAATACAGTCAGTATTATGATGGTTAAAAATACGCTGTGTGAGCAAACGAAGTCAGAATTCGATGAATCCACTTTCATTGGGTTCGTAGTGTTGAACTGTAGCTACATGCCAATTTTCATCGAAATTGGATATCGTGTGTGATCACACGGATTTTTAATGATAAATACAAGAAGTAGTTCAATAAAAATAAATAAAATAATCTATATAAAAGTATTTAAGTTCTCCTATAAAACTCCTTAGCATCCTTTAACCCTAAACATAGATTTTCATTGGTCAACAAACTTAGGCCACCGACATTTTTCTTTCTCTCAACAAATCTGTAAACTTCCAAAATCAAAGTAAATTTACATAAAATTATATAAATAAAAATTCATATATGTTTGGATTCTTGCTTTACTCCTCCTCAAACTAATAAGCATTTGGCTTTGTTCGACGTATAGTTTGCCGTTGTTTCCATTATAGCAAACCCTAGGGTTCGATGTTATCAGCGTTTAAAGATCCGATAGGAATCTATTCGGCCACACTCTTCACACTGCTATGATCTGAATTAGTTGCGATGTGAGTATTAGGGTTCGACGTTATTACAGTCGACCTAAGGTTTATAATTTAAGGGATTGGAAGCATCGATTTGGGTTTCTGGTATTGCTACTTGATTTGTGGGATTGATTGCACTTGTGTACAATTGCTGGAGGAGTTTCGTGAATAAAAGTGATGCAAATGTCACTGTTGCTTTGGTGCTATACAACATTGTTAGTATGTGGTTAGCAAGAGAGTTCGATGGTAGAGGTTTGTTCTGATCACAGTTTTGTTTTAAATGGAGATGGTTCTAGTGATTGTAACATTGGAACGATATGATTGAAGAAGTGGAGCAGCTGGGCTCTGATGATGGGATGCCTTTGGCTAAGCTGTGATTTAAGAATGGTGGATGGGGTGAAGTAAGAAACAAGGTCACGACTTGTTTGGAAGGGAAATGGAGTTAAGTTTTGTTCGGTAATAGTGGGTTGCTGCTTTAAGTAGGGGTAGAGTTGTGTCAAAAGAGGAGGGGATTGTTGCCGTTAGCTTCTGATTTAACAAAGAATAGAAGATGGAGAATGGGTGGATGGCTTGTTTTTTGGAAGAATAGATCACTGCTCTGCGTTTTAGAAAGGTGATAGTATCGGGTTGACTCCTTGACATGAAAGAAAAGAGAAGTAAATGCGCCCATTAATTTCCTTAACAAGTAATTAGAGTAAAGTTGATGATTTAATTAATAAATTTATTATTAAATTTAAATTGTATGACTGAAATGATTTAACATGGATATATGTTACCAGAATTGGACACGACCAAATCCGATGGATTCGTGATGACGCTGTCTACATTGTAAAATTATTCTGGCTGAGAATAGGGGCACTGGAATATCGTGATAAAATCAAACACCTATTTGATTTTAAACAAAACAAAATAAGAACTGTCACATGCAAAACAAGGTGAGTAAATCTCACTAACAGTGCACAGTTATATTTTTATAATGTATTTTTGGAACTGATGAATACTGGTTGATTGTTATGTGTTGGCTGTTTGGCTGAATTGCTTATGTATTAGTTGAAATTATAGATAACGATATATATATATATATATATATATATATCGTTAAATATATATTGATTCTGTTATAAGAATATTTCATATTGAACTGAAATTGATGATGATTATATTGTGTAACATCTTTGGATGGAGGGAAACAGGTCGGAGGAATCCAACTGGATTCCTCAACATTTATTTTACTGTTTTTCATATATGGTGATATATGGTGTGATATATAATCTGTTGTTGATGATGTGTGTTAGAATGATATTGATCATTGCTATATGGTACGTTAATACCATGAGGAATACTGGAATGTTAAAAAGGAAAATTTCAATGTTATATTGAAAAAGAAATATTTATAAAATCAAAGAATTTTATAAAAGAAAGTGGTTATAAAATAAAAGGATTTTATAAGAGGAATATTTATATGTAAAACAAATAGAAAAGGAAATATTTATTTAGAAAATAAACAGAGTTGTAAAAGGAAATATTTATTTAGAAAATAAACAGAGTTGTAAAAGGAAACATTTATTTAGAAAATAAATAGAGTTATAAAAGGAAATATTTATGGGAAATAAATATGATATTTTAAAAGGAAATATTTATGGGAAATAAATATAAAAAAATAGAAAGAGGAAATATTTGTAAAACATATAGAACAGGAAATACTTGAAAAATGAATTGAATAGTATAAAAAGAGAATTTTATATTTGAAAGGTTTAGACCCGTGCTTCGCACACGGGTATAACATGATATGGATTTAAAGCAAAGATTTTAAATAGAATCTGTTCCAACCGATAGATTGAGAAGATTAATTTATAAATAATATTTTATAAATTAAATAAATGTTTATCATTGGATAAATAGAATATATAAGTTAGGACTTATATAGAGAAGTAGGAATCGATTTCAACATCTATATTTGAAACTGAATATGGACGTAGAGTTAATCAAAGGAGTTAATCAAAATGTGTTATTCAAAATGTATTAATCAAAATGAGTTAGAGGAGTTAATCGAATTATAGTTAATCGGTTAGAGTTAGAGTTAATCGATTAGAGTTAGAGTTAATCGATTAGATTTAGAGTTAACCGATTAGAGTTAGAGTTAATCGATTAGAGTTAGAGTTAATTGATTAGAGTTAGAGTTAATCGATTAGAGTTAATCGAGTTAGAGTTAATCAGATTAGAGTTAATCGAGTTAGAGTTAATCGATTAGAGTTAATCGAATTAGAATTAATCGATTAGAGGTAATCGAGTTAGAGTTAATTGAATTAGAGTTAGTCGGATCAGAGTTATTCAAATATTAGTTATTCGAAATTAGTTATCGAAGAGTTAGTCAGATCAGAGTTATTCGAATATTAGTTATTCAAATGGAGTTATCGAATATTAGTTATTCGAAAGGAGTTAATCGAATATAGTTTATTTGAATAAAATAGTTATCGAATATTAGTTATTCGAAAGGAGCTGTCGAATATTAGATATTCGAAAGGAGTTATCGAATATTAGTTATTTGAAAGGAGTTATGTAACAACCCGGAAATCTGAGCCAATTTAAAATTTTTATTTTGGCAATTTTAGTGAATTTTGAATTTTTAAAATGAATTATTTTAAATAATAACGACGAGAAATTTATTTTGAATAGTAATAGAACGTATATATTTATTTGAATCGACGTTAGAATATAAATATTTTATTTTAATTATAAAAGGAATTGAAAATGGCGGGGTAGTTTGAAATTTCGATTTCAAAGTCCAAATGAATGTACAGAATTCAAAATAAACCGGATTTTGGAGAAACCAAAAATATTAGCATCTATTTGAGAATATCTTTCCAACGAATCCGAAAAATTGAAATTTCATAGCGGGAATGAAAAGTTATGCCGAGTTGAAAATTCAGAATAGTCGCTATGAAATTCCGGCCCTTAAAAATGAAAATTTTGCAAACGACCATCGTTTTCGAATAAACCACTTTTGTTGGATCCGGGATGTCAAATTATTGCTAGGTTTTAAAATTCATAATTTTCTGAATCAATATGTGAGCGTGGCGAAGTTAAACGTGTTTTAACAATTTCAGTTGAATTTCGATCAACCAGAAAATGGCCATTTTTCAAACGGTCTCAAAATTTGACAAAATTAGTTTTGTTAGGACCGTATCATCAATGCAACGCTATAAAATATTTTACGGGTATTTTTAGAGTCCATATGGGGCCCCGATAAATTGAAATGTGCGTTCAAATTCAATATATAGATTTATATTTTGATTTTGATGGAAACCGATCGAAACAGCCGAACTGGCTTATGCAACGTATCCCATTGTGTTCGGAATGGGGGTAATTAGCTATGGAAAACAGTCGGTAGGCCTCATTTAGAGATCGAAATAAAAAGTTGCTTCTAGGAATAAAAATAAATAAATAATAAAATATATGTTTAAATAAAAACCCTCCTTTCCTTCCCTCTTCAAATCAACCCCCCTCGTTAGAATCAAAACAGAAAAATGAAAAAAAAGGGAAAAAAAGAAAAAGGAAGGGGGGAATCGCGATCTCGTCGCCCCACCAAAGAATCACAACCGCCACCACAGACGTCCCCCCACTCCGGCCATCAGTGCCGCCTCTCCCCCTCCAGTAGTCGTTGTCCCTCTCTTCTCCCTCCTCCAAAAGTCCAGCGTACCCTAGCCAAACCCCCCTAATACCAAAAACCCTACCACCGCCGGAAATACCACTGTCGCCGCGCCCATTGGCCCGCCGCCGTCCAAAGCACCTCCCCCACAACCCAACTCCAACGTGGAATCCTTCCCTTCACAAAAAAATGAATTTTTACAATCAAGGTGAGTTTTTTTTGTTAAATCAGTTTTATATATGTTAAAAATCATTGTTTTAAAAAGGATTTCTATCTAAGAAACTTTAGAATAAGAATACGATTTTAGTTCATATGAAAAGCATGATTTTTAATCACTGAAAGCTATGATTTTGATCCCATAAGAAGATTTGATTTTTAACATTAAAAAGATGTGATTTTTATTGCTTTAGAAGGATTTTTAAAAATAATAGAAAGATTATATCTTTTTAAATAGTAAAGATCTTATTTTTATAACTAGAAAGATTTGATTTTTAAATATAAAAATATTAGATTTTTAAATCGATAAAGATTAGATTTTTAACGGTGTAAAGATCGGATTTTTTATATATTATAGAGAAAAAAAAATGTGATTTTTATTTATAGAGTAGCGGGATAAAAATATGATTTTTATCAACATGAAGTAGCGTTAAAAATTGGATTTTTATTGTATGAAGAGCACTATAAAAATATGATCTTTATTATAATAGAGCAATAAAAATATGATTTTTATATTAGAAAAGTTTGAATCTTTATATAGTTGAAATGGTAAAGTAAAAATTCGATCTTTACATATATGAAGTAACGATAAAAATTCGATTTTTATGTATATGAAGTAGCATTTTAAAAATACAATCTTTATAATGAAAACATCATGTTAAAGATGATATTTTTATCATCTTGAAAGTGAAATAAAAATATGTGATTTTTATATATGTAGTGAATACGGACAACGAAAGTGACGAAAGGCGAGCACGACGAAGGTTTCCTACATATAAAGAGTCGTGGCGTTTGGTTTAGCTTCTCGGTGAGAACTCCTCACTTTTACTTTATTTTCCAGTTGAAATATATTCTAGGATGCAGACGGTGCTTAGCAGCACCCGACAGCCGTCGTCCACAGACCATGGATGACTTGTTTGTTTGATTGCTGTGTTGTGGAATTTGATTGTGATGTGGAATGCAATAGAATATTTTATCATTATAAATATTTTATAGTTAAAAATACACTTGTTAATGTGTATATAAAATAAATATTTATAAACAAATCGGATTATTTGTTTATGTACACCCATTTTACTGATATTGATTGGGACGATAAATTTTACACATCGCCCAACTGCACAAATAAAAATCTGTATTTGTTGATTTGAAACCCCACACAGGTATTGGGATGATATTTGACGTACACTAATCCCGATTATTTAGTTGTATGTCAATCGATGGGTTGACAAACTGTGTAATCTTAATTATTTATATTTAATGCTTATGCAGTTGTGTGGTGCACTCTAGATGATGATTTATCGTTACTATTATATACATGTGTTGAAGGGAATCCATATAATTAACATTATATGGTAATTGATTGGGCCTCATTCCAATTTGGAAAATAAGGAATATTATAAAAGAAAATTCATGTGTTGAATAGAATAAATATTAATGTGTTGAATAGAATAAATATTCATGTGTTGAATAAAATATATATTCATGTGTTGAATAGAATAAATATTCATGTGTTGAAAAGAAAAAATATTCATGTGCTGAATAAAAATATATATTCATGTGTTGAAGAAAATATTCATTTGTTGAATAGAATAACGAAGTTATTGAAATATATAAAGCCGTGTTGGTTAGATATGCGCCATTTTGAAGCAAACGATATTTATATCGATTTTATTCATTTTTATAATGAACATATGAAAGGAATTGATTTCAAAATATAACATTTTGAAAATAGTATCATTTGTATATCGATGATATGGAATATTCAATTTCGATTTGAAATTGAATATGAAGTTGAAATCATTTTGAAAACTAGTTTAAAATGATTTATAAAATACGGTTTAAAAGGAAATCGACGAAATATAATATATATATATATATTTATATATAGTGGCCTGAATAGAACGAGTCGTGCTACGGTAGTTCGCGAATATCGACCATTGACTTCGAATGGATATTACGGGAGATCCGACCATCGGATTCTCCTAAAACCGGAACCGTTGGGTTTGTATCAAAAAGAGATTTCTAAAGAATATTAGAGATTTGAAATCTAATGGTTGGATTTGGAATTATGTCCAAATAAAATTTGAAAAAGGTCGCTGTAAGTGCAGTTCGATGGCCGTTGATGGAATTCGACTGTACGAGCCTTGATAAAATTATTAAAAAATAGTAATAATTTGTGTAAAATCATAAGAAATGATTTTTGAAGAATTGAGATGAAAAATTCCAAATTTGAAAAGATAAAAATAGATTTTTATCGAAATGAACTAGTTTTGAACTAGAATTATAATCCCATTTATTTTTTAAATTAGTAAAGTGGATTTGAAATGGTTTTGGAAATAATCAAAATTTCCAATATATAAAGTGGAAATGGATTTGAATCGAAATTGTCTTTGGAATATTTCGATGTTGGATTTCGTGATTATACAGATATAGTTATGGAAATTTGAAAGATATATTTATATCGTTATTTCCAATACGATATTTGTTTGTCGTAGAATTTGATATTGAATATAAGTCGATATATTTTCTATTTAGAGCCGTGTATTTAATATCAAATGGGATTTGGGTTTGTCAAGAATGGTGTCTTCATTAACACTGTTCTTAAACCCAGTTGAGAAAAAGATTAAATCTTTTTATTTAGATTTAATGAAGTATACCAATTAAATGGTATTTAATTGGAATTGAATTTGAATTGATTTTTGGGTTTATCGTGAACGGTGTTTTAAATAACACTTGTTCTTTAACCCGATAATGATTGGAATGTGATTTTTGGTTTATAGTGAACCGTGTTTTAAATGACGTTGGTTCTTTAACCCAGTTAAAGACAGGATATGATTTCCCAAGTTAAACAATCATTAATATTGATTTTTGGGAAGATTAAAATGAAGTGGAGTTTTAATGAATCTTTAATTAGATTGAAATGATTGAGAATGGAGTATCACCAGTTTTGCTCCAGGCGATAGTTAAATCTTTAATTAGATTTGAACGTGAAATGGTAATTTAATTTAGCGATAACACCATGGTGTTAGATATGAAGTATTACCAGTTTTAATTCATGGGATGAATAGGTTGGTATTGGGAAATTAAAATAAATGATTGCTTCGGTGTGGTTCACTAATCCCGACTAATTTGAATTGATATTCAAAAGAAGATTAAAGAATAAATTTAAAGAATTTATCTTTGATAAAATTAATGGGAACCTTTCCCAAAGTATAAGAATATTTGAATAAAAGAATATTCTGAATTGGGATGAGCTGTATGTTGTGTTTGTGTAACGCTTGTTTATTATATACGCGAGTTATTCAGAAAGACCGGGTTTACCCCATTCAGAATAACTGATTCGACGGTATGTCGAGGATGAAGACGGTGGTTGAAGACCGAAGGTCTTCACATCGTTTGGGTGATTACTAATGATCTTAATTGGGCTGTACACCCAAGAGGAGGGAATCGGTTGGTGATCATCCATACGTACTTGGAGATTGATGGATATGCGAGGTACAAGGTGCCTCCGGTTTCGTTCAGACCCAGAACGAACCTGTAAATGGAATGTATGTCTGACATTGGATTTTATTCTATGTGATTGATTTTTATTAAATATATATCAGTTTGGCAGTGGAGAATTTATTCTCTTTCTTAACTCCCTCCTCTGAGACGTACGAGCTCAGGGGTTATATATTGATGGATATCAATCGCATGGAGTGAATTGCCTGTGTGGCATGCCTAAGTGGCAAATGATCAAGGCTTCTGTTGAAAAGCAAAGTCTTGTGGTTGATGATCAAAGCACGGCCTGTGTGGCATAGCTTTGTGTAGCGTTGATTCGCGAGCCTCACACCCTGGTTGTGAACCAGAAACGGGAGAAGGACCTCAGGGAGGATATGCGTTTCTTTCTAGCTAGAAGTGGCGTTAGTGGTTTTACACGCCCTGACGAGTTTGACTTATGTGGTTGTTGGATTGCGAGGCGCCTCAGATATATCGGTGAGTGTGTGGAGCCGATGGAGTCATTGACTTCATTGACACTCCATAGGGTGGGGAAACGCAGTGTTCAGGAATTTTAATCCACATCGGTGGACCGACCCTGACGATCCAAAGGCTTGCCTGCGCGCTTGCCTGAGCGGCGGTGTAATGACCTGCATTTGCAGAGATATAATAATTAATTTATTTAATTATTTAAAAGGTGATTTAAGGATTTAATGGTCGATTAATTAAATAAGGGTGAATATTTAATTAAAATAATAAATTAAATAATGTATTTAATTCTGAAATAATCAGAATTGGCGGAAATGGCGATATGGTGTGAACTGGATCATCTGAAATATATAATTCAGTTCAGAATTGAATTTGAATAACGAATATATTATTTGAACGACAGTTTGAACGTAGAATTATATAATAATTAAAATCGATCTTGAAATGGAGCTGCAGTTCGTAATTTGGCGATTTGAACTTCAACTAAATGTACAGGATTCGTTTTAAGCCGGATTTTTGTGAAACAAGAAACGTATGGAGCTGGTGGATTATATCTTCCTAGTGGAAGAGAAAAATCGGGATTTCGTCGTGTAGATTTTGAGATATGTCCAAATCAAATTTCAGAAAAAGTCGCTATTTAATTCCTTCATAATTTGCGACGCTTTATTTACGTTATAAAAGGATTTTCGATATAACTTGAATATCGATAAATCTAAAATCTGAAATATCAAACTGTAAATTCTGATATGATATTCTGGAGCTGTACGATATCATATGTGAAGATATACGATAATATAGATTAATTTATATTTAATTTAATAATATTTATATATTTAAAGGGGTCATCTAGAGCTTTAAAAATAGCCGGTTTTGCAAACGAAGTCGGAATTCGACGAAACTAATTTTGTTGGATCTGCAATGTCAAATTATTGCTAGATGTCAGTTTCCCTGATTTTTAGAGTCACTGTGTGGTCGTACGGATTTGTAGAGTGAAAAACAGTCAGTATTTTGACAGTTAAAAATACGCTGTGTGGGCATACGGAGTCGGAATTCGACGAAACCAGTTTCGTTGGGACCGTAATGTCGAACTCTAGCTACATGTCCAATTTCGTGATTGTTGAATACTGTGTGTGATCACACGGATTTTTAGAAGGCGAAACGAATTAACAAAAAAGGAATATACTGGGAATATTCCCTCTATAAAATATCTAGATATTTGTTTCCCTTATATATACCCCATATTCAAAATCCTTAAGACCTAATCTGTAGAAAACTAAAAATAGGCCGCCACCAAATTCTTCAAAGCAAAACGCAAGAACAGAAAATCAAAACAAAACCAATAAAATCCTATAAATCATTTGGTATATGTATTTCAACTCCTATTGAGAAGCTCTTCCACCCAATAGCATCTTTGGGAAGTTCGACGTCTTCGGGTTCGCTGGCAAATGCTGGAGCGTGACCTTAGGGTTCGGCGTTTGGATCAATTGAAAGCTTAATTCGCGAATTAATAATGGTTCTGAGTTTGTGTGGAGGAGTAGCACCTACGTGCATTTTTTGGTGGGATTCGGTCATATAAAGTGACGCAGTGTCACTTGGGGTTGCGACGTCGAGCTCCTGTAGGTGGGTTCGAGCTTTAATTCGGAGGTACGGGGAGAAGGAGAAATCGAAGAGAAGGAGTTTGAGGTTGGTTTCGGTGGATATTGTGATGAAATGGAGGAGGTAGCGGCGTTCATAGAAGTGGGAATGGCCATCGAAACAACTGCAACCAGCGTTGATAATTTGGGGAAGATGAAATTGATCGGGTCTGGAAATGTAAGGGGAGTGGGCCTGCGAATGGGTTGTTGGGCCGAAAGAGGAAATATAAAAGGTTAAAGTCCATGAAACCATCTTAACTAGTTTTATTTTAAATTAAATTAGTTCAAACTTTAATATTGTATAACTTGATCATACATGATCATATCGACGAACCGTAAGTTGCGTTGGGATTGTATGGACGGTGGCTACGTCATTGAACTGACTGGAAGTGGATTGGGGCTCGTTTGAATTTATGGAGAAAATTGTTTGATTCAAATCAAATAACAGTTTATCGTTCTTTAACGATGAACTGCCAATGTGAGTAAAACTCACCAACTCTGAACAGTTTATATTTTCATGTTGTATTTTTAGAACTGTTAAAATTGTCTGATTGTTGTGTGTTGGTTGATTGATTGAACTGCTAGTCAGTTAGTAGAAATATTATATTTATATGTAATTATATATATATATATAAACTGTTAAATATTTATATGTCGATTCTGTTTATCAGAATATTTAACAGTGAAGTGAAATCGATGTTATTCTATTGTCTAACATCTGTGATGCAGGGAAACAGGTTGGAGGAATCCGACTGGATTCCTCAATGGTTATTTTATTGTTTTTCATATATTGTTATATGATGTGATATAAAATATGTGGGCGATTATATGTGCTTGGACGATATTGAACATCGTGATTTGATATGATTGAATACCATAACATACCGAAATGTTCATAAGGGGATTTTCAAAGTGATATTGAAAACAGAATATTTATAAAATGGGATATTTATAAATAAGAGATATTTATAAAGTGGAATATTTATAAAAAAGAAATGTTTATAAATTGGAATATTTATAAATAGGAGATATTCAAAAAGGAAATAATTACAAACCATTTTCGTTTTGAATGGAAAGGCCTGTGTGGCGGGTTTGGGGATTTTCCCGATGCTCCCGTTACAAAGGAGGTTATGGCGAATTTTTTAGAGAATTTAAGGAGTTAGAATATTTCAAGAATAAATTTGAAAAGGAAATATTTGTAAACCATTTAAAAATAGAATTGAAAAGGAAACGTTATAAAAAGGAAAGCATTTTTAAAGTGTAGAACATTTATTTAAAAGTAAATCTTTTCAAATGAATAAAACGTTGTTAAAAAGGAAATCTTTATAAAGTGAATAAAGTAAATCGAATATGGTATTCGAAGGGAGTAAATCGAATATGGTATTCAAAAGTTAGTAAAACGAATATGCTATTCGAAAGGAGTTAGTCGAGTCGAGTTAGTTGAATAGAGTTAACTAGTTCAGTAGAGTTAACTAGTTCAGTAGAGTTAACCAGTTAAATAGAGTTAACCAGTTGGGTTAAGTAAGCCAAGTTAACCAGTGAGTTAAGTAAGTCAAGTTAACCAGTTGGGTTAAGTAAGTCAAGTTAACCAGTGAGTTAAGTAAGTAAAGTTAACCAGTTGGGTTAAGTAAGTCAAGTTAACCAGTTGGGTTAAGTAAGTCAAGTTAACCATTGAGTTAAGTAAGTCAAGTTAACCAGTTGGGTTAAGTAAGTCGAGTTAACCAGTTGGGTTAAGTAAGTCGAGTTAACCAGTTGGGTTAAGTAAGTCGAGTTTACCAGTTGGGTTAAGTAAGTCGAGTTAATCAAGTCGAGTTAATCGGTTAGAGTTAACCAAGTAGAGTTAACCAGTTAAAGTTAACCAGGTAGGTTTAACCAGTTAGAGCTAATCAGTTAGAGTTAATCGATTAGAGTTAAAACGAAACTAGAGTTAATCAAATATCGTCATTTGATACAGAGTTAGTCAAACATAGTATTCAGGGTAAGTTGTCATCTCGTACGACTGCTAGCGAAATTCGCAGGGCTACAGATAGCCTAAGGCGGTCGGATGTTTCCTGAGGGTATCAGGTGTAACCATTTGTGATCGCTGCGATCTAGAGTCAAACGAATGGAGTTAAATCGAATATTAGTTATTTGATAGGAGTTAATCAAGTTGAGTTAAATAAAACCAAGTTAGTCGAGCCTAGTTAAACGAATCGAATTGGTCGAACCAAGTAAGTCGAGTTAGTCAAGTCAAGTTAAGTTAGTCGAGTTAAGTTCGTCGAGTTAAACTAATCGATGTTAGTTTCATCGAAAGGAGTTATCGATGTTAGTTTCATCGAAAGGAGTTATCGATGTTAGTTTCATCGAAAGGAGTTATCGACGTTAGTTTCATCGAAAGGAGTTATCGATGTTAGTTTCATCGAAAGGAGTTATCGATTATAGTTTGATCGAAGTGAGATTTATCGAATAAGAGTCATTCGAAAAGAGATTATCGAGTATAGTTTAATCGAAAGTGAGATTTTCAAATATGAGATATTTGGAAAGAAAGAGTTATCGAATATTAGTTATTCGAAGAGAGATTATCGAATATCGTTTAATCGAGAAGGAGTAATCAAATATAGTATATTCGAAAGGAAGGAGTTAATCGAATATAGGTTATTCGAAGAAGAGTTAATCAAATAGAGATTTCTCGAAGAGAGCTAATCGGCAAATTCGATTATATCGAATTCGGGAAAGTACTTATACTTTCCAGTGTTTAAATAGAGATTTATTTATTTATAAATAAATAAGTGTTAGGTTAATTATTCACTAATAAGAATAGAAGTTATAATTAAAGTTAGATAATTCGAAAGTAGGGATTATAACGTTATCGTTATAACCAATGTTTTAAATATAGAAGTGGATTAGTAAAATTGAATCCGAGAAAGGCGTGAAGAAGTTGTTAAAGATTAAAAGATAAGCTTTGACCATTTCGAAGTTATAACATTGTTCAGTTAAGGTCTGAGAGGTAATTATACCCCAACTTGAGTGACTTCCTTCTTGACTAAGAAATGGTAAGGTTTGATCGTAAAGGAGTTTTGGAAATGTTTTCCAAACGAGAATCAGAAATGTTTATGATAAAAGAAAATAAGAATTTAGAATATATGGAAACAGGAGATAAGTAAATAAATGAACTAAAGAGATTAATGTTAAATGATGTTTGTTCGATATAATTTCCATCTGGAAATAATATCGTTGTTTGCACACTTGTTTTTCTTTGATAGTTAACTCACAGACTATCGAAGTTTTGACCATTTTAACGTTGTTAATATGGAGAGACCGGTTGGATTATTATCCGAAGAACCACTATGTATTGGCATAAGAGTTGCGAATCATATATGCCAAAGAAGATTGAAGACGGAGTAAAACGCAAGGGCTGTTGTATAAGTCTTAGATAACAGTGACTAAGATGGATATACTGAATAGTGCCTTCGGTTTGTCCAGTCCTAGGACAACTTGTATGGACGAAGGTCTGACAGAGTATATCCAATGGATCGCGTAAGTTGATCTGTTCAAACGTATTCACGTTTGGTGGCGGAGGAATTCGTTTCACTAAGCTGTATACCCGGGTTATTTTCGGATAAATCAATTTGTGATTTGGCGGGTATGACGATGTGACATTCTAAGTGAATGAGGATGACTTGTGTTGATGAATGTCTGACAGAGTATTTCCAGAAAGGTCACGTACATTGATTTCTTGAACTATACCAAGAGTGGAAGCGGAGAAGGAAACTTCTTTAGTTAACACGTAGCGTACTTTTGTAGACGCCAATTAGTGATTTTCGTTGGATCTGACAATGTGGCATTCGAAGTGAATCTGATGTAATTATAAAGCATAGCTTCTAGCCTCATCAACCGGTAAATTACAGAAATCGGGCAGGCAGCATGGCTAAGTCGGTCGCACCGAAGTAGGGTGAATAATCACCTATCTAGAGAATATTCATTTGTTTCTTAAATCTATCAATGATGTCTCATATATATACGGGAACGGTTGCTGATCCCAACCGTTGGTGATATACATTCGATACACTCAAGAAAAATGAGTCGTCGGTCATTGTAACACCCCACCTCCGCCAGTGCTACTCTTGCAAGGACACTAACTTTGGAGGGGCGTTAAACGAGGTAAATATGCATGCAGATATCACAAGACAGAACATGTAAGTAAAAGCAGAGTAGTAAAGCTGCGGATAAAACTAGCATTTCAAAACCATAGTCAAGTTACATCAAAGTACTTGGTCATTATTTTTCCATAAACAAAGTCTAGAACATAAACTAAAAACTGAAAAAGAAATATAAAGTAACTATCCCCAAAGTAGTAAGGCCATAACATGCTCAAACAATACGTGAGCTATCCAGAAAAGCAGCAAAAGATCCAGCTAAGTAACAGTGTTCCCACCCTGCAAACCTGGGGGGGGGGAACGGAAGAAAAGAGGCGAAAGAAAACGGTTCAGTCAAAAAGACTGGTAAGTCCTATCTACTATTAGTATAAAAACTAATAAAGTTAACTGAGTATGTAAACAGAGATGAGATGTAGGGTGATAACAGGCATGGTGAAAAGTTAACAAGATAGATCATGTGTGCCATCGCATATACAAGGTTAAGTTGCACCAGGTGTGTACAAGTATTCCAATCCATGTCGAGTATAAACAAGAAATGATCCCTTAGCCCAATGTTGGCCCAAACCCATGAGATGACCTAAATCAAGGTCCAACTACTCGGTCTAGTCGATCGGCTCCCTATAAGCCTAACTCGTCGTGTATCGGTGTCATACGGTCCAAACATGAAATGTAGTCGACTGTGCTAGGTCCACCCTAGGGTGTATCCGGCCCTAGGGTGACAACCACTGACACGAAACAAGCACGCACAGTCAAAACCTACTGGTGCCCAAGTCTGTCTTTCATCCCCGGACAATGTGCACGACCATGGTCCGTCGGAATCTACTATGGCGCACCTACTTATGCCGTCTTTTTGGTCGCTTACACTCCAGCCCAGTAATCGTGCCCCACCCTAGCCTAGTCCCTAGGGTATCCGATACTCCCTATTGGGTTACTGCTGAGAAGGATCACGTAACTAGGGTTTTCTAGTGGGTTAAGTGTGGTTAACCCTATCCAAACCATGTATCAAGTTGGTTAAGTGTTCCTAAAAAGGTTCACAACTTAACCCTATCCAACTAAGCATTGGGTTGGTTAAGTGTGTCCATGTTGACTTAACCCTATCAACCCATCATGTTCACGTGGTTAAGTATATTCAAGTGGTCCATGACTTAACCCTATCATGTGGCATTTATTAACATAATGCACCCAACCTCTCACATTAGACTAACAGTTTGCGGCCACTGGTTAGGCCGGTTGGTTTCGGGCAGGTTTCCGCCGCAAATTGAGTCTAACCTCGGGTTTTGGGTGCTACATGACCAACTACTCACATTGGGGCCTATTGTTTGCAACTACTAGTTAAGCCAGGCAGTCCCGGGTAGTTTTACGTTGCAAACTCAACCCAACATCGAGTTGGCCATTTCATGTTTTCTTGAAGTCATGTCCAAATTTATGTTTACAAACATAATCACAAGTCAATGTTCATGTCATATTTTAGAACCATGTTTTCATGTCATTAATATTACCCAAACCCAACGCATTCCCATCGCATGTGCGTTTCGCTTAACATAACATAGATCAAAAGAGGGAACTTGGCAAAAGCGTGACCAAAAGGGCATAAGGTAATAAGGTTGGCCACAAGTTAAACATGGTGGCATATGAGGCATAAATAGGTTCATGAGCTTGCATATTACATCATAGGCCTCAAAACATGCATAATATCAACTTGAGCAATTAGGTGAAACATGATTATGAATGACATAGGATGATGGCTAAAAGTTCGCATATAGCATTAGATGCAAGTTATCATAAAGGTTATAAGTGTAACAACCCGAAATTTTGCAACATGTTAAATCAAGAAACAAGGCAGAATTAAATTATAAAATCTGAATCAGATAAAACAGACTGTGTCATTGCGTTTGTCTCGGAAAAATACGCGAAATAGAGTCCGAAATTTTGTAAATCGAAGTCCGTATGACCAAGATATGGCCTCGCGAAGTTTCACGAAAAATTCGAAAACGAAAACAGATTCAAATTTCAGAATTCAGAAGAGGCGGGAAATTTTCCCGCCAGACCAGGGGAGGTCGACTGGGGAGTCGACCCCCTGCCAACCAGGTCGACTGGGGAGTCGACCCCAGTGTCGACCTGGGGGTCGACCTGCCGGGTCGGACCAAGGCAACCTGGTGCACCTGTTTTGCTGTTTGGCTCGGTTTTGGAGGCTTGTGACGATTTTTGAGGGCTTGGATATATCCTAGGGTTAATCTAACGGCCTAAAATTACCCTAATCTCTATAAAAACACCCCTAGACTTGCCTAAACCCTCACAAATCACTCATGCCACGAAGTGCTGCCCAAATGCCAAGTGATCATGGCCTCCACCTCCAACTCCAAGAGACTATGCATGCAAATCGGATCTGAATCAAAAGGTGCAAGCTTGCTACATCAAATCAAGGGAGTGGATCAACGTTGCTATGGTGATTTCATGACGGTTCTTCATCAAAGGAGCCACCTTTCTTCGTCAAAATGATTCATGCTCCTAATCCTCTTCCCACGCTATATAAGTTCTTGCTACTTCGAGATGTTAACGGTAGTTTAATCATGGCATGGAATAAAATGTGGTTAAACATGAATGCTATAACCTATGCGAGCCTAGTTTGCTCCTTTAACATGAACATATGACTTTGGGTTATGTTTTAGCGACTAAACCATGCTATTCATGTTGCATTGGACTTAGTTTGCCATGCAAGATTGGACCTTTACTTGTAGTATGATAGCAGGAACACTTAGAGCCACTTTGACTTGTGAAATAGTTGCATAAATTGGACTTTGGGGCTTATGCATGTAAATGAAACCAACCCCCTTATGATATCATGTTTATGTAAGGTCAAATCCCGTTATGTTAATATGCAAAATTGTGGCCAAATGACATTATGCATGCTTGTGGCCAATCCCCTTTTATGTTATGCATGCTTGTGGCCAACCCTTATATGATAGTATGCATGTACAAGGCCAATCGCTTCATGATACCATGCATGTTTGAAGCCAACCCCGTCGTGGCATCGTGCATGTTTTGGGGTCAATGTGTATCATAGTATTTATACTATGTTGACTCGCTTTCACTCAAGTGAAAACACGATATTTGGGGTAGTTAGATAAATATGAACATGACATGAAATCTTGACTTGAATATGACATGAAAACTTGACTTGAGGTTACGTGTGAACACGACATGTAAGTTAAACCAAAATGGGGGCATGAAACGTGGGGTAAACATGGGACTTGAAATTAGACACGTATGGGTTATAGGTGTAATATGACACTAGACCAAACATGAAAGTGGCCAACTCGAGGTTGGGTTGAGTTTGTAGCATAAATCTACCCGGACCCGCCCGGCTTAACTAGTGGCTACAAACAATAGGATCCAATGTGAAAAGTTGGTCATGTCGCGCTTAAGACCCGAGGTTAGACTAGGTTGTGGTGTAAAACTACCCGGACCCGCCCCGCTTAACTAGTAACCACAAAAAGGTCTAATGTGAGAGGTTGAGAGTGCATTAATTAAATTAATGCCACATGATAAGGTTAAGTAAAGTTGACTAATGACACTTAACCGATATGACACTAATGGGTAGGTTAAGTGGGACCGGGCTTGATTTCTTAATGACACTTAACCATACAAGACAATTAGGGGATGGGGTTAAGTAATTTACGCTTAACTAATCCGACTTGGTAATTAGATGGGGTTAAGTAATTAAGACTTAACTAATCTAAACACGGTAATTAGATGGGGTTGAGTAATTAAGACTTAACTAATCTAAACACGGTAATTAGATGGGGTTAAGTAATTAAGACTTAACTAATCTAAACACGGTAATTAGATGGGGTTAAGTAACCTATACTTAACAAATCTAAACACGGTAATTCGACGGGGTTAAGTTAAACACTTAACCAATACTTAACTAATTTAATATGATAATTTAATGGGGTTAAGTAACTTATAATTAATCTATTATACATGATGATTTGATGAGGTTAAGTAACCTACACTTAACCAATCTAATATGTGGACCTGGTAGGGTTAAGTCACAAGACCTTTTAAATTAGGCTTAACCAGTGTAATACGATTAGTGGATGGGGTTAAGTTAACCTACACTTAACCAATCCGACTCGATAATCTGATGGGATTAAGATAATCTATGCTTAATCAATCTAACATGATAATCTGATAGGGTTATGACCAGTAAATACTTAACCAATTTGACTTGATAGGGTTAAGTCATGAGCTTCTTGGTACACTTAACCAACCTGTAGGGCTAAGCCTTGAACTTGAGTACTTAGTCGATCTTGACATGATTCGTAGGCGGGTTAAGTCATGAACTTGGATAACAACACTTAACCCATTTGACAAAACCCTAGCTCAGGGGATTAGGTTGGAAATCGTAGTTAACAAGGATAGCGGAAAGAGGAGCTAAGTGGTAAACCTTAGTTAAGGGTAACTAAGTAATAATTCTTAGCTAAGGACATGAGACTAGTTCATAAAGAGATGAGTAACCTGGTACGGTAGGTCATCGCTTAGTGTACGAGGAGGAGCAAGTTATCTGACTTGGATAAAAGCTCCAGCGAACTGGGTGACGAAGCGGAAGCTTCGGGGAACGTGAGGGTACTCTTGGTATCACTCTATGAGGTGGCAAGTGGTCAATGAAACCCAGCCTCATAGGGGTTAAGGTCTGCGGTAGAAGAGCCAAGAGTATGCCTTGGTTGCTATGCGAGCGACCTAAAGACTGGGATGGATTAGCGTGGAGTCGACGATACTTGATTTTGCCCCGGGATAGCATATCGCCGACTACCTACCATCTTTAGTCAATCGTGTACGTACGGAAAGGCAGGGAACTCCCAAAAGACCATATACTAGCTATCGAGTTATGGGTGAGGTTGGCTATCTGGAAGTGGGCATCGATGGGCCTTAGTGTAGTTCTCATACATGATTTTTCTTGGATTGCCTTTCAGTAGTTGAGGGAGGGGTCACGTGGGACCATAGCCACGGGTACAAAAACAGACCTTAATATCTGCATCAGCAGACGACTTAAAGCTCCCGACCGAGTTCCGTATTTCTTGATTTGCCTGGCACGGAACTCGGATGGCACATTGAGGAACATGTGCGTCTAGACATGGAAAACGATTCACGATACATACGCGTAGGGCTGTTACGGTAACAGTAAATTTACCATTACCGTACCATTACCAGTCAATCGGTAAACATTTTTGATTAAAATCGGTATACCAGTTAAAACCGTATGGTAATGGTAAATTTACCAATTTTAACGTTAATTTATCGGTAACGTTTTTTCAATACCAGCGGTAACGGTAATTTTACCAGTTAATTCAAAACATAAGTATAAGCATCTGATATGCTTTATTACAAGCACGTAGAACCAAATAAATAATTATATTTGGTTCAATAGTCAAATGAAATAATTTCAGATACATTTATTTTCTTTTTCATTTATGTTTTTTATAAACTAACACTACATATAGTATAATAAAGACACACTGTATACAAAAAATATGTTAAGATATTAACTTCAATGGACAAACGGTAATTTACCGTTACCAGTGTAATGGTTACCAGATTATCGGTATACCAGTCATTGGTATACCAGTCGATCAGTAACGGTAACGGTAAGCAATTCTGGCTTACCAGTAAAAATGGTACGGTAACGGTATTTGCCAAACGGTAACGGTAACCATTACCATAACAGCCCTACATACGCGGGATAAAGGGCACGGTTGACGGGTGGCATAATCCCTAGTGGCCCTAGGTGGCTGAACCCAAACCGAGACACGGAAACGTTCATTAGGTAGCATAATCCCTAGTGGCCCTAGGTGGCATAAATCCTAAGTGAACGCGCGATAGCTCATGGTAAGGAAACATAACTAGATCAAGGGTAGCAGTCCAAAATAACCTCAAGGATAAAACGTTTACATGGGAAAGCCCGTATGGCCTACGGCAAAGGACTGAACTTATACGTGAAAAGAAACATACGAGTTGGGAAAACCTACATATGCTATATATTAGGTTGACATGGACCATTACATGACATTGGGCAAGGGATATTCATAGTTAACACGTGACGCGGGTTGGGATACTAGTACGAGAGGTGCAGAGCAAATATACATGTTAGGATCAGGAGAAATGCACATGATAGATACCTTGGGATATTATACTTGATAGAAACCTGACGATGTGATACCTCGATTTATCATGACACCGTAGTTTATCATGATATCTTAGTTTACCTTGCTACAGTAGTTCAGCCTGTTACCCTGGTTTAGTTTATCTATCTTGTCGTCATCCTTATGTTTACTTTCAGTTTATGCATGTCATGTTACCTTTACCTGTTTTTATACTGGAAGCAGATAGAACTTACCAGTCTTTATGACTGACCCCGTTTTGTTTCGCCTCTTTGTCTTCCGTTTCCCCCCCCAGGTTTTAGGGAGGAAACACTGTTATCTAGTTCGGACTTCTTCTGCTTGAAGGTCATCACACATGGCTTGGACTTTTCTTGGCTATGGCTACTTTACTCTTTTACTTGGGGAATAATTTATGAAATGGTTTTATGCTTCTTTATTATTGCAAGACAGGTTTTGATGCATTCTGATGTAAAAGGCTTTAGACCTTATTTTATAAGGTAATGAAATTTGTTTTACTTCCGCTGTTTTAAATATATATGTTCTGTCTTGTAATATTTCTGTGCATGTTTACCTCGATAATGCTTCACCAAACCTAGTGCATTCCCTTTGTGAGTGACCCTAGTGGAGGTGGGGTGTTACAATAAGAGTTCTCATGTTATATAATGCAACATTTCAACATAAAGCTTTTAGCTTTTAGCCCACAAGGTCAAGGTGATAGGTTTTCAAACATGCATAGAATATATTCATGCATAACATGATAAGATCAAAGCATATATCATACTTAGGCCCAAACTCAACTTGCAACATATCACATTTAACTTCATAGTTAGAATCGAAGAGTAGTATAGGGCTTACAATGAGCGGTTATGCGATCTAGATCAATATATATAAAGATTGAGATGAAGCCACAAGCAAAATCCGCAAAGAAAATAATAAGCTCCACTTAAGAACCTTGAAACAAGAAGTAATAACCCCAAAGACAAAGAAAGGAGGCTCTTTTACTTAAGAAAGATGGTTCTTTTATGACATAGATTGATTTGACACTCATGCTCTCATGAAGAAGGTGGAGGCCATGATTGAGAAACATTTTGACATAGTTTAGTTGTAGGAATGATTAATGAGGGTTTAGGCTAGGTCTAGGGGCCTTTTTATATGTGATTAGGTTAGTTTAGACCATAGGATTATCCCTAAAACACATCAGGTCCGTCAAATCTCGTCAGAAGCTTCTAGAGCAGACTCAACACGTCACAAATGGTGCACCAGAAAAACTGGTCCGACCGGGGGGGGTCGACCCCTGGGTCGACATGGTTGTCAACCCATGGGTCGACATGGGTGTCGACAAATTGGAAGGGGTCGACACTGGAGTCGACCCCTGTGTCGACCCTGCCTGGGGCGGGAAAATTCCCGCGCATCATGTTTGTCTGAAATACGAATCTGAATTCGAATTTGAACTGTTTTCGGGCTTAGAATTTTCTGAAAACTTCATTGGGCCATAACTTGGTCATACGGACTCCGTTTTTCGAAAACTCGGACTCTATTTCGCGTATTTTTCCAAGACGAACGCAATGGCACAGCCCGTTTCCCTTGATTCAGATTTTAGAATTTAATTCTTCCTTGATTTACATTATAACATGTTATTCAAAAATACGGGTTGTTACATTCTCCCCTCCTTAAAGGATTTCATCCCCGAAATCTCCAAGTTTGAAAGAACGTATCCTACCATCCATCATCCATCTACTCAAAACATCATCCACGTGCAGTCATTATCCTTAAAGGATTCTAAATGATATATGATCATTTGCAAAGGTGTGTGTATATGTACTTATCTAATGCGAAAATCAGGAGGTTACTGATTCAGTAAAACCCCTTAATGCAAAACATGTTAGTGAAATGAGTCCATATGTATGCAAATTCCTAACATAATTTATAATCTCTATATGAGTGCATATAACATTCATCCATATGCAACATCCACGTGATAGCATAACAAGTTTCATCCATGAATAAGTATAAGCACTCATGCATATGCAACATGAAAGTGTGTAAGCCGATCTTAGTGCCTAATGTGTATCATGCATCGACGAGTATCCACGTGCAAACACTTGCAACCACTTGCAACCATCAAGCATAACATGTTTCAAATACATGTTTCATCCAAAGGGTTTCTACCTAAGGTTCTCATGACAAGGTTAACGAGATAACAAGATAAACAGGATAAACACAGATAGCAAAAAGAAAGATATGCTACTTAGGAGAGGAAATTGAGAATGTACCCTCAAAAAGGAATGGATAAAGCCCACGCATCTTCTCCTCGGTTTCCCAAGTTGCGTCTTCATCGGCTTCACTCCACTGAACTTTCACCAACTTGACTTCTCGATTCCTTAACTTCTTGATCTCTGTTCCCAAAATACGAATCGGGGCTCTTCTCAAGGTTGCCTCTTTCTCTACCTCAATGTCTTCAAGAATGCTTGGTTCAACCACCTCAACGGACTCATGTAGGCACTTTCGGAGATGCGAGACATGAAAGACATTATGCACTCCGGCTAGCTTTTCGGGCAATTCCACCTTATAGGCTATCTTTCCAATTCTCTCTATGATAGGGAAGGGTCCTACGAACCTTGGTGCCAGCTTCCCCACTGCTCCAAAGCGTACCACATTACGCAAAGGAGAAGCCTTCACGAAAACCCAGTCTCCAACTTCGAATTCCAAATCTGCCCTTCGCTTGTCAGCATAGGATTTCTGTCTATCTTGGGCCGCTTTCATCCGTCTTCTCACTAATTCAACTTTTTCGGATGTGTCCCGTATCATATCGGGCCCAAGTATAAGCCTATCTGTTGTCTCCCACCAACAAGATGGTGACCTACACGGCCTCCCATACAAAGCTTCAAATGGTGCCATCCCTATGCTGGCTTGATAGCTATTATTATAAGCAAACTCTACAGGAGGAAGGTGGTCTTCCCAAGTACCACCAAAGTCAAGAACACGAAGCCTCAAAAGATCTTCTAGCACTCTATTCACCCTTTCGGTTTGGCCATCCGTCTGGGGGTGATAGGCTGTACTCAGATTCAATCGCGTACCCATTGCTTCTTGCAAACTATTCCAGAATTGGCTAGTGAAGATTGGGTCACGATCGCTAACTATGCTAGAAGGAACTCCATGCAACCGCACTATCTCTCGGAGATAAATAGATGCTAGCCATGATGCGGTCCTCTTGCTCTTTACAGGAATGAAATGAGCACTCTTCGTAAGTCTATCAACTATGACCCATATGCTCGTGTTCCCTTTTCTTGACCTAGGCAATCCATCCACAAAATCCATAGAAATACTCTCCCACTTCCGTTGCGGGACCTCCAATGGATGTAATAGCCCACCTGGTTTCTTTGACTCGGCTTTCACTTGTTGGCACACCATGCACTTTGAGACATACTCTGCTACATCTCTCTTCATTCCGGGCCAAAAGAAAATGCGCTTCATATCTCTATACATCTTATCTCCTCCCGGATGTATAGTCATCTTCGAGTGATGTGCTTATTCAAGAACTTTATGCACCAAGCCTCCTACTTGTGGAACGCATAGCCTTCCATCACGCCTTAGCCAACCTTTATCATCAATAGTATATCTAGCAAGGTGACTAGACGTCTCACCACGAATCAGTTTGTCCATAACTTCAACTATCTGTGGATCTTTCTTCTACGAAGCCCCAACCTGATCGAGAAGTGTGGGTCTAAGCTCAAGGGATGCTAATGAACCCGTCATCGACTCAACAGCCGTCGTGAAATCAAAGGTTGCCAAGAACTCTAAGTTCTTCATCTCAATAAACAAGGGACTCAAAGTCAACCTCCTTCTGCTTAGTGCGTCTGCCACGACATTACCCTTGCCAAGGGTATAAGCTATCTCGAAGTCATATGATGCCAAGAATTCCATCCACCTCTGTTGCCCTAAATTCAAATCTTTCTACGAGAAGAGGTACTTGAGTGACTTGTGATCAGTATACAACTCAAACCTTTCTCCTAGAAGATAGTGGCGCCAGAATTTGAGTGCAAAGACGATCGCCGCCAACTCCAAATCATGAGTGGGATAGTTCTTCTCATGAACTTTAAGTTGCCTACCCCCATAACATATCACTCTTCCCTCTTGCATTAGAACAACACCTAACCCCGTACCACATGCATCGGTGTACACGGTAAACATCTTACCTCCATCGGGTAATGCCAAAACTGGAGCTGTGGTAAGGACCCTCTTGAGCCTTTGAAAAGCAAGCTCACACTCTAAGTCCCATGCAAAGGCTAAGTTCTTCTTCATCAACTTAGTAAGAGGGGCCGAAATCTTAGCGAAGTCCCTAATGAACTTCCTATAGTAGCCCGCCAGACCGAGAAAGCTTCTTACTTCGGTTGCATTCCTAGGAGTCTTCCAGTCTTGAACCACAACCACTTTCGCGGGATCCACCGCTATACCTTGCTTAGAAACTATATGTCCAAGAAACCGAACTTCCCTTCTCCAAAAATGACATTTGGAGAACTTGGCTTTTAACTGATGTGCTCTAAGCGTATCCATCACTTCCTTGAGATGTCTGGCATGTTCTTCCTCATCCTTTGAGAAGATCAGAATATCATCCACGAAGACAACCACGAACTTGTTAAGGAACTCCCTGAACACCCTACTCATCAAGTCTACGAAGTAGGCGGGTGCATTTGTCAACCCGAATGGCATGACAAGGCATTCAAAGAATCCATCTGGAGTCCTAAACGCAGTCTTATCGATACTATCCTCAGCTACTCTAAGCTGATGGAATCCGTTGGCTAGATCGAGCTGAGAGAAAACAGAAGCACCAACCAGCTGGTCAAAGAGATCATCAATCCTTGGTAACGGGTGCCTATTCTTCTTTGTCAGCTTGTTCAACTCTCGATAATCAACACATAGACGAAGCGAACCATCTGCCTTAGTAGCGAATACCACCGGAGCACCCCATTCAGAAATGCTTCGCCTAATAAAATTCTTCTCAAGCAGCTCCTTGATTTGCTTACTGAGCTCTCTTCTTTCTCGTGGGGCCATGTGCCTAACGGGCAATGATACTGGCTTGGCATTATCGACTAGATAAATGCGGAAATCTATCTCTCGTTTAGGGGGTAACCCCTTAACTTCTTCAAAGACATCAGGATAGTCTCGGACCACCCTTACAGATTGCAGATCATCGATGGACGAGTCAAGAGATTCAAGATAACATAACATGACGGGACCTTTAGGGTTACAAGAAATTTCTAGGGTATTACCGAGGCGAGTCATGAGCCTCACCACCCTATGCCCACAATCGAGAATGGCTCCATAACTGGACAACCAATCCATGCCCAAGATCAACCCGTATCCCGTGAACCCGAGAACATAAGCATTACACGTGAATTCTACGGTCAAGATAGAAATCTTCAATTCCACACAAATCATAGATAGATGGGCGGAACCCCCAATTGGATTTGACACACAAACGGGATCCTCAACTAGACTAGTACTTAGGTGCAAACTTTCAACAATGTCAGAAGAAATAAAACTATGCGATGCACCAGAATCAAATAAGGTGCGAACAGGGTAATCAGAAATATAAACAAGACTCTCTACAGAAATACTACCTCGGTCCTGAACTGGAGCAGCGTTGAGAGCATGCACTTGCCCTCCAGAAGGTCCTGCATGCTGATTCTGCCCTTGCCCTTGTCCTTGCTTCTTGGGGAAATCCTTGCTAAAGTGTCCAGTCTCTCCACAATGAAAGCATTCGCCCCGCTTCCTCTTCTTCTTTCTGCAATCCTTGGCTATGTGCCCAACAATCCCACAAAAGTTGCATTTTCTTGGGTCCTTTGCCTTGGCCTTGTTGCTCTTGTTGTTCTTGTTGTTCTGATTACTCTGATTTCCTCCCCACTTGGAGTCTGTCTTCTTGGCTTGAGTCTCATTAGTCTTGACTTCCTTCTTGCCATTCTTATCGTCTCCTTGAAGTAATGCCATGTCTACTAGGCCTTCAAAAGTGGCCCCCATGGGTATATGAGATAGGGCTAAACCTTGTAATGGCTCATTCAACCCTCGTGCAAAGCGTAAAGCCATCTTCTGGGGGTATTAACCATGTCCAAATCGAATCGAGCGAGCTGGTTAAACTGATTCACATACTCCCTTACCGTCATGTCCCCTTGCTTCAAAGATATAAACTTCTCCATTTGCAGATTCGCCTCAGCAGATGATAGAAACTTAAGCCCAAACCTCATCCTAAAGTTGGCCCAAGTCTCTATAGGCCTCGTAGCATTGGTGACCTCCCACCAATAAGCAGCTTCTTCTTTTAATAGTCATGCCGCCAATAAAACCTTTCTATGGTCTACCACATCAAAGATAGCGAAGAAATCCTCAGTTTCTTTCAACCAATTTCGTGCCTCTACAAAAGTCTCCGTCCCAATGAAATGCTTGCCACCCATCGCCTTAAAGTCTTTGCAAATCTTAGCGAAATCTGCTTGTGGATTTTGAGGAGGAGGAACCTCAGTTACGGTGGGGGTGGTTGCTGGGCCCACATTGTTGGCCCTAGCTTCCAAGTACCTCCGGAACCATCCGGGAATGGTCACTCCCTCGGGAAGGTTAAGATCGGCCATACTGAAAAAGGAAAAGATAGATTTAGAACAAGGAAACGAAGGATAGTGCTAATGGCTTTTAGGGAATAGCCTTTTAAAATAAACAGGACTTTTCTTGGAAAATACTTAATTGGTTTTGAAAAATAGTTTTTCAAAAGGTAAGTTTAAAAACCTTTTGTCCAATCTCGTAAACCATATGCTCTGATACCAAATGTGACACCCCACCTCCGCCAGTGCTACTCTTGCAAGGACACTAACTTTGGAGGGGCGTTAAACGAGGTAAACATGCATGCAGATATCACAAGATAGAACATGTAAGTAAAAGCAGAGTAGTAAAGCAGCGGATAAAACTAGCATTTCAAAACCATAGTCAAGTTACATCAAAGTACTTGGTCATTATTTTTCCATAAACAAAGTCTAGAACATAAAATGAAAACTGAAAAAGAAATATAAAGTAACTATCCCCAAAGTAGTAAGGCCATAGCATGCTCAAACCATACGTGAGCTATCCAGAAAAGCAGCAAAAGATCCAGCTAAGTAACAGTGTTCCCACCCTGCAAACCTGTGGGGGGAGGGGGAAACGGAAGAAAAGATGCGAAAGAAAACCGGTCAGTCAAAAAGACTGGTAAGTCCTATCTACTATTAGTATAAAAACTAATAAAGTTAACTAAGTATGTAAACAGAGATGAGATGTAAGGTGACAACTGGCAAGGTGAAAAGTTAACAAGATAGATCATGTGTGGCATCGCATATACAAGGTTAAGTTGCACCAGATGTGTACTAGTATTCCAATCCATGTCGAGTATAAACAAGAAATGATCCCTTAGCCCAATGTTGGCCCAAACCCATGAGATGACCTAAATCAAGGTCCAACTGCTCGGTCTAGTCAATCGGCTCCCTATAAGCCTAACTCGTCGTGTATCGGTGTCATACGGTCCAAACATGAAATGTAGTCGACCGTGCTAGGTCCACCCTAGGGTGTATCCGGCCCTAGGGTGTCAACCACTGACACGAAACAAGCACGCACAGTCAAAACCTACTGGTGCCCAAGTCTGTCTTTCATCCCCGGACAATGTGCAAGACCATGGTCCGTCGGAATCTACTATGGCGCACCTACTTTTGTCGTCTTTTTGGTCGCTTACAGTCCAGCCCAGTAATCGTGCCCCACCCTAGCCTAGTCCCTAGGGTATCCGATACTCCCTAGTGGGTTACTGCTGAGAAGGACCGCGTAACTAGGGTTTTCTAGTGGGTTAAGTGTGGTTAAACCTATCCAAACCATGTATCAAGTTGGTTAAGTGTTCCTAAAAAGGTTCACGACTTAACCCTATCCAACTAAGCATTGGGTTGGTTAAGTGTGTCCATGTTGACTTAACCCTATCAATCCATCATGTTCACGTGGTTAAGTATATTCAAGTGGTCCATGACTTAACCCTATCATGTGGCATTTATTAACTTAATGCACCCAATCTCTCACATTAGACTGACAGTTTGCGGCCAATGGTTAGGCCAGTTGGTTCCAGGCAGGTTTCCGCCGCAAATTGAGTCTAACCTCGGGTTTTGGGTGCTACATGACCAACTACTCACATTGGGTCCTATTGTTTGCAACTACTAGTTAAGCCGGGCGGTTCCGGGTAGTTTTACGTTGCAAACTCAACCCAACCTCGAGTTGGCCATTTCATGTTTTCTAGAAGTCATGTCCAAATTTATGTTTACAAACATAATCACAAGTCAATGTTCATGTCATATTTTAGAACCATGTTTTCATGTCATTAATATTACGCAAACCCAACGCATTCCCATCGCATGTGCGTTTCGCTTAATATAACATAGATCAAAAGAGGGAACTTGGCAAAAGCGTGACCAAAAGGGCATAAGGTAATAAGGTTGGCCACAAGTTAAACACGGTGGCATATGAGGCATAAATAGGTTCTTGAGCTTGCATATTATATCATAGGCCTCAAAACATGCATAATATCAACTTGAGCAATTAGGTGAAACATGATTATGAATGACATAGAATGATGGCTAATAGTTCGCATATAGCATTAGATGCAAGTTATCATAAAGGTTATAAGAGTTCTCATGTTATATAATGCAACATTTCAACATAAAGCTTATAGCTTTTAGCCCATAAGGTCAAGGTGATAGGTTTTCAAACATGCATAGAATATATTCATGCATAACATGATAAGATCAAAGCATATATCATACTTAGGCCCAAACTCAACTTGCAACATATCTCATTTAACTTCATAGTTAGAATCTAGGAGTAGTATAGGGCTTACAATGAGCGGTTATGCAATCTAGATCAATATATATAAAGATTGAGACGAAGCCACAAGCAAAATCCGCAAAGAAAATAATAAGCTCCACTTAAGCGCCTTGAAACAAGAAGTAATAACCCCAAAGACAAAGAAAGGAGGCTCTTTTACTTAAGAAAGATGGTTCTTTTATGACATAGATTGATTTGAGACACTCATGCTCTCATGAAGAAGGTGGAGGCCATGATTGAGAAACATTTTGACATAGTTTAGTTGTAGGAATGATTAATGAGGGTTTAGGCTAGGTCTAGGGGCCTTTTTATAGGTGATTAGGTTAGTTTAGACCATAGGATTAACCCTAAAACACATCAGGTCCGTCAAATCTCGTCAGAAGCTTCTACAGCAGACTCAACACGTCACAAATGGTGCACCAGAAAAACTGGTCCGACCGGGGGGGGGGGGGTCGACCCCTGGGTCGACATGGGTGTCGACCCATTGGTGGGGGGTCGACACTGGTGTCGACCCCTGTGTCGACCCTGCCTGGGGCGGGAAAATTCCCGCCCATCCTGTTTGTCTGAAATTCGAATCTGAATTCGAATTTGAACTGTTTTCGGGCTTAGAATTTTCTGAAAACTTCATTGGGCCATAACTTTGTCATACGGACTCTGTTTTTCGAAAACTTGGACTCTATTTCGCGTATTTTTCCGAGACGAACGCAACGGCCCAGCCCGTTACCCTTGATTCAGATTTTAGAATTTAATTCTGCCTTGATTTACATTATAACATGTTATTAAAAATACGGGTTGTTACAGTCATGTGTGGCTGAGTTACAAGATGTTCTTGTTGAACTCCATTGTATCGTTCCTAGAGTACATTGATCGGAAGGTGGTTCCATACCTTGTCATAGTTGGAAATCCATTACCCAATACGTGCTTGCGGTTTTGATTATATACTATATATGTAGAACGTGAGATGAAAGCGTTTCTGCTAGATGATTAATATATTGTGGCTTGATAGACATTATGATAATATCAAAGGTTTTGATATAAAGATATTTTGGATTCTCATAAGGGAAAAACCAGTTCAGTTCTGCGGCGTGGTCTTATGAGATATCGTTTACTTGTTCATATAACCGTTTAAACTGTTTTACTCATACCAGTCCCATGACTGACCCGGAGTTTACTTTGTTGTTTTCCCTAAACTCTTGGGTGCCTAAATTTGTACGGGCAGTCAAGTAGTCGGGATTTACGGATATACCTGAAGAGCTGGAGCAGGAGGCTTCTGGATCATATAGCTATAGTTTATTTCCGCTGTGTTGTAAATGCTGTACTCTGATAAGTGCTATTGTATACATAACTGTTATATTTCAAAGTTATGTTATCTATTATATGTTATTCGTTCCGCTGTGAGGTTCGTGTTACTCTGATGTTGTGTTATTCTTCCTCTTCTATTCTAAGTTTCTATCTTATCTATTCCCACCTTCTAATTTCTTTCATTAATTACCTGGATTTTTCGATGTTTTGGTTATCGACATCGAGTTTATGTCGATAACCAAAGTCGCCGAAAATCCGGGTCGTTACAGTTGGTATCAGAGCTTAAGTTAAGAATTACCTTGGCTCAGTGGCGTGACTCGGTAGAGATAGGGTTAGTAATACCCTAGATTGAGTTTAAGTGTATATATACGAGTGCGTATTTGTATTTGATATAAAAAAATGGTTTTATATTGTGGAGATTCATTGGCTAAGTTGTTTATGATTTTTGGTCGATCAGTTTGATCCACTGTATCAGTAGGAGTAAATAAACACTTAAATATGATGGATCGACACAGTATGTATATGTGATATATTATCATATATATGATGTGTTGGTAGTGATTTTAATTAGATAAGATTATAAAATGTCAAAAGGTTATATATGACCAATCAGAATTGATATAAGTAAAATATATGAAATTGAAATGAATTAAAGCAGAATTTAAATCAGAATTGGAGTTAAAATCCCAGAAATTGGGAAAGTGTTTGTAAAAGAATTTGGATTAAGAATAAGGAAAATTTAAGATCCTGCGAGATTTTAAATTATTTTACAAGCAGTGTGAATTATATTTTGAAATGAATTTCAAAGCGGAAATGTTTAGAAATGGTTTTATAGTATTGAACTCACTTCGATCGCTGGAAAATAGATTCTGATGATGATAGCTGCATCATCAGTATTCATTTTCGAGTTGTAAGTGACGAATTACTACTAGAGATACTATTTTGAATTTGTTTTGGGAAAGACAAGTTGTATTGAATTTCAAAAAGGAAAATTTGATTTTTGAAAGGAGTAAACTGTTTAAAACTCCCAGGGAAAGACTGTTTGAATTAAAAACAAATTTAACAGGAATTTGTAAAAGCAAATTTGAATTAAAGTAAAGCCAGTAAAGTGGTAACTGAGATTGAATTAGGATGATATCGAGACAAATTGGATTGTGAGATTCAAATTTGAAGTGTAATGTGATAATCAAGATAGGAGTTGGGAATCGAGAAGAAACTTGAGTTGAAATGATATTTGGCTTGGTAAAAAGGCGAATGGTTGTGTTCGAGATGAAAGTGATTTCATAATTTGATTGGGATAACATTGGTATATGCTGAGTTGATAGCATATGGAAGTGATAGAGTTGATATGCCCAACAAAAAGGTACAAGTTTATATTTCATACGGTATGATATTTCGATAAGCCAAATTGGCAAGCCGCTTGGCTGTTTGATTTTCTTTTGGGATAGAGATGGCCCAGAGAGGCGAGTTGGAGTTTGACCGATTGACCAGTACAAAGGAGGTGCTGGCGAAATTTCGAAAAGTTTAGGCGTTGGGAAATTTTCAGGATTTTTGAAAATTTTCATTGATAAGAATTAAATAAATTTTTAATTGAAATTAAATTAGTTCAGTTGAAACTGAAGTTAAGAAGTGAACAAATATGTTCTAACCAGTCGATAGGGTCGTTCTCTACCTTAGCAATTTCGAGGACGAAATTATTTTAAGTGGGGAAGAATGTAATGACCCGCATTTGCAGAGATATAATAATTAATTTATTTAATTATTTAAAAGGTGATTTAAGGATTTAATGGTCGATTAATTAAATAAGGGTGAATATTTAATTAAAATAATAAATTAAATAATGTATTTAATTCTGAAATAATTAGAATTGGCGGAAATGGCGATATGGTGTGAACTGGATCATCTGAAATATATAATTCAGTTCAGAATTGAATTTGAATAACGAAAATATTATTCGAACGACAGTTTGAACGTAGAATTATATTATAATTAAAATCGATCTTGAAATGGCGCTGTAGTTCGTAATTTGGCGATTTGAACTTCAACTGAATGTACAAGATTCGTTTTAAGCTGGATTTCTGTGAAACAAGAAACATATGGAGCTGGTGGAATATATCTTTCTAGTGGAAGAGAAAAATCGGGATTTCGTCGTGTAGATTTTGAGATGTGTCCAAATCAAATTTCAGAAAAAGTCGTTGTGGAATTCCTTTATAATTTGCGACGCTTTATTTACGTTATAAAAGGATTTTCAATATAAACTGAATATCGATAAATCTAAAATCTGAAATATCAAATTGTAAATTCTGATATGATATTCTGGAGTTGTACGATATCATATGTGAAGATATACGATAATATAGATTTAGTTATATTTAATTTAATAATATTTAAATATATTTATATATTTAAAGGGGTCATCCAGAGCTTTAAAAATAGCCGGTTTTGCAAACGAAGTCGGAATTCGATGAAACTAATTTTGTTGGATCTGCAATGTCAAATTATTGCTAGATGTCAGTTTCCGTGATTTTTAGAGTCACTGTGTGGTCGTACGGATTTGTAGAGTGAAAAACAGTTAGTATTTTGACAGTTAAAAATACGCTGTGTGGGCATACGGAGTCGGAATTCGACGAAACCAGTTTCGTTGGGACCATAATGTCGAACTCTAGCTACATGTTCGGTTTCGTGATTTTTGAATACTGTGTGTGATCACACATATTTTTAGAAGGCGGAACGAATTAACAAAAAAGGAATACACTGGGAATATTCCCTCTATAAAATATCTAGATATTTGTTTCCCTTATATATACCCCCTATTCAAAATCCTTAAGACCTAATCTGTAGAAAACTAAAAATAGTCTGCCACCAAATTCTTCAAAGCAAAACACAAGAACAGAAAATCAAAAGAAAACCAATAAAATCTTATAAATCAATTGGTATATGTATTTCAACTCCTATTGAGAACCTCTTCCACCCAATAGCATCTTTGGGAAGTTCGACGTCTTCGGGTTCACTGGCAAATGGTGGAGCGTGACCTTAGGGTTCGGCGTTTGGATCAATTGAAAGCTTAATTCGCGAAATCAATAATAGTTCTGAGTTTGTGCGGAGGAGAAGCACCTGCGTGCATTTTCTGGTGGGATTCGGTCATATAAAGTGACGCAATGTCACTTGGGGTTGCGACGTCGAGCTCCTGTAGGTGGATTCGTGTAACAACCCGAAAATCTGGGCTAGTTAAAAAATTTTATTTTGGCAATTTTAGTGAGTTTTTAATATTTAAAATGAAATATTTTAAACAATATCGACGGAAAATTTATTTTGAATAGAATTCGAATGTATATTTTTATTCGAATCCTCGTTAGAATATAAATAATTATTTAAATTATAAAAGGAATTGAAAATGGCGCGGTAGTTCGATAATTCGATTTCAAACTTCAATTGAATGTACCGGGTGCAAAATAAACCGTATTTTAGTGAAACCAAAAATAATGGAATCTAATTGTGAATATCTTTCCAACGAATCCGAAAAATCAAAATTTCGTAGCGGGAATCAAAAGATATGTCCAGTTGAAAATTCTGAATAGTCGCTATGGAATTTAGGCCCTTAAAAATGGAAATTTTGCTAACGACCTCGGATTTCGACGAAACCTCTTTTGTTGGGTCCTTGATGTAAAGTTATTGCTAGATTCCAAATTTCATAATTTTTCGAATCAATATGTGAACGTGGCAAAGGAAAACGCGTTTGACCAGTTTCAGTTGATTTTAATCGACTGGAAATTGGCCAATTTTCAAATGGTCTCGGAATTCGATGAAACTAGTTTAGTTAGGACCGTATCGTCAATACGAAGCTAGAAAATATTTTTCGGGAATTTTTCTAGTTAGTATGTGGCCCTAGTAAAGTGAAATGCGCGTTCAAATTCAATATATAGAGTTATATGTTGATTTTGACGAAAACTGATCGAAATGATCGAATCAGCTTACGATACATATCCCATTGTGTTCGGAATGGGGGCAATTAGCTATGGACGACAGTCGGTGGGTCTCGTTTGGAGGTCAAAATGAAAAGTACTTTTATGGATAATTAAATAGGTCAACCATTTCCCCTTTTACCCAGTCAAATCCTTCCCTTCCCCAATTCATTAGTTTGAACCCGATTCAATAAAAGAAAAAAAACTACGGATCCGCGCTGCCTCGACCTCGCGCCCCGGCGTTGACCACCGCGCCTCCGGCCATGGCGTCGCCGGCCCTTCCCCCTATCTCCTTCTCCCTCCTCGCATGAACCCCCCCTTCCCAGCCCAATCCGACGTCCCCAAAACCCGCGACCTCCCTCCACTACCCCAGACCCACCGCCGATGCCAGTACCTCCCCCACCACCTGCGACTGCACCAACGCCCCCTTCCTCCAACGAGCGTAGACAACACCCCCTTGCTCCAGCGACCTCGAATTCAGGTGAAAATAAAACAGCGACTTCCCTTTTCAGTTTTAATGTTAATTAGCAATGAATTTATTTATTTACATTGATATTTTTATTTTATTTTATTTTATTTTCAGATATTTATTAATTTAAAGTTAGGATATTTATTTAAAGTTAAAATTTTTAGTGATGAAAAATATTGCCTTTAGTGATAGAAAATGATATGATTTTCATGAATAGGAAAGATTGATTATTTTTAACATAGAAAGGATTATATTTTCATAAAGGTTCGATTTTTTATATATAATATAAAGAAGTGATTTCTCTTTTTTATAATATAAAGTTGCGATTTTCGATTTTTTCTAATGTTGAATAATGAAGTAAAAATTTGATTTTTCTATATTGAATAGCGAAGTGAAAATTCGATTTTTCTATATTGAATAGCAAAGTAAAAATTCGATTTTTATATATTGAATAGCATAGTAAAAATTCAATTTTTACATATGTAGAGAATACGAGCAAAGAAAGCAACAAAAGGTGAAAACGGCGAAGATTTCTACATAAAAAGAGTCGTGGGATTGGATTAGCTATCTGTGAGAACTTCTCACCCTTTAATTTAAGGGAACTGGGTCTTATAATAGCTTCATTTTTCTTTATTTAGCATTGCGCCGTTTGTTTTATGCACTGGTATTCTTGGGAGGAAACCCGTTCCGTGTTATACGGCGTGGTCCCTTGATTTACCTAACTTTAAAAATAAAGATTAATAACTGTTTTAGTTCTCACACCAGTCCCATGACTGACCTGGAGTTTATTGTTTTGACCTAAACTCTGGGTGCCCCTATTTTGACACGGGCAGCTAGTAGTTTTGGTTTTGCAGATTTATATTCATAGGATCCTGGTTTACAGCTGGAACGATATCCGGAAAGCTTTGTATCCGTATAACTCCTTCAGTTGTGTATTGTATTATTTTCCGCTGCTATGTATTTAAATGTAATTTAAATCTCTGATATTTCTGTGTAATATTCATTTATACTCTGTATATTCTTGTATTCTGATGGAATTGTTGTAATATGCAATGAAATGTTCTTCCGTCTGCGTTTTATTTTGTTGTGTTCTCAAAACAATTCGATCTTTCTCTTCTCTTCGGAGACCGGGGAAGTTCGGGCCGTTTCAGCGTGGTATCAGAGCTTTGGTTTACAAAGCTTAGAGAACAAGACACACTAGAACCATACGAAAGAATTCATCAGATATTGGATTAGTAATATCCAATGAGAATGACTCGTTAGAGATGGGATCAGCAGTATCCTAGAACGAGTGTGAAGAGTATATATTTTTAAAATGAAAACAAATTTTGTTTTAAAATTTAAATCAATTATTCGTATTTGATTATTTATTTTTATTGATTTGGACAATCCGATATATAAAGGTTTTGCATATACGTCTTGCAAACGTGTATTCGAAGTTTTAATATACTGGATAGTTATGGAATCCCTCTAGTGCCCGGGGATAATTCTATTGACCGGGCACCATTGCCAGTATTTATTTTCGAGTTACGAAAGTGAGATTTCTATATATTTCCAATTGACTGATGTGAGAACCGAAACTAGATAAGGCTTATTGTTGTGATTTGGCATCAAAAATCTGATCTTTGACTATGTATCAAAGTTATGCATTTGAAATGATAACCAACTAATTGATTGATGTTTGTGTTGTTTGGTTATTTGTTTGAAATTTTGAACCATTACGCCTAGAAAATTGGTCGCATTTGCTTGCATATACTTGTACTTACATTGAACAGGTCATAGCAAGGAGGCTAGAGCAGAGAATAAAATTTGTTTACCCAACAAATAGGTACATGTTTATCATAATTTACTGTTTTGTTTGGGTGATGATGATTTTATGAGCCGATTGGCTTTATCTTTTTCTTTTTGAGATCAGAAGGCCTATATGGCAATTTCGGGATTTTCCCGTGGCTCCCGGTGCAGGGGAGGTTATGGCGAAATTTTTCGAAAATTTAGGGTGTTAGCCAAATTTTTGAAGAATTTGAAAATTCTCAGAAACTGAAAAGTTGGAGAATGGAAGCCAGATCGAACGTGGAATTGATTAATCAAACCACTTTCGACTTTGTTCCTTTTCGGGGACGAAAAGATTTAAGTGGCGGAGATTGTAACAACCCGAAAATCTTGGCCAATTTAAAATTTTTATTTTGGCAATTTTAGTGAGTTTTTAATATTTAAAATGAAATATTTTAAATAATATCGACGAAAAATTTATTTTGAATAGAATTCAAATGTATATATTTATTCGAATCGTCGTTAGAATATAAATAATTATTTAAATTATAAAAGGAATTGAAAATGGTGTTGTAGTTTGATAATTCGATTTCGAATTTCAATTGAATGTACCGGGTGCAAAATAAACCAGATTTTAGTGAAACTAAAAATAATGGAATCTAATACTGAATATCTTTCCAAGAATCCGAAAAATCAAAATTTCATAGCGAGAATGAAAAGATATGTCCAGTTGAAAATTCTGAATAGTCGCTATGGAATTCAGGCCCTTAAAAATGGAAATTTTGCGAACGACCTCGGATTTCGACGAAACCACTTTTGTTGGGTCAGTGATGTATAGTTATTGCGAGATTCCAAATTTCATAATTTTTCGAATCAATAGGTGAGCGTGGCAAAGGAAAACGCGTTTGACCAGTTTCAGTTGATTTTAATCGACTGAAAATTGGCCATTTTTCAAATGGTCTCGGAATTCGATGAAACTAGTTTAGTTAGGATCGTATCGTCAATACGAAGCTAGAAAATATTTTTCGGGAATTTTTCTAGTTAGTATGTGGCCTCGATAAAGTGAAATGCGCGTTCAAATTCAATATATAGAGTTATATGTTGATTTTGACGAAAACTGATCGAAACGATCGAATCAGCTTACGATACATATCCCATTGTGTTCGGAATGGGGGTAATTAGCTATGGACGACAGTCGGTGGGTCTCGTTTGGAGGTCAAAATGAAAAGTACCTTTATGGATAATTAAATAGGTCAACCATTTCCCCTTTTACCCAGTCAAACCCCTCCCTTCCACAATTCATAAGTTTGAACCCGATTCAATAAAGGAAAAAAAATACGGATCCGCGCTGCCTCGACCTCGCGCCCCGGCGTTGACCACCGCGCCTCCGGCCATGGCGTCGCCGGCCCTTCCCCCCTATCTCCTCCTCCCTCCTCGCGTGAACCCCCTCCCTTCCCAGCCCAATCCGACGTCCCCAAAACCCGCGACCTCCCTCCATTACCCCAGACCCGCCGCCGACGCCAGTACCTCCCCCACCACCTACGACTGCACCAACGCCCCCCCTTCCTCCAACGAGCGTAGACAGCACCCCCTTGCTCCGGCGACCTCGAATTCAGGTGAAAATAAAACAGCGACTTCCCTTTTCAGTTTTAATGTTAATTAGCAGTGAATTTATTTATTTACATTGATATTTTTATTTTATTTTATTTTCAGATCTTTATTAATTTAAAGTTAGTATATTTATTTAAAGTTAAAATTTTTAGTGATGAAAAATATAGCCTTTAGTGATAGAAAATGATATGATTTTCATGAATAGGAAAGATTGATTATTTTTAACATAGAAAGGATTATATTTTCATAAAAGTTGGATTTTTTTATATAATATAAAGAAGTGATTTCTCTTTTTTATAATATAAAGTTGTGATTTTCGATTTTTTCTAATGTTGAATAATGAAGTAAAAATTCGATTTTTCTATATTGAATAGCGAAGTGAAAATTCGATTTTTCTATATTGAATAGCGAAGTAAAAATTCGATTTTTATATATTGAATAGCACAGTAAAAATTCAAATTTTACATATGTAGAGAATACGGGCAAAGAAAGCAACAAAAGGTTGACCCAAGCAAAGTTGATGACCACGATCCGAACTGAGAAGCTGACGATGGCGACCTGAAGCAAAGTGAAGAGGAGAAATGAAGACCGATCCGGTTGAAGATGATGACTAAAACCCGAGATGCAAAGGTAGTCCAATATGGGAAGTTAGAGCTCAGGATCTAGTTGGGAACCAATGAGTTCGCTTCATGATTGGGCTTTGCTGCGGGACGTGTGCCAAGGGGCAGTCGATGTTCATGACTTTGGATCACTATGTATGGGAAGTACGTGAACGGATTAAATGGCCTAGGTATGACTAAAGGGCTATAAACCAATGAAGTGGGGTCATTTGTAAAGATTTGGTCATGACTCCATGTGGTAAGCTTGGTAGTAGTAGTTGTTGTACAAGTTGAACTCCGTCACTACTTTGATGGGTCTAGTGATTGACAGTGGTGGACATCGTATGCTTTACGCACTGAGTGAGAGATGTGAGGATGGTTGCCATGGATGATTTGTTTGCTATCATTATGACATGCACACCCCACCCCCGTATCCTTACACTATTTATTATGGCACCTTAGGGTATTGTAAGGTATGTGGTACTAACTCTTTGGTTGCAGGTCCAGATTCAGGTATGGTTTAGTATACCTGTTATTATCCGGTATAGATGCTTATCGCTCATACCAGGCTTTATGTCTGACCCAGAGTTTTATGTCTCCTCTTATTACTCTGGGTGCTCACACGAGCAGACTAGAGACAGGTTAGCTGGTGATGCACTGGTAGATGATCCGGAGACGAGCAGGAGGCTTCCACGTAATATATATAGTATTCTCCCTGTGTTGTTGAAGATCACTTCTTGGGCATTGGTGGTGTATCTTCTAGTTTAGCTTCCTTTTGTTTAGAGACAGTAAATTTGGAAAGCTGTAATAAGCTGTATTTGGATTTCCGCTACTCTGATGTTGATGTTGGTTTTAGTATCAGCTTATGCACTGTCTCACCTGTTTTATGTCAAGTATATTATTATTATATTTTATCTCATGCGCTATGAGACATTCTACAGGTTCCTTGATTAGTTCATTCTCTTCTTTCCTTTCTACTGACGATCGTCCTGTGCTAGTCGGGCATGTGTACAGCGCACTTTTGGAGGAAATGTAGGCTGGTGCGGGGCGGGCCGTCACACTTGGTATCAGAGCTCTAGGTTGCATAGTTAACCTAGTTAGTTATCAGGGAGAGATAATATACGTATACGAGAGAGCGTATTTGTGATAATTTTGGTTTTAAAAGCTATATATATACTATTACTAGTATAAGGATGGAGTCGTACTGCACTAGCACCACTATGGAGTTGTTAATCGTTTCCTTTTTCAGATTGATGATGAGCCGAGATACTAGAGGTGCTGGTAGGGGAGCCAATAATGGGAATGCTGCTGACATGAGGACGATGTTTACTGACCTCATGAGAGAGATGCTTAGAGATGTACAGAGGGCAGCTCCCAATGGTGGAAATGGTGGTGGTCCAATAGTGCAGGCGCCAAGGGTCGACTTCGCCAAGCTAAACAAGGATTATACTAGCCTTGGTGGGAAGCCGTTTCACGGAACGGAGTCGGCCACGGATGTTCAAGATTGGTTGGATAGTTGCGAACGTATCTTCGAGGATTTGGATATCGAGTATGCGATGAAGAGAAAGCTAGCGTCCCGTCAGCTGCAAGGGCGGGCAATGAATTGGTGGAATGCTATAAAAGCAGCTACTCCTGAAGATCAGATTACTCTGGAGCAGTTTAAAGCTCGCTTTAGCGAGAAGTTCATTCCAGCTGCTCAGAAGTCAGTGCTGTTTAAGAAATCCTTGGATCTCAAGCAGAATGGCAGAGCTGTCTCGGAGTACATTGCTGAATTCGACACTTTGTCAAAGTATGGGCTATCTCTTATTGATACTGCCGAAAAGAAGAATGAGAAATTCATAACTGGTTTGGGTCAGTACTTAGGGGAAAGGCTTATTAACCACATCGACGAGACGTTTGAGTCGATTGTAGGGAAAGCATTGAGGTCAGAGAGTCTCTACCCTAAGCCGAAGACTTAGGTTGCATCCGCAGATGAGCCTAAGCCACAAGCAAGTGGTGGAGGAAAGGGTGGTTCCCAGAATAAGAGAAAACAGAACCAAGCTAAGGATGGCCAAAAGAAAAAGAATAAGCAAGATGTTGAGTGCTTCAGTTGTGGTAAGAAGGGCCATTATGCTAGTAGTTGTCGGGCCAAGCCAGCGGATAGGAAGTGCTTCAACTGTGGCCAAATGGGACATCACAAGGACAAGTGTCCACAGCCCCCTAAAGAAAAGAAAATGGTGAAAGCATATGCTCTTAATGCTATTCCTTCTTCGTCGAATGCCCCAACTGCGGCGGAGAAGGGAAAGAATGTCGTCATTCAAGGTATGCTTTCTGTTTACGATGTTCCTGTTAGAGTTTTGTTTGATACCGGAGCTTCCAGTTATTTCATATCTAGTGACCTGGTAGATAGGTTGGGATTGGAGCCCGAGATTGTCGATAGACCTTTAGTAGTGACGAACCCGATTGGTGGTTCAACTAGCCTTAGCATGATTTGTCGTAATGTGGTCTTATCGAGTCATGGATGCATGTTTGTTTGTGATTGCTTTGTTTTGGGCTTTACTGGGTTTAGCATTATTTTGGGAGTAGATTGGCTCCGAAGATACGGGGTGGTGGTAGACTGTGAGGGCTTTTTAGTGACAGCTAGAGCGGATGATGGGCGGAGGATAGTGTTTGGTGGTCTACCCAGTAAGGGGGTATTGGCTAGTTTTCTAAACTCCCTCGATATTCCGCATAGTGAGTTGTCAGGTTTGCCCGTGGTTGGCCAGTATCCGGATGTTTTCGAAGAAGTGACCGGACTTCCACCACACCGAGAGATTGAGTTCCGTATTGATTTGGTAAAAGTTGCCAGACCTATAGTGATGCCACTTTGTCGTATGGCACCAAGGGAGCAGCGAGAGCTCGAGGTGCAAGTCAGCGATCTTTTGAAGAAGGGATTTATCAGAAGGAGCGTATCTGAATGGGGAGCACCAGTTGTGTTTGCTACCAAGGCAGATGGTTCCCTTCGTTTGTGTGTAGACTACCGCGAGTTGAATAAAGTGACGAGGAAGAACAAGTACCCTCTACCGCGGATAGATGATTTGTTCGATCAGTTGAGTGGCGCGAGTGTATTTTCTCAGTTAGATCTCGCGACAGGTTTTCATCAGCTTAGAGTGGAAGCTGAGAGTATAGCTAAAACGGCATTTCGAACGCCGTCTGGGTTTTATGAGTGGTTGGTCATGCCATTCGGGCTGACCAATGCCCCAGCATATTTTGTGGATCTTATGAATAGGGTATTCAGAGATCAGTTGAATAAGTTTGTCCTCGTGTTCGTTGATGATATTTTGGTCTACTTGAGGACAGAGGAAGAACACAAGGGACATTTAAGAATAGTGATGGAGGTGTTGAGAAAACACCAATTGAAAGCAAAGTTTTCTAAATGTCACTTCTGGAAGAGGGAAGTGAGGTTCTTGGGCCATGTTGTATCAGAAAATGGAATTGCCGTGGACCCGGCGAAGGTGGCTACGGTACAGGATTGGCCTACGCCCAAGAATGCAACAAATGTAAGAAGTTTCTTGGGATTAGCTGGAGACTATCGTAAGTTTATCCAAGGTTTCTCCAAGATAGCAGCACCATTGACCCAGTTAACTAAGAAGAATCAAGCTTTTGTCTGGGATGGAAGGTGCGAGAATGCATTCAAGAGTCTAAAGGACATGTTGACAAGCGCACCAGTGTTAGTCATTCCTAAGGGGAATGAAGAGATGACGGTATACACGGATGCCTGTGGTACCGGACTGTGTGCTGTATTGATGCAAGGCGGTAGGGTTGTAGCTTATGCAAGTCGGCAATTGAAACCGCATGAGAGAAGATACCCTACCCTTGATTTAGAATTGGCAGCAATCGTGTTCGCGTTGAAGATGTGGAGACACTATCTCTTGGGAGAAAGATTTGAGCTGTTTACAGATCATAAGTCGTTGAAGTATCTCATCTCCCAGAAGGATTTAAATCTCCGTCAGCAGAGATGGCTAGAATTCTTGGCTTCCTATGATTTTGACATTGCATATACACCGGGCAAGGGCAATGCGGTGGCTGATGCATTGAGTAGAAGACATGCCAGCCTAGGGGCTATGTTTTCAGAATGGAAGCAACTCGGAGTATATCGCGGGATTTGATTTCAGACCAAAGTGCGAACTGGATCCAGAAATGTTAGCAAGTTTGACGATCGGACCCACTTTGATTAAGCGGATCGGCTCTAGTCAGAGGGACGATCCTAACCTATTGGAAATCATCTCCAAGTTAGAGATGGGTATCGATGAGGAGATGAACAAGTATGGGCTTGATCGAGATAGATGGCTTAGAAAGAATGGAAAGCTTGTTGTACCCAATGTCGATGGATTGAGGGATGAAGTGCTTAGGGAGTGTCGTCACACAAAACTGACTATACACCCCGGTGGTAATAAGATGTATCGAGATATGAAGCAGACTTACTACTGGGAAGGGATGAAGAGAGACGTTGGGAAGTTTATATCCAAGTGCATGAATTGCCAGCTAGTTAAAGCCGAGCAAAAGAAACCTAGTGGGTTATTACAGCCATTAGAAATTCCCGAATGGAAATGGGAGCAAGTCTCGATGGATTTCATCGATGGTTTACCAAGGACTAGATCGGGACATGATAGTATTTGGGTGATTGTGGATCGATTGACCAAAAGTGCAAGATTTATACCAGTTAAATCGACCAGAACGGCAGCTAAGTTAGCAGAATTATATATGAAGTGGGTAGTGAGATTTCATGGAGTACCTAAAAGCATTGTGAGTGACCAAGACCCGTTGTTCACTAGTGGGTTTTGGAAGAGCTTACAAGAGGCTCTAGGGTCAGAGTTACATCTCAGTACCGCATATCATCCTCAGACCGATGGTCAGACGGAGAGGGTGAATCGTATTTTGGAAGATCTCTTGAGAGCATGTATATTCGATTTTGGTGGATCATGGGATGACCATTTGCATCTAGTAGAGTTTGCATATAATAATAGCTACCAATCGAGTATCGGTATGGCTCCGTTTGAAGTTTTGTACGGAAGACCGTGCAACTCACCATCATGTTGGATAGAGACTGGCGAGAAGTTTATACTTGGACCGGGTGTGGTGAGGGAAACTTCAGGTAAGATTAAGACCATTCAACAACGAATGAAAGCTGCCCAAGATAGGCAGAAGAGTTATGCCGATAAGAGGAGAAGAGACCTAAAATTCTCCGTTGGTGACTTGGTGTTTGTCAAGATTTCTCCGTTGAAGAGCGTAATACGATTTGGCAGGAGAGGCAAGTTGGCACCAAGATTTGTTGGCCTATTCCCTATTCTTGAACTAGTCGGGAATTTGGCATATAGAGTTGGCTTACCAGAAAAGATGTCGGGAGTTCACAATGTATTTCATGTTTCCCAACTAAGGAAGTTCGTTCACGACTCAGATGTGACTATTTCACCTGATCAGTTAGAGGACTTCGAAGTAGAACCCGAGGCGGTTGGGAACCGCAAGCCGATTCGTATTGTGGAGCACGATACGAAGCAACTTCGAAGGAAGTCGGTGAAGTTAGTCAAGGTTCAGTGGGGCGAGGACGAGAATGATTGTACTTGGGAGACAGAGGAGAGCATTAGGAAGACACACCCAGAACTCTTTGCCGGGTAGGATTTTGACTTCGATTTAGTTTTCCGCATGCTAGGATAGGCTTGTTTGCTTGTTTTGTATGTTTGATTGTTGTATGTGGTTGTTAGGCAAGCGGGATCCTATGTATGTTTTGGGTTAAGGAATTTCGGGGACGGAATTTCTTAAGGGGGGGAGAGTGTAACGACCCGTATTCTACGCATCATAGGATCGTAGAATATTTATTTCTTTCACATATGAAGTCGTATGGTCATGTAACTTTGGGAGACGACTACTGGGGTCATTTCCCATGTTCATGATTTTTCCCGATTTTTAAATGACCATTTTACCCCTATTTGGCACTGTTTTGGTCATAACTTTTGACTGGAAAGGAATTTTGACCTGAAACCAATTCCATTGGTTCCGGATGATGGTTTCTCTTTCCGTAGAGTGGTCACATTAGCCAAACGGACTCACCGTTTGGGAGATATGGCTGAAACAAGTTTCGGATGGTGAAAAACCGCTTAATTGGGCTTAACCGGGTGATTAACAGCTAGGCCCAAAGGGGAATTTCGGGATTAGGAGTTTAAAAGGGTTGTTAGGGTTTGGAGAATATCTTTTTCTCATTTTTCAGCCGTTACTATTCATTCCTCTTGATCTAGCCATGGTCTTCACTCTCTAAATCTCTCTAAAACACCCAAGATCACTTCCTAATCAAGGATTAAGGCTTAGAAGCATCAAATCAAGGAGGATTAGCACAAGGACCAAGGTAGAGCTGCTGTTATATATTGGAATTCGTGCAAATCAGAGGTTCACTTCAGATCTGAAAGTTTTATTGTGGCAAAGGTGAGTGATTTGCATAGTTTTTGCACTAATTACGGTAATTAAGGGTAATTAGTGAAGATTAGCGAATTTATACACTAATAAATTCTGGAAAAATATTTAGAAATTCTGAAATATTATTTTAGACCCCTGTTAGAAATTTGGTTTAAATTGATGAAGTTTTGTTAACCTTATGATTAGTTTTACTTAAACATGCTTAGGGGAAAATAAGGAGTTTTGGCCACTTTTGATCCATTTTGCTTAATTAGAATTGTTGTTTGGTGTTTGTGATTGCTATTACATGTTGTTATGACTTTATGCTATGTGTTGTGATTAATTAGAGAAGTTAGATTGGTCAAAAACGCCGTCGAATGGCGTAAGATAGTCGCTGGAAAACAAGTGCAGGAAATATACCGGATCAGATCGCCCTATGTACCACGATCTGCCCCATCTTCCACGATCCGAACCAATGGAACGACTCGATCCGTCGATGCTTGAAGACCACGATTCGTTCCAGCCTGGGTGTCACGATCCGCCTGAAGGAACACGTCACGATCTCAGCAAGGTGGCACGACCCGAACCAATGGGTATTCACGATCCGACCCGATCTGAAGAGCACGACTCGATCCATCAGAGGTGACCACGACCTGATCCAGTGGAAGGAGCACGAGTTGACACCATGGACGATCCGCGAGTCGCGATCCGATCCAAGCAAAGGTGATGACCACGATCCGAACTGAGAAGCTGACGATGGCGACCTGAAGCAAAGTGAAGAGGAGAAATGAAGACCGATCCGGTTGAAGATGATGACTAAAACCCGAGATGCAAAGGTAGTCCAATATGGGAAGTTAGAGCTAAGGATCTAGTTGGGAACCAATGAGTTCGCTTCATGATTGGGCTTTGCTGCGGGACGTGTGCCAAGGGGCAGTCGATGTTCATGACTTTGGATCACTATGTATGGGAAGTACGTGAACGGATTCAGGGCTGAAATGGCCTAGGTATGACTAAAGGGCTATAAACCAATGAAGTGGGGTCATTTGTAAAGATTTGGTCATGACTCCATGTGGTAAGCTTGGTAGTAGCAGTAGTTGTACAAGTTGAACTCCGTCACTACTTCGACGGGTCTAGTGATTGACAGTGGTGGACATCGTATGCTTTACGCACTGAGTGAGAGATGTGAGGATGGTTGCCATGGATGATTTGTTTGCTATCATTATGACATGCACACCCCACCCCCGTATCCTTACACTATTTATTATGGCACCTTAGGGTATTGTACGGTATGTGGTACTAACTCTTTGGTTGCAGGTCCAGATTCAGGTATGGTTTAGTATACCTGTTATTATCCGGTTTAGATGCTTATCGCTCATACCAGGCTTTATGTCTGACCCAGAGTTTTATGTCTCCTCTTATTACTCTGGGCGCTCACACGAGCAGACTAGAGACAGGTTAGCTGGTGATGCACGGGTAGATGATCCGGAGACGAGCAGGAGGCTTCCACGTAATATATAAAGTATTCTCCCTATGTTGTTGAAGATCACTTCTTGGGAATTGGTGGTGTATCTTCTATTTTAGCTTCCTTTTGTTTAGAGACAGTAAATTTGGAAAGTTGTAATAAGCTGTATTTGGATTTCCGCTACTCTGATGTTGATGTTGGTTTTAGTATCAGCTTATGCACTGTCTCACCTGTTTTATGTCAAGTATATTATTATTATATTTTATCCCATGCGCTGTGAGACATTCTACAGGTTCCTTGATTAGTTCATTCTCTTCTTTCCTTTCTACTAACGACCGTCCTGTGCTAGTCGGGCATGTGTACAACGCACTTTTGGAGGAAATGCAGGCTGGTGCGGGGCGGGCCGTCACACAGACGGTGTTTAGTAGCACCCGACACCCGTCGTCCACAGACCATGGACGGCTTGTATGCTTGGTTGTTTAATTTTGATGTGTAGTTGATTGTGTGATGTGATGTGAAACGAAATAAAATATTTATATAGAAAATAAATAATGAATAGTTAAAAATGGAATTTTTAACGTGTATATGAAATGAAATGAATAAAAATAAACAGATCGGACGATTTGTTTATCTACACACATTTGACTGATATTGATTGGGACGATAAATTTTACATATCGCCCAACTGCACAAATAAAATCTGTGTTTGATTGTTTGAAACCCCACACGGGTATTGGGATGATATATGACATACACTAATCCCAATAGTTAGTTGTTTGTTGATCGATTGATTGACAGACTGTTATAAGCATTGAATATTTATATTTGATGCTTATACAGTGTAGAATGCACTTTGGATGATGGTTGATTATTCATCATTGTTATTATATACATGCGTTGTAGAAAATCCATATAATTAACATTGTATGGTAATTGATTGGGCCTCATTCCAGTTTTGAAAAAGAAATATTTGAAAAGAAATATTTGAAAAGAAATATTTGAAATAGAAATATTTGAAAAGAAATATTTGAAATAGAATATTTTAAATAGAAATATTTGAAATAGAAATATTTGAAAAGAAATATTCGAAATAGAAATATTTGAAAAGAAATATTTGAAATAGAAATATTTGAAAAGAAATATTTGAAATAGAAATATTTGAAAAGAAATATTTGAAATAGAATATTTGAAATAGAAATATTTGAAAGGAAATATTTGAAATAGAATATTTGAAATAGAAATATTTGAAAGGAAATATTTGAAATAGAATATTTGAAAATAGAAATATATAAAGCCGTGTTGATTAGATTGATGCCATTTTGACGTGAGCGATATTTATATCAATTTTATTCATTTTATAATCAATATCGAAAGTGATTTCAAAATCTGATATTTTGAAAAGAATTGAAATTTGAATTGAAATTGAATATAAATGAACTTGAATTGAAATTGAATATAAATGAATTCGAATTGAAATTGAATATGAAGTTGAAATCGTTTTGAAAACGAATTATAAAAATACGTTTTTAAAAGGAAATCGACGAAGTATATATTATATATATTATATATATAATATAATGGCCTGAATAGAACGCGCCGCGCCGCGACAGTTCGCGAATTTTGACCATTGACTTCGAATGGATATTATGGGAGATCCGACCGTTGGATTCTCCTAAAACCGGAACCGTTGGGTTCGTATCGAAAAGAGCTTTCTAACGAATATTAGAAATTTGAAATCTAACAGATGGATTTGGAATTATGTCCAAATCAAATTTGGAAAAGGTCATTGTAAGGGCATTTCGATGGCCGTTGATGGAAATCGACTGTACGGGCCTGGATAAAATTATTAAAAATATCAATAATTTGTGTAAAATCATATGAAATGATTTGGGAAGAATTGGGATGAAAAACTCCATATTTGAAAAGATAAAAATAGATTTTTATCGAAATGAACTAGTTTTGAACTAGAATCAAAATTCTATTTATTTTTAAATAAATAAATTGAATTTGAAAAGGGTTTTAAAAGTAACCAGAATTTCCAATAATTGAATTGGAATGGATTGGAATCGAAATTGTCTTCGGAATATTTCGATGTTGGATTTCTTGATTATACAGGTGTTGTTATGGAAATTTGAAAGATACAGATATATATATATCGTTATTTCCAATACGATATTTGTTGGTCATAGAATTTGATATTGAATATAAGCCGATATATTTTCTATTTAGAGCCTTGTATTTAATATCAAATGTGATTTCGGTTTGTCGTGAATGATGTCTTCATTAACACTGTTGTTGAACCCAGTTGAGAAAAGATCAAATCTTTTTATTTAGATTTAATGAAGTGTACCAATTAAATTATATTTAATTGGAATTGAACTGGTATTTATTTTTGGGTTTATCGTGAACAGTGTTTTAAATAACACTTGTTCTTTAACCCGATAATTAATGGAATGTGATTTTGGGTTTATCGTGAACTGTGTTTTAAATGACACTGATTCTTTAACCCATTTACAGATTAAAACTAAGTGGAGTTTTAATGAATATTTAATTAGATTGAAATGATCAAGAATGGAGTATCACCAGTTTTGCTCCAGGCGATAGCTAAATCTTTAATTAGATTTAAACGTGAAACGGTAATTAAATTTACCGATAACACCGTGGTGTTAGATATGAAGTAAGACCCGTTTTACTTCATGGGATGAATAAGTTCGGATTGGGAAATTAAAACCAATGATTACTTCGGTAAGGCTCGCTAATCCCGACTAGTTTGAATTGATATTCAAAAGTAGATTAAAGAATAAATTTTAATGATTTATCTTTGATAAAATTTATGGGAACCTTTCACTATGAATGTGAAATTTAGAAACTAACTGTCGGTTAGCTAAGCAGAATGGTTTTCTGGATATTGATCTAATGTTGGTTTCGGCCTTCGGGGTTAATATTTGGGGAATTATTCTCTTGTTAATTTACGGTTAGTGACTGATGAATTGGAATGAGGCGTATATGGTGTTTGTGTAACACGTATTTATTATATATGCGAGTTATTCAGAAAGACCGGGTTTATCCCATTCTGAATAACTGATACGACGATAAGTCGAAGATGAAGACGGTGGTCGAAGACCGGAGGTCTTCACTTCGTTTTGGGTGATTACTGATGATCTTGATTGGGATGTACGCCCAAGAAGATGGAAACAGTTGGTGATCGTCCAGACGTACTTGGAGATCGATGGATATGCGGGGTACTAGGTGCCTCCGGTTTCGTTCAGACCCAGAACGGACTTGTAAATGGACTGTGTGTCTGACATTGGATTTCAGTCTGTGTGATTGATTTCTATTAAATATATATCTGTTTGGCGGCGGAGAATTTATTCTCTTGCTTAACGCCTTTCTCTGAGACGTATGAGCTCAGGGGTTATATATTGGTGGATATCCATCGCATGGAATGAATTACCTATGTGGCATGCCTAAGTGGCAAATGATCAAGGCTTCTGTTGAAAAGCAGAGTCTTGTGGTTGATGATCGAAGCACGGCCTTTGTGGCGTAGCTTTGTGTAACGTTTACTTCGCGAGTTTCACACCCGGTATGAACCAAAAACAGGAGACGGACCTCAGGGGGGCATGCGTTTTCTTTCTAGTTAGAAGTGGCGTTAGTGGTTTTATACGCCCTGAGGAGTTTGACTTATGTGGTTGTTGCTGTTACGAGGCGCATCGGTTTGATCGGACGATCCGGGTCCGATGGAGTCATTTATTGGCTCATTTGCTCCCCATAGGGTGGAGAAATGTATTGTTCAGGCATTATAATCCACATCGGTGGACCGGCCCTGACGATCCAAGGGGAAGTTGCGGTTGTTCCTGAGGGGCGGACTAGAGCGTCTCGAATCGGTTGAGGACTATCTTTTGCCTCGGTTCATAGATGGAAATCCAATTTCCAAATACGTGACATTTGCGGTTTTATTTGTAGAACCTAGTATGGCGACATAGTGGGATGGAGCACTTATGCCGTATTTGATTGATACTTATGATTTGAAAATTGTTTTATACACTATGAACTTATGATAGTATCAAATGATTTGTTTTAAACGTATCAAGCATTCTTGGCTATTATAAGGTAAAAACCCTATCCTCCGGCTTGCGTTGCATTGTGTGATGGGAACTGGGTCTTATAATAGCTTCATTTTTCTTTATTTAGCATTGCGCCGTTTGTTTTATGCATTGGTATTCTTGGGAGGAAACCCGTTCCGTGTTATACGGCGTGGTCCCTTGATTTACCTAACTTTAAAAATAAAGATTAATAACTGTTTTAGTTCTCACACCAGTCCCATGACTGACCTGGAGTTTATTGTTTTGACCTAAACTCTGGGTGCCCCTATTTTGACATGGGCAGCTAGTAGTTTTGATTTTGCAGATTTATATTCACAGGATCCTGGTTTACAGCTGGAACGATATCCGGAAAGCTTTGTATCCGTATATCTCCTTCAGTTGTGTATTGTATTATTTTCCGCTGCTATGTATTTAAATGTAATTTAAATCTCTGATATTTCTGTGTAATATTCATTTATACTCTGTATATTCTTGTATTCTGATGGAATTGTTGTAATATGCAATGAAATGTTCTTCCGTCTGCGTTTTATTTTGTCTTGTTCTCAAAATAATTCGTTCTTTCTCTTCTCTTCGGAGACCGGGGAAGTTCAGGTCATTTCAGTTCGAGATTGAATTCGGAGGTACGGGGAGAAGGAGAAATCGAAGAGAAGGAGTTTGAAGTTGTTTTCGGTGGATATTGTGATGAAATGGAGGAGGTAGCGGCGTTCAAAGAAGTGGGAATGGCCATCGAAACAACTGGAACCAGCGTTGATAATTTGGGGAAGATGAAATTGATCGGGTCTGGAAATGTAAGGGGAGTGGGCCTGCGAATGGTTGGTGGGCCGGAAGAGGAAATATAAAAGGTTAAAGTCCATGAAACCATCTTAACTAGTTTTATTTTAAATTAAATTAGTTCAAACTTTAATATTATATAACTTGATCATACAAGATCAGATCGACGAACCGTAAGTTGCGTTGGGATCGTATGGACGGTGGCTACGTCATGGAACTGACTGGAAGTGGATTGGGGCTCATTTGAATTTATGGCAAAATAAATTGTTTGATTCAAATCAAATAATAGTTTATCGTTCTTTAACGATGAACTGCCAATGTGAGTAAAACTCACTAACTCTGAACAGTTTATATTTTCATGTTGTATTTTTAGAACTGTTAAAATTGTCTGATTGCTGTATGTTGGTTGATTGATTGAACTGCTAGTCAGTTATTAGAAATATTATATATATATGTAATTATATATATAAACTGTTAAATATTTATATGTCGGATCTGTTTATCAGAATATTTAACAGTGAAGTGAAATCGATGTTATTCTATTGTCTAACATCTGTGATGCAGGGAAACAGGTTGGAGGAATCCAACTGGATTCCTCAACAGTTATTTTATTGTTTTTCATATATTGTTATATGATGTGATATAAAAACTATGGGAGATTATATGTGCTTGGACGATATTGAACATCGTGATTTGATATGATTGAATACCATAACATATCGAAATGTTGATATGGGGATTTTCAAAGTGATATTGAAAATAGAATATTTATAAAATGGGATATTTATAAATAATAGATATTTATAAAGTGGAATATTTATAAATAAGAAATGTTTATAAATTGGAATATTTATAAATAGGAGATATTCAAAAAGGAAATAATTACAAACCATTTTCTTTTTGAATGGAAAGGCCTGTGTGGCAGGTTTGGGGATTTTCCCGATGCTCCCGTTACAAAGGAGGTTATGGCGAATTTTTCAGAGAATTTAAGGAGTTAGAATATTTCAAGAATAAATTTGAAAAGGAAATATTTGTAAACCATTTACAAATAGAATTGAAAAGGAAACGTTATAAAAAGGAAATCATTTTTAAAGTGTAGAACGTTTATTTAAAAATAAATCTTTTCAAATGAATAAAACGTTGTTAAAAAGGAAATCTTTATAAAGTGAATAAAGTAAATCGAATATGGTATTCGAAGGGAGTAAATCGAATATGGTATTCGAAAGTCAGTAAAACGAATATGCTATTCGAAAGGGGTTAGTCGAGTCGAGTTAGTTGAATAGAGTTAACTAGTTCAGTAGAGTTAACCAGTTCAGTAGAGTTAACCAGTTAAATAGAGTTAACCAGTTGGGTTAAGTAAGTCAAGTTAACCAGTGAGTTAAGTAAGTCAAGTTAACCAGTTGGGTTAAGTAAGTCAAGTTAACCAGTGAGTTAAGTAAGTCAAGTTAACCAGTTAGGTTAAGTAAGTCAAGTTAACTAGTGAGTTATGTAAGTCAAGTTAACTAGTCAGGTTAAGTAAGCGAGTTAACCAGTTGGGTTAAGTAAGTCGAGTTAACCAGTTGAGTTAAGTAAGTCGAGTTAACCAGTTGGGTTAAGTAAGTCGAGTTTACCAGTTGGGTTAAGTAAGTCGAGTTAATCAAGTCGAGTTAATCGGTTAGAGTTAACCAGGTAGAGTTAACCAGTTAAAGTTAACCAGGTAGGTTTAACCAGTTAGAGCTAATCAGTTAGAGTTAATCGATTAGAGTTAAAACGAAACTAGACTTAATCAAATATAGTTATTTGAGATAGAGTTAGTCAAACATAGTATTCAGGGTAAGTTGTCATCTCGTACGACTGCTAGCGAAATTCGCAGGGCTACAGATAGCCTAAGTCGGTCGGATGTTTCCTGAAGGAATCAGGTGTAACCATTTGTGATCGCTGCGATCTAGAGTCAAACGAATGGAGTTAAATCAAATATTAGTTATTCGATAGGAGTTAATCAAGTTGAGTTAAATAAAACCAAGTTAGTCGAGCCTAGTTAATCGAATCGAATTGGTCGAACCAAGTAAGTCGAGTTAGTCAAGTCAAGTTAAGTTAGTCAAGTTAGTCGAGTTAAGTTCGTCGAGTTAAATTAATCGATGTTAGTTTCATCGAAAGGAGTTATCGATGTTAGTTTCATCGAAAGGAGTAATCGATGTTAGTTTCATCGAAAGGAGTTATCGATTATAGTTTGATCGAAGTGAGATTTATCGAATAAGAGTCATTCGAAAAGAGATTATCGAATATAGTTTATTCGAAAGTGAGATTTTCAAATATGAGATATTTGAAAAGAAAGAGTTATCGAATATTAGTTATTCGAAGAGAGATTATCGAATATCGTTTATTCGAGAAGGAGTAATCAAATATAGTATATTCGAAAGGAAGGAGTTAATCGAATATAGGTTATTTGAAGAAGAGTTAATCAAATAGAGATTTCTCGAAGAGAGCTAATCGGCGAATTCGATTATATCGAATTCGGGAAAATACTTATACTTTCCAGTGCTTAAATAGAGATTTATTTATTTATAAATAAATAAGTGTTAGGTTAATTATTCACTAATAAGAATAGAAGTTATAATTAAAGTTAGATAATTCGAACGTAGGGATTATAACGTTATCGTTATAACCAATGTTTTAAATATAGAAGTGGATTAGTAAAATTGAATCCGAGAAAGGCGTAAAGAAGTTGTTAAAGATTAAAAGATAAGATTTGACCATTTCGAAGTTATAACGTTGTTCAGTTAAGGTCTGAGAGGTAATTATACCCCAACTTGAGTGACTTCCTTCTTGACTAAGAAATGGTAAGGTTTGATCGTAAAGGAGTTTTGGAAATGTTTTCCAAACGAGAATCAGAAATGTTTCTGATAAAAGAAAATAAGAATTTAGAATATAGGGAAACAGGAGATAAGTAAATAAATGAACTAAAGAGATTAATGTTAAATGATGTTTGTTCGATATAATTTCCATCTGGAAATAATATCGTTGTTTGCACACTTGTTTTTCTTTGATAGTTAACTCACAGACTATCGAAGTTTTGACCATTTTAACGTTGTTAATATGGAGAGACCGGTTGGATTATTATCCGAAGAACCACTCTGTATTGGCATAAGCGTTGCGAATCATATATGCCAAAGAAGATTGAAGACGGAGTAAAACGCAAGGGCTGTTGTATAAGTCTTAGATAACAGTGACTAAGATGGATATACTGAATAGTGCCTTCGGTTTGTCCAGTCCTAGGACAACTTGTATGGACGAAGGTCTGACAGAGTATATCCAATGGATCGCGTAAGTTGATCTGTTCAAACATATTCACGTTTGGTGGCGGAGGAATTCGTTTCTTTAAGCTGTATACCTGTGTTATGTTTGGACAAATCAATTTGTGATTTGGCGGGTACGACGATGTGACATTCTAAGTGAATGAGGATGACTTGTGTTGATGAATGTCTGACAGAGTATTTCCAGAAAGGTCACGTACATTGATTTTTTCAACTATACCAAGAGTGGAAGCGGAGAAGGAAACTTATTTAGCTTACACGTAACGTACTGTTATAGACGCCAATTAGTGATTTTCGATGGATCTGACAATGTGGCATTCGAAGTGAATCTGATGTAATGATAAAGCGTAGCTTCTAGCCTCATCAACCGGTAAATGACAGAAATCGGGCAGGCAGCATGGCTAAGTCGGTCGCACCGAAGTAGGGTGTATAATCACCTATCTAGAGAATATTCATTTGTTTCTTAAATCTATCATTGCTGTCCCATATATATACGGTAACGGTTGCTGATCCCAACCGTTGGTGATATACATTCGATACACTCAAGCAAAATGAGTGGTCGGTCATGTGTGGCTGAGTTACATGATTTTCTTGTTGAACTCCAGTGTATCTTTCCTAGAGTACACTGATCGGAAGGTGGTTCCATACCTTGTCATAGTTGGAAATCCATTACCCAATACGTGCTTGCGGTTTTGATTGTATACTATATATGTAGAACGTGAGATGAAAGCGTTTCTGCAAGATGATTAATATATTGTGGTTTGATAGACATTATGATAATATCAAAGGTTTTGATATAAAGATATTTTGGATTCTCATAAGGGAAAAACCCGTTCCGTTCTGCGGCGTGGTCTTATGAGATATCGTTTACTTGTTCATATAACCGTTTAAAATGTTTTACTCATACCAGTCCCATGACTGACTCGGAGTTTACTTTGTTGTTTTCCCTAAACTCTTGGGTGCCTAAATTTGTACGGGCAGTCAAGTAGTCGGGATTTACAGATATACCTGAAGAGCTGGAGCAGGAGGCTTCTGGATCATATAGCTAGAGTTTATTTCCGCTGTGTTGTAAGTGTTGTACTCTGATAAGTGCTATTGTATACATAACTGTTATATTTCAAAGTTATGTTATCTATTATATGTTATTCGTTCGGCTGTGAGGTTCGTGTTACTCTGATGTTGTGTTATTCTTCTTCTTCTATTCTAAGTTTCTATCTTATCTATTCTCACCTTCTAATTTCTTTCATTAATTACCAGGATTTTTCGATGTTTTGGTTATCGACATCGAGTTTATGTCGATAACCAAAGTCGCCGAAAATCCGGGTCGTTACAGGCGGGCTAGAGCGTCTCGAATTCGGTAAGGATGATCCATTGCCTTGATTCACAGATGGAAATACAACTTCCAATACGTGACTTTGCGGTTTTGATTGTAGAGCCTAGTATGGCGACATGATATATGGTACCCATGCCGTCTATGATTGATATTTATGATTGAAATTGTTTTTACACTATACACTTATAGTAATAATAAAACATGAAATTTAGTGTATCAAGCATTCTTTGGCTATTATAAGGTAAAACCCTATCCTCCGACTTGTGTTGCATTGTGTGATGGGACCACGGTCTTATAATAGCTTCATTATTTCTTTATTTAGCATTGCACTGTTGCTTTATGCACTGGTATTCTTGGGAGGAAACCCGTTCCGTGTTATACGGCGTGGTCCCTTTATTTACCTAACTTTAAAATAAAGGTTAATAACTGTTTTAGTTCTCACACCAGTCACTGGATTGACCTGGAGTTTATGGTTTTAACCTAAACTCTGTGTGCCCTTATTTTGACATGGGCTGCTAGTAGTTTTGGTTTTGCATATTTATATTCATAGGATCCTGATTTACAGTTGGAACGATATCCGTAAAGCTCTGTATCCGTATATCTCTTTCAGTTGTGTATTGTATTATTTTTCCGCTGTAGTAATGTATTTAAATATCTGATATTTCTCCGATGTATAATATTTATTCATACTCTGTATATTCTTGTATTCTGATGGAATTGTTGTAATAAGCAATGAAATGTTCTTCTGTTTGTGTTCCGACATGGCTTGTTCTCAACTCAATCCGCGATTTCCCATAAGGGGGATTTCGGGTCGTTACAGCTTGGTATCAGAGCTCTGGTTTACAGAGCTCGAGAACAAGACACATTAGAAACAAACGAAAGAATTAATCAGAGATTGGATTAGTAATATCCAATAAAATGAATCGTTAGAGATGGGATCAGTAGTATCCGAGAACGATTGTGAAGAGTGATGTTTTTAAAATAAAATTTAAAACAAGTTTTGTTTTGAAAATTAAATTCAATTATTCGTATTTGAATATTATTTTTATATTGATTTGGACAATCAAGTATATAAAAATTTTGCGTATACATCTGATCCGTGTGTATTTGAAGTTTTAGTATACTGGATAGATATAGAATCACACTCTAGTCGCCCGAAGATAGTTCTGATGATCGCTATAGCGATCGCATCATTAGAATTTATGTTCGAGTGACGAAAGTGGGATTTCTATATATTTCCAATTGACTGGTGTGAGAACCAAAATTAAATAGGCTTATTGTTGTGATTTGGCACCAAAAATGTGATTTTTGACTATGTATCCAAGTTATGAATTTGAAATGATAATCAACTAATTGATTGCTGATTATGTTGTTTGATTATTGGTTGATTAATTAAAATTTGAACCATTTAGCCAAATTGTATCAAATAGTGAATTGTATTAAAAATTTGTCGCATTTGCATACATATACATGTACTTACACTGAATAGGTCATAGCAATGAGGCTAGAGAAGAGGAATAAAATTGTTTGCCCGACAAATAGGTACATGTTTATTGTATTTCTTGGGTTTTTGATGATTTTATGAGCCAATTGCCTAACCGCTTGGTTATTTCTTTTTCTTTTTGGATTGGTGAGGGCCATGGGAGGTTATTTGAAATATCCCAAAGCTCCCGGTGCAGGGAAGGTTATAGCGATTTTTTTTGAAAATTTAGGGTGTTAGCCAAATTTTTTGAAAAATTTGAAAAGTTCTTAGAAACTGAAAACTTGAAGAACTTAAGCCGTAAATAAAATAATGAAAGTTGAGTTGTTTTGTTAAACAACTTTCAGCTTCGTTCCTTTTCGGGGACGAAAAGTTTTAAGTGGGGGAAATTGTAACAACCTGAACTTTCAGCTTCGTTCCTTTTCGGGGACGAAAAGTTTTAAGTGGGGGAGATTGTAACAACCCGGAAATCTGAGCCAATTTAAAATTTTTATTTTGGCAATTTTAGTGAATTTTGAATATTTAAAATGAATTATTTTAAATAATAAAAACGAGAAATTTATTTTGAATAGTAATAGAATGTATATATTTATTTGAATCGACGTTAGAATATAAATATTTTATTTTAATTATAAAAAGAATTGAAAATGGCGTGGTAGTTTGAAATTTCGATTTCAAAGTTCAAACGAATGTACATGATTCAAAATAAACCGGATTTTGGCGAAACCAAAAATATTAGCATCTATTTGAGAATATCTTTCCAACGAATCCGAAAAATTGAAATTTCATAGCGGGAATAAAAAGTTATGCCCAGTTGAAAATTCAGAATAGTCGCTATGAAATTCAAGCCCTTAAAAATGGAAATTTTGCAAACGACCTTTGTTTTCGACGAAACCACTTTTGTTGGATCCGGGATGTCAAATTATTGCTAGGTTTCAAAATTCATAATTTTCTGAATCAGTATGTGAGCGTGGCGAAGTTAAACGTGTTTTAACAATTTCAGTTGAATTTCTATCGACTAGAAAATGGCCATTTTTCAAACGGTCCCAGAATTTGATGAAATTAGTTTTGTTAGGATCGTATCGTCAATGCGAAGCTAGAAAATATTTTACGGGAATTTTTAGAGTCCGTATGGGTCCCCGGTAAATTGAAATGTGCGTTCAAATTCAATATATAGATTTATGTTTTGATTTTGACGGAAACCGATTAAAACAGCTGAACTGGCTTATGCGGCATATCCCATTGTGTTTGGAATGGGGCTAATTAGATATGGACGACAGTCGGTATACCTCGTTTGGAGATCGAAATAAAAAGTTGCTTTTAGGAATAAAAATAAATAAATAATAATAAAATATATATTTAAATAAAAACCATCCTTTCCTTCCCTCTTCAAGTCAACCCCCCCCCCCCCCCCAGTGAGAATCAAAACAGAAAAAAGAAAAAAAAAAGAAAAAAGAAGGGAGAATCTCGATTAGATTTTTAACGGTGTAAAGATCAGATTTTTTATATATTATAGAATAGAATAAAAAATGTGATTTTTATTTACAGAGTAGCGGGATAAAAATATGATTTTTATCAATATGAAGCTGCGTTAAAAATTGGATTTTTATTGTACGAAGAGCACTATAAAAATATTATCTTTATTATAATGGAGCAATAAAAATATGATTTTTATATTAGAAAAGTTTGAATCTTGATATAGCTGAAATGGTAAAGTAAAAATTCGATTTTTACATATATGAAGTAACAATAAAAATTCAATTTTTATATATATGAAGTAGCGTTATAAAAATACAATCTTTATAATGAAAACATCGTGTTAAAGATGCTATTTTTATCATCTTGAAAGTGAAATAAAAATATGTGATTTTTATTTATGTAGTGAATACGGACAATGAAAGTGACGATAGGCGAGCAAGACGAAGGTTTCCTACATATGAAGAGTCGTGGCGTTTAGTTTAGCTTCTCGGTGAGAACTCTTCACTTTTATTTTATTTTCTAGTTGAAATATATACTAGGATGCAGACGGTGCTTAGCAGCACCCGACACCCGTCGTCCACAGACCATGGATGATGTGTTTGTTTGATTGTTGTGTTGTGGAATTTGATTGTGTGATGTGGAATGCAATAGAATATATTATCGTTATAAATATTTTATAGTTAAAAATATACTTTTTAACGTGTATATAAAATAAATATTTATAAACAAATCGGACGATTTGTTTATGTACGCGCATTTGACTGATATTGATTGGGACGATAAATTTTACATGTCGCCCAACTGCACAAATAAAAATCTATGTTTGTTGATTTGAAACCCCACACGGGTATTGGGATGATATTTGACGTACACTAATCCCGATTGTTTAGTTGTATGTCAATCGATGGGTTGACAGACTGTGTAAGCGTTAATTATTTATATTTAATGCTTATGCAGTTGTGTGGTGCACTCTGGATGATGATTTATCGTTGTTATTATATACATGTGTTATAGGGAATTAATATAATTAACATTATGTGGTAATTGATTGGGCCTCATTCCAATTTGGAAAATAAGGAATATTATAAAAGAAAATTCATGCGTTGAATAAAATAAATATTCATGTGTTGAATAGAATAAATATTCATGTGTTGAATAAAATATATATTCATGTGTTGAATAGAATAAATATTCATATGCTGAATAGAATATATATTCATGTGTTGAATAAAAATATATATTCATGTGTTGAAGAAAATATTCATTTGTTGAATAGAATAACGAAGTTATTGAAATATATAAAGCCGTGTTGGTTAGATATGCGCCATTTTGAAGAGAACGATATTTATATCGGTTTTATTCATTTCTATAATGAACATATGAAAGGAATTGATTTCAAAATATAACGTTTTGGAAATAGTATCATTTGTATATCGATGATATGGAATATTCAATTTTGATTTGAAATTGAATATGAAGTTGAAATCGTTTTGAAAACGAATTTAAAACGATTTATAAAATACGCTTTAAAAGGAAATCAATGAAATATATATAATATATATATTATATATATAGTGGCCTGAATAGAACGCGCCGCGCTGCGGCAGTTCGCGAATTTCGACCTTTGACTTCGAACGGATATTACAGGAGATCCGACCGTCGGATTCTCCTAAAACCGGAACCGTTGGGTTTGTATCGAAAAGCGCTTACTAACGAATATTAGAGATTTGAAATCTAACGGTTGGATTTGGAATTATGTCCAAATCAAATTTGAAAAAGGTCGCTATAAGTGCAGTTCGATAGCCATTGATGGAATTCGACTGTACGGGCCTTGATAAAATTATTAAAAATAGTAACAATTTGTGTAAAATCATAAGAAATGATTTGTGAATAATTGAGATGAAAAATTCCAAATTTGAAAACATAAAAATAGATTTTTATCGAAATGAACTAGTTTCGAACTAGAATTATAATCCCATTTATTTTTAAAATAAATAAAGTGGATTTGAAATGGTTTTGAAAATAACCAAAATTTCCAATATATAAAGTGGAAATGGATTTGAATCGAAATTGTCTTTGGAATATTTCGATGTTGGATTTCTTTATTATACAGATATAGTAATGGAATTTTGAAAGATAAATTTATATCGTTATTTCCAATACGATATTTGTTGGTCGTAGAATTCGATATTGAGTATAAGCCGATATATTTTCTATTCAGAGCCGTGTATTTAATATCAAATGGGATTTGGGTTTGTCGTGAATGGTGTCTTTATTAACACTGTCCTTAAACCTAGTTGAGAAAAATATTAAATCTTTTTATTTTGATTTAATGAAGTATACTAATTAAATGGTATTTAATTGGAATTGAATTTGAATTGATTTTTGGGTTTATCGTGAACGGTGTTTTAAATAACACTTGTTCTTTAACCCGATAATGAATGGAACATGATTTTGGGTTTATAGTGAACCATGTTTTAAATGACGTTGGTTCTTTAACCCAGTTAAAGACAGAATATGATTTCCCAAGTTAAACAATCATTAATATTGATTTTTGGGAAGATTAAAACCAAGTGGAGTTTTAATGAATCTTTAATTAGATTGATATGATCGAGAATGGAGTATCACCAGTTTTGCTCCAGGCGATAGTTAAATCTTTAATTAGATTTGAACGTGAAGTGGTAATTTAATTTACCGATAACACCGTGGTGTTAGATATGAAGTATTACCAGTTTTACTTCATGGGATGAATAGGTTGGGATTGGGAAATTAAAATAAATGATTACTTCAGTGTGGTTCGCTAATCCCGACTTATTTGAATTGATATTCAAAAGAAGATTAAAGAATAAATTTAAAGAAATTATCTTTGATAAAATTAATGGGAAACTTTCCCAAAGTATAAGAATATTTGTATAAAAGAATATTCTGAATTGGGATGAGGTGTATGTTGTGTTTGTGTAACACTTGTTTATTATATACGCGGGTTATTCAGAAAGACCGGGTTTATCCCATTCTGAATAATTGATTCGATGGTGTGTTGAAGATGAAGACGGTGGTCAAAGACCGGAGTTCTTCACATCGTTTGGGTGATTACTGATGATCTTGATTGGGTTGTACACCTAAGAGGAGGGAATCAGTTGGTGATCGTCCAGACGTACTTGGAGATCGATGGATATGTGAGGTACAAGATGCCTCCGGTTTCGTTCAGACCCAGAACGAACTTTTAAATGGACTGTATGTCTAACATTGGATTTTATTCTGTGTGATTGATTTCTATTAAATATATATATATGTTTGGCGGCGGAGAATTTATTCACTTGCTTAACGCCCCTCCTCTGAGACGTACGAGCTTAGGGGTTATATATTGATGGATTTCAATCGCATGGAGTGAATTGCCTGTGTGGCATGCCTAAGTGGCAAATGATCAAGGCTTTTGTTGAAAAGCAAAGTCTTGTGGTTTATGATCAAATCACGGCCTATGTGGCATAGCTTTGTGTAGTGTTGATTCGCGAGCCTCACACCCCGGTTGTGAACCAGAAACGGGAGAACGACCTTAGGGAGGACATGCGTTTCTCTCTAGATAGAAGTGGCGTCAGTGGTTTTACATGCCCTGACGAGTTTGACTTATGTGGTTGTTGGATTGCGAGGCGCCTCGGATATATCGGTGACTGTGTGGAGCCGATGGAGTCATTGGACTCATTGACACCCCATAGGGTGGGGAAATGCAGTGTTCAGGCATTTTAATCCACATCAGTGGACCGACCCTGAAGATTTAAAGGCTTGCCTGCGTGCTTGCCTGAGGGGCGGGCTAGAGCATCTCGAATTCGGTAAGGACGATCCCTTGCCTTGGTTCACAGATGGAAATCCAACTTCCAATACGTGACTTTGCGGTTTGATTTTAGAGCCTAGTATGGCGACATGATATATGGTACCCATGCCATCTATGATTGATATTTATGGTTGAAATTGTTTTGACACTATACACTTATAGTAATAATAAAACATGAAATTTAGCGTATCAAGCATTCTTTGGCTATTATAAGGTAAAACCCTGTCCTCCGACTTATGTTGCATTGTGTGATGGGACCTGGGTCTTATCATAGCTTCATTATTTCTTTATTTAGCATTGCGCTGTTGTTTTATGCACTGGTATTCTTGGGAGGAAACCCGTTCCATGTTATACGGCGCGGTCCCTTGATTTACCTAACTTTAAAATAAAGGTTAATAACTGTTTTAGTTCTCACATTAGTCACATGACTGACCTGGAGTTTATCGTTTTAACCTAAACTCTGGGTGCCCTTATTTTGACATGGGCAGCTAGTAGTTTTGGTTTTGCAGATTTATATTCATAGGATCCTGATTTACAGCTGGAATGATATCCGGAAAGCTCTGTATCCGTATATCTCTTTCAGTTGTGTATTGTATTATTTTTCCGCTGCAGTAATGTATTTAAATCTCTGATATTTCTCTGATGTATAATATTTTTTCATATCTGTATATTCTTGTATTCTGATGGAATTGTTGTAATAAGCAATGAAATTTTCTTCTGTTTGTGTTCCGATATGGCTTGTTCTCAACTCAATCCGCAATTTCCCGTAAGGTTGATTTCGGGTCGTCACAGCTTGTCGAATATTGGTTATTCGAAAGGAGTTATCGAATATTAGTTATTCGAAAGGAGTTATCGAATATTGGTTTTTCGAAAGGAGTTATCGAATATTAGTTATTCGAAAGGAGTTAATCGAATATAATTTATTCGAATAGAGTTAAAGGAGTTAATCGAATATAATTTATTCGAATAGAGCTAAAGGAGTTAATCGAATATAGTTTATTCGAATAGAGTTAAAGAAGTAAATAGAATATAGTTTATTCGAAAGGAGTTAATTGATAGGAGTCAATTGATTAGAGTTAATCCAATAGAGTTAATAGAATAGAGTTAATCAAATAGAGCTAACTGGTAAGAGTAACCTGATTAGAGTTAATCGAATAGTGTTAATTGAATAGAGTTAATCGAATATGGCTATTCGAAGAGTGATTATCGAATATAGTTTATTCGAAGGAAAGAGTTATCGAATAGAGATTTATTCGAAAGACAGTTACGTAAGGAAGTTTGTTAAAGGTTTAAAAGGTGAACCTAGTCTGTTTCGAAGTTAGAAATGTTGTTCTGTTAAGTTCTGAGAGGTAGTTATACCCCAACTTGATTGGCTTCGTTTTAACTAAGGAATGGTTAAGGTTTGACAGTGAAGATTGGTTAATTGAATTTAGTTAATGAGTATAATGGTTTGAGTTGGCATAGCGATGTTTGATTTAAACATCTGTTTAAATCCAAATGTAGGAGTTTTGGAAATGTTTTCCAAATAAGAATCAGAATGTTTTCTAATATAGAAAATAAGAAATGGAGATGTTTTCCAATGTTAATAACGTATATGCTCTAAATTTAGAAAATAAGAAATGTTGAATATATGGAAACAGGAATAGGGAAATGGATAATTGAATGACAAATAAAATTAAAGCGGATCTGTGTTGATTGATGATTTTCTCGGTAAGGTTTCCATTTGTAAATGCAACCGTTGTTTGCATATGTTTTTTTTCTTTGATAGCTAACTCACCGACCATCGAAGTTTTTGACCATTTTTCCGTTGTCAATACGGAGAGACCGGGATCAGATTCATTATCTGAAAACCACTATGCATAGGTGTTAGCGTTGTGATCAAATATGATGAAGAAAATTGAAGACGGAGTTATGCAAGGGTTGTTCTGTTTACAGAGTAGTGCCTTCGGTTTGTCCAGTCCTAGGACAACCTGTATGGAAGAATGTCTGACAGAGTATATTTAATGGATCACATAAGTTGATCTCTTCAAAACGTATGTACGTTTGGTGGCGGAGGAATTCGTTTCTCTTTGCTGTATACTCGTTGTATTTTTAGGGAAATCAATTTGTTATTTGGCGGGTATGATGATGTGACATTCAAAGTGAATAAATGTGTGATCTGTCAGAGATAAGCGTGGCCTCTAGCCTCACAACTGGGATATGACAAAAATTGGGCAAGCAGCATGGCTAAGTGGTTGGCTGCCAAGTAGGGTGTATTATCACCTATCTAGAGATATTCATTTCATTCTTTAATCTACTCGATGTTGTCCCATTCGGGAAACGGTTGCTGATCCCAACCGTTGGTGATATACATTCGATACACTCAAGTGAAATGAGTGGTCGGTCATGTGTGGCCGAGTTGCAAGATGTTCTTGTTGAATCCAGTGTATTCCTCTCTAGAGCTACACTATCGGGAGGTGGTTCCATACCTTGTCATAGTTGGAAATCCATTATCAAATAAGTGCTCGCGGTTTTGATTGTATACTATGTATGTAGAACGTGAGATGAATGCGTTTCTGCTAGTTGATTATTATATTGCGGTTGATAGACACTATTATAACATTAATGAGTTTTGATATAAAGATTATCATTTTTTAATAATTATTTGAAAGTTAAATCAAATTGATTTGGATTCTCATAAGGGAAAAACCCGTTCCGTTATATGGCGTGGTCTTATGAGATATCGTTTAATTGCTCAAACTGTTTTAAATTGTTTTACTCACACCAGTCCTATGACTAACCCAGAGTTTGTTTTGTTTTGTTTTCCTTAAACTCTTGGGTGCCCAATTTTGTACGGGCAGTCAAGTAGTCGGGATTTTACAGATATACTTGGAGAGCTTGGAGCAGGAGGCTTCAGAATTATATAGCTATAATTATTTCCGCTGTGTTGTAAATGTTGTACTCTGATAATGTTACTGTTTACATATACTAGTTTTCTTTCAAAGTTATCTATCTATTATATATTATTCGTTCCGCTGTGAGATTCGTGTTTACTCTGAAGTTGTGTGTTCGTCTTATTATTCTATTCTAAGTTTCTATCTTATCTATTCTCACCCTCTAATTTCTTTCATGGACTATCCAGTGTTTTCCGATGCTTGAATAGTCGACATAGTGTTGTATGCCAATATCCAGGATCGCAAATTCCACGGGTCGTTACAGTGGTATCAGAGCTAAAGGTTAAGTTATTACCTTGGCTCTGTTGCGTGACTCGGTAGAGATAGGGTTAGTAATGACCTAGATTGAGTTGAGTGTATATATATGAGTGAACGTATTTGTTATTTTATATAAAATGATTGTATATCGTGGAGATTTATTGGTTGAGTCGTTTATAAGTTATGGTCGATCAATTTGATCCACTGTATCGGTAGGAGTTTCTAAACACTTGAATACGATGGGTCGACACGATATGTTTTGAAAAAACGGGTAAATGAAACAATTTTACCCAAACTATATTTTGATATATGCAAAGCTTAGATATTTGAAACATTATAGTATATTGGATGTGTTGATTATTGTTATAGTCGATGAGATTATAATTGAAATGGTTATGTAAATCACCAATCAGAATTCATATAAGTGAAATATATGAAAGCAGATGAATTAAATCTTAATTTAATTCAGAATTGAAATTAAAACCCTGGAAATTTGGAAAGGTGTTTGTAGATGGATTTGGATTAATTATGTGAGAATTTTAAAATCCTAGGAGATTTTAAATTGTTTTACAAGAATTATGAGTGGTATTTTGAATTGATTTCAAAATGGAAATGTTTAGAAATGGTTTTGAAAAGTGATACAATATTGAACTCACTTCGATCGCTGGAAAATAAATTCTAACGATGACAGCTGCATCACCATTGTTCATTTTCGAGTTGCTAAGTGACAGATTACTACCAAAGATTTTGTTTTTAGAGTGTTTTGAGAAAACAAGTTATTCAAGGAATTCAAATGTTTTGAATTGTTATTATGATTTCAAAATGGAATTGAAATAATAACCAAGGAATTTAAATCTTGAAATTCAAATTTAACTTACTAAGTTAAATAAATCAAGATGGTAAAGATAAGTAAATAATTAGAATTTAACTTGAGATAAGTTAAATAAAACTGGATTTGGTTAGAGAATAATTTGGAATGGAATTGAGTTGATATGTTAAGAGTTTGGAAATTGAGATTGGAGTTTGAATGGAATTTGACTTTGGTTTAAACAAATGATTGTATTGAGGATGAACTGATTGGAGTTTGATTGGGATGACATTGGTATATTCTGAATTAACAGTAGATGGAAAGAATATAATGATTTGCCCGACAAAAAGGTACAAGTTTACATTTCATATTGGTTATGAGATTTTATGAGCTGAATTGGCAAGCCGCTTGACTGTTTGATTTTCTTTTGGGTTGGAGATTTCCCAGAGAGGCGAGTTGTAGTTGTACCGATTGACGATTACAAAGCAGGTGATTGTAATAACCCGCAAAATCTGGGCCAGTTTAAAATTTTTATTTCGGCAATTTTAGAGAATTTTGAATATTTAAAATCGATTATTTTAAATATAACAACGAGAAAATTTATTTTGAATATAATTCGACGTATATATTATACGCGTGGCCGTTAGAATATAAATATTTATATATAATTATAAAAGGAATTGAAAATGGCGCGGTAGTTCGATAATTCGATTTCAAACTTCAATTGAATGTACCGGGTGCAAAATAATCCGGATTTTAGTGAAACCAAAAATAATGGGATTTAATTGTGAATATCTTTCCAACGAATCCGACAAATCAAGATTTCATAGCGGGAATCGAAAGATATGTCCAGTTGAAAATTCTGAATAGTCGCTATGGAATTCAGGCCCTTAAAAATAGACATTTTGCAAACGACCTCGGATTTCGACGAAACCACTTTTGTTGGATCCGCAGTGTTAAGTTATTGCTAGATTCCAAATTTCATAATTTTTCGAATCAATATGTGAGCGTGGCAAAGGAAAACGCGTTTGACCAGTTTCAGTTGATTTTAATCGACTGGAAAATGGCCATTTTTCTAACGGTCTCAGAATTCGACGAAACTAGTTTTGTTAGGACCGTATCGTCAATACGAAGCTAGAAAATATTTTTCGAGAATTTTTAGAGTTAGTATGTGAACCCGGTAATTTGAAATGTACGTTTAAAATTCAATATAGCGATTTAAATGTAAATTCAACGGAAACTTATCGAGACGATAGAATCAGCTTGCGATAAATATCCCATTGTGTTCGAAATGGGGGTAAAACGCTATGGACGACAGGCGGTGGACCTCGTTTAGAGGTAGTATGTGAAAGTCAACTTTTAAAAATAATTAAATAATAAAATAATAAATATATATATATATTTCACTTAAGCCCCCCCCCCCAAAATCTTTCTTTTCCCCGTATAGATTCATTCAAGAAAAAAAAGGGGCGCAACTCCCCCGTCGCTCCAGGCGGAGCCGCCACCCACCACCCACCACGATTGGAGCTTCTCCCCAGCGAAACCCTAATCCCTTCGCCGCCCATCAGTTCATCGCCACCACGCCCATCTCCCCCTTCGAAAATCGAACGTGCCCCTAACCATAATTCGACGAAGCCCTCCCTCCTCCACGCAGAAACCTTCCGCGACCCCACAGTCCCACCACCTGCGAACCCTAAATCGAGCACCCCCTCGCTTGCAAGCTTCACCACACAGCAACCGTCACTCCCTCCAACCCTAGAACCACCCTGGCGACCCCCTGCTGCCTCCATCCGCCGCTGATGGCCCTCGGCTTCCTTGATCCGCGCGGAGAGACCCCATACTCCTCCGATTCATGAAAATAGTGAGCCTCTTCTTTTTTATTTTATTTTATTTTAATTTTATTTTCATTTAAATTCAGTTTTAATTTAAATACGTTGTTGAATTCAGTTCTTGGCTCATATATATGCTTTGTGTGTAATGTCTAATTAAAAGTGTGATTTTTAGGCTAATTTACAAATAAAAATATGGTCTTTTAGTTGCATAAAAATCTGACTTTTAGGGAGATAAAAATTTGATTTTTACATAAATGGTTTTGAAAATAAATATAGTAGTGGTTTAAAAATATAAATTTTGTCATAGAAATAACAAGTTAAAAATAGAGTTTTTATCATTGAGTGAAAATATTTTTAAAGACATAAAAATAGGATTTTTATATATTGAATAGCATAGTGAAAATTCGATTTTTAAATATATGAAGTGATTATAAAAATATGATTTCTAAATTGAAAATGAATAAATAAAAATGTGATTTTTATTTTAAAGACATTAAAATATAAAAATGTGTGATTTTTATATATGTAGTGACTACGGGCAACGAAGGTGATAAAAAGGCGATAATGAAGAAGATTTCTATCAAAGAAGAGTCAAGGTGTTTGGATAGCTATTGGTGAGAACTTCCCACTCTTCGATTTCTATTATAGTTATAAATATAAACTAGGATGCAGACGGTGTTTAGTAACACCCGACACCCGTCATCCACAGACCATGGATGGCTTGTTTGTTAAATTGTTTGATTTCAAAAATTAATTAGATTATTTGATTGAAATTGAATTGTTTGGTGAGAATGAATGGATTTGATTGATGTGTGAATGGCGTGGGCCTTCACTAGACCGGGGATAAGGCTAGGCCTCGTCCCGTTTCTAGTATCGTGCCGTTATGCCGCCGAAATTTTCTAAAATAAGTTAGAAAAATAAAAATATCATTTTATTTAAAGAATGAACTGAATAGAAATTCATATGTTGGAATAAAATGTTTTGTCGTTAAAAATATACTTTTTAACGTGAATGTGAATAAATAAATATTCATTTACAAACCAGACGGTTTGTTTATGTACACCTATTTGAAGGACATTGATTGGGTCGATAAATTTTACACATCGCCCAATTGCACAAATAAAATTCGTGTTTGTTTGTTTGAAACCCCACACGGGTGTTGGGATGAAATTTAGAGTTCACTCATCCTGATTGATTAAATATGTCGATCGATCGATTGACAGGCTGTTATAAGCGTTAGATATCTTTATTTGATGCTTATACAGTGTAGTGCACTTTGGTTGATGGTTGGTTATTTTGCAATGTTAGTATATGGGTGTAATGTATGAAAATCCATATAATTAACATTATATGGTAATTGATTGGGCCTCATTCCAGTTTTAAAATAGAAATATTTGAAATAGAAATGTTTGAAATAGAAATATTTGAAATAGAAATATTTGAAATAGAAATATTTGAAATAGAAATATTTGAAATAGAAATATTTGAAATAGAATATTTGAAAATAGGAATATATGAAGCCGTGTTGATTAGATTGACGCCATTTTGACGTGAACGATATTTATATCGATTTTATTCAGTTTAAAATGAATATTGAAAAGTGATTTCGAAATCGACGATTTCGAAATGAATTGAATTGAAAATGATTTCGAAATGAATTGAATTGAAAACGATTTCGAAATGAATTGAATTGAAAACGATTTCGAAATGAATTGAATTGAAAACGATTTCGAAATGAATTGAATTGAAAACGATTTCGAAATGAATTGAATTGAAAACGATTTCGAAATGAATTGAATTGAAAACGATTTCGAAATGAATTGAATTGAAAACGATTTCGAAATGAATTGAATTGAAAACGATTTCGAAATGAATTGAATTGAAAACGATTTCGAAATGAATTGAATTGAAAACGATTTCGAAATGAATTGAATTGAAAACGATTTCGAAATGAATTGAATTGAAAACGATTTCGAAATGAATTGAATTGAAAACGATTTCGAAATGCATTGAATTGAAAACGATTTCGAAATGAATTGAATTGAAAACGATTTCGGAATGAATTGAATTGAAAACGATTTCGAAATGAATTGAATTGAAAACGATTTCGAAATGAATTGAATTGAAAACGATTTCGAAATGAATTGAATTGAAAACGATTTCAAAATGAATTGAATTGAAAACGATTTCGAAATGAATTAAAAACGAATTCAAATTGAATTGAAAGCAAATTGAAATGAATTCAAATTGAATTGAAATTTGAATTGAATAGAAATGAATTTTAAAACGAATTTATAGAGAAGAATTCAATTTTGATTTGAATTGAAACGGAAGTTGAAATTGCTTTTGAAACGAATTTAAAACTATTTATATAATTCGTTTTAAATAGAAATCGACGAAATATATTATATATATATTATATATATAATATAATGGCCTGAATAGAACGCGCCGCGCCGCGGCAGTTCGTGAATTTCGACCATTTATTTCAAACGGACATTGCGGGAGATCCGATCGTCGGATTCTCCTAAAACCAGAACCGTTGGGTTCGTATCGAAAAGAGCTTTCTAACGAATATTAGAAATTAGAAATCTAACGGTTGGATTTGGAATTATGTCCAAATCAAATTTGAAAAAGGTCGCTGTAAGTGCAGTTCGATGGCCATTTATGGAAATCGACTGTACGGGCCTTGATAAAATTATTAAAAATAGTAATAATTTGTGTAAAATCATAAGAAATGATTTGTGAAGATTTGGGATGAAAAAACTTCATGTTTGAAAAGATAAAAATAGATTTTTATCGAAATGAACTGGTTTTGAACTAGAATTATAATTCTATTTATTTTTAAATAAATAAATAAATTGAATTTAAAAAGGGTTTTAAAAATAACCAGAATATCCAATGATTGCATTGGAGTGGATTTGAATCGAAATTGTCTTCGGAATATTTCGATGTTGGAATTCGTGATTATACAGATGTTGTTATGGAAATTTGAAAGATATATATTTATATCGTTATTTCCAATACGACATTTGTTAGTCGTAGAATTTGATATTGAATATAAGTCGATATATTTTCTATTCAGAGTCTTGTATTGAATATCAAATGTGATTTGGGTTTGTCGTGAATGGTGTCTTCACTAACACTGTCCTTGAACCCAGTTGAGAAAAAAAAATTAAATCTTTTTATTTTGATTTAATGAAGTGTACCAATTAGACGATATTTAATTGGAATTGAATTGGTATTGATTTTTGGGTTTATCGTGAACAGTGTTTTAAATAACACTTGTTCTTTAACCCGATAATTAATGGAATGTGATTTTGGGTTTATCGTGAACCGTGTTTTAAATGACACTGATTCTTTAACCCAGTTAAAGATTAAAACTAAGTGGAGTTTTAATGAATCTTTAATTAGATTGAAATGATCGAAAATGGAGTATCACCAGTTTTGCTCCAGACGATGGTTAAATCTTTAATTAGATTTGAACGTGAAATGGTAATTGAATTTACCGATAACACTGTGGTGTTAGATATGAAGTATTACCAGTTTTACTTCATGGGATGAATAGGTTGGGATTGGGAAATAAAATAAATGATTACTTCGGTGTGGTTCGCTAATCCCGACTAGTTTGAATTGATATTCAAAGGAGATTAAAGATTAAATTTAAAGAATTTATCTTGGATAAAATTAATGGGAACTTTTCCCAAAGTATAGGAATATTTGAATAAAAGAATATTCTGAATTGGAATGAGGCGTATGTTGTGTTTGTGTAACACTTTTATAATATATACGCGAGTTATTCAGAAAGATCGGGTTTATCCCATTCTGAATAACTGATTCGACGTGGTGTCGAAGATGAAGACGGTGGTCGAAGACCGGAAGTCTTCACGTCGTTTGGGTGATTACTGATGATCTTGATTGGGCTGTACACCCAAGAAGATGGAAACAGTTAGTGATCGTCCAGACGTACTTGGAGATCGATGGATATGCGGGGTACTAGGTGCCTCCGGTTTCGTTCAGCGCCAGAACGGACTTGTAAATGGACTGTGTGTCTGACATTGGATTTTAGTCCGCGTGATTGATCTCTATTAAATATATATCTGTTTGGCGGCGGAGAATTTATTCTCTTGCTTAACGCCCTTCTCTGAGACGTACGAGCTCAGGGGTTATATATTGATGGATATCAAACGCATGGAGTGAATTGCCTGTGTGACATGCCTAAGTGGCAATTGATCGAGGCTTTTGTTGAGAAGCAAAGTCTTGTGGTGATGATCAAAGCAAGGCCTTTGTGGCGTAGCTTTGTGTAACGTTGATTCGCGAGCTTCGCACCCGGTATAAACCAAAAACGGTAGAGGACGTCAGGGAGGGCATGCGTTTCTTTCTAGCTAGAAGTGGCGTCAGTGGTTTTACACGCCCTGACGAGTTTGACATATGTGGTTGTTGCTGTTGCGAGGCGCCTCGGTTATATCGGTTTCGGCCGATGCATTCTGGTCGGCAGACGGACCAGACTTACACCCCATAGGGTGGGGAGACGCATGTTCAGGGTTTAAGTTTAATCCACATCGGTGGACTGGCCCTGAGGATCCAAGGCTTGACTGAGTACTTGCCTGAGGGGCGGGCTAGAGCGTCTCGAATCGGTTGAGGACTATCTTTTGCCTCGGTTCATAGATGGAAACCCAATTTCCAGATACGTGACTTTTGCAGTTTTATTTGTAGAGCCTAGTATGGCGACATAGTGGGATGGGGCACTTATGCCGCCTATGATTGATACTTATGATTTGAAGTTGTTTTATACACTATGCACTTACAATAGTATCAAATGATTTGTTTTAAACGTATCAAGCATTCTTGGCTATTATAAGGTAAAAACCCTATCCTCCGGCTTGCGATTGCATTGTGTGATGGGAACTGGGTCTTATAAAAGCTTCATTGTTCTTTATTTAGCATTGCGCTGTTGTTTTATGCACTGGTATTCTTGGGAAGAAACCCGTTCCGTGTAATACGGCGTGGTCCCTTGATTTACCTAATGATTTAAAATAAAGATTAATAACTGTTTTAGTTCTCACACCAGTCACATGACTGACCTGGAGTTTATTGTTTTAACCTAAACTCTAGGTGCCCTTATTTTGACACGGGCAGCTAGTAGTTTTGGGTTTTGCAAATTTATATTCACAGGGTCCTGATTTACAGCTGGAACGATGCTCGGAAAGCTCTGTATCCGTGTATCACTTCTAGTTGTGATTTAGTATTATTTTCCGCTGCTATGTAATTTATTGTAATCTCTGATATTTATTGTATGTAGTTTATTCATTTATACTCTGTATATTCTTGTAATCTGATGCATTGTTGTAATAACAGTGAAATGTTCTTCTGTTTGTGTTCTGATTTGTCTTGTCCTCACAGTAATTCGTTCTTTCTCATCTCTTCGGAGACCGGGGAAGTTTCGGATCGCTTCATTTGGTATCAGAGCTTTGGTTTACAGAGCTCGAGAACAAGACACATTAGAACCATACGAAAGAATTCATCAGATATTGGATTAATAGTATCCAATTAGAATGGCTCGTTAGAGATAGGATCAGTAGTATCCTAGAACGAGTGTGAAGAGTATATTTTTCAATTGAAAACCATTTTGTTTTGAAAATTTAAGTCGCTTTAAACGTATTTGACTATTTATTTATTTTGGATATGGACAATCGAGTATATAAAGATTTCGCGTATACGCGTCATGAACGTATATTCGAAGTTTTAATATATTGGATAGATATAGAATCATACTCTAGTGGCCCGAAGATGATTCTAATGATTGACTAGTTGTCATTAGTATTCATGTTCGAGTAACGAAGGTGTGATATCGATATATTTCCATTAGACTGGTGTGAGAACCAAAACTAATATTGCTAGAACACATTGTTGTGAATTGGCATCAAAACATGATTTTTTGTATATGTATCAAAATTATGAATTTGAAATTCTAATTCACTAATTGATTGATGTTTGTGTTGTTTGTTTATTTGTTTGATAATTTTTAACCATTTATGCCTAATTGAACCGAATATTGAATTGTATCGAAAATTGGTCGCATTTGCTTGCATATACATATACTTATATTGAACAGGTCATAGCAAGGAGGCTAGAGCAGAGAATAAAATTTGTTTGCCCGACAAATAGGTACATGTTTACTACATAATTTACTGTTTTGTTTGGGTGATGATGATTTTATGAGCCTATTGGCTAGCCGCTTGGCTTTTTCTTTTTCTTTTTGAGATCTGAAGGACCAGGGAAGCTATTTGAAATTCCCCGATGCTCCCGGTGCAGGGGAGGTTATGGCGAAATTTTTCGAAAATTTAGGGTGTTAGCCAAATTTTTGAAATTTTGAAAATTCTCAGAAACTGAAAAGTGGGAGAATGGAAGCCAAATCAAACGTAGAGCTGATTAATCAAACCACTTTCGACTATGTTCCTTTTCGGGGACGAAAAGTTTTAAGTGGGGGAGATTGTAATAACCCGCAAAATCTGGGCCAGTTTAAAATTTTTATTTCGGCAATTTTAGAGAATTTTGAATATTAAAAATCGATTATTTTAAATATAACAACGAGAAAATTTATTTTGAATATAATTCGACGTATATATTATATGCGTGGCCGTTAGAATATAAATATTTATATATAATTATAAAAGGAATTGAAAATGGCGCGGTAGTTCGATAATTCGATTTCAAACTTCAATTGAATGTACCGGGTGCAAAATAATCCGGATTTTAGTGAAACCAAAAATAATGGGATTTAATTGTGAATATCTTTCCAACGAATCCGACAAATCAAGATTTCATAGCGGGAATCGAAAGATATGTCCAGTTGAAAATTCTAAATAGTCGCTATGGAATTCAGGCCCTTAAAAATAGACATTTTGCAAACGACCTCGGATTTCGACGAAACCACTTTTGTTGGATCCGCAGTGTTAAGTTATTGCTAGATTCCAAATTTCATAATTTTTCGAATCAATATGTGAGCGTGGCAAAGGAAAACGCGTTTGACCAGTTTCAGTTGATTTTAATCGACTGGAAAATGGCCATTTTTCTAAGGGTCTCAGAATTCGACGAAACTATTTTTGTTAGGACCGTATCGTCAATACGAAGCTAGAAAATATTTTTCGAGAATTTTTAGAGTTAGTATGTGACCCCGGTAATTTGAAATGTACGTTTAAAATTCAATATAGCGATTTAAATGTAAATTCAACGGAAACTTATCGAGACGATAGAATCAGCTTGCGATAAATATCCCATTGTGTTCGGAATGGGGGTAAAACGCTATGGACGACAGGCGGTGGACCTCGTTTAGAGGTAGTATGTGAAAGTCAACTTTTAAAAATAATTAAATAATAAAATAATAAATATATATATATATATTTTTCACTTAAGCCCCACCCCCCAAAATCTTTCTTTTCCCCGTATAGATTCATTCAAGAAAAAAAAGGGCCGCAACTCCCCCGTCGCTCCAGGCGGAGCCGCCACCCACCACCCACCACGATTGGAGCTTCTCCCCAGCGAAACCCTAATCCCTTCGCCGCCCATCAGTTCATCGCCACCACGCCCATCTCCCCCTTCGAAAATCGACCGTGCCCCTAACCCTAATTCGACGAAGCCCTCCCTCCTCCACGCAGAAACCTTCCGCGACCCCACAGTCCCACCACCTGCGAACCCTAAATCGAGCACCCCCTCGCTTGCGAGCTTCACCACGCAGCAACCGTCACTCCCTGCAACCCTAGAACCACCCTGGCGACCCCCTGCTGCCTCCATCCGCCGCTGATGGCCCTCGGCTTCCTTGATCCGCGCGGAGAGACCCCATCCTCCTCCGATTCATGAAAATAGTGAGCCTCTTCTTTTTTATTTTATTTTATTTTAATTTTATTTTCATTTAAATTCAGTTTTAATTTAAATACGTTGTTGAATTCAGTTCTTGGCTCATATATATGCTTTGTGTGTAATGTCTAATTAAAAGTGTGATTTTTAGGCTAATTTACAAATAAAAATATGGTCTTTTAGTTGCATAAAAATCTGACTTTTAAGGATATAAAAATTTGATTTTTACATAAATGGTTTTGAAAATAAATATAGCAGTGGTTTAAAAATATAAATTTTGTCATAGAAATAACAAGTTAAAAATAGAGTTTTTATCATTGAGTGAAAATATTTTTAAAGGCATAAAAATAGGATTTTTGTATATTGAATAGCATAGTAAAAATTCGATTTTTAAATATATGAAGTGATTATAAAAATATGATTTCTAAATTGAAAATGAATAAATAAAAATGTGATTTTTATTTTAAAGACATCAAAATATAAAAATGTGTGATTTTTATATATGTAGTGACTACGGGCAACGAAGGTGATAAAAAGGCGAGAATGAAGAAGATTTCTATCAAAGAAAAGTCAAGGTGTTTGGATAGCTATTGGTGAGAACTTCTCACTCTTCGATTTCTATTATAGTTATAAATATAAACTAGGATGCAGACGGTGTTTAGTAACACCCGACACCCGTCATCCACAGACCATGGATGGCTTGTTTGTTAAATTGTTTGATTTCAAAAATTAATTAGATTATTTGATTGAAATTGAATTGTTTGGTGAGAATGAATGGATTTGATTGATGTGTGAATGGCGTGGGCCTTCACTAGACCGGGGATAAGGCTAGGCCTCGTCCCGTTTCTAGTATCGTGCCGTTATGCCGCCGAAATTTTATAAAATAAGTTAGAAAAATAAAAATATCATTTTATTTAAAGAATGAACTGAATAGAAATTCATATTTTGGAATAAAATGTTTTGTCGTTAAAAATATACTTTTTAACGTGAATGTGAATAAATAAATATTCATTTACAAACCAGACGGTTTGTTTATGTACACCTATTTGAAGGACATTGATTGGGTCGATAAATTTTACACATCGCCCAATTGCACAAATAAAATTCGTGTTTGTTTGTTTGAAACCCCACACGGGTGTTGGGATGAAATTTGAAGTTCACTCATCCTGATTGATTAAATATGTCGATCGATCGATTGACAGGCTGTTATAAGCGTTAGATATCTTTATTTGATGCTTATACAGTGTAGTGCACTTTGGTTGATGGTTGGTTATTTTGCAATGTTAGTATATGGGTGTAATGTATGAAAATCCATATAATTAACATTATATGGTAATTGATTGGGCCTCATTCCATATTTGAAATAGAAATATTTGAAATAGAAATATTTGAAATAGAAATATTTGAAATAGAAATATTTGAAATAGAAATATTTGAAATAGAAATATTTGAAATAGAATATTTGAAAATAGGAATATATGAAGCCGTGTTGATTAGATTGACGCCATTTTGACGTGAACGATATTTATATCGATTTTATTCATTTTAAAATGAATATTGAAAAGTGATTTCGAAATCGACGATTTTGAAATGAATTGAATTGAAAACGATTTCGAAATGAATTGAATTGAAAACGATTTCGAAATGAATTGAATTGAAAACGATTTCGAAATGAATTGAATTGAAAACGATTTCGAAATGAATTGAATTGAAAACGATTTCGAAATGAATTGAATTGAAAACGATTTCGAAATGAATTGAATTGAAAACGATTTCGAAATGAATTGAATTGAAAACGATTTCGAAATGAATTGAATTGAAAACGATTTCGAAATGAATTGAATTGAAAACGATTTCGAAATGAATTGAATTGAAAACGATTTCGAAATGAATTGAATTGAAAACGATTTCGAAATGAATTGAATTGAAAACGATTTCGAAATGAATTGAATTGAAAACGATTTCGAAATGAATTGAATTGAAAACGATTTCGAAATGAATTGAATTGAAAACGATTTCGAAATGAATTGAATTGAAAACGATTTCGAAATGAATTGAATTAAAAACGATTTTGCAATGAATTGAAAACGAATTCAAATTGAATTGAAAGCAAATTGAAATGAATTCAAATTGAATTGAAATTTGAATTGAATAGAAATGAATTTTAAAACGAATTTATAGAGAAGAATTCAATTTTGATTTGAATTGAAACGGAAGTTGAAATTGATTTTGAAACGAATTTAAAACTATTTATATAATTCGTTTTAAATAGAAATCGACGAAATATATTATATATATATTATATATATAATATAATGGCCTGAATAGAACGCACCGCGCCGCGGCAGTTCGTGAATTTCGACCATTTATTTCAAACGGACATTGCGGGAAATCCGACCGTCGGATTCTCCTAAAACCGGAACCGTTGGGTTCGTATCGAAAAGAGCTTTCTAACGAATATTAGAAATTAGAAATCTAACGGTTGGATTTGGAATTATGTCCAAATCAAATTTGAAAAAGGTCGATGTAAGTGCAGTTCGATGGCCATTGATGGAAATCGACTGTACGGGCCTTGATAAAATTATTAAAAATAGTAATAATTTGTGTAAAATCATAAGAAATGATTTGTGAAGATTTGGGATGAAAAAACTTCATGTTTGAAAAGATAAAAATAGATTTTTATCGAAATGAACTGGTTTTGAACTAGAATTATAATTCTATTTATTTTTAAATAAATAAATTGAATTTAAAAAGGGTTTTAAAAATAACCAGAATATCCAATGATTGCATTGGAGTGGATTTGAATCGAAATTGTCTTCGGAATATTTCGATGTTGGAATTCGTGATTATACAGATGTTGTTATGGAAATTTGAAAGATATATATTTATATCGTTATTTCCAATACGACATTTGTTAGTCGTAGAATTTGATATTGAATATAAGCCGATATATTTTCTATTCAGAGCCTTGTATTGAATATCAAATGTGATTTGGGTTTGTCGTGAATGGTGTCTTCACTAACACTGTCCTTGAACCCAGTTGAGAAAAAAAAATTAAATCTTTTTATTTAGATTTAATGAAGTGTACCAATTAAACGATATTTAATTGGAATTGAATTGGTATTGATTTTTGGGTTTATCGTGAACAGTGTTTTAAATAACACTTGTTCTTTAACCCGATAATTAATGGAATGTGATTTTGGGTTTATCGTGAACCGTGTTTTAAATGACACTGATTCTTTAACCCAGTTAAAGATTAAAACTAAGTGGAGTTTTAATGAATCTTTAATTAGATTGAAATGATCGAAAATGGAGTATCACCAGTTTTGCCCCAGACGATGGTTAAATTTTTAATTAGATTTGAACGTGAAATGGTAATTGAATTTACCGATAACACTGTGGTGTTAGATATGAAGTATTACCAGTTTTACTTCATGGGATGAATAGGTTGGGATTGGGAAATAAAATAAATGATTACTTCGGTGTGGTTCGCTAATCCCGACTAGTTTGAATTGATATTCAAAGGAGATTAAAGAATAAATTTAAAGAATTTATCTTGGATAAAATTAAAGGGAACTTTTCCCAAAGTATAGGAATATTTGAATAAAAGAATATTCTGAATTGGAATGAGGCGTATGTTGTGTTTGTGTAACACTTTTATAATATATACGCGAGTTATTCAGAAAGACCGGGTTTATCCCATTCTGAATAACTGATTCGACGTGGTGTCGAAGATGAAGACGGTGGTCGAAGACCGGAAGTCTTCACGTCGTTTGGGTGATTAATGATGATCTTGATTGGGCTGTAAACCCAAGAAGATGGAAACAGTTAGTGATCGTCCAGACGTACTTGGAGATCGATGGATATGCGGGGTACTAGGTGCCTCCGGTTTCGTTCAGCCCCAGAACGGACTTGTAAATGGACTGTGTGTCTGACATTGGATTTTAGTCCGTGTGATTGATCTCTATTAAATATATATCTGTTTGGCGGCGGAGAATTTATTCTCTTGCTTAACGCCCTTCTCTGAGACGTACGAGCTCAGGGGTTATATATTGATGGATATCAAACGCATGGAGTGAATTACCTGTGTGGCATGCCTAAGTGGCAATTGATCGAGGCTTTTGTTGAGAAGCAAAGTCTTGTGGTGATGATCAAAGCAAGGCCTTTGTGGCGTAGCTTTGTGTAACGTTGATTCGCGAGCTTCGCACCCGGTATGAACCAAAAACGGGAGAGAACGTCAGGGAGGGCATGCGTTTCTTTCTAGCTAGAAGTGGCGTCAGTGGTTTTACACGCCCTGACGAGTTTGACTTATGTGGTTGTTGCTGTTGCGAGGCGCCAAGGTTATATCGGTTTCGGCCGATGCATTCTGGTCGGCAGACGGACCAGACTTACACCCCATAGGGTAGGGAGACGCATGTTCAGGGTTTAAGTTTAATCCACATCGGTGGACTGGCCCTGAGGATCCAAGGCTTGACTGAGTACTTGCCTGAGGGGCGGGCTAGAGCGTCTCGAATCGGTTGAGGACTATCTTTTGCCTCGGTTCATAGATGGAAACCCAATTTCCAGATACGTGACTTTTGCGGTTTTATTTGTAGAGCCTAGTATGGCGACATAGTGGGATGGGGCACTTATGCCGCCTATGATTGATACTTATGATTTGAAGTTGTTTTATACACTATGCACTTACAATAGTATCAAATGATTTGTTTTAAACGTATCAAGCATTCTTGGCTATTATAAGGTAAAAACCCTATCCTCCGGCTTGCGATTGCATTGTGTGATGGGAACTGGGTCTTATAATAGCTTCATTGTTCTTTATTTAGCATTGCGCTGTTGTTTTATGCACTGGTATTCTTGGGAGGAAACCCGTTCCGTGTTATACGGCGTGGTCCCTTGATTTACCTAATGATTTAAAATAAAGATTAATAACTGTTTTAGTTCTCACACCAGTCACATGACTGACCTGGAGTTTATTGTTTTAACCTAAACTCTGGGTGCCCTTATTTTGACACGGGCAGCTAGTAGTTTTGGGTTTTGCAGATTTATATTCACAGGGTCCTGATTTACAGCTGGAACGATGCTCGGAAAGCTCTGTATCCGTGTATCACTTCTAGTTGTGATTTAGTATTATTTTCCGCTGCTATGTAATTTATTGTAATCTCTGATATTTATTGTATGTAATTTATTCATTTATACTCTGTATATTCTTGTAATCTAATGCATTGTTGTAATAATAGTGAAATGTTCTTCTGTTTGTGTTCTGATTTGTCTTGTCCTCACAGTAATTCGTTCTTTCTCATCTCTTCGGAGACCGGGGAAGTTTCGGATCGCTTCAGTGCTGGCGAAATTTTTCAGAAATTTCGGGTGTTAGAAACTTTTCAGAGTTTATCGGAATTTTTGTTAGTAGGAGTAAATTAATAATTTAGTTGAAATAAATTGGTCCAGTGAAACGGAAGTTAAAGAAGTAAAAATAATTTTTAACCAGTTAATAGGGTTTGCTTTCTACCTTAGTAATTTCGAGGACGAAATTATTTTAAGGGGGAAGAATGTAACGTCCCGTATTTTTACGGTATGATAATTAATTTATTTAATTATTTAAATAGTGATATAGAGAACTAAATGGTTGTTTAATTCAATAATAATGAATATTTAATTAATATAAACAATAGAATAATATATTTATTTCTGTAATAGTCGGAAATAGTGAATTGACGATATGGTGTGAACTGGACAATTTAAAATATATAATTCAGTTTAGAGTTGAATTATATTATCGAATATATTATGTAAACGACAGCTGAATGTATAATTATATTATAATTATAATCGAGCTCGAAATGGCGCGGCAGTTTGCAATTAAGCGATTCGAACTTCAACTGAATGTACAGGGTCCGTTTTAAATCGGATTTCTATGAAACAAGAAACGTATGGAGCTAGTGAAGTATATTTTTCTAGTGAAAGAGAAAAATCGGGATTTCGTCGTGTAGATTTTGAGTTATGTCCAAATTAAATTTTCAAAAAGTTGCTAGGGAATTCTTTTATAATTTATATTGATTTATTTATATTATAAATCAATTTTTCAATATAAATTGAATATCGATTCAACCGGGATTTAAATGTCGAGTTATAAATCCAATTGGAGCTGTATGATATTCTATTGTGAATATATGCGATAATATTTATTTTTTAAATATTTAATTTAATAGTTTTTAAATATATTTATGTATTTAAATGGGTTATTTAGAACTTTTAAAATAGCCAGTTTTGCAAACGACCTCCGTTTTCGACGAAACTAAATTTGTTGGATCCGCAATATTAAATTATTTCTAGAGTCCAATTTTCATTTTTTTTTTGTCAGTATGTGGCCGTACGGGTTTTTAATGTGAAATACAGTCAGTATTGTGACGGTTAAAAACACGCTGTGTGAGCAAATGAAGTCGGAATTGGACGAAACCACTTTCGTTGGGTCCGTAGCGTTGAACTATAGCTGCATGCCAATTTTCAACGAAATTGAATATCATGTGTGATCAAATGGATTTTTAATGATAAATACAAGCAGTAATTCAATAAAAATAAACAAAATAATCAATATAAAAGTATTTAAATTCTCCTATAAAACTCCTTAGCATCCTCTAACCCTAAACATAGATTTTCATTGGTCAACAAACTTAGGCCGCCGGCATTTTTCTTTCTCTCAATAAATCTGTAAACGTCCAAAATCGAAGTAAATTCTTATAAAAATATATAAATCAAAATTCATATATGTTTTGATTCCTGCTTTACTCCTCTTCAAACTGATAATAATTTGGCTTAGTTCGACGTACAGTTTGCCGCTGATTCCATTACAGCGAACCCTAGGGTTCGATGTTATCAGCGTTTAAAGATCCAATAGGATTCTATTCGGCCACGCTCTTCACACTGGTATGATATAAATTAGTTGCGATGTGGGTATTAGGGTTCGACGTTATTACAATCGACCTAGGGTTTATAATTTAAGGGATTTGAAGTACCGATTTGGGTTTCTGGTAGTGCTACTTGATTTGTGGGATTGATTGCACTTGCATACAATTTCTGGAGGAGTTTTGTGAATAAAAGTGACACAAATGTATTTGTTGCTTTGGTGCTGGACAAAGCTGTTAGTATGTGGTTAGGAGGAGAGTTCGATGGTAGAGGTTTGTTCTGATCACAGTATTGTTTTAAATGGAGATGGTACCAGTTATTTTAATATTGGGATGATATGACTGAAGAAGTGGAGCAGCTGGGCTCCGATGATGGGATGCCTTTGGCTAAGCTGTGATTTAAGAATGGTGGATGGTGTGGTCACCCGGAAATTCCCACCCTCTGGATCGACCATAAACCACACAGATCTGAACCAAAGAATGGAAATCTGGTGATACATCAACTTTGGGCATACAACTCATCAGAACAAATACAGAAGACTTTTATAACATCATAATAAATGTTACATCGGAGTATAGAATATATATCAGAGTACATTGGATAATATTACAGTAGAAGATAAATTACAAAAATTAATACATTTCAGTGGAACTAATCTCAGTGGAAGGCTATCAACATTCTGGCCACAGCTTCGGTCTTCAATCCAGGATCTTTGCTTAATATATCTGCTAAATGAGCTACTCGACTGCCCGTGTGGAAAGAGGGCACCCGAGTTTGCAAAGTTAAACAAACTACAGGTCAGTCGTGGGACTGGTGTGAGAATTCTTAACCTAAATTATCTAAATAGAAGGCTAATCAGTCAACGTCTAAAACCGTTCTTGGAATTGCCCACTGATCAAGAAGAGGAGCTCATGATTCTTCATGAGCCATGCTACGTGAAGTAAGAAAGTTAGGTTTAACCCTTCTTCGTAAATATATAAATATTTCTTTTCCATTCAACTCATTGTGTCATGCATTGATTATGGGGACACAGTTGAAATCAAGTATGGTGGAAAGAGGACCACGCCGCTAACGCGGAACGGGTTTACTCCATTGGATTACCAGTGCATAACTAAAGTAAATCATCAAATAACGCAATGCTTTTTAGAAAAATGAAACCATTATAAGACCCAAGTCCCATCACACAATGCAACGCACACCAGAGGATAGGGTTTTACCTTATAATGGTCAAGAAATGATAAATACGCAAAATACGATATTATTATTAGTGTGTATATATTTTAATTAAAACATTTCAATCATAATATCAATCCTAGACGGCATAGCTACCATCTACTATGTCGCCGTACTAGTAATACAATCAAAACCGTAAAGGGGCGTATTGGAAATTGGGTTTCCATCATGAGTCAAGGCTAGGGAGGAAGTCCTTACCGATTCGAGACACTCTAGCAATGTCCCAGGATTCGGACGCTGGCGAACCCTTGGATCCTGCAGGGCCGGTCCACAACTGCTTTAGTGGATTAGTTATTCCTGAACACACGCTCCCCGGTCCTATTGAACCTATAATACGGCCGAGGGCGACCGCATAAATCCGAGGCCTCTAAAAATCCAACAACTACATAAGTAAATGTCTGGGCTCCATACCATGACACCACTTCTAGCTAGAAAGAAACGTGTGTACTCCCTGCGTTCCCTTCTCCCGTTTAAGACTCTACCGGGCTGTGAGGCTCGCGAAGTCACGATATACACAAAGCTATGCCTAAATAGACTGTGCCTTGATCATCAACCACAAGGCCTGCTTTTCAACAAAGCCTTGATCAATTGCATCTTAGTACTCCACATTGTCAGACTCTACCATATCATTGATCATCTACCAATATATATATATATATATATATATATAACCTCTAAGCTCATACGTCTTAGAGAAGGGTGTTAAGTGAAGAATAAATTCTCCACCCCCAAACAGAAATATATAATCAGTAGCGTTCAACAAATACAGTAGAAAAGAATACAATGTCAGGCACACAATCCATTTACAAGTCCACTCTGAGTCTGAGAGAAACAACGTGTCCGTCGATCTCCAACTACGTTTGGAAGATCATTACCAAATACATTGCCTTGGAATGTACTGTCCCAATTCAAGATACCAGTCATCATCATCCCAACGACGTGAAAACCTTCGGTCTTCAACCACCGTCTTCTTCTTCGACTCTTGATCGTCGTGATGATTATTCAGAATGGGTTAAACCCGGTCTTTCTGAATAACTCGCGTATTTTGTGATTAAAAATCAAATATTGGAAAATCACACATTATGTCACATTCCGACCCCGAATATTCTTTTAATAAGATATTCATATTTAAAAGATTCTCATTAATTTTATCAAAGATAAATTAATAAATTAAATCTTAAATCTTCCTTAAAAGATCTATTAAAAATTCTAAATTTTGATTTAATATCAAAAATCATTATTACAAGATTATTTATTTTAAAGAATAAATCTTCTTTTAAACGGGTTAAAGAACTCGTGTCATTTAAAACACAATTCACGATGAACCCACAAATCAATTTCCAAAATATGGAATTCCACAGAAATAAATCAATACATGATCGATGTGAATTTCTGTATCGGACTAACAATATACATGGAATAACGGCAAAGCCTCTTAAATTCCATATATAATATCGGTCTTCTATTACAGAAGCCTATCTCGATTATTACCAATCGAATTTCCACTTAATTCCAATTTATTTTATTAAATTGGAAAACTAGATTTTTAGAAAATGCCTTTTTAAATCTATAAAATAGATTTATAAATTCCAAATAATAATTTCGATGTAAATTGGATTAAAGGACGAATGTCATTTAAAAACACCGTCCACGATAAATCCACTTCACGTCTCAATTTATTTCATATCATGAAATATAATTGCAAATTCTAATAATCTTAATTAAAGGATTTTTCTTTAAATATTAATTCATTATAACCCATATTTTAAAATAATCATTAAAAATATTCTTTATATAAAAGATTCTAAATGGGAAGTATTCTTTATATTACAGATTTTTATCTTTTACAAATATTCTTTGTTTTAACATATACTTGATTAAAAATATTTTTTTATATTAAAATATATTCTTTATATAAAAAGAATTTCTAATGTAAGAATATTCTTATTTAAAAGAACACCTGAATCAAAATGCGACTCAAACATTTACCATATAATTTTGGATTATATGGATTTCACACATATCATATATAACAATAACAGTAAAATCATCCATTTCATCCAAAGTGTAAATTCCACTGCGTAAGCGTTAAAATTAAATAATAACGCTCATTGCAGCCTGTCGATCTAACGATCAACATACAACTAAATATTGGGATTAGTGTATGTTAATTTTCATCCCAACTCCCGTGTGGGGTTTCAACCAACAAACAAATAATAATTATTTGTGCACTTGGGCGATGTGTGAAAATAATCGACCCAATCACGTAAACAAGTCAGGTAACTTGTCTATGGTAGTGTAATCACAATATATAACACGACGATAAAAATGTCTCTTTTTATTTCTATCCTTTTAATTGCATATAGACGGTTAATAAAAATGTGATCTTTATTTCTATACTTTTTATTGTAATTTACATTTTCTAACAAAATGTCGTTTTTATTCTAACTTACATTTTGAATGTAATTTTTCTTTTTATTGTTTATTTACATCAAAATGTAAATGTTCCTTTTTCAATGTTTATTATTAACAACAAAAATCTCATCTTCTATATTTATTCTTTTCAATGAAAGCAATTTTACATAAAATTGTAATTCTTTAATTTTATTCTTTTTATTGTCTCTAGAAAGACAATAAAATGTACCACAAAAATATATTCTTTTTATCGCATCTAACATGATGACAAAAATGTAACATTAACATTGCTATTTTTATCGCATCAAAAATGTCGATAAAAATGAATCACTAACATTGTCTATTTTTATCGCACCAAAAATGTCGATAAAAATGAATCACTAACATTGTCTATTTTTATCTCATCAAAAAAAAAAAATTATCGATAAAAATAACAACATTAACCCTTCTATTTTCACCGCATTCAAAATGACGATAAAATATTTAACATTAACAATTCTATTTTTACCGCATTCAAAATGACGATAAAATATTCAACATTAACAATTCTATTTTTACCGCATTCAAAATAACGATAAAATATTCAACATAAAGAAATGAAAGCAAAATGTTCTTTTTATTTCTAAAAAGAAAAACGACAAAAATGCTTCTTTTAATGCTAAAAAGAAACATGACATAAAAATGTTCTTTAAATGTTAAAAAGAAGAAGCGACAAAAATGACCCTTTCCATGTTAAAAAGAAAAGGTGACAAAATATGCTTTTTAATTCTAAAAAGAAAAAGCGACAAAAATTATCTTTTTTATTCTAATGCAATATCTTTAACAAAAGTGTTATTTTAATATCAATGCGAATTCTCAATTTCTTACTACTTATAAAAATGTAAATTTTATTTTACAATTGTATATCTCATCCTAAATTACATATAAAAATGTAAGTTTTAATTTTTATTACAAATCCCTTTTCTAATTACATATAAAAATGTAATTTTTATTTTACATTGTAAATTCATGTCCCAATTACATAAAGAGGTGTAATTGTTATAATGTAATACAAATTCATATTCTAATTACATTGAAAAAAATGTAATTTTTATCATATCGTTATAACTCATATATAAATTACATAGAAAAATATCAATTTTATTTTACCGTTCTAATTTACATCTGAATTACATAGAAAAGTGCAATTTTTATCATGCGGTACAAATTCAATTTAAATTACATAGAAAAATGTAATTTTTTTTAACATGCGATGGAAATTCATATTTTAATTACATAGAAAAATGTAATTTCTAACATACGACATAAATTCATATTTAAATTACATCTAAAAATGTAATTTTTATCCTACAGTGTAAATTCACATTTTAATTACATATAAAAATGTAAATTTTAATTTATCGTTATCATTCATATCTAAATTACATATAAAAATGTAATTTTTATCATACGGTTCTAATTCATATGTATAAGTTACATAGAAAAATATAATTTTTATTTCACGATGTAAATTCATGTTTTAATTACAAAGAAAAATGTAATTTAGTTATACAATGCAAATTCATATATAAAGTACATATAAAAATGAAATTTTATTCATGCGGTGTAAATTCATATATAAACAACATATAAAAATGTTATTTTTATTTAACGTTCAAATTTACATCTAAACAACATATGAAAAATGTTATTTTTATTTATGAAACAATTTCTTATCTAAAATATATGCTTTTTATCCCCTCTACTTAATATAACAAACTCACATTAAAAATATATTCTTTTTAATGTAAACAAACAAATAAAAATATATTTTATTCGTTGTTCAAATTTTATTGTAAATAAACAAAATAAAATAATATTTTATTAGTCGTTCAAATTCCAGTTGTAATGCAAACAAATAAAAATTAGATTTTACTTGTCATTCAAATTCTATCGTAAAATCAAAAAATAAAAATAATATTTTATTTGTCGTTCTAATTCTATTGTAAAATCGGCAAATAAAAATAATATTTTATTTGTCGTTCTAAATCTAATGTAAAATCAACAAATAAAAATAATATTTTATTAATATAAAATAAATTTCAACATCTAGATCTGAATAAATACGATTAAATCTGAAATAACTATGTTTTAGATCTAATTTTCGATCTAATTCTCTAACTGCCAATAAATTTAATAATATCTGCAAATTTCAATGCGAATCTAACACATCGTACACAACAAATCATATAACAAGCACAAACACTAATTCATAACTGAATAAATATAATAATACAATTATTTTAACGCGAGAAAAACAATTTATAATTAATTAAATAATCAAAAATTAGAATTCTCACCTTGATTTTTGGCTGAAATTCAAAGTGCTCCGTTTCAGGTCTGGTCAGCGCCATCGCGAAGCTCTCGGAAAGTCGAGTCCAACGCAACAAACAGTTCATAAAACGGACCTCGTATGAAGAAGTTATGTATTTTTAAAAATTGGCAAATTAAAATATTTAAATAATAAAATAATATTAAATAATAAAAACACGGTACTTCGTCCTCACCGTAACATGCCGTAACCCGTAACCCATCGTCCACCTTTCCTCTCTCCTCCACGCACCTCCACCGCTCCACCTGGATCCGATCAAATGCTACCACATCGAAGCCCTAGCCGAGCACCACCTTCGGCCGGAAGCATGGCCAACTCGGCCTCCCCTAGGATCCGCCAAACACCCAAAATAGCAGCCCCTTCTCAGTCGAAATTCGCAAAATCCGTGAATCAAAACCCGATCTTGACCGTATGGATGGAAAGCTCTCTGAATTCTCTTCGATTTGGTACATCATACGTCGATTTTCGTTGAACGGATTGAGAGATCTAAACATTTGAAAATCGGAGCTTTTCAGCCATTAAAAACTGCAGTGGCGGCTGGCATTAGGTTTCAGCACGAATTTTTTAATAATATTTTAATATTAAATTTCGAAAATCGTGCTAAAAAGGTGGATTTTCGGACCTTCTTCGATTTGGTCCTGCTTATTGTCGTTCTTAAGGTTTTGACTCCTTCTGAACGCAACGGAACAGGTCTCGTGGCCCAATTCCGAAATCTTTATATATTTTGTTTAAAATTCCATTAAAAATTAATTAATTAAATATTGACCGTACATTTAAATATGCCGGGGCCACATACGGACTCTGAGACTAATTTCATCGAATTCTGAGACTGTTTGAAAAATGGCCTTTTTCAAGTCATTTAAAATTTACTTTAAATTGACAAAACAGAAATCTTTTTACCACGACCTCAAAATAATTCCAAAAATTATGAAAAATTAAACTTAACAATATTTTGACATTCCGGATCCAACAAAATTGGTTTTGTCGAAAACGGAGGTCTTTTGAAAAATGACTATTTTCAAGGGCTATATATTTAATATTAAAAATACATTTTTAAACAAATAATTTCCGAAACTCAAAATATATAAGTGCTTATACTTTTTAAATGTAGAAACATCATTCCGGACTCAATGAAATTGGTTTTGAGTCCAAATTCCTTCGTACGTGAAAAGTAGCCTTTTGGGCCATATATATTATATATAATTAAATTCGACAGCGACTTTTCTAAAAATTGAACTAGCCATAACTTTTGATTTTTAAAACGAAATTTCAATTTTTCAGATTCATTAGAAAGATATTTTTAAATAGATTCTAATATTTTTGGTTTCACTAAAATCCGTTAAATTTTGCATCCTGTACGGTCAGTCAAAGTTCAAGTTTGACTTTTTAAACTACCGCGTTATTTCTAATTCCATTTATATTTAAATTAAATTTATTCATTCTAACTTTGATTAAAATAAATTTTAGCCATTATTATTTATAATAAATTATATTATATCCTCAAAATTCATTAAAATTTTCTAAAATAAATTTTTTAAATTGGTTCAGAATTTGCGGTTTGTTACAATCTCCCCCACTTAAAATCTTTTCGTCCTCGAAAAGGAAATGAAGCTAAAAGTCGTTTATTCAACCAATTTAATTTTCATTCTTTTATTGTTTAATAATATAATTAGATGAATTTAAATTCACACAATACAATTTTTAATCAATTAGTTGATTATATTTTCAAAATATATAACTTTCATGTATTCAAAAATCATATTTTCTAAAATTGAATTATATATATAATTACAAGTACGTTAATTATAGACTTTTCACTTTGAACTCACTCTAGGGCATTACTAACCCCTTCTCTAATGAGTTTTCTGTTTTATAGGACATTATTAATCCTACCTCTGATGAGTCTTTTGTTCAGTTCTAACGAGTTGTACCCCAAAGATTTGAGCTAACCTGAGCTCTGATACCAACTGTGATCACCTGGAAATTCCCACCCTCTGGATCGACCATAAACCGCACAGGTCTGAACCAAAGAATGGAAATCTGCGGATACATCAACTTTGGGCATACAACTCATCAGAACAAATACAGAAGACTTTTATAACATCATAATAAATGTTACATCAGAGTACAGAATATATATCAGAGTACATTGGATAATATTACAGCGGAAGATAAATTACAAAAATTAATAAATTTCAGCGGAACTAATCTTAGTGGAAGGCTATCAACATTTTGGCCACAGCTTCAGTCTTCAATCCAGGATCTTTGCTTAATATATCTGCCAAATGAGCTACTCGACTGCCCGTGTGGAAAGAGGGCACTCGAGTTTGCAAAGTGAAACAAACTACAGGTCAGTCGTGGGACTGGTGTGAGAATTCTTAACCTAAATTATCTAAATAGAAGGCTAATCCCAGGACCATGCCGCTAACGCGGAATGGATTTAATCCATTGGATTGCCAGTGCATAACTAAAGTAAATCGTCAAATAACGCAATGCTTTTTAGAAAAATGAAACCATTATAAGACCCAGGTCCCATCACACAATGCAACGCACACCAGAGGATAGGGTTTTACCTTATAATGGTCAAGAAATGATAAGTACGCAAAATACGATATTATTATTAGTGTGTATTGATTGACATAGAAATGTGTTTATTTTATGCTCTTATATCTTATCTTTTGTATATAAATGAATATTACTTGGGTATTGTTTTGTTATTTTTACAGATATTCCAACCCAGCCCGCATGCAACCAGAAATGTAGAGAAATAGAGTTCAATTTGCTGTGTATTTGCATTTTGAAGAATTGTAGATAAAGATATCACATCTAGTTGCTGTTGGACAAGAAAAGGATTGATAACAAGGCTTTGCACATCACAAATCAATGAAGAAGTGTCAAGGAAGCAAGAGGAAAAGAGAAAAGGCCCAAATTTGCTTTATTTATCTAAGGCCCATTTATGTTTCTCATTGTAAATTAATTAGTGATGTAATGACAAGGCCCAGTTATCATTAGGGTTAGGGTTAGGGTTTGGTTATCCCCTATATATACCCTTGTAATGGCATTGTAGCCACCATCCTATATCCCATTTTCTATTTCTAATAAAGTTTCTAGTTCTTCTTCGTCTTTTTATTTTCTGCATTTTTTTCTATTTCTTAGCAATTAGTGTTGTCTACACGATTAGATTCGGTAGAACACTATTTGTATTTTGCATTTCTTTTCATTAGTGATTGACCGTCTGATTAGATTCAGCGGTAATCCTAATTTTATTTCCTGTTGTTATTTATATTCTGCACTTTTATTTTCTGTATTTTAATCGCGTTCATAGGTTAAATTGGATTTGATTAGATTTGAATCTGATTTATAGTTTCATTGCTTTTCCATTGAAATTGTGATTTGATCGTCGGTTCAGTTAGATCTGTTCTGAATCAAATTACAGTTTTAATTTTGTTTTGTTTTGCAAAATCAACCTCCCGCTTCGTCTAACTTGCCCAAGAGATTAGATAAATAATTGATTTAATTCACCTCCCTGTGTTCGACCTGTATGCTACACACCTGTATGCTTGCAGAATTTAATTTAAATGTCGCGCTTTTCTAATTCATAGACTAGCGTCGATCAAGTTTTTGGCGCCGTTGCCGGGGAGGTAACGATTAAATTTTATTATTTATTTAATTTCTATTCGTGTTAGTTTTTATTTTTATTTTTTATTTTTTTTCTTTTCGTTTTCTTTCGTATAAAAAAAAAATCTTGTTTAGTGATTTGGTGTATCAGTTACTTTGGTACTATCATCATTTGAACAAGAGAAAAAAATACTTACCAATTTTTGTCGTAATTTCTTTTCTTTTTTTTTCCATCTATTTCTTTCCCTTTTTTTTCCTTTTACATTTTTCTTTCCAATTCTACTTTCGCAGCAATAAAAAAAAGAAAAAGAAATTCTTTACAAATTTCACAGCCTTTTTACAAACTTGCCAAATTTCCCCTCATTACATCTCTCTTCAACGTCTTCGTCTTACGACAGAACCCCACCATATTATTCCGATCAACACCCTTCCTACCCACCACCCGCAACTGTATCATAAGACAATCACCATAGCCTACACTTTCACCGTCCATATTCCATCACGTCACCATCCCCTTTGCATGTGTTTCCACTGCCATCATACAATTCCCCTGCGTCCTTCCCAGTACACCACGACTGCCACAACCTGTCATCACACATAAAAAAAAAACCCATAAAGACCATACCCCATCAACTCAGACAAATCCATAGCCAAACCTCCCGACCACGTTCAAGCCATAAAATCTACAGCAATTCCCCAAAACTGCAAAAATCCATCGTTCACCAAAGCCTGCAGCTATCCAACACTTCACATCTCCACCGTATCCTTCCTCTCTGCGCCCTATTCACTGAAACCACCATCCAAACTATCTACACAACCACCTTTTTCCCTCATCATCACTACTCCCGTCCTTCCATCAACCTTTACAACAGTCACACTTCACAGAAACCATCCACCGCAATACCCAAATACCAACCACCAGCCCTCAATAGCCAAGTGCAACGCCTCCTCCATCTATAAACACCACAAGAAACTCACCATCTTCCAGTCCTCAACCAACTTCAAAACCCCGCCTCCAAATCAAACGCGCCCAAACAGCTTCAAATAAAATTCAGTCAAAAACCCTATTCGCGAAGACTCCCATACTTTTGACTCGTTTTCAATTGAGTCAAAACCCAAGATTCAATTGAGTCAGAAACCGCAAATCGAAACCCAAATTGAAAAATCAGCAGCCGTTCAAGCAAAGACAAACCCAAAATCGCGATCCGTACCCTCTCAGTCAACCTCGCTCAGTTCGATTTTATATAAAAAAAAAAGAATAAGAAAGGGGGTTTGAATTTCAATGTTGTTTTGCTGAAATTTCTTACTGAAAGGGGGCTTGTCGGCTTGATTTATTGGTGGAAGGGTCCCTTTATTAAAGAAACGTGAGTGTTTGGGTTAGGTAGCGTGTGAAATTACCAGGGTGCGTTCCATTTAATTGTTGGAAAAGGGGTGTTTAATCTAATTTTTCTTGTTGACCCATTCTTCTTATTGAGTTGTAAGTTTTTTTTTTCTACATTTTATTCGGATTTGTTTTGCTTTGACTAAAAAAAAAGGGAGAATTTTTCAAAAACCGGTACAGCTGAAATTTAAAAAAAAAGGGTCTTAAAAAAAATTTATATTTCTACAATTTATATTTCTGTGACTGTAATTTCCGAATTAATTTGGTGCGGACTGATATTTCCATAACTGAAATCTTCATTCTCATTGTTTTCAACAATAAAAATAGACGTTGCAAAATAATATAATTGAAAAGTGGTGTTTTGTGAAGTCAACTGTCTCGTACAATTGGATCGCGGATATATTGTAGTTCAATTTATTAAACTATTAGCAAAAGAGGTTGCATACTACCCGTAAAACATTGGTCGTATCCCTTAGTATTTATACTATACGTGAACGGCCATAAGACCCTCTTCCCCCTTCCAATTGAGCCAGTTAATTAATATAGCACAACTCAATATTTTATATTATTTTGAAGTGAGAATAACTCATGTCTTACCCTGACTTCATTCAAATGTCTAATTCAAAAAAATCCTTGAGAGAAATGTGGGATAATAGTCGGAGTAGATGCCCTCTTGAAGAGTATGATTTTGAATTTCAACTCATGAAGCAAGATTTTCCAAAAATCTACGAGCCAAATATCAACAATTTTCAAAATTTTCAAAATGACCAACATTTTCAATGTTATGATCGAAATGAGGATTTCAATTCAAATTTCAATAGCTTCGAGTATGGGCCACGTCCACATCAAAACGGTTTTGAATCGCAATATAACTTTGATCCACATCATTATGGGGTTGAAAACCAAAATTTTCAAAATTATAGCCCATATCAACATCTTGAAAATAATCAAAATTGCAATTCTCTCTCAAATTTTAACAGTTTTGGTTATGAACAAAATTTCTATGATCAAAATGATTTCCAATATCATTGTCAGTTTTCTGAAAATTCAAACAACTACCACATTGGAAATAATATTGATTGTGAAATTGATGTGGATTATAATTTTGAAAATCAGGAAATTCAAAACGAGAGCTCTCAAATCAACGATCGTCTTAACATTTTTAGAGAGAGGGTAGAAAGGCTAGATAGACAGCTTAATGAAAAAGATAGAAAGATGGATGAACTTCTTTGTTTATTGACATCTTTGAAAGAACAACGAGAGCAACAAAATCAAATTCAAACAAGCGATGAATCAGGAAATAATCCATTCTTTGCTGACATTGAAAATTTTCAAATAACGACCTTGGAAATTGAGAATAATCATCTTGATGAAGTTTTTCAAAATTCAACAAACGAATTGGATTTCAACTCTTTTCAGGAAAAAGATTTAAGCTTGGATTTTGATCTTCCTCTGTTGGGCTGTGAGAAACCTGAAATCTTTGAAATTGAACAGAATAAGAATGTTGAATTTTTCAATTCAAAATTGGAAAAGGATTTTAATGAACATGAATTTTTCGGATTGTATGGGGATGAGTTGCCAAGTGAGGAAGAAGTGGATTCCCGTCACGAGTTCAAAAATTTTAACCTTGAAGAAATTTCAAACAAGCTTGAAATTGTCAGTGTCGAAAATACGTTGTCAGTTAATGATGAGAAATGTGATCACACAGTCTTGAACACCACTCAGATGTCAAATTTCACTGAATTTACATACGATCACAAATTTTTGAAAAATTACACTGACAAATTTGTGGAATACATGAACTATTTTTGGAATGTTAGTTTTGTTGAAAAACTTCATGTTAGGACGACCCTAGACATTTATCTCCTGGACTATAAATCTAGGTTTAAAGATGATATGGTTTTCAAAAACTCTTGCTTGTTAGAAAATATACCGAGACATAGTGGGAATGGGACTCATAGGGCTAGAACCAAGTGTGGGGGGAAAAGTTGGTGGAATTCTTTGCATCGCGTGCACCGCAAACACATATATCATTGTACATATGATCCATCCCTACATATAGCTAAACTACATTTCATTCTTCAAATTATTTTGCATTTGATACACCTTTGGGTACTATCTTTCAAATATAGAAAAAAATTACAGCGTGGACACTGTTTAGTTCAAGTGTGGGGGGGAGTCTGCATTTCATCCATTTTCATTTTTCTTTGTTTTTATTTCTTTTATTTTCATCATTTAAATAGGACCATCATGCATTTTAGACTGTAGTAACATGCCATTTTTTTTTTGAAACATGACTCATTTTAGTTTGATACAACAAAATAAGTTTACAATTTTTAGCCAGTTGATAGTATTTTTCTCTCTCAACTTAGATCGAATAGGAAATATAATGAAAAGTTTAATTTTGAGGGATAATAGTGTAACCAGTACATAGGGAGATTCTTAGGTGATGGCCATGAAATCTATTCTATATTGTAGACTTTGTTTAACTAAGTGGAGGACTTAAAATACGTATATTGGCTTTTCAAATCTTTAAAACTAAGTTGTGCTAAGTTGAATTCGCGTAACTCTCTTTTGTGCTTATATTTTCGATAATAATAATAATAGTATTCCAAGGGTATCCAACATTGCTTGTATATCGAGCGTTGGTGTGCAAACCCGCCAAGCTCTATCCGACATGTTGTTGACAAAGTCAGCATTGGAATATCTTGGTCTCATTTTATGAGATTGGACACCTAAGGATTACCGACACGTTGTTGACAAAGTCAAAGTCGGCCTGCACAATCCGCCAAGCTCTTTACCCACTCTCCGTTAGTCCGCGAGGCAGTGCATGGGTGGTAAACCTTGGTCTTTTAGTTAGGTGTATGTACTTAATCATAAATCTTAAAATTTTATAGAATAAAGAATAAGCGATGATACCCAAACACTTCTTGACCTTATTGATTTGACTAGCCATACATGAGAAAATTAGAATACCACTTTGCAAACTGTGCCAAGCAAACTACGAATTTATTTCATGGCTGCACTATGTTATCAACCGAACTAACTGGCCAAACTGGAATTTAACATTTGAAAACTTGATTTATATTGAAAATTTGTGACAAGTCGAGGTATCTAAAGTACAATCAACTGACTAGAAATTGTTAACTTAATTTGTTGTACCACTTTCCTGAAATAAGTCGTGTTTTCATCTTTCTTTTTTATTTGCATATGTCCATTGCATTCATGTAGTTTCATTAGAATCATAGCATACTGCATTTGGATTTCGTGGGTAGTATCCGCTGAAAACCCTCACGAGACACCACTCGTCCTACTAGGGACACCTAGAGGTTTAACGGCTTGTTGCATACGCTCAATGCAATCGTGTTTCCTACGAAAGTGCGACCTATCTAGTTAGTTTTTTCATTTTCTTTTTACTCGAGGACGAGTAGAAGATAAGTGTGGGGGTATTTGATTGACATAGAAATGTGTTTATTTTATGCTCTTATATCTTATCTTTTGTATATAAATAAATATTACTTGGGTATTGTTTTGTTATTTTTACAGATATTCCAACCCAGCCCGCATGCAACTAGAAATGTAGAGAAATAGAGTTCAATTTGCTGTGTATTTGCATTTTGAAGAATTGTAGATAAAGATATCACATCTAGTTGCTGTTGGACAAGAAAAGGATTGATAACAAGGCTTTGCACATCACAAATCAATGAAGAAGTGTCAAGGAAGCAAGAGGAAAAGAGAAAAGGCCCAAATTTGCTTTATTTATCTAAGGCCCATTTATGTTTCTCATTGTAAACTAATTAGTGATGTAATGACAAGGCCCAGTTATCATTAGGGTTAGGGTTTGGTTATCCCCTATATATACCCTTGTAATGGCATTGTAGCCACCATCCTATATCCCATTTTCTATTTCTAATAAAGTTTCTAGTTCTTCTTCGTCTTTTTATTTTCTGCATTTTTTTCTATTTCTTAGCAATTAGTGTTGTCTACACGATTAGATTCGGTAGAACAATATTTGTATTTTGCATTTCTTTTCATTAGTGATTGACCGTCTGATTAGATTCAGCGGTAATCCTAATTTTATTTCCTGTTGTTATTTATATTCTGCACTTTTATTTTCTGTATTTTAATCGCGTTCATAGGTTAAATTGGATTTGATTAGATTTGAATCTGATTTATAGTTTCATTGCTTTTCCATTGAAATTGTGATTTGATCGTCGGTTCAGTTAGATCTGTTCTGAATCAAATTACAGTTTTAATTTTGTTTTGTTTTGCAAAATCAACCTCCCGCTTCGTCTAACTCGCCCAAGAGATTAGATAAATAATTGATTTAATTCACCTCCCTGTGTTCGACCTGTATGCTACACACCTGTATGCTTGCAGAATTTAATTTAAATGTCGCGCTTTTCTAATTCATAGACTAGCGTCGATCATGTATATATTTTAATTAAAACATTTCAATCATAATATCAATCCTAGACGACATAGCTACCATCTACTATGTCGCCGTACTAGTAATACAATCAAAACCGTAAAGGGGCGTATTGGAAATTGGGTTTCCATCATGAGTCAAGGCTAGGGAGGAAGTCCTTACCGATTCGAGACACTCTAGCAATGTCCCAGGATTCGGACGCTGGCGAACCCTTGGATCCTGCAGGGCCGGTCCACAACTGCTTTAGTGGATTAGTTATTCCTGAACACACACTCCCCGGTCCTATTGAACCTATAATACGGCTGAGGGCGACCGCATAAATACGAGGCCTCTAAAAATCCAACAACCACATAAGTAAATGTCTGGGCTCCATACCATGACACCACTTCTAGCTAGAAAGAAACGTGTGCACTCCCTGCGTTCCCTTCTCCCGTTTAAGATTCTACCGGGCTGTGAGGCTCGTGAATTCACGATATACACAAAGCTATGCCTAAATAGACTGTGCTTTGATCATCAACCACAAGGCCTGCTTTTAAACAAAGCCTTGATCAATTGCATATTAGCACGCCACATTGTCAGACTCTACCATATCATTGATCATCTACCAATATATATATAACCTCTAAGCTCATACGTCTTAGAGAAGGGTGTTAAGTGAAGAATAAATTCTCCACCCCCATACAGAAATATATAATCAGTAGCGTTCAACAAATACAATAGAAAATAATACAATGTCAGACACACAATCCATTTACAAGTCCGCTCTGGGTCTGAGCGAAACAACGTGTCCGTCAATCTCCAAATACGTTTGGACGATCATTACCAAATACCTTGCCTTGGAATGTACTGTCCCAATTCAAGATACCAGTCATCATCATCCCAACGATGTGAAAACCTTCGATCTTCAACCACCGTCTTCTTCTTCGACTCTTGATCGTCGTGATGATTATTCAGAATGGGTTAAACCCGGTCTTTCTGAAAAACTCGCGTATTTTGTGATTAAAAATCAAATATTGGAAAATCACACATTATGTCACATTCCGACCCCGAATATTCTTTTAATAAGATATTCATATTTAAAAGATTCTCATTAATTTTATCAAAGATAAATTAATAAATTAAATCTTAAATCTTCCTTAAAAGATTTATTAAAAATTCTAAATTTTGATTTAATATCAAAAATCATTATTACAAGATTATTTATTTTAAAGAATAAATCTTCTTTTAAACGGGTTAAAGAACTCATGTCATTTAAAACACATTTCACGATGAACCCACAAATCAATTTCCAAAATATGGAATTCCATAGAAATCAATCAATACATAATCGATGTGAATTTCTGTATCGGACTAACAATATACATGGAATAACGGCAAAGCCTCTTAAATTCCATATATAATATCGGTCTTCTATTACAGAAGCCCATATCGATTATTACCAATCGAATTTCCACTTAATTCCAATTTATTTTATTAAATTGGAAAACTAGATTTTTAGAAAATGCCTTTTTAAATCTATAAAATAGATTTATAAATTCCAAATAATAATTTCGATGTAAATTGGATTAAAGGACAAATGTCATTTAAAAACACCGTCCACGATAAATCCACTTCACGTCTCAATTTATTTCATATCATGAAATATAATTGCAAATTCTAATAATCTTAATTAAAGGATTTTTCTTTAAATATTAATTCATTATAACCCATATTTTAAAATAATCATTAAAAATATTCTTTATATAAAAGATTCTAAACGGGAAGTATTCTTTATATTACAGATTTTTATCTTTTACAAATATTCTTTGTTTTAACATATACTTGATTAAAAATATATTTTTATATTAAAATATATTCTTTGTATAAAAAGAATTTCTAATGTAAGAATATTCTTATTTAAAAGAACACCTGAATCAAAATGCGACTCAAACATTTACCATATAATTTTGGATTATATGGATTTCACACATATCATATATAACAATAACCGTAATGTTGGCTAGCTTTTTGACCAAGCCACCAAGGTTCACTCACAAGAAGAAAGTATGAAACCGCGTTCCTTAAGTCCATAAAGGAACGGGTCGCACCAGAGGATCGCCCCTCATCGGATCGCACTAGAGGATCGCCCCTCATCGGATCACCCCCAGAGGATCGCCCCTCATCGGATCGCACTAGAGGATCGCCCCCATTGCATAAGCGATACGACTACTTCTACATGACTCGATCAGTACATACACTACTACCCAGCACAGACCGATCCAATCCCCTGATGCACAGCGAAGCCTCTGACCTATTCAAGCACGAGCTAGTCTTCGGCGATCCGAGATGCACGGATCCAGCGACACGTGTCCCCAACTGTCACTCTGACTGATTCTCCCCCTTCGCTCGATCCGATATTTAAGGGGATCGCGACACCTATCCACAACGGCTAATTTGACTAATTCTTCATCAAGCTGCGATACGATCCGATATTTTCGGGATTTGTGCCACGTGTGACCGCGATCCGCCTGACAAAATTAGCTATAAATAGCCCAGAGCTTGGCATTTTTCAGGATCTTTTGGCAGTATTGAGCACTGATTCCACCATTACTGTCATACCACTATTTCTTATCAGTTTTATTACTAGATTACTGAGAGAAATCACAATTGTAAAAGTGAGCTTGAGATAAATCATTGATTGTACTAGCATTCAAAGTATAATCGATAACATATAAAGTGGACGTTGGCTCGCTAACGCCGAACCACTATAAATTATGTGTGTTTTCTGCTTTTTCTTCATTCTCCAGTTAAAATTCTTTAAGAATCAGAACAATTTGGGTGTTAGGTCCAAATTTTGATCTAACATTTTGGTGCTTTCACTGAGAAAACAGTCCTAAAACTTCACTATTCCGTTTTTTGAAAATTCCAGCGACATCTGATATCATGGCTGGAAATAGGTCTAAGGAAGTACACGCTTCACGAACAAATGAGATCGCGAATGAAGCGGTTGAAGAAAGTGTGCACGAGCTGGGCAATGAGGGATCTTTGGATCGCGGAGCGCCGAGGGCGAACCGATCCGATGAAGGTGCCACGCTCCGAGTCGACGAGGCGATCCGGACTGTTGAAGGGATTGTTACTCGATCCCGTGACAACGCCTCGAATCCTCCTCATGCCATGACTACGAACCTACCCTAGGGGGACGTAACGAATCGCCGACCTCGATCCACAACGATCTGAATCAATGACCAGACTACAACTCGACCTGGAAAGGAGCCTATGGCTCGCTCCTACCGTCCTGGCCCCTCCGTTCGACCTGGCTCAAGCTCTTTGCGCATAGGAGAAAATGATGATGATCAATATGACCCTTCTGCTCCCGTTACTGAGGGGGATCTCTCTCGCTTTTCCGAAATGTGGGAAAGGATGTTTGATGAATTGGCTGCTCAAAGGCAGGAAAGCTCCGTTATGCGACAAAATTTGACCGCTATGGATAAAAGGCTTAATGATCTCGCAAGGCAAAGGACGCCACCAGTTCGTCCGCTCACCCCAGAATACTCTTCTTCGTCAGAGGAATCGCCGAGGCCTCCACGGTGACCGTATGAGAGGCCCGAAAACATAGAGCAGCTTCGATTTGGAACCCTGTCATCATGGGAAGAAGAGGCACTGGGTGGAGGGCCCTCAAACCGTAATGTAAACGATCACGCCGCAACTCCCAAAGCTCGAGGTGTGGACAACCCTGTACAGAACAGACTACCTCAACCCCGTCTCCGTGCAAATGCTCATGGTAACAGGGGCAACGAAGCCCAATCCCAGCCCCGGATTTCGTGATCGCTCCCGGAAGAGAGATTAGAGAACCCCACCAAGCAAGAACCGCTGACCCCGAACCTCCGCTGACCAGTGCAAATGTTGCAGCTATGATCCATCAAATTCTGGCAGATAGCCGTGGACAACGGAATGAAGATTGGGGAATTGACCGCAGTCATACCCCTTTCACTGATGATATTTTAGATGCGACTTTCCCGAGGCGCTTCAACATGCCGCAGATGAACCGTTACGCGGGTAGATCTGATCCCGTCCAGCATCTGATGAGATATTCTTGGTCAATGACCGCTGCCGCAGCCTCTGACGCTGTCAAGTGCAAAGCATTTCCCATATTCTTGGAGGATGTAGCATTGTTATGGTTTACTCGCTTACCAGCAAGATCAATTTCCAACTTCAGGGAGTTGAGTGAAAGGTTCGTGGAACAGTTCCGCATCTATGCACAGAAGACAAAGAGTGTGATCGACTTGTTCCTTGTCAAGCAACGACCAGGCGAGAGTTTGAGGGTGTATCTAGACCGTTTCAACCTGGCCGCTACTGAAGTTGAAGATTCTCATGAGCCAACTGTTGTGGCAGCCTTAATTGATGGGGTAGATAAAGACACTGAATTTGGGAGATACCTGGCCGGCAAGCCACCCCATACTAGAGAGTTATTGTACGAAAAAGCTAACGTACACTTACGCCAGGAGGAAGTATATGCTAACCGAAAGGCAAAACCGGCCGATAAAGAGGAAATCCAGAGCAATGTCGCCATTAAGCAGACAGGAGACAGCTCGGGGAAGGTCGAAGTAAATGTCGGAAATTGGAATCAGGGTGGTCGTTAGTCAGGAAATTATGATAATAATAGTAATGGCAACAACCAAAAGAGGAATCGAGGGAACGACTCCCAGAGAAGGACTCGTCCCAGGTCTTTTGAGAGTTATACGCCAATAAACGATACTTTGGAAAATATCTTCATGGATTCGTACAACGTCCTCCAAAATAAAAGGCGACCTCCCAAAGAGTCGACGAAGAAAGAACGCGAAACGGGGAAGTTTTGTCTCTTTCATCAGATTCATGGCCATTCGACAAATGAATGCCGTCACCTAAGAGATGTAGTCGAGAGGCTTCTCCGAGAAGGAAAATTGGATGAATTCAGAGTAACTCCCAGAGACAGGGGCAAGCCGTACAGGCCCCAAATCAAAACTAGAATCAACCTGCTGTCAGGCCAACTGCCCAGCAAAACGGAAAGGACCTTGTTATCAATACCGTAATCGGAGGGCTTTATCTCGCCGGACACGGTTCCAAGGCATTGGATCAGTATGTCAATGCAGCCAAGCAACACCTGAGGTAGGGGAGTGTAGCAACCCCGAGGACAACGTCCCGGTAAAGCAACAAAAGATGATGTCCGACGATGTCGTTTTCCGCGAACGAGAAAGTATTGAAGTCCATGCTCCGACTGAAGATCCATTTGTAATCACAGTACCTATTGGCCCGGCCACTGTTCATAAAGTTTTTGTGGATAACGGAAGTTCCGTCAATATTCTTTTCAAAAGGACATTCGACCAGATGAACCTCGAGATAAAAGACTTGAAGCCCTGTAAGGGATGGATCCATGGATTTAACGGAGCATCCACCGCTCCAATGGGTTATGTAGAGTTACCAGTTACGCTTGGGGAAGGAGAACGCCAGAGAGTGAGAATCCTTCCCTTCGTGGTTTTGGATGTTGAATCACCCTATAATGCCTTCTTGGGCCGACCGGCCCTCGCAAAGTTTAGAGCCTGTATAGTCCCCTGGTGCTTATTATTGAAATTTCCTATGGAAGCTAGTGTTGGTATTGTCAGAGAAGATCAAGTTGCCGCACGAGCATGTTATGTTGCAGAGCTAAAGCTACTCCGCAATGGAGGGGACATAGAAACCAAGGGCGCTTCTCCCCCCACAAGGGTGGAGACCGTATAGCAACTAAAGAGGATAACCTGGGAGAGTCGCCCAGAGAATTGCCCGAGGATATGGATCCCAGAGAGGACAAAGAACCTGGAGACAGAATGGCGAATCCCAACGAGACAACTGTGGATGTACCGATCGATGATGGTGACCCAGAGAAGGTCCTTAAGATTGGATCCCAGTTAAATTCGAATTTAGCTGAAGAACTGATGAATTTCTTAAAAAATAATTTGGATGTATTTGCTTGGACCCACGCAGACATGTGTGGGATATCTCCTTCAATCATGAGCCATTAATTAAGCATTAACCCTAAACATCCTCCGGTAAAACAAAAAAGGCGAATGTTGGGCCCAGAGAGGTCCGCTGCCTTAAAAGAAGAAGTTGGAAAGCTAAAGAGTAATGGATTTATCAGAGACTCAATCTACCCAGACTGGATTTCAAATCCAGTTCTGGTGAAGAAGGCTAACGGGAAGTGGCGAACGTGTATCGATTTCTCGGACTTGAATAAAGCCTGCCCGAAAGACAGCTTTCCGTTACCCTGGATCGATCAATTGGTGGACTCAACGGCGGGTCATGAACTCCTCTCCTTTATGGATGCTTATTCAGGATATAACCAGATTCCAATGCACCTTCCAGATCAAGAACACACTAGTTTTATTACAGATCTGGGATTATATTACTATGTAGTAATGCCCTTTGGCTTGAAGAATGCAGGCGCTACATATCAACGTTTAGTGAACAGAATGTTCTATAACCAGATCGGGAAGACAATGGAAGTATACGTTGACGACATGTTGGTTAAGTCCAGGCAATCCTCCAATCACACTACGGACTTGGCAGAGATGTTCAGCATTCTTCGAAAGTACGGGATGAAACTCAACCCAACAAAATGTTCATTCGGGGTCGCCTCCTGAAAATTCTTGGGATTCATCGTCAGTTCTCGTGGGATTGAGATTAATCCAGACTAGATCGTAGCAATCAGAGACATTCAGGAACCTAGGCAAATTAAAGATGTGCAAAGCCTTGCAGGGAAAGTAGCCGCACTAAGCAGATTTATCTCCAGGGCTACGGACAAATGCATCCCATTCTTCGAATTGATAAAGCGAGGAAAACGCCATTTCAAATGGACGCCCGACTACGTAGAAGCGTTTCAAAACTTGCTAAGACACCTGGAGAAACATCCGATACTATCTAAGCCGATGGATCACGAGGACTTATTCGTGTACTTGGCAGTGTCGTCCCACGCGATCAGCTCAGCATTGGTAAGAGAAGAAGATAAAGTCCAAAGACCTGTGTATTACGTGAGCAAAAAATTGATGGCAGCAGAGCGTAATTATCCAAGGATAGAAAAGTTGGCATATAGTTTGTTGATCGCCTCTAGAAAGCTTCGACACTATTTTCAGGTGCATCCCATTACCGTATACACTGATCATCCACTCAAGCAAGTTCTACAGAGACCAGAAGCGTCTGGAAGATTACTCAAATGGAACATTGAGTTAAGCCAATTTGATCTGAACTTTAAGCCCCAACGGTCAATTCGGGGGCAAGTGATAGCCGACTTCAGAGCAGAGTTTACAGTCCCGGAGGAAGATATAGCAAACGAAGAAGTGGACCCCTCAAAATTACTTCTCGACCCCAATGCCTGGAGATTGTATACTGATGGCGCTAGGAATGACAAGAGATCCGGCGCTGGAGTAGTGCTTGAAACTCCCGAGAAACGACTGATATCCTATGCTATCCGGATGGAGTTTCACGCCACTAACAATGACTCCGAATATGAAGCCCTGATAGCCGGACTAAGGATCGCAAAGGAGTTGGAAGTCACAAAGCTGGACATCTTTTGTGACTCCAAGTTAGTTGTGAACCAGGTTACTGGAAAATTCCAAGCCAAAAGTGCAAGACTGATTTTATACTTGAAGAAAGTGAAGGAGTTGCTGAACGACTTTGATCACTACAGCATATCTCACATTCCGAGGTCAGAGAATCAACAGGCGGATAAGTTGGCGAAGATGGGTAGTTCCGACGATCCTGAAGAGACCGGGCTAGCCCCCGTTGAAGTACTTCGGTCTCCTAGTATAGATCAGATGGAAATTGATCCAGTACTAGAGACGGAACCAGAAAGGGAGTCATGGATGACCCCTCTAAAGGATTTCTTGATGAATGGAGCGCTTCCGACCAAGAAAAGCGAGAGGCGTAAAGTAATTCGTAAAGCTGCCCGATACGTTCTACAAGGCGGAGTTCTTTACAGACTGGGATTTTCAATGCCTCTTCTCCGATGTATAGCTCATGACGACATCAAGAGTGTGCTGCAGGAGGTACATGAAGGTGAATGCGGCGATCACACTGGAGGGCAAACATTGGCGGAAAAGGTGTTTGCGGCATGGTTATTTCTGGCCTACCATAAACAAGGATGCGGCAAAATACGCACAACGGTATGATGCGTGCCAGAGATTTTCAAAGATACCTAGAGCACCTCCTAATCAGTTAAAAACAATGACAACCCCATGGCCTTTCGCTATGTGGGGAATTGATATCATTGGAAGTCTCCCCATAGCTAGGGGCGGAGCGAAGTTCGCTATTGTAGCCGTAGATTATTTCACTAAGTGGGTCGAGGCTGAGCCACTGACTACAATCACAACCAAACGAGTGATCAATTTTGTCGTTAGAAACATCATCTGTCGATTTGGGATTCCAAAGATTGTCATAACTGATAACGGAACTCAGCTCGATAGCACTGAATTTAGAAACTTCTGCCAGAAATACCACATTGAGAAACGGTACACCTCTGTGGCGCACCCGCAATCGAACGGACAAGTCGAAGCGGCGAATAAAGTGATTAAATCCATTCTGAAAAGAAGACTGAAACGGGCCAGAGCCATGTGGGCTGATGAATTACCCTTAGCACTATGGGCCTACAGGACAACGTATAAATCGGCAACAGGACATACCCCCTTCTCCCTTGCTTTTGGAGCAGAAGCAGTCAACCCGGTTGAGATAAAAGTACCTTCTCATCGAGTGACTTATTACGATCTGATGACTAATAACGAATTGCTCCTTGAATCCCTGGATATGATCAAATAAAAGAGGGACGAAGCAGACCTGCGTGCCTTGAGATGTAAACAACAGGTCGCCCGATACTACAACAAAAAGGTTCGAGCCCGAACCTTGGAACCCGCAGACTTGGTTCTGAAGCGTGTCTTTCCAGCCCCAACTCATATGGGTGCGAAGTGGGAAGGACCGTACTCCATACTGTGCAAGCTTGATAATGGAACCTTCAAGCTAGCAACCGTAGATGGAAGGGAAATCCCCAGAGTGTGGAATGCCCAACATTTACGGCCGTACCTAAGGTAAAGATGTCAAATATGTTCTTTTGCTTTGTTAAGAACCATGTACAAGGCACGACTTGCCTAGAATAGTCCGATTTCTTAAAAGAAAAAAATTATAAAGTGGACGTAGGTCATGATTCGACCGAACCACTATAAAAATATTGTGTGTCGTTTACATTTATTGCACTATTATTTATCTGCCTTTCTATTTTTATGGAAATTGTTGTGAATCATGCAACGATCCCAGAAGCATATAATTATAGGTGCCTTCCATCAGAATGGAATGCAATCACCAGTCAAAACTCTGAGGGTGCGATAAAATAAATCATATCATTGATAGCGCTCTAACTCTCCAGAGCCGAGAGAGAGCATAACAGACATGAAGGCGATGTCCGTAAGTCATGGCGGTGTACCATGATCGGAACCGCCTTGACGGAACTCTAACCTCGGCGACTGCCAGGAGAGTATAAAAGCATCTCCGACTGAGCGCTGAGAAAGAGCTCCTGCCCCGCTGAAGGATCGGGGAGCGATTGAACTGCTGAGCTTGAACTCTAACTCTCCAGAGCAGAGAGAGAGTATAAAAGCGTCTCCGATTGAGCGCTGAGAAAGAGCTCTTGCCCCGCTAAAGGATCGGGAAGCGATTGAACTGCTGAGCTCGAACTCTAACTCTCCAGAGCAGAGAAAGAGTATAAAAGCGTCTCTGAATGAGCGCTGAGAAAGAACTCTTGCCACGTTGAAGGATCGGGGAGCGACTGAACTACTGAATTCAAACTCTGACCTCGGCGACTGCCAGGAGAGTATAAGAAAGTCTATGGTTAAGCACTGAGAAAGGTGCCGGAAACTCAGCACCATAAGGACAATTATCTTGCAATATTTTCTAAGTCCCCCATATTCAGAAATAGGGGGCGACATGCAGAATTTGCTAATCAATCCTTAATAAGCCCTAGTTAGGCGCTACGCTAACGATAGATTGGGGGCATATACATATATACATATACACATGAACACGGAAATTTTTAAATTTTTCTTTTGGTTGCTTGACTGACTTGTAGTTATAATCAGATGGTCTATGACTAAGCATGAAAAGTTTATTAAATGCAGGTACACGGTGATGCAAAAAGAGATAAACTTTCATTTATAAACTGCAAGCCTAGAAAGTGAAAAACAACCTAAAACGAAAGTGAGGGCCAGTCTCACAATTACATCTCATGGCCAGTGGGAAGGCTAAAGACAAAATATAAACAAGCGACAATATCCTATTTACGCTTTGACCTCTTCTCCTACTTCTGTTTCTCCGGCTTCGCCTTGTCAGCGTCGGATTGATCACCCTTCTTTCTCTTCCTTTTGTCTATGAGAGGAACGTCCGACTCATCAGAAGACTCCTCCTCCTCCCCCTCCTGCTTTCTCTTTCTTTTATCAGTAAGGGAAGTTGGGAAATCATCAGGGTTTGCAAAATGAAGCTGTTTGCTGATGGATTTGGGCTGGAGTTTCAAAACCATCCCAGTTTTGGGATTAAACTCCGAGATAGGGACTATGTTCAAATGCTCTTGTCCCACCTTCTTTAAAGCCATCCCATTTTCCTGCCTAGCTTTTCTGTTAGCCAAAGTTTCGTTGTCATCGTCTTCGGCTTCTATGGTGCTAATGATATCCTCCTCATCCTCTACATGGCCCCCATCCATATCTTTCAAGGCCTCGATGGTTTCATCATCCTTGGGAGCATCAGCACTGGGTGCCAGGACGCCCTTCTCTGCTGTTGTACCCTCGGCCTGCTTCGGTATATCAACACCGGCGCTAGGCGAGACGACAATCTTCTCCGCCTCTTTCCTCTTCTCGACATCCTTGTCGATGGGCTCGCCACCTGTATTATGGGGAACACATGTTATTAATTCAATTGGTTGCTCTACCAGACGACGACAACTCACAATTGCTTTGACAAATTATGGGGAAAAAAGGGAGATACCTTCCGCCGATCCTCCATCTAGGCTAGCTGCAGGAGCTCCAACAACCAGAGGAGTTAGGCCCAAATGAATTAATGGATCATCAGGATGGTATTCCTCAACTCCGGAGATCTTGGGATCTACAAATGAGCTCGAAACTTCGTCAGCCTTGTTTTTGCCTTAGCCAGGGCCCTCTCCTTTTCCATTTTTGCTTGAATTAGACGACGACCTTCTGCCAGATCCTCGGGCTCGTTATCCCTCAGGATAGTCTTCATCAGCTCATCTTCGTCAATCTCTTCAACTCCCAATCTCTGCTTCTCACCCTCAACGATGGCATCCCATAAATTGGCTAAAGTAACATGGTAGTCCGGGATCAACGAGATGTTACGGGTTTTGAGGACATGTCCGAGGAAGTCAAAAATCATCTCTTCGAACCCTTCGATAACCTTCTCTCTCTCGAGGAGCTTGTTGTTAGAAGTAGTACCCATTTCAATGGCACTTTCAACATTCTTTTCGGCAAGAGCCGCGAGCCTCTCCGCATCCGCGACTTGATCATTTAAAATCACCTTTTCCGCTTCAGCCAAAGCTAGACTTTCTTTCAAACATGCTTTTTCTGCCTCCCAAGCATCTCTCTCAGCTTCAAAATGGCCTTGTGCTGTCTTCAACTCAATGTTGGCCATTTTAAGATCTTCTACCTACTATTTTAAGGCCATTTTCTCTTGACTATTTGAGTCAAGTTCCGAATGAAAGCGTTTCTTAGCATTCTCCAATTCGGCCTTATAATTTTCAGCATCTCTCCGCGCTAAGGAAAGTTGGGATTGAGCATCTTCCAAGTCCTTCTCCATCTTTGTCCTGGCCCTTTCGTTGTTATCAATCTTCACCTTGGATCTATGTGCTTCCATCTCAAGCGTTCAGATGACTTCTGAAAGATTAACGGCATGTTTCTTCATCATTTCATACTGCCTGGCTACATGGCGAATGTGCCCGACGACTTCATTATCCCAGTTCCTAGGGACTGGTTCCAAGGCTGGAAAAAACGTCATCCTTTCGAAGAAAATGTTGGGGAATTGTTACCGCAACTTTTCCAGCCTACCTTGAGTCTCAGGACCATGGATGTAATCTCGCGACCCGGGGGCAACCAACTCTTGCTGGCTGGAAGGGACAATGTCACTTCTCTCCTTTTCAGAATCTTTGATTGGATCCTTGCTTTTAGCCTTGGGCTCGTAGTGTCTTTTTGGCGACCTGCTGTGAGAGGGTGCACTCTTCGGAGGAGTTAACTCTTTAGGAAGTTGTTTTCCCCCTGCAGGAGCTACCGGATAACTGGGAAGCTTGCCAGAAGTCGATTTTGGTGGAGACCGGGGTTGCGAAGAAGTAGGCTTGTGAGAAAGGCCGCGAGAGCGCTCGGGATTCGGATGAAGACTGGGTGTGCCTTCACGAAGAGAGCGATAAGAATAAGCCCGCCTGCGAGACATCTTTCATGCAAAGGAGAAAAGAGCATATTAAAACCTTGGAAACTGTTGATATAAAAGTGTGGGGTCAGGCAGTGCGTGTGATTTGTGCATCCCATATAATTCCCCCTAACAGACCCGGGCCTGAAGTCAGGATCATCTGAGTAGTTTCTTGTCCTCCAATTGGAACGGTGGTTTCCTCAGAAGCAGGGAAAAATGGCTCTCCTTCAAAGTCCCCCTCTGTGTATACATCATCGTGCAAAGGAATTTTTCTCAGCTCTTTAAATAGCCGCTCTTCTGTCAAATCATCGGGAGCAGCAGGTTCGATCGGAAGAGAAGCCCTTGAGTGGAAACCCCCTGGAGAAACTGGGATTTCCTTGGACTTGTCACCACGGGCCTCATCTCCTCTATATATGTTCGGGTCCTCATCGTCCTGGATGATTAATGGGGAAGGACTCTTACGGAATTTAGTTGTTTCTGCTGCCCGTGATGTTCCCTCTCCCTCCGTTGGGGGCACGTATTTGTAGGGTTTGCCGCCTACACAAAGTCCAAATCTTATATCCAGAAGGCGATGCTTATGAAGATTCTCGTCAGTGATGCACTTCTTGATCCTTAGAAAATCGGATCTGCTTTGTAGAAGAATAGACAATCGAATATTGTACACCAAGACTTCCGTCTTGGGAAAAACGTGATCTGCTTAAAATAAAGAAGGGGGGATGTTAATGCTTCGATTTCTTAAGCAAGATATTCAGTCAAAAGATTAAAGTTTACTTGATTTAAGCCATCTTCTTGAGCACCCAGCCTGTCTCTTTATATAGAACCAATCAGTCTTGGGATCCCCTATATTGTTGTATCCATCATACAAAACCTTCCTATTCGCCCCCGATTCGAAGAAAGAGAAATTTGGGGTTGCCGAGGAGCGATGCTTGAAAAGATAAAAGAATGTTAAATCTTTAAATGTGAGCTCGGTATGCAAGATCTCTGCGTATGCGATATATAGAGTGTATAAAGCCGCGTAGGCGTTAGGATGAAGCTGCATCGGAGCGATACCCAATCGTTTTAAGGTCTCAATGACGATTGGAGGAAACGGAGGAATAGCTCCTACCGAGCACATGATTCGGCTGACTGCCATATACCCTTCCGGAGCTAAGTGGGGTCTATCTTCACTAACGGGTGTCCTCACATCATCCCAAGGGATCCCATGTCTCAGGCAAATTCTTTTAAGCTTTATGTCATCTAGTTTGGAAGCTAAAGAATCAGTAAATTTCTCTATCCCAAGTGCATCAGGAATCTCATCAGGAGCTCGACCGTCTACTTCAGACTCCTCGTCAAGTGAAGTACTTTCAGTTGGATCCGATTCCGTTGCTTCGTATTCGGAACCAGAATCCTCGCCCCTTGGGTTAGTTGGATGGACCTCAGTGTTATGGTGCTCAGAAACCTCGGGATCCATCTCAGTGTTAGATCTTGAAGAGGAGTGATTATCCGACATTACTGTTTAGGCGAAGAAACATGAGAAATAAGATTAAAACTACCCGTCCCCCCTGTGTGTGCAAGTGCCGATGTGTGTGCTTGTGTGTGCATTAAAGAAAAGTACAAAGGTCAACAAAATCATCTAGACATTGGTCGTTTTTCGATTGATAGATTATGCATTTGTTCAATCCGGAATGTTCGTCCCAAAGGCTCTAACCTAACTGTTCATCAATTTGTTAGAGTTGCATTATTTAGTCAGCGTGTGCATCAGATCGTTCGTCAGTCGGATCGCAGGGAAGGTTCGGATCGCAACATATGAACGGATCGTGCTGAAGAACTCGGTACGTGGAAAGGTACAAGCTCATAGAAAGGCTTCGAATCGTGAAGCGCACCAATCCATCCAAACGGATCGCTATGGTATCTTGGCGATCCGCATCGCCTCTTATTCTCCATGATCCGAAGCTCCTCCCTTCCCGTGATCCGATCCTTTGGCCGAATCTATGCTTCGTCCTCATCTCTCCGAACCCTCGCCTCGCCAACGAAACGCACCGAGCTGCTCTTTACTTCCTCTTCCCTGAACCTCGCATCACCACGAACCAATGCTCTCATCCGATCTGATTCCTCCTTCTTCTCCCTCGCCTCTTCCTCATCACGTATCCTCGATTCGTCACGCGAGCACCTGAACCCATCAACCATCGCAGGTGCGGTCTCAAACATCACCAATTTTCTCATTTTTTCTATTTAAATTCCAGAAAAACAAGTGAGAAATTGCATGAGAATGATTTTGGCAAAATTACCTTTCTTAAATTAGGAAGAACGATCGTATTTTTGGAACGAAGAATTAGGGTTTTATCTCGAGAAAATAGGCGGCACGTTGCTGAAAGAAGAAGAAGGAGAAAAGTGAAGTGAGGATCGATTTATATAGGCAAAAGGGCGACCGTTAGTCTCCCCCTTTTTTGTCTTATTCGATCCATGAAAATAGACAGGCCGCGAACCAAAAGCCCACCATGTCTCAAAGAGAAGCATGTTCCGTTCCGTGAAAAGGCCCAAATGCTCACCAAAGGACGAGGCGAACAACTTGCTAACAGACCTTGACTCGCCCATGCGATACGAACCGAAAAATGACCGACAGGAATGAAAATTCAAAAATGCACCTGATAGATTCAATGATGAAGACTCTGAAAGATCCCAGAAAAGAATTGTCCAATAAACAGGGAAACTATTAAAGATTTATCCAATATTTATAGCAAGCAAAGAAACAACTTTCCGTAAATGATATGGTCTTTCGGATAGACGCTACCACTGATTTTCATCTCTTTATGAAAAGACGTTTCTATAGTTTCGAAGCATGTTCCATCATCGATAAAACATACTTCGAGGGAGAAAAATGTTGGCTAGCTTTTTGACCAAGCCACCAAGGTTCACTCACAAGAAGAAAGTATGAAACTGCGTTCCTTAAGTCCATGAAGGAACGGATCGTACCAGAGGATCGCCTCTCATCGGATCGCACCAGAGGATCGCCCCTCATCGGATCGCACCAGAGGATCGCCCCCATTGCATCAGCGATACGACTACTTACACACGACTCGATCCGTACATACACTACTACCCAGCACAGACCGATCCGATCCCCTGATGCACAGCGAAGCCTCTGTCCTATTCAAGCACGAGCTAGTCTTCGGTAATCCGAGATGCACGGATCCAGCGACACGTGTCCCCAACTGTCACTTTAACTGATTCTCCCCCTTTGCTCGATCCGATATTCAAGGGGATCGCGACACCTGTCCACAAAGGCTAATTTGACTAATTCTTCATCAAGCTGCGATACGATCCGATATTCTCGGGATTTGTGCCATGTGTGACCACAATCCGCCTGACAAAATCAACTATAAACAGCCCAGAGCTTGGCATTTTTCAGGATCTTTTAGTAGTATTGAGCACTGATTCCACCATTACTGTGATACCACTATTTCTTATCAGTTTTATTACTAGATTACTGAGAGAAATCACAATTGTAAAAGTGAGCTTGAGAGAAATCATTGATTGTACTAGCATTCAAAGTATAATCGATAACATATAAAGTGGACGTAGGCTCGTTAACGCCGAACCACTATAAATTCTGTGTGTTTTCTGCTTTTTCTTCATTCTCCAGTTAAAATTCTTTAAGAATCAGAACAATTTGGGTGTTAGGTCCAAATTTTGATCTAACAAGTAAAATCATCCATTTCATCCAAAGTGTAAATTCCACTGCGTAAGCGTTAAAATTAAATAATAACGCTCATCGCAGCCTGTCGATCTAACGATCAACATACAACTAAATATTGGGATTAGTGTATGTTAATTTTCATCCCAACACCCGTGTGGGGTTTCAACCAACAACCAAATAAAAAATTATTTGTGCACTTGGGCGATGTGTGAAAATAATTGACCCAATCACGTAAACAAGTCAGGTAAATTGTCTATGGTAGTGTAATCTCAATATATAACACGACGATAAAAATGTCTCTTTTTATTTCTATCCTTTTAATTGCATATAGACGGTCAATAAAAATGTGATCTTTATTTCTATACTTTTTATTGTAATTTACATTTTATAACAAAATGTCCTTTTTATTCTAACTTACATTTTGAATGTAATTTTTCTTTTTATTGTTTATTTACATCAAAATGTAAATGTTCCTTTTTCATTGTTTATTATTAACAACAAAAATCTCATCTTCTATATTTATTCTTTTCAATGAAAGCAATTTTACATAAAATTGTAATTCTTTAATTTTATTCTTTTTATTGTCTCTAGAAAGACAATAAAATGTAACACAAAAATATATTCTTTTTATCGCATCTAACATGATGATAAAAATGTAACATTAACATTGCTATTTTTATCGCATCAAAAATGCCGATAAAAATGAATCACTAACATTTTCTATTTTTATCGCACCAAAAATGTTGATAAAAATGAATCACTAACATTGTCTATTTTTATCGCACCAAAAATGTCGATAAAAATGAATCACTTACATTGTCTATTTTTATCGCATCAAAAAAAATTGTCGATAAAAATAACAACATTAACCCTTCTATTTTCACCGCATTCAAAATGACGATAAAATATTCAACATTAACAATTCTATTTTTACCGCATTCAAAATGACGATAAAATATTCAACATTAACAATTCTTTTTTTACCGCATTCAAAATAACGATAAAATATTCAACATAAAGAAATGAAAGCAAAATGTTCTTTTAATTTCTAAAAAGAAAAACGACAAAAATGCTTCTTTTAATGCTAAAAAGAAACATGACATAAAAATGTTCTTTAAATGTTAAAAAGAAGAAGCGACAAAAATGACCCTTTTCATGTTAAAAAGAAAAGGTGACAAAATATGGTTTTTTATTTCTAAAAAGAAAAAGCGACAAAAATTATCTTTTTATTCTAATGCAATATCTTTAACAAAAGTGTTATTTTAATATCAATGCGAATTCTCAATTTCTTACTACATATAAAAATGTAAATTTTATTTTACAATTGTATATCTCATCCTAAATTACATATAAAAATGTAAGTTTTAATTTTTATTGCAAATCCCTTTTCTAATTACATATAAAAATGTAATTTTTATTTTACATTGTAAATTCATGTCCAAATTACATAAAGAGGTGTAATTGTTATAATGCAATACAAATTCATATTCTAATTACATTGAAAAAAATGAAATTTTTATCATATCGTTATAACTCATATATAAATTACATAGAAAAATGTCATTTTTATTTTACCGTTCTAATTTACATCTGAATTACATAGAAAAGTGCAATTTTTATCATGCGGTACAAATTCAATTTAAATTACATAGAAAAATGTAATTTTTTATCATGCGATGAAAATTCATATTTTAATTACATTGAAAAATGTAATTTCTAACATACGACATAAATTCATATTTAAATTACATCTAAAAATGTAATTTTTATCCTACAGTGTAAATTCACATTTTAATTTGATATAAAAATGTAAATTTTAATTTACCGTTATCATTCATATTTTAATTGCATATAAAAATGTAATTTTTATCATACGGTTCTAATTCATATGTATAAGTTACATAGAAAAATATAATTTTTATTACACGATGTAAATTCTTGTTTTAATTACAAAGAAAAATGTAATTTAGTTATACAATGCAAATTCATATATAATGTACATATAAAAATGAAATTTTATTCATGCGGTGTAAATTCATATGTAAACAACATATAAAAATGTTATTTTTATTTAACGTTGAAATTTACATCTAAACAACATATGAAAAATGTTATTTTTATTTATGAAACAATTTCTTATTTAAAATATATGCTTTTTATCCCCTCTACTTAATATAACAAACTCACATTAAAAATATATTCTTTTTAATGTAAACAAACAAATAAAAATAAATTTTATTCGTTGTTCAAATTTTATTGTAAATAAACAATATAAAATAATATTTTATTTGTCGTTCAAATTCCAGTTGTAATGCAAACAAATAAAAATCAGATTTTATTTGTCATTCAAATTCTATCGTAAAATCAACAAATAAAAATAATATTTTATTTGTCGTTCTAATTCTATTGTAAAATCTGCAAATAAAAATAATATTTTATTTGTCGTTCTAATTCTAATGTAAAATCAACAAATAAAAATAATATTTTATTAATATAAAATAAATTTCAACATCTAGATCTGAATAAATACGATTAAATCTGAAATAACTATGTTTTAGATCTAATTTTAGATCTAATTCTCTAACTGCCAATAAATTTAATAATATCTGCAAAATTCAATGCGAATCTAACACATCGTACACAACAAATCATATCACAAGCACAAACACTAATTCATACAACATAGAATATTTCAGAACTAAATAAATATAATAATACAATTATTTTAACGTGAGAAAAACAATTTATAATTAATTAAATAATCAAAATTTAGAATTCTCACCTGGATTTTTGGCTGAAATTCAAAGTGCTCCGTTTCAGGTCTGGTCTGCCCCATCGCGAAGCTCTCGGAAAGACGAGTCCAACGCAATAAACGGTTTGTAAAACGGACCTCGTATGAAGAAGTTATGTATTTTTAAAGATTGGCAAATTAAAATATTTAAATAATAAAATAATATTAAATAATAAAAACACGGTACTTCTTCCTCTCCGTAACATGCCGTAACCCGTGACCCATCGTCCACCTTTCCTCTCTCCTCCACGCACCTCCACCGCTCCACCTGGATCCGATCAAATGCTACCACATCGAAGCCCTAGCCGAGCTCCACCTTCGGCCGGAAGCATGGCCAACTCGGCATCCCCTAGGATCCTCCAAACACCCAAAAACGCAGCCCCTTCTCAGTCGAAATTCGCAAAATCCGTGAATCAAAACCCGATCTTGACCGTATGGATGGAAAGCTCTCTGAATTCTCTTCGATTTGGTATATTTATACGTCGATTTTCGTTGAACGGATTGAGAGATCTAAGCATTTGAAAATCGGAGCTTTTCAGCCATTAAAAACTGCAGCGGCGGCTAGCATTAGGTTTCAGCCCGAATTTTTTAATAATATTTTAATATTAAATTTCGAAAATCGTGCAAAAAGGTGGATTTTCGGACTTTCTCCGATTTGGGCCTGCTTACTGTCGTTCTTAAGGTTTTGACACCTTCTGAACGCAATGGAACAGGTCTCGTGGCCCAATTCCGAAATCTTTATATATTTTATTAAAAATTCCATTTAAAATTAATTAATTAAATATTGACCATACATTTAAATATGCCGGGGCCACAAACGGAATCCGAAAATTCTAAAAAATATATTTTTGGCTTTCTTATGACGATACGGTTCTAACAAGACATATTTCATCGAATTCTGAGACTGTTTGAAAAAATGGCCTTTTTCAAGTCATTTAAAATTTACTCTAAATTGACAAAACAGGAATCTTTTTACCACGAACACAAAATAACTCCAAAAATTATGAAAAATTAAACTTAACAATATTTTGACATTCCAGATCCAACAAAAGTGGTTTCGTCAAAAACGGAGTTCATTTGAAAAATGACTATTTTCAAGGGCTATATATTTAATATTAAAAATACATTTTTAAACAAATAATTTCCGAAACTCAAAATATATAAGTGCTTATACATTTTAAATGTAGAAACATCATTCCGGACTCAATGGAAGTGGTTTCGAGTCCAAATTCCTTCGTATGTGAAAATTAGCCTTTTGGGCCATATATATTATATATAATTAAATTCTACATCGACTTTTCTAAAAATTGTACTAGCCATAACTTTTGATTTTTAAAACGAAATTTCAATTTTTCAGATTCGTTAGAAAGATATTTTTAAATAGATTCTAATATTTTTGGTTTCACTAAAATCCGTTAAATTTTGCATCCTGTACGGTCAGTCAAAGTTCAAGTTTGTCTTTTCAAACTACCGCGTTATTTCTAATTCCATTTATATTTAAAGTAAATTTATTCGTTCTAACTTCGATTAAAATAAATTTTAGCCATTATTATTTATAATAAATTATATTATATCCTCAAAATTCATTAAAATTTTCTAAAATAAAAATTTTGAATTGCTTCAGAATTTGGGGGTTGTTACAGATGGGGTGAAGTAAGAAACAAGGTCACGACTTGTTTGGAAGGGAAATGGAGTTGACTTTTGTTCGGCAATAGTGGGTTGCTGCTTTAGGTAGGGGTAGCATTGTGTCAAAAGAGGAGGGGATTGTTGCAGTTAGCTTCTGATTTAACAAAGAATATAAGATGGAGAGTGGGGTGGATGGCTTGTTTTCTGGAAGAATAGATCACTGCTTTGCGTTTTAGAAAGGTGATAGTATCGGGTTGACTCCTAGACTCGAAAGAAAAGACAAGTAAATGCGCCCATTAATATCCTTAACAAGTAATTAGAGTAAAGTTGATGATTTAATTAAGAAATTTATTATTAAATTTCAATTGTATGGATGAAATGATTTAACAGGCCAGAGTTAGACACGACCAAATCCGATGGATTCGTGATGACGCAATCTACATTGTGAAGTTATTCTGGCTGAGAATAGGGGTATTGGCATATCGTGATAAAATCAAACACCTGTTTGATTTTAAAAAAAACCAAAAGAAGATCTGTCACATGCAAAACAAGGTGAGTAAATCTCACTAACTCTGCACAGTTATATTTTTATAACGTATTTTTAGAACTGGTAAATATTGGTTGATTGCTATGTGTTGACTGTTTGGTTGAATTGCTTATGTATTGGTTGAAATTATAGATAACGATATATATATATATATATATATATATATATATCACTAAATATATTGATTCTTTTATCAGAATATTTCATATTGAACTGAAATTGATGATGATTATAATGTGTAACATCTGCGGATGCAGGGAAACAGGTCGGAGGAATCCAACTGGATTCGTCAACATTTATTTTATTGTATTTCATATATGGTGAAATATGATGTAATATATAATATGTTGTTGATGATGTGTGTTTGAATGATATTGATCATTGTTATATGTTACATTAATATCATGAGGAATACTGGAATGTTAAAAAGGAAATTTTCAATGTTATATTGAAAAAGAAATATTTATAAAATCAAAGAATTTTATAAAAAAAAGTGATTATAAAATCAAAGGATTTTATAAGAGGAATATTTATTTGTAAAACAAATAGAAAAGGAAATATTTATTTAGAAAATAAATAGAGTTGTAAAAGGAAATATTTATTTAGAAAATAAACAGAGTTATAAAAGGAAATATTTATGGGAAATAAATATGATATTATAAAAGGAAATATTTATGGGAAATAAATATAATAAAATAGAAAGAGGAAATATTTGTAAAACAAATAGAAAAGGAAATACTTGAAAAATGAATAGAATAGTATAAAAAGAGAATTTTATATTTGAAAGGTTTAGACCCGTGCTTCGCACACGGGTATAACATGATATGGATTTAAAGCAAAGATTTTAAAAAGAATCTGTTCTAACCGATAGATTGAGAAGATTAATTTATAAATAATATTTTATAAATTAAATAAATGTTTATCATTAGATAAATAGAATATATAAGTCAGGACTTATATAGAGAAGTAAGAATCGATTTCAACATTGATATTTGAAACTGAATATAGATGTAGATTTAATCAAAGGAGTTAATCCAAATGGGTTAATCAAAATGTGTTAATCAAAATGAGTTAGAGTAGTTAATCGAATTATAGTTAATCGTTTAGAGTTAGAGTTAATCGGTTAGAGTTTGAGTTAATCGATCAGAGTTAGAGTTAATCGATCAGAGTTAGAGTTAATCGATTAGAGTTAGAGTTAATCGATTAGTGCTAGAGTTAATTGATTAGAGTTAGAGTTAATCGAGTTAGAGTTAACCAGATTAGAGTTAATCGAGTTAGATCTAATCAAATTAGAATTAATCGATTAGAGGTAATCGAGTTAGAGTTAACTGAATAAGAGTTATTTGGATCAGAGTTATTCGAATATTAGTTATTCGAAAGGAGTTATCGAAGAGTTAGTCGGATCAGTGTTATTCGAATATTAGTTATTCGAAAGGAGTTACCGAATATTAGTTATTTGAAAGGAGTTAATCGAATATAGTTTATTCGAAGAAAGGAGTTATCGAATATTAGTTATTCGAAAGGAGTTATCGAATATTAGTTATTCGAAAGAAGTTATCGAATATTGGTTATTCGAAAGTAATTATCGAATATTGGTTATTCGAAAGTAATTATCGAATATTGGTTATTCGAAAGGAGTTATCGAATATTAGTTATTCTAAAGGAGTTAATCGAATATAATTTATTCGAATAGAGTTAAAGGTGTTAATCGAATATAATTTATTCGAATAGAGTTAAAGGAGTTAATCAAATATAGTTTATTCGAATAGAGTTATAGGAGTTAATCGAATATAGTTCATTCGAAAGGAGTTAATTGATAAGAGTTAACTGATTAGAGTTAATCCAATAGAGTTAATAGAATAGAGTTAATCAAATAGAGCTAACTGATAAGAGTAAATCGATTAGAGTTAATCGAATAGTGTTAATTGAATAGAGTTAATCGAATATGGCTATTCGAAGAGTGATTATCGAATATAGTTTATTCGAAGGAAAGAGTTATCGAATAGAGATTAATTTGAAAGAGAGTTACATAAGGAAGTTTGTTAAAGGTTTAAAAGGTGAACCTAGTCTGTTTCAAAGTTAGAAATGTTGTTCAGTTATGTAATAACGCGGAAATCCGAGCCAATTTAAATTTTTTATTCTGGCTAATTTAAAGAATTTTGAAAATTTAAAATGAATTATTTTAAATAATAACAACGAGAAATTTATTTTTAACAAAGTTAAAATGAATAAGTTTATTTCAATTATATAACGAGCCTGAAATGGCGCGGTAGTTTGAAAATTCGATTTCGAATTTCAAATGAATGTACAGGATTCAAAATAAATCGGATTTCAGCGAAACAAGAAATATTCGAATCTGTTTAATCATATCTTTCTAATGAATGTAAGAAACTAAGATTTCGCCTTAAAAGGGGAGAGATACTTCCAGTTTAAAATTCAGAAAAGTTGCTGTGGAATTTATGTATATTTTAATATATATATATAAAGGCCCTTAAAAATGGAAATTTTGCAAACGACCTTCGTTTTCGATGAAACCACTTTTGTTGGAACCGGAATGTCAAATTATTGCTAGGTTCCAAAATTCATAATTTTCTGAATCAATATGTGAGCATGGCAAAGGAAAATGTGTTTTAACAGTTTCAATCAATTTCGATCGACTGGAAATTGGCCATTTTTCAATTGGTCTCAGAATTCGACGAAATTAGTTTTGTTAGGATCGTATCGTTAATACGAAGCTAGAAATAATTTTTCTGGAATTTTTTGAGTCAGTATGTGGCCCCAGTAATTTAAAATGTGCGTTTGAATTTAATATATAAAGATTTATATTTTAAATTTGGCGAAAACTGATCGTACAAGTCGAATTGGATTGCGAAACATATGCTATTATGTTCGGAATGGGGGTATTTGGCTAGGGGCGACATTTGTTGGGTTGGATTTGGAAGTCGGATGGATAAACCACTATTTTTGTAATTAAAATAATAAAAAATATTTTCTATAAAAGGGTCAACACATGAAACCCTAGACCCTCTTTTGTTTCCGCCGCCAGCAGATATCGAATGGGCGATATTGCTCCGATTTGAATCCTCCAGAATCTTCCCTTTTGATTCGAATTCAACCCCATCCTAAAGCGAAAATGTTAGAGATTTTCATATCCTTCGAAGTTATACGGTTTTGATGAACAATCGGTTGGCGGTTTGCTCAAATTCCTGAGGTGAAGTCGCCGGATTTGGGCCAGTTTTGCTCGCCGAGGGGTTGACCGAGTTGCCTCGATCTTCATGCATGGGGAGTCCTCGGGTAGCCGTTCCAGGTGGCGCCAGCAGATCGGGGTCTAGAAGCTTGAGGCGGCTGCGATTTTTAGCCCTAGAAATGGACGAGGTTGGGTTTGACAGCGGCCTAGGTCATCAGGGAAGAAAGGGGTTAATTGTTTTTTATTAACTATTAAATTAATTACCTCGTTTAATTATCCAAAGTTTAAAAATCCGTAACTTCTTCATACGAGGTCAATAAAATGCAAACTTTGATCCGTTGCGATCGTGGGGACGAGAGCTTCACAACAAAACTGACCGCATCCAAAACTGAGCATGTTGGAAATTCAGATAAATTTCAAACCAAACTGTTCAAAAATTCAGATAAAACTGGGGGAGTGGATCCCAAGGTGAGAACTCCTTATTAAAATTTTCTGTTCAGTTATTTATTTTATAATTGCATATATAAACTGCTCCCCGTCATCCACAGACCATGGACGACTTGTGTGATTGTTTGTGTGGTGAAAGTTGATTATTGATTGTGATGGGAAATATATATTCATGTGTTGAAATAAAATATATAGTCATGTGTTGAAATAAAATATATAGTCATGTGTTGAAATAAAATATATAGTCATGTGTAGAAATAAAATATATATTCATTTGTTGAAATAAAATATATAGTCATGTGTTGAAATAAAATATATATTCATGTGTTGAAATAAAATATATAGTCATGTGTTGAAATAAAATATATAGTCATATGTTGAAATAAAATATATAGTCATGTGATGAAATAAAATATATATTCATGTGTTGAAATAAAATATATAGTCATGTGTTGAAATAAAATATATATTCATGTGTTGAAATAAAATATATAGTCATGTGTTGAAATAAAATATATATTCATGTGTTGAAATAAAATATATAGTCATGTGTTGAAATATAATATATAGTCATGTGTTGAAATAAAATATATAGTCATGTGTTGAAATAAAATATATATTCATGTGTTGAAATAAAATATATATTCATGTGTTGAAATAAAATATATAGTCATGTGTTGAAACAAAATATATAGTCATGTGTTGAAATAAAATATATAGTCATGTGTTGAAATAAAATATATATTCATGTGTTGAAATAAAATATATATTCATGAGTTGAATTAAAATAAATATTCATTTACAAATCAGACGATTTGTTTATGTACACCTATTTTCTGATATGGATTGGGACGATATGTTTTACACATCGCCCAAATGCACAAATAAAATTATGTATTTGTTGGTTGAAACCCCAAACGGGTGTTGGGATGATATTTGACGTACACTAATCCCAACTGTTTAGTTGTATGTCGATCGATTAGTTGACAGGCTGTTATTAGCGTTAATTACTTATATTTAACGCATATACAGTGTAGAACGCACTTTTGGATGATGGTTGATTGTTTATCATTGTTATTATACACATGTTTTAACACCCCGAATTTTAGTTAATACTAAAATTCACTAATTACAGGATAAATAATCTCAGGCGGGGGAATTGGGGGTAACGGGCTGCGTTATTGCGCTCGTCTCGGAAAAATACGCGAAATAGAGTCCGAGTTTTCGAGAATCGGAGTCCGTATGGCCCGTTTATGGCCCAAAGAAGTTTGCAGAAAAATTAGAGCTAAAAAACATATTTAGGAATTTAAATTTAAATTTTAAATTAGAACCAGCGGGGCCAGGCGGGAAGGTTCCCGCCCTAAGCATGTCGACAGGGCTGTCGACAGGCCTGTCGACAGGGGTGTCGACATGCCTGTCGACTTGCCTGTCGACATGGCGTGTCGAACCAGGGTGCTTGGGTGCACCAGATCTGGTTTTCTGGCTAGGGCTGGGCTTGGTTCTAGAGGTTTCCTAAATCTAACGGACCTAAATTAATCTAGGGTTAATCTAAGGGCCTAAAACACTCTCGTAATCTATAAATACACCCTAAACCTACCTTAATCCATACTAAAAATAGAAATGAAGGCCTCATGCCGCCAAATTAAATCCTAGAAGGAGTCTCCATTAATCTAAGAAGGAAGTTTCAAGCTAATTCCTCTCAAATCATTCTCTAATCATCACCATCTTCATAATTAGCAACTAATCCCTCTTCATAAGTTGGTTAATTTTGGGTTTGGTGAGTTTCTATCACTTTAACATCAATTGTTAAAGTAAGTAGATTGGGTGTAATGAGACTTATGGTCTTAAATGCGGATTAGTGAGTTTGAATCATTTATAATGATATGTTACTCTATGTTGTTCTATGTTTATGCATATTTGATAAGTTGGTTTATGCATGCTTAATAAGTTGATTTATGCATGTTTAACAAGTGGGTTTATGCATATTTAATGAGTGGAATTATGCATGTTTAACAAAGTGAGTTATGCAAGTTAAGTATATGTTTAAATGCAAGTTTAATGTGATATTCAAGTTATGCATGCTTATGCAAGTATATGGATGCTTATGCAAGTCATGTATATGTTTAAATGCAAGATTTATGTGATATGCAAGTTATGCATGCTTATGCGAGTATATGAATGCTTATGCAAGATATGTATATGCTTAAATGACATGATATGCAAGTTATGCATATTTATGCAAGTATGTGAATGCTTATGCAAGTATGTGGATGCTTATGCAAGTATGTGAATGCTTATGCAAGATATGTGTATGCTTAAATGCATGTTTAACATGTTATGCAAGTTATGAGAGTGCCTATATGCAAGTTCAACATGTTATGCAAGATATGTGTATGATAATATGCAAGCTCATATGCAACATGTTATGCAAATCATGTGTATGATAATATGCAAGTTTGGGTTAAATGTAGTTGGGTTAATATATGCTCATATATGCAAGTTGACATCCTCTTAACCCATGACAAAGTTTTATGCTAAACCCATGATATTTTTGATGGATCTTCCCCTTTATTATGTCATGTAATGAGAACGATTTACGTGGGGAACGATGGGGTTGGTAAATATGTTAATAAATGAATGATTGGGTATGATTAAGCATACCATAAAAATAAATTACCATAAGTAGGAATTTACCTATTGAGTTAGGTCTACCCCATGGGAATTTACCTATTGAGTTAGGTCTACCCATGTTATGGAAAACTTGATATTAATTAGGGATAATTAATATGGGGGTGATTAATTAGGTGTAATTAATCGACTAAGACACGAGGTTGGACTCATTTGTAGTGTAAAACTGCCCGGACCCGACCGGCTTAACCAGTTGCTACAAGTGTCAGCTCAATGTGAGAGGTCTTAGCCATGAATTAAATACGTGATTAAGGTAAAGACACGAGGTTAGACTCTGTTATGACGTAAGACTGCCCGGACTCTACCGGCTTAACCAGGCGGTCATAACAGTCAGTCTAATGTGGGAGGTCTTTATGGGAGATCACGGTCTTAATTAATTAAGAAACACTAAACCATATTAGCATGTAGTGGGACATGAGGGGTTAAGTGGGTGCCTTGGGTGGCATGTGGAAATTTTGTGATTGCCTTGGGTGGCATGTGGAATCTAGTGGGTTGCCTTGGGTGGCAATAGAAAATACGATTAGAATACTTAACCAAGTGGAAACATGTAATTAAACATGATTAAAGGGTTAAGTGGGATACACTAGATATTTGACAAGCTTAAGTGGGTAGCTTGTGGGGGCCCATTTCAACCAATATCCCAAACGTATCTTTGTGGGCTCGACCCATGTCGAGTGACGGGACACGCATATTGGGCTAGATTATAAGAGGCCAAAACGGGTTAGCGGTGGCAACGCAAGTCCAACGGGTTTCATATGCGTGTGTGGGCCCGGGCTGGTAGATAAACCGTTGTTGCATCGTGTAGATATAAAGCCGTGCACCGTTAGCATTGGGTAGCCACTTTAGGGGAGTGATACACCCCACTGTGGGACCAGCATGGGTATCTACGGTAGGGAGCCGATCGCTTGGGGAGTAGTGGGTACACCTAATGAAGATAGGGGCAGACGACACCTATGTAGGGGTACACGAAACTACTGGGTAAGAATTACTGAGTACACCTAGTGGAGATAGGGGCAGACGACACCTATGTAGTGGGCTAGGAGTACACGAAATTACTTGGGGAAATTTTCTAAGTCCTTGGAAGGGATCAACCTTTAAGTAGGAATGACTGGTGTGGTGCAGTTAGTAATTATCCTTGGGTGGGTAGATGCGTCCTGACGGTTATCTTAGTTTATCCTAAGTCTACCAAGCTGCTTAGTGTAGCCATTCATCCCCAGATATTACCGTAGGTCAAGTTTATGTCTTCTCTGGTTACTTTAATGAGTGTATTGTTAAAGTTATAGGACTCACTCAGACTTATGTCTGACCCCGTTGTTTTTATCTTTTTCCCAACCCTCAGGTCCTATGGTGGATCCTAGCGGTAGTAGAGCTTGATCGGATTGCTGTTCCAGTCTTTAGGAGCTTGGGTAGATGTAAAGCTCCAGTTATCCATTTATCTTTTCTTTTGTTATGGCTATTGTATGAGAGAGTGGGATTATGTACTCCTTTATTTTGATGGATATTGTACTTGACTTTTATCATGGTTTTATGATGTAACCAGACATGTTTATTTCCGCTGTTGTGAGATGATATTTTTAAATTTCAAAAACTAATTATATCTGTCTTGTTGTAATTTTTCTGTTCTATATTCACTAAAATACTCCACCGATGCTATGGCATTCCCTTATGAGTGACCGTAGCGGGCGTGGGGTGTTACACGTGGTATCAGAGCAAAGGTTACCGGAACTGATAAAATTTTTAGAAAACTATTTTTTTTTTGAAAAGATATTTTCAAAAACATGTCTTTTAAGAGAAAATTTTTTGAAAGAAAAGCATAATCCCCAATAGCCATATCTATATCCTTCGAATTCTCCGTTTTGAATCTTTCCTTTTTCGTTTCAGCATGGTCGAGAATCTTAATCTTCCGGAGGGTGTGACGGTACCAGTATGGTATAGGAGATTGATGGAGGCTAGGGCCACCACTACGGGTCCAGCAAATGTTCCTCCACCAACCGTAGCACCCGATCTTCCTCCTCCCCCTCCTCCTCGCACAGATACTTTTGCTAAGACTTGCAAGGAATTTAAAGCTATGGGAGGGAAACCTTTTCAAGGATCTGAAACTTTTGTGGAGGCTAGAGATTGGCTTAAGGAGGTGGAAGAGTTGATAGATATCTTTGAGATGGAAGAAGGGAAGAAAGTCAAGTTGGCTGCTTGGTTAATGAAGGGAGAGGCCTCATTCTGGTGGGAGGTCACTAATGGAGAACGCCCCGTTGACTCTTGGGCGGATTTTAGGCAAAGATTTGTGGCAAAGTTTCTCTCAAGGGCGGAGGAAAACTTGTATATGGAAAGATTCTTGACTCTAAAGCAAGGAAATCTTTCGGTGAAGGAATATGTTAACAAGTTTAATCAATTGGCAAGGTTTGGCCTAGACATGGTGAATACACCGGAGAAGAAGGCTTTGAGGTTCGTGAAAGGCTTGAATGAACCGATGCATGGGTTGGCTATGACTCACATCCCTATGGGGGCCACCTTTGAGAAGCTGGTTGACATGGCACTCATGTATGAGGAAGAGAAGGGTCCTAATGCTAATAAGGCACCCGAGAAGAAGGGAGATCAAAAGAGACCTCAGCAACAACAGCAAAGCAAAGGTGGGAAAGGCAACGGTGGCAAGGGCAAGAAGAAGAAGTGTTTCAATTGTGGGACACCTGGTCACCTAAGCAAGGATTGTCACAAGAAGAAGAAGACTGGCTGCTTCCACTGTGGCGAAGCAGGGCATTTAGTGAAGGATTGCCCTAAGAAGGGGCAAAGGACGGGATCTACCTCAGGAGGACAGGTGCAAGCTCTTATGGCACCAAGTCAGGCTAGGGGGCGAGTACAGGCTCTCGCGGTTCCACCGATTCAGGAGAGAGGTAGAACTATTTCCGTTGAAAGTCTGGTTTTTCTATTTGACCATCCTGTCCGTACATTGTTTGATTCAGGCGCATCGCATTCGTTTATCTCATCATCATTAGTTGAGTCACTGCACTTAGACACCAGTCTGGTAGATGATCCCTTGGTTGTCTCAAACCCAATTGGGGGCTCCACCTATTTGTCCATGTTATGTTTGGGTTTGAAGATTTCTATACTTAGCATTGAATTTAGATGTGATGCTTTTGTGTTGGGCTTCACGGGCTATGGGTTGATTTTGGGCATGGACTGGTTATCCAGTAATGGTGCCGTTCTTGATTGCGAAAGGAGAGTTGTTAGGCTGATGACCCGCTTGGGTAACACTCTCGAGATTTCTTGTAATCCCATGGACTTTGTTATGCTAAGTTATCTTGAATCGCTTGACGCTTCGGTCGAGAGTTTGCAATCTATGAGAGTGGTCCGGGAATATTCGGATGTGTTTGAGGAGGTGAAGGGCTTACCTCTGAAGCGGGAGATTGACTTCCGAATATATTTGGTGGATAATGCTAAACCGGTATCTTTACCAGTGCGCCACATGGCTCCTCGTGAGAGGAGGGAACTCCATAAGCAAGTAGGGGAGTTGCTTGAGAAGGGGTTCATAAGACGGAGCATATCGGAGTGGGGTGCTCCAGTAATATTTGCTACGAAGGCAGATGGGTCCCTCAGACTTTGTGTAGACTATAGAGAACTCAACAAGCTCACAAAGAAGAATAGACACCCATTGCCGAGAATTGATGATCTTTTCGATCAGTTGGTTGGCGCTTCAGTATTTTCTCAGTTGGACTTAGCCACGGGGTTTCATCAGTTGAGGGTGGCTGAGGATAGCATAGACAAGATTGCCTTTAGGACTCCGGATGGTTTCTATGAGTGGCTGGTGATGCCATTTGGGTTGACGAACGCCCCTGCATACTTTGTTGATTTGATGAGTAGGGTGTTCAGGGAGTTCCTTAATAAATTCGTGGTGATTTTTGTGGATGATATCTTAGTATTTTCTAAGAGTGAAGAAGAGCATGCCCTACATCTTGGGGAAGTGTTGAAGACTCTTCGAGCACATAGCCTTAAGGCTAAATTCTCTAAATGTCACTTCTGGAGGAAGGAAGTACGATACTTGGGGCACGTGGTCTCCAAGGAAGGGATAGCTGTGGATCCCGCGAAGGTAGTATCAATTCAGGATTGGAAGGTTCCGAAGAATGCTACTGAAGTAAGAAGTTTCTTGGGGTTGGCGGGTTATTATAGGAAGTTTATTAAAGACTTCGCGAAGATATCAGCCCCATTAACCCGCTTAACAAAGAAGAATCTTGTTTTCACATGGGACATAGATTGTGATGATGCGTTCCGACGGTTAAAGAGAGCTTTAACCACGGCTCCAGTTTTAGTGTTGCCAGATGGGAACAAGCCATTTGTTGTCTATACCGATGCCTGTGGGACAGGACTTGGCACAGTCTTAATGCAAGAGGGAAGGGTAATAGCCTATGGTGGAAGGCAGTTGAGGGCACATGAGAAAAATTACCCTACCCATGATCTAGAGCTGGCCGCCATTGTTTTTGCGCTTAAGATTTGGCGCCATTATCTTCTTGGTGAGAGATTCGAGTTGTTCACTGACCATAAATCTTTGAAGTACTTGTTCTCTCAGAAGGATCTAAACTTAAGACAGCAAAGGTGGATGGAGTTCTTAGCATCTTATGATTTCGAGATAGCGTATACCCCTGGCAAGGGTAACGTGGTGGCGGACTCCTTGAGTAGGAAGAGGTTGTCCTTGAGTCCATTGTTCATGGAACGACGAAACTTGGAGTTTATCTCGATGTTTGATTTCAGACCTTCCATTGATTATGTACCCGGTTTGCTAGCTTCCTTGGAAGTTAGGCCTACTCTTTTGGGGCGGATTGGAGAAGCACAGAGGGGCGACCCACAGTTGGTTGAGTTAGTAGAGAAGCTCATGAGGGGGGAGTCGTCCAGCCATTTGAGTAGGTACACCCTAGACGATAGGGGGTGCTTGCGTAGAGACGGTAGACTTTGTGTACCGCAAGACGAGGGTTTGAGGAAGGCTATTCTTGATGACGCACACCGTACTAGGATGACCATTCATCCCGGTGGGGATAAGATGTACCAAGACATGAAGAGGGTTTTCTTCTGGGCCGGTATGAAGAAAGATGTGGCCGAGTATGTCGCTCGATGTTTGGTGTGCCAGCAAGTGAAGGCGGAGCAAAGGAAACCAGGTGGGTTGCTTCACCCATTGGAGGTTCCGCAATGGAAGTGGGATAGCGTCTCGATGGATTTTATTGACGGGTTACCCAGGTCAAGGAAGGGTAATACAGGAATTTGGGTGGTGGTAGATAGATTTACTAAGAGCGCCCATTTCATACCTGTGAAGAGTAAGAGGACTGCTCCAGGGCTAGCTTCAGTATATCTTCGAGAGATAGTTCGATTACATGGGGTACCCTCTAGGATAGTGAGTGATCGAGATCCTATCTTCACTAGCGAGTTCTGGAGAAGTTTGCAAGAAGCAGTGGGGACTCAATTGTGTCTGAGCACCGCATATCATCCTCAGACGGACGGCCAGACTGAGAGGGTGAATCGCGTTCTAGAAGACCTTTTGAGGCTTTGTATTTTAGATTTTGGAGGTACATGGGAAGAGCATCTTCCATTGGTGGAGTTCGCATATAATAACAGCTTTCAGTCAAGTATTGGTATGGCTCCTTTCGAAGCTCTCTATGGAAGGCCTTGTCGATCACCTACATGTTGGTGGGAATCTACGGATAAGATCTTGCTTGGGCCTGATATGGTTAGGGAGACTTCTGAGAAGATTGACTTGATTCGAAGAAGGATGAAAGCAGCGCAGGATAGGCAAAAATCTTATGCGGACAAGAGAAGGACGGATCTTGAGTTTGAGGTTGGGGATATGGTTTTTGTTAAGGTATCTCCGTTGAGAAATGTTGTTCGCTTCGGATCCGTTGGGAAGTTAGCACCGAGGTTTGTTGGGCCATTCCCTATTAAGGAAAGGATTGGACGGATGGCATATAGAGTGGAGTTGCCTGACAGACTTAGTGGTGTCCATGATGTATTCCATGTGTCCCATTTGAGGAAGTGCTTACATGAGACCGCAGAGGTGGTAGAGCCGAGCTTGCTTAGAGATGTGGAGGTAGAGCGTGATGCGACTATTCGACGAGCTCCTACTCGCATCCTTGGGTCAGAGACTAGGAAGTTGAGAAACAGAGAGGTTCAGCTAGTCAAAGTGCAATGGGGAGAAGATGAGAGCAACGCAACTTGGGAGACGGAAGCGAAGATGCGTTCATTGTACCCATTTCTTTTTGAGGGTATGTCTTTACTTTCTCCTTTATCGCTTGTCTAGTACTTATCTTATCTTATCTTTGGTATGTCCTCTCGTTAGTACCTTTGACCTTTAGATAGGGTAAACCTATGGTTGAAACATGTGTTTGAGACATGTTATGGTTGATGGATGCAAGTGGATGCAAGTGTTTGCTAGTGGTTGCTCGTGGATGCATATACACACACTCTAGGTACTAGATCGGCTCATTCACTTCATATTGCATATTGCATAAAATTGTGTGTAGGAAAATATATTTATGGATGTATAATGGTTGTGTTATCACATGGATGATGCATTTTGGTGAATGATTGTGCACTCATGTAGATATTGTATGTGTCGATAGGGTTTTCTCGCATACATAATGGATGCATGGCACTATCATGGTTTGCATATGTTCATACATTAGATAGGGAACATATACACACACTTTTTGCATATGCTCATACATCATTAGAAACTGTTTAAGGACAATGGATGCCCGTGGTTGATGATTTGAGTAGATGGTTGTTTGGATGGTAGGATATGCATTCTCCTTAGCTTAGAGATTTCGGGGACGAAATCCTTTAAGGAGGGGAGAATGTAACACCCCGAATTTTAGTTAATACTAAAATTCACTAATTACAGGATAAATAATCTCAGGCGGGGGAACTGGGGGTAACGGGCTGCGTTATTGCGTTCGTCTCGGAAAAATACGCGAAATAGAGTCCGAGTTTTCGAGAATCGGAGTCCGTATGGCCCGGTTATGGCCCAAAGAAGTTTGCAGAAAAATTGGAGCTAAAAAACAGATTTAGGAATTTAAATTTAAATTTTAAATTAGAACCAGCGGGGCCAGGCGGGAAGGTTCCCGCCCTAAGCATGTCGACAGGGCTGTCGACAGGCCTGTCGACAGGGGTGTCGACATGCCTGTCGACATGGCGTGTCGAACCAGGGTGCTTGGGTGCACCAGATCTGGTTTTCTGGCTAGGGCTGGGCTTGGTTCTAGAGGTTTCCTAAATCTAACGGACCTAAATTAATCTAGGGTTAATCTAAGGGCCTAAAACACTCTCGTAATCTATAAATACACCCTAAACCTACCTTAATCCATACTAAAAATAGAAATGAAGGCCTCATGCCGCCAAATTAAATCCTAGAAGGAGTCTCCATTAATCTAAGAAGGAAGTTTCAAGCTAATTCCTCTCAAATCATTCTCTAATCATCACCATCTTCATAATTAGCAACTAATCCCTCTTCATAAGTTGGTTAATTTTGGGTTTGGTGAGTTTCTATCACTTTAACATCAATTGTTAAAGTAAGTAGATTGGGTGTAATGAGACTTATGGTCTTAAATGCGGATTAGTGGGTTTGAATCATTTATAATGATATGTTACTCTATGTTGTTCTATGTTTATGCATATTTGATAAGTTGGTTTATGCATGCTTAATAAGTTGATTTATGCATGTTTAACAAGTGGGTTTATGCATATTTAATGAGTGGAATTATGCATGTTTAACAAAGTGAGTTATGCAAGTTAAGTATATGTTTAAATGCAAGTTTAATGTGATATGCAAGTTATGCATGCTTATGCAAGTATATGGATGCTTATGCAAGTCATGTATATGTTTAAATGCAAGATTTATGTGATATGCAAGTTATGCATGCTTATGCGAGTATATGAATGCTTATGCAAGATATGTATATGCTTAAATGACATGATATGCAAGTTATGCATATTTATGCAAGTATGTGAATGCTTATGCAAGTATGTGGATGCTTATGCAAGTATGTGAATGCTTATGCAAGATATGTGTATGCTTAAATGCATGTTTAACATGTTATGCAAGTTATGAGAGTGCCTATATGCAAGTTCAACATGTTATGCAAGATATGTGTATGATAATATGCAAGCTCATATGCAACATGTTATGCAAATCATGTGTATGATAATATGCAAGTTTGGGTTAAATGTAGTTGGGTTAATATATGCTCATATATGCAAGTTGACATCCTCTTAACCCATGACAAAGTTTTATGCTAAACCCATGATATTTGTGATGGATCTTCCCCTTTATTATGTCATGTAATGAGAACGATTTACGTGGGGAACGATGGGGTTGGTAAATATGTTAATAAATGAATGATTGGGTATGATTAAGCATACCATAAAAATAAATTACCATAAGTGGGAATTTACCTATTGAGTTAGGTCTACCCCATGGGAATTTACCTATTGAGTTAGGTCTACCCATGTTATGGAAAACTTGATATTAATTAGGGATAATTAATATGGGGGTGATTAATTAGGTGAAATTAATCGACTAAGACACGAGGTTGGACTCATTTGAAGTGTAAAACTGCCCGGACCCGACCGGCTTAACCAGTTGCTACAAGTGTCGGCCCAATGTGAGAGGTCTTAGCCATGAATTAAATACGTGATTAAGGTAAAGACACGAGGTTAGACTCTGTTATGACGTAAGACTGCCCGGACTCTACCGGCTTAACCAGGCGGTCATAACAGTCAGTCTAATGTGGGAGGTCTTTATGGGAGATCACGGTCTTAATTAATTAAGAAACACTTAACCATATTAGCATGTAGTGGGACATAAGGGGTTAAGTGGGTGCCTTGGGTGGCATGTGGAAATTTTGTGGTTGCCTTGGGTGGCATGTGGAATCTAGTGGGTTGCCTTGGGTGGCAATAGAAAATACGATTAGAATACTTAACCAAGTGGAAACATGTAATTAAACATGATTAAAGGGTTAAGTGGGATACACTAGATATTTGACAAGCTTAAGTGGGTAGCTTGTGGGCGCCCATTTCAACCAATATCCCAAACGTATCTTTGTGGGCTCGACCCATGTCGAGTGACGGGACACGCATATTGGGCTTGATTATAAGAGGCCAAAACGGGTTAGCGGTGGCAACGCAAGTCCAACGGGTTTCATATGCGTGTGTGGGCCCGGGCTGGTAGATAAGCCGTTGTTGCATCGTGTAGATATAAAGCCGTGCACCGTTAGCATTGGGTAGCCACTTTAGGGGAGTGATACACCCCACTGTGGGACCAGCACGGGTATCTACGGTAGGGAGCCGATCGCTTGGGGAGTAGTGGGTACACCTAATGAAGATAGGGGCAGACGGCACCTATGTAGGGGTACACGAAACTACTGGGTAAGAATTACTGAGTACACCTAGTGGAGATAGGGGCAGACGGCACCTATGTAGTGGGCTAGGAGTACACGAAATTACTTGGGGAAATTTTCTAAGTCCTTGGAAGGGATCAACCTTTAAGTAGGAATGACTGGTGTGGTGCAGTTAGTAATTATCCTTGGGTGGGTAGATGCGTCCTGACGGTTATCTTAGTTTATCCTAAGTCTACCAAGCTGCTTAGTGTAGCCATTCATCCCCAGATATTACCGTAGGTCAAGTTTATGTCTTCTCTGGTTACTTTAATGATTGTATTGTTAAAGTTATAGGACTCACTCAGACTTATGTCTGACCCCGTTGTTTTTATCTTTTTCCCAACCCTCAGGTCCTACGGTGGATCCTAGCGGTAGTAGAGCTTGATCGGATTGCTGTTCCAGTCTTTAGGAGCTTGGGTAGATGTAAAGCTCCAGTTATCCAGTTATCTTTTCTTTTGTTATGGCTATTGTATGAGAGAGTGGGATTATGTACTCCTTTATTTTGATGGATATTGTACTTGACTTTTATCATGGTTTTATGATGTAACCAGACATGTTTATTTCCGCTGTTGTGAGATGATATTTTTAAATTTCAAGTACTAATTATATCTGTCTTGTTGTAATTTTTCTGTTCTATATTCACTAAAATACTCCACCGATGCTATGGCATTCCCTTATGAGTGACCGTAGCGGGCGTGGGGTGTTACACATGTGTTGTATGGAATCCATATAAGTAATATTATATGGTAATTGATTGTCTCATTCCAATTTCGAAAATAAAGAATATCTTGAAATAATATTCATTTGTTGAATAAAATAGTATTCATGTGTTGAACAGAATAAACATTCATGTGTTGAATAAAAGCCGTGTTGATTAGATATACGCCGTTTTGACGCGAACGATATTTATATCGATTTTATTCATTTTTATAATGAATATCGAAAAGGAAATGATTTCGAAATATAATATTTTGAAAATATTATCATTTATATACCAATGATATGGAATATTCAATTTTGATTGGAAATTGAATATGAAGTTGAAATTGTTTTGGAAACGAATTTAAAACGATTTTTAAAATACGTTTTGAATTGAAATCGATGAAATATATATAATATATATATTTAATGGCCTGAATAGAATGCGCCGCACAGCGGCAGTTCGTGATTTTCGACCATTGACTTCGAATGGATGTTACGGGAGATCCGACCGTCGGATTCTCCTGAAACCGGAACCGTTGGGTTTGTATCGAATATAACATTCCAACGAATATTAGAAATTTGAAATCTAACAGTTGGATTTGGATTTATGTCCAAATCAAATTTGGAAAAGGTCGTTGTAAGTGTAGTTCGATGACCGTTTATGGAAATCGACTGTACGGGCCTTGATAAAATTATTAAAAATAGTAATAAGTTGTGTAAAATCGTAAGAAATGATTTGGAAAGAATTGGGATGAAAAATTCCATATTTAAAAAGATAAAAATAAATTTTTATCGAAATGAACTAGTTTTGAACTAGAATTGAAATCCATTTATTTTTAAAGTAAATAAATTGGATTTGAAATGGTTTTAAAAGTAATCAGAATTTCCCATAATTGAATTGAAATGGATTTGAATCGAAATTGTCTTTGGAATATTTCGATGTTGGATTTCGTGATTATACAGGTATTGTTATGGAAATTTGAAAGATATATTTATATCGTTATTTCTAATACGATATTTGTTGGTCATAGAATTTGATATTGAATATAAGCCGATATATTTTCTATTCAGAGCCTTGCATTTAAAATCAAATGGGATTTGGGTTTGTTGTGAATGGTGTCTTCATTAACACTGTTCTTAAACCCAGTTGAGAAAAAAGATTAAATCTTTTTATTTAGATTTAATGAAGTGTACCAATTAAATGGTATTTAATTGGAATTGAATTAGAATTGATTTTTGGGTTTATCGTGAAAGGTGTTTTAAATAACACTTGTTCTTTAACCCGATAATGAATGGAATGTGATTTTGGGTTTATAGTGAACCGTGTTTTAAATGACATGGGTTCTTTGACCTTGTTAAAGACAGGATATGATTTCCCAAATTAAACAATCATTAATATTGATTTTTGGGAAGATTGAAACCAAGTGGAGTTTTAATGAATCTTTAATAGTTAAATCTTTAATTAGATTTGAAAGTGAAATGGTAATTGAATTTAACGATAACTCCGTGTTGTTAGATATGAAGTAGGACCAGTTTTACTTCATGGGATGAATAGGTTGGGATTGGGAAATAAAATAAATGATTACTTCGGTGTGGTTCGCTAATCCCGGCTAATTTGAATTGATATTCAAAAGAAGATTAAAGAATAAATTTAAAGAATTTATCGTCATTTATCTTTGATAAAATTAATGGGAACCTTTCCCAAAGTATAAGAATACTTGAGTAAAAGAATATTCTGAATTGGAATGAGGCGTATGGTGTGTTTGTGTAACACTTGTTTATTATATACGCGATTTATTCAGAAAGATCGGGTTTATCCCATTCTGAATAACTGATTCGACGATGTGTCGAGGATGACGACAGTGGTCGAAGGCCGGAGGTCTTCACATCGTTTGGATAATTACTGATGATCTTGATTGGGCCGTACACCCAAGAGGAGGGAATCAGTTAGTGATCGTTCAGACATACCTGGAGATCGATGGATATGCGAGGTAGAAGGTGCCTCCGGTTCCATTCAGACCTAGAACGGATTTGTAAATGGACTGTGTGTCTGACATTGGATATCATTCTGTGTGATTGATGGATATCGGTTGCATGGAGTGGTCTGCCTGTGTGGGATGCTAAGATGCAAATGACCAAGGCTTCTGTTGAATAGCAGAGTCTTGTGGTCGATGATCAAAGCACAGCCTATGTGGCACAGCTTTGTGTAGCGTTAAATCGCGAGCCTCACACCCCAGTGTGAACCAGAAACGGGGGAAGGACCTCAGGGAGGACATGCGTTTCTTTCTAGTTAGAAGTGGCGTCAGTGGTTTGACACGTCCTGACGAGTTTGACTTATGTGGTTGTTGGGTTGCGAGGCGCCTCGGATATATAGGTGACTGTGTGGAGCCCGTGGAGTCATAGTACTCATTTACGCCCCAAAGGGCGGGGAAACGCAGTGTTCAGGCATTTTAATCCACATCGGTGGACCGGCCCTGACGATCCAAAGGCTTGACTGAGTACTTGCTTGAGGGGCGGACTAGAGGCTCTCGAATTCGGTAGGGACGATCCCTTGCCTTGGTTCACAGATGGAAATCCAACTTCCAATACGTGAAATTTGCGGTTTTGATTGTAAAACTATATAGCGACATAGTGGTATGGGGCACTTATGCCGTCTATGATTGATACTTATGATTGAAATTGTTTTGACATTATACACTTATAGTAATAATAGAACATGAAATTTCACGTACCAAGCATTCTTGGCTATTATAAGGTAAAAACCCTATCCTCCGGCTTGCGTTGCATTGTGTGATGGGACCTGGGTCTTATAATAGCTTCATTGTTCTTTATTTAGCATTGCGTTGTTGTTTTATGCACCGGTATTCATGGGAGGAAACCCGTTCCGTGTTATACGGCGTGGTCCCTTGATTTACCTAACTTTAAAATAAAGATTAATAACTGTATTAGTTCTCACACCAGTCACATGACTGGCCTGGAGTTTATTATTTTAACCTAAACTCTAGGTGCCCTTATTTTGACACGTGCACTTAGTAGTTTTGGTTTTGCAGATTTATATTCAAAGGATCCTGGTTTACAGCTGGAACAATACTCGGAAAGCTATGTATCCGTGTATTACTTTCAGTTTTGTTTTGTATTATTTTTCCGCTATAATAATGTATTTAAATCATTGATATTTTCTGTTGTATAATATTTATTCATACTCTGTATATTCTTGTATTCTGATGGAATTGTTGTAATAAGCATTGAAATGTTCTTCTGTTTGTGTTCTGATTCGTCTTGTCCTCAGTACAATTCGGGCTTTCTTTACCGGGGAAGTTCGGGTCGTTATAGTTTGGTATCAAAGCTTTGGTTTACCGAGCTCGGAGAACAAGCAAGTTAGAACCTAACGAAAGAATTCATCAGAGATTGGATTAGTAATATCCAACGGGAATGACTCGTTAAAGATAGGATCAGTAGAATCCTAGAATGAGTGTGAAGAGTATATTTTTAAAATGAAAACAATTTTTGTTTTGAAAATTTAAATCAATTATACGTATTTGAATATTTAATTTTAAATTGATTTGGACAATCCAGTATATGAAGATTTGGCACATACGCCTAGCTAGCGTGTGTACGAAGCCTTAAATATACTAGATAGATATAGAATCACAATCTAGTCGCCCGAATATGGTTCTGAAGACCGCTATGGCGATCGCATCATCAGTATTCATGTTCGAGTTTCGAAGGTGGGATGTCTATGTATTTCCAATTGACTGGTGTGAGAACCAAAACTAGATAGGGCTATTGTTGTGATTTGGCACCAAAAACATGATTTTATGTATATGTATCAAAATTATGTGTTTGAAATGATAATCAACTAATTGATTAATGATTATGTTGGTTGATTAATTAAATTTTGAACCTTTAGCCCAATGGAACCAAATAGTGGATTGTATTGAAAATTAGTCGCATTTGCATGCATATACATGTACTTGCATTGAACAGGTCATAGCCAGGAGGCTAGAGAAGAGGAATAAAATTGTTTGCCCGACAAATAGGTACATGTTTATTGTATTTCTTGGGTTTTTTATGATTTTATGAGCCGACTGGCAAGCCGCTTGGCTGTTTCTTTTTCTTTTTGGATTGGTGAGGGCCATGGGAGGCTATTTGAAATATCCCTAAGCTCCCGGTGCAGGGGAGGTTAAGGCGAAATTTTTCTAAAATTTAGGGTGTTAGCCAAATTTTTGAAAAAATTGAAAAGTTCTTAGAAACTAAAAAGTTGAAAAACTTAAGCTATAATGAAAATAATGAAAGTTGAGTTGATTAGTTAAACGACTTTCAGCTTCGTTCCTTTTCGGGGACGAAAAGTTTTAAGTGGGGGAGATTGTAATAACCCGGAAATACGAGCCAATTTAAAATTTTTATTTTGGCTAATTTAAAGAATTTTGAATATTTAAAATGAATTATTTTAAATAATAAGGATGAGAAATTTATTTTCGACGAAGTTAAAATGAAAAAATTTATTTTAATTATATAACGAGCCTGAAATGGCATGGCAGTTTGAAAATTCGATTTCGAATGTCAAATGAATGTACATGATTCAAAATAAATCGGATTTCAGCGAAACAAGAAATATTCGAATATGTTTAATCATATCCTTCTAACGAATGTAAGAAACTGAGATTTCGTCTTAAAAGTAGAGAGATACGTCCAGTTTAAAATTCAGAAAAGTCACTGTGGAATTAATATATATTTTAATATATATAAAGGCCCTTAAAAATGGAAATTTTACAAACGACCTTCGTTTTCGACGAAACCACTTTTGTTCGAACCAGAATGTCAAATTATTTATAGGTTCCGAAATTCATAATTTTCTGAATCAATATGTGCATGGCAAAGGAAAATGTGTTTTAACAGTTTTAGTCAATTTCGATCGACTGGAAATTGGCCATTTTTCAAACGGTCTCAGAATTCGACGAAATTAGTTTTGTTAGGACCGTATCATCAATACGAAGCTAGAAATATTTTTTTTGGAATTTTTAGAGTCAGTATGTGGCCCCGGTAATTTAAAATGTGCATTTGAATTTAATATATAAGGATTTATATTTTAAATTTGGCGAAAACTGATCATAACAGTCGAATTGGATTAATAAACATATCCTATTGTGCTCGGAATGGGGGTATTTGGCTAAGGGCAACATTTGTTGGGTTGGATTTGGAAGTCGGATGGATAAACAACTATTTTCGTTATTAAAATAATAAAAAAATATTTTCTATAAAAGGGTCAACACATGAAACCCTAGGCCCTCTTTTGTTTCCGCCGCCAGTAGATATCGAACGGCTGATATTGCTCTGATTTGAATCCTCCAGAATCTTCCCTTTCGATTTCGAATTCAACCCCATCCCAAAGCGAAAACGTTAGAGATTTTCATATCCTTCGAAGTTATACGGTTTTGATGAACAATCGGTTGGAGGTTTGCTCAAATTCCTGAGGTGAAGTCGCCGGATTCGGCCCAGTTTTGCTCGCCGAGGGGTTGACTGAGTTTCCTCGATCTTCGTGCATGGGGAGTCCTCTGGTAGCCGCTCCAGGTGGCACCAGCAGATCGGGGTCTAAAAGCTTGAGGCGGCTGCGATTTTTAGCCCTAGAAATGGACGAGGTTGGGTTTGACAGCGGCCTAGGTCATCGGGGAAAAAAGGGTTTAAGTTTTTTTTATTAATTATTAAATTAATAACCTCGTTTAATTATCAAAGTTTAAAAATCCGTAACTTCTTCATACGAGGTCAAAAAATGCAAACTTGGATCTGTTGCGATCGTGGGGACGAGAGCTTCACAACAAAACTAACCGCATCCAAATCTGAGCATGTTGGAAATACGGATAAATTTCAAACCAAACTGTTCAAAAATTTAGATAAAACTGAGGAAGTGGATCCCAAGGTGAGAACTCCTCACTAAATTTTTCTGTTCAGTTATTTATTTTATAACTCTGTATATAAACTGCTCCCCATTATCCACAGACCATGGACGACTTGTGTGATTGTTTGTGTGGTGAAAATTGACTGTTGATTGTGATGGGAAATATATATTCATGTGTTGAAATAAAATATATAGTCATCTGTTGAAATAAAATATATAGTCATGTGTTGAAATAAAACATATAGTCATGTGTTGAAATAAAATATATAGTCATGTGTTGAAATAAAATATATATTCATGTGTTGAAATAAAATATATAGTCATGCGTTGAAATAAAATATATATTCATGGTTTGAAATAAAATATATATTCATGTGTTGAAATAAAATATATATTCATGTGTTGAAATAAAATATATAGTCATGTGTTGAAATAAAATATATATTCATGTGTTGAAATAAAATATATAGTCATGTGTTGAAATAAAATACATAGTCATGTGTTGAAATAAAATATATAGTCATGTGTTGAAATAATATATATATATATTCATGTGTTGAAATAATATATATATTCATGTGTTGAAATAAAATATATAGTCATGTGTTTAAACAAAATATATAGTCATGTGTTGAAATAAAATATAAAGTCATGTGATGAAATAAAATATATATTCATGTGTTGAAATAAAATATATATTCATGAGTTGAAATAAAATAAATATTCATTTACAAATTAGACGATTTGTTTATGTACACCTATTTTCTGATATGGATTGGGACGATATATTTTACACATCGCCCAACTGCACAAATAAAATTCTGTATTTGTTGGTTGAAACCCTACACGGGTGTTGGGATGATATTTGACGTACACTAATCCCAACTGTTTAGTTGTTTATCGATCGATTGGTTGACAGGCTGTTTTAAGCGTTAATTACATATATTTAATGCTTATACAGTGTAAAATTCACTTTGGATGATGGTTGATTGTTTGTCATTGTTATTATACACATGTGTTGTATGGAATCCATATAAGTAATATTATATGGTAATTGATTGTCTCATTCCAAGTTAGAAAATAAAGAATATCTTGAAATAATATTCATTTGTTGAATAAAATAATATTCATGTGTTGAATAGAATAAACATCCATATGTTGAATAAAAGCCGTTTTGATTAGATATACGCCATTTTGATGCGAACGATATTTATATCGATTTTATTCATTTTTATAATGAATATCGAAAAGGAAATGATTTCGAAATATAATATTTTGAAAATATTATCATTTATATATTAATGATATGGAATATTCAATTTTGATTGGAAATTGAATATGAAGTTGAATTTTTTTTCGAAACGAATTTAAAACGATTTATAAAATACGTTTTGAATCGAAATCGAGGAAATATATATAATACATATATATTATATATATTTAATGGCCTGAATAGAACGCGGCGCGCCGCGGCAGTTCTTGAATTTTGACCATTGACTTCGAATGGACGTTACGGGAGATCCGACCGTCGGATTCTCCTAAAACTGGAACCATTGGGTTTGTATCGAAAAGAAATTTCAAACGAATATTAGAAATTTGAAATCTAACGGTTTGATTTGGAATTATGCCCAAATCAAATTTGGAAAAGGTCGTTGTAAGTGCAGTTCGATGAGCGTTTATGGAAATCGACTGTACATGCCTTGATAAATTTATTAAAAATAGTAATAATTTGTGTAGAATCATAAGAAATGATTTGGAAAGAATTCGGATGAAAAATTTCATATTTTAAAAGATAAAAACAGATTTTTTATCGAAATGAACTAGTTTTGAACTAGAATTAAAATCCATTTATTTTTAAAATAAATAAATTGGATTTGAAATGGTTTTAAAAGTATCCAGAAATTCCCATAATTGAATTGGAATGGATTTGAATCGAAATTGTCTTTAGAATATTTCGATGCTGGATTTCATGATTATACAGATATTGTTATGGAAATTTGGAAGATATATTTATATCGTTATTTCTAATACGATATTTGTTGGTTGTAGAATTTGATATTCAATATAAGCCGATATATTTTCTATTCAGAGCCTTGTATTTAATATCAAATGGGATTTGGGTTTGTCGTGAATGGTGTCTTCATTAACATATTCTTAAACCCAGTTGAGAAAAAAGATTAAATCTTTTTATTTAGATTTAATGAAGTGTACCAATTAAATGGTATTTAATTGGAATTGAATTTGAATTGATTTTTGGGTTTATCGTGAACGGTGTTTTAAATAACACTTGTTCATTAACCCGATAATGAATGGAATGTGATTTTGGGTTTATAGTGAACCGTGTTTTAAATGACATTGGTTCTTTAACCCAGTTAAAGACGTGATATGATTATCTAAGTTAAACAATCATTAATATTGATTTTTGGGAAGATTAAAACCAACTGGAGTTTTAATGAATCTTTAATTAGATTGAAATGATCGAGAATGGAGTATCACCAGTTTTGCTCCAAGCGATAGTTAAATCTTTAATTAGATTTGAACGTGAAATGGTAATTGAATTTACCGATAATACCATGGTGTTAGATATGAAGTTGGACCAGTTTTACTTCATGGGATGAATAGGTTGGGATTGGGAAAGAAAATAAATGATTACTTCGGTGTGGTTCGCTAATCCCGACTAATTTGAATTGATATTCAAAAGAAGATTAAAGAATAAATTTAAAGAATTTATCTTTGATAAAATTAATGAGAACCTTTCCCAAAGTATAAGAATATTTGAATAAAAGAATATTCTTAATTGGAATGAGGCGTATGTTGTGTTTGTGTAACACTTGTTTATTATATACGCGAGTTATTCAGAAAGACCGGGTTTATCCCATTCTGAATAACTGATTCGACGATGTGTCGAGGATGAAGACGGTGGTCGAAGGCTGGAGGTCTTCACATCTTTTGGATAATTACTGATGATCTTGATTGGGTCGTACACCCAAGAGGAGGGAATCAGTTAGTGATCGTCCAGACTTGCTTGGAGATCGATGGATATGCAAGGTACAAGGTGCCTTCGGTTTCGTTCAGACCCAGAACGGACTTGTAAATGGGCTGTGTGTCTAACATTGGATATCATTTTGTGCGGTTGATGGATATCGGTTGCATGGAGTGGTCTGCCTGTGTGGCATGCTAAGATGCAAACGATCAAGGCATCTGTTGAAAAGCAGAGTCTTGTGGTTGATGATCAAAGCACAGCCTGTGTGGCACAACTTAGTGTAGCGTTAATTCGCGAGCCTTACACCCCGGTGTGAACCAGAAATGGGAGAAATACATCAAGGAGGACATGCGTTTCTTTCTAGTTAGAAGTGGCGTTAGTGGTTTGACATGCCCTGACGAGTTTGACTTATGTGGTTGTTGGGTTGCGAGGCGCCTCAGATATATCAGTGATTGTGTGGAGCCGATGGAGTCATAGTACTCATTTACGCCCCAAAGGGCGGGGAAACGCAGTGTTCATGCATTTTAATCCACATCGGTAGACCGGTCCTGACGATCCAAAGGCTAGACTGAGTACTTGCCTGAGGGGCGGACTAGAGGCTCTCGAATTCGGTAGGGACGATCGCTTGCCTTGGTTCACAGATGGAAATCCAACTTCCAATACGTGACATTTGTGGTTTTGATTGTAAACCTATATGGCGACATAGTGGTATGGGGCACTTATGTCGTCTGTGATTGATACTTATGATTGAAATTGTTTTGGCACTATACACTAATAGTAATAATTAAACATGAAATTTCACGTACCAAGAATTCCTGGCTATTATAAGGTAACAACCCTAACCTCGGCTTGCGTTGCATTGTGTGATGGGACTTGGGTCTTATAATAGCTTCATTGTTCTTTATTTAGCATTGCGCTGTTGTTTTATGCACTGGTATTCTTGGGAGGTAACCCGTTCCGTGTTATACGGCGTGGTCCCTTGATTTACCTAACTTTAAAATAAACATTAATAACTGTTTTAGTTCTCACGCCAGTCACATGACTGACCTGGAGTTTATTGTTTTAACCTAAACTCTGGGTGCCCTTATTTTGAAACGAGCAGCTAGTAGTTTTGGTTTTGCAGATTTATATTCAGAGGATCCTGGTTTACTGCTGGAACGATACTCGGAAAGCTCTGTATCCGTGTATTACTTTCAGTTGTGTGTTTTATTATTTTTTTACGCTGCAATAATGTATTTAAATCCCTGATATTTTCTGTTGTATAATATTTATTCATACTCTGTATATTCTTGTATTCTGATGGAATTATTGTAATAAGCAATGAAATTTTCTTCTGTTTGTGTTCTGATTCGTCTTGTCCTCAGTACAATCCGGGCTTTCCTTACAGGGGAAGTTCGGGTCGTTATAAGTTAAGGTCTGGGAGGTAGTTATACCCCAACTTGATTAGCTTCGTTTTAACTAAAGAATGGTTAAGGTTCGACAGTGAAGATTGGTTAAGTGAATTTAGTTAACGAGTATAATGGTTTGAGTTGGCATAGCGATGTTTGATTCAAACATCTGTTTAAATCCAAATGTAGGAGTTTTGGAAATGTTTTCCAAATAAGAATCAGAATGTTTTCTAATATATAAAATAAGAAATAGAGATGTTTTATAATGTTAATAACGTATATTTTCTAAATTTAGAAAATAAGAAATGTTGAATATATGGAAATAGGAATAGGGAAATGGATAATTGAATGACAAATTAAAATAAAGCGAATCAGTGTTGATTGATGATTTGCTAGGTAAGATTTCCATTTGGAAATATGACCATTGTTTGCACACGTGTTTTCATTTGATAGTTAACTCACCGACTATGGAAGTTTTTGACCATTTTTCCATTGTTAATACGGAGAGACCGGGATCAGATTCATTATCTGAAAACCACTCTGTATGGTCGTTAGCATTGCGATCAAATATGATGAAGAAAATTGAAGATGGAGTTATGCAAGGGCTGTTCTATTTACAGAGTAGTGCCTTTGGTTTTTCCAGTCCCAGGACAACCTGTATGGAAGAATGTCTGACAGAGAATATTTAATTGATCACTTAAGTTGATCTCTTCAAAACGTATGTACGTTTGGTGGCGGAGGAATTCGTTTCTCTTAGCTGTATACCCGTTGTATTTTTGGGGAAATCAATTTGTGATTTGGCGCGTATGACGATCTGACATTCAAAGTGAATAAATGTGTGATCTGTAAGAGATAAGGGTGGCCTCTAGCCTCACAACAGGGAAATGACAAAAATCGGGCAGGCAGCATGGCTAAGTGGATGGCTGCAAAGTAGGGTGTATTATCACCTTTCTAGAGTTATTCATTTCATTCTTTAATCTATTCGATGTTGTCTCATTCGGGAAACGGTTGCTGGTCCCTACCGTTGGTGATATACATTCGATACACTCAAGCGAAATGAGTGGTCGGTTATGTCTGACCGGGTTGCAAGATGTTCTTGTTGAACCCAGTGTATTCCACTCTAGATGTACACTATCGGAAGGTGGTTCCATACCTTGTCATAGTTAGAAATCCATTATCCAATAAGTGCTCGCGGTTTTGATCGAATACTATGTATGTAGAACGTAAGATGAAAGCATTTCTGCTAGATGATTATTATATTGTGGTTGATAGACACTATTATAATGTCAATGATTTTTGATATAAAGATTACCGTTTCTTTCAAAATGATTTGAAAGTTAAATCAAATTGATTTAGATTCTCATAAGGGAAAAACCCATTCCTTATACGGCGTGGTCTTTTGAGATAACGTTTAATTTCTCAATCTGTTTTAAATTGTTTTATTCACACCAGTCCCATGACTGACCCAGAGTTTGTATTGTTTTGTTTTCCCTAAACTCTTGGGTGCCCAATTTTGTACGCGCAGTCAAGTAGTCAGTATTTTACAGATATACTTGGAGAGCTGGGAGTAGGAGGCTTCAGAATTATATAGCTATAATTATTTCTGCTGTGTTGTAAGTGTTGTACTCTGATAATGTTACTGTATGCATACACTAGTTTTATTTCAAAGTTATGTCTCTATTATATATTATTTCGTTCCGCTGTGAGATTCGTGTTTACTCTGATGTTGTGTGTTCTTCTTATTCTTCTATTCTAAGTTTCTATCTCATCTATTCTCACCCTCTAATTTCTTTCATGGACTATCCGGTGTTTTCCGATGCTTAAATAGTCGACATAGTTTTGTATGCCGATATCTAGGATTGCAAATTCCTCGGGTCGTTACAGTGGTATCAGAGCTAAAGGTTAAGTTATAACCTTGGCTCTGTGGCGTGACTCAGTATAGATGGGGTTAGTAATTTCCTAGATTGAGTTGAGTGTACATATACGAGTGAACGTATTTGTTATTTGATATAAAATGATTGTTTATCATGGAGATTTATTGGTTGAGTCGTTTATGAGTTCTGATCGATCAGTTTGATCCACTGTACCGGTAGGAGTTTCTAAACACTTGAATACGATGGGTCGACACGATATGTTTTGAAAAAAAGGGTAAATGAAATAATTTTACCCAAAATATATTTTGATATAAGCAAAGTATAGATATTTGAAACATTATAGTGTATTGGATGTGTTGATTATTGTTATAGTCGATGAGATTATAATTGAAATGGTTATAAATCACCAATCAGAATTCATATAAGTGATATATATGAAAGAAGATGAATTAAATCTGAATTTACTTCAGAATTGAAATTAAAACCCTGGAAATTTGGAAAGGTGTTTGTAGATGGATTTGGATTCATTATATGAGAATTTTAAAATCCTGGGAGATTTTAAATTGTTTTACAAGAATTGTGAGTGGTATTTTGAATTGATTTCAAAATGGAAATATTTAGAAATGGTTTTGAAAAGTGATACAGTATTGCACTCACTTCGATCGCTGGAAAATAAATTCTAACGATGACAGCTGCATAACCAGTGTTCTTTTTCGAGTTGCTAAGTGACGGATTACTACCAAAGATTTTGTTTTTAGAGTGTTTTGAGAAAACAAGTTATTCAAGTAATTCAAATGTTTTGAATTGTTATTATGATTTCAAAATAGAATTGAAATAAAAAACCAGGAATTTAAATCTTGAAATTCAAATTTAACTTATTAAGTTAAATAAATCAAGATGGTAAAGATAAGTAAATAAATTATACTTTAACTTGAGATAAGTTAAATAAAACTGGATTTGGTTAGAGAATAATTTGGAATGGAATTGAGTTGATATGTTAAGAGTTTGGAAATTTAGATTGGGGTTTGAATGGAATTTGACTTTGGTTTAAACAAAAGATTGTGTTGAAGATGAACTGTTTGGAGTTTGATTGGGATGACATTGGTATATGCTGAATTAACAGCAGATGGAAAGAATATAATGATATGCCCGACAAAAAGTACAAGTTTACATTTCATATTGGGTATGAGATTTTATGAGCTGAATTGGCAAGCCGTTTGGCTGTTTGATTTTCTTTTGGGTTGGAGATGGCCCAGAGAGGTGAGTTGTGGTTGTACCGATTTACCAGTACAAAGGAGGTACAAGCGAAATTTTTTAGAAATTTCGGGTGTTAGAAAATTTTCAGAGTTTATGGAAATTTTCGTTAGTATGAATAAATTAATAATTTAGTTGAAATTAATTGGTCCAGTGAAACAGAAGTTAAAGAAGTAAAAATAATTTGTAACCATTTAATAGGGTTTGTTTTCTACCTTAGTAATTTTGAGGACGAAATTATTTTAAGGGCGGAAGAATGTAACGTCCCGTATTTTTACGGTATAATAATTAATTTATTTAATTATTTAAATAGTGATATAGAGAACTAAATGGTTGTTTAATTCAATAATAGTGAATATTTAATTAATATAAATAATAGAATAATATATTTATTTCTGTAATAGTCGTAAATAGTGAATTGACGATATGGTGTGAACTGGACAATTTAAAATATATAATTCAGTTTAGAGTTGAATTATATTATCGAATATATTATATAAACGACAGTAGAACGTATAATGTAATGACCCTGGGATTTTGCGACCTTGGTAATCGACATAAAACAAGATGTCGACTAGCCAAGCATCGGAAATACCGGATAGTTAATAGAAAGAATTAGAGGGTGAGAATAGATAAGGTAGAAAATTAGAATAGAAGAAGAACAACACGACAACATCAGAGTAACACGAAGCTCACAACGGAATGAACAAAATATATTATATAACATAACTTTTGAAATAAAAACTGTACTGTATATACATACCATTATCACAGAACATCACAGCGGAAATAAACTCTATATATAACTAATGCTGAAGCCTCCTTCTCCGAGCTCCTCCAGGTACATCTGTGAAATATGGACTACTTGACCGGCCGTACAAATTTGGGCACCCAAGAGTTTAGGGAAAACAAAACAATATAAACTCCGGGTCAGTCATGGGACTAGTGTGAGTAAACTCCAACCATTTAGTTTAACTTTTCAGAATCCTTTTCAAAAGAAATGATAATCGTAAGACAGATCCACACTTAAACACGGATGGGTTTTACCTTAGGGTAACCCAAACCATTTTCAAAATCAATACTTCTCTGATATTATAATAATGTCTAATCACAAATAATTACAATCTAGCAGAACGCTTGCATATCACGCTCCACATATATATAGTATACAATCAAAACCGCGGGCGCTTATTGTAGATTGGATTTCGACTATGACAAGGAATGGAACCACCTGCCGATAGTGCATCTCTAGAGAGGAATACACTGGTTTCAACAAGAACGTCTTGGAACCTGACCACACATGACCGCCCACTCATTTCTCTTGAGTGTATCGAATATATTGTCACCTACGGTTGCTAGCAACATAACCGTTCCCGGAAGATATAGAAGAGAAAAGAAGTAACAAATATGAATATTCTCTAGATGGTGAAAATACACCCTAATGGGGGCGACCCACTTAGCCATGCTGCCTGCCCGATTTTTGTCATTTCCCGGTTGATGAGGCTTGAGGTCATAGCGTATCTTTTGACAGATCACACCTCCATTTACTTTAAATGCCACATCGTCATACCTGCCAAATCCCAATTTGATTTCCACAAAATAACCACGGGTATAAAGCTAAGAGAAACGAATTCCTCCGCCACCAAACGTAAGTATGTTTGAAGCGATCAACTTATGCCATCCATTAGATATACTCTATCAGATACTCATCCATACACGTTGTCCTGGGTCTGGACAAATCGAAGGCACCATTCTATAAATCCATCTTAGGCAATTTCTACCTGGGATTGCCAGAACCACCCTTGCACAAACTTTGTCTTCAATTGTCTTCGGTATATTTGATTCGAAACGATAATGCCAATACAGAGTGGTTTTCAGATAATAAATCCGATCCCGGTCTATCCGTATTGATAATGGAAATGGTCAAAAACTTTGATAGTCGGTGATTTAACTATCAAAGAAAAACATGTGTGCAAACAACGGTCGTATTTCCAAATGGAAATCTTACCGAGCAAATCATCAATCAACATTTATCCCTTTAAATTAATTTATCATTAATTCTTCCTTTCCCTATTTCTATTTATTTCTTAAATTCTTATTTTCTAAATTAGAAAATATATGTTAGTAATTATTGGAAACATTTCCATACTTACTTCCATTTACTATTTTCTATATTAGAAACATTTCTTATTCTTATTTGGAAAACATTTCCAAAACCCCTTCATTGGATTTAAACAGATATTTAGATTAAACATCGTTATGCCAACTCGAACTATTAACACTAGTTAACTAAATTCAATTAACTAACCTTCACTATCGAACCATAACCATTCCTTAGTTAAAAATGCAGTCAATCAAGTTGGGGTATAATTACCTCTCAGACCTTAACTGAACAACAATCCTAACCTCGAACTAGACAAAGTTCACCCTTTAAATCTTCAACAAACTTCCTTACGTAATCTCAGATTCTATTTACGAATCCACTCCTTTTATGAAAAGCATTGATTTTAACGATAACATTATAATCACTACTTTCGAAATAATTAACTTTAAAATAACTTTTACTTCTTAATTTGAATAAATAAATAAATGATTTATTTAATATATAAATCTTAATCTAAAAACCAGAAAGTAATTAGTACTTTCCTACATTCAATATAGTCGAATCCCAATGTATAATTCTTACTCGAATAATCTCTATTCGATAATTCTTTTTCGAATAAACTATGTTCTATGTTCTATTATTTCTCTTTTCTCGAATAAACTATATTCGATTATCTCTTTTCGAATAAACTATATTCGATTAACTCTAATTCAAATAACTAATATTCGACTAACTCTATACACTATCTATAACGACCCGAACTTCCCCGGTAAGGAAAGCCCGGATTGAGATGAGAACAACACACATCGGAACGCAGACAGAAGAACATTTCATTGTATATTACAACAATTCCTTCAGAATACAAGAATATACAGAGTATGAATAAATGTACATTCGACAAATATCAGACATTACAACAAATTATATAGCAGTGGAAAAACAATACAAAACACAACTGAAGGTGATACACGGATACAGAGCTTTCCGAGCATCGTTCCAGCTGTAAATCAGGATCCTGTGAATATAAATCTGCAAAACCAGAACTACTAGCTGCCCATGTGGAAAATAGGGGCACCCAGAGTTTAGGTTAAAACAATAAACTCCAGGTCAGTCATGTGACTGGTGTGAGAACTAAAACATTTATTATTTTAACTTTAAAGAAGAGTAATTCAAGGGACCACGCCATATAACACGGAACGGGTTTCCTCCCAAGAACACTAGTGCATATAAATAAACAGCGCAATGCTTTTTCAAAAAAATGATGCTATTATAAGACCCAGGTCCCATCACACAATGCAACGCAAGCCGGAGGATAGGATTTTCCCTTATAATAGCCAAACATGCTTAGTACGTTTAAAACAAATCATTTGATACTATTATAGGTGTATAGTGTCAAAACAATTTCAATCATTAATATCAATCATAGATGGCATGGGTACCATATATCATGTCGCCGTACTAGTTCTACAATTAAAACCGCAATATCACGTATTGGAAATTGGATTTCCGTCATGAGTCGAGGCAAGGGGCAAACTCCTCTCCGATTCGAGACACTCTAGCAAATGTCCCAGGACCGCACACAGCAATCCCTGGATCCTCCAATGTCGGTCCCCTCTTAATTTTTAGGATTGGCAATTCCTGAACACACGTTTCCCGGTCCTATAGGACCTATATCCGAGGCGCCTCGCATTCCAACAACCACACGGGTGAAAAGTATATATAAATGTCAGCCAGTTTAAGAACTGACACCACCCCTAGCTAGAAAGAAACGTCGTGCACTCCTTGGGTCCTTATCCCGTTTTTGACTCATACCGAGGTGTGAGGCTCGAGAATTCACATTATACACAAAGCTGCGCCACACAGGCCGTGCTTTGATCATCAACCACAAGACTTTGCTTTTCAACAGAAGCCTTGATCAATTGCCACATACGCGTGCCACATTGGCAATCCACTCCATGCGACTGATGTCCATCGATATACAATCTCTGAGCTCATACGTCTCAGAGAAGGGCGTTAAGAAAGAGAATAAATTCTCTGCCACCAAACAAATGTATATTTAATAGAGATCAATCAACGCAGAATAAAATCCAATGTCAGACACACAATCCATTTACAAGTTCGTTTTGGGTCTGAACGAAACCGGAGGCACTTTCCTCGCATATCCATCGATCTCCAAGTACGTCTAGACGATCACCAACTGATTCCCTCATCTTGGGTGTACAGCCCAATCAAGATCATCAGTAATAACCCAAACGATGTGAAAACTTCCCGTCTTCAACCACCGTCTTCATCTTCGACTTATCGCCGAATCGGTTATTCAGAATGGGTACAAACTCGGCCTTTCTGAATAACCCACGTATATAATAAACAGTTGTTACACAAACACCACAAACGCCTCATTCCAATTCAGAATATTCTTCTATTCACAAAATCACACTCTTAGGAAAAGGTTCCCATTAATATTATCCAAGATAAATTCTTTTAAATTTATTCTTTAATCCTCCTTTGGATATCATTTCAAACCATATTACGGTTTTCCAAACTAGTCGGGATTAGCGAACCACACCGAAGTAATTATTTATTTTATTTCCCAATGCTAACCTATTCATCCCATTGTAATAACCCGCAAAATCTGGGCCAGTTTAAAATTTTTATTTTGGCAATTTTAGCGAATTTTGAATATTTAAAATAGATTATTTTAAATAATATCGACGAGGAAATTTATTTTGAATATAATTAGAACGTATATATTATATACGTCGTCGTTAGAATATATAATAATTATATATAATTATAAAAGGAATTGAAAATGGCGCGGTAGTTCGAAAATTCGATTTCTAATTTCAAATGAATATACAGAATTCAATATAAGTCAGAATTGAACGAAACAAGAAATATTTGAATCTGTATAACTATATCTTTGTAACGAAGTTAACAAACTGGGATTTCATCTTAGAAATGATAAGATATGTCCAGTTTAAAATTAGAAATAGTCGCTGTGGAATTTATATATATTTTTATATATATAAGGCCCTTAAAAATAGCAATTTTGCAAACGACCTCGGATTTCGACGAAACCAGTTTTGTTGGGTCCGTGAAGTTAAGTTATTGCTAGATCCCAAATTTCATAATTTTTCGAATCAATATGTGAGCGTGGCAAAGGAAAACGCGTTTGACCAGTTTCAGTTGATTTTAATCGACTGGAAATTGGCCATTTTTCCAACGGTCTCAGAATTCAACGAAACTAGTTTTGTTGGGACCGTATCGTCAATACGAAGCTAGAAAATATTTTTATGGAATTTTTCTAGTTAGTATGTGACCCCGGTAATTTGAAATGTACGTTTAAAATTCAATATAGTGATTTAAATGTTAATTCGAACGAAAACTGATCGAAACAGTCGAGTTGGCTCACCAGACCTGTCCCATTGTGTTCAGAATGGGGGTATTTAGCTGGGGACGGCAGTCGCTAGGTTCTGATTGGAGTTAGCATGAACAAACAAAAGGATTTTCAAATTAAAAGAACTTTAAAAAAAAAAAAAAAATATATATATATAAGGATTTTAAACCCTAGGTCAAACTCTCTACAGTCAAACCCTCGAACCCGCCTCTCTCTCCAAAAACGAACGGCGGATTTCTTCTAGGATTCTTCTCGAATCCGTTCCAAATCCACGCAACAATTGGAAAAACTGGAAACATAAAATCGAAGGGCTAGGTGTGTTCGATGAACTCAACGGCTGAGATGGGTTAGCATTCACTGTGGCGATCAGAAAAGGACCTCGAAGATGTTGACTTGCGGGCGGTTTTTAGGGGAAACGGGTGCATCGATTTCCGGGTTGTTTGGGGTGGTGACAGATGCCGCTGAGGCGCTCGCAGGAGTGCAGTCAGATGGTGATTTGATCGCCTGAGGTGGAGGCGCGTTTGGTCAAAGTGAGGCGATATCGAGTTTTGCAATTCCAGGAAGAAGATGGAAACATCAGCGTTTCCTTGTGCTATGGTAAATGTTAATTAGGATTTTATTTAATTAAGTTAATTATATTTTTATATGTTTAAAGGAAAAATTTAGCATTGCTATTCAAAACAAAATTAGTATTGTTTATAAATATATATATATAATAAAAAGAGCATTATGTTTGAAATAAAAATGAACATTATTTTTGAAAATAAAATTAGCAAAGTTTTGAAAATATAAACTAGAATTTGATTTTGAAATATAAACTAGAATTTGATTTTGAAATATAAACTAGAATTTGACTTTTGAAGATACAAAATATAAACTTTGTCATGAAAAGAACGAAATAAAAATTATTAGAAATATAAAAATATGATTTTTATATATTGAACTTCGATAGAAAAATGTGATTTTTATATATTGAACTTCGATAGAAAAATATGATTTTTATATATTGAACTTCGATAGAAAAATATGATTTTTATATATTGAACTTCGATAGAAAAATATGATTTTTATATATTGAACTTCGATAGAAAAATATGATTTTTATATATTGAACTTCGAGAGAAAAATGTGATTTTTATATATTGAACTTCGATAGAAAAATATGATTTTTATATATTGAACTTCGAGAGAAAAATGTGATTTTTATATATTGAACTTCGATAGAAAAATATGATTTTTATATATTGAACTTCGATAGAAAAATATGATTTTTATATATTGAACTTCGAGAGAAAAATGTGATTTTTATATATTGAACTTCGATAGAAAAATATGATTTTTATATATTGAACTTCGAGAGAAAAATGTGATTTTTATATATTGAACTTCGGTAGAAAAATGTGATTTTTATATATTGAACTTCGATAGAAAAATATGATTTTTATATATTGAACTTCGAAATAAAAATATGATTTTTATATATTGAATAGCGTAGTAAAAATTCGATTTTTACATAGGTGGTGGAAGCGGACAACGAAAGTGACAAAAAGGCGAAACGACGAAGACTTCTGCAAATGAAGTGCCGTGGAGCTTGGATAGCTATAGGTGAGAATTTCTCACTCTTCAATTTATTTTCTAGTTATATATATATACTAGGATGCAGACGGTGTTTAGTAGCACCCGACACAATCGTCCACAGACCATGGACTTGTTTGTTTGGCTGTTTGGTGATTGATTGCGATATTGGTTTGAATGTGGTTTGTGGTGTGAAAAAAAAATCGAATCGATAAATTGGTTAGGATTAGACGTGCGCCGTTATAAGGCGAAGGAGTAAGGCTAGGTTAGACTCTTACTCCAAGTTTTGTGGTTTGCATAACGAATTGATTTGATTGATGTGTGAATGGCGTGGGCCTTCACTAGACCGGGGATAAGGCTAGGCCTTATCCCGTTTTTAGTATCGTGCCGTTATGCCGCCGAAATTTTCTAAAATGTGTTAGAAAAATAAAAATATCATTTTATTTAAAGAATGAACTTAATAGAAATTCATATGTTGGAATAAAATGTTTTATCGTTAAAAATATAATTTTTAACGTGAATGTGAATAAATAAATATTCATTTACAAACCAGACGGTTTGTTTATGTACACTTATTTGAAGGACATTGATTGGGACGATAAATTTTACACATCGCCCAACTGTACGAATAAAATATTTGTTTGATTGTTTGAAACCCCACACGGGTGTTGGGATGAAACTTGAAGTTCACTCATCCTGATTGATTAAATGTGTCGATCGATTGATTGACAGGCTGTTATAAGCGTTGAATATCTATATTTGATGCTTATACAGTGTAGTGCACTTTGGTTGATGGTTGATTATTTTTCAATGTAATTATATACATGTGTTGTATGAAAATCCATATAATTAACTTTATATGGTAATTGATTGGGCCTCATTTCAATTTGAAAAATAAAGAATATTATAAAATAAAAGTTCATGTGTTGACAGTACTCATTCATTGAGATTGGTCATGTGTTGAACGAAATATTTTAGTAATAAAATTTACATCTTTATCGATATAAAATAAAAGTTCATGTGTTGACAGTACTCATTCATTGAGATTGGTCATGTGTTGAACGAAATATTTTGATAATAACAACTATTTTGAAAAAGAAATATTTGAAATAGAATATTTGAAAATAGAAATTTATGAAGCCGTGTTGATTAGATTGACGCCATTTTGACGTGAACGATATTTATATCGATTTTATTCATCTTAAAAATGAATATTGAAAAGTGATTTCGAAATCGAATATAATGAATTGAATTGAAAACGATTTCGAAATGAATTGAATTGAAAACGATTTCGAAACGAATTGAATTGAAAACGAATTCAAATTGAATTGAAAACGATTTCGAAATGAATTGAATTGAAAACGATTTCGAAATGAATTGAATTGAAAACGATTTCGAAATGAATTGAAAACGAATTCAAATTGAATTGAAAACGATTTCGAAATGAATTGAATTGAAAACGATTTCGAAATGAATTGAATTGAAAACGATTTCGAAATGAATTGAATTGAAAACGATTTCGAAATGAATTGAATTGAAAACGATTTCGAAATGAATTGAATTGAAAACGATTTCGAAATGAATTGAAAATGAATTCAAATTGAATTGAAATTTGAATTGAATAGAAATGAATTTTGAAACGAATTTATAAAGAAGAATTCAATTTTGATTTGAATTGAAAAGGAAGTTGAAATTGCTTTTGAAACGAATTTAAAACTATTTATATAATTCGTTTTAAATAGAAATCGACGAAGTATATATTATATATATTATATATATAATATAATGGCCTGAATAGAACGCGCCGCGCCGCGGCAGTTCGTGAATTTCGACCATTTATTTCAAACGGACATTGCGGGAGATTCGACCGTCAGATTCTCCTAAAACCGGAACCGTTGGGTTCGTATCGAAAAGAGCTTTCTAATGAATGTTAGAAATTTGAAATCTAACGGTTGGATTTGGAGATACGTCCAAATCAAATTCGAAAAAGGTCGCTGTAAGTGCAGTTCGATGGCCGTTGATGGAAATCGACTGTACGGGCCTTGATAAAATTATTAAAAATAGTAATAATTTGTGTAAAATCATAAGAAATGATTTAGAAAGAATTGGGATGAAAAACTTCATATTTGAAAGGATAAAAATAGATTTTTATCGAAATGAACTAGTTTTGAACTAGAATTATAATTCTATTTATTTTTAAATAAATAAATTGAATTCGGAAAGGGTTTTAAAAATAACCAAAATTTCCAATGATTGCATTGGAATGGATTTGAATCGAAATTGTCTTCGGAATATTTCGATGTTGGATTTCGTGACTATACAGATGTTGTTATGGAAATTTGAAAGATAGATATATATATCGTTATTTCCAATACGATATTTGTTGGTCGTAGAATTTGATATTGAATATAAGCCGGGATATTTTCTATTCAGGGCCTTGTATTGAATATCAAATGTGATTTGGGTTTGTCGTGAATGGTGTCTTCACTAACACTGTTCTTGAACCTAGTTGAGAAAAGATTAAATCTTTTTATTTAGATTTAATGAAGTGTACCAATTAAATAACATTTAATTGGAATTGAATCGATATTGATTTTTGGGTTTATCGTGAACGGTGTTTTAAATAACACTCGTTCTTTAACCCGATAATTAATGATTGTGATTTTGGGTTTACCGTGAACCGTGTTTTAAATGACACTGATTCTTTAACCCAGTTAACGATTAAAACTAAGTGGAGTTTTAATGAATCTTTAATTAGATTGGGAATCGAGAATGGAGTATCACCAGTTTTACTCCAGGCGATAGTTAAATCTTTAATTAGATTTGAACGTGAAATGGTAATTGAATTTACCGATAACACTGTGGTGTTAGATATGAAGTATTACCAGTTTTACTTCATGGGATTAATAGGTTGGGATTGGGAGATTACAACAAATGATTACTTCGGTAAGGTTCGCTAATTCCGACTAGTTTGAATTGATATTCAAAAGTAGATTAAAGAATAAATTCAAGAATTTATCTTTGATAAAATTAATGGGAACCTTTCCCTATGAATGTGAAATTCAGAAACTAACTGTCGGTTAGCTAAGCAGAATGGTTTCCTGGATATTGATCTGATGTTGGTTTCGGCCTTCGGGGTTAATATTTGGGGAATTATTCTCTTGATTAATTTACGGTTAGTAACTGATGAATTGGAATGAGGCGTATGTTGTGTTTGTGTAACACTTATTTAAAATATACGCGAGTTATTCGGAAAGTCCGGGTTTATCCCATTCTGAATAACTGATACGACGATAAGTCGAAGATGAAGACGATGGTCGAAGACCGGAGGTCTTCACATCGTTTGGGTAATTACTGATGATCTTGATTGGGCTGTACACCCAAGAAGATGGAAACAGTTAGTGATCGTCCAGACGTACTTGGAGATCAATGGATATGCGGGGTACTAGGTGCCTCCGGTTTCGTTCAGACCCAGAACGGACTTGTAAATGGACTGTGTGTCTGACATTGGATTTTAGTCCGTGTGATTGATCTCTATTAAATGTATATCTGTTTGGCGGCGGAGAATTTATTCTCTTGCTTAACGCCCTTCTCTGAGACGTACGAGCTCAGGGGTTATATATTGATGGATATCAATCGCATGGAGTGAATTGCCTGTGTGGCATTCCTAAGTGGCAAATGATCAAGGCTTCTGTTGAAAAGCAAAGTCTTGTGGTTGATGATCGAAGCACGGCCTTTGTGGCGTAGCTTTGTGTAACGTTGATTCGCGAGTATCACACCCGGTATGAATCAAAAACGGGAGACGGACATCAGGGAGGGCCTACGTTTCCTCCTAGCTAAAAGTGGCGTCAGTGGTTTTACACGCCCTGACGAGTTTGACTTATGTGGTTGTTGCTGTTGCGAGGCGCCTCGGATTGATCGGTCGTTCTCGAACCGATGGAGTCATTTAGTTGGCTCGCTTACGCCCCAAAGGGCGGCGAAACGTAGTGCTCAGGTATTTTAATCCACTCCGTGTGGACCGGCCCTGACGATCCAAGGGTCACTCGAGCTCTGATCCTGAGACTCGGGCTAGGCAGTCTCGAATCATTGAGGATCTTGCCCCTAGCCTCGGTTCATACCATAAATGATAACCCAACTTCCAATACGAAGTCTTGCGGTTTTGATTGTAAACTTATATATGGCGACATAGTGTTATGGGCCATTCATGCCGCCTAGGATTGATACTTATGATTTGAAGTTGTTTATACACTATGCACTTATAATAGTATCAAATGATTTGTTTTAAACGTATCAAGCATTCTTTGGCTATTATAAGGGAAAACCCTATCCCCCGGCTTGCGTTGCATTGTGTGATAGGACCTGGGTCTTATAACAGCTTCATTTTTCTTTATTTAGCATCGCGCTGTTTGTTTTATGCACTGGTATTCTTGGGAGGAAACCCGTTCCGTGTTATACGGCGTGGTCCCTTGATTTACCTGACTTTAAAAATAAAGATTAATAACTGTTTTAGTTCTCACACCAGTCACATGACTGACCTGGAGTTTATTGTTTTAACCTAAACTCTGGGTGCCCTTATTTTGACACGGGCAGCTAGTAGTTTTGGTTTTGCAGATTTATATTCACAGGATCCTGGTTTACAGGTGGAACGATATCCGGAAAGCTTTGTATCCGTATATCTTCTTCTAGTTGTGTATTGTATTATTTTCCGCTGCTATGTATTTAGATGTAATTTAAATCTCTGATAATTCTGTGTAGTATTTATTTATACTCTGTATATTCTTGTAATCTGATGCATTGTTGTAATATACAATGAAATGTTCTTCTGTATGTGTTCTGTTGTGGCTTGTTCTCGAACTATCCGACGCTTTCCTTTACGGGGAAGTTGCGGGTTTTCACACCCATGTAGTAAACTGGTCATACTCCATATCCAACACCACGGTGTTATCGGTAAAATTAATTACCATTTCACGTTCAAATCTAATTAAAGATTTAACTATCGCTTTGGAGCAAAACTGGTGGTACTCCCTTCTCGATCACTTTTCAGATTTGATAATTTAAATTATCAATTCACATTTCAATCTAATTAAAGATTCATTAAAACTCCACTTAGTTTTAATCTTTTCAAAAATCTATATCATGTCTTTAACTGGGTTAAAGAACAAATGTCATCTAAAACACGATTCACGATAAACCCAAAATCACACCCTATTGTTAATCGGGTTAAAGAACAAGTGTTGTTCAAAAAACCGCTCACGATAAACCCAAAATCCAATTCAAATTCAATTCCAATTAAATATCATTAAATTGATACACTTCATTAAATCTAAATAGAAAGATTCAATCTTTTTTTTCTATTGGTCTTAAGAACAGTGTTAATGAAGACACCATTCACGACAAACCCAAATCACATTTGATATTAAATACAAGGCTCTGAATAGAAAATATACCGGCTTATATTCAATATCAAATTCTGAAACCAACAAATATCGTATTGGAAATAACGATATAAAATATATCTTTCAAATTCCCATAACAATATCTGTATAGTCATGAAATCCAACATCGAAATATTCCGAAGATAATTTCGATTCAACTCCAGTCCAATTCACGTATTGGAAATTTTGATTATTTTAAAAACCACTTTCAAATTCAATTCAAAATTGAATATTTCATACCATTATCATATAAATGATAATATTTTCAAAACGCTATATTTTGAAATCACTACCTTTTCTATATTCATTATAAAAACGAATATAATCGATATAAATATCGTTCACGTCAAAATAGCGCAACTCTAATCGACACGGCTTTATATATTTCAATAAATTCTTTATTCTATTCAACAAATGAATATTTATTATATTCAACACATGAATCTATATCTCTTTCAACACATGAAAATTCTCAACACATGAGCACTGTCAACACATGACTATTTTTGTTATTTAATATATATTATAAAATTATGGTATCTATCGTATGATTTTTAAATCAGACTCCAATCGTAAAGTAGTAAGAGAATGATTCCCTAGGTATTAAAGCCAAAGGCCGAAACCAATATCAAATCAATACCCTGGAAACCACTCATCTTATCTATTTTCCAGTTAGTTTCTAACTTTAAATATGATAAAGATGTAAATTTTATTGTTAAAATATTTCTTTCAACACATGATTATTTATTCTATTCAACACATGAATATATACTTCATTCTATTCTTTATTTTCCCAATTGGAATGAGGCCCAATCAATTACCATATAATGTTAATTATATGGATTCCATACAACACATGTATATAATCACAACAATAAATAATCAATCATCATCCAAAGTGCACCACACTGTATAAGCATCAAATATAGATATCTAACGCTTATAACAACCTGCCAATCAATCGATCGACATACAACTAATCAATCGGGATGAGTGGACTTCGAATATCATCCCAACACCCGTGTGGGGTTTGAAATCAACAAACACATATTTTTATTCATTCACATACCCGTTAAAAATTATATTTTTAACGATAAAATATTTTTAACTATATAAATATTTTATTTCATTTCACATCACATAATAAATTTTCACCACAACAAACAATCAAACATACAAGCCATCCATGGTCTGTGGATGATGGTTGTCGGTTGCTACTAAGCACCGTCTGCATCCTAGTATATATTTTTAACTAGAAAAGAAAATTTAAAGTGAGAAGTTCTCGCCGACTAGCTAATCCAACGCCATGACTCTTCTTGTGTAGAAATTTTCGTCGTTCTCGCCTTTTGTCACTTTCGTTGCCCGTAGCCACTACATATATAAAAATCATATTTTTATATTGTTGCTATGTATATAAAAATCACATTTTTATATTGTTGCTATGTATATAAAAATCACATTTTTATATTGTTGCTATATATATAAAAATCACATTTTTATATTGTTGCTATGTATATAAAAATAAGATTTTTATATTTTTGCTATGTATATAAAAATCACATTTTTATATTGTTGCTATATGGATAAAAATTCTATTTTTACACCGCTACTATATAGATAAAATTCTATTTTTACAACGGTGTACATATAATAAAGATTATATTTTTATCACGCTATTCCCTACATAAAGATTTCCCCTTTTTCTATATAAAGATTTCGCCTTTTCAAATATAAAGATTTCGCCTTTTCAAATATAAAGATTTCGCCTTTTCTATTATAAAGATTTCGCCTTTTCTATTATAAAGATTTCGCCTTTTCTATTATATCACTATAAAAATCACACTTTTATTTCAACATATATATAATAAAAATCAAATTTTTATTTCGCTATATCTATAAAGATCAAATTTTTATACTTTCTATAATATAAAAATCATATTTTTAACTTCTTGATTATATAAAAACTATATTTTTAACTTCTTGATTATATAAAAACTATATTTTTAACTTCTTGATTATATAAAAATTATACTTTTAACTACTTGATTATATAAAAACTATATTTTTAACTTCTTGATTATATAAAAGTTATATTTTTAACTTCTTGATTATATAAAAATAATATTTTTAACTTCTTGATTATATAAAAATTATATTTTTATACTACTTGATTATATAAAAATTATATTTTTAACTTCTTGATTATATAAAAATTATATTTTTATACTACTAAAGATCAAATCTTTATATCATTAAAAAATCAAATTTTTATAATTAAAAATCTATTATCTCCTAGTTTAAAAATCAAACCTTTCTTTATTTAAAAAAACGAACCTTTCTTTAAAATAAAAATCGAATCTTTAACTTCACTAACACGCCATAAAAATCCCACCTTTTATTCTAAATATCATATATTTAAGTTGAAAATCCTTTTCCCTATACTAATTTAAAATCTGAAAATAAAAATCAAATTAAAGTATTTACATTGGATTGAGCGAGGGGGCCGTCGGGTTTGGGCTAGCGGCGGTTAAGGCGAGCATGGGTGGAGTCGAGGTTGGGGATTCGGTTTTTGGGCACGACATTTGAGAAGGAGGGAAGAGAGAGGGGGGCGCCGGAGAAGAAGGAGGGTGATGGGCGCGAGGTAGGCGGAGCAGAAGGGGAGGGAGGTGCGGTGGCCTAGGGCGTGGGCTTTGGGGAGGGGTCTGGGCGTCACGTGGAAAGAAGAGGAGGAAGAAGAGAGAAGAGGGAGATCGGTGGCGAGAGGAGGGGGCTGGGGCGTTGCGTCGTGCCTGGCGGCGGCAGTGGCTGTCGCGCGCGGCACGATGGCTCCACCCTCAACTTTTTTATTTATTTATTCATTTCTGAAAATGAACGGGGGAAGAAGGGGAAGAGGGTATAATATAGGGGGGGTTTAAGTGAGAAATTTGTATTAATTTATTATTTTACTTTTAAAAAGCAACTTTTATTTTCGAGTTCAAAACGAGACCCACCGTCTGTCGTCCATAGCTAATTACCCCTATTCCGAACATAATGGGATATGTATCGTAAGCTGATTCGACCATTTCGATCAGTTTTTGTCAAAATCAACATATAACTCTATATATTGAATTTGAACACGCATTTCAATTTACCGAGGTCACGTACTAACTCGAAAAATTCCAGATAAATATTTTCCAGCTTCGTATTGATGATACGGTCCTGATAAAACTAGTTTCATCGAATTCTGAGACCGTGTGAAAAATGGCCAATTTCCGGTCGATTAAAATCAACTAAAACTGGTCAAATGCGTTTTCCTTTGCCACACTCACTTATTGAATCGAAAAATTACGAATTTTGGAATCTAGCAATAACTTGACATCACGGATCCAACAAAAGTGGTTTGGTTGAAAACAGAGGTCGTTTGCAAAATTTCCATTTTTAAGGGCCAAAATTCCACAGCGACTATTCTGAATTTTCAATTGGACATATCTTTTGATTCCCGCTATGAAATTTTGATTTTTCAGATTCGTTGGAAAGATATTATCAAATAGATTCTACTATTTTTGGTTTCACTAAAATCCGTTTTATTTTGCACCCCGTATGTTCAATTGAAGTTTGAAATCGAATTATCGAACTACCGCGCCATTTTCAATTCCTTTTATAATTAAAATAATTATTTATATTCTAAAGACGATCTATATAAATATATACGTTCTAATTCTATTCAAAATAAATTTCTCGTCGATATTATTTAAAATAATTCATTTTAAGTATTCAAAATTCATCGAAATTGCCAAAATAAAATTTTTAAACTAGCTCGCATTTCCGAGTTGTTACACTATATCGTTGAAATTCCCATTTGAAATTTCTATTTCAAAATCCAATTTTCCTTAAAATGTTTTAGTTATAAAATATTCATTTTAATCCATTATTTACATCGAATGTGAAAAATATTTCTTTTATATATCAATTCAGTTTGATTTCGTATTTAAAAATAATATTCCATTTCGAAATTCTATTTATACTTTTATTTATAGAATTATTCATACGAAATCTCCTTTTTATTTCTATCATTTAAATCTCATTTATAATTCTCTTTATAAATGCTAAGTTCTCATTCTTTTTGAAATATTGGTGTTAAAACCGATTTCTACTTCTCTATATAAGTTCAGACTTATATATCCCATTTATCAAATGATAAATAATTTACTTTATCATATAAGTTCTCTATTTAAAAATTAATCTTCTCCATTTTATCTATTAAAATAGATTTCGATTCAATATTCTTTTCTATTTTCTTTTATAAAATCCTACTCATTTTATAAAATACTTCCAATTATCATTCCTATTTATTTTCTAATAAATATTCCTATTATAATTCCATTTATTTTCTAAATAAATATTCCTTTTATAATTCCATTTATTTTCTAAATAAATATTCCTTTTATAATTCCATTTATTTTCTAAATAAATATTCCTTTTATAATTCCATTTTATTTTCTAAATATTTCTTATTTGTTTCATAAATATTTCCTTTTATATATAAAATCTGTTGATTTTATATAAATATTTTATTTCAAAATACACTTTGAAAATTCTCTTTTTACTTTCCAGTATCACTTATGGTATTAAAATACCTAATCAAAAGTATCAATTATCATCCTGTGAAGACCCGTTACTTCCCCGTGAAGGAAAGAGCGGATACTTTGAGAACAACACACAAATGAACGCAAACGGAAGAACATTTCATTGTATATTACAACAATTCCATCAAAATACAAGAATATACAGAGTATAAATGAATAAATTACATTCGGTAAATATCAGAGATTACAATAAATTACATAGCAGCGGAAAAATACTACAAAGCACAACTGAAGGTGATATACGGATACAGAGCTTTCCGGATATCATTCCAACTGTAAACCAGGATCCTGTGGATATAAATCTGCAAAACCAAAACTACTAGCTGCCCGTGCGGAAAATAGGGGCACCCAGAGTTTAGGTTAAAACAATAAACTCCAGGTCAGTCATGTGACTGGTGTGAGAACTAAAACAGTTATTTAAAACTTTACTTTAAAAGAGAGTAATTCAAGGGACCACGCCGTATAACACGGAACGGGTTTCCTCCCAAGAATACCAGTGCATATCAATAAAAACGCAATGCTTTTTCGAAAAATGAAGCTATTATAAGACCCAGGTCCCATCACACAATGCAACGCAAGCCGGAGGATAGGGTTTTCCCTTATAATAGACAAACATGCTTGGTACGTTTAAAACAAATCATTTGATACTATAATAAGTGTGTAGTGTTAAAACAATTTCAATCATAAATATAAATCATAGACGGCATGGGTACCATATATCATGTCGCCATACAAGTTCTACAATTAAAACCGCAATACACGTATTGGAAATTGGATTTCCGTCATGAGTCGAGGAAAGGGGCAAGATCCTCTCCGCGCTCGAGACACTCTAGCAAATGCCTCAGGGCTACGCACTCTGGGTAACCCTGGATTCGGCTGGGCCGGTCCTCACTTACGTTAGAGGATTAATTATGCCTGAACACACGTTTCCCGGTCCTTACAGACCTATAATCGAGGCGCCTCATTCCAACAACCACAAAGGTGAAATGTATATAAATGTCAGGGCTGGTAAGTCACTGACACCACCAAAGCAAGAAAGAAACGTCGTGCTCTCCCAGCGGTCCGTATCCCGTTTTTAACTCATACCGAGGTGTGAGACTCGCGAATTCACGTATACACAAAGCTACGCCACAAAGGCCGTGCTTTGATCATCAACCACAAGACTTTGCTTTTCAACAGAAGCCTTGATCCATGCAACTCAGTGTGCCACACAGGCAATTCATGCCATGCGATTGATATCTATCGATATATAACCTCTAAGCTCGTACGTCTCAGAGAAGGGCGTTAAGCAAGAGAATAAATTCTCCGCCGCCAAACAGATGTATATTTAATAGAAATCAATCAACACAGAATAAAATCCAATGTCAGACACAAAATCCATTTACAAGTCCGTTCTGGGTCTGAACGAAACCGGAGGCACTTTCCTCGCATATCCATCCATCTCCAAGTACGTCTGGACGACCACCAACTATTTCCATCCTCTTGGGTGTACAGCCCAATCAGCATCGTCAGTAATTATCCAAACGATGTGAAGACTTCCGGTCTTCGACCACCGTCTTCATCTTCGACTTATCGTCGAATCGGTTATTCAGAATGGGTGTAAACCCAGACTTTCCGAACAACCCGCGTATATTAAAAACAAATGTTACACAAACTCAACATACGCCTCATTCCAATTCAGAATATTTTTTTATTCACCAAATAACATTCTTAGGGAAAGGTTCCCATTAATTTTATCCAAGATAAATTCTTTGAAATTTATCCTTTAATCTTCCTTTGGATGACATTTCAAACCAAATTATGGTTTTCTAAACTAGTCGAGATTAGCAAACCACAACGAAGTAATTATTTATTTTATTTCCCAATCCCAACCTATTCATCCCATGAAGCAAAACTGGTAATACTCCATATCTAACACCACAGTGTTGTCGATAAAATTAATTATCATTTCACGTTCAAATCTAATTAAAGATTTGACTATCGTTTTGGAGCAAAACTGGTGATACTCCATATCTCACTCATTTTCTAAATTTGATAATTTAGATTATAGATTTACATTTCAATCTAATTGCAGATTCGTTAAAACTCCTTTTACTGGGTTAAAGAACTAGTGTTATTTAAAACACAGTTCACGACAAACCCAAATCACATTCTATTTATTATCGGGTTAAAGAACTAGTGTTATTTAAAACACCGTTCACGATAAACCCATTTCAAATCCAATCAAATATATTAGAAATTCCGATTTATTTAAAACCCCTTTTTAAATCTAATTTATTTATTAAAAAATAATAATTGGGTTTTAAATTTAATTCAAAACTAGTTCATTTAGATAAAAATCCATTTTTATCTTTTCAAATATGGAGTTTTTCACCCCAATTTTTCTCAAATCATTTCTTATGATTTCACACAAATTATTACTATTTTTAATAATTTTATCAAGGCCCATACGGTCGATTTCCATCAACGGCCATCGAACTGCACTTACAACGACCTTTTTCGAATTTGATTTGGACGTAACTCCAAATCCAACCGTTAGATTTCAAATTTCTAATATTCGTTAGAAAGCTCTTTTTGATACGAACACAACGGTTCCGGTTTAAGGAGAATCCGACGGTCGGATCTCCCGTAATGTCCGTTTGAAATATATGGACGAAATTTACGAACTGCCGCGGCGCGTTCTATTCAGGCCATTATATATATAATATATATATATATATATATTATATACTTCGTCGATTACTATTCAAAATGAATTTTATAAATAGTTTTGAATTCGTTTCAAAAACAATTTCAACCTTTATTTCAAATTCAAATCAAAGTTGAATTTCCTATTATAAATCCTTTTTACTTTCATTTCTATTTGATTTCAATTCAAATTGATTTTAATTCGATTCAAATTCATTTCGTTTTTAATTCAATTTAAATTCAATTCATTTTTTTTTTCAATTTGAATTCAATTCGTTTTGTATTCAATTTGAATTCAATTCGTTATATATCCAATTGAAATCAAATTCGTTATATATTCAATTCATTTCGAAATCGTTTTATATTCATTTCATTTCGAAATCACTTTTCAATTCAATTCATTTCGAAATCGTTTTAGATTCAATTCATTTCGAAATCGTTATTTATTCAATTCATTTCGAAATCGTTTTTCAATATTCATTTCGAAATCGTTTTCTATTCAATTCATTTCGAAATCGTTTTCTATTCAATTCATTTTGAAATCGTTATTTATTCAATTCATTTCGAAATCGTTATTTATTCAATTCAATTCGAATTCATTTTATATTCAATTCATTTCGAAATCGTTTTATATTCAATTCATTTCGAATTCGTTTTATATTCAATTCATTTCGAAATCGTTTTATATTCAATTCATTTCGAAATCGTTTTATATTCAATTCATTTCGAAATCGTTTTATATTCAATTCATTTCGAAATCGTTTTATATTCAATTCATTTCGAATTCGTTTTATATTCAATTCATTTCGAATTCGTTTTATATTCAATTCATTTCGAAATCGTTTTATATTCAATTCATTTCGAAATCGTTTTATATTCAAAAATCGTTTTATATTCAATTCATTTCGAATTCGATTAGTTTTCTATTCTATTTAAATTCAATTTGGTTTTCTATTATTTCTATTTCAAATATTTCGTTTTCAAATATTTCTATTTCAAATATTTCGTTTTCAAATATTTCTATTCCAAATATTTCGTTTTCAAATATTTCGTTCAACACATGACTAATCTCAACGGATGAGTACGGTCAACACATGAACCTTTATTTTATATTGATAAAGATGTAAATTTTATTATAAAAATATTTCGTTCAACGCATGACTAATCTCAACGGATGAGTACAGTCAACACATGAACCTTTATTTTATATGGATAAAGATGTAAATTTTATTATAAAAATATTTCGTTCAACACATGACTAATCTCAACGGATGAGTACAGTCAACACATGAACCTTTATTTTATATTCTTTATTTTCTAAATTGGAATGTGGCCCAATCAATCACCATATAATGTTAATTATATGGATTTTCATACATCACACGTATATAATAGCATTGAAAATAATCAACCATCAACCAAAGTGCACTACACCGTATAAGCCTCAAATATAGATATCTAACGCTTATAACAGCCTGTCAATCAATCGATCGACATATTTAATCAATCAGGATGAGTGAACTTCAAATTTCATCCCAACACCCGTGTGGGGTTTCAAATCAACAAACACAGATTTTATTTGTGCAGTTGGGCGATGTGTAAAATTTATCGACCCAATCAATGTCATTCAAATAGGTGTACATAAACAAATCGTCCGGTTTGTAAATGAATATTTTATTTATTCACATTCACGTTAAAAATTATATCTTTAACGATAAAACATTTTATTTCAACATATGAATTTCTATTCAATTCATTTTCATTTAATAAAATGATATTTTTATTTTTCTAACTTATTTTAGAAAATTTCGGCGGCATAACGGCACGATACTAGAAACGGGACAAGGCCTAGCCTTATCCCCGGTCTAGTGAAGGCCCACGCCATTCACACATCAATCAAATCGATTTCATTTCACCAAACAATTCAATTCAAACCAAATAATCTAAATAACTATACAACCAAACAAACAAGTCCATGGTCTGTGGACGATTGTGTCGGGTGCTACTAAACACCGTCTGCATCCTAGTATATATATATATAACTAGAAAAAGAAATTGAAAAGTGAGAAATTCTCACCAATAGCTATCCAACTTCACGGCACTTCTTTTATAGAAATCTTCGTCGTTATCGCATCTTTGTCATCTTCGTCGCCCGTAGCCACTACATATGTAAAAATCGAATTTTTACTTCGTTATTCAATATATAGAAATCGAATTTTTACTATGCTATTCAATATATAAAAATCGAATTTTTATTATGCTATTCAATATATAAAAATCGAATTTTTATTATGCTATTCAATATATAAAAATCGAATTTTTATTATACTATTCAATATATAAAAATCAAATTTTTATCTTGTTATTCAATATATAAAAATCGAATTTTTACTTTGCAATTCAATATATAATAATCGAATTTTTTACTTTGCAATTCAATATATAAAAATTGAATTTTTATACCGCTACTATATAGATAAAAATTATATTTTCACATCGATGTTGATATAGTAAAGATTATATTTTTATCACGCTATTCTTCATATAAAGATTTCGCCTTTTAAAAAATAAATATTTCGCCTTTTCAAATATAAATATTTTGCCTTTTCAAATATATCATTATAAAAATCACATTTTTATTTTTCTACACATATAATGATGATGATATTTCCAATATTCCTATCATGTAAAAATTTTATTTTTAATCCTCTACATAAACAAAAATCATATTTTTACACCTTCTACATAATAAAGATTATATTTTTACCACTTTAAAAATATAAAAATCAAATTTTTAATTCTTTAAAAATATAAAAATCATATTTCATATTTTTATTTTCGAAACACAATTCTACTTTTTATGTTTCAAGAACAAAGGCTATTTCATATTTATACAAATCAAAGTATATTTTGCATTTTCAAAAGCAAAACATATCAGGCTATTTTATTTTTAAAAACCCTTTTTTAGTCTATGCTATATATATATATTTTCAGTTCGTTGGAAAGATATTCTAAAATAGATCCTAATGTTTTTGGTTTCACTAAAATCCGGATTGTTTTGCACCCGGTACATTCAATTGAAGTTTGAAATCGAATTATCGAACTACCACGCCATTTTCAATTCCTTTTATAATTATATATAAATATTTATATTCTAACGACGACGTATATAATATATACGTTCGAATTATATTCAAAATAAATTTCCCGTCGATTTTATTTAAAATAATCTATTTTAAATGTTCAAAATTCGCTAAAATTGCCAAAATAAAAATTTTAAACTGGTTCAGAATTTCCGGGTTATTACAATCTCCCCCACATAAAACTTTTCGTCCCCGAAAAGGAATAAATTCGAAAGTGTTTTGATTAATCAACTCTACGTTCGATTTGGCTTCCATTCTCCAACTTTTCAGTTTTTGAGAATTTTCAAATTTTCAAAAATTTGGCTAACACCCTAAATTTTCGAAAAATTTCGCCATAACCTCCCCTGCACCGGGAGCCACAGGAAAATCCCGAAATTTCCATATAGGCCTTCTGATCTCAAAAAGAAAAAGAAATAGCCAAGCGGCTAGCCAATAGGCTCATAAAATCATCATTACCAAAACAAAACAGTAAATTATGTAGTAAACATGTACCTATTTGTCGGGCAAACAAATTTTATTCTTCGGCTCTAACATCCTTGCTATGACCTGTTCAATGTAAGTACATGTATATGCAAGCAAATGCGACCAATTTCCAATATAATTCAATATTTGGTTCAATTAGGCATAATGGTTTAAAATTATCAAACAAATAAACAAACATCAATCAATTAGTGAATTAGAGTTTCAAATTCTTAATTTTGATATATATACGGAAAAACAAGTTTTTGATGCCAATTCACAACAATGTGTTCTAGCTATATAAGTTTTGGTTCTCACACCAGTCTAATGAAAATATATAGAAATCACACCTTCGAAACACGAACATAAATTTTGGTGATGGAGCTCCATCATCAAAATCATCTCCGAGCGACTAGAGTGTAATCCTATATCTATCCAGTATATTAAAACTTCGAATATACGTTCATGACGCGTATATACAAAACCTTTATATATTGGATTGTCCATATTCAATATAAATAAATAATCAAATACGTATAAAGTGGTTTAAATTTTCAAAACAAAATTGTTTTCATTTGAAAAATATACTCTTCACACTCGTTCTAGGATACTGCTGATCCTATCTCTAACGAGTAATTCTAATTGGATATTACTAATCCAATATCTGATGAATTCTTCCATATGGTTCTAATGTGTCTTATTCTCGAGCTCTGTAAACCAAAGCTCGGATACCACTGTGAAGACCCGTTACTTCCCCTTGAAGGAAAGAGCGGATACTTTGAGAACAACACACAAATGAACGCAAACGGAAGAACATTTCATTGTATATTACAACAATTCCATCAGAATACAAGAATATACAGAGTACAAATGAATAAATTACATTCGGTAAATATCAGAAATTACAATAAATTACATAGCAGCGGAAAAATACTACAAAGCACAACTGAAGGTGATATACGGATACAGAGCTTTCCGGATATCATTCCAGCTTAAATCTGCAAAACCAAAACTACTAGCTGCCCGTGCGGAAAATAGGGGCACCCAGAGTTTAGGTTAAAATAATAAACTCTAGGTCAGTCATGTGACTGGTGTGAGAACTAAAACAGTTATTTAAAACTTTACTTTAAAAGAGAGTAATTCAAGGGACCACGCCGTATAACACGGAACGGGTTTCCTCCCAAGAATACCAGTGCATATCAATAAACAACGCAATGCTTTTTTGAAAAATGAAGCTATTATAAGACCCAGGTCCCATCACACAATGCAACGCAAGTCGGAGGATAGGGTTTTCCCTTATAATAGCCAAACATGCTTGGTACGGTTAAAACAAATTATTTGATACAATAATAAGTGTATAGTGTCAAAATAATTTCAATCATAAATATAAATCAGACGGCATGGGTACCATATATCATGTCGCCATACTAGTTCTACAATTAAAACCGCAATACACGTATTGGAAATTGGATTTCCGTCATGAGTCGAGGCAAGGGGCAAGATCCTATCCGCGCTTGAGACACTCTAGCAAATGCCTCAGGGCTACGCACTCTGGGCAACCCTGGATTCGGCTGGGCCGGTCCTCACTTACGTTAGAGGATTAATTATGCCTGAACACACGTTTCCCGGTCCTTACAGACCTATAATCGAGGCGCCTCATTCTAACAACCACAAAGGTGAAAAATATATAAATGTCAGGGCTGGTAATTCACTGACACCACCAAAGCTAGAAAGAAACGTCGTGCTCTCCCAACGGTCCGTATCCCGTTTTTAACTCATACCGAGGTGTGAGACTCGCGAATTCACGTTATACACAAAGCTATGCCACAAAGGCCGTGCTTTGATCATCAACCACAAGACTTTGCTTTTCAACAGAAGCCTTGATCCATGCAACTCAGCGTGCCACACAGTCAATTCATGCCATGCGATTGATATCTATCGATATATGTGACGATCCCAAAACCCCGTGACACGGTGTTAAGGTTAATCATTGGAATATAACACATTAATCATCATTAGCAGATCACAGATAATAGCATAAACGGAAAATAGAATAATTTACACACATATGACAGTGGAATCATATAGATATCATCACATCAGAGAAGCACAGTACAGGATACTACTTAGTGCATAATGATACATAATCAGTCACCATCGCCTGAGGCGGAATCATACATAAAGAGTACACAAAATGAATATCAGTCTACATCGCCAATGGCGGAATCATAATATAGATACAATAATGGCGGAGAAAATCCAAGTCAGCACGGTGTAGTCAAGCCTCGCCATGAGCCAAAAGATGCGTCAGAAACCTGTAACTAGGCTGCCCGTGTGAAAATGAGGGCACCCGAGTTTGCAAGGTGAAACAAACTACGAGTCAGTCAATGGACTGGTATGAGAAATCTACTCAACATATTAACTACAATAATAAGGCAAATCAAAGGACCACGCCACTTTCGTGGAACGAGTTTACTCCAATGAGTGCTAGTGCATGAAATAAAATAAATAATTAAATCAACGCAATGCTTTTTATAAAATGAAGCCATTATAAGACTCAAGTCCCATCACACAATGCAACGCAAGCCGGAGGATAGAGTTTTCCCTTATAATGGCCAAAAATGCTTCATACGTATAAAACAAAAGTGTTGATATTATTACTAGTGCATATATGTTTCAAAAGCAAATTCAATCATAAATATCAATCCTAGGCGGCATAGCTACCATCTACTATGTCGCCATACTAGTAATACAATCACGTCCGCATATTTCGTATTGGAAATTGTATTCCTTCATGAGTCGAGGCAAGGGGCAAGCTCCTCTCCGATTCGAGACACTCTAGCAAATGTCCCATGACCCCACTATGATCCTTGGATCTTCAGGGCCGGTCCTCTCTTACTTTTGAGGATTAATTATTCCTAAACACACGTTTCCCGGTCCTTACAGACCTATATTGAGGCGCCTCGCATTCCAACAACCACACAGGTGAAAAGTATATATAATGTCAGGGCTGGTAGGTCACTGACACCACCTTAGCTAGAAAGAAACGTCGTGCTCTCCCTGCAGTCACTCTCCCGTTTTTGACTCATACCGAGGTATGAGGCTCGCGAATTCACGTTATACACAAAGCTACGTCACACGGACCATGCTTTGATCATCAACCACAAGACTTTGCTTTGCAACAGAAGCCTTGATCATATGCCACTTAGGAATGCCACACAGGCAATCCACTCCATGCGACTGATTTCTGTCAATGTATAACCTCTGAGCTCGTACGTCTCAGAGAAGGGAGTTAAGCAAGAGAATAAATTCTCCGCCGCCAAACATATATATATTTAACAGAGATCAATCAACACAGAACAAAATCCAATGTCAGACACACAGTCCATTTACAAGTCCGTTCTGGGTCTGAACGAAACCGGAGGCACCAATTCCTCGCATATCCGTACAATCAACAGTATGTTTGGACGGCTACTACTTCAATTCCTTCATGGTAGCTACTCCAATCACGAACATCAGTAGCGCCCATCCATCCAACGTGGAGATCGTCGGTCTTCAGCCGTCTTCGACTCTTCGACTTCTCAACGTCGATCGATTATTTGAAATGAGATAAACTCGGCTTTTTCAAATAACCCACGTATATTTAGATTTTCAAATCAATTAATCACATGGTTGGACTATTCAACATTCACATTTCAGTTATTTAGTTATAATTTTCATGTCAAATACATTCAACCATCACATATCAAGCAAACACAACAAAGTTGGTTTATTTCCACTCTATATCGTCTATAGATTTTATAACGATATATCGCCATTTTTATTTAATTTAAAAACGGCCATATTTAATTAAACGACGTTTCGGGTCGTGTCGATTCACTGGCGCTGCTTTTCACTAATTTTGTTTTACACATATCTGAAAATCTAACCGTTGGATCTTGACAACTTTTACATCATTAGGAAGGTCATTTCAAAACGAATCCAACGGTTTCAGTTTTGGGAAAATCCGACGGTCGGATCTTCCACACTAGCCATTTGAAGTTACGATTTTAATTTACGAACTGCAGCGTCGTTATTCGATTTAATTTAATTATATTTTTATATATATATATATGTATATATATATATATAAATATAATCTTTTCTAGCGCTGTTTTTCTCCAGTTTTGAATTAAACATTCCAGACAATCCAACCGTCGGATCTTCACAAAGTTGGTGCCGTTGGAAAGATATTTCCAAGGCGAACCAAACGGTTGCGGTTTCGGGAAAATCCAATGGTCGGATTTCCCTCACTAGTCATTCGAAATCACGGTTTCAAAACACGAACTGCACGACCATGCTTCGTTTTAATTCTATTTATATTCATATAGTTATATAAATATAGTTCTTTCAAAAATTCCTATATCGTTTCCACTTCAATTATTTCACTAACGCCTTTAAATTTCGGAAAATTTCGCCATAACCTCCTTTGTACGGGAGGGTCTGGGAAAATTCCCAAATAGCCACACGGGCGTCTCATATCAAAAAGAAAAACAAAAAGCCAAGCGGCTAGCCAACAGGCTCATAAAATCATCACCCAAACAAAGCAGTAAATGTGTACCTATTTGTCGGGCACAAAATTTTATTTCTCTTCTCTAGCCCCTTTGCTTTAACCTGTTCATAGATATGCATGTACACATATACAATTTCTAACACTTATCATTTTCCATTCAATTTCATATTTGATTTTCTTTGGTTTAAAAACACCATTCATTCTAATGTTGCATGCATAGGCTAAAATCATATCATTAGCTAGTTATTGTATATTTCAACTCATGCACGTTTATTTGAACGAGTGGCTATTTTTAACACTTCACATTTCAAAGATGATAATTTTGGCGAACTAACATAGACTTCAACACATGACTATTTTATTTAGTTCCTATGCATGTTAAAAATAATATTTCTTTCACAAATATTTATTTCAACGTCCGCATCTCTTTAGCATATCGCACATATGATAAAAATGATATTTTATCGTTCAAAATATTTATTCAACAAATGGATGTTTTCAACGCTTCATAGTTTCAATAAAAATGTAATTTTTATTGTTCGATCTTTTTATTCAACACATGAACTTTTCCACTACACACACTTCTCAACAAATGAGCATTTCCACACATGGACATTTTATTTATGTTGTTCATATTGGAAAGATGAGATTTTTATTGTTGAAACTATTTATATAAGGCAAATATTTTTCATACTTCATATATATATATATATATATATATATATATATATATATGTGTGATTTTTATTGTTTAAACACTTCGTTCATTCACAAACGAATTTAATTTTCATACAACACTTTTCAACACATGAACATTTTCCCCACATGGATATAGTTTCAACATATGGCTTTAATTTCAACGCATGAAAATAATTTCAACATATGAAAATAATTCTAACACACAAACATTTCCACACATGGATATAGTTTCAACATATGGCTTTAATTTCAACGCATGAAAATAATTTCAACATATGAAAATAATTCTAACACACAAAGATTATTCAAAATTTCGGCAGCATAACGGCAGGGTAGTTAAACCGGCACCGTCCCTAGTACGGCTCCTCGCTCTACCTTAAAACCTCGCGGTTTTTGACAATGGGGATTCATGCATCTAATTCGCACGCAGGCGGCATGTTTATTTTTATTTCCACAAATATTTCCAATTCATTTCAATCACCAATGGGTATTTTTCAACCACAACCAAACAATATCAACCACAAACAATTATTCAACCATTTGTATTTTTCATCCAATGTTTCACACCAATTCACAACAATAAATATCGTCCATGGTTTGTGGACGAGGGGAGTATATATATATATATATATATATATATATATATATATATATATATATATATATATATATATATATATAATTGCTATATTTCACTTGCATTTCAACACATATATCAATTATTCTATGCATGTAAAATTCATACTTCGCTTATATAGCTTACACTACGTATGTACATGAGGTATACAACACGTATGTAATTTATATTTCGCTAATATAAATTATACATGACATTTTCTATTCAATTTCACGTTAATTTAGATTTCTCACATTGGTTTTCGGAGCGCTAAAAATCGATATGATGATAGAAAAATCCGCGGCTTCTTCTATTGAGTAGAGAGCTTCCTTACGGTCCCGATGTTTCCTGTTTCATCGAATTTCGTCAACACACCAAAAAGATATGATTTTTCAAAGTGTAAAGATCAAAGAAAAACTCACTTTCACGAAGCTTCAAAACTAGGTTTACGGTATTCGCGAAATTAGTGGCACGTGGGGACGATCGGCGAGTTGGACGTGGAAGAGCTTCGAGTGGCGGTCCTATCGGTGGTGGTTTGGCGGCGTTCGGTGGTCAGTGGCGATCAGGGCGGCGGCGGGAAGTGTTCGACTTTGGGTCGATGGTTCTGGTGAAGGAGGAGGCGATAGGGGTCGGGGTAAGGTCGGATTTTAAGAGGAGGCGCGTCGAGGTAGGGGGTGGCGCAGGCGGAAATCGCCTGTTGCGGCGGCGATTTGGGAGAGAAGCGGCGGACGATTTAAGTCGTCGATCGGGAGAGAGAAACGAGGGTTTCTGACTTTTTTTTTATTTTTTTAAAATAATGAATGGAAATTTTTGATTGGCCCATAATTTCAATAAATTTTTAAATAGTGTTTTCTCAAACGAACTCCTTTTTAAACCAAACGACTGTTGCCCCTAGCTAAATACCCCTTTTCTGGACCCAATGGGATATGTTTCGTGGGCCAATTCGACTGTTACATTCAGTTATTTTTCAAATTAAAGTATAAAACATTTAATCTTTAACTTTGAACGCACATTTCAATTTGCCAGGGCCACAAACTGATTCGAAAAATTCCAGAAAAATAAATCTAGCTATGTTTTGACGCTACGGTCCCAACAAAACTAGTTCCGTCGAATCCCGAGGTCGTTTGAAAAATGGCCATTTTCTGGTCGATCCAATTAAACAGAAATTGACCAAACACATTTTATTTTTCCACGCTCACATACTAGCTTCAAAAATTATGAAATTTGAAACCTAGCAATAGTTTGACATCCCGGACCCAACAAAAGTGGTTTCGTCGAATTCCGAGGTCGTATGCAAAATATCAATTTTCCAGGGCTATATATTCTATATACCGACCCTTCTGAAAATTCATTCGGCCATAACTTTTGATTGCCGTTATGAAACTTCGATTTTTCAGATTCGTTAGAAAGGTATTGACTAACAGATTTAAATATTTTTGGTTTCGCTAAAATCCGTTATATTTTCCACCCTGCACAGTCAGTCAAAGTTTGAATTCAAATTTTCAAACCGACTCACTATTTCTAATTCACTATTTTATTGAAATATTCTATTTCAATTGTTCAAATTCCTATGAAATCACCAATTTAAAAATTTTAAATTGGCTCGTATTTTCCGGGTTTTTACAATCTCCCCCACTTAAAACTTTTCGTCCTCGAAAAGGAAACAATAGTAAAGTAGGAAATAAAATGTAAATGCAAAGTATTGTCAAGGTACCTTGCACCGGAGTTAGTCAGAGATATCCACTCTGCATTTGGGGTAAGCTTGCTTAATGCTTTCCTCAGTCTCCCAAGTACAGTCTCTAGGATCACTGCTCCACTCCACTTTAACTAAATGAACCTTTTTGCTTCTGAGTTCTCTAGTTTCTTTGCCAACAATCTTTAATGGCTCTCTTCTCAGTGCTAATTTTGGAGTTATCTCCACATCCCGTTGCGCTGCTTCTTCTACAACAAGATCCGGATCATGCACATGTCTTCTAAGTTGAGATACGTGAAATACATTGTGCACTCCAGGCAACCAATCTGGAAATTGAACCCTATAAGCAAGAGTTCCAATACGTTCAAGTATAGGAAAGGGACCAATAAATCTCGGTGCCAACTTCCCAGTCTTGCCAAATCTGATTACTCCTCTCATCGGAGAAACCTTCAAATAAACATGATCACCAACAGCAAATGTCAAATCTCTCCTTCTAGAGTCTGCATAACTTTTCTGTCGGCTTTGGGCGGTTTTCAAACGCTTCTTGATGAAGTCCACTTTATCAGATGCTTCTCTAATCATATCGGGTCCTAGTACAAGTCTATTGCCAGGTTCTACCCAACATGCTGGAGATCTGCAGGGCCTGCCATATAATGCTTCAAATGGCGACATTCTCAAACTTGCTTGATAGCTATTGTTATATGAGAACTCTGCCAAATGCAAATGATCTTCCCATGACCCACCAAAATCAATTATACAAGCCCGCAATAAATCTTCTAAAATTCTATTCACCCGCTCAGTTTGGCCATCTGTTTGAGGGTGATAAGCGGTGCTCATATTCAATTTTGTTCCCATTTCTGTCTGGAAAGCCTCCCAGAATTTGCTAGTAAATAGGCGATCCCTATCACTGACTATGCAGATGGGAATTCCATGCAGCTTAACAATTTCTCTGAAATATATCTGCGCTAGACTTTGAGCGGTTCTATTGGATCGGACAGGTATAAAATAGGCAGTCTTCGTGAAGCGATCTACGATTACCCAAATGTTGTCATTACCTTTCTTGGTTCGCAGCAAACCATCTATGAAATCCATGGAAATCTGTTCCCATTTCCAGCTTGGGACTTCCAACGGTTGCAACATTCCAGCTAGCTTCTGTTGGTCACTCTTGATCAATTGACAAGTAGGGCATCTGCTAACATACAAAGAAATATCTCTTTTCATTGCCTTCCACCAGATAGTGCGTTTGATATCGTTGTACATTTTACTCACCCCAGGATGGATGCAAAATTTGGATTTATGGCATTCGTCCAGCACTTCTCTTCGGAGGCCTGGAATATTTGGAATGCAAATCCTATTATTTAACCTGAGAACCCCCCTATTGTCAATACGAAAACTCGTGGTTTCACCTTCCTTGACCCTCTGACTGATTCTCTGAATGAATTCATCGTCTTTTTGAAGGGCTGAAATCCTATCAACCAATCCAGGTGTAATTATAAGATGGGCAACGATTGCGGTCTTTCTACTAAGCGCATCCGCTACAACGTTAGCCTTCCCCGGCGTATAAAGGATATCAAGATCATATGCTGCAAGAAATTCTAGCCAACACTGCTGTCTCAGATTCAGATCTTTCTGTGTATATAAATACTTCAACGATTGATGATCTGTGTACAGTATAAATTTCTCACCCAATAAATAATGCCTCCAGATTTTCAATGCAAAAACGATAGCTAGCAGCTCAAGATCATGAGTTGCATAATTCTTCTCATGCGGTTTCAGTTGGCGGCTTGCATAAGTGACTACTTGGCCTCTCTGCATTAGCACTGCACCAAGACCTCTAATAGAAGCATCTGTCCAAACCGTTAAATCCTGATTGCCATCAATAATAGTTAACACTGGAGCGGTGGTCAGCTTCGATTTCAATTCCTGGAAAGCTTCTTCACAGTCGGAAGTCCACTTAAACTTCTCATGTTTCTTTGTGAGCTTCGTTAACGGACCGGATATCTTCGAAAAATCCTTAACGAACTTTCGATAATAACTAGCCAAACCCATAAAACTTCTAACTTCTATGGGAGTAGTGGGTTGTTTCCAGTCTTGAATCGCTGTTATTTTGCTTTGGTCAACAGAAATTCCCTTCTCTGACACGACATGGCCAAGAAATTTGACTTCTTCTTGCCAGAAGACACATTTAGAGAATTTGGCTTTGAAGACGTTCTTCCTTAGAATCTCCAATACTTGTTCTAAGTGTTTTTTGTGCTCGGGTTTTGATTTGGAGTAGATTAAAATATCATCGATGAATACGAGGACAAATTTATTCAGAACTCCCCTGAACACTCTATTCATTAGATCGACAAAGTATGCTGGAGCGTTGCATAGGCCAAACGACATTACTAACCATTCATAAAATATGTCTGGACCTCTGAAAGCTATCAAAGGAACACACTCTTCTGCAATTCTCAATTGATGAAAACCTGTGGCTAGGTCCATTCGGGAAAATACTTTTGCCCCATTCAATTGGTCTAGCAAATCATCAATGCGGGGTAATGGATACTTGTTTTTAAGCGTCTGTTTGTTGAGGTCTCGGTAATCAACGCATAATCGAAGAGTACCGTCTGACTTTGGGACAAACACAACGGCTGCACCCCAATTAGAAAAACTCGGTCTGATTAGACCCTTCCACAACAGTTGACGAGTTTGATCGCCTAATTCTTCTTTTTCTTTTGGAGTCATTCTGCGAATTGGATGTACCACTGGTCTGGCATTGGGAATTAGATCGATTCGGAATTCTATTTCTCTTTGCGGAGGTAAGTTTTCAACTTCTTCAAACACATCCGCATAGTTTCTAACAATCGGAATATTTTCTATGGAAGTGGGGATAAGTTCTAATGCTGACCAAAATTCTTCTCTATTCGGATTCGAACCATGACAGGGAACCGTAATATATCCAAGCTTCGTTCGAATTTTAACGATTCTTTTCGCACAATTCACTTCGGCTTCGTATTTCATTAACCAATCCAGCCCGAGAATAATATCGAATTCGGGAAAATCCATAACGATTAAATCAAAAGGAAATTTGTAGGAAGAATAAGAGACTGGCACTCTACAATATGAACCGAGAGTAATAGGACCCCCTATCGGGTTATGAACTTCAACCGATTCCTTGAGCTTTCGCTGTTTTAACTTTAATTTGTGCACTGTGTTTCTAGCCATAAAACTACGTGATGCACCTGTGTCAAACAATACAGAAACAGGAATATTTTTAATTGTAAGGGTACCTCCCAAAACATCAGGTTTACCTGCTCCATCGGAAGCAGCTGGCGGGCTAGACCCGTCATAGACATGAGCTACTGTAGCTTTCTTCAGCAAAGGACAATCTTTGACCAGATGATCAGTCTTGCGACAGTTGAAGCACGAGCTAGGGTTCTGAGAGCCTTGGCTCGAGCCTTGAGAATTTGTCCTCTGTCTCTTCGGAGCTGTGCAGACGTTTGAGTAGTGCCCCGGCTTACCACAATTAAGGAAATTTCCTCTTGGTGGCTTGCCAGTCTGAGGTTTTGAAGATGCTGCTTGGCTTGACTCGCCTTGATTTACAGCAGGCTTGCGCTTGTTTCCGGCTTGGCTTCTAGCGCGATCCTGATCCAGATGCCTTTGATCAAGGTCTTCATAGTTGCATGTCATTTCCACCAGCTCGTTGAATTCCAGCTTGACATGGGCCATGGCTCTATCATGATATTGTCGTCTTAGCCCAAGGATAAACCTCTTATTTTTGGATTTTGCGGTAGCAACGAGCTCCGGAGCCTAGGGCGACAACATTGTAAATTTATTCAGATAATCCTGCACGGAAAGATCCCCTTGCTGGAGATTGGCGAGTCATTGTGCATTCTTTCTAGTGCTTGTTCGGGGACATATTTCTCCTTGAAGAGTTCTTTGAATCCATCCCATGTTCTTCCAGCTTCTCTATTCCCGGCGGTAAGAGATTCCCACCATAATTCATCTTGTTCCTGCATAAGCCAGGCGCCCATAATAGCTTTGTCTTCGTCTCCTAGCCTTAGGCCTTCAAGAATTTTCTCGCATGTTTTGAGCCATGCAAGGGCCTCTATTACGGTGCCAGTTCCCGAGAAGGTCTTGCCTCCTAAGTTCTTATATCTCTTAGCTACACGGTCTAGCTCGAAGTATTGAGATGCCGGAGGTTGTATCAAAGGTCCTTCTTGAGCTGGGACTTCTCCTCTTCCTCGGCCTCGGCCAGCACGGCCTCCTCTAGCGGCGGCTGCTCTGGTAGCCATTTTTCAAATTCTGTATAAGCAACGAAAAAGTCAGCTAACAGAAATGATAGTCTATTGCATAATTAAGCAGAAAATTTTACGGAAAGATAACGATGGACTGATCAATTGTTTTTGCTATTCTGCTCGGCTCATTCTAGGACTTTACTAGTCCTATCTCTAATGAGCGACTCGCCTTAGAATACTACTGATTCTATTTTGACGAAGTGTTTAATGTGTTAGACTCCAGAACTAAGGTTAACCAAAGCTCTGATACCAGCTGTGATGATCCCAAAACCCCATGACACGGTGTTAAGGATAATCATTGGAATATAACACATTAATCATCATTAGCAGATCACAAATAATAGCATAAACGGAAAATAGAATAATTTACACACATATGACCGCGGAATCATATAGATATCATCACATCAGAGAAGCACAGTACAGGATACTACTTAGTGCATAATGATACATAATCAGTCACCATCGCCTAAGGCGGAATCATACATAAAGAGTACACAAAATGAATATCAGTCTACATCGCCAATGGCGGAATCATAATATAGATAAAATAATGGCGGAGAAAATCCAAGTCAGCACGGTGTAGTCAAGCCTCGCCATGAGCCAAAAGATGCGTCAGAAACCTGTAACTAGGCTGCCCGTGTGAAAATGAGGGCACCCGAGTTTGCAATGTGAAACAAACTACGAGTCAGTCATGGGACTGGTATGAGAAATCTACTCAACTTATTAACAACAATAATAAGGCAAATCAAAGGACCACGCCACTTTCGTGGAACGGGTTTACTCCAATGAGTGCTAGTGCATGAAATAAAATAAATAATTAAATCAACGCAATGCTTTTTATAAAATGAAGCCATTATAAGACTCAGGTCCCATCACACAATGCAACGCAAGCCGGAGGATAGAGTTTTCCCTTATAATGGCCAAAAACGCTTCATACGTATAAAACAAAAGTGTTGATATTATTACTAGTGCATATATGTTTCAAAAGCAAATTCAATCATAAATATCAATCCTAGGCGACATAGCTACCATCTACTATGTCGCCATACTAGTAATACAATCACGTCCGCATATTTCGTATTGGAAATTGGATTCCTTCATGAGTCGAGGCAAGGGGCAAGCTCCTCTCCGATTCGAGACACTCTAGCAAATGTCCCATGACCCCACTTTGATCCTTGGATCTTCAGGGCCGGTCCTCTCTTACTTTTGAGGATTAATTATTCCTGAACACACGTTTCCCGGTCCTTACAGACCTATATCGAGGCGCCTCGCATTCCAACAACCACACAGGTGAAAAGTATATATAATGTTAGGGCTGGTAGGTCACTGACACCACCTTAGCTAGAAAGAAACATCGTTCTCTCCCTGCAGTCACTCTCCAGTTTTTGACTCATACCGAGGTGTGAGGCTCGCGAATTCACGTTATACACAAAGCTACGTCACACAGACTATGCTTTGATCATCAACCACAAGACTTTGCTTTGCAACAGAAGCCTTGATCATATGCCACTTAGGCGTGCCACACAGGCAATCCACTCCATGTGACTGATTTCTGTCAATGTATAACCTCTGAGCTCGTACGTCTCAGAGAAGGGCGTTAAGCAAGAGAATAAATTCTCCGCCGCCAAACAGATATATATTTAACAGAGATCAATCAACACAGAACAAAATCCAATGTCAAACACACAGTCCATTTACAAGTCCGTTCTGGGTCTGAACGAAACCGGAGGCACCAATTCCTCGCATATCCGTACAATCAACAATATGTTTGGACGGCTACTACTTCAATTCCTTCATGGTAGCTACTCCAATCACGAGCATTAGTAGCGCCCATCCATCCAATGTGGAGATCGTCGGTCTTTAGCCGTCTTCGACTCTTCGACTTCTCAACGTCGATCGATTATTTGAAATGAGATAAACTCGGCTTTTTCAAATAACCCACGTATATTTAGATTTTCAAATCAATTAATCACATGGTTGGACTATTCAACATTCACATTTCAGTTATTTAGTTATAATTTTCATGTCAAATACATTCAACCATCACATATCAAGAAAACACAACAAAGTTGGATTATTTCCACTCTATATCGTCTATAGATTTTATAACGATATATCACCATTTTTGTAACACCCCACCTCCGCCAGTACCACTCTTGCAAGTGCACTGACTTTGGAGGGGCGTTTGAATCAGGTAAACATGCAAAATGATATATCAAGGCAGAACAAGAACATATGTATATATGTAAACAGAGTAAATAACATAGATAAAACAGCGGAAGATTTAAACCATTTCAAAACAAGTCTAGTACAACATAATATCAATTTTCCCAATAAACAAGTCTAGATAAAACAACATCATCTGAAAACAGAAATACATAAGTGCTATCCCCAAAATAAGTGAGAACCATAGCTAGCTTCATGTAGAAAGTGTACATGTACTGAAATCCCACAAGCAAGTAATCCAAAATCCAAGCTAGGCTCCTGTATTACCTCCTTGAGAACCTGGGGGGGAAACGGAAGAAAAGAGGCAGAAGAAAACAGGTCAGTCAAAAAGACTGAGTAAGCCCTACTACAATCAATGTAAACTGATAAAGTTAACTGGTATGGGCAGCAAGGGATGAGCATAAGGATAACAACATACTAGCATGATGATTAACTATATGGTAGATAAAGGTGTCATCGCATAATCAGGATTAAGGTTTTGCACCACAGGTGTACTAGTAAACTAACATGACTTGAATAAACGAGTATTGATCTCTTGGCCCAAGCTTTGGCCCAATAACATGAAGTGACCCCAATACGAGGTCCAAAGTGTAAACAAGAAGTGATCCCCAGGCCCAAGTTTGGCCCAACATCAAGAATGACCCAAACCAAGGTCCAACTAGCACGGTCTAGTCGATCGGCTCCCTATAAGCCTATCTCGTCAAGTGTCTGTGTCATACCGCCCAACTACGAAGTGTAGCTAAAATGTGCTAGGTCTACCCTAAGGTGTATCAAGTCCTAGGGTGTCAACCACTGACACAAACCAAGCACGCACAGTTTAAACCTACTGGTGCCCGTGCCTGCTTTTTCAACTCCGGACCATGTGCACGATCATGGCCTGCCTGAACCCACACCGGCACACCTACTCAGCCGTCGTTTGGTCGCTTACATGGCATCCCAGTAATCGTGCCCCTCCCAAGCCTAGTCCCTAGGGTGTCATGATACAACTAAGAGGGTTACTGGTGCAAAGGACTATGCAACTAGGGTTTCCTTAATTGGTTAAGGTGGTTAACCCAACTCATTCAAGTACCAAGTTGGTTAAGTGTACCCAAGGTTCATGACTTAACCCTACCAACCCATCGTGTTTTCATTGGTTAAGTATTCCAGCGGTCCATGACTTAACCCTAATCACAAGGCATTAATTAATTAATGCGCCTTAACCTCTCACATTAGAATTTGTTGTGGTTACTAGTTAAGCCGGCGGGTCCGGGTAGCTTTACACCACAACTTGGTCTAACCTCGGGTTCAAGGTACAACATGACCAACTTCTTACATTGGGTCTTATTGTTTGTAGCAACTAGTTAAGCCGGTCGGTTCCGGGTAGGTTTACGCTACAAACTCAACCCAACCTCGAGTTGGTCACACTTATCTTTTCTAAGTGTCATGTCCACCATGTTTCCAAAACACATTACAAGTTTTTCAAGCAATTGGGTAGACCTAACTTAATAGGTAAATTCCCAATGGGTAGACCTAACTTAATAGGTAAATTCCCAAGCTTATGTTTTTATGTCTTTTAAGTTTACCCAACCCCAAACGCAATCCCATCGCTTACATATCGCAATAGCGCATAAAGGATAGAAAGAGGGAACTTGGCATAATCATGACATAAAAGTGTTGAAGCCACAAGTTCAACATGGTGGCATATGAGACAAAGATGTGATCATAAACTTGCATATCTTGTTATCAACTTGCAAAATATTCATAAGCATGCATAACATCATTTAACTTGCATAGTGTTCATATGCATACATAACATGGTTTCAACTTGCATAAAGTTCATATGCATGCATAACATCATTTTAACTTGCATAGTGTTCATATGCATGCATAACATGATAGCATGAACAAAATGTTCAACCCAAACTTGCATAACATACTTGCATACCATAACATGACATACTTGCCTATAAACTTGCATATTACAACACGATAAACTTGCATATCAACTTGCATATTACAACATGATAAACTTGCATATCAACTTACATAACATATGACAACTTGCATATCAAACTTGCATACAAAACTTGCATAGCATATGACAACTTGCATATCATACTTGCATAATAAAACGTGCATGACATATGGCAACTTGCATATCATACTTGCATACTAAAACTTGCATGACATATGACAACTTGCATACAAAACTTGCATAGCATATGACAACTTGCATATCATACTTGCATAATAAAACTTGCATGACATATGGCAACTTGCATATCATACTTGCATACAAAACTTGCATGACACATCATAGGAAACTTGTATAACACATCATAGAAAACTTGCATATCATACATTTAACTTAAAAGTTCAAGTATGAAAGGAATAGGGCTTACGATGCTTATGCGGACTCAAATGAGTTTAGCAAATGTAAGAAACCCCTTATGCAACTAATTAAACCCCAAAAATGCAAGCAAACTTGATCAAGACTCCTCCTTTATGATGCCAATAGAGAAACAAGACTTTAATGCAAGCTAAAGAGGATCATACAAGCCTAAATACACTTGTATGCATGGAAATCTCTTAGAAATTTGATTTAGGAATTTATGAAGAGAGTGGAGGCCATGAGAGGTTTGATTTTGACATAGTTTAGTTGCTAGAATGAATAATGAATGATTTAGGGTAGGTTAGGGTCTTATTTATAGATTAGGCTAGTGTTTTAGGCCCTTAGATTAACCCTAAATTAGATTAGGACCCTTAGATTTCGGAGCCTTCCAGAAACCAGCCCTAAGACCAAGCCCAAACCCCAAACTGGTGCACCCAACCATAGAACTCTCTAGAAACTGTGCAGGTTTCCTGGCTCGACACGGGCGCACTTCCCAAGTGCGCCAGTGTAAAAATGTGTTGGCGCACTTCACAAGTGCGCCAGTGCATTTTTGTGTTGGCGCACTTCACAAGTGCGCGAGTGCATTCTGGCTAGTTTTCGGTTTTTCTGCCTAACTTCATTCGTCCATATCTTCTTCATACGGACTCCGATTTTCGAAAACTCAAATTCTATTTCGCGTATTTTTCCGAGACGAACGCAATGGCATAGCCCGTTTCCCTTGATTCAGATTTTAGAATTAAATTCTGCCTCAATTTATGTTATAACAGGTTATTGAAAATACGGGTTGTTACATTCTCCCCTCCTTAAGGGATTTCGTCCCCGAAATCTTCAAGTTAGGAAGAACGTATCCTACCATCCAACATCCATCTACTCAAAACATCATCCACGAGCAATCATTGTCCTTACAAGATTCTAAATGCTGGATGAACATATGCAAAGCTGTGTGTATATGTACTTATCTAATGCGAATATCATCAATGCAAATTGTGTTAGTGAAATGAATCCATATGTATGCAATTCCTAACATAATGTATATCATCTATATGTGTGCACATAACATACACCCATATGCAACATCCATGTGATAACACACAATTTTCATCCATGAATAAGCATAAACACTCATGCATATGCAATATGAGGAGTGTGTGAGCCGATCTAGTGCCTAATCGTGTATAATGCATCCACGAGTAACCACTTGCAAACACTTGCAACCACTTGCAACCATCAAGCATAACATGTTTCAAACACATGTTACAACCAAAGGGTTTCTACCTAAGAATCTCATGAAAAGATTAACACGATAAACTAGATAAACAAGACAAACATGGATAGCAAAAGATGTGCTAAAGAGATCGGGAGGATAAGCAAGATATACTCCTTTTGGATTACAAGAAATCCTTTCCTAACCCAACCCATATTCCATAAAAGCCCAAAAGGTTTAGTCAACCTAACGGACCCCTTCAAACCCTGACATGTATTACTAGCCAATAAGCCATACCTCCCGACAGAAGTAGGACCGAAAATGGGACCGAGAGGATATGCATAAAAAGATAATATGCGAGTAAGTTCCACAGGAAAACAAGGATCAAGGATATGCTCTTAAAAAGAGATATGATGCGCGTATCTAGCATTCAGTCTTCTAAGTCACATTTCCTTGAGCTTAACTCCACTGTGCTTTGACCGTTTTTTTTCTTACTCTTCTATCATTCTTGGATTAAACATAACCATGACCTCATGGATTCGTGCAAGCTCTCCAAAATTCACTAGTGAATCCTGGACCTCGTTTACTTACTATAAAGTATTCCACGCAGCAGAACTTTTCTTGGAAATACCAATCCATGTTGCCAATTGCTCTTACCAACAGGATTTTCTATAACTCATGCTTGAACGAAATGGGTCATCCGCCTGCGAATGGTAGGCTGTACTTAGATTCAGTTGCTTGCCCAAGACTTCCCGTAGACTATCTCAAAACTTGACTGGTGAAGATTGAGTCGTGGTTACCAACTATACTTTACGGAACCTCGTGCAACCGCTTTATTTCTTGAAAGTAAACTGTCGTTAGCTATGACGCAATCCTTTCGCTCTTTACCGGAGTGAAATGATCACTCTTCGTGAGTCTACCTACTATGACCCACATGCTCGTATTCCCTTTTCCTTGATCTAGGCAGTCCATCCACGAAATCCTTCATGACGCTTTACTACTTCCATTGCGGGGACCTCCAATGGATGTAATAGCCCACCGGTCTTTTTATGACTTGGCCTTTAACCTGTTGGCCCAACATGCACCTTGGGACAAACTCGGCCACTTCCCTGTGTAATGTGCATCTTCAAGAGCCTTCTTTTTCTCATTGCGTCCTAGCTATCCCTTGTCATCTATAGCGAGGTGTCTTAACATCTCGCCTCGAATCAACTTGTTCATGATCTCGACTAACTGCGGGTCTTCTTTCTGTGAAGTCCCTACTTGATCCAGAAGGGTAGGTCTAAGCTCAAGGGACGCTAACTAACTAATTAAACTGAGAGAACTTCTTATTTCAATTGTCCTCGTCGGAGCTTTCCGGTCTTGAACTGCGACCACTTTAGCAGGATCCACCACTAAGCCTTGCTTAGAAACTATATGCCCAAGAAATCTAACTCCTTTTTCTCCAAAATGTCATTTGGAGAACTTGGCCTTCAACTGATGCGCTCTAAGCGTATCCATCACCTCCACGAGATGCCTTGCGTGCTCTTCCTCATCCTTTGGGAAGATCAGAATATCAACTACGAAGACTACCACAAACTCGTTCAGGAACTCCCTAGACACCCTACTTACCAAGTCCACGAAATATGCGGGTGCATTAGTCAAACCGAATGGCATGACCAGCCATTATAAGAATCTAATTGGAGTTCTGAACGCAGCTTTGTCTATACTATCCTCAGCTACCCTGAGCTGATGGAATCCAGTAGCAAGATCAAGAGAGAACAGATGTTCCTACAAGCTGATCAAACAGATCATCGATCCTTGGCAATGGTTGTCTATTCTTCTTGTTCAACTCACGATAATCAACATACGGGCGAAGCGAACTGTCCACATTAGTAGCGAATACTACTAGAGCACCTTCCTTGGAAATGCTTCATCGAATGGAGTTCTTCTCAAGCAACTCCTTCACTTGCTTACTTAGCTCCCGTCTCACGGGACCATGTGCCTTACCGGCCACATAACTGGCTTGGCATTATCAACCAGATAAATACGGAAATCTATCTCTCGTTTAGGGGTAACCCCCTTCACTTCACCCAAGATATCAGGATATTCTCGGACCACCCTCACCGATTGCAAACTATCGATAGACGAGTCGAGGGATTTAAGATAACACAACATGACGAGACTCATAGGGTTACTAGAAATTCCTAGGGTATTACCGAGGCGAGTCATGAGCCTCACAACCCTATGCTCAAAAATCAAGAATGGCTCCAAAACTGGACAACCAATCCATGGTCAAAATCAACTCATACCCCATGAAACCGAGAATACAAGCATCACACGAGAACTCTACACTAGTGATAGAGTTTTTCAAATCCACGTAGATAATAGACAAGTGGGCGAAAACCCCAATTGGATTTGAACCACACACGGGATCATAAACTATACTAGTACTCAGGTGTAAACTTTCAACTAGATCAGATGAAATAAGCTATGCGATGCACCAAAATCAAACAAGGTATGAACAAGGAAATCAGAAATGTATACAAGGCTTTCAATAGAAATACTACCTCGATCGGGAACTGGAGCAGCATTGAGAGCATGAACTTGCCCTCTCGAAGGTCCAGCACGCTGAGTCTGACCCTGGCCTTGCCCTTGCTTCTTCGGGCAATCCTTACTGAAATGTCCAGTCTCACCGCAGAAAAAGCATTCACCATTATTCCTTTTTCTCTTCCGACAATCCTTACTAAGACGCCCAACTGAACCGCAATAATGGCACTTCCTCTTGTTGTTCTTGCCCTTGTTCTTGTTCTTATTGCCTTGACTGCTCTGACCGCTTGGATTACCCTGATTTCCTTTCCACTGGGAATCAGTCTTCTTGGCTTGAGTATCATTCATCTTGATCTCCTCCTTGTCACTCCTACTCTCTTCATTAAGTAGGGTCATATTCACCAAACTCTCGAAAGTTGCCCCCAAGGGTATATGAGTCATGGCCAAACCATGTAATGGCTCGTTTAATCCTAGAGCAAAGTATAGGGCCTTCTTCTGAGCTGTGTTAACTAAGTCTAAACCGTCCTGAGCCAGTTGATTAAAATGATATATGTATTCCCTAATAGTCATGTCCCCTTGCTTCAGTGATAGGAACCTTAGTCCAAACTTTCCCCGAAAGTCTTCCCAAGTCTCAATTGGCCTAGTAGCGGTGGTGACCACCCACCAACGTGCAGCTTCTTCCTTTAACAACCATACTGCTAATAAAACCTTCCTACGGTCATCTATATCAAAGAAGGAAAAAAGATCTTCGGTTTCTTTCAACCAATTCCTTGCCTCCACATAAGTCTCGGTTCCAAAGAAATTCTTGCAACCCATCGCCTTAAAATCTTGGCAAATCTCTGCGAAGTCAAATTGAGGATGCTGAGGGGAAGGAGGAAGAGGAACCTTAGCGACAGGAGGAAGAGGAACATCAACTACTGGAGGAGGAGTAATATTTGCGGGGCCGGCTTCGGTCGCCCTAGCCTCCAAAAGTCTCCTATACCAAACAGGTACGTGTACTCCCTCCGGAATGGCAAAGTTATCGGCTATACTGAAAACGAAGAAAAAGGATAGATTCAGAATGGAGAAAAACGAAGGAATTTTGCTAATGGCTTCTTGGGGAATATCCTTTAAAATAAACTAGACTTTTCTTTGGAAAATACTTTATACTTGGTTTTGAAAATAGTTTTTCAAAAGTTTTCTAAAAACCTTTTTGTTCCTTCTCGTAAACCATATGCTCTGATACCAAATGTAACACCCCACCTCCGCTAGTACCACTCTTGCAAGTGCACTGACTTTGGAGGGGCGTTTGAATCAGGTAAACATGCAAAATGGTATATCAAGGCAGAACAAGAACTTATGTATATATGTAAACAGAGTAAATAACATAGGTAAAACAGCGGAAGATTTAAACCATTTCAAAACAAGTCTGGTACAAAATAATATCAATTTTCCCAATAAACAAGTCTAGATAAAACAACATCATCTGAAAACAATAATACATAAGTGCTATCCCCAAAATACGTGAGAACCATAGCTAGCTTCATGTAGAAAGCGTACATGTACTGAAATCCCACAAGCAAGTAATCCAAAATCCAAGCTAGGCTCCTGTATTCCCTCCCTGAGAACCTGGGGGGGGGGGGGGCGGGGGGAAACGGAAGAAAAGAAGCGGAAGAAAACAGGTCAGTCAAAAAGACTGAGTAAGCCCTACTACAATCAATGTAAACTGATAAAGTTAACTGGTATGGGCAGCAAGGGATGAGCATAAGGATAACAACATACTAGCATGATGATTAACTATCAAGGTAGATAAAGGTGTCATCGCATAATCAGGATTAAGGTTTTGCACCACAGGTGTACTAGTAAACTAACATGACTTGAATAAACGAGTATTGATCTCTTGGCCCAAGCTTTGGCCCAATAACATGAAGTGACCCCAATACGAGGTCCAAAGTGTAAACAAGAAGTGATCCCCAGGCCCAAGTTTGGCCCAACATCAAGAATGACCCAAACCAAGGTCCAACTAGCACGGTCTAGTCGATCGGCTCCCTATAAGCCTATCTCGTCAAGTGTATGTGTCATACGGCCCAACTACGAAGTGTAGCTAAACTGTGCTAGGTCCACCCTAAGATGTATCAAGTCCTAGGGTGTCAACCACTGACACAAACCAAGCACGCACAGTTTAAACCTACTGGTGCCCGTGCCTGCTTTTTCAACTCCGGACCATGTGCACGATCATGGCCCGCCTGAACCCACACCGGCGCACCTACTCAGCCGTCGTTTGGTCGCTTACATGGCATCCCAGTAATCGTGCCCCTCCCTAGCCTAGTCCCTAGAGTGTCATGATACAACTAAGAGGGTTACTGGTGCAAAGGACCACGCAACTAGGGTTTCCTTAATGGGTTAACGTGGTTAACCCAACTCATTCAAGTACCAAGTTGGTTAAGTGTACCCAAGGTTCATGACTTAACCCTACCAACCCATCGTGTTTTCATTGGTTAAGTATTCCAGCGGTCCATGACTTAACCCTAATCACAAGGCATTAATTAATTAATGCGCCTTAACCTCTCACATTAGACTTTGTTGTGGTTACTAGTTAAGCCAGCGGGTCTGGGTAGCTTTACACCACAACTTGGTCTAACCTCGGGTTCAAGGTACAACATGACCAACTTCTTACATTGGGTCTTATTGTTTGTAGCAACTAGTTAAGCCGGTCGGTTCCGGGTATGTTTACGCTATAAACTCAACCCAACCTCGAGTTGGTCACACTTATCTTTTCTAAGTGTCATGTCCACCATGTTTCCAAAACACATTACAAGTTTTTCAAGAAATTGGGTAGACCTAACTTAATAGGTAAATTCCCAATGGGTAGACCTAACTTAATAGGTAAATTCCCAAGCTTATGTTTTTATGTCTTTTAAGTTTACCCAACCCCAAACGCAATCCCATCGCTTACATATCGCAATAGCGCATAAAGGATAGAAAGAGGGAACTTGGCATAATCATGACATAAAAGTGTTGAAGCCACAAGTTCAACATGGTGGCATATGAGACAAAGATGTGATCATAAACTTGCATATCTTGTTATCAACTTGCAAAATATTCATAAGCATGCATAACATCATTTAACTTGCATAGTGTTCATATGCATACATAACATGGTTTCAACTTGCATAAAGTTCATATGCATGCATAACATCATTTTAACTTGCATAGTGTTCATATGCATGCATAACATGATAGCATGAACAAAATGTTCAACCCAAACTTGCATAACATACTTGCATACCATAACATGACATACTTGCCTATAAACTTGCATATTACAACACGATAAACTTGCATATCAACTTGCATATTACAACATGATAAACTTGCATATCAACTTACATAACATATGACAACTTGCATATCAAACTTGCATACAAAACTTGCATAGCATATGACAACTTGCATATCATACTTGCATAATAAAACGTGCATGACATATGGCAACTTGCATATCATACTTGCATACTAAAACTTGCATGACATATGTCAACTTGCATACAAAACATGCATAGCATATGACAACTTGCATATCATACTTGCATAATAAAACTTGCATGACATATGGAAACTTGCATATCATACTTGCATACAAAACTTGCATGACACATCATAGGAAACTTGCATAACACATCATAGAAAACTTGCATATCATAAATTTAACTTAAAAGTTCAAGTATGAAAGGAATAGGGCTTACGATGCTTATGCGGACTCAAATGAGTTTAGCAAATGTAAGAAACCCCTTATGCAACTAATTAAACCCCAAAAATGCAAGCAAACTTGATCAAGACTCCTCCTTTATGATGCCAATAGAGAAACAAGACTTTAATGCAAGCTAAAGAGGATCATACAAGCCTAAATACACTTGTATGCATGGAAATCTCTTAGAAATTTGATTTAGGAATTTATGAAGAGAGTGGAGGCCATGAGAGGTTTGATTTTGACATAGTTTAGTTGCTAGAATGAATAATGAATGATTTAGGGTAGGTTAGGGTCTTATTTATAGATTAGGCTAGTGTTTTAGGCCCTTAGATTAACCCTAAATTAGATTAGGATCCTTAGATTTCGGAGCCTTCCAGAAACCAGCCCTAAGACCAAGCCCAAACCCCAAACTGGTGCACCCAACCATAGAACTCTCTAGAAACTGTGCAGGTTTCCTGGCTCGACACGGGCGCACTTCCCAAGTGCGCCAGTGTAAAAATGTGTTGGCGCACTTCACAAGTGCGCCAGTGCATTTTTGTGTTGGCGCACTTCACAAGTGCGCCAGTGCATTCTGGCTAGTTTTCGGTTTTTCTGCCTAACTTCATTCGTCCATATCTTCTTCATACGGACTCCGATTTTCGAAAACTCAGATTCTATTTCGCGTATTTTTCCGAGACGAACGCAATGGCATAGCCCGTTTCCCTTGATTCAGATTTTAGAATTAAATTCTGCCTCAATTTATGTTATAACAGGTTATTGAAAATACGGGTTGTTACAATTTTTATTTAATTTAAAACGGCCATATTTAATTAAACGACGTTTCGGGTCATGTCGATTCACTGGCGCTGTTTTCACTAATTTTGTTTTACACGTATCTGAAAATCTACCCGTTGGATCTTCACAACTTTTACATCATTAGGAAGGTCATTTCAAAACGAATCCAACGGTTTCAGTTTTGGGAAAATCCGACTGTCGGATCTTCCACACTAGCCATTTGAAGTTACGATTTCAATTTACGAACTGCAGCGTCGTTATTCGATTTAATTTAATTATATATATATATAAATATAATCTTTTTTGGCGCTGTTTTTCTCTAGTTTTGAATTAAACATTCCAGACAATCCAACCGTTGGATCTTCACAAAGTTGGTGCCGTTGGAAAGATATTTCCAAGGCGAACCCAACGGTTGCGGTTTCGGGAAAATCCAATAGTCGGATTTCCCTCACTAGTCGTTAGAAATCACGGTTTCAAAACACGAACTGCACGACCACGCTTTGTTTTAATTCTATTTATATTCATATAGTTATATAAATATAGTTCTTTCAAAAATTCCTATATCGTTTCCACTTCAATTATTTCACTAACGCCTTTAAATTTCGGAAAATTTCGCCATAACCTCCTTTGTACGGGAGGGTCTGGGAAAATTCCAAATAGCCACACGGGCGTCTCATATCAAAAAGAAAAATAAAAAGCCAAGCGGCTAGCCAACAGGCTCATAAAATCATCACCCAAACAAAGCAATAAATGTGTACCTATTTGTCGGGCACAAAATTTTATTTCTCTTCTCTAGCCCCTTTGCTTTAACCTGTTCATAGATATGCATGTACACATATACAATTTCTAACACTTATCATTTTCCATTCAATTTCATATTTGATTTGCTTTGGTTTAAAAACACCATTCATTCTAATGTTGCATGCATAGGCTAAAATCATATCATTAGCTAGTTAATGTATATTTCAACTCATGCATGTTTATTTGAACGAGTGGCTATTTTTAACACTTCACATTTCAAAGATGATAATTTTGGCGAACTAACATAGACTTAAACACATGACTATTTTATTTAGTTCCTATGCCTGTTAAAAATAATATTTCTTTCACAAATATTTATTTCAACGTCCGCATCTCTTTAGCATATCGCACATATGATAAAAATGATATTTTATCGTTCAAAATATATATTCAACAAATGGATGTTTTCAACACTTCATAGTTTCAATAAAAATGTAATTTTTATTGTTCGATCTTTTTATTCAACACATGAACTTTTCCACTACACACACTTCTCAACAAATGAGCATTTCCACACATGGACATTTTATTTATGTTGTTCATATTGGAAAGATGAGATTTTTATTGTTGAAACTATTTATATAAGGCGAATATTTTTCATACTTCATATATATATAAAAATGTGATTTTTATTGTTTAAACACTTCGTTCATTCATAAACGAATTTAATTTTCACACAACACTTTTCAACACATGAACATTTTCCCCACATGGATATAGTTTCAACATATGGCTTTAATTTCAACGCATGAAAATAATTTCAACATATGAAAATAATTCTAACACACAAACATTTCCACACATGGATATAGTTTCAACATATGGCTTTAATTTCAACGCATGAAAATAATTTCAACATATGAAAATAATTCTAACACACAAAGATTATTCAAAATTTCGGCAGCATAACGGCAGTGTAGTTAAACCGGCACCGTCCCTAGTACGGCTCCTCGCTCTACCTTAAAACCTCGCGGTTTTTGACAATGGGGATTCATGCATCTAATTCGCACGTAGGCGGCATGTTTATTTTTATTTCCACAAATATTTCCAATTCATTTCAATCACCAATGGGTATTTTTCAACCACAACCAAACAATATCAACCACAAACAATTATTCAACCATTCGTATTTTTCATCCAATGTTTCACACCAATTCACAACAATAAATATCGTCCATGGTTTGTGGACGAGGGGAGTATATATATATATAATTGCTATATTTCACTTGCATTTCAACACATATATCAATTATTCTATGCATGTAAAGTTCATACTTCGCTTATATAGCTTACACTATGTATGTACATGAGGTATACAACACGTATGTAATTTATATTTCGCTAATATAAATTATACATGACATTTTCTATTCAATTTCACGTTAATTTAGATTTCTCACATTGGTTTTCGGAGCGCTAAAAATCGATACGATGTCAGAAAAATCCGCGGCTTCTTCTATTGAGTAGAGAGCTTCCTTACAGTCCCAATGTTTCCTGTTTCATCGAATTTCGTCAACACACCAAAAAGATATGATTTTTCAAAGTGTAAAGATCAAAGAAAAACTCACTTTCATGAAGCTTCAAAACTAGGTTTATGGTTTTCGCGAAATCAGTGGCACGTGGGGACGATCGGCGAGTTGGACGTGGAAGAGCTTCGAGTAGCGGTCCTATCGGTGGTGGTTTGGCGGCGTTCGGTGGTCAGTGGCGATCAGGGCGGCGGCGGGAAGTGTTCGACTTTGGGTCGATGGTTCTGGTGAAGGAGGAGGCGATAGGGGTCGGGGTAAGGTCGGATTTGAAGAGGAGGAGGAGGCGCGTCGAGGTAGGGGGTGGCGCAGGAGGAAATCGCCTGTGGTTGCGGCGATTTGGGGGAGAAGCGGCGGACGATTTAAGTCGTCGATCGGGAGAGAGAAACGAGGGTTTCTGACTTTTTTTATTTTTTTAAAATAATGAATGGAAATTTTTGATTGGCCCATAATTTCAATAAATTTTTAAATAGTGTTTTCTCAAACGAACTCCTTTTTAAACCCAACGACTGTCGCCCCTAGCTAAATACCCCTATTCCGGACCCAATGGGATATGTTTCGTGGGCCAATTCGACTGTTACAGTCAGTTATTTTTCAAATTAAAGTATAAAACATTTAATCTTTAACTTTGAACGCACATTTCAATTTGCCAGGGCCACAAACTGATTCGAAAAATTCCTGAAAAATAAATCTAGCTATGTTTTGACGCTACGGTCCCAACAAAACTAGTTCCGTCGAATTCTGAGGTCGTTTGAAAAATGGCCATTTTCTGGTCGATCCAATTTAACAGAAATTGACCAAACACATTTTCTTTTGCCACGCTCACATACTAGCTTAAAAAATTATGAAATTTGAAACCTAGCAATAGTTTGACATCCCGGACCCAACAAATGTGGTTTCGTCGAATTCCGAGGTCGTATGCAAAATATCAATTTTCCAGGGCTATATATTCTATATACCGACTCTTCTGAAAATTCATTCGGCCATAACTTTTGATTGCCGTTATGAAACTTCGATTTTTCGGATTCGTTAGAAAGGTATTGAGTAACAGATTTAAATATTTTTGGTTTCGCTAAAATCCGTTATATTTTCCACCCTGCACAGTCAGTCAAAGTTTGAATTCAAATTTTCAAACCGACTCACTATTTCTAATTCACTATTTTATTGAAATATTCTATTTCAATTGTTCAAATTCCTATGAAATCACCAATTAAAAATTTTTAAATTGGCTCGTATTTTCCGGGTTATTACAATATATAACCTCTAAGCTCGTACGTCCCAGAGAAGGGCGTTAAGCAAGAGAATAAATTCTCCGCCGCCAAACAGATGTATATTTAATAGAAATCAATCAACACAGAATAAAATCCAATGTCAGACACACAATCCATTTACAAGTCCGTTCTGGGTCTGAACGAAACCGGAGTCACTTTCCTCGCATATCCATCCATCTCCAAGTACGTCTGGACGACCACCAACTATTTCCATCCTCTTGGGTGTACAGCACAATCAGGATCGTCGGTAATTATCCAAACGATGTGAAGACTTCCGGTCTTCGACCACCGTCTTCATCTTCGACTTATCGTCGAATCGGTTATTCAGAATGGGTGTAAACCCGGACTTTCCGAACAACCCGCATATATTAAAAACAAATGTTACACAAACTAAACATACGCCTCATTCCAATTCAGAATATTCTTTTATTCACCAAATCACATTCTTAGGGAAAGGTTCCCATTAATTTTATCCAAGATAAATTCTTTGAAATTTATCCTTTAATCTTCCTTTGGATGACATTTCAAACCAAATTATGGTTTTCTAAACTAGTCGAGATTAGCGAACCACAACGAAGTAATTATTTATTTTATTTCCCAATCCCAACCTATTCATCCCATGAAGCAAAACTGGTAATACTCCATATCTAACACCACAGTGTTGTCGATAAAATTAATTATCATTTCACGTTCAAATCTAATTAAAGATTTGACTATCGTTTTGGAGCAAAACTGGTGATACTTCATATCTCGCTCATTTTCTAAATTTAATAATTTAGATTATAGATTTACATTTCAATCTAATTGCAGATTCGTTAAAACTCATTTTACTGGGTTAAAGAACTAGTGTTATTTAAAACACAGTTCACGACAAACCCAAATCACATTCTATTTATTATCGGGTTAAAGAACTAGTGTTATTTAAAACACCGTTCACGATAAACCCATTTCAAATCCAATCAAATATATTAGAAATTGCGATTTATTTAAAACCCCTTTTTAAATCTAATTTATTTATTAAAAATAATAATTGGGTTTTAAATTTAATTCAAAACTAGTTCATTTCGATAAAAATCCATTTTTATCTTTTCAAATATGGAGTTTTTCATCCTAATTTTTCTCAAATCATTTCTTATGATTTTACACAAATTATTACTATTTTTAATAATTTTATCAAGGCCCGTACGTTCGATTTCCATCAACGGCCATCGAACTGCACATACAGCGACCTTTTTCAAATTTGATTTGGACGTAACTCCAAATCCAGCCGTTAGATTTCAAATTTCTAATAATCGTTAGAAATCTCTTTTCGATACGAACCCATCGGTTCCGGTTTTAGGAGAATCCGACGGTCGGATCTCCCGTAATGTCCGTTTGAAATATATGGTCGAAATTTACGAACTGCCGCGGCGCGGCGCGTTCTATTCAGGCCATTATGTATATAATATATATATATATATATATATATATATATATATATATTATATATACTTCGTCGATTACTATTCAAAACGAATTTTATAAATAGTTTTGAATTCGTTTCAAAAACAATTTCAACCTTTATTTCAAATTCAAATCAAAGTTGAATTTCCTATTATAAATCCTTTTTACTTTCATTTCTATTTGATTTCAATTCAAATTGATTTTAATTCGATTCAAATTCATTTCGTTTTTAATTCAATTTAAATTCAATTCGTTTTTTTTTCAATTTGAATTCAATTCGTTTTGTATTCAATTTGAATTCAATTCGTTATATATCCAATTGAAATCTAATTCGTTATATATTCAATTCATTTCGAAATCGTTTTATATTCATTTCATTTCGAAATCGCTTTTCAATTCAATTCATTTCGAAATCGTTTTATATTCAATTCATTTCGAAATCGTTATTTATTCAATTCATTTCGAAATCGTTTTCTATTCAATTCATTTCGAAATCGTTTTCTATTCAATTCATTTCGAAATCGTTTTCTATTCAATTCATTTCGAAATCGTTATTTATTCAATTCATTTCGAATTCGTTTTATATTCAATTCATTTCAAAATCTTTTTATATTCAATTCATTTCGAATTCGTTTTATATTCAATTCATTTCGAAATCGTTTTATATTAAATTCATTTCGAAATCGTTTTATATTCAATTCATTTCGAAATCGTTTTCTATTCAAATCATTTCGAAATCGTTTTGTATTCAATTCATTTCGAAATCGTTTTATATTCAATTCATTTCGAATTCGTTTTATATTAAATTCATTTCTAATTCGTTTTATATTCTATTCATTTCGAAATCGTTTTATATTCAATTCATTTCGAAATCGTTTTATATTCAATTCATTTCGAAATCGTTTTTTATTCAATTCATTTCGAATTCGATATGTTTTCTATTCTATTTAAATTCAATTTGGTTTTCTATTATTTCTATTTCAAATATTTCGTTTTCAAATATTTCTATTTCAAATATTTCGTTTTCAAATATTTCTATTCCAAATATTTCGTTTTCAAATATTTCGTTCAACACATGACTAATCTCAACGGATGAGTACGGTCAACACATGAACCTTTATTTTATATTGATAAAGATGTAAATTTTATTATAAAAATATTTCGTTCAACACATGACTAATCTCAACGGATGAGTACAGTCAACACATGAACCTTTATTTTATATTGATAAAGATGTAAATTTTATTATAAAAATATTTCGTTCAACACATGACTAATCTCAACGGATGAATACAGTCAACACATGAACCTTTATTTTATATTCTTTATTTTATAAATTGGAATGAGGCCCAATCAATCACCATATAATGTTAATTATATGGATTTTCATACATCACACGTATATAATAGCATTGAAAATAATCAACCATCAACCAAAGTGCACTACACCGTATAAGCCTCAAATATAGATATCTAACGCTTATAACAGCCTGTCAATCAATCGATCAACATATTTAATCAATCAGGATGAGTGAACTTCAAATTTCATCCCAACACCCATGTGGGGTTTCAAATCAACAAACACAGATTTTATTTGTGCAGCTGGGCGATGTGTAAAATTTATCGACCCAATCAATGTCATTCAAATAGGTGTACATAAACAAACCGTCCAGTTTGTAAATGAATATTTTATTTATTCACATTCACGTTAAAAATTACATCTTTAACGATAAAACATTTTATTTCAACATATGAATTTCTATTCAATTCATTTTCATTTAATAAAATGATATTTTCATTTTTCTAACTTATTTTAGAAAATTTCGGCGGCATAACGGCACGATACTAGAAACGGGACAAGGCCTAGCCTTATCCCCGGTCTAGTGAAGGCCCACGCCATTCACACATCAATCAAATCGATTTCATTTCACCACACAATTCAATTCAAACCAAATAATCTAACTAACTATACAACCAAACAAACAAGTCCATGGTCTGTGGACGATTGTGTCGGGTGCTACTAAACACCGTCTGCATCCTAGTATATATATATATATATATATATATATATATATATATAACTAGAAAAAGAAATTGAAAAGTGAGAAATTCTCACCAATAGCTATCCAACTTCATGGCACTTCTTTTATAGAAATCTTCGTCGTTATCGCATCTTCGTCATCTTCGTCGCCCGTAGCCACTACATATGTAAAAATCGAATTTTTACTTCGTTATTCAATATATAGAAATCGAATTTTTACTATGCTATTCAATATATAAAAATCGAATTTTTAGTATGCTATTCAATATATAAAAATCGAATTTTTATTATGCTATTCAATATATAAAAATCGAATTTTTATTATACTATTCAATATATAAAAATCAAATTTTTATCTTGTTATTCAATATATAAAAATCGAATTTTTACTTTGCAATTCAATATATAAAAATCGAATTTTTATACCGCTACTATATAGATAAAAATTATATTTTCACATCGATGTTCATACAGTAAAGATTATATATTTATCACGCTATTCTTCATATAAAGATTTCGCCTTTTCAAAAATAAATATTTCGCCTTTTCAAATATAAATATTTCGCCTTTTCAAATATATCATTATAAAAATCACATTTTTATTTTTCTACACATATAATGATGATATTTCCAATATACCTATCATGTAAAAATTATATTTTTAATCCTCTACATAAACAAAAATCATATTTTTACACCTTCTACATAATAAAGATTATATTTTTACCACTTTAAAAATATAAAAATCAAATTTTTAATTCTTTAAAAATATAAAAATCATATTTCATATTTTTATTTTCGAAACACAATTCTAATTTTTATGTTTCAAGAACAAAGGCTATTTTATATTTATACAAATCAAAGTATATTTTACATTTTCAAAAGCAAAGCATATCAGGCTATTTTATTTTTAAAAACCGATTTTTAATCTATGCTATATATTTATTTTCAGTTCGTTGGAAATATATTCTAAAATAGATTCTAATGTTTTTGGATTCACTAAAATCCGGATTGTTTTGCACCCGGTACATTCAATTGAAGTATGAAATCGAATTATCGAACTACCGCGCCATTTTCAATTCCTTTTATAATTATATATAAATATTTATATTCTAACGACGACGTATATAATATATACGTTCGAATTATATTCAAAATAAATTTCCCGTCAATTTTATTTAAAATAATCTATTTTAAATGTTCAAAATTCGCTAAAATTGCCAAAATAAAAATTTTAAACTGGTTCAGAATTTCCGGGTTATTGCACATCCAAACACACATAATCAATAACAGATTATATACCACATCATATATCAAAATATATGAAAAACAGTATTATAAATAGTGAGGAATCCAGTTGGATCCCTCGAACCTGTTTGCCTTCATCCACAGATGTTAAACAACATAAATAACATCGATTTCATTTCAATATGAAATATTCTGATAAACAGAATCAATATTTGATTAACGATATATATATATAACTATATCGATATTTTCAACTAATCAATTAGCAGTTCAACCAACCAATCAACACACAACAATCAACCAATGTTTATCAGTTCTAAAAATACATTATAAAAATATAAACTGAGCAGAGTTAGTGAGATTTACTCACCTTGGACGATCATTGTTAAATAACGATAACTGTCGATTGATTCAGATAGACAATTTATTTTGCAATAAATTGTAATAAGCTCTAATTCACTCTGAATCAGTTCCACTGTGTAGTCGTCGTCCATACAATCCCAATGGATCCAGTTTTGTCAAATTCTGATCACGTTTGATAAAGTTATGGGTTTTACAAGTTATAACTCAATTTATATGTAATTAACTATTATTTAAATAATTTAATTACCATTTAATTAGCATACCCCACTTTATCAGATCGGTCATCGTTTTCCTCTTCACATATGAAAACTGCTCTTCACCACCATCACTGAATACTTCAGGCCCACTTTCTCCCTTGATTCCTTCACGTCCTCAACAATTCCAAATACTGTTGTCCCCATACACATTAGCCGACCATTTTCCTTTAATAACCATAGCTCCTTTCAAATGGAAAATTTAAACAAAGTGTTTCCTCTTTTTTTTTTCTTCTGAAAACTGGGCTTCACCAACATTGCGCGGCCCACCTCCATTATTTACAACCCCAATACCACTTTACAACAGTAATTTCCTCATGTCCGTACTAATTCCCCGTCTCCAGTATGTTGCTCACGTACAAATGCCATTTCAAACTTCTTTGGACCCTGCGTTCTTCCCTCACCGTCCATGGAAACACAACTACTACCCATTTATTTTACGTTGGCCCAGACCTCTTAAAAGCCCAACCCGCTTCACGTAAACAACGCTTCTTCTCTGATACAATACATGCTCCAGTACCATTATTTAATTAAACATACCCATTACTGCATAGCATTTCCTCTTCCTATCCACTACTTCAAAATCGCTTCATCACATTCCAATATGATCAAACTTGAATCTCCCTTTCATGCTATCCACCGAAACAAAAGCCAACCCTCTCCTCGTTCTGTCCTCTCCACGGCCATACTCAACCCAGCCAACTCGAACTCGAGACATCAGCTTCCATCATTAAAAATCCGTGATCGCAAGTGCCTTTCTTTCCCAATATTAACAGTTAACACCCGAACTCCTCTCTGTGTATTCCCTCATCATTTCTGAAATCTTTAATCCTGACGTCCTTCTCCATTTTTCCATTAAACAATGGGCTAGTTTCACCAACACTCCTCTATAAATTCCCTTAAATCTTGTACGCACCCTCCTCACCTGAAGCGCGTCAGTTCTTCCTCCCCGCGTCGTAGTTCAGGTCAGTCCTACCACATACAATAACTTGCGAACGAACTGCCGCCGAAAGATGCACCTGCTGAAGCTCCCCTCCCCATTGGTTGCGTTTATTTCGAATTGTTGTGGTTTTTTGGTAAGTGATTCATTTGTTTTTCTTTTATATGTTTGCCATTAAAATGTTCGGCAAATTGCCAAGCTATTAAAATGGTTCGAGCTTAAGTGGCTGAAGCAAGGAATCCAAACATGAATGGTGTATTTATACGGCTAAAGCCTTGATGGCCAAGGAATAGATATATGTAGGATGTACACCTCCTAGTCTTTACATTTGCAGGCTTTTTACTTCTCTTTATTTATTAAAAAAAATTATACAGAGTGTTTTTGTTAAGGTTAGGCAGCATGTTTCGTAGGCATGTGGGAAGTGCTATTCGTCTCAGTTTTGAAAAGGGAAGGTAGTACACTTTCCTTGGCAGCTAAGGGAATGGATACATATTATATTATAATTTCCTCTTCATTGATTTGAAGCCTAAGTTAGCTGCTACTTGGTTCGTGCGTTTTATTTTATGACTTCTACATACATGTTTTTCCCTTGTACATGAAGTGTTAGGGGTAACTATAGACCTGTCAAGTTTTTAGGGTAGACTGTTGAAAGGTGTGAGACAATTCATGTACGTTGGCGTTGGTGAAATAAAACAATGGCTTATCAGATGGTCTGCATGTTAGTTGAGCGTCAAAAGTTTAAGTACTAAAATTGAGTGTTGGTTTCAACATTTACATCTTATGACCAGTTAACTATTCATAACTTTAATTTATGTAAATTTTGTTCACTAAGTAAGTATGGTCGCATATAAGCCAGTTGGTGCCCAATGAAAGTTTGGCGGAAACCATTTAACTAAAAAAAAAATGTTAATAGTAATAACGCATCGTCATGAAGACTATAATCTAACTCACCATATCTTGAAAACTGGATAGCTTAAGATGATTCAGTTAACTTTAGTAACCTCGAAATACTGGCAGTTTCACGTGTATATGTTTTTAAGAAGTTAGAGTTCTAGTGTAACCTGCTACACACAATTTCATCCACTTACGGACTGCTATAGACAAAAGTAAAAATATTATTGTGTCAAATGATGTGCCACAATTCCAAAAATATAATAATATTGGCCCGTTTACTTATTCTGTGAAACCCCGAAATGTTGATATAGGGTGTAAAATACTCCAAAATAAAAAGTGACTATTTTTCCCAATTAAAAATTACAGTAAAATTCTAAAAATCAAATTATAGCTACGTCTAAAAGGATTTTTCCAAATTCGAAACCCATATTTAATTATAATTAAATATATCGTTATGGTTTATAAACGATTCCATAGCGACTATTTTAAAATTTGATTTGGACATAACTCAAAATCGAAACGACGAAATCCTGATTTTTCTCTTCCATTAGAAAAATATACTTCACCAGCTCCTAAATTTCTTGTTTCACACAAATCCGGCTTAAAACGGATTCTATACATTCGTTTAAAGTTCGAATCGCCATATTACGAACAGCCGCATCATTTCGAGCTCGATTATAATTATAATATAATTATACGTTCAAATTTCGTTCAAATAATAAATTCGTTATTATAATTCAATTCTAAACTGAATTGAATCCCATATACTATTCAATTCACCCAATATTGTGAATTCAACTATTTCTGACTATTTCAGAATAAAATGTATTATTCTATTATTTATTTTAATTAAATATTCAATATTATTTAATTAAACGACCATTTAAATGTCTGAATTATTATTTAAATAATTAAATACATTAAATATTATCCATAAAAATATGGGTCGTTACATATAATTATATTATAATTATAATCGAGCTCGAAATGGCACGGCAGTTTGCTATTTGGCGATTCGAACTTCAACTGAATGTATAGGGTCCGTTTTAAATCGGATTTCTGTGAAATAAGAAACGTATGGAGCTGGTGAAGTATATTTTTCTAGTGGAAGAGAAATATCGGGATTTCGTCGTGTATATTTTGATGTATGTCCAAATCATATTTTCGAAAAGTCGCTATGGAATTCCTTTATAATTTATAACAATTTATTTATATAATAAATGATTTTTTCAATATAAATTGAATTTCGATTCATCCGGGATTTAAACGTCGAGTTATGATTCTAATTGGAGCTGTATGATATTCTATTGTGAATATATGCGATAATATTTATTTTTTAAATATTTAATTTAATTGTTTTTAAATATATTTATATATTTAAATATGTTATTTAGAGCTTTAAAAATAGCCAGTTTTGCAAATGACCTCCGTTTTCGATGAAACTAATTTTATTGGATTCGCAATATTAAATTATTGCTAGATTCCAATTTTCGTGATTTTTGGTGTCAGTATGCGACCGTACAGGATTTTAATGTGAAATATAGTTAGTATTGTGATGGTTAAAAATATGTTGTGTGAGCAAACAAAGTCGGAATTCGACGAAACCATTTTCGTTGGGTCCATAGGGTTGAACTGTAGTTGCATGTCAATTTTCATTGAAATTGGATATCGTGTGTGATAACATGGATTTTTAATGATAAATACAAGCAGTAGTTCAATAAAAATAAATAAAATAATCAATATAAAAGTATTTAAATTCTCCAATAAAACTCCTTAGCATCCTCTAACCCTAAACATAGATTTTCATTGGTCAACAAACTTAGGCCGCCGGCATTTTTCTTTCTCTCAACAAATCTGTAAACTTCCAAAATCGAAGTAAATTCATATCAAAATATATAAATCAAAATTCATATATGTTTGGATTCCTGCTTTACTCCTCTTCAAACTAATAAACATTTGGCTATGTTCGACGTACAGTTTGTCGCTGGTTCCATTACAGCGAACCCTAAGGTTCGATGTTATCAGCGTTTAAAGATTCGATAGGAATCTATTCAGCCACACTCTTCACACTAGTATGATCTAAATTAGTTGTGATGTGCGTACTAGGGTTCGACGTTATTATAGTCGACCTAAGGTTTATAATTTAAGGGATTTGAAGCATCGATTTGGGTTTCTGGTACTGCTACTTGATTTGTGGGATTGACTGCACTTGCGTACAATTTTTGGAGGAGTTTTGTGAATAAAAGTGATGTAAATGTCAATGTAGCTTTGGTGTTGGACAACGCTGTTAGTATGTGGTGAGCAGGATAGTTCGATGGTAGAGGTTTGTTCTGATCACAGTGTTGTTTTAAATGGAGATGGTACCAGTGATTGTAATATTGGAATGATATGATTGAAGAAGTGGAGCAGTTGGGCTCCGATGATGAGATGCCTTTAGCTAAGTTGTGGTTTAAGAATGGTGGATGGGGTGAAGTAAGAAACAAGGTCATGACTTATTTGGAAGGGAAATGGAGTTGAGTTTTGTTCGACAATAGTGGGTTGCTGCTTTAGGTAGAGGTAGCGTTGTGTCAAAAAAGGAGGGGATTGTTGCGGTTAGCTTCTGATTTAACAAGGAATAGAAGATGGAGAGTGGGGTGGATGGATTGTTTTCTAGAAGAATAGATCACTGCTCTGCGTTTTAGAAAGGTGATAGTATCGGCTTGACTCCTTGACTCGAAAGAAAAGAGAAGTAAATGCACCCATTAATATCCTTAACAAGTAATTAGAGTAAAGTTGATGATTTAATTAAGAAATTTTTTATTAAATTTAAATTATATGACTGAAATGATTTAACATGGATATATGTTACCAGAATCGGACACGACCAAATCCGATGGATTTGTGATGACGCAATCTACATTGTGAAATTATTCTTGCTGAGAATAGGGGTATTGGAATATTGTGATAAAATCAAACACCTGTTTGATTTTAAACAAAACAAAAGAAGAACTGTCACATGCAAAACAAGGTGAGTAAATCTCACTAACTCTGTACAGTTATATTTTTATAATGTATTTTTAGAATCGATAAATATTGGTTGATTGTTATGTGTTGACTGTTTGGTTGAATTGCTTATGTATTAGTTGAAATTATAGATAACGATATATATATATATATATATATGTAAATCGTTAAATATACATTGATTCTGTTATTAGAATATTTCATATTGAACTGAAATTGATGATGATTATATTGTGTAACATCTGTGGATGCAGGGAAACAGGTCGGAGGAATCCAACTGGATTCCTCAACATTTATTTTACTGTTTTTCATATATGGTGATATATGATGTGATATTTAATCTTTTGTTGATGATGTGTTTTAGAATGATATTGATCATTGTTATATGGTACGTTAATACCATGAGGAATACTGGAATGTTAAAAAGGAAAATTTCAATGTTATATTGAAAAAGAAATATTTATAAAATTAAAGAATTTTATAAAAGAAAGTGATTATAAAATCAAAGGATTTTATACGAGGAATATTTATTTGTAAAACAAATAGAAAAGGAAATATTTATTTAGAAAATAAACAGAGTTGCAAAAGGAAATATTTATTTAGAAAATAAACAGAGTTGTAAAAGGAAATATTTATTTAGAAAAATACAGTGTTATAAAAGGAAATATTTATGGGAAATAAATATGATATTATAAAAGGAAATATTTATGGGAAATAAATATAAAAAGTAGAAATAGGAAATATTTGTAAAACAAATAGAAAAGGAAATACTTGAAAAATGAATAGAATAGTATAAAAAGAGAATTTTATATTTGAAATGTTTGGACCCGTGCTTCGCACACGGGTATAACATGATATGGATTTAAAGCAAAGATTTTAAATAGAATCTGTTCTAACCGATAGATTGAGAAGATTAATTTATAAATAATATTTTATAAATTAAATAAATGTTTATCATTGGATAAATAGAATATATACGTCAGGACTTATACAGAGAAGTAAGAATCGATTTCAACATCGATATTTGAAACTGAATATGGACGTAGAGTTGATCCAAGGAGTTAATCAAAATGTGTTATTCATAATGTGTTAATCAAAATGAGTTAGAGGAGTTAATCGAATTACAGTTAATCGGTTAGAGTTAGAGTTAATCGGTTAGAGTTAGAGCTAATCGATTAGAGTTAGAGTTAATCGATTAGAGTTAGAGTTAATCGATTAGAGTTAGAGTTAATCGATTAGAGTTAATCGAGTTAGAGTTAATCAGATTAGAGTTAATCGAGTTAGAGTTAATCGATTAGAGTTAATCGAATTAGAATTAATCGATTAGAGGTAATCGAATTAGATTTAATTGAATTAGAGTTAGTCGGATCAGAGTTATTCGAATATTAGTTATTCGAAAGGAGTTATCGAAGAGTTAGTCGAATCAGAGTTATTCGAATATTAGTTATCCAAAAGGAGTTATCGAATATTAGTTATTCGAAAGGAGTTAATCGAATATAGTTTATTCGAAGAAAAGAGTTATCGAATATTATTTATCCGAAAGGAGTTATCGAATATTAGTTATTCAAAAGGAGTTATCGAATATTGGTTATTCGAAAGGAGTTATCGAATATTAGTTATTCGAAAGGAGTTATTGAATATTGGTTATTCGAAAGGAGTTATCGAATATTAGTTATTCGAAAGGAGTTAATCAAATATAATTTATCCGAATAGAGTTAAAGGAGTTAATCGAATATAATTTATTCGAATAGAGTTAAAGTAGTTAATCGAACATAGTTTATTCGAATAGAGTTAAAGGAGTTAATCGAATATAGTTTATTCGAAAGGAGTTAATTGATAGGAGTTAATTGATAAGAGTTAATTGATTAGAGTTAATCCAATAGAGTTAATAGAATAGAGTTAATCAAATAGAGCTAACTAATAAGAGTAAATCGATTAGAGTTAATCGAATAGTGTTAATTGAATAGAGTTAATCGAATATGGCAATTCGAAGAGTGATTATCGAATATAGTTTGTTCGAAGGAAAGAGTTATCGAATAGAGATTTATTCGAAAGAGAGTTACGTAAGGAAGTTTGGTAAAGGTTTAAAAGGTGAACCTCGTCTGTTTTGAAGTTAGAAATGTTGTTCAGTTAAGGTATGAGAGGTAGTCATACCCCAACTTGATTTGCTTCGTTTTAACTAAGGAATGGTTAAGGTTCGACAGTGAAGATTGGTTAATTGAATTTAGTTAAGGAGTACAATGGTTTGAGTTGGCATAGCGATGTTTGATTTAAACATCTGCTTAAATCTAAATGTAGGAGTTTTGGAAATGTTTTCCAAATAAGAATCAGAATGTTTTCTAATATAGAAAATAAGAAATGGAGATGTTTTCCAATGTTAATAACGTATATTTTCTAAATTTAGAAAATAAGAAATGTTGAATATATGGAAACAAGAATAGGGAAATGGATAATTGAATGACAAATTAAATTAAAGCGGATCAGTGTTGATTGATGATATGCTCGGTAAGATTTCCATTTAGAAATATGACCGTTGTTTGCACATGTGTTTTTCTTTGATAGTTAACTCACCGACTATCTAAGTTTTTGACCATTTTTCCATTGTCAATACGGAGAGACCGGGATCAGATTCATTATCTGAAAACCACTCTATATGGGCGTTAGAGTTGCGATCAAATATGATGAAGAAAATTGAAGACGGAGTTATGCAAGGGCTGTTCTGTTTACAGAGTAGTGCCTTCGGTTTGTCCAGTCCCAGGACAACCTGTATGGAAGAATGCCTAACAGAGTATATTTAATGGATCACGTAAGTTGATCTCTTCAAAATGTATGTACGTTTGGTGCGGAGGAATTCATTTCTCTTAGATGTATACCCGTTGTATTTTTAGGGAAATCAATTTGTGATTTGGCGGGTATGACGATGTGACATTCAAAGTGAATAAATGTGTGATCTGTCAGAGATAAGCGTGGCCTCTAGCCTCACAACTGGGAAATGACAAAAATCGGGCAGGCAGCATGGCTAAGTGGGTGGCTGCCAAGTAGTGTGTATTATCACCTGTCTAGAAATATTCATTTCATTCTTTAATCTATTTGATGCTATCCCATTTGGGAAACGGTTGCTGATCCCAACCGATGGTGATATACATTCGATACACTCAAGCGAAATGAGTGGTCGGTCATGTGTGGCTGGGTTGCAAGATGTTCTTTTTGAACCTGGTGTATTCCTCTCTAGAGGTACACTATTGGAAGGTGGTTCCATACCTTGTCATAGATGGAAATCCATTATCCAATAAGTTTTCGCGGTTTTTATTGTATACTATGTATGTAGAACGTGAGATGAAAGCGGTTCTGCTAGATGATTATTATATTGTGGTTGATAGACACTATTATAATATCAATGAGTTTTGATATAAAGATTATCGTTTCTTTCAAAATTATTTGGAAGTTAAATTAAATTGATTTGGATTCTCAGAAGGGAAAACCCGTTCCGTTATACGACGTGGTCTTATGAGATATCGTTTAATTGCTCAAACTGCTTTAAATTGTTTTACTCACACCAGTCCCATGACTGACCCAGAGTTTGTTTTGTTTTCCCTAAATTCTTGGGTGCCCAATTTTGTGCGGGCAGTCAAGTAGTCAGGATTTTACAGATATACTTGGAGAGCTTGGAGCAGGAGGCTTCAGGATTGTATAGCTATAATTATTGCCGCTATGTTGTAAGTGTTGTACTCTGATAATGTTACTGTATACATATACTAGTTTTATTTCAAAGTTATGTATCTATTATATATTGTTCGTTCCTCTATGAGATTCGTGTTTACTCTGATGTTGTGTGTTCTTCTTATTCTTCCATTCTAAATTTCTATCTTATCTATTCTCACCCTCTAATTTCTTTGGACTATCCGGTGTTTTTCGATGCTTGAATAGTCGACATAGTATATGCCGATATCCAGGATCGCAAATTCCCCGGGTCGTTACAGATTTGAAATAGAATGTGAATTGTGCTTATTGTGAATTGTGTTTTTAACGACATTCGTTCTTTAACCCGATTTACATTGAAATGTGATTTGGAATTTATAAATCTTTTGTTATGATTTAAAGGAGATTTTCTAAAGTAAAGTTTTCCAATTTAACATATTAAATTGGAATTGAATGGAATTCGATTTGGTAATAATCGAAGTAAGCTTCTGTAGAGGAAGAGTGTTAATATATATGGAATTTAAAAGGCTTTGTCGTTATTCCATTTATATTATCGGTTGGATATGGAAGTTTTTATCGATTATATATATCGATATGTTTTCCATGAAAATTCCATTGTTAATGGAATGAGATTTTAGATTTATCGTGAGCTGTGTTTTAAATGACATTAGTTCTTTAACGTAGTTATAGATAAGATTAATTTCTTAACTTTGAAGAAAAATATTAACTAATATTTTTGGAGTTTAAAACTGAATTTAAATTTTAATGAATCATTAATTTGATTGAAATGTGAGTCTGATAACTAAAATTATCAAATTCAAGAAATGATCGAGAATGGAGTATCGTTTTGCTCCAAGTAATAGTTAAATCTTTAATTAGATTTGAACGTGAAATGGTAATTAATTTTATCGATAACACCTTGGTGTTAGATATGAAGTATTACTAGTTTTACTTCATGGGATGAATAGGTTTGGATTGGGAAATATAAAAAAATGATTACTTCGGTAGGGTTCGCCAATCCCGACTAGTTCGGATAAACCATATTTTGGTTTGAATTGATATCCTAAGGAAGATTAAAAAATAAATTTAAAAAATTTATCTTTGATAAAATTAATGGGAACCTTTCCCAAAGGATATGAATATTTAAATAAAAGAATATTCAGAATTGGAATGAGGCGTATGTTGTATTTTTATAGCACTTGTTTATTATATACGCAAGTTATTCAGAAAGACTGGGTTTATCCCATTCAGAATAACTGAATCGGCCATGAGTCGACGATGAAGACGATGGTTGAAGACCGGAGGTCTTCACATCATTTGGATGATTACTGATGTCTTGATTGGGCAGTACACCCAAGACAAGGTAATAAGTGGTGACTGTTCCAGATGTACTTGGAGATCGACTGGATATGCGAGGAACTCTCTCTTGTATTGGACATACGAGACGAGGAATAAGGTGCCTCCGGTTTCGTTCAGACCCATAACGAACTTGTAAATGGATGTGTGTCTGACATCGGATTTCATTCTGTGTGATTGATATGCATCAAGTTCATAGCGTGAATTGCCTGTGTGGCATGTAGAGATGCAAAGGATCAAGGCTTTTGTTGAAAAATAGAGTCTTGTGGTTGATGATCAAAGCACGGCTTTAATATAGCATAGCTTTGTGTATAGCGTTAATTCGCGAGCCTCACACCCCAGTGCGAACAAAAATGGGAGAGGACATCGGGGAGGGCGTGTGTTTCCTTCTAGCTAGGAGTGGTGTCTGGGTTTTGCACACCCAGATGTTTTACTTATGTGGATGATGGATAGCGAGGCGCCTCGGATATATCGGCACTACGGGGCCGATGGATGGTATGATCTTTATAAAGACCAATTTTCACCCCATAGGGCGGGGAAACGTAGTGTTCAGGCATTTTAATCCACATCGAGTGGACTGGCCCTGATGATCCAAGGGCTCACCTGAGTCTGGGCCCTGAGACATGGTAGGCTAGATTGTCTCGAAGCGGTAAGGACGATCCCTTGCCTTGGTTCACATATGGAAATCCAATAGTATGGCGACATGATATATGGTACCCATGCCGTCTATGATTGATATATTTATATTTGAAGTTGTTTCATACACTATGCACTTATAATAGTACCAAAAGATTTGTTTTAAACGTACCAAGAAAGTTTGGCTATTAAAAGGGAAAACCCTATCCTTCGGCTTGCGTTGCATTGTGTGATGGGACCTGGGTCTTATAATAGCTTCATTATTCCAAAAAGCATTGCACTGTTTTGTTATATGCACTGGTATTCTTAGGAGGAAACCCATTCCGTGTTATACGGCGTGGTCCCTTGATTTACTTTATTTTAAAGTAAAGTTTTAAATAACTTTTTTTGTTCTCACACCAGTCACATGACTGACCTGGAGTTTATTGTTTTAACTAAACTCTAGGTGCCCCTATTTTCCGCACGGGTAGCTAGTAGTTTTGATTTTGCAGATTTTTTCCACAGGATCCTGGTTTACAGCTTGAATGATATTCGAAAAGATCTGTATCCGTGTATCTCTTTGGGTTCTGTTTTGTATTATTTTTCCACTACATTGTAATTTGTAAACCTCTAATGCTTATCCAATGTATATTATTTGTTCATACTCAGTATATTCTGGTACTCTGATGTAAATTGTAACGACCCGGAAAAAGTCAATCTTGTTTATCCGATATACAACACATATCGGACATCCAAGGATCGAAAATACCGGTAGTCAATGAAAGAAATTAGAGGGTGAGAATAGATAAGATAGAAACTTAGAATAGAAGAAGAAGAAGAACACAACATCAGAGTAACACGAACCTCACAGCGGAACGAATAACATATAATATATATCATAACTTTGAAATATAAATATGTACTTGAATATACTTATCATTTCCAGAGTACAGCACTTACAACATAGCGGAAATTAACAATAGCTATATGATCCTGAAGCCTCCTGCTCCAGCTCTTCAAGTATCTGTAAAATCCTGACTACTTGACTACTCATATAAAATTGGGCACCCAAGAGTTTAGCGAAAACAAAACAAAATAAACTCCGGGTCAGTCATGGGACTGGTATGAGTAAAACAGTTTAAAACAGTTTGAACAAGTAAACGATATCTCATAAGACCACGACGTATAACGGAACGGGTTTTTCCCTTGTGAGAATCCAAAATATCTTTATATCAAAAACCTTTGATATTATAATAATGTCTATCAACCACAATATAATAATCATCTAGCAGAAATGCTTTCATCTCACGTTCTACATATATAATATACAATCAAAACCGCAAGCACGTATTGGGTAATGGATTTCCATCTATGACAAGGTATGGAACCACCTTTCGCTAGTGTACCTCTAGAGAGGAATACACTGGGTTCAACAAGAACATCTTGCAACCCGGCCACACATGACCGACCACTCATTTAGCTGGAGTGTATCGAATGTATATCACCAATGGTTGGGATCGGCAACTGTTTCCAGAATAGGACAGCATCGACAATAGTTTTTTAGAAGTAAATGAAACTCTAGATCAGGTGATTATACACCCTAATAGGTGCGACATACATAGCCATGCTGCCTGCCCGATTTTGGTCATTTCCCAGTTGTGAGGCTAGAGGCCACGCTTATCTCTGACAGATCACACGTTTATTCACTTTGAATGTCACATCGTCATACCCGCCAAATGACAAATTGATTTCCCCAAAAATACAACGGGTATAGAGCTAAGAGAAACGAATTCCTCTGCCACCAAACGTAAATACGTTTGAAGAGATCCACTTACACGATCTATTAAATATACTCTGTCAGACATTCTTCCATACAGGTCGTCCTGGGACTGGACAAACCGTAGGCACTATTCAGTACATCCATCTTAGGCAATCTTTACCTAAGATTTATACAACAGCCCTTGCACTTTACTTCATCTTCAAGTATCTTTGGCATATATGATTTGCAACGCTTATGCCAATGCCGAGTGGTTCTGCGGAGAATAATCCAACCGGTCTCTCCATATTAACAACGTTAAAAGGGTCAGAACTTTGATAGTCTGTGATTTAACTATCAAAGAAAAACACGTTTGCAAACAACGATCTTATTTCCAGATGGAAATTACATCGATCAATCACCAATCAACTTTTATCCTTTAAATAAATTTATTTCATTTGTCATTTCCTGTTTCCATCTATTCAACATTTCTTATTTTCTAAATTTAGAAAATATATATTATTAACACTAAAAAACATTTCCATTTCTTGTTTTCTATATTAGAAAACATTTCTGATTCTTATTTGGAAAGAATTTCCAAAACTCTTACATTGGACTTATAGAGATGTTTAAACAAACCATCGCTATGCCAATTCAAACCATTTACACTTATTAACTAAATTTACTTAACCATCCTTTACTATCAAACCTTAGCCCTTTCCTTAGTTAAGAAGGAAGTCAATCAAGTTGGGATATAATTACCTCTCAGACCTTAACTGAACAACTTTTTAACTTCGGAATAGACAATGTTTATCCTTTAAACCTTTAACAAACTTCCTTACGTAACTCTCTTTCGAATAATCTCTATTCGATAACTCCTCCCCTCGAATAACTATATTCGATAATCTCTCTTACGAATAACTAGATTCGAAAACCTTTCTTCGAATAAACCATATTCGATTAACTCTATTCAATTTACTCTTATCAATTAACTCTATTGGATTAAATCTTTTGATTTAACTCTAATCGATTAACTCTATTCAATTAACTCTATTGGATTAACTCTTTTGATTTAACTCTAATCGATTAACTCTATCCAATTAACTCTTATCAATTAACTCTATTCACTTAACACCTTTCGAATAAACTATATTCGATAACTTCTTTAATTCTATTCGAATAAACTATATTCGATTAACTCCTTTAATTCTATTCGAATAAACTATATTTGATTTACTCCTGCCATTCTACTCGAATAAACTATATTTGATTTACTCCTTTCAAATAACTAGATTCGATAACACCTTTCGAATAACCAATATTCGATAACTCCTTTCGAATAATTAGATTCGATAACTCCTTACGAATAACTAGATTCGATAACTCCTTTCGAATAACCAATATTCGATTAACTCACTTCGAATAACCAATATTCGATTAACTTACTTCGAATAACCAATATTCGATTAACTTACTTCAAAAATATTATATTTGATAACTCACTTCGAATAACCAATATTCAATTAACTTACGTCGAATACATTATATTCGATAACTCTTCTTGAATGAACTATATTCGATTACTCTTATCGAATAAACTATATTCGATTACTCTTCTCTCGTATTCGATTACTCTTCTTCGAATAAGTGATATTCGATAACTCTACTTCGAATAAGTGATATTCGATAACTTTACTCGATTTACTTCGTTTGAATAACTCTAACTGGTTAACTCAAACTCTAACTGGTTAACTCTAATTGATTAATTCTAACTGATTAATTCTAACTGATTAATTCTAACTCTAATCGATTAACTGTAACTGATTAATTCTAACTGAATAACTAATACTCGATTAACTCATTTCGATCTACTCTTTGAATTAACTCCTTTGAATCATTTCCTTTTGAATTATCTCCTTTTCTATTTGTTTACTTAACAAATAACTATTCCCTTTTCAATTCTATTTATTTAACAAATAAATATTTCTTTTATCTTTCCTATTTATTTAACAAATAAATATCTCATTTAACATTCTATTTATTTCCTATAAATAAATATTTCCATTAAATTTATTTGTAAATGTTTTACAAATACTTCCTTTTAAATTCTATTTGTAAATGTTTTACAAATATTTCTCTTTCTATTTGTTTTGCAAATATATTTCTTTGTATTTGTTTTACAAATATATTCCCATTTTAATACTTTTGATTTTATATAAAATCCTTTTTCCTTTTATTTATAAAATCCATTGATTTTATATAAATAATTTATTTTCAAAATATACTTTGAAAATCCCCTTTTTACATCCCAGTATTTCTTACGGTATTTAAAATACCAAATAACATTGATCGATATCATTCAAACACACATAATCAACAACAGATTATATATCACATCATATATCACCATATATGAAAACAATAAAATAAATGTTGAGGAATCCAGTTGGATTCCTCCGACCTGTTTCCCTGCATCCACAGATGTAAACAATATCATTAACATCGATTTCATTTCAATATGAAATATTCTATTAAACAGAATCAATATTTGATTAACGATTTATATATATATCATTATCAATAATTTCAACCAATCAATCAGCATTTCAACCAAATAGCTAACACACAACAATCAACAGATAATTATCAGTTCTAAGAATACGTTATAAAAATATAACTGTTCAGAGATGGTGAGTTCTACTCACATTGGACGATCATCGTTAATAACGATAACCATCGCTTGATCCAGATGGACAATTTATTTTGCTATAAATTGTAACGAGCTCCAATGGACTTCCAGTCAGTTCCGTGGTGTAGCCACCGTCCATACGATCCCAACGGATCCTGTTTTGTTCGATTTCGTTTACGTATGAATTCGATACATATTTCATAAGTTATACACTATTTTAATTAAACTAAAATTTAATTTCCTTAAATAAATGGGCTTAACCTTTCATTCTCAGCCCAACAACATCTCTTCAACCCGCTCCAGCCCTTTCTTCTCGAACGAGATACAAAGCCGGCTCCTCCTTCCAATGGCAATCGTGGCCTCAACGTATACTTTAACCCAACTATCTCCTCCTTCTTTCAATGTAAAATCAAACTAAAAATATTAATCACCCTCTCATCGAAAACTCTTCAATCTCCAACCATTGAAATTCAACTCGAGAACGCCCTGGGCCTCGACTCCGACAGCAACATCACCAGTAACCTCGCGCAAAAATTTCACCGCACACCCCAAAATCATGAGCGCAACTCCATTCGAACTCGAGAATTCAAAAACAAGCTCGTTTACTACATCGACGCTTCCTTTTCACCAAAAAATCAAAACCCTAAGTGCTTGAAAACGCACGCTGGTTACACAGTAGAGGACCTAAAACAAAACCGAGTCCCTCCAAACTAATATCAAAATGAAGAGTAGAACCAGAGCATCTCGAATGTATAAGTATATTGATTTATAGCATTTTATCCCTTTCGTTTTTTTGATTTTTCTTCTTGCGTTTTTGTTGGAGGGTTTTGAAGAAGTGGCGGCCTGAAGGAAAAGGTTATAAACAGGGATGAGATTTTTTTGTGGTTGAAGAGGATGGGTGCGTGGCCTTGTTTTGGTTCACAAATCTTAGGATATCTTATTTTATTTATTTAATTAATATTGTCAAACAAGTCTTTAAAAATTCCTGTGATCACTCATGATACCCAAAAATCATGAAACTAGACATGCAGCTACAGTTCGACATTACGGACTCAATGAAACTAGTTTCGTCGAATTCCGACTCCGTTTGCTCACACAGCGTATTTTTAACCGTCAAAATACTGACAGTTTTTCACTCAAAAAATCCGTACGGCCACATACTGACTTCAAAAATCACGAAAATTGAAATCTGACAATAATTTAACAAATCGGATCCAACAAAATTAGTTTCGTCGAATTCTGAGGTCATTTGCAAAAGTGGCTATTTTTAAAGCTCTAAATAACCCTTTTAAATATATAAATATATTTAAAAACATTTAAATTATATATTTAAAAATAAATATTATCGTATATATTCACAGTGGAATACCACACAGCTCCAATAGGATTTATAACTCCATATTTTGAAATTCCCAGTTATATCGATATTCGATTTATAATGAAATTCCTTTTATAAATATAAATAAATCGATATAAATTATAAAGGAATTCCACAGTGACTTTTCTAAAATCTGATTTGGACATACTCAAAATCTACGCGATGAAATCCCGATTTTTCTGTTCCATTAGAAAAATGTACTCCACCAGCTCCACAAGTTTCTTGTTTCATAGAAATCCGACTTTAAACGGATCCTGTATATTCAGTTGAAGTTCAAATCGCCAAATAGTGAACTGCCGCGCCATTTCGAGCTCGATTTTAATTATATTATAATTATAAGTTCAACCATCGTTTATATAATATATTCGTCAATATAATTCAATATAAACTGAATTATATATATTTTAACTTGTCCAATTCACACCATATCATGCATTCTGTTATTTCCGATTCTTCCGAAAATATATTATTCTATTTTTTATATTAATTAAATATAAATATTATTTATTTCGAGTTATCGATATCGTTAAATCGATATTTAATAATTAAATTAATTAATTATTCGACAGCTAAAAATGCGGGTTATTACAGTCTTTCCCCCTTAAAATAATTTCGTCCTCGAAATTGCTAAGCTAGAAGAATGTTACTTACTCTACTAATTAGATTTAAACATCTTCAGGTTTTACTTCTTAACTTCCATTTTAACTGAACCATTTAAATTCCAATTAAATTATTAATTCTTTTTGACTTACTAAAATTTTAAAAAATTCTGAAAATTTTCTAACACCTTAAATTTTTGGAAAATTTCACCATAACCTCCTTTGTACAGCCCTATCGGTAAAACCATAACTCTCCTCTCTAGGCCTTCTCCAACCCAAAAGAAAATCAAACAGCCAAGCGGCTTGCCAAATCGGCTCATAAATCGCCAAACTCATATGATATATAAACTTTTACCTTTTTGTCGGTATATCATTATACCACTTTCACTTGCTTCTACTCAATACTTGTAGACCATATATCCATCTATACCAATCGATTTCCAATCAATTTCAATCAACCAAATCTCAACACAATTATATCGAAGCCCAATTTCATTCTAACCCCAATTCAAAATTTCCCGAACTCTTAACTTATCCCTCAATTCCAGTTCAGATTATTCTCTGATCAATTCCATATTTTAAATACTTTTATCAATCTCCTCTTACTTAACTTTACTAGTAAAATTTAAAATCTAGAAATTTTAAATTCTTGGGTTTTTTTTTTCAAATCAATTTGAAATCATAATACCAATTCAAAACCTTTGAATTTCTAAACAACTTGTTTCCTCAAAACAATTCGAAAACAAAATCTTTGGCAGTAATCCGTCACTTACAACTCGAAAATGAACACCGGTGATGCAGCTGTCATCATCGGAATCTTTTTTCCAGCGATCAAGTGAGTTCAATACTATACCACTTTCAAAATCATTTCCACATACTTCCATTTTGAAATCAGTTCAAAACATCATTTCAATGCTTGTAACAAAATTTAAAATCTCCCAGGATTTTTTAATTCACATATATTTAATCCATGTTCTTTTACAAACACTTCTCCAAATTTTTAGGTTTAAATTTAAATTCTGATTTAATTTCAGATTTAACTCATTCGTAACACTTATACGAATCTTAATTGGTTATTTACATAGTCGTTTCACTTTTATAATCTTACTCGATTATAATAACAACCAACACATCCAATATACAAATATTTCAATATTAATAATTCCTTTATATCAAAATATAATATGGGCAAAATTATTCCATTACCCTTTTTTCAAAACATACCATGTCGGTTCATCGTAATCGAGTGTTTATAAACCCCTATTGATACAATGGACCAAACTGATCGACCAGAATTCACAAACAACTCAACCAATAAATCTTCACAATATTAAATCATTTTAATATTGAATAACAAATATGCGCTCATATATATACACACTCAAACTCAATCTAGGTTATTACTAACCCCATCTCTACCAAGTCACGCCACAGAGCCAAGGTAAATCGCTTAACCTTATGCTCTGATACCAACTGTAACGACCCGGAAAAAGTTGATCTTGGTTATCCGATATACAACACATATCGGACATACAAGGATCGAAAATACCGGTAGTTAATGAAAGAAATTAAAGGGTGAGAATAGATAAGATAGAAACTTAGAATAGAAGAAGAAGAAGAACACAACATCAGAGTAACACGAACCTCATAGCGGAACGAATAACATATAATATATGTCATAACTTTGAAATATAAATCTGTACTTGAATATACATATCATTTCCAAAGTACAGCACTTACAACATAGTGGAAATAAACAATAGCTATATGATCCTGAAGCCTCCTTCTCCAGCTCTTCAAGTATCTGTAAAATCCTGACTACTTGACTGCCCATATAAAATTGGGCACCCAAGAGTTTAGGGAAAACAAAACAAAATAAACTCCCGGTCAGTCATGGGACTGGTATGAGTAAAACAGTTTAAAAAAGTTTGAAAAAGTAAACGATATCTTACAAGACCACGGCGTATAACGGAACGGGTTTTTCCCTTGTGAGAATCCAAAATATCTTTATATCAAAAACCTTTGATATTATAATAATGTCTATCAACCACCATATAATAATCATCCAGCAGAAACACTTTCATCTCATGTTCTACATATATAGTATAAAATCAAAACCGCACGCAGGTATTGGGTAATGAATTTTCAACTATGACAAGGTATGGAACCACCTTTCACTAGTGTACCTCTAGAGATGAATACACTGGGTTCAACAAGAACATCTTGCACCCCGGCCACACATGACCGACCACTCATTTAGCTTGAGTGTATCGAATGTATATCACCAATGGTTGGGATCGGCAACCATTTCCAGAATGGGACAGCATCGACAATAGATTTTTAGAAGTAAATGAAACTCTAGATCAGGTGATTATACACCCTAATAGGTACGACCTACATAGCCATGATGCCTGCCCGATTTTTGTCATTTCCTAGTTGTGAGGCTAGAGGCCACGCTTATCTCAGACAGATCACACGTTTATTCACTTTGAATGTCACATCGTCATACCCGTCAAATCACAAACTGATTTCCCAAAAAATACAATGGGTATACAGCTAAGAGAAACGAATTCCTCCACCACCAAACGTAAATACGTTTAAAGAGATTAACTTACACGATCTATTAAATATACTCTGTCAGACATTCTTCCATACAGGTCGTCCTGGGACTGGACAAATCGTAGGCACGATTCAGTACATCCATCTTAGGCAATCTTTACCTAAGATTTATACAACAGCCCTTGCACTTTACTCCATCTTCAATTATCTTTGGCATATATGATTTTCAACGCTTATGCCAATACAGAGTGGTTCTTCGGATAATAATCCAACCGGTCTCTCCATATTAACAACGTTAAAAGGGTTAGAACTTTGATAGTCTGTGATTTAACTATCAAAGAAAAACACGTGTGCAAACAACGATCTTATTTCCAGATGGAAATTACATCAATCAATCACCAATCAACTTTTATACTTTAGATTAATTTATCATTAATTTATTTCAATTGTCATTTCATGTTTCCATATATTCAACATTTCTTATTTTCTAAATTTAGAAAATATGTATTATTAACACTGGAAAACATTTCCATTTCTTGTTTTCTATATTTGAAAACATTTATGATTCTTATTGGAAAACATTTCCAAAACTCTTACATTCGACTTATACAGACGTTTAAACAAACCATCGCTATGCCAACTCAAACCATTTACACTTATTAACTAAATTTACTTAACCATCCTTTACTATCAAACCTTAGCCCTTTCCTTAGTTAAGAAGGAAGCCAATCAAGTTGGGGTATAATTACGTCTCAAACCTTAACTGAACAACATTTTAACTTCGGAATAGACAAAGTTTATCCTTTAAACCTTTAACAAACTTCCTTACATAACTCTTTTTCGAATAATGAAACGACCCGAAATTCCTCGGTAAGGAATGCCTGGATAGAATTGAGAACATGCCACATCAGAGCGTAGACAGAAGAACATTTCATTGTATATTACAACAATTCCATCAGAATACAAGAATATACAGACTGTGAATAAATATTACATAGAAAATATCAGAGATTACAATACATTACATAGAAGCGGAAAATAATACAATACACAACTAGAAGTAATACACGGACACAGAGCTTTCCGGGTATCGTTCCAGCTGTAAATTAGGATCCTGTGAATATAAATCTGCAAAACCAAAACTACTAGCTGCCCGGGTCAAAAATAGGGGCACCCAGAGTTTAGGTTAAAAAAATAAACTCCAGGTCAGTCATGTGACTGGTGTGAGAGCTAAAACAGTTATTAATATTGGTTTTTAAAGTTAGGTGAATCAAGGGACCACGCCGTATAACACGGAACGGGTTTCCTCCCAAGAATACAAGTGCATAAAACAAACAGCACAATGCTTAGTAAAGAAAAATGAAGCTATTATAAGACCCAGGTCCCATCACACAATGCAACGCAAGCCGGAGAATAGGGTTTTACCTTATAACAGCCAATGAATGCTTGATACGCGAAATTTTATCTTTTGATTCTTAATCAGACTCCAACCGTAAATTATTAAGAGAACGATTACCTAAGTATTAACCCCGAAGACCGAAACCCACATCAGACCAATACCTAGGAAACCACCCATCTTAGCTCGTTTCTAGTTAGTTTCTGATTTTATATACAATCATAATTATCAATCATAGACGGCATAAGCACCCCATCCCACTATGTCGCCATACTAGGCTCTACAAATAAAACCGCAAAGTCACGTATTGGAAGTTGGATTTCCATCTGTGAACCGAGGCAAAAGATAGTCCTTTACCGATTCGAGACAATCTAGCCCATGTCTTAGGACCCAGACACAGGTGAGCCCTTGGATCGTCATGTCCGGTCCACCGATGTGGATTAAAATGCCTGAACACTGCATTTCCCCGCCCTTTGGGGCGTAACTGAGCCAACGAATGACTCCATCGACTTCACATAGTCACCAATATATCCGAGGCGCCTCGCAACAGCAACAACCACATAAGTCAAACTTGTCAGGGCGTGTAAAACCACTGACGCCACTTCTATTTAGAAGGAAACGCATGCCCTCCCTGAAGTCCTCTCCCGTTTCTGGTTTACAACCGGGGTGTGTGGCTCGCGAATTAAAGCTACACAAAGCTGTGCCACACAGGCTGTGCTTTGATCATCAACCACAAGACTCTGCTTTTCAACAGAAGCCTTGATCATTTGAATCTTAGCATGCTACATAGGCAGACCACTCCATGCAACCGATATCCATCAATCACACAGAATGATATCCAATGTCAGACACACTGTCCATCTACAAGTTCGTTCCGGGTCTGAACGAAACCGGAGGCACCTAGTACCCCGCATATCCATTGATCTCCTGGTACGTCTGGACGACCACTAACTGATTCCCTCCTCTTGGGTGTACGACCCAATCAAGATCATCAGTAATCACCCAAACGACGTGAAGACCTCCGGTCTTCAACCACCGTCTTCATCTTTGACTTATCATCGTATCAGTTATTCAGAATGTTATAAACCCGGTCTTTCCGAATAACTCGCGTATATAATAAACAAGTGTTACACAAACACAACATACGCCTCATTCCAGTTCATTAGTCACTAACCGTAAATTAGTAAGAGAACAATTCACCAAATATTAACCCCGAAAGACGAAACCAACATCAGATCAATACCTAGGAAACCATTCAACTTAACTAATCTCCAGTTAGTTTCTAAATTTCACATTCTTAGGGAAAGGTTCCCATTAATTTTATCAAAGATAAATTCTTCTAAATTTACTCTTTAATCTTCTTTTGAATATCAATTAAAACTAGTCGGGATTAGCGAACCACACCGAAGCAATCATTTATTCTATTTCCCAATCCCAACCTATTCATCCCATGAAATAAAACTGGTAATACTTCATATCTAACACCACAGTGTTATCGGTAAATTTAATTACCATTTCACGTTCAAATCCAATTAAAGATTTAACTATCGCCAGGAGCAAAACTGGTGATACTCCATTCTCGATCTTTTCAATCTAATTAAAGATTCGTTAAAACTCCACTTAGTTTTAATCTTTAACTGGGTTAAAGAACCGATGTCATTTAAAAGACGATTCACGATAAACCCAAAATCACATTCCATTCTATCAGCCTTTAACCGTAATATAGCAAGTGAGCAATTCCCTAAGTATTAACCCCAAAGGCCGAAACCAAGATCAGATCAATACCCAAGAAACCATTCAACTTAACTAATCTCCAGTTAGTTTCTGATTTTCTTAACTCAGTTGGGTCTAAGAACAGTATTATTGAAGATACCGTTCACGACAACCCAAAATCACATTCCATTAATTATCGGGTTAAAGAACAAGTGTCATTTGAAACACCGTTCAAGATAAACCCAAAAATCAATTCAAATTCAATTCCAATTAAATACCATTTAATTCGTACACTTCATTAAATCTAAATAAAAAAGATTTAATCTCTTTCTCCACTGGGTTTAAGAACAGTGTTAATGAAGACACCATCCACGACAAAGCCAAATCACATTTGATATTAAATACAAGGCTCTGAATAGAAAATATATCGGATTATATTCAATATCAAATTATACGACCAACAAATATCGTATTGGAAATAACGATATTAATATATCTTTCAAATTTCCATAACAACATATGTATTATCACGAAATCCAACATCGAACTATTCCGAAGATAATTTCGATTCAAATCCATTCCAATTCAATTATTGGAAATTCTGGTTATTTTCAAAACCCATTCAAATCCAGTTTATTTATTTTAAAAATAAATAAATTATTATTCTAGTTCAAAACTAGTTCATTTCGATAAAAATCTATTTTTATCTTTTCAAATATGGAGTTTTTCATCCTAATTATTCCCAAATCATTTCTTATGATTTTACACAAATTATTACTGTTTTTAATAATTTTATCAAGGCCCGTACAGTCGATTTCCATCAACGGCCATCGAACTGCACTTACAATGACCTTTTCCAAATTTGATTTGGACATAATTCCAAATCCAACCGTTAGATCTCAGATTTCTAATATTCATTGGAAAGCTCTTTTCGATACGAACCCAACGGTTCTGGATTCAGGAGAATTCGACGGTCGGATCTCCTGCAATGTCCATTCGAAGTCAATGGTCAAAATTCGCGAACTGCCACGGCGCGGCGTGTTCTATTCAGGCCATTATATATATATATATAATATATTTCGTCGATTTCCTTTTAAAACATATTTTATAAATCGTTTTAAATTTGTTTTCAAAAGATTTCAACTTCCTTTTCAAATTTAAATCAAAATTGAATTTTCCCTTACAAATTTGTTTTAAATTCGTTTCAACTCGATTTCAATTCAAATCGATTTTTAATTCAATTTCAGTTCGTTTTCAATTCAATTTGAATTTCAAATTAATTCAATTTCAATTCGTATTCATTTCTATTCAATTTCAATTCGAATTCAATTCTATTCAATTTCAATTCGAATTCAATTCTATTCAATTTCAATTCGAATTCATTTCTATTCAATTTCAATTCGAATTCAATTCTATTTAATTTCAATTCGAATTGATTTCTAATTATTTGATTTTGAAATCACTTTCAATATTCATTATAAAATCGACAAAATTCTCGTTCATGTTAAAATGGCGTGTAACTACTCAACACGGCTTCACATTTCTATTTTCAAATATTCTATTTCAAATATTTCTTTTTCAAAAATATTTCTTTTCAAATATTTCTTTTTCAAATATTTATTTTCAAATATTTATTTTCAAATATTTCTTTTCAAATATTTCTTTTTCAAATATTTCTTTTTCAAATATTTCTTTTCAAATATTTCTTCTCAAATATTTCTTTTTCAAATATTTCTTTTCAAATATTTCTTTTTCAAATATTTCTTTTCAAATGTTTCTTTTCAAATATTTCTTTTCAAATATTTCTTTTTCAAATATTTCTTTTCAAATACTTCTTTTCAAATATTTCTTTTCTAATATTTCTTTTCAAATATTTCTTTTTCAAATATTTCTTTTCAAATATTTCTTTTTCAAATATTTCTTTTTCAAAACTGGAATGAGGCCCAATCAATTACCATATAATGTTAATTATATGGATTTTTTACAACACATGTCTAAAATAACAACGATAAATAATCAACCATCATCCAGAGTGCACCACACAACTGCATAAGCATTAAATGTAAATAATTAACGTTTACACAGTTTGTCAACCCATCGATTGACATACAACTAAACAATCGGGATTAGTGTATGTCAGATATCATCCCAATACCCGTGTAGGGTTTCAAACAATCAAACACAGATTTTATTTGTGCAGTTGGGCGATGTGTAAAATTTATCGTCCCAATCAATATCAGTCAAATGTGTGTATATAAACAAATCGTCCGATTTGTTTATATTTATTTATTCACATTCACGTTAGAAATTATATTTTCAACTATAAAATATTTTTAACTATATAAATATTTTATTTCATTTCATTTCACATCACATCACACAATCAACTACACATCAAAATCAAACAAACATGCATACAAGCCATCCATGGTCTGTGGATGATGGGTGTCGGGTGCTACTAAGCACCGTCTGCATCCTAGTTTATATTTCAACTAGAAATAAAAATAAAAGTAAGGCGTTCTCACCTTGGGTTTTCACTCCGTCATTCTTTGTTTGTCGATCTAGATTGCATCCCTACGTTAAAAATTATTTTTTTAACCCATTAATAATTATTTTCATGTATGACCATTTTATGAATAACATATATACGATAAAAATTCTAATTTTATCTGACTAAAAATCATATCATACATATGATAAGAATAATATTTTTATCGAACTAAAAATCGTATTTAAAAATCTCATATTTTCTATTATAAAAATCTCGTCTTTTCTATTATAAGAATCTCGTCTTTTCTACTATAAAAATCTCGTCTTTTATATTATAAAGATCTCGTCTTTTCTATTTTATGATATATCGAATAAATAATAAAAAAAAGGTTATCTATATATTTAAAACAATTATATATATATTTTTCCTTTAAAAACCCATGCTACCCATATTTTGATAAAAACATGCTACTCATATTTTTATAAAAACATGCTACTTATATATTTTTAGAAAACAATTGCTATTTTGTAATTTTATAAAACAATTCAAATTTTACACTTTCAAAACAAACTGATTTTAATTTTTTTTAATAAACAAACTGATTTTTAAACAATCCTATTTTAAAATAAAAAGGAAATGAAACTACCTTTCTTCTTTGTTCGTTCAGGCATTCAGGCAGCCGAACTAAAACCGCAACCCACTTCCAATCTAGTGTTTGAAGTTTGCACCACCTACACAACGTCGGAGGAGGATCTGGAGCTGCCACTTTGAGGAGCTTCACACACGTCACCTCTGGCCAGAGCGCCTCCCAACTCGCGCCAACGTAGAGTCTCGAATTCCGGTCCGAAGTTTGCCGCTCTTCATCCAAAATCCCCCAGAATCTTCCACAATAATCGTATAGGGAGGTACGAATTTGGAGAGCATTGAGAGCTCTCAAATTTCCTCCTTAGGAGGTTTGAATTTTACTGAGAGGGTTCGAAGTTTTTAGGGCAAGAAGATTGGAGCAAATTCGATCGTTGGTTGGTTGATTTGGGTGGCATTGACTAACGGGGAGAAGAGGGAAGGGTTTTGGCCAATAGGAGGGTGGCTTATATATTAAATAATAAATTATTTTAATTCTTTTATTTGTTTGTTTTGCGTCTGAACTCCACATCCAACCCAACGACTGACGTTCCTAGCTAATTACCCTCATTCCGAACACAACGGAATATGTTTCGTAAGCCAATTCGCCTGTTACGATCAGTTTTGATTGAAGTTAAAATATAACTCTATATATTCAATTTTAAACCTACATTTCAATTTACCGGGGTCATATACTAACTCTACAATTACAAAAAAATTATTTCTAGCTTCATATTGACGATACGGTCCTAACAAAACTAATTCCATCGAATTCTGAGACCATTTGAAAAATGGCCATTTTCCAGTCGATTAAAATCAACTGAAACTGGTCAAACGCGTTTTCCTTTGCCATGCTCACATATTGATTCAGAAAATTACGAAATTTGAAACCTAGCAATAACTTGACATCACGAATCCAACAAAAGTGGTTTCGTCGAAAACCGAGATCGTTTGCAAAATGGCTATTTTTAAGGGCCAGAATTCCATAGCGACTATTCTGAATTTTCAACTGGGCGTAACATTTTATCCCCGCTATGAAATCTTGATTTTTCGGATTCGTTAGAAATATATTCTCAATTAGATTCAAATATTTTTGGTTTCACTAAAATCTGGTTTATTTTGCACCCGGTACATTCATTTGAAATTTGAAATCGAATTATCGAACTACCGCGCCATTTTCAATTCCTTTTACAATTATAAATAATTATTTATACTCTAACGACGATCTATATAAATATATACGTTCGAATTCTATTCAAACTAAATTTCTCGTCGTTATTATTTAAAATCATTCATTTTAAACATTCAAAATTCATTAAAATTGCCAAAATAAAAATTTTAAATTGGCTCGGATTTCCGGGTTACTACAATCTCCCCGACTTAAAACTTTTCGTCCCCGAAAGGGAACAAAGCCGAAAGTTGCTTAACTAATGAATCACCTTTCATTATTTTCTTTATGGCTTAAGTTCTTCAACTTTTCAGTTTCTAAGAACTTTCCAAATTTTTCGAAAATTTGGCTAACACCCTAAATTTTCGAAAAAGATTCGCCATAACCTCCCCTGCACCGGGGACTTCTGGATATTTCATATAGCCTCCCATGGCCTTCTTCAACTCAAAAAAAAAAAAAGCCAATCGGCTCATAAAATCATCATCACCCAAACAAAACAGTAAATTATGGTAAACATGTACCTATTTGTCGGGCAAACAATTTTATTCTTCTGCTCTAGCCTCTTTGCAATGACCTGTTCAATGTAAGTACATGTATATGCATGCAAATGCGATAAATTTTCAATACAACTCACTATTTATTTCAATTTGGTTATAGGTTCAACATTTAATTAATCAAACAATAATCAAACAACACAACTAGCAATCAATTAGTTGATTAGCTTTTCAAATTCATAACTTTTATATATAGTCCAAAAAACAGATTTTTGATGTCAAATCACAACAATAAGCCCTATCTAATTTTAGTTCTCACACCAGTCAATTGGTATCATATAGATATCCCACCTTCGACACTCGAATATAAATGCTGATGATGATGCACCATTATCAGGATTATCCCCGGGTGACTAGAGTGTGATTCTATATCTATCCAGTATATTAAAACTTCGAATATACGTTTGCAAGGCGTATATGCAAAATCTCTATATACTAAATTGTCCAAATCAAATTAAAATAAATATTCAAATACGTATAATACGATTTAAATTTCAAAACAAAATTTGTTTTCATTTTAAAAATATACTCTTCACACTCGTTCTAGGATACTACTGATCCCATCTCTAACGAGTCATTCTTATTGGATATTACTAATCCAATCTCTGATGAATTCTTTCGTATGGTTCTAATGTGTCTTGTTCTCCGTGCTTTGTAAAAGAAATATCTGATACCAAAATGAAATGACCCGAACTTCCCCGGTAAGGAAAGCCCGGATAGAATTGAGAACAAGCCACATCAGAGCGCAGACAGAAGAACATTTCATTGTATATTACAACAATTCCATCAGAATACAAGAATATACAGAGTATGAATAAATATTACACAGAAAATATCAGAGATTACAATACATTACATGGCAGCGGAAAATAATACAATACACAACTAGAAGTAATACACGGACACAAAGCTTTCCGGGTATCGTTCCAGCTGTAAATCAGGATCCTGTGAATATAAATATGCAAAACCAAAACTACTAGCTGCCCGTGTCGAAAATAGGGGCACCCAGAGTTTAGGTTAAAACAATAAACTCCAGGTCTGTCATGTGACTGGTGTGAGAACTAAAACAGTTATTAATATTGGTTTTTAAAGTTAGGTAAATCAAGGGACCACGCCGTATAACACGAAACGGGTTTCCTCCCAAGAATACCAGTGCATAAAACAAACAACGCAATGCTAAGTAAAGAAACATGAAGTTGTTATAAGACCCAGGTCCCATCACACAATGCAACGCAAGCCGGAGGATAGGGTTTTACCTTATAACAGCCAAAGAATGCTTGATACGCGAAATTTTATCTTTTGATTCTTAATCAGACTCCAACCGTAAATTAGTAAGAGAACGATTACCTAAGTATTAACCCCGAAGGCCGAAACCAACATCAGACCAATACCCAGGAAACCACCCATCTTAGCTCGTTTCCAGTTAGTTTATGATTTTATATACAATCATAAATATCAATCATAGACGGCATAAGCGCCCCATCCCACTATGTCGCCATACTAGGCTCTACAAATAAAACCGCAAAGTCACGTATTGGAAGTTGGATTTCCATCTGTGAACCGAGGCAAAAGATAGTCCTCTACCGATTCGAGACAATCTAGCCCATGTCTCAGGACCCAAACACAGGTGAGCCCTTGGATCGTCAGGGCCGGTCCACCGATGTGGATTAAAATGCCTGAACACTGCGTTTCCCCGCCCTTTGGGACGTAAATGAGCCAACAAATGACTCCATCGGCTTCACATAGTCACCGATATATCTGTGGCGCCTCACAAAAGCCACAACCACATAAGTCAAACTCGTTAGGGCATGTAAAACCACTGTCGTCACTTCTATCTAGAAGGAAACGCATGCCCTCGCTGAAGTCCTCTCGTATTTCTGGTTCACAACTGGGGTGTGAGGCTCGCGAATTAATGCTACACAAAGCTGTGCCACACAGGCTGTGCTTTGATCATCAACCACAAGACTCTGATTTTCAACAGAAGCCTTGATCATTTGCATCTTAGCATGCCACATAGGTAGACCACCCCATGCAACCGATATCCATCAATCACACAGAATGATATCCAATGTCAGACACACAGTCCATCTACAAGTCCGTTCTGGGTCTGAACGAAACCGGAGGCACCTAGTACTCCGCATATCCATCGATCTCCAAGTATGTCTGGAAGACCACTAACTGATTCCCTCCTCTTGGGTGTATGGCCCAATCAAGATCATCAGTAATCACCCAAACGACGTGAAGAGCTCCGGTCTTTTACCACCGTCTTCATCTTCGACTTATCGTCGTGTCAGTTATTCAGAATGGGATAAACCCGGTCTTTCCGAATAACTCGCGTATATAATAAACAAGTGTTACACAAACACAACATATGCCTTATTCCAGTTCATCAGTCGCTAACCGTAAATTAGTAAGATAACAATTCCCCAAATATTAACCGCGAAGGCCGAAACCAACATCAGATCAATACACAGGAAACCATTCAACTTAACTAATCTCCAGTTAGTTTCTAAATTTCACATTCTTAGGGAAAGGTTCCCATTAATTTTGTCAAAGATAAATTCTACTAAATTTACTCTTTAATCTTCTTTTGAATATCAATTAAAACTAGTCGGGATTAGCGAACCACACCGAAGCAATCATTTATTCTATTTCCCAATTCCAACCTATTCATCCCATGAGTAAAACTGGTAATACTTCATATCTAACACCACAGTGTTATCGGTAAATTTAATTACCATTTCACATTCAAATCTAATTATAGATTTAACTATCGCCTGGAGCAAAACTGGTGATACTCCGTTCTCGATCTTTTCAATCTAATGAAAGATTCATTAAAACTCCACTTAGTTTTAATCTTTAACTGGGTTAAAGAACCGATGTCATTTAAAACATGGTTCACGATAAACCCAAAATCACATTCCATTCTATCAGCCTTTAACCGTAAAATAGGAAGTGAGAAATTCCCTAAGTATTAACCCTGAAGGCCGAAACCAACATCAGATCAATACCCAAGAAACCATTCAACTTAACTAATCTCCAGTTAGTTTCTGATTTTCTTAACTCAGTTGGGTCGAAGAACAGTATTATTGAAGATACCGTTCACGACAACCCAAAATCACATTCCATTAATTATCGGGTTAAAGAACAAGTGTCATTTTAAACACCATTCACGATAAACCCAAAAATCAATTCAAATTCAAATCCAATTAAATACCATTTAATTGGTACACTTCATTAAATTTAAATAAAAAGATTTAATCTCTTTCTCATCTATTTTTAAGAACAGTGTTAATGAAGACACCATCCGCGACAAACCCAAATCACATTTGATATTAAATACAAGGCTTTGAATAGAAAATATATCGGCTTATATTCAATATCAAACTCTACGACCATAAAATAACGTATTGGAAATAACGATATTAATATATCTTTCAAATTTCCATAACAACATCTGTATAATCACGAAATCCAACATCGAACTATTTCGAAGATGATTTCGATTCAAATCCATTCCAATTCAATTATTGGAAATTCTGGTTATTTTCAAAACCGTTTCAAATCCAGTTTATTTATTTTAAAAATAAATAAATTATTATTCTAGTTCAAAACTAGTTCATTTCGATAAAAAACTATTTTTATCTTTTGAAATATGGAGTTTTTCATCCTAATTCTTCCCAAATCATTTCTTATGATTTTACACAAATTATTACTATTTTTAATAATTTTATCAAGGCCCGTACAGTCGATTTCCATCACCGGCCATCGAACTGCACTTACAGCGACCTTTTCCTAATTTGATTTGGACATAATTCCAAATCCAACCGTTAGATCTCAGATTTCTAATATTCATTGGAAAGCTATTTTCGATACGAACCCAACGGTTCCGGATTCAGGAGAATCCAACGGTCGGATCTCCCGCAATGTCCATTCGAAGTCAATGGTCGAAATTCGCAAACTGCCGCGGCGCGTTCCATTCAGGCCATTATATATATATATATATATATATATATATATATACACATACATATATATATATATATATATATATATATATATATCGTCGATTTCCTTTTAAAACGTATTTTATTAATCGTTTTAAATTCGTTTTCAAAACGATTTCAACTTCCTTTTCAAATTCGAATCAAAATTGAATTTTCCCTTTCAAATTCGTTTTAAATTCGTTTCAACTCGATTTCAATTCAAATCGGTTTTTAATTAAATTTCAGTTCGTTTTCAATTCAACTTGAATTTCATATTAATTCAATTTCAATTCGTATTCATTTCTATTCAATTTCAATTCGAATTCAATTCTATTCAATTTCAATTTAAATTCAATTCAATTCGAATTCATTTCTATTCAATTTCAATTCGAATTCAATTCTATTCAATTCGAATTCATTTCTAAATATTCGATTTTTAAATCACTTTCAATATTCATTATAAAATCGACAAAATTCCCGTTCGTGTTAAAATGGCGTGTAACTACTCAACATAGCTTCGCATTTCTATTTTCAAATATTCTATTTCAAATGTTTCTTTTTCAAATATTTCTATTTCAAATATTTCTTTTCTAATATTTCTTTTCAAATATTTCTTTTTTAAATATTTCTTTTCAAATATTTCTTTTCAAATATTTCTTTTCAAATATTTCTTTTCAAATATTTCTTTTTCAAATATTTCTTTTCAAATATTTCTTTTTCAAATATTTCTTTTCAAATATTTCTTTTCAAATATTTCTTTTTCAAATATTTCTTTTTCAAATATTTCTTTTCAAATATTTCTTTTCAAATATTTCCTTTTCAAATATTTCTTTTCAAATATTTCTTTTCAAATATTTCTTTTCAAATATTCTTTTTCAAATATTTCTTTTCAAATATTTCTTTTTCAAATATTTCTTTTTCAAAACTGGAATAAGGCCCAATCAATTACCATATAATGTTAATTATATGGATTTTCTACAACACATGTATAAATTATGAACGATAAATAATCAACCATCATCCAGAGTGCACCACACAACTGCATAAGCATTAATTGTAAATAATTAACACTTACACAGTCCGTCAACCCATCGATTGACATACAACTAAACAATCGGGATTAGTGTACGTCAAATATCGTCCCAATACCCGTGTGGGGTTTCAAACAATCAAACACAAATTTTATTTGTGCAGTTGGGCGATGTGTAAAATTAATCGTCCCAATCAATATCAGTCAAATGTGTGTATATAAACAAATCGTCCGATTTGTTTATATTTATTTATTCACATTCACGTTAGAAATTATATTTTCAACTATAAAATATTTTTAACTATATAAATATTTTATTTCATTTCACATCACACAATCAACTACACATCAAAATCAAACAAACAAGCATACAAGCCGTCCATGGTCTGTGGACGACGGGTGTCGGGTGCTACTAAGCACCGTCTGCATCCTAGTATATATTTCAACTAGAAATAAAAATAAAAGTGAGGAGTTCTCACCTTGGGTTTTCACTCCGTCATTCTTTGATTGTCGATCTAGATTGCATCCCTACGTTAAAAATCATATATTAAACCCATTAATAATTATTTCCATGTATGACCATTTTATGAATAACATATATACGATAAAAATTCTATTTTAATCTGACTAAAAATCATATCATACATATGATAAGAATAATATTTTTATCGCACTAAATATCGTATTTAAAAATCTCGTCTTTTCTATTATAAAAATCTTAACTTTTCTAGTATAAAAATCTCGTCTTTTCTATTATAAAAATCTCGTCTTTTCTATTATAAAAATCTCGTCTTTTCTATTATAAAGATCACGCTTTTTCTATTATAAAGATCTCGTCTTTTCTATTTTATGATATATCAAATAAATAATAAAAAAATGGTTATCTATATTTTTAAAACAATGTTATATATATATTTTTCCTTTAAAAACCCATGCTACCCATATTTTTATAAAAACATGCTAATCATATTTTTATAAAAACATGCTACTTATATATTTTTAGAAAACAATTGCTATTTTGTAATTTTATAAAACAATTCAAATTTTATACTTTCAAAACAAACTGATTTTAATTTTATTTTTTTTTATAAACAAATTGATTTTTAAACAATCCTATTTTAAAATAAAAAGGATATGAAACTACCTTTCTTCTTTATTCGTTCAGGCATTCAGGTTGCCGAACTAAAATCGCAACCCACTTCCAATCTAGGGTTTGAAGTTTGCACCACCTACACAGCGTCGGAGGAGGATCTGGAGCTGCCACTTTGAGGAGCTTCACGCGCGTCACCTCTGGCCAGAGAGCCTCCCAACTCGCGCCACCATAGAGTCTTGAATTCCGGTCCGAAGTTTGTCGCTCCTCATCCAAAACCGCCCAGAATCTTCCACGATAATCATCCAGGGAGGTACGGATTTGGAGAGCGTTGAGAGCTCTCAAATTTCCTCCTTAGGAGGGTTGAATTTTATTGAGAGGGTTTGAAGTTTTTGGGGCAAGAAGATTGGAGCAAATTCGATCGATGGTTAGTTGATTTGGGCGGCATTGACTAACGGGAAGAAGAGGGAAGGGTTTTGACCAATAGGAGGGGTCTTATATATTAAATAATAAATTCTTTTAATTCTTTTATTTGTTCTTTTTGCGTCTGAACTCCACATCCAACCCAACGACTAATGTCCCTAGCTAATTACCCCCATTTCGAACACAACGGAATATGTTTCGTAAGCAAATTCGCCTGTGACGATCAGTTTTGATTGAAGTTAAAATATAACTCTATATATTCAATTTTAAACCTACATTTCAATTTACCGGGGTCACATACTAATTCTAAAAATTACAAAAAAATTATTTCTAGCTTCGTATTGACGATACGGTCCTAATAAAACTAATTCCATCGAATTCTGAGACAGTTTGAAAAATAGCCATTTTCTAGTCTATTAAAATCAACTAAAACTGGTCAAACGCGTTTTCCTTTTCCATGCTCACATATTGATTCAGAAAATTATGAAATTTGAAACCTAGCAATAACTTAACATCACGGATCCAACAAAAGTGGTTTCGTCGAAAACCGAGGTCATTTGCAAAATGGCTATTTTTAAGGGCCAGAATTCCGTAGCGACTATTCTGAATTTTCAACTGGACGTAACTTTTTATCCCCGCTATGAAATCTTGATTTTTTGGATTCGTTGGAAAGATATTCTCAATTAGATTCAAATATTTTTGGTTTCACTAAAATCCGGTTTATTTTGCACCCGGTACATTCATTTGAAATTTGAAATCGAATTATCGAACTATCGCGCCATTTTCAATTCCTTTTATAATTATAAATAATTATTTATATTCTAACAATGATCTATATAAATATATACATTCAAATTCCATTCAAAATAATTTTCTCGTCGTTATTATTTAAAATCATTCATTTTAAACATTCAAAATTCATTAAAATTGCCAAAATAAAAAAATTTAATTGACTCTGATTTCCGGGTTATTACAAATAATCTCTATTCGATAATCTCTCTTACGAATAACTAGATTCGAAAACCTTTCTTCGAATAAACTATATTCGATTAACTCTTATCAATTAACTCTATTGGATTAACTCTTTTGATTTAACTCTAATCGATTAACTCTATTGGATTAACTCTTTTGATTTAATTCTAATCGATTAACTCTATTCAATTAACTCTATTGGATTAACTCTTTTAATTTAACACTAATCGATTAACTTTATCCAATTAACTCTTATTAATTAACTCTATTCACTTAACCCCTTTCGAATAAACTATATTCGACAACTCCTTTAATTTTATTCGAATAAACTATATTCGATTAAATCCTTTAATTCTATTTGAATAAACTATATTCGATTTACTCCTTTCATTCTATTCGAATAAACTATATTCGATTTACTCCTTTCAAATAACTAGATTCGATAACACCTTTCGAATAACCAATATTCGATAACTCCTTTCGAATAACTAAATTCGATAACTCCTTTCGAATAACCAATATTCGATTAACTCACTTCGAATAACCAATATTCGATTAACTTACTTCGAATAACCAATATTCGATTAACTTACTTCGAATAACCAATATTCAATTAACTTACTTCGAATACATTATATTCGATAACTCACTTCGAATAACCAATATTTGATTAACTTACTTCGAATATATTATATTCGACAACTCTTCTCGAATGAACTATATTCGATTACTCTTCTCGAATAAACTATATTCGATTACTCTTCTCTCGAATACACTATATTCGATTACTCTTCTTCGAATAAGTGATATTCGATAACTCTACTTCGAATAAGTGATATTCGATAACTCTACTCGATTTACTCCATTTGAATAACTGGTTAACTCTAACTCTAACTGGTTAACTCTAACTGGTTAATTCTAACTGATTAATTCTAACTGATTAATTCTAACTCTAATCGATTAACTCTAACTGATTAATTCTAACCGAATAGCTAATATTCGATTAACTCATTTCGATTTACTCATTTGAATTAACTCCTTTGAATCATTTCCTTTTGAATTATCTCCTTTTCTATTTTTTTGCTTAAAAAATAACTATTCCCTTTTCAATTCTATTTATTTAACAAATAAATATTTCTTTTATCTTTCCTATTTATTTAACAAATAAATATTTCTTTTATCTTTACTATTTATTTAACAAATAAATATATCATTTAACATTCTATTTATTTCCTATAAATAAAAATTTCCATTTAATCTATTTGTAAGTGTTTTACAAATATTTCCTTTTAAATTCTATTTGTAAATGTTTTACAAACATTTCTCTTTCTATTTGTTTTGCAAATATTTTTCTTGTATTTGTTTTAAAAACATATTCCCTTTTTAACACTTTTGATTTTATAATTATTTCCTTATATAAAATCCTTTTTCCTTTTATATATAAAATCCATTGATTTTATATAAATAATTTATTTTCAAAATATACTTTGAAAATCCCCTTTTTACGTCCCAGTATTTCTAAAGGTATTTAAAATACCAAATAACATTGATCGATATCATTCAAACACACATAATCAACAACATATTATATATCACATCATATATCACCATATATGAAAACAGTAAAATAAATGTTGAGGAATCCAGTTAGATTTCTCCGACATGTTTCCCTGCATCCACAGATGTTAAACAATATCATTAACATCGATTTCATTTCAATATGAAATATTCTGTTAAACAGAATCAATATTTGATTAACGATTTATATATATATATATCTTTATCAATAATTTCAACTAATCAATCAGCATTTCAACCAAACACTTAACACACAATAATCAACAGATAATTATCAGTTCTACGAATATGTTATAAAATATAACTATTCAGAGTCGGTGAGTTTTACTCACATTGGACGATCATCGTTAATAACGATAACCATCACTTGATTCAGACGGACAATTTATTTTGCTATAAATTGTAATGAGCTCCAATGGACTTCTAGTCAGTTCCATGGTGTAGCCACCGTCCATACGATACCAACAGATCCTGTTTTGTTCGATTTCGGTTACGTATGAATTAGATACGTATTTTACAAGTTATACACTATTTTAATTAAACTAAATTTTAATTTCCTTAAATAAATGGGCTTAACCTTTCATTCTCAGCCCAACAACAACCCTTAAGGCCCATCTTCCCTTCAACCCGCTCCAGCCCTTTATTTCCGAATGAGATACAAAGTCGGCTCCTCCTTCCAATGGCAATCTTGGCCACAATGTATCCTTTAACCCAACTATCTCCTCCTTCTTTCAATGTAAAATCAAACTAAAAATACAAATCACCCTCTCATCGAAAAATATTCAATCTCCAACCATTGAAGTTCAACTCGACATCCCCCTGGTCCTCGATTCAGACATCACCAGCAACCTCGCGTAAAAACTTCACCGCACACCCCAAAATCATGAGTGCAACTCCATTCGAACTCGAGAATTCAAAAACAAGCTCATTTACTACATCGACGCTTCCTTTTCACAAAAAAATCAAAACCCTAGGTGCTTGAAAACGCACACTGGTAACACAGCGGAGGACCCAAAACAAAACCGAGTCCCTCCAAACTGATATCAAAATGAAGAGTAGAACCAAAGCATCTCGAATATATAAGTATATTGATTTATAGCATTTTATCCCTTTTTTTTTCTTCTTGCATTTTTGTTGGAGAGTTTTGAAGAAGTGGTGGCCTGAAGGAAAAGGTTATATATGGGGATGAGATTTTTGTGTGGTTGAAGAGGATGGGTGCGTGGCCTTGTTTTGGTTCACAAATCTTAGGATATCTTATTTTTTTTATTTAATTTATATTGTCAAACTAGTCTTTAAAAATTCCTGTTATCACTCATGATACCCAAAAATCATGAAACTGGACATGCAGCTACAGTTCGACATTACAGACCCAACGAAACTGGTTTCATCGAATTCCGACTTCGTTTGCTCACACAGCGTATTTTTAACTGTCAAAATACTGACTATTTTTCACTCTAAAAATCCGTACAGCCACATACTGACTTCAAAAATAACGAAAATTGAAATATAACAATAATTTAACATTGCGGATCCAACAAAATTATTTCCGATTCACACCATATCATGAATTCTATTATTTCCGATTATTCCGGAAATATATTATTCTATTATTTATATTAATTAAATATAATTATTATTTAATTCGAGTTATCGATATCGTTAAATCGATATTTAATAATTAAATTAATTAATTATTCAACAACTAAAAATGCGGGTCATTACATAAATTGTTGTAATAAGCAATGAAATGTTCTTCTGTTTGTGTTCTTATTCGTCTTGTCCTCAAAGCAATCTGGACTTTCCTTAGCGGGAAGTTCGGGTCATCTCAGGCAGTGACGCCGGCAATCTCGATCGCGTGTAGGTGGCTGAGACTGGTAATGATTGACGTCAGTTTGGAGCCAAGAATCGAGCTGCTCGGGTGATGAAATCCAATCTTATCCGTCGGAATGATAGATCTCAGCTAGGACTTTGATTTTTGTTTAATTATCCTTGAAAATTAATGAGTGGATTGATAGAAATTTGGATCCAAAATTCTGAGCTTTGGAGTCGTCGATTATGAGGGTGGCGGCTGACTAAAATAGAGGATTAGGGTTTGATTTCTAAACCTAGGGTGTATTTATAATATTCAATTTTCTAATTTTCACAAAAAGGTCCGTTAATTTCTAATAACTACAAATTCAGCCCAACAAGTGTTGCCCCTAGTCAAATACCCCCCCTTCGGACGCAATGGGCTAGGTCACGTCCGACCCTTTGATAGTCTCAGCCCAGTTTTCTTTAATTTAATATATAAATTATTTAATTATTTAATTTGATCGTACATTTTAAATTACCGGGGCTGCATGTTGACTCTAAAAATTCCAAAAAAAATATATTTCTAGCTATGTTTTGACGATACAGTCCTTGCCACGCTTTATTTGGCCACGCTCACATATTAATTCCAAAAATTATGAAAATTGGAATCTACCAATAATTTGACATTTCGGATCCAACAAAAGTGGTCTCGTCGAAAACGGAAGTTGTTTGCAAAATGGTTATATTTTATATTAATATATATATATATATTCCATAGCGACTATTCTAAAATTTAAACTGGCCATAACTTTTGATTCCCGCTATGAAATTTCAATTTTTCGGATTCGTTGGAAAGATATTTTTAAACAGATTTAAATATTTTTGGTTTCACCAAAATTCGACTTATTTTGCATTCTGTACACTCAGTCAAAGTTCAAATTCAAATTTTCAAACTACCACTCTATTTCTAACTACTTTTATAATTAAATTAAAAAATATCGTTCTAACTTCAATTTAAATAAATTATAAATTGTTATTATTTAAAATAAATTACTTTAACTATTAAAAATACATTAAAATTTCTAAAATAAAATTTTTAAATTGGTTCCAAAATTCCGGGTTGTTACAATATGTAACTTCTATAATGTTATAACTTATAATTTCGTAATATTATTTATAATATATATACTACTTCTACAATTTATAGTAACCAAAATAACTATAACTTTAAGTACTTAATAATGAATATAAAATTTATATAAACATCATACATGATTATTTGTTATGTAATTCCATTCAATTTATTTATACAAGTACAAACTTCTCCCCCACTCAGATGTTTGTTACAATTATCTTTTATGCAAATTTCTTAACTTAAGTCAAAATTTCCTTCAAATTTCTTAAGGGGAGTTCAAATTTATTTAAGTATAACTTTTAAGCAAATTAGTTTAGCTTGCATTTTATCATTTACCTTTCATGCTAGGTATATATATGCGAACCTATTGCTTATATTTGTCGACATGGGTAACATGGTATAAAACTCTATTACTTAACACTCATAGAGAAGTGTGATACATTATTAAATCTTGGTACTCAAATTTTTCTTTGGTTATAATTGATCAGTTTCTTTTTTCAATCTAAAACATGTCTTAAATATAAATTACCTCACTTACGTGCATCTTCAACAATTCATTTCCAAATTCTTTAAGTGAGATTTACCTTTAAAATATATCTCTTCAATTATTCAAGTACATATTGTTTACCATATTCAAGGTTTTAAGAATTCAAAGTCCTGAAGTATTAAAGCTAATTTAGTTTTTTTTCTTTTTCAAAACTTCTAGCTTTGTTTTTTTTCCCAAAATAAATTTCTAGATTAATTTATCAACCCATTTGATTTAGATTTATTTATTAAAATATTTAGCTAAATGATTTAAGTATTTCTCAGCGTTTAAATCAGAATTATATAGTCATCCCACCTTCGAAACTCGAAAATAAATACCGATTATGCTGCAGTCATCAACAGAATCATCCCCCGAGCGAATAGAGTGTGATTTTATATCTATCTATCATATATTGGACTTCGTATATACGTTGATCAGACGTATATTCAAATCCTTATATGCTCGATAGCCCAATAGTGACGTCGAATAAAATAATCGAAAACACTTATTATGTTATATTTTTTTAAACTTGATTTTCAAATGATTTACCTATTTTTTTCAAAATAATTTACTTCAAAAATTCGCTCTCTCAATGTAATATTCCAAAATCTCATTCTAGGGTATTCCTGACCCTCTCTCTAACAAGATATTATAACTCTGATGAGTTCCATCCTTTGTTCAAAATATATCATACCTAGTAGCTTTGTATAAACAAAGCACTGGTAACAATTGCAACGACCCATCTTTTTGCCCGATTCTCACTGGTAATTAAACCAACATAAACCATTCATAAAGACGAATTACTATGGGTACATACATATATTGAACAAATTAACAGAACTTTTCATTGCATAATTCAATATTACATCAGAGTTACATGGAATATAAGAGTTACATCATATATAGCAGAAGAAAAGTAAATATACTCTCAACAGAAGAACAAAGTAATACAGCGGAAGCTTTAAACTCTAGCGTGGACTCCAACTCGGAAAGCGCTTTGAACCTCGCTCCAAGGAATCATAATGGAAAAACTAAACTACTAGCTGCCCGTGTGAAAAATTGATGGGCACCCATAGTTTAGGAAGGAACAATAAACTCTAGGTTAGTCATGGGACTGGTGTGAGAACATGAAACAGTTGCTTTAAGATTTATTTTAAGGTTGGGAAATTCACTGGACCACGCCACTAACACGGAACGGGTTTACTCCATGTGAATGCCCGTGCACATAAATTCGCAATGACTTTTGTAAAACGAGGTTATTAAAAGCTCATCCCACATCACACAATGCAAGCACACACCAAATGGGGAAGTTTCATCTTATGATAACTAAAAATGCCTTCATACGTAAAAATCCTCTTTCAATACTAAATATGTAGTGTGGAAACCTTTCACAGATAACAGTAATAATCCTAGATGGCATAGTACCCATAAGATTATGTCGCCATATATATATATATACAAATCAAAGTCGTATGGCTCATATTGGTGATATGGGTTTTCAACTCGATGATTCCTGGAACGAAAGATCAATCGAAATACAAACGACATGTAATCATGGCTTTTTCATCTAGACATGGACACCAATACAAGTCGCGAGGTAGATCAACGGTTTTCATCCAGACATGGACCCCCTAACATACCCTATTCCTCAAGTTCATAAGGGGTTTCCCATTGCTGCAGCTTTCATCATAATCATATATATACACACACACACACAAAACCTAACCGCCAGTTTCTCATCATCCGGGGTGTGAGGTTTGCCGATGTCATGTCATACACAAAGCATTTCTAGAGAAGCAATGCCTTGATCGTACAAGCTCATTTCATTTCTTAAGTATGCAACATTGTCCATTCACAACATGATCACTGGTTTCCATCCATACATAACCACTTTGAGCTCATACATCACAAACCAGATACATATCAAATTGAAATCAGTGTTATGCTGTCAATTACAATGTCAGACACACAATCTATACAAGTCGATTCAAGGTCTGAATGGAACAAAATTCGAAAATCTTCGAATATACTCAGATCTCAAGCCACTTATAACCTCGAATCAGGTGTACGGCCCAATTCGAGACATCGAAAATCAATCCGAATAAATTCAAAGATTCCCAGTCCTCATTCGTCGATTCCAGGTCTTAAATTTGCTTCATGCATCGTATTATTACTTGGAATGGTTTTCGAACTTAAATCCGATACCGATCTTTCCAAGTAATAAGCGTATTCTTAAAACAATAGTTATGGATTACACAGGTTTCTCAATTCTAAATCTCCTTTGAGATCGTTATCTATTCATTCCAATTAACGTTGGATTCATTCCAGTTTCTTTTAACTCCTCAACACTTTAATCCTTCCTTGAAATTCAGTATTCAACCTTATGTTCAAAACATAATTCTTTATTCCTTGTTATTCTTTCCAACATATTATTAACTATCAAATCTTAATTTGTTTTTTATTCTCATTTACGACAATTCAAACCATTTATGTTTTCAAATACTTAACTTATAAGTCAGTACAAATCCCGAATGGAATAATTTAAGTTCCAAACATCTTCCAAAATATTTGCAAAACCATTTTAATAATTTAAAATGATAGTCACAGTTTATAACTTCAAAACTCAATTGTTTCCAACGAATCATTTTAATAACATTCAACAGTGTTACAATAATGTTGTAAAGTAGCCATTTAAATCAAATGGATACAAAATCATTCGATATGCAAATATTTCGACTCAAATCACATTTAAATGATAAATATGATAAATCAAAAATTTTCAAATTTCTATTTATCTTTAATAAACTTGTTTATTTTGATTTTCCGTTACGGCCGCCGAACAGCATGTAACACCCCATGTCCATTAATGTCACTCACAAAAGGGAATGCATTAACTTCTATGGAGCGTTTTAAGTGAATATAGAACAGAAAATCACAACAAGACAGATATGAAATAGTACTTGAAAATTTAAAACTTTATTTATTGCAACGGAAGGTAAATATGTTTGGTTACATCACCAAAACCCAAAGACTAAAGTCAAGTACATAATATCCATCTTGACAAAATCAGAGTACATAATGTAAAAAGCATAATCCCATAAATAGCCATTAAAGAGATAGGTTGAGCTTTACTTCAGCAATCCAAATCCAAGTTCTCCCAAAGAGATCCAAATCAAGCTTCCCACCCTAAGAACCTGAGGGGGGGGGGGGACGGAAGAAAAGAGGTGGAAACAAAGGGGGTCAGACATAAAGTCTGGCAAGTCCGATAACTCCAACAATATAATTATCAAAGTAACTAGGATAAGACATAAGCTTGGTAAATAAGGAAATGACTGTGAATTAATGGCAAGACCAAGCAACCAAAAATAATAGGATGAGCAAAGATAACGTTAAAGGCGCTTCCTAATCAATATAGGGTAATTACTATACTCTACCGTACTGTACTGTACTAACACTAACTGCACCCATACTAGTTACTCTAGAAACTTGATCCCTTTTGACTAAATAGAATGATGATAGCTTCGTGTACTACTAGATGTACCCACTATCCCCACTAGATGTACCCCTTCAATGGTAATTCCATGTACTCCTAGCTGACATCATAGGTGCCGCCTGCTCCTATGTCCACTAGGTGTAACCCTTTAATGATTAATTAATAATGGTAGCTTCGTGTACCCTTAGCTGATTACATAGGTGCCGTCTGCTCCTATCTCCACTAGATGTAACCATTACCCTGCCCCATTCGATCGGCTCCCTAACTCGTAGATACCCGTGCTGGTCCCACAGTGGGGTGTATCACTCCCCTAAAGTGGCAACCCAATACAACTTAAAGATGCACGGCTTATACCTACACGATGCAACAACGTCTTACCTACCAGCCCGGGCCCACGCACGCACATGACCCCGTTGGACTTGCGTTGCCACCGCTAACCCATTTTGGCCTCTAACAATCAGGCCCAGTAGGCGTGTCCCATCCTCGACTTGGGTCGAGCTCACAAAGATACCTAATGGGCTACTGGACTGAAAAGGGCCCCTACCAAGCTTCCCACCTAGGCTTGTTCCCCTCTAATACATCCCACTTAACCCCATGTCCACTTACATGTATAAATTTGGTTAAGTGTTTTCTAATTTAACCTAGTCTCACCCTTTTGTTTAATTAACAGGTTGTACTGGTTAAGTCTATGGGCCTATATACACAAATATTACCCACCTACCCAAGATTTACTTAACCCTCTCACTGGTTCAGACATATTAATTTACGGTTAAGTTTGTGGGCCTATATGTACTAATATTACCCACCTACCCAAGATTTACTTAACCCACTCATTCCGTGTAACCCAGTTTACTTAACCTCCAACTTAAACTTAAGTTCTTACAATCCCTAGGGATCAGATTTGGTTAAGTAGTCCATTTCATTTACCATGTCCATTTTTAATTAATCAATTAATTAAAACCTTTCCCTTCATAGGTGTTAATACCTATTTTATCCAATAATTTGAATTACATGTCATAATTGTTTATATTCAAATTACTCCATTTTTCTAATCGAATTTCTCATGACATCCTCATGTCACCCACATGTCACCTACTAGATTCCTCATGCCACCCAAGGCACCCACATAACCCCTCATGTCCCACTACATATTTACTTTGGTTAAGTGTTTCTTAATTTATTACTATCGTAACCCCTGTAGGACCACTCACATTAGACTGACATTTGCGGCTGCTGGATTTGTCGGGCGGGTCCGGGCAGTCTTACAACATAAACAAGCCTACCCTCGTGTCCATACAATTGTTACACATTTAGTTTGGTCCTTTGACCTCTCACATTGGGCTACCATTTGTGGCTGCTGGATTTGCCGGGCGGGTCCGGGCAGTCTTACACCACAAATGAGACCAACCTCGTGTCTTAGGCAATTAATTATACATAATTAATTTCCCCCAATATTTGAATTACTTTCCCTATTCAAATTACAAATCATTTCCATATTTATTTATGTATAAATATGTCACCTTAAATATGTCCACTATTTATGGTACATAAATTGTACCAATTTACATCTCAAATTAATTTCATGCCTTTTTAGGCATTTGTGCCAATTCCCAATATTTAATATCCCTATTCAAATTCAAATTAATCTATGTCCATAATTAAACTATGTCCATTACTACACATTAATTTTCCAATTAATGCATTCATTAAATTTTTCGCCTTTTAAGGCAATTCATCTTAATTAATATCTCAAATTCGTTATATGCCTCATTTACATGCCAATTCACATTTATTAACATAATCAATATTTTCATCCCATATTTGGATTAATTATTCCTAATCAAATATGTTAATAAAATTCCAATTATCTTTATGACCATAATTCACATTAATTATGTCCATATATCACTTTGCCAATTAATATCTCAATTTACATATATGCCGCTTTTAAGGCTATTACATGCCAATTCACATTTATTAACATAATCAATATTTTTCCCATAACCCCCGCGGCGTCCGTTCGTATAGAATATATGATAGACTAAGAAATAGTCTAACACATGAAAAAGCGAAAAACACCACATATTCACATAACATACAAAATAGGCCTAACTTGCATATGAGAATTTATCACATAACTTGCATAAAATCATAGATCTAAACATAGGCCTAAAAGCTATGAACCTTCATGTTATGAATAAGATTTTCATTACAAAATTTACATAGGCAATAACCACAAACTTGCATAACATGATTCATATTACAAACCCATATTTTTATATAAACTTGCATATGTGATTTATGCAACATAACAATGGTGTAAATTTACCTCTAAACATATAAACTAGCATGTAAAGGTTTAGCATATAACTCATACATGTCATAGCCTAACTTTTGATCTAAAATAGATGTCATAATCTTTAATAACTTGCATGTGATTTATGTCTAAATCAACATCTAAACTTGCATACATACATATGATCTATCATATGAATCAACATAACCAAACGAGCATTTAAACAACATGATGATTTGATTATACATAAGCCAATCATAGAATTACAACATAGATCATAACTTTACAACATGTATGATAACATCACAATTTAACAACATAATCATATCATACGGTCAATAATTCACATCATATCCATATAATCCACAATTATATCTAATCTTACTTAATTTAATAATTATCTTGATTAGAGAAATCGAACTTGCCTTTCGTGGTTAAAGAATTATGAACAATTGATCAAACTTGATCCAGAATTGTTGTAGCGACGTTAGTTGATTCGTTGTTGAAGCTCTAAGCTTGAATTAGGTTGAATTGATTAGCTATCTTCCTCTTTAGTTGGCAGCGGCTACACTAAGTTCCATGGCGACGGCATAACGGCTTTAGTTTCAATTTTAATTAGGTTTAGGGTTAGCATTAGGATGTATTTATAGGTGTAGGAAGTTATTTAGGACCATTAGATTAACCCTGAACCATGAGAACCAACCCAATGCAAAATCTGCATTTGAGCGAATCGGCCCACGGGTTGACAGCCAAACACCCTGGATTAACCCCTAGTCGACCCAGCGGGGCTTGGGTCGACCTAAAAAATGGGCCGGTTCGGTCATTCCCCCCTCCCAATTCGCTGTTTTGAACTTTTTCGCATATTTATTTATTTAATTTTTAATATATATATATATATATATATATCAATATATATATATATATATATATATATTTCTCTGCGCAACTCAATTCACATAATTCTTTTCTAAAAATTAAGTATACTTTAATTTGTGAATTTTAATATTATAAAATTACGGGGTGTTACATTCTCCCCTCCTTAAAGGATTTCGTCCCTGAAATCTCCAAGTCAAGAAGAATGTATATCCTACCATCTAATTGTCCATCTACTCAACCATCAAACACCAGCATCCATTATCCTTAAAAGACTTCTAATGCTTTAATGTTTATATGCACAGTGTGTGTATATGTCCATATCTAATGCAAAATTAGGCGGTCTACTGATTCAGTCGACCTCCTTAGTGCAATTCATGATAGTGCCATGCGTCCAATATGTATGCAAAAGATTCCTAATGATACATATTAATTCTATATGTGTGCACAACCATCCACCCGAATGCAGCAACCATATGATAATACAACCATTATACATCCATTTTACTAAATACATCCATATATATGCAATATGCAATATGAAGTGACTGAGCCGATCTGGTGCCTAATAGTGTGTGTATATGCATCCACGAGCAACCACTAGCGAACACTTGCATCCACTTTGCATCCATCATACATAACATGTCTCAAACACATGTTTCAACCATAGGATTTCCCTAACTGAAGGTCAAAGATACTAGCGAGAGGACATACTAAAGATAAGATAAGCACAAGCTAAGTGATAAAGGAGAAATTAAAAGACATGCCCTCGAAAAGAAAAGGGTACAATGAACGCATCTTCTCTTCCGTCTCCCAAGTAGCGTTACTCTCATCGTCTCCCCATTTTACTTTGACTAGTCTGACCTCTCGATTTCTCAACTTCTTGATCTCCGACCCAAGAATGCATGTAGGAGTTCGTCGAATCGTCGCATCACGCTCTATTTCCACCTCTCTAAGCAAGCTCGGCTCCACTATCTCCGCGGTCTCGTGTAAGCACTTCCTCAAATTTGATACATGGAATACATCATGTACACCACGAAGTCTCTCAGGCAACTCCTCTTATCCGCATAAGATTTCTGCCTATCTTGCACTGCCTTCATCCTTCTTCGAATCAAATCAATCTTCTCCGAAATCTCTCTAATCATATCGGGCCCAAGTAAGATCTTATCCGTAGATTCCCACCAACGTGTAGGTGAACGACAAGGTCGTCCATAAAGAGCTTCGAAAGGTGCCATGCCAATGCTAGACTGAAAGCTATTATTATATGCGAACTCCACCAATGGAAGATGCTCTTCCCATGTACCCCGAAAGTCTAGGATGCATAGCCTCAAAAGGTCCTCTAGAATACGATTCACCCTCTCGGTTTGGTCGTCCGTCTGAGGATGATATGCGGTGCTCAAACATAACTGAGTCCCTACCGCTTCTTGTAAGCTCCTCCAAAATTCGCTAGTGAAGATAGGATCGCGGTCACTTACTATGCTAGAAGGAACACCATGCAAACGAACTATCTCTCAGACGTATACAGAAGCTAACCATGGAGCAGTCCTCTTACTCTTCACGGGAATAAAATGGGCGCTCTTAGTAAGTCTATCTACTATAACCCAAATCCCCGTATTACCCTTCCTCGATCTTGGTAATCCATCAACAAAATCTATCGAGATACTATCCATGTGAACTCATCGCAACTATCCATCTCCCACGCAAGCCGTCCTATTCGAACTCGATATCACCCAAGCACAAGCCCCAAAGGCCTAAACCAATATCAGACAAGCACCCAAGGAATACCTCCTCCGATTTCAGACAGTATACGTGAGATGATACTAGCAAATCAAATAATTGGGCACTTAACCGACTCTGGTTGTCCTCGCCAGTCTTGCTTCGAAACCATCACTAATCGCCTAACTGACTTTGCATTATCCCCTAGGCACACACGAATACCTCGTGCCTCTAGGTAAAACCTGCACTTCATCGAAGACATCACTATACTCACGGACCACACGAAAAGATTCCAAATCACCATTGGATACGTGAAGAGATTCGAGACAGCTAAACGTCCCTTAACCCCTAGGGTCACAAGAAATATGAGGGTCTTTCCATAATGAATCAATAGTCTAACTACCCTCCTTCCACTATCTAGGATGGCACCTCGCCTGGGTAGCCAATCCACCCCTAGAATCAAACTATAGCCTGTGAAACCAAGGACTAAGGCATTGCATTCAAATCCAACGTCCAAGATAGACACTCTCAAATCCCGACAAACCATTGAAGGATGAGCCGAACCACCAAAAAGATTTGAGACTAGGATGGGATCCTTAACTAGACTAGTATTTAGGTGCAGTGTTTTCAAATAACGAAGCAGATACTAACGAGTATGAAGCGCCAGAATCAAGCAAAGTTCAAACCGGATGATAAAGGAAACCAAATTTCTACCTGGACGTTCCTACCCCTGTCAGGTATACCAGCCGTGAGGGAATATAACTACCCTCCAGAAGATCCTGTACTTTGCCCTTGCCTCTTTGGACAATCCTAATAAGGTGTCCTGTTTCTCCAAAAGGATAACTATTAGCCTTCTTGTTCACATTCCCCATTCGTGACCTTCCACCAAGATGAGGTTTCGTCCTTCATTAACCAACAGCTATTTGAACCTTCCTCCCATCGTCTACCTTAAAGGTATCAACAAGCCCTCCACTTCCTTGAACTAACTTCTAGCCCTTCAAACTTCTAAGTCCCTTGAACTGGTTTTTCGTCCTTCGTATGGAAGTCCCTATTTATCTTAGAAAAAGCATCTATACGCGGAGGGGAAATCCAAAAAAGAGAAAGAGGAAGAGATTCAAAACGGAGAGTCGAAGGAAGGATATATGGCTCTTGGGGATTATGTTTTTTAAAACAAACCTTTCTTTCAAAAATACTCTTCTACAAACATATTTTTAAAAGTATTCTTTATAAAAATGCTTTTGAAAAATAGTTTCTCAAAATATCTTATTTGTTCTGGTAACCTTCAGCTCTGATACCACGTGTAACACCCCATGTCCATTAATGTCACTCACAAAAGGGAATGCATTAAATTCTATGGAGCGTTTTAAGTGAATATAGAACAGAAAATCACAACAAGACAGATATGAAATAGTATTTGAAAATTTAAAACTTTATTTATTGCAACGGAAGGTAAATATGTTTGGTTACATCACCAAAACCCAAAGACTAAAGTCAAGTACATAATATCCATCTTGACAAAATCAGAGTACATAATATAAAAAGCATAATCCCATAAATAGCCATAAAGGAGATAGGTTGAGCTTTACTTCAGCAATCCAAATCCATGTGCTCCCAAAGAGATCCAAATCAAGCTTCCCACCCTAAGAACCTGAGGGGGGGGGGGAGGAAGAAAAGAGGTGGAAACAAAGGGGGTCAGACATAAAGTCTGGCAAGTCCGATAACTCCAACAATATAATTATCAAAGTAACTAGGATAAGACATAAGCTTGGTAAATAAGGAAATGACTGTGAATTAATGGGAAGACCAAGCAACCAAAAATAATAAGATGAGCAAAGATAACGTTAAAGGCGTTTCGTAATCAATATAGGGTAATTACTATACTCTACTGTACTGTATTGTACTAACACTAACTGCACCCATACTAGTCACTCTAGAAACTTGATCCCTCTTGACTAAATAGAATGATGATAACTTCGTGTACTACTAGATGTACCTACTATCCCCACTAGATGTACCCCTTCAATGGTAATTCCATGTACTCCTAGCTGACATCATAGGTGCCGCCTGCTCCTATCTCCACTAGGTGTACCCTTTTAATGATTAATTAATAATGGTAGCTTCGTGTACCCCTAGCTAACTACATAGGTGCCGTCTGCTCCTATCTCCACTAGATGTACCCACTACCCTGCCCTATTCGATCGGCTCCCTAACTCGTAGATACCCGTGCTGGTCCCACAGTGGGGTGTATCACTCCCCTAAAGTGGCAACCCAATACAACTTAAGGATGCACGACTTATACCTACACGATGCAACAACGTCTTACCTACCAGCCCGGGCCCACGCACGCCCATGACCCCGTTGGACTTGCGTTGCCACCGCTAACCCATTTTGGCCTCTAACAATCAGGCCCAGTAGGTGTGTCCCCTCCTCGACTTCGGTCGAGCTCACAAAGATACTTAACGGGCTACTGGACTGAAAAGGGCCCCCACCAAGCTTCCCACCTAGGCTTGGTCCCCTCTAATACATCCCACTTAACCCCATGTCCACTTACTTGTATAAATTTGGTTAAGTGTTTTCTAATTTAACCGAGTATCACCCTTTTGTTTAATTAACAGGTTGTATTGGTTAAGTCTGTGGGCCTATATACACAAATATTACCCACCTACCCAAGATTTACTTAACCCTCTCATAGGTTCAGACATATTAATTTACGGTTAAGTTTGTGGGCCTATATGTACTAATATTACCCACCTACCCAAGATTTACTTAACCCACTCATTACGTATAACCCAGTTTACTTAACCCCCAACTTAAACTTAAGTTCTTACAATCCCTAGGGATCAGATTTGGTTAAGTAGTCCATTTCATTTACCATGTCCATTTTTAATTAATCAATCAATTAATTAAAACCTTTCCCTTCATAGGTGTCAATACCTATTTTATCCAATAATTTGAATTACATGTCATAATTGTTTATATTCAAATTACTCAATTTTTCTAATCGTATTTCTCATGACATCCTCATGTCACCCACATGTCACCCACTAGATTCCTCATGCCACCCAAGGCACCCAATTAACCCCTCATGTCACACTACATATTTACTTTGGTTAAGTGTTTCTTAATTTATTACTATCGTAGCCACTGTAGGACCTCTCACATTAGACTGACATTTGTGGCTACTGGATTTGCCGGGCGGGTCCGGGCAGTCTTACACCACAAACGAGCCTAACCTCGTGTCCATACAATTGTTACGCATTTAGTTTGGGCCTTTGACCTCTCACATTGGGCTACCATTTGTGGCTACTGGATTTGCCGGGCAGGTCCGGCAGTCTTACACCACAAATGAGTCCAACCTCATGTCTTAGGCAATTAATTATACATAATTAATTTCCCCCAATATTTGAATTACTTTCCCTATTCAAATTACAAATCATTTCCATATTTATTTATGTATAAATATGTCACCTTAATTATGTCCACTATTTATGGTACACAAATTGTACCAATTTACATCTCAAATTAATTTCATGCCTTTTTAGGCATTTGTGCCAATTCCAAATATTTAATATCCCTATTCAAATTCAAATTAATCTATGTCCATAATTAAACTATGTCCATTACTACACATTAATTTTCCAATTAATGCGTTCATTAAATTTTTCGCCTTTTAAGGCAATTCACCTTAATTAATATCTCAAATTCGTTATATGCCTCATTTACATGCCAATTCACATTTATTAACATAATCAATATTTTCATCCCATATTTGGATTAATTATTCCTAATCAAATATGTTAATAAAATTCCAATTATCTTTATGACCATAGTTCACATTAATTATGTCCATATATCACTTTGCCAATTAATATCTCAATTTACATATATGCCTCTTTTAAGGCTATGACATGCCAATTCACATTTATTAACATAATCAATATTTTTCCCATAACCCCCGCGGCGTCCATTCGCATAGAATATATTGTAGACTAAGAAATAGTCTAAAACATGAAAAAGGGAAAACACCTCATATTCACATAACATACAAAATAGGCCTAACTTGCATATGAGAATTTACCACATAACTTGCATAAAATCATAGATCTAAACATAGGCCTAAAAGGTATGAACCTGCATGTTATGAATAAGATTTTCATCACAAAATTTACATAGGCAATAACCACAAACTTGCTAACATGATTCATATTCCAAACTCATATTTTTATATAAACTTGCATATGTGATTTATGCAACATAACAATGGTGTAAATTTACCTCTAAACATATAAACTAGCATGTAAAGATTTAGCATATAACTCATACATGTCATAGCCTTACTTTTGATCTAAAATATATGTCATAATCTTTACTAACTTGCATGTGATTTATGTCTAAATCAACAACTAAACTTGCATACATACATATGATCTATCATATGAATCAACATAAACAAACGAGCATTTAAACAACATGATGATTTGATTATACATAAGCCAATCATAGAATTACAACATAGATCATAACTTTACAACAAGTATGATAACATCACAATTTAACAACATAATCATATCATACGGTCAATAATTCACATCATATCATATAATCCACAATTATATCTAATCTTATGTAACACCCCACCTCCGCTAGGGTCACTCACAAAGGGAATGCACTAGGTTTGGTGAAGCATTATCGAGGTAAACATGCACAGAAATATTACAAGACAGAACATATATAAAACAATGGAAGTAAAACAAATTTCATTACCTTATAAAATAAGGTCTAAAGCCTTTTACATCAGAATACATCAAAACCTGTCTTGCAATAGTAAAGAAGCATAAAACCATTTCATAAATTATTCCCCAAGTAAAAGATTAAAGTAGCCATAGCCAAGAAAAGTCCAAGCCATGCGTGATGACCTTCAAGCAGAAGAAGTCCGAACTAGATAACAGTGTTTCCTCCCTGAAAACCTTGGGGGGGGGGGAACGAAAGACAAAGAGGCAAAACGAAACGGGGTCAGTCATAAAGACTGGTAAGTCCTATCTACTTCCAGTATAAAAACAGGTAAAGGTAACATGACATGCATAAACTGAAAGTAAACATAAGGATGACTACAAGATAGATAAACTAAACCAGGATAACAGGCTGAACTACTGTAGCAAGATAAACTAAGATATCATGATAAACTACGGTGTGATGATAAATCAAGGTATCACATCATCAGGTTTCTATCAAGTGTACTATCCCAAGGTATCTATCATGTATACCATCCCATGGTATCTATCATGTGTACCATCCCAAGGTATTTATCATGTATATTTGCTCTGCACCTCTCGTACTAGTATCCCAACCCGCGTCATGTGTTAACTATGAATGTCCCTTGCCCAATGTTATGTAATGGTCCATGCCAACCTAATATATAGCATATGTAGGTTTTCCCAACTCGTATGTTTCTTTCCATGTATAAGTTCAGTCCTTTGCCGTAGGCCGTACGGGCTTTCCCATGTAAATCTATACCACCTCAACGTAGTACCGTTTTATCCTTGAGGTTATTTTGGACTGCTACCCTTGATCTAGTTATGTTTTCTTACCATGAACTATCGCGTGTTCACTTAGGATTTATGCCACCTAGGACCACTAAGGATTATGCTACCTAATAAACGTTTCCGTGTCTCGGTTTGGGTTCAAGCCACCTAGGGCCACTAGGGATTATGCCACCCGTCAACCGCGCCCTTTATCCTACGTATGTATCGTGAATCGTTTTCCATGTCTAGATGCACATGTATCCCAATGTGCCATCCGAGTTCCGTGCCAGGGCAAATCAAGAAATACAGAACTCGGTCGGGAGCTTTAAGTCATCTGCTGGTGTAGATATCAAGGTCTGTTTTTGTATCCGTGGCTATGGTCCCACGTGACCCCTCCCTCGACTATTGAAAGGCAATCCAAGAAAAATCATGCACGAGAACTATACTCCGGCCCCACTATGCCACACTTTCCTATGGCCAACCTCACCCATGACTCGATAGCAAGAACATGGTCTGTTGGGAGTTCTCTGCCTTTCCGTTCGTACACGATTGACTAAAGATGGTAGGTAGTCGGCGACGTGCTATCCAGGGCAAAAACAAGTATCGTCGACTCCACGCTAATCCATCCCAGTCTTTAGGTCGCTCGCATAGCAACCAAGGAATACTCTTGGCTCTTCTACCGCAGACCTTAACCTCTTTGAGGCCGGGTTTCATGGACCATCTGCCACCTCACAGAGGGATACCAAGAGTACCCTCACGTCCCCCGAAGCTACCGCTTCGTCACCCTGTTCGCTGGAGCTTTTTATCCAAGTCAGATAAGTTGCTCCTCCTCGTACACTAAGAGACGACCTACCGTATCAGGCTACTCATCTATTTATGAACTAGTCCCATGTCCTTGGCTAAGAATTATTACTTAGTTAACCTTAACTAAGGTTTACCACTTAGCTTCTCTTCCCGCTATCCTTTTTAACTACGATTTTCAACCTAGTCCCCTGAGCTAGGGTTTTGTCTACCGGGTTAAGTGTTGTCATTCAAGTTCATGACTTAACCCGCCCACGAATCATGTCAAGATTGGCCAAGTACTCAAGTTCAAGGCTAAGCCCTACAAGTTGGTTAAGTGTACCAAGAAGCTCATGACTTAACCCTATCAAGTCAAATTGGTTAAGTATTTGTTTGTCTTAACCCTATCAGATTATCGGGTTAGATTGATTAAGCATAAATTATCTTAATCCCATCAGATTATCGAGTCGGATTGGTTAAGTATGGGTTAGCTTAACCCCATCCACTAATCGTATTACAATGGTTAAGTATATTTAAAAGGTCTTGTGACTTAACCCTATCAGGTCCGCATATTAGATTTGTTAAGTATAGGTTACTTAACCTCATCAAATCATCATGTATAATTGGTTAAGTATAAGTTACTTAACCCCATTAAATTATCATGTTAAGTTGGTTAAGTATTGGTTACTTAACCTCATTGAATTACCAAGTTTAGATTGGTTAAGTGTTTAACTTAACCCCATCGAATTACCGTGCCTAGATTAGTTAAGTGAAGGTTACTTAACCTCATCTAATTACCGTGTTTAGATTAGTTAAGTCTAAGTTACTTAACCCCATCTAATTACAGTGTTTAGATTAGTTAAGTCTAAGTTACTTAACCCCGTCTAATTACCGTGTTTAGATTAGTTAAGTCTAAGTTACTTAACCCCATCTAATTACCAAGTCGGATTAGTTAAGTGTAGGTTACTTAACCCCATTCCCTAATTGTCTTATATGGTTAAGTGTCATTAAGAAACCAAGTCCGGTTTCACTTAACCTACCCATTCGTGTCATATCGGTTAAGTGTCATTAGTCAAAATTAATTAACCTTTCCATGTGGCATTAATTAGATTAATGCACCCCAACCTCTTACATTAGACTTTGTTGTGGTTACTAGTTAAGCCGGGCGGGTCCGGGTAGATTTACACCACAACCTAGTCTAACCTCGTGTTTTAAGTGCTATGTGACCAACTACTCACATTGGGTCCTATTGTTTGTAGCCACTAGTTAAGCCGGGCGGGTCCGGGTAGATTTATGCTACAAACTCAACCCAACCTCGAGTTGGCCACTTTCATGTTTGGTCTAGTGTCATACTACACTTACAACTCATACGTGTCTAGTTTCAAGCTCCATGTTTTCCTACGTGTCATGACCACATTTAAGTATATTATGAATGTCATGTTCTCATGTAAACCCCATGTCAAGTTTTCCGTGTCATATCCACGTTTTTCCTAAGCTACCCAAACGTATTTCCAACCCAAGTGGAAGCGAGTCACATATTAGGGGTATTATGCCAACATATTGGCCACAAACATGCATAGTATCATAAGGGAATTTGGCCACAAACATGCATAGTATCATAAGGAAATTTGGCCACAAACATGCATAGTATCATAAGGGAATTTGGCCACAAACATGCATGATACATAAGGGGTTTGGGTTCATTTACATGCATAAGCCCCAAAGTCAAGTCTTTGCCAATGTTTCACAAGTCAAGTGGTTCCCAAAGGTTCATGCTAACATTCCATAGACAAAGATTCAAACTTGTAAGATAAACTAGGTTAAACATAACATAAGTGGCATGATTTAGTCACTAAGCATAGCCAAAATTCATAGGTTCAAGCAAAAGATGCATGACAAGGTTCATATAGGCTAGCATACTTATATTTCATTGCATTTTATCCCATGTCACATTAGAACCACCGCTAGAATCTACAAGTAGCTAGAACTTACATAGCGTGGCAAGAGGACTAGGAGCATGAATCGTCTTGACTAAGAAAGGTGGCTCCTTTGTTGAAGAATCGTCATGAAATTTGCGTAGCAACATTGATCTACTCCCTTGATTTGATGTAGCAAGCTAGCACCTTTGATTCGGATCCGATTTGAATGCATAAGCCCTTGAAGTTGGAGATGGAGGCCATGATCACTTGGCATTTGGGCGGCACTTCGTGGCATGAGTGATTTGTGAGGGTTTATGGTAGGCTTAGGGGTCTTTTTATAGAGATTAGGAGTAGTTTAGGCCCTTAGATTAACCCTAGGATAGATCTGAGCCTTTAAAATCCGTCATAAGCCTCCAAACATGTCTTGAGGAACAAGTCAGGTGCACCCAGGCCAAACTGGCCGACCACCCAAGTCGACAGGGGTGTTGACTGGGCAGTCGACACCACCTGGGGTGTGTCGACTCCCAAGTCGACTTGGGGGTGGCGGGAATTTTCCCGCCTGCGCTGCTTGGCTGAATTTGAATTCTGAATTCAAATTTGAACTGTTTTTGAACTTGAATTTTTCTGAAAACTTTGGTGGGCCATAACTGGGTCATACGGACTCCGATTTTCGAAAACTCGGACTCTATTTCACGTATTTTTCCGATACGAACGCAATGGCACAGCCCGTTTCTCCTGATTCAGATTTTATATTTTAGTTCTGCCTTGATTCTTGTTTTTAACACGTTGTTAAATCTCGGGTTGTTACATTCTCCCCTCCTTTAAGGATTTCGTCCCCGAAATCTCCAAGTTAGGAAGAACGTATCCTACCATCCATCATCCATCTACTCAAAACATCATCCACAGGCAAACATTGTCCTTAGACGATTTCTAATGCCGTATGAACATATGCAAAACGTGTGTGTATATGCTCCTTAGCTAATGCTAGTGATCAGGCCTGAATGACCTTTCTAATGCAAAGTATGTTTAGTGCCATGAATCCAACATGTATGCAGATAGTCCTAGGCATGTAAACACTATATGTGTGCACAAACATTCATTCATATGCAACATCGGCATGACAACACATTCAATTTCATCCATAAACAAGTATAAATACTCGTGCATATGCGACATGAAACGTGACCGCGTCAATCTAGTATCTAATGTGTATTCGCGCATCCACGATCAACCACTTGCAACCATTTGCAACCATATCAATCATAACATGTTTCAAATGCATGTTTACATCCATAGAATTCTACCTAAGGTTCCCAAGATAGGATCGAGAAGATAAACAAGACAAACTCCTTACGGGGTTTGCAATAGAAACAGGACCGAGAGGATATCCACCAAGCGATAGCATGCAAGCAAGCTCTACAGGAGAACCAAGGATCAACGATATACTCTTAAATAGAGACATGATGCGCGCGTCTAAGCCGCATTTCCATGAGCTTAATTCCGTTGTGCCTTGACCACCTTTGACTTCATGATTTTCGTAGCTCCTTGATTCCTATTTCCAAGGTATGAGTCAGAACTCATTTCACTATTGCCTCTCGTTCCTTTTTCGCTTATTCTGTCCCTAGTATACTTGGCTCAACCATACCTGCGTACTCATGCAAGCTCTACAAAATTCACTAGTGAATTCTGGATCTTGTTTACCGATGCCAATCCATGTTACCACGTGCACTTACTAGGATGATTCCTATAACCCATGCTCAAGCGGAATGAACCATCCCTCTTATTGGCGAATGTTACTCAATTGGATCAGAGGTTTCCGATAAATGCATCAAGAGATTCTAGGTAACTAACCATGACAGAACCCAAAAGGTTACTCGAGACTTCGAGGGTATTACCAAGGCAAGTTAAGAGTTTAACTACCCTCCTTTCAAAACCGAGAATGGCATCCCTTACTGGATAACCACTTCATCCCTAGAATCCATCCATAGCTCAACAATAGAAGCATTGCTTCTAATCTCAACACTTGGCATTTACACTCTCAATTCGAAACAAATCATGAATAAATGGACCGATTGTCCAACCAGATTTTGGGACTAAAGTGGGATCTTCTACCATGCTAGTACTAAGGTGCAGAGACTTAACTATCGAAGAAGACTTAAATGATGCGGTGATCAATAAAAAATTTGGACGGGATGATAGAAAAGAAAGGCTAAGCCTTTAACAGAAACGGTACCATTCCTCTTAGGTACGCTAGGAATGAGAGCATACAATTGCCCTCTTGCTGATCTTGTCCTTATCTTCCTTTGTGGATCAAGCCATATCAGCAAGTTACTTATCCTTACGTCCGTGCCCTTTATCCTTGCGCTTATTACCCTTCCTTGTAACATGGTAACAGGCCTCTCGAGAACCACCTCCATCTCACGGAAAACACTTCGTAGATAGACAAGGATTAGTCGCAGTTAAAACTACTGTGACTACAGATGGAGGAAAGAAAGGAAAAGAGATTCAATCAAGAAAACAAAGGATAGTGCTAATGGCTTTTGGGGAATAGCCTTTAAAAACTTTTCTTGAAAAATGCTGCTTTGTAAACGGTTTCTCAAATAGTTTTCAGAAGGTTTTAAAAACTTTTGCCCAGTCTGGTAACCTTCTGCTCTGATACCAAATGTAACACCCCACCTCCGCTACGGTCACTCACAAAGGGAATGCACTATGTTTGGTGAAGCATTATCGAGGTAAACATGCACAGAAATATTACAAGACAGAACATATATAAAACAGCGGAAGTAAAACAAATTTCATTACCTTATAAAATAAGGTCTAAAGCCTTTTACATCAGAATACATCCAAACCTGTCTTGGAATCGTAAAGAAGCATAAAACCATTTCATAAATTATTCCCCAAGTAAAAGAGTAAAGTAGCCATAGCCAATAAAAGTCCAAGCCATGCGTGATGACCTTCAAGCAGAAGAAGTCCGAACTAGATAACAGTGTTTCCTCCCTGAAAACCTGGGGGGGGGGGGGTTGGGAAACGGAAGACACAGAGGCGAAACAAAACGGGGTCAGTCATAAAGACTGGTAAGTCCTATCTACTTCCAGTATAAAAATAGGTAAAGGTAACAAGACATGCATAAACTGAAAGTAAACATAAGGACGACTACAAGATAGATAAACTAAACCAGGATAACAGGCTGAACTACTGTAGCAAGATAAACTAAGATATCATGATAAACTACGGTGTGATGATAAATCAAGGTATCACATCGTCAGGTTTCTATCAAGTGTACTATCCCAAGGTATCTATCATGTATACCATCCCATGGTATCTATCATGTGTACCATCCCAAGGTATTTATCATGTATATTTGCTCTGCACCTCTCGTACTAGTATCCCAACCCGCGTCATGTGTTAACTATGAATGTCCCTTGCCCAATGTCATGTAATGGTCCGTGCCAACCTAATATATAGCATACGTAGGTTTTCCCAACTTGTATGTTTCTTTCCATGTATAAGTTCAGTCCTTTTCCGTAGGACGTATGGGCTTTCCCATGTAAATCTATACCACCTCAACGTAGTACCGTTTTATCCTTGAGGTTATTTTAGACTGCTACCCTTGATCTGGTTATGTTTTCTTACAATGAACTATTGCCTGTTCACTTAGGATTTATGCCACCTAGGACCACTAGGGATTATGCTACCTAATGAACGTTTCTGTGTCTCGGTTTGGGTTCAAGCCACCTAGGGCCACTAGGGATTATGCCACCCGTCAACTGCGCCCTTTATCCCACGTATGTATCGTGAATCGTTTTCCATGTCTAGACGCACATGTATCCCAATGTGCCATCCGAGTTCCGTGCCAGGGCAAATCAAGAAATATGGAACTCGGTCGGGAGCTTTAAGTCATCTGCCGGTGCAGATATCAAGGTCTGTTTTTGTATCCATGGCTATGGTCCCACGTGAACTCTCCCTCAACTACTGAAAGGCAATCCAAGAAAAATCATGCACGAGAACTATACTCCGGCCCAACTATGCCCCCACTTTCCTATGGCCAACCTCACCCATGACTCGATAGCCAGAACATGGTCTATTGGGAGTTCTCTGCATTTCCGTTCGTACATGATTGACTAAAGATGGTAGGTAGTCGGCGACGTGCTATCCAGGGCAAAAACAAGTATCGTCGACTCCACGCTAATCCATCCCAGTCTTTAGGTCGCTCGCATAGCAAACAAGGCATACTCTTGGCTCTTCTACCGCAGACCTTAACCTCTGTGAGGTCGGGTTTCATGGACCATCTGCCACCTCACAGAGGGATACCAAGAGTACCCTCACGTCCCCCGAAGCTACCGCTTCGTCACCTAGTTCGCTGGAGCTTTTTATCCAAGTTAGATAAGTTGCTCCTCCTCGTACACTAAGCGACGACCTACCGTATCAGGTTACTCATCTATTTATGAACTAGTCCCATGACCTTGGCTAAGAATTATTACTTAGTTATCCTTAACTAAGGTTTACCACTTAGCTTCTCTTCCCGCTATCCTTTTTAACTACGATTTTCAACCTAGTCCCCTGAGCTAGGGTTTTGTCTAATGGGTTAAGTGTTGTCATTCAAGTTCATGACTTAACCCGCCCACGAATCTTGTCAAGATTGGCCAAGTACTCAAGTTCAAGGCTAAGCCCTACAAGTTGGTTAAGTGTACCTAGAAGCTCATGACTTAACCCTATCAAGTCAAATTGGTTAAGTATTTGTTTGTCTTAACCCTATCAGATTATCGGGTTAGATTGATTAAGCATAAATTATCTTAATCCCATCAGATTATCGAGTCGGATTGGTTAAGTATGGGTTAGCTTAACCCCATCCACTAATCGTATTACAATGGTTAAGTATATTTAAAACGTCTTGTGACTTAACCCTATCAGGTCCGCATATTAGATTGGTTAAGTATAGGTTACTTAACCTCGTCAAATCATCATGTATAATTGGTTAAGTATAAGTTACTTAACCCCATTAAATTATCATGTTAAGTTGGTTAAGTATTGGTTACTTAACCTCATTGAATTACCAAGTTTAGATTGGTTAAGTGTTTAACTTAACCCCATCGAATTACCGTGCCTAGATTAGTTAAGTGAAGGTTACTTAACCCTATCTAATTACCGTGTTTAGATTAGTTAAGTCTAAGTTACTTAACCCCATCTAATTACCGTGTTTAGATTAGTTAAGTCTAAGTTACTTAACCCCGTCTAATTACCGTGTTTAGATTAGTTAAGTCTAAGTTACTTAACCCCATCTAATTACCAAGTCGGATTAGTTAAGTGTAGGTTACTTAAACCCATCCCCTAATTGTCTTATATGGTTAAGTGTCATTAAGAAACCAAGTCCGGTTTCACTTAACCTACCCATTCGTGTCATATCGGTTAAGTGTCATTAGTAAAAATTAATTAACCTTTCCATGTGGCATTAATTAGATTAATGCACCCCAACCTCTCACATTAGACTTTGTTGTGGTTACTAGTTAAGCCGGGCGGGTCCGGGTAGATTTACACCACAACCTAGTCTAACATTGGGTTTTAAGTGCTATGTGACCAACTACTCACATTGGGTCCTATTGTTTGTAGCCACTAGTTAAGCCGAGCGGGTCCGGGTAGATTTATGCTACAAACTCAACCCAACCTCGAGTTGGCCACTTTCATGTTTGGTCTAGTGTCATACTACACTTACAACCCATACGTGTCTAGTTTCAAGTTCCATGTTTTCCTACGTGTCATGACCACATTTAAGTATATTATGAATGTCATGTTCTCATGTAAACCCCATGTCAAGTTTTCCGTGTCATATCCACGTTTTTCCTAAGCTACCCAAACGTAATTCCAACCCAAGTGGAAGCGAGTCACATAGTAGGGGTATTATGCCAACATATTGGCCACAAACATGCATAGTATCATAAGGGAATTTGGCCACAAACATGCATAGTATCATAAGGAAATTTGGCCACAAACATGCATAGTATCATAGGGGAATTTGGCCAGAAACATACATGATACATAAGGGGTTTGGGTTCATTTACATGCATAAGCCCCAAAGTCAAGTCTTTGCCAATGTTTCACAAGTCAAGTGGTTCCCAAAGGTTCATGCTAACATTCCATAGACAAAGATTCAAACTTGCAACATAAACTAGGTTAAACATAACATAAGTGGCATGATTTAGTCACTAAGCATAGCCCAAAGTCATAGGTTCAAACAAAAGAGGCATGACAAGGTTCATATAAGCTAGCATACTTATGTTTCATCGCATTTTATCCCATGTCACATTAGAACCACCGTTAGAATCTACAAGTAGCTTGATCTTACATAGCGTGGCAAGAGGACTAGGAGCATGAATCGTCTTAACTAAGAAAGGCGGCTCCTTTGTTGAAGAATCGTCATGAAATTTGCGTAGCAACATTGATCTACTCCCTTGATTTGATGTAGCAAGCTAGCACCTTTGATTCAGATCCGATTTGAATGCATAAGTCCTTGGAGTTGGAGATGAAGGCCATGATCACTTGGCATTTGGGCGGCACTTCGTGGCATGAGTGATTTCTGAGGGTTTATGGTAGGCTTAGGGGTCTTTTAATAGAGATTTGGAGTAGTTTAGGCCCTTAGATTAACCCTAGAATAGATCTGAGCCTTTAAAATCCGTCTCAAGCCTCCAAACATGTCTTGAGGAACAAGTCAGGTGCACCCAGGCCAAACTGGCCGACCACCCAAGTCGACAGGGGTGTCGACTGGGCAGTCGACACCAACTGGGGTGTGTCGACTCCCAAGTCGACTCCCCAGTTGACTTGGGGGTGGCGGGAATTTTCCCGCTTGCGCTGCTTGGCTGAATTTGAATTCTGAATTCAAATTTGAACTGTTTTCGAACTTGAATTTTATGAAAACTTTGACGGGCCATAACTGGGTCATACGGACTCCGATTTTTGAAATCTCGGACTCTATTTCGCGTATTTTTCCGAGACGAACGCAATGGCACAACCTGTTTCTCCTGATTCAGATTTTATATTTTAGTTCTGCCTTGATTCTTATTTTTAACATGTTAAATCTCGGGTTGTTACATCTTACTTAATTTAATAATTATCTTGATTAGAGAAATCGAACTTGCCTTTTCATGGTTAAAGAATTATGAACAATTGATCAAACTTGATGCAGAATTGTTGTAGCGACGTTAGTTGATTCGTGGTTGAAGCTCTAAGCTTGAATTAGGTTGAATTGATTAGCTATCTTCCTCTTTAGTTGGCGGCGGCTACACTGAGTTCCATGGCGACGACATAACGGCTTTAGTTTCAATTTTAATTAGGTTTAGGGTTAGCATTTGGATGTATTTATAGGTGTAGGAAGTTATTTAGGACCATTAGATTAACCCTGAACCATGAGAACCAACCAAATGCAAAATCTGCATTTGAGCAAATCGGCCCACGGGTTGACAGCCAAACACCCAGGATTAACCCCTAGTCGACCCAGCGGGGCTTGGGTCGACCTCAAAAATGGGCCGGTTCGGTCATTCCCCCCTCCCAATTCGCTGTTTTGAACTTTTTCGCATATTTATTTATTTAATTTTTAATTTATATATATATATATCAATATATATATATTTCTCTGCGCAACCCATTTCACTTAATTCTTTTCTAAAAGTTAAGTATACTTTAATTTGTGAATTTTAATGTTATAAAATTACGGGGTGTTACACAGCACGTATTGAGACTTTTCAAAATTCGGTTTTAAACATAATTTGAGAGCCATACGTTGGAATTTGAAAATTTATTCCTATTTAAAACTTATCATTAAATAGAAATTTGACGGGCTCGGTTCCTCGTTAATTTGATTCAAAACGTTCAAGTTATAGACAATTGAAAATCATGATCAATATCAACGAGCTGTCATTACGCGACGAGTTTAATTCAAATCATATGACGATTTAAAGATAAATCATCCAAATCCTTTTCAACGTAAACTTAAATTTCCGTAACTTCAATTAAAAATCATATCCCGAATTTTACAAATCTCTATTCAACTTAAGTCGATTTTAATAATCTTTCTTTCTTAAGCTTATTCAATGGTTTTAGCTATATTATTCAAATATAACCTATTATTTAGATAAAAACAAACTTTTGATTCAAATCATTTTCTTCGAACTTAATTTCAGAACTTGATTCAAACAGTAAAATCTTATGATAAGTGAAAATATTTCCATTTCAATTTAATCAAACTTAATAAAATATTTCTCGACTTGTTTAACTATTTTTAAAGCTTAAAATGATAGAATCAAATATTTACATAAATTGAAAAAAAAGATAGAGAATTTTTTTTCTTTATTTCTATACGAAGCAGGGAAAACTCCTAGCTCCCTCCTACCACTTAAGTATCTGTTCACAATCAATAACATCTTCACCATCGAGAGTAACAATTGTTCGATCGCTGCGGGGAACAAGTCAAAATAGAAAACTTCATGATTACTTCCTTAGTAAAATTTCAAACTTTCTAACTTTGAGTGTCCAAAATTAGTTGAAACATTTCCAAATTCATTTCTGTCTTTTATTGAAGGTGTTTAATTATTCGTAACTTAATTTTTCAATCATTTGAAATCTAAATTCAATTTTTCTTCCCAATTATTATTTTAATATTTTATTAATAAAGATGTCATAGAATGGAGATTTAAACCGATTATCCGTATAAGTCCACAACCACCACGTATGTGTGATTTCATGCAACTAGAAGCAACTACATAAATCAATCAAATAAACGAGCATCATAAAAGGAAAATCAACCAATTTATTCATGCGCAAGTGTTACGTTCAATAACGTTTTAGTGTCCCATGTGTTCTAACTTACATGAACGTCCATCAAACATAATACATAATGACAAACATTTAAAACTACCAACCATTTCCAACAAATTATAACTACTTCGACAAATCATATTTAACCAATTATCAAATCATTTCTACTAAAACAAATTTTAATAAATTTAAATTCTCACCCAAGCTCTCTAGAATCCTTACAGTCAGCGCTCCATATCCATTGTAAAAAAATTGATTGACGACGCTACCTCTTCACGCACTCTGGCTCTTTGCAACACGTGCTTCCTTTACACATGTTTTGACTCTAATATGAGTTATAAATTTCTGTCACCCTTCAACTAAAACATTGTCGTGCTCATCCTAATTCATCATCTTTAGCAAGATATAACTATAAATCTTTGACACCCCAAAAATCCGTCTCGGATTCTCTGCGTTCACATTATACATAGGAACTTTACGAAACACCACCACAACACTCTGCTTCTCCTACAACATGCTCACTTCCTCACCTCTTTTTTCTTCCTTTTTGAGCATGCGCGAATTTTTTCCTTTTATTCTTCTCTTTTTTTTAATAAACAAGGAGGCGGACTATTTTTGGACAAATTAGGGTTGAGGGAATGGCAAAGCGAACTGTTAAGGCCTGGAGGCACGCTAACCTGGAGCGGGAGGATTTTGGGGCGACTATTAAAGAGGTGATGTGAGCAAATGGACAGATGCAGTTATATCTTGCAATGCTGAAGTGGAGAACAGTGCATGGGTGTTTAAAGGCTAACTACGGTTTGTTCTTGAAGGGTCAGTAGCAGGGACGGTGGCCATGTTGGGAAGAGCAGAGTGGCGGAAATGGAAGAAAAGAAGGTGTGGACTTCGTGGAGTTCCTAGTGGCTGGCGTGTTGACACAACGTGGAGTGGAGGTCTTGCCAAGGTGGTCTTGAGGAAGAGATGGTGGAGGTTAAAATTGGGTAGGCTGAGACTGCTGTAGGTTTTAAGGGGATGGAGGCGGTGAGAAAATAGTAAAGGAAAGGAAAGGAAAAATCAGATCGATTAATTAAGAGGTGTTGAGCTTTTTTTTATTTCTTTTTATTTTTTCCTTTTCTCAGACAGGACTAAACACGTGTAGACGGTTTCATGCATAGATCGATAGATGTCCCAAAAGCAAAACATAATTACACGTGCTTGGTGCCTTTGAACGGTGATAATAGGGTGTTTGCTTCAACGTACTGAGCCTAACTAGTTAGTCGTTCCAAGAAAATAATCGTAAACAAAACAATGGCTCAAATGTACGCATATATATATATATATATATATATATATACATACATATATATATATCGATTACGAGTGACAACAAAATAAAATATGATCGTATACAACAATGCGTACAAACCTCAACACAACAATAAAATAAACCGGTTAGTTGATTCTGTAATTTGTGAAAAAGGACCACAACAGCCTAAAAATATGTTAGAACAATATATGCTTATTTCCCAAAATAAAAATTACAGAAAAATTCAAAAAAGAAAAACGATTTAAGGCTACGCAAACAAAAACTGAACAAAAATTTGGAACGAATTTTTAATTATAATTAAATTTCAAATCCTGATCGTTTTAGCGACAGAACTACAACTAATTTCAATATTTCGACTAACGACAAAACGTTTTACCAAATCAAACATGGCTTTTAACTAAATTTCACAGAATAGACAAAATTTAAATAAAATTAAATTTTCAATCATTTAAAATACTATTATCGCCTTAAAATTTGATTCAATAATTATTTAAAATCTTCCAAAATTTATTTAAAACTCATATTAAATTCAAATTTGATTTTCAAAAAAGAAATCTTGGATCATTACCCAATTTCCACTTAATTATCCTTTCAAAACATTTGTTACATCATTCTTTATTATTTAAATTTGGGAAATCCATTCAACTTATTATACGTAAAAAACATTACGAAATGTGACGGCCCGCCCCACACTTGCCGACATTTCCAATGAAAGTGCGTTGTGCCGATGTCCAACCAACACTGGACATTCGCCAAAGAAAGGAAAAGAAGGGAATTTGAACTAGCAAGGAACCTGTAGAATGTCTCACAGTGCATGCAATAAAATATAATAATAACATATTTGACATAAAACAGGCGAGACAGTGCATAAGCTAAAAACTAAAACATCACAGCAGCGGAAAATCCAAAATACAGCTTATGTTCCACATCATCATTATTACAACTCTTCAAACTGTCTCTAAAGCAAAATAAGAAAGGTACACTACAAATGCCCAAAGTAGTGACCAGCAGTGACACATGGAGAAAGGAAGCCTCCTGCTCGTCTCCGGCACAACTACTTGTGCATAATCACCTGACTTGTCTCTAGTCTGCCCGTTTAAGAGCACCCAGAGTAATAAGAAGAGATATAAAACTCTGGGTCAGACAAAAGTCTGGTATGAGCGATAATCAGTAAAACATAACAATAACATGTATACTAAACCATACCTGAACCTGGACCTACAACCAAAGAGTTAGTACAACAAGATGTACAATACTCTAAGGTAACACTAACATATGGTGTAAAGATACATGGGTGGGGGTATGCATATCATAATGATGACAAATAATCAAGCATAGCAACCATCCTCCCATCTCTCACTCAGTGCGTAAAGTGTACGATATCCACCGCTTTGATCACCCATATCCTTGGTATGATCACTCTGCCCCATGGAGTCATGGCTACTCCACTGCACTGATCCATAGCCACTAGTCCTTACTATGTCCACTTTGCCCCATGAAGTCATAACGACTCCATTGCACTGGCTCATAGCCATGCTACGATCACTCTGCCCCATGAAGCAATAACTACCCCACTACACTGGTGCGTAGCCTAACAATCGTCTCTCGGTGGTGAATCAAAGCTATGGACGTCGGCAACTCCTTAGCACATGTCCCGCAGCAAAGTCCAATCATGAAGGCAACTCGTTGATCCCATTTGGATCCTAAGAAATAACCTCCCATCTTGACTTCCTTTGCATCTTGGGTTTTGGTCGAATTGGAGTTGGTCTTCAGAAGAGTCATCGCGTAGAAATTGTAGCATACATCCGGTTCGGTTTGGTGGCATTCCCTTGGTTCGGTTCGACATGCTTCAGCTCCTGGTCATCCATTCGGTTCGGTTCGGTCAACATCCCCCAGGTTAGTTCGGTTTTGGCACTTCATCCGGGTCGGTTCAGTCAACACCCTCCAGGTTGGTTCGGTTGTGGCACTCCATCTGGGTCGGTTTGGTCATCTCCATCCGTTGCTCCAGTTCCTCTCTTCCGATCTGATGCCATGCTCAGCTCTGATGTGTTCCCCAACCCAACTCCAACTCTTTGCAAGTTGCCTTCCTTCTTTCCAAGGCTCCGCTAGTACCAAGTTCCGATCCGGTTCGTACACCCCTTGCCCGGTCCACCGATCCGATCCGAGCCCTATAATCTGTTCCGATCTAAAACCCTGCACATTTCCTGCAACTTTTCCAGCGATTGTTTAGCGCCATACGACGGCGTTTTCGACCATTCTAACTTTTCTAATCAATCACAAAGCATACCATACAGTCATAGCAACATAGAGAATCAACCATAAACACCAAAACAACAATTTGATATGTCAAAACGGATCAAACATACCCAAAACCCATATTTTCCCCTTAAACATGTTTAAGCATAACTAATGATATGATAGCAAAACTTATCCAACTTTACCCAAATTTATAATAGGGTCTAAAATAATATTTAAGAATTTATAAATATTTTTCCTGATTTTTAACATGCATAATTTCGTTAATTAACACTTATCACCCTAATTAACTGTAATTAGTGTAAAAACAATGTTAATCACTCACCATAGCTACAAATAAACTCAGATCTGAAACTTTTAGACAAAATGGTTCGGATTCCAATTCACTCCAGCGGCTCTACCTCGATTTTTGAGCTAATCCGCATTAGTTTGATGTAGATTTGGCTTAATTAGTGATTAGAAGGTGATTTGGGGTGTTTAACAAGTGGAGGCCATTGCTAGGGTTCAAAGGTTGTAAGTGGCAGCTAAAAAGTGAAATAAAAACTGATTTACTAACTCATCTCAGCCCGTCCATAACCCTAATCCTGAAATGGGTTATGGGCCCTCTTGCTAATCACCATAATTAGGCCCGGTTAAGCAGTTTTTCACCTTCTAAACCTTGTTTCAGCCATATCTCCCAAACGGTGAGTCTGTTTGGCTAATGTGACCAATCTACGGAAAGGTAAATCATCATCCGCATCTTTGGAAGTGGTTTCAAGTCAAAACTCCTTACCAATCAAAAGTTATGGCCAAAACAAGATCAGCTCAGGGCAAAACGATCATTAAAAATCGGCAAAAATCATGAACATGGGAAATGACCCCAATACTCATCTCCCATAGTTACATGATTATACGACTTCGCATGAGAAAGAAATAAATATTCTACGATCCCTTGATGCGTAGAATGCGGGTCGTTACATTCTCCCCCCTCCACCTCTTAAGAAATTTCGCCCCCGAAATTCCTCAACTAAGAAACAAGTAAATGATGCCGCATGCCTACCAACCATTCACAACAATCAAACATGCAAAAAAAAACAAGTCTATCCTAGTGTGCGGAAAACTAAATTGCAATTAAAATCTTACCAAGCAAAGAGTTCTGTATATGTCTTTCTAATGCTCTCCTCTGTCTCCCAAGTACATTCATTCTCATTCTCGCCCCACTGAACGTTGGCTAGATTCACCGCTTTCCTTTGAAGTTGCTTCGTTTCGTGCTCGACAATACGAATCGGCTTGCGGTTCCCAACCGCCTCGGGTTCTACATCGATATCATCCAACTGATCAAGTGAAATAGTCATATCGGGGTCGTGCACGAATTTCCTTAACTGGGAAACATGAAATACGTTATGAACTCCTACAATCTTCTCTAGTAATTCAACTTTATATGCCAAATTCCCAACTTGCTCGAGGATTGGGAATGGACCAACAAAACTTGGTACTAGCTTTCCTCTCCTTCCAAATCGAATGACATTCTTTAATGGGGAGATCTTGATGAATACTAGGTCGCCAACGGAGAATTTCAATTCCTTTCGCCTCTTATCAGCATAACTCTTCTGCCTATCTTGGGCAGCCTTCATTCACTATTGAATGATCTTAATCTTGTCTAAAGTTTCTCTTATCATTTCTGGTCCAAGCACAAACTTCTCACTAGTTTCCAACCAACATGACGGTGAGTTGCACGGTCTTCCGTACAAAGCTTCAAATGGAGCCATACCAATACTGGATTCATAACTATTATTATATGCAAACTCTACTAGATGTGAATGGTCATCCCATAATCTACCAAAATCCAATATGCAAGCTCTCAAGAGATCTTCTAATACACGATTTACCCACTCTGTTTGACCATCAGTTTGAGGACGATACGCGGTACTGAGATATAATTCTGACCCTAGAGCCTCTTGTGAGCTCTTCCAAAACCCACTAGTAAACAATGGGTCTCGGTCACCCATAATGCTTTTAGGTAGTCCATGAAATCTCACTACCCTCTTCATATATAGTTCCGCTAACTTAGCTTCCATTCTATTCGAATTGACGGGTATAAACCTTGCACTCTTAGTCAATCGGTCCACAATCACCCAAATGTTATCATGGCCCGATCTAGTTCTTGGTAACCCATCAATGAAATCCATTGAGACTTGTTCCCATTTCCATTCTGGAATTTCCAATGGTTGCAACAAACCACTAGGCTACTTTTGCTCAGCTTTAACTAGCAGGCAATTCATACATTTGGATATAAACTTCCCAACATCTCATTTCATCCTTTCCCAGTAGTAGGCCTGCTTCATGTCTCGATACATTTTGTTACCACCGGGATGTATAGTCAGTTTTGAGTGATGACATTCTCTAAGCACTTCATCTCTCAATCCATTGACATTGTGTACACCCAGTCTACCATTCTTTCTAAGCAATCCATCTCGATCAAGCCCATACTTGTCCATCTCTTCATCGATTCCCATCTCTAACTTGGAGATGATTTCCAGTAGGTTAGGATCGTCCCTCTGACTAGAACCAATCCGCTCAATCAAAGTGGGTTTGATCGTCAAACTTGCTAATACTTCTGGATCCAATTTGCACTTTGGTATGAAATCATACCCAACGATGTACTCCAGTTTCTTCCATTCTAGAAACAGTGCCCCAAAACTGCAAGTCTCCTACTCAATGCATCAGCTAACGCATTGCCCTTTCCTGGTGTATATGCTATATAGAAATCATAGGAAGCCAAGAATTCTAATCATCTTTGCTGTCGGAGATTTAGATCCTTCTGAGAGAAAAGATACTTTAATGATTTATGATCGGTAAACAACTCGAATCTTTCTCCCAAGAGATAATTTCTCTACATCTTCAATGTGAACATGATCGCTTCCAATTCCAAATCACGGGTAGGATATGTTTTCTCATGCAATTTCAGTTGCCGACTAGCATAAGCTACAACCCTACCTCCTTGCATCAATACAACACTTAGTCCGGTACCACAGGCGTCTGTCTATACTATTATCTCTTCATTCCCTTTAGGAATGACTAACACTGGTACACATGTCAACCTTTCCTTTAGACTCTTAAATGCATTCTCGCACTTTTCATCCCAAACAAAAGCTTGATTTTTCTTGGTCAACTGAGTCAACGGTGCCACTATCTTGGAGAAGTCTTGGATAAACTTACGATAATATCCAGCCAATCCCAAGAAACTTCTTATGTCTGTTGCATTCTTGGACATAGACCAATCTTGTACCGTAGTCACCATTATAGGGTCCATGGAAATACCATTCTCTGAAACAACATGGCCCAAGAATCTCACTTCCCTCCTCTAGAAGTGACACTTAGAAAACTTTGCTTTCAATTGGTGTTTTCTTAACACCTCCATCACTATTCTCAGATGTTCCTTGTGTTCTTCCTCTGTTCTCAAGTAAACCAAGATATCGTCTATGAACACAAGAACAAACTTATTCAATTGATCCCTGAATACCCAATTCATAAGATCTACAAAATATGCTAGTGCGTTGGTCAACCCAAATGGCATGACCAACCACTCATAAAATCTAGACGGCATCCGAATGGCCGTTTTAGCTAAACTCTCAACTTCCACCCTAAGTTGATAAAAACCTGTCGTGAGATCCAATTGGGAGAACACTCTCGCGCCACTCAACTGATCAAACAAATCAACTATCTGCTGTAGAGGATACGTATTCTTCCTCGTCACCTTATTCAACCCGCGGTAGTCCACACACAATCGAAGGGAACTATCTGCCTTGGTAGCAAACACAACTGGTGCTCCCCACTCAGAAACACATCTTCTGATAAATCCTTTCTTCAACAGATCGCTTACTTTCACCCCAAGCTCTCTCTGCTCCCTTGGTGCCATACAACGAAGTGGCATCACTATAGGTCAGGCATCTTTCACTAAATCAATACGAAACTCAATCTCTCGATGTGGTGGAAGTCCGGTCACTTACTCGAGGTGTCCGGATACTGGCCAACCACGGGCACATCTGACAACTCATCATGCGGGATATCGAGGGAATTTAGAAAACTAGCCATTACCCCATCACTAGGTAGACCACCAAACACTACCCTTCGCCCATCGTCCGCTCTAACTGTCACTAAAAATCCCTCACAGTCTACAACCACCCCGTACCTTTGGAGCCAATCGACTCCCAAAATAATGCCAAACCCAGTAAAGCCCAAAAACAAAGCAATCACAAACAAACATGTATCCATGACTCAATAAGACCACATTACGACAAATCATGCTAAGGCTAGTTGAACCACCAATCGGGTTCGTCACCCCTAAAGGTATATCGACTATCTCGGGTTCCAATCCCAACCTATCTACCAGGTCACTAGATATGAAGGAACGGGAAGCTCCGGTACCAAACAATGCTCGAACGGGAACATCATAAACAGAAATCATAGCTTTAATGACGACATTTTTTCCTTTCTCCGCCGCGGTTGGGGCATTCGACGAAGAAGGAACAACATCAAGAGCATATGCTTTCACAATCTACTTCTCTTTAGGGGGTTGCGGTCATTTATCCTTGTGGTGTCCCATTTGAAGCACTTCCTATCTGCTGGCTTCGCTCGACATTCTTTAGCATAATGGCCCTTCTTGCCACAGCTAAAGCACTCCACATATTTCTTATTCTTTTTCTTCTGGCCATCCTTAGTCTGATTCTGCTTTCTCTTATTCTGAGAACCATTCTTCCCTCCACCGCTTACTTGCGGTTTTGGCTCCTCTGCAGATGCAACCTCAGTCTTCGACTTAGGGTATAGACTCTCTGATCTCAAAGGTTACCCCACAATCGATTCAAACATCTCATCGATATGGTTTATAAGCCTTTCCCCCAAGTACTGATCTAAGCCTGTTATGAACTTCTCATTCTTCTTCTCGGGAGTGTCGATAAGAGATAATCCATACTTCGATAAAGTATTGAACTCAGCAATATACTCCAAGACTACCCTACCATTCCGCTTAAGTTCCAAGAACTTCCTAAACAACTCTGACTTATGAGCAGTTGGGATAAACTTTTCACCGAATCGGGCCTTAAACTGATCTCATGTAACTTGATTCTCTGGAGTAGCTGCCTTAATAGCATTCCACCAATTCATCGCCCATCCTTGCAGCTGACGGGATGCTAGCTTTCTCTTCATCGCATCCTCGAGAATCAAGTCTTCGAAGATAGGCTCAATACTATCCAATCAATCCTGAACTTCTGTAGCCGATTCCGTTCCGTGGAACGTCTTACCACCAAGACTAGTGTAATCCTTGCATAGCTTGGCCAAATCGGCCCTAGGCGCCTGCACCCCCACCATTTGCAGCATTGGAAACTGCTCCTTGCACATTTCTAAGCATCTCCCTCATGAAGTCTGTGAACATCGTCCTCATATCAGGAACATTCCCATCATTAGCTCCTCTACCAGAACCCCTAGTATATCGACTCATCATTCAATCTGTAAGGAGAAAACGATTAACCATCTCTTCAGTGGTGCCAATGCAATGCGACTTCATCCTTTAATATACTAATAGTATATAAATATATAGCTTTTGAAAACCAAAATATCACAAATACACGCTCTCATATACATACTATCTCTCTCTGGTGTCTTCCCTAGGTTAACTACGTAACCTAGAGCTCTGATACCAAATGTGACAGCCCGCACCAGCCGACATTTCCAATGAAAGTGCGTTGTGTCGATGTTCAACCAGCACGGGACGGTCGCCAAAGAAAGGAAAAGAAGGGAATTTGAACTAGCAAGGAACTTATATAATGTCTCGCAACGTGTGGAATAAAATATAATAATAACATACTTGACATAAAACAGGCGAGACAGTGTATAAGTTCAAAACTAAACCATCATAGCAGCGGAAAATCCAAAATACAGCTTATGTTCCACATCATCATTATTACAACTTTTCAAACCGTCTCTAAAGAAAAATAAAAAAGGTACACTACTAATGCCCAAAGTAGTGACCAGCAGCGACACAAGGAGAATATATATATATATATATATCATACGTGGAAGCCTCCTGCTCGTCTCTGGCACAGCTACCCGTGCATAATCACCTGACCCATCTCTAGTCTACCTGTTTAAGAGCACCCAGATTAATAAGAAGAGACATAAAACTCTAGGTCAGACAAAAGTCTGGTATAAGCGATAAGCAGCAAAACAGAACAATAATAGGTATACTGAACCATACCTGAACCTGGACTTCCAACCAAAGAGTTAGTACAATAAGATGTACAATACTCTAAGGTGACACTAATATATGGTGTAAAGATACAGGGGTGGGGTGTGCATGTCATAATGATGGCAAACAATCAAGCATAAAAGTCATCCTCACAACTCTCACTAAGTGCGTAAAGCATACGATATCCATCGCTTTGATCACCCATATCCTTGCTATGATCACTCTGCCCCATGGAGTCATGGCTACTCCACTGCACTGATCCATAGCCACTAGTCCTTAATATGTCCACTTTGCCCCATGAAGTCATAACGACTCCATTGCACTGGCTCATAGCCATGCTACAATCACTCTGCCCCATGAAGCAATAACTACCCCACTGCACTGATCTATAGCATAACAATCATCTCTCGGTGGTGAATCAAAGCTATGGACGTCGACAACTCCTTAGCACACGTCCCTCAGCAAAATCCAATCATGAAGTCAACTTGTTGATCCCATTTGGATCCTGAGTAATAACCTCCTATCTGGACTTCCTTTGCATCTCGGGTTTTGGTCGAATTGGAGTTGGTCTTTAGAAGAGTCATCGCGTAGAAATAGTAGCATACATCCAGTTCAGTTTGGTAGCTTTCCCTTGGTTCGGTTCGACATGCTTCAGCTCCTGGTCATCCATTCGGTTCGGTTCGGTGAACACCCTCTAGGTCCGTTCGGTTGTGGCACTCCATCCGGGTCGGTTTGGTCTACACCCTCCAGGTCGGCTCGGTTGTGGCACTCCATCCAGGTCGGTTTGGTCTTCTCCATCCGTTGCTCCAGTTCCTCTCCTCCGATCCGATCCCATGCTCAGCTTCGATCTGATCCTATGCTAATCACTCACCTTAGCCACAAATAAACTAATATCTGAAACTTTTGGACAAAATGTTTCGGATTCCAATACACTCCAGCAGCTCTACCTCTATTTTTGATCTAATCAGCTTTGATTTGATGTAGATTTGGCTTAATTAGCAATTAGAAGGTGATTTGGGGTGTTTTAGCAAGTGGAGGCCATTGCTAGGTTTCAAAGGATGTAAGTGGCAGCCAAGAAATGAAACAAAAACTGATTTACTAACTCATCTCAGCCCTCCCATAACACTAACCCCGAAATGGGTTATGGGCCCTCTTGCTAATCACGCTAATTAGGCCCGGTTAAGCTATTTTTCACCTTCTAAACCTTGTTTCATCCATATCTCCCAAACGGTTAGTCCGTTTGGCTAATGTGACCACTCTACGGAAAGTTAAACCATCATCCAGATCTAATGGAAGTGGTTTCAGTTCAAAACTCCTTACCAATTAAAAGTTATGGCCAAAACAAGATCAGCTAGGGGCAAAAAGGTCATTTAAAAATCGGCAAAAATCATGAACATGGGAAATAACCCCAATAATCGTCTCCCAAAGTTACATGACTATACGACTTCACATGAGAAAGAAATAAATATTCTACGATCCCCTGATGCGTAGAATGCCGGTCGTTACACGAAATATCCTTTATTCCATTCTAGAAACACTAACTAATATTTATTTGTATAAAATAAAACTCAACTTTACGTTTCCTTTCTAACTCGAGAGTATCGCTATATTTTCATGCAGTCCCTTTTACTTCCCTTTTTACCTCGGAATCCTCATTATATATTCTCTAAATTTTCACTAAACATTGCATTTTTATTTCTTTAATGGTAATAATACATTATTACCAACCTCTTTACGTTTACAAGTAAAATTTCAATCTAATATCAATATAAATTTCATTTAACTATTTTATTTAAAATACGGTTTCATAAACCTTACTACTCTTTGAAAATATCTTTCTGTAATATACCATTATTTCTTAATTCAATAATTAAGCAACTTCTTTATAAAGCACCAGGTTTAACTCTGCCACTTTAACCAAACTCATTTTATAATTCAGATTTGGTTACAAAATAACATGACCCACTTCTTTTACCAAATTCACTTTTACCGACCCTTTTCAAATCCATTCAACCATTTCCCGCTTGAAATTCTCATTTCAATTCCTTAGTTTTACTTAATCCCATTATTAAGTAACGTAAATGTAAAATTAATGCTTTAACACTTTAAACCTCATTTATATAACTCTGGTTTAATATAAACCCTTTTCATATCAATTTCCTTTTAACTTAGTCCAAATATTGAGTCAGTCTAATCTAAGCTATCGTATTTATTTAAATTCCTTTTATAACATTGTTATAGAACTCAAGTTTAAAATAAAACCTATTCATAACTCCTTTCACCATTCAATTAGATTTCATTTCAATTTCGATTACTTTTTAATTGCATTTCAATTAAAAAGTAATTTTCTAAATTATTATTAGTTACAATAATAATTTACTTCGATCATTAACTGCTTTAGTAGTTAATTTCTTTATTAATTAAAATAAATAGTAAATTTCTTTTTAAAACCTTATTAAAATTAAACAATATTCATTAAACTATTTTATTCAGAACACACTAATTTAACAATCAATTCCAATTAAAAATGGTCGATTCAGTCAACTCAAAACACGGTTATCTCATTAACCGATTCCAGATTATTTTCCGTTTAAATTAATTAATAATATAATTAATTTAAATAATTTCATTTAATTGTTTCTTAACAAAACAATTATTCAAATTAAACTATTTGGTTAATTTCTATTCACTTGTTTATAAATTTGATTAATATCAGAATTTACTTTATTAAAAATTAATAATTAATTTTAACTTAAACAATAAATAATAAATATTTATTTTCTTTTAACAAACTTTTATTGAAAATATATATTTCAAAATCTTGTCTCCAGTTATATATTAAATTTTATAACTTTAGTTCTACCAATTCACCTGGCAGTAAATCGATATAAACAAAACATTTTATTTTTACGCCATTTAATGTCGGTTACTCAACCAATATTACCCATTGGTTAAAACCAAACAAAGATTTCATTTCTAGTAGATAATTAATAATTAAATCAATCACCCATTCAGGACAGTTCATATAATGATAATATGAACATAAATAATACCTAATATATTTAAGGAATCCCGTTGGATCCCGCCAACCTGTTCTTCCCTTTATTCAAATTGGTTATCTCAAATCAAATCATTCAATTCCATTTAATTGATAGTTTCTATAATAGTAAATACCAACTATTTAACATCAAACAATTAACAAAATAATTCAAACAATTAAGCACATTTATTCTATAAATGTGACTAATCAAGATAAGTTACCTTAATTAGTTCCAACCGTTAAAATAACGATTCAGTATTTCACTGAAATTAAACAATAGTTTAATTTCGTCGGTTAAATCAACCAATAAATATATAACTAGCGAACATTCAATCATTAGCAACAAGAGCACACAAAATATAAACCCAATTTATATAAAATATAAATGGGAATAATTGAGTGAGTTTAACTTAGCTTGATCTAATTTATTGCTTGAGCGGATCTGTTAAATTAAACAGCGTTTAATTTAACAATAAATCTCAGCAGTCTTCCATTCTGTCCAAGTCCGTTCCAGAATAGACTTCGTCCATACAGTTATAAAAATTCACGTTTTATTTTAGATAATTAACTCTTAATTAGTTATTAATTAATTACTTTACATATGTTGATAGGCCGACTAAATTTCAATCCATTGTTCCATTATATTGCTCCTTTATTTCAGATTGTATGCTTCCCTTTCAAACCTGTATGTAACACCCCGAATTTCGGTTAATGCAAAAATTCACAAATTAAAGAATAACTAATCCCAGATGTGGGAATTAGGGGAAACGAGTTGCACCATTGCGTTCGTCTCGGAAAAATACGCGAAATAGAGTCTGAGTTTTCGAAAATCGGAGTCCGTATGAAGAAGATATGGACGAACGAAGTTAGGCAGAAAAACCGAAAAACTAGCCAGAATGCACTGGCGCACTTGTGAAGTGTGCCACCACAAAAATGCACTGGCGCACTTGTGAAGTGCGCTAACACATTTTTACACTGGCGCACTTGGGAAGTGCGCCCATGTCGACCCAGAAACCTGCACAGCTTTCTGGCTGGCCTGGTGCACCATTTTAGGGTTTAGGCTGTGTTTTGGGGCTGGTTTCTGGAAGCTTCCGAGATCGGATGGTCCTAATCTAATTTAGGGTTAATCTAATGGCCTAAAACACTTGCCTAATCCTATAAATAAGACCCTAAGCTAGCCCTAAATGGTCATAATCCTATCTCCTAACTAAACTATGCCAAAATTTTCTATGATCATGGCCTCCACTCAAAACCCTAGCCTCCATCCTATTTCTAAACTATTTCTATGAAGGCTTTCATGTGCATACAAGCATCTTTGAGTTGTATGAGTGATCATTGGCTTGCATTAATCATCAAGTTGCAAGCTTTATGTTCAAGGCTAGAGTTTTTGGGTGATTTGTGGCAAGGGTTTGCTTATTGGAGTTTAGTGGTGAGTTTCTATAGACTTAACAATCAATTGTTAAATTGATTATGATAGGATATGATAAGATATGGCTATGTTTGTGGAATCAATGTGTTTATGCAAGTTTAGTATAGTGTATGTTGTGTGCTATATGCAAGTTTAATGCTATGTTTTATGATGCAAAACACTAAGTTGAACATTGATTCATATGTAACATGTTATGCAAGCTATATGGGAGATTATATGCAAGTCTATATGTAACATGTTATGCAAGTTATGTATTTGGTTTTATGCATGCTAAGTATTTGGTTTTATGCATGCTATGTATGTGGTTTTATGCATGCTAAGTAATTGGTTTTATGCATGCTAAGTGTTTGGTTTTATGCAAGTTTGTCTCTTTTTATGATATGCATAATATATGCAAGTTTGTCTCTAAGTATGGCATGTTATGCAAGTTCATATGCAAGTTATGATACATATTCATATGCAAGTTATGATGCAAGTTCATATGCAAGTTATGATGCAAGTTCATATGCAAGTTATGATGCAAGTTCATATGCAAGTTATGATACATGTTCATATGCAAGTTATGATGCAAGTTCATATGCAAGTTATGATGCAAGTTCATATGCAAGTTATGATACATGTTCATATGCAAGTTATGATGCAAGTTCATATGCAAGTTATGATGCAAGTTCATATGCAAGTTATGATGCAAGTTCATATGCAAGTTTATGTGCAAGTTCATATGCAAGTTGTCTCTTTTATGATATGCATAATGCAAGTTTGGGTTAAATACTAGTTGGGTTTAATGTATGTTCATATGTGCAAGTTGACACCTTTTGAACCCATGATAAAGTTACATGCTATGTTGGCTAAACCCATGACCTTTGTGATGAATCTTCCCTTTATTATGTCGTGTTATGAGAACGAACTACGTGGGGAACGATGGGGTTAATATGCATGTTAACAAAATGATGTGAAATGGGTATGATTAATCATACCACAAATTAAATGGACGTGATTGGGAATTTACCTATTAAGTTAGGTCTACCCATATTATGGAGTTGGGAATTTACCTATTAAGTTAGGTCTACCCATACTATGGAATTGGGAATTTACCTATTGAGTTAGGTCTACCCATATTCTTAAAAATGTGTAATTAATTAGGCATAATTAATTCAAATTATGGGGGTGATTAATTAGGTGTAATTAATCAACTAAGACACGAGGTTGGACCCTTTTGTAGCGGAAGTCTGCCCGGAACCGACCGGCCATCCAGCAGCTACAAATGATTGGCCCAATGTGAGAGGTCTTAGTCATAAATTAAATACGTGATTAAAGTAAAGACACGAGGTTAGACCTTTTTATGACAGAAGTCTGCCCGGAACCAATCGGCATATCCAGCAGTCATAAAAGATGGTCTAATGTGAGAGGTCTTTATGAGGTCATGATCTTAATTAATTAAGAAACACTTAACCATATTAGCATGTAGAGGGACATGAGGGGTTAAGTGGGTGCCTTGGGTGGCATGTGGAAATCTAGTGGGTTGCCTTGGGTGGCAATAGAAAATACGATTAGAATACTTAACCAAAGAGGAACATGTAATTAAACATGGGTAAAGGGTTAAGTAAGTGCTTTGGGTGGCATGTGGGAATCTAGAGGGTGCCTTAAGTGGCAATTGATATATGATTAGATGACTTAAACAAACCTTAACATGTAGGTGGGCATGATTATAAAAGGGGTTAAGTGGGATACACTAGATAAAATAACAAGCTTAGGTGGTAGCTTGTGGGGGCCCATTTCAACCAATATCCCAAACGTATCTTAGTGGGCTCGACTCTAGTCGAGTGACGGGACACGCATATTGGGCTTGACTATAAGAGGCCAAAATGGGTTAGCGGTGGCAACGCATGACCAACGGGTTTCATATGCGTGTGTGGACCCGGGCTGGTAAATAAGACGTTGTTGTATCGTGTAGATATAAGTCGTGCACCGTTAGTTTTATCAGGTTGCCACGCTGGGGAATGGTACACCCCACGGTGGGGCCAGCACGTGTATCTACGTTAGGGAGCCGATCGAATGGGGAGTAGTGTGTACACCTAGTGGATTGTAGGGCCCCGTGGCGTCTACTTAGTCACCTAGGGGTACGCGAGAACTATTAAGTTAATTTTATAAGTCCATGGGTGGGATAAACCTTTAAGTTAGGAATGACTGGTGTGGTGCAGTGTAGGAATTACACTTGGGTGGGTAGATCTGGGGTGGTGTAATCCAGTAATTATCTTTGGAAGGATAAATGCATCTTTTCGGTTATCTTAGTACATCATGTGTTTAGTTGGCTACTTAGTGTAGTCATTATCCCCAAAGGTACCGTACCTTGTTTATATCATACCCTAATTACTTTAATGATTGTATTGTTAGGGTTATAGGACTCACTCAGACTTATGTCTGACCCCGTTGTTTTTATCTTTTTTTCCCAACCCTCAGGTTATCAGAGTGGGCCCAGTACGAGTGGGCTTAGATCAGGCTGCTTTATTCTCTTTTGGAGCTTGGACCATGGATGTAGAGCTTAGCTTACCCTTTCTTTTATGGCTATCAGTTCATGTATTGGGATTATGTACTTTTATTTATCAGGATGGATATTTTGTTCTTGACTCTTATTATGATTTTGTGATGTAACCAAACATGTTTTACTTTCCGCTGCAATGAAATGATGTTTTAAAATTTTCAAGTATTACTTATATCTGTCTTGTTGTAATTTTTCTGTTCTATATTCATTTAAAATACTCCACCGATGTTATGGCATTCCCTTAGCGAGTGACCATAGCGGGTGTGGGGTGTTACACGTGGTATCAGAGCTTAAGGTTACCAGAACAGATAAAATTTTTTAGAAAAACTATTTTCTAAGAATATTTTTGAAAGGAGTATTTTCAAAAACATGTCTTGTAAGAGAAAAGTTTTTGAAAGAAAAGCATAATCCCCAATAGCCATATCTATATCTTTCGAATTCTCTGTTTTGAATCTCTTCCTCTCTCGTTTTGAGTTTCCCCTCCGCGTATAGATGACCTTTCTAAGATAGATAAGAATGGAAAACCACTTTAAGGGACTTAGACGTTAGTCAGATTAGAAGTTGGTTCAAGAAGGAGGAGGACTGGTAGGTATCTATTGGATAGACGAAGGGAGGAAGGCTCAAATAGTTGTTTGGTTAATGAAGGATGAAACCTCATTGGTGGGAGGTTACGAGTGGAGAATGGGAAGAAGAAGGCGAGTAGTTATCCTTTTGGAGGAATGGGACACCGTATTAGGATTGTCCAAAGGGGCATGGGCAAGGTATGGAATCTCCTGGAGGGTAGTTGTATTCCCTCGCGGCTAGTGTACCAGATGGGGATAGGACCGTCTAAGTTGGAATTTGGATTTCTTTATTATCCGGTTCGAACTTTATTAGATTCTGACGCATCGAGTTCGTTTATCTCATCATTGTTAGTTGAGTCACTGCACTTAGACACCAGTTTGGTAGATGATCCCTTAGTTGTTTCAAACCCAATTGGGGCTCCATGATGTGTTTGGGTTTGAAAGTTTCTATACTTAGCGTTGAGTTTAGATGTGATGCTTTTTGGGCTTCACGGGCTATGGGTTAGTTTGGGCATGGACTGGTTATCCAGTAGGGGTGCCGTTCTTGATTTTGAAGGGAGAGTTGTTAGGCTTATGACCCGCTTGGGTAACACTCTCGAGATCTCTTGTAATCCCATGGAATCTGTTATGCTAAGTTCTCTAGAATCGCTTGACACGTCGGTCGAGAGTTTGCGATCTGTTAGAGTGGTCCGGGAATACTCGGATGTGTTTGAGGAGGTGAAGGGCTTACCTCCGGAGCGGGAGATTGACTTCCGAATATATCTAGTAGACAATGCTAAACCTGTATCTTTACCAGTGCGCCACATGGCTCCTCGCGAGAGGAGGGAACTCCATAAGCAAGTAGGGGAGTTGCTTGAGAAGGGTTCCATAAGACAGTATATCGGAGTGGGGTGCTCCAGTAGTTTTTGCTACGAAGGCGGATGGGTCCCTTAGACTTTGTGTAGGCTAAAGAGAACTAAATAAACTCACAAAGAAGAATAGACACCCATTGCCGAGGATTGATGATCTCTTTGATCAGTTGGTTTGCGCCTCAGTATTTTCGCAAATTGGACTCAGCCACGGGGTTTCGTCAGTTGAGAGTGGCTGAGGATAGTATAGAGAAGATTGCCTTTAGGACTCCGGATGGTTTTATGAGTGGCTGGTGATGCCATTTGGTTAGACGAACGCCTCCGCATACTATGTTGATTTGATGAGAAGGGTGTTCAGGGAGTACCTAAATAAGTTCGTGATGATCTTGGTGGATGACATCTTGGTCTTTTCTAGGAGCGAAATAAGTTTTCGTATGTGCTCAATAGGTTGAGCAAAGCCCGTTATGGGATAAACGGTGGTTTTGGAGCGAGACTGGCAAGGACATCCAGAGTTGGACAAGGGCTTAATTATTTATCCGTTTTTACTAGTATCTTCTCACGTAGGTCATCTGAATTCGAAGGAAGTATCCCTTGAGTGTTTGTCTGATATTGGTTTAGGCCTTTGGGGCTTGCATTTGGGGGATGTCGAGTTCGACTAGGGTGGTCTGCGTGAGAGATGGATAGTTGTGACGATTTTGCATGGGAGAATATCCTGATTTTCTCTAGAAGTGGAGAAAAGCATGCCCTACATCTTAGGGAAGTGTTGGAGACTCTTTGAGCGCATTGTCTTAAGACAACAAAGGTGGATGGAATTCTTAGCATCCTATGAGTTTGAGATAGCGTATACCCCTGGCAAGGGTAACATGGTGGCAGACGCCTTGAGCAGAAAAAGGCTGTCTTTGAGTCCATTGTTCGTGGAATGGCGAAGCTTGGAGTTTAATTCTATGTTTGACTTTAGACCTTCCGTTGACTTTGTACCCGGTTTGCTAGCCTCCTTGGAGGTTAGGCCTACTCTTTTGGGGCGGATTGGCGAGGCACAGCGGGACGACCCACAGTTGGTTGAGTTAGTAGAGAAGCTCATAAGGGGGGGAGTCGTCCAGCCATTTGAGTATGTACACCCTAGATGGTAAGTGGTGGTTGCGTAGAGACGGTAGACTTTGTACCGCAAGACGAGGGTCTGAGGAAGGCTATACTTGATGATGCACATCGTTCAAGAATGACTATTCATCCCGGTGGAGACAAAATGTACCAAGATATGAAGAGAGTTTTCTTCTGGGCCGGTATGAAGAAAGATGTGGCCGAGTATGTGGCTAGATGCTTTGTGTGCCAACAAGTTAAAGCGGAGCAAAGGAAACCCGGTGGGTTGCTACACCCATTGGAAGCTCCGCAATGGAAGTGGGATAGTGTCTCGATGGATTTCATCGATGGGTTACCGAGATCGAGGAAGGGCAATACGGGAATTTGGGTTGTGGTAGACAGACTTACCAAGAGTGCCCATTTTATACCCGTGAAGAGTAAGAGGACCGCTCCATGGCTTGCTTCAGTCTATGTTAGAGAGATTGTTAGATTGCATGGCGTACCATCGAGCATTGTGAGTGATCGAGATCCTATCCTCACTAGTGAGTTTTGGAGAAGTTTGCAAGAGGCGGTAGGGACTCAGTTGTGTTTGAGCACCGCATATCATCCTCAGACGGACGGTCAGACCGAGAGGGTGAACCGTATCTTAGAAGATCTCTTGGGACTTTGTATCTTGGATTTTGGAGGTACATGGGAAGAACATCTTCCTTTGGTGGAGTTCGCATACAATAACAACTTTCAGTCTAGTATTGGCATGGCACCTTTCGAAGCTCTTTATGGAAGGCCTTGTCGATCTCCTACATGTTGGTGGGAATCTACGGATAAGATCTTGCTTGGGCCAGATATGGTTAGAGAGACTTCAGAGAGGATTGATTTGATTCGAAGAAGGATGAAGGCAGCGCAAGATAAACAGAAATCTTATGCGGATCGGAGAAGGACGGATCTTGAGTTTGAGGTTGGGGACATGGTTTTTGTCAAAGTATCTCCGTTGAGAAATGTTGTTCGCTTTGGGTCCGTTGGGAAGTTAGCACCGAGGTTTGTTGGGCCGTTTCCTATTAAGGAAAGGATTGGACGGAGGGCATATAGGGTTGAGTTGCCCGACAGAATTGGTGTAACGACCCAGATTTTTGGATAATTATTTTAAATATTTAATATTGTTTTAAATATTTAGTTGATAATATAAATGATATTTTATATTGGATTACCAATTTAATATGGCCGTTTATATTTACATTCAAATTTAAATTTCCATATCAGTTCCGTTGAGTTCAGAATAACGTTGTAATCTGAGAACGTTGGTCGTTACGAATGTATTGTGGTTTGGGATTACAAATTAAGGGTCACGAGATATTATGTAACATTATATTTTAGAAAAAAATCCTAACTAATCTAATCACAGCCGACCTATACCTAAAACCACCCTATATTGTGTACGAAAACCCGACCAAAATATTTAACTATGGAGACCTCTTCATCGAGCTGATTAAATTGTCTCTCACCTTCAAAATCAAGCAAACAGAGATCTTAATGGCCTTGTACTCCTTGTCTCCCACCGTCGCGTCTATAAAATGAGCCATATCCCCTTCGTTATTTCCATTCTCACAAGCCAACTAAAAGCATTTCATCCCTTCTTCCTCTATCTCATTTTTCAGTCACCCTTGAAATCGAAAGCGAAGGTGGAAGCCTGTCTCGATCGGGCGTTCGCAAATCAGTGCGACTAGGTGGCTCGCACTCGAGTTTGGGGAAGGAACGGAGTTCGAATGTCCAGATGATTCAGTGAGGGTCGCGATGACCTAGGGGGCCAATTTCTTTTCTATCGTAGGAGTTTTGGGTGCCTAGGGGGTTCGTCTGGGTTGCGGTTGAGTGATGCGCATGGAAGGGGAAGGGCTCGACAGTAGAGTTTTAGGGTTCAGTCTGTAGTGGTCGACGCTGAGGTGTTAATGGCGAATTGGGTCAGACAAAGGCAGTTTCGGGCTTTGATTTTTGGAAAAAGGAGCTGATGTTGTTATCAGGTTGTGAACTGGATAGTGCAATGGCAGTTTTGGTGAAATGGGGAAAGTAGCAAACTTCGGTTTGGCAAGTGGTGAAATCCGAATAGGGTTTTGCTGTAAAGCTAAGGCATTTTCAAGGGTGGATTGTAAGGTAATCAAAAAGCTAATTTATCTTAATTAAATCTTTAATCATATTTGAATTTGTTTGGTTATTTATAAAATAAAATCTCGAATTTAAATAGAGCCAAATTGGAACGGGTGGTTGGATTCGTGTTGTCATCACTTGAAAAATGGAAATGAATTGGGATTGATCACTATAAAAATCGAGGTGAGTAAATCTCACTCACCTTTAGAATTATTTTTATTTCATTAAAAATAATTGTCTGTTGCTTGTGTGAATGTTTTATGGTTGTTTCATATATATTAGTTATTTAGGCTATTATATATATATTGGGTTGATTGATTGGTTGGATTCCCGCAGTCTCATTAGCGGATGCCCGCAGTTTCATAGCGGATGATTACCCTATACGCCCCATGCTATGATTAGTGGATGACCTTCTATACCGCGATATTCTGCCACGAAGCAGAATGGGTATTATTTATGTGCTAACATCTGTGGATGCAGGGAAACAGGTTGGAGGAATCCAACAGGATTCCTCAAAAATATATTATCTATTTGCTGTTTGTTTGATTTCATATATATTCATATATGATGTGTTAAATATCAAATGAATGAAAATTGGTTGATTTGATTGTTTAAAATATCACTGGGCTTGAATATTGATTTATAAAAATATCGTGGAAGGATATTTGAGATTTAAAAGGGAAAATTCTATTTTTAAATGGAATTTGAGTTTTAAATGGAAATAAAATATAAACTTGTTTTTTGAAAAATAAAACAAGTAGTTTCTTTATAAACGAAGTTTATAAATAGTTCTTTTATAACGAAGTTATAAATGAAGTGAAAAGAATTATCATTTGATAATTCAGAAATAGAAATACAAGTGTGAAATTGGAATTTGAAATGAAATTTCAAAATAGGACGTGGAATGAAATTTTTAAATATATAACTCAAATGAAATTTGAGTATAACATTTGAATAGTAGAATTAGAAAAGGAGTTTAAATATTTGAATTTTAAAAGGAGATTGAATATTAGAAACTCAAAATAGAAGTTCAAATAGAATTTGAATAGACGGAATTAGAATGAAAAGTAGAATTTGAATTCAAGGAATTAAAATAAAATTTGAATTCAAAGGAATTCGAATAAAGAAATTCAAATAGAGATTTGCATGTAGAATTTCAAAATAGAATTTGAAATAAACTTTGAAATAGGATTTTCAAAGTAGAATTGGAAATAGAATTTTAAATAGGATTTCAAAATAGGAAATCCAAATGGTTTTGAAATGGAATTTGAATTCAAGGGAATTCAAATGGATTTGAGTGAAGAAATTCAAATGGTGTTAAAAATAAGTTTGAATATTAGAATTCAAATGGGGTTGGAAATGAATTTGAATATTAGAATTCAAATGGAAATGGAAAATGAAATTTGAAAATAAGAGAATTCAAATGAATTCAAACATAGAATTTGAATATAGGGAATTCAAATAGAGATTCAAGTATTGAATTTGAATATCGAATAGAAAAGGAATTGGGATTTGAATATAGAATTCAAATAAAAGTGAGATTGGAATTTGAATCAAGAAATTCAAATAGAGTTAAAATGGAGTTGAATTCATTTTAAAGAAGTTTAAAGGTTTATATATATAAATATAATTAAAACGAACTCGCCGCAGCGCTGCAGTTCGTAAAATAGCGATTCGAACTTCAATCGAGTATACAGGACTCAATTGGAGTCGGATCTCTTTGAAACAAGAAACGTCAGGACCGGTTTGATAATAGTTTTCTAATGAAAGAGAAAAATATGGATTTCGTCGTATAGATTTTGAGTTATGTCAAAATCAAATTTTCAGAAAAACAGCGCCAGAACTATTTAAAAACCATAACGGTTTATTTCATTTTATAAAAGGATTTTAAACAAATAAAAATCCGAATTTCTATTTAGAAAATCTCAGATTTGAGTTATAAAATATATGTGAACTCAGGTGGAGTAATGAATTGATTTTTGAAACAGAAATCAGATTTTTGATTATTGAATAGAATTAACTAATTCGAATAGTAATTGGTAAATGAGATGTTGAATTGATATTGGGCCTTAAATAAGTGAATTCGATTTAAAATTTTATATTCGAAAAAGAAAAGAGAACTAGAATTGAAATTGAAATTCAATTTGGTTATGAACGAGTTAAATATTTTGTTTGAGCATGTTATGTTCAACAAAGAAGTGAAATAGGCAAAATGACTAATTAAAGAATAAATGGGCGAAACTGAATTCAAACGATTAGATGGTATTGAATTGAATTGAAAACAGGTGAACATGTGTTAGACAGGTACATGAGGAAGTATATGAAGATTTTAATTTGTGTGCCCAACAAAAAGGTACATGTTTAATTCATATATGAGATTTTATGCGCCGTATCGGCAGGCCGCTTGGCTTTTTCTTTTTCTTTTCGATTGGAGAAGACACCGGGAAGCTATTTGAAATTTCCCGACGCTCCCGATACAGGGGAGGTTATGGCGAAATTTTCCGAAAATTTAAGGAGTTAGAATATTTTTAAGATATTTTGATAGTTAGAAATCATTGTATCAACGTATTGAATTCGATAGGTAAATGAATATAAAAATCGAATATTGTAAACAAAAAGGGAAATCTATAAATTAGAAATAGAAAGCGAACTTTATACATGTTTTTAAAAATGAATAATTGGATTGTATAGTGTGTTTATTCGAGGTAAGTGGTTTTGCAGTTTTGAAGTTGAGAATGTTTTCAGTTAAGGTCTGAGAGGTAATTTTACCCCAACTTGATTGATTTCACTTTTAATTGATAAATAGCAGATCCAGTCTCGAAGGGAAGTGTTTGAAAAAGGGTTAGTTGAATAAAATATTTTGGGTTGTTGTAACAATATTTTACACAACATTCGTTTTAAACCCAAGTGATGGAATTTTGGAAATATAACAAGTAAATATTTCCTGAGTATAATTAAAATAGTCGGGATAGAGATAAGTGATTGTAATTGTTTCCAATTGCAAATTGAGATATTTTCTAATATATGGAAAATAAAAGGAGTTGATATTGGGAAATGCTTCCCAAATAGTGTAAAGGGCCAATATGGTTATTGAAAATATTTGGGTAACAAATATTGATAGGGAAATGGAGAAGAGATTTAATTAATGAAATATTAATTAAAGAGCCCAGTGATTTGTTTGATATGTTTGGATGAACACTTGTTTTTATTCGATAGTTAAATCACAGACTATCGAAGTTTTTGACCATCGTTGTCAATATGGAGAGACCGGTTGGATTATTATCCGAAGAACCACTCCGTATCGGCATAAGCGTTGCGAACCAAGTATGCTGAATATATTGAAGACGGAGTAAAGTGCAAGGGCTTTTCTATTTATAGAAATTGTGCCTTCGGTTTCGTTCAATCCCAGAACGAACGTAAATGGACGAATGTCTGACAAAGTATTTCCAATGATCAAATGGGTTGGTCTGTATGAATATATATGGTTGCAACGGATTTATTCCCTTAGCATAACATCCAGAATATTTGTGCAAACTCAACTAGTGATTAACGGATCTGACAATGTGGCATTCAAAGTGATTGTGCTATCAATGAATGGTAAGTATTCGTAGCCTCAGGCCTCAACAACCGGGAAAGGACAAAAATCGGGCAGGCAGCATGGCTATGTGGGTCGCACCCATTAGGATGTATAATCACCTATCTAGAGGTTCATTTAATTTCTTATTCTATTCGATGCTGTCCCAGTCGGGAGACGGTTGCTGATCCCAACCGTTGGTGATATATATTCGATACACTCAAGCGAAATGAGTGGTCGGTCATGTGTGGGCCGGGTTGCAAGATGTTCTTGTTGAACCCAGTGTATTCCTCTCTAGAGATACACTAGCGGAAGGTGGTTCCATACCTTGTCATGTTGTAAATCCAATCTCCAATAAGCGCCATGCGGTTTTTGATTTTATAACATATATGTGGAGCGTGAGATGCAAGCGTTCTGCTATTTGGTTATTTACTTGATGTAGACATTATTATAATATCACTGGATTTTCGTATCAAAGTGTTTTGGGTTATAGTAAGGTAAAAGCCGTCCATGTTTATGTGTGGGCTGGTCTTACTATTATCTTTTCTTTCGAAAAGAGTTTTGAAAGTTAAACAAATGGTTGGAGTTTACTCACACCAGTCCCATGACTGACCCAGAGTTTATTTTGTTTTGTTTTCCCTAAACTCTTGGGTGCCCAAATTTGTACGGGCAGCCAAGTAGTCGGGATTTCACAGATCTATTTGAAGGAGCTGGAAGCAGGAGGCTTCACCGGTTAGCTATAGGCTATCATATATTCCGCTGTGGACCTTGTTTGTATCTGGAAACAGGTGTTTATAACTGTTCCAGAAATGACTGTTGTGCTCTGATGATGGTATGTATATAAAGTTACTGATTTGTATTTCAAAAGTTATGTTATATAATATATTTTATTCGTTCCGCTGTGAGTTGTGATCTTCGTTCTTCTTCTGTTCTAATATTTCTTTCTTTCTATTTCTCATCTTCTAACTTCTTTCTATTAATGATTCGTATTTCTGTGCAATTTGGGTTGGACGTGTGGTGTTTTTAGTCAACTCAGATAGCTCGGATATGCGGGTCGTTACACTTAGTGGTGTTCATGATGTATTCCATGTATCACATTTGAGGAAGTGCTTACATGAGACCGCAGAGGTGGTAGAGCCGAGCTTGCTTAGAGATGTAGAGGTAGAGCGTGATGCGACGATTCGACGAGCTCCTACTCGCATCCTTGGGTCAGAAACTAGGAAGTTGAGAAACAGAGAAGTTCAGCTAGTTAAAGTGCAATGGGGAGATGACGAAAGCAATGCTACTTGGGAGACGGAAGCGAAGATGCGTTCTTTGTACCCATTTCTTTTTGAGAGTATGTCTTTTAACTTCTCCTTTATCGCTTGTCTAGTACTTATCTTATCTTTAGTATATCCTCTCGCTAGTACCTATGACCTTTAGATTGGGTAAATCTATGGTTGAAACATGTGTTTGAGACATGTTATGTTTGATGGATGCGTGTGGATGCAAGTGGTTGCTAGTGGTTGCTCGTGGATGCATATACACACACTCTAGACACTAGATCGGCTCAATCACTTCATATGGCATATTGCATAAAATTGTGTGTAGGAAGCTATATTTATGGATGTATAATGATTGTGTTATCATATGGATGATGCATTTTGGTGAATGATTGTGCACTCATGTAGATATTGTATGTGTCGATAGGGTTCTCTCGCATACATAATGGATGCATGGCACTATCATGGTTTGCATATGTTCATACATTAGATAGGGAACATATACACACACTTTTTGCATATGCTCATACATCATTAGAAACGGTTTTAAGGACAATGGATGCCCGTGTTTGATGGATTGAGTAGATGGTTGTTTGTATGGTAGGATATGCATTCTCCTTAGCTTAGAGATTTCGGGGACGAAATCCTTTATGGAGGGGAGAATGTAACACCCCGAATTTCGGTTAATGCTAAAATTCACAAATTAAAGAATAACTAATCCCAGATGTGGGAATTAGGGAAAACGGGTTGCACCATTACGTTCGTTTCGGAAAAATACGCGAAATAGAGTCTGAGTTTTCGAAAATCGGAGTCCGTATGAAGAAGATATGGACGAACGAAGTTAGGCATAAAAACCGAAAAACTAGCCAGAATGCATTGGCGCACTTGTGAAGTGCGCCAACACATTTTTACACTGGCGCACTTGGGAAGTGCGCCCGTGTCGAGCCAGAAACCTGCACAGCTTTCTGGCTGGCCTGGTGTACCATTTTAGGGTTTAGGCTGTGTTTTGGGGCTGGTTTCTGGAAGCTTCCGAGATCGGATGGTCCTAATCTAATTTAGGGTTAATCTAATGGCCTAAAACACTTGCCTAATCCTATAAATAAGACCCTAAGCTAGCCCTAAATGGTCATAATCCTATCTCCTAACTAAACTATGCCAAAATTTTCTATGATCATGGCCTCCACTCAAAACCCTAGCCTCCATCCTATTTCTAAACTATTTCTATGAAGGCTTTCATGTGCATACAAGCATCTTTGAGTTGTATGAGTGATCATTGGCTTGCATTAATCATCAAGTTGCAAGCTTTATGTTCAAGGCTAGAGTTTTTGGGTGATTTGTGGCAAGGGTTTGCTTATTGGAGTTTAGTGGTGAGTTTCTATAGACTTAACAATCAATTGTTAAATTGATTATGATAGGATATGATAAGATATGGCTATGTTTGTGGAATCAATGTGTTTATGCAAGTTTAGTATAGTGTATGTTGTGTGCTATATGCAAGTTTAATGCTATGTTTTATGATGCAAAACACTATGTTGAACATTGATTCATATGTAACATGTTATGCAAGCTATATGGGAGATTATATGCAAGTCTATATGTAACATGTTATGCAAGTTATGTATTTGGTTTTATGCATGCTAAGTATTTGGTTTTATGCATGCTATGTATGTGGTTTTATGCATGCTATGTATTTGGTTTTATACATGCTAAGTGTTTGGTTTTATGCAAGTTTGTCTCTTTTTATGATATGCATAATATATGCAAGTTTGTCTCTAAGTATGGCATGTTATGCAAGTTCATATGCAAGTTATGATACATATTCATATGCAAGTTATGATGCAAGTTCATATGCAAGTTATGATGCAAGTTCATATGCAAGTTATGATGCAAGTTCATATGCAAGTTATGATGCAAGTTCATATGCAAGTTATGATGCAAGTTCATATGCAAGTTCATCTGCAAGTTCATATGCAAGTTGTCTCTTTTATGATATGCATAATGCAAGTTTGGGTTAAATACTAGTTGGGTTTAATGTATGTTCATATATGCAAGTTGACACCTTTTGAACCAATGATAAAGTTACATGCTATGTTGGCTAAACCCATGACCTTTGTGATGAATCTTCCCTTTATTATGTCGTGTTATGAGAACGAACTACGTGGGGAACGATGGGGTTAATATGCATGTTAACAAAATGATGTGAAATGGGTATGATTAATCATACCACAAATTAAATGGACGTAATTGGGAATTTACCTATTAAGTTAGGTCTACCCATATTATGGAGTTGGGAATTTACATATTAAGTTAGGTCTACCCATACTATGGAATTGGGAATTTACCTATTGAGTTAGGTCTACCCATATTCTTAAAAATGTGTAATTAATTAGGCATAATTAATTCAAATTATGGGGGTGATTAATTAGGTGTAATTAATCAACTAAGACACGAGGTTGGACCCTTTTGTAGCGGAAGTCTGCCCAGAACCGACCGGCCATCCAGCAGCTACAAATGATTGGCCCAATGTGAGAGGTCTTAGTCATAAATTAAATACGTGATTAAAGTAAAGACACGAGGTTAGACCTTTTTATGACAGAAGTCTGCCCGGAACCAACCGGCATATCCAGCAGTCATAAAAGATGGTCTAATGTGAGAGGTCTTTATGAGGTCATGATCTTAATTAATTAAGAAACACTTAACCATATTAGCATGTAGAGGGACATGAGGGGTTAAGTGGGTGCCTTGGGTGGCATGTGGAAATCTAGTGGGTTGCCTTGGGTGGCAATAGAAAATACGATTAGAATACTTAACCAAAGAGGAACATGTAATTAAACATGGGTAAAGGGTTAAGTAAGTGCTTTGGGTGGCATGTGGGAATCTAGTGGGTGCCTTAAGTGGCAATTGATATATGATTAGATGACTTAACCAAACCTTAACATGTAGGTGGGCATGATTATAAAAGGGGTTAAGTGGGATACACTAGATAAAATAACAAGCTTAGGTGGTAGCTTGTGGGGGCCCATTTCAACCAATATCCCAAACGTATCTTAGTGGGCTCGACTCTAGTCGAGTGACGGGACACGCATATTGGGCTTGACTATAAGAGGCCAAAATGGGTTAGCGGTGGCAACGCATGACCAACGGGTTTCATATGCGTGTGTGGACCCGGGCTGGTAAATAAGACGTTGTTGCATCGTGTAGATATAAGCCGTGCACCGTTAGTTTTATCAGGTTGCCACGCTGGGGAATGGTACACCCCACGGTGGGGCCAGCACGGGTATCTACGTTAGGGAGCCGATCGAATGGGGAGTAGTGTGTATACCTAGTGGATTGTAGGGCCCCGTGGCATCTACTTAGTCACCTAGGGGTACGCGAGAACTATTAAGTTAATTTTATAAGTCCATGGGTGGGATCAACCTTTAAGTTAGTAATGACTGGTGTGGTGCAGTGTAGGAATTACCCTTTGGTGGGTAGATCTGGGGTGGTGTAATCCAGTAATTATCTTTGGAAGGATAAATGCGTCTTTTCGGTTATCTTAGTACATCCTGTGTTTAGTTGGCTACTTAGTGTAGTCATTATCCCCAAAGGTACCGTACCTTGTTTATATCATACCCTAATTACTTTAATGATTGTATTGTTAGGGTTATAGGACTCACTCAGACTTATGTCTGACCCCGTTGTTTTTATCTTTTTTTCCCAACCCTCAGGTTATCAGAGTGGGCCCAGTACGAGTGGGCTTAGATCAGGCTGCTTTATTCTCTTTTGGAGCTTGGACCATAGATGTAGAGCTCAGCTTACCCTTTCTTTTATGGCTATCAGTTCATGTATTGGGATTATGTACTTTTATTTATCAGGATGGATATTTTGTACTTGACTCTTATTATGATTTTGTGATGTAACCAAACATGTTTTACTTTCCGCTGCAATGAAATGATGTTTTAAAATTTTCAAGTATTACTTATATCTGTCTTGTTGTAATTTTTCTGTTCTATATTCACTTAAAATACTCCACTGATGTTATGGCATTCCCTTAGCGAGTGACCATAGCGGGTGTGGGGTGTTACACTATATACCACACAACCCTCACGCACACTCCTGTTTCAATATTTAAATCATATGATTAATTAATCTTAATTATATTCTTAACCATATTGTAATGACCCAATGATTTTCGGCCTAGAAAATCGACATAAATACATTTACTGTAACTCATGCCGACCTTCCAAACACCGAAAACACTGGAACGTTTATAGAAAGAAATTAGAGGGCGAGATAAGAAAGAAAGAAATATCAGAATAGAAGAAGAATAACCAACACAACACAGAGTCTTACATCGCAGCAGAACAAAATATAATACAGAAATAAATCTTTACTGAGAGATTTTAAAATACTTAAAGTATCAGAGTACATTAATACATTTGGACAGTTATAATAACTTATCCTCGTATACATTACACAGTGGAATTTTAGTTATGTAATATCATACGTCTGAACTCTTCCAGCTCGTTTCTTCACAGCAGTCGATAACCTGATCCTGTACATTACGGTATAACCCAAGCATTTACAAAACACTGGGCCAGTCTGGTGAACCAGAGTGAGAAAAAACACAATAAGTTTAAGGGTATCACACAACGTGATTTTAAAGTCAAAATCATTTTGAAAGAAAAGAATAATCGTAAGACCAAATCCACACATAAATACGGACGGTTTTTACATTACGATAACCCAAAATATTTTTGAAATCAATATCTTTTCTGATATTATATTAGTGTCAAAATACAAGTAAATATCAATCTAGCGGAACGCTTGCATCTCACGCTCCACATATATAGTATACAATCAAAACCGCGGGCGCTTAATGGAGATTGGATCCCAACTATGACAAGGTATAGGACCACCTGCCGATAGTTTATCTCTAGAGGGGAATAAACTGGGTTAAACAAGAACGTCTTGCAACCCGGCCCACACATGACCGACCACTCATTTCGCTTGAGTGTATCGAATGTATATCACCAACGGTTGGGCTCAAACCACCGTTTCCCGAAAGGAACAGAATCGAAATAGATTAAAGAAAGAAATGAATATTCTCTAGATAGGTGAATATACACCCTAATGAGAGAGACCCATATAGCCATGTTGCCAGCATGATTTTTGTCATTTCCCGATTGATGAGGCTTGAGGTTAGAATTATACATTCAGATAGCACACCATCATTCACTTTGGATGCCACATTGTCAGATCCTTCAGAAAAATCGCTAATTGACATCCACAAAAATACTCTAGTTGTTAATCTAAGAGAATGTGCACTTCTCCACCATCAACTGTGATACGTTTGAAGAAATCAATGTACGCGATCCCTTATGAAATACTTTGTCAGACATCCGTCCATACAAGTTATCCAGGAACAGGATGAACCGAAGGTACTCTCCTACTGCATCCAATATAGGAATCACCCTATGGATCAGTAGTAAGAAGCCCTTGCAATCTGCAAATTCCAACCATGACAGAACCACAGTACATGTTTGGCTGCAGACCGAAGATTATTAGCAGTTCTTCCATTTATGAAAATCAACAATCTTCAATGCTCCATCTCAATCATCTTCTAATATCTTCACGTATTTGTTGGTCGGAATGGTTTTCGAATTAAAATACGATCCCGATCTTTCCGTACCAACAATCGTATTAGACAAATTTGATAGTAGGTTATTTAACTATCAAAATAAATAGTGATTCAATCATGAAATCCAATGAGTTCACTGGTTCAGTATTCAACATCAACTAGACTTTTTAATTTAAACAAATGTAAATTTAAAACTCTTAAATATCTCGATATTACGAATAAAGTTTTTTCTTCTTATTTAACATAAGAATATTCTTTAAACAAATTCATTCTAATATTTAGGAAAATCCTATATCATATCCAGTTTTCTATTTTCACTTTCAACATATTATCCGTATTATTATCTAATATTGGGAAATCAATTCAATTTACTACTCGTAAAACAATATTACGAAATATCTTTTATTTCATTACATGAAAATAGAACCCCATTGCTTATTACAAAACCCAACTTTACGTTCCCTATCTGGCTCGAAAATATCATTATAATTTCATGCAATCCCCTTATATTCCCTTTTACTTTGGTATTCTCATTATATATATATTCCAAATTTTCACCAAACGTTACGTCATTATTTTTCTTTAATGGGAATAATAAATTACCACTAACCCATTTTACCATTACCAACTAATATCATCCTCAGATAATCTTGATGTCGTTCAAGTTGGGGTATTTTAATTATCTCTTAAACCTTGATCAACAACGTTCATATCCAAAGATAAATACGAGTTGTAATCCAGAACCCAATATTTCGTTCTTAATTAGTAAAAATTCCATTTAATTATTTTATTCAAAATACAGTTCCATAAAACATTCTTATCCTTTTGAAAATCTCTTCCTTATTATCCTTAATTTAATAATTAAATAATTTCATATATATAATACCACATTTTAACCTCGATCTCTTTAAACAAATTCATTTTATAATTCAGATTTATTTACAAAATCCTACGACCCACTTCTTTTATCAAATTCACTTTTTTCCAACTCCTTTTCAAGTCCTTTCGACCATTTCCCGCTCGAAATCCACATTTAATTTCCTCACTTTTATTTAATCACATTATTACGTAAAGTTAATGTAAAATTAACGCTTTAACACTTTAAACTTCATTTATCTAACTCTGGTTTAATATAAACCATTTTATCCCAATCTCCTTTGACTTAATTCATATAAATAAGTAACATTTATTTCAAGCTATTGTATTCGCTTGGAATTCCATTTATAACTTTGTTATAAAATTTGGGTTTTAAATATAAAACCCGTACATAAACTCCTTGCACCATCCAACTAGATTTCGTTTCAACTTTGATTACTTTTTAAATGAAATTTCAATTAAAAATTAATTTTCCTAAATTATTATTAATTAAAATAATGATTTACTTTAATCATTAACTACTTCAGTAGTTAATTCCTTTATTTACAAAAATACATAATAAATTACTTTTTAAAAGCTCTTATTAAAATTAAAACAATACCCATTAAACTATTTTATTAGATTAATTCAATACAACTAATTTAGTAATCAATCCCAGTTAAAAATGTTAACTTAGCCAACTCAAATTCGATTATCTCATTAACCCATTCCAATTCATTTTCCCTTTAAATTAATGTAATAACCCGGAAAATCTGGGCCAGTTTAAAAATTTTATTTTGGCGATTTTAGCGAATTTTGATTATTTAAAATGAATTATTTTAAATAATATCGACGAGAAGTTTATTTTGAAAATAAATAGAACGTATATATTATATACGCGTCGTCGTTAGAATATAAATATTTATATATAATTAAAAAAGGAATTGAAAATGGCGCGGTAGTTCGATAATTCGATTTCAAACTTCAATTGAATGTACCGGGTGCAAAACAATCCGGATTTTAGTGAAACCAAAAATAATAGAATCTAATAGTGAATATCTTTCCAACGAATCCGAAAGATCGAAAGTTCGTAGCGGGAATCAAAAGATATGTCCAGTTGAAAATTCTGAATAGTCGCTATGGAATTCAGGCCCTTAAAAATGGACATTTTGCAAACGACCTCGGATTTCGATGAAACCAGTTTTGTTGGGTCCGTGATGTCAAGTTGTTGCTAGGTTTCAAATTTCATAATTTTTCGAATCAATATGTGAGCGTGGTAAAGGAAAACGCGTTTGACAGGTTTCAGTTGATTTTAATCGACTAGAAATTGGCCATTTTTCAAACGGTCTCAGAATTCAACGAAACTAGTTTTGTTAGGACCCTATCGTCAAAACGAAGCTAGAAAATATTTTTCTGGAATTTTTCTAGTTAGTATGTGACCCCGGTAATTTGAAATGTACGTTTAAAATTCAATATAGTGATTTAAATGTAAATTCAACGGAAACTAATCGAAACGATCAAATCAGCTTGCGATACATATCCCATTGTGTTCGAAATGGGGGTAAAACGCTATGGACGACAGGCGGTGGGCCTCGTTTCGAGGTCGTAGGTAAAAGTCAACTTTATGCAATTAAATAAAAAAAAAAATAATAATAAATTATATATCTCTTTCCCCCTTTATACGTTGGCCCCCCCTTTTATTTCTTCGAATTCATCAGAAAAAAAAAAAAAAAACGAAAGCAAAAGGGGATCGCGCCTCCCTTCCATCACGTCGTCGACGCTCCGAGACCACCGCCACCAGGCGAGACCCCTCCCCTCCGGCGCCTCCACTTTCTCTTCCACCTCCTTCTCTCCTCGCGCGCTCGTTCTCTCCTCTGACTCAAACCCTCCCCCAGTTCGAAGACCGAAGCCGCCGCGCCTGTGGGGCCACCGACCGCACCATCCTCCGACCCCCAGCCTCCGCCTTCTGAAGCTCCTCCGCAGCTCCGAACCCCCCCTTTCCACTGACGAACAAGCGCAGACCCCCCCTTTTTTTCTCTGTAAGTATTTCTTTTTTTTTATTATTATTTTTATTTTATTATTTTATTTTTATTTTGTATAAGCAGAATTTAAAAACTGGTTTTATAATGATTTAAGAAAACTGAATTTTTTTTAAAAAAAGAATTTAAAAACTGTTTTTTTTAAGATTTAAAAATTGACTAAAAAGGAATAAAACTGATTTTATTTTATTCTAAGATTTTAAAAAGGGAAGAAGATTTGAATTTTTAAAAAGGAAAAGAATTAAACTTTAAATAGAAAAAGATCACTTTTTTTTTTTTTTTTGAATAGAAAAGATCATATTTTGAAAATAGAAAAGTCGGAATTTTATTAAGTAGAAGGAGTAAAATATGATTCTTATATTTTTAAAGTAATAAAAATATGATTTTTATATTTTTAAAGTATTAAAAATATAATGTTTACTATATAGAAGTGGTAAAAATGTGATTTTTGTTCATATAGAGAATTAAAAATATCACCTTTATATGTGTAGTGAAATAAAAATTCGATTTTTATATATTGAACTTTGAAATAAAAATTCGATTTTTATATATTGAACTTTGAAATAAAAATTCGATTTTTATATATTGAACTTTGAAATAAAAATTCGATTTTTATATATTGAACTTTGAAATAAAAATTCGATTTTTATATATTGAACTTTGAAATAAAAATTCGATTTTTATATATTGAACTTTGAAATAAAAATTCGATTTTTATATATTGAATAGCGAAGTAAAAATGTGATTTTTACGTATGTAGTGAAAGCAGCAACGAAGGTGATAAAAAGGCGAAACGACGAAGACTTCTGCCAATGAAGTGCTGTGGAGCTAGGATAGCTATTTGTGAGAATTTCTCACCTTTCAATTTCATTTTCTAGTTATATATATATATACTAGGATGCAGACGGTGCTTAGTAGCACCCGACACAATCGTCCACAGACCATGGACTTGTTTGTTTGGTTGCATAGATTAGTTGAATTGTTTGGTGAGATGAAATTGATTTGATTGATGTGTGAATGGCGTGGGCCTTCACTAGACCGGGGATAAGGCGAGGCCTTGTCCCGTTTCTAGTATCGTGCCGTTATGCCGCCGAAATTTTCTAAAATATGTTAGAAAATAAAAATATCATTTTATTGTGTAAATGAATAATAGAAATTCATAGATTGAAATAAAATGTTTTATCGTTAAAAATATAATTTTTAACGTGAATATGAAGATAGTGAAGTGAATAAATAAATATTCATTTACAAACCGGACGGTTTGTTTATGTACACCTATTTGAAGGACATTGATTGGGACGATAAATTTTACACATCGCCCAACTGCACGAATAAAATATTTGTTTGATTGTTTGAAACCCCACACGGGTGTTGGGATGAAATTTGAATTTCACTCATCCTGATTGATTAAATATGTCGATCGGTTGATTGACATGCTGTTTTAAGCGTTGGATATCTATATTTGATGCTTATACAGTGTAGTGCACTTTGGTTGATGGTTGATTATTTATTGTTGCTATTATATACATGTGTTGTATGGAAATCCATATAATTAATTTTATATGGTAATTGATTGGGCCTCATTCCAGTTTAGAAATGGAAATATTTGAAATAGAAATATTTGAAATAGAATATTTGAAAATAGAAATTTATGAAGTCGTGTTGATTAGTTTGACGCCATTTTGACGTGAACGATATTTATTTCAATTTTTAAACGATTTCGAAATGAATTGAATTGAAAACGATTTCGAAATGAATTGAATTGAAAACGAATTCAAAGTGAATTGAAAACGATTTCGAAATGAATTGAATTGAAAACGATTTCGAAATGAATTGAATTGAAAACGAATTCAAAGTGAATTGAAAACGATTTCGAAATGAATTGAATTGAAAACGAATTCAAAGTGAATTGAAAACGATTTCGAAATGAATTGAATTGAAAACGATTTCGAATTGAATTGAATTGAAAACGATTTCGAAATGAATTGAATTGAAAACGATTTCGAATTGAATTGAATTGAAAACGATTTCGAAATGAATTGAATTGAAAACGAATTCAAAGTGAATTGAAAACGATTTCGAAATGAATTGAATTGAAAACGAATTCAAAGTGAATTGAAAACGATTTCGAAATGAATTGAATTGAAAACGAATTCAAAGTGAATTGAAAACGATTTCGAAATGAATTGAATTGAAAACGATTTCGAAATGAATTGAATTGAAAACGAATTCAAAGTGAATTGAAAACGATTTCGAAATGAATTGAATTGAAAACGAATTCAAATTGAATTGAAATTTGAATTGAATAGAAATGAATTTTGAAACGAATTCATAAAGAAGAATTCAATTTTGCTTTGAATTGAAATGGAAGTTGAAATAGGTTTTGAAACGATTTTAAAACTATTTATATAATTCGTTTTAAATAGAAATCGACGAAATATATTATATATATATATTATATATATAATATAATGGCCTGAATAGAACGCGCCGCGCCGCGGCAGTTCGCGAATTTCGACCATTGATTTCAAACGGACATTACGGGAGATCCGACCGTCGGATTCTCCTAAAACCGGAACCGTTGGGTTCGTATCGAAGAGAGCTTTCTAATGAATGTGAGAAATTAGAAATCTAACGGTTGGATTTGGAATTATGTCCAAATCAAATTTGAAAAAGGTCGCTGTAAGTGCAGTTCGATGGCCATTGGTGGAAATCGACTGTACGGGCCTTGATAAAATTATTAAAAATAGTAATAATTTGTGTAAAATCATAAGAAATGATTTGTGAAGATTTGGGATGAAAAACTCCATATTTGAAAAGATAAAAATAGATTTTTATCGAAATGAACTAGTTTTGAACTAGAAATATAATTCTATTTATTTTTAAATAAATAAAATTGAATTTGAAAAGGGTTTTAAAAATAACCAGAATTTCCAATGATTGCATTGGAGTGGATTTGAATCGAAATTGTCTTCGGAATATTTCGATGTTGGAATCCGTGATTATACAGATGTTGTTATGGGAATTTGAAAGATATACATTTATATCGTTATTTCAATACGACATTTGTTAATCGTAGAATTTGATATTGAATATAAGCCGATATATTTTCTATTCAGAGCCTTGTATTGAATATCAAATGTGATTTGGGTTTGTCGTGAATGGTGTCTTCACTAACACTGTTCTTGAACCCAGTTGTGAAAAGATTAAATCTTTTTATTTGGATTTAATGAAGTGTACCAATTAAATGAGATTTCATTGGAATTGAATTATGGGTTTAACGTGAACAGTGTTTTAAATAACACTCGTTCTTTATCCCGTTAATTAATGAATGTGATTTTGGGTTTATCGTGAACTGTGTTTTTAAATGACACTGGTTCTTTAACCCAGAGAAATATTAAAACTAAGTGGAGTTTTAATGAATCTTTAATTAGATTGAAAAGATCGAGAATGGAGTATCAACAGTTTTACTCCAGGCGATAGTTAAATCTTTAATTAGATTTGAACGTGAAATGGTAATTGAATTTACCGATAACACCGTGGTGTTAGATATGAAGTATAACCAGTTTTACTTCATGGGATGAATAGGTTGGAAATAAAATAAATGATTACTTCGGTGTGGTTCGCTAATCCCGACTAGTTTGAATTGATATTCAAAGGAGATTAAAGAATAAATTTAAAGAATTTATCTTGGATAAAATTAATGGGAACTTTTCCCAAAGTATAGGAATATTTGAATAAAGGAATATTCTGAATTGGAATGAGGCGTATGTTGTGTTTGTGTAACACTTTTATAATATATACGCGAGTTATTCAGAAAGACCGGGTTTATCCCATTCTGAATAACTGATTCGACGTGGTGTCGAAGATGAAGACGGTGGTCGAAGACCGGAAGTCTTCACGTCGTTTGGGTGATAACTGATGATCTTGATTGGGCTGTACACCCAAGAAGACGGAAACAGTTGGTGATCGTCCAGACGTACTTGGAGATCGATGGATATGCGGGGTACTAGGTGCCTCCGGTTTCGTTCAGACCCAGAACGGACTTGTAAATGGACTGTGTGTCTGACATTGGATTTTAGTCTGTGTGATTGATTTCTATTAAATATATATCTGTTTGGCGGCGGAGAATTTATTCTCTTGCTTAACGCCCTTCTCTGAGACGTACGAGCTCAGGGGTTATATATTGATGGATATCAAACGCATGGAGTGAATTGCCTGTGTGGCACGCCTAAGTGGCAATTGATCAAGGCTTCTGTTGAAAAGCAAAGTCTTGTGGTGATGATCAAAGCACAGCCTGTGTGGCACAGCTTTGTGTAACGTGAATTCGCGAGTTTCACACCCGGTATGAACCAAAAACGGGAGACGGACCTCAGGGAGGACTTGCGTTTCTTTCTAGCTAGAAGTGGCGTCAGTGGTTTTACACGCCCTGACGAGTTTGACTTAAGTGGTTGTGGCTGTTGCGAGGCGCCTCGGTTATATCGGTTACGGCCGATGCATTCTGGTCGGCTGACGGACCAGACTTACACCCCATAGGGTGGGGAGACGTAGTGTTCAGGCATAATAATCCACATCGGTGGACCGGCCCTGTCGCTCCATGGGGCAGTTGCGGCTGTTCCTGAGGCTCGGGCTAGACAGTCTCGAATCGGTTGAGGACTATCTTTTGCCTCGGTTCATAGACGGAAATCCAATTTCCAAATACGTGACATTTGCGGTTTTAATTGTAGAACCTAGTATGGTGACATAGTGGGATGGGGCGCTCATGCCGCCTATGATTGATACTTATGATTTGAAGTTGTTTTATACACTATGCACTTATAATAGTATCAAATAATGTGTTTTAAACGTATCAAGCATGCTTTGGCTGTTATAAGGTAAAAACCCTATCCTCTGGCTTGCGTTGCATTGTGTGATGGGACCTGGGTCTTATAACAGCTTCATTTTTCTTTATTTAGCATTGCGCTGTTTGTTTTATGCACTGGTATTCTTGGGAGGAAACCCGTTCCGTGTTACGGCGTGGTCCCTTGATTTACCGAACTTTAAAATAAAGAATTATAACTGTTTTAGTTCTCACACCAGTCCCATGACTGACCTGGAGTTTATTGTTTTAACCTAAACTCTAGGTGCCCCTATTTTGACACGGGCAGCTAGTAGTTTTGGTTTTGCAGATTTATATTCACAGGATCCTGGTTTACAGCTGGAACGATATCCGGAAAGCTTTGTATCCGCATATCTACTTCTAGTTGTGTATTGTATTATTTTCCGCTGCTATGTATTTAAATGTAATTTAAATCTCTGATATTTCTGTGTAATATTCACTTATACTCTGTATATTCTTGTATTTTGATGCATTGTTGTAATATACAATGAAATGTTCTTCTGTATGCGTTCTGTTTTGTCCTGTTCTCAAACGATAGGGCGTTTCGAACGGTCTGGGTCGGTTTAGCGACTGGTTCGGACCGAGCGAAATTCTTTGCCGTCACAGTTGGTATCAGAGCTTTGGTTTACAAAGCAGAGAACAAGGCACATTAGAACCATACGAAAGAATTCATCAGATATTGGATTAGTAATATCCAACTAGAATGACTCGTTAGAGATGGGATCAGTAGTATCCTAGAACGAGTGTGAAGAGTATATTTTTGAAGTGAAAACAAAATTTAGTTTTGAAAATTTAAATCAATTATTCGTATTTGATTATCTATTTATATTGATGTGGACAATCCAGTTTATATAGATTTTGCGTATACGTCTGATCCGCGTGTATTCGAAATTTTAATATACTGGATAAATATAGAATCACACTCTAGTCGCCCGGAGATGATTCAGATGATGAGGCCTCATCATCAGAATTTATATTCGAGTGGCGAAGGTGTGATTTTCTATATATTTCCTATTGACTGGTGTGAGAACCAAAATTGGATAGGGCCTATTGTTGTGATTTGGCATCAAAAATCTGATTTTTGACTATGTATCAAAATTATGAATTTGAAACTCTAATTCACTAATTGATTGATGTTTGTGTTGTTTGGTTATTTGTTTGCTAATTTTTAGCCAATTAGCCTAACTGAATCACGTATTGAATTATACTGAAAATTAGTCGCATTTGCTTGCATATACATGTATATCATTGAACAGGTCATAGCAAGGAGGCTAGAGCAGAGAATAAAATTTGTTTGCCCGACAAATAGGTACATGTTTACTACATAATTTCCTGTTTTGTTTGGGTGATGATGATTTTGTGAGCCTATTGGCTAGCCGCTTGGCTTTTTCTTTTTCTTTTTGAGATCTGAAGGACCGGGGAAGCTATTTGAAATTCCCCGATGCTCCCGGTGCAGGGGAGGTTATGGCGAAATTTTTCGAAAATTTAGGGTGTTAGCCAAATTTTTGAAATTTTGAAAATTCTCAGAAACTGAAAAGTTGGAGAATGGAAGCCAGTTCGAACGTAGAGCTGAATAATCAAACCACTCTCGACTTTGTTCCTTTTCGGGGACGAAAAGTTTTAACTGGGGAGATTGTAATAACCCGGAAAATCTGGGCCAGTTTAAAAATTTTATTTTGGCGATTTTAGCGAATTTTGATTATTTAAAATGAATTATTTTAAATAATATCGACGAGAAGTTTATTTTGAAAATAAATAGAACGTATATATTATATACGCGTCGTCGTTAGAATATAAATATTTATATATAATTAAAAAAGGAATTGAAAATGGCGCGGTAGTTCGATAATTCGATTTCAAACTTCAATTGAATGTACCGGGTGCAAAACAATCCGGATTTTAGTGAAACCAAAAATAATGGAATCTAATAGTGAATATCTTTCCAACGAATCCGAAAGATCAAAAGTTCGTAGCGGGAATCAAAAGATATGTCCAGTTGAAAATTCTGAATAGTCGCTATGGAATTCAGGCCCTTAAAAATGGACATTTTGCAAACGACCTCGGATTTCGATGAAACCAGTTTTGTTGGGTCCGTGATGTCAAGTTGTTGCTAGGTTTCAAATTTCATAATTTTTCGAATCAATATGTGAGCGTGGTAAAGGAAAACACGTTTGACCGGTTTCAGTTGATTTTAATCGACTAGAAATTGGCCATTTTTCAAACGGTCTCAGAATTCAACGAAACTAGTTTTGTTAGGACCCTATCGTCAATACGAAGCTAGAAAATATTTTTCTGGAATTTTTCTAGTTAGTATGTGACCCCGGTAATTTGAAATGTACGTTTAAAATTCAATATAGTGATTTAAATGTAAATTCAACGGAAACTAATCGAAACGATCAAATCAGCTTGCGATACATATCCCATTGTGTTCGAAATGGGGGTAAAACGCTATGGACGACAGGCGGTGGGCCTCGTTTCGAGGTCGTAGGTAAAAGTCAACTTTATGCAATTAAATAAAAAAAAAATTATATATCTCTTTCCCCCTTTATACGTTGGCCCCCCCTTTTATTTCTTCGAATTCATCAGAAAAAAAAAAAAACGAAAGCAAAAGGGGATCGCGCCTCCCTTCCAGCACGTCGTCGACGCTCCGGGACCACCGCCACCAGGCGAGACCCCTCCCCTCCGGCGCCTCCACCTTCTCTTCCACCTCCTTCCCTCCTCGCGCGCTCGTTCTCTCCTCTGACTCAAACCCTCCCCCAGTTCGAAGACCGAAGCCGCCGCTCCTGTGGGGCCACCGACCGCACCATCCTCCGACCCCCAGCCTCCGCCTTCTGAAGCTCCTCCGCAGCTCCGAACCCCCCCCCTTTCCACTGACGAACAAGCGCAGACCCCCCCCCCTTTTTTTCTCTGTAAGTATTTCTTTTTTTTTATTTATTATTTTTATTTTATTATTTTATTTTTATTTTGTATAAGCAGAATTTAAAAACTGGTTTTATAATGATTTAAGAAAACTGATTTTTTTTTTTAAAAAGAATTTAAAAACTGTTTTTTTTTAAGATTTAAAAATTGACTAAAAAGGAATAAAACTGATTTTATTTTATTCTAAGATTTTAAAAAGGGAAGAAGATTTGAATTTTTAAAAAGGAAAAGAATTAAACTTTAAATAGAAAAAGATCACATTTTTTTTTTTTTTTGAATAGAAAAGATCATATTTTGAAAATAGAAAAGTCGGAATTTTATTAAGTAGAAGGAGTAAAATATGATTCTTATATTTTTAAAGTAATAAAAATATGATTTTTATATTTTTAAAGTATTAAAAATATAATCTTTACTATATAGAAGTGGTAAAAATGTGATTTTTGTTCATATAGAGAATTAAAAATATCACCTTTATATGTGTAGTGAAATAAAAATTCGATTTTTATATATTGAACTTTGAAATAAAAATTCGATTTTTATATATTGAACTTTGAAATAAAAATTCGATTTTTATATATTGAACTTTGAAATAAAAATTCGATTTTTATATATTGAACTTTGAAATAAAAATTCGATTTTTATATATTGAACTTTGAAATAAAAATTCGATTTTTATATATTGAACTTTGAAATAAAAATTCGATTTATATATATTGAATAGCGAAGTAAAAATGTGATTTTTACGTATGTAGTGAAAGCAGCAACGAAGGTGACAAAAAGGCGAAACGACGAAGACTTCTGCCAATGAAGTGCTGTGGAGCTAGGATAGCTATTTGTGAGAATTTCTCACCTTTCAATTTCATTTTCTAGTTATATATATATATACTAGGATGCAGACGGTGCTTAGTAGCACCCGACACAATCGTCCACAGACCATGGACTTGTTCGTTTGGTTGCATAGATTAGTTGAATTGTTTGGTGAGATGAAATTGATTTGATTGATGTGTGAATGGCGTGGGCCTTCACTAGACCGGGGATAAGGCGAGGCCTTGTCCCGTTTCTAGTATCGTGCCGTTATGCCGCCAAAATTTTCTAAAATATGTTAGAAAATAAAAATATTATTTTATTGTGTAAATGAATAATAGAAATTCATAGATTGAAATAAAATGTTTTATCGTTAAAAATATAATTTTTAACGTGAATATGAAGATAGTGAAGTGAATAAATAAATATTCATTTACAAACCGGACGGTTTGTTTATGTACACCTATTTGAAGGACATTGATTGGGACGATAAATTTTACACATCGCCCAACTGCACGAATAAAATATTTGTTTGATTGTTTGAAACCCCACACGGGTGTTGGGATGAAATTTGAATTTCACTCATCCTGATTGATTAAATATGTCGATCGGTTGATTGACAGGCTGTTTTAAGCGTTGGATATCTATATTTGATGCTTATACAGTGTAGTGCACTTTGGTTGATGGTTGATTATTTATCGTTGCTATTATATACATGTGTTGTATGGAAATCCATATAATTAATTTTATATGGTAATTGATTGGGCCTCATTCCAGTTTAGAAATGGAAATATTTGAAATAGAAATATTTGAAATAGAATATTTGAAAATAGAAATTTATGAAGTCGTGTTGATTAGTTTGACGCCATTTTGACGTGAACGATATTTATATCAATTTTTAAACGATTTCGAAATGAATTGAATTGAAAACGATTTCGAAATGAATTGAATTGAAAACGAATTCAAAGTGAATTGAAAACGATTTCGAAATGAATTGAATTGAAAACGAATTCAAAGTGAATTGAAAACGATTTCGAAATGAATTGAATTGAAAACGAATTCAAAGTGAATTGAAAACGATTTCGAAATGAATTGAATTGAAAACGAATTCAAAGTGAATTGAAAACGATTTCGAAATGAATTGAATTGAAAACGATTTCAAATTGAATTGAATTGAAAACGATTTCGAAATGAATTGAATTGAAAACGAATTCAAAGTGAATTAAAAACGATTTCGAAATGAATTGAATTGAAAACGAATTCAAAGTGAATTGAAAACGATTTCGAAATGAATTGAATTGAAAACGAATTCAAAGTGAATTGAAAACGATTTCGAAATGAATTGAATTGAAAACGATTTCGAAATGAATTGAATTGAAAACGAATTCAAAGTGAATTGAAAACGATTTCGAAATGAATTGAATTGAAAACGAATTCAAATTGAATTGAAATTTGAATTGAATAGAAATGAATTTTGAAACGAATTCATAAAGAAGAATTCAATTTTGCTTTGAATTGAAATGGAAGTTGAAATGGGTTTTGAAACGATTTTAAAACTATTTATATAATTCGTTTTAAATAGAAATCGACGAAATATTATATATATATATTATATATATAATATAATGGCCTGAATAGAACGCGCCGCGCCGCGGCAGTTCGCGAATTTCGACCATTGATTTCAAACGGACATTACGGGAGATCCGACCGTCGGATTCTCCTAAAACCGGAACCGTTGGGTTCGTATCGAAGAGAGCTTTCTAATGAATGTGAGAAATTAGAAATCTAACGGTTGGATTTGGAATTATGTCCAAATCAAATTTGAAAAAGGTCGCTGTAAGTGCAGTTCGATGGCCATTGGTGGAAATCGACTGTACGGGCCTTGATAAAATTATTAAAAATAGTAATAATTTGTGTAAAATCATAAGAAATGATTTGTGAAGATTTGGGATGAAAAACTCCATATTTGAAAAGATAAAAATAGATTTTTATCGAAATGAACTAGTTTTGAACTAGAAATATAATTCTATTTATTTTTAAATAAATAAAATTGAATTTGAAAAGGGTTTTAAAAATAACCAGAATTTCCAATGATTGCATTGGAATGGATTTGAATCGAAATTGTCTTCGGAATATTTCGATGTTGGAATCCGTGATTATACAGATGTTGTTATGGGAATTTGAAAGATATACATTTATATCGTTATTTCAATACGACATTTGTTAATCGTAGAATTTGATATTGAATATAAGCCGATATATTTTCTATTCAGAGCCTTGTATTGAATATCAAATGTGATTTGGGTTTGTCGTGAATGGTGTCTTCACTAACACTGTTCTTGAACCCAGTTGTGAAAAGATTAAATCTTTTTATTTGGATTTAATGAAGTGTACCAATTAAATGAGATTTCATTGGAATTGAATTGTGGGTTTAACGTGAACAGTGTTTTAAATAACACTCGTTCTTTATCCCGATAATTAATGAATGTGATTTTGGGTTTATCGTGAACTGTGTTTTTAAATGACACTGATTCTTTAACCCAGAGAAATATTAAAACTAAGTGGAGTTTTAATGAATCTTTAATTAGATTGAAAAGATCGAGAATGGAGTATCACCAGTTTTACTCCAGGCGATAGTTAAATCTTTAATTAGATTTGAACGTGAAATGGTAATTGAATTTACCGATAACACCGTGGTGTTAGATATGAAGTATAACCAGTTTTACTTCATGGGATGAATAGGTTGGGAAATAAGATAAATGATTACTTCGGTGTGGTTCGCTAATCCCGACTAGTTTGAATTGATATTCAAAGGAGATTAAAGAATAAATTTAAAGAATTTATCTTGGATAAAATTAATGGGAACTTTTCCCAAAGTATAGGAATATTTGAATAAAGGAATATTCTGAATTGGAATGAGGCGTATGTTGTGTTTGTGTAACACTTTTATAATATATACGCGAGTTATTCAGAAAGACCGGGTTTATCCCATTCTGAATAACTGATTCGACGTGGTGTCGAAGATGAAGACGGTGGTCGAAGACCGGAAGTCTTCACGTCGTTTGGGTGATAACTGATGATCTTGATTGGGCTGTACACCCAAGAAGATGGAAACAGTTGGTGATCGTCCAGACGTACTTGGAGATCGATGGATATGCGGGGTACTAGGTGCCTCCGGTTTCGTTCAGACCCAGAACGGACTTGTAAATGGACTGTGTGTCTGACATTGGATTTTAGTCTGTGTGATTGATTTCTATTAAATATATATCTGTTTGGCGGCGGAGAATTTATTCTCTTGCTTAACGCCCTTCTCTGAGACGTACGAGCTCAGGGGTTATATATTGATGGATATCAAACGCATGGAGTGAATTGCCTGTGTGGCACGCCTAAGTGGCAATTGATCAAGGCTTCTGTTGAAAAGCAAAGTCTTGTGGTGATGATCAAAGCACAGCCTGTGTGGCACAGCTTTGTGTAACGTGAATTCGCGAGTTTCACACCCGGTATGAACCAAAAACGGGAGACGGACCTCAGGGAGGACTTGCGTTTCTTTCTAGCTAGAAGTGGCGTCAGTGGTTTTACACGCCCTGACGAGTTTGACTTAAGTGGTTGTGGCTGTTGCGAGGCGCCTCGGTTATATCGGTTTCGGCCGATGCATTCTGGTCGGCTGACGGACCAGACTTACACCCCATAGGGTGGGGAGACGTAGTGTTCAGGCATAATAATCCACATCGGTGGACCGGCCCTGTCGCTCCATGGGGCAGTTGCGGCTGTTCCTGAGGCTCGGGCTAGACAGTCTCGAATCGGTTGAGGACTATCTTTTGCCTCGGTTCATAGACGGAAATCCAATTTCCAAATACGTGACATTTGCGATTTTAATTGTAGAACCTAGTATGGTGACATAGTGGGATGGGGCGCTCATGCCGCCTATGATTGATACTTATGATTTGAAGTTGTTTTATACACTATGCACTTATAATAGTATCAAATAATGTGTTTTAAACGTATCAAGCATGCTTTGGCTGTTATAAGGTAAAAACCCTATCCTCCGGCTTGCGTTGCATTGTGTGATGGGACCTGGGTCTTATAACAGCTTCATTTTTCTTTATTTAGCATTGCGCTGTTTGTTTTATGCACTGGTATTCTTGGGAGGAAACCCGTTCCGTGTTACGGCGTGGTCCCTTGATTTACCGAACTTTAAAATAAAGAATTATAACTGTTTTAGTTCTCACACCAGTCCCATGACTGACCTGGAGTTTATTGTTTTAACCTAAACTCTGGGTGCCCCTATTTTGACACGGGCAGCTAGTAGTTTTGGTTTTGCAGATTTATATTCACAGGATCCTGGTTTACAGCTGGAACGATATCCGGAAAGCTTTGTATCCGCATATCTACTTCTAGTTGTGTATTGTATTATTTTCCGCTGCTATGTATTTAAATGTAATTTAAATCTCTGATATTTCTGTGTAATATTCACTTATACTCTGTATATTCTTGTATTCTGATGCATTGTTGTAATATACAATGAAATGTTCTTCTGTATGCGTTCTGTTTTGTCCTGTTCTCAAACGATAGGGCGTTTCGAACGGTCTGGGTCGGTTTAGCGACTGGTTCGAACGGAGCGAAATTCTTTGCCGTCACAATTAATTAATAATATAACTAACTTAAATAATTCCATTTAATTGTTTCTTAACAAAACAATTATCAAATTTTAACCATTTGGTTAATTTCTATTCTCGTATTTATAAATCTGATTAACATCAGAATTTTCTTTATTAAATCAATTAATAATTAATTATAAGCTTAATTAATAAATAATAAATATTTATTTCTTGTTTATAAACTTTTATTCAAATAATGTATTTAAAAATATATCTTCAGTTATAAAATTATTTTATAACTTCAGTTCTATCGATTCACCTAACGGTAAATAAATATAACACTGCAATTTATTCTTAGGCCATTTACTGCTGATTACTCAACCAATACCGCCCATTGGTTAAAACAAAACACATGTCGACTTTTTAGTCAATGATCACAAATCAAACCAATCATCCAATCATGACAGTTCATATATGATAATATGAAAATAAATAATATATTTGAGGAATCCCATTAGATCCTTCCAACCTGTTCTTACCTGTATCCAAATTGGTTAGCTCAAAATCAAATCATTCAATCACCTTTAACTGATATTTTTTATAACCATAAATAACAACTATTTAACATCAACCAAATAATAGAACAATTCAAACAATTAAACACGTTTATAAATAAACGTGTCCAATAAGGTAAATTACCGTCATTGGATCCAACCGTTAAAATAACGATTTTGTATTTTACTAAAACTAAACAATGGTTTAATTTCATCAGTTAAATCAACAAATAATTATTTTACTAGCAAACAGTCAGCCACTAGCAAACAGAGAACACAAAATAAAAACCCATTTTATATAAAATATAAATGGGAAATACTGAGTGAGTTTAACTCACCTTGAGTCGATTCGTTGAAGTGGTTCCGTGATAGTTAAATTAAACAGTCGTTTAATTTACTATAATTTTCAGTTGTCTCCATTTCTATCCAAACTTGTTCCATAATGCTATGTTCGTCACCACGATCCCGGCATAACTTATTCAGTTCAATTCTGTTTACGACATAAAAAGATATTCACATTATAAGATTACACGATTTAAATATAAATTCCTTTGTCATCTATTAGTTAAATAATTACTTAACAAATCATTTTTCTTAGTTCTTAATCTGCAAACAGGGTGTAAATAATTTAATTCAAGGGTTCTTATTTAAACTAATTCTCTAAATCATATTATAAAAACTAATTATATTAGATTAACTTGTATTAGAAATTTGGCCGGTGGATTACCATTTTACTTTTTTTAAACATTAGGCAGGCCGACATTTTCTGGAGTTAGACTATTAGGAACCTTACCGATTTAAACTTTAATTGTTAAAATCAACTGGGCCCTTACCCTAAACAATTTTCAGTCATCATCCACCCTTGTCAAACCCACGAGCTAGTGACTGTCTTTCCCCATATCGCCTGGGCCCGGAGCCTCTCTTCCCATTCTAAACATTAATTATTATTATCATAATTAAATTAAGAATTAACTATTAACCAAATTTATAAAGCTCAATTACGTTAAACTGTCGGCCGACAGAACATGTTTTCTTCCCAGGCCTTTTTCTTCGTTACTTCCTTCATCTCAAAGGAAAAACTCACGCTCAACTTCGAAAACCCATCGCCGCCAACTCCTCAGTTCATCAGATCCTGATCGACCACCACCCAGACCCGCGCCATCATGCTGCCATCCACTTCCAGTAGCCGTTCTCGACACGGTGTTGTCTCCACTCCAGAAAAGCTTCGATACCGCTGGCGCCTTCAACCTTGATTCCTGCCTCCATGCCACAGTTTACCTCATCACCACCATCCGGAAGGTCGGTCTCATTGCCTCGAACGTATTCATAGTTGGAGTAATCATTAATTGATGAATGGATTCTAAGAATTTGAAAGGAGAAGAACCGATCAATTTTTATCATTAAAATTGGTGGAGGCGTTGTTTTAAGGTCTGTTGACCATGCATAGAAGTTGACTAGGATTTTACAGAAATTAGGTCTCTGTAATATTGGTAAATATAGAATTGGGATTAAATTTTAATATTATTATATTACATTGAAACTTCAATGTCAAATATCCATTTAAACACTTACATACAACCTCCGTTTTTGACGAATACAAGTAATCATAGCATAAAAAAATATTCCGGACCCAATGGAACAGATTTGGTCCAATTCTGAGGTCGTTTTTGAAAAGTCCTTTATAATTATCGATGAAAAATCAAGAATTTAAAATTCCTAAAATTACAGAAAAAATCCAATAAATTTGAAACTTTGACATTTTACTAGACCTCTTCCTTACAAATCCAATGAATCTTGTTTCGTCCAAATCGGAGTTCAATTGGCCAGTCGTTTATTCGTTTAAAGTTACCCCTGTCCGAATTGACCAAAATAATAAAATTGATATGGGCGTTTATCGTTGCTACGATCAAACGATAAGTCTGATTGACATGAAAATCGAAATCATACAGTAATTAGTTAATACGAATCCAATGGCACTAATTTCATCGCGTTCCGAGACTGTTTCCCGGTGCGCTATTTTTACATGCACCTTAGTTGCCATTTTGGACACCAAATTACCCGGTCTCCAAAATTAACAAACTATATACCTATCTTGACTCCAATCATCGATAAGAACTCAACGGAATTTGTTTTGTGGCTTAATTCGATCGTCTGTTCAAGTTATACCAAAATATCTCTCTATTAAATTAAATTAATTTAATTACGCTCTGTTGAAAATGAACGGGCATTTACGGTTGTCGTTGTCACATACGACATGGTTTTGCCATGAAATTTAACACCGTGCAATAATTTAACGTTACAGTCCCAATGAAACTGATTTCATCGAAAACGGAGTCCGTTTGCAAAATGGCTATTTCAAAGGCCTATAATTTAATAACGATTTCCATAGCGACTATTTTAAAATTTGATTTAGCCATAACTATCAATCTATAACACGAAATCTAAAATTTTCTCTTTCATATGAAAATTAAAATCACCATGATTCCAACGTTTCTTGTTTCATAGAAATCCGACTTATATCAGGTTCTGTATATTCAATTGAAGTTCAAAACTCCATATTACGAACTGCAGCACCTTTCGTGCTCGATTTATAATTATATAAATATACAACGTTCAAACTTCGTTTTAATAACCAATTAAATATTAAAAGCCCATTAATATTCCAAATAAAAAGATTTAAAATAATAAATTAAATAAAATATTTGACTGCCAAAATACGGGTCGTTACATTCTCCCCACCCCCCTTAGAATAATTTCATCCCTAAAATTGCTAAGGTAAGAAAAATGCTATAAATCCCAATAATTTCCAAATCCAATTTATTATAAATCGAAAGCCAATTTAATACCGTAAATAAAAATCTTCAAAAATATCAAAAATTTTCTAACACATTAAATTCCCAGAAAAATTCGATAGAGTCTCCCCTGTACGGAATGACATCTGCGATATCACAGGAACAAATAATATATACATCGACCCACACGGTCGCAAAACAAAAATAAAAACCCCAAATTTATATTTCTACGTAGGCGTACCTTTTATGAGTGCTATTGAGCATAATGGCTCAATGCATATGCGATTTACTCAACCAATATCAATATGTCTAGCCATCTGGCACCTGTACTTCACTCAATTCACATATGAGTGATAAATATGTTAAATTTTGAAATAATATTTCGCTATTCAACAAGTATAACTACTCCAATTCCAAAATTAGACAGATAACATCAACTCATTATCAAATACAGGGTTAAATCATAAATTCCAATTCATATGCAGTTTCATTCCAGTTTAATTATACCGGAAATTATTCTTTAGTTTATAATTCATTTAGCTCCATTAAATTAATGGTTATTCCCATTCCAACAAATTATCATCCAACAACAAACAATTCACAATCAACAACCAATACACAACCTAATCAAACAAATCAATTGAATTTACATTCAATATTAATGTTTTACTTTGGTTTCACATATTTGAACATCAATCGATTAATAGTCGATTGAATTTTATTTGATTATTATTCATTCATCAGATTTCCAATTTCCAACTGCGTTTTCTTTAATTTTGATATCATTCTTAATTAAATTACACTTAACGAGGTTAAATCTCAATTCAAATTTTCAATCCGATTAGAATTCCATTCAAATCGATCAAACACACTAGTATCTCAATAATTAGATAATATTATATCTTTTCCATACAAAAATATAATTTGGGCAAAAATTATTTCATTTACCCTCTTTTCAAAACAATATTATATCTATTACAAGTTCAATGCTTCTCAATACTTGAACCGATCAACCAACACAATACAAAACATTTGTATACAAAATTTACAAATAGGCTCTCATATATATACACTCAATCTCGATCTGGGGTATTACTATCCCGATCTCTATCGAGTTATACCACAGAGCCAAGATTATTGCTAAACCAATAGCTCTGATATTACTATAGTGACCCAATGATTTTCGGCCCCGAAAATCGACGTAAATACATTTACTGTAACTCATGCCGACCTTCCAAACACCCAAAAAACTGGAACGTTTATAGAAAGAAATTAGAGGGTGAGATAAGAAAGAAAGAAATTTTAGAATAGAAGAAGAACAACCAACACAACACAGAGTCTTACATCGCAGCGGAACAAAATATAATACAGAAATAAATCTTTACTGAGAGCTTTTAAAATACTTACAATATCAGAGTACATTAACACATCTGGATAGTTATAATAACTTGTCCTTATATACATCACATAGCAGAAATGTAGCTATGTAATATCATACGTCTGAACTCTTCCAGCTCATCTCTTCACAGCAGTCGATAACCTGAACCTATACACCCCGGTCTAACCCGAACATTTACAAAACACCGGGTCAATCTGGTGAACCAGAGTGAGAAAAAACACATTAAGTTAAAGGGTATCACACAAAGTGATTTTAAAGTAAAAATCTTTTCGAAAGAAAAGGATAATTGTAAGACCAAATCCACACATAAATACAGACGATTTTTTCATTACGATAACCCAAAACATTTCTGAAATCAATATCTTTTCTTATATTATATTAGTGTCTAAATACAAGTAAATATCAATCTAGCGGAATGCGTGCATCTGACGCTCCACATATATATTGTAATAACCCGAAAAATCTGGACCAATTTGAAATTATTATTTTGGCGATTTTAGTGAATTTTGAATATTTAAAATGAATTATTTTAAATAATAACGATGAGAAATTTATTTTGAATAGAATTGGAACATATATAATTATTTGAATCGTCGTTAGAATATAAATATTTATTTTTAATTATAAAAGGAATTGAAAATGGCGCGGTAGTTTGAAAATTCGATTTCAAAGTTCAAATGAATGTACATGATTCAAAATAAACCGGATTTTAGTGAAACCAAAAATATTTGAATCTATTTGAGAATATCTTTCCAACGAATCCGAAAAATTGAAATTTCGTAGTGGGAATCAAAAGTAATGCCCAGTTGAAAAATCAGAATAGTCGCTATAGAATTTTGGCCCTTAAAAATGGAAATTTTGCAAACAACCTCGGTTTTCGACGAAACCACCTTTTTTGGATTCGTGATGTCAAGATATTGCTAGATTCCAAAATTCGTAAGTTTTCGAATCAATATGTGAGCGTCGCGAAGGAAAACATGTTTTAACAGTTTAAGTCAATTTTGATCGACCAGATAATGGCCATTTTTCAAACGGTCTCAGAATTTGACGAAATTAGTATTGTTAGAACCAGATGGTCAATACGAAGCTAGAAAATATTTTTCGGGAATTTTTAGAGTTCATATGTGGCCCCGGTAAAATTAAATGCGCGTTCAAATTCAATATATAGATTAATATTTTGATTTTAATGGAAACCGATCGAAACAGCCAAATTGGCTTGCGAAACATATCCCATTGTTTTTGGAATGGAGGTAATTAGCTAGGGCGACAGTCGTTGGGTCTCGATAGGGGTTCGAATAAAAAGTCAACCCTTTTGATAATTAAATTAAATAAATAATTAAATATATTAATTCTTTCACTTAAGCCGCCCACTCTCTCTTTCACGATCAGTTCAAAATCGAAAAAAAAAAAACGATGGCGCCCGACACCTGTCGCCCCCCCTCGATGGAGCTGTGTCGCCGCTGGTGGCACCCACGTCCACCGCCCTATGGATTTGAACCCCCCCCCTCTCAGCACCAGCGCACCCTCCTCTTCCCCCACCGCCTCTCTCCTTCTTCCCTTAGCCACCGTGAAAACCCTAGCCCCCCTGGAACCCAAAAACGTGCCGCGCCACCCCCCTTGCCTGAGCACGCCTCCCCCACCACCTAGTCGCGATGACCGGGCCTCCTCCTCTTCGATCTACGCAAAACAGCCCCCCTCCCCATCTTAATCTTGAACTGTAAGTCAGTTTATTTATTTTTTTAGCATTATTTATTTAATATAATTAGTTATAAAAAGGATTTTTAAATCAGTTTTTTTATATGCATGAATAGTATAATTAAAAGTAGGATTTTTATGTTCTAGTTTAATTAAAGATATGATTTTTATATTATAGAAAGATTAAAGATATGATTTTTATATTATAGAAAGATTAAAAATATGATTTTTATTTATGTAGAGTAATAAAAATATAATTTTTATTATATTACTAGCAAGATAAAAATATAATTTTATCATGGAAGTAGGGTGTAAAGGAGTAATTTTTACATATGTAGTAGAGGTATATAAATACGATCTTTATATATAAAAATGTGATTTTTATATAGAGAATGGTGAGAGAAAAATATAATTTTTATTATATGAACACAGGTATAAAAATAGAATTTTTATCTATATAGTTGCAGTATAAAAATGTGATTTTTACATATGTAGTGAACACGGACGGCGAAAGTGACGAAAGGCGAGCACGGCGAAGATTTTCTACATATGAAGAGTCGTGGCCTTTGGTTTAGCTAGTCGGTGAGAACTTCTCACTTTAAATCTTGTTTTCTAGTTAAAAATGTATACTAGGATGCAGACGGTGCTTAGCAGCACCGGACACCTGTCGTCCACAGACCATGGACGACTTGTATGCTTGTTTGATGTGTTGTGAAGTTTGTTGCGATGTTGATGTGAAATGGATAATAAAACATTAATGTGTTGAAATAAATTAATTATCGTTAAAAATATAATTTTTAACGGGAATGTGAATAAATAAATATTCATTTACAAACCGGATGGTTTGTTTATGTACACCTATTTGAAGGATATTGATTGGGACGATAAATTCCACATGTCGCCCAACTGCACAAATAATATTCAGTGTTTGTGGATTGAAACCCCACACGGGTGTTGGGATGATATTTGGCGTACACTAATCCCAATTGTTTAGTTGTATGTCAATGGATAGGTTGACAGACTGTATGAGCGTCAATTAGTTATATTTAATGCTAATGTAGTTGTGTGGTGCACTTTGGATGATGGTTGATTATTTATCGTTGCTATTATATACGTGTGTTGTATGGAATCCATATGATTAACATTATATAGTAATTGATTGGGCCTCATTCCAATTGGGAACATAAAGAATATTATAAAATATAGATTCATGTGTTGAATAGAATATAGATTCATGTGTTGAATAGAATAAATATTCATGTGTTGAGTAAAACTTTTTAAACAACAAAATTTACATCTTTATCATAATTTTATAAAATATACTAAATAACAAAAATAGTCATGTGTTGACGATACTCATGTGTTGAGAATATTCATGTGTTGAAAGAAATATAGATTCATGTGTTGAATAGAATAAATATTCATTTGTTGAATAGAATAACGAAGTTGTTGAAATATATAAATCCGTGTTGGTTAGATATGCGCCATTTGAAGCGAACGATATTTATATCTATTATATTAGTTTTTATAATAATTATAGAAAAGGAAGTGATTTCAAAATAAAACGTTTTGAAAATATTATCATTTGTATATCGATGATGTGGAATATTCAATTTTGATTTGAAATTGAATATGAAGTTGAAATTGTTTTGAAAATGAATTTAAAACGAATTATAAAATACGTTTTGAATTGAAATCGATGAAATATATATAATATATATATATTATATATATTAATGGCCTGAACAGAACGCGCCGCGCCGCGGCAATTTGCGAATTTCGACCATTGACTTCGAATTGACGTTGCGGGAGATACGACCGTCGGATTCTCCTGAAACCGGAACCATTGAGTTCGTATCGAAAAGAGCTTTCCAATGAATATTAGAAATTTGAAATCTAACGGTTGGATTTGGAATTATGTCTAAATCAAATTTGGAAAAGGCCGCTGTAAGTGCAGTTCTGTGGCCGTTATTGAAAACCGACTGTACGGGCCTTGATAAAATTATTAAAAATATTAATAATTCTTGTAAAATCATAATATATGAATTGGAAAGAATTGGGATGAAAAATTAAACATTTGAAAGGATAAATATATATTTATCGAAATGAACTAGTTTTGAACTAGATTTGAAGTGGTTTTAAAAATAATCAGAATTTCCAATACGTGAATTGTAATGGATTTGAATCGAAATTATCTTCGGAATATTTCGATGTTGGATTTCGTGATTATACGGATATGGTTGTGGAAATTTGAAAGATATATCTATATCGTTATTTCCAATACGATATTTGTTGGCTTCAGAATTTGATATTGAATATAAGCTGATATATTTTCTATTCAGAGCCTTGTATTTAATATCAAATGGGATTTTGGGTTCGTCGTGAATGGTGTCTTAAATAACATTGTTCTTGAACCCAGTTTAGAAAAGAATAAATCTTTTAATTAAGATTTAGTGAAAATGTACCAATTAAATGGTATTTAATTGGAATTGAATTTGAATTGATTTTTGGGGTTTATCGTGAGCGGTGTTTTGAATAACATCTGTTCTTTAACCCGATTAACAATGGAATGTGGTTTTGGGTTTATCGTGAACCGTGTTTTAGATGACATTGGTTCTTTAACCCAGTTAAAGACAGGATATTGATTTTTGGGAAGATTAAAACTAAGTGGAGTTTTAATGAATCTGTAATTAGGTTAAAGTGATCGAGAATGGAGAATCACCAGTTTTGCTCCAAGCGATAGTTTAATCTTTAATTAGATTTGAACGTGAAATGGTAATGAATATTTACCGATAACACTGTGGTGTTAGATATGGAGTATTGCCAGTTTTGCTCCATGGGATGAATAGGTGATGATTGGGAAATATAATAAATAATTACTTCACTGTGGTTCGCTAATCCCGACTAGTTTAGAAAACCTTAACATGGTTTGAAATGATATCCAAAAGAAGATTAAAGAGTAAATTTAGAATTTATCTTTCATAAAATTAATGGTAACCTTTCCCTAAGAATGTGAATATTTGAATAAAAGATTATTCTGAATTGGAATGAGGCGTATGTTGTGTTTGTGTAACACTTGTTTATTATATACACGGGTTATTAGGGAAGGCCGGGTTTATACCCATTCTGAATAACCGATTCGACGATAAGTCGAAGATGAAGACGATGGTTGAAGACCGTAGGTCTTCACGTCGTTTGGGTGATTACTGATGATCTTGATTGGGTTGTACACCAAAGAGGAGGGAATCAGTTGGTGATCATCCAGACGTACTTGGAGATCGATGGATATGCGAGGAATAAGGTTTCTCCAGTTTCGTTCATATCCAGAACGAACTTGTAAATGGATTGTGTGTCTGACATTGGATTTTATTATGTGTGATTGATTTCTATTAAATATATATCTATTTGGCGGCGGAGAATTTATTCTCTTGCTTAATGCCCTTCTCTGAGATGTGCGAGCTTAGTGGTTATATATCGATAGATATCAATCGTATGGCATGAATTGCCTGTGTGGCATGCCTAAGTGGCAAATGATCAAGGCTTCTGTTGAAAAGCAAAGTCTTGTGGTTGATGATCAAAGCACGGCCTGCGTGGCATAGATTTGTTTATCGCGTTAATTCGCGAGCCTCATACCTCGGTATGAGTCAAAAACGGGATAGTGACTTCAGGGAGAGCACGAAGTTTCTTTCTAGCTATGGGTGATGTCAGTGACCTACCAGCTCTGACATTTATATTTTTACCTGTGTGGTTGTTAGATGTGAGGCACCTCGGATATTGGTCTGTTCGGACCGGGAAACGTGTGTTCAGGAATTGCCAATCCTCAAAAGTAAGAGAGGACCGACCCTGAAGATTCAAGATCGCTGTGTGTGGTCCTGAGACATTTGCTAGAGTGTCTCAAACAGAGAGGAGCTTTCCCCTTGCCTCGAATCATGAGTGAATCCTATTTCCAATACGTGATAATTCAGTTTTATTTGTAGAAACTAGTATAGTGACATAGTAGATGGTAACTATGCCACCTATGATTGATACTTATGATTGAAATTGTTTTGCCACTATACACTTATAGTAATATCAAAATAATGTGTTTTTAAACGTATTAAGCATTCTTTGGCTATTATAATGTAAAACCCTATCCTCCGGCTTGCGTTGCATTGTGTGATGGGACCTGGGTCTTATAATAGCTTCATTTTTCTTTATTTAGCAATTGCGCTGTTTGTTTTATGCACTGGTATTCTTGGGAGGAAACCTGTTCCATGTTATACGGCATGGTCCCTTGATTTACCTAACTTTAAAATAAAGATTAATAACTGTTTTAGTTCTCACACCAGTCACATGACTGACATGGAGTTTATTGTTATAACCTAAACTCTGGGTGCCCTTATTTTCGACACGGGCAGCAAGTAGTTTTGGTTTTGCAGATTTACATTCACAGGATCCTGGTTTACACCTGGAATAATATTCGGAAAGCTCTATATCCGTATATCTCCTTTCAGTTATGTGTTGTATTATTTTTCCGCTGCTATGTATTTAAATGTAATTTAAATCTCTGATATTTGTGAAATGTGTAATATTTATTCATACTCTGTATATTCTTGTATTCTGATGGAATTGTTGTAATAAACAATGAAATGTTCTTCTGTTTGCGCTCTGATTTGTCTTGTCCTCAAAGCAATCCGTGCTTTCCTTCACGGGGAAGTTCGGGTCGTTATAGAGCGATATCAGAGCTTTAGTTTACAGAGCTCGAGAACAAGGCACATTAGAACCATACGAAAGAATTCATCAAAGATTGGATTAGTAATATCCAATGAGAATAACTCGTTAGAGATAGGATCAGTAGTATCCTAGAACGAGTGTGAAGAGTATATTTTTAAAAATGAAAACAAATTTTGTTTTGAAATTTAAGTCATTTTATACGTATTTAATATTTTGTTTGTATTGAATTTGGACAATCGAGTATATAAAGATTTTGCATATACGCATCATGAACGTATATTCAAAGTTTTAATATACTGGATAGATACGGAATCACACTCTAGCCGCCCGCAGATGGTTCTGATGATTGATCGATCATCATCAGAATTTGTGTTCGAGTTTCGAAGGCGTGATATCTATATATTTCCATTAGGCTGGTGTGAGAACTAAAACTAGATAGGGCTTATTGTTTTGATTTGGCACCAAAAACATGATATTCTGTATATGTATCAAAATTATGAATTTGAAAAGCTAATCAACTAATTGATTGATGGTTGTGTTGTTTGGTTATTGGTTTGATATTTTTAACCATTTAGGCCAAATTGAACCGAATATTGAAATGTATTGAAAATTATTTGCAAATGCATGCATGGACATATATATGTGTGAACAGGTCATAGCAAGGAGGCTAGAGCAGAAGAATAAAAATTTTTGCCCGACAAATAGGTACATGTTTACAAATTTCTTGGGTTTTGGATGATTTTATGAGCCGATTGGCTAGCCGCTTAGCTGTTTCTTTTTCTTTTTGGACTGATGAGGGCCATGGGAGGCTATTTGAGATATCCCGAAGTCCCCGATGCAGGGGAGGTTATGGCGAATTTTTTCGAGAATTTAGGGTGTTAGCCAAATTTTTGAAGAATTTGAAAAGTTCTTAGAAACTGAAAAGTTGAAGAACTTATGCCGTAATGAAAATAATGGAAGTTGAGTTGATTAGTTAAACGAATTTCAGCTTCGTTCCTTTTCGGGGACGAAAAGTTTTAAGTAGGGGAGATTGTAATAACCCGGAAAATCTGGGTCAATTTGATATTTTTATTTTGGCGATTTTAGTGAATTTTGAATATTTAAAATGAATTATTTTAAATAATAACGACAAGAAATTTATTTTGAATAGAATTGGAACGTATATAATTATTTGAATCATCGTTAGTATATAAATATTTATTTTTAATTATTAAAGGAATTGAAAATGGCGGTGTAGTTTTAAAATTCGTTTTCAAAATTCAAATGAATGTACAGGATTCAAAATAAACCAGATTTTAGTGAAACCAAAAATATTTGAATCTATTTGAGAATATCTTTCCAACGAATCCGAAAAATTGAAATTTCATAACGGAAATCAAAAGTTATGCCCAGTGAAAATTAAGAATAGTCGTTGTAGAATTCTAGCCCTTAAAAATTGAAATTTTGCAAACAACCTCAGTTTTCGACGAAACCACTTTTGTTGGATCTGTGATGTCAAGATATTGCTAGATTCCAAAATTTGTAATTTTTCGAATCAATATGTGAGCGTGGCGAAGGAAAACGTGTTTTAACAATTTTAGTCAATTTTGATCGACCAGAAAATGGCCATTTTTCAAACGGTCTCAGAATTTGACGAAATTAGTTTTATTAGAACCGTATTGTCAATACGAAGCTATAAAATATTTTTTGGGAATTTTTAGAGTTCATATGTGGCCCCGGTAAATTGAAATGCGCGTTGAAATTCAATATATAATTTTATATTTTGATTTTGACGGAAACCGATCGAAACAGCCAAACTGGCTTGCGATACATATCCCATTGTGTTCGGAATATGGGTAATTAGCTAGGGCCGACAGTCGTTGGGTCTCGTTAGGGGTTCGAATAAAAAGTCAACCCTTTTGATAATTAAATTAAATAAATAATTAAATATATTAATTCTTTCACTTAAGCCCCCCCACTCTCTCTCTTCCACGATCAGTTCAAAATCGAAAAAAAAAACGATGGCGCCCGACACCCGTCGCCCCCCTCCTCGATGGAGCTGCGCCGCCGCTGGTGGCACCCACGACCACCGCCCTACGCATCCGACCCCCCCTCAGAACCAGCGACCCCTCCTCTTCCCTCATCGCCTCTCTCCTTCTTCCTCTAGCCACCTTGAAAATCCTAGCCCCCCTAGAACCCAAAAACGCGCAGTGCCACCCCCCACCCCCCCTGCTTGACCGTGCCTCCCCCATCACCTAGTCGCGACGACCGGGCTTCCTCCTCTTCGATCTACGCAAAACTGCCCCCCTCCCCATCTTCCACTTGAACTGTAAGTTAGTTTATTTATTTGTTTAGCTTTATTTATGTAACGACCCGAATTTTTTGACATTGAAATCTAAATAGTTAAATTTGTTTTAAATGTTTTATTTGAATTTTATATAAGGAATTTATTTAATAAAACGATATTTAAACGTATAATTTATAATATATTTGAAAAACGAGCTCGAAATAGTCGCGGTAATTCGTAATTTACGATTTAAATTTCAACTGAATATACAGGATCCAAAATAAATCGGATTTCTATGAAACATGAAACGTCCAGACCTATTTGATTATATTTTTCTAATGGAAGTGAAAAATCGATATTTTGTGTTATATATTGTGAGTTATGTCCAAATCAAATTTTTAGAAAGTCGCTATGGAATCGTATATAGGCCATAACGGTTATTTAAAAATATTTAAATATCGATCTTGAATTTGGACAAGATTCTTTTGAGGCGTAGTTATAATTTAATTTTTAGAATTTTACTATAATTTTTAATTAATTAATTACGCAACTTTTTACTTGGAATATTTTGCACCTTATATCAATATTTTGGGGTTTCATAATATAAGTTAAACTACCGATATTATTATATTTTTGGGTTCGTGGTACCTCGCTGGACACGACCGTATTCTTACTTCTGTCTGAAGCGATCGATAAAGTATAAAAAGGACTCCATTATTTGAAAAATAGTGCTTTATAAAAATCACACATGCCACCCTTGATTCTTCAAACCGACCAAATGCTGCCACCTTTATTTTCATATATCTAAACTCACACGCTTACAAATGTACTAATGGACAAGGGCACCTAACTCACATGCTTATTAAATAATCTTATTTTAATAACTCTTTATTTTAACTGCAAACTATTACTTATTACTTTACTAGTAAATCGTTACCTATCAGTAGGGAGTATTTATTTTTCATAACTATGGCTTCTTGTTTAGAGGTTTAAATAATCATGGTATAATTAATAACATCTAACTAAATTTCTCGAATAAACAACAAAATTTTTATCAACCAAATCACCAAGCAATGCAACTTCACCGGAGTAACTCCCACAAGAAGACCTCACTTTGACAGTGTATGGTTGCGCATTAATTATAGATACTAAATCTACTATATATCATAAAAGTGAATGCTTAACAAGGACAGAAATAAAACAAGCATTCTCACAAAGTTAAAAACTGTGTGAACACTACAGCCTACCGTGCAATGCAAGCTGTTATTCCGTGCCTAGCAAGTCATTTTAATTATGTGATTTCCAAGCTTTGTGAAACCATGGTAGTCAAGCCAACTTAAACCCGTGCTACGCACGCTACTAAAATCTCTATAGAAAGAGAACAGGCTGACCCCTTTTCCTCTTCTTCCATTCAGCTATCACGAAGCTCCTCCCAACAAAATACCAAATCGTTCATGATCTCATACTTCAATAATTTATGTAAATTCATTTATTTCATGAGATTGCTCAATACTTGATTCATGGGCCTTTTTAACTCGAGATCTGGGCGGTTTGAAGGTTGCGGTTCATCTTGCTAGAGTTCGAAAGCCACGACAGTCGGCCTAGGGCTGAGAATACCAATCGATGTGAGCATTCAAGGTGAGGTTTAGTGCTACATTGGAAATTTTCTTTTTGTGAATACTGGACATGAGAATTGTCGGAACCTGTAGTTGGAGGGGAAATCATGGTTTGTAGATGAGCAGTAGGCTGTATGTTTTGAGTACAGGGATGGTTCCATTAGTTTTTGAGAAGGTATTGGGTTACTGTTGTTATTTTTTTTTTTTTTTTGAACGGAAGTCTGAAAAAAAAGTATATCATGAGCAAAGTTTAAAGTAGTTGAAGGCGTGGCTACAGAAGTATATATCGGCTGGCGTTTCATTTGTGAAGGAAGTATGGAGTTTTGTTTATGGTAGTGAAGGAGTTTTGTACAGAAGGAGCAAGTAAAAACATGGTTCATTTTTGTGTTTAGTGGGGAAATTGAAATGGGAAAGTAAGGAGAGGTAAAAAGGAACAATGTGGTGTTTTGTTTGTCTATTGAAACATGAGAACGTGTTTTATACGGTTAAGGATAGAAGGATTAACAAACTTTTAAGGATAAATCATAGGGTTAATGGGAAGTGAAGGTGGAGGATTAATTGTTGACTATACTTTATGTTAAGTAGGGGCAAGTGTCATAATGGGAAGAGGTAGAGCAACGTATATTCGGGTGGACTTAATCATGGATTAAAAACTTGCTCCTTGGCAATCAGGATATAAATCATATTATCATGTAATAAGGAAGTGAAAAAAAAGGAAATGGATTCAAATGAATTGATCAAGGAAGGTTCTTGTAGCCGTGTTTCCAATAGCAGACAATGGAAGAAAGGGGATTAGCGTTAAACGCTAATTAGAATCAAGTGAGACAAGGAGCACTGGGACCGTATCGATAGGTACCATAAGACGGTGAAATTTGGAATGATTCGGAGTTTGATCCTTTTAATTGGGAATAAATCGTTATCCAATGACTACTAATCGAGGTGAGTAAACTCACTCACTCTGACTCCTTTTATATTTTTATATAATCGAGTTTTATATCTATTTATAGTAATTTTATACTGTGTGATGGTTGTTTGGTTGCATGGTTAATAAAATTGGTTGAAATGTTTGATATAGTTAATCGTTGATCGATTATTAATTCTGTTCACCATGATATTTCGTATTGATGTGAAATCAATATTATTGATGTTGATTAATATCTGTGGATTCAGGGAAACAAGTTGGAGGGATCCAACTGGATTCCTCAACATTTATATTATTGTTTGCATTGATTGTGATATTTGATGATATATTTAATTTGTGATTGATTATGTTGTGGTTAAATTACACTGGCCTTGATATTTACATTTCGTAAATATTTTCGAATATAGAAATAGGAATTTGAGTTTTATTTAAAAAAAAAACAACAATAAATTTATTTCCAAAAATAGAAATCTAATTTCGAATAGAATTGGAAATAGCAACCTGTTCAAATGTATGAACCAGGAGGTTGTTATAATTGAGAATATAAATTAATTGAATTATTTATCACTGGTTACATTGAAATTGAAATTCAAATTTGAATTTATATAGAAATGTGAAAATCAGTTTTTAAACCTATATTGGAAAGGAGATTTAAACTTAACAAATTTAAAGGAAATCTTTTACGAGATTTTGAATGATTGAAATAAAAAGAAATGAGATTATAAATGTTTTAAGCAGCGATTATAATGCTGCTGCTATAGTAAATGTTCGTAAATCTAAGCATCGATTATAACGCTGTTGTTATAGTAAATGTTTTTGTAAATCTAAACAGCGATTATAACGCTGTTGTTAAAATAATTGATTATAATTCTAAACAACGATCTTAACGCTATTGTTATAATAAGTGTTCTATAATTCTAAACAGCGATTGTAACGCTGTTGTTAAAAGTAATGTTTTATAAATCAAACATTTGGAAACAGCAATTATAACGCTACCGTTATAATCAAAGTTTTTCCGCGAAAGAAGTATGTTCTTAGATTGGATCTGAAGGTCGCATAAGCGATGTTTGGTTTAAAGTTGTAAGCTTTGACTATTTCAAAGCTGAGAATGTTGTTCAGTTAAGGTCTGAGAGGTAAATATACCCCAAATTGATTGACTTCATGATTGATGGAGAAATGGTTAAGGTTCGATAGTGATGATTTATTAGCATTATGGTTAGTTAATTATTGGTTAACGTTTTGAGTTATAGAAAAGATGTTTTATAACATCATGTTAATTTAAAAGAATTTGAAATGTTTTCCCAAATAAAATGAGAGATATTTTCTACGCGTAATGGATTGGTCAACGAGGAAATTAAGAAAATATGGAAATATTTTCTGATATTAATAAGATATATTTTCTGAATATAGAAAATAAGGATTCGTTAATATATGTATATATATATATATGTTACCTTACTGGAATGAGAGATATTTTCTCGAATAAATAAATTATAATATTGAAAATGTTTTTCAAAGAATCGAGAGGGGTAATCGTGCTTCAAAAGAATACGAAAGATGGGAAACGAGAATTGTAAATGACAATAAGGAATTGATTTAAAGGGACCAATGTTGATTGATGATTGATCGATCGAATTCCTACCGGGAAATAAGATCGTTGGTTGTACACTTATCTTTCTTTGATAGTTAAATCACCGACTATCGAAGTTTTTGACCATTTTTCTGTCGTCAATACGGAGAGACCGGGATCAGATTCATTATCTGGAAATCACTCTGTATGGGCATTAGCATTGCGATCAAATATGATGAAAAAATTGAAGATGGAGTTATGCAAGGGCTATCCTGTTTATGGGATAGTGCCTTCGGTTTGTCCAGACCAAGGACAACTTGTATTGACGAGTGTCGGACAGAGTATTTCCAAAGGGATTACGTACGTTGATTCCTTCAAACGTACGAAGTCGGTGGCAAAGGATGGAAACTTCTTTAGCCTAACAATCTGAGTATTTTTGTGCAGTCAATTAGTGATTTCCGATGTATCTGACGATGTGGCATTCAAAGTGAATGGTGGCCAGATGTTTTCTGGAAGACAATTCAAACCTCAAGCCTCACAACTGGGAATTGACAAAAATCGGGCAGGCAGTATGGCTATGTGAGTCGCTCCCATTAGGACGTATAATCACCTATCTAGAGAAATTCCAATTGTTTCTTTAATCTATCGATGCTGTCCTTTTCGGGAAACGGTTGGTGATCCCAACCGTTGGTGATATACATTCGATACACTCAAGCGAAATTAGTGGTCGGTTATGTGTGGGCCGGGTTGCAAGACATTCTTGTTGAACCCAGTGTATTCGCCTCTAGAGACACACTATCGGAAGGTGGTTCCATACCTTTTCATATTGGAAATCCAATCTCCAATAAGCGCCCTACGGTTTTTGATTTTATATTATATATGGAGCGTGAGATGTAAGCGTTCTGCTAGATTTCTATTTATTTGATTTAGAAACTATTGTAATATCACTGGATTTGATATCAAAAATATTTTGGGTTATCGTAAGGTAAAAACCATCCTTGTTTATGTGTGGATCGGTCTTACGATTATCATTTCTTTCGAAAGGATTTTGAAAGTTAAACAAGTGGTTGGAGTTTACTCACACCAGTCCCATGACTGACCTAGAGTTCATTTTGTTTTTGTTTTCCCTAAACTCTTGGGTGTCCAAATTTGGACGGGCAGTCAAGTAGTCGGGATTTTACAGATTCACTTCAGAGAAGCTTGAAGAAGGAGGCTTCACCTGTTAACTATAGACTATCACATTTTCCGCTGTGTACTATGTTTTATCTGGAAACAGGTGTTTATAACTGTTCCAGGAAAAACTATCGTGCTCTGATGATGGTATGTATATATAGTTACTGATTGTATTTCAAAAGTTATGTTAATTAATATATTTTATTCGTTCCGCTGTGAGATTTATGTTCTTTGTTTTCTTCTATTCTATTATTTCTTTCTTTCTAATCCTCATCCTCTAACTTCTTTCTAATAATGATTCGTATTTCTGTGCAATTTGAGTTGCACGTGCGGTGTTATTAGTCGACTCAAAGAGTACGGAAATCCGGGTCGTTACACCTGGTATCAGAGTTGAAGGTTAAGTGATTACCTTGGCTCTGTGACGTGACTCAATAGAGATGGGGTTAGCAATACCCTAGATTGAGTTGAGTATATATATATGAGTGAACGTATTTGTAGATTTTATAAATATTGTTTTATATTGTTGAAATTTATTGGCTGGACTGTTTATGAGTTCTGGTCGATCAGTTTGATCCACTGTATCGATAGGGGTTTCTAAACACTCAAGTAGGATAAACCGACACAGTATGTTTTGGAAGTGGGTAAATGAAGTAATTTACCCAAATTATATTTTTATATAAAGAAAGTATATATATATATATATATATATATATATATATATATTGGAATATTATAATATATGGGATGTGTCGTTTGTTATAATTGAATGAGATTATAATTAAAATGGTTATATAAATAACCAATTAGAATTCATATAATATAAAAGCAGATTTATTAAATCTAAAATCTAAATCAGAATTTGAAATTTAAATCCTGAGTGTTTAGAAGTATTTTCTAAAGTATTTTAAAGTAATATAGCATTACCTGAAGGTATTTTTAAATAAGAATAGTTTTAAAATAGATTTTGAAAATGATTAAGCATTGAAGTCACTTTAGTGGCGAGAAAATAATTCTGATAATGGGTCGCGACATTATCTGTATTCATTTTCAAGTTTCTGAGTGACAAATTTCTACAATAGTAATTTGGGAATGGAAAAAATTGTTTGAAAAGGACAAGATGTTTTAGAAATTCAAATGTTTTTAATCGGGTTTATTATAAATATATGAATATATATATATGTGATTTCAAACTAATTTGAAATAAAACCCAGGAATTTGAGTTCTGAAATTAAAATTCAACGGGTATAAGTTGAGTAGATTGACATGGTAAAAATGAATCAAACGGATTGAAATTTAACTTAAGAAATGGAAATTGAAACTCAAAATGAATAGGTGGATGATTCCTGAAATAAAGGTCAAATTGAATTGGTAGAATGAAGATGAACTAATCATGAAGTTGATTAGTGAATTAAAAATCAAGAGTTGGATTAATTTGAAACCAACTGGAAATGGATATACGTATGCTGAGCAGATATAGAATGGAAGCAAATGCAAGAGATAGAGATTTTGCCCGACAAAAAGGTACATGTTTACAATATTATTTGGGTTTGATGGTTTTATGAGCCTATAGGGCAAGCCGCTTGGCTTTTTAATTTTCTTTTGCATTGGAGAAGGCCTAGAAAGCCGATTTGTGGTTGTATTGGTTGAGCCGTGTAGAGGAGATGCTGCCGAAATTTTTCTGAATTTAAAGCATAAAAAAAATTCAGAATTTTTGAAATTTTTCGTTAGTAAGAATAAATTAATATTTTAATGGTAATAAATTTGTGCAGTTAAACTGAAGTCAAGAAGTGAACAAAAATGATTTTTGGACCTAGTTAATAGGGAATGTAGCATCTTTTCCTACCTTAGCAATTTCGAGGACGAAATTATTTTAAGGGGGAAGGAATGTAACGACCCGGATTTTTGGACATTGAAATCTAAATAGTTAAATTTGTTTTAAATGTTTTATTTGAATTTTATATAAGGATTTGTAAGGAATTTATTTAATAAAACGATATTTAAATGTATAATTTATAATATAATTCAAAACGAGCTTGAAATAGTCGCGGTAGTTCGTAATTTACGATTTAAACTTCAACAGAATATACAGGATCCAAAATAAATCGGATTTCTATGAAACTGTAAAAGTCCGGACCTATTTGATTATATTTTTCTAATGGAAGTGAAAAATCGAGATTTTGTCTTATATATTTTGAATTACGTCCAAATCAAATTTTCAGAAAGTCACTGTGGAATAGTATATAGGCCATAATGGTTATTTAAAAATATTTAAATATCGGTCTTGAATTTGGACAAGATTCTTTTGAGGCGTAGTTATAATTTAATTTTTAGAATTTTACTGCAATTTTTAATTAATTAAATACGCAACTTTTTATTTGGAATATTTTGCACCCTATATCAAATTTTTGGGGTTTCATAATATAAGTTAAACTACCGATATTATTATATTTTTAGGTTCGTGGTACCTCGCTGGACACGACCGTATTCTTACTTCTATCTGAAGCGATCAATAAAGTAGAAAAAGGACTCCATTATTTGAAAAATAGTGCTTCATTTTATAAAAATCACACACGCCACCCTTAATTCTTCAAACCGACCAAATTCTGCCACCTTTATTTTCATATATCTAAACTCACACGCTTACAAATGTACTAATGGACAAAGGCACCTAACTCACACGCTTATTAAATAATCTTATTTTAATAACTGTTTATTTTAACTGCAAACTATTACTTATTACTCCACTAGTAAATCGTTACCTATCAGTAGGGAGTATTTATTTTTCACAACTATGGCTTCTTGTTCAGAGGTTTAAATAATCATGGTATAACTAATAACATCTAACTAAATTTGTCGAATATACAACAAAATTTTTATCATCCAAATCACCAAGCAATGCAACTTCACTGGAGAAACTCCCACAAGAAGACCTCAATTTGACAATGTATGGTTGTGCATTAATTATAGATACTAAACCTACTATATATCATAAAAGTGAATGCTTGACAAGGACAGAAATAAAACAAGCATTCTCACAAAGTTATAAACTGTGTGAACACTACAACCTACCGTGCATTGCAAGCTGTTATTCCGTGCCTAGCAAGGCATTTTAATTCCGTGATTTCCAAGCTTTGTGAAACCGTGGTAGTCAAGCCATCTTAAACCCGTGCTACGCACGCTACTCAAATCTCTATAAAAAGAGAACAGGCTGACCCCTTTTCCTCTTCTTCCATTTAGCTATCACAAAGCTCCTCCCAAAAAAATACCAAACCGTTCATGATCTCATACTTCAATAATTTCTTTAAATTCATTTGTTTCATAAGATTGTTCAATACTTGATTCATGGGCCTTTTTAACTCGAGATCATCAATTCTGTGGGCGGTTTGAAGGTTGCGGTTCATCTTGCTGGAGTTCGAAAGCCACGACAGTCGGCCTAAGGCTGAGAATACCAATCGATGTGAGCATTCAAAGTGAGGTTTAGTGTTACATCGGAAATTTTCTTTCTGTGAATATTGGACATGAGAATTCTCGGAACCTGTAGCTTGTAGGGGAAATCACGGTTTGTAGATGAGATGTAGGTTGTATGTTTTGGGTACAGGGATGGATCCGTTCGTTTTTGAGAAGGTATTGGGTTACTGTTGTGATTTTTTTTTTTTTGAACGGAAGTCTGAAAAAAAAAGTATATCTTGAGCAAAGTTTAAAGTAGTTGAAAGCGTGGCTACTGAAGTATATTTCGGCTGGCGTTTCATTTGTGAAGGAAGTATGGAGTTTTGTTTATGGTAGTGAAGGAGTTTTGTACAGAAGGAGCAAGTAAAAACATGGTTCATTTTTGTGTTTAGTGGGGAAATTGAAATGGGAAAGTAAGGAGAGGTAAAAAGGAACAATGTGGTGTTTTGTTTGTCTATTGAAACATGAGAACGTGTTTTATACGGTTAAGGATATAAGGATTAACAAACTTTTAAGGACAAATCATTGGGTTAATGGGAAGTGAAGGTGGAGGATGAATTGTTGACTATACTGCGTGTTAAGTAGGGGCAAGTTTCATAATGGGAAGAGGTGGAGCAACGTATATTCGGGTGGACTTAATCATGGATTAAAAACTTTCTCCTTTGCAATCAAGATATAAATCATATTATCAGGTAATAAGGAAGTGAAAAAAAAGGAAATGGATTCAAATGAATTGATTAAGGAAGGTTCCTGTAGCCGTGTTTCCAATAGCAGACAATGGAAGAAAGAGGATTAGCGTTAAACTGTAATTAGAATCAAGTGAGACAAGGAGCACTGGGACCGTATCGATAGGTACCATAAAACGGTGAAATTTGGAATGATTCGGAGCTTGGTCCTTTTAATTGGGAATAAATCGTTATCCAACGACTACTGATTGAGGTGAGTAAACTCACTCACTCTGACTCCTTTTATAATTTATATAATCGAGTTTTAAATCTATTTATAGTAATTTTATACTGTGTGATGGCTGTTTGGTTGCATGGTTAATAAAATTGGTTGAAATGGTTGATATAGTTAATCGTTGATCGATTATTAATTCTATTCACCATGATATTTCGTATTGATGTGAAATCAATATTATTATGTTGATTAATATCTGTGGATGCAGGGAAACAGGTTGGAGGGATCCAATTGGATTCCTCAACATTTATATTATTGTTTGCATTGATTGTTATATTTGATGATATATTTAATTTGTGATTGATTATGTTGTGGTTAAATTACACTGGCCTTGATATTTACATATCGTAAATATTTTCGAATATAGAAATAGGAATTTGAGGGGTTTTTTTTTTAAAAAAACAACAATAAATTTATTTCCAAAAATAGAATTCTAATTTCGAATAGAATTGTAAATAGCAATCTGTTCAAATGTATGAACCAAGAGGTTGTTATAATTGAGAATATAAATTAATTGGATTATTTATCACTTGTTACATTGAAATAGAAATTCAAATTTGAATTTATATAGAAATGTGAAAATCAGTTTTTAAACCTATATTGGAAAGGAGATTTAAACTTAACAAATTTTAGGGAAATCTTTTACGAGATTTTGAATTGTTGAAATAAAAAGAAATAAGATTATAAATGTTTTAAGCAGCGATTATAACGCTACTGTTATAGTAAATGTTTGTAAATCTAAGCACCGATTATAACGCTGCTGTTATAGTAAATGTTTTTGTAAATATAAACAGCGATTATAACGCTGTTGTTACAATAATTGCTTATAATTATAAACAGCGATCTTAACGCTATTGTTATAATAATTGTTCTATAATTCTAAACAGCGATTGTAATGCTGTTGTTAAAAGTAATGTTTTATAAATCAGACATTTGGAAACAGCGATTATAACGCTACCGTTATAATCAAAGTTTTTCCGTGAAAGAAGTATGTTCTTAGATTGGATCTGAAGGTCGCGTAAGCGATGTTTGGTTTAAAGTTGTAAGCTTTGACTATTTCAAAGTTGAGAATGTTGTTCAGTTAAGGTCTGAGAGGTAAATATTCCCCAACTTGATTGACTTCATGATTGATGGAGAAATGGTTAAGGTTCGATAGTGAGGATTTGTTAGCATTATGGTTAGTTAATTATTGGTTAACGTTTTGAGTTATAGTAACGATGTTTTATAACATTGCGTTAATTTAAAAGAATTTGAAATGTTTTCCCAAATAAAATGAGAGATATTTTCTACGCGTAATGGATTGGTCAACGAGGAAATTAAGAAATGGAATATGGAAATATTTTCCAATATTAATAAGGAATATTTTCTAAATATAGAAAATAAGCATTCGTTAATATATATAGAAATGTTTCCTTACTGGAATGAGAGATATTTTCTCGAATAAAAAATTATAATATCGAAAATGTTTTTCAAATAATCGAGAGGGGAAATCGAGCTTCAAAAGAATACGAAAGATGGGAAACGAGAATTGTAAATGATAATAAGGAATTGATTTAAAGGGGCCAGTGTTGATTGATGATTGATCGATCGAATTCCTATCTGGAAATAAGATCGTTGGTTGTACACTTATTTTTCTTTGATAGTTAAATCACTGAATATCGAAGTTTTTGACCATTTTTCTGTCGTCAATACGGAGAGACCTGGATTAGATTCATTATCTGGAAACCACTCTGTATGGGCGTTATCGTTACGATCAAATATGATGAAAAATATTGAAGACGAAGTCATGCAAGGGCTATCCTGTTTTCGGGATAGTGCCTTCGTTTGTCCAGGCCCAGGACAACTTGTAAGGACGAGTGTCGGATAGAGTATTTCCAAACGGATTACGTACGTTGATTCCTTCAAACGTATGAAGTTAGTGGAAAAGGAGGGAAACTTCTTTAGCCTAACAATCTGAGTATTTTTGTGGGAGTCAATTAGTGATTTCCAATGGATATGACGATGTGGAATTCAAAGTGAATGGTGGCCAGATGTTTTTTGGAAGATAATTCAAATCTCAAGCCTCACAACCGGGATTTGACAAAAATCGGGCAGGCAGCATGGCTATGTGGGTCGCTCCCATTAGGATGTATAATCACCTATCTAGAGAAATTCCAATTGTTTCTTTAATCTATCGATGCTATCCTTTTCGGGAAACTGTAACACCCCACTTCCATTAATGTCACTCACAAAGGGAATGCATTAACTTCCATGGAGGTTTTAAGTGAATATAGAACAGTAAAATTACAACAAGACAGATATAAAATAGTACTTAGAAATTCAAAAACTTTATTTCATTGTAGCAGAAGTCAAAACATGTTTGATTACATCATAACACCATATTCAATGTCAAGTACAATATCTATCTTGATAAAACAAGTACATAATCCCATTACATGAATAGCCATTAAAAAGAAAGATAACAAGCTGGACTTTACTTCAGCAGTCCAAGCTTTCCAGAGATAAGCGATCCAACTAGACTCCACTAGAACTTGGCCCAACCTGCGGACCTAAAGGGAGAAAAAGGATGGAAAAGAGGGGGTCAGACATAAAGTCTGGTGAATATGATAATTCTACAATACTATTACCAAAATAACTGGACTAAGGCATAAGCTGGAAAACCAGAAAATGTCTATGAAGAGCAGATTAAGGACATAGACAATCGCTAAAGGCAACGTTATAGGCGCTCCTAAATACTAAAGGATAAACACTATACTGCACCACACCAGTCACCCTAAAGATTCATCCCACTTAGCTTCACTTAGAAACTTTCCCAATGGCTTTACGTACCCCTAGCTGACTACATAGGTGCCGCCTGCCCCTATCTCCACTAGGTGTACCCTACTTCCCATTATTCGATCGGCTCCCTAACTCGTAGATACCCGTGCTGGCCCCACAGTGGGGTGTATCACTTCCCTAAAGTGGCAACCTGATACAACGGACATGCACGGCTTATACCTACACGATGCAACAACGTCTTACCTACCAGCCCGGGTCCACACACGCATATGAAACCCGTTGGACTTGCGTTGCCACCGCTCCCTGTTTTGGCCTCTTATAGTCAAACCCAGTATGCGTGTCCCGTCCTCGACTTGGGTCGAGCCCACAAAGATACGTTTTGGGATACTGGTTGAAATGGGCCCCCACTATTTACCACAAGCATTCCACCTAAGCTTGTCCCCATTAGTCCATCCCACTTAACCCACTTAGTCATGTTCATTTACATGTGTGTTTGGTTAAGTCTAATCGTATTTCAAATGCCTCTAAAGGCAACCACCAGATTCCTCATGCCACCCAAGGCACCTACTTAACCCCCATGTCCCACCTTACATGATTATCTGGTTAAGTATTTCTTAGTTCATTAAGGCCATAACCTAATAAAGACCTCTCACATTAGACTGGCATTTATGGAAGCTGGATTTGCCGGGCGGGTCCGGGCAGTCTTACACCATAAAAGAGTCTAACCTCGTGTCTTTACAACTGTTATGCTTTAGTTTGGGCCTAGGACCTCTCACATTGGGCCGACATTTGTGACTACTGGATTTGCCGGGCGGGTCCGGGCAGGTTTACATCACAAACGGGTCCAACCTCGTGTCCTAAGCATTGATTATTAATAATAATCCACTTTCCCCCAATTTTAATAATTCCCTACTTGAATTATTAATTACTTCCAATTTTTAACAATGTCCATAATTGACTCAATTATGGACATCCATTCATGGTATGCAAAATCTTACAAAATTGCACCCAATTTATTAATTCCTAATATTACCCCTACCCCACGTTTGAACGTTTTTTCGCAAAATATATGTTAGACTCGAATAGCCTAACTCATAGCATAAAAGAGATTATCATAATAACAACATGTATATGTGACCAAATGAATCATAATAAGGGGTGAAACTTGCATATGTCCAACTTGCATAGATTATACATGTCCTGGACCTAAAGGTGTCAACTTGTTCAAAATTCACCTAATATAATCTCAATCAATTTTCATAAACTTACATATGAACATATGTGAATCAACATCATCTAATTTTTTAACAACATGGTTTTATATGGGTACACCTAACTCAATAGGCAAATTCCCATAATCAAGTTTTATTTAATTATAGTTTCAAGTTTATGGGTACACCTAACCTAATAGGCAAATTCCCATAAACAAGATCCATTTAAATTAAGAAAAAAAAAACATAACTTTAAGCATGATCCAACAACATGATTTTTCAACATAATATAGCATGATTTATAACATGGCATAGTATGATAGTATAACATAGCTTGACATGATTCTCAACATAGCACGACATAGCATAAGAGAATTTACAACATAGCATGACATAGCATATATAATTTACATCATACGACAACATAATAACATAATAAGAGATCCACAATATATAGAATTTACAATTACAAATCACATCACTTTCTTGTGATCCATTCATAACTGAGTCAAATTAGTTTGTAATAGTCTTGTGAGAATCATCATACTCACCAACAAAAGAAAAGAATTAGAGAAAGAGAGATCTTTTGATTTGATTTGTGTAGATTTAGTTGTAGATGATTAGGCTTCCTCTTCTTAGTTTGTGACGGCTATGCTGAACTCCATGGCAGCAGCATGACGGTAGCTTCTCTAATTTTACAAGTGATTTAGGTCTAGGGTCTACCCACTTATTTATAGATTTTAGAATTCATTTAGGCCATTAGATTTAACCTAGAAATAACCGCAGCCGTTCAGACAAGATGGGGTTTATCTTGTTGACTCAGCAATGAGTCAGAAGTGACTCAGCAAACACTCAGCATATTAATAAACTTCTATTCATGTCATAAATATATATATATTTTCTACAATGTACATATTAGATACATCCCCCTTTACTTATTATTGTTTTTATGTACATATTAGATACATCCCCTCTCTCACACACTTATTAATATTTTTATATTCATATTAGATACATCCCCTCTCTTACACACTTATTAATATTTTTATATTCATATTAGATACATCCCCTCTCTTACATACTTATTAATATTTTTATATTCATATTAGATACATCCCCTCTTCTACACACTTATTATTATTTTAGCAACTTTAGTGTTAATAGAAAATTCGGGGTGTTACATTCTCCCCTCCTTTTAGGATTTCGTCCCCGAAATCTTCAAGTCTGGAAGAATGTATATCCTACCATCCAAACGGTTATCTACTCATCCATCATACACAGGCATCCATTGTCCTTAAAAGACTTCTAATGCTTTATGATCATATGCAAGTGTGTGTACATGTCCTTACCTAATGCGAAATCAGGCGGTCTACTGATTCAGTTGACCTCCTTAATGCAAATTATGTAAGTGTCATGAATCCATTATGTATGCAAAAGATCCTAATTGCTTACATACTACTTCTATATGCGTGCACACCCATTCAACCGAATGCAGCATCCATATGATGGTACAACCATTATACATCCATTATACTAAATACATCCATATATTTGCAATATGCAATATGAAGTGACTGAGCCGATCTAGTGCCTAAAGTGTGTGTATATATGCATCCACGAGCAACCACTAGCAAACACTTGCATCCATTTTGCATCCATCATACATAACATGTCTCAAACACATGTTTCAACCATAGGATTATCCTAACTAAAGGTCAAAGATACTAATGAGAGGACATACTAAAGATAAGATAAGATAAGCTAAGCGATAAAGGAGAAATTAAAAGACATACCCTCAAAAAGAAAAGGGTACAATGAACGCATCTTCTCTTCTGTCTCCCAAGTTGCGTTGCTCTCATCATCTCCCCATTGCACTTTAACCAGTCTGACCTCTCGATTCCTCAACTTTTTGATCTCCGACCCAAGAATGCATGTACGAGCTCGTCTAATTGTTGCATCACGCTCTATTTCCACCTCTTTAAGCAAGCTCGGCTCTACCACCTACGCGGTCTTGTGCAAACACTTCCTCAAATGTGATACATGGAATACGTCGTGTACTCCACTAAGTTTCTCAGGCAACTCCACCCTATATGCCATCTTCCCAATCCTGTTTTTTTTACAGGAAACGGCCCTACAAACCTTGGTGCTAATTTCCCCACGGACCCAAAGCGAACAACATTCTGTAACGGAGATACTTTGATAAAAACCATGCCCCCAATGTCAAACTCAAGATCTGTCCTCCTCTTATCAGCATACAATTTCTGCCTATCTTGTGCTGCTTTCATCCTCCTTCGAATCAACTCAATCTTCTCCGAGGTTTCCCTAACCATATCGGGCCCAAGTAGGATTTTATCGGTAGATTCCCACCAACATGTAGGCGAACGGCAAGGCCTTCCATAAAGAGCTTCGAAAGGTGCCATGCCAATACTAGACTAAAAGCTATTATTATATGCGAATTCTACTAACGGAAGGTGCTCTTCCCATGTATCCCCAAAGTCTAGGATACAAAGCCTTAAAAGATCCTCTAGAATGCGATTCACCCTCTCGGTCTGGCCGTCTGTCTGAGGATGATATGCGGTGCTCAAACATAGCTGAGTCCCTACCGCCTCTTGTAAACTCTTCCAAAATTCGCTAGTAAAGATGGGGTCACGGTCGCTTACTATACTAGAAGGAATACCGTGCAAACGAACTATCTCCTTAATGTATACAGAAGCCAACCACGGAGCAGTCCTCTTACTTTTCACGGGAATAAAATGGGCGCTTTTAGTAAGTCTATCTACTATAACCCAAATCCCCGTGTTACCCTTCCTTGATCTTGGTAATCCATCCACAAAATCCATTGAGATGCTTTCCCATTTCCATAGTGGAACTTCTAATGGGTGAAGCAACCCACCGGGTTTCTTTTGTTCTGCTTTAACTCGTTGGCACACCAAGCATCTAGCGACGTACTCGGCCACATCCTTTTTCATACCGGCCCAGAAGAAAACCCGCTTCATATCTTTGTACATCTTATCCCCGCCGGGATGAATGGTCATTTTTGAGCGATGAGCATCATCAAGAATGGCCTTCCTTAAATCTTCGTCTTGTGGTACACAAAGTCTATTATCCCTTCGTAACCAACCCTTATCGTCTAGGGTATACCTACGAAGATGGCTTGACGACTCCCCCCCTTTGAGCTTTTCTACTATCTCAACCAACTGTGGGTCGTCTCGCTGTGCCTCACCAACCCGTCCTAGAAGTGTAGGTCTAACCTCCAAGGATGCTAACAGACCGGGTACTAAGTCAACGGAGGGTCTAAAGTCAAACATAGAGATGAATTCTAAGCTTTGTCGTTCAACAAACAACGGACTCAAGGACAACCTTTTCCTACTTAAGGCGTCTGCCACCACGTTACCCTTGCCCGGGGTATATGCTATTTCAAAATCGTAGGAGGCTAAGAATTCCATCCACCGTTGCTGCCTTAAATTCAAATCCTTCTGAGAGAATAAGTATTTTAATGATTTGTGGTCAGTGAACAGTTCGAATTTCTCACCAAGAAGATAGTAACGCCAAGACTTAAGCGCGAAAACAATTGCGGCTAGCTCTAAGTCATGCGTGGGGTAATTCTTTTCATGAACCCTCAACTGCCTTCCACCATAGGCTATTACTCTTCCCTCTTGCATGAGGACCGCGCCAAGTCCCGTCCCACAAGCATCAGTATAGATGGTAAACGGTTTATTCCCGTCTGGCAGCACTAAGACTGGGGCTGAAGTTAAGGCTCTCTTTAAACGTTGGAACGCATCATCGCAATCTTTGTCCCACGTAAAAACCAGGTTCTTCTTCGTTAACCGTGTTAATGGAGCTGATATTTTTGCGAAGTCTTTGATAAACTTCCTATAATAGCCAGCCAACCCCAAGAAACTTCTTACTTCGGTTGCATTTTTAGGGACCTTCCAATCTTGGATGGCCACCACCTTTGCGGGATCCACTGCTATCCCTTCTTTGGAAACCACGTGCCCTAAGAACCGTACTTCCTTCCTCCAGAAGTGACACTTAGAAAATTTTGCCTTAAGGTTATGCGCTCGAAGGGTTTCCAACACTTCCCTAAGATGTAGGGAGTGCTCTTCTTTATTCTTAGAAAAGACTAAGATGTCATCCACAAAGACTACCACGAATTTGTTAAGGTATTCCCTAAACATCCTACTCATCAAATCAACAAAATATGCAGGGGCGTTTGTCAAACCAAAGGGCATCACTAGCCATTCATAGAATCCGTCAGGAGTCCTAAAAGCAGTCTTATCTATACTATCCTCAGCCACTCTCAGTTGATGAAAGCCAGTGGCTAAGTCCAACTGCGAAAACACTGAGGCGCCAACTAACTGATCAAAGAGATCATCAATCCTCGGCAGTGGGTGTCGGTTCTTTTTAGTAAGCTTGTTTAGTTCTCTATAGTCAATATAAAGTCTAAGAGACCCATCCGCCTTTGTGGCAAAAACTACTGGAGCACCCCACTCCGATATACTACGTCTTATGAACCCCTTCTCAAGCAACTCCTTTACTTGCTTATTGAGTTCCCTCCTTTCACGAGGAGCCATGTGGCGCACTGGCAAAGATACGGGTTTAGCATTGTCCACAAGATAAATTCGAAAGTCTATCTCCCGCTTTGGAGGTAAGCCCTTCACCTCCTCAAACACATCCGGATATTCCCGGACCACTTCTACCGATCGCAGGTTCTCTACAGACGCGTCAAGCGATTCAAGATAACTTAGCATAACGGAATTTATGGGATTACAAAAGATGTCGAGAGCATTACCAAGGCGAGTCACAAGCCTAACTACTCTCCTTTCACAATCAAGAATGGCCCTATTTCTAGACAACCAATCCATTCCTAAAATTAACCCATAGCCCGTGAAGCCCAATACATAAGCATCACATCTAAATTCAACGCTAAGTATAGAGATTTTCAAATCCAAACATATCATGGTCAAATGAGCCGAACCCCCAATTGGATTTGAAACGACCAAGGGATCCTCTACTAAACTGGTGTTCAAGTGCAGTGATTCAACTAATGATGCAGAGATAAACGAATGAGATGCGCCAGAATCGAATAAGGTACGGACAGGATGATCAAACAGAGAAACTAAGCTTTCAACAGAAATTGTTCTACCTCTTTCTTGCAGCGGTGGGGCCGCAATAGCCTGAACTTGCCCCCTTGCCTGCCCTGGTGCCATAAGAGCCTTCACCTGTCCTCCCGAGGTAGACCCTGCCCTCTGCCCCTTCTTTGGACAGTCCTTCACTAAATGTCCCGCATCTCCACAATGAAAACAACCAGTCTTCTTTTTCTTTCTACAATCTTTGCTGAGATGGCCAGGCGTCCCACAATTGAAGCATTTCTTCTTCCCTTTGCCATTATTGTTTTTACCACCCTTCTTATTTTGCTGTTGGGGTTTCTTCTGATCCCCTTTCTTTTCAACTGCCTTATCCTCATGCATAAGTGCCATTTCTACTAGCTTTTCAAAGGTGGCTCCCATAGGGATGTGGGTCATAGCCAACCCTTGCAACGGTTCATTCAAGCCTCTAACGAACCTCAAAGCTTTCTTCTCTGGCGTGTTCACCAACTCCAAGCCAAACCTTGCTAACTGATTAAATTTATTGACATATTCCTTTACTGATGAGCTCCCTTGCTTTAGTGCCAGGAATTTTTCCATATTTAAGTTCTCCTCTGCCCTTGAAAGAAACTTTGCCTCAAACCTTCGTCTGAAATCCGCCCATGAATCAACTGGACGTTCCCCGTTAGTGACCTCCCACCAAAACGAGGCCTCTCCCTTCATTAACCAAGCAACTAAACGGACTTTCCTCCCATCTTCCACTTCAAAGATATCCAACAATTCCTCAGTCTCCTTAAGCCAATCTCTGGCCTCCACAAACGTCTCAGTCCCTTGAAAAGTTTTTCCTCCCATAGCCTTGAATTCCTTGCATGTCTTTGCAAAAGTGTCAACACGAGGAGGAGGAGGAGGAATGGGTGCAACTAGGGGTGGAGGAGTATCCGCTGGGCCTGCAGTGGTGGCCCTAGCCTCCAAGTATCTCCTAAACCACCCTGGAATCGTCACACCTTCTGGGAGATTAAGATCTTCAGCCATGCTGAAACGAAAAAGGAAAGATTCAAAATGGAGAATTCGAAAGATAAAGATAAGGATGTGGCTATTTGGGATTATGTTTTTCATAAAAACTCTCTTTAAATAACATTTTTTTTTTGAAAGCACTTCTTCCAAAAATACTTTAGAAAAAAAAAAATTCTAAAAAAAATTTTTATCTGTTCTGGTAACCTTATGCTCTGATACCACGTGTAACACCCCACGTCCATTAATGTCACTCACAAAGGGAATGCATTAACTTCCATGGAGGTTTTAAGTGAATATAGAACAGTAAAATTACAACAAGACAGATATAAAATAGTACATAGAAATTCAAAAACTTTATTTCATTGTAGCAGAAGTCAAAACATGTTTGATTACATCATAACACCATATTCAATGTCAAGTACAATATCTATCTTGATAAAACAAGTACATAATCCCATTACATGAATAGCCATTAAAAAAAAGATAACAAGCTGGACTTTACTTCAGCAGTCCAAGCTTTCCAGAGATAAGCGATCCAACTAGACTCCACTAGAACTTGGCCCAACCTGCGGACCTAAAGGGAGAAAAAGGATGGAAAAGAGGGGGTCAGACATAAAGTCTGGTGAATATGATAATTCTACAATACTATTACCAAAATAACTGGACTAAGGCATAAGCTGGAAAACCAGAAAATGTCTATGAAGAGCAGATTAAGGACATAGACAATCGCTAAAGGCAACGTTATAGGCGCTCCTAAATACTAAAGGATAAACACTATACTGCACCACACCAGTCACCCTAAAGATTCATCCCACTTAGCTTCACTTAGAAACTTTCCCAATGGCTTTACGTACCCCTAGCTGACTACATAGGTGCCGCCTGCCCCTATCTCCACTAGGTGTACCCTACTTCCCATTATTCGATCGGCTCCCTAACTCGTAGATACCCGTGCTGGCCCCACAGTGGGGTGTATCACTCCCCTAAAGTGGCAACCTGATACAACGGACATGCACGGCTTATACCTACACGATGCAACAACGTCTTACCTACCAGCCCGGGTCCACACACGCATATGAAACCCGTTGGACTTGCGTTGCCACCGCTCCGTGTTTTGGCCTCTTATAGTCAAACCCAGTATGCGTGTCCCGTCCTCGACTTGGGTCGAGCCAACAAAGATACGTTTTGGGATACTGGTTGAAATGGGCCCCCACTATTTACCACAAGCATTCCACCTAAGCTTGTCCCCATTAGTCCATCCCACTTAACCCACTTAGTCATGTTCATTTACATGTGTGTTTGGTTAAGTCTAATCGTATTTCAAATGCCTCTAAAGGCAACCACCAGATTCCTCATGCCACCCAAGGCACCTACTTAACCCCCATGTCCCACCTTACATGATTATATGGTTAAGTATTTCTTAGTTCATTAAGGCCATAACCTCATAAAGACCTCTCACATTAGACTGGCATTTATGGAAGCTGGATTTACCGGGCGGGTCCGGGCAGTCTTACACCATAAAAGAGTCTAACCTCGTGTCTTTACAACTGTTATGCTTTAGTTTGGGCCTAGGACCTCTCACATTGGGCCGACATTTGTGACTACTGGATTTGCCGGGCGGGTCCGGGCAGGTTTACATCACAAACGGGTCCAACCTCGTGTCCTAAGCATTGATTATTAATAATAGTCCACTTTCCCCCAATTTTAATAATTCCCTACTTGAATTATTAATTACTTCCAATTTTTAACAATGTCCATAATTGACTCAATTATGGACATCCATGAAATGCAAAATCTTACAAAATTGCACCCAATTTATTAATTCCTAATATTACCCCTACCCCACGTTTGAACGTTTATTCGCAAAATATATGTTAGACTCGAATAGCCTAACTCATAGCATAAAAGAGATTATCATAATAACAACATGTATATGTGACCAAATGAATCATAATAAGGGGTGAAACTTGCATATGTCCAACTTGCATAGATTATACATGTCCTGGACCTAAAGGTGTCAACTTGTTCAAAATTCACCTAATATAATCTCAATCAATTTTCATAAACTTACATATGAACATGTGTGAATCAACATCATCTAATTTTTTAACAACATGGTTTTATATGGGTACACCTAACTCAATAGGCAAATTCCCATAATCAAGTTTTATTTAATTATAGTTTCAAGTTTATGGGTACACCTAACCTAATAGGCAAATTCCCATAAACAAGATCCATTTAAATTAAGAAAAAAAACATAACTTTAAGCATGATCCAACAACATGATTTTTCAACATAATATAGCATGATTTATAACATGGCATAGTATGATAGTATAACATAGCTTGACATGATTCTCAACATAGCACGACATAGCATAAGAGAATTTACAACATAGCATGACATAGCATATATAATTTACATCATACGACAACATAATAACATAATAAGAGATCCACAATATATAGAATTTACAATTACAAATCACATCACTTTCTTGTGATCCATTCATAACTGAGTCAAATTAGTTTGTAATAGTCTTGTGAGAATCATCATACTCACCAACAAAAGAAAAGAATTAGAGAAAGAGAGATCTTTTGATTTGATTTGTGTAGATTTAGTTGTAGATGATTAGGCTTCCTCTTCTTAGTTTGTGACAGCTATGCTGAACTCCATGGCAGCAGCATGACGGTAGCTTCTCTAATTTTACAAGTGATTTAGGTCTAGGGTCTACCCACTTATTTATAGATTTTAGAATTCATTTAGGCCATTAGATTTAACCTAGAAATAACCGCAGCCGTTCAGACAAGATGGGGTTTATCTTGTTGACTCAGCAATGAGTCAGAAGTGACTCAGCAAACACTCAGCATATTAATAAACTTCTATTCATGTCATAAATATATATATATTTTCTACAATGTACATATTAGATACATCCCCCTTTACTTATTATTGTTTTTATGTACATATTAGATACATCCCCTCTCTCACACACTTATTAATATTTTTATATTCATATTAGATACATCCCCTCTCTTACACACTTATTAATATTTTTATATTCATATTAGATACATCCCCTCTCTTACATACTTATTAATATTTTTATATTCATATTAGATACATCCCCTCTTCTACACACTTATTATTATTTTAGCAACTTTAGTGTTAATAGAAAATTCGGGGTGTTACAGAAACGGTTGCTGGTCCCAACCGTTGGTGATATACATTCGAACACTCAAGCGAAATGAGTGGTCGGTCATGTGTGGGCCGGGTTGCAAGACGTTCTTGTTGAACCCAGTGTATTCGCCTCTAGAGATACACTATCGGAAGGTGGTTCCATACCTTGTCATGTTGGAAATCCAATCTCTAATAAGCGCCCTACGGTTTTTGATTTTATATTATAAATAGAGCGTGAGATGTAAGTGTTCCGCTAGATTTCTATTTATTTGATTTAGACACTATTGTAATATCACTGGATTTGATATCAAAAATATTTTGGGTTATTGTAAGGTAAAAACCATCCGTGTTTGTGTGTGGATCGGTCTTACGATTATCATTTCTTTCGAAAGGATTTTGAAAGTTAAACAAATGGTTGGAGTTTACTCACACCAGTCCCATGACTGACCCAGAGTTTATTTTGTTTTTGTTTTCCCTAAACTCTTGGGTGCCCAAATTTGGACGGGCAATCAAGTAGTCAGGATTTTACAGATTCACTTCGGAGAAGCTTGAAGAAGGAGGCTTCACCTGTCAACTATAGACTATCACATTTTCCGTTGTGTACTACGTTGTATCTGGAATCAGGTGTTTATAACTGTTCCAGGAATAACTATCGTGCTATGATGATGGTATGTATATATAGTTACTGATTTGTATTTCAAAAGTTATGTTAATTGATATATTTTATTCGTTCCGCAGTGAGATTTATGTTCTTTGTTTTCTTCTATTCTAATATTTCTTTCTTTCTAATCCTCATCCTCTAACTTCTTTCTAATAATGATTCGTATTTCTGTGCAATTTGAGTTGGACGTGCGGTGTTATTAGTTGACTCAAATAGTACGGAAATCTGGGTCGTTACATTTTATTCAATATAATTAGTTATAAAAAGGATTTTTAAATCAGTTTTTTATATGCATGAATAGTATAATCAAAAGTAGGAATTTTATGTTCTAGTTTAATTAAAGATATGATTTTTATACTATAGAAAGATTAAAGATATGATTTTTATATTATAGAAAGATTAAAAATAAGATTTTTATTTATGTAGAGTAATAAAAATATAATTTTTATTATATTACTAGCAATGTAAAAATATAATTTTATCATGGAAGTAGGGTGTAAAGGAGTAATTTTTACATATGTAGCAGAGATATAAAAATACGATCTTTATATATAAAAATGTGATTTTTATATAGAAAATGGCGAGAGAAAAATATGATTTTTATTACATGAACACCGGTATAAAAATAGAATTTTTATCTGTATAGTAGCAGTATAAAAATGTGATTTTTATATATGTAACGAACACGGACGGCGAAAGTGACAAAAGGTGAGCACGGCAAAGATTTTCTACATATGAAGAGTCATGGCGTTTGGTTTAGCTAGTTGGTGAGAACTTCTCACTTTAAATCTTGTTTTCTAGTTAAAAATATATACTAGGATGCAGACGGTGCTTAGCAGCACCCGACACCTATCATCCACAGACCATGGACGACTTGTATGCTTGTTTGATGTGTTGTGAAGTTTGTTGTGATGTTGATGTGAAATGGATAATAAAACATTCATGTGTTGAAATAAATTAATTATCGTTAAAAATATAATTTTTAACGGGAATGTGAATAAATAAATATTCATTTACAAACCAGTAGGTTTATTTATGTACAATTAATTGAAGGATATTGATTGGGACGATAAATTCCACACGTCGCCCAACTGCACAAATAATATTCAGTGTTTGTGGATTGAAACCCCACGCGGGTGATGGGATGATATTTGGCGTACACTAATCCCAATTGTTTAGTTGTTTGTCAATCGATAGGTTGACAGACTGTATGAGCGTCAATTAGTTATATTTAATGCTTATGCAGTTGTGTGGTGCACTATGGATGATGGTTGATTATTTATCATTGCTATTATATACATGTGTTGTATGGAATCCATATGATAAACAATATGTGGTAATTGATTGGGTCTCATTCCAATTGGGAACATAAAGAATATTATAAAATATAGATTCACGTGTTGAATAGAGTATAGATTCATGTGTTGAATAGAATAAATATTCATGTGTTGAGTAAAATATTTTAAACAATAAAATTTACATCTTTATCATAATTTTATAAAATTTATTAAATAACAAAAATAGTCATGTGTTGACGATACTCATGTGTTGATAATATTCATGTGTTGAAAGAAATATAGATTCATGTGTTCAATATAATAAATATTCATTTGTTGAAAAGAATAACGAAGTTATTGAAATATATAAAGCCATGTTGGTTAGATATGCGCCATTTGACGCGAACGATATTTATATCGATTATATTAGTTTTTATAATAATTATAGAAAAGGAAGTGATTTCAAAATATAACGTTTTGAAAATATTATCATTTGTATATCGATGATGTGGAATATTCAATTTTGATTTGAAATTGAATATGAAGTTGAAATTGTTTTGAAAACGAATTTAAAACGAATTTGAAACGAATTATAAAATAGGTTTTGAATTGAAATCGACGAAATATATATAATATATATTATATATATTAATTGCCTGAATAGAAAGCGTCGCGCCGCGGCAGTTTGCGAATTTCGACCATTGACTTCGAATTGACGTTGCGGGAGATCCGACCGTCGGATTCTCCTGAAACTGGAACCGTTGGGTTCGTATCGAGAAGAGCTTTCCAATGAATTTTAGAAATTTGAAATCTAACGGTTTGATTTGTAATTATGTCCAAATCAAATTTGGAAAAGGTCGTTGTAAGTGCAGTTCGGTGGCCGTTATTGAAAACCGACTGTACGGGCCTTGATAAAATTATTAAAAATATTAATAATTCGTGTAAAATCGTAATATATGAATTGGTAAGAATTGGGATGAAAAATTCCACATTTGAAAGGATAAAAATAAATTTTTATCAAAATGAACTAGTTTTGAACTAGATTAGAAGTGGTTTTAAAAATAATCAGAATTTCCAATACGTGAATTGGAATGGATTTGAATCGAAATTATCTTCGGAATATTTCGATGTTGGATTTCATGATTATACGGATATGGTTGTGGAAATTTGAATGATATATCTATATCGTTATTTCCAATACGATATTTGTTGGTTTCAGAATTTGATATTGAATATAAGCTGATATATTTTCTACTCAGAGCCTTGTATTTAATATCAAATGGGATTTTGGGTTCGTCGTGAATGGTGCCTTAAACAACACTGTTCTTGAACCCAGTTTAGAAAAGAATAAATATTTTAATTAAGATTTAATGAAAATGTACCAATTAAATGGTAATTAATTGGAATTGAATTTGAATTGATTTTTGGGGTTTATCGTGAGCGGTGTTTTGAATAACTTCCATTCTTTAACCTGATTAACAATGGAATGTGGTTTTGGGTTTATCGTGAACCGTGTTTTAGATGCCATTGGTTCTTTAACCCAGTTAAAGAAAGGATATTGATTTTTGGGAAGATTAAAACTAAGTGGAGTTTTAATGAATCTGTAATTAGGTTAAAGTGATCGAGAATGTAGTATCACCAGTTTTTCTCCAAGCGATAGTTAAATCTTTAATTAGATTTGAACGTGAAATGGTAATGAATATTTACCGATAACACCGTGGTGTTAGATATGGAGTATTACCAGTTTTTCTCCATGGGATGAATAGGTTGGGATTGGGAAATAAAATAAATAATTACTTCGGTGTGGTTCGCTAATCCCGACTAGTTTGGAAAACCTTAACATGGTTTGAAATGATATCCAAAAGAAGATTAAAGAATAAATTTAGAAGAATTTTTCTTTGATAAAATTAATGGGAACCTTTCCCTAAGAATGTGAACATTTGAATAAAAGATTAGTCTGAGTTGGAATGAGGCTTATGTTGTGTTTGTGTAACACTTGTTTATTATATACGCGGGTTATTCGGGAAGGCCGGGTTTATACCCATTCTGAATAACCGATTCGACGATAAGTCGAAGATGAAGACGATGGTTGAAGACCGGAGGTCTTCACATCGTTTGGGTGATTACTGATGATCTTGATTGGGATGTACACCCAAGAGGAGGGAATCAGTTGGTGATCGTCCAGACGTACTTGGAGATCGATGGATATGCGAGGAATAAGGTTTCTCCGGTTTCGTTCAGACCCAGAACGAACTTGTAAATGGACTATGTTTCTGACATTGGATTTTATTCTGTGTGATTGATTTCTATTAAATATATATCTGTTTGGCGGTGGAGAATATATTCTCTTGCTTAACGCCCTTCTCTGAGAAGTACGAGCTTAGAGGTTATATAATGATAGATATCAATCGTATGGCATGAATTTCCTGTGTGGCATTCCTAAGTGGCAAATGATCAAGGCTTTTGTTGAAAAGCAAAGTCTTGTGGTTGAGGATCAAAGCACGACCTGTGTGGCATAGCCTTTTGTATGGCGTTAATTCACGAGCCTCACACCTCGGTATGAGTCAAAAACGGGATAGTGACTGCAGGGAGAGCACGACGTTTCTTTCTAGCTATGGGTGATGTCAGTGACCTACCAGCCCTGACATTTATATACTTTTTACCTGTGTGGTTGTTGGATGCGAGGTTCCTCGAATATAGGTCTGTTAGGACCGGGAAACGTGTGGTCAGGAATTGCCAACCCTCAAAATTAAGAGAGGACCGGCCTTGAAGATCCAGGATCGCTGTGTGTAGTCCTGAGACATTTGGTAGAGTGTCTCGAACGGAGAGGAGCTTGCCACTTGCCTCGATTCATGGTGGAATCCAATTTCCAATACGTGATAATTCGGTTTTATTTGTAGAACCTAGTATAGCGACATAGTAGATGGTAGCTATGCCGCCTATGATTGATACTTATGATTGAAATTGTTTTGACACTATAAACTTATAGTAATATCAAAATAATGTGTTTTTAAACGTATCCAGCATTCTTTGGCTATTATAAGGTAAAGCCCTATCCTTCGGCTTGCGTTGCATTGTGTGATGGGACCTGGGTCTTATAATAGCTTCATTTTTCTTTATTTAGCATTGCGCTGTTTGTTTTATGCACTGGTATTCTTGGGAGGAAACCCGTTCCGTGTTATACGGCATGGTCCCTTGATTTACCTAACTTTAAAATAAAGATTAATAACTGTTTTAGTTCTCACACCAGTCACATGACTAGCCTGGAGTTTATTGTTTTAACCTAAACTCTGGGTGCCCTTATTTTCGACAAGGGCAGCTAGTAGTTTTGGTTTTGCAGATTTATATTCACAGGATCCTGGTTCACAGCTGGAATGATATTCGGAAAGCTCTGTATCCGTATATCTCCTTTCAGTTGTGTGTTGTATTATTTTTCCGCTGTTATGTATTTAAATGTAATTTAAATCTCTGATATTTGTTAAATGTGTAATATTTATTCATACTCTGTATATTATTGTATTCTGATGGAATTGTTGTTGTAACAACCCGAAAATCTGGGCCAGTTTAAAATTTTTATTTTGGCAATTTTAGCGAATTTTGAATATTTAAAATGAATTATTTTAAATAATATCGACGAGAAATTTATTTTGAATATAATTCGAACGTATATATTATATTCGTCGTCGTTAGAATATAATATTTATTTATAATTATAAAAGGAATTGAAAATGGCGCGGTAGTTCGATAATTCGATTTCAAACTTCAATTGAATGTACCGGGTGCAAAACAATCCGGATTTTAGTGAAACCAAAAACATTAGGATCTATTGGATGATATCTTTCCAACGAATCCGAAAGATCAAGATTTCATAGCGGGAATCAAAAGATATGTCCAGTTGAAAATTCTGAATAGTCGCTATGGAATTCAGGCCCTTAAAAATGGACATTTTGCAAACGACCTCGGATTTCGACGAAACCACTTTTGTTGGATCCGTGATGTTAAATTATTGCTAGATTCCAAATTTCATAATTTTTCGAATCAATATGTGAGCGTGGCAAAGGAAAACGCGTTTGACCGGTTTCAGTTGATTTTAATCGACTGGAAATTGGCCATTTTTCCAACGGTCTCAAAATTCGACGAAACTAGTTTTGTTTGGACCGTATCGTCAATACGAAGATAGAAAATATTTTTCTAGAATTTTTAAAGTTAATATGTGACCCCGGTAATTTGAAATGTACGTTTAAAATTCAATATAGTGATTTAAATGTATATTTAACGGAAACTGATTCAAACGATCAAATCAACCTACGATACATATCCCATTGTGTTCGGAATAGGGGTAATATGCTATGGACGACAGGCAGTGGGCCTCGTTTCGAGGTCGTATGTAAAAGTCAACTTTTTGAAAATAAAATAATTAAATTAATTAAATTAATTAAAAATTAAAAACCCCCTTCCTCCTTTCCTTATACTCTGCCCCCCCCCCCCCCCGATATTTTCAATTCAGAAAAACGAAATAAAAAAAAGAAGGAGAAAGATGATCGCTCCACCAGGGAGGCCGCCGCGCCAAGCGTAGCTCCCCCCCCCCCCAACGGCGCCGACACCCCCCTGCTTCCCTCTCCCATCTACCTCGCGACAGTCCCTCCCCGTCTCCACCTTCCCCTCCACCTCCCACGACCACAGCCGCCCCCCCTTTCTTCCACCGATCCTCGTCCTTCGCCTGAACGATGGCGCACCCCCCCCTCTCTGTAAGTCTTTTTTATTATTATTTATTTTATTTTATTTTATTTTATTTCTACTTTCTTTTATGCAATTAGTTTAGAAATTAAACTAGTATGGTTTTAAGAACTGAAATATATTTATATATGTATTTAAAAGGCTAAAGGTATGATTTTTTATATAAGGAAGAGGTAGAAAAGATTTTTATTCAATTAAAAATATGATGTTTATATTTTTAAAGTATTAAAAATATAATCTTTACTAAATAAAAGATATAAAAATATGATCTTTATATTTTTAAAGTAATAAAAATATGATTTTTATATTTTTAAAGTATTAAAAATATAGTCTTTACTATATAGATGATATAAAAATATGATTTTTGTTTATGTAGAGAAGTGAAAATATAATTTTTACATGATAGGAATATTAAAAATATCATCTTTATATAGGAAGAAAAATAAAGACGATATTTTTAAAAGTGAAAAGGCGATATTTTGATATGAGTAGTGAAGTAAAAATATGATTTTTACTTTGAGAAAAATATAATTTTTACATTATAGAAAAGGCAAAATCCTTATATGGAAAATAGCGTGATAAAAATATAAATTTTATCTGAATAGCGAAGTAAAAATTCGATTTTTCTATATTGAAAAGTGAAGTAAAAAGATGATTTTCCTTATAAGAAGTTGAATAGTAAAAATATGACTTTTCCTTACACGAAGTTGAATAGAAAAATATGATTTCTATAATTAAAAAGGTATAATCTTTATATAGATAGTAATGGTATAAAAATAGAATTTTTCTCTATAGAAATAGCGGTGAAAATTCTATCTTTACAAATATGAAATAGCGAGGAAATTTCTATTTTTACATTATAGAAATAGCGATGAAAATTCTATTTTCACAATATGAAGTTAGCGATAAAAATATGATCTTTATATCATAGGAAATATAAAAATGTGATTTTTATATATACAGTGTATACGGGCGACGAAAGTAACAAAAGATGCGATAGCGATGAAGATTTCTGCAAAGAAGAGCCGAGGCGTCTGGTTTAGCAAATATGTGAGAACTTCTCACTCTAAACTTCTTTTTCAAGTTATATATATATATATATATATATACTAGGATGCAGACGGTGCTTAGTAGCACCCGACACCCGTCATCCACAGACCATGGATGGCTTGTTTGTTAAATTGTTTGGTTGAGTAGTTGGTTAGTTTGTTGGGTTTGAATTGAATTGTTTGGTGAAATGGAATGGATTGATTGATGTGTGAATGGCGTGGGCCTTCACTTGACCGGGGATAAGGCTAGGCCTTGTCCCGTTTCTAGTATCGTGCCGTTATGCCGCCGAATTTTTCTAAAATAATTTAGAAAAATAAAAATATCAATTTATTGAATAAATGAACTAATTGAAATTCATGTGTTAAAATAAAATGTTTATCGTTAAAAATATAATTTTTAACGTGAAAGTGGATAAATGAATATTTTTAAACAAATCGGCCGATTTGTTTATATACACTGATTTGACTGATATCGATTGGGTCGATAAATTTTACACGTCGCCCAACTGCACAAATAAAATCTGTGTTTGATTGTTTGAAACCCCACACGGGTGTTGGAATGAAATTTGAAGTCCACTCATCCTGATTGATTAAATATGTCGATCGATTGATTGACAGGCTGTTATAAGCGTAAGATATCTATATTTGATGCTTATACAGTGTAGTGCACTTTGGTTGATGGTTGATTATTTTTCAATGCTATTATATACATGTGTTGTATGGAATCCATATAATTAACATTATATGGTGATTGATTGGGCCTCATTCCAATCGGGAAAATAAGGAATATTATAAAAGAAAATTCATGTGTTGAATATAAAAATAGTCATGTGTTGACAATGTTCATGTGTTGAGTGAAATATTTTATACAATGAAATTTACATCTTTATCATATTTAAAATTAGAACTACTTCCCAGTAGAAGTCTAATTAAAAATCAAACGATAGATAACATAATTTTATAATATATTTTACATAACAAAAATAGTGATGTGTTGACAGTACTCATGTGTTGAGATTAGTCGTGTGTTGAAAGAAATATAGATTCATGTGTTGAATAGAATAATTATTCATTTGTTGAATAGAATAACGGATTATTGAAATATATAAAGCCGTGTTGATTAGAGTTGCGCTATTTTGATGTGAACGATATTTATATCGATTATATTCATTTTATAATGAATATAGAAAAGAAGTGATTTCAAAATATAACGTTTTGAAAATATTATCATTTATATAGTAATGATATAAAATATTCAGTTTTGATTTGAAATTGAATATGGAGTTGAAATGGTTTTGAAAACGAAGTTAAAACGATTTATAAAATAGGTTTTAAAAGGAAATCGACGAAATATATATAATATATACATATTATATATATAATGGCCTGAATAGAACGCGCCACGCCGCGGTAGTTCGTTAATTTCGACCATTGACTTCGAATTGACGTTGCGGGAGATTCGACCGTCGGATTCTCCTAAAACCGGAACCGTTGGGTTCGTATCGAAAAGAGCTTTCCAATGAATATTAGAAATTTGAAATCTAACGGTTGGATTTGGAATTATGTCCAAATCAAATTCGAAAAAGGTCGTTGTAAGTGCAGTTCGATGGCCGTTGATGGAAATCGACTGTACGGGCCTTGATAAAATTATTAAAAATATTAGTAATTTTTGTAAAATCATAACATGTGAATTGGAAAGAACTGGGGTGAAAAACTCCACATTTGAAAAGATAAAAATAGATTTTTATCGAAATGAACTAGTTTTGAACTAGAATTAAAATCAATTTATTTTTGATTTAAATAAATTGAATTTGAAAGTGATTCTAAAAATAACCAATATTCCCAATACGTGGATTGGACTGGAGTTGAATCGAAATTATCTTCGGAATATTTCGATGTTGGGTTTCGTGACTATACAAATATTGTTATGGGGATTTGAAAGATATATTTTATATCGTTATTTCCAATACGATATTTGTTGGTTTCAGAATTTGATATTGAATATAAGCCGATATATTTTCTATTCAGAGCCTTGTATTTAATATCAAATGTGATTTGGGTTTATCGTGGATCGTGTTTTAGATGACATTGGTTCTTTAACCCAGTTAAAGGCAAGATGTTGATTTTTGAAAAGATTAAAACTAAGTGGAGTTTTAATGAACCTTTAATTAGATTAAAAATGTGAATTGATAATTTAAATTATCAAATCTGAAAGGTGATCGAGAATGGAGTACCACCAGTTTTGCTCTAAAGCGATAGTTAAGTCTTTAATTAGATTTGAACGTGAAATGGAAATTAATTTTACCGATAACACCGTGGTGTTAGATGTGGAGTATTACCAGTTTTCTCCAGGGGATATATAGGTTGGGATTGGGAAATAAAATAAATAATTACTTCGGTGTGGTTCGCTAATCCCGACTAGTTTGGAAAACCATAATATGGTTTGAAATGATATCCAAAGGAAGATTATAGGATAAAGTTAGAAGAATTTATCTTGGATAAAATTAATGGGAACATTTCCCTAAGAATGTGATTTTGTGAATAAAAGAATATTCTGAATTGGAATGAGGCGTTTGTTGTGCTTGTGTAACATTCGTTTACTATATACGTGGGTTATTCAGAAAGGCCGGGTTATACCCATTCTGAACAACCGATTCGACGAGATGTCGAAGATGAAGACGGTGGTTGAAGACCGGAAGTCTTCACATCGTTTGGTGATTACTGATGATCTTGATTGGGCTGTACACCCAAGATGAGGGAAACAGTTGGTGATCTTCCAGACGTACTTGGAGATGGATGGATATGCGAGGAAAGTGCCTTCGGTTTCGTTCAGACCCAGAACGAACTTGTAAATGGATTGTGTGTCTGACATTGGATTTTATTCCGTGTTGATTGATCTCTATTAAATATACATCTGTTTGGCGGCGGAGAATTTATTCTCTTGCTTAACGCCCTTCTCTAAGACGTACGAGCTCAGAGGTCGTATATCGATGGACATCAGTCGCATAGACTGAATTGCCAATGTGGCACGCGTAAGTGGCAATTGATCAGGGCTTCTGTTGAAAAGCAAAGTCTTGTGGTTGATGATCAAAGCACGGCCTGTGTGGCGTAGCTTTGTGTATAACGTGAATTCGCGAGCCTCACACCTCGGTATGAGTCAAAAACGGGATAGTGACTGCAGGGAGAGCACGACGTTTCTTTCTAGCTAAGGTGGTGTCAGTGACCTACCAGCCCTGACATTTATATACTTTTCACCTGTGTGGTTGTTGGATACGAGGCGCCTCGGATATAGGTCTGTAAGGACCAGGAAACGTGTGTTCAGGAATTGCCAATCCTCAAAAGTAAGAGAGGACCGACCCTGAAGATCCAAGGATCATAGTGGGGTCCTGAGACATTCGCTAGAGTGTCTCGAACGCGGAGAGGAGCTTGCCCCTTGCCTCGACTCATGACGGAAATCCAATTTCCAATACGTGATATTGCGGTTTTAATTGTAGAACTAGTATGGCGACATGATATATGATACCCATGCCACCTATGATTGATATTTATGATTGAAAATTGTTTTGACACTATACACTTATAATAGTATCAAATGATTTGTTTTGACGTACCAAGCATGTTTGGCTATTATAAGGGAAAACCCTATCCTCCGGCTTGTGTTGCATTGTGTGATGGGACCTGGGTCTTATAATAGCTTCATTTTTCCAAAGAGCATTGCGCTGTTTTGTTATATGCACTAGTATTCTTGGGAGGAAACCCATTCCGTGTCATACGGCGTGGTCCCTTGAATTACTCTTCTTTAAAGTTAAAATAATAACTGTTTTAGTTCTCACACCAGTCACATGACTGACCTGGAGTTTATTGTTTTAACCTAAACTCTGGGTGCCCCTATTTTCCACACGGGCAACTAGTAGTTTCGGTTTTTGCAGATTTATATTCACAGGATCCTGATTTACAGCTGGAACGATATCCGGAAAGCTCTGTATCCGTGTATTACTTTTAGTTGTGCTTTTGTATTATTTTTCCACTGCGATGCATCTAAATGTAATTTATTGTAATCTCTGATATTTATCGAATGTAATTTATTCATTTATACTCTGTATATTCTTGTATCCGATGGAATTGTTGTAATAACAATGAAATGTTCTTCCGTCTGCGTTCTATTTTGTCTTGTCCTCAATTCTATCCATGCTTTCCTTCACGGGGAAGTTCGGGTCGTCTCAGTTGTAATAAAAAATGAAATGTTCTTCTGTTTGCGCTCTAATTCGTCTTGTCCTCAAAACAATCTGTTCTTTCCTTCACGGGGAAGTTCGGGTCGTTCTATATAGTATACAATCAAAATCGCGGGCGCTTATTGGAGATTGGATTACAACTATGACAAGGTATGGGACCACCTGCCGATACTGTATCTCTAGAGGTGAATACACTCAGTTCAACAAGAACGTCTTGCAACCCAGCCCACACATGACCGACCACTCATTTCACTTAAGTGTATCGAATGTATATCACCAACGGTTGGGCTCAAACCACCGCTTCCTGAATGGGACAACATCGAAATAGATTAAAGAAGGAAATGAATATTCTATAGATAGGTGATTATACACCCTAATGGGAGCGAACCACATAGCCATGCTGCCAGCCCGATTTTTGTCATTTCCCGGTTGATGAGGCTTGAGGTTAGAATTATCCTTTCAGATAGCACACCATCATTCACTTTGGATGCCACATTGTCAGATCCGCCAGAAAAATCACTAATTGACGTCCACCAAAATACTCTAGTTGTTAAGCTAAGAGAATGTGCACTTCTCCGCCATCAACTATGATACGTTTGAAGAAATCAACGTACGCGATCCCTTTGGAAATACTCTGTCAGACATCCGTCCATAAAAGTCATCCAGGAACAGGATGAACCGAGGTACTCTCTTACTGCATCCAATATAGGAATCACCCCACGGATCAGTAGTGATAAGTCCTTGCAATCCGCAGATTCCAACCACGACAGAACCACAGTACATCTTTGGTTGCAGACCGAATATTATTAGCAGTTCTTCCATTTATGAAAATCCACAGTCTTCAATGTTCCATCTCGATCATCTTCTAATATCTTCATGTATTTGTTGGTCGGAATGGTTTTCGAATAGAAATCCAATCCCAGTCTTTCCGTACCAATAATGGCATTGGACAGATTTGATAGTCGGTTATTTAACTATCAAAATAAACAGTGATTCAATCAAGAAATCCAATGAGTTCACTAGTTCAGTATTCAGCATCAATTGGCCTTTTTAATTTAAACAAATGTAAATTTAAAACTCTTAAATGTCTCGATATTACGAATATAGTTTTTTCTTCTTATTTAACATAAGAATATTCTTTAAACAAATTCATTTTAATATTTAGGAATATCATATCCAGTTTTCTATTTTCACTTTCAACACATTATCCATATTATTAACTAATATTGGGAAATCAATTCAATTTATTACTCGTAAAACAATATTACGAAATATCTTTTATTTTATTACTTGAAAACAAAACCCCAGTGCTTATTATAAAACCCAACTTTACGTTCCCTATCTGGCTCGAAAATATCATTATAATTTCACGCAATCCCCTTATATTCCCTTTTACTCTAGGATTTTCATTATATATATATTCCAAATTTTCACCAAACGTTGCGTCATTATTTCTTTAATGGGAATAATAAATTACTACAAACCCATTTTACCATTACCAACTAATATCATCCTCAGATAATTCTGAAGTCGTTCAAGTTGGGGTATTTTAATTACCTCTCAGACCTTGATCAACAACATTCATATCCTAAGATAAATACGAGTTGAAATCCTAAATCCAATATTTCATTCTTAATCAGTACAAATTCCATTTAATTATTTTATTCAAAATATGGTTTCATAAAACCTTCTTATCCTTTTGAAAATCTCTTCCTTATTATTCCTTAATTCAATAATTAAATAATTTCCTATATATATAATACCACATTTTAACCTCGACCTCTTTAAACAAATTCATTTTATAATTCTGATTTATCTACAAAATCCTATGACCCACTTCTTTTATCAAATTCACTTTTTTCCAACTCCTTTTCAAATCCTTTTAACCATTTCGCGCTTGAAATCCGCATTTCAATTCCTTACTTTCACTTAATCCCATTATTATGTAACGTTAGTGTAAAATTAACGCTTTAACACTTTAAACTTCATTTATCTAACTCTGGTTTAATATAAACCATTTTATCCCAATCTCCTTTGACGTAATTCATATAATTAAAGTAACATTTATTTCAAGCTATTGTATTCGCTTGAAATTCCATTTATAACTTCATTATAAAAATTTGGATTTTAAATATCAAACCTGTACATAAACTCCTTTCACCATCCAACTAGATTTCGTTTCAACTTTGATTACTTTTTGAATGAAATTTGAATTAAAAAGTAATTTTCCTAAATTATTATTAATTAAAATAATGATTTACTTTAATCATTAACTACTTCAGTAGTTAATTCCTTTATTTACAAAAATAAATAATAAATTCCTTTTTATAAGCTCTTATTAAAATTAAAACAATACTCATTAAACTATTTTATTAGATTAATTCAATACAACTAATTTAGTAATCAATCCCAGTTAAAACTGTTAACTTAGCCCACTCAAATCTGATTATCTCATTAACCCATTACAATTCTTTTCTCTTTAAATTAATTAATAAAACAATTATCAAATTTTAACCGTTAGGTTAATTTCTATTCTGATATTTATAAATCTGATTAACATCAAAATTTTCTTTATTAAATCAACTAATAATTAATTATAAACTAAATTAATAAATAATAAAAATTTATTTCTTGTTTATAAACTTTTATTCAAATAATTTATTTAAAAATCTATCTTTAGATATAAAATAAATTTTATAACTTCAGTTCTATCGATTCACCTGACGGTAAATCAATATAACAGTACAGTTTATTCTTAGGCCATTTACTGTTGATTACTCAACCAATATTGCCCATTGATTAAAACAAAACACAGGTTGACTTTTCAATTAATGATCATAAATCAAATCAATCATCCAATCATGACAGTTCATATATGATAATATGAAAATAAATAATATATTTGAGGAATCCCGTTGGATCCTTCCAACTTGTTCTTCCCTGTATCCAAATTAGTTAGCTCAAAATCAGATCATTCAGTCACCTTTAACTGATAATTTTTATAACCGTAAATAACAACTATTTAACATCAACCAAATAACAGAACAATTCAAACAACTAAACATGTTTATAAATAAACGTGACCAATGAGGTAAATTACCTTCATTGGATCCAATCGTTAAAATAATGATTTGGTAACAAATAATTATTTTTCTAGCAAACAGTCAACCATTAGCAAATAGAGAACACAAAATAAAAACCCAATTTATATAAAATATAAATGGGAAGAACTGAGTGAGTTTAACTCACCTTGAGTCGATTCGTTGAAGCGGTTCTGTGATAGTTAAATTAAACAGTCGTTTAATTTACTGTAATTTTCAATTGTCTCCATTTCTATTCAAATTTGTTCTGTAATTCTAATGTTCGTCACCACGATCCCAGCATAACTTATTCAGTTCAGTTCTGATTACGACATAAAAAGATATTCACATTATAAGATTACTCGATTTAAATATAAATTCCTTACTCATCAGTTAGTTTAACTAATTGCTTAACAAGTCGTTTTACTTAGTTCTTAATCTACAAATAGGATGTAAATAATTTAAGTCAAGGGTTCTTATTTAAACTAATTCTCTAAATCATATTATAAAAACTAATTATATTAGTTTAACTTGTATTAGAAATTTGACCAGTGGATTACCATTTTAGTTTTGTTAAATGTTAGGCAGGCCGACATTTTCTAGAATTAAACTATTAGGAACCTTACTGCTTAATCAAATTTTGATTTAAACTTTAATTGTTAAAATTAATTGGGCCCTTACCCTAAAAAAATTTCAGTCATTATCCACCATTGTCAAACCAACGAGCTAGAGGCTATCTTTCTCCATATCGCTTGGGCCTGGAGCTTCTCTTCCCATTCTAAACATTAATTATGGTTTTCATAATTAAATTAAGAATTAACAATTAACCAAATTTATAAAGCTCAATTACGTTAAACTGTCGGCCGACAGAACATGTTTTCTTCCTAGCCTTTGTCTTTTTTACTTCCCTCATCTCACAGGAAAAACCAACTCTCAACTTCGAAAACCCATCGCCGCCAACTCCTCAGTTCATCGGATCCTGATCGGCCACCACCAATACCCGCGCCATCACGCCGCCATCTGCCTCCAGTAGCAGTTCTCGACACGGTGCTGTCTCCACTCCAGAAAAGCCTCGAAACCACTGGCGCCTTCCACCTTGATTCCCGCCTCCACGCCATAGTATACCTCATCATCACCATCCAGAACGTCGGTCTCATTGCCTCGAACGTATTCGTAGTTAGAGTAATCATTAATTGATGAATGAATTCTAAGATTTTGAAAGGAGAAGAACCAATCAATTTTGATCGTTAAAGTTGGTGGAGGGGCTAATTTTAGGCCTGTTGACCATGCGTAGAAGTTGACTAGGTTTTTATGGAAATTAGGTCTTTGAAAAATTGGTATATATAAAGTTGGGATTAAATTTTAATATTTAATATTATTATATTACATTGAAACTTCAATGTCAAATATCCATTCAAACACGTACATACAACCTCCTTTTTTGACGAACAAAAGTAATCTTAGCATAAAAATATTCTGGACCCGATGGAACAGGTTTGGTCCAATTTTGAGGTCGTTTGTGAAAAGTCCTCTATAATTATCGATGAAAAACCAAGTATTTAAAATTCCTAAAATTACAGAAAAAATCCAATAAATTTTAAACCTTGACATTTTACTAGACCTCTTCCTTATGAATCCAATGAATCTTGTTTCGACCAAATTGGAGTTCAATTGGCCAGTCGTTTATTCATTTAAAGTTACCCCTGTCTGAATTGACCAAAATAACAAAATTGATTTGGGCGTTTATCGTTGCCACGATCAAATGGTAAGTCCGATTGACACGAAAATCGAAATCATACAATAATTAATTAATATGAATCCAATGACACTAATTTCATCGTGTTCCGAGACTGTTTCCCGGTACGTTATTTTTACACGCACCGTAATTGCCATTTTGGACACCAAATTACCCGGTCTCCAAAATTAACAAACTATATACCTATTCTAACTCTAATCGTCGATACGAACTCAACGGAATTGGTTTCGTGGCTTAATTCAATCGTTTATTCAAGTTATACCCAAATATCTCTCTATTAAATTAATTTAATTACGCTCTATATAAAATGAACGGGCATTTACGGCTGTCGTGGGAACATACAACATCGATTTGCCATAAATTTAAATACCATGCAAATGTTACGATCCCAATGAAACTGATTTCATCGAAAACAGAGTCGGTTTGCAAAACGGCTATTTTAAAGGCCTATAATTTAATAATGACTTCCATAGTGACTATTTTAAAATTTGATTTATCTATAACTATCAATTTATAACACGAAATTTGAATTTTTCTCTTTCATATGAAAATTATAATCACTATGATTCCAATGTTTCTTGTTTCACAAAAATCTGACTTATATCAGATTATGTATATTCAATTGAAGTTCAAAACTCCATATTACGAACTTCAGCGCCATTTCGAGCTCAATTTATAATTATATAAATATATAACATTCAAACTTTGTTTTAATAGCCAATTAAATATTAAAAACCCATTAATACTCCAAATAAAAATATCTAAAATAATAAATAAAATAAAATATTTGACTGCCAAAATACGGGTCGTTACACATACCATTAATTAACAATTTATTTCGTTAACCTTAGATCAGAAAGTGTAGGCCGATTTTGTTATGATTTCCCACTTCTTCTCTTCAGAATGAACTTAAAGACCTGCCGCGGTATAAAAAAAAAAGTGATTAGTTATCTGCCTAGTATCATTTTAACTAAGTTGATTATAATTAAATTAAAACTATTAAGGTAAATTAAGCTATACTGGCCAATTATCTGTTGAACTCTTCTTCACGAAATCCATCGTTCTCTAGTTCCTGTATTTCTTTCGAAATCAACCTTGTATTAGGGCCAAAATTATCGGAAGACCCCCTTTTCTAATTGCTTACCATTGTTGTTTCTCCAAGGATTCATTTGAAACTTTGAATCGAGGGCAACAATTTAGCCTTCCCATTTGTTTACCACGTTCCAACTTCTGTTTCCATCGTTGTGATAACCCCAAACTCCCGTAGAATGAAAGCAAGGATAATCCTTGGAATATAACTTATTTATGACAGCAGCAGATCTCAGATAACAACAAAACACATAAATCATTGCAGCTGAAATAGAAATGTCATCAACATCACAACATCAGAGCATCAGAGTGGCACAGTTATAGGATACAACTTCGCATATAGAAAGTCTCAACAAATAGAAATAAGTCTAAAACTCCATCAAGTACAACATAGATCAATGATGTCTAAATGTCTCAAACTAGAAATAAAAGATAAAAGAAAAGATCTTCGTCTTCCGTCCATAAGCATACTCCAATCCAGCACATGTCCAAAATAACCTGAACCTGTCACTTGGTTGCCCGTGTGAAAAGAGGGCGCCCTAGTTTGCCAAGTGAAACAAACTACGAGTCCGTCATGGGACTGGTATGAAAAATCTTTCCCAACTTATCTAACAATATGGCTAATCACAGGACCACGCCACTATCGCGGAACGGGTTTACTCTATTGGATTGTTAGTGCAAGAATTAAATAAATTTTTATTCAAAACAACGCAATGCTTTTTTAGAAAAATGAAATCATTATAAGACTCAAGTCCCATCACACATTGCAATGCAAACCGGAGGATAGAGTTTTACCTTATAATGATCAAACATGCTTGATACGTATGAAATAATATTTATTATTATTATTAGTGTCTAATCAGTTTTAAAATACTTCAAAATAAATGTATCAATCCTAGATGGTATAACTACCATATACCATGTCGCCATATATAAGTTTATAATCAAAACCGTAATGTCGTATGGGAAATTGGGTTTCCATCATGAGTCAAGGCTATGGACGATCTCCTTACCGATTTGAGACACTCTAGCAAATGTCTGAGGATCACACCTATGGGCAACCCTTGGATCCTCCAAGGTCGGTCCATAAATACTTTAGTGGATTAGTTATGCCCGAACAAACGTTTCTCGGTCCTATTGAACCTATCAGTTGTTCACTATCGACCAATACATCCGAGGCCTCGTAATCCATCATCCACATAAGTATAAATTTCTGGACTCCATACTATGACACCACTTCTAGCTAGAAAGAAACGCATGCAATCCCTGGGTCCCTTATCCCGTTTTTGACTCCTACCGGGGTGTGAGGCTCGCGAAGTATCGTTATACACAAAGCTATGCCTAAATAGGTTGTGCTTTGATCATCAGCCACAAGGCTCTGCTTTTCAACAAAAGCCTCGATCATTTGCGTATTGGAATGCCACATTGACAGTTCACGCCATGCAATCGATAACAACTAATATATAACCTTTGAGCTCGTGCGTCTTAGAGAAGGGTGTTAAGCAAGAGAATAAATTCTCCACCACCAAACAGATATATATAAGATAGAAATCAATTTACATGATATGAAATCCAATGTCAGACACACATCCATTTACAAGTCTGTTGTAACACCCCACCTCCATTAAGGTCACTCACAAAGGGAATGCCTTAACTTCAGTGGAGCGTTTTAGGTAAACAGACACAGAATATCACAAGACATATATTAAAAAAATTCAACGGAAATAAACAGCTTTATTAAATCACCAAAATACTTTGTTACATAATACCATGAGTCATAAAACACTTCTGTCTCACATTATCAGAGTGCATAGGTATTTAAAAGAAAAACATCATTACCCATATTAAAGAGCAAGCCATATAAGAGACAGAGACTCGAGCAATACTTCAGAAGTAGCTCCTAGAAGATGATATCCAAATCCTGACTAAACCTGGGGGGAACGGAAGAAAAGAGGTGAAACAAATTAGGTCAGACATACGTCTGGTGAGTCCAGTAACTTTTAGCCAGTAAATAAATAAATCAAAACATGACAGGCATACAAAGTGGATAAGAGGGTTCACAGTACATATGGCAGGTATGACAGGACAAATAAGGTAAGGTGTATGCATGTTTCACTACTAACTACTCTGCACTTATACTAGTAAAATCAAGATGGGATGACCCCTTTTGCTAACCATAATAATGATAACGATGGTGGTAGTTTCGTGTATTCGTAGTTGCTGTCATAGGTGCCGCCTGCTCCTATCTCAACTAGTCGTACCCACTACCCTCCTACTATAAATTGGTAGAATTAGGGCATACGTCCGGGTATACCCTAACCACTACCATAATAGATAGGCTCCCTACTCTGTAGATACCCTGTGCTAGTCCCATAACTAGGGGGTATCACTTCCCTAAAGCGGCAACCCAAGGTGTGCACAGTTATATCTACTGGTGTCACGGTCGTCTTGTCCCCCTCTGCCCGGCCCATGCACTCACATGTCCCCGGTCGGTTTGCGCCACCTACACCATCCGTCTTGTTTTGGATCTCTTACAATCAATCAGTAAGTGTGCCCTTTCCCCTCCTAGTACGCAGTTCTTTACTTTGATACCCCTCCGGGTTACTGACTGAAATGGGTCCCACACAACATGATACAAGCTCTCCCCTATGTATTGTATCCCCACTAGGTTTTCTACTGACTATGTATACCCTAAGGTGTCTTTAATTACATAGCCCTCAATCAGTTATGCGTACCTGTAGGTTTCTTTAATACATAACTCTATCTATTCCCATTAGTTATGCGTACCTCTAAGGGTGTTTTTAATACATAACTTTACTATTTTGCCCCGGTTATGTATACCATTAGGTGTCTTTAATTACATAACCCTTTTTATCCGGTTAAGTTTGTGGGCCCATATATATTAATGTTACCCACCTCCCCTTCAGTTGTACTTAACCCTCTCACTGATTTAATCCTATTTATTTAATGGTTAAGTTTGTGGGCCTATATATATTAATATTACCCACCTATCGATTAGTTGTACTTAACCCACCCACAATCCAACTCATTTTACTTAACCCTAACTTATGTCTATCATCATATAGTCCACATGTATTAAGTTAGGTTAAGTAGTCTTTTCTTATTACCATGTCCAATTATGGTTATACTGGGCTAGACCTCCCACATTAGGCCTACAACATGTGGATGTTGGATATACCGGTCGGGTCCGGGCAGTCTTATTTTACAGTTGGGTCTAACCTCGTGTCTTAGCCCGAGTCGTATTCACACACTTAGTCCTCTCACATTAGGTCCAACATTAGTGGCTGTTGGATATGCCGGTCGGGTCTGGGCAGACTTCCACCACTAATGTAAATTAACCTCGTGTCATAAGTGTTAATTAAATTTTTAGACTTTATTTGCTTAAACATTCCTATTTTGATTAATTAAGTTAATTAATTAATCCTTTCCTTTTTATAGGTGTCAATACCTATTTTATTAACAATTTGAATTTTCTATCCATAAATCGTCATATTCGAATTATACCATTTTTTCCCAACTTTACCTACGCAATAATAGTTAATTATTTATATGTTTCCCTACTAGAATTATGTGTCCAATTTACATAATCACTATGTAAATTATGCCTATTACAAATTCCCCTTTTCCCCGTTTCTTAACTAGCGTAACCGTTCGCGTTTTTGGCGTCATCGAGGCTACAAGGTAGCCTTGCCATAACAATAAAATAATGGGAATGACAAGGTGATCGTTTTCAGTACAATTTTTGGCATAAGCATGACAACTAGGGAAAATGACATGATAGCTTTGCATATAATTATGTTTCACCACATAGTTAACAACTTGCATAGATTCATGATTTTGCAACATAACAACTTGCATAGGTTCATGAATTAACAATATAATTAACAACTAACATAGGTTCATGATTCACAACATAACAACTTGCATAGGTTCATGAATTGACAACATAATTAGCAACTCACATAGATTCATGATTTACAACGTGATTAACAACTTGCATAAATTAACAACATGCATAGTTTCATGAATAATAACTTGCATAGGTTCATGAATAATAACTTGCATAGGTGACTTGCATGATCTCATAACAACTTGCATAGATTCATGATAACAACTTGCATAGATTCATGATAACAACTTGCATAGATTCATGATAACAACTTGCATAGATTCATGATAACGACTTGCATAGACTCATAATAACAACTTGCATAGATTCATGATAACAACTTGCATAGATTCATGATAAAAACTTGCATAGGTTCATAATAACAACTTGCATAGATTCATGATAACAAATTGTATAACTACAAACAACATATAATCAAATCATAGTCTACCACCATTCAGTTTTGTCTATTTAAACCTAAAAGTGACTAGAACTAACAGAAAAAGAGGGTCTTGAGTTCTGGGATCTGAATTCTGTAATTGATTAGCGTTCCCTTGTTGTAGACAATTTCGTTGTTGAGATTAGACTTTGATTTGAATTGAATTGTTGTCTTTAATTTGCTTCTAGTTGGTGGCAGCTACTCTAGGGTTTGTAGTGACAACATGATGACCTTTGATCAAATTGTGATTTGATTTTAGGGTTTGAGTCTATATGTGTTTTTATAGAGTTTAGGATTAATTTAAGCCATCCGATTAACCCAGAATTAACCCCATCCATTTAGAGCAGACCAGAAACCCTAATGACTCAGCATACAGTCATAAACATGTCATCAATCAAATCTGCCCGGGGGGGGGGGGGGGGGGGGGCAGGTCGACCACCAGGTCGACCCTATGGTCGACCTGATTAGGGTAGGTCGACCCTATGGTCGACCTGGCCTAGCGGGAAATTTCCCGCCTAGCCTATTCTGACTCTGAAATTTGAATTTTTGTAATCTGTTTTAAATTTTATGAAACTTCCGATGGCCATAACTTCTTCATACGAAGTCCAATTCATGCAAACTCGGACTTTATCTCAAACAGAATTCCGAGACGAACACAACGGCGTAACCCGTTTCCCTTAATTCTCATATTTACAATTAAGTATTCATTAATTCGTTAACATTAATATTAAAATTTTGGGGTGTTACATTCTGCCTTCCTTAAAGGATTTCGTCCTTGAAATCTTCGAGTCAAGAAGAATGTGCATCCTACCATCCAATCATCCATCTACTCAACCATCAAACACAGGATCCATTGTCCTTAAAAGTCTTCTAATGCTTTTATGTTTATATGCATAGTATGTGTACATGTCCCTATCTAATGCAAAATCAGGAAGTCTACTGATTCAGTTGACCTCCTTAATGCAAATTATGTCAATGCCATGAGTCCAACATGTATGTAATTTTCCTATTTGATACATATTATCTCTTCATGTGTGCACAACCATTCATCAAAATGCAACATCCATATGATAACACAACCATTATACATCCATTACCCTAAATACGCACACATTTTTATATGCAATAAGAAAGTGATTTGAGCCGATCTAGTGCCTAATGTGTGTGTTAATGCATCCACGAGCAACCACTAGCAAACACTTGCATCCACTTGCAACCATCAAACATAATATGTCTCAAACACATGTTTACATCCATGGATCTCCTATCTAAAGATCGAAGATTCGGTTGATGGGATACAAACAAACGATATAACTAAAACAAAAGCTCTATTCCCATTTGACATTGGTTAAGAGAATAATTCTCTAAGTCTTAGCCCCAAAGACCGAAATCAACATCAGACTGACACTCGGAGAATTATCCCCATTAAACAATGTCAAAACTGGAAATCAACTTCATGCTTCGGGTAGAAACCCGTATCCTTCAGAAATATTCAGATACTTACAGACTACTGGTACAGATCAGATTACAGAATGATTCTTAGAAAGCTAAGCATAACAGACCCGTGCGGGTCACAAGAAACTTTGGCGGTCTTCCCATGACAAATTAGAAACTTAACGAACCTCCTCTCAAAATCTAGAATGGCCCTCTACATAGGAAGCTGGTCCATTTAGAACCAACCCATAGCCCGTAAACTTGAGCACACAAATGTCACATTCAAATTTTTGACGCCTAACACAGATAATTTCAACCCCGTACAAATCACCAATAAGTGAGCAAAACCACCAACGGGGTTTGAAACAACTACGGGATCAGAAACAAGACTAGTATTAAAGTGCAGAGTCTCAATTACAAAATCAAAATGCCAGAATCCAAAAGAGTCTTAACTTCATAAAGAAATTAAACCTTTTACATAAATTTTTCCTATCTCTATCCTATCCATATGTCACGAGAGCATTCGCCTGCCCTCCAGAAGTCCCTTGCTTTCCCTGCACCTTCGGGCATTCCTTGGAGAAGTGTCCGACCTCTCCGCACTTAAAGCAATTGAACTTCCTCCTTTTACATTCTTTGACTATGTGACCTTCTTTCCCACAATAGTGGCATTTCCTCTTATCCTTTCCCTTGTCATCCTTCTCGCCTTTCTTCTGTTGTTGTTGCTGTTTCTATTGTTGTTGCTGTCCTTTCTTGGGTCCCACCTTCTCATTTTTCAATGTCCCTTTAACTTTTTCCTCTTTCTTTGCTCCCTTGTCCTCTTCATGCATTAGGGCAATATCAACCATCTTTTCAAAAGTGGCCCCCATGGGAACGTGGGTCATAGCCAATCCGTGTAGCGGCTCATTCAAGCCTTTAACAAATCTCAGAGCCTTCTTCTCAGGTGTGTTCACCAAGTCTAAGCCAAACCTCGCCAACTGATTGAACTTGTTGACGTACTCTTTTACTGACAGATTCCCCTGCTTCAATGCCAAGAACGTTTCCATGTATAGATTTTCTTCTGCTCGTGAGAGAAATTTCGCCTCAAACTTACGCCTGAAATCCGGCAATGTATCAACTGGACGCTCTCCATTAGTGTCCTCCTACCAAAACGAGGCCTCATCCTTCATTAACCAGGCAGCTAACTGGACCTTTCTTCCGTCTTCTACCTCAAAGATTCCAAACAATTCTTCCACCTCCTTTAGCCAATTTCGAGCTTCAACAAACATCTCCGACCCGTGAAAAGTTTTCCCGCCCATTGCCCGAAAGTCCTTACATATCTTTGCAAAAGTATCAACACGAGGAGGGGGAGGAGGAGGAACTGGTGCAGCTGGGGGAGGAGGAACATTTGCTGGACCTACGGCGGTGGCCCTAGCTTCCAAATACCTCCTAAACCATCCTGGTATCGGTACACCCTCTGGAAGGTTAAGATCCTCAGACATGCTAAGAAGAAAAAGGGAGAGATTTTAGAAAAAGGACCGAAGGATACTACATATGGCTTTCGGGGAATTTTTTTTCAAAACAGGCTTTCCTTTTTCAAAATACTTTCTTTTCAACCTTGTTGAAAAATATTTTCAAAACTTTTATCTAATCTGGTAACCTTCAGCTTTGATACCAAGTGTAACACCCCACCTCCATTAAGGTCACTCACAAAGGGAATGCCTTAACTTCAGTGGATCGTTATAGGTAAACGACACAGAATATCAAAAGACAGATCTTAAAATTTTTCAGCGGAAATAAACAGCTTTATTAAATCACCAAAATACTTTGTTACATAATACCATGAGTCATAAAACACTTCAGTCTAACATTATCAGATTACATAGGTATTTAAAACAAAAACATCATTCCCCATATTAAAGAGCAAGCCATATAAGAGTCGGAGACTCGAGCCATACTTCAGAAGTAGCTCCTAGAAGATGATATCCAAATCCTGATTTTAGGGTTTGGAGTGACAACATGACGACCATTGATCAAATTTTGATTTGATTTTAGGGTTTGAGTCTATATGTGTTTTTATAGGGTTTAGGATTAATATAAGCCGTCCGATCAACCCAAAATTAACCCCAGCCATTCAGAGCAGACCAGAAACCCTAATGACTCAGCATACAGTCATAAACAAGTCATCAATCAAATCTGCCTTGGGGGGGGGGGGGGGGAGGTCGACCCTATGGTCGACTTGGTTAGGGTAGGTCGACCCTATGGTCGACCTGGCCCTGGCGGGAAATTTCCTGACTAGCCTATTCTGACTCTGAAATTTGAATTTCTGAAATCTGTTTTAAATTTTCTAAAACTTCCAATGGCCATAACTTCTACATACGAAGTCCAATTCACGCAAACTCGGACTCTATCTCAACCAGAATTCCGAGACGAACTCAACGGCGCAACCCGTTTCCCTTAATTCTCAAATTTACAATTAAGTATTCTTTAATTCATTAACATTAATATTAAAATTTCGGGGTGTTACATCTGTTCTGGGTCTGAACGAAACTAGAGACACCTTATTCCTCGTCCCGTATGTCCAATACGGAAGAGAGGTGCTCTCATATCCGGACAATCAACAAATATGTCCAGACAACTGCCACTTTATCCCTTTACTGGGAGCTACCCAATGTCGGGCATCATTAGTCATCCATTCGATGTGAGGATCGCCGGTCTTCAATCACCATCTTCAATATCTTCGATTTAAATCGTCGTACAATTATTTGAAATGAGATTGAACTCTGACTTTTCAAATAATTCTTGCATATATATAATTTAAACAATTTCATATCATTAATATTATTTTATAACGATTTATTGCTATTTTTATTTATATAAAAATAGCCCAATTTAATTTAACCATGCTTCAGGTCAATAGGCGTCCCTGGCGCTGTTTTTACCCAAATTTGATTTACACATTTCTCGAAATCTAACCATTAAATTTTAATAAAATTTATATCATTGGAAAGATCTTCCCAAAGCGGTCCTAACGGTTTCAGTTTTGGGACAATCGGATGGTCGGATCATTCGGTATAATCTTTTAAAGTTACGATTCCGAAATGCGAACTACCGCGCGCGATTTGTGTAATTTATATATATATATATATATATATATATATATATAATTATATATAAATACGAATTACACAATGATTCCACTAACGTGGTTTAACATGCCAAACAAAAGCATGCTCTATTTGCATAAAAAATCTACATGTTTACAATGTATTTTATTTACATGACATTTTTGCTAATGACAAATAAAAAGATAAATTTTATTTTCATTATTTGTATGCAATTTCTATTTTTAACTTTAAAAAATAAAAAGAAATATTTCATTTGTCTATACATAATTTCAATGTATAACATAACATATAAAAATGTTTATTTTAATTTGCATACAAATTCTAATGTATGCATTGACAATAAAAATTATCTTACTTTGTATACAAATTCTAATGTGTAATTTGACGATAAAATGTCACGTTAATTTGTACACAAATTCTAATGTATGTTTTGACAAATAAAATTAATAATTCTTTAACTTGCATACAAATTCTATTGTATGCATTGACAATAAAAATGATTCTTTAACTTTGCATACAAATTCTAATGTATGCATTGACAATAAAAATGATTCTTTGACTTGCATACAAATTCTAATATATGCATTGACAAAAAAATGATTCTTTAACTCGCATACAAATTCTATTTCAACAAAATGTATAAAAAGTGATACCTTTTTTTTTGTTGACAATTCTATTTCAACAAAATGATTAAAATGATATTTTCATTTTTGTTGACAATTATATTTCAACAAAATGATTAAAAGTGACCATTTCATTTCGTTAACAATTCTAGTTTAAAAAAGTGAATATAAGAATGGTCTTTTCATTTTGTTGACAATTCTATTTTAACAAAATTAATATTTTTGCTCAAACACAAATCTATTTAACAAAAATGTCAATTTTTGTTTTATCTCAAATATATTTAACAAAAATGTAATTTTCATTTAATTCAAATCTATTTAACAAAAATGTAATTTTTGTTTAATTCAAATCTATTTAACAAAAATGTATTTATTGTTTAATTCAAATCTATTCAACAAAAATGTAATTTTTGTTTAATTCAAATCTATTTAACAAAAATGTTATTTTTGTTTAACTCAAATCTTATTTAACAAATTTTTGTTTAACTCAAATCTTATTTAACAAAAATGTAATTTTTGTTTACAACCATCATATTTTGACAAAAATGTATATTTTGTTTCAACTAATACATTTTGACAAAAATGTACATTTTTGTTTCAACAATCTATTTTGACAAAATGTATATTTTTGTTTCAACAATCTATTTTGACAAAATGTATATTTTTATTTCAGATAATCTATTTTGACAAAATGTATATTTTTATTTCAACTAATTTATTTTGACAAAATGTACATTTTTATTTCAACAATTCTAATCTAACAAAAATGATAATTTTTGTTCAACTACTCTAATTTGACAAAATTGTGAATTTTGATTCAACTATTCTAATTTGACCAAAATGATAATTTTAATCCAATTATTCTAATTTGACAAAAACGATAATTTTTGTTTTACTCAATTCTAATTAACAAAAATGTTAATTTTTGATTCAACTAATCTAATTAACAAAAATGATAATTTTTGTTTAACTCAATTCTAATTAACAAAACTGTTAATTTTTTATTCAACTAATCTAATTAACAAAAATGATAATTTTTGTTAACTCAATTCTAATTAACAAAAATATTAATTTCTGTTTCAACTAGTCTAATTAACAAAAATGATAATTTTAATTCAACTATTCTAATTTGTCAAAAATGACAAATTTAATTCAACAATTATATTTTGACTAAAATGAAAATTTTAATCCAACTATTCTAATTTGTCAAAATGACAATTTTAATCCAATAATTCTTTTTCAACAAAAAATGGTATTTTGTTTTCAACAGATTTATTCAAGACAAACATCATCAAATCAATGGATCTACATAACAACATCAATTCTAGATCAAATCAACGGATTGAAAGAAATTAAGCGAGGAAGAGAGTAGCTATTCTGGCCATTGGTTGAAGGGTGGCGGCTATTGTATAAAGAGGAATTAGGGTTTTGTGGTGTTATATTTATAATAAAATAATATTAAACCTTTAATTATTGGGTTTAAGCCCGTTAATCCCTTTCAACTCCAATTTCAACCCAATGAGAGTTGTTCCAACCAAAATGCCCCTGTTCCGGACACATTGGGCTAGGTCCCGTCAGCCCAATCGATCGCTTTCAATCCGTTTTCTTTAAATTAAAATTTAAACCATTTATTTATTTAATTCGATCATAAATTTAAATTCACCAGGGCTATATACGGACTCTGAAAATTCCCAAAAAATAAATTTAGCTATGTTTTAATGATACGGTCCTAACAAAATTAATTTCGTCGAATTTAGAGACCTTTTGAAAAAAGGCCCTTTTTACGGTTGATTAAATTCAACATAAATTATCGAACGCAGTTTAATTTACCATGCTCACATATTAATTCCAAAAATTATGGAAAATTAAATTTAGCAATAATTTGACATTCCGGATCCCACAAAAATAGTTTCGTCGAAAACGAAGGTCGTTTGTAAAGTGACTATTTTTAATAGCTTTAATGTTATTTAAAAGTGAAATTTTTTAAATTCTAGCACATTTTCCAACAAAATTTCTTAAAATAAATTTTTTTAATTGGTTCTGATTTTCCGGGTTGTTACAATCTCCCCCACTTAAAGGCTTTTCTTCCTCGAAAAGGAAACAATAGTAAAGTAGGAAACAAAATGGAAAATGCAAAATATTAAATGTACCTCAACACAAGGGTTACTCGGAGATGTCCACTCTGCACTTGGGATAAGCCTATTTGATGATATCCTCAGTCTCCCATTTACAGTCTCTAGGATCCCCGCTCCACTGCACTTTGACTAAGTGGATCCTCTTGTTCCTCAAAACTCGGGTTTCTTTGCCAAAAAATTTCACTGGCTCCCTTCTTACTGCTAAGCTCGGGGTAATCTCCAAATCTTGTTGTGCTACTTCCTCCACAATCAAGTCTGGATCATGTACATGCTCCCGGAGTTGAGACACATGGAATACGTCATGCACCCCTGGCAACCAATCAGGCAACTGCACCCTTTAAGCGAGAGTTCCAATCCTTTCGAGAATAGGAAATGAACGAATGAATCTCGGCGACAACTTCCCAGTCTTCCCAAAACGAATTAGACCTCTCAATGGGGAAACTCTCAAGTACAACAATCACCAACAGAGAATTCTAAATCCCTTCTTCATGAATCTGCATAGCTCTTTTGTCGGCTCTGAGCAGTCACTAGGCGCTTCTTAATAAAATCAACTTTATTTGATGCTTCACGAATCATGTCGGGACCCAATACTTACCAATTGCCTGGTTCTTCCCAACATGCAGGAGATCTGCATGCCCTGCCATATAATGCTTCAAATGGCAACATCTGCAAGCTTTCTTGGTAACTGTTATTATAAGAGAACTCAACCAAGTGCAAGTGATCTTTCCATGACCCGCCAAATCAAGAATGCATGCTCGTAACAAGTCTTCTAATATGCGGTTCACCCTCTCAGTCTGGCCATCTGTTTGAGAATGATAATCAGTGCTTAGATTCAACTTCGTCCCTAGCTCCTCTTGGAATGCCTCCCAGAATTTACTAGCAAATATTGAATCACGATCACTAACGATGCTACTGGGAACTCCATGTAGTCTGACAATCTCTCTGAAATAAAGTTGCACCAAACTTCGAGCTGTTCTATTAGATCGAACATGAATAAAATGGGCGGTCTTCGTGAAACGATCTACAATCACCCATATACTGTCATTGCCTTTTCTTCTTCGAGGCAAGCCATCAATGAAATCCATAAAAATTTGGTCCCACTTCCAACTTGGAACCTCTAGTGATTGCAACAATCCTGCAAGCTTCTGTTGATCGCTTTTGACTTGCTGGCAAGTGGAACATCTACTAACATATATGGAAATGTCCCTCTTCATAGATCTCCACCAAAATGTGCACTTTAGGTCATGATACATCTTGCTCACTCCGGATGAATACTAAGCTTAGATTTTTGACGTTCATCCATTAATTCCTTTCTGAGTTCCGGAAGGTTCGGAATACAAATTCGGCCAAACAGTCTCAGAACCCCTTTGTTGTCAATCTGGAAACTCGTGGGTTTGCCTTCCCGAACTCTTTTGCTAATTCTCTGAATAAATTCATCATTCTTCTGAAGAGCAGAGATCTTATCAATCAAGGAAGGTGTAATGATAAGACTAGTGACGATAAGATTGGCGCTGACCGCATTCTTTCTGCTGAGCGCATCGTCTACAACATTGGCTTTCCCTGGACTATATAAGATGTCCAGATCATAGGCCGTAAGAAATTCTAGCCAACGTTGCAGCCTCAAATTTAAGTCCCTTTGGGTGAACAGATACTTGAAGGATTTATGACAAGTGTATAATTCGAACTTCTCACCCAAAAGATAGTGTCGCCATATATTTAAAGCAAATACGATGGCCATTAACTCAAGATCAAGAATGGGGTATCTATTCTCATGTGGTTTCAACTGACGGCTAGCATATGCCACTACTTTTCCCTTTTGCATTAACACCGTGCCGGTACCTTCAATAGAAGCACCAATATATACTGTCAAATCTTGGTTGCCATCAATAATGGTCAATATGGGTGCAGTGGTCAACCTCAATTACAGCTCTTGGAAAGCTGCCTCACATTCAGGTGTCCAATTAAACTTTGTATGCTTCTTAGTCAGCTTCGTCAATGGACAAGATAGCTTCAAAAATTCTTTAACGAATTTCCGATAATAACCAGCCAGTCCTAGGAAACTTCTGACTTCTGTAGGAGTGCTAGGCTGCTTCCAATCTTGGATGGCTGAGATCTTGCCTGGGTCTACTGAAATGCCTTCCTTCGATACAACGTGACCAAGGAATTTCACTTCTTCTTGCCAGAATATGCATTTAGAGAATTTGGCTTTCAACACATTCTTTCTCAGAATTTCCAAAACTTCTTTCAGATGCTTTTCAGGCTCAGCAGTGGATTTAGAGAAGATTAAGATATCATCGATGAAAACCAGCACGAATATATTCAAGACATTCCGAAATACTCTGTTCATCAGATCGACAAAGTAGGTTGGAGCATTACATAAGCCGAACGACATTACTAGCCACTCATAGAATTAAGTCTGGCCTTCTGAAAGCTGTTAAAGGAACACAAGGAACACATTCTTCGGCAATACGTAATTTATGGAAACCTGTGCTAGGTCCATCCTAGAGAATACTTGCGCTACATTTAAACGATCCGATAGATTATCAATTCGCAGCAATGGATATTTGTTTTTCAGCGTTTTCTTATTGAGGTCATGGTAGTCCACACGTAGTCTGAGAGTACCGTCTGACTTTGGGACAAACACCACTGTTGCACCCCAATTTGAGAAGCTAAGCTTGATCAGACCCTTCCACAAAAGTTGTTTAGTTTGATTGCTCAGCTCCTCTTTTTCTTTCAGTGTCATTCTTCGAATAGGATGCATACGAAACTAAGTCAATCCTGAAGTCAATTTCTCTTCACAGAGGTAAGCTATCAACTTCTTCAAACACATCCGCATAATCTTTGACAACAGGGATATTCTCAATAGAAGTAGAAGTGACTTCTAGAGAAGACCAAAATTCTTTCCTATTAGTTGCCGAGTCGTGACATGGTATAATAATATCTCCGAGCTTTGTTTTAACTTTGACAATTCTTTCGGCACATCTAACCTCGGCCTCATGTTTTGTTAACCAGTCCAGCCCAAGAATAATATTGAAATCAAAAAAATTCATCACGATCAGATTAAAAGGAAACCGGTAAGAAGAATAAGAGATGGGCACTTTGCAGAATAATCCCAGAACAAGAGAACCTCCTTTCGGATTATGGATACTAACTGATTCTTTAAGATTTCTTGTTTTCAAATTTTACTTTTTAATTGTGTCACTAGAAATGAAACTACGTGATGCACCAATGTCAAATAATACGGTAACGGAATATTCTTAATGGTAAGAGTACCTCCGAAGACATCAGTTTAACTTGCTCCTTCGGAAGAAGCTGGTGTAGCCACTCCATCGTATACACGAGCTACCTCGGATTTCCTCAAAAGAGGACAATTTCTGATAAAGTGCCCCATCTTATGGTAGTTAAAGCACTCCAGAGCATTCCAAGGATTCTGGCTGCGATTCTGACTGGGTCCAGCCTCATTTCTCCTTGGTTTCTTTGGAGCTCGGTATTCGTAATCAAAGTGTCCCGTCTTCGGGTAGTTAAAGCATCTCACCTTGGACTTTTTACTTCCTTGAGGCTTGGCGGCTGAAGTTTTGCTCGCCTATGGTTTCTTGTCAGCGTGCTTCCTCTTGTTGTTATTTGAATTCTTCTCCCTATCTTGTTGAGAATTCCTGTCATTTTCTTCATATCGACAAGCCATCTCGACCACCTCATTAAATGGAAGCTTAATGTGTGTTGTCACTTTGTTCAGATACTTCCTTGAAAGGCCATTAATGAATATCTTATTCTTTTGGAAGGGGTCCTGAATTAATTCAGGAGCATAGCTTGAAAGCTCTGTATTTTGTATATAACGGTGTTGTATACACAATTATATGATTTTTGTTTGATGATAACAAACAAGTATATATTATTTTGAATGTGTTTGTTATGGTACTGTTATATCATATTACAGACAGGAATATAATATTTATATTTAAACAGAATGCATCTATACAGAAACTCAAATATCTACACAGTATTTTGGTTAAATATAATATTTTATTTCAAATATTCAAACAGTACAATTATTTATAACCCCACTATTTGAACACATCACATCTCATATACATTCACAGAATGTAACACCCCACTCCCGCTATGATCACTCACTAAGGGAATGCCATAGCATTGGTGGAGTATTTTAGTGAATATAGAACAGAAAAATTACAACAAGACAGATATAAATAGTACTTGAAATTTTAAAACATCATCTCATAACAGCGGAAGTAAAACATGTCTGGTTACATCATAAAACCACAATAAAGGTCAAGTACAATATCCATCAAAATAAAGAAGTACATAATCCCACTCTCATACAATAGCCAAACAAAAGAAAAGATAACTGGATAACTGGAGCTTTACATCTATCCAAGCTCCTAAAGACTGGAACAGCAATCCGATCAAGCTCCACTACTGCTAGGATCCACCGTAGGACCTGAGGGTTGGGAAAAAGATAAAAACAACAGGGTCAGACATAAGTCTGAGCGAGTCCTATAACTTTAACAATACAATCGTTAAAGTAACCAGAGAAGACATAAACTGATATACGGTAACATATAGGGATGAATGGCTACCCTAAGCAGTCAACTAAACGAAGATAAAGGATAAAGACGCATCTACCCTCCCTAAGGTAAATTACTAAACTGCACCACACCAGTCGTTCCTAACTTAAAGGTTGATCCCACCCAAGGACTTATAAAATTTACTAATTAGTACCTGCGTACCCCTAGGTGACCAAGTAGGCGCCACGGGGCCCTACAATCCACTAGGTGTACACACTACTTCCCATTCGATCGGCTCCCTAACGTAGATACCCGTGCTGGCCCCACCGTGGGATGTATCATTCCCCAATGTGGCAACCTGATGGAACTAAAGGTGCACGGCTTATATCTACTCGATGCAACAACGGCTTACCTACCAGCCCGGGCCCACTCACGCATATGAAGCCCGTTGGACTTGCGTTGCCACCGCTAACCCGTTTGCCTCTTACAGTCAAGCCCAGTATGCGTGTCCCGTCCTCGACATGGGTCGAGCCCACAAAGATACGTATGGGTTACTGGTTGAAATGGGCCTCCACAAGCTACCCACCTAAGCTTGTCCCTTTTTCTAGTATATCCCACTTAACCCTTTAATCATGTTTTAATTACATGTTCCATTTTGGTTAAGTATTCTAATCGTATTTTCTATTGCCACCCAAGGCAACCACTAGATTTTCTCATGCCACCCGAGGCACCCACTTAACCCCTCATGTCCCTCTACATGCTAATATGGTTAAGTGTTTCTTAATTAATTAATTAAGAACGTAACCTTTGTAAAGACCTCTCACATTAGACTGTCTTTTATGACCGCTGGTTAAGCCGGTTGGGTCCGGGCAGCCTTATGTCATAACAGAGTCTAACCTCGTGTCTTTACATTAATTACGTATTTAGTTTGTGCCTAAGACCTCTCACATTGGGCTAACATTTGTAGCAACTGGTTAAGCCGGTTGGGTCCGGGCAGTTTTACGCTACAACTGAGTCCAACCTCGTGTCTTAGTCAATTAATTACACCTAATTAATCACCCTCATAATTTTATATTAATTATCCCTAATTAATCAAGTTTTCTTAACATGGGTAGACCTAACTTAATAGGTAAATTCCCATGGGGTAGACCTAACTCAATAGGTAAATTCCCAACACATAGTATGGGTACACCTAACCAAATAGGCAAATTCCCATACTATGTTTATTTATTTTGTGTTATGCATAATTATATTAATTTCACACAATCTTATTAACTTATGCATTTAATTACCCCATCGTTCCCACGTAATTTCGTTCATGATATAACACATATAAAAGGTGTCAACTTGCATATGAATGAACATGTTTCAAAGGTGCCATCTTGCATATTAACAAACACATAACTTGCATATGAACTTGCATAACATGTCACATAACTTGCATATAATATGTCACATAACTTACATATTCATTTTGCATAACAAACTTGCATATTAGCTTATAGACTTGCATAATGTGTCATCATGAACTTGCATATTAATAAACATGTAACTTGCATATTTACATACATGTAACTCGCATATTAACAAACATGTAACTTGCATATAAAGAAACATGTAACTTGCATATTTACATACATGTAACTTGCATATTAACAAACATGTAACTTGCATATTAACAAACATGTAACTTGCATATTTACATACATGTAACTTGCATATTAACAAACATGTAACTTGCATATTTACATACATGTAACTTGCATAGCATATTACCATGAACTTGCATAACATGCATATGATTACATAGCCCACAACTTGCATATTTAGCATCATGCAAACATAACATACATCATATTAAACTTGCATAAGCTTACATACTCAACATGCATAAACATAAGATTAATGCTAACATCATATCATATGATTCAAAGCTCATTAACCCACATACAAAACCATAAATCTCATCACATCTCATCTAATTAGTTTACCAAAAGATCATCAAAGTGATAGAAACTCACAACTAGCAACTTTGAACACCAAATGAAGAAGATTAAGATGCTAAGAAGGGATTAGAAGTTGATTAGAGAGTGATTAGTATGCAACCCTCTTCATAAAATTAGTGGAGGCCATGAGAGCTAGCATTTTGCCATAGTTTAGTCACTAGGTTTAATTATGAATGAATTAGGGTAGGTTAGGGTCTTATTTATAGATTAGGCAAGTGTTTTAGGCCATAGGATTAACCCTAGATTCAATCCAAGCCATCAAAGCATGTCTTGGGAAAGAAGTCAAGTGTAGGAACCATCTAGGGCCTTTAGATTAAAGATGGACCATGAGAACCATTCAAATGCAAAATCTGCACTTGAGCGAATCGGCCCACGGGTTGACAGCCAAACACCCTGGATTAACCCCTAGTCGACCCAGCGGGCTCGGGTCGACTTCAAAAATCGGCCGGTTCGGTTATTCCCCTCTCCCAATTCGCTGTTTTGAGCATTTTTGCATATTTATTTATTAAATTTTCAATTATATATATATCAATATATATATATATATATATCTACACAACCCATTTCACTTAATTAAGTATACTTTAATTTGGGAATTTTCGTGAAACTTCGCGAGGCCATATCTTGGTCATACGGACTCCGATTTTCGAAAACTCGGACTCTATTTCGCGTATTTTTCCGAGACGAACGCAATGGCATAGCCCGTTTCCCTTGATTCCCATTTTAGAATTAAATTCTGCCTCGATTTATGTTATTACAGGTTATTGAAAATACGGGTTGTTACATTCTCCCCTCCTTAAAGGATTTCGTCCCCGAAATCTTCAAGTTAGGAAGAACGTATCCTACCATCCAATCATCCATCTACTCAAAGCATCATCCACGAGCAATCATTGTCCTTACAAGATTCTAAATGCTGGATGGATATATGCAAAAGTGTGTGTATATGTACTTACCTAATGCAAAAATCAGGCGGTTACTGATACAGTAAACCTCCTTAATGCAAACCATGATAGTGCCATGCATCCAATATGTATGCGAAACCCTATTGACACATACAAATTTCTACATGCGTGCACAACCATACACAAAAATGCATCATCCATATGATAACAGAGCCATGATACATCCATCAATCTAACTACCACATCCATTTATGCAATATGCAACATGAAGTGACTGAGCCGATCTAGTGCCTAATGTGTGTGTATATGCATCCACGAGCAACCACTAGCAAACAATTGCATCCATATGCATCCATCAACCATAACATGTTTCAAACACATGTTTCAACCATAGGTTTTACCCTATCTAAAGGTCATAGGTATTAGCGAGAGGATATACTAAAGATAAGATAAGTACTAGACAAGCAATAAAGGAGAAGTTAAAAGACATACTCTCAAAAAGAAATGGATACAAAGAACGCATCTTTGCTTCCGTCTCCCAAGTAGCATTGCTTTCGTCATCTCCCCATTGCACTTTAACTAGCTGAACTTCTCTGTTCCTCAACTTCCTAGTTTCTGACCCAAGGATGCGAGTAGGAGCTCGTCGAATCGTCGCATCACGCTCTACCTCTACATCTCTAAGCAAGCTCGGCTCTACCACCTCCGCGGTCTCATGTAAGCACTTCCTCAAATGTGATACATGGAATACATCATGAACACCACTAAGTCTGTCGGGCAACTCCACCCTATATGCCATCCGTCCAATCCTTTCCTTAATAGGAAACGGCCCAACAAATCTCGGTGCTAACTTCCCTACGGACCCAAAGCGAACAACATTTCTCAATGGAGATACTTTGACAAAAACCATGTCCCCAACCTCAAACTCAAGATCCGTCCTTCTCCGATCCGCATAAGATTTCTGTCTATCTTGCGCTGCTTTCATCCTTTTTCGAATTAAATCAATCTTCTCTGAAGTCTCTCTAACCATATCCGGCCCAAGCAAGATCTTATCCGTAGATTCCCACCAACATGTAGGAGATCGACAAGGCCTTCCATAAAGAGCTTCGAAAGGAGCCATACCAATACTGGACTGAAAGCTGTTATTATATGCGAACTCCACCAAAGGAAGATGTTCTTCCCATGTACCTCCAAAATCCAAGATACAAAGCCTCAAAAGATCTTCTAAGATACGGTTCACCCTCTCAGTCTGACCGTCCGTCTGAGGATGATATGCGGTGCTCAAACACAACTGAGTCCCTACCGCCTCTTGCAAACTTCTCCAAAACTCACTAGTGAAAATAGGATCTCGATCACTCACAATGCTGGATGGTACGCCATGCAATCTAACAATCTCTCTAACATAGACTGAAGCAAGCCATGGAGCGGTCCTCTTACTCTTTACGGGTATAAAATGGGCACTCTTGGTAAGTCTGTCTACCACAACCCAAATTCCCGTATTGCCCTTCCTCGATCTCGGTAACCCGTCGATGAAATCCATCGAGACACTATCCCACTTCCACTGTGGAACTTCCAATGGGTGTAGCAACCCACCGGGTTTCCTTTGCTCCACTTTAACTTGTTGGCACACTAAGCATCTAGCCACATACTCGGCCACATCTTTCTTCATACCGGCCCAGAAGAAAACTCTCTTCATGTCTTGGTACATTTTGTCTCCACCGGGATGAATAGTCATTCTTGAACGATGTGCATCATCCAAAATAGCCTTCTTCAAACCCTCATCTTGCGGTACACAAAGTCTACCGTCTCTATGCAACCATCCCTTATCATCTATGGTGTATCTACCCAAATGGCTGGACGACTCCCCTCTTATAAGCTTCTCTACCAACACAACCAACTGTGGGTCGTCTCGCTGAGCCTCGCCAATCCGTCTCAAAAGAGTAGGTCTAACCTCCAAGGATGCCAACAAACCAGGTACAAAATCAACAGAAGGTCTGAAGTCAAACAAAGAAAGAAACTCCAAGCTTCGTCGTTCCACGAACAATGGACTCAAAGATAGCCTTTTTCTACTCAAGGCGTCTGCCACCACGTTACCCTTACCAGGGGTATACGCTATCTCGAAATCATAGGATGCTAAGAACTCCATCCACCTTTGCTGTCTTAAGTTTAAATCCTTCTGAGAGAATAAGTACTTCAATGATTTATGGTCGGTGAACAACTCGAATCTCTCACCAAGAAGATAATGGCGCCAAGACTTAAGTGCGAAAACAATCGCGGCCAACTCTAGATCATGGGTAGGGTAATTCTTCTCATGCACTCTCAATTGTCTCCCTCCATAGGCTATTACCCTTCCCTCCTGCATCAAGACTGCGCCTAATCCTGTTCCACAAGCATCGGTATAAACAACAAACGGCTTACTCCCATCCGGGAGCACTAAAACTGGAGCGGTGGTCAAAGCTCTCTTTAACCGTCGGAAAGCATCATCACAATCTACATCCCACGAGAAAACCAGATTCTTTTTCGTCAAGCGGGTTAATGGGGCTGATATCTTCGCGAAGTCTTTGATGAACTTCCTATAATATCCTGCCAACCCCAAGAAACTTCTTACCTCGGTAGCATTTCTAGGAACTTTCCAATCCTGGATAGATACTATCTTTGCGGGATCCACAGCTATCCCTTCCTTAGAGACCACATGCCCTAAGAATCGCACTTCTCTTCTCCAAAAATGGCATTTAGAGAATTTAGCTTTAAGACTATGCGCTCGAAGAGTCTCCAACACTTCCTTGAGATGTAAGGCATGCTCTTCTTCATTCTTGGAAAAGACCAAGATGTCATCCACAAAAACTACTACAAACTTATTCAGATACTCTCTGAACACTCTACTCATGAGATCAACAAAGTATGCGGGGGCGTTTGTCAACCCAAATGGCATCACTAGCCACTCATAAAAACCATCCGGAGTCCGGAAAGCAGTCTTCTCTATACTGTCCTCCGCCACTCTTAACTGATGAAACCCTGTAGCTAAGTCCATCTGCGAAAATACTGACGCGCCAACCAACTGATCAAAGAGATCATCTATCCTCGGTAATGGGTGTCTATTCTTCTTCGTGAGCTTATTAAGTTCTCTATAATCCACACAAAGTCTGAGGGACCCATCCGCCTTCGTGGCAAACACTACTGGAGCTCCCCACTCCGATATACTTCGCCTTACGAACCCCTTCTCAAGCAACTCCCCTACTTGCTTATGAAGTTCTCTTCTCTCACGAGGAGCCATGTGGCGTACTGGCAAAGACACTGGTTTGGCATTATCCACCAAATAAATTTGGAAATCTATCTCCCGCTTCGGAGGCAAACCCTTTACTTCTTCAAACACATCCGGATATTCCCGGACTACTCTGACAGAACACAAACTCTCGACCGAAGCATCGAGCGATTCAAGATAACTTAGCAAAACAGATTCCATGGGATTGCAAGAGATCTCGAGAGTGTTACCCAAGCGGGTCATGAGCCTGACAACTCTCCTTTCGCAATCAAGAACGGCACCATTACTGGATAACCAGTCCATGCCCAAGATCAACCCATAGCCCGTGAAGCCCAATACAAAAGCATCACATCTAAACTCAACGCTAAGTATAGAAATCTTCAAACCCAAACATATCATAGACAGATATATGGAGCCCCCAATTGGGTTTGAGACAACCAAGGGATCATCAACTAGACTGGTGTCTAAGTGCAGTGACTCAACTAACGATGATGAGATAAAAGAATGCGATGCGCCAGAGTCAAACAAAGTACGAACTGGATGATCAACCAGAAAAACCAGACTTTCAACGGAAATAGTTCTACCTCTCTGCTGAATCGGTGGAACTGAGAGAACCTGAACTTGCCCCCCTGACTGAGGTGGTGCTATAAGAGCTTGCACCTGGCCTCCTGAGGTAGACCCCGTCTTCTGCCCCTTCTTTGGGCAGTTTTTCACAAGATGCCCTGCTTCACCACAATGAAAGCAACCGGTTTTCTTCTTTTTGCGACAATCCTTACTAAGGTGTCCTGGTGTTCCACAATTGAAGCACTTCTTCTTCGTCTTCTTTTTGTCACCATTGCCTTTTCCGCCCTTGCCTTGTTGTTGCTGTTGCGGTTTCTTCTGATCCCCCTTTTTCTCTGGTGCCTTAGAATTCTTATCATCCTCATGCATAAGTGCCATGTAGACAAGCTTCTCAAAAGTGGCCCCCATAGGAATGTGAGTCATAGCTATTCCTTGCAATGGTTCGTTCAAGCCTCTAACGAACCTCAAAGCCTTCTTCTCCGGTGTATTCACCAACTCTATGCCAAACCTTGCTAATTGATTGAATTTGTTGACATATTCTTTCACCGTGAGATTCCCTTGCTTCAAATTCAAGAACTTCTCCATAAACAGATTCTCTTCCGCCCTTGAGAGAAACTTAGCCCCAAACCTTTGCTTAAAATCTGCCCAAGAGTCAACAGGGCGTTCTCCATTAGTGACCTCCCACCAGAATGAGGCCTCTCTCTTCATTAACCAAGCCGCCAACTTGACTTTCTTTCCCTCTTCCACTTCAAAGATATCTAGCAACTCTTCCACTTCCTTAAGCCAATCTCTAGCCTCTACGAAAGTCTCTGAACCAAGAAAAGGTTTTCCTCCTATAGCCTTGAACTCCTTGCAAACCTTAGCAAAATTATCCACTCTAGGCTGAGGAGGAGGAGCGGTTGTCTCTGGTGTAGTAGCATTGGCCGGACCCGCAGCCGCGGCCCTAGCCTCTTGCAACCTCCTATACCATAGTGGTATAACTAAACCCTCCGGGATGTTAAGATCTTCAGCCATGCTGAAACGAAAGAGGAAAGATTCAAAAAGGAGATTCCGAAAGATAAAGATATGGCTATTGGGGATTATGCTTTTCTTTTTCAAAAACTTTTTCTCTTAGAAGACATGCTTTTAAAAATCCTTTCTTCGAAAATACTCTTAGAAAGTAGTTTTTCTCAAAAAATTTATCTGTTCTGGTAACCTTAAGCTCTGATACCACGTGTAACACCCCACTCCCGCTATGATCACTCACTAAGGGAATGCCATAGCATTGGTGGAGTATTTTAGTGAATATAGAACAGAAAAATTACAACAAGACAGATATAAATAGTACTTGAAATTTTAAAACATCATCTCATAACAGCGGAAGTAAAACATGTCTGGTTACATCATAAAACCACAATAAAGGTCAAGTACAATATCCATCAAAATAAAGAAGTACATAATCCCACTCTCATACAATAGCCAAACAAAAGAAAAGATAACTGGATAACTGGAGCTTTACATCTATCCAAGCTCCTAAAGACTGGAACAGCAATCCGATCAAGCTCCACTACTGCTAGGATCCACCGTAGGACCTGAGGGTTGGGAAAAAGATAAAAACAACAGGGTCAGACATAAGTCTGAGCGAGTCCTATAACTTTAACAATACAATCGTTAAAGTAACCAGAGAAGACATAAACTGATATACGGTAACATATAGGGATGAATGGCTACCCTAAGCAGTCAACTAAACGAAGATAAAGGATAAAGACGCATCTACCCTCCCTAAGGTAAATTACTAAACTGCACCACACCAGTCGTTCCTAACTTAAAGGTTGATCCCACCCAAGGACTTATAAAATTTACTAATTAGTACCTGCGTACCCCTAGGTGACCAAGTAGGCGCCACGGGGCCCTACAATCCACTAGGTGTACACACTACTTCCCATTCGATCGGCTCCCTAACGTAGATACCCGTGCTGGCCCCACCGTGGGATGTATCATTCCCCAATGTGGCAACCTGATGGAACTAAAGGTGCACGGCTTATATCTACTCGATGCAACAACGGCTTACCTACCAGCCCGGGCCCACTCACGCATATGAAGCCCGTTGGACTTGCGTTGCCACCGCTAACCCGTTTGCCTCTTACAGTCAAGCCCAGTATGCGTGTCCCGTCCTCGACATGGGTCGAGCCCACAAAGATACGTATGGGTTACTGGTTGAAATGGGCCTCCACAAGCTACCCACCTAAGCTTGTCCCTTTTTCTAGTATATCCCACTTAACCCTTTAATCATGTTTTAATTACATGTTCCATTTTGGTTAAGTATTCTAATCGTATTTTCTATTGCCACCCAAGGCAACCACTAGATTTTCTCATGCCACCCGAGGCACCCACTTAACCCCTCATGTCCCTCTACATGCTAATATGGTTAAGTGTTTCTTAATTAATTAATTAAGAACGTAACCTTTGTAAAGACCTCTCACATTAGACTGTCTTTTATGACCGCTGGTTAAGCCGGTTGGGTCCGGGCAGCCTTATGTCATAACAGAGTCTAACCTCGTGTCTTTACATTAATTACGTATTTAGTTTGTGCCTAAGACCTCTCACATTGGGCTAACATTTGTAGCAACTGGTTAAGCCGGTTGGGTCCGGGCAGTTTTACGCTACAACTGAGTCCAACCTCGTGTCTTAGTCAATTAATTACACCTAATTAATCACCCTCATAATTTTATATTAATTATCCCTAATTAATCAAGTTTTCTTAACATGGGTAGACCTAACTTAATAGGTAAATTCCCATGGGGTAGACCTAACTCAATAGGTAAATTCCCAACACATAGTATGGGTACACCTAACCAAATAGGCAAATTCCCATACTATGTTTATTTATTTTGTGTTATGCATAATTATATTAATTTCACACAATCTTATTAACTTATGCATTTAATTACCCCATCGTTCCCACGTAATTTCGTTCATGATATAACACATATAAAAGGTGTCAACTTGCATATGAATGAACATGTTTCAAAGGTGCCATCTTGCATATTAACAAACACATAACTTGCATATGAACTTGCATAACATGTCACATAACTTGCATATAATATGTCACATAACTTACATATTCATTTTGCATAACAAACTTGCATATTAGCTTATAGACTTGCATAATGTGTCATCATGAACTTGCATATTAATAAACATGTAACTTGCATATTTACATACATGTAACTCGCATATTAACAAACATGTAACTTGCATATAAAGAAACATGTAACTTGCATATTTACATACATGTAACTTGCATATTAACAAACATGTAACTTGCATATTAACAAACATGTAACTTGCATATTTACATACATGTAACTTGCATATTAACAAACATGTAACTTGCATATTTACATACATGTAACTTGCATAGCATATTACCATGAACTTGCATAACATGCATATGATTACATAGCCCACAACTTGCATATTTAGCATCATGCAAACATAACATACATCATATTAAACTTGCATAAGCTTACATACTCAACATGCATAAACATAAGATTAATGCTAACATCATATCATATGATTCAAAGCTCATTAACCCACATACAAAACCATAAATCTCATCACATCTCATCTAATTAGTTTACCAAAAGATCATCAAAGTGATAGAAACTCACAACTAGCAACTTTGAACACCAAATGAAGAAGATTAAGATGCTAAGAAGGGATTAGAAGTTGATTAGAGAGTGATTAGTATGCAACCCTCTTCATAAAATTAGTGGAGGCCATGAGAGCTAGCATTTTGCCATAGTTTAGTCACTAGGTTTAATTATGAATGAATTAGGGTAGGTTAGGGTCTTATTTATAGATTAGGCAAGTGTTTTAGGCCATAGGATTAACCCTAGATTCAATCCAAGCCATCAAAGCATGTCTTGGGAAAGAAGTCAAGTGTAGGAACCATCTAGGGCCTTTAGATTAAAGATGGACCATGAGAACCATTCAAATGCAAAATCTGCACTTGAGCGAATCGGCCCACGGGTTGACAGCCAAACACCCTGGATTAACCCCTAGTCGACCCAGCGGGCTCGGGTCGACTTCAAAAATCGGCCGGTTCGGTTATTCCCCTCTCCCAATTCGCTGTTTTGAGCATTTTTGCATATTTATTTATTAAATTTTCAATTATATATATATCAATATATATATATATATCTACACAACCCATTTCACTTAATTAAGTATACTTTAATTTGGGAATTTTCGTGAAACTTCGCGAGGCCATATCTTGGTCATACGGACTCCGATTTTCGAAAACTCGGACTCTATTTCGCGTATTTTTCCGAGACGAACGCAATGGCATAGCCCGTTTCCCTTGATTCCCATTTTAGAATTAAATTCTGCCTCGATTTATGTTATTACAGGTTATTGAAAATACGGGTTGTTACACAGAATATAGTCCTGTAAATTCTCTCAATTTTTCGTACATACATTCAGTTACACTCAATCTCATTTGTACATTTCACTTATATCACTTTGACACAATGTTTATCCACTGTCTTCTGTCTCTCCAGCCTCGTAGTCAGTCAGTAATATCATTTCAGTCTTCACTGCTCACAGCCAGTCCAGTCATCTTCTTGCTTACCTGTCATATATGGAAACACACACACAGTATATTGAACAGAAATAATTTCTAAATTCTAGCAGATATAATTTTTAATTTTGAAAATTTTATTTGCCTCAGTTTTCTGGTGTGTTTCTCATCATTTTTCATGACTTGATCTGATCTGTGTCTAGACAGTATACATACAGTACAGGGACAAGGAAATTTTTTTGAATGGCTACATATACACACGTGTATAAATATACACGTGTGCACTGCCTCGCCAATCAGTGTATGATGCTGAAGAGCAGCCATGTGGACCTACTCGACTCAGTGCATACTCAAGCACACACTCAAAATTGAAAGCCAAATAGTCGAGTCAACATGGACATGGTGTACAAATATGACAAAGCTGGCTCGGACACAAAGTCAATAACAAAGCAAAGCAGCTATGACAAGTGATGGATGCTCATATACAAACATACAAGTGCAAAATGGTTTAGGATCAAGACATTTAACGCTTGCCAGAATGGTGCAGCTACATGGTTCATATAGCAATGTGCAAGTGGACAATGCATTTCAGATTTTCAAGCAAGTCTATGGTCGAGCACAGTTAAAAGGTGCAACTAAAATCAAGTGTCGACATGATCTAATTATGTTCAGCAGCAGAATTAGACATATACAAGCAGAAGCATGTGCACAACTGATTTGAGCACAAGCATGGACAAGTGCAACTACATATGTATGGTGAACTGTTCAGCATGGTATCATGTTAGATAGCGCAAAATGAAATGAGGACAACATGAAGCATGGTTCAATGAAATGAAGAATGGCCAAACAAAGCTACAAAGTCAATAATGGGCAAAGCCTTTTTAGCAAGTTCAAGTGTAGCATCAACAAAATTTAGTGTGCAGATGAAACAAATGGTTCAGCATGATCGAGCAAGGTCAAACAAGAAGAAAACAGGTGCAGCATTGTAATGGCTAGATTTTCTTAAGCTTCTGACATTCATTTTAATAAGGAAATTTAAATGTATCTAGAAGACTTGACCAATTTAAATATATATAATCACTTATATGTGTGTATATACATATATGATTTACACTATAACTTAATATACACAGGATATATTAACTAAATGTTTTAACAACTTAAGAAATAATGGCGACACATTTTATAACATTAGGAAGTATAGGGAAGCTAGCAACATGGAATAAGTGTGGAAATTCCTATTTTACAACTAACATGTATAAGTGTCATATACTAAGCAAACTAGTAATGAGATTAACACCTATATATTTCTATATTTATATATATAAGTATAACATGAAAAGTATAGACATATATATACATTTCTATATACATATGCTACGGCCTAAGTATATATATAAGTACATATATACACCAAGTTCATTTGCAAGAAGTATAGTCCAACCTTTAAAACAAAATCAAGTCCAAAACCCCATCATTTAGAAATAGATTTGAATTTAATCATCACCTAATCCCTACACTATTACTTGCGGCTGAACTAATAATGAGAGCAAACAGATATCAAAGAGGAAAACTATTTTTCTCTTATGTTTGTGATGGTAAGTATTGAGAGCATTTAATGCAAGCAAGGGGAGCATTTAATGAAAGCATAGTCTTGTACTTTGGAGAGACCAAGGAGACGTTGGTAGAAATATCTCTTGTGGAGAGTACTTTAAAAAAAGCATGCTGTATAATGTTTAGGCCATACAAAGGAGAGAGAAAGGGGTAGGTAGAAGACGTGGGTTCTTACTTGTAAAAGCATAAGGTAAAAACTATTGTTTAAAGAGAAGAGTTGGCCTATATATATACACCATCATATCCATGCAAATGGTCTTTCACAAAACACAAGAACACTTTGCTGAAACAAAAACCATCCACGACAAGAAATTTGTGAAAGCTTTTCAAGTCAGTAAACTACCTCTTTGATTTATTCATAAGATGATATGTATGTATACATGTTTTAATGATTTGTATTGAGTTAAACAAACCATACGGCAGACCTGAAAGTAATGTTTAGGTGAGTATAGTTTCCATTTTACCCATTTGAAACTATTTACATTTAGGAGACAAACATATATACAAGCATAATTGTTTGAATGTGTCGTACTTAGCTAATGAGACCTTTATGAAACCTGAAAACCGAAAAAGGAAAACTGTGCATATATGTGAGTAAAACTTATGTTAAAAGTTCATTTGGTTTTCTCCATTTACCGTCTACTGTATAATCATATACACTTGTTCATGGATGCATTACACCATAGATGATTCATGTATCGATCTGTTTATTCGATCTAAAGCACCATATACACTCAAACAAGCCTCGCTCGGCATATATAAAATAGAAGCAACCTGTTTGATTTGATCCCCAATGGGTCATAGGATCAGATGCTCGAGTTATGTGTCTCGCGTAAGGAAGAACAAGTGCTATGTTGGGTAGGGAAGAGTAATATGTTTAGTTTAGATGTGTGGATCCTTTGAACGTTTAAATAAAGTAGAAAGAAAGGAAAATAAAATCGGCATAGTAAACTTGTCATGTTTGAGCATGGTTCTGCTTTTTATATACTGAAAGGACATATGTTTATCAACAAATAAAATGAAACCGACTGTTTGATGGTAATAGGAAAATAAATGGCTTTAGATTTAACAATAGTGTTGTGCTTATCAACAAATAAACCATAAGCACGTTACCTGAAGTTTTAGTTCAGACATGGTATTAAATATGATAAACAAAACATCAGTATTGGCTTTATATATTGGACAACTAGCTTGTTTAATCTAAATTTCCACCGATGAAGTGGAAATATTGGGCGCCATCAGTATTGACACGTGATCGTGTAAGGGTTCGGAGATGATCATGTAGAGATCTGAGTGTCCATATTTTATTCAGTGCTGAAGTTCGAATTTGCGGTGAAGTTAAGAGTAGCATAAGTAAGAAAATAAATTAGAAAAGAAGAAAAAGGGCGCAGCAAACTAATGGAGGAAAAGAGAGGGATAGGAGTGATCCGAGATGTAAACGGCACCAACGATGGTGAGTAGCAGTCGTACGCATTGGGGGGAAATTGGTGCTGGATGGCGTCACCGTGGCGAGGCTCAAATCTGATGTGTCATAGTGGTCGGAGGCGATGACAGCAAGTGGGTTTTTAGGACCAATTATATTACGGCAAGTGAGGGTAAAGGTAAAAGGAAGAACAGGAAAGTTTAAATAAATAAACCTGACAGTAACAAAACAAAGAAGAAAATTGTGTTTTGGCTTCATGGTCCAACCTGCTAGTATAAGCAGATCACGATTGGCTGCTTGCATGCTTGATTTCATCACTAAAGTTTTGGTCATACAAGTGTGGACATGAAAAGTTTATAAAATAAAATAAAATTAAAGAATAAATAAATAATTAAATAAAAATAGAATTTTTATTTAATTTGGCATTGGCAAGTGAAAAGGAGAAATTGGCAAGAAGATCTACAGAAATTGATCGAAGAAGTTAAACGAGTTTGAAACTTTAAAATATAAGGAAATAATTTAAATAGATTATTAAATTATTTTATTTACGATAAATTAGAAGTAATAAAATAAGTTACCAGAAGGAATGGTGTTTTGAACATCGTCTAAGCAGCGACGATGAACGAAGCAAAATACCGTGTGCGAAGCACGTGCTTCATTTATCCATTTCTAAAAAATGAGCAGAACTGAATAGGATACCATGTGCAACGCACACACTTTACCTGTTCATTTTAAAGGACAATACTAATATCCAGATAAACATATACTATTGGTATGATGATAATTAAAGTGTAAACTGAATAATAATCATGATTAAGCCGATAACTATTCATCGACTATAAAAAGATATTATGTACATCGTTTCGAAGAGTCCGGAATAAATATTCCACTTCGACTCGAATTATACGACGCATGTCAGAGATATTATAGACGGAGATATGCAAGGACTATTTTAAATAGTACCCTCGGTCTGTTCAATCTCAGGACAAACCCGAATGGACGAGTGTCTGACAGCGTATATCAGTTAAATTCTACACATCGATTTTACGTAAGTATATTCCGTTGGTGGCGGGGAAATTCGTTTCTCTTAGCTTTATTGCCCGAAATATATTTGGGTAATCGTCTGAGTGTTTCGGACGGATATGACGATGTGACATTCAAAGTAATTGGAGAAATAAATCTGTCAGAAGAATAAACGTGACCTCAAAACCTCACAACCAGTAAGTAACAAAAGTTGGGCTAGGCAGCATGGCTAGTTGGGTCATACCCAAGCAGGGAATATTATCACCATCTAGAGAATATTCATATTTTTTACTTCTTTTCAATTCTGTATCTCCCAGGAACGGTTATGTTGGTACCAACCGTAGAGGTGGTAATATATTCGTTACACTCAAGCTAAATGAGTGGACGGTCATGTGTGGCCGGGTTACAGGATTTTCTTGTTGAACCCCAGTGTATCTTCTCTAGAGTACACTGATCGATGGGTGCTCCCATACCCTGTCAGTTGGAAACCAAATTTCCATAAGCGCTCGACGGTTTTAGATTTTATTCTATGTACGTGAACGTGAGATGTAAGCGATTCACTAGATGATTATTTATTTGATAAATACTATCGTAAATATCAAACATTTTGATATTAAAATACAAGGGTCGTTTTCCATATATTAGTTATGGATTGGGCATAAGATTTCTAAAGTAACTGAATCTATTAATAACGGAACCCCTTATTCCTTATTTCCCTGCTTACATCTATTTTACTATGTTTACTCACACCAGTCCTCTGACTGACCCGGAGTTTATTTTCTGTGTTTTCCCTAAACTCTTGGGTACTCATAATTTTTATTATGAGTAGTCAAGTAACTCAGGTTGGCAATGGAACCTTACGAAGTTCAAGTTGCAGGACAAGTCTAGTAGTTTTAACTACACCTATGTATCCAGTTAGATTTGTATTTCTATATCATGATGTATTATTATATGAATGTACTATGATGTTGTAAGTTGTTGATGTATTATGATGTATCAGATCCTATGATGTAATGTATTTGTATTTTTAAATTCCGCTGTGAGATTTCTGATAACTTCTTATTCTTCTATTCTATTAGTTCTATCTTTTCTATCTCATCTTCTAATTTCTTTCAATAATGACACGGTTTTCGGAAGGTCGAAAATCGCGCCGTTACAGTTGGTATCGGAGCCTATGATCTTCGGAAACGTTTAGGCTTTGGAATAGCGAGAGAGCGTATGGTTACTAAAAACTATATTTTAATATAGGTAGATCGTAGTTACTTAGGAAATCCTTTGACATATTTTTCTGATGAGACATTTATTTTCAATCCGTGTACTCAGGGAGTTGAAAATGAGTTCTCGTGGAGGAAGAGGCCGAGGAGCCAGCGGAGCAACTACGACAAATGGACACACTATTAACCAGACCCAAGTGGATACTACTGAAATAATCCGAGCACCAACTCAGCCTAACTTTGCTATGGTCTGTAAGAATTACACGACTCTTGGAGGAAAGATTTTCAGAGGTACTGAATCACTGGTCGGAGTCCAAGCATGGATTAGATCGTGTGAGAAGATTTTTAAAGGACTGAGGTTGGATGACGAGCATAAGCGTCTCTTAGCTTCATGGAATCTGGAAGGAGCCGCAGCAATATGGTGGGATGCCCAAACTGCTAACACTCCTGAGGAAAACTTTACTTGGGCCATGTTCAAAGAAGCTTTTGAAGGTCAGTATCTACCTGCTACTGGAAGGACAAGGATGTACCGAGACTTCATTGACTTAAAACAGGAAAGCATGTCTGTCGCTAAGTACGAAAACCAGTTCAACGCACTTTCAATCTTTGGACCAGAGCTGATAAATACTCTTTTGAAAAAGAACGAGATGTTTGTTGCTGGTCTTAGAGATAATCTGCAAGGAAGGATGATGGGACATTTGAAGGATCCATTTGTGGAACTAGTAGACCTAGCACTCAGATATGAAGCACTAGATGCAAAGAAACCAGGAGCGAGGATCCAGACTGGGGAGACGAGTGGGGCGAATGCCATGAAAAGGAAGGTCAACCCAGATTGGAAGGATAATCAGGGCCAAGCTAAGACGGGGCAACAGACTGTGGAAGGTAAATTTAAGAATGTGGTGTGTCACAACTGCAAGAAAAAGGGACACATTGCACGATTCTGTAAACAAAAAGGGAACCAGAAACCCCAGCAATACCCACAACAGCATCAGAAACCCCAGCAATACCCGAGACAGCAACAGAAACCTCAGCAACAGAATCAGAACCAAAACCAAAATCAGAGGAACGAGATGGTAGTGAAGAATCTGTGTTTCAACTGTCATCAACCAGGACACATGGTGAAAGACTGTCCATTGATGAAGAGGGCACCACAGCCTAGGGTTTTCGCAATCAAAGATGAGCCGTCTACTTCTCAGAATGTGAAAGGGAAGGGAGTGCTGGAAGGTACTTTACAGTTTAATGGAATTTACCTTCGTGTTTTATTTGATACCGGCGCTTCACACAGTTTTATTTCAGCCAAAACCATAGATCAGTTTGACCTTAAACCAATTTTATCACCGAAACCCATTTGCGTATCAAACCCCATAGGGGAAAAAACTGAGCTTAAAATGTGTTGTGAGGATATAACTCTATTATATCTCTCACACTCTTTTCGATTTGACTTCTATGTTCTAGACTTCAAAAGTTTCAATTTCATACTTGGATTAGACTGGTTAAGCAAGTTCCAAGCCAAGATAAAATGTGATAAAGAAATCATAACCCTTATAACTAGCTTAGAGCGAAAAGCTAGAATAACTTGTGGGAAACCGGGAATTCACACCTGTAGTTTTCTATACGCTTTAGAAGCACCTCAAGAAAGTCTTGACACTTTGGAAGTAGTAAGAGAATTCAAGGACGTATTCGAGGAAGTCGGAAGTTTACCTCCGCATCGAGAGATCGAATTCCGAATTGATTTAGTCCCAGGAGCTAGACAAATGATTCAACCAAAGAGACGGATGGCTCCCAAGGAAGTCCAGGAATTAGAGAAACAAACTCGGGATTTGCTGAGTAAAGGCTTAATCCGACCAAGTTTTTCTAGTTGGGGCTCTGCGGTAGTTTTTGTAGTAAAGTCTGACGGGTCCTTACGACTGTGTGTAGACTACCGAGAATTAAATAAAGTAACCATCCGAAATAGATATCCATTACCTAGAATTGATGACCTTTTCGACCAATTGCACGGAGCAACGGTATTCTCCCAAATGGATTTAGCAACAGGATTTCACCAACTGAGAATCTCTGAAGATTGTATTCCTTTAACAGCATTCAGAGGCCCAGATTTCTTTTATGAGTGGTTGGTTATGTCGTTCGGATTAACCAACGCACCAGCTTTCTTCGTAGATCTGATGAACAGAATCTTTAGGAAAATTCTTAATAAATTCGTTCTCGTTTTCATTGACAATATTTTAATCTTTTCAAAAACCGAAGAAGAGCACCGTGGTCATCTTAGGGTAGTGCTAGAAACTCTAAGGAAGCACGTGTTGAAGGCAAAGTTTACAAAATGTCACTTTTGGAAATCGGAGGTGAGATTTTTGGGGCACATAGTGAACGGAGATGGGATATCAGTAGACCCAGTTAAAGTAAATGCAGTACAACTATGGAAACAACCTCAAACACCAACAGATATTCGTAGTTTCCTAGGACTGGCGGGATACTATCAAAGATTTATCCGAGACTACTCCAAAATATCGTCACATCTGACCAAGTTAACAAAGAAGGGCCAAAAGTTTATGTGGGACCCAAAGTGTGAAAAATCGTTTCAAGAACTAAAAAAGAGCTTAACAGAAGCACCAGTATTAGCTGTTCCCGATGGAACGAGCGGATTTGCAGTATACACCGATGCTTGTGTAAGAGGAGTAGGAGCGGTGTTAATGCAGAAGGGACAAGTGATTGCATATGCAAGTAGGCAGTTAAAGATTCACGAGAAGAATTACGCAACTCATGACTTGGAGTTATTGGCAGTCGTTTTCGCATTGAAGATGTGGAGACATTACCTGCTTGGGGGGAAATTCAAACTGTTCACCGATCATAAACCATTAAAGTATCTGTTCACGCAAAGAGATTTAAATCTGAGACAACAGCGGTGGTTGGAATTCCTTGCATCATATGACCTAGATATCATTTATACACCGGGGAAAGCGAACGTAGTGGCAGATGCCTTAAGTAGGAATGCGATATTATCACTTTTGGAAGTCACACCGACTCTCCAAGAAAGGATAATGAGTAATCAGGAAAGGGATGCCAAACTAGAAAAGATTATTCGAGGAGTCAAAAACGGAAAAGAGACTGACTTCGAGTTGGACAATCAAGGAGTATTGAGAATAAACGGCAGATTATGCGTACCTGACGTGGATGGGATAAGACAGGAGGTGCTAAAAGAATGCCATGCATCAAAGTTGAGCATCCATCCAGGAATTCATAAAATGAATCACGATATGAGACGAGTATTCTGGTGGTCAGGAATGAATAAGGATATCATTACTTTCGTAAATGAATGTCTATGTTGTCAGCAAGTCAAGGGAGACCATCAAAAGACTGCTGGACTATTACGACCATTAGAGATTCCCAACTGGAAGTGGGAAATGATATCGATGGACTTCATCGATGGTTTGCCAAGAACAAGGAGAGGCTACGAAGGGATTTGGGTAATCGTAGATCGGTTAACTAAGAGTGCGCACTTTATTCCAGTGAAACCAACGCGCACTGCCATAACATTAGCCGAAGTATTCATGAAAGAGATAGTACGACTGCACGGTATTCCAACGAGCATTGTAAGCGACAGAGATACCATTTTCACAAGTAGATTTTGGGAAGCTTTGCAGAGAACGTTGGGAACGAGATTAAATTTCAGTACAGCTTACCATCCTCAAACGGACGGTCAGACGGAAAGAGTTAATCGTATATTGGAGGATCTTCTAAGAGCTTGTATTTTAGATTTTGGAGGGTCGTGGGAAGATCATTTACACCTAGTAGAATTTTCATATAATAACAGTTACCAGGCGAGTATACAGATGGCACTATATGAAGCATTATATGGAAGACCTTGTAAAGCGCCAGCATGTTGGGTAGAGTCTGGAAACAAATTGGTACTTGGTCCGGATATGATACTAGAAGCGACAGCAAAAGTGGAATTAGTGAAACTGAGAATGAAAGAAGCCCAGGATCGCCAGAAAAGTTATGCCGATCAAAGATGAAGAGATTTAGTATTCGAAATAGAAGATCTAGTTTTTGTGAAGATCTCACCAACGAAGGGAGTAGTAAGATTTGGAAAGTATAGAAAGTTAGCACCAAGATATGTTGGACCTTTTCGCGTCGTAGAAAGAATTGGTTTTCAAGCATATAAAGTTGAATTACCAGAATATATGGCTGGAATTCACAACGTATTTCACGTATCACACTTGAGAAAATGTATGCACAATCCATCATTAATTCTGGAACCCTCTGTTCAGCAAGAAATAGAGATTGAGCCAGACTTGACAGTGATTAGACATCCATTCAGTATTATTGACCGAGAGGGAAAGCAACTTCGCAACAAAGTGGTGAGGCTACTAAAGATCCAGTGGAGCGAAAACCCGAAAGACTGTACGTGGGAGACCGAGAAGCAGATAAAGAAATTATACCCAGATTTTCCTACGAGTTAGGTATGATTTACTATGGTATGGGTAAAATGTAAGGAAATTTTGATTTCTACATTTCTGTGAGCATTTACATATGTGTGTCATGATTCAGTTTATTAGGACTTATGAACTCTCTTGTATGTTTACATCACTGATGAGTTCTATTTTCTTGTTTACTGTTAGATGGCACCAATATGGAAGGCCACAGCAAGAAAGAGGGTGACACCACTCCAGTTCCTTATGCTACATACTAAGAGACAAAGGGTAGGAGATTCCGACAACAACCGAGAGAGATCACCCATCGACGACGAGGACACACACATATCATCAGAAGGATTAGTGCTGGGCAGGAACGAACCAATGGAACAAAATGCAGGACACCAAGACTTTACTAATGAGGATGAAGCGATAGAAGGAGGTGGAAGTGTTGATGGGTATGGTGGAGGAGATGAGGGTGGCGAAGAAGAAGAAGAATATGAGGAAGAATATGAGGAAGAATATGAGGAGGAATATGAGGGAGAATATGAGGAGGAATATGAGGGAGAATATGAGGAGGAAGAAGACCAAGTTGTTCCGGGAACCCCAGTCATTGTACCTGAAACCCCAGTCATGGCTACGGGAAACCAGCAAGAAGAGCTAGTGGCCCAAAGGACAGCGATAAGGAAAAGATTGGAACAAGTTCTCGTCGAGTTTCGCATGGCAGGAGGAGGAGTACAAGTATTCGGTGAGTATGGATATCCCGTGGTGAGGCTATATTTAATACCACCAATGGGTCTGATTAATATATCTGATGACGAGGAGGAGACTGATGCAGAGGACATAGTTGAGGTCCTTAATATATCTGATGACGAGGGGGTCGTAGAGATAATAGATATCTCTGACGACGAGTAGTAGGACAGGGACTCGAGGAGGATAGTTACGTATGTATATTTTGGGGCAGTTTAGAACTTGAGTAGTCAAGTCTAGTATTATTGTATGTATCGAGACTAGTGATAATATAGAACTAGTCGTATTTGTATGTGTACTAAAGAAATCAGTTTATGAAATATTTTCTTTTGGAAACTTTCTATCTTTCTTATGTAATTTCGGGGCGAAATTCTTTTAAGTGGGGTAGTCTTTAATGGCTGGATTTTCTTAAGCTTCTGACATTCATTTTAATAAGGAAATTTAAATGTATCTAGAAGACTCGACCAATTTAAATATGTATAATCACTTATATGTGTGTATATACATATATGATTTACACTATAACTTAATATACACAGGATATATTAACTAAATGTTTTAACAACTTAAGAAATAATGGCGACACATTTTATAACATTAGGAAGTATAGGGAAGCTAGCAACATGGAATAAGTGTGGAAATTCCTATTTTACAACTAACATGTATAAGTGTCATATACTAAGCAAACTAGTAATGAGATTAACACCTATATATTTCTATATTTATATATATAAGTATAACATGAAAAGTATAGACATATATATACATTTCTATATACATATGCTACGGCCTAAGTATATATATAAGTACATATATACACCAAGTTCATTTGCAAGAAGTATAGTCCAACCTTTAAAACAAAATCAAGTCCAAAACCCCATCATTTAGAAATAGATTTGAATTTAATCATCACCTAATCCCTACACTATTACTTGCGGCTGAACTAATAATGAGAGCAAACAAATATCAAAGAGGAAAACTATTTTTCTCTTAAGTTTGTGATGGTAAGTATTGAGAGCATTTAATGCAAGCAAGGGGAGCATTTAATGAAAGCATAGTCTTGTACTTTGGAGAGATCAAGGAGACGTTGGTAGAAATATATCTTGTGGAGAGTACTTTAAAAAAAGCATGCTGTATAATGTTTAGGCCATACAAAGGAGAGAGAAAGGGGTAGGTAGAAGACGTGGGTTCTTACTTGTAAAAGCATAAGGGAAAAACTATTGTTTAAAGAGAAGAGTTGGCCTATATATATACACCATCATATCCATGCAAATGGTCTTTCACAAAACACAAGAACACTTTGCTGAAACAAAAACCATCCACGGCAAGAAATTTGTGAAAGCTTTTCAAGTGAGTAAACTACCTCTTTGATTTATTCATAAGATGATATGTATGTATACATGTTTTAATGATTTGTTTTGAGTTAAACAAACCATACGACAGACCTGAAAGTAATGTTTAGGTGAGTATAGTTTCCATTTTACCCATTTGAAACTATTTACATTTAGGAGACAAACATATATACAAGCATAATTTTTTGAATGTGTCGTACTTAGCTAATGAGACCTTTATGAAACCTGAAAACCGAAAAAGGAAAACTGTGCATATATGTGAGTAAAACTTATGTTAAAAGTTCATTTGGTTTTCTCCATTTACCGTCTACTGTATAATCATATACACTTGTTCATGGATGCATTACACCATAGATGATTCATGTATCGATCTGTTTATTCGATCTAAAACACCATATACACTCAAACATGCCTCGCTCGGCATATATAAAATAGAAGCAACCTGTTTGATTTGATCCCCAATGGGTCATAGGATCAGATGCTCGAGTTATGTGTCTCGCGTAAGGAAGAACAAGTGCTGTGTTGGGTAGGGAAGAGTAATATGTTTAGTTTAGATGTGTGGATCCTTTGAACGTTTAAATAAAGTAGAAAGAAAGGAAAATAAAATCGGCATAGTAAACTTGTCATGTTTGAGCATGGTTCTGCTTTTTATATACTGAAAGGACATATGTTTATCAACAAATAAAATGAAACCGACTGTTTGATGGTAATAGGAAAATAAATGGCTTTAGATCTAACAATAGTGTTGTGCTTATCAACAAATAAACCATAAGCACGTTACCTGAAGTTTTAGTTCAGACATGGTATTAAATATGATAAACAAAACATCGTGTGAAGACCCGCAACCTCCCCGTAAGGGAAAGCGTCGGATAGTTCGAGAACAAACCACAGCAGAACGCATATAGAAGAACGTTTCATTGTATATTACAACAATGCATCAGATTACAAGAATATACAGAGTATAAATGAATGTTACACAGAAATATCAGAGATTTAAATTACATATACATAGCAGCGGAAAATAATACAATACACAGCTAGAAGAGATATACGGATACAAAGCTTTCCGGATACCGTTCCAGCTGTAAACCAGGATCCTGTGAATATAAATCTGCAAAACCGAAACTACTAGCTGCCCGTGTCGAAAATAGGGGCACCCAGAGTTTAGGTTAAAACAATAAACTCCAGGTCAGTCATGTGACTGGTGTGAGAACTAAAACAGTTATTAATCTTTATTTTTAAAGCTAGGTAAATCAAGGGACCACGCCGTATAACACGGAACGGGTTTCCTCCCAAGAATACCAGTGCATAAAACAACAGCGCAATGCTAAATAAAGAAAAATGAAGCTGTTATAAGACCCAGGTCCTATCACACAATGCAACGCAAGCCGGGGGATAGGGTTTTTACCTTATAACAGCCAAAGAATGCTTGATACGTTTAAAACAAATCATTTGATACTATTGTAAGTGCATAGTGTATAAAACAACTTCAAATCATAAGTATCAATCATAGGCGGCATGAGCGTCCCATGCCACTATGTCGCCATATATAGGTTTACAAATAAAACCGCAAAGTCACGTATTTGGAAATTGGATTTCCGTCTATGAACCGAGGCAAAAGATAGTCCTCAACCGATTCGAGACAATCTAGCGCATGTCTCCGGAGCAGCCGCAACTGCCCCTTGGATCGTCAGGGCCGGTCCACCGATGTGGATTATAGTGCCTGAACAATACGTTTCTCCGCCCTATGGGGCGTAAACGAGCCAACAAATGACTCCATCGGTTCGAGAACGACCGATCAATTCGAGGCGCCTCGCAACAGCAACAACCACATAAGTCAAACTCGTCAGGGCGTGTAAAACCACTGACGCCACTTCTAGCTAGAAAGAAACGCAAGTCCTCCCTGAGGTCCGTCTCCCGTTTTTGGTTCATACCGGGTGTGAAACACGCGAGGTATACGTTACACAAAGCTACGCCACAAAGGCCGTGCTTTGATCATCACCACAAGACTTTGCTTTTCAACAGAAGCCTTGATCATTTGCATCTTAGCATGCCACACAGGCAAACCATCCTATGCAACCGATATCAGTCACACAGAATGAAATCCGATGTCAGACACACAGTCCATTTACAAGTCCGTTCTGGGTCTGAACGAAACCGGAGGCACCTAGTACCCCGCATATCCATCGATCTCCAAGTACGTCTGGACGATCACTAACTGTTTCCATCTTCTTGGGTGTACAGCCCAATCAAGATCATCAGTTATCACCCAAACGACGTGAAGACCTCCGGTCTTCGACCATCGTCTTCATCTTCGACTTATCGTCGTATCAGTTATTCAGAATGGGATAAACCCGGTCTTTCCGAATAACTCGCGTATATATTATAAAAGTGTTACACAAACACAACATACGCCTCATTCCAATTCATTAGTCACTAACCGTAAATTAATCAAGAGAATAATTCCCCAAATATTAACCCCGAAGGCCGAAACCAACATCAGATCAATATCCAGAAAACCATTCTGCTTTGCTAACCGACAGTTAGTTTCTAAATTTCACGTTCAAATCTAATTAAAGATTCATTAAAACTCCACTTAGTTTTAATCATTATCTGGGTTAAAGAATCAGTGTCATTTAAAAACGCGATTCACGATAAACCCAAAATCACATTCCATTAATTATCGGGTTAAAGAACAAGTGTTATTTAAAACATTGTTCACGATAAACCCAAAAATCAATACCAATTCAATTCCAATTAAATATCATTTAATTGGTACACTTCATTAAATCTAAATAAAAAGATTTAATCTTTTCTCAACTGGGTTCAAGAACAGTGTTAGTGAAGACACCATTCACGACAAACCCAAATCACATTCGATATTCAATACAAGGCTCTGAATAGAAAATATATCGGCTTATATTCAATATCGAATTCTACGACTAACAAATGTCGTATTGGAAATAACGATACAAATATATATCTTTCAAATTTCCATAACAACACCTGTAATATCACGAATTCCAACATCGAAATATTCCGAAGACAATTTCGATTCAAATCCACTCCAATGCAATCATTGGAAATTTTGGTTATTTTCAAAACCATTTCAAATTCAATTTATTTATTTAAAAATAAATAGAATTATAATTCTAGTTCAAAACTAGTTCATTTCGATAAAAATCTATTTTTATCTTTTCAAATATGGAGTTTTTCATCCCAAACTTTCACAAATCATTTCTTATGATTTTACACAAATTATTACTATTTTTAATAATTTTATCAAGGCCCGTACAGTCGATTTCCAACAACGGCCATCGAACTGCACTTACAGCGACCTTTTTCGAATTTGATTTGGACATATCTCCAAATCCAACCGTTAGATTTCAAATTTCTAACATTCATTAGAAAGCTCTTTTCGATACGAACCCAACGGTTCCGGTTTTAGGAGAATCCGACGGTCGGATCTCCCGTAATGTCCGTTCGAAATAAAAGGTCGAAATTCGCGAACTGCCGCGACGCGGCGCGTTCTATTCAGGCCATTATATTATATATAATATATATAATATATATTTCGTCGATTTCTATTTAAAACGAATTATATAAATAGTTTTAAATTCGTTTCCAATTCTATTTCAACTTCTATTTCAATTCAAAGCAAAATTGAATTCTTCTTTATAAATTCGTTTTAAAATTCATTTCTATTCAATTCGAATTTCAATTCAATTTGAATTCATTTCAATTCGCTTTCAATTCCATTTGAATTCGTTTTCAATTCAATTCATTTCGAAATCGTTTTCAATCGATATAAATATCGTTCACGTCAAAATGGCGTCAATCTAATCAACACGGCTTCATAAATTTCTATTTTCAAAATAGTTGTTATTATCAAAATATTTCGTTCAACACATGACCAATCTCAATGGATGAGTACTGTCAACACATGAACTTTTATTTTATAATATTCTTTATTTTTCAAATTGGAATGAGGCCCAATCAATTACCATATAAAGTTAATTATATGGATTTTCATACAACACATGTATATAATGACATTGAAAATAATCAACCATCAACCAAAGTGCACTACACTGTATAAGCATCGAATATAGATATTCAACGCTTATAACAGCCTGTCAATCAATCGATCGACATATTTAATCAATCAAGATGAGTGAACTTCAAATTTCATCCCAACACCCGTGTGGGGTTTCAAACAATCAAACACATATTTTATTTGTGCTGTTGGGCGATGTGTAAAATTTATCGTCCCAATCAATGTCATTCAAATAGGTGTACATAAACAAACCGTCTGGTTTGTAAATGAATATTCTATTTTATTCTCTTCACGTTAAAAATTATATTTTTAACGATAAAACATTTTATTTCAACCTATGAATCTCTATTCAGTTCATTCTTTAAATAAAATGATATTTTTATTTTTCTAACTTATTTTAGAAAATTTCGGCGGCATAACGGCACGATACTAGAAACGGGACAAGGCCTAGCCTTATCCCCGGTCTAGTGAAGGCCCACGCCATTCACACATCAATCAAATCAATTTCATTTTGCAAACCACAAAATTTGGAGTAAGGGTCTAACCTAGCCTTACTCCTTCGCCTTATAACGGCGCACGTCTAATCCTAACCAATTTATCGATTTGATTTTTCACACCACCAACCACATTCAAACCAATATCGCAATCAATAACCAAACAACCAAACAAACAAGTCCATGGTCTGTGGACGATTGTGTCGGGTGCTACTAAGCACCGTCTGCATCCTAGTATATATATATATATATATATATATATATATAACTAGAAAAGAAAACGAAAGGTGAGAAATTCTCACTTATAGCTATCCTAGCTCCACGGCTCTTCATTGATAGAAATCTTCGTCGTTTCGCCTCCTTTCACTTTCTTTGCCCGTATCCTCTACATATGTAAAAATCACATTTTTACTTCGCTATTCAATATATAAAAATCGAATTTTTAGTTCGCTATTCAATATATAAAAATATGATTTTGACTTTGCTTTCAATATTGAAAAATATGATTTTTACCTTTTGCTTTCACATATAAAAATATGATTTTTACCTTTTGCTTTCACATATAAAAATATGATTTTTTTACCTTTTGCTTTCACATATAAAAATATGATTTTTGCTTTTAAAATCAGTTTATTATTTGCTTATAAAAACCAATTCAGTTTTTATCTTTATAAAAAATAAATCAATTCAGTTTTTTTTTTTTACTTTAAAAAAAATAAATCAATTCAGTTTTTTTTTTTTTTATAATACTTTTATAAAATCAGTTTTTATTTTTCTACAAATATAAAGATCTGGTTTTTCCTAATACAAAAATCTGAACTTTTGTAAATTAAAAATCTAAATTTTTATAACTTAAAAATCCTAACTTTTCAGCTTTTGAAGTTTAAATCTTTTCACTTTAAAATCTAAAAATAAAAATCAGTTTTAAAAATAAATAAAAAAGATCAGTTTTAAAAATAAATAAAAACAGTTCAGTTTTAAAAATAAATAAAAACAGTTTTAAAAATCAGAAAAAGTAAATAAAATAAAAATAAAATAGCAGGGAACTTACAGGGGGGGGCTTCTCCGTTCGTCGGAGGTGCGCTCGGGTGATGGCGGCGCGTTGTGTCGTCGATGGGGTGGGGGAGGCTCTGGCGCGGCGATTAGGGTTTCGAAGGGGGGGCAATGTTGCGGTTCGGTCAACAGCAGGGGGGGGGGGGCGGAGAGAGAGGGGGTTGGACGGGGAAGGAGGGGAGAGGTTGCCGGAGATGGGGAAGGCGGAGGCAAGCCGACGGCACGGCGGCGTGGGGGTGACCTCCGTCGATCGATCTCTTTTTCTTTTTCTTTTTCTTTTTTTTTTGTCTGAGAGAAGTGAGAGAGAGAGAGAGGGGAGAGGCTATTTTATATTTATTTATTATTAATTTTATTTTAATTCTCCTTTAAAGTTGACTTTCCATTCTAACACGAAATCAAACCCAACGGCTGTCGCCCCTAGCTAATTACCCCCATTCCGAACACAATGGGATATGTATCGCTGGCTGATTCGATCGTTTGAATCAGTTTCCATTAAATTTTCATTTAACTCTATATATTGAATTTTAAACGTACATTTCAAATTACCGGGGTCACATACTAACCAGAAAAATTCCAGAAAAATATTTTCTAGCTTCGTATTGACGATACGGTCCTAACAAAACTAGTTTCGTCGAATTCTGAGACCGTTTGTAAAATGGCCAATTTCCAGTCGATTAAAATCAACTGAAAATGGTCAAACGCGTTTTCCTTTGCCACGCTCACATATTGATTCGAAAAATTATGAAATTTGAAACCTAGCAATTACTCGACATCACGGACCCAACAAAAGTGGTTTCGTCAAAATCCGAGGTCATTTGCAAAATGTCCATTTTTAAGGGCCTGAATTCCATAGCGACTATTCAGAATTTTCAACTGGACATATCTTATCATTTATAAAGTGAAATCTCAGTTTGTTAACTTCATTGGAAAGATATTCACTATTAGATTCCATTATTTTTGGTTTTACTAAAATCCGGATTGTTTTGCACCCGGTACATTCAATTGAAGTTTGAAATCGAATTATCGAACTACCGCGCCATTTTCAATTCTATTTATAATTATATATAATTATTATATATTCTAACGACGACGCGTATAATATATACGTTCGATTTATATTCAAAATAAATTTCACGTCGATATTATTTAAAATAATTCATTTTAAATAATCAAAATCCGCTTAAATTGCCAAAATAAAAATTTTAAACTGGCCCAGATTTTCCGGGTTGTTACAATCTCCCCCACTTAAAACTTTTCGTCCCCGAAAAGGAACAAAGTCGAAAGTGGTTTGATTATTCAGCTCTACATTCGATCTGGCTTCCATTCTCCAACTTTTCAGTTTCTGAGAATTTTCAAAATTTCAAAAATTTGGCTAACACCCTAAATTTTTGAAAAATTTCGCCATAACCTCCCCTGCACCGGGAGCATCGGGGAATTTCAAATAGCTTCCCCGGTCCTTCAGATCTCAAAAAGAAAAAGAAAAAGCCAAGCGGCTAGCCAATAGGCTCACAAAATCATCATCACCCAAACAAAACAGGAAATTATGTAGTAAACATGTACCTATTTGTCGGGCAAACAAATTTTATTCTCTGGCTCTAGCCTCCTTGCTATGACCTGTTCAATGTTATATATGTATATGCAAGCAAACGCAACCAATTTTCAATACAGTTCAATATTTGATTCAGTTAGGCTAAATGGTTCAAAATTAGCAAACAAATGAACAAACAACACAAACATCAATCAATTAGTGAATTATCATTTGAAATTCATAATTTTGATACATAGTCAAGAATCAGATTTTTGATGCCAAATCACAACAATAGGCCCTATCTAATTTTGGTTCTCACACCAGTCAATAGGAAATATATAGAAATCTCACTTTCGTCGCTCGAAAATAAATGCTGGCGACAGTGCCCCATCACCAGAATTACTCCCGGGCACTAGAGGGATTCTATATCTACCCAATATATTAAAACTTCGAATACACGTTTGCAAGACATATATGCAAAATCTTTATATATCGGATTGTCCTAATCAATATAAAATAAATAATCAAATACGAATAATTGATTTAAATTTTCAAAACGAAATTTGTTTTCATTTGAAAAATATACTCTTCACACTCGTTCTAGGATACTACTGATCCTATCTCTAACGAGTCATTCCCATTGGATATTACTAATCCAATATCTGATGAATTCTTTCGTATGTTTCTAATGTGTCTTGTTCTCTAGCTTTGTAAACCAAAGCTCTGATACCACGTGTAATGACCCGCAACCTCCCCGTAAGGGAAAGCGTCGGATAGTTCGAGAACAAACCACAGCAGAACGCATATAGAAGAACGTTTCATTGTATATTACAACAATGCATCAGATTACAAGAATATACAGAGTATAAATGAATGTTACACAGAAATATCAGAGATTTAAATTACATATACATAGCAGCGGAAAATAATACAATACACAGCTAGAAGAGATATACGGATACAAAGCTTTCCGGATACCGTTCCAGCTGTAAACCAGGATCCTGTGAATATAAATCTGCAAAACCGAAACTACTAGCTGCCCGTGTCGAAAATAGGGGCACCCAGAGTTTAGGTTAAAACAATAAACTCCAGGTCAGTCATGTGACTGGTGTGAGAACTAAAACAGTTATTAATCTTTATTTTTAAAGCTAGGTAAATCAAGGGACCACGCCGTATAACACGGAACGGGTTTCCTCCCAAGAATACCAGTGCATAAAACAACAGCGCAATGCTAAATAAAGAAAAATGAAGCTGTTATAAGACCCAGGTCCTATCACACAATGCAACGCAAGCCGGGGGATAGGGTTTTTACGTTATAACAGCCAAAGAATGCTTGATACGTTTAAAACAAATCATTTGATACTATTGTAAGTGCATAGTGTATAAAACAACTTCAAATCATAAGTATCAATCTTAGGCGGCATGAGCGTCCCATGCCACTATGTCGCCATATATAGGTTTACAAATAAAACCGCAAAGTCACGTATTTGGAAATTGGATTTCCGTCTATGAACCGAGGCAAAAGATAGTCCTCAACCGATTCGAGACAATCTAGCGCATGTCTCCGGAGCAGCCGCAACTGCCCCTTGGATCGTCAGGGCCGGTCCACCGATGTGGATTATAGTGCCTGAACAATACGTTTCTCCGCCCTATGGGGCGTAAACGAGCCAACAAATGACTCCATCGGTTCGAGAACGACCGATCAATTCGAGGCGCCTCGCAACAGCAACAACCACATAAGTCAAACTCGTCAGGGCGTGTAAAACCACTGACGCCACTTCTAGCTAGAAAGAAACGCAAGTCCTCCCTGAGGTCCGTCTCCCGTTTTTGGTTCATACCGGGTGTGAAACACGCGAGGTATACGTTACACAAAGCTACGCCACAAAGGCCGTGCTTTGATCATCACCACAAGACTTTGCTTTTCAACAGAAGCCTTGATCATTTGCATCTTAGCATGCCACACAGGCAAACCATCCTATGCAACCGATATCAGTCACACAGAATGAAATCCGATGTCAGACACACAGTCCATTTACAAGTCCGTTCTGGGTCTGAACGAAACCGGAGGCACCTAGTACCCCGCATATCCATCGATCTCCAAGTACGTCTGGACGATCACTAACTGTTTCCATCTTCTTGGGTGTACAGCCCAATCAAGATCATCAGTTATCACCCAAACGACGTGAAGACCTCCGGTCTTCGACCATCGTCTTCATCTTCGACTTATCGTCGTATCAGTTATTCAGAATGGGATAAACCCGGTCTTTCCGAATAACTCGCGTATATATTATAAAAGTGTTACACAAACACAACATACGCCTCATTCCAATTCATTAGTCACTAACCGTAAATTAATCAAGAGAATAATTCCCCAAATATTAACCCCGAAGGCCGAAACCAACATCAGATCAATATCCAGAAAACCATTCTGCTTGGCTAACCGACAGTTAGTTTCTAAATTTCACGTTCAAATCTAATTAAAGATTCATTAAAACTCCACTTAGTTTTAATCATTATCTGGGTTAAAGAATCAGTGTCATTTAAAAACACGATTCACGATAAACCCAAAATCACATTCCATTAATTATCGGGTTAAAGAACAAGTGTTATTTAAAACATTATTCACGATAAACCCAAAAATCAATACCAATTCAATTCCAATTAAATATCATTTAATTGATATACTTCATTAAATCTAAATAAAAAGATTTAATCTTTTCTCAACTGGGTTCAAGAACAGTGTTAGTGAAGACACCATTCACGACAAACCCAAATCACATTCGATATTCAATACAAGGCTCTGAATAGAAAATATATCGGCTTATATTCAATATCGAATTCTACGACTAACAAATGTCGTATTGGAAATAACGATACAAATATATATCTTTCAAATTTCCATAACAACACCTGTAATATCACGAATTCCAACATTGAAATATTCCGAAGACAATTTCGATTCAAATCCACTCCAATGCAATCATTGGAAATTTTGGTTATTTTCAAAACCATTTCAAATTCAATTTATTTATTTAAAAATAAATAGAATTATAATTCTAGTTCAAAACTAGTTCATTTCGATAAAAATCTATTTTTATCTTTTCAAATATGGAGTTTTTCATCCCAAACTTTCACAAATCATTTCTTATGATTTTACACAAATTATTACTATTTTTAATAATTTTATCAAGGCCCGTACAGTCGATTTCCAACAACGGCCATCGAACTGCACTTACAGCGACCTTTTTCGAATTTGATTTGGACGTATCTCCAAATCCAACCGTTAGATTTCAAATTTCTAACATTCATTAGAAAGCTCTTTTCGATACGAACCCAACGGTTCCGGTTTTAGGAGAATCCGACGGTCGGATCTCCCGTAATGTCCGTTCGAAATAAATGGTCGAAATTCGCGAACTGCCGCGACGCGGCGCGTTCTATTCAGGCCATTATATTATATATAATATATATAATATATATTTCGTCGATTTCTATTTAAAACGAATTATATAAATAGTTTTAAATTCGTTTCCAATTCTATTTCAACTTCTATTTCAATTCAAAGCAAAATTGAATTCTTCTTTATAAATTCATTTTAAAATTCATTTCTATTCAATTCGAATTTCAATTCAATTTGAATTCATTTCAATTCGCTTTCAATTCCATTTGAATTCGTTTTCAATTCAATTCATTTCGAAATCGTTTTCAATCGATATAAATATCGTTCACGTCAAAATGGCGTCAATCTAATCAACACGGCTTCATAAATTTCTATTTTCAAAATAGTTGTTATTATCAAAATATTTCGTTCAACACATGACCAATCTCAATGGATGAGTACTGTCAACACATGAACTTTTATTTTATAATATTCTTTATTTTTCAAATTGGAATGAGACCCAATCAATTACCATATAAAGTTAATTATATGGATTTTCATACAACACATGTATATAATGACATTGAAAATAATCAACCATCAACCAAAGTGCACTACACTGTATAAGCATCGAATATAGATATTCAACGCTTATAACAGCCTGTCAATCAATCGATCGACATATTTAATCAATCAGGATGAGTGAACTTCAAATTTCATCCCAACACCCGTGTGGGGTTTCAAACAATCAAACACATATTTTATTTGTGCTGTTGGGCGATGTGTAAAATTTATCGTCCCAATCAATGTCATTCAAATAGGTGTACATAAACAAACCGTCTGGTTTGTAAATGAATATTCTATTTTATTCTCTTCACGTTAAAAATTATATTTTTAACGATAAAACATTTTATTTCAACCTATGAATCTCTATTCAGTTCATTCTTTAAATAAAATGATATTTTTATTTTTCTAACTTATTTTAGAAAATTTCGGCGGCATAACGGCACGATACTAGAAACGGGACAAGGCCTAGCCTTATCCCCGGTCTAGTGAAGGCCCACGCCATTCACACATCAATCAAATCAATTTCATTTTGCAAACCACAAAATTTGGAGTAAGGGTCTAACCTAGCCTTACTCCTTCGCCTTATAACGGCGCACGTCTAATCCTAACCAATTTATCGATTTGATTTTTCACACCACCAACCACATTCAAACCAATATCGCAATCAATAACCAAACAACCAAACAAACAAGTCCATGGTCTGTGGACGATTGTGTCGGGTGCTACTAAGCACCGTCTGCATCCTAGTATATATATATATATATATATATATATAACTAGAAAAGAAAACGAAAGGTGAGAAATTCTCACTTATAGCTATCCTAGCTCCACGGCTCTTCATTGATAGAAATCTTCGTCGTTTCGCCTCCTTTCACTTTCTTTGCCCGTATCCTCTACATATGTAAAAATCACATTTTTACTTCGCTATTCAATATATAAAAATCGAATTTTTAGTTCGCTATTCAATATATAAAAATATGATTTTGACTTTGCTTTCAATATTGAAAAATATGATTTTTACCTTTTGCTTTCACATATAAAAATATGATTTTTACCTTTTGCTTTCACATATAAAAATATGATTTTTTTACCTTTTGCTTTCACATATAAAAATATGATTTTTGCTTTTAAAATCAGTTTATTATTTGCTTATAAAAACCAATTCAGTTTTTATCTTTATAAAAAATAAATCAATTCAGTTTTTTTTTTTTTACTTTAAAAAAAATAAATCAATTCAGTTTTTTTTTTTTTTTTATAATACTTTTATAAAATCAGTTTTTATTTTTCTACAAATATAAAGATCTGGTTTTTCCTAATACAAAAATCTGAACTTTTGTAAATTAAAAATCTAAATTTTTATAACTTAAAAATCCTAACTTTTCAGCTTTTGAAGTTTAAATCTTTTCACTTTAAAATCTAAAAATAAAAATCAGTTTTAAAAATAAATAAAAAAGATCAGTTTTAAAAATAAATAAAAACAGTTCAGTTTTAAAAATAAATAAAAACAGTTTTAAAAATCAGAAAAAGTAAATAAAATAAAAATAAAATAGCAGGGAACTTACAGGGGGGGCTTCTCCGTTCGTCGGAGGTGCGCTCGGGTGATGGCGGCGCGTTGTGTCGTCGATGGGGTGGGGGAGGCTCTGGCGCGGCGATTAGGGTTTCGAAGGGGGGGCAATGTTGCGGTTCGGTCAACAGCAGGGGGGGGCGGAGAGAGAGGGGGTTGGACGGGGAAGGAGGGGAGAGGTTGCCGGAGATGGGGAAGGCGGAGGCAAGCCGACGGCACGGCGGCGTGGGGGTGACCTCCGTCGATCGATCTCTTTTTCTTTTTCTTTTTCTTTTTTTTTTGTCTGAGAGAAGTGAGAGAGAGAGAGAGAGGGGAGAGGCTATTTTATATTTATTTATTATTAATTTTATTTTAATTCTCCTTTAAAGTTGACTTTCCATTCTAACACGAAATCAAACCCAACGGCTGTCGCCCCTAGCTAATTACCCCCATTCCGAACACAATGGGATATGTATCGCTGGCTGATTCGATCGTTTGAATCAGTTTCCATTAAATTTTCATTTAACTCTATATATTGAATTTTAAACGTACATTTCAAATTACCGGGGTCACATACTAACCAGAAAAATTCCAGAAAAATATTTTCTAGCTTCGTATTGACGATACGGTCCTAACAAAACTAGTTTCGTCGAATTCTGAGACCGTTTGTAAAATGGCCAATTTCCAGTCGATTAAAATCAACTGAAAATGGTCAAACGCGTTTTCCTTTGCCACGCTCACATATTGATTCGAAAAATTATGAAATTTGAAACCTAGCAATTACTCGACATCACGGACCCAACAAAAGTGGTTTCGTCAAAATCCGAGGTCATTTGCAAAATGTCCATTTTTAAGGGCCTGAATTCCATAGCGACTATTCAGAATTTTCAACTGGACATATCTTATCATTTATAAAGTGAAATCTCAGTTTGTTAACTTCGTTGGAAAGATATTCACTATTAGATTCCATTATTTTTGGTTTTACTAAAATCCGGATTGTTTTGCACCCGGTACATTCAATTGAAGTTTGAAATCGAATTATCGAACTACCGCGCCATTTTCAATTCTATTTATAATTATATATAATTATTATATATTCTAACGACGACGCGTATAATATATACGTTCGATTTATATTCAAAATAAATTTCACGTCGATATTATTTAAAATAATTCATTTTAAATAATCAAAATCCGCTTAAATTGCCAAAATAAAAATTTTAAACTGGCCCAGATTTTCCGGGTTGTTACACATCAGTATTGGCTTTATATATTGGACAACTAGATTGTTTAATCTAAATTTCCACCGATGAAGTGGAAATATTGGGCGCCATCAGTATTGACACATGATCGTGTAAGGGTTCGGAGATGATCATGTAGAGATCTGAGTGTCCATATTTTATTCAGTGCTGAAGTTCGAATTTGCGGTGAAGTTAAGAGTAGCATAAGTAAGAAAATAAATTAGAAAAGAAGAAAAAGGGCGCAGCAAACTAATGGAGGAAAAGAGAGGGATAGGAGTGATCCGAGATGTAAACGGCACCAACGATGGTGAGTAGCAGTCGTACGCATTAGGGGGGAAATTGGTGTTGGATGGCGTCACCGTGGCGAGGCTCAAATCTGATGTGTCATAGTGGTCGGAGGCGATGACAGCAAGTGGGTTTTTAGGACCAAGTATATTACGGCAAGTGAGGGTAAAGGTAAAAGGAAGAACAGGAAAGTTTAAATAAATAAACCTGACAGTAACAAAACAAAGAAGAAAATTGTGTTTTGGCTTCATGGTCCAACCTCCTAGTATAAGCAGATCACGATTGGCTGCTTGCATGCTTGATTTCATCACTAAAGTTTTGGTCATACAAGTGTGGACATGAAAAGTTTATAAAATAAAATAAAATTAAAGAATAAATAAATAATTAAATAAAAATAGAATTTTTATTTAATTTGGCATTGGCAAGTGAAAAGGAGAAATTGGCAAGAAGATCGAGTACAGAAATTGATCGAAGAAGTTAAACGAGTTTGAAACTTTAAAATATAAGGAAATAATTTAAATAGATTATTAAATTAATTTATTTATGATAAATTATAAGTAATAAAATAAGTTACCAGAAGGAATGGTGTTTTGAACATCGTCTAAGCAGCGACGATGAACGAAGCAAAATACCGTGTGCGAAGCACGTGCTTCATTTATCCATTTCTAAAAAATGAGCAGAACTGAATAGGATACCGTGTGCAACGCACACACTTTACCTGTTCATTTTAAAGGACAATACTAATATCCAGATAAACATATACTATTGGTGTGATGATAATTAAAGTGTAAACTGAATAATAATCATGATTAAGCCGATAACTATTCATCGACTATAAAACGATATTATGTACATCGTTACGAAGAGTCCGGAATAAATATTCCACTTCGACTCGAATTATACGACGCATGTCAGAGATATTACAGACGGAGATATGCAAGGACTATTTTAAATAGTACCCTCGGTCTGTTCAGTCTCAGGACAAACCCGAATGGACGAGTGTCTGACAGCGTATATCAGTTAAATTCTACACATCGATTTTACGTAAGTATATTCCGTTGGTGGTGGGGAAATTCGTTTCTCTTAGCTTTATTGCCCGAAATATATTTGGGTAATCGTCTGAGTGTTTCGGACGGATATGACGATGTGACATTCAAAGTAATTGGAGAAATAAATCTGTCAGAAGAATAAACGTGACCTCAAAACCTCACAACCAGTAAGTAACAAAAGTTGGGCTAGGCAGCATGGCTAGTTGGGTCATACCCAAGCAGGGTATATTATCACCATCTAGAGAATATTCATATTTGTTACTTCTTTTCAATTCTGTATCTCCCGGGAACGGTTATGTTGGTACCAACCGTAGAGGTGGTAATATATTCGTTACACTCAAGCTAAATGAGTGGACGGTCATGTGTGGCCGGGTTACTGGATGTTCTTGTTGAACCCCAGTGTATCTTCTCTAGAGTACACTGATCGGTGGGTGCTCCCATACCCTGTCAGTTGGAAACCAAATTTCCATAAGCGCTCGACGGTTTTAGATTTTATTCTATGTACGTGAACGTGAGATGTAAGCGATTCACTAGATGATTATTTATTTGATAAATACTATCGTAAATATCAAACATTTTGATATTAAAATACAAGGGTCGTTTTCCATATATTAGTTATAGATTGGGTATAAGATTTCTAAAGTAACTGAATCTATTAATAACGGAACCCCTTATTCCTTATTTCCCTGCTTACATCTATTTAACTATGTTTACTCACACCAGTCCTCTGACTGACCCGGAGTTTATTTTCTGTGTTTTCCCTAAACTCTTGGGTACTCATAATTTTTATTATGAGTAGTCAAGTAACTCAGGTTGGCAATGGAACCTTACGAAGTTCAAGTTGCAGGACAAGTCTAGTAGTTTTAACTACACCTATGTATCCAGTTAGATTTGTATTTCTATATCATGATGTATTATTATATGAATGTACTATGATGTTGTAAGTTGTTGATGTATTATGATGTATCAGACCCTATGATGTAATGTATTTGTATTTTTAAATTCCGCTGTGAGATTTCTGATAACTTCTTATTCTTCTATTCTATTAGTTCTATCTTTTCTATCTCATCTTCTAATTTCTTTCAATAATGACACGGTTTTCGGAAGGTCGAAAATCACCCCGTTACAAGCATGGAGCAGCAAGTGACTCAGTGGTGGATATGCAAGTGTTAATACAATGCAGCATGGCAACAACTTCATTAAACACATCTGCTCAAATACAAGAATGATCCAAAAATGCAGCTACAATGATGGTGTAGGATGTAATATGGTGCAACTCATATGTTCACAGCAATAAAATAGAAAGCAAGGTACACAGATCAAAGATATGACAAAGACAAGCCAGTGCTCACAAACTCAGCAGCTACATGTAAGTCAACAATAAACCAAATGGTGCATGGGTATAAACAGGTCAGAAGACATAAACATCTTTGGCAAGTATAATTAGTTTCCAGATATGGAAATTCAGAGGAGCATTTTTTTTGTTTGGAAAGAAGTAAAGACTACATTTCATATAGCCTAAAGAATTCATTGTTTTAATTCGGCAAGATTCAAAAATAGGCAAAACATATATGGAAGTTCAATCAACAATTCCAAAAATGGCAGTGAGAATTCAAGGCAGCTTTAAACTGTTTTTAATCAAACAAATCAGAGAAACAATATTTGGAAAAGATTAAATCTGTTTTGGGAAACAATTTATATCCAGAAATGATTAATTCAAAAGGGAAAAATCTGTTTTTTAAAAGGCATCAATCAAGTCCAGAATGTTATCAAATTCATCGAGATATTCAAGGCAACATACTCCAACAGTCACGCAAGTCATTCAATCGAAGAAACAAAAGAGGAAACCGCAATGAATTCAATCGGGTCTTTAAACGAAATCAGAGAGTTAAAGTATTTTATAATCCTATTTAACACAACCAATTCATCACTGGCATATCTGATCGAATCCACAAAAATAACAACAAATGCAAGTCAAAAAAAAAATCAGAGAGCTCACAATTTTTAGGGATTTGATCTGCGCCCAAAATCGATCGCCTGAAAGCTCTAAATCAGTGAGCAAGAAAGCATCAGAAAGCCACGACAACTCGACGGCACAGAGATTCAGTTCCAAGAAGCAAGCGATTCGATTTGGGAAGAAACCCTAGTTTGATATCGGCCACCATTTTTATTTCTCAGAGAAAAAGTGATCAGGCTTTGCAAAAGTGAAGTGGGCCCATAAATTTTCTCAAGGGCTAAAGGGGCTAAGCCATGTTTAAAAGGAGACGACCCTTTTTATTTTAAACTCCTAAGGGTTTCTTGTTTGTTTTGTTTAATTTGTTTTGTATTTTTTTATTTTGTTTTTTAAAACCGTCTCAAACAGTTTCTAGAATACTGTAAAATCTAGGAATTCAGTCAGGGTGTTGATTGACAGTTGACAGAGTCTGTAAAATCTGGGTTACTGGTTACGGGGTCGTAAACAGGGGAATCTGATCGAGTGGATATCAGTCAGTCTAGGGTTTTGAGCGTAGGGTTAGGACAGGAGCAGGCGCCGCGAGTGTACATGGTCTTGTATGCAGGATCTGTTTATAATACCTAGTAGAAACCTTAGGAATGCAGCAGTAGGCAGGGTTTTGCCGAAGCTGGGTATATTTGTGTGTGATTTATTTTCTGCACTTTTATTTCTGCTGCATTCTGTGATCTGTTTATTATTTTAATATCCTGTCAGTTTTTCAATTCTGTTTAAAAACTGTGATAAACCCTATTCACCCCCCCTCTAGGGTTAATCTAGATCCAACACTTGGTATCGGAGCAGGTTTTCGGTTAACTCTAGAGCAATGGTGATTCCTAGTTATCAGTCCATAGAGAGTCAGTCCAGTCACATTCCAAATATTTTTGATGGTACATATTTTTTAAACTGGAAATCCAAAATGGAATCTTATTTAAAATCTGTTAATATTAAATTTTGGAATGTTGTTATCCATGGAATTGATAGTGTAGATATTACTTTCAATACCCGTGCTATGAAAATTATATTTGATTATCTTAGTACTGAACAGTTTAATCTTTTTTGCCATTGTTTATCTGTACAGGAAATCTGGGATACTCTCAATACGAAGAATGGAAAATCTAACAACAGCTCAAAACCCCATAATGTCAACTCAGATTAAGAATTCTGTTTAACAGGATTTACAAATGAAAATTCAGAAGGATCAGATGATGGAGAATCAACGGATGCTGAAGTCGAAAATTTCTCATACGAAGATTTGGTTTATATGTGTGTTGATTTAACTAAATCTGTTGATAAACTCAAATCTTAAAACAAAACTCTAAAATCTAGGAATTCTGAGTTGACCAGCAAAATTAATGATTTGGAATCACAACTTGAATATTTTAAAAACCTTTCAGATTCAGATTGTAAAAATTGTTTGAAATTGAAAACCAATCTTGTTCGTCTCAATAAAAATATTCAAAAGTTTGAAGATGAAATTTTGATCTTAAAAGCAAACAAGATTGAGTTATCAAATTTGAACAATCTTCTACAGAAGGAATTTGAAGTTTTTAAAACTGATATAAATTCCAAATTTGAAATTGCTGAAAAAGAAAATTTGCTGAAAAGTGATTCGATTTTAAAAGAGCTTGAAATTGAGATTGAAAAATTCAACGAACTTGAATCTGAAAAGCAAAATCATTTTGAACTTGAAATTTCTAAATCCCAAGTCAAAATTAAATCGCTTGAAAATGAGAATTTGGTTTTGAAATAGACCAATGCTGAACAGAAGATCGCTATAAATAACTGTTCAAATTTACTAAAATAAAATAGCGATCTAAAATCGAAAATTCAACGATTAGAATCAATTTTGGATAAATTTTCTAATGGGGAAAAATCGTTGAATATGCTGTTACAAAACCAAGTTTCTATTGGAAATAAATCTGGTCTTGGCTTTGGGAAAAATGATGTTTTTGGAAAACAAAATTCAAATGTTTTGAAAAATTTCTCAAATTGTTTTAAAAAGAACTCCTTTGAAAATTTGAACTCTGAAGATTTCGAAGGATTTTTGAATCAAAATAGTAATGAGAAATCGTTTTATAATAAACCGTTTAAATATTCTTGGATTCCAAAAAATAAAACAGGCTTTGTCAAGTTCAAACAGATTCGGGTTCCTAAGGGTACGAAGGTTAATTCTAATGGTTTGTTATATAAACAAGTCTGGGTACCAAAACATATGAATACAACTGTAAGTGGTTTTACAAACTTTGTTAGACCACTCGATCCTATAAACTGTTAGGTACCGAAGGAGGCTGAGTAACTGTTGTGCAGAAAGAGAAACTGGCTTCAAACTGCTTCATATCATTGAATCACTTTTAATTCCTTTAGCCAAACTAGTTGAGTTAGAGATTCTGGTTTACACTGATCTCAGGTATGATCTCTGAACTCATCTTTGTAAATATCTTATTAATTTTCTTGTTTATTTCTTCTTCTATCTCCTTCTGTCTCTTCTGTTTATTTTTTTATTTTTTGGTTTAACTTGTCACTGCCATATATCCTTTCTCTTGGGATTCCTTAACGTCCAGTTGCAGAACTCGTGACTGTCTGGAAATTTGCTTTACTGAAAGTATGATATTGTTAATATTTTCCAGATCTTAAATTTAAACTTGTATATATCTGCAATTGTTTTTTGAAGCTCACCTTCCGTTTTCTGAATTCCTAACAGTGTTAACGCATTCTTCTTATATCTTGAACACTGTTATTATGAATTCTTTTTTTTAAGATCTGAAATATTATTGAAATATCACACATCTCTTCTATTCTGAGTTTCTTCTAATTCAGTTTAGAACGGACTTGAAAATTTACTCATTATAGCACTCTATTATTTGTCAGTTGTGATAATTTCAGAATTGTTCAGATTGGTTTGAATATTTTTGATTCATCTTGAATCAGTGATACATCTAGAAATCCATCTTTTATTCATGATCATTTTTTGTTGAAAATTATTTGTTTGAAATCATTTGAAATCCCTGATATTTTGAATATCACACACCTCCTAAAATTGAAATTATCAATCTTGTGTGAATAATTCATTATATCTCAAACTTGACATTGATTCAAGTGATTTCAGATAAATTATTTATTTATAAATCATGAATATCTCTTAATTATTTGATGTAAATGATATGAAATTATCCTTAGAAATTGTTGTGAAAAATTCCTTTGAAAATCTGGTCTTGAAATTCACTCTTATTTCATGATTATTTGATTTAAATATTTGTTTGTTTAAACAGTATTTTAATCATTAGATCATAAATCATCATATATGGCCATCATCTTGACAAGTATGATTTGAAACTATGTTCTGTGTTGCTTTGATACTATTTTGAAAAATGGTTGTTCTGGAATCACATGCCTGCTGCTCTGATACATGTGCATAATCTATTATCTCGTCTGTTTGGGATTGGTACTTAACAATTCTTTTGCCTATGACATTCTTGTTCAGTATCATGTTAAAATTCCTCGTAAATAGAGACACCAAGTTGTATCAGAAGTGCCTTATATTTGTCTCACCCATCTGTACTTAGATTCAAATCTTCACCATGTATAAATCCACACACTCCTTTTGTCTTGTACACATTTTTCCCTCGTGTCGTGTATAGATCAGCATATTTCTCTTGTATTTGATTTTCAATTTTAGAATTATTTATTAATTATTCATTCATAAATTGAAATCAATATCAAAATTGAACTGTATTTGTAATTCATCAAAATAATTATCAGATTTTGAAATTGTGATGAATTGTGACTGCAGTATATTTCACAACAAGTGGAGATTTTATTTTTATTTTCATGATAGTTGAACATGTATTATAATATCTCTGAACTGGCAATTATTTCACGACCATCTTCTTTACCTATCACCTGTCTGCCATACATCATGATTTATATTAATGTAGAGAGTTTATATTTTTTTTAAATCATCTTGTTTTAAAACAGTGAAAATTATTTGTGATAGAAATGGGACTATATTAGAATTCAGAATTAGTGATAATTGAAAATTATCAATAATCCCAGTACAGTCGAGCTTTTCTCATAATATAATTAATTTAGAAATTTATCTCACAGTCCATTTCTGTACCTACCACATTTCTATCATCCATATTGGTTTCATATACCGAGGAGGTTTTCCTTTATAGTGCTGAAAATAATAAATATAATTAATATATAAGAGTGTCTCTAACCTCATTTAAAAATCCAAGCTCTGGTTATGCATGGTTATGAGACGTCTTATAATTTAAGCTGCGACTGATCCCATTTAAAAATCCAAGCTCTGGTTATGCGTGGTCAGTGTGCTCTTAAATAAAAAATAAATAAAAAGGAATTAAAGTGCTAAAAATAGAAATTAATCTGAAATTCTCTTCAGTGTATAAAAACCAGCCCATCAATCCATCTTTCTAATCTGTGAAATGTGTTCAAATATTATGACGTATTATGATTTGATAGATATTGGGATTTGAGATTATTCAATTTTCTCACTAAAATTGAATTATTTATTATAGTCCAAATCCATCACTGTTTTTTGCTTTATTTTTATCCTTTGAAAATAATTAGAAATAATTTGTTTTTTTTAAACTCTCTCCTCTCCATTTTGCATAAAATTCATCGTATATCCATCATTCTCTAAAATGTGAAATATGCCACCAGTTGTTAGAATATTATGATTTTTGTTTGACTGATTGAAATTTATGATGACCGTTCTTCCTCTAAAGCTGAAATTATATTTTTAGTCATTTTTCATTTGTATTTTAAAATATGTATCCTTTTGATGATAACAAAAGGGGGAGAATGGATTAGGTTTTGATTTATGAGTGAATATTTTATAAATATTTTTTATTTTGAAAATTTATTATTATCCATACATTTCACTCATGCACAGTTATAGGGGGAGTTTTTGTTGTAGGGGGAGCATTTAAGCATTTAAATAGGGGGAGTTCAAATATTCACGAACAAACACATTTATTATATTCAAAATCATTTATTTGTTTGTCATCATCAAAAGGGGGAGATTGTTGTATATAAGCATTTAAATAGGGGGAGTTCAAATATTCACCAACAAACACATTTATTATATTCAAAATCGTTTATTTGTTTGTCATCATCAAAAGGGGGAGATTGTTGTATATAACGGTGTTGTATACACAATTATATGATTTTTGTTTGATGATAACAAACAAGTATATATTATTTTGAATGTGTTTGTTATTGTACTGTTATATCACATTACAGACAGGAATATAATATTTATATTTAAACAGAATGCATCTATACAGAAACTCAAATATCTACACAGTATTTTGGTTAAATATAATATTTTATTTCAAATAGTACAATTATTTATAACTCCACTATTTGAACACATCACATCTCATATACATTCATAGAATATAGTACTGTAAATTCTCTCGATTTTTCATACATACATTCAGTTACACTCAATCTCATTTGTACATTTCACTTATATCACTTTGACACAATGTTTATCCACTGTCTTCTGTCTCTCCAGCCTCCTAGTCAGTCAGTAATGTCATTTCAGTCTTCACTGCTCACAGCCAGTCCAGTCATCTTCTTGCTTACCTATCATATATGGAAACACACACACAGTATCTTGAACAGAAATAATTTCTAAATTCTAGCAGATATAATTTTTAATTTTGAAAATTTTATTTGCCTCAGTTTTCTGGTGTGTTTCTCATCATTTTTCATGACTTTATCTGATCTGTGTCTAGACAGTATATATACAGTACAGGGACAAGGAATTTTTTTTGAATGGCTACATATACACACGTGTATAAATATACACGTGTGCACTGCCTCGCCAATCAGTGTATGATGCTGAAGAGCAGCCATGTGGACCTACTCGACTCAGTGCATACTCAAGCACACACTCAAAATTGAAAGCCAAATAGTCGAGTCAACATGGACATGGTGTACAAATATGACAAAGCTGGCTCGGACACAAAGTCAATAACAAAGCAAAGCAGCTATGACAAGTGATGGATGCTCATATACAAACATACAAGTGCAAAATGGTTTAGGATCAAGACATTTAACACATGCCAGAATGGTGCAGCTACATGGTTCATATAGCAATGTGCAAGTGGACAATGCATTTCAGATTTTCAAGCAAGTCTATGGTCGAGCACAGTTAAAAGGTGCAACTAAAATCAAGTGTCGACATGATCTAATTATGTTCAGCACCAGAATTAGACATGTACAAGCAGAAGCATGTGCACAACTGATTTGAGCACAAGCATGGACAAGTGCAACAACATATGTATGGTGAACTGTTCAGCAAGGCATCATGTTAGATGGCGCAAAATGAAATGAGGACAACATGAAGCATGGTTCAATGAAATGAAGAATGGCCAAACAAAGCTACAAAGTCAACAATGGGCAAAGCCTTTTTAGCAAGTTCAAGTGTAGCATCAACAAAATTTAGTGTGCAGATGAAACAAATGGTTCAGCATGATCGAGCAAGGTCAAACAAGAAGAAAACAGGTGCAGCATGGAGCAGCAAGTGATTCAGTGGTGGATATGCAAGTGTTAATACAATGCAACATTTCAACAACTTCATTAAACACAACTGCTCAAATACAAGAATGAGCCAGAAATGCAGCTACAATGATGGTGTAGGATGTAATATGGTGCAACTCATATGTTCACAGCAATAAAATAGAAAGCAAGGTACACAGATCAAAGATATGACAAAGACAAGCCAGTGCTCACAAACTCAGCAGCTACATGTAAGTCAACAATAAACCAAATGGTGCATGGGTATAAACAGGTCAGAAGACATAAACATCGTTGGCATGTATAATTAGTTTCCAGATATGGAAATTCGGAGGAGCATTTTTTTGTTTGGAAAGAAGTAAAGACTGCATTTCATATAGCCTAAAGAATTCATTGTTTTAATTCGGCAAGATTCAAAAATAGGCAAAACATATATGGAAGTTCAATCAATAATTCCAAAAATGGCAGTGAGAATTCAAGGCAGCTTTAAACTGTTTTTAATCAAACAAATCAGAGAAAACAATATTTGGCAAAGATTAAATCTGTTTTGGGAAACAATTTATTTCCAGAAATGATTAATTCAAAAGGGAAAAATTTATTTTTTAAAAGGCCACAATCAAGTCCAGAATGTTATCAAATTCATCGAGATATTCAAGGCAACATACTCCAACGATCACGCAAGTCATTCAATCGAAGAAACAAAAGAGGAAACCGCAATGAAATCAATCGGGTCTTTAAACGAAATCAGAGAGTTAAAGGATTTTATAATCCTATTTAACACAACCAATTCATCACTGGCATATCAGATCGAATCCACAAAAAATAACAACAAATTCAAGCCAAAAAAGAAAAATCAGAGAGCTCACAATTTTTAGGGATTTGATCTGCGCCCAAAATCGATCGCCTGAAAGCCCTAAATCAGTGAGTAAGAAAGCATCAAAAAGCCACGACAACTCGACGGCACAGAGATTCAGTTCCAAGAAGCAAGCGATTCGATTTGGGAAGAAACCCTAGTTTGATATCCGCCACCATTTTTATTTCTTAGAGAAAAAGTGATCGAGCTTTGCAAAAGTGAAGTGGGCCGATAAATTTTCTCAAGGGCTAAAGGGGCTAAGCCATGTTTAAAAGGAGATGACCCTTTTTATTTTAAACTCCTAAGGGTTTCTTGTTTGTTTTGTTTAATTTGTTTTTTATTTTTTTATTTTGATTTTTAAAACCGTCTCAAACAGTTTCTAGAATACTGTAAAATCTAGGAATTCAGTCAGGGTGTTGATTGACAGTTGACAGAGTTTGTAAAATCTGGGTTACTGGTTACAGGGTCGTAAACATGGGAATCTGATCGAGTGGATATCAGTCAGTCTAGGGTTTTGAGCGTAGGGTTAGGATTGGAGCAGGTGCTGCGAGTGTACATGGTCTTGTATGCAGGATCTGTTTATAATACCTAGTAGAAACCTTAGGAATGCAGCAGTAGGCAGGGTTTTGCCGAAGCTGGGTATATTTGTGTGTGATTTATTTTCTGCAGTTTTATTTCTGCTTCATTCCGTGATCTGTTTATTATTTTAATATCCTGTCCGTTTTTCAATTCTGTTTAAAAACTGTGATAAACCCTATTCACCCCCCTCTAGGGTTAATCTAGATCCAACACTGTATACTTCCGCACATAGTCTGAAACAGTCTTATATACTTGTTGCCAGTTGGCAAACTGATCGTGAAGACGCTCTACTTCTTGCGGAGGAATAAATTTCTCATTAAAGAGCTCCTTGAATTTTGTACAAGACATGTCGGCCTCATTATTTCCAATTATGACAGTCTCCCACCAATTTTTAGCCTCATCCTTCAATTGCCACGATGCCACGAAACGCTTACGGTGGTCCTCAAGTTTTAAGCCTCCAAATATCTTCTCGCAATTTTTGAGCCATGCCTGAGCTTCTATCACTGTCTCTCGGCCTATGAACGACACGTCCCCCAAATTCCTGAACTTCTTGGCTACCTTGTCCAGGTCAAAAGGCTGTGGGGGTGGAGGTGGTGGTGTTACAACCTCGGGAGTTGACTGCTCCTGTGAAGGGGGGGGCTTCACCCCTTTCCGGTCCTCTAGCTCCTCACCTGCCTCAGGCTCTCGATCTCGTGCTCATTTTCTGTTAGTTCTATACCATCAAGCAATGATTTAGACCAACAGAAATGATAATTTTTAAAGGAAAGGTAAAAGTAAGGACATATGGAAATATGATGATGTAATGACTGATTATGATGTGCTATTCTGTAGTGCCCATTCTAGGACATTACTGATCCAATCTCCAATGAGCTACTCGCCTTAGAATACCGCTGATTCTATCTAGATCATTTGTTTTAAATATGTCATACTCTGAAGCTAAGGTGAACCTTTAGCTCTGATACCAACTGTGATAACCCCAAACTCCCGTAGAACGAAAGCAAGGATAATCCTTGGAATATAACATATTTACAACAACAACAGATCTCAGATAACAACATAACACATAACTCATTGCAGCAGAAATAGAAATGTCATCAACATCACAACTTCAGAGCATCAGAGTGGCATAGCTACTGGATACAACTTAGCATATAGAAAGTCTCAGCAAATAGAAATAAGTCTAAAATTCCATAAAGTGCAACATAGATGAATAATGTCTAAATGTCTCAAAGTAGAAATAAAAGATAAAAGAAAAGATCTTCGTCTTCCGTCCATAAGCATACTCCAATCAAGCACATGTCTAAAATAACCTGAACCTATCATTTGGCTGCCCATGTGAAAAGAGGGCACCCGAGTTTGCCAAGTGCAACAAACTACGCGTCAGTCATGGGACTAGTATGAGAAATCTTTCCTAACTTATCTAACAATATGGCTAATCATAGGACCATGCCGCGTTAACAATATGGCTAATCATAGGACCATGCCGCTAACGCGGAACGGGTTTACTCCATTGGTTTTCCAGTGTAGGAATTAAATAAATTTTTATTCAAAACAACGCAATGCTTTTTTTGAAAAATGAAATAATTATAAGACTCAAGTCCCATCACACAATGCAATGCAAACCGGAGGATAGAGTTTTACCTTATAATGATCAAACATGATTGATACGTATAAAATAATATTTAATATTATTATTAGTGTCTAATCAGTTTTAAAATACTTCAAAGTAAATGTATCAATCCTAGACGGCATAGCTACCATATACTATGTCGCTATATATAAGTTTACAATCAAAACCGTAATGTCGTATTGGAAATTGGGTTTCCATCGTGAGTCAAGGCTAGGGACAATCTCCTTACCGATTCGAGACACTCTAGCAAATGTCTCAAGATCACACCTATGGGCAACCCTTGGATCCTCCAAGGCTGGTCCACAAATACTTTAGTGGATTATTTATGCCTGAATAGGCATTTCCCGATCTTATTGAACCTATCAATTGGTCACTGTCGACCAATATATCCGAGGCCTTGTAATCCATCATCCACAAAAGTAAAAATGTGTGGGCTCCATACCATGACACCACTTCTAGCTAGAAAGAAACGCATGCACTCCTTGGGTCCTTTATCTCGTTTTTGACTCCTACCGGGGTGTGAGGTTCGCGAAGTATCGCTATACACAAAGCTATGCCTAAATGGGCTGTGCTTTGATCATCAACTACAAGGCTCCGCTTTTCAACAAAAGCCTCGATCATTTGCATCTTGCATGCCACATTGACAGTTCACGCCATGCGATCGATAACTACCAATATATAACCTCTGAGCTCGTGCGTCTGAGAGAAGGGTGTTAAGCAAGATAATAAATTCTCCGCCATCAAAAAGATATATATTAGATAGAAATCAATTTACATGGAATGAAATCCAATGTCAGACACACATCCATTTACAAGTCCGTTCTGGGTCTAAACGAAACCGAAGACACCTTATTCCTCGTCCCGTATGTCCAATACGGAAGAGAGGTGCTTGCTTATTCGGACAATCAACAAATACGTCAAGACGACTACCACTTTAACCCTTTACTGGGAGCTACCCAATGCCGGGCATCAGTAGTCATCAAATAGATATGAGGATCGCCGGTCTTCAATCACTGTTTTTAATATCTTCGATTTAAATCGTCGTATAATTATTTGAAATGAGATTAAGCTCAGTCATTTCAAATAATTCTCGCGTATATATAATTTAGACCATTTCATATCATTAATATTATTATATAACGATTTATTGCTATTTTTATTTATATAAAAGTAGCTCAATTTAATTTAACGACGCTTCGGATCAATAGGCGGCCCTAGCGCTATTTTCACCCAAACTTGGTTTACACATTTCACCAAATCTAACCGTTGGATTTTAATAAATTTTATATCGTTGGAAAGATCTTCCCAAAGTGGTCCTAACGGTTTCAATTTTGGGAAATTCTGACGGTCGGATCTTTCAGTATAATCGTTTAAAGTTACGATTCCAAAACGTGAACTACCGCGCGCGATTCGTTTAATTTTAATTTATATTTATATATATAATTATATATACGTATAAATTACACGACGATTCCACTAACGTGGTTTAACATGTCAAACAAAAGCATGCTTTGTTTGCATAAAAAATCTACATGTTTATAATGTATTTTATCTACATGACATTTTTGCTAATGACAAATAAAAAGATAAATTTTATTTTCATTATTTGTATGCACTTTCTATTTTTAACTTTAACAAATAAAAAAATATATTTCATTTGTATATACATAATTTCAATGTATAACATAACATATAAAAATGTTTATTTTAATTTGCATATAAATTCTAATGTATGCATTGACAATAAAAATGTATCTTACTTTGTATACAAATTCTAATGTGTAATTTGACGATAAAATGTCACTTTAATTTGTACACAAATTCTAATGTATGTTTTGACAAATAAAAAAACTGATTCTTTAACTTGCATACAAATTCTATTGTATGCATTGACAATAAAACCGATTCTTTAACTTTGCATATAAATTCTAATGTATGCATTGACAATAAAAATGATTTTTTGACTTGCATACAAATTCTAATGTATGGATTGACAATAAAAATGATTCTTCAACTTGCATACAAATTGTGTTTCAACAAAATGTATAAAAAGTGATACCTTCATTTTTGTTGACAATTCTATTTCAACAAAATGATTAAAAAGATATTTTCATTTTTGTTTACAATTCTATTTCAACAAAATGATTAAAGTTGACCGTTTCATTTCGTTAACAATTCTAGTTTAACAGAAAGAATATAAGAATGGTCTTTTCATTTTGTTGACAATTCTATTTCAACAAAATTAACATTTTTGCTCAAACGCAAATCTATTTAACAAGAATGTCAATTTTTGTTTTATCTCAAATCTATTTAACAAAAATGTAATTTTTGTTTAATTCAAATCTATTTAACAAAAATGTAATTTTTGTTTAATTCAAATGTATTTAACAAAAAAATGTAATTTTTGTTTAACTCAAATCTTATTTAACAAAAATGTAATTTTTGTTTACAACCATCATATTTTGACAAAAATGTATATTTTGTTTCAACTAATATATTTTGACAAAAATGTACATTTTTGTTTCAATAATCAATTTTGACAAAATGTATATTTTTGTTTCAACAATCTATTTTGACAAAATGTATTTTTTTTGACAAAATGTATATTTTTATTTCAACTAAACTATTATGACAAAAAGAACATTTTTATTTCCACAATTCTAATTTGATAAAAATGATAATTTTTGTTTAACTATTCTAATTTGACTAAATTGTCAATTTTGATTCAACTATTCTAATTTGACAAAAATGATAATTTTAATCCAATTATTCTAATTTGACAAAAATGATAATTTTTGTTTAACTCAATTCTAATTAACAAAAATGTTAATTTTTGATTCAACTAATCTAATTAACAAAAATGATAAAAAAAAATTAACTCAATTCTAATTAACAAAAATGTTAATTTTTTATTCAACTAATCTAATTAGCAAAAATGATAATTTTTATTTAACTTCATTCTAATTAATAAAAATATTAATTTTTTTTCAACTAATCTAATTAAAAAAAATGATAATTTTTTTTAACTCAATTCTAATTAACAAAAATGTTAATTTTTGTTTCAACTAATCTAATTAACAAAAATGATAATTTTAATTCAACTATTCTAATTTGTCAAAAATGACAGATTTAATTCAACAATTGTATTTTGACTAAAATGAAAATTTTAATCCAATTATTCTAAGTTGTCAAATGACAATTTTAATCCAATTATTCTAATAAGTCAAAATGACAATTTTAATCCAATAATTCTTTTTCAACAAAAATTGGTATTTTTGTTTTCAACAGTTTTATTCAACACAAACATCATCAAATCAATGGATCTGCATAACAACATCAATTCTAGATCAAATCACGTATCATAATAGAATTTAACAACGTATGGATAATACCACAATCATGATTACGTAATTTTAATTATATATATAAAAAAGTAGAATTTCTCAAAGTGGTTTTAATTCTAAATAATTCAGAATTGAATTTTTTTCCCGAAATCTGATCTGCTCTGAATTCATTCTAATCAGTCCAGAAATGTAGATCTCGGACTCACGATTGCAGCGGTTCTGAATTTGTTCAATTCCGAGTTCGTATGTATTAGTTATGAATTTAGTTAGGTAGATAACATTTTAAAATAATTTAATTAAATAATAAAATGGGAAAATACCCTTTCTTCTTCCACTTCAGGTTGAGGCCGCGACTTCAAGTATTTAGTTCGAAACTAGATTTAGGGTTATCGATCCAACCACTTGACTTCACAACGATCCGACCCCACCACGCCGGAGAGGAAGGCATGGTGCACGCAGGGGGACCACGACGACAGGTGCGATCGCACCTAGGCGAGGCAGCGGCGGTGCAAACCCCTTGGGTTTGGGGCTCTGGTTCATCATGAATACTCCACGGTTTTTGATCAACCCCGTATAGAATCGAAGCTCATGAAATTCTCTACAATAAACTCTAAAGGAGCAGGAGATTTATAGTACGGATTGAAATAAATTAAAGGAGGAAGAGAGGAGCTATTCTGGCCATTGGCTGAAGGGTGGCGGCTATTGTATAAAGAGGAATTAGGGTTTTGTGGTGATATATTTATAATAAAATAATATTACACCTCTAAACTATTGGGTTTAAGCCCGTTAATCCCTTTCAACTCCAATTTCAGCCCAACGAGAGTTGTTCCTACCCAAATGCCCCCGTTCCGGACACAATGGGTTAGGTCCCGTCAGCCCCATCGATCGTTTTCAGTCTGTTTTCTTTAAATTAAAATTTAAATCATATATTTATATAATTCAATCGTACATTTAAATTCACTGGGGCCATATACGGACTCCAAAAATTCCCGAAAAATAAATCTAGCTATGTTTTGACGATAAGGTCCTAACAAAATTAATTTTGTCGAATTTGGAGACCGTTTGAAAATTGACCCTTTTTATGGTCGATTAAATTCAACAGAAATTATCGAACGCGATTTAATTTACCATGCTCACATATTGATTCCAAAAATTATGGAAAATTAAACTTAGCAATAATTTGACATTCCGATTCCAACAAAAATAGTTTCGTCGAAAACGGAGGTCATTTGTAAAATGACTATTTTTAATAGCTTTAATATTATTTAAAAATGGAATTTTTTAAATTCTGGCACATTTTCCAACAAAATTTCTTAAAATAAAAATTTTAAATTGGTTCTTATTTTCTGGGTTGTTACAATCGTGCTCTCATGTTCCACATGCTTTTCATTGCAACCGAACTTTAGATTGAAATCGATCTCTTCCCACACCACCAGAACTTCATCTGAAGCCACCAACGCCTGCAAAGGAGCCTCCCCTGTCACCACCCAAAACCGCAGTCGACTCGATCCCGTCTCCTGCCCGTCGAATAGTAGCCACTTCAAGGCCCTAATCCGACCGCCTCAAATCGACTTTTCCGTTCATCACCTGAAACCGGAACTTCCGTCATGTCATGGGACCCGAGTTTGAAATTGAAACAAACTACGAGTCAGTCATGGGACTGGTATGAGAAATTTACTCAATACATTTATAATATGGCTAACCACAGGACCACGCCACTTCCGTGGAACGGGTTTACTCCATTGGATTGCCAGTGCTTTAAAACAAATCTTTCTTTTAAACAACGCAATGCTTTTTATAAAAATGAAGCCATTTTAAGATTCAGTTCCCATCACACAATGCAACGCAAACCGGAGGATAGAGTTTTACCATATAATGGCCAAAATATGGTTGATACGAATAAAAAAAAGCAATTGATATTATCACTAGTGTTTACATGTTTCAAAACAACATCGAATCATAACTATCAATCATAGACGACATGGGTACCATATATCATGTCGCCCTATATATATACAATCAAAACCGCACGATGTCGTATTTGGAAATTGGATTTCCGTCATGAACCAAGGCAAAAGATAGTCCTTACTGAATTCGAGACTGCCTAGCCCGAGCCTCAGGAACAGCCGCAACTACCCCATGGATCGTCAGGGCCGGTCCACCGATGTGGATTATTATGCCTGAACAATACGTTTCCCTGCCCTATGGGGCGTAAATGAGCCAAAGAATGACTCCATCGGACCCGGATCGTCCGATCTAACCGAGGCGCCTCACTATCCATCATCCACATAAGTAAAATGTAGGGCCGTGTAAAAACACCGACACAACTCCTAGCTTGGAAGAAACGCATGCCCTCCCTGAGGTCCTTTCTCCCGTTTCTGGTTCATACCGGGGTGTGGGGCTCGCGATTTTACGTTATACACAAAGCTATGCCACGCAGGCGGTGCTTTGATCATCTCCACAAGACCTTGCTTTTCAACAGAAGCCATGTTCATTTGCCACTTAGGCATGCCACACTAGCAATTCATGCCATGCGACTGATGTCCATCGATATACAACCTCTGAGCTCGGGCGTTTCAGAGAAGGGCGTTAAGAAAAAGAATAAATTCTCCGCCGCCAAACAGATGTATATTTAATAGAGGTCAATCAACACAGAATAAAATCCAATGTCAAACACACAGTCTATTTACAAGTCCGTCCTGGGTCTAAACGAAACCGAAGGCACTAAATACCTCGCAAACCCATCGATCACCACGTACGTTTGGACGATCACCACTCATTATCCATATTTCGGGATGCCTCCCAATCAGGACCTCAGTTACCATCCAAACGAGGTGAAGATCTCCGGTCTTCGACCGTCGTCTTCATCTTAGATTTCTTATCGTCGATTCAGTTATTCAGAATGGGATAAACCCGGTCTTTCTGAGCAACTCGCGTATATAATAAACATGTGCAACACTAACATACACACGCATCATTTCAATTCATTAGTCACTAACCGTCAATCAGTAAGAGAACGATTTCCCAAATATTAACCCCGAAGGCCGAAACGAACATCAGATCAATACCCGAGAAACCATTCGACTTAGCCAACCTTCAGTTATTTTCTATATTTCACATCCATATCGTTTATAATATTTTATAACGATTTATTGCTATTTTTATTTACTTAAAATAGCCAATTTATTCAAAACGACGCATCGGCCATAACGCGGCCGTGGCGCTATTTTTCTTCAGATTTGATTTACACATATCTGAAAATCTAACCGTTGGATCTTCACAAAATTTACATCATTAGAAAGATCTTTTCAAAACGAATCCAACGGTTCCAGTTTTGGGAAAATCCGACGGTCGGATCTCCCGGTATAATCGTTTGAAGTTTCGATTTCAAATTACGAACTGCAGCGTCGTTATTCGATTAAATATAATTATATATATATATAATCGATTCTGGCGCTGTTTTTCTTCAGATTTGGATTAAACATTCCAGACAATCCAACCGTTGGATTTTTACAAAGTTGGTGCCGTTGGAAAGATATTTCCAAAGCGAACCCAACGGTTGTGATTTCAGCAAAATCCGATGGTCGGATCTCCCGGTATAATCGTTTGAAATCACGGTTTCAAAATACGAATTGCAGCGTCGTTATTCGATATATTTTAATTCTATATATATATATATATATATATATATATGTATATATGTATATACATATATCGATTCTTCGATTTCAAAGCTATATTCTTTTCATACATTTGATAAAAATGATATTTTTATCTCTGTCTTCTATTTCAACACTTCACTATTTTTAACAATTCATTTATATAATAAAAATGTGATTTTTATTGTAAAACAATTCATTTCAAAACACTATTATTTTATATAGTTCATATAGGTAATAAAAATAGGGTTTTTATTATAAAACAATTTATTTCAAAAGGAGATTATATTATGTAGTTCATATAGATGATAAAAATAGGATTTTTATTATAAACAAATTTATTTCAAAATATGAATACCATTCAACACATGAATTTCTATTCAACGAATGAATATCGATTCAACACATGAAGGTTTTCTATAGTTTATATATATATATATATATAAAATGTGATTTTTATATTTGAAACACGAACACCATTCAACACATGAATTTTTATTCAACGAATGAATATCGATTCAACACATGAAGGTTTACTATTCTACGAATAAATATAGTTTAAGCAAATGAAAATAATTCAAACACATGAATATTATTCAAAATTTCGGCAGCATAATGGCAGGGTAGTTAAAACCGGGACCATCCCTAGTACAGCTCCTCACTCTACCTTAAAACCTCGCGGTTTTTGACAATGGGGATCATGCATCTAGTTCGCACGCAGGCGGCATGTATATATTTATTTCATTTCCACAAACTAATCCTATGTGGTTTCAACCAAATATTTCTCAACCACAAACGGGTATCTTTCAACCACAATCAATCAATATCAACCACAAACAATCCCAAACAACCATTCGCTATCAATCAAATTTCACACGAATCACAACCAATAAATATCGTCCATGGTTCGTGGACGAGGGGCGTATATATATATATATATATATATATATATATATATATATATATATACCAATTCACTTCTATTTCAACACATATAAAATTTTTACAACGCGTATATAACTTATACATCGAACGTACAACTTATACAATGCTTATACATGAGGTGTACAACGCTTATATAACTCATACATCGACTATATAATTTATACATCGTCGTTTTCCATATCGTTTATAAATTAGAAATCTCACATTGGGTTCCACTCCACCAAAAATAGCAGAAGGCTCAGAAAAATAAGCGGTCTCTTCTAGAATGTAGAAGACGTCCACATGAGTCCACTGTCTCTTGTTTCACTGAATTTCGTCAACACAGCAATAAGATATAATTTTTCAAAGTTTGCAATGGTTTAAAGGTGTTAAAAAAGTTGAAAATAAAACAAGCCGTATACCTTTCTGAAATGTTCAAAACTAGGTTTCCACTTTCCTCGAAATTCGCGCAACGATACGTCGATCGGCCTTCACCACTCGAAAGGGCTTGGAAGCAGCTCCCCGTGCCTGGTTGTCTCGTCCAGCTCGGTGGTCCCCACCAGTCACGGCGGCGCTCGAAAGTGGGCCACTTCCTAGGCTCGAAACTCGACGATGGCACACCGATAGGGGATGCACCAGGTATGGATTTGAAGAGCTCGACGAGGGCTACAAAATCCTCAACTGGGTCGAGGTCCAATGGTGCGTGGATTGATCGGAAAATGAGGGGGAAGCTTGGAGCAATTTCCGTCGTCGTTCGCTGTTATACGGGGAGAGAGAAAGAATAGTTTTGACCAATGATATTTTCTTATTTTATTTTATAATTTTTAAAATCTCCAAAATACTCCTTTCGCCCACGAACCCCAATCCAAACCCAACGACTGTCGTCCCTAGCGTTTTACCCTCATTCCGAACACAATGTAATATGTTTCGTAGACCCATTCGACTGTTTCAGTCAGTTTTCCTTTAAATTAAAATATAAAACATTCAATATTTAATTTGAACGTACATTTCAATTTGTCGGGGCCACAAACTGATTCGAAAAATTCCAAAAAAATAAATCTGGCTATGTTTTGACAATACGGTCCCAACAAAACTAGTTTCGTCGAATTCTGAGACCGTTTGCAAAAAGGCCCATTTCTGGTCCATCCAATTTAACTATAATTGACCAAAACACGTTTTCCTTTGCCACGCCCACATACTAGCTTCAAAAATTATGTAATTTGAAACCTAGCCATAACTTCACATCCCAGATCCAACAAAAGTGGTTTCGACGAATTCTGAGGTCGTATGCAAAATGGCCAATTTTACGGGCTATATAAATTCCATAGCGACCTTTCTAAAAATTCATTTGGCCATAACTTTTGCTTTCCGCTATGAAAATTTGATTTTTTAGATTCGTTAGAAAGGTATTCACTAACAGATTTAAATATTTTTGGTTTCGCTCTAATCCGCTTTGTTTTGCACCCGGTACAGTCCGACAAAGTTTGAATTCAATTTTTGAAACTCCAGCGCCATTTCAGGCCTTATTTATAATTATAATTAATTATATACGTTTTCAAACGTCGACTCAAACTCACTATTCATCGCTACTATTTAAAATATTTATTTTAAATATTTAAAATCCATTATTTTAGCCAATTTAAAAAATTTAAATTGTTTCAGATTTTTTGGGTCGTTACAATCTCCCCCACTTAAAACTTTTCGTCCCCGAAAAGGAACAAAGTCGAAAGTGGTTTGATTAATCAACTCTACATTCGATCTGGCTTCCATTCTCCAACTTTTCAGTTTCTGAGAATTTTCAAATTCTTCAAAAATTTGGCTAACACACGGAATTTTCGAAAAATTTCGCCATAACCTCGTTTGTACGGGGTGAGGTTTGGAAATTTATTGGGCCATATTAGGTACCCAATAAATCCTGATAAGCATACACATATTTATAGTGATATATTCTGGTGTTTACAGGGGAGCGTGTATTGATAATAACTCCAGAGAATAAATTCTCGTCACCCTGTTCCGTGTGGGTAATAAATAGTCCATATGCCGTATCTAATAACTAGAGAGATGTGATTATTGTCAACTACAGACCCGTGTGGGGTTTTTATTAATCTGGCAATTTTAATCGTTACAATTTAAATAGTCCATATCAGTCATTAGTTCAACCTGTAAAATATAGTCATCGCCATACAAGCCTCTCGCTCGTATGGTAAATCTTCCACCTCGTCACGCAAGCTCCAAATGCTTATGTGGTAAATGATGAAGTATGCCATGTAATGTAGTTCAAAATTAATTGTTACTATCCTATGGAGACATTTATTATTTCACACAGAAAAACCAGCACTCCGCATCCAATGGAATTCACAGGAGTTGATATAATAATATTTCGCATCCAACTCATTAAGGTTTACCTATTTGTCGGGCACGCAAATAAAATCCTTACTCAACAGCTAATCCATTTACCTGTTCAAATATATAAAATGCACATGTATATATTTCTATCTATTTTTAAATCAGTTAAATGTGCGATATAATCGAATAAATTCTACCATTCATTCTATTATTAATTAAATTAACTATTGTTTCGATAATTTAATTAATCTAATTCACTATCACACAACACAAACAACAATCAAATTGTTTTTAACCTTTCAAAATCATACAAATCAATTTCTATATTCTTTTAAAATCATTCAGACTATAGAATTAAAAGTGCACATCCATGGAAAGAAAATAACAACAGAGTAGAGAACTAATTGGTAATGCAAAGTATGGTAAATGTACCTTGCACCGGAGTCAATCAGAGATATCTACTCGGCATTTAGGATAGGCTTTCTGAATGCTATCCTCAGTTTTCCAAGTACAACCTCGCGGATCTCCACTCCATTGCACTTTGACCAAGTGAACTTTCTTGTTCCTCAGCTCTTTGATTTCTTTGCCGATGATCTTAAGCGGCTCTCTTCTCACAGCTAATTCTGGAGTAATTTCGATATCCTGCTGAGCTGCTTCTTCCACGATCAAGTCTAATCATGAACGTGCTTTTGAAGTTGAGATATGTGAAATACATCATGAACTCCAGGCAACCAATCAGGCAGTTTGACCCTATAAGCGAGAGTTCCGATCCGTTCCAGAATAGGAAACGGACCAATGAATTTGGGCGCCAACTTTCCAGTCTTACCGAACCGGATAACTCCTCTCATTGGCGATACTTTCAAATATACGTAGTCGCCAACAACAAAGGATATATCTCTTCTTCTCCTATCGGCATAGCTCTTTTCTCGGCTCTGAGCGGCGAGTAATCGCTTCTTAATAAAGTCGACTTTATCGGCAGCTTCTCGGATCATATCAGGCCCTAACACAAGTGTATTTCTAGGTTCGACCCAACAAGCAGGAGATCGGCACAGTCTACCATACAACGCTTCGAATGGCGACATTGTCAGGCTCGCATGGTAGCTGTTGTTATATGAGAATTTATCCAAATGCAGATGGTCTTCCCATGATCCACCAAAATCTAGGACACAAGCCCGCAATAGATCTTCTAAAATACGATTCACCCTCTCAGTCTGACCGTATGTCTTAGGAGGATAAGCAGTGCTTAGATTCAGCTTTGTTCCTAGCTCTACTTGAAATGCCTCCAAGAATTTACTAGTAAATATTGTATCTCTATCACTGACTATACTGAGCGGCACTTCATGTAGTCTAACTATTTCCTTGAAGTAAATCTGCGCCAGACTCTGAGCAGTTCTGTTTGATCTGACAGGTAAGAAATGAGCAGTCTTCGTGAAGCGATCTATGATCACCCAAATACTGTCATTTCCTTTTCTGGTTCTGGGCAAACCATCAATGAAATCCATAGAAATATGTTCCCACTTCCAACCAGGAACATCTAGCGGTTGTAACAGTCCAGCAAGTTTCTGTTGGTCGCTTTTGACTAGCTGGCAAGTAGGGCATCGGCTAACATATAAGGAAATGTCCCTCTTCATCAACTTCCACCAGAAAGTACGCTTGATGTCATTATACATTTTTCTTACTCCCGGATGGATACTAAGTTTTGACTTGTGGCATTCATCCAGTACTTCCTTTCGAAGCTCAGGAATGTTAGGGACACAGATTCGACCTTTGAGCCTTAGAATCCCATCATCATCAACTTGAAAACTCGAGGGTTCGCCCTTCTGAATTATCTCTCTGATCTTCTGAATGAAGTGATCATCCTTCTGAAGAGCAGATATTTTATCTATCAGTGAAGTCGGGATAATAAAACTGGCGATCATTTCATTCTTTCGGCTTAATGCATCGGCCACGACATTGGCTTTCCCTGGAGTGTATATAATCTCAAAGTCATATGCTGCAAGAAACTCCAGCCAACGTTGCTGCCTCAGATTCAAATCCTTCTGCGTGAACAGATACTTTAACGACTGGTGATCTGTAAATAGTTCAAATCTCTCACCCAGAAGATAGTGCCTCCAGATTTTCAAAGCGAATACTATCGCCAATAACTCAAGATCATGAGTTACGTAGTTCTTTTCGTGCGGCTTCAGTTGACGACTAGCATAAGCAATCACTTGGCCCCTTTGCATTAACACTGCGCCAAGGCCTTCTCTAGAAGCATCAGTCCAGACTTTCAAATCATGATTGCCATCGATGATGGTTAACACTGGACCAGTCGTTAATCTTAACTTTAGCTCTTCAAAAGCCTCCTCACTTTCTGGAGTCCATTTGAATTTAGAGTGCTTCTTTGTAAGCTTCGTTAAGTGACCAGATATCTTCGAAAAGTTTTTAACGAACTTCCGGTAATGACTAGCCAATCCGAGAAAACCGCGGACTTCAGTGGGAGTACTGGACTTTTTCCAATTCTGAATTGCTGTGATTTTACTTGGATCCACAGCAATTCCTTCTTTCGATACGACGTGGCCCTGAAATTTCACTTCATCTTGCCAAAATATACATTTTGATAGTTTGGCTTTTAATACATTCCTTCTGAGGATTTCGAGAACCTGTTCCAAATGCTTTTCATGTTCGGCCTTTGATTTAGAGAAGATTAGAATATCGTCAATGAAAACCAGAACAAATTTATTCAAAACCCCTCTGAACACTCTATTCATCAGATCGACGAAGTAAGCTGGAGCATTACATAAGCCAAACGGCATTACTAACCACTCGTAGAATAAGTCTGGAACTCTGAATGCTGTCAAAGGAACACACTCTTCGACAATTCGAAGTTGATGGAAGCCTGTAGCTAGGTCCATCCTTGAGAATACCTGTGCTCCATTTAATCGATCTAACAAATCATATATTCGCATCAATGGATATTTGTTCTTTATGGTCTGCTTGTTCAAATCACGATAATCCACACATAGCCGTAGAGTACCATCAGATTTTGGGACAAACACCACTGCTGCTCCCCAATCAGAGAAACTGGGCCTGATCAGACCCTTCCATACGAGCTGTCGTGTTTGATTGTCTAATTCCTCCTTCTCTTTCAAGGACATTCTTCGAATAGCGTGAACTACCGGCCTTGCATTCGAAATTAAAGCAATTTTAAAATCTATTTCTCTCTGCGGAGGCAAGAGAACAACTTCTTCAAACACATCCGCATAATTTTTGACGACAGGAATGTCTTTGATGAGGTCAGGAATATTCTCTGTGACTTCAGGGATATTTTCTATTTGGGCTGGAGAAACATTCAAAGCTGCCCATAAGTCTTTTCTATTAGCATTCTGACCTTCACAGGGAATGGTTATATAATCACCTGATTTAATCTTCACCTTTACGACTTTGTCGGCGCATTTAACTTCAGCTTCATATTTGGTCAACAAGTCTAACCCCAAGATAAGATCAAACTCTTTAAAATTCATGACGACCGCGATGGTAGGAAACCGATAACGAGAGAAAGAAACCGGCACTCCACAAACCCAACTGAGATCAATGGAACCCCCAACCGGATTCTGGACAGTCATTGGGTCCTTGAGCTTTTTCAAATTCAAATCCAATTTCTTAGCTGCATCCTTCGAAATGAACCTTCGTGACGCGCCTATGTCAAACAATACTTTAACTAGAATATCTTTGACATTAAGCGTGCCTTCTAAAACATCTGGCCTTTCCTGAATAGCTGAGGGCTCAGAAGTTTCTGCCACTTCATTTACCTGAGCCTCATTGGTCTTTTTCGACAGCCAGCAGTCTTGCTTTACGTGACCAGCTTGATGACAAAGATTACACTTTCTATTTTCTTTAACCTTGTTCTTCGATTTAGATCCCTCCTTCTTTTGCAATTTCAAGGACTTACATTTCCTGGACAAATGACCTTTTTGATTGCAGTTTAAGCACATGGCGGTCATTACTGATTCTTCCTCAGGTCTGGCCCTTTTTCGATTTACTTTGGGCTTCTTACTGACCTCAGACATCGTACTGTCCTCAGGATGATCAGTTTCAGACTCATTTTATTGCTAGAACTGACTTCCTCTTCGTCGCGCAACATGCCTTTCTTATGGAGATCTTCATACTGATAAGCCATATAAATCATTTCTGAAAAAGGGAGCTTCACATGCCCCATTACTTTATTCTGATATTTCCTTTGAAGCCCGTAAATAAATCTCAGATTGTTTCTCCTCGTATTCTGAATTAGATGGGGAGAAAAGTGAGAAAGTTCTTTGAATTTCTTATGATATTCTGGGATGGTCATATCTCCTTGTATCAAATAAGAAAATTCATCACATAGTCGCTCAGTCGCTTCGGGAGGTGTAAATCTTTCCAGGAAAATCACTTTGAATCTATCCCAGGTGATATCACCTCCTGGATTATCCTTAATAACAGAATCCCACCAGAACAAAGCTTCGTCTTTGAGTGCCCAAGAGGCCAGTAATCTTTTCTGGTCATCCCTCAGCTTTAATCCTTCGAAGATTTTCTCAGTCGAACGAATCCAAGCTTGTGTTCTCATAATTGATTCCTCACCCGAGAAGGGCTTTCCACCCAGATTTCTATATTTCATATATAGCGCTTTAATATCCGGGTCAATGTCACTTCTTCTGTTTCTGGCACTCATTTTCTAGTTCTTCTGCAAATAGCAGATCAAGTGTCAGGTCACATAAAAGATATTTCAAAATATAGAGACAAATACTTGAATGTAAATGCGTCTATCTAGGTGTTATTTCATTCTGCTACCCATACTAGGATATTAATGATCCTATCTGTAATGAGTTACCCGTCCTAGAACACTACTGGTTCTATTTCTGAATTGTTCGTTAATATGTTATATTCCAGAACTAAGCTTACCCAAAGGTCTGATACCACGTTGTGACGACCCCATTTCCCGTTCAGACGGAGAAAAGGGTAATCTTTGGAATATAACACAGAAACAGATAATAGCAGAACAGTATTAAATAAACACACCAGATAATGAACAATAGAATATACTGGATAAAAGTAATCATCTGAGTTACACAGTATACAGGATCATACTTAGTACAAATACAGTTCAACTATACATATATGTCTACAGCGGAAAACAAACATAATATGTACAATAGGAGTTGAACAGCATAAAAAGAGATAAATGATAGAATCCATCTTCAGCTCCAGCTATCCAGAGGAAGCTAGCTAAACCTGAATACAAGGATGCCCGTGTAGAAAAAGGGGCACTCGAGTTTGAAAGTGAAACGAACTACGAGTCAGTCATGGGACTGGTATGAGAAATCTACTCAACACATTTATAATATGGCTAATCACAGGACCATGCCACTTCCGTGGAACGGGTTTACTCCATTGGATTGCCAGTGCTTTAAAACAAATCTTTCTTTTAAACAACGCAATGCTTTTTATAAAAATGAAGCCATTATAAGACTCAGTTCCCATCACACAATGCAACGCAAACCGGAGGATAGAGTTTTACCTTATAATGGCCGAAATATGGTTGATACGAATAAAACAAAAGCAATTGATATTATCACTAGTGTTTACATGTTTCAAAACAACTTCGAATCATAACTATCAATCATAGACGGCATGGGTACCATATATCATGTCGCCCTATATATATACAATCAAAACCGCACGATGTCGTATTTGGAAATTGGATTTCCGTCATGAACCAAGGCAAAAGATAGTCCTTACTGAATTCGAGACTGCCTAGCCCGAGCCTCAGGAACAACCGCAACTACACCTTGGATCGTCAGGGCCGGTCCACCGATGTGGATTATTATGCCTGAACAATACGTTTCCCTGCCCTATGGGGCGTAAATGAGCCAAAGAATGACTCCATCGGATCCGGATCATCCGATCTAACAGAGGCGCCTCGCTATCCATCATCCACATAAGTAAAATGTTGGGCCGTGTAAAAACACCGACACAACTCCTAGGTAGGAAGTAACACATGCCCTCGCTGAGGTCCTTTCTCCCGTTTTTGGTTCATACCGGGGTGTGAGGCTCGCGATTTTACGTTATACACAAAGCTACGCCACGTAGGCGGTGCTTTGATCATCTCCACAAGACCTTGCTTTTCAACAGAAGCCCTGTTCATTTGCCACTTAGGCATGCCACACTAGCAATTCATGCCATGCGACTGATGTCCATCGATATACAACCTCTGAGCTCGGGCGTTTCAGAGAAGGGCGTTAAGCAAAAGAATAAATTCTCCGCCGCCAAACAGATGTATATTTAATATAGGTCAATCAACACATAATAAAATCCAATGTCAGACACACAGTCCATTTACAAGTCCGTCCTGGGTCTAAACGAAACCGGAGGCACTAAATACCTCGCAAACCCATCGATCACCACGTACGTCTGGACGATCACCACTCATTATCTATATTTCGGGAATCCTCCCAATCATGACCACGGTTACCATCCAAACGAGGTGAAGATCTCCGGTCTTCGACCATCGTCTTCATCTTAGATTTCTTATCGTCGATTCAGTTATTCAGAATGGGATAAACCCGGTATTTCTGAGCAACTCGCGTATATAATAAAAAAGTGAAACACTAACATACACACGCATCATTTCAATTCATTAGTCACTAACCGTCAATCAGTAAGAGAACGATTTCACAAATATTAACCCTGAAGGCCGAAACCAACATCAGATCAATACCCGAGAAACCATTCGACTTAGCCAACCTTCAGTTATTTTCTATATTTCACATCCATATCGTTTATAATATTTTATAACAATTTATTGCTATTTTTATTTATTTAAAATAGCCAATTTATTCAAAACGACGCTTCGGCCATAACGCGGCCGTGGCGCTGTTTTTCTTCAGATTTGATTTACACACATCTGAAAATCTAACTGTTGGATCTTCACAAAATTTACATCATTAGAAAGATCTTTTCAAAACGAATCCAACGGTTCTAGTTTCGGGAAAATCTGACGGTCGGATCTCCCGGTATAATCGTTTGAAGTTTCGATTTCAAATTACGAACTGCAGCGTCGTTATTCGGTTAAATATAATTATATATGTATATATATAATCGATTCTGGCGCTGTTTTTCTTCAGATTTGGATTAAACATTCCAGACAATCCAACCGTTGGATTTTTACAAAGTTGGTGCCGTTGGAAAGATATTTCCAAAGCGAACCCAACGGTTGTGATTTCAGGAAAATCCGATGGTCGGATCTCCCGGTATAATCGTTTGAAATCACAGTTTCAAAATACGAACTGCAGCGTCATTATTCGATATATTTTAATTCTATATATATATATATATATCGATTCTTCGATTTCAAAGCTATATTATTTTCATACATTTGATAAAAATGATATTTTTATCTCTGTCTTCTATTTCAACACTTCACTATTTTTAACAATTCATTTATATAATAAAAATGTGATTTTTATTGTAAAACAATGCAGTTCAAAACACTATTATTTTATATAATTCATATAGGTAATAAAAATAGGGTTTTTATTATAAAAAAAATTTATTTCAAAAGAATATTATTTTATATAGTTCATATAGATGATAAAAATATGATTTTTATTATAAAACAATTTATTTCAAAATATGAATACCATTCAACACATGAATTTCTATTCAACGAATGAATATCGATTCAACACATGAAGGTTTTTTATAGTTTATATTTATAGATAAAAATGTGATTTTTATATTTAAAACACGAACACCATTCAACACATGAATTTCTATTCAACGAATGAATATCGATTCAACACATGAAGGTTTTCTATTCAACGAATAAATATAGTTTTAGCAAATGAAAACAATTCAAACACATGAATATTATTCAAAATTTCGGCAGCATAACGGCAGGGTAGTTAAAACCGGGACCGTCCCTAGTACGGCTCCTCGCTCTACCTTAAAACCTCGTGGTTTTTGACAATGGGGATCATGCATCTAGTTCGCACGCAGGCGGCATGTATATATTTATTTCATTTCCACAAACTAATCCTATGTGGTTTCAACCAAATATTTCTCAACCACAAACGGGTATTTTTCAACCACAATCAATCAATATCAACCACAAACAATCCCAGACAACCATTCGCTATCAATCAAATTTCACACAAATCACAACCAATAAATATCGTCCATTGTTTGTGGACGAGGGGCGTGTGTATATATATATATATATATATATATATATATATATATATATATATACACCAATTCACTTCTATTTCAACACATATAATATTTTTACAATGCATATATAACTTATACATCGAACGTACAACTTATACAACGCTTATACATGAGGTGTACAACGCTTATATAACTCTTACATCGACTATATAATTTATACATCGTCGTTTTCCATATCGTTTATAAATTAGAAATCTAACATTGGGTTCCACTCCACCAAAAATAGCAGAAGGCTCAGAAAAATATGCGGTTTCCTCTAGAATGTAGAAGACGTCCGCACGAGTCCACTATCTCTTGTTTCACTAAATTTCATCAACACAGCAAAAAGATATGATTTTTCAAAGTTTGCAACAGTTTAAAGGTGTTAAAACAGTTGAAAATAAAACAAGCCGTATACCTTTCTGAAATGTTCAAAACTAGGTTTCCACTTTCCTCGAAATCCGCGCAACGATACGTCGATCAGCCTTCGCCACTCGAAAGGGCTTGGAAGCAGCTCCCCGCGCCTGGTTGTCTCGTCTAGCTCGGTGGTCCCCACCAGTCACGGCGGCGCTCGAAAGTGGGCCACTTCCTAGGCTCGAAACTCGACGATGGCACACCGATAGGGGATGCTCCAGGTATGGATTTGAAGAGCTCGACGAGGGTTACAAAATCCTCAACTGGGTTGAGGTCCAATGGTACGTGGATTGATCAGAAAATGAGTGGGAAGCTTGGAGCAATTTCCGTCGTCGTTCGCTGTTATACGGGGAGAGAGAAAGAATAGGGTTGACCAATGATATTTTTTTATTTTATTTTATAATTTTTAAAATCTCCAAAATACCCCATTCGCCCACGAACCCCAATCCAAACCCAACGACTGTCGTCCCTAGCGTTTTACCCCCATTCCGAACATAATGGGATATGTTTCGTAGGCCCATTCGACTGTTTCAGTCAGTTTTCCTTTAAATTAAAATATAAAACATTCAATATTTAATTTGAACGTACATTTCAATTTGCCGGGGCCACAAACTGATTCGAAAAATTCCAGAAAAATAAATCTGGCTATGTTTTGACAATACGGTCCAAACAAAACTAGTTTCGTCGAATTCTGAGACCGTTTGCAAAAAGGCCCATTTCTAGTCGATCCAATTTAACAGTAATTGACCAAAACACGTTTTCCTTTGCTACACCCACATACTAGCTTCAAAATTTATGAAATTTGAAACCTAGTAATAACTTCACATCCCGGATCCAACAAAAGTGGTTTCGTCGAATTCTGAGGTCGTATGCAAAATGGCCAATTTTACGGGCTATATAAATTCCATAGCGACCTTTCTGAAAATTCATTTGGCCATAACTTTTGCTTTCCGCTAGGAAAATTCGATTTTTCAGATTCGATAGAAAGGTATTCACTAACAGATTTAAATATTTTTGGTTTCGCTCAAATCCGCTTTGTTTTGCACCCGTTACAGTCCGACAAAGTTTGAATTCATTTTTTGATACTCCAGCGCCATTTCAGGCCTTGTTTATAATTATAATTAATTATATACGTTTTCAAACGTCGATTCAAACTCACTTTTCATCGCTACTATTTAAAATATTTATTTTAAATATTTAAAATCCATTATTTTAGCCAATTTAAAAATTTAAAATTGGTTCAGATTTTCTGGGTCGTTAAAATTTCTTATTAATTTTTGTTAACCAATATTTTCGATAATCATCTTGGCCTCTTTCGCCATTTGGAAAACATTTCCAAATATCAACTTCTTTTATTTTCTATATTTAGAAAATATCTATATTTGCAATTGGAAATAATTTCAATCACTTATCTCTTTCCCGACTACTTTAATTATACTCAGGAAATATTTACTTTTATATTTCCAAAATTCCACCACTTGGGTTAAGGCGAATGTTGTGTAAAGCATCGTTACAGCAACCCAAATTATTTTATTCAACTAACTCTTATTCAAACACTTCTCTTCGAGACTGGGTTTTGCTATTTATCAATTAAAAATGAAATCAATCAAGTTGGGGTATAACTACCTCTCAGACCTTGACTGAAAACATCATTAACTTCAAAACAGACAAAACCACTTATCTCAAATAATCAACAACATACAAACCAATTATTCATTTTTAAACGTATATATGTTTCTCTTTCTATTACCAGCCTATCAATTCCCTTTTTGTTTATAATGTTCTATTTTAAATTCGTTTCCTTATCGAATTCAATATATATTGATATATTGATTTATAACTATCAAAATTTCTTAAAAATATTCTAACTCCTTAAATTTCCGGAAAATTTCGCCATAGTCTCCTTTGTACCGGGAGCATCGGAATATTTCAAATAGCCTCCCATGTCCCTCATCAACCCAAAAGAAAAAGAAAAAGCCAAGCGGCTTGCCGATACGGCGCATAAAATCTCATATATGAATTTAAACATGTACCTTTTTATCGGACACATTAATAAAAATCTTTATATACTCCATCCCATACCTGTCTACCACATGCTCACCTGTTTCTAACTCAATTCAACTCAATCCAATCGTTTGAATTCAGTTTCGCCCATTTATTCTTTAATTAGCTATTGTGTCTATTCCACTTCTTTGTTTGAACATAACATGTTCAAACAGAATATTTAACTTGCTCATAACCAAATTGAATTTCAATTTCAATTCTAGTTTCCTTTTCGATTTCGAATATAAATTTTCAAATCGAATTCGCCTATTCAAAGCCCAATATCAATTCAAAATCTCATTAACTAATTTCTATTCAAATTAGTTAATTCCATTCAATAATCAGAAATCTGATTTCTGTTTCAAAAAAAAATCAATTCATTACTCCACCTGATTTCACATATAATCTACAACTCAAATCTGAAATTTTCTTAATAGAAATTCGGATTTTATTCGCTTAAATTTTTTTATAAAATTAAATAAACCGTTATGGTTTTAAATGGTTATGGCGCTATTTTTCTGAAATTTTGATTTTGATATAACTCAAAATTTATTCAACAAAATCCAGATTTTTCTCCTCCATTAGAAAACTATTATCAAATCGGTCCTGACGTTTCTTGTTTCAAAGAATTCTGACTTCAATTTTAACTCAAAATTTTGACTCAATTGAAGTTCAAAATGACAATTTACAATCTGCTGCGCTACGGCGAGCTTGTTTAATTATATTTATAAATATAAATGTTTTAACTTCGTTTATAATAAATTTAACTCCACTCTAATATATTTTTAAAATATATCATATCCAATTTTCCAATTCAACATAATATTTTCGATCTTCTAAAATTATCGCTTTTCCCTAGCTTAGAAATAAATTTATTTGTATTTCGATCTTCTATATTCATATTCTATTTCAATTCAAATTGAATTTCCTATATTCAAATTCCATTTTCAATCTCCATTTGAATTTCTGTATTCAAATCTATTTTCAAACTTCATTTGAATTTCTTTATTCAAATCTAATTTCAATCAAATTGAATTACCTATATTCAAATTCCATTTCAACTCTTTTTGAATCCTATTTTCAAATTCCATTTTAACTCTATTTGAATCTTATTTTCAAATTCCATTTTCACTCTTTAAATTCTATATTCAAATTCTATTTCTATTTGAATTCTATATTCAAATTCTCGTGTCAATCTATTTGAATTCTATATTCAAATTCCATATTTAAAATTTCTTTATTCAAATTCCATTTTACTTTCGATATTCAAATTCTATATTTGAATTCCTTTATATTTTCTGTATTCAAATTCTATATTTGAATTCCATTTGAATTTTCTGCATCAAATTTATAAACAACATTTTAAATTTCACTTAAAATCCCACATTATATATTTATAAACAAAGTTTATAAAAATTCAATTCAAATCCAACATTTGAAATTCATAAACAGAGTTTATAAATTCAATTCAAATCCAAAATTATAAATTTATAAACCAAGTTTATAAATTCAATTCTTATTTTATATATATTCAAACAAGTTAATATTTTCTATAGTTCATAAAAATTCAAATTCTATTTATAAAAATAGAATTCCCTTTTTAAATCTCAAATACCCTTTTTGATTTTTTTTAAATACATTCAAGCCCTAGGGATATTTTAAACAATCAAATCAACCAATTTCAATCGTTTGATTTTTTTAACACATCATATATGAATATACATATGAAACCAAACAAATAAACAAACAAATAATATATTTTTCAGGTATCCAGTCGGATTCCTCCAACCTGTTTTCCTGCATCCACAGACGTTAGTCAACATAAATAATACCCATCCTGCTTCGAGGCAGGATATCGTGGTATAGAAGGTCATCCACTCTCATAGCGTGGGGTGTATAGGGTAGTCATCCGCTATGGTACCGCGGGAATCCGCTAATGAGACTGCGGGAAATTCAACCACCAATATATATATATATATATATATATATATATATATATATAATAGCTACAAACACCAATCCTAAATAACTAATATATTTATAATAGCCACACAAATATTTAAATGCATCCAAACATCAGTAAACAGCATAAAAATTATTTAAATAAAATCCAGAGAGTGAGATTACTCACCTGATTTTAATTTGCGGAATATCCCATTTAAATTCAAATTGTCTCAACCACGAATCATATCGAATTGTCTTGAATGAATTTATTCCTATAATATTTTATTCGATGATTAAACTATTATTAATTTAAATTAACTAAAAATAAATAAATTCTATAAATTTTAAATTATGTAAAAATATACCTCGTTGCACTCAACTTAGATTCGACCTTACACTTTTGCAAATACTGTCCCGATCACTATGACTTAATCGCCATAAGCGTCAGACCAATATCCTACCACTAGCCCACTATTTCAATGGCTCAACAATGACTTAACCATTCCCCTCCATCACCTTACTGTCCAGATACCTTCCCTCCCACATCCATTGAAATGTCATTGCTGAATCCCTCAAATACATCTGGTTCATCCTACAAATCAACTCCCCCAAACTCCTCAGTTTCCTTAACAATGCATCGAACTCAAAAATGCATCGAACTCCTCAGTATTTCCACTATCACTTTCGCACATTACTGAACTCCCCTTTCTCCCTTTTCTTTCTCTCCAGTTCGATCTCCTAACATACCCAGGAACGAGTACTGCACCTGCTGACAATCCTCCCATCACTGTGTTTTTCCTCAACTCACACCTCCTACACAACCGTAACTCCCACTCCTTACTCCGTCCATTCAATAATGAAACTCCACCAAAATCAACGTTCTAGTGACCTTATAAACAGTAACAATTCGCACCATATCACTTCCACAAGCACCACGCTATCCTGCTTCATCAATGCGCCTCACAGTTTCACCCATAAATACAAGTCGTGACTATTTAAAACCCCATACCCAAAATCGAGCTCCTGTCTTTGCCAAAATCGCGATTATCAGAAACCCATCACACCCAAAATTTCACGATAAGAACTCCGACCATTAGTTCAAACTGCGACTTCGTCCTTAAAGCCCTAAATCGCGCAGAACCCGAGTATCGGATTTAAATCGAATTCGATTTTTGATTGATTTTTTTTTTGCCAGGAAGGGAGGACTTCGACATGAGGAAGAACTCGAAAACAAATAGGGAACTTCAATTTTAATGAGGAGAGGAAGAATATGGTACACGAGACCTCATGGGTTTCAAATCAAAATGCGATTTAGGTATTTCTTTTATTTGCATAAGAACGATACTATAAAGAGACAAAGGGGAAGGTAAGAGCGTGTAAAAAGAGAAGAAGAAAGCTTAGTGAAGGAGTAGGCACGAGGACAGTACAACGTAGCTGGTATAAATTAGGGTAGGTTAATTAAATGTGATTTGATTTGTATTATATACGATTAGACACAAAGGGATTTTTATTCTTTTTGAACATATATCGATTTGATTTTTTGATTCGATTTCGATCTTATCCATTTAAAATATATCGGGGTTCATCGCTTAACATTACGAACCGCTATTTCAACGTAACGATGGCCGTTCTAATGCTACAACATTATTCTGAACTCAACTGAAATTGTTCTAAAATTTAATTTGAACGTATATATAAAATAACAATATTAAATTAATACAATATAATTTAAATTCAGAACAAATCATTTTCTAGATAATAAATTATTATTATCTTTTTTAATTCAAATAAAATTCATATAAGTCATTTTGACTCCAGTTTAAATTTTGAATTCAATTAAATTCAGATTCTCATATTATTATAATTATTTTAGATTAAATAATTATATATATATATATTCAAAATAAAAATCATATATCGATTTATATTATCAATCACAATATTTAAAAACCATATTAAATATTTAAACTAAACTGTTCGAAAAATCCGGGTCGTTACACGGTGGGTTCGATTTCGAGGTCGAAATAAAAGGTTGCTTATTGGAAAGTAATTAAATAAAAAAATAAAATATAATATAATATTATATATCCCTCCCTTTACTCTCTCTCCCTCCCTTACAATTCAGATCAACAAAAGGAAAAAAAATCAAAAAGTAAAAGGAACGGGGAGGAGCCGCCGCCGCTCCTCCGAGCAGCGTGCCGCCACTGCCGTCGCGAGGCGCCCCCCTTCTTCCCTGATCCTCCTCCCTCTCCCCTATCTCCTCTTGCGCCGTTGAACCCCCCACGCCCTGAGACCCGTCGTTCCCTCCTCCTCTTCCGCTTACCTCCACCAGCCGAGGATCCAGGCGCCGCCGTGGGCCCCTGCACCACCCCAAAAGCCTTTGGCGACTGTTGCAGCCCCTCCCCTTCGCGGTTCAATAGAAAACCCGCCTCCCCTATCTCCAGTAAACGCAGCGAGCCCCTCTCCTTCTAAAATCCATTTTCGACAAAGAAAAAGGGTGAGTTTTTATTTTTATCTTATTTATTATTCAGTTTCCTTTTCAGTTTTAACATTTAAATCATTTTAATTCAGATTTATATATAGCGTGATAAAGTCGTGATTTTTATCATGTGAGATGTATAATAAAATTTTGATTTTTATATAGTTAATCACATAAGAAAGGTCGGATTTTTATATAGTTAATCACATAAGAAAGGTCGGATTTTTATATAGTTAATCACATAAGAAAGGTCGGATTTTTATATATGATGTTAGCGAAGTAAAAATATAATCTTTATTATATGAACACCGGTGTAAAAATAGAATTTTTATCTATGTAGTAGCGGTGAAAAAATAGAATTTTTATCTATATAGTAGCGGTGTAAAAAATAGAATTTTTATCTATATAGTAGCAGTATAAAATTGTGATTTTTATCCATATAGAGTGATTATAAAAATGTGATTTTTTTTTACATAGCAACAATATAAAAATGTGATTTTTATATATGTGGTGACCACGGACGACGAAAGTGACAAAAGACAAGCACGACGAAGATTTCCTACATGTGAAGAGTCATGGTGTTTGGTTAACTTGTTGGTGAGAACTTCTCACTTTAAATCTTATTTTCTAGTTAAAATTATATACTAGGATGCAGACGGTGCTTAGCAGCACCCGACACCCGTCGTCCATAGACCATGGACGACTTGTATGCTTGTTTGATGTGTTGTGAAGTTAGTTTGTGATGTTGATGTGAAATGGATAAAAAAGTCATGTGTTGAATAGGAAATATAGATTCATGTGTTGAATAGGAAAAATATTCATGTGTTGAAATAAATTGTTTATCGTTAAAAATATAATTTTTAACGTATATGAGAATAAATAAATATTCATTTACAAACCGGACGGTTTGTTTATGTACACCTATTTGTAGGACATTGATTGGGATGATAAATTTTACACGTCGCTCAACTGCACAAATAATATTCAGTGTTTGTGGATTGAAACCCCACACGGGTGTTAGGATAATATTTGACGTACACTAATCCCAATGGTTTAGTGGTATGTCGATCGTTTGATTGACATACTGTATGAGCGTTAATTAGTTATATTTAATGCTTATGCAGTTGTGTGGTGCACTTTGGATGGTGGTTGATTATTTATCGTTGTCATTATATACATGTGTTGTATGGAATCCATTTAATTAAAATTATATGGTAATTGATTGGGCCTCATTCCAATTGGGAAAATAAAGAATATTATAAAATATATATTCATGTGTTGAATAGAATAAATAGTCATGTGTTGACGATGCTCATGTGTTGAGAATATTCATGTGTTGAAAATATCATGTGTTGAGTAAAATATTTTAAACAATAAAAATTTACATCTTTATCATAATATTATAAAATATATTAAATAACAAAAATAGTCATGTGTTGACGATGCTCATGTGTTGAGAATATTCATGTGTGGAAAGAAATATAGATTCATGTGTTGAATAGAATAAATATTCATTTGTTGAATAGAATAAATATTCATTTGTTGAATAGAATAACGAAGTTACTGTGTTGGTTAGATATGCACCATTTTGATGCGAACGATATTTATATCGATTATATTCGTTTTTATAATGAATATAGAAAAGAAAGTGATTTCAAAATATAACGTTTTGAAAATATTATCATTTATATAGTAATGATATGGAATATTCAATTTTGATTTGAAATTGAATATGAAGTTGAAATTGTTTTGAAAAAGAATTTAAAACAATTTATAAAATACGTTTTGAATTGAAATCGACCAAAAATATTATATATTATATATATATATATATATATATATATATATATATATATATATTAAATGGCCTGAATAGAATGCGCCGCGCCATGGCAGTTCGCGAATTTAGACCATTGACTTCGAATTGACATTACGGGAGATCCGACCGTCGGATTCTCTTGAAACCGGAACCGTTGGGTTTGTATCAAAAAGAGCTTTCCAATGAATATTAGAAATTTGAAATCTAACGGTTGGATTTGGAATTATGTCCAAATCAAATTTGGAAAAGGTCGCTGTAAGTGCAGTTCGGTGGCCGTTATTGAAAACTGACTGTGCGGGCCTTGATAAAATTATTAAAATTATTAATAATTTGTGTAAAATCATAATATATGAATTAGAAAGAACTAGAATGAAAAATTCCACATTTGGAAAGATAAAAATATATTTTTATCGAAGTGAACTAGTTTTGAACTAGATTTGAAATGGTTTTGAAAATAATCAGAATTTCCAATATGTGAATTGGAATGGATTTGAATTGAAATTATCTTCGGAATATTTCGATGTTGGATTTCGTGATTATACAGATGTGGTTGTGGAAATTTGAAAGATATATTTTATATCGTTATTTCCAATACGATATTTGTTAGCTTCAGAATTTGATATTGAATATAAGCCGATGTATTTTCTATTCAGAGCCTTGTATTTAATATCAAATGGGATTGTGGGTTCGTCGTGAATGGTGTCTTAAATAACACTGTTCTTGAACCCAGTTTAGAAAAGAATAAATCTTTTAATTAAGATTTAGTGAAATTGTCCAGTTAATTTGGTATTTAATTGGAATTGAATTTAAATTGGTTTTGGGGTTTATCGTGAGCGGTGTTTTGAATAACACCTGTTCTTTAACCCGATTAATAAAAAAAAAGTGATTTTGGGTTTATCTTGAATCGTGTTTTAGGTGACATTGGTTCTTTAACCCAGTTAAAGGCTGGATATTGATTGTTGGGAAGATTAAAACTATGTGGAGTTTTAATGAATCTTTAATTAGATTGAAATGATCGAGAATGGAGTATCACCAATTTTGCTGCAAAGCGATAGTTAAATCTTTAATTAGATTTGAACGTGAAATGGTAATTAATATTTACCGATAATACCGTGGTGCTAGAAATGGAGTATTCCCAATTACGCTCCATGGGATGAATAGGTTGGGATTGGGAAATAAAATAAATAATTACTTCGGTGTGGTTCGCTAATCCCGACTAGTTTGGAAAACCTTAACATGCTTTGAAATGATATCCAAAGGAAGATTAAAGAATAAATTTAGAAGAATCTATCAAGGCTTCTGTTGAAAAGAAAGGTCTTGTGGTTGATGATCAAAGCATGGCCTGTGTGGCATAGCTTTGTGTATAGCGTTAATTCGCAAGCCTCACACCACGGTATGAGTCAAAAACGGGATAGTGACCGTTGGGAGAATACGACGTTTCTTTCTAGCTATGGGTGATGTCACTAACTTACCAGCCCTGACATTTATATACTTTTTACCTGTGTGGTTGTTGGAATGCGAGGCGCCTCGAATATATGGTCGATAACTGGCACTATGAGACCCGACGTACAGACCATTATATAGGTCCTATAGGACCGGGAAACGTGTGTTTAGGAATGACTAATCCTCAAAAGTAAGAGAAGACCGGCCCAACCGATTCCAAGGATCGTTGTGTGTGGTCCTGAGACATTTTCTAGAGTGTCTCGAACAGAGAGGTGCTTACCCCTTTCCTCGACTCATGATGGAATCCAATTTCCAATACGTGACTTTCGGTTTTATTTGTAGAGCCTAGTACGGCGACATAGTGGTATGAGTCACTTATGCCGTCTATAATTTATACATTATGATTGAAGTTGTTTTCTTCACTTATAGTAATAATAGAATATGAAATTTCACGTACCAAGCATTTTTAGCTATTATAAGGTAAAAACCCTATCCTCCGGCTTGCGTTGCATTATGTGATGGGACCTGGGTCTTATAATAGCTTCATTCTTCTTTATTTAGCTTTGCGCTATTGTTTTATGCACTGGTATTCTTGGGAGGAAACCCGTTCTGTGTTATACGGCGTGGTCCCTTGATTTACCTAACTTTAAAAATAAAGATTAATAACTGTTTTAGTTCTCACACCATTCACATGACTGACCTGGAGTTTATTGTTTTAACCTAAACTCTGGGTGCCCCTATTTTCCACGGGCAGCTAGTAGTTTTGGTTTTGCAGATTTACATTCACAGGATCCTGGTTTACAGCTGGAACGATACTCGGAAAGCTTTGTATCCGCGTATTACTTTCAGTTGTGTGTTGTATTATTTTTCCGCTACTATGTAATTTATTGTTATCCCTGATATTTGTCAAATGTGTAATATTGATTCATATTCTGTGATATTCTTGTATTCTGATGGAATTGTTGTAATAAGCAATGAAATGTTCTTCTGTTTGCGTTTTGATTCGTCTTGTCCTCAAAGCAATCCGCGCTTTCCTTACCGGGGAAGTTACGGGTTCTTACATAAACTGAATTATATCTTATAAATGATCTAATTCACACAATATTGGGAATTCAGCTATTTTCGACCATTTCGAAAATAAATATATTATTCTATTACTTAAATTAATTAAATATTCAATATTATTTAATTCAAGTTATCGATGTCGCCAAATCGATATTAAATAATTAAATAAATTAATTGTTCAACCGTTAAAAATTCGGGACGTTACATTCTTTCCCCCTTAAAATAATTTCGTCCTCGAAATTGCTAAGGTAGAAAACAAACCCTATCAGCTGGGTTAAAATTTATATGTTTACTTTTAACTTCAGTTTCAACTGAACACGTTTAATTCCAATTAAAATATTAATTTCAACTAAATTATTTATTTATTTCGATTAACGAAAATTTCCAAAAATCCTGAAAATTTTCTAACACCCGAAATTTTTGAAAAATTTCGCCAGCACCTCCTTTGTACTGGTCAATAATTCAACCCCCAACTTGCCTCTCTAGGCCCTTTCCTTTCAAAAATAAAATTAAAAAAGCCAAGTGGCTTGCCGATTCGGCTCATAAAACCTCATATGGAAATTTAAACATGTACCTTTGCCGGGCATATCATTATATTCTTGCACTTGCTTCTACTCAATTACTGCTGATCATATATCCATCTATAGCAGTCGATTTCCAATCAATTTCAATCAATCAAATCTCAACACAATTATTCGCTTATCCAAAGCCAAATTCCATTTCAACCTCGAGTTCCATTCTCGATTCCAAACTCCTAACACACCAATCCAATACCATTTCAAATTCTTATCTCATAATTCAAAATCTGATTTTACTTGAGATGTTATATTCCAATTCAATTTCTAGTTAATCAATCTCAATTCAATTCGTAGTTGCTTTCACAAATTTCTACTTAATTTGTTTTTAGTTCAAATAGTCTCTTCCTGAGAGTTTTAAAACAGCTTTGCTTTTCTCCAAAAAATCAATTATTCTCTTTCGGGATTCAAAACAACTTCCTTTTTCCCAAAATAATTCAAAACAAAACCTTTGGTAGTAATTCATCACTTACAACTCGAAAATGAACAATGGTGATGTGGCCAGCATCATTAGAGTTATTTCTCAGTGACCGAAGTGAGTTCAATACTATATTACTTTTCAAAACCCATATTTAAATATTTCCATTTTGAAATTCATTTCAAAATGCCATTTATAATGCTTTAAACAATTTAAAATCTCCCAGGATTTTGAAATTCTCATCTACTTAATCCAAATCTACTTACAAACACTCTTTCAACTTTCAGGAATTTTAATTCTGATTCTGATTTTAATTTAGATTCAGTTTATCTGATTTCATATATTACACATATATGAATTCTGATTGGCTATTTATATAACCATTCCAATCCATAATCTTATTCGATTATAATCACAACCAACACATCCAATATACTATAATATTTTAAATATTATTAATTCCCTTTATATCAAAATATATTTTGGGTAAATTATATCATCTACCCTCTTTCAAAACATACTGTGTCGGTTCATCGTATTCGAGTGTTTATAAACTCCTACCGATACAGTGGATCAAACTGATCGACCAGAACTCATAAACTACCTAACCAATAATCTCCATAATATAAAACAATTTTTTATAAAATCTACAAATACGTTAACTCGTATATATACACTCAAACTTAATCTAGGGTATTACTAACCCCATCTCTACTGAGTCACGCCACAGAGCTAAGGTTATCACTTAACCTTCAGCTCTGATACCACTATAACGAACTGGGATTTTCGACGCCAAAATCAACACAAAACTGCCATGTTGACTATTCGAACATCGAAAATACCTGATCATTAATAGAAAGAAATTAGAGGGTGAGAATAGATAAGATATAAATTTAGAATAGAAGAAGAAGAAGAAGAAGACTGCAACATCATCAGAGTAACACGAATCTCACAGCGGAACAAATAAATATAATATATAACATAACTTTGCAATAAAACAGTATATATATACAATAACCTTTTCAGAGTACAACACTTACATACAGCGGAAATAACAATAGCTATATAATCCTAAAGCCTCCTGCTTCAAGTTCCTCTAAGTTTATCTATAAGGACCCGAACTACTTGACTGCCCATACAAATTTGGGTACCTAAGAGTTTAGGGAAAACAAAACAAAATAAACTATGGGTCAGTCATGGGAATGGTGTGAGTAAACTCAAATCATTTGGTTTAACTTTTCAAAATCCTTTTCAAAAGAAATGATAATCGTAAGACCGATCCACACATATACACGGATGGTTTTTACCTTACGATAACCCAAAACAGTTTTTAGAAATCAATATTTCTCTGATATTATAATAATGTCTAATCACAAGTAAATAACAATCTAGCAGAACGCTTACATCTCACGTTCCACATATATAGTATACAAACAAAACCACTGTCACTTATTGGAGATTGGATTCCGACTATGACAAGGTATGGGACCACCTGCCTATAGTTTATCTCTAGAGGCGAATACACTGGGTTCAACAAGAACGTCTTGCAACCCGGCCCACATATGACCGACCACTCATTTCGCTTGAGTGTATCGAATGTATATCACCAACGGTTGGGAGCTACCCACCGTTTCCCGAAAAGGGACAGCTTCGAAAATAGATAAAAAATGAAATGGATTTTCTCTAGATATGTGATATACACCCTAATGGGAGTGACCTACATAGCCATGTTGCCTTCCCGATTTCTGTCATTTCCCGGTTGGTGAGGCTTGAGGTCATAACGTATCCTTTGGAACACCGGACCACCATTCACTTTAAATGCCACATCGTCATACCCGCCAAATCACAAATTGATTTCCCTAAAAATACCACGGGTATAAAGCTAGTAGAAACTAATTCCTCCACCACCAAACGTAAGTACGTTTGAAAAGATCAACTTACGCGATCTGTTAGATATACATTGTCAGACATTCGTCCATTCACGTTGCCCTGGGACTGGACAAACCGAAGGCACTATTCTGTAAACAGGATAGCCCTTGCATAACTCCGTCTTTAATTATTTGCATCATATTAGATCGCAACGCTAACACCCATACAAAGTGGTTTCAGATAATGAATCTGATCCCGGTCTCTCCGTATTGACGACGGAAAAATGGTCAAAAACTTCGATAGCCATTGATTTAACTATCCAATAAAAAAACATGTGTGCAAACAACGATATTATTTCCACATGGAAAATCTATCGATTTGTAATAAACCGGATTTTTGACCATTTGATTTCGAATATTTAAACTTGTTTTAAATATTTTATTTGAATTATATATAGGAATTTATAAGGAATTTATTTAATAAAATGATATTTAAAACATATAAATTATAAGTCAAGTTACTCTCCTTAGAATTCTTTATCCAAACCAACATTTGTGTCCTAGGAAAAAGTAAAATTTACTTATACTAAGGAACTTATATATGTGGTGGAATCAATGTTTTCAATTATAATCACTAAACGCGTATGTGCAAGACTAGGTAACAATGAAGCCATGCAAGGTAAGCATCCAAATATATCAGTTACCTTAAGCTGACTGTCTATAAACTACCGAAATTGAATTTTCAAAAAAAAAGTATTCTTATAACAGATCCATTTAACATGTAACCAACTACATTGGTTCAAGATTTCAAAATACATTTTAACTATGTATTAGTTTGCAAAACATAGAGTTGGTCCCTATTTTTCATGTTCTAACCAACAAGTACATACCAATTTCATGTCACCACCGGATCCGTTCAATTGTTATTTATTCACCTTAATGCTTCATATAAAAATGATTTTTGAACATGTTGTTTACAGAAATATAGATACTAATATACTACATAGGATTTTACATGCGACAGACAATGTGATAGCTATAACAATATTATAATTAAAATACTCAGTATATAAAAGTTACAATATAGCTCATTGTGAGATTTTGCTCGGGTCTAACCAGCTCATGATGGTGACAAATATACATTTATATTTTTTTATTATCCTTGCCTACCACGTTTGTTAATCCATGTTCCCCGAGTTGCTAGACACGTGCCCTCCAAGCTGTTACAAGCCATGAGCATCAAGGCTTTTTCCATCATAAATTTACACCTCTCAGAAAACTGAAACTTCCCAAAACAATTGAAAATCAACAAATTCCATGCCACCACCTAGTAAAAAGAAACGAACAACTAATATGCTTCCAAGATGAACTCCGTTGATCTTCGAGTTTCCGATCATGATTGGCAAGGGTTGCTGAACGAAAAGTTCTCGGCTTGGCAAGCTTTGTCAATAACCGGAGGCACATGACCTCCGGTGACTTCAGTTGGTGGTGTCCACGCCTTGAAGGGCACACAGTTTTGTGAACATTTATGGAGCTAGGGTTATCGTCAATAGTTCAGACGGGAAGGGAGAGGAGCGACGCGGATTAAGGGGCTGACGGGTGATAGTCAATCAGAGTCCAGCTGTCGAGGTCAGCTCCGGTGATCAAGAGAGTGAAGCCGCATCTTTGTTAAGTTGAGAGGAGCCTTGGATTACAGGGCAAAAAAATTTGTTTTGAACTTAATTGGTGAGTAACGACCTTAATTGGTGATTAAGGGTAAAGTTTTGTTTTGAGCTTAAGAGAGCAGTGGTTACGAACGGTTTCAGCAAGGAGGAAATAATGGTTATTTCTTTGACTTGAAAAGAAAAAATGGTGATTGTAGTGTTGAATTAGGCATTGACTGCGCTGTTAAATACTGAGGTTGGAGCTTGTAACGGTTTGGTTATTCGAGTTGGTGAGCAGTTTGTGGGTATTTAGAGGAGCTGACGTTCAAAGGGTGGTGCTATAGTTCAGTGAGGAGATGTAAACGAAGGGAGAATGGCCTTGGAGTGTGCTGTTTATAAAATTGAAAAGTGACGCAGTGGTTTATTGTCCATCATGGAGGTCAAAGCATGGGTCAAAAGATGGAGTTATTCCCTGTATGCGATGGGTTTAAAAATGAGGTGAAAGATGTTGACTTCGTTGAAGGATTTATATACAGAAGCAGTATGCGTGAGTCATTGAAGTAGGAGATGGATTAAGAAGGGTTTTGAGGGTGATTAAAATGGTGAAGGATGCAAGACCGGTCTTGGTTTTGGAGAACACTGGGGGAAGCAGTGTTTGTTTTATCAGGGATGTTGACGGTTTGGTTGGGTTTTTACTAATAACATACTAGGTTTGCACACAAGAAGAAGAACAATTAGAAAACGTGGAGTAGGCTTAATCAAGGGGTTAAAGATCGAAATGTCAGGTTCCTAATCCTGGAGCCGCCATGTTGTCTGGTGAGTAATCGGGGTATGGAATGTTTAAAGTAATTTTATGACAGTGTTTAGGTTAATTACTAATTAATTTAATTAATTTTGTTTATAATTTGTGTAAATCAAGTAGCTTATAAAAATTACTCGTTCGTTATTAGAATCCGATGAAACGAATCACGTTGAAATCGTAACGATAAAGTCTACATTGCGGAGCTAATATAGCTAAGAGCCGAGCTATTGAAATTTCAAGGAAAAATCAAATGCCTGTTTGATTTAAAATGGAACAAAAGAAGAGCCGTCAATCGCGAACCAAAGTGAGTAAACTCAATAACCCTGCTTTGTTTATATTTCTTTATAAACGAGTTTTAAATATATTAATTTTATGATGTGTGATTGTTGATTGGATGAGTGGTTGATAAAATTGATTGAAATAGTTGATATAGAAATCATTGATTGAGTATTGATTCTAACACCATATTTAAATGGAATTGATGATATTTTTGTTGATTAACATCTGTGGATGCAGGGAAACAGGTTGGAGGAATCCAACTGGATTCCTCAACATTTATATCACTGTTTTTATTTGATTGTGATATATGATGTGTTATATAATTTACGATTGGAGGTGTTGTGTTTGAATTACCCTGGACCTAGAAATTTGGTATTTTAATCAACGTAAAATATTTTCAAGTATCGAGAAGGAAATTGAAAATCGAATTTATTTTCAAAATATAAATTGAATTTCGACTGTAATTGAAATAGAAACTTGTTTTAATAAATAATCAAGAAGTTGAATTTAAATGTTTTTATAGTTTTGATGAAATGTTTATCTTAGGATAAATTGGAATATGGAAACCAGTTTTGAAATCGATAGGTGTAATCGGATTTGAGTGTAGCGATTTTAAAGGAAATTATAAGGAGTTTTAAACTAGAAGGAATAGAAATAAGATTTTATGAATGGTTTTACCATTAGAAGATAATAAAGAGAATTTGGATTTTTAAGGTATGAAGCCAAACGAATTTATATATAGAAGAAATACTATTCGCGTTTGAAGTGAACAATGGTTTAAAGTCGATATTTGAAAATTAGAAATTTAAACGAAAAGGGGAAATGAAAACAATGGGTTTTATCTTAAGTTCAAAATATAAAATAAATTGAAATATAAATTCAAATTTGAATTTATATGGAAAAGTGGAAATCTGGTTTGAAGCCAATATTTGAAATGAGATTTAAATTTTGCTATTATTCAGGACATTTAAAACGAGATTTTAAATGATTGAAATAGAAAGGAATGAGACTTGTATGAAATTTTTTGAATAGAAGTTATAAGTAAAAATTTGGGTTTAAGACATGTTTATAAGTATGAAATCAAACTGTATACAAATGAAATATATTCACGATTAAAGTGAATAATGGGTTAAAGCAAATAATTTGCAAATGAAGTATCTATAAAGGAAATTTATCCAAATTGGAACTAAAATGAGGAAGGGAAATGGGTAATGGTTTTTAAAAGGAAACGATGAGTTTTAGTTCAAAATTTGGAATATATAATAAAGTGTGATAACGTTTTGTAGACTGGTATGGTTATAAGGGAATTTGGTAATGTTTCGAAAAGGATAAATTCAAAGGTGAATTTGGAATTTGAATTAATTTGAAATGGTAGATAAATTCCGAAGTTCTGAATATAATCGAATATAGAGTATTCGAGAGAGAGTTATTTATTGGAATTCGATTATATCGAATTTAGGTAAGTAGTTATCTTTACTTTCCGTTTTGAATCAAATCTATTTATTTATTTACTTATTAATTGAATTAATAAGTACAAGTTATATTTTTATATACCAATTATTTGGGAACAACGATTATAACGCTACCGTTATAAATCTAGACAGCGATTATAATGCTACTATTATCATAAATATTTTGTAAATCTATACAGCGATTTTAGCGCTGTTGTTATAATAAATGTTTTATAAATCTAAACAGCGATTTTAGTGCTGTTGTTATAATAAATGTTTTTTAAATCTAAACAGCGATTTTAGCGCTGTTGTTATAATAAATGTGTTGTAAATTTATACAGCGATTTTAATGTTGTCGTTATAATAAATGTTTTATAAATCAAATATTGGGAAACAGCGATTATAACGCTACCGTTATAATCAATTTTTTTCCGTAACCTTAGATTGAATCTGAGAGTCGCATAAGCGATATTTTGTTTGAAGTTCTGAGCTTTAGCTATTTCAAAGTTGAGAATGATGTTCGGTTAAGGTCTGAGAGGTAATTATACTCCAACTTGATTGACTTCACGATTGACTTAAAAAAATGGCTAAAGTTCGGTAATGAAGATGGGTTAGAGGTACAATTCGTAAGTTAATAACTAATGAATTGAGTTATAATAATGAGGTTTTATATAACAACAGTTAAATCCAAATAAATTGAATTTGGCATCGCTTTCCCAAATAAAATTAGAGATATTTCTAAGTATAGAAATTGAAATGATGTGGTTAATGGGAAGTTTAAAAATGGAAATTGGAAATGTTTTCCAATGTTAATAACTTATGTCTTCTAATAAGAAGAATAGAAATGTGGAATGATGGAAATGTTTTTGCCAACATCAATAGCGTACATTTTCTGGAATATAGAAAATTAGAGTGTATAATATTTTTCAAGAAATTTGTGAAAAGGCTAAGTCGGTTTTAAAAATTATCGAGGTAAAGATATTAATAGGAATTGAGAAATGGTAATTTAATATGAAATTAAATGAAAAGGGGCCAGTGTTGTCTGATGATTGATCATTAGAATTTCCATTTGGAAATAGGACCGTTGATTGTATGGATGTTTCTTTGATAGTTAAATCACCGACTATCAAAGTTTTGATTTATTTTATACCTTCGTTGTCAATATGGAGAGACTGGGATTAGATTTAATATCTGAAACCACTCTGTATTGGTATAAGCATTATGAACCAACTTATGCTGAAGATAATTGAAGATGGAGAAAAACGAAAGGGCTGTTCTGTTAACCCTAGGTAGAAATTGCCCAAGATGGATTAGTAGAATGGTGCCTTCGGTTTGTCCAGACCCAGGACAACTTGTATGGACGAGTGTATGACAGAGTATTTCCAAAGGGATTACGTACGTTGATTCGTTCAAACGTATGAAGTTGGTGGCAAAGAAGGGAAACTTCTTTAGCCTAACAATCTGAGTATTTTTGTGAGAATCAATTAGTGATTTCCGATGGATTTGACGATGTGACATTCAAAGTGAATGGTGGCTAGATGTTCTGGAAGATAATTCAAACCTCAAGCCTCACCACCTGGAATTGACAAAAATCGGGCAGGCAGTATGGCTTTGTGGGTCGCTCCCATTAGGATGTATAATCACCTATCTAGAGAAATTCCATTGCTTCTTTAATCTATCGATGCTGTCGCTTTCGGGAAATGGTTGCTGATCCCAACCGTTGGTGACATACATTCAATACACTCAAGCGAAATGAGTGGTCGGTCATGTGTGGGCTGGGTTGCAAGATGTTTTTGTTGAACCCCAGTATATCCTCTCTAGAGTGCACTGATCGGAAGGTGGTTCCATACCTTGTCGTGTTGGAAATCCAATCTCCAATAAGCGCCCTGCGGCTTTTGATTTTATATTATATATGGAGCGTGAGATGCAAGCGTTCCGCTAGATTCTATTTATCTGATATAAACACTATTGTAATATCACTGGATTTGGTATCAAAAATATTTTGGGTTATCGTAAGGTAAAAACCATTCGTGTTTATGTGTGGATCGGTCTTACGATTATCTTTTCTTTCGAAAGGATTTTTAAAAGTTAAACCAATGGTTGTAGTTTACTCACACCAGTCCCATGACTGACCCAGAGTTTATTTTGTTTATTTTCCCTAAACTCTTGGGTGCCCATATTTGTACAGGCGGTCAAGTAGTTGGGATTTTACAGATTCACGTGGAGAAGCTTGAAGCACGACGCTTCACCTGTTAGCTATAGACTAACATATTTTCCGCTGTGTACTATGTTGTATCTGGAAACAGGTGTTTATAACTGTTCCAGGAATAACTCTTGTGCTCTGATGATGGTATGTATATACAGTTAATGATTTGTATTTCAAAAGTTATGTTATTTAATATATTTTATTCGTTCCGCTGTGAGTGTATGATCTTCGTTTTCTCCTATTCTAATATTTCTTTCTTTCTATTTCTCATCCTCTAACTTTTTTCTTATAATGATTCGTATTTCTGTGTCATTTGGGTTGGACGTGTGGTGTTATTAGTCAACTCAAAGGATACAGAAATTTGGGCCATTACATTTGGTATCAGAGCTGAAGGTTGAGTAGTAACCTTGGCTCTGTGGCGTGATTCAATAGAGATGGGGTTAGTAATACGCTAGATTGAATTTGAGTGTATATATGTGAGCGCGTATATGTGGATTTGATATAAAATTGTTTTTAATTGTATTGACCGGTTTGTTGAGTTGTTTATGAATTCTGGTCGATACAGGATGTACAACTGTATCGATAGGTGTTTCTAAACTCTCGAAAAAGCAATTCGATCTAGTATTGTTTTAGAATGGGTAGATGAAATAATTTTGCCCAAAATATTTTGATATAAAAGGAACAATTTCTGAAATATTGTTGTATATGGATCTATTGATTGTTATTACAATCAAGTGGGATTATAATATTGAAATATTTATATAAAACGCAAATGGATTTGTATAGAAATGGAATATACAAATAAGATGAACTAAAATCAGATTCTGAGATGACCCGAACTTCACCGTGAAGGAAAGAATGGATAGAATTGAGAACAAGGCACATCGGAACGCAGACAGAAGAACATTTCATTGTATATTACAACAATTCCATCAGATTACAAGAATATACAGAGTATGAATAAATATTACACAAAAAATATCAGAGATTAAAATAAATTACATAGCAGCGGAAAAATAATACAAAACGCAACTGAAAGTAATATACGGATTCAGAGCTTTCCGAGCATCGTTCCAGCTGTAAATCAGGATCCTGTGAATATAATCTGCAAAACCAAAACTACTAGCTGCCCGTGTTGAAAATAAGGGTACCCAGAGTTTAGGTTAAAACAATAAACTCCAGGTCAGTTATGGGACTGGTGTGAGAACTAAAACAGTTATTAATCTTTATTTTAAATTCGGTAAATCAAGGGACCACACCATATAACATAGAACGGGTTTCCTCCCAAGAATACTAGTGCATAAAACAAACAGCGCAATGCTAAATAAAGAAAAATGAAGCTATTATAAGACCCAGGTCCCATCACACAATGCAACGCAAGCTGGGGGATAGGGTTTTTACCTTATAATAGCCAAAGCATGCTTGATACGTTTAAAACACATTATTTTGATATTACTATAAGTGTATAGTGACAAAACAATTTCAATCATAAGTATCAATCATAGGCGGCATAACTACCATCTACTATGTCGCCATACTAGGTTCTATAAATAAAACCGCAATATCACGTATTGGAAATTGGATTCCATCATGAGTCGAGGCAAGGGGAAAGCTCCTCTCCGTTCGAGACACTCAAGCAAATGTCCCCGGACCGCACACATCAATCCTTGGATCTTCAGGGCCGGTCCTCTCTAACTTTTGAGGATTGGCAATTCCTGAGCACACGTTTCCCGGTCCTAACAGACCTATATCCGAGGCGCCTCGTATCCAACAACCACACAGGTGAAAAGTATATAAATATCAGCTAGTTTAAGCACTGACACCACCCATAGCTAGAAAGAAACGTCGTGCTCTCCCTGTAGTTACTATCCCGTTTTTGACTCATACCGAGGTGTGAGGCTCGCGAATTCATGTTATACACAAAGCTACGCCACACAGGCCGTGTTTTGATCATCAACCACAAGACTTTGCTTTTCAACAGAAGCCTTGATCATTTGCCACTTACGCGTGCCACACTGGCAATTCACTCCATGCGACTGATGTCCATCGATATACAACCTCTGAGCTCGTACGTCTCAGAGAAGGGTGTTAAGCAAGAGAATAAATTCTCCGCCGCCAAACAGATGTATATTTAATAGAGATCAATCAACACAGAATAAAATCCAATGTCATACGCACAATCCATTTGCAAGTTCGTTCTAGGTCTGAAAAAACCGGAGGCACTTTCCTCGCATATCCATCGATCTTCAAGTACGTCTGGATGATCACCGACTGATTCCCTCCTTTTGGGTGTATAGCCCAATCAAGATTATCAGTAATCACCCAAACGATGTGAAGACTTCCGGTCTTCAACCACCGTCTTCATCTTCGACATCTCGTCGAATCGGTTTTTCAAAATGGGTATAAACCCGACCCTTCTGTATAACCCACATAAATGATAAACAAATGTTACATAAACACAACAAACGCCTCATTCCAATTCAGAATATTCTTTTATTCACAAAATCACATTCCTAGGGAAAGGTTCCCATTAATTTTATCAAAAATAAAATCTTCTAAATTTATTCTTTAATCTTCCTTTGGATATCATTTCGAACCATATTATGGTTTTCCAAACTAGTCAGGATTGGCGAACCACACCGAAGTAATTATTTGTTTTATTTCCCAATCCCAACCTATATATCCCATGGAGCAAAACTGGTAATACTCCATATCTAACACCACGGTGTTATCGGTAACGTTAATTACCATTTCACATTCGAATCTAATTAAAGATTTAACTATCGCTTTAGAGTAAAATTGGTGATACTCCATTCTCGATCACTTCTCAAATTTGATAATTTAAATCATCAATTCACATTTCAATCTAATTAAAGATTCATTAAAACTCCACTTAGTTTTAATCTTTTCAAAAATCAATATCCTGTCTTTGACTGGATTAAAGAACCAATGTCATCTAAAACACGATTCACGATAAACCCAAATTCACATTCTATTGTTAATCGGGTTAAACAACAGGTGTTATTCAAAACACCGCTCACGATAAACCCTAAGAACCAATTTAAATTCAATTCCAATTAATATAATTTAATTAGTACGCTTCACTAAATCTAAATAGAAAGATTCAATCGTTTTCTCAACTGGGCTTAAGAACAGTGTTAATGAAGACACCATTCACGACAAACCCAAATCACATTTGATATTAAATACAAGGCTCTGAATAGAAAATATACCGGCTTATATTCAATATCAAATTCTGGAACCAACAAATATCATATTGGAAATAACAATATAAATATATCTTTAAAATTCCCATAACAATATCTGTATAATCACGGAATCCAACATCGAAATATTCCAAAGACAATTTCGATTCAAATCCACTTCCACTTTATATATATTGGAAATTCTGGTTATTTTCAAAACCAATTCAAATTCAATTTATTTATTTCAAAAATAAATTGATTTTAATTGTAGTTCAAAACTAGTTCATTTTGATTAAAATCTATTTTTATCTTTTCAAATATGAAGTTTTTCAGCCCAATTTTTTCCAAATCATTTCTTATGATTTCACACAAATTATTGATATTTTTAACAATTTTATCAAGGCCCGTACAGTCGATTTCCATCAACGGCCATCGAACTGCACTTACAGCGACCTTTTCCAGATTTGATTTGGACATAATTCCAAATCCAACCGTTATATTTCAAATTTCTAATATTTATTGGAAAGCTCTTTTCGATACGAACCGAACGGTTCCAGTTTTAGGAGAATCTGACGGTTGGATCTCCCGCAACGTCAGTTCGAAGTCAATGGTCGAAATTCACGAACTGCCGCAGCGCGACGCGTTCTATTCAGGCCATTATATATATAATATATATATTTCGTCGATTTTCTTTTTAAAACGTATTTTATAAATCGTTTTAAATTCGTTTTCGAAACAATTTCAACTTCCCTTTCAATTTCAAATCAAAATTGAATTTTCCTTTATAAGTTCGTTTTAAATTCATTTCAAATCGATTTCAATTCAATTTCAATTCGAATTCATTTCAATTCAATTTCAATTTGAATTCATTTCTATATATTCGATTTTGAAATCACTTTTCGATATTCATAAAAAATGAATAAAATCGGTATAAATATCGTTCACGTCAAAATGGCGCATCTCTAATCAACACGGCTTTATATATATTTCAATAAATTCATTATTCTATTCAACAAATGAATATTTTCTTCCATTCAACACATGAATCTATATTTTTTTCTTACTTACAATAAAAAGGTAAATTTTATTGTATAAATATTTTATTCAACACATGAATACACTTTCAACACATGAATTCTCAACACCTGAACATCGTCAACACATGACTATTTATTCTATTCAACACATGAATTTTCTTTTATAATATTCATTATTTCCCAATTGGAATGAGGCCCAATCAATCATCATATAATGTTAATTATATGGATTCCATACAACACATGTATATAAATAGCAACAATAAATAATCAACCATCATCCAAAGTGCTCTACATAAATGCATAAGCATTAAATATAAATAATTAACGCTTACACAGTCTGTCGACCAATCGATCGACATACTATTAAATAAGAAGGATTAGTGTACACCAAATATCATCCCAACACCCGTGTGGGGTTTCAAATCAACAAACACAGATTTTTATTGGTTCAGTTGGGCGATGTGTTAAATTTATCATCCCAATCAATATCTTTCAAATAGGTGTACATAAACAAACCGTCCGGTTTGTAAATGAATATTTATTTATTCACATTCACGTTAAAAATTATATTTTAACGATAATTAATTTATTCCAACCATCATCATTTTATTATCGATTTCACATCAACATCACAAACAAATTTCACAACACATCAAACAAGCACACAAGCCGTCCATGGTCTGTGGACGACGGGTGTCGGGTGCTGCTAAGCACCGTCTGCATCCTAGTATATATTTTTAACAAGAAAAAAAGATTAAAGTGAGAAGTTCTCACCAAAGCTAATCCAAACGCCACGACTCTTCTTATGTAGAGATTTCGTCGTTCTCGCCTTTTGTCACTTTCGTTGCCCGTAGCCACTACATATATAAAAATCACATTTTTATATTATTGCTATGTATATAAAAATCATATTTTTATAATCACTCCATATGGATAAAAATTCTATTTTTACATCGCTACTATATGAATAAAAATTCTATTTTTACATCTCGCTATTAATATAATAAAAGTTATATTTTTATTACTCCACAACCATAAAAATCATATTTTTACTCTTTCTATGATATAAAAATTATATTTTTAACCTTTCAATAATATAAAAATCGAATTTTTATTATCTCTACTATATAAAAATCATATTTTTATATTGCTACTATATAGATAAAAATTCTATTTTTACAATGATGTTCTTATAATAAAGATTATATTTTTATCACGCTATTCCCTATATAAGGATTTCGCATTTTCAAATATAAAGATTTCGCCTTTACTATAACTAAAAATTTAAATTTTCTCTTTGCTTTACCAATATAAAAATCGCATCTTTCTCTTCATGAATACTTCATAAAAAATCATTTCTGTAGTGACCCGTAACTTCACCATCTCCGAAGAGAAGAGAAAAAATGAATTACCATGAGAACACGACATAATAGAACGCAAACAGAAGAACATTTCATTGTTTATTACAACAATTCCATCAGAATACAAGAATATACAGAGTATGAATAAATATACATTCAACAAATATCAGAGATTACAATAAATTACATAGCAGCGGAAAATAATACAATACACAACTAGAAGAGATATACGGATACTGAGCTTTAAGGATATCATTCCAGCTGTAAACCAGGATCCTGTGAATATAAATCTACAAAACCAAAACTACTAGCTGCCCGTGTGTAAAATAGGGGCACCCAGAGTTTAGGTTGAAACAATAAACTCCAGGTCAGTCATGTGACTGGTGTGAGAACTAAAACAGCTATTAATCTTTATTTTAAAGTTCGTTAAATCAATGGACCACGCCGTATAACACGGAACGGGTTTCCTCCCAAGAATACCAGTGCATAAATAAACTGCGCAATGCTAAATAAAGAAAAATGAAACTATTATAAGACCCAGATCCCATCACACAATGCAACGCAAGCCAGAGGATAGGGTTTTTGCCTTATAATAGCCAAAGCATGCTTGATACGTTTAAAACACATTATTTTGATATTACTGTAAGTGTATAGTGTCAAAGAAATTTCAATCATAGGTGGCTTGAATGACCCATACCACTATGTTGCCATACTGGGTTCTACAAATAAAACCGCAATATCACGTATTGGAAATTGGATTTCCGTCATGAGCCGAGGCAAGGGGCAAGCTCCTCTTCGATTCAAGACACTCTAGCAAATGTCTCAGGACCCCACTATGATCCTTGGATCTTTAGGGTCGGTCCTCTCTTACTTTTGAGGATTAATTATTACTGAACACACGTTTCCCGGTCTTAACAGACCTATATCCGAGGCGCCTCGTATCCAACAACCACACAGGTGAAAAGTATATAAATGTCAGCCAGTTTAAGCACTGACACCACCCATAGCTAGAAAGAAACGTCTTGCTCTCCCTGCAGTCACTATCCCATTTTTGACTCATACCGAGGTGTGAGGCTCGCGAATTCACGTTATACACAAAGCTGCGCCACACAGGCCGTGCTTTGATCATCAATCACAAGACTTTGCTTTTCAACAGAAGCCTTGGTCAATTGCCACTTACGCGTGCCATACTGGAAATTCACTCCATGCGACTGATGTCCATCCATATACAACCTCTGAGCTCGTACGTCTCAGAGAAGGGCGTTAAGCAAGAGAATAAATTCCCCGCCGCCAAACAGATGTATATTTAATAGAGATCAATCAACACAGAATAAAATCCAATGTCAGACACACAATCCATTTACAAGTTCTTTCTGGGTCTGAACGAAACCGGAGGCACTTTCCTCGCGTATTCATCGATCTCTAAGTACGTCTGGATGATCACCAACTGTTTCCCTCATCTTGGGTGTACAGCCCAGTCAAGATCATCAGTAATCGCCCAAACGATGTGAAGACTTCTGGTCTTCAACCACCGTCTTCATCTTTGACATCTCGTCGAATCGGTAATTCAGAATGGGTATAAACCCGGCCTTTCTGAATAACCCGCGTATATAATAAACACGTGTTACACAAACACAACATATGCCTCATTCCAATTCAGAATATTCTTTTATTCAAATTTTCACACTCTTAGGGAAAGGTTCCCATTAATTTTATCAAAGATAAATTCTTCTAAAGTTATTCTTTAATCTTCCTTTGGATATCATTTCAAACCATGTCATGGTTTTCCAAACTAGTCGGGATTAGCGAACCACACCGAAGTAATTATTTGTTTTATTTCCCAACCCCAACCTATTCATCCCATGGAGCAAAACTGGTAATACTCCATATCTAACACCACAGTGTTATCGGTAAAATTAATTACCATTTCACGTTCAAATCTAATTAAAGATTTAACTATCGCTTTGGAGCAAAACTGGTGGTACTCCATTCTCGATCAACGTTCAGATTTGATAATTTAAATTATCAATTCACATTTCAGTCTAATTAAAGATTCATTAAAACTCCACTTAGTTTTAATCTTTTCAAAAATCAATATCCTGCCTTTAACTGGGTTAAAGAACCAATGTCATCTAAAACACGATTCATGACAAACCCAAATCACATTTGATATTAAATACAAGGCTCTGAATAGAAAATATACCGGCTTATATTCAATATCAAATTCTGTAACCAACAAATATCGTATTGGAAATAACGATATAAATATATCTTTCAAATTTCCACAACCATATCTGTATAATCACGAAATCCAACGTCGAAATATTCCGAAGATGATTTCGATTCAAATCCATTCCAAATCGTATATTAGAAATTCTGATTATTTTTAAAACCACTTTCAAATTCAATTTATTTATTTCAAAAATAAATTGATTTTTAATTCCAGTTCAAAACTAGTTCAATTCGATAAAAATCTATTTTTATCTTATCAAATTTGGAAATTTTCCATCTTAGTTCTTCACAGACCATTTCTTATGATTTTACACAAATTGTAGATACTGTTAATAATTTTATCAAGGCCCGTACAGTCGATTTCCATCAACGGCCATCGAACTGCACTTACAGCGACCTTTTCCAAATTTGATTTGGACATAATTCCAAATCCAACCGTTAGATTTCAAATTTCTAATATTCATTGGAAAGATCTTTTCGATACGAACCTAATGGTTCCGGTTTGAGGAGAATCCGACAGTCGGATCTCCCGTAATGTCCAATCGAAGCCAATGGTTGAAATTCACGAACTGCCGCAGCGCGGCGCGTTCTATTCAAGCCATTATATATATAATATATATATTATATATATTTCGTCGATTTCCTTTTAAAACGAATTTTATAAATCGTTTTAAATTCATTTTCGAAACGATTTCAACTACCTTTTCAATTTCAAATCAAAATTGAATTTTCTTTTATAAATTCATTTTAAATTCATTTCTAATTGATTTCAATTCAAATCGATTTTTAATTCAATTTCAATTCAATTTGAATTTCAAATTAATTCAATTTTAATTCTAATTCATTTCTATTCAATTTCAATTCGAATTCATTTCTATTCGATTTCAATTCGAATTCATTTCAATTCAATTTCAATTCGATTTCAATTTGAATTCATTTCTATAAATTCGATTTTGAAATCACTTTTCGATATTCATTAAAAAAATGAATAAAATCAATATAAATATCATTCACGTCAAAATGGCGCATCTCTAATCAACACGACTTTATATATTTCAATAAATTTGTTATTCTATCCAACAAATGAATATTTATTCCATTCAACACATGAATCTATATTTCTTCTTACTTACAATAAAAAGGTAAATTTTATTGTATAAATATTTTATTCAACACATGAATACACTTTCAACACATGAACTCGCAACACCTAAACATCGTCAACACATGACTATTTATTCTATTCAACACATGAATTTTCTTTTATAATGTTCAATATTTCCCAATTGGAATGAGGCCTAATCAATCACCATATAATGTTAATTATATGGATTCCATACAACACATGTATATAATAGCAACGATAGAGAAACAACCATCATCCAGAGTGCACCACGTAACTGCATAAGCATTAGATTTAATTAATTAACGCTTACACAGCCTGTCAATCAAACGACCGACAAATCACTAAACAATTAGGATTAGTGTACGCCAAATACCATCCCAACACCCGTGTGGGGTTTCAAATCAACAAACACATATTTTTATTCACACACACACGTTAAAAATAATATTTTCAACGATCAAATATTTTTAACTATATAAATATTTTATTTCATTTCACATAAAACAATCAATTTTCAAAACACATCAAACAATTAAACATACAAGCCATCCATGGTCTGTGGACAATGGGTGTCAGGTGCTGCCAAGCACCGTCTGCATCCTAGTATATATTTTTAACTAGAAAAAGAAAATTTTAAGTGAGAAGTTCTCACCGACCAGCTAATCCAAACTCCTCGACTCTTATGTAGAAGTCATCGCTGTTCTCGCCCTTTGTCACTTTCGTTGCCCGTATTCACTACATATATAAAAATCGAATTTTTACTTTCACCTCATATATATAAAATCAAATTTTTATCTTCACTTTGTTATAAAAATTATATTTTTATATTGCTCTTCTCCTAATAAAGATTATATTTTTACAACGTTTTTTCAAATATAAAGATTTCATATTTTCAAATATAAAGATTTCATATTTACAAATATAAAGATTTCACCTTTTCAAATATAAAGATTTCATATTTACAAATATAAAGATTTCACCTTTTCAAATATAAAGATTTCACCTTTTCAAATATAAAGATTTCATATTTACAAATATCACCTTTTCTATTTTCAAAATCATATCTTTCTTATAATGAAAGATCATATTTATATATCAAAGAAAAATCAGTTTCTAAACAAAGAAAAAAATCAGTTTTTAAACAAATAAAAATTAGTTTTTAAACAAATAAAAATCAGAACTGAAAGAAGAAAAATAAATATATAAAAAAACTTACAGTTTTTTTTTAGGAGGAGGGGCTTCTTCATGAACTAGTGGCGTAGGGGGGGCTCGGTTTCGCCGGAGTTGGCCGCGGCAGAGGTGGGGTCAGGCGTCGGTTCAAGTGGAAACTAGGGTTCGGGGGATCGAACGAAGGGGGCCTCGGCTGTTAGAGAAGGGGCACGAGGTGGAGAAGAGGATGGGGGTCGCGGTGGGGCGTCAGGCGAGGGGAGGTGGTCGTCGTCGTTGGGCGATGTGGGGGGGGGGGGTGAGAGAGCGACGGGATCGAGAGAATTTTTTCCTTTTAATTCGATTTAACTGGGGAGAGAGAGGTAAAGGATATAAGGGAGGTTTTATAAAGTTTAATTATATTATTTTAATTATTTAATTTCAAAAAGAAACTTTTAATGTCGAACTCGAACGAAACCTACCGACTGTCGTTCCTAGCTAATTACCCCCATTCCGAACACAATGGGATATGTATCGTAAGCTGATTCGATCGTTTCGATCAGTTTTCGTCAAAATCAACATATAACTCTATATATTGAATTTGAACGCACATTTCATTTTACTGTGGCCACATACGAACCCAAAAAATTCACGAAAAATATTTTCTAGCTTCGTATTGACGATATGGTCCTAACAAAACTAGTTTCGTCAAATTCCGAGACCGTTTGAAAAATGGCCATTTTCCAGTCGATTAAAATCAACTGAAACTGGTCAAACGCGTTTTCCTTTTCCATGCTCACATATTGATTCGAAAAATTACGAAATTTGAAATCTAACAATAATTTGACATCCCGGATCCAACAAAAGTGGTTTCGTCGAAAACAGAGGTCGTTTGCAAAATTTCCATTTTTAAGGGCTAGAATTCCATAGCGACTATTCTGAATTTTCAACTGGGCATAACTTTTGATTCCCGCTATGAAATTTTGATTTTTCGGATTCGTTGGAAAGATATTCTCGATTAAATTCAAATATTTTTGGTTTCGCTAAAATCCGGTTTATTTTGCACCTGGTATGTTCATTTGAAGTTTGAAATCGAATTATCGAACTACCGCGCCATTTTCAATTTCTTTTATAATTATAAAATAAATATTTATATTCTAACGACGCTCTATATAAATATATACGTTCGAATTCAATTCAAAATAAATTTCTCGTCGATATTGTTTAAAATAATTCATTTTAAATATTAAAAATTCGTTAAAATTGCCAAAATAAAAATTTTAAATTGGCTCGCATTTTCCGGGTTGTTATATACTCTCCCACTTAAAACTTTTCATCCTCGAAAAGGAACAAAATCGAAAGTTGTTTTACTAACCAACTCAACCTTCATTATTTTCGCTACGGCTTAAGTTTTTCAACTTTTCAGTTTCTAAGAACTTTTCAAAATTTTCAAAAATTTGGCTAACACCCTAAATTTCCGAAAAATTTCGCCATAACCTCCCCTGCACCAGGGACTTCGGGATATTTCATATAACCTCCCATGGGCTTCTTCAATCCAAAAGAAAAAGAAATAGCCAATCGGCTCATAAAATCATCATCACCCAAACAAAACAGTAAATTATGGTAAACATGTACCGATTTGTTGGGAAAACAATTTTATTCTTCTGCTCTAGCATCCTTGCTATGACCTGTTCAATGCAAGTACATGTATATGCATGCAAATGCAACCAATTTTCAATACAATTCAATATTTGATTCAAGTAGGCTAAAGGTTCAACACATAATTAATTCAAACAATATTCAAACAACACAACCATCAATCAATTAGTGAATTAGAATTTCAAACACATAACTTTGATATATATACAGAAAATCATGTTTTTGATGCCAAATCATAACAATAAACCTATCTAGTTTTGGTTATCACACCAGTCTAATGGAAATATATAGATATCACACCTTCGAAACACGAACATAAATATTGGTGATGGAGCTCCATCATCAAAATCATCTCCGAGCGACTAGAGTGTGATTCTATATCTATCCAGTATATTAAAACTTCGAATATACGTTCAGACGCGTATATGCAAAATAATCATATACTAGATTGACCAAATTCAATATAAATAAATATTCAAATACGTATAAAACGATTTAAATTTCAAACAAAATTGTTTTCATTTGAAAAATATACTCTTCACACTCGTTCTAGGATACTACTGATCCTATCTCTAACGAGTTATTCTAATTGGATATTACTAATCCAATATCTGATGAATTCTTCCGTATGGTTCTAATGTGTCTTGTTCTCGAGCTCTGTAAACCAAAGCTCTGATATCAACTGTAGTGACCCGTAACTTCCCCGTCTCCGAAGAGAAGACAAAGAACGAACTACTGTGAGAACACGACATAATAGAACGCAAACAGAAGAACATTTCATTGTTTATTACAACAATTCCATCAGAATACATGAATATACAGAGTATGAATAAATATACATTCAACAAATATCAAGATTACAATAAATTACATAGCAGCGGAAAATACTACAATACACAACTAGAAGAGATATACGGTTACAGAGCTTTCCGGATATCATTCCAGCTGTAAACCAGGATCCTGTGAATATAAATCTGCAAAACCAAAACTACTAGCTTCACGTGTGGAAAATAGAGACACCCAGGGTTTAGGTTGAAACAATAAACTCCAGGTCAGTCATGTGACTCGTGTGAGAACTAAAACAATTATTAATATTTATTTTAAAGTTCGTTAAATCAAGGGACCACGCCGTATAACACGGAACATGTTTCCTCTATAGAATACCAGTGCATAAACAAACAGCGCAATGCTAAATAAAGAAAAATGAAACTATTATAAGACCCAGGTCCCATCACACAACGCAACGCAAGCCGGAGGATAGGGTTTTTACCTTATAATAGCCAAAGCATGCTTGATACGTTTAAAACATATTATTTTGATATTACTATAAGTGTATAGTGTCAAAACAATTTCAATCATAAATATCAATCATAGGCGGCATGAATGACCCATACCACTATGTCGCCATACTATGTTCTACAAATAAAACCGCAATATCACGTATTGGAAATTGGATTTCCGTCATGAGCCGAGGCAAGGGGCAGGCTCCTCTCCGATTCGAGACACTCTATCAAATGTCTCAGGACCCCACTATGATCCTTGGATCTTCAGGGCCGGTCCTCTCTTACTTTTGAGGATTAATTATTCCTGAACACACGTTACCCGGTCCTAACAGACCTATATCCGAGGCGCCTTGTATCCAACAACCACACAGGAGAAAAGTATATAAATGTCAGCCAGTTTAAGCACTGACACCACCCATAGCTAGAAAGAAACGTCGTGCTCTCCCTGCAGTCACTATCCCATTTTTGACTCATACTAAGGTGTGAGGCTCGCGAATTCACGTTATACACAAAGCTGCGCCACACAGGCCGTGCTTTGATCATCAACCACAAGACTTTGCTTTTGAACAGAAGCCTTGGTCAATTGCCACTTACGCGTGCCACACTGGCAATTCACTCCATGCGACTGATGTCCATCGATATACAACCTCTGAGCTCGTACGTCTCAGAGAAGGGCGTTAAGCATGAGAATAAATTCTCCGCCGCCAAACAAATGTATATTTAATAGAGATCAATCAACACAGAATAAAATCCAATGTCAGACACACAATCCATTTACAAGTTCATTCTCGGTCTGAATGAAACCGGAGGCACTTTCCTCGCATATCCATCGATCTCCAAGTACGTCTGGACGATCACCAACTGTTTCCCTCATCTTGGGTGTACAGCCCAATGAAGATCATCAGTAATCACCCAAACGATGTGAAGACTTCCGGTCTTCAATCACTATCTTCATCTTCGACATCTCGTCGAATCGGTAATTCAGAATGGGTATAAACCCGGCCTTTCTGAATAACCCGCGTATATAATAAACATGTGTTACACAAACACAACATACGCCTCATTCCAATTCAGAATATTCTTTTATTCAAATTTTCACACTCTTAGGGAAAGGTTCCCATTAATTTTATCAAAGATAAATTCTTCTAAATTTATTCTTTAATCTTCCTTTGGATATCATTTCAAACCATGTCATGGTTTTCCAAACTAGTCGGGATTAGCGAACCACACCGAAGTAATTATTTGTTTTATTTCCCAACCCCAACCTATTCATCCCATGGAGCAAAACTGGTAATACTCCATATCTAACACCACGGTGTTATCGGTAAAATTAATTACCACTCCACGCTCAAATCTAATTAAAGATTTAACTATCGCTTTGGAGCAAAATTGGTGGTACTCCATTCTCTATCACCTTTCAGATTTGATAATTTAAATTATCTACTCACATTTCAATCTAATTAAAGATTCGTTAAAACTCCACTTAGTTTTAATCTTTTCAAAAATCAATATCCCGCCTTTAACTGGGTTAAAGAACCAATGTCATCTAAAACATGATTCACGATAAACACAAATCACATTTGATATTAAATACAAGGCTCTGAATAGAAAATATACCGGCTTATATTCAATATCAAATTCTGCAACCAACAAATATCGTATTGGAAATAACGATATAAATATATCTTTCAAATTTCCACAAACATATATGTATAATCACGAAATCCAACATCGAAATATTCCGAAGATGATTTCGATTCAAATCCATTCCAAATCGTATATTAGAAATTCTAATTATTTTTAAAACCACTTTCAAATTCAATTTATTTATTTCAAAAATAAATTGATTTTTAATTGCCGTTAAAAACTAGTTCATTTCGATAAAAATCTATTTTTATCTTATCAAATTTGGAAATTTTCCATCTCAGTTCTTCACAAACCATTTCTTATGATTTTACACAAATTGTAGATATTTTTAATAATTTTATCAAGTCCCGTACAGTCGATTTCCATCAACGGCCATCGAACTGCACTTATAGCGAACTTTTCCAAATTTGTTTTGGACATAATTCCAAATAAACCATTAGATTTAAAATTTCTAATATTTATTGGAAAGCTCTTTTCGATACGAACCCAACGGTTCCGATTTCAGGAGAATCCGACGGTCGGATCTCCCGTAATGTCCATTCGAAGCCAATGGTCGAAATTCACGAACTGCCGCAGCGCGGCGCGTTCTATTCGGGCCATTATATATATAATATATATTATATATATTTCGTTGATTTCCTTTTAAAACGAATTTTATAAATCGTTTTAAATTCATTTTCGATACGATTTCAACTTCCCTTTCAATTTCAAATCAAAATTGAATTTTCCTTTATAAATTCGTTTTAAATTCATTTCAATTCAAATCGATTTTTAATTCAATTTCAATTCAATTTGAATTTCAAATTAATTCAATTTCAATTCGAATTCATTTCTATTCGATTTCAATTCGAATTCATTTCTATTCGATTTCAATTCGAATTCATTTCAATTCATTTCTGTATATTCGATTTTGAAATCACTTTTCGATATTCATTAAAAAAAAATGAATAAAATCGATATAAATATCGTTAACGTCAAAATGGCGCATCTCTAATCAACACGGCTTTATATATTTCAATAAATTCGTTATTCTATCCAACAAATGAATATTTATTCCATTCAACACATGAATCTATATTTCTTCTTACTTACAATAAAAAGGTAAATTTTATTGTATAAATATTTTATTCAACACATGAATACACTTTCAACACATGAATTCACAACACCTGAACATCGTCAACACATGACTATTTATTCTATTCAACACATGAATTTTCTTTTATAATGTTCATTATTTCCCAATTGGAATGAGGCCCAATCAATCACCATATAATGTTAATTATATGGATTCCATACAACACATGTATATAATAGCAACGATAGAGAATCAACCATCATCCAGAGTGCACCACATAACTGCATAAGCATTAGATATAACTAATTAACGATTACACTGTCTGTCAATTAAACGACCGACAAATCACTAAACAATTGGGATTAGTGTACGCCAAATACCATCCCAACACCCGTGTGTTGTTTCAAATCAACAAACACATATTTTTATTCACACACACATGTTAAAAATAATATTTTCAATGATCAAATATTTTTAACTATATAAATATTTTATTTCATTTCACATCACATAATCAATTTTCAAAACACATCAAACAATCAAACATACAAGCCATCCATGGTCTGTGGACGACGGGTGTCGGGTGCTGCTAAGCACCGTCTGCATCCTAGTATATATTTTTAACTAGAAAAAGAAATTTTATACATTCATAAAAATCGGCACTTTACATTCATTCGATAAAAAAAATCAAACCTTTTATATAATAAAAATCGGCACTTTACATTCATAAAATATATACCTTTATATTTATAAAATGATATAGAAACTGAAAATTAAAAATCAATGTAAATAAATACTTACAATTCTCGGATGCTGGAGGGTAGAGAAGGGGCTGTGCGTCGGGGTCTTGGTGTGGTCGGAGACGTGGGGCTAGCTGGTGATCGGTGGCAGCTTTGGCAGGGGGGCACGGTCTTCGTTGGTTCGCGGGTCTGCGAGGTAGAGGGTGGGACCTTCGGGTTTTTGCTGGAAGAAAGGGGGGAGGGGGTGTGCGCCAACGTCGTGGAGGAGGAGGGGGTGTGCGATTGGGTTGTGGCCGTGGGATTTGCGGGGTCGTGGGTTGCGTTCGAGGTGGGTGGATCGGAGCTGGAGAGAGATGATAGGAGGAGGAGGAAGAAGAGAGGGGAGAAGGGGGCGCGGTGGACGGCGCGCCACCTAGGGGCGGCGGCGCTCGATCCCGTCGCTCCTCTTTTTCTTTTCTTTTATTTTTTTCATTTTCTTTTGTCTGAGTGAAGTAGGAGAGAGAGAAGTAAAGGGGAATTATATTATATATAATTATTTAATTTCTTTATTGATTTCAAAAAGTAACTTTTTCATTCGAAATCGAAACGAGACCCACCGCCTATCGATCATAGCTAATTACCCCCCATTTCGAACACAATGGGATATGTATCGCAAGCTGATTCAATTATTTCGATTAGTTTTCATCAAATTCAACATATAACTCTATATATTGAATTTGAACGCACATTTCAATTTACTGGGGTCACATACTAACTCGAAAAATTCGAGAAAAATATTTTCTAGCTTTGTATTGACGATACGGTCCTAACAAAACTAGTTTCGTCGAATTCTGAGACCGTTTGAAAAATGGTCATTTTTCAGTCGATTAAAATCAACTAAAACTGGCCAAACACGTTTTCCTTTGCCACGCTCACATATTGATTCGAAAAATTATGAAATTTGAAACCTAACAATAACTTGACATCACGGATCCAACAAAAGAGGTTTCATCGAAATCCGAGGTCGTTTGCAAAATGGCCATTTTTGAGGGCCGAAATTCCATAGCGACTATTCTGAATTTTCAACTGGACATATCTTTTGATTCCCGCTATGAAATTTCGATTTTTCGGATTCGTTGGAAACATATTCTCAATTAGATTCAAATATTTTTGGTTTTGCTAAAATCCGGTTTATTTTGCACCCGGTACATTCAATTGAAGTTTGACATCGAATTTTCGAACTACCGCGTCATTTTCAATTCCTTTTATAATTATAAATAATTATTTATATTCTAACAACGATTTATATAAATATATACGTTCTAATTCTTTTCAAAATAAACTTCTCGTCGATATTATTTAAAATAATCATTTTAAATATTCAAAATTCACTAAAATTGCCGAAATAAAAATTTTAAACTAGCTCAGATTTTTTGGGTTGTTACAATCTCCCCCACTTAAAACTTTTCGTCCCCGAAAAGGAACGAAGCCGAAAGTTATTTCACAAAACAACTCAACTTCCAGTATTTACTTTACGGCTTAAGTTTTTCAAATTTTCAGTTTCTAAAAACTTTTCAAATTTCTCAAAAATTTGGCTAACACCCTAAATTTTCGAAAAATTTCGCCATAACCTCCCCTGCACCGGGGACTTCGGGATATTTCATATAGCCTCCCATGGCCTTCTTCAACTCAAAAGAGAAAGAAAAGGCCAAGCGGCTAGCCAATCGGCTCATAAAATCATCATCACCCAAACAAATCAGTAAATTATGGTAAACATGTACCTATTTGTCGGGCAAACAATTTTATTCATCAGCTCTAGCCTCCTTGCTATGACCTGTTCAATGTAAGTACATGTATATGCAAGCAAACGCGACCAATTTTCAATACAATTCAATATTTGGTTCAATTAGGCTAAATGGTTCAACATATAATTAATTCAAACAATAATCAGACAACACAACCATCAATCAATTAGTGAATTAACATTTCAAATTCATAATTTTGATACATACACAGAAAATCATGTTTTTGATGCCAAATCACAACAATAAATCTATCTATATTTGGTTCTCACACCAGTCTAATGGAAATATATAAACATCACACTTTCGAAACTCGAATATGAATACTGATGATGATGCACCATCATCAGAATCATCACTGGGTGTCTAGAATATGATTCTATATCTATCCAGTATATTAAAACTTCGAATATACGTTCATGACGCGTATATGTGAAATCTTTATATATTGGATTGTCCAAATCAATACAAATAAAATATTCAAATACGTATACTTGAATTTAACTTTCAAAACAAAATTGTTTTCATTTGAAAAATATACTCTTCCCACTCGTTCTAGGATACTACTGATCCTATCTCTAACGAGTCATTCTAATTGGATATCACTAATCCAATATCTGATGAATTCTTTCGTTCGGTTCTAATGTGTCTTGTTCTCGAGCTCTGTAAACCAAAGCTCTGATACCAAACTAAGACGACCCAAACTTTCCCGTGAAGGAAAGCTCGGATAGAATTGAGAACAAGGCACATCGAAACGCAGACAGAAGTACATTTCATTGTATATTACAAGAATATACAGAGTATGAATATTATACAGAAAAATATCAGAGATTACAATAAATTACATAGCAGCGGAAAATAATACAAAATGCAACTGAAAGTAATACACGGATATAGAGCTTTCCGAGCATCGTTCCAGCTGTAAATCAGGATCCTGTGAATATAATCTGCAAAACCAAAACTACTAGTTGCCCGTGTCGAAAATAAGGGCTCCCAGAGTTTAGGTTAAAACAATAAACTCCAGGTCAGTCATGGGACTGGTGTTAGAACTAAAATAGTTATTAATCTTTATTTTAAAGTTCGATAATTCAAGGGACTACACCGTATAACACGGAATGGGTTTCCTCCCAAGAATACTAGTGCATAAAACAAACAGCGCATGTAACACCCCACCTCCGTTAAGGTCACTCACAAAGGGAATGCCTTAACTTTGGTGGAGCATTTTAGTAAACAGAACAGAAACTTACAAGACAGATAAAACAGTACTTGAAAATTTTTAACTTTATTACAGTAGAAACAGAAATCAATATGGTTACATCCTTTCAAATCCCAGAATTCAAGTACAAATATCAGTCTTGTACAAAAGCCTTCAAATTGCATGTTTAAAATCATAATCCCCATAGAACGGGAGCTATACGGAGCCAAGCCATACTTTAAGCACTTCAAGCAGAGAGAAATCCGGATCAAGCTAAAGTATTCCCTCCTTGGATAACCTGGGGGGGAAACGGAAGAAAGGAGGCGAAACAACAAGGGTCAGACAAAAAGTCTGGCAAGTCCAGTGACTTTCAGCATATGAACAGATAATAATAATATGACATGAACATAAAACTGGATGAGAGATAACTGTAACAGGTGTAGCAGATATAACAGAAGAACAGAATGACATAGACTATTGCTTTACACTTCTCTGCACTAATACTAGTATAACAGAATTAGGTGTCACCCTAATGTCTAAACTGAAACGGAAACGGGTACAGAATAATTTAACAGAAACAGGATGCTAATAATGGGCCTTTACTACCCGATCAGAAACAGACAGAAGAAAAAACAGATTAATCCCTACGGAAACAGAATGTAGAATTAGGTGTACACTAGTAATGGGCCTTTACCACCCGAACAGACGGTACCACGCAGAAACAGACAGGTGTTACCACCCAACAGAAACAGACGGTACCAACAGAAATAGACAGAACTAAGTGTACCCTAAAACCCTACCCCAAGCGATCGGCTCCCTAATACATAAATATCCTGTGTCGGCCCCACAATAGGGTGTATCACTCCCTAAAGTGATAACCAATTGGCACAGACCTATTTACAGATGTCACGGTGTCTTACATCCTTAGAGGCAGACCGGGATCCATGCACGCACATGACTCGGTTGGAACGCACCATCAACACCCCTCGCCATTATCAGAATGAACCGCTTATAATTAGTTCAGTAAGCGTGCCCGGACCCTACTTCCTGTTGGGTCAAAGTTTTGATACCAGAAAGGGTTACTTACTAATATGGGTCCCAAACAACAGATGACACAAGTAATTCCCCTCCTAACCTTGTGTCCCCAGACTAACAGATTTCAGTTTAACTTGTCTACAAGTTTCAGACATACAAAATTTAGATTAACTAGTTCACTGATCAGGCAATCAAGTTAACAGGTTTTCAGACTAACGGATCAGATGTTCGGATTAACAGGCTTAAAGATTAACTGGTTCCAGATTATCTAACTTTGTATTGGGCCTATGGATTCACGAAACGGGTTTTATCAGATTCATTGGTCCAATTGGTTTAACCTTACCCAACACGTTTTAGACATCACAATTATCTCAGATTTTCATTAATTAAATATTAATGCCCAAACCTCTCACATTAGACTGACAGTTTGCGGCTACTGGTTAGGCCGGTTGGTTCCGGGCAGGTTTCTGTCGCAAACTGAGTCTAACCTCGGGTTTCAAGCACGTTATGACTAACTTCTCACATTAGAACCTATTGATTACGACCACTGGAATATGCCGGGCGGTTCCGGGCAGAATTACGTCGCAAACTCATTCTAACCTCGAGTTAGCCATGTTTATCTTTGCGGCCAACTAATTAATGATTTACCATTTATACTCATGCCTAATATACATGTCAATTATTCATAGCTAATGACAACAACAGACTGAATATATCAACTTAACGGATATAGCAGATAACAAGTTTTGCAGATTAGGCGACTTAACGGATTTAGCCGATTAAACAAACTAGTAGGTTTTAGCATATAACAGATTAGGCATCTCAACAGACAAATTTAACAGACTAGGCATCTCAGTCTAATTAGCAGTTTAGGCAGAATTGGCAGATTAGAACTAGCAAATTAGGCAAATATATTAGATTTAATCATTCCTTAAGGTTTCACAACATATCTTGCCTAAATATAAATCTTGCCTAAGTTCACATGCATAAATAATAGTCATGATTCCCAATATGATCATTTATCCCATGTTTGCATTAAATTCACATAGCACAGATTATGGTCATAATTTACCATATATCATATGTTCCCCTTTTTTATTAAACTTGCAAAGTACAGTAGATCCATATATAGATTATACGAAATATAACCATAGATTACTATGCATGTCATTTATCCCAAAGATCCCTTACTTAGGTGTTTATTTACATAATAGATATCCTACTTCCATGTAAATCTTTCTACCTAAGCCATATTCCCTTTTTTTTTTTAAAGTCATAGTCCATTATATAAAATATGCCCAAGGATCTAGAGCTAACCTGTATTATGTCTTTCTATTCAGATATTAATTTTTAACATGCCTTATATTCCAGATTTACAAGTCATATATTATCATATGATAATCCCAAATTGTCATATATGCATAGATCTAGATCTAGTTTACAACCTATGTCCTTCACTCAAATCAGTCACAAATCAGTCATATTATGCATCATTCATTTTATTGTCCCAAATATTTTAGCGTATGTTAATCTCTTATGAAATTGGCTCAGGCTCGTGGTAGCCTGGCTATAGAACAAAAAGAGGAAAGAGATAAGATAGATCCAAACAGAACAGAAAAGAACAGATATAATCTCATATTCAGATTTACAATTCATGTCACAATCAGAATTAACGTTTATATCGGAAAATAACTGTACTTGCCTTGATTGGATTAAAGAAAGAACTTTAACTTGTTGTAGAATCTTTGCAGAAACTTTAATCTCTAGTTTGAATTGAGTTGCTTAGGCTGATGTTGATTATCTTCTAGTTTTGATTCCAGCAGAGTAGCGACGCCATTATTTTATTTTAGTTAGAATAAAGGCAGAGTATGTGTAGAATGAAGTTGTGTGGAGAGAAAGTGAGGTTTGGGGGTGTTTTTATAGGAGAATAGGGTGATTTAGAGCCTTCAGATCAGTCCAGAAGTCATCAGAATCGTACAGCTCGAATACACATCATCCAGCCACTCAAAAGAAGACACGTCACCTCAGAACACTCCAGAATTCGGTGCTGGATTTGTTTGGGCGCACTTGGCAGGTGCGCCAGTGTATTTTTGTACTGGCGTACTTCGCAAGTGCGCCAGTGTATTCTGGCCTGTTTCCGGTTTTTCTGCCTAACTTCGTTTGTCCATATCTTCTTCATACGGACTCCGATTTACGCAAATTCGGACTCTATTTCGCGTATTTTTCCGAGTCGAACACAATGGCGCAACCCGTTTCCCTTATTTCTTCTCCTAAAAATTAATTATACCTTGATTTTTAACTCTTATGTTTACAGAAAATACGGGGTGTTACATTCTCCCCTCCTTAGAGGATTTCGTCCCCGAAATCTTCAAGTTAAGAAGAATGTGTCCTACCATCCAATCACCCATCTACTCAACCATCATCCACAAGCATCCATTGTCCTTAGAAAACTTCTAATGTTGTATGAACATATGCAAAAGTGTGTGTATATGTTCCTTATCTAATGCAAAGATCAGGCGGTCTACTGATTCAGTTGACCTCCTTAATGCGAATTATGTCAGTGCCATGAGTCCAACATGTATGCAATAGAATTCTAATGATATATATTATTTATATATGAGTGCACAATCATTCACTCAAATGCAACATCCATGTGCTGAATCAACCATTTTGCACTCACAAGAATTGAAAAATGCTCACCCATCCATATGTAGTATGAGAGTGTTTTCGAGCCGATCTAGTGCCTAGTGTGTGTATATGCATCCACGGGCAACTACTAGCAACCACTTGCATCCACTTGCAACCATCAAACATAACATGTCTCAAACACATGTTTACACCCATTAGTTTCTACCTAAAGTTCAAATATTCGATCGATAGGATACAGTCGAATGATGGAAGCGAGTACAGATAGAACGAAAATTTGGTTCCCATTAGACATGGGTCCTAAGTATCGGCCCCAAAGAACGAAACCAACATCAAATTGACACCCAGAGGATTACCTTCTTTGGACAATGTCAAAACTGGAAATCCTATCAAAAGTATTTAGATATTTACAGACTACTGGCACAGATCAGGTTCCCTAATGATTCTTAGGAAGCTAAGCATGATAAATTCATACCCCACGAAAACTCAGAATGTATGCGTCATATTTGACGCCTAACACAGATATCCCTCAAACCCCAATCTCAAACAGATGATCCATAACCCTTATGGGTCTGAGTCTACAGCGGAATTCAGAAATAATACTAGTATTAAAGTGCAGAGTATCGATTACAAAATCAAAATGCCAGAATCAGAAAAAGTCTTAACTCCATAATCAGATAAAGAAATTAAACCTACTATAGAAATTTTCCTATTTCTATCCTAGCCACTAGCCTTAAGATTGTTTGCCTGCCCTCCTTGTCCTCGTCTCTTCGGGCAATCCCTAGTGAAGTGTCCCATCTCCCCACAGTTGAAGCAAGCGCCCTTCCTTTTTCTGCAATCCTTGTTCAGATGAGTCGAGCTCCCACAAGTAAAGCACTTTTTCCCCTTCTTATCTTCAGACTTCTCATCCTTCTTTTGTGTTTCCTTTTTGGGCCCTGCTTTCTTATTCTGTGGTTCTTCCTTCTTTGTCTCTTTCGGGCCCTTGTCTTCCTCGTGCAGTAGTGCCATATCCACCAATTTCTCGTAAGTTGCTCCCATGGGTACATGGGTCATGGCTAGGCTATGCAGTGGCTCGTTCAATCCTTTAACAAAGCGGAGAGCCTTTTTATGCTGAGTGTTGACTAAATCCAATCCGAACCTAGCCAGTTGGTTGAACTGATTGACGTATTCCTTGACCGTCATACTTCCTTGCTTAAGAGATAAGAACTTTTCCAATTGTAAACTTCGTTCAGCTTGCGAGAGGAATTTTGTCTCAAACCTTGTTCTGAAATCCATCCATGTCTCAACCGGCCTCTCGGCGTTAGTGACTTCCCACCAGTAGGAAGCTTCGTCTTTGAGCAGCCATACTGCCAACTGTACCTTCTGCCTATCGTCGACCTCGAAGATAACGAATAGATTCTCAGTTTCTTTGAGCCAATTCCTTGCTTCTACGAATGATTCAGTTCCTTTGAAATCCTTCCCACCCATGGCCCTAAAATCTCTACATATCTTTGAAAAAGCAATTGCACGAGGAGGGGGTGGAAGAGGGTGATCATTTGCTGGACCTGCAGCGGCGGTCCTAGCCTCAAGATATTGACGAAACCAACCAGGTACATGAACACCCTCTGGTATCTCAGATGCTTCAGACATGCTGAAACGAAAAAGGAAAGGTTCAATACAAAAAGGACTGAAAGAAAGATATATGGCTCTTGGGGATTATGTTTTTCAAAATAAGCTTTATTTTTGAAAATACTTCCTTTCAAAACCTTTTTTGAAAATAGTTTTCAAAACTTTTTATAAAATCTGGTAACCATCAGCTCTGATACCAAGTGTAACACCCAACCTCCGCTAAGGTCACTCACAAAGGGAATGCCTTAACTTTGGTGGAGCATTTTAGTAAACAGAACAGAAACTTACAAGACAGATAAAACAGTACTTGAAAATTTTTAACTTTATTACAGTAGAAATGGAAATCAATATGGTTACATCCTTTCAAATCTCAGAATTCAAGATGTCAGTCTTGTACAAAAGCCTTCAAAATGCATGTTTAAAATCATAATCCCCATAGAACGGGAGCTATACGGAGCCAAGCCATACTTTAAGCACTTCAAGCAGAGAGAAATCCGGATCAAGCTAAAGTATTCACTCCTTGGATAACCTGGGGAGGAAACGGAAGAAAGGAGGCGAAACAACAAGGGTCAGACAAAAAGTCTGGCAAGTCCAGTGACTTTCAGCATATGAACAGATAATAATAATATGACATGAACATAAAACTGGATGAGAGATAACTGTAATAGGTGTAGCAGATATAACAGAAGAACAGAATGACATAGACTATTGCTTTACACTTCTCTGCACTAATACTAGTATAACAGAATTAGGTGTCACCCTAATGTCTAAACTGAAACGGAAACGGGTACAGAATAATTTAACAGAAACAGGATGCTAATAATGGGCCTTTACTACCCGATCAGAAACAGACAGAAGCAGAAACAGATTAATCCCTATGGAAACAGAATGTAGAATTAGGTGTACACTAGTAATGGGCCTTTACCACCCGAACAGACGATACCACGCAGAAACAGACAGGTGTTACCACCCAAAAGAAACAGACGATACCAACAGAAACAGACAGAACTAAGTGTACCCTAAAACCCTACCCCAAGCGATCGGCTCCCTAATACATAAATATCCTGTGTCGGCCCCACAATAGGGTGTATCACTCCCTAAAGTGACAACCATTTGGCACAGACCTATTTACAGATGTCACGGCGTCTTACATCCTTAGAGGCAGACCGGGATCCATGCACGCATATGACCCGGTTGGAACGCACCATCAACACCCCTCGCCATTATCAGAATGAACCGCTTATAATTAGTTCAGTAAGCGTGCCCGGACCCTACTTCCTGTTGGGTCAAAGTTTTGATACTAGAAAGGGTTACTGACTAATATGGGTCCCAAACAATAGATGACACAAGTAATTCCCCTCCTAACCTTGTGTCCCCAGACTAACAGATTTCAGTTTAACTTGTCTACAAGTTTCAGACATACAAAATTTAGATTAACTAGTTCACTGATCAGGCAATCAAGTTAACAGGTTTTCAGACTAACGGATCAGACGTTCGGATTAACAGACTTACAGATTAACTGGTTCCAGATTATCTAACTTTGTATTGGGCCTATGGATTCACGAAACGGGTTTTATCAGATTCATTGGTCCAATTGGTTTAACCTTAGCCAACAAGTTTTAGACATCACAATTATCTCAGATTTTCATTAATTAAATATTAATGCCCAAACCTCTCACATTAGACTGACAGCTTCCGGCTACTAGTTAGGCCGGTTGGTTCCGGGCAGGTTTCTGTCGCAAACTGAGTCTAACATCGGGTTTCAAGCACGTTATGACTAACTTCTCACATTAGAACCTATTGTTTGCGACCACTGGAATATGCCGGGCGGTTCCGAGCAGAATTACGTCGCAAACTCATTCTAACCTCGAGTTAGCCATGTTTATCTTTGCGGCCAACTAATTAATGATTTACCATTTATACTCATGCCTAATATACATGTCAATTATTCATAGCTAACGACAACAACAGACTGAATATATCAACTTAACGGATATAGAAGATAACAAGTTTTGCAGATTAGGCGACTTAACGGATTTAGCCGATTAAACAAACTAGCAGGTTTTAGCATATAACAGATTAGGCATCTCAACAGACAAATTTAACAGACTAGGCATCTCAGTCTAATTAGCAGTTTAGGCAGAATTGGCAGATTAGAACTAGCAAATTAGGCAAATATATTAGATTTAATCATTCCTTAAGGTTTCTGTAACGACCTGCCATTTTTCCTGCTCCAAGTCGGTATTTAAACCAACATGAAACGTTCAAAACGACAGATTGTTATTGGCTTACCCGGTTTAAACAGAACTAACACATAATCACATAGTACAATATTGCAGTGGAACAAAATTTTATAGAAATATCAGAGTTTTACATAAAAGATTTTACACAGCGGAAGAATATTTAAAACATGTACATAAATTTCAAAAGAACAAAAATTTACATTTTTGTCAAGCGTTGCGCGAGCGGGCGCAGCATGCATCTTTGCGTGTCGTCTTCACGTTCCTCTCCTCTTTTGTGAGCTGAACTCTAAGCCTGGAACACTTAGGACCTGACCCGAGTGTCCCATGCAAAATACACAAAACACCCGAGTCAGGGTTAAACTTATTTCAAGTCAGCAAACTTCGATACACACTAAATATAATTAGTTTAACCCTAACAAATTTATTTAAATGGTTCGAGTACCATAATTTTGTGAACTGCCGAAATCATAGCCAAAGTGATCAATGTAGCCTACACAAGTGTTTCAATAAAATAACAAGTACATGCAAGGCAAAATACCGCAATACTACATGTAAACCGATAGGAGCTTTTGCGAGGAGGGTGGTTCGTGGAATCTAATAGTCAAGGTTAAAAGGGTACGGCTCATGCGTGATTAGCAATGGTATGCATGCAACATTTGGGGTATAAGGTGGATCCTGCGAACCGCAACCGGGATGCCTTAGATATACTAGGCTACACGGTGGGTTAAATAAGCCATGAGTTTAAAACCAACAAATAGCCGGTTTCAAAGGTGTCCAAAACTTAAGGTCACACAGCAAAACATAGGTATGTATGTCAGGTCTCTCTATTTTGTTAACTAAGGTCAACGGTATTACATGCATGTTGGGCACAGCTAGGTCGCAACATTAACCATATATGGACAGGGTACTGAGCAGATATACTACTGAGTGATAGCTTGCGAAAATGACGCAACGAAGTGTGTTAACCAATATGCATATATTTATTTCCGAGTGTGTAGTAGCATGCATGACCAACATAACGCCATGGATCAAAATAAAGCAGCATCTAGACTGATAATAGTATAACTGTGGCACACAGTGGACAAAAAGGAGAGGTACACTCACTTATAAGGAAATACTCCAACATGCATCATTTTTAAAAGGGGACATTGTGCTACATAGGAGAACAGTGTGCATGCAAGTCAATATTTTAACCAAGGTGTCTACATTATACTGTCATGTGACTAACCAACCAAATAAGAGGGCAAACTTAATGTAGCAGAAAATCAAACTAGTGAACTTGTTATTTAACTAGTCTAAGCCTAAGTGTGAATAACATTTAATACATAGCTAACCATGATATGCAGACAACATCCAACACTTATGTGCTATAACAATCGGGTTTCCACATTTAATCAAGACCACCGGCATATACGTCTCTAGTAATGCCCGAACCAGTGAGCACATATAAATGGAAGGTGACATGCATAAGCTTTTACTAACCCAAGTATTAAGTTGAATCATGTTAGGTAACCACATTTACTTAAACAGGAAAACCAAGCTCATCCATGACATTATACAGTCCATGCATGTATTATTTTAGTAATAAAACTTAATACTAATAAACTCAATACCACTAAGCAGTGACAGCAAACGAATGACACGTAAACAGCAAGCACTTATGTCGACCAGAAAGTTGCAAGGCAACATTATGGAGCAAAACGAGACAACAATGCGATCAAACCGGAAACGTCGCAGCAACCAAATGACAGAATATAGAAGCAACAGTCTAAACCAATTATGTTTAGTGAAACCGAAGCAAGGCACTTATAATAGGCTTAATCGTAAGTAAACTTACTTTTACTTGTGGTAGCGGACAGCGAAGGAAGAAGAAGCAGCGCTGTTCGGAGATGAAACAACAATGGAAAAAGGGCCCAAGCCTGATAGCGAACGCGAACAGCAGTTCTGGCCTTCAACGGTGGCTGTTGATTTCATTTTGGCATGGAATTAAAGGCAATCCAAACTTGAATCGTCGAGAAGAGGTGCTGGAGTTTGGTTGAGGTGCCGGCGACTCGACCGGTGGTGGTTGAGTTCTCGAAGGCGGCACAACAAGGAACGGCGGTTGCCAAAAAGGGTCACGGCTATAGCTGTCATGGGAGGAGAAAGGAGCTGACTTGCGTGGAGGAAAATGCAGAGATCGATTCAGACTTTGGGGAAAATTATTTGAGAGGAATGATTTGGATAATTTGAGATTTTCTCTCGTGAAGGAGGGATTGGAAAAATTGCTGAAGGAATGAAACCATTTGAAAAGGAAATGTATTTGCTGAATAATTAAATAAAAAGAGACGGTGGAAAAAGGAATAGGAGGACACGGGTTTGCTCACAGGGGAGAATGCGTGGTCAAAATACAGAACAAAGCGAACGCGTGTTAACAGATGTCCAACCCACTTTAACGCACACAACACGTGTCCCAAATAACTAAAAAAAATGCTAAGTCTAAATACCGCCTTACTCTATACCGAGTATACAAACTCATACTAGAATATTTATACACTTCAAATGCATACACAAATTTTATTTAAAACCAATTCAATGTCGAAAACCGCATATAAATATTTAATTTATCGTTAAATCTTAATTTAAATTATGTTTTAAATATTGAAATTTTCTGGGCCGTTACAATCTCCCCCACTTAAAGCTTTTCGTCCTCGAAAAGGAGAGTTGTAAACTTATACTTAAGTAAACAAAAATCTTATTTAAAAGATATCAAAACAAAATACTTATCATCTCAAATAAGCTTGAAAATATATCAAAACTTAAATTAAATCATAGTATAGAAAATTTCAAACTTCTTTTCTTGATAAAAATATGGTTTGCAAAGAATTGAAACCTCAAAATTATTTCCTCGAACTTAGAATCCCATTTCTACATTTCAAACATTGAAGTACTATACCTTTCTTTCATATAGAATCATACTTCACTTTGGGATTTTCAAAACCAAAAATCGCTTTCAAAAACTTCAAACATATTATGATAAAATCAATATCAATATATATGTTCCATTTCCTCGAGAAGTTTCTCCCCATGACAAGGTTTCTCGGGAACGACCTATCGCACGAAATAGTATATATATATATATATATATATATATGACGTCTCTCCTTTTCCCGGAGCCGACCATCATAAGGACTCAAAAATCCCAAATCACACACACCCTTTCTTTAGTCACGGGTTACCCAATTCCATGGTTCATATCAAATCATTTCATATCCCGAAGGTATAAATCATTTCGCAACAATAATTCGCAAATACTTTCAATCATAATATTGTTGTTCTTCAAAACATTTCAAATATCGGAATTCAAGTCGTCAAAACTTCTTTTATTTATAAACCACTTTCCCATATCCAAAATAACTTGGAAATCAATTCAATCAATACGATTTTCTTAATAACTTCTCAAATCAAGTAAGTTTTCAATTTTCACATCAAAAGCTCTTTATACATCGTATAAATTCATTAGATCAAATATCATTTAAATAGCTTCAAACCTTTCCAAGATAAAATGTTCAAGAGCTTCAAATCGATTTCTCAGTAATTATTTACAGGTCATATATAGTCGAATAACCCTTTCTATCATCCAAAATTTTCACAAAGGATTTCATATTCATTCTCATTCAAATATCATGTTTTGTTGAAAAGGTCACATTATCAACTAGTCGAAAGAAAAACTCTTGAAACATAAAAATACCATCATGCTTCTGCTACGCACTCTGATTAAGCATATACATGGATCTAGTCAAGTCGAGATATATAAACAAAAGTTTGATATCAAAATGAGCATCACAAAGCATGTCGGTTCAAATCAAAATACTTATCCAAGTCCAAGATAAAGGGTATGAATGAGATTACTCAAGAACAAACGGTTCGAGCGATGTAACTATCTTAAGCCAAGATGGGAAAATCGGATGCACACAAGGATACAAGTATTGCAATTCAATCATGGAATACTCGGTTTTTTTTTCTTCTTTAAATTTTTCACTTGAGTAATTCTTATTTCAAATCTCATTTTCTTTGCCTCACAAGCGATTACTTATTAAGTAATTTACGTCCAATTCAACCATAACAATTTCAAGTGGGGTGATTAAACCTTCTCCCCTACTTAGATCATTTGTTAAAATTTGATTAAATTCGATTGTCAAACTTTGAAGTAAGGGGTTATCCTCAACATACATCTTTTCTTTTCTTTTTTAAATATATCTCGACGTCTTAACTGGAATGATACATCTTCCTCACTTCTGAAACATGAAAATAAACACTGATGACGTCCGGCTCATCAACAGAATCATTCTCAAATAACTAAAGTGCGAATCTATATTTATTTTGCACGCAAAGAATTTAGCACATACGTTAGCTAGGCGTATGTCCATAAAATCTTCATGTACTCAATAGTCTAGCCTTGACGTCAAAAAAATTCTTGCAACTATTTTCATTACACTTTAATTTCTTTTCAAATCAAAAATTTCTGAATTAACTAATCCTTATATGTATCTTTCATAAGGGTTCGGAAATTTTCATTTCAATTATCTTGAAATTTTCAAAATTTCCTTTATTTTCCCTTATACTTCCGAACACTTAGCGAACGGCTTCGAGAGACCTTTACCGCAAAGAGCCTAAAGAAGTTTATTTTTGAAAAATATTTCTTCAAAATACTCTATTTCCAATCTCTTTTTTTTTAATACTTTATTTTCGAAAATCCTTTCAAAAATATTTACTCTTCGAAATTCGCTGATTCTAGTGTCTATTCTACCTTAAACCAGATAAGCCAAGCTTTGTATGAACCAAAGCTCTAATACCACTGTAACGACCTGCCATTTTTCCTGCTCCAAGTCGGTATTTAAACCAACATGAAACGTTCAAAACGACAGATTGTTATTGGCTTACCCGGTTTAAACAGAACTAACACAGAATCACATAGTACAATATTGCAGTGGAACAAAATTTTATAGAAATATCAGAGTTTTACATAAAAGATTTTACATAGCGGAAGAATATTTAAAACATGTACATAAATTTCAAAAGAACAAAAATTTACATTTTTGTCAAGCGTTGCGCGAGCGGGCGCAGCATGCATCTTTGCGTGTCGTCTTCACGTTCCTCTCCTCTTTTGCGAGCTGAACTCTAAGCCTGGAACACTTAGGACCTGACCCGAGTGTCCCATGCAAAATACACAAAACACCCGAGTCAGGGTTAAACTTATTTCAAGTCAGCAAACTTCGATACACACTAAATATAATTAGTTTAACCCTAACAAATTTATTTAAATGGTTCGAGTACCATAATTTTGTGAACTGCCATAATCATAGCCAGAGCGATCAATGTAGCCTACACAAGTGTTTCAATAAAATAACAAGTACATGCAAGGCAAAATACCGCAATACTACATGTAAACCGATAGGAGCTTTTGCGAGGAGGGTGGTTCGTGGAATCTAATAGTCAAGGTTAAAAGGGTACGGCTCATGCATGATTAACAATGGTATGCATGCAACATTTGGGGTATAAGGTGGATCCTGCGAACCGCAACCGGGATGCCTTAGATATACTAGGCTACACGGTGGGTTAAATAAGCCATGAGTTTAAAACCAACAAATAGCCGGTTTCAAAAGTGTCCAAAACTTAAGGTCACACAGCAAAACATAGGTATGTATGTCAGGTCTCTCTATTTTGTTAACTAAGGTCAACGGTATTACATGAATGTTGGGCACAGCTAGGTCGCAACACTAACCAAATATGGACAGGGTACTGAGCAGATATACTACTGAGTGATAGCTTGCGAAAATGACGCAACGAAGTGTGTTAACCAATATGCATATATTTATTTCCGAGTGTGTAGTAGCATGCATGACCAACATAACGCCATGGATCAAAATAAAGCAGCATCTAGACTGATAATAGTATAACCGTGGCACACAGTGGAAAAAAGGAGAGGTACACTCACTTATAAGGAAATACTCCAACATGCATCATTTTTAAAAGGGGAGATTGTGCTACATAGGAGAACAGTGTGCATGCAAGTCAATATTTTAACCAAGGTGTCTACATTATACTGTCATGTGACTAACCAACCAAATAAGAGGCAAACTTAATGTAGCAGAAAATCAAACTAGTGAACTTGTTATTTAACTAGTCTAAGCCTAAGTGTGAATAACATTTAATACATAGCTAACCATGATATGCAGACAACATCCAACACTTATGTGCTATAACAATCGGGTTTCCACATTTAATCAAGACCACCGGCATATACGTCGCTAGTAATGCCCGAACCAGTGAGCACATATAAATGGAAGGTGACATGCATAAGCCTTTACTAACCCAAGTATTAAGTTGAATCATGTTAGGTAACCACATTTACTTAAACAGGAAAACCAAGCTCATCCATGACATTATACAGTCCATGCATGTATTATTTTAGTAATAAAACTTAATACTAATAAACTCAATACCACTAAGCAGTGACAGCAAAGGAATGACACGTAAACAGCAAGCACTTATGTCGACCAGAAAGTTGCAAGGCAACATTATGGAGCAAAACGAGACAACAATGCGATCAAACCGGAAACGACGCAGCAACCAAATGATAGAATATAGAAGCAACAGTCTAAACCAATTATGTTTAGTGAAACCGAAGCAAGGCACTTATAATAAGCTTAATCATAAGTAAACTTACTTTTACTCGCGGTAGCGGACAACGAAGGAAGAAGAAGCAGCGCTGTTCGGAGATGAAACAACACTGGAAAAAGGGCCCAAGCCTGATAGCGAACGCGAACAGCAGTTCTGGCCTTCAACAGTGGCTGTTGATTTCATTTTGGCATGGAATTAAAGGCAATCCAAACTTGAATCGTCGAGAAGAGGTGCTGGAGTTTGGTTGAGGCGCCGGCGACTCGACCGGTGGTGGTTGAGTTCTCGAAGGCGGCACAACAAGGAACGGCGGTTGCCAAAAAGGGTCACGGCTATGGCTGTCGTGGGAGGAGAAAGGAGCTGACTTGCGTGGAGGAAAGTGCAGAGATCGATTCAGACTTTGGGAAAAACTATTTGAGAGGAATGATTTGGGTAATTTGAGATTTTCTCTCGTGAAGGAGGGATTGGAAAAATTGCTGAAGGAATGAAACCATTTGAAAAGGAAATGTATTTGCTGAATAATTAAATAAAAAGAGACGGTGGAAAAAGGAATAGGAGCACACGGGTTTGCTCACAAGGGAGAACGCGTGGTCAAAATACAGAACAAAGCGAACGCGTGTTAACAGATGTCCAACCCACTTTAACGCACACAACACGTGTCCCAAATAATTAAAAAAAAATGCTAAGTCTAAATACCGCCTTACTCTATACCGAGTATACAAACACATACTAGAATATTTATACACTTCAAATGCATACACAAATTTTATTTAAAACCAATTCAATGTCGAAAACCGCATATAAATATTTAATTTATCGTTAAATCTTAATTTAAATTATGTTTTAAATATTAAAATTTTCTGGGCCGTTACAGTTTCACAACATATCTTGCCTAAATATAAATCTTGCCTAAGTTCACATGCATAAATAATAGTCATGATTCCCAATATGATCATTTATCCCATGTTTACATTAAATTCACATAGCACAGATTATGGTCATAATTTACCATATATCATATGTTCCCCTTTTTTATTAAACTTGCAAAGTACAGAAGATCCATACATAGATTATACCAAATATAACCATAGATTACTATGCATGTCATATATCACAAAGATCCCTTACTTAGGTGTTTATTTACATAATAGATATCCTACTTCCATGTAAATCTTTCTACCTAAGCCATATTCCCTTTTTTTTTTAAAGTCATAGTCCGTTATATAAAATATGCCCAAGGATCTAGAGCTAACCTGTATTATGTCTTTCTATTCAGTTCTTAATTTTTAACATGCCTTATATTCCAGATTTACAAGTCATATATTATCATATGATAATCCCAAATTGTCATATATGCATAGATCTAGATCTAGTTTACAACCTATGTCCTTCACTCAAATCAGTCACAAATCAGTCCAATTATGCATCATTCATTTTATTGTCCCAAATATTTTAGCGTATGTTAATCTCTTATGAGATTGGCTCAGGCTCGTGGTAGCCTGGCTATAGAACAAAAAGAGGAAAGAGATAAGATAGATCCAAACAGAACAGAAAAGAACAGATATAATCTCATATTCAGATTTACAATTCATGTCACAATCAGAATTAACGTTTATATCGGAAAATAACTGTACTTGCCTTGATTGGATTAAAGAAAGAACTTTAACTTGTTGTAGAATCTTTGCAGAAACTTTAATCTCTAGTTTGAATTGAGTTGCTTAGGCTGATGTTGATATCTTCTAGTTTTGATTCCAGCAGAGTAGCGACACCATTATTTTATTTTAGTTAGAATAAAGGCAGATTATAGGTAGAATGAAGTTGTGTGGAGAGAAAGTGATGTTTGGGGGTGTTTTTATAGGAGAATAGGGTGATTTAGGGCCTTCAGATCAGTCCAGAAGTCATCAGAATCGTACAGCTCGAATACACATCATCCAGCCACTCAAAAGAAGACACGTCACCTCAGAACACTCCAGAATTCAGTGCTGGATTTGTATGGGCGCACTTGGCAGGTGCGCCAGTGTATTTTTGTACTGGCGCACTTCACAAGTGCGCCAGTGTATTCTGGCCTGTTTCCGGTTTTTCTGCCTAACTTCGTTCGTCCATATCTTCTTCATACGGACTCCGATTTACGCAAATTCGAACTCTATTTCGCGTATTTTCCGAGACGAACACAATGGCGCAACCCGTTTCCCTTATTTATTCTCCGAAAAATTAATTATACCTTGATTTTTAACTCTTATGTTTATAGAAAATACGGGGTGTTACAGCGCAATGCTAAATAAAGAAAAATGAAGCTATTATAAGACCCAGGTCCCATCACACAATGCAACGCAAGCCGGAGGATAGGGTTTTTACCTTATAATAGCCAAAGCATGCTTGATACATTTAAAACATATTATTTTGATACTACTATAAGTGTATAGTGACAAAACAATTTCAATCATCAGTATCAATCATAGGCGGCATAGCTACCATCTACTATGTCACCATACTAGGTTTTACAAATAAAACCGCAATATCACGTATTGGAAATGGGATTCCATCATGAGTCGAGGAAAGGGGCAAGCTCCTCTCCATTCGAGACACTCTAGCAAATGTCCTAGGACAGCACACAGCAATCCTTGGATCTTCAGGGTCGGTCGTCTCTTACTTTTGAGGATTGGCAATTCCTAAGCACACGTTTCCGGTTCTAACAGACCTATATCCGAGGCGCCTCGTATCCAACAACCACATAAGTGAAAAGTATATAAATGTCAGCCAGTTTAAGCACTGACACCACCCATAGCTAGAAAGAAACGTCGTGCTCTCCCTGCAGTCACTATCCCGTTTTTGACTCATACCGAGGTGTGAGGCTCGCGAATTCACGTTATACACAAAGCTATGCCACACAGGACATGCTCTGATCATCAACCACAAGACTTTGCTTTTCAACAGAAGCCTTGATCATTTGCCACTTACGTGTGCCACACTGGCAATTCACTCCATGCGACTGATGTCCATCGATATACAACCTCTGAGCTCGTACGTCTCAGAGAAGGGCGTTAAGCAAGAGAATAAATTCTACGCCGCCAAACAGATGTATATTTAATAGAGATCAATCAACACAGAATAAAATCCAATGTCAGACACACAATCCATTTGCAAGTTTGTTCTAGGTCTGAACGAAACCGGAGGCACTTTCCTCGCATATCCATCGATCTCCAAGTACATCTGGACGATCACCGACTGATTCCCTCCTTTTGGGTGTACAGCCCAATCAAGATTATCAGTAATCACCCAAACGATGTGAAGACTTCCGGTCTTCAACCACCGTCTTCATCTTCGACATCTCGACGAATCGGTTATTCAGAATGGGTATAAACCCGGCCCTTCTATATAACCCACGTATGTGATAAACAAATGTTACACAAACACAAAAAACGCCTCTTTCCAATTCAGAATATTCTTTTATTCACAAAATCACATTCCTAGGGATAGGTTCCCATTAATTTTATCAAAGATAAATTCTTCTAAATTTATTCTTTAATCTTCCTTTGGATATCATTTCGGACCATATTATGGTTTTCCAAACTAGTCGGGATTAGCGAACCACGCCGAAGTAATTATTTATTTTATTTCCCAATCCCAACCTATATATCCCATGGAGCAAAACTGGTAATACTCCATATCTAACACCACGGTGTTATCGGTAAAGTTAATTACCATTTCACGTTCGAATCTAATTAAAGATTTAACTATCGCTTTGGAGTAAAACTGGTGATACTCCATTCTCGATCACTTCTCAGATTTGATAATTTAAATTATCAATTCACATTTCAATCTAATTAAAGATTCATTAAAACTCCACTTAGTTTTAATCTTTTCAAAAATCAATATCCTGTCTTTGACTGGGTTAAAGAACCAATGTCAACTAAAACACGATTCACGATAAACCCAAAATCACATTCTATTGTTAATCGGGTTAAAGAACAGGTGTTATTCAAAACACCGCTCACGATAAACCCCAAGAACCAATTTAAATTCAATTCCAATTAATATTATTTAATTGGTACACTTCATTAAATCTAAATAGTAAGATTCAATCTTTTTCTCAACTGGGCTTAAGAACAGTGTTAATGAAGACACCATTCACGACAAACCCAAATCACATTTGATATTAAATACAAGGCTCTGAATAGAAAATATACCGGCTTATATTCAATATCAAATTCTGGAACCAACAAATATCGTATTGGAAATAACGATATAAATATATCTTTCAAATTCCCATAACAATATCTGTATAATCACGGAATCCAACATCGAAATATTCCAAAGACAATTTCGATTCAAATCCACTTCCAATTTATATATATTGGAAATTCTGGTTATTTTCAAAACCAATTCAAATTCAATTTATTTATTTCAAAAATAAATTGATTTTAATTCTAGTTCAAAACTAGTTCATTTTGATAAAAATCTATTTTTATCTTTTCAATATGAAGTTTTTCAGCCCAATTTTTCCCAAATCATTTCTTATGATTCTGCACAAATTATTGATATTTTTAACAATTTTATCAAGGCCCGTACAGTCGATTTCCATCAACGGCCATCAAACTGCACTTACAGCGACCTTTTCCAGATTTGATTTGGACATAATTCCAAATCCAACCGTTAGATTTCAAATTTCTAATATTTATTGGAAATCTCTTTTCGATACGAACCCAATGGTTCCGGTTTTAGGAGAATCCGACGGTCGGATCTCCCGCAACGTCAGTTCGAAGTCAATGGTCGAAATTCACGAACTGCCGCAGCGCGGCGCGTTCTATTCAGGCCATTATATATATATATATATATAATATATATATATTATATATATTTCGTCGATTTTCTTTTTAAAATGTATTTTATAAATCGTTTTAAATTCGTTTTCGAAACGATTTCAACTTCCCTTTCAATTTCAAATCAAAATTGAATTTTCCTTTATAAATTCGTTTTAAATTCATTTCAATTCGAATTCAATTCGAATTCATTTCAATTCAATTTCAATTTGAATTCATTTCTATATATTCGATTTTGAAATCACTTTTCGATATTCATAAAAAAATGAATAAAATCGATATAAATATCGTTCACGTCAAAATGGTGCATCTCTAATCAACACGGCTTTATATATATTTCAATAAATTCGTTATTCTATTCAACAAATGAATATTTTCTTCCATTCAACACATGAATCTATATTTTTTTTCTTACTTACAATAAAAAGGTAAATTTTATTGTATAAATATTTTATTCAACACATGAATTCTCAACACCTGAACATCGTCAACACATGACTATTTATTTTATTCAACACATGAATTTTCTTTTATAATATTCATTATTTCCCAATTGGAATGAGGCCCAATCAATCACCATATAATGTTAATTATATGGATTCCATACAACACATGTATATAAATAGCAATGATAAATAATCAAACAACATCCAAAGTGCACTACACAATTGCATAAGCATTAAATATTAATAATTAACGCTTACACAGTATGTCGACCAATCGATCGACATACTATTAAATAATTGGGATTAGTGTACACCAAATATCATCCCAACACCCGTGTGGGGTTTCAAATCAACAAACACAGATTTTTATTGGTGCAGTTGGGCGATGTGTAAAATTTATCGTCCCAATCAATATCCTTCAAATAGGTGTATATAAACAAACCGTCCGGTTTGTAAATGAATATTTATTTATTCACATTCACGTTAAAAATTATATTTTTAACGATAATTAATTTATTCCAACCATCAACATTTTATTATCGATTTCACATCACCATCACAAACAAATTTCACAACACATCAAACAAGCATACAAGTCGTCCATGGTCTGTGGACGACGGGTGTCGGGTGCTGCTAAGCACCATCTGCATCCTAGTATATATTTTTAACTAGAAAAGAAGATTAAAGTGACAAGTTCTCACCAAAGCTAGTCCAAACACCATGACTCTTCTTATGTAGAGATCTTCGTCGTTCTCGCCTTTTGTCACTTTCGTTGCCCGTAGCCACTACATATATAAAAAATCACATTTTTATATTGTTGCAATGTATATAAAAATCATATTTTTATAATCATTCCATATAGATAAAAATTCTATTTTTACATCGCTACTATATAGCTAAAAATTCTATTTTTACATCTCGCTAGTAATATAATAAAAGTTATATTTTTATTACTCCACAACCATAAAAAACATATTTTTACTCTTTCTATGATATAAAAATTATATTTTTAACCTTTCTATAATATAAAAATCAAATTTTTATTATCTCTACTATATAAAAATCATATTTTTATATTGCTACTATATATATAAAAATTCTATTTTTACAACGATGTTCTTATAATAAAGATTATATTTTTATCACGCTATTCCCTATATAAGGATTTCGCCTTTTCAAATTTAATGATTTCGCCTTTACTATAACTAAAAATCTAAATTTTCTCTTTGATTTACTAATATAAAAATCGCATCTTTCTCTTCATGAATACTTCATTAAAATCACTTCTTTCATACGATAAAAAAAAATCAAACCTTTTATATGATAAAAATCGACACTTTACATTCATAAAATATATACCTTTATATTTATAAAATGATATAGAAACTGAAAATTAAAAATCAATGTAAGTAAATACTTACAATTCTCGGATGGAGGAGGGTAGAGAAGGGGTTGTGCGTCAACGTCTTGGTGTGGTCGGAGACGCGGGGCTAGCTGGTGGTCGGTGGCAGTTTTGGCGGGGGGCACGGTCTTCAGTGGTTCGCGGGTCTGCGAGGTGGAGGGTGGGGCCCTCGGGTTTTTTCTGGAAGAAAGGGGGAGGGGATGTGCGCCAGCGTCGTGGAGGAGGGGGTGTGCGATTGGGTTGTGGTCGTGGGATTTGCGGGGTCGTGGGTTGCGTTCGAGGTGGGTGGATCGGAGCTGGAGAGAGATGATAGGAGTAGGAGGAAGAAGAGAGGGGAGAAGGGGGGCGCGGTGGACGGCGCGCCACCTAGGGGCGGCGGCGCTCGATCCCGTCGCTCCTCTTTTTCTTTTCTTTTCTTTTTTTCATTTTCTTTTGTCTGAGTGAAGTAGGAGCGAGAGAAGTAAAGGGGAATTATAATATATATAATTATTTGATTTCTTTATTGATTTCAAAAAGTAACTTTTTCATTCGAACTCGAAACGAGACCCACCGCCTGTCGTTCATAGCTAATTACCCACATTCCGAACACAATGGGATATGTATCGCAAGCTGATTCAATCCTTTCAATCAGTTTTCGTCAAAATCAACATATAACTGTATATAATTAATTTGAACGCACATTTCAATTTACTGGGGTCGCATACTAACTCGAAAAATTCCAAAAAAATATGTTCTAGCTTCGTATTGACGATACGGTCCTAACAAAACTAGTTTCATCGAATTCTGAGACCGTTTGAAAAATGGCCATTTTTCAGTCGATTAAAATCAACTGAAACTGGTCAAACACGTTTTCCTTTGCCACGCTCACATATTGATTCGAAAAATTACGAAATTTGAAACCTAGCAATAAATTGACATCACGGATCCAACAAAACAGGTTTCGTCAAAATCCGAGGTCGGTTGCAAAATGGCCATTTTTAAGGGCCGAAATTCCATAGCGACTATTCTGAATTTTCAACTGGACATATCTTTTGATTCCCGCTATGAAATTTTGATTTTTCGGATTCGTTGGAAAGATAATCTCACTTAGATTCAAATTTTTTTGGTTTCGCTAAAATCCTGTTTATTTTGCACCCGGTACATTCAATTGAAGTTTGAAATCGAATTTTTGAACTACCGCGCCATTTTCATTTCCTTTTATAATTATAAATAATTATTTATATTCTAACGACGATCTATATAAATATATACGTTCTAATTATTTTCAAAATAAATTTCTCGTCGATATTATTTAAAATAATCATTTTAAATATTCAAAATTCACTAAAATTGCCAAAATAAAAATTTTAAACTGGCTCAGATTTTCCGGGTTGTTACAGATTCAGATCAAAAATCCCAGGTATTCAGAAAATATTTTCTAGAGTATTTTAAAGGTGATATATTATTACTTTGAAGGATTTTTGAATAGAAATAGTTTTAAATGATTTTGAAAGTGATTAAGCACTGAACTCACTTTAGTCGCTTGAAAATAATTCTGATGATGATCCGGACATCATCGGTGTTCATTTTCAAGTTTCTAAGTGACAAATTGCTAACATAAAGTTGGTTATGAATTGTTTTGAGAAAAGAAAACCATGATTTGATTTAAACTTCCAAATGAGATTTGATATTTATATAATTGATTTCAAACTGATTTTGAAATAAAACCCGGGAATTTGAATTCTGAATTTTGATTTAACTTATGAAGATAAATAGATTTAAAAGGTGGAAGTGAACCAAATAAATTAAAATTCACCTTGAGTTAAGTGAAAAGAAACTCGATTCGATTAGATATCGAGAAAATAAGGATATGAATTATTATGATAAATTCGACTTATACGAAACAAGTTGAAATTATATATTGGATGTTGCTAATTGAGAATAAGTTGTGTTTAATTTGAACCAAAACAGAATAAATGGATTGGTTTTGAAATAGGAATCAAGTCTGAAGTATAAAATGGAAGTGAACTAATCAGGAAGTTGATTAGAGAGTTAAAAACTGGAAGTTGGATTGATTTGGCACCGATTGGAAATATATATGTATGCTGAGCAGATATTAAATGGAAGCAAATGCAAGAGATATAATTATACCCGACAAAAAGGTACATGTTTACAATATTACTTGGGTTTGATGATTTTATGAGCCCATGAGGCAACCCGCTTGGCTTTTTAATTTTCTTTTAGATTGGAGAAGGCCTAGAAAGGCGAGTTGTGATTATACGAATTGAGCCACGCAGGGGAGATGCTAGTGAAATTTTTTCGAAAATTTAAAAGAGTTAGAAAATTTCAAGAAATTTTTGATAATTTAAAATTGAGTGTTAATTGTGATTGAAATAAGAAAACCAGAATTGGTTAATAAAATTTCAAGTGGAATAATGAAGTTGATAAATGGATTTAAAATCAATTGGAATGGGTGTGGATATGTAGAAGAGTATATGGATTGAAGATAAGAAAGTAATGATGGACTGTCCAAAAATGGTGGATAGATCATTTGGAAAGAATTATGAATGGTCGAGTATTGATATGAGAATTCGAAGGTCGGGTAAGAACAGGGTTATGAAGATATGGTATATAAGATTACAACTAAGTAGGTTATGAGGAATTAGAGTTATAGCATTTTACTGCTTAGCAATTTCGAGGACGAAATTATTTTAAGGGGGAAGGAATGTAACGACCCATATTTTTGACCATTTAATTCTGAATATTTAAACTTGTTTTAAATATTTTATTTGAATTATATATAGGAATTTATAATGAATTTATTTAATAAAACGATATTTAAAACATATAAATTATAAGTCAATTTACTCTTCTGAGAACTCTTTATCCAAACCAACATTTGTGTCCTAGGAAAAAGTAAACATTTACTTGTACTAAGGAACTTATATACGTGGTGGAGTCAATGTTTTCAATTATAATCACTGAACTCATATGTGCAAGACTAGGTAACAATGAAGCCATGCAAGGTAAGCATCCAAATATATTGTTTACCTTATGCTGACTGTCTATAAACTACCGAAATTGAATTTTCAAGAAAAAAAAGAAAGATATTCTTATAACAAATCCATTTAACACGTAACCAACCGCATCAGTTTAAGATTTCAAAATACACTTTAACTATGTATTAGTTTGCAAAACATAGAGTTGCTCCCAATTTTTCATGCTCTAACCAACAAGTACATACCAATTTCATGTCACTACCGGATCCGTTCAATTGTTACTTATTCACCTTAATGCTTCATATAAAAATGATTTTTGAACATGTTGTTTACAGAAATATAGATACTAATATACTACACAGGATTTTACATGCGACGAACAATGTGATAGCTATAAGAATATTATAATTAAAATACTCAGTATATAAAAGTTACAATATAGCTCATTGTGAGACTTTGCTCGGGTCAAACCCGCTCATGATGGTGACAAATATACCTTTATATATATTTTTTTATTATCCTTGCCTACCACGTTTGTTAATCCATGTTCCCCGAGTTGCTAGACACGTGCCCTCCAAGCTGTTACAAGCCGTGAGCATCAAGGCTTTTTCCATTATAAATTTACACCTCTCAGAAAACTGAAACTTCCCAAAACAATTGAAAATCAACTCAACAAATTCCATGCCACCACCTAGTAAAAAGAAACGAACAACTAATATGCTTCCAAGATGAACTCCGTTGATCTTCGAGTTTCCAACCATGATTGGCGAGGGTTGTTGAACGAAAAGTGCTCGGCTTGGCAAGCTTTGTGAATAACCGGAGGCACGTGACCTCCGGTGACTTCAGTTGGTGGTGTCCGCGCCTTGAAGGGCATATAGTTTGTGAACATTTATGGAGCTGGGGTTATCGTCAATAGTTCAGACGGGAAGGGAGAGGAGCGACGCAGATTAAGGGGCTGACGGGTGATAGTCGATCGGAGTCCAGCTTTCGAGGTCAGCTCCGGTGATCAAAAGAGTGAAGCCGCGTCTTTGTTAAGTTGAGAGGAGCCGTGGATTACAGGGCAGAAAAATTTGTTTTGAAATTAATTGGTGAGTAACGACCTTAATTAGTGATTAAGGGTAAAGTTTTATTTTGAGCTTAAGGGAGCAGTGGTTACGAACGGTTTCAGCAAGTAGGAAATAATGGTTATTTCTTTGACTTGAAAAGACAAAAAATGGTGATTGTAGTGTTGAGTTAGGCATTGACTGCGCTGTTAAATACTGAGGTTGGAGCTTGTAACGGTTTGGTTATTCGAAGGGAGGCGCTATAGTTCAGTGAGGAGATGTAAACGAAGGGAGAATGGCCTTGGAGTGTGCTATACTGGGTTTGCACACAAGAAGAAGAACAATTAGAAAACGTGGAGTAGGCTTAATCAAGGGAGGTGCTATACTGGGTTTGCACACAAGAAGAAAAACAATTAGAAAACGTGGAGTAGGCTTAATCAAGGGGTTAAAGATCGAAATATCAGGTTCCTAATCCTGGAGCCGCCATGTTGTCTAGTTAGTAATTGGGGTATGGAATGTTTAAAGTAATTTAATGACAGTGTTTAGGTTAATTAATAATTAATTTAATAAATTTTGTTTATAATTTGTGTAAATCTAGTAACCTAAATAAATTACTCATTCGTTATCAGAATCCGATGAAACGAATCACATTGAAATCGTAACAATAAAGTCTACATTGCGGAGCTAATATAGCTAAGAGCCGAGCTATTGAAATTTCAAGGAAAAATCAAATGCCTGTTTGATTTAAAATGGAACAAAAGAAGAGAAATCAACCGCAAACCAAGGTGAGTAAACTCAATAAGCCTGCTTCGTTTATATTTCTATGTAAACGAGTTTTAAATATATTAATTTTATGATGTGTGATTGTTGATTGGATGAGTGGTTGATAAAATTGATTGAAATGGTTGATATAGAAATCATTGATTGAGTATTGATTCTAACACCATATTTAAATGGAATTGATGATATTTTTGTTGATTAACATCTATGGATGCAGGGAAATAGGTTGGAGGAATCCAACTGGATTCCTCAACAATTATATTACTGTTTTATTTGATTGTGATATATGATGCGTTATATAATCTATGATTGGAGGTCTTGTGTTTGAATTACCCTGGACTTAGAAATTTGGTATTTTAAATACCGTACAATATTTTCGAGTGTGGAGAAGGAAATTGAGAATCGAATTTATTTTCATAACATAAATTAATTTTCGACTGTAGTTAAAATAGAAAATTGTTTTAATAAGTAATCAAGAAGTTGAATTTAAATGTTTTTATTGTTCTAATAAAATATTTATCTTAGGATAAACTGGAATATGGAATCCGAATTTGAAATCGATAGGTGCAATTGGATTTGAGTGTAGCGATTTTAAAGAAAATTATAAGGAGTTTTGAATTAGAAGGAATAGAAATAAGATTTTATGAATGGTTTTACCATTAGAAGATAATAAAGAGAATATGGATTTTTAAGATATGAAGCCAAATGAATTTATATATAGAAGAAATACTATTCACGTTTGAAGTGAACAATGGCTTAAAGCCGATATTTGACAATTAGAAATTTAAATGAAAAGGGGATATGAAAACAATGGATTTTATCTTAAGTTCAAAATATAAAATAAATTGAAATATAAATTCAAATTTGAATTTATATGGAAAAGTGGAAATCGGGTTTGAAGCCAATATTTGAAATGAGATTTAAATTTAGCTATTATTCAGGACATTTAAAACGATATTTTAAATGATTGAAATAGAAAGGAATGAGGCTTGTATGAAATTTTTTAAATAGAAGATATAAATAAAAATTTGGGTTTAAGACATGTTTAAGTATGAAATCAAACTTTATATAAATGAAATATATTCACGATTAATGTGAATAATGGATTAAAGCAAATAATTTGCAAATGAAGTATCTATAAAGGAAATTTATCCAAATTGGAAATAGAATGGGGAAGGGAAATGGATAATCGTTTTTAAAAGGAAACGATGAGTTTTAGTTCAAAATTTGGAATATAAAATAAAGTGTGATAACGTTTTATAGACTGGAATGGTTATAAGGGAATTTGGTAATTATTTGGAAAGGATAAATTCAAAGGTTAATTTGGAATTTGAATTAATTTGAAATGGTAGATGAATTCCGAAGTTCTGAATATAATCGAATATAGAGTATTCGAGAGAGAGTTATTTATTAGAATTCGGTTATATCGAATTTATGTAATTAGTTATGTGAAGACCCGTAACTTCCCCGTGAAGGAAAGAGCGGATACTATGAGAACGACACACGAAAGAACGCAGACGGAAGAACATTTCATTGTATATTACAACAATTCCATCAGAATACAAGAATATACTGAGTATGAATGAATAAATATTACACAGAAAATATCAGAGATTACAATACATTATGTAACACCCCGTGTATTCTATAATAGTGAAATTCACAAATTAAATTATAATTAATTACAAATCAAAGAATTAAGGTAAACGGGATACGCCATTGCGTTCGTCTCGGAATTCTGCTTGAAATAGAGTCCGAGTTTGCGTAAAACGGACTCCGTATGAAGAAGATATGGCCTCCGGAAGTTTCAGAATTTAGTTTAAAATTCAAACAAACCAAAACAGCTCAGAAAAACCAATTCAAAATTCAATATCGGGCCCAATTGGCCAGGGCGGGAAAATTCCCGCCCAAGGCACCCAGGTCGACTTGGCAGTCGACCTGGGGCTAACCAGGTCGACTGGGCAGTCGACCTGGGTCACCCGTGTCGACTGCCAAGTCGACACGGTGTCGACTGCCATGTCGACCTGGCCCCTGAGCCAGGTCGAACCCAGCCCCCCTGGCTGGCTTGGTCTGTGTTTGGTCGATTTTCTGAGCCTTGCCTTATCACTAGGGCTATGTGTCAGCTCCTGGTTGGTCTCTCTTTCAAACGAACGGCTGTTATTAAACCAAGCTCCATCGACGGTCTAAATCAACTCACAAACTCTATAAAAAGGGCCTAAGACTCACCCTAATTCACACAAACAAAAATGGAGATGAGACCGTCATGCTGCTGAGGAGAGACTAAGAATAGCCGTCAGAAATTTAGAGACAATTAGGAGATAATTTGAAAGCTTAAAGCAACGTCAATCAAATCAAAACAACGCCTACAACAAAGGATAACATCTCCAAATTCAGAATTCAGATTCCTGAATTGAAGATTCGTCATACGTTGTAAGTAGAGTGCTATTCCGATGTGAATAATTAATTGCGTTTGATTTGTGTAAAATACGAAATGGAATTGTGGCGATAATAATCTATATTTGTATGTTATTGTGATTCTAAACGAATTGGGATTGTTGTGGTATATGATTGGATATTTGCAAGTATGTGATTTACGTTGGAAGTTAACAACGAAATGGAATTGTGGCGATAATAATCTATACTTGCATGTTATTTTGATTCTAAACGATTTGGAAATGTTATACGATTGGATATTTGCAAGTATATGATTTATGTTGGAAGTTAACAACCATATGTTGTGTTATTTTATTTGGGATTCATACAAGTATATGATTTATGTTGACAACCATATGTTGTGGAATTTTAATTGGGATTCATGCAAATATATGATTCATCATTATGCCAATATGATGTACATACTTTTATGATCACTTTTAGTGTGTAAATGGGACTCGATTAAGTACTATGATTTATATGAATCTATGTTGAAATTGGCAAATCATACTTTTGTATTAGAAACAAAAGTAAGCATCTTTATGAACATGACTAAACTATGTTTGGTATAATGCCTAGTTGAAAACATGTTTTAGGCCTAAGTTGTTATCAAAACCATATGGTGATATATGTGACACAATTAAGTTAGATTTACATTCCAATTGCAAGTTTACATGAATAGAATGGCTCATGTTTAAGTATTGTTTATTCCATGATTATATGCTATTACAATGCAAGTTCACATGTGCCTAATTCATGTTAATTGAATCGTTATGTTGCAAGTTCATGCGTTCACACTCCCCTTTTTTTTCATGTTACCTTATAAACACCATGTTATAAGCCTCCCCTTTTCATATTGCTAAGTTGGGTTTAAATATTAAACACAACACATCTTACATTGTAGCGAACGTGTAAAACGGGGGTAATGACGTTTGGGTTAAAATATAGAACATATGTGTCGGCTTGTTTGACGCATGCCAACAACCTTGAAAAACAATTAAGTGGCATAAATAAATTTTAACCAATAAAGATAAATTTGAATAATGGGCCGCAAATATTTACATATAAAAAGAAAAGAGACAAAATATGTAAATGTAGAAAATACGATGTGTTTAACCCGAGGTTGGATTGAGTTGTGATGTAAACCTGCCCGGAACCGCCCGGTTGTCCAGTAATCACAACAATACCTATCCAATGTTGGTGGTTAAACACGGAGCCCAATAAGGACCCGAGGTTAGACTAAGTTGTGGCGTAAGACTGCCCGGACCCAACCAGCAGCAGGCAGCCACAACAATACCTGTCTAATGTGAGAGGTCGAGGCTTTAATAAGACAATTAAGGCTGAGTCGGGATTGATAGGATTAAGTAAATTAAATTAATACTTAATCAAAATGGAACATGCTAAACTAAACAGACTGATTGGGGGTTAGGTTTATAAAACACTTAACCAACTTAGCATGTTGGCTAGAAATAAGAAAACCTAGTGGCGGGGGACCCTTTTCAGCAGTAACCCTACAAGGTGTATCAGAATACCCTGAACTAGGCAGGGTGGGGCACGATTACTGGGCTGACTGTAAGAGGTCAAATCGATGGCGGTGGTGCAACAGTGTAGGTTCTAACGGGGTACGGGCGTGCACACACTCCGGCGCAGAAAAATAAGGCATTGGGCACCAGTAGCATACCTGTGCATTCTAGAATTGTGTCGGGCCGCCACGATGGGACTTGATACACCCCATGGTGGGACCAGCATAGGTAACTACAACATCGGGGGCCATAAGACACATGTAACTATGCGAGTAGAAGCCGATCATAAGAAATGGATCACTTCACCCTGATTATGGGGTGCCTATTGGGAACTAGTTTATATGGGTACAGAGATTAATATGGGGTACGATAGTATATTCGACCCTAGACAACTTAACTTAGTTTATGGTGCTTTCCCATTTCTAGTTTATACTTATCATACCCAGTTCTTTATTCGTAGACTGAATAGTCCTAGACTTACTCAGGATTTATGTCTGACTCTACTTTTCTTTTGTCTTCTTTTCTTCCGTTTCCCCCCCCCCCCCAGGTCCACAGGGAGGGAATACCGCAGCTTGACCAGCTTTCACATCGAGCTTGAAGAGAAAGAATGTATTGCTTGGATCTTTTTCGTTTTGGACTATGGCGTTGGACAGCAATTATAGGACTTATGCAGTTTATTTATGTTTTCTTTATGCTTCTTTAAATAATGTAATCAAGACAGTTATGAAGATGTTATGTTTTTGGAAGTATTGTAAAACAAATTATGACATGGTTTGTGTAACATGTATTATGTTGAAATAAAAGTTGTTGTTATTTTCCGCTGTTCAAAAATATGTGTTCTTATATCTGTCTTGTATATCTGTGACTTATACTTATAAACCTCCACCAAAATTAGGGCATTCCCTTTGAGAGTGACCCTAACGGAGGTGGGGTGTTTCACTTGATATCAGAGCATAGGTTTACCAGATAAGATAAAAAAATTTGAAAATTTATTTTCAAAAAGAAAATTTAAAGAAGCATTTTTAAAAGATAAAATATTATATTATTTTAAAAAAGCAAAGTCCCCCAAAGCCATAAGTACTATCTCTTATCCTTCGTTTTGAATCTATCCTTTTTGTTTCAGCATGTCCGAAGAACTTAACTTGCCAGAGGGTGTACCAATACCTGGTTGGTTTAGACTGTTCTTAGAAGCAAGGGCCACTCAGCCATGTCCTACCGTTCCTCCTCCCCCCGCTGCAGGAAATCATCCAGCTGCAACAGCACCTCTTCCTCTACCTCCTCCGCGGGGAAACACTTTTGCTAAGATATGTAAAGATTTTAAGGCTATGGGAGGAAAGGACTTTCACGGAACCGAATCCTTCGTGGAAGCTAGGAATTGGCTAAAGGAAACCGAGGACTTATTCGTCATTTTTGAGGTAGAAGATAGGCAGAAGGTACAACTGGCAGTGTGGCTACTAAAAGGTGAGGCTTCCTACTGGTGGGAAGTCACTAATGCAGAAAGACCAGTGGAAACATGGGAGGACTTTAGGGCAAGGTTTGAGGCTAAATTTCTCTCAGACGCGGAAAGGAGTTTGCAGTTGGAAAAAAATCTTATTTCTTAAGCAAGGGAACAAAACAGTCAAAGAGTACGTTAATCAGTTCGATGAGCTGGCTAGGTTCGAACTGGACCTAGTCAACACCCGGCACAAGAAGGCTCTCTGTTTTGTCAAAGGGTTGAATGAGCCATTACACAGTTTGGCCATGACCCATATACCCATGGGAGCTACATATGAAAGGTTGGTACAGATGGAATTGCTGAACGAAGAGGATAAGGGCAAGAAGGAGACAAAGGCAGAAAGCTCTCAAGGGAAGAAAGAGGGTTTACAGCTTAAGAAGACAGACTTTAAGAAGGTCGGGAAAGAAAACAAAGAGAAGAGGAAGTGTAATTTCTATGGAAAAGTGGGGCACTTAGTGAAAGATTGACGGAAAAAGAAGGCCAAGATGAATGGTGGGTGCTTTTCTTGCGGTGAGACAGGCCACATGGCTAAGGACTTCCCAAAGAAACGAGGACAGGGGCAGAGGGCTGCATCCACCTCAGGGGCGCGGGTTCATGTGCTAGAGGCGCCACCACTGCAATAGCGAGGTATAAATACTTCTGTAGAAAGTGTAGTTTATCTTTATGATCACCACGTTCGCACTTTATTTGATTCTGGCGCATCACACTCCTTTATCTCGTCTGCTTTAGTAGAATCTCTACACCTAGAAACTAGTATGGTAGAGGACCCCATAACTGTTTCAAACCCAATTGGGGGCTCGACTCATTTGTCTATGATCTGTGTGGGATTGAAAATTTCTATTCTAAGCATAGAATTTAAATGTAGTGCCTTTGTTTTGGGATTTTCGGGATATGGTTTGATTTTGGGCATGGATTGGCTATCCAGTAATGGGGCCATCCTTGATTGTGAAAAAAGGGTTGTTAGGCTCCTGACCCAGCTCGGTAACACTTTGGAAATTACTTGTAATCCCTCGTATGCGGTTGTGCTTAGTTATCTTGAATCGCTAGATGCCTCTGTTGACAATTTGCAATCGGTTAGAGTGGTCCGGGAATATCCGGATGTCTTCGAAGAGGTGAAGGGCTTGCCTCCGAAGCGGGAGATAGACTTCCGCATATATCTTGTAGATAATGCAAAGCCCGTTGCGTTTCCCGTTAGACACATGGCTCCACGGGAATGGAAAGAGCTCGGTAAACAGATTAAAGAGCTTCTAGAGAAGGGGTTCATTAGAAGGAGCATTTAGAATGGGGCGCTCCAGTGGTGTTCGCTACAAAGGCGGATGGTTCACTCCGTCTATGTGTTGACTATAGGGAGCTCAACAAGCTAACGAAAAAGAATAGGCACCCTCTCCCCGGAATTGACTATCTGTTTGATCATCTTGTAGGAGCGTCTGTTTTCTCCCAACTCGATTTAGCGACCGGTTTTCATCAGCTAAGGGTGGCTGAAGATAGCATCGATAAAACGGCATTCAGAACCCCGGACGGCTTCCTTGAATGGCTTGTCATGCCTTTCGTCTTGACAAACGCACCTGCTTACTTCATGGACCTAATGAGTAGGGTGTTCAGAGATTTCCTCAATAAGTTCGTAGTGATCTTCGTAGATGATATCCTTATCTTCTCAAAGAGTGAAGAGGAACATGCTCAGCACTTAAGGGAAATCATGGAAACTCTGCGAGTCCATCAGCTAAAAGCCAAATTCTCCAAATGCCTCTTTTGGAGAGAGGAAGTAAGATTTTTTGGGCACATAGTATCCAAGGAAGGGTTAGCTGTAGACCCGGCTAAGGTAGTAGCGGTGCAGGATTGGAAGACACCAAAGAACGCAACAGAGGTCCGAAGCTTTCTCGGGCTAGCAGGCTTCTATCGAAAATTCATCAGAGACTTTGCAAAGATATCAGCTCCTCTCACAAAGTTGACCAAGAAGAATCTAGTGTTCAATTGGGACTTGGATTGTGAGTTTGCTTTCCAACGACTGAAAAGGGCTCTTACAACAGCCCCAGTTTTAACACTGCCAGAGGGAAGCAAGATGTTCACAGTTTATACAGATGCATGTGGGACAGGGCTAGGCGCTGTCTTAATACAAGAAGAAAGGGTAGTAGCTTATGGCGAGAGACAATTGAAAGTGCATGAAAAGAACTAACCGACCCACGATCTTGAGTTAGCTGCCATTGTTTTTGCACTCAAGTCTTGGCGACACTATCTCCTAGGTGAGAAGTTTGAACTTTACACTGACCATAAATCATTGAAATATCTTTTCTCGTAGAAAAATCTTAACTTGAGGCAACAGAGATGGATGGAGTTTCTTGCCTCGTATGATTTCGAGATCTCCTATACTTCGGGCAAAGGCAACGTAGTGGCAGACGCGTTGAGCCGAAAGAAACTGACCTTAAGCCCACTGTTTGTTGAAAGACAAAGCCTAGAGTTTATAGCCAGTTTTGACTTTAGGCCCTCCTCCGATTTTGTACCAGGATTGCTAGCATCTCTCGAAGTACGCCCGACTTTAGTGGACTCAATAGGGACAGCACAACGCGAAGACCCTCAGCTTGTGGAGACGATTGATAGACTAATTAGGGGTGAGACTTCAAGTCACCTCAACAGATACTCCATCGACGATAAGGGTTGGCTAAGGAGAGACGGAGGACTATGCGTCCCACAGAAAAGGGATTTAGTAAAGAAGGTTATCGAGGAAGCACACCACTCCAAGATGACGATACACCCAGGTGGAGATAAAATGTACAAGGACATAAAGAGAACTTTCTTTTGGAACGGCATGAAGAAGGAAGTGGCAGATTTCGTTTCTAATTGTTTGGTGTGCCAACAGGTTAAGGCGGAATAGAAAAAGCCTGGCGGTCTGCTCCATCCTCTAGAGGTCCCGCAGTGGAATTGGTATAGCATCTCAATGGACTTCATTGATGGGCTGCCTAGGTCTAGGAGAGGCAACACTAGCATTTGGGTAATAGTGGATAGGCTTACTAAAAGCGCCCACTTTTTACCTATCAAGAGTAAAAGAACTGCCTCATCCCTAGCATCTCTTTACCTCAAGGAAATTGTTCGACTCCATGGAATACCCTCCAACATTGTTAGTGACCGAGACCCTATCTTCACAAGTGAGTTTTGGCGGAGTCTACAAGAAGCGGTAGGCATACAGTTATGCTTGAGCACAGCCTATCATCCCCAAACTGACGGCCAGATAGAAAGAGTGAATAGAGTTTTGGAGTACCTTTTAAGACCGTGCATCCTTGACTTCGGAGGGACATGGGAAGACCATCTTACTTTGGTGGAATTTGCCTACAACAACAGCTACCAAGAAACCATCGGAATGGCGCCTTTCGAAGCTTTATATGGAAGACCGTGCCGATCACCCACTTGTTGGTGGGAGTCTACTGATAAGCTCATACTTGGACCAGATATGATCCGAGAGACTTCAGAGAAAGTAGACTTAATACGAAGAAGGATGAAGACGGCCCAAGACAGGCAAAAATCCTACGCCGACAAGAGGAGGACCGACCTTGAATTTGAGGTTGGGGACAGAGTTTTTCTTAAGGTATCTCCGCTAAGGAACGTTGTTCGTTTTGGAACCACAGGAAAGCTAGCACCAAGGTTCGTAGGGCCATTCCCTATCATCGAGAGAATTGGGAAAATGGCCTATAGATTAGAGCTACCCGAAAAATTAGCTGGAGTTCACAACGTCTTTCACGTTTCACATCTCCGAAAATGTCTACATGAGTCTGCTGAAGTGGTAGAGCCAAATATCCTAGAAGAAGCTGAAGTGGAACGCGAAGCAACCGTAAGGAAAGTTCCAACCCGCATATTAGGAATGGAAGTGAAGAAGCTACGCAACCGCGAAGTCAAGCTCGTCAACGTTCAGTGGAGCGACGCCGAAGAAGATGCAACTTGGGAAACTGAAGCTAGAATACGCGCAGCCTACCCTTTTCTTTTCGAGGGTACATCTTTGATCATTCTTTTTCCTTAAGTTGCGCTTTTATCTATCTTATTAGGTATATCTCCTCGACCCTATCTTTTAGGTAGAAACCCTTTGGATGAAAACATGTAATTGAAACATGTTATGGATGATGATTGCAAGTGGTTGCAAGTGATTGCTAGTGGTTGCTCGTGGTTGCATATACACACACAATCTAGGTTTTAGATCGGCTCAATCACTTCATATTGCATATGCATATATGTTTGCATTCGTATATGGTTGAACTTTAATGTGTTGTCATATGGATGTTGCATTTGTATAAATGATTGTGCACTCATGTAGAGTCATGAATTGGGGAATTTGCATACATAATGGATTCATGGCACTTACATAATTCGCATTAAGGAGGTCAACTGAATCAGTAGACCGCCTGATTTTGCATTAGATAAGTACATGTACACACACACACACACTTTGCATATTATCATGAAGCATTAGAAGTCTTTTAAGGACAATGGATGCTCGTGTTTGATGGATGAGTAGATGGATGTTTGGATGTTTGGATGTACATTCTTCCTGAACTTGAAGATTTCGGGACGAAATCCTTTTAAGTGGGGGAGAATGTAACACCCCGTGTATTCTATAACAGTGAAATTCACAAATTAAAGAATAATTAATTTCAAATCAAAGAATTAAGGGAAACGGGATACGCCATTGCGTTCGTCTCGGAATTCTGCTTGAAATAGAGTCCGAGTTTGCGTAAAACGGACTCCGTATGAAGAAGATATGGCCTCCGGAAGTTTCAGAATTCAGTTTAAAATTCAAACAGACCAAAACAGCTCAGAAAAACCAATTCAAAATCGGGCCCAATTGGCCAGGGCGGGAAAATTCCCGCCTATGGCACCCAGGTCGACTTGGCAGTCGACCTGGGGCTAACCAGGTCGACTGGGCAGTCGACCTGGGTCACCCGTGTCGACTGCCAAGTCGACACGGTGTCGACTGGCATGTCGACCTGGCCCCTGAGCCAGGTCGAACCCAGCAGCCCTGGCTGGCCTGGTCTGTGTTTGGTCGATTTTCTGAGCCTTGCCTTGTCACTAGGGCTAGGTGTCAGCTCCTGGTTGGTCTCTCTTTCAAACGAACGGCTGTTATTAAACCAAGCTCCATCGACGGTCTAAATCAATTCACAAACTCTACAAAAAGTACCTAAGACTCACCCTAATTCACACAAACAAAAATGGAGATGAGACCGTCATGCTGTTGAGGAGAGGCTAAGAATAGCCATCAGAAATTGAGAGTTAATTAGGAGATAATTTGAATGATTAAAGCAACGTCAATCAAATCAAAACAACGCCTACAACAAAGGATAGCATCTCCAAATTCAGAATTCAGATTCCTGAATTAAAGATTCGTCATACGTTGTAAGTAGAGTGCTATTCCGATGTGAATAATTAATTGCATTTGATTTGTGTAAAATGCGAAATGGAATTGTGGCGATAATAATCTATATTTGTATGTTATTGTGATTCTAAACGATTTGGGAATGTTGTGGTATATGATTGGATATTTGCAAGTATGTGATTTACGTTGGAAGTTAACAACGAAACGGAATTGTAGCGATAATAATTTATACTTGCATGTTATTTTGATTCTAAACGATTTGGAAATGTTATACGATTGGATATTTGCAAGTATGTGATTTATGTTGGAAGTTAACAACCATATGTTGTGGTATTTTATTTGGGATTCATACAAGTATATGATTTATGTTGACAACCATATGTTGTGGAATTTTAATTGGGATTCATGCAAGTATATGATTCATTATTATGCCAATATGATGTACATACTTTTATGATCACTTTTAGTGTGTAAATGGGACTCGACTAAGTACTATGATTTATATGAATCTATGTTGAAATTGGCAAATCATACTTTTGTATTAGAAACAAAAGTAAGCATCTTTATGAACATGACTAAACTATGTTTGGTATTATGCCTAGTTGAAAACATGTTTTAGGCCTAAGTTGTTATCAAAACCATATGGTGATATATGTGACACAATTAAGTTAGATTTACATTCCAATTTCAAGTTTACATGAATATAATGACTCATGTTTATGTATTGTTTATGCCATGATTATATGCTATTACAATCCAAGTTCACATGTGCCTAATTCATGTTAATTGAATCGTTATGTTGCAAGTTCATGCGTTCACACTCCCCTTTTTTTCATGTTACCTTATAAACACCATGTTATAAGCCTCCCCTTTTCATATGGCTAAGTTGGGTATAAATATTAAACCCAACACATCTTACATCGTAGCGAACGTGTAAAACGGGGTAATGACGTTTGGGTTAAAATATAGAACATATGTGTTGGCTTGTTTGACGCATGCCAACAACCTTGAAAAACAATTAAGTGGCATAAATAAATTTTAAACAATAAAGATAAATTTGAATAATGTGCTGCAAATATTTACATATAAAAAGAAAAGAGACAAAATATGTAAATGTAGAAAATACGATGTGTTTAACCCGAGGTTGGATTGAGTTGTGATGTAAACCTGCCCGGAACCGCCCGGCTGTCCAGTAGTCACAAAAATACCTATCCAATGTAGGTGGTTAAACATGGAGCCCAATAAGGACCTAAGGTTAGACTGAGTTGTGGCGTAAGACTGCCCGGACCCAACCGACAACAGGTAGCCACAACAATACCTGTCTAATGTGAGAGGTCGAGGCTTTAATAAGACAATTATGGCTGAGTCAGGATTGATAGGATTAAGTAAATTAAATTAATACTTAATCAAAATGGAACATGCTAAACTAAACAGACTGATTGGGGTTAGGTTTATAAAACACTTAACCAACTTAACATTTTGGCTAGAAATAAGAAAACCTAGTGGCGGGGGACCCTTTTCAGCAGTAACCCTACAAGGTGTATCAGGATACCCTGAACTAGGCAGGGCGGGGCACGATTACTGGGCAAACTGTAAGAGGTCAAATCGACGGCGGTGGTGCAGCAGTGTAGGTTCTAACGGGGTGCGGGTGTGCACACACTCCGGCGCAGAAAAATAAGGCACTGGGCACCAGTAGCATACCTGTGCATTCTAGAATTGTGTCGGGCCGCCACCATGGGACTTGATACACCCCATGGTAGGACCAACATAGGTAACTACAACATCAGGGGCCATAAGACACATGTAACTATGCGAGTAGGAGCCGATCATCAGAAATGGTTCACTTCACCCTGATTATGGGGTGCCTGTTGGGAACTAGTTTATATGGGTACAGAGATTAATATGGGGTACGATAGTATATTCGACCCTAGACAACTTAACTTAGTTTATGGTGCTTTCCCATTTCTAGTTTATACTTATCATACCCAGTTCTTTATTCATAGACTGAATAGTCCTAGACTTACTCAGGCTTTATGTCTGACTCTACTTTTCTTTCGTCTTCTTTTCTTCCGTTCCCCCCCCCCAAGGTCCACAGGGAGGGAATACCGCAGCTTGACCAGCTTTCACATCCAGCTTGAAGAGAAAGAATGTATTGCTTGGACCTTTTTCGTTTTGGACTATGGCTTTGGACAGCAATTATGGGACTTATGCAGTTTATTTATGTTTTCTTTATGCTTCTTTAAATAATGTAATCAAGACAGTTATAAAGATGTTATGTTTTTGGAAGTATTGTAAAACAAATTATGACATGGTTTGTGTAACACGTATTATGTTGAAATAAAAGTTGTTGTTATTTTCCGTTGTTCAAAAATATGTGTTCTTATATCTGTCTTGTATATCTGTGAGTTATACTTATAAACCTCCACCAAAATTAGGGCATTCCCTTTGAGAGTGACCCTAACGGAGGTGGGGTGTTTCACATTACATAGCAGTGGAAAATAATACAATACACAACTAGAAGTAATACACGGATACAAAGCTTTCCGAGTATCGTTCCAACTGTAAATCAGGATCCTGTGAATATAAATCTGTAAAACCAAAACTACTAGCTGCCCATGTCAAAATAAAGGCACCCAGAGTTTAGGTTAAAACAATAAACTCCAGGTCAGTCATGTGACTGGTGTGAGAACTAAAACAGTTATTAATCTTTATTTTAAAGTTAGGTAAATCAAGGGACCACGCCGTATAATATGGAACGGGTTTCCTCCCAAGAATACCAGTGCATAAAACAAACAGCGCAATTCTAAATAAAGAAAAATGAGGCTATTATAAGACCCAGGTCCTATCACACAATGCAACGCAAGCCGGGGGATAGGGTTTTACCTTATAATAGCCAAAGAATGCTTGATACATGAAATTTCATGTTTTATTATTACTATAAGTGCATACTGTCAAAACAATTTCAAATCATAAATATCAATCATAGACGGCATGGGTACCATACATCATGTCGCCATACTAGTTTTACAATTAAAACCGCAAAGTCACGTATTTGGAAATTGGATTTCCATCTGCGAACTGAGGCTAGGGATCATCCTCTACCGATTCGAGACAATCTAGCCCATGTCTCAGGACCCAGACTCCGGTGGGCCCTTGGATCGTCAGGGCCGGTCCACCGATGTGGATTAAAATGCCTGAACACTGTGTTTCCCCGCCCTATGGGGCGTAAATGAGCCAACGAATGACTCCATCGGTCCCGGATCGAACGATATAACCGAGGCGTCTCGCAAGAGCAACAACCACATAAGTCAAACTCGTCAGGGCGTGTAAAACCACTGACGCCACTTCTAGCTAGAAAGAAACGCATGTCCTCCCTAAGGTCCTTCTCCCGTTTTTGGTTCACAACTGGGGTGTGAGGCTTGCGAATCAACGCTACACAAAGTTATGCCACACAGGCTGTGCTTTGATCATCAACCACAAGACTTTGCTTTTCAACAGAAGCCTTGATTATTTTCCACTTAGGCATGCCACACAGGCAATTCACTCCATGCGTTTGATATCCATCAATATATAACCCCTGAGCTCGTACGTCTCAGAGAAGGGCATTAAGCAAGAGAATAAATTCTCCGCCGCCAAATAGATAAATATTTAATAGAAATCAATCACACAGAATAAAATCCTATGTCAGACACACAGTTCATTTACAAGTTCGTCCTGGGTCTGAACGAAACCGGAGGCACCTAGTACCCCGCATATCCATCGGTCTCCAAGTACGTCTGGACGATCACTAACTGATTCCCTCCTCTTGGGTGTACGGCCCAATCAACATCATCAGTAATCACCCAAACGACGTGAAGACCTCCGGTCTTCGACCACCGTCTTCATCTTCGACACCAAGTCGAACCAGTTATTCAGAATGGGATAAACCCGGTCTTTCTGAATAACTCGCGTATATAATAAACAAGTGTTACACAAACACAACATACGCCTCATTCCAATTCAGAATATTCTTTTATTGAAATATTCTTATACTTTGGGAAAGGTTCCCATTAATTTTATCAAAGATAAATTCTTTAAATTTATTCTTTAATCTTCTTTTGAATATCAATTCAAACTAGTCGGGATTAGCGAACCACACCGAAGTAATCATTTATTTTATTTCCCAATCCCAACCTATTCATCCCATGAAGTAAAACTGGTCATACTTCATATCTGACACCACGGTGTTATCGGTAAATTCAATTACCATTTCCCGTTCAAATCTAATTAAAGATTTAACTATCGCCTGGAGCAAAACTGGTGATACTCCCATCTCGATCATTTCAATCTAATTAAAGATTCATTAAAACTCCACTTAGTTTTAATCTTCACAGAAATCAATATCCTGTCTTTAACTGGGTTAAAGAACCAATGTCATTTAAAACACGGCCCACAATAAACCCAAAATCACATTCATAATTATTGGGTTAAAGAACAAGTGTTATTTAAAACACTGTTCACGATAAACCCAAAAATCAATACCAGTTCAACTCCAATTAAATATTACTTAATTGGTACACTTCATTAAATCTAAATAAAAAGATTTAATCTTTTACTCAACTGGGCTTAAGAACAATGTTAATGAAGACACCATTCACGATAAACCCAAATCACATTTGATATTAAATACAAGGCTCTGAATAGAAAATATACTGGCTTATATTCAAAATCAAATTCTATGACCAACAAATATCGTATTGGAAATAACGATATTAATATATCTTTCAAATTCCCATAACAATATTTGTAACATCACGAAATCAAACATCGAAATATTCTGAAGACAATTTCGATTCAAATCCCTTCCAATTCAATCATTGGAAATCCTGGTTATTTTCAAAACCATTTCAAATTCACTTTATTTATTTCAAAAATAAATGAATTATAGTTCTAGTTCAAAATTAGTTCATTTTGATAAAAATCTATTTTTATCTTTTCAAATATGGAGTTTTTCATCCCAATTCTTCACAAATCATTTCTTATGATTTCACATAAATTATTACTATTTTTAATAATTTTATCAAGGCCCGTACAGTCGATTTCCATCAACGGCCATCGAACTGCACTTACAACGACCTTTTCCAAATTTGATTTGGACATAATTCCAAATCCAACCGTTAGATTTCTAATTTCTCACATTCGTTAGAAAGCTCTTTTCGATACGAACCCAACGGTTCCGGTTTTAGGAGAATCCGACGGTCGGATCTCCTGTAATATCCATTCGAAGTCAATGGTCGAAATTCGCGAACTGCTACGGCGCGGCGCGTTCTATTCAGGCTATTATATATATAGTATATATATTATATATATTTCGTCGATTTCCTTTTAAAACGTATTTTAAAAACCGTTTTAAACTCGTTTTCAAAATGATTTCAACATCCATCTCAAATTCAAATCAAAATTGAATTTTCTAATATAAATTCGTTTTAAATTCATTTCAAATTGATTTCATTTCAAATTGATTTCAATTCAAATCGATTTTAATTCGATTTGAATTCATTTTCTTCTCAATTCAATTCGAATTCGTTTTATATTCAATTCGAATTCGCTTTATATCCAATTCAATTCAATCTAATTCGAATTTCAATTCTTTTCAATATAATTCGAATTTCGAAATCACTTTTAATATTCATTGAAAAATGAATAAAACCGATATAAATATCGTTTGCGTCAAAATGACGTCAATCTAATCAACACGGCTTCTTCTATTTCTATTTCAAATATTCTATTTCAAATATTTCTTTTTCAAAACTGGAATGAGGCCCAATCAATTACCATAGATTTTATTTCTATGGATTTCCATACAATGCATGTATATATCAACAATGACAAATAATCAACCAGCATCCAGAGTGCATTCTACAATGTATAAGCATCAAATATAAATATTCAACGCTTATCACAGTCTGTCAATCAATCGATCGACATACAACTAATTATTGGGATTAGTGTATGTCATATATCACCACAATACCCGTGTGGGGTTTTCAAACAATCAAACACAGATTTTATTTGTGCAGTTGAGCGATGTGTAATATTTACCGTCCGAATCAATATCCGTCAAATGTGTGCATATAAACAAATCGTTCGATTTTTTATATTTATTTCATTTTAAATACCTGTTAAAAATTCTATTTTTAACTATAAAATATTTTCCACTATAAAATATTTTGTTTCATTTCACATCACATCACACAATCAACTACACATCAAAATCAAATAAGCATACAAGCCGTCCATGGTCTGTGGACGACGGGTGTTCATATAATAAAGATTATATGTTTATCATGCTATTCTCTATATAAAGATTTCCCCTTTTCAAATATAAAGATTTCGTGTTTTCAAATATAAAGATTTAATTTTTATTATCATAGATATATAAAAATTATACAGTTATATTTCTACTTAAGTAAAAATCAGTTTTTTATTATACCACTAGTATAAAAAATATATTTTTAACTTTTCTATATTATAACAATTATATTTTCCTTTTCTAAAAATCAAAGCCTTTCCTACGGTAAAAACATCTCTTTGCTACGATAAAAATTCTATCTTTTCATAAAATAAAAATCCTTACTTTCTTCATACGATGTTATATATAATAAAAATCTCATTTTTATTCTACACTACATGAAGAAACCGATCTCAAATACAAACTGAATTTAAAATGTTTTTAAAACTGATTTTTGATTTTCTAAAATCATATACCTTAAATAAACCAAACAAAAGAAAATAAACAAAACAAATAAAGGCTTACTTTGATTGGTTTTCTACTGGTTGGGGGTTTCTATGCTTTGAAAAGGAGAAGGGAGGGTTGTGGAGCTACTGTCGACGGAGCCGAGGAGGGTGCTGTTCGCGCGTGGTGGTGCTGACATCGGTGGTGGCGCAGTTTGATTGAGGGTAGGGTTTTAGGGGGCACGGTTTGGACAAGAAGGGGGAAGAGGAGGATGCGTCGGTGGAGGAGAGAGAGGGCGCTTGCGGTGGTTGAGCGCCGGAGCGGTGCTGGACGGCGTTCTGGGGAGCGATGGCGGCGACGTTGAAGGGCTTCGTCAGTTTTCTTCTTTTTTTTTTTTTTTTTGATTTGAAAATGAATTCTAACGGGGGGGCCAGAGAGGTAATAGGGAGGATGAGAGAGAAGGTTTTATTTTTTATTTTAATTTCAAAAAGATGACTTTTTTATTTGACCTCTAAACGAGGCCCACCGCCTGTCATCCATAGCTAATTACCCTCATTCCGAACACAATGGGATATGTATCGTAGGCTGATTCGATCGTTTCGATAAGTTTTCATCAAAATCAACATATAACTCTATATATTGAATTTGAACGCGTATTTCATTTTACTGGGGCTACATACAAACCCTAAAAATTCCAGAAAAATATTTTCTAGCTTCGTATTGATGATACGATCCCAACAAAACTAATTTCATCGAATTCTGAGACCGTTTGAAAAATGGCCAATTTCCAGTCGATTAAAATCAACTGAAAATGGTCAAACGCGTTTTCCTTTTCCACGCTCACATATTGATTCAAAAAATTACGAATTTTGGAATCTAGCAATAATTATACATCCCGGATCCAACAAAAGTGGTTTCGTCGAAATCCGAGGTCGTTTGCAAAATTTCCATTTTTAAGTGCTAGAATTCCATAGCGACTATTCTGAATTTTCAACTGGGCATATCTTCTGATTCCCTCTATGAAATTTCGTTTTGTTGGATTCTTTGGAAAGATATTCACAAATAGATTCTAATATTTTTGGTTTCACTAAAATCCGGTTTATTTTGCACCCGGTACATTCATTTGAAATATGAAATCGAATTATCGAACTACCGCGCCATTTTCAATTCCTTTTATATATATAAATAAATATTTATATTCTAACGACGATTCGAATAAATATATACGTTCGACTTCTATTCAAAATAAATTTCTCGTCGTTTTTATTTGAAATAATCATTTTAAATATTCAAAATTTGTTAAAATTGCCAAAATAAAATTTTTAAATTGGCACAGATTTCCGGGTTATTACAAGTTATCTTTACTTTCCATTTTGAATCAAATCTATTTATTTATTTACTTATTAATTGAATTAATAAGTACAAGTTATATTTTTATATACCATTTATTTGGGAACAACGATTATAACGCTACCGTTATAAATCTAAACAGCGATTATAATGCTACTGTTATCATAAATATTTTGTAAATCTATACAGCGATTTTAGCGCTGTTGTTATAATAAATCTTTTATAAATCTAAACAGCGATTTTAGTGTTGTTGTTATAATAAATGTTTTATAAATCTAAACAGCAATTTTAGCGCTGTTGTTATAATAAATGTGTTGTAAATCTATACAGCGATTTTAATGTTGTCGTTATAATAAATGTTTTATAAATCAAATATTGGGAAATAGCGATTATAACACTACCGTTATAATCAAATGTTTTCCATAAAAGAAATGGATCCTTAGATTGAATCTGTGAGTCGCATAAACGATTTTTTGTTTGAAGTTGTGAGCTTTAGCTATTTCAAAGTTGAGAATGATGTTCGGTTAAGGTCTGAGAGGTAATTATACCCCAACTTGATTAACTTCACGATTAACTTAAAGAAATGGCTAAAGTTCGGTAATGAAGATGGGTTAGACTTACAATTCGTAAGTTAATAACTAATGAATTGAGTTATAATAACGAGGTTTTATATAACATCAGTTAAATCAAAATAAATTGAATTTGGCATCGCTTTCCCAAATAAAATTATAGATATTTCTAAGTATAGAAATTGAAATGATGTGGTTAATGGGAAGTTTAAAAATGGAAATTGGAAATGTTTTCCAATGTTAATAACATATGTCTTCTAATATAGAAGAATAGAAATGTGAAATGATGGAAATGTTTTTGCCAACATCAATAGCGTATATTTTCTGGAATATATAAATATAGTGTGTATAATATTTAAAATGTTTTCAAGAAATTTGTGAAAAGGCTAAGTCGGTTTTAAAAATTATCGAGGTAAAGATATTAATAGGAATTGAGAAATGGTAATTTAATATGAAATTAAATGAAAAGGGGCCAGTGTTGTTTGATGATTGATCATTAGAATTTCCATTTGGAAATAGGGCCGTTGATTGTATGGATGTTTCTTTGATAGTTAAATCATCGACTATCAAAGTTTTGATTTATTTTATACCTTCGTTGTCAATATGGAGAGACCGGGATCAGATTTAATATCTTAAACCACTCCGTATTGGTATAAGTGTTATGAACCAACTTATGCTGAAAATAATTGAAGACAGAGTAAAATGAAAGGGTTGTTCTGTTAACACTAGGTAGAAATTGCCCAAGATGGATTAATAGAACAGTGCCTTCGGTATGTCCAGACGTAGGACAATTTGTATGGACGAGTGTCTGACAGAGTATTTCCAAAGGGATTAAGAATGTTGATTCCTTCAAAGGTACGAAGTTGGTGGCAAAGAAGGGAAACTTATTTAGCCTAACAATCAGAGTATTTTTGAGAGAATCGACTAGTGATTTCCGATGGATTTGATGATGTGACATTCAAAGTGAATGGTGGCTAGATGTTCTGAAAGATAATTCAAACCTCAAGCCTCACCACCTGGAATTGGCAAAAATCGGGCAGGCAGCATGGCTATGTGGGTCGCTCCCATTAGGATGTATAATCACCTATCTAGAGAAATTCCATTGCTTCTTTAATCTATCGATGTTGTCCCTTTCAGGAAATGGTTGCTGATCCCAACCGTTGGTGATATACATTCGATACACTCAAGCGAAATGAGTGGTCGGTCATGTGTGGGCCAGGTTGCAGGATGTTCTTGTTGAACCCCAGTGTATCCCCTCTAGAGTACACTGATCGGAAGGTGGTTCCATACCTTGTCATGTTGGAAATCCAGTCTCCAATAAGCGCCCTTCGGTTTTTTATTTTATGTTATATATGGAGTGTGAGATGCAAGCGTTCCGCTAGATTCTATTTATTTGATGTAGACACTATTGTAATATACTGGATTTGGTATCAAAAATATTTTGGTTATCGTAAGGTAAAAACCATCCGTGTTTATGTGTGGACAGGTCTTACGATTATCTTTTCTTTCGAAAGGATTTTTAAAAGTTAAACCAATGGTTGTAGTTTACTCACACCAGTCCCATGACTGTCCCAGAGTTTATTTTGTTTGTTTTCCCTGAACTCTTGGGTGCCTATATTTGTATGGGTAGTCAAGTAGTCGGGATTTTACAGATTCACGTGGAGAGGCTTGAAGTAGGAGGCTTCACCTGTTAGCTATAGAATATCATATTTTCCGCTGTGTACTATGTTGTATCTGGAAACAGGTGTTTATAACTGTTCCAGGAATAACTCTTGTGCTCTAATGATGGTATGTATATACATTTACTGATTTGTATTTCAAAAGTTATGTTATTTAATTTATTTTATTCGTTTCGCTGTGAGTGTATGATCTTCGTTTTCTCCTATTCTAATATTTCTTTCTTTCTATTTCTCATCCTCTAACTTCTTTCTTATAATGATTCGTATTTCTGTGTCATTTGGGTTGGACGTGTGGTGTTATTAGTCAACTCAAAGGGTACGGAAATTTGGGCCATTACACGATCAATCATCATTCCACATTTATCTCTTTAGATTAAATTATCATTAATTTATCCATTTACCCATTTCTATATATTCGTAAATTCTTATTTTCTAAATTTTAGAAAATATACTTTATTAATCATTGGAAACATTTCTGTATTTGCTCCATTCCTTAATTTCTATATTAGAAAAGATTTCTGATTCTTATTTGGAAAACATTTCCAAAACTCCTTCATTTGATTTAAACAGATGTTTAAATAAAACATCACTAAGCCAAGTCAAACCATTACACTCATTACCTAAATTCACTTAACCAACCTTCACTATCGAAACTTACCATCCCCTAGCTAAAAACGAACTCAATCAAGTTAGTGTATAATTACCTCTCAGACCTTAATTGAACAACATTTATAACCTCGAAATAGACAAAGTTCACCCTTTTAATTCTTTTAACCACTTTCCTTACGTAACTCGGATTCTATTTACGAATCCACTTCTTTACCAAAATCATTTGATCATAATGATGGTGTTATAATCCCATACTTCTGAAATAAAATAACTTAAATAGAACTATTCCTTATTAATTTGGATAAACAAACAAATAACTAATTTTTAATGAATAAATTAATCTTGGTTTTAAAATGGAAAGTAATTGGTACTTTCCCTAATTCAATATAATCGAATTTAAACTTACATTTCTCTCTCGAATAATCTCTATTCGACAACTCCCCTTTCGAATAACTATATTCCATTATCTCGCTTCGAATAACTATATTCTGTAATCTCTCTTTCGAATAAACTATATTCGATAACTCTTCCTTTCGAATAGCTTATATTCGATAATCTCTCTCGAATAACTTATATTTAATAATCAAATATTGGTTTCCAACCAAATACTCATTATCTGTTTAAATCCTGATTTCTATTCAATATATACTTCTTTAAATATATTATTTCATAACATTTAGCCCAGTTGAATTCTGATTACCAATCTTTATATATTTTATTCTATTCATATTTCGATCATCGAAATACATTCCATCCTTTCCTTTTTAAAAAACTCAACCTTCCCATTTTACACTCACTTTTGGATTTGAAATCTCAATTATCCACTAATAATTATATTTTAAATTCATTTATAAACATTGTTTATAAATCACAACACTTGTCTTCATTTTTAAACAAGTTATTCATTTCTAACCATTTTAAATTCCATTTCTGTTAAATTTCTATTTCAAAAATCCACTTTCCTTTACAAATGTTTTTATTTCTAAAATCTTTACTTAATTCCATTTTTTACGTTGAATGTGAATAATATCCCTTTACACAATCCCTTTAGTTTGATTTTGTATTTTTAAACAATATCCCAATTCCAACTTCTATTTATAGATTTATTTATACGAAACCTTCTTTTTATTTCTAACAATTAAATCTAATTTAAAATTCCCTTTATAAATGCTGAGTTCACACTATATTAAAAATATCGGTGTTAAAAACTGATCTCTACTTCTCTATAGAAGTTCAGACTTATATATTCCATTTATCAAAAGATAAATATTCTTTTTAATTTATAAACATCGTTTATAAATTTATTTGCTCAATTTATCTGTAAAAAACAGATTTCTATTTAAAATCAACTTTGAAACCATCTCCTCGTTGTTCTTTTATATCTTCTCAATTCTCTTTTATAATTTTATTTATTTCCCCAAATAATTTCTTTTATAATTCAATTTGATTTCCGAAATAATTCCTTTCAATTCTATTTGTTTTCCTAAATATTATATTTACTCCATAAAGTTCTTTATTTACTTCTTATTACTTTCATTTAGTATTTTAACCAAATCGGTCTTTCAAACTTCCATATAACTGTTGTTAACTTCATACAGAAGTCTTTTATTTAAATTTCAATATCTCCTTTTAATAGGTCCATTTGATTTTATAAAATTCCAAAATCCCATATTCACTTCATGCATTTCTTTTTATAAAATACTTTGATTTTATACGAATATTTTTATTTCAATATGCACTTTGAAAATTTCCTTTTTATATAAAATCCATTGATTTTATATAAATATTTTATTTCAAATTATAGTTTGAAATTTCCCTTTTCACACTCCAGTATTTCATTTGGTATTTAAAAGTACCAAATAACAATGATCAAACACACATAATCAACAACAGATTACAAATCACATCATATATCATAATATATTAAAAAAACAGTAAAATAAATGTTGAGGAACCCAGCTGGGTCCCTCCGACATGTTTCTCTGCAACCACAGATGTTAATCAACATAAATAACACGGATATGAAGTATTCTTATAAACAGGATTAATATTCGATTAACGATTTATATATATATCGTTATCTAAATTTCAATCAATTAACTAGCAGTTCAACCAAACAGCCAATACATAGCAAACAACCATTATTTATCATTTCTAAAAATACGTAATAAAAATATAAGTTGAGCAGATTTAGTGAGATTTACTCACATTGGACGGTTATCATCAAATAACGATTATCGGTCATTGATTTGATTCAGGCGTTTAATTCCACCATAAATCCAAACAAGCTCCAATTCACTCCCGGCCAGTTTCATGGTGTTGCCCTCTTCCATACGATCCTAACGGATCTTGTTTTTCTAAATTCCGTTAACATTTGAAATAGTTATTGTCATTACAAGTTGTGTTCATATTTAGTTTAAAATAAATTTCTATTTAATTTAAATACTGGGCTTTACCAAAATACCTTGGCCCAACTATACCCACGTTAAAACCATCCACTCCTTTATTTCTTCCTTTCTAGGTTAGAAAGAAATATCCAGCTCCTCAATACTCAGCCATTTCCGATCATTTTCCAACATCGTTCTTTATTATTCTTGAAACCGAAATCACCATTCTCATCCCTGTTCAAGTCTCCATCTCTTCATCTTATCCACTGTAACACCCCGTGAATTCTGTAACATTAATATTCACGAATTAAAGTATAATCAATTATAAATGATGAAATCAAGGGAAATGGGTTACGCCATTGCGTTCGTCTCGGAAAAATACGCGAAATAGAGTCCGAGTTTTCGAAAATCGGATACCGTATGAAGAAGATATGGACAAACGATGTTAGGCAGAAAAACCGAAAACAGTCCAGAATACACTGGCGCACTTGAGAAGTGCGCCAGTACAAAAATACACTGGCGCACCTGCCAAGTGCGCCCATACAAATCCAGCACCGAATTCTGGAGTGTTCTGAGGTGACGTGTCTTCTTTTGAGTGGCTAGATGATGTGTATTCGAGCTGTGCGATTCTGATGACTTCTGGACTGATCTGAAGGCTCTAAATCACCCTATTCACCTATAAAATAACACCTAGACCTAGCCTAAATCATACTATTTCATTTTAGCCTCAGGTCGCCGCCATTAAACCTAGAGCTCTGAATTAAAAATACAAAGAATAAAATTATAGAAGATAGAGGACGATTCTTGAAGGCTACAACTAGAAGCTACAACAACTACGACGCTTTAGACAACGAATTTGGGACTATTTGATTTGGGATTTTTATTTGGATTATTTGCTTCATATTGTAAGTTCTATGTTACTTTTTAGGCAAAAACGCTAAAACAATATGGACATGCCATGAATTGAAACCAGATTTAGGAACTATTGTTAATCCATTATTTATATTGTTTATCTTTGAATTATAATTTGGGGATATTGCTATGGCAACGTTGCAAGTTGAACTTGTCATGATTTTGATGTTGTTATGAATCACTTGGGCTTAATTGTTTGGCAAGTTGGACTAATACATGTCCATGGAATCACTATGTTTATTGAAATCTTTATGTTGATTAAATCATGCCTATGATGCTAATTAAACCATGGCTATGACTATTGATGGAATTATGCCTGTAATGTTAATATACCCATCATGATTAATGAAAATTTGGGTATTGCTAGGTTATGATGAAAAGTTGGAATTATTATGTTTATAATGTTAGATATGTTAAAAATGCTAAATTGGAATCATTATGTATATAATGTTAATTGAGAATCATTATGTTAAAAATGCTAAGTTGGAACCATTATGTTTATAATGTTAGATGAGAATCATTATGATAAATTGGAATCATTATGTCTATGAGAATTATTATGTTAAAAACACTAAATTGGAATCATTATGTCTATAATGTTAGTTGAGAATCATTATGTTAAAATGCTAAATTGGAACCATTATGTTTATAATGTTAGTTGAGAATCATTATGTTAAAAAACGCTAAATTGGAATCATTATGTCTATAATGTTAATTGAGAATCATTATGTTAAAAATGCTAAATTGGAATCCATTATGCCTATTAGGATTACTATGCCTTTAATGTTTCATGTTTATAATAAAATTATTATTATGCCCGCAATGATTATTATGCCTATGATGTAAAGTTGAAATCATCATGTTAAATTAAGTTGGAATCATTACTATGCCAAGTTATCATCATACTAGTATTGAAACCATGTGATATGTTATAGCCTGTTTATTATGCAAGTAATGTTGGAATTGTCACATATGCCTATCACATGTTTGGTGTTATTCCCCTTTATCTCTTGAATTGTTTATGCTTATGAACGAAGTACGTTTATATACGTTGGGGATACGATTGGGTAGAATAGGCAAAACTTGAATTAATTATAGGCATAAACTGTGAAATTTGGCATAAGTAGAACATGAAATATGGCACGAAAACTTGACTTGAACATGCCATAACTTGACTTTAAACATGCCTTAGTTGGGCACGAAGTTGATATATGAACATGATGTGGAAATAGCAAAATCTGATAAGAACATGGGCATGACTTTAGAAAACAAGAAAGTGGCCAACTCGAGGTTGGGTTGAGTTTGTAGTGTAAATCTGCCCGGAACTGCCCGGCAAATCCAGTTGCTACAAACAATAGGATCCAATGTGGGTAGTTGGTTACATCGCGCTTGAAACCCGAGGTTGGGTTGAGTTCGTAGCATAAACCTGCCCGGAACCGCCCGGCAAATCCAGTGGCTACGAACAATAGGATCCAATGTGAGTGGTTCGGTGCATTAACGAATCAATTAATGCCAATTAGGGTTAAGTCATGAACACGAAAAGACAACTTAACCAACATGAACACGATTTGTAGGGCTAAGTCAAGAACTTGAAAACGACAACACTTAGCCAACTTGACATGACATGTAGGCGGGTTAAGTCGTGAACTGAAATGACATACTTAACCATCTTGACATGACTAGACTGGAAAAGGATTAAGTCACGAATTACATGACTTAATCTGTTAGGCGGGTTAGGTCACGAATTACATGACCTAATCTATTAGGCGAAACCCTAGACACGACCCCTTTCAGCAGTAACCCTCTAGATGTATCAAGGTACCTTGGGGCTAGGCCGGGTGGGGGCACAATTACTGGGCTGATTGTAAGAGGTGAACGACGGCAGTAGGGTACGCCAGTGTAGGTTCGGTGGACTACGATCGTGCACGTATCCGGGGCAGACACTGGGTATCCGTAGATTTATCTGTGCATCTTGAATCGTGTCAGGGGTTGACACCCTAGGGCTGATACACCCGAAGGTGGACCCAGCACAGGTGACTACATTCGTGATTAGCCGTATGATACAGACACTTGACGAGCTAGAACTTGTAGGGAGCCGATCGACTAGATAATCGCTCCGTAGGACCCCCGTACTTGGGTCAGACCCCGTTTCAGGGTCATTTCATGACATTGGGACGTGGGATTTATTTCGTGATTAACTTGTGATATGGGCTTAGTATACTAGTACAGTCGATGCAACGAATCTCGAACATGTGATGCTTTACTTGACTTGTCTTGACTTATCCTGATCGCCTTAGTCTATCTTGTTCACCTTGACACCATTCTTAAGTTTAGTTCCAGTTCATACATGACAGGTTGTTTTAACCGTTTCTACACTGAAAGACACTAGAACTTACTCAGTCTTTATGACTGACCCTTTTTCCTTCCGCCTCTTTTTCTTTCGTCCCCCCCCCCCCCAGGTTCTCAGGGAGGGAATACCGCAGCTTGACCAGTTTTCACATCCAGCTTGAAGAGAAAGAATGTATTGCTTGGATCTTTTCCGTTTTGGACTATGGCTTTGGACAGCAATTAGGGGACTTTTGCAGTTTATTTATGTTTTCTTCATGCTTCTTTAAAAAATGTAATCAAGACAGTTATGATTTTGGAAGTATTATGGCATGGTTTGTGTAACACGTATTTTGAAGAAATAAAAGTTGTCGTTTTCCGCTGTTCAAAAAATATGTGTTATTATATCTGTCTTGTATATCTGTGACTTATACTTATAAACCTCCACCAAAATTAGGGCATTCCTTTTGAGAGTGACCCTAATGGAGGTGGGGTGTTTCACTTGGTATCAGAGCATAGGTTTACCAGATAAGATAAAAAGTTTTGAAAATTTATTTTCAAAAGAAAATTTAAAGAAGCATTTTTAAAAAAGATAAAATATTATTTTATTTTAAAAAGGCAAAGTCCCCCAAAGCCATAGGTATTATCTCTTATCCTTCGTTTTGAATTTATCCTTTTTGTTTCAGTATGTCCGAAGAACTTAACTTGCCAGAGGGTGTACCAATACCTGGTTTGTTTAGACGATTCTTAGAAGCAAGGGCCACCCAGCCAGGTCCTACCGTTCCTCCTCCCCCAGCAGCAGGAAATCATCCAGCTGCAGCAGCACCTCTTCCTCCACCTCCTCCGCGGGGAAACACTTTTGCTAAGATATGTAAAGATTTTAAGGCTATGGGAGGAAAGGACTTTCATGGAACTGAGTCCTTCGTGGCAGCTAGGAATTGGTTAAAGGAAACCGAGGACTTATTCGTCATCTTTGAGGTAGAAGATAGGCAGAAGGTACAACTGGCTGTGTGGCTACTAAAAGGTGAGGCTTCCTACTGGTGGGAAGTCACTAATGCAGAAAGACCAGTGGAAACATGGGAGGACTTTAGGGCAAGGTTTGAGGCTAAATTTCTCTCAGAAGCTGAAAGGAGTCTTCAGTTGGAAAAATTCTTATTTCTTAAGCAAGGGAATATGACAGTCAAAGAGTATGTTAATCAATTCGATGAGCTGGCTAGGTTCGGACTGGACCTAGTCAACACCCCGCACAAGAAGGCTCTCAGCTTTGTCAAAGGGTTGAATGAGCCATTACACAGTTTGGCCATGACCCATATACCCATGGGAGCTACGTACGAAAGTTTGGTGCAGATGGCATTGCTGGACGAGGAAGATAAGGGCAAGAAGGAGACAGAAGCAGAAAACTCTCAAGGTAAGAAAGAGGTCAAGCCTAACGATTCTAAGAATAAGAAGGTAGACTCCGAGAAAGGAGGCAAGAACAACAACTCAAGTGATAAAAGGAAATGCAATTACTGTGATAGGGAAGGGCACATAGCCAAGGATTGTAGAAAGAGGAAGAGAAAGCAAGGTGAATGTTTTCATTGTGGGAAGACTGGACACACCAGCAAAGACTGCCCTGAGAAGCAGACCGGACCTTCTGGCGGTACATCGTTAACTTATTCTAGATGCTTTGTTTTATCTTATTTCTCTCCTCGATCCTATCTTGAGAACCATAGTTAGAATCTTTTTGGATGTAAACATGTAATTGAAACATGTTATGATTGCGAAATGGTTGCAAGTGGTCGCAAGTGGTTGCTCGTGGATGCATGAATACACGTTAGGCACTAGATCGGCTCAGACACATTTTCATGTTGCATATGCATGAGTGTTTATTTTGGAAACTTGGTTGTGCTATCATTTGGTTGTTGCATATGATTGAATGTTCGAGCACTCATGTAGAAATTATGAATTATAATAGGAAAAATTTGTATACATGTTGGATTCATTTCACTAAACATATTTTGCATTTAGAAGATCAATCAGGCCTGATCATTAGCATTAGCTAAGGAACATATACACACACTTTGCATATGATCATAAAGCATTAGAAGTTTTTTTTAAGGACAATGGATGCTCGTGTTTGATGGATGAGTAGATGGATGTTTGGATGTTAGGATGTACATTCTTCCTGAACTTGAAGATTTCGGGGACGAAATCCTTTTAAGTGGGGGAGAATGTAACACCCCGTGAATTCTATAACATTAAGCTTCACGAATTAAAGTATAATTAATTATAAATAATGAAATCAAAGGAAATGTGTTACGCCATTGCGTTCGTCTCGGAAAAATACGTGAAATAGTGTCCGAGTTTTCGAAAATCGGATACCGTATGAAGAAGATATGGACGAACGAAGTTAGGCAGAAAAACCGAAAACAGTCCAGAATACACTGGCGCACTTGTGAAGTGCGCCAGTACAAAAATACACTGGCGCACCTGCCAAGTGCACCCGTACAAATCCAGCACAGAATTCTGGAGTGTTCTGAGGTGACGTGTCTTCTTTTGAGTGGCTAGATGATGTGTATTCGAGCTGTGCGATTCTGATGACTTCTGGACTGATCTGAAGGCTCTAAATCACCCTATTCACCTATAAAATAACACCTAGACCTAGCCTAAATCATACAATTTCATTTTAGCCTCAGGCCGCCGCCATTAAACCTAGAGCTCTGAATTAAAAATACAAAGAATAAAATTATAGAAGATAGAGGACGATTCTTGAAGGGTACAACTAGAAGCTACAACAACTACGACGCTTTAGACAACGAATTTGGGACTATTTGATTTGGGATTTTTATTTGGATTATTTGCTTCATATTGTAAGTTCTATGTTACTTTTTAGGCAAAAACGCTAAAACAATATGGACATGCCATGAATTGAAACCGGATTTAGGAAATATTGTTAATCCATTGTTTATATTGTTTATCTTTGAATTATAATTTGGGGATATTGCTATGGCAACGTTGCAAGTTGAACTTGTCATGATTTTGATGTTGTTATGAATCACTTGGGCTTAATTGTTTGGCAAGTTGGACTAATACATGTCCATGGAATCATTATGTTTATTGAAATCTTTATGTTGATTAAACCATGCCTATGATGCTATTTAAACCATGGCTATGACTATTGATGGAATTATGCCTGTGATGTTAATATACCCATCATGATTAATGAAAAATTGGGTATTGCTAGGTTATAATGAAAAGTTGGAATTATTATGTTTATAATGTTAGATATGTTAAAAATGCTAAATTGGAATCATTATGTCTATAATATTAATTGAGAATCATTATGTTAAAAATGCTAAGTTGGAACCATTATGTTTATAATGTTAGATGAGAATCATTATGATAAATTGGAATCATTATGTCTATGAGAATTATTATGTTAAAAACACTAAATTGGAATCATTATGTCTATAATGTTAGTTGAGAATCATTATGTTAAAATGCTAAATTGGAACCATTATGTTTATAATGTTAGTTGAGAATCATTATGTTAAAAAACGCTAAATTGGAATCATTATGTCTATAATGTTAATTGAGAATCATTATGTTAAAAATGCTAAATTGGAATCCATTATGCCTATTAGGATTACTATGCCTTTAATGTTTTATGTTTATAATAAAATTATTATTATGCCCGCAATGATTATTATGCCTATGATGTAAAGTTGAAATCATCATGTTAAATTAATTTGGAATCATTACTATGCCAAGTTATCATCATACTAGTATTGAAACCATGTGATATGTTATAGCCTGTTTATTATGCAAGTAATGTTGGAATTGTCACATATGCCTATCACATGTTTGGTGTTTTTCCCCTTTATCTCTTAAATTGTTTATGCTTATGAACGAAGTACGTTTATATACGTTGGGGATACGATTGGGTAGAATAGGCAAAACTTGAATTAATTTTAGGCATAAACTGTGAAATTTGGCATAAGTAGAACATGAAATTTGGCATAAGTAGAACATGAAATATGGCACGAAAACTTGACTTGAACATGCCATAACTTGACTTTAAACATGCCTTAGTTGGGCACGAAGTTGATATATCAACATGATGTGGAAATAGCAAAATCTGATAAGAACATGGGCATGACTTTAGAAAACAAGAAAGTGGCCAACTCGAGGTTGGGTTGAGTTTGTAGTGTAAATCTGCCCGGAACCGCCCGGCAAATCCAGATGCTACAAACAATAGGATCCAATGTGGGTAGTTGGTCACATCGCGCTTGAAACCCGAGGTTGGGTTGAGTTCATAGCGTAAACCTGCCCGGAACCGCCCGACAAATCCAGTGGCTACGAACAATAGGATCCAATGTGAGTGGTTCGGTGCATTAACGAATCAATTAATGCCAATTAGGGTTAAGTCATGAACACAAAAAGACAACTTAACCAACTTGAACACGATTTGTAGGGCTAAGTCATGAACTTGAAAACGACAACACTTAGCCAACTTGACATGACACGTAGCCGGGTTAAGTCGTGAACTTAAATGACATACTTAACCATCTTGACATGACTAGACTGGAAAAGGATTAAGTCACGAATTACATGACTTAATCTGTTAGGCGGGTTAGGTCACGAATTACATGACCTAATCTATTAGGCGAAACCCTAGACACGACCCCTTTCAGCAGTAACCCTCTAGATGTATCAAGATACCCTGGGGCTAGGCCGGGTGGGGGCACGATTACTGGGCTGATTGTAAGAGGTGAATGACAGCAGTGGGGTACGCCAGTGTAGGTTCGGTGGACTACGATCGTGCACGTATCCGGGGCAGACACTGGGTATCCGTAGATTTATCTGTGCATCTTGAATCATGTCAGGGGTTGACACCCTAGGGCTGATACACCCGAAGGTGGACCCAGCACAGGTGACTACATTCGTGATTAGCCGTATGACACGGACACTTGACGAGCCAGAACTTGTAGGGAGCCGATCGACTAGATAATCGCTCCATAGGACCCCGTACTTGGGTCAGAGCCCGTTTCAGGGTCATTTCATGACATTGGGCCGTGGGATTTATTTCCTGATTAACTTGTGATATGGGCTTAGTATACTAGTACAGTCGATGCAACGAATCTCGAACATGTGATGCTTTACTTGACTTGTCTTGACTTATCCTGATCACCTTAGTCTATCTTGTTCACCTTGACACCATTCTTAAGTTTAGTTCCAGTTCATACATGACAGGTTGTTTTAACCGTTTCTACACTGAAAGTCACTAGAACTTACTCAGTCTTTATGACTGACCCTTTTTCCTTCCGCCTCTTTTTCTTTCGTCCCCCCCCCCCCCCCAGGTTCTCAGGGAGGGAATACCGCAGCTTGACTAGTTTTCACATCCAGCTTGAAGAGAAAGAATGTATTGCTTGGATCTTTTCCGTTTTGGACTATGGCTTTGGACAGCAATTAGGGGACTTTTGCAGTTTATTTATGTTTTCTTCATGCTTCTTTAAAAAATGTAATCAAGACAGTTATGATTTTGGAAGTATTATGGCATGGTTTGTGTAACATGTATTTTGAAGAAATAAAAGTTGATGTTTTCCGCTGTTCAAAAAATATGTGTTATTATATCTGTCTTGTATATCTGTGACTTATACTTATAAACCTCCACCAAAATTAGGGCATTCCTTTTGAGAGTGACCCTAATGGAGGTGTGGTGTTTCATCCACACCTAGCTCGCACTTCACCAGAAAAACACGTCGACTTCGGCTATACAGCAGCCTATCGAGTAACCCACTGAACAAAAATTTCACCGCACAACGCAGATCTATGCGTACTAGTGCGGTTTCACCTCTAGATCCCAAAACTGAACTCGATTTCATGAATAAGTACTCCATTTTCCCAAAAAGTCTAAACCTAGGTTCACGGCAATACAAAACAGCAAACCAGAAATGATGTAATCCGTTCAAAATTGATTTTGAAAGGAAGAGGAGGGTCTTAGGAATCTAGAAACATTTATTTGATGATTTATGGCATTATATTTGATTTATGGTGGATTTATGGAGAACGAGACGTTTTTTCCCTTCCTTCTGAAGGAACTAGGTGGCGGTTCGAAACTGTATTGACCGGAGGAAATAAAGTGTGAGGATTAGGGTTGTGAAAGTGGTATTTATAGGATAGTAGAAACATTTTTATACTCAATACTTTATTGATTTATAAGGTAGCATTATTTACATTTATCGTTTTAAAATCTGTATATTCCCATAATATATCCAAATTTGATGAGAATGGACATACAGCTACAGTTCGACATTACGGACCCAATGAAACTGGTTTCGTTGAATTCCAACTCTGTTTGCTCACACAGCGTATTTTTAACCATCAAAATACTTACTGTTTTTCACATTAAAAATCCGTACGGCCACACACACTGACCTCATAAATCATAAAACTTGGAATCTAATAATAGTTTAATATTACAGATCCAACAAAATTAGTTTCATCGAAAATGGAGGTCGTTTGCAAAACTGGCTATTTTTAAAGCTCTAAACAACCCATTTAAATATATAAATATATTTAAAAATAATTACATTAAATATAAATAAATTTATATTATCGTATATATTCACAATAGAATGTCATACAGTTCCAATTGGATTTATAACTCGATATTCAAATCCCGGTTGAATCGATATTCAATTTATATTGAAGAATCCTTTTATACTATAAATAAATCGCTATAATTTATAAAGGAATTCCATAGCGACTTTTGGAAATTTTGATTTAGACATAAATCAAAATCTACGCAACGAAATCCTGATTTTTCTCTTCCATTAGAAAAATATACTTCACCAGCTCCGAACGTTTCTTGTTTCATAGAAATCCGATTTAAAATGGATTTTGTATATTCGTTTAAAGTTCGAATTACCAAATTACGAACTACCGCGCCATTACGGGCTCGATTATAATTATAATATAATTTATACGATCAACCATCGTCAATTATATATATTCGTTATCGTAATTCGATTCTAAATTGAATTATATCTTATAAATGATCTAATTCACAAAATATTGGGAATTCAACTATTTTCGACCAATTCGAAAATAAATATATTATTCTATTACTTAAAATAATTAAATATTATTTAATTCAAGTTATCGACGTCGCCAAATCAATATTTAATAATTAAATAAATTAATTGCTCAGCCGTTAAAAATACGGGACGTTACAATAATATTTCAAATATCTTGTAATAACCCGGAAAATACGGGCCAATTTAAAATTTTTAAATTGGTGATTTCAAAGGAATTTGAACAATTGAAATAGAATACTTCAATAAAATAGTGAATTAGAAATAGTGAGTCAGTTTGAAAATTTGAATTCAAACCTTGACTGACTGTGCAGGGTGGAGAATGTAATAACCCGGAAATCTGGGCCAATTTAAAATTTTTATTTTGGCAATTTTAGCGAATTTTGATTATTTAAAATGAATTATTTTAAATAATATCGACGAGAAATTTATTTTGAATAAAATCCAAACGTATATATTATATAGATCGTCGTTAGAACATAAATATTTATTTATATATATATATAAAAGGAAATGAAAATGGCGCGGTAGTTCGATAATTCGATTTCAAAATTCAAATAAATGTACCGGGTGCAAAATAAACCGGATTTTAGTGAAACCAAAAATAATAGGATCTATTTGAGGATATCTTTCCAACGAATCCGAAAAATTGAAATTTCATAGCGGGGATAAAAAGTTATGTCCAGTTGAAAATTCAGAATAGTCACTATGGAATTTCGGCCCTTGAAAATAGCCATTTTGCAAACGACCTCGGATTTCGACGAAACCACTTTTGTTGGATCTGGGATGTAAAGTTATTGCTAGGTTTCAAATTTCATAATTTTTCGAATCAATATGTGAGCGTGGCAAAGGAAAACGCGTTTGACCAATTTCAGTTGATTTTAATCGATTGGAAAATGGCTATTTTTCCAACGGTCTCAGAATTTGACGAAATTAGTTTTGTAAGGACCGTATTGTCAATACGAAGCTAGAAAATATTTTTTGGGAATTTTTAGGATTAGTATGTGACACCAGTAAATTGAAATGTGCATTCAAATTGAATATATAAAGATTTACATTTTAAATTCAACAAAAACTGATCGTAACGATCGAATTGGCCTATGATACATATCCCATTGTGTTCGAAATGGGGGTAACTAGCTAGAGGCGACAGTCGTTGGGTCTCGTTTCGAGGTCAAACAAAAAGTCAACCTTTTGGATAATTTAAATAATTAAATAATATAACCTCCCTCTCTCCTATATCTTGGTCAGACCCCCCCTTTCCCCTTTATTTCTCTCCCCGTCAGTCCTTTATAAAATAATATAAAAAAAATCAAAAACGCAAAACCCGATGCGCCTCCCCCCGCCGCACGAGACGCCGCGCCACCACCCATCCCCGTCCCTCTTCCTCGATCTCGCAGAGCCCAGCCCCCCCTCGACCTCCTACCTCGCGAAGCCCACCCCCCAATCCAAACACGATCACTCCAGCCCCTTCTAGATTTCACCGTGCCCTAACCCCCTTGCCGACGACGTGAGCATCCCCCTTCCACCGGTCAAACGCAGCGCAACATGCCTCCTCGGCCTCCACTCCACCCCAGCGCCAAATCCCCTCCTCCCTTTTCATTAGACCATGGTGAGAGTTTTATTTAGTTTTAACTTCAGTTTGTCTTAATTTAAAACGCAAATAAAATCTGATTTCCACGCATGGAGTTACGGTTTTTAAAGATCAAATTTTTATTAACCTAAAGGCTGGATTTTTATTTGTTTAAAAATGAGGCTTTTGTATATATGGTTTAAGATCAAAGAAGTGATTTTTGGTGATGAAAAGCTTTGATTTTTTTTTAAATATATGAAAGGTAGGATTTTTAAACTATACAGGGTAGGATTTTTAAACTATACAGGTAGGATTTTTTTAAAAGAATAACAAGAAAATATATATGATTTTTAGAAATAGAAATCATATTTTTATAAATATTGTATATAAAAATATAATTTTTATTTGATATGAAGGTTAAAAATATAATTTTTATATGATAGGTAAGTTAAAAATATAATTTTTATACTAGTGGCATATTAAAAATATGATTTTAATTCAAGTAGAGTAATAAAAATATAATCTTTATTAGGAGAAGAGCAATATAAAAATATAATTTTTATAACGAAGTGAAGATAAAAATTTGATTTGTATATATTGAATAGTGAAGTAAAAATTCGATTTTTATATATTGAATAGCGAGGTAAAAATGTGATTTTTACATATGTAGAGAATACGGGCAAAGAAAGTGACAAGAGGTGAGAACGGCAAAGATTTCTACATAAGAAGAGTCGAGGCGTTTGATTTAGCTATTCTGTGAGAACTTCTCACTTTAAATTTTATTTTCTAGTTGAAATATATACTAGGATGCGGACGGTGTTTAGTAGCACCCGACACCCGTCGTCCACAGACCATGGACGGCTTGTATGCTTGTTTGTATGATTTTGATGTGTAGTTGATTGTGTGTTGTGATGTGAAATGAAATAAATTATTTATATAATTAAAAATATTTTATAGTTAAAAATAAATTTTAACGTATATATGAAATGAAATAAAAATAAACAAATCGGACGATTTGTTTATATACACAAATTTAACTGATATTGATTGGGACGATAAATTTTACACATCGCCCAACTGCACAAATAAAATCTGTGTTTGATTGTTTGAAAACCCCACACGGGTATTGGGGTGATATATGACATACACTAATCCCAATAGTTAGTTGTATGTCGATCGATTGATTGACAGACTGTTATAAGCGTTAAATATTTATATTCGATGCTTATACAGTGTAGAATGCACTTTGGATGATGGTTGATTATTCATCGTTGTTATTGTATACATGTGTTGTAGAAAATCCATATAATTAACATTATATGGTAATTGATTGGGCCTCATTCCAGTTTTGAAAAAAGAAAGTTTTGAAATAGAAATATTTGAAAAAGAAATATTTGAAATAGAAATATTTGAAATAGAATATTTGAAAATACAAATATATGAAGCCGTGTTGATTAGATTGACGCCATTTTGACGTGAATGATATTTATATCGATTTTATTCATTTTATAAAAAATATCGAAAGTGATTTCAAAATCTAATATTTTGAATAGAAATGAATTCGAATTGAAATTGAATAGAAATGAATTCGAATTGAAATTGAATAGAAATGAATTCGAATTGAAATTGAATGGAATTGAAATTGAATAGAAATGAATTTGAATTGAAATTGAATAGAATTGAAATTGAATAGAAATGAATTCGAATTGAAATTGAATAGAAAAGAATTCGAATTGAAATTGAATAGAATTGCAATTGAATAGAAATGAATTCGAATTGAAATTGAATAGAATTGAAATTGAATAGAAATGAATTCGGATTGAAATTGAATTGAATTGAAAACGAACTGAAATTGAATTCAAAATTGATTTGAATGGAAATCAATTTGAAATTAATTTAAAACGAATTTGTAAGGAAAAATTCAATTTTGATTTAAATTTGAAAAAGAAGTTGAAATTGTTTTGAAAACGAATTTAAAACGATTTATAAAATACGTTTTAAAAGGAAATCGACGAAGTACATATTATATATATTATATATATAATATAATGGCCTGAATAAAACGCGTCGCGCCGCGGCAGTTCACGAATTTCGACAATTGATTTCGAACGGATATTACGGGAGATCCGACCGTCAGATTCTCCTGAAACAGGAACCGTTGGGTTCGTATCGAAAAGAGCTTTCTAACGAATATTAGAAATTTGAAATCTAACGGATGGATTTGGAATTATGTCCAAATCAAATTTTGAAAAGGTCGTTGTAAGTGCAGTTTGATGGCCGTTGATGGAAATCGACTGTGCGGGCCTTGATAAAATCATTAAAAATAGTAATAATTTTTGTAAATGCATAAGAAATGATCTGTGAAGATTTGGGATGAAAAACTCCATGTTTGAAAAGATCAAAATAGATTTTTATCAAAATGAACTAGTTTTGAACTAGAATTATAATTCTATTTATTTTTAAATAAATAAATTGGATTTGAAATGGTTTTGAAAATAACCAGAATTTCCAATAATTACATTGGAATGGATTTGAATCGAAATTGTCTTCGGATTATTTCGATGTTGGATCTCGTGATTATACAGATATTGTTATGGAAATTTGAAAGATATTTATATCGTTATTTCCAATACGATATTTGTTAGTCGTAGAGTTTGATATTGAATATGAGCCGATGTAATTTCTATTCAGAGCCTTGTATTTAATATCAAATGTGATTTGGGTTTGTCGTGAATAGTGTATTCATTAACCTTGTTCTTGAACCCAATTGAGAAAAAGATTAAATCTTTTATTTAGATTTAATGAAGTATACCAATTAAATAATATTTAATTGGAATTGAATTCAAATTGATTCTTGGGTTTATCGTGAATGGTGTTTTAAATAACACTCGTTCTTTAACCCGATAATTAATAGAATGTGATTTTGGGTTGTCGTGAACGGTATCTTCAATAATACTGTTCTTAGACCCAAAGGAGTTAAGAAAATCAGAAACTAACTGAAGATTAGTTAAGTTGAACGCTTTCTTGGGTATTGATCTGATGTTGGTTTCGGCCTTCGGGGTTAATATTTAGGGAATTGCTCACTTGCTAATTCACGATTAGGGACTGATTGAATTGCGATGTGATTTTGGAGTTTATCGTGAACCGTGTTTTTAAATGACACTGATTCTTTAACCCTGTCAAAGATTAAAACTAAGTGGAGTTTTAATGAATCTTTAATTAGATTGAAAAGATCGAAAATGGAGTATCACCAGTTTTACTCCAGGCGGTAGTTAAATCTTTAATTAGATTTGAACGTGAAAAGGGTAATTGAATTTACCGATAACACCGTGGTGTTAGATATGAAGTAGTACCAGTTTTACTTCATGGGATGAATAGGTTGGGATTGGGAAATTAAAACAAATGATTACTTCGGTAAGGTTCGTTAATCCCGACTAGTTGAATCGAAATTCAAAAGAAGATTAAAGAATAAATTCAAGGAATTTATCTTTGATAAAATTAATGGGAACCTTTCCCTATGAATGTGAAATTTAGAAACTAACTGTCGGTTAGCTAAGCAAAATGGTTTTCTGGATATTGATCTGATGTTGGTTTCGGCCTTCAGGGTTAATATTTGGGGAATTATTCTCTTGTTAATTTACGGTTAGTGACTGATGAATTGGAATGAGACGTATGTTGTGCTTGTGCAACACTTGTTTATTATATACGCGGGTTGCTCAGAAAGATGGGTTTATCACATTCTGAATAACTGAATCGACGATAAGAAATCGAAGATGAAGACGGTGGTCGAAGACCGGAGATCTTCACCTCGTTTGGATGGTAACCGAGGTCCTGATTAGGAGGCATCCCGAAATATGGATAATGAGTAGTGATCGTCCAGACGTACGTGGTGATCGATGGGTTTGCGAGGTATATAGTGCCTCCGGTTTCGTTCAGACCCAGAACGGACTTGCAAATGGATAGTGTGTCTGACATTGGAATTTATTCTATGTGATTGATAGCCATCAGTTGCACGGTGTGAATTGCCTGTGTGGCATGCTAAGATGCAGTGATCAGGGCTTCTGTTGAAAAGCAAGGTCTTGTGGTGATGATCAAAGCACCGCCTGTGTGGCGTAGCTTTGTGTATAACGTGAATTCGCGAGCCTCACACCCCGGTATGAACCAGAAACGGGAGAGGACATCAGGGGGGACGTGCGTTTCCTTTCTAGCTAGAAGTGACGTCAGTGGTTTTACACGCCCTGACGAGTTTGACTTATGTGGTTGTTGCTGTTGCGAGGCGCCTCGGTTAGATCGGACGATCCGGGTCCGATGGAGCCATTCGTTGGCTCGTTTACGCCCTAAAGGGCGGAGGGACGCATTGTTCAGGCATTATAATCAACTTCGTGTGGACTGGCCCTGACGATCCAAGGTGCGGTTGCGGCTATGCCTGAGACTCGGGCTAGACAGTCTCGAATTCGGTAAGGACTATCTTTTGCCTTGGTTCATGACGGAAATCCAATTTCCAAATACGTGATTTTGCGGTTTTAATTGTAGAACTAGTATGGCGACATGATATATGGTACCCATGCCGTCTATGATTGATACTTATGATTTGAAATTGTTTTGACACTATACACTTATAATAGTATCAAATGATCTGTTTTAAACGTACTAAGCATGTTTGGCTATTATAAGGGAAAACCCTATCCCCCGGCTTGCGTTGCATTGTGTGATAGGACCTAGGTCTTATAATAGTTTCATTTTTCCAAAAAGCATTGCGCTGTTGTGTTATATGCACTGTTATTCTTGGGAGGAAACCCGTTCCGTGTTATACGGCGTGGTCCCTTGATATATATGATTTAAAGTAAAGTTTTAAATAACTGTTTTAATTCTCACACCAGTCCCATGACTGACCTGGAGTTTATTGTTTTAACCTAAACTCTGGGTGCCCTTATTTTGACACGGGCAGCTACTAGTTTTGGTTTTGCAGATTTATATTCACAGGATCCTGGTTTACAGCTGGAACGATATCCGGAAAGCTTTGTATCCGTGTATCTCCTTCAGTTGTATTTTGTATTATTTTCCGCTGCTATGTAATGTATTGTAATCTCTGATATTTATCGAATGTATATTATTTTTTTATACTCTGTATATTCTTGTATTATGATGAATTGTTGTGATATACAATGAAATGTTCTTCCATTTGCGTTCTATTTTGTCATGTTCTCAAAACAATCAGGCGTTTCGAACGGTCTAGATCGGTTTAGCGACTGATTCGGATCGAGCGAAATTCCTTTTCGTCACATTTGGTATCAGAGCTTTGGTTTGCAAAGCTCAGAGAACAAGACACATTAGAACCATGCGAAAGAATTCATCAGATATTTGATTAGTAATATCCAATGGAATGAATCGTTAGAGATGGGATCAGTAGTATCCTAGAACGAGTGTGAAGAGTATATTTTTAAAATGAAACTGAATTTTGTTTTGAAAATTTTAAATCAATTATTTGTATTTGATTATTTATTTATATTAATTTGGACAATCCAATATATAAAGATTTTGCATATGCGTCTTGCAAACGTGTATTCGAAGTTTTAATATACTGGATAGTTATAGAATCATACTCTAGTTGCCCGGGGATAATTCTGGTGACGGGGCACCATCGCTAGTATTTAGTTTCGAGTAACGAAAGTGAGATTTCTAAATATTTCCAATTGACTGGTGTGAGAACCGAAACTAGATAGGGCTTATTGTTGTGATTTGGCATCAAAAATCTGATTTTTGACTATATATCAAAGTTATGAATTTGAAACGTTAACCAAATAATTGATTGATGGTTGTGTGTTTGATTATTTGTATGATTAATAAAATGTTGAGCCATATAGCCAAATTGAATCAAATAGTGAAATTGTATTGAAATTTGGTCGCATTTTCTTGCATATACATGTACTTACATTGAACAGGTCATAGCAAGGAGGCTAGAGCAGAGAATAAAATTTGTTTGCCCGACAAATAGGTACATGTTTATCATAATTTACTGCTTTGTTTGGGTGATGATGATTTTATGAGCCGATTGGCTTTTTTTTTTTTTTTTTTTTGAGATCAGAAGGCCTGTATTGCAATTTCGGGATTTTCCCGTTGCTCCCGGTGCAGGGGAGGTTATGGCGAAATTTTTCGAAAATTTAGGGTGTTAACTAAATTTTTGAAAAATTTGAAATGTTCTTAGAAACTAAAATGTTGAAGAACTTAAGCCGTATTCAAAATAATGAAAGTTGAGTTGATTAGTTAAACAACTTTCGGTTTCGTTCCTTTTCGGGGACGAAAAGTTTTAAGTGGGGGAGATTGTAATAACCCAGAAATCTGGGCCAATTTAAAATTTTTATTTTGGCAATTTTAGCGAATTTTGATTATTTAAAATGAATTATTTTAAATAATATCGACGAGAAATTTATTTTGAATAAAATCCAAATGTATATATTATATAGATCATCGTTAGAACATAAATATTTATTTATATATATAAAAGGAATTGAAAATGGCGCGGTAGTTCGATAATTCAATTTCAAAATTCAAATGAATGTACCGGGTGAAAAATAAACCGGATTTTAGTGAAACCAAAAATAATAGGATCTATTTGAGGATATCTTTCCAACGAATCCGAAAAATTGAAATTTCATAGCGGGGATAAAAAGTTATGTCCAGTTGAAAATTCAGAATAGTCGCTATGGAATTTCGGCCCTTGAAAATAGCCATTTTGCAAACGACCTCGGATTTCGACGAAACACTTTTGTTGGATCCAGGATGTAAAGTTATTGCTTGGTTTCAAATTTCATAATTTTTCGAATCAATATGTGAGCGTGGCAAAGGAAAACGAGTTTGACTAGTTTCAGTTGATTTTAATCGACTGGAAAATGGGTATTTTTCCAACGGTCTCAGAATTTGATGAAATTAGTTTTGTTAGGACCTTATCGTCAATACGAAGCTAAAAAATATTTTTTGGGAATTTTTTGGGTTAGTATGTGACCCCAGTAAATTGAAATGTGCGTTCAAATTGAATATATAAAGATTTACATTTTAAATTCAATGAAAACTGATCGTAACGATCGAATTGGCCTACGATACATATCCCATTGTGTTCGAAATGGGGGTAATTAGCTAGAGGCGACAGTCGTTGGGTCTCGTTTCGAGGTCAAACAAAAAGTCTACCTTTTGGATAATTTAAATAATTAAATAATATAACCTCCCTCTCTCCTATATCTTGGTCAGACCCCCACCCCTTTCCCCTTTATTTCTCTCCCCGTCAGTCCTTTATAAAATAATAAAAAAATTTGAAAACCCAAAACCCGACGCGCCTCCCTCCGCCGCACGAGACGCCGCGCCACCACCCATCCCCGTCCCTCTTCCTCGATCTCGCGGAGCCCCCCCCCCCTCGACCTCCTACCTCGCGAAGCCCACCCCCCAATCCAAACACGATCGCTCCAGCCCCTTCTCGATTTCACCGTTCCCTAACCCCCTTGCCGACGACGTGAGCATCCCCCCTCCACCGGTCAGACGCAGCGCAACAGGCCTCCTCGACCTCCACTCCACCCCGGCGCCAAATCCCCTCCTCCCTTTTCAATAGACCATGGTGAGCATTTTATTTAGTTTTAACTTCAGTTTGTCTTAATTTAAAACGCAAATAAAATCTGATTTCCATGCATGGAGTTACAGTTTTTAAAGATCATATTTTTATTAACCTAAAGGCTGGATTTTTATTTGTTTAAAAATGAGGCTTTTGTATATACGGTTTAAGATCAAAGAAGTGATTTTTGGTGATGAAAAGCTTTGATTTTTTTTAAATATATGAAAGGTAGGATTTTTAAACTATACATGGTAGGATTTTTAAACTATACAGGTAGGATTTTTTTAAAAGAATAACAAGAAAATATATATGATTTTTAGAAATAGAAATCATATTTTTATAAATATTGTATATAAAAATATAATTTTTATATGATATGAAGGTTAAAAATATAATTTTTATACGATAGGTAGGTTAAAAATATAATTTTTATACTAGTGGCATATTAAAAATATGATTTTTATTCAAGTAGAGTAATAAAAATATAATCTTTATTAGGAGAAGAGCAATATAAAAATATAATTTTTATAACGAAGTGAAGATAAAAATTTGATTTTTATATATTGAATAGCGAAGTAAAAATTCGATTTTTATATATTGAATAGCGAGGTAAAAATGTGATTTTTACATATGTAGAGAATACGGGCAAAGAAAGTGACAAGAGGCGAGAACGGTGAAGATTTCTACATAAGAAGAGTCGAGGCGTTTGATTTAGCTATTCTGTGAGAACTTCTCACTTTGAATTTTATTTTCTAGTTGAAATATATACTAGGATGCAGACGGTGTTTAGTAGCACCCAACACCCGTCGTCCACAGACCTTGGACGGCTTGTATGCTTGTTTGTATGATTTTGATGTGTAGTTGATTGTGTGTTGTGATGTGAAATGAAATAAAATATTTATATAGTTAAAAATATTTTATAGTTAAAAATAGAATTTTAACATATATATGAAATGAAATAAAAATAAACAAATCGGACGATTTGTTTATATACACACATTTAACTGATATTGATTAGGACGATAAATTTTACACATCGCCCAACTGCACAAATAAAATCTGTGTTTGATTGTTTGAAAACCCCACATGGGTATTGGGGTGATATATGACATACACTAATCCCAATAGTTAGTTGTATGTCGATCGATTGATTGACAGACTGTTATAAGCGTTAAATATTTATATTCGATGCTTATACAGTGTAAAATTCATTTTGGATGATGGTTGATTATTCATCGTTGTTATTGTATACATGTGTTGTAGAAAATCCATATAATTAACATTATATGGTAATTGATTGGGCCTCATTCCAGTTTTGAAAAAAGAAAGTTTTGAAACAGAAATATTTGAATTAGAAATATTTGAAATAGAAATATTTGAAATAGAATATTTGAAAATAGAAATATATGAAGCCGTGTTGATAAGATTGACGCCATTTTTACGTGAACGATATTTATATCGATTTTATTCATTTTATAAAGAATATCGAAATAGATTTCAAAATCTAATATTTTGAATAGAAATGAATTCGAATTGAAATTGAATAGAAATGAATTCGAATTGAAATTGAATAGAAATGAATTCGAATTGAAATTGAATAGAATTGAAATTGAATAGAAATGAATTCGAATTGAAATTGAATAGAAAAGAATTCGAATTGAAATTGAATAGAATTGCAATTGAATAGAAATGAATTCGAATTGAAATTGAATAGAATTGAAATTGAATAGAATTGAATTCGGATTGAAATTGAATTGAATTGAAAACGAACTGAAATTTAATTCAAAATTGATTTGAATGGAAATCAATTTGAAATGAATTTAAAACGAATTTGTAAGGAAAAATTCAATTTTGATTTAAATTTGAAAAAGAAGTTGAAATCATTTTGAAAACGAATTTAAAACGATTTATAAAATACGTTTTAAAAGGAAATCGACGAAGTATATATTATATATATTATATATATAATATAATGGCCTGAATAGAACGGGTCGCGCCGCGGCAGTTCGCGAATTTCGAACATTGACTTCGAACGGATATTACGGGAGATCCGACCGTCGGATTCTCCTAAAACAGGAACCGTTGGGTTCGTATCGAAAAGATCTTTCTAACGAATATTAGAAATTTGAAATCTAACGGTTGGATTTGGAATTATGTCCAAATCAAATTTGGAAAAGGTCGTTGTAAGTGCAGTTCGATGGCCGTTGATGGAAATCGACTGTGCAGGCCTTGATAAAATTATTAAAAATAGTAATAATTTGTGTAGAATCATAAGAAATGATCTGTGAAGATTTGGGATGAAAAACTCTATGTTTGAAAAGATAAAAATAGATTTTTATCGAAATGAACTAGTTTTGAACTAGAATTATAATTCTATTTATTTTTAAATAAATAAATTGGATTTGAAATGGTTTTAAAAATAACCAGAATTTCCAATAATTACATTGGAATGGATTTGAATCGAAATTGTCTTCGGATTATTTTGATGTTGGATCTCGTGATTATACAGATATTGTTATGGAAATTTGAAAAATATTTATATCGTTATTTCCCATACGATATTTGTTAGTCTTAGAGTTTGATATTGAATATGAGCCGATATAATTTCTATTCAGAGCCTTGTATTTAAAATCAAATGTGATTTGGGTTTGTCGTGAATAGTGTCTTCATTAACCCTGTTCTTGAACCTAGTCGAGAAAAAGATTAAATCTTTTATTTAGATTTAATGAAGTATACCAATTAAATAATATTAAATTGGAATTGAATTCGAATTGATTCTTTGGTTTATCATGAATGGTGTTTTAAATAACACTCGTTCTTTAACCCGATAATTAATAGAATGTGATTTTGGGTTGTCGTGAACGATATCTTCAATAATACTATTCTTAGACCCAAAGGAGTTAAGAAAATCAGAAACTAACTGGAGATTAGTTAAGTTGAACGGTTTCTTGGGTATTGATCTGATGTTGGTTTCGGCCTTCGGGGTTAATATTTAGGGAATTGCTCACTTGCTAATTCACGATTAGGGACTGATTGAATTGTGATGTGATATTGGGGTTTATCGTGAACCGTGTTTTTAAATGACACTGATTCTTTAACCCTGTCAAAGATTGAAACTAAGTGGAGTTTTAATGAATCTTTAATTAGATTGAAAAGAACGAAAATGGAGTATCACCAACTTTACTCCAGGCGGTAGTTAAATCTTTAATTAGATTTGAACGTGAAAAGGGTAATTGAATTTACCGATAACACCGTAATGTTAGATATGAAGTATTACCAATTTTACTTCATGGGATGAATAGGTTGGGATTGGGAAATTAAAACAAATGATTACTTCGGTAAGGTTCGTTAATCCCGACTAGTTGAATCGAAATTCCAAAGAAGATTAAAGAATAAATTCAAGGAATTTATCTTTGATAAAATTAATGGGAACCTTTCCCTGTGAATGTGAAATTTAGAAACTAACTGTCGGTTAGCTAAGCAGAATGGTTTTTTGGATATTGATCTGATGTAGGTTTCGGCCTTCGGGGTTAATATTTGGGGAATTATTCTCTTGTTAATTTACGGTTAGTGACTGATGAATTGGAATGAGACATATGTTGTGTTTGTGTAACACTTGTTTATTATATACGCAGGTTGCTCAGAAAGACCGGGTTTATCCCATTCTAAATAGCTGAATCAACGATAAGAAATCGAAGATGAAGACGGTTGTCGAAGACCGGAGATCTTCACCTCGTTTGGATGGTAACCGAGGTCCTGATTAGGAGGCATCCCGAAATATGGATAATGAGTGGTGATCGTCCAGACGTACGTGGTGAACGATGGGTTTGCGAGGTATATAGTGCCTCCGTTTTCGTTCAGACCCAAAACGGACTTGCAAATGGATAGTGTGTCTGACATTGGAATTTATTCTATGTGATTGATAGCCATCAGTTGCACGGTGTGAATTGCCTGTGTGGCATGCTAAGATGCAGTGATCAGGGCTTCTGTTGAAAAGCAAGGTCTTGTGGTGATGATCAAAGCACCGCCTGTGTGGCATAGCTTTGTGTATAACGTGAATTCGCGAGCCTCACACCCCGGTATAAACCAGAAACGGGAGAGGACATCAGGGGGGATGTGCGTTTCCTTTCTAGCTAGAAGTGACGTCAGTGGTTTTACACGCCCTGACGAGTTTGACTTATGTGGTTGTTGCTGTTGCGAGGCGCCTCGGTTAGATCGGACGATCCGGTTCCGATGGAGCCATTCATTGGCTCGTTTACGCCCTAAAGGGCGGAGGGACGCATTGTTCAGGCATTATAATCAACTTCGTGTGGACTGGCCCTGACGATCCAAGGTGCGGTTGCGGCTGTGCCTGAGACTCGGGCTAGACAGTCTCGAATTCGGTAAGGACTATCTTTTGCCTTGGTTCATGAAGGAAATCCAATTTCCAAATACGTGATTTTGCGGTTTTAATTGTAGAACTAGTATGGCGACATGATATATAGTACCCATGTCGTCTATGATTGATACTTATGATTTGAAATTGTTTTGACACTATACACTTATAATAGTATCAAATGATCTGTTTTAAACGTACTAAGCATGTTTGGCTATTATAAGGGAAAACCCTATCCCTCGGCTTGCGTTGCATTATGTGATAGGACCTGGGTCTTATAATAGTTTCATTTTTCCAAAAAGCATTGCGCTGTTGTGTTATATGCACTGTTATTCTTGGGAGGAAACCTGTTTCGTGTTATACGGCGTGGTCCCTTGATATATCTGATTTAAATTAAAGTTTTAAATAACTGTTTTAATTCTCACACCAGTCCCATGACTCACCTGGAGTTTATTGTTTTAACCTAAACTCTGGGTGCCCTTATTTTGACACGGGCTGCTAGTAGTTTTGGTTTTGCAGATTTATATTCACAGGATCCTGGTTTACAGCTGGAACGATATCCGGAAAGATTTGTATCCGTATATCTCCTTCAGTTGTATTTTGTATTATTTTCCGCTGCTATGTAATGTATTGTAATCTTTGATATTTATCGAATGTATATTATTTGTTTATACTCTATATATTCTTGTATTCTGATGAATTGTTGTGATATACAATGAAATGTTCTTCCGTCTACGTTCTATTTTGTCGTGTTCTCAAAACAATCAGGCGTTTCGAACGGTCTAGATAGGTTTAGCGACTGATTCGGATCGAGCGAAATTCCTTTTCGTCACAGAGAATATAACGGATTTTAGTGAAACCAAAAATATTTAAATCTGTTTATCAATACCTTTCTAACGAATCCGAAAAATCGAAGTTTCATAACGGGAATCAAAAGTTATGGCCGAATGAATTTTCAGAATGGTCGCTATATAGAATATATAGCCCTGGAAAATTGATATTTTGCATACGACCTCGGAATTCGACAAAAATACTTTTGTTGGGTCCGGGATGTCAAACTATTGCTAGGTTTCAAATTTCATAATTTTTGAAGCTAGTACGTGAGCGTGGCAAAAGAAAATGCGTTTGGTCACTTTCTGTTAAATTTGATCGACCAGAAAATGGCCATTTTTCAAACGATCTCAGAATTCGACGAAACTAGTTTTGTTGGGACCGTAGCGTCAAAACATAGCTAGATTTATTTTTCTGGAATTTTTTGAATCATTTTGTGGTCCTGGCAAATTGAAATGTACGTTCAAAGTTAAAAATTAAATGTTTTATACTTTAATTTGAAAAATAACTGACTGTAACTGTCGAATTGGCCAACGAAACATATCCCATTGTGTCCGGGATGGGGGTATTTAGCTGGGGACGACAGTCGTTGGGTTTGAAAAGGAGTTCGTTGGAGAAAACACTATTTAAAAATATAATATAAATTATCGGCCAATAGGATTTTTTTCTTTCATAATTAAAAAAACAAAAAAAAACCCCAAACCCCCAGATCAACGGCGATACCCGTTCCCCTCTTCTCTCCTCCGCCGCCGCCGCTACGGCCACTTCCAACCAACGCCGCCACCACCCCTCGACCCGCCGCCGCCTCCTCTTCAAATTCGACCCCACCACGACCCCGACCGACCCCTCCTCCGCCTGAATCGAGCACAGAAAGTCCCGACCTTCCCATCGCCGCCGCCGACGATCCCGACCATCGAACGCCACCAAACTACCACCGACAGATAGCCCTCTCCTCCCTCTTCCACGTCCAACTCGCCGATCATCCCCTTGTGCCTCGATTCTCGCGAAAACCGCAAACCTAGTTTTGAACCATCGTGAAAGGTGAGTTCTTTTTGATGTTTCCACTTTGAAAAATCATATCTTTTTGGTGTTTTGACGAAATTCGATGAAACCGGAAACATCGAGACCGCAAGGAAGCTCTCTACCACATAAAAGAAGCCATGGATTTTTCTGAGTCATCTACGATTTTTAGCACTCCGAAAACCAATGTGAGAAATCTAAATTAAAAGAATTTAAATGGAAAATGTCGTGTATAAATTATATTAGAGAAATATAAATTACATACGTGTTGTATACCACATGTACATGCGTAGTGTAAGCTATATAAGCGAAGTATGAATTTTACATGTATAGAATAATTGATATATGTATTGAAATGCATGTGAAATATAGCAATTATATTAAATATATATATATATATATATATATATATATATATATATATATGTACTCCCCTCGTCCACAAACCATGGACGATATTTATTGTTGTGAATTGGTGTGAAATATTGGATGAAAAATACGAATGGTTGAATAATTTTTTGTGGTTGATATTGTTTGCTTGTGGTTGAAAAATACCCATTGGTGATTGAAATGAATTGGAAATATTTGTGGAAATAAAAATAAAACATGCCGCCGGCGTGCGAATTAGATGCATGAATCCCCATTGTCAAAAACCGCGAGGTTTTAAGGTAGAGCGAGGAGCCGTACTAGGTACGGTGCCGGTTTTAACTACCCTGTCATTATGCTGCCGAAATTTTGAATAATCTTTGTGTGTTAGAATTATTTTCATATGTTGAAATTATTTTCATTCGTTGAAATTAAAGTCATATGTTGAAACTATATCCATGTGTGGAAATGTTCATGTGTTGAAAAGTGATGTGTGAGAATTAAATTCATTTGTGAATGAATGAAGTGTTTAAACAATAAAAATCACATTTTTATAATATATATGAAGTATGAAAAATATTCGCCTTATATATAAATAGTTTCAAAAATAAAAATTCTATCTTTCTTATATGAACAACATAAATAAAATATCCATGTGTGGAAATGCTCATGTGTTGAGAAGTGTGTGTAGTAGAAATGTTCATGTGTTGAATAAAAAGATCGAACAATAAAAATCACATTTTTATAATATATATGAAGTGTTGAAAACATCCATTTGTCGAATAAATACTTCAAATGATAAAAATATCATTTTTATCATATATGTGATATGCTAGAGATATGCGGACGTTGAAACAAATATTTGTGAAAGAAATATTATTTTTAACATGCATAGGAACTAAATAAAATAGTCATGTGTTGGAATCTATTTTAGTTCGCCAAAATTATCTTCTTTGAAATGTAAAGTGTTAAAAATAGCCACTTATTCAAATAAATGTGCATGAGTTCAAAAATACATTAATTAGCCAATGATATGATTTTAGCCTATGCATGCAACATTAGAATGAATGGTGTTTTTAAACCAAAGTAAACCAAATATGAAGTTGAATGGAAAATGATAAGTGATAAAAATTGTATATATGTACATGCATATTTATTGAACAGGTTATAGCAAAGGGGCTAGAGAAGAGGAATAAAATTTTGTGCCCGACAAATAGGTACATATTTACTGTTTTGTTTGGGTGATGATTTTATGAGCTTGTTGGCTAGCCGCTTGGCTTTTTTTTCTTTTTCTTTTTGACATGAGACGCCCGTGTAGCTATTTATGAATTTTCCCAGCCCCTCCCATACAAAGGAGGTTATGGCGAAATTTTCCAAAATTTAAAGGCGTTAGTGAAATAATTGAAGTGAAAATGATATAGGAATTTTTGAATGAACTATATTTATATAAATATATAAATATAAATAAAATTAAAACGAAACGTGGTCGTGCAGTTCATGTTTTGAAACCGTGATTTCAAACGACTAGTGGGGGAAATCCGACCATTGGATTTTCCCGAAACCGCAACCGTTGGGTTCGCCTTGGAAATATCTTTCCAACGGCACAAACTTTGTGAAGATCCGACGGTTGGATTGTCTGGAATGTTTAATTCAAATCTGAAGAAAAACAGCGTCAGAAATGATTATATATATATATATATAATTAAATTAAATCGAATAACGACGCTACAGTTCGTAAATTGAAATCGTAATTTCAAATGGCTAGTGTGGAAGATCCGACTGTCGGATTTTCCCAAAATTGAAACTGTTGGATTCGTTTGGAAATGATCTTTCTAATGATATAAAATTTGTGAAGATCCAACGGTTAGATTTTCAGATATGTGTAAAACAAAATTAGTGAAAAGCAGCGCCAGTGCATCGGCACGACCTGAAACGTTGTTTAATTAAATATGACCGTTTTAAATTAATTAAAAATGGCGATATATCGTTATAAAATACTATATACGATATAGAGTGGAAATAAACCCATTTTGTTGTGTCTGCTTGATATGTGATGGTTGAATGTATTTGACATGAAAATTATAACTAAAGAACTGAAATGTGAATGTTGAATAGTCCAACCATGTGATAAATTGATTTGAAGATCTAAATATACGTGGATTATTTGAAAAGGCCGAGTTCATCTCATTTCAAATAATCGATCGACGTTGAGAAGTCGAAGAGTGGAAGACGGTCGAAGATCGATGATCTTCACATTAGATGGATGGGCGCTACTGATGCTCGTGATTGGAGTAGCTACCATGAAGGAACTGAAGTAGTAGCCGTCCAGACATACTGTTGATTGTACGGATATGCGAGGAATTGGTGCCTCCGGTTTCGTTCAGACCCAGAACGGACTTGTAAATGGACTGTGTGTCTGACATTGAATTTTGTTTTATGCTGATTGATCTCTGTAAAAAATATATATGTTTGGCGGCGGAGAATTTATTCTCTTGCTTAACGCCCTTCTCTGATACGTACAAGCTCAGAGGTTATGTATTGATAGAAATCAGTCGCATGGAGTGGATTGCCTGTGTGGCATGCCTAAGTGGCATATGATCAAGGCTTCTGTTGCAAAGCAGAGTCTTGTGGTTGATGATCAAAGCATGGTCTGTGTGACGTAGCTTTGTGTATAACATGAATTCGCGAGCCTCACAACCCGGTATGAGTCAAAAACGGGAGAGTGACTGTAGGAAGAGCACGACGTTTCTTTCTAGATAAGATGGTGTCAGTGACCTACCAGCCCTGACATTATATATACTTTTCACCTGTGTGGTTATTGGAATGTGAGGCGCCTCGATATAGGTCTGTAAGGACCGGGAAACGTGTGTTCAGGAACAACTAATCCTCAAAAGTAAGAGAGGACCGGGACTAAAGATCCAAGGATCATAGTGGGGTCCTGGGACATTTGCTAGAGTGTCTCGAATCGGAGAGGAGCTTGCCCCTTGCCTCGACTCATGAAGGAATCCAATTTCCAATACGAAATTTGCGAATGTGATTGTATTACTAGTATGGCGACATGATATATGGTACCCATGCCGTCTAGGATTGATATTTATGATTGAATTTGCTTTTGAAACATATATGCACTAGTAATAATATCAAACACTTTTGTTTTATACGTATGAATCATTTTTGGCCATTATAAGGTAAAACTATATCCTCCGGCTTGCGTTGCATTGTGTGATGGGACCTGAGTCTTATAATGGCTTCATTTTATGAAAAGCATTGCGATGATTTAATCATTTACTTTATTTCATGCACTAGCACTCATTGGAGTAAACCCGTTCCGAGAAGGTGGCGTGGTCCTTTGATTTGCCTTATTATTGTTGTTAATAAGTTAAGTAGAGTTCTCATACCAGTCCCATGACTGACTCGTAGTTTGTTTCACCTTGCAAACTCGAGTGCCCTCATTTTCACACGGGCAGCCTAGTTACAGGTTTCTGACACACTTTTGGCTCATGGCGAGGCTTGACTACACCGTGCTGACTTGGACTTTCTCCGCCATTATTGTATCTATATTATGATTCCGCCATCGGCGATGTAGACTGATATTTATTTTGTGTACTCTTTATGTATGATTCCGCCTCAGGCGATGGTGACTGATTATGTATCATTATGCACTAAGTTGTATCCTGTACTGTGCTTCTCTGATGTGATGATATCTATATGATTCCGCTGTCATATGTGTGTAAATTATTCTATTTTCTGTTTATGCTATAATCTGTGATCTGCTAATGATGATCAATGTGTTATATTCCAATGATTATCCTTAACACCGTGTTACGGGGTTTTGGGATCGTCACAGCTGGTATCGGAGCTTTGGTTAACCTTAGTTCTGGAGTCTAACACATTAAAAACTTCGTCAAAATAGAATAAGTAGTATTCTAAGGCGAGTCGCTCATTAGAGATGGGACTAGTAAAGTCCTAGAATGAGCCGAGCAGAATAGCAAAAACAATTTGATCAGTCCATCGTTATCTTTCTGTAAATTTTCTGCTTAACTATGCAGTAAACTATCATTTCTGTTAGCTAACTCTATTCTTGCTTATACAGAATTTGATAAATGGCTACGAGAGCAGCAGCCGCTAGAGGAGGCCGTGCCGGCCGAGGCCGAGGAAGGGGAGAAGCCCCAGTTCAAGAAGGACCTTTGATACAACCTCCGGTCGCTCAATACTTCGAGCTAGACCGTGTAGCTAAGAGATACAAAAACTTAGGAGGCAAGACCTTCTCGGGAACTGGCACAGTAATAGAGGCCCTTGCATGGCTCAAAACATGCGATAAAATTCTTGAAGGCCTAAGGCTTGGAGACGAAGACAAAGCTATTATGGGCGCCTGGCTAATGCAGGAACAAGATGAACTATGGTGGGAATCTCTCACCGCCGGGAATAGAGAAGCTGGAAGAACATGGGATGGATTTAAAGAACTCTTCAAGGAGAAATATGTCCCAGAACAAGCTCTAGAACGAATGCATGATGACTTCCCCAACCTCCAGCAGGGGGATTTTTCCGTGCAGGATTATCTGAATAAATTTACATTGTTGTCGCCCTATGCTCCGGAGCTCGTCGCCACTGCAAAGTCCAAAAACAATTGGTTTATCCCTTGGCTAAGGCGACAATATCATGATAGAGCCATGGCCCATGTCAAGCTGGAATTCAACGAACTGGTGGAAATGACATGCAACTATGAAGACCTTGACCATAGGCATCTGGAGCAGGATCGCGCTAGAAGCCAAGCCGGGAACAAACGCAAGCCTGCTGCGAATCAAGCTGAGTCAAGCCAAGCAGCATCTTCAAAACCTCAGACTGGCAAGCCACCGAGAGGAAATTGCTGTAACTATGGCAAACCGGGGCACTACTCTAATGTGTGCACAGCCCCGAAGAGGCAGAAGACAAATTCACAAGGTTCAAGCCAGGGTTCTCAAAACCCTCGCTCCTGCTTTAATTGCCGCAAGACCGATCATCTAGTCAAAGACTGTCCTCTGCTGAAGAAAGCTACAGTAGCTCACGTTTATGATGGTCGAGCCCGCCAGCTGCTTCCAACAGAGCAGGTAAACCTGATGTTTTGGGAGGTACCCTTACAATTAAGAATATTCCTGTTTCTGTATTGTTTGACACGAGTGCGTCGCGTAGTTTTATTGCTAATAACACAATGCACAAATTAAAGTTAAAACCGAGAAAGCTTAAAGAATCGGTTGAAGTTCATAACCCGATAGGTGGTTCTATCGCTCTCATTCAATGTTGTAGAGTGCCAATCTCTTATTCTTCCTACAAATTTTCTTTCAATTTGATCATCATGGATTTTCCCGAATTCGATATCATTCACGGGCTGGATTGGTTAACGAAATACGAAGTTGAGGTAAATTGTGCAGAAATAATCGTTAAAATTCGGACGAAGCTTGGATATATTACGGTACCCTGTCATGGTTCGAATCCGAATAGAGAAGAATTTTGGTCGGCGTTAGAAGTTATCCCCACTTCCATAGAAAAGATTCCAATTGTCAGGAACTATGCGGATGTGTTTGAAGAAGTTGAAAACTTACCTCCGCAAAGAGAAATAGAATTCCGCATCGATCTAATTCCCAATGACAGACCGGTGGTACATCCAATTCCCAGAATGACTCCGAAGGAAAAGGAAGAATTAGGCGATCAAACTCTTCAACTGTTGTGGAAGGGTCACATCAGACCTAGTTTTTCTAATTGGGGTGCAGCTGTTGTGTTTGTCCCAAAGTCAGACGGTACTCTTCGATTATGCGTTGATTACCGAGATCTCAACAAACAGACGCTCAAAAATAAATATCCATTACCCCGCATCGATGATTTGGTAGAACAATTGAATGGGGCGAAAGTATTTTCCCGAATGGACCTAGCTACAAGTTTTCATCAATTGAGAATAGCAGAAGAGTGTGTTCCTTTGACAACTTTCAGAGGTCCAGACATATTTTATGAATGGTTAGTATTGCTGTTTGGCCTATGCAACGCTCCAGCATACTTTGTCGATCTAATGAATAGAGTGTTCAGGGGAGTTCTGAATAAATTTGTCCTCGTATTCATCGATGATATTTTAATCTACTCCAAATCAAAACCCGAGCATGAAAAACACTTAGAACAAGTATTGGAGATTCTAAGAAAGAACGTCTTCAAAGCCAAATTCTCTAAATGTGTCTTCTGGCAAGAAGAAGTCAAGTTTCTTGGCCATGTCGTGTCAGAGAAAGGGATTTCTGTTGACCCAAGCAAAATAACAACGATTCAAGACTGGAAACAACCCTCTACTCCCACAGAAGTTAGAAGTTTTATGGGGTTGGCTGGTTATTATCGAAAGTTCGTTAAGCATTTTTCGAAGATATCCGGTCCGTTAACGAAGCTCACGAAGAAACATGAGAAGTTTAAGTGGACTTCCGACTGTGAAGAAGCTTTCCAGGAATTGAAATCGAAACTGACCACTGCTCCAGTGTTAACTATTATTGATGGCAATCAGGATTTAACGGTTTGGACAGATGCTTCTATTATAGGTCTTGGTGCAGTGTTAATGCAAAGACGCCAGGTAGTCGCTTATGCAAGCCGCCAACTGAAACCACATGAGAAGAATTATGTAACTCATGATCTTGAGTTGCTAGCTATCGTTTTTGCCTTGAAAATATGGAGGCATTATTTATTGGGCGAGAAATTTATACTGTACACAGATCATCAATCATTGAAGTATTTATACACCCAGAAAGATCTGAATTTGAGACAGCAGCGTTGGCTAGAATTTCTTGCAGCGTATGATCTTGATATCCTGTATACGCCGGGGAAGGCTAATGTTGTAGCGGATGCGCTTAGTAGAAAAACCGCAATCATTGCCAATCTTATAATTACCCCTAGCTTGATCGATAAGATATGTGCTCTCCAGAGGAATGATTATTTCATCCAAGGGATCAAAGGGAGAATCCAGAGAGGAGAGCCCTCAAGTTTTCAGGTAGATAAAGAAGAAGTTCTGAGACTGAATGGGAGAATATGTGTTCCCAACATCCCTGAGCTCAAAAGAGAAGTGTTATACGAATGCCATAAATCCAAATTTTGCGTCCATCCTGGTGTGAGTAAAATGTACAACGATATCAAACGCACTTTCTGGTGGAAGGCAATGAAAAGGGATATTTCTTTGTATGTTAGCAGATGCCCTACTTGTCAATTGGTCTAGAGCGACCAACGGAAGCTAGCTGGATTTTTGCAACCGTTGGAAGTCCCAAGTTGGAAATGGGAACAGATTTCCAAGTATTTCATAGATGGCTTGCCGCGAACCAGGAAAGGTAATGACAGAATTTGGGTAATCGTAGATCGCTTCACGAAGACTGCCCATTTTATACCTGTCAGATCCAATAGAACCGCTCAAAGTTTAGCATAGATATATTTCAAAGAAATCGTTAAGCTGCATGGAATTCCCGTCAGTGATAGAGATCCCCTATTTACTAGCAAATTCTGGGAGGCTTTCCAGACAAAATTGGGAACGAAACTGAATATGAGCACCGCTTATCACCCTCAAACAGATGGCCAAACTGAGCGGGTGAATAGAATTTTAGAAGATTTATTGCGGGCTTGTATAATTGATTTTGGTGGGTCATGGGAAGATCACTTGCATTTGGCAGAATTCTCATATAACAATAGCTATCAAGCAAGTTTGGGAATGTCGCCATTTGAAGCATTATATGGCAGACCCTGCAGATCTCCAGCATGTTGGGTAGAACCTGGCAACAGACTTGTGTTAGGACCCGATATGATTAGAGAAGCATCGGATAAAGTCGACTTCATCAAAAAGCGATTGAGAACCGCGCAAAGCCGACAGAAAAGTTATGCAGATTCTAGAAGAAGAGATTTGACATTTGCTGTTGGTGATCATGTTTATTTGAAAGTTTCTCCGATGAGAGGGGTAATCAGATTTGGCAAAACTGGGAAGTTGGCACCGAGATTTATTGGCCCCTTTCCTATACTCGAACGAATTGGAACTCTTGCTTATAGGGTTCAATTACCAGATTGGTTGCCTGGAGTGCATGAAGTATTTCACATATCTCAACTTAGAAGACATGTGCATGATCTAGATCTTGTTGTAGAAGAAGCAGCGCAACAGGATATAGATATAACTCCACAATTAGCACTCAGAAGAGAGCCATTAAAGATTGTTGGCAAAGAAACTAGAGAACTCAGAAGTAAAAAGGTTCATTTAGTTAAAGTGCAGTGGAGTAGTGATCCTAGAGACTGTACTTGGGAGACTAAGGAAAGCATTGAGCAAGCTTACCCCAAATGCAGAGTGGATATCTCTGACTAACTCCGGTGCAAGGTACCAATACAATACTTTGCATTTACATTTTGTTTCCTACTTTACTGTTGTTTCCTTTTTCGAGGACGAAAAGTTTTAAGTGGGGGAGATTGTAATAACCCGGAAAATACGGGCCAATTTAAAATGTTTAAATTGGTGATTTCAAAGGAATTTGAACAATTTAAATAGAGTATTTCAATAAAATAGTGAATTAGAAATAGTGAGTCAGTTTGAAAAATTGAATTCAAACTTTGACTGACTGTGCAGGGTGGAGAATATAACGGATTTTAATGAAACCAAAAATATTTAAATCTGTTTATAAATACCTTTCTAACGAATCTGAAAAATCGAAGTTTCATAGCGGGAATCAAAAGTTATGGCCGAATGAATTTTCAGAATGGTCGCTATATAGAATATATAGCCCTGGAAAATTGATATTTTGCATACGACCTCGGAATTCGACGAAACCACTTTTGTTGGGTCCGGGATGTCAAACTATTGCTAGGTTTCAAATTTCATAATTTTTGAAGCTAGTATGTGAGCGTGGCAAAAGAAAATGCGTTTGGTCAATTTTGTGTTAAATTGGATCAACCAAAAAATGGCCATTTTTCAAACGATCTCAGAATTCGACGAAACTAGTTTTGTTGGGACCGTAGCGTCAAAACATAGCTAGATTTATTTTTCTGGAATTTTTCGAATCAATTTGTGGCCCTGGCAAATTGAAATGTACGTTCAAAGTTAAAAATTAAATGTTTTATACTTTAATTTGAAAAATAACTGACTGTAACAGTCGAATTGGCCAACGAAACATATCCCATTTTGTCCAGGATGGGGGTATTTAGCTATGGACGGCAGTCGTTGGGTTTGAAAAGGAGTTCGTTGGAGAAAACACTATTTAAAAATATAATATAAATTATCGGCCAATAGGATTTTTTCTTTCATAATTAAAAAAAACCCCAAACCCCCAGATCAACGGCGAAACCCGTTCCCCCCCTTCTCTCCTCCGCCGCCGCCACTACGGCCACTTCCAGCCAACGCCGCCACCACCCCTCGACGCGCCGCCGCCTCCTCTTCAAATCCGACCCCACCACAACCCCGACCGACCCTTCCTCCGCCTGAATTGAGCCCAGAAAGTCCCGACCTTCCCATCACCGCCGCCGACGATCCCGACAACCGAACGCCACCAAACCACCACCGACAGATAGCCCTCTCCTCCCTCTTCCACGTCCAACTCGCCGATCATCCCCTCGTGCCTCGATTCTCGCGAAAACCGCAAACCTGGTTTTGAACCATCGTGAAAGGTGAGTTATTTTTGATGTTTCCACTTTGAAAAATCATATCTTTTTGGTGTGTTGACGAAATTCGATGAAACAGGAAACATCGGGACCGCAAGGAAGCTCTCTACCACATAGAAGAAGCCGCGGATTTTTCTGAGTCATCTACGATTTTTAGCACTCCGAAAACCAATGTGAGAAATCTAAATTAAAAGAATTTGAATGGAAAATGTCGTGTATAAATTATATTAGCGAAATATATATTACATACGTGTTGTATACCTCATGTACATGCGTAGTGTTAGCTATATAAGCGAAGTATGAATTTTACATGCATAGAATAATTGATATATGTGTTGAAATGCAAGTGAAATATAGCAATTATATTATATATATATATATACTCCCCTCGTCTACAAACCATGGACGATATTTATTGTTGTGAATTGGTGTAAAATATTGGATGAAAAATACGAATGGTTGAATAATTGTTTGTGGTTGATATTGTTTGCTTGTGGTTGAAAAATACCCTTTGGTGATTGAAATGAATTGGAAATATTTGTGGAAATAAAAATAAAACATGTCGCCTGTGTGCGAATTAGATGCATGAATCCCCATTGTCAAAAACCGCGAGGTTTTAAGGTAGAGCGAGGAGTCGTACTAGAAACGGTGCCGGTTTTAACTACCCTGCCATTATGCTGCCGAAATTTTGAATAATCTTTGTGTGTTAGAATTATTTTCATATGCTGAAATTATTTTCATGCGTTGAAATTAAAGTCATATGTTGAAACTATATCCATGTGTGGAAATGTTCATGTGTTGAAAAGTGATGTGTGAAAATTAAATTCATTTGTGAATGAATGAAGTGTTTAAACAATAAAAATCACATTTTTATAATATATATGAAGTATGAAAAATATTCGCCTTATATATAAATAGTTTCAAAAATAAAAATTCTATCTTTCTTATATGAACAGCATAAATAAAATATCCATGTGTGGAAATGCTCATGTGTTGAGAAGTGTGTGTAGTAGAAAAGTTCATGTGTTGAATAAAAAGATCGAACAATAAAAATCACATTTTTATAATATATATGAAGTGTTGAAAACATCCATTTGTCGAATAAATACTTTAAATGATAAAAATATCATTTTTATCATATATGTGATATGCTAGAAGTATGCGGACGTTGAAACAAATATTTGTGAAAGAAATATTATTTTTAACATGCATAGGAACTAAATAAAATAGTCATGTGTTGGAATCTATTTTAGTTCGCCAAAATTATCTTCTTTGAAATGTGAAGTGTTAAAAATAGCCACTTGTTCAAATAAATGTGCAAGAGTTGAAATATACATTAATTAGCTAATGATATGATTTTAGCCTATGCATGCAACATTAGAATGAATGGTGTTTTTAAACCAAAGTAAATCAAATATGAAGTTGAATGGAAAATGATAAGTGATAAAAATTGTATATATGTACATGCATATTTATTGATCAGGTTATAGCAAAGGGGCTAGAGAAGAGGAATAAAATTTTGTGCCCGACAAATAGGTACATATTTACTGTTTTGTTTGGGTGATGATTTTATGAACCTGTTGGCTAGCCGCTTGGCTTTTTTTCTTTTTCTTTTTGACATGAGACGCTCGTGTGGCTATTTGGTAATTTTCCCAGCCCCTCCCGAACAAAGGAGGTTATGGCGAAATTTTCCAAAATTTAAAGGCGTTAGTGAAATAATTGAAGTGAAAACGATATAGGAATTTTTGAATGAACTATATTTATATAAATATATAAATATAAATAAAATTAAAACGAAACGTGGTCGTGCAGTTCGTGTTTTGAAACCGTGATTTCAAACGACTAGTGGGGGAAATCCGACCATTGGATTTTCCCGAAACCGCAACCGTTGGGTTCGCCTTGGAAATATCTTTCCAACGGCACCAACTTTGTGAAGATCCAACGATTGGATTATCTGGAATGTTTAATTCAAATCTAAAGAAAAACAGCGCCAGAAATGATTATATATATATAATTAAATTAAATCGAATAACGACGCTGCAGTTCGTAAATTGAAATCGTAATTTCAAATGGCTAGTGTGGAAGATCCGACAGTCGGATTTTCCCAAAACTGAAACCGTTGGATTCGTTTTGAAATGATCTTTCTAATGATATAAAATTTGTGAAGATCCAACGGTTAGATTTTCAGATATGTGCAAAACAAAATTATTGAAAAGCAGCGCTAGTGCATCGGCACGACCTGAAACGTCATTTAATTAAATATGGCCGTTTTAAATTAGTTAAAAATGGCGATATATCATTATAAAATACTATAGACGATATAGAGTGGAAATAAACCCATTTTGTTATGTCTGCTTGATATGTGATGGTTGAATGTATTTGACATGAAAATTATAACTAAAGAACTGAAATGTGAATGTTGAATAGTCCAACCATGTGATAAATTGATTTGAAAATCTAAATATACGTGGATTATTTGAAAAGGCCGAGTTCCTCTCATTTCATATAATCGATCGACGTTGAGAAGTCGAAGAGTGGAAGACGGTTGAAGACCGACGATCTTCACATTGGATGGATGGGCGCTACTGATGCTCGTGATTGGAGTATCTACCATGAAGGAACTGAAGTAGTAGCCATCCAGACATAATGTTGATTGTACGGATATGCGAGGAATTGGTGCCTCCGGTTTCGTTCAGACCCAGAACGGACTTGTAAATGGACTGTGTGTCTGACATTGGATTTTGTTCTATGCTGATTGATCTCTGTTAAATATATATCTGTTTGGCGGTGGAGAATTTATTCTCTTGCTTAACGCCCTTCTCTGAGATGTACAAGCTCAGAGGTTATGTATTGATAGAAATCAGTCGCATGGAGTGGATTGCCTGTGTGGCATGCCTAAGTGGCATATGATCAAGGTTTCTGTTGCAAAGCAAAGTCTTGTGGTTGATGATCAAAGCATGGTCTGTGTGACGTAGCTTTGTGTATAACGTGAATTCGCGAGCCTCACAACCCGGTATGAGTCAAAAACGGGAGAGTGACTGCAGGGGGAGCACGACGTTTCTTTCTAGCTAAGGTGGTGTCAGTGACCTACCAGCCCTGACATTATATATACTTTTCACCTGTGTGGTTGTTGGAATGCGAGGCGCCTCGATATAGGTCTGTAAGGACCGGGAAACGTGTGTTCAGGAATAACTAATCCTCAAAAGTAAGAGAGGACCGGCCCTGAAGATCCAAGGATCATAGTGGGATCCTAGGACATTTGCTAGAGTGTCTCGAATCGGAGAGTAGCTTGCCCCTTGCCTCGACTCATGAAGGAATCCAATTTACATTACGAAATTTGCGAATGTGATTGTATTACTAGTATGGCAACATGATATATGGTACCCACGCCGTCTAGGATTGATATTTATGATTGAATTTGCTTTTGAAACATATATGCACTAGTAATAATATCAAACACTTTTGTTTTATACGTATGAAGCATTTTTGGCCATTATAAGTTAAAACTCTATCCTCCGGCTTGTGTTGCATTGTGTGATGGGACCTCAGTCTTATAATGGCTTCATTTTATGAAAAGCATTGCGATGATTTAATCATTTACTTTATTTCATGCACTAGCACTCATTGGAGTAAACCCGTTCCGCGAAAGTGGCGTGGTCCTTTGATTTGCCTTATTATTGTTGTTAATAAGTTAAGTAGAGTTCTCATACCAGTCCCATGACTGACTCGTAGTTTGTTTCACCTTGCAAACTCGGGTGCCCTCATTTTCACACGGGCAGCCTAGTTACAGGTTTCTGACGCACTTTTGGCTCATGGCGAGGCTTGACTACGCCGTGCTGACTTGGACTTTCTCCGCCATTATTGTATCTATATTATGATTCCGCCATCGGCGATGTAGATTGATGTTTATTTTATGTACTCTTTATGTATGATTCCGCCTCAGGCGATGGTGACTGATTATGTATCATTATGCACTAAGTTGTATCTTGTACTACGCTTCTCTGATGTGATGATATCTATATGGTTCCGCTGTCATATGTGTGTAAATTATTATATTTTCTGTTTATGCTATAATCTGTGATCTGCTAATGATGATTAATGTGTTATATTCCAATGATTATCCTTAACACCTGTCACGGGGTTTTGGGATCGTCACATATCTATACTTTGTTTATATCAAAATATATTTTTAGGTAAAATTATATCATTTACCCTCTTCCAAATCATATCGTTTGGTTCATCGTATTCAAGTGTTTAGAAACCCTACCGATATAGTGGATCAAATTGATCGACCAGAACTCACAAACAACTCTACCAATAAACCTCCACAATATAAAACAATTTTTATAAAATCTACAAATACGTTCTCTCGTATATATACACTCAACTCAATCTAGGGAATTGCTAATACCATCTCTATCAAGTTACGCCATAGAGCCAAGGTAATTACTTAACCTTCAGCTCTGATTCCACTGTAACGGACTGGGATTTTCGACCCAGAAAATCAACATAAAACCCATGTCAATTATTCACGCATCGAACATTCCAGATCATTAATCGAAAGAAGTTAGAGGGCGAGAAATAGATAAGACAGAAAATTAGAATAGAAGAGGAAAAAGAACATAACAACAGAATCAGAGTAATACAAATCTCACAGCGGAACAAATAAAATATAGTACATAACATAACCTGGAAATTCAAATCTGTCATTTGTGTATATATATATATATATATATATATATATATATATATACACAAATCATCATTTGAGTATAACACTTACACTACAGCGGAAATAAACAACAACTATATAATTCTGAAGCCTCTTGCTCCAGCTCTCTAAGTATATCTGTAAAATCCTAACTACTTAACTGCCCGTACAAAATTGGCACCCAAGAGTTTAGGGAAAACAAAACAAAATAAACTTTGGGTCAGTCATGTGACTGGTGTGAGTTAACTCCAATCATTTGTTTAACTTTTAAAATCCTTTTAAAAGAAAGAATAATCATAAGACCAATCCACACATAAACACGGATGGTTTTTACCTTACGATAACCCAAAACATTCTTTTAAAAATCCATACTCTTCTGATATTATAATAATGTCTAAATCAAATAAATAGCAATCTTATGGAACACTTTCATCTCACGTTCCACATATACAATATATAATCAAAAACCGAAGGCACTTATTGGGTAATGGATTCCAACTGGTAAGGTACGGGACCACCTTCCGACAGTGTATCTCTAGACAGGAATACACCGGGTTCAACAAGAACATTTTGTAACACAGGCTAAACATGACTGGTTACTCGTTTCGCTTGAGTGTGCCGAATGTATTATCACCAACGGTTGGGATAAGCAACCATTCCCCAAAAGGGACATCATCGAAATAGTTTAAAGAAGTAAATGGAACTTCTTTAGATCAGGTGACAATACACCCTAATTGGGAGCTACCCACTTAGCCATGCGACCTACCCGATTTTTACCATTTCCTAGTTGTGAGGCTTGAGACCACGCTTATCTCTGACAGATCACACATTTATTCAATTTGAATGTCACATTGTCGTGCCCGCCAAATCACAAATTGATTTCTCCAAAAATACCATGGGTATACAGCTAAGAAAAAATAATTCCTCTACCACCAAACGTAATTGCATTTGAAGAGATCAACTTATGCGATTTATTAAATATACTCTGTCAGACATTCATCCATACAGTTTGTCCTGGGACTGGACAAACCGAAGGTACTATTCTGTAAACCCATCTTAGGCAATTTCTACCTAGGATTTGTCAGAAAAACCCTCGTATAAACTCTGACTTCAATTATCTTCATCATATTTTATTTGCAATGCTAATGCCCTTAGGGAGTGGTTTTCAAATAATAAATCTGATCCCGGACTCTCCGTATTGACGATGGAAAAATGGTCACATCATTGATAGTCAGTTATTTAACTATCAAAGGAAAACATCCATACACACAACGATCTCCATTCCAAATGGAAATTTTATCGGTCAATCATCAATCAACATTTTTCACTTTTAAATTAATTATCATTAATTTATTCATTACCCTGTTTCCTGTTTCAATATATTCATAAATTCTTATTTTCTAAATTTAGAAAATATACGATATTAACATTTGAAAATATTTCCATTCCTTTTCCATGCGTCAATATCCTCTCATATCTATCAGTTTCTAACTGTAAACTAGTAAGAGAACAATTCCCTGAATATCAACCCCGAAGGCCGAAACCGACATCGGATCGATACTCAGGAAATCATTCAACTTAACTACTCTCCAGTCAGTTTCAAATTTCCTTAACTCCGTTTCTTGACTTCTTACCAAATCATTGTTTACGCAAACTCTCAGATTCGGTTTACAAATCCAATTCTTTTATGAAAACATAATTATAATAATAACCTTATAATCCCTACTTTCGAAATATCTAACTTCGGAATATAACTTTTATTCATTATTTTGAATAAATACTAATTAATTAATTTATTAAATAAATAAATCATGATTTAAAAACCAGAAAGTAAATAGTACTTTCCTACATTTGATATAGTCAAATCCTAGTATATAATTCTCTCTTAAATTATCTTTATTCGATAACTCTCTTTCCAATAAACTATATTCGATAACTCTCTTTCGAATAAACTATATTCGATAACTCTTTTTCGAATAAACACTATTTGATAACTCCCTTTCAGATAAATTATATTTGATAATCTCTCTTTCGAATAAACTATATTTGATAACTCTTTTTTGAATAAACTATATTCGATACCTCCCTTTCGAATAAACTATATTCGATAATCTCTCTTTCGAATAATCTATATTCGACAACTCTTTCTCGAATAAACAATATTAAATAACTCCCTTTCGAATAAACTATATTCGATAATCTCTCTTTTGAATAAACTATATTCGATAACTCTTTCTAATAAATTATATTCGATAACTCTTTCAAATAAACTATATTTGATTTATGTTACGAACTCCAGAATATTTTACCCTTTCAGGTCAACTGAATTTCTATATTCATTTTTGAATTTAGTACTTCCCAATAATTACCAATTTCCTTTTATAACTGTTTTTAATTCTGCAAAACATTTGCTTTTAAATTGTTATTCACTTTAAAACGTGAATACTATTCCTTTACAGAAAGATGGACTCGTTCTATCAAATCAAAACTTGATTTCATAATTTAAATACTAACACAGGTTTAAATTCCAATTGTCGAGTCATTTTATAACTTCTTATTCACATTCCATTTTACTTATCAAATCTCATTTACATGTCAACTTCATAGTTGATTTTATTTAATAAGTTTATAATTCTCTATCACCTTTATATTCGATTATAAAACATCCGTTCCCAATCCAATATTAATTATCTTGTCAAATCCGGATTTATTCAATATAAAATTTCTTAATAAATTATTTCATAATATTTGGCCTAGTCGAATTCTAATTACAAATCTTTACTGATTTTATTTTAATTTTATTGACATTTCGAACATCGAAACAAATTCCACCGATTCCTTTTTAAAACAACTCCCAATTTCCCGTTTCAAATTCACTGCTGAATTTTATAGTCCAAATTATCCACTTATAATGATTTTTATTTCATTTATAAACATTATTTATAAATCACGTTACTTGTTTTTATTATTAAACAAGTTATCTATTTCTAGCCATTCGAAATTTCATTTCTATTTTTAAAATATATTTTTCCCTTTTCAAATTCATATTTCATCCTTTATAATTCCCTTTATAAATGTTAAGTTTACATTCCATTTCAAATATCAGTGTTAAAACCGATTTTTATTTCTCTATATAAATTCAGACTAATATATTCAATTTATCAAATAACAAATATTTTCTTAATTTATAAACATCGTACTGTAACGACCTAGATTTTTGACCATTCAAATCGACAATAATCCTCACATGTCGACCCAAACAAACCACAAATACAATAGTTATTGGGAAAAGAAGAAAAAGGAAGAAAGAAGAGAAAAACCAACCACAGAATCTCACAATGGAAGGACAACATATAATAAACAAATAGCAGTTTAAAAGCAGTTGAAATGTATACATTGGTTATAACATTTAATGAATATCAGAGTTATATATACATACAGACGTACATAATAAGCAGCGGAAATAAATGCAACAGAGTTGGTAGTTAAAGAAGATTGCAATAGCTTGGAGGATGAAGACGAGGATTTGGTATATATATCAATTATAGGTATGTATTTCCTTTTATAAATTATTCTTCTCAATTTATCTGTTAAAAAGAGATTTTTATTAAATATTTACTTTAAATCAATTTTCTGATAATTCTTTTTATCTCGCCAATTCCCTTTTATACTTCTTTTAATTTCCAAAACTATATTTATTCCACAAAGTTGTTTATTTACTTCGTTTTATTTCCATTAAGTATTTTAACCAAAAATGGTCTTTTACCCATCCATATAACTATTAATAATTTTATATAGAAGTTCCTTATTAAATTCGTTAACATCTCCATTATAAAATCCAGTTGATTTTATAAAACTCTGAAATTCAATATCCACTTCACAAATTCCTTTTTATAAAAATCCTTTGATTTTATATAAATATTTTTATTTCAATATACACTTTGAAATTTCCCTTTTTACATTCCAGTATTACTTGTGGTATTTAAAATACCTAATTGCAAAGCCAATGCCATCATAATCAATCATAGATTATATATCACATCATATATCATAATATATGGAAAACAATATTATAAATATTGAGGAATCTAGTTGGATACCTCCAACCTATTTCCCTACAACACATATGTTAAACAATATTAATAACATCAATTTCAATTCAATATGAAATATTTTGATAAACATAATCAATATTTGATTAACAATATACATTTGTGTGTATATATACATATATATATATTACTAGATCTATAATTTCAGCCAATCAATTAGCAGTTCATCCAAACAATTAACACACAACAATCAACTATCATTTATCAATTCTAAAAATACGTTATAAAAATATAAACTAGCAGAGTTAGTGAGTTTTACTCACATTGTTTCGCAGTTGACGATTCTGCATTTGTTTTATTTAAAATCAAACAGATGTTTGATTTTTATCACGAAATTCCATTAGCTTTATTTTCTACGAAATCAGTTCCACCCTATAGCTTTCGGCGCTACGATTCCAACATGGCCAGTTTTTGTCAGATTCCGTTACCATATGAAGAAGTTATACACATTCTAATACGTGATTTTAATTAAATCATTTAATTCCTTAATTAATAAATAAATTATATATACTCTTTACGTTATAAAGGAAATAATAGTTGAGTATTTACTTTATCATCTTCTTTGAAATGTTGATGCCTAAGCTCGTTCCCATTACAACCCCTTGCTCCGAGCCTTACACGCATGCTTCCCCATTACTCATCGCCCTTTCGTGGCCATCGCCTACAACCGAGCATCGACCAGATTGTGCCTTCACAACCATCGCTCATCACAGAAATCAACCCATAAGAGTACTTCGACGCAAAATCTAATGGACTCCCCCAAATCTTACTCTCTCATAACAATGCATGTTGCCTTGCTTTCACGCATTCCCCTTCATCCTTACTCTTCTCCCTTATACTCCAAACTGGCAGTATCACCTTCCTATTACAAACCATAACCATAAATCAATTACAGTCTACTGCAATCCACCGTTCATTCCGCGTTTATCCATGCACCTCCCAAACCAACTTTCACATCCAACAATCCTAAACTCAATCATCTACAATAAGTCACCGTTCATCCTAGTATCGGACTGGACACAAACCCCCTCAACAAACTAGTGCACCTTCTTCTTCAAAATGCCAGTTCGAACCCACTTTTACACAACTCCATCGTTTCTCTATGCACACACCACCCTTCACCTAATTGCCATCAGAGGCCGCCCACTTCTTTGCCGGAGCCTACTTGACCACGCCTCCAATCATCGCTCAACTCAATCATAAGCTTGGCTCCAATGATCCAAAACCAGCGGCATCTCACTGAGGTGATTCCGGTCAACACAAAACGAATTTTCTCATCCAACCGTCCGATATGGTGATCTCAACATGCTTACATTATTCCAGTTGGAAGTTTAGTCAATTGATCGATAAATTAGGAGATTCGAGAGGAGAAAGTGGAATATTTTCTGCCGTTCCTGCGTTTGATGGAGGCGCAGGCATTTCTTTAACTATGGGATTTTACTTTAGGTTGTTGACTAGGGTTAGAATATGCACTTTATACATAGGATAGTTTAATTAATTTTTTATTCATTTTTTTATTAATTTATAAGGCATCGCTTTTGGTATTCGTTGTTTATAAATCCATGTTATCACATACAATATCCAAATTGGATGAAAATGGACATACAACTACAGTTCGACATTACGGAACCAACGAAACTTGTTTCATCGAATTCGGAGTCCGTTTACTCACGCAACATATTTTTAAAGTCAAATTATTGAATGTTTTCTAATCAAAATCCCATACGGCCACATACTGACTCCAAAAATCATGAAAATTGAAATCTAACAATAATTTAATATTCCGGATCCTGAAAAATTAATTTCATCAAAAACGTAGGTCGTTTGCAAAAATGACTATTTTCTAAGACTCTAAATAAACCAATAAAATATTAATATATTTAAAAATAATTAAATTTAATATTAATAAAATAATATTATCGTATATATATTCACATAGAATATTATACAGCCCCAAAATATACATATCTAGATTTATAACTCCATATTTCAAATCCAGGTTAATCGATATTCAATATATAAAATAAAAAATCCTTTTATTATATAATTAATTGTTATAAATTATAAAAGAATTCCGTAGCGACCTTTTGAAAATTTGATTTGATCATAACTCACAATCTACACAACGAAATCTCGAATTTTCTCTTCTATTGGAAAAATATAGTTTACCCGATCCGAAAGTTTCTTATTTCACAGAAATCCAATTTAAAACGATTTTGTATATTCAATTAAAGTTCAAATTGCCAAATTACGAACTACCTCGCCATTTCGAGCTCGATTATAATTATAATATAATTTAAACATTCTAACATCGTTTATTACTTAGATTCGTTATTAAAATTCAAATCTAAACTCAACCGAATCTCTTATACTATCCAATTCACACATTATTGCGAATTCTACTATTTCCGTCTATTTTAGAATTTATAATTTATTATTCCATTATTTATATTAATTAAATATAAATATTATTTAATTTAAACCATTTAAATTACCAAACCATTATCTAAATAATTAGATAAAATTAATTATCAAACCGTTAAAAATACGGGACGTTACAAATATCCAAGGTTGTAGAATTTTTTGTTGTCTTAGAGGGGAAATGACACCGTCAAATATCATGTCGATGAATTTACCCAAAGGCAATTTATCCAGAAGTAAGGTGTGCTCTCTCGTTAATAATTCATCAACCTTCAATTTTTCGACCATATCAATAAATGACTTCAGGTTGTTTTTGTATACTTCTTCTTTTCTCGGAAACTTTGGTTACTCTCCCATTTTTTGTTCTTCTTTTACATGTAGGGAAGTCGTTGGTAACTAAAGCTTTCTCCTGCTCACTATCATCTACAGCATCTTCTTCAACATTAGGTCTCTGCAAAAAAATGGTAGAATAATTTTTACGTAACCATGATTAAATGCATACAATTACAAAACATTTAGTGGATATATGCACCCTTGTATGAATCATCTTTTACTACATGCACAGATTTATGCAACAATCATTTGAAACATGCACATCTGCATGCCACATTTCTTATTATCTACATAGGATCATGAAACTATCTATTGATGGTTGCAGACTTGCAACCGTCAATTCTAGTAAAATATATAGAATCATGCAATATTCATGTAATAACTGCACACCAACAAGAAATTTTTCTATAAAATTCAACTGAATAATGTAGTACTCAGTTAAAAAATGCAGAATTGCATGCATCAATTTCGATAAAATGCATACAAGAATGCTAAAATAATTATTAAACTCATTAATATATTAAATTATTCTATATAAATTCATGGATATATGCAACTGTGTTGAATATATTGATCCATGTATTCAACTGATTTTTCATCATTCACGTCATTATGGCACACTTACATGCAATAATTTCTAATAACCTCATATAATCATGCAACTCTATTTACAGTAGCACAATTGCACGTAACAGTTATTAGTGAAATTCATACAATAAATCAATGATCATGAAATAAATGTATATTTTCACTTATTAGTTTTGAAAATATGCCTACATATATGTTATATTTCTGATTAAAATCATTATTGTACGCAACTTATATTTATAAAACCAAGAACCAACTGTGTTGAATATATGCATCCATGTATGCGACTTTTATAAATATATGCATGTATGTTTGCATAAATGTTAAATACATTCACACGCTAATGAAATTTTTTAAAATCCACGCATAATTCCATGCAATTTCTTTTTTAAACTCGTTTATTCATGTTTTGAATGAATTTAATCAGGTTAATAATGTAAGAACCCGCTCATTCCATGATAATAGTTTTAAATATTTTATTTAAATCTATCGTCGTATCTGATGTGTCACTCAAAATGTCGTTTTTCACAAACAATAAAATTAGGATTCGGGACCACTTCCATTGAGTCCAGATCATCATTTACGACCTCTTTGACTATAAGCATCAATACCTTTTGAGTTAGTGAAATTTGGTCGTTTTCTCATTAGAATGTATGACCAAAATATCACTTTTCACATACGAATTAATTTGGACTCGAATCCACTTCCATCGAGTTCAAAATGTCGTTTAGGTGTTCGAAAACTATAAGGTTTGATATGTTCCGAGTTTCGGAAATTTGGCACTTTGGTTAGGGCTTGGTTAGCCAACTAGCCCACTTCCTTTAAATGCCAAATCATCCCCTTTTCCTCTCATTCATTCCAAACACTCAAAGAAAATAGGAAATGGGGAAGGGAATGGAAAATAGAAATTCCCTAAGCTAGGTCTTTCAATCTAGAGCTCAATTCTTGTGCAAATCTAATTCTATGACATGGGTAAGCTCTCTACTCTCCCTCTATACCTTGTACTCCACTCAATTTCGGATTTTTAGTGTGCCTTAACACTCATGAATCTTCATTTGTGTTCATGAGGTGATTATTGAGGAGCTAATGAAGAAAGGTGGGTTCTTTGCTTGAATTGTAGGTTGTTCTTCGTCATTTGTAACCAAGGTGAGGTCTTTTTTAACTCACATCTATGCCACAAGCCATTGGCTTGTACAAGTATAATTTAGTGTTCATACGAGTTTGCATGTGCTTGTGAATTGTTTAGGTTAGTGTATCTTAGTCGATTTCATATATGTATGTTTGATTAAGTTGACAATTATGATAAGGATTGTTCATATGATCTAATTTATATGATCTGAGTTGATTTGGTGATGTTGTGAAGCTCCGTTGTCCCCCGATAAAGTTCTAAGTCTTCACAAGTCGCTTGAATCGCTTTGGTGTGCTTTTGTTTGGAATTTAGTTCGTACTTGAATTTATAAACCGAATCATTGCAATCTTATGTATATATGTTATTCACACGATCATGCACATGTTATGAACCGATTAAGTGGTGTTGTGAAGTATCATTGTCGCTCCCGGCAAGTTCTAAGACTTCACAATCCTCTTATATCGCGTTTATTCATTTTGGTTTGGAATTTTGTTCGTTTTAGAATCTATAATCCAAACCAATGCATTCGAGCTTTGCGAGTCAATACGTTGGATCAAAGACGTCTTATTACTGTCCCGAAGAATTCACAAGCCTCGACGATTGGCTCCAGACACCCACGGGGGACGAATCCTCCTGGTTTTGGCCTGGGCAACAGCCCAGGCCTAAACGACCAGTCAAATATGTGGCGGTCGACTGGTTCTACTTCTGGGCAAAAACGGTCGACCACCCTATTTGACCGGTCGACCGGTCACCCAGAACCGGGGCTATTTTGCCCAGGTCTGTCCGAATTTCGGTTGTGCACCTCCGTGCACAATCACGTTGGTTTCTAGACTTCTCCTTGGCTCTTTCGTGCATTTCGATGGTCTTCGAATTCACCGAAGATCATCGTAAAGTCGTGCGCTCATTTTTGGTATATCGAATTTATTCGATACTCTTGTTAAGATTATTTACGCTATTAAAACGTGAATCATTGACTCGTTATCCTTCGAGTCTATTCCGACGTAGTTTAAAACCTTTGGGTGCTAGTTTGGGATTTCGATTCGTTCGTTGATCAAAATTACAACCGTTATCCCTTTGATTTCCTATATGTTGTTGTAATGTGGGTTTATGATTTTTGTGTTCCCTTCGCTACAACAACGGTTTTTATGAATAATTGTACCACAATGAATAATGGGGCTTTATATTGTCAATGGGCTTCGAACCAACATTTAATCAGTTTTTAAATTCAAATCCTTTTAAAATAAATTCGGTTTCTAAACCCGGTTCTGATTCTACGGATTTATATACGATTCCTTATCCTATCGATCGGACGAGAAATTTAGTTTATTTATCTTAGTAAAACTGAGGACTATGACCCCTTATATGTTTAATTTGGCGAATAACTCTTGGACTCGTGCGTTCGAACATTTGTGGTGATTTTCACTGTTCTGAGTATGAACCAACAACAAATTCGTAAATATTTGAGAATAGCAAGTGGTTATGGGACATTTAGCTATTTTCCTATATTAACTATCTCGGTGTAATTTATAGTCACCGAACCAATGCGATCCTTTTACGATTTATGTTTTTGTTGTCCTTGATCACCCTAGTGGGATTTACGATTCTTGGATTTCACTTCTGGGACTTCGGTCCAACCTTTAAGATTTATGTTTTGAGAATGAACCAACAACGGGTTCATAAATATTCAAGAATAGCGAGTGGTTATGGGAAATTTTAGCTATTTTATTATATTAACTATCTCGGTGTAATTTATACTCACTGGATCGATGTAGTCCTTTTATGATTTATGTTTTCCTTATCCGGGGTCACGCCCCGGCTTCGAGCGGAGCTTTGGCTCAAAACATGGGTTCGCTACCTAGAGATCGTTTCTCATACATGATGGGCCTCGTTATGATGTTTTCTATATTCTTGATCACTTTGATGCGATGCACCTCAATTTCATAAAGGATTTATGTTTACTTTGATGCGATGCGCGTCAATTTGATTTATGTTTACTCTGACGCAGTGCGCATCAATTTGATTTATGTTTGACATTTATTTGTCAGTTTTTATTTTTATATGCTCTTTTCTTGTCATGAGATTTATTGTTGTGTGCTATTCTTTGAATGTTGCATACTACGTTAGCTTGGGGATTATTTAGTGTGTTGACATTCTTATATCCCTTATTATCTCAGTTTATTTAGAAATAGTTGTGTGCTGATCCGTTTATTGTGTATTTTCTTATAAATAATACTCGGGTCAGGCCGAGTCATTTTAGGTGCTTCTTTGGGTCTTCTCACAGGATTGATCTTCTACTTTCATCTTGCTACTCTGCCTCCGCAGCTTTATGTACTTTTGTACCTATGACATTATCTTTTGTCGTGTACATATTCTTTTATTTAGATCGTGGTACAGTATTTGTGGATCTTTGTCGACCACTAGCTTGTTGTACACATTAACGGTTTATTCATATCTATTCCGCGTTTGTGATATGATTATTCTGTGTCTGCTGAGATATACCATATTCATATTATTGTTGTTGTCTATTTTATACTACTTTCCGGATTGCATATAGTCGTTGTGTAGTTGCCCTAAGTGTCGAATGGTCACGTCGAAATTTAAATCGGTATCAGAATTCGATGTGCATTCCTCACATGGAGTAATCATACAATTGGTCACTCTTCACAAACCTCATTCTCCGTTATGGTCTACGACATTTCTCTGAAATGAACTAGACGATAGTGGGTATAGAGGCGGGGTGTTATAGTTGGTATCAGACCAACTTTCCGGAATAGTGTAAGATAATATGACGATGGTATTGTCTTAAGCCTCTCTTGGGAATCGTGGTTTAGGGTTTTAGTGAGAGTCCTACGACCCGTCATAGCTTATCTTCCTATACGATTCCATTTTGATTGAATTCGCATCATTTGAATTCAACTTGAGACTAACTTTTTCCTCTTTCTTTTTCCTTAAAGTAGTTAAATAATTGGTCGTAGCCGTGCAAGTGCCGGTTCACCCAGTGTACCTCCTACGGGAGGGGTGATTATGTCTCAAGTGGCCTATTTTTAGTCCTTTAGAATAGTTATCAACTTGTCCCCTTGGGTTGATTTCTATAGTCCATCTAGGTGCTCTAGTGGTGATTCTATTTCATTTTTTGACTCGAGTTGTTAATCGATGTCTGTCTTTGTATAAATTACATTATTAAAACGTTAATTTCAAGTTGTCGATCGCTTTGGTGATCATATTTTGACATTGTAATGACTACTTCAATTGTACGAGAAATCTAATTAAACGCTTTAATGAACATGAGGACTGCGGACCCTTTTGTTTGCTTTGACGGATAATTACCGGACTTGTGTATTTTAAAACTAATGTGTAACACTCTTAACTTGTTGATCATTTATGATCCCATGCGTCGTTATGCACATCGCAAGTGTCTTTGATCCTAATATTTCTTGATTTCTAGTTAAACTTGTTTCATACATCGTTACGTACCTACCATGGTCTATCGATCACTTGTTGGTCGGTCCGGAGATACCATGTCTTCGTAACTAAATCTAATCCCTTGTTGTCAGCTATAGAGTTCTAGTACGGTGTGAGATCACCAAGCCTTCGGGCTAAAACAACTCATTTGTTACCTCGTTGTGCCGGTATGAGTTACCAAGCATTTGTGCTAAATTAACTCAACGAATGCACAGTGATACATTTGTGTTACCTCATTGCGTTCCAAACTCAAGATCAAGAATGAGGTAAAGCATCCCGCTTCTTGTGATCCCTCTTCTTGAGTCAAGGTACGTGTCATTAATTCCTTAATGTCATTTACCATGTTCAGAGATTATTTTATTCATGTTCTTTTAATATACGTCGACCATGTTCTTCATTATCAAAAGATATCAATTGTGTTTTATTCATAAGCTGATAAAGGAATTTTATTTCCTTTATGCCATCCCGAATGATTTATTGAATTTTTATATTTTCACGAGATTCGCGTGAACGTTAGAAATTGTGAGGACTTTTTTGTGTTAACCTGTCTATCGGGTGCGTTAAGGATCTCGAACAAGATATGGGACGTCATGTTGTAGTTCGGAATTCCTAAACACCATTATGTGACAATCCGATATTTGAAATGATCCCTAAAATTAAATTAACCGTTAATAAGTTAATCAAATAATAATAATTTGGATTTTTGCGATTTTTTGTAATCATCTGTTATCTTTCTAGATAATTTATTTATAGATTTCCTTGAAGCAATTCTAGGAATTTGAGTGGTTCAAGATTTTCAATTAGAAATTATCTTGAATCTTTTCTTTGAGTAAATTAAATAACTCCAGGAACAACCCAAAGAGTTATTAATTTGTCTCTTGTTGCTGGATTTCATATCATTGATTTTCGAGAATTCTTAATGATTGAGAATCTTGTCTAATTCTTAATCATTGTTTCGATTTGCTAAAGAGAATTTAGTATTCTTGTGATTCCATGGGTCTTCTTATTTTCTCTAGTGAATGATCACTCGAGAGAATGGGAGTTCCCGTTGGGGAGGGAAGATTTGGGTTTTGTGATCCACGACAAACTCAATAATTCCTTTCTTCGAATCTATTATCTTGTCGATCATCCGGAAGTGCTATAGTCAGTTCACTTATGCACTTAGCCTTGCGTTGTTCTTAGATATGAATATCGAAAGGATGAGCACTTTTGATATTCCTCCTTTGTTTGTTTGAATCATTTGGATTGACAATTGTCGTCGCACGTTTGTTAACCTTTGTCAATTAAATCTTTGGGGATTAAGACCTCTTTGGTTTAATCTCATCCTGTTATAGAAATTGTCTATTGCTTCTTTGATTAATTGCTGATGTTCTTGCGATTTGAGATTTTTGGAGCAAAATTATCTTAAATCATGTTGTTCCGAAGTGGTAAGTTGTGCACTACTTATCCGTCATCTTCTCGATGTTTCTGATTTCCTAAAATCGACACTCAAGTTTCTAAATATTGGGAATTTTGTATAATTCCTAATGATTCGTCTTTATGGTTACTAAATGAGATTTCGTACCTGGTTAGAAATCGATTTCCCCGAATAGTTCATTGCTACTACATTACCAATACTAGTTATCGATTTCTAGCTCGTTGGTAATCCGTACCAACCTGGGACCATTGATTATTCCTTCGAGAATTGCTCTCTTTAGCTAACTTCGTTGGAATCTCTGAGTTGTTCTTTTGTGGGTGTTAGCCACCTTGTCGCAAGACTAAAGTGCTGAAGATCGGTATTCGTTATGTCATCGTGATTGATTTTTAGGAATGGATTAGTCAACCATCGTAAATTCCTATTTCATATCCTAAGAGAAATATCTACTATTGATATCTCGCATCTGTAGGACGCAGTCCCGTTGCTCCTTGAAATTCCAAATTAGATTCGCTTGGTTTTTGTGCATTTTATTGATTGTCATTGCCTTGAGAATCACACGAAGAAAGGCGAGTCTATTTGAATTCACAGCGCTTATGAATTTCTTTGGAATTATTTTACCCGTTTGGGATGACTACCTTCATGGGTAATGGAATTCGAGATTGAACTCTTGTTTTTATGATCTTGTGAAACGAAATTGGATCTCACCTAACCGTTGGTGTGACCGTTTCATTTCGCGTTTGTTCTTGTGGTACCACTCCGTGGTATTATTTTTGGTTGTTACTTATTACTTTATTCTTAAGGAATTGCGGGGACGCAATTCTTTTAAAGGGGGAATCTGTAACAACCCACTCATTCCACGATAATAGATATAAATATTTTATTTAAATCTATCATCATATCCGATGTGTCACTCAAAATGTCATTTTTCACAAACGATAAAATTAGGATTCGGGACCACTTCCATTGAGTCCAGATCATCGTTTATGACCCTTTTTACTATAAGCATCGATACCTTTTGAGTTAGTCAAATTTGGTCGTTTTCTCATTAGAATATATGACCAAAATATCACTTTTCACATACGAATGAATTTGGACTCGAAACCACTTCTATCGAGTTCAAAACATCGTTTAGGTGTTCGAAAACTATAAGGTTCGATATGATCCAAGTTTCAGAAATTTGGCACTTTGGTTAGGGCTTGGTTAGCCAACTAGCCCACTTCCTTTATGTGCCAAACCAGCCCCTCTTCCTCTCATTCATTCCAAACACTCAAAGAAAATAGAAAATGGTGAAGGGAATGGGAAATAGAAATTCCCTAAGCTAGGGCTTTCAATCTAGAGCTCAATTCTTGTGCAAATCCAATTCTATGACATGGGTAAGCTCTCTACTCTCCCTCTCTGCCTTGTACTCCTCTCAATTTCGGATTTTTAGTGTGCCTTAACACTCATGAATCTTCATTTGTGTTCTTGAGGTTATTTTTGAGGAGCTAATGAAGAAAGGTGGATTCTTTTCTTGAATTGTAGCTTGTTCTTCGTCATTTTAAACCAAGGTGAGTTCTTTTTGAACTCACATCTACGCCACAAGCCATTGGCTTGTACAAGTGTAATTTAGTGTTCATACGAATTTGCATGTGCTTGTGAATTGGTTAGGTTAGTGTAGCTTAGCCGATTTCATATATTTCTATTTGATTAAGTTGACAATTATGATAAGGATTGTTCATATAATCTAATTTATATGATATGAGTTGATTTGGTGATGTTGTGAAGTTTCGTTGTCCCCCGACAAAGCTATAAGTCTTCACAAGTCGCTTGAAACGCTTTGGTGTGCTTTGCTTTGGAATTTAGTTCATACTTGAATCTATAAACCGAATCATTGCAGTCTTAAGTATATATGTTATTCACACGATCATGCACATGTTATGAATCGATTAAGTTGTGTTGTGAAGTATCATTGTTGCTCCCGGCAAGTTCTAAGACTTCACAATCCGCTTATATCGCGTTTATTTTTTTTGGTTTGGAATTTTTTCGTTTTAGAGTCTATAATCCAAACCAATGCATTCGAGCTTTACAAGTCAATACGATGGATCGGAGAGGTCTCATAGGCGTCCCGCAGGAGCCTCGACGATCAGCGCCGAACACTCGCGAGAGACGAATCCCCCTGATTTTGGCATGGGCAATAGCCCAGACCTGAACCGGTCGACCGGTCAAATATGTGGCGGTCGACCGGTTCTGCTTCTGGGCAAAAACGGTCGACCGCCCTATTTGACCGGTGTGACGACCCCAAACCCCATAGGACGGTGGCAAGGGTAATCTTTGGAATATAACACATAAACAAATAACAGCAGAACAGAAATAAATAAATACACCAGATAGTGTACAATAGAATACACTGGATAAACATAATCATCAGAGTTACACAGTATACAGGATCATACTTAGTACAAATACAGTTAAGATATACATAAATGTCTACAGCGGAAAACAAACATAATATGTACAATAGGAGCTGAACAACATAAAAAGAGATAAATGATAGAATCCATCTTCAGCTCCAGCTATCCAGAAAGAGCCTGCTAAAACCTGAATACAAGGCTGCCCGTGTAGAAAAAGGGGCACCCGAGTATGCAAGTGAAACAAACTACGAGTCAGTCATGGGACTTGTATGAGAAATCTACTTAACACATTTTCAAATATGGCTAATCACAGGACCACGCCACTTTCGTGGAACGGGTTTACTCCATTGGATTGTCAGTGCTTTAAAACAAGTAAATCCTTTAAACATCGCAATGCTTTTTATAAAAATGAAGCCATTATAAGACTCGGTTCCCATCACACAATGCAACACAAAACGAAGGATAGAGTTTTACCTTATAATGGCCAAAATATGCTTGATACGAATAAATCAAAAGTATTTGATATTATTACTAGTGTTTATATGTTTCAAAAACAATTTCAATCATAAGTATCAATCATAGACGGCATTAATGCCCCCATTCCACTATGTCGCCATATATAGGTATACAATCAAAACCGAACGGCGTCGTATTTGGAAATTGGATTTCCGTCATGAACCGAGGCAAGGGATCGTCCTCACCGAATTCGAGACTGTCTAGCCCAAGCCTCAGGAACAGCCGCAACTGCCCCTTGGATCGTCAGGGTCGGTCCACCGATGTGGATTAAAATGCCTGAACACTGCGTTTCCCTACCCTTTGGGGGCGTAAATGAGTCCTTACATAGTCACCGATATATCTAAGGTGCCTCGCAACAACAACCACACAGGTGAAAATAATATAAATCTCAGGGCTGGTAGGTCACTGACACCACCCTAGCAAGAAAGAAACGCATGGCCTCCCTGATGTCCTCTCCCGTTTCTGGTCCATACTGGGGTGTAAGGCTCGCGAATTCACGTTATACACAAAGTTATGCCACACAGGCCGTGCTTTGATCATCAACCACAAGACTTTGCTTTTCAACAGAATCCTTGATCATCTGCCACTTAGGCATGCCACACAGGCAATTCACTCCGTGTGACTGATTTCTATCGATATATAACCTCTAGGCTCGTACGTCTCATAGCGGGGCGTTTATCAAGAGAATAAATTCCCCGCCGCCAAACAGATATATATTTAATAGAGATCAATCAGCACAGAACAAAATCCAATGTCAGACACACAGTCCATTTAAAAGTTCGTTCTGGGTCTAAACGAAACCGGAGGCACTCAATACCTCACATATCCGTACAATCAACAAGTACGTCCGGACAGCTACTACTTCAACCCCTTCAAGGTAGCTACTCCCATCATGAGCATCAGTAGCACCCCTCCATTCGTTGTGAAGATCATCGGTCGTGCACCGTCTTCGTATCTTCGTCTTTCACTCGTCGATCAATTATTTGAAATGAGAATTAACTCGGCCTTTTCAAATAATTCACGTATATTTAGAATTTCAAATCAATTCATTTCAATGGTTAAATTATTCGATATCGCTAATTCTGTTCTTTGATGTAATTTTCACGCCAAACACATTCAACCATCAAATATCACATAAACCGAGCAAATTCAGTTTATTTCCATTTCATATCGTTTATAATATTTTATCACGATTTATCGCTATTTTTATTTATTTAAAAATAGTCAATTCATTCAAATGACGCTTCAGGCCATAACGCGGCCGTGGCGCTGTTTTTCTTCAGATTTGATTTACACATATCTGAAAATCTAACCGTTGGATCTTCACAAATTTTATATCATGAGAAAGATCTTTACAAAACGAATCCAACAGTTTCAGCTTCGGGAAAATCCGACAGTCGGATCTCCCGCACTAATCGTTTGAAGTTACGATTTCAAAATACGAACTACAGCGTCGTTATTCGATTCAATTTAATTATATATATATATATATAATCGATACTGGCGTTGTTTTTCTTCAGATTTGAATTAAACATTCCAGACAATCCAACCGTTGGATCTTCACATAGTGGGTGTCGTTGGAAAGATTTTTCCAAAGCGAACCGAACGGTTTCGGTTTCAGGAAAATCCGATGGTCGGATCTCCCACGCTAATCGTTTGAAATCACGGTTTCAAAACACGAACCACAGCTTCATTATTCGATTTAATTTAATTATATGTATATATATATAATTGATTCTTCGATTTCAAAACTATATTCATTTCATATATTTGATAAAAATGCTATTTTTATCATCAAAAATATTTATTCAACACATCACCATTTTTAACACTTCATATTCACAATAAAAATGTAGATTTTATTATTCAATCTATATTTTCAACACATGAATGTTTTCGACTTCACACACACGATAAAAATATGATTTTTATCGTTCTAGTCCTTTATTCAACACATGAATATTTTCTATAGTTTATATATATAATCAAAATGTGATTTTTATTGTAAAACAATTTATTTCAAAACACGATTATTTTATATAGTCTATACATAAGGTAAAAATGTTATTTTTGGTGTTAAAACAATTTATTTAAAATACTAGTATTTTATATAGCCTATATATACAATAAAAATGCGATTTTTATCTTTCAAATAATTTACTCAACACATGAACTCATTCAACACATGAATTTCTATTCAACACATGAATTTCTATTCAACACACGAATATAGTTTCAACACATGAAAATAATTCTAACACATGAATATTATTGAAAATTTCGACAGCATAACGGCAGAGTAGTTAAAACCGGCACCGTCCCTAGTACGGCTCCTCGCTCTACCTTATAACCTCGCGGTTTTTGACAATGGGGATTTTCAATATCTAGTTCGCACGCAGGCGAATTTTCCTATATACTAATCCTATTGGGATTTCAACCACAATCAATCATTTCAGTTCAACCATTCATGATATTCACCAAATTTCACATCAACCAATAATCCAAACAATATCACAACCAACAAATATCGTCCATGGTCTGTGGACGAGGGGAGTGTATATATATATATATTCGTATGTAAATATATTTCAATTTCATTTCACTATCATTTCAATTTATTTCAACGCATATATCACTTTTACAATGCATATATAACTTATACATCGAACATACAACTTATACAACGCTTATACATGTGGTGTACAATGCTTATATAACTCATATATCGACTATATAATTTATACATCGTTGTTTTCCATATCGTTTATAAATTAGAAATCTCACATTGGGTTCCACTCCACCAAAAATAGAAGAAGGCTCAGAAAAATATGCGGTCTCTTCTAGAATGTAGAAGACGTCCTCACGAGTCCACTGTCTCTTGTTTCACTGGATTTCGACCACAAACGAAAAAGATATGATTTTTACGGTGAAATCAAAAACCATAGCGCTTTAAAGTGCTATAAACTATAAAATAAAATATAGGCCGTTACCTTCACTATTTTGTTCAAAATTAGGTTTCGATTTAACTTCCAAACCGCGAAGCTTCACATCGATCAACCATAGCCACGATGTAGCGCTCTGAGAGGCGCACCTGGTGCAACCTACGAGGTCAAGCTCGAACTCGACTGGAGGGTGAACTTCGACGATGAACGGAAGCACTTCATGGAGGTGATTCGACCTCTCTGCTTAACGACAGCCCCCAAAATCTATATGGATTTGAAGAGGGAACTCAGATCTACAAATAATTCAACTAGGGCTACTGATTTTATTGAATGGATTAGGCGGATTTGAGGAGAGAAGATGGAGACTTGTTCCGCCGTTCGTTTTAGGAGCCTTCAGGGAGAGAGAAGAAACGATGGGCCAATAGGATTTTTTTAATTTATTTATATATTTTTAAAACTCTAAAATACCCCTCTTCACATACTAGCTCCAATCCAATCCCAACGACTGTCGTCCCTAGCTAAATATCCCCATTCCGAACACAATGGGATATGTTTCGTAGGCCCATTCGACTGTTTCAGTCAGTTTTCCTTCAAATTAAAATATATAACATTCGATATTTGATTTGAACGATACGGTCCCAACAAAACTAGCTATGTTTGACGATATGGTCCCAACAAAACTTGTTTCGCCAAATTCTGAGACTGTTTGAAAAATGGCCATTTTCTGATCGATCCAATTTAACAGAAATTCACCAAACAAATTTCCTTTTTCCACGCTCACATATTAACTTCAAAAATTGTGAAATTTGAAACCTAGCAATAATTTGACATCCCGGATCCAACAAAAGTGGATTCGTCGAATTCTGAGGTCGTTTGCAAAATGTCTATTTTCACGGGCTATATATACTCTATAGCTACTTTTCTAAAAATTCATTTGGCCATAACTTTTGACTCCCGCTATGAAACTTTAATTTTTTGGATTCGTTAGAAAGATATTCACTAACAGATTTAAATATTTTTGGTTTCACTAAAATCTGTTTTATTTTGCACTCGGTACAGTCAGTCAAAATTTGTAATGAAATTTTGAAACTGCCGCGCCATTTCAGGACTTGTTTATAATTTAAAATAATTATATTTATTTTCAAACATCGATTCAAACACACTTTTCATCATTATTATTTAAAATATTTATTTTAAATATTTAAAATTCATTAAAATAGCCAATTAAAATTTTTTAAACTAGTTCAGATTTTCCGGGTTGTTACAACCGGTCAACCGGTCACTAAGAACCTGGGATATTTTACCTAGGTCCGACCCAATTTCGGTTGAGCACCTTCATGAACGATCATGTTGGTTTCTGGACTCCTCCTTGGCTCTTCCGTGCATGTTGATGGTCTTTGAATTCACTGGAGATCATCGCAAAGTCGTGCGCTCCTTTTTGGTTTATCGAATTTATTCGATACTCTTGTTAAGATGATTTACGCCATTAAAATGTGAATCATCGACTCGATATCCTTCGAGTCTATTCCGATGTAGTTTAAAACCTTTTGATGCTAGTTTGGGATTTTGATTCGTTCGTTGATCGAAATTAAAACCGTTATCCCTTTGAATTCCTGTATGTTATTGTAATGTGGGTTTATGATTTTTTTGTTCCCTTCGCTACGGTGACGGTTTTTATGAATAATTGTACCACAATGAATAATGGGGTTTTCTATTGTCAATGGGCATCGAACCAACATTTAATCAGCTTTTAAATTCAAATCCTTTTAAAATAAATTTGGTTTCTAAACCCGGTTCTGATTATATTGATTTATATACGATTCCTTATCCTATCGATCAAACGAGAAATTTAGTTTATTTACCTTAGTAAAACTGAGGTATATGACCGCTTATATGTTTACTTCGGCGAATAACTCTTGGACTCGTGCATTCGAACATGTATGGTGATTTTCACTGTTTTGAGTATGAACCAACAATGAGTTCGTAAATATTTGAGAATAGCGAGTGGTTATGGGACATTTAGCTATTTTCCTATATTAACTATCTCGGTGTAATTTATACTCACCGGACCAATGCGCTCCTTTTATGATTTATGTTTTTGTGGTCCTTGATCGCCCAAGTGAGATTTAAGATTCTTGGATTTCTCTTCTAGGACTTCAGTCCAACCTTTATGATTTATGTTTTGAGAATGAACCAACAACGGGTTCGTAAATATTCGAGAATAGCGAGTGGTTATGGGACATTTTAGCTATTTTCTTATATTAACTATCTCGGTGTAATTTATACTCACTGGATCGATGCGGTCCTTTTATGATTTATGTTTTCCTAATCTGGGGTCACGCCCCGTCTTCGAGCGGAGCATCGGCTCAAAACTTGGGCTCGCTACCTAGAGATCGTTTCTCATATATGATGGGCCTCTTTATGAGGTTTACTGTATTCTTGATCACTTTGATGCGATGCGCGCCAATTTGATATAGGATTTATGTTTACTTTGATGCGATGCACGTCAATTTGATTTATGTTTACTTTGACCCGATGCGCGTCAATTTGATTTATGTTTGACATTTATTTGTCAATTTTTATTTTTATATGCTCTTTTCTTGTCATGAGATTTATTGTTGTGTGCTATTATTTGAATGTTGCATTCTACATTAGCTAGGGGATTATTTAGAAATAGTTGTGTGCTAACATTCTTATATTCCTTATTATCCTAGTTTATTTGATAAGTACAGTTAGACTGATCCGTTTATTGTTTATTTTCTTATAAATAATACTCGGGTCAAGCCGAGTCATTTTAGGTGCTCCTTTGGGTCTTCTCACTGGATTGATCTTCTCCTTTCAGCTCGGTACTCATCCTCCGCAACTTTATGTACTTTTGTACCTATGACATTATCTTTCATCATGTACATATTCTTTTATTTTGATCGTGGTACATGTATTAGTGGATATTTGTTGACCACTAGCTTGTTGCTCACATTCTCGGTTTATTCATATCTAATCCGCCTTTGTGATATGATTATTTTGTGTCTGGCTGAGATATGCCATATAGCCGTTGTGTAGTTGCCCTATGTGGTGAATGATCATGTCGAAATTTTAATCGGTATCAGAACTCGATGTGCATTCCTCACATGGAGTAATCATACAATTGGTCGCTCTTCACAAACCTCATTCTCCGTTATGGTCCACGACATTTCTATGAAATGAACTAGACGAAAGTGGGTATAGAGGCTAGGTGTTACAAATAATGTAACCAATTTCTAAAAACATTTCTAGAAAAAACACCTGCCAATTGCGTAGAATCGTGCAGCATTTCTACTTTTAAACAGTTAATCGTGCAACAATCCTGATTAAAATCATAGTATCATGCAACAATTATGACTAAAAACATTTTTTCTGGTACACTTCTGACAATTTTCATAAAACCATCATTCAACAATGTTACAAATGTGATTAAAATCATACAACGGAATTTTTGTGTAACCTAAAACTTTTTTCACCCAAAATAGCATTAAAATTTGCATAAAATCTTATAATCATTCATCAATTCCTTATTAACCCATATTTTAAAATATATTACGCACAAAGTATCAGTTATTGAAATTAAAATAAGTAAATCAAAGTTTACCTTCATTCTCGCCATTTCTTTGAAAATCTAATCAAATCGACAACGATTTTGATTGTTTTGGCTTGATCGAGAGTAAAAATTTGACAATCGCCTGTAAATTTTTAATTTTCTTCCTTGAATATTAGCAATAATTGAGTGATTTGATAAATGAAATGAAATTAATTTGTGGAACGAGGGTTTTGAGGGTTTAAAGAACAGAAACGGAATTTTAATTGCCGCATTTAAAAAACAAGGATGTAATTTGTATAATTTTTTCCATTGGACTTTTTCTATATTTTAAAACTTAATAGGGATGTATGCCTAACACACCCTAATAACAAACCCTACATAGGTCTTGAGATGATAAAACTACACACGTCTCTCTTGTTTTAGTTACGGCGCGTAGTGATGGAGGGAGAAGGGTATGTAAGTCACAACGGGCGTGAAAAATTGATTTGTATGCGATATATTGATTAATTGGGTGCCTAATACGGCCTAATAAATTTGTTTAGATCACCTCATAAAATGGAGGTTATGGCGAAATTTTTCAGAAATTTGAGGTGTTAGCCAAACTTCAAAGAAATTTAGAAGTTCTTAGAATCTGAAAAGTTGAAGAACTCAAGCCAGAATGAAAGCTGAGTTGGTTAGTTAAACGACTTTCGGCTCCGTTCCTGTAACAACTCGGATTTTTTTAGGGTGATAGTAATGACCCAGAGATTTTGTCGTTTAAAATTTGAAGAAAAATCGGAATTCATGTTAAAATAGACGTTAATATATATACAATTCAATGTAGAATTTGGAATGTAATATATTTTGAATCTTTAAAATTTAACTATTCTAAAAAAAAAAAATTGAAATGAATTGTATTTTAACTTGAGAACAAAAATCAGTTTTAAAAGGTAAATTGCGTAATTTAATTAAGATATAATTTATGGTTGGAAAAAATATTGATTTATAAAAATATAAGTTGGATGTTATTTATGGCTAATTAGTTCGAAGATTAAATCGTTAAACATGTTTCATTTTAAGATTTTATTTACGACATATTTAATCGTTTGGCAGTTGCTAAACGCTAATATAATGCATTCTTGTTAATTTTATTTAACATCTAGTAGTAGTTGGGGTTTATAACGTATTCGAAACGTGCAAACAACGTTGTACAATTTGGCCGTGTTCTGTTCGCTAGCCTAACGTGTGTTTAACCATGCCTTTAGTTCAGCCAACGTCTTATGCAAGCAGCGTCTGGAAAAAAAATCTTGAGTTAGAGATTTGAAATTTGACACTTGTATATTTTAGCAGAAAAATTAGAGCACTTGTCCACTTCTGTCTGAAAATGGTTCCACATCGCTGTTGCCTTCTATCGGTTGTTCCTTTAGTTGATTTATATAATTCTTATACCTTTCCTTGGGAAAAAAACTCTCCCCTCTTTAGTTTGATAGCGGATAAAAATTAATCTTGCCCAAAATTATAAATCACATGGCCGATTCTCCTTTTTCCCAAGTCTTGCCACCAAAAATCACTTCCTCCTCCGCTGGACGAAGCCGCGCCACTTCCACCCCTCGTCGATCAACTCCAATCGCTCCAAGACCATCGCGCAGGCGATGCCAACCTTCCCTGTCTACTGTCGTACCCATGTCGTACTTGAGGCATGGCGACTGTTCACCAGAAAAACAGCCGCTCCTCCATCACTGAAGTGATGCCAAGCCGACGTCTTGGTGCCTATCGAGACCCCGCCAGTTAGTTGTTGCTCTCCCTTCGTCAATGATGCAAGGTAAGTTTCCTCTCACGGTAAAACATATTTCAAGTTCTCTTCTTAGCAATTGCACTAAGAATAATGTGCTAGGTTCTGTGTACTGCTGTTTCTCACCCTTTGTTGACTATCTTGGTTGATTTCAGACATCATTGATGGATTTTGGACATGGTCCGTAAATAGAAATACATATATCTACGACAATTTGAACTTATGTTTTAAGGACAACCTACTGGTTTTAAGAAACACGTGAGATCTTGTAACAACCCGGAAAATCTGAGCCAATTTAAAATTTTTAATTTGGCTATTTTAGTGAATTTTAGATATTTAATATAAATTATTTTAAATAATAACGACAAAAAGTATGTTTGAATCGATGTTTGAAAATAAATATAATTATTTTTAATTATAAACAAGGCCTGAAATGGCGCGGCAGTTTCGAAATTTGAATTCAAACTTTGACTGACAGTACCGGGTGCAAAACAAAACGTATTTTAGTGAAACCAAAAATATTTAAATCTGTTAGTGAAGATCTTTCTAAAGAATCTGAAAAATCGAAGTTTCATAGTAGGAATCTAAAGTTACGGCCAAATGAATTTTCAGAAAGGTCGCTATAGAGAATATATAGCCCTTGAAAATAGACATTTTGCAAACGACCACAGAGTTCGACGAAACAACTTTTGTTGTGTCCAGGATGTCAAATTATTGCTAGGTTTCAAATTTCATAATTTTTGAAGTTAGTATGCGAGCGTAGCAAAGGAAAATGTGTTTGGTCGATTTCTATTAAATTGGATCGACTAGAAAAGGGAAGATTTTCAAATGGTCTCAAAATTCGACGAAACTATTTTGGTTGGGACCGTATCGTCAAAACATAGCTAGATTTATTTTTTTGGAATTTTTAGAATTAGTATGTGGCCCCGGCAAATTGAAATGTACGTTCAAATCAAATATTGAATGTTTTATATTTTAATTTGAAGAAAAATAGACTGAAACAGTCGAATGGGCCTACGATACATATCCCATTGTGTTCGGAATGGGGGTATTTAGCTAGGGGCGGCAGTCGTTGGGTTTGGATTGGAGTTCGTGTGTAGAAGGGGGTATTTTCGGATTTTAAAAAAATATAAATAAAAAAAATATTGGCCAATCAAAATCACTTTCTCTCTCTCCTCGGATCTGAGAAAACCCGATACCCCCTCCCGATATATGGCGGCAGCAGCTCCTCCCTTCTCTCCTATTTTTCTCTCCAATCACTCAATAAAATCAAGTGCTTCTTTGTGGATTTTTGTAGAGGATTTTACCCTCTTTAAATCCATACAAGGTTTGGATTTTTTCGTGTAGTGTGTGAGGAGTTACGAGCCCGAGAAGTCAGCGACTTTAAGCCACCGCTGTGCCCTCCACCGACGATCGAACCCGACTGCTCCACTTGGCGTAGGCGCGCGACTCCGAGCTGAACAATGTGGGGAAGTCCGATTTTAACAACGTGCAGTGGTTTGTTCGATAGATTGAAACCTAGTTTCGAACCCCTCAGGAAGGTAATGGCAATATATTATTTTACTTGTTTATAGCGCTTTAAACCACTACGAAATATGATTAACTTATAAAAATCATATCTTTTTGCTGTGTGATCGAAATCCAGTGAAACAAGAGACAGTGGGCTTGTGCGGATGTCTTCTACATTATAGAAGTGACCATATATTTTTCTGAGCCTTCTGCAATTTTTGGTGGAGTGGAACCCAAAGTGAGATTTCTGAATTATAAACGATATGGAAAACAACGATATATAAATTATATAGTCAAAGTATGAGTTATATAAGCATTGTACACCTCATGTATAAGCGTTGTATAGGTTGTATGTTCGAGGTATAAGTTATATATGCATTGTAAAAATAATATATGCGTTGAAATAAATTGAAATGATATTGAAATAAAATCAAAATATAGTTATATACGTATATATATATACTCCCCTCGTCCACAGACCATGGACGATATATATTGGTTGTGATATTGTTTGGATTATTGGTTGATGTGAAAATTTGGTGAATATCATGAATGGTTGATTTGAAATGATAGATAGTGGTTGAAATCCCAATAGGATTAGTATATGGGAAAATTCGTCTGTGTACGAACTAGATATTGAAAATCCCCATTGTCAAAAGCTGCAAGGCTTTAAGGTAGAGCGAGGAGCCGTACTAGGGACGGTGTCGGTTTTAACTACCCTGTCGTTATGCTACCGAAATTTTCTGAAATATTTCTGTATGTGATTTAAATTCATGTGTTGAAATAAAATTCATGTGTTGAATGAAGTTCATGTGTTGAATAAATTATTCGAAAGATAAAAATCACATTTTTATTATATATATGGACTATATGAAATATTAGTATTTTAAATAAATTGTTTTAACACCAAAAATAACATTTTTACCTTATGTATGAACCATATAAAATAATCGTGTTTTGAAATAAATTGTTTTACAATAAAAATCACATTTTTTTATATATATAAACTATAGAAAATATTCATGTGTTGAATAGAAATTCATGTGTTGAATAGAAATTCATGTGTTGAATGAAGCTCATGTGTTGAATAAATTCTTTGAAAGATAAAAATAACATTTTTGTTATATATATCAACTATAGAAAATATTCATATGTTGAATAAAGGACTAGAACGATAAAAATCATATTTTTATCGTATGTGTGAATTCAAAAACATTCATCTGTTAAATATATAGATTGAACAATAAAATCTACATTTTTATGGTGAATGTGAAGTGCTAAAAATATTCATGTGTTGAATAAATATTTTTGAAGATAAAAATATCATTTTTATCAAATGTGTGAAATGAATATGGTTTTGAAATCGAAGAATGAATTATATTTATATATATAAATATAAATAAAATAAAACGAAGCTGCAGTTCGTGTTTTGAAACCGTGATTTCAAACGATTAGTGCGGGAGATCCGACCATCGGATTTTCCCGAAACCGAAACCATTGGGTTTGCTTTGGAAATATCTTTTCAACAACACCCACTTTGTGAAGATCCAATGGTTGGATTGTCAGGAATGTTTAATTCAAATCTAAAGAAAAACAGCGGAAGAATCGATTATATTTATATATATTTATATAATAAATCGAATTTCGACGCTGCAGTTCGTATTTTGAAATCGAAACTTCAAACGAGTGCACCGGGAGATCCTACCATCGGATTTTCCGAAAACTCAAACTGTTGGATTCATTTTGAAAAGATCTTTCTAATGATATAAAATTTGGGAAGATCCAACGGTTAGATTTTCAGATATATGTAAATCAAATCTGAAGAAAAACAACGCCACGGCCGCGTTATGGCCTGAAGCGTAGTTTGAATGAATTGGCTATTTTTAAATGAATAAAAATAGCGATAAATTGTTATAAAATATTATAAACGATATGGAATGGAAATAAACCGAATTTATCCGGTTTATGGGATATTTGATGGTTGAATGTGTTTGGCGTGAAAATTACATTTAAAAACAAAATTATCGATGTCGAATAATTTAACCATTGAAATGAATTGATTTAAATTCTAAATATACGTGAATTATTTGAAAAGGCCGAGTTAAATCTCATTTCAAGTAATTGATCGGCGATAAGAATTTAACGATGAAGACGGTGGTTGAAGACCGGAGATCTTCCCCTCGGTTGGTTGATTACTGATGTCTTGATTGGGAGGCATCCCGAAATATAGATAATAAGTGATGATCGTCCAGACGTACGTGGAGATCGATGGATATGCGAGGTATATAGTTCCTCCGGTTTCGTTCAGACCCAGATCAAACTTATAAATGGACTGTGTGTCTGACATTGGATTTTGTTCCGTGCTGAGTGATCTCTATTAAATATATATCTGTTTGGCGGCGGAGAATTTATTCTCTTGCTTAACGCCCTTCTCTGAGACGTACGAGCTCAGAGGTTATATATCGATAGAAATCAGACGCAAAGAGTGAATTGCCTGTGTGGCATGCCTAAGTGGCATGTAATCAAGGCTTCTGTTGAAAAGCAAAGTCTTGTGGTTGATGATCAAAGCACGGCCTATGTGGCATAGCTTTGTGTATAACGTCGATTCGCGAGCCCCACACCCCGGTATGAACCAGAAACGGGGGAGGACCTCAGGGAGGACATGCTTTTCCTTCTAGCTAGGGTGGTGTCAGTGACCTACCAGCCCTGACATTTATATTATTTTCACCTGTGTGGTTGTTGCTGTTGCGAGGCGCCTCGGATATATCGGTGACTATATGGAGCCGATATAGTCATAGGACTCATTTACGCCCCCAAAGGGCGGGGAAACGCAGTGTTCAGTCATTATAATCCACATCGGTGGACCAGCCCTGACGATCCAAAGGCTTGACTGAGTACTTGCCTGAGACTCAGGCTAGACAGTTTCGGTTTCGGTAAGGACTATGTTTTGCCTTGGTTCATGACAGAAATCCAATTTCCAAATACGACACCGTGCATTTTGATTGTATACCTATATATGGCGACATGATATATGGTACCCATGCCGTCTATGATTGATACTTACGATTTAAAATTGTTTTTGAAACATATAAACACTAGTAATAATATCAAATGCTTCTGTTTTATTCGTATCAAGCATATTTTGGCCATTATAAGGTAAAACTCTATCCTCCGGTTTGCGTTGCGTTGTGTGATGGGAACTGAGTCTTATAATGGCTTCATTTTTATAAAAAGCATTGCGATGTTTAAAAGATTTACTTGTTTTAAAGAACTGGCAATTCAATGGAGTAAACTCGTTCCGCGAAAGTGGCATGGTCCTGTGATTAGCCATATTATAAAATATGTTAAGTAGATTTCTTATACCAGTCCCATGACTGACTCGTAGTTTGTTTCGCTTGCAAACTCGGGTGCCCCTCTTTCTACACGGGCAGCCTTGTATTCAAGTTTTAGCAGGCTCTTTCTGGATAGCTGAAGATGGATTCTACCATTTATCTCTTTTTATGTTGTTCAGCTCCTATTGTACATATTATGTTTAGTTTTTCTGCTGTAGACATTTATGTATAGCTGAACTGTATTTTGTACTAAGTATGATCCTGTATACTGTGTAACTTTGATGATTATGTTTATCCAGTGTATTCTATTGTACATTATCTGGTGTATTTATTTATTTCTGTTCTGTTGTTATCTGTTTATGTGTTATATTCCAAAAGACCACCCTCGACACTGTCGTACGGGGTTTTGGGGTCGTTACAGATCTGGCTTTGTGTAACCATTGTAGAGAATTGAATACAACATCATACACATTTTTGTACAGTTGTTTTGATATATTTTTTTACAATGTACCTTGCGAAATGACTTGTTTTCAGCTTACAGGAAGCTTAATATTGACACGCATATAAAAAACGTTGATTATCCATATGTTAAAAATGGATATAAGCTACTGATCCAAATGAAAAAGAGAAATCTGTTAACTTATTGTCAATATTTAAAGAAAAGATAACGAAGAAGGAAAAAAAAAAGAGTATAATATCGTAAACACTGCAGGTTCAACCATGCGGCTCCAGAAAATAAATTAATTTTTTTAATTGTTCTTGCTTTTACCTGATACATTAATAATACAAATGGTGTACACCATATAATTTGAGGCCTACATTAAAGATGGCAAGTTATTTATTATGCTATTTTTCTTTCTTTTTCTTCCCGCCTTCATGAGATGAACTGTATAAGCATGACAGTGAACTTATTAATAAGCAATTTTTTGTATATATCAGGTTGCTATTTCTATTTTGGAACTAAAATGGAAAGAATAAAACTGCCGACATTGCTTTATTTATTTTTTTCACACTTTAGTCATAGCTATATTTTTGCTATCAAGTAACTTTATTGGGTATAAAGTAAAAATAAACCTATGTAACTATAATTTTTCGCACGTATCATGTTGTTGTTGTTGAGTATTTTGTTTCCAAACCTGTTATTTTTCATAATTTGATTTGAATATCCTTGCATGTCCTTCGTTATAATAAGTGCTTCACTGGACTGTCTCACTATTGGGTTTGCTACCCATTACGGTTGTCATGCATATTTGTTGTAGCGTCTTTTGGGTATGCTCTATTTGGGTTTTGCCGGCACATTCCTACTTTGGGTATACTTACCCATGTACTTCATATTTATGCATGTAAAACACATGTTGTACCTTGAATTATCCTCCAACTTGTCATCTTAGACCACCACACTTGCTATTATTTGGGACTTGCAAGATGTTTTGATCTATTGGAGCTAATATATATTTCGGCAGCAACTTTCATTGGTTAATATGCTTAATCCACTAATTGTTTCCTCGAGTTTATTAATTATATTTATGTGTTTATTTCAAAGTGACTTACTTGAAATAAGTTTAATCCTGATTTGAATGTTTTGTGTTTTTGCATGGAACGCTCGGGACAGGCCCCAAGTATTACAAATGCAAGGATTTTAGCTCTTTAAGAGGAGAAGTGCGAGAAGACACATGTGCCTGCAACGCTCGACAAAAGTAGTAATTTACTAAAATAAATTTATGTATAAAATTGCTTTTTCCCACTGTATAAATATTGAAAACCTCTTATATTTATATTATATATATATATATATATATATATATCGGTGCAGACATTGTGTACTATGATTATGTGTTATATTCCATTTTTAAACCCTGCAAGCTGATAACAATATGTCATTTTGAATGCTTCGAGTTGGTTTAATCACCGACTTGGGGCGGTCAAAATGGTGGGCTGTTATAGTTCCTTCTTCGAGGACGAAAAAATTTTTAAGTTGGGGAGAATGTAACAAACCGAAATTTTGGAACCAAATTAAAATTTATTTTTAATTGATTTTAGTGGAAATTAAATATTTTGAACAATTTATTTTGAGAATATAGAATTTAAAATTTATTTAAAATGAAGTTTTAGCATATAAATTTATAATTTAATTAATATGAGCTCGAAATGGCGCGGTAATTTGAAAATTTAGTTTTTAACTTTAATTGAATATCCAGAGTTCAATATATGTCAGAATTAGATAAATTAAGAAATGTTAGAATCTATTTAATTATATCTTTCTAATGAATGTAAGAAATTGAGATTTCAAGTTATAAATAGTAAGTTATGCCCAAATTAAAATTCCAAATAGTCGTTATTGAATTTATTAATATTTTAATATTATTTAAGCCCTTAAAAATAGCCATTTTGCAAACGACCTCCGTTTTCGATGAAATAAATTTTGTTGGATCTAGAACATCAAATTATTATCCGGTTTAAAATTTTAGGTCAATTGGAATTAATATGTAAGCGTGGTAAATTTAAACGCGTATTGGATTTTAGTTATAATTTAATAAGCCAGTTAAATGGCCATTTTTCAAACAGTCTCCAAGTTCGACAAAATTAATTTTGCTAGAACCGTATTTGAAAAACATAGCAAAGTTTCAAATTTCATAACTTTTGGAGTTAGTATGTGGACGTAGTAAATTAAAATATTCGTTAAAATTTAATATTGAACGTTATATTGAATTATATTTTAATTTTGAGAAAAACTGACTAAAATAGTCGAATTGGCTTACGAAACATATTCCATTGTGTATGGAATAGGGGTATTTAGTTAAGGATGACAGTCGTTGGGTTTGATTTGGAGTTCGAACGAAAATTTCATTTTTAAGAGATAATTAGAATTAAATATTATTTATGTATTATATGTATACTCGTTTACGCACACAAACCCTAGTCCCCCAATTCAGATTTCCGCCGCCAGTTGGAGAACGAATGGCCATTCTCGCCTGATTTTAATTCCCTAAAACCTATCAAACCGTTCATCAATCAAAGAAACCCTTAGCTGAAAAATTGTAGAGCTCATCAAGAGCTACCGAATAAACGACTATGATCTGAAACCTCAACCTAAGGTGATCGTATTTTGCTCCTAAACCTACCGAGTTCGTGCACAGTTCCAACACCGGAGAGGAGCTCGACTTCGCCAATGTTTGTGGAGTGGGAGGAAGAGGTGTAGGTGATCGACGTCGGGTGTTTAGATGTAGGTCACGATCATCGAGGGTGGTGCGGCACATTGACGAAATATTGGAGCATGGGTTTTGCAGTTACAGGCACCACGAATGGAGGGAAGATAACTAAAGGATGATTAGGAAAGGATTAATTTAATTAATTAGCTATTAAAGTGGTTTATCTATGAATGGTCGTAACTCGTTCAAATGACATCAGAATTCAGTAAACTCAAAATCGTTGGGATCGTCATCGTAAGAACTACAATAAGGAACTTACCAGAACAAAAACAAAGCTAGTTGAAATTTTTGTTCAAATTGAGCATGCAATTTAATTTGATTAAAGTAATCGTTTATTTAGTGATTTCCATCCGCTCAAACTGAAAATTCTCTCACTTTACAATTATTTATTTTTATAATTAAATATATATTTCTTGCCCGTACTGATTTATAATTGATTTAATTATCACAAATATGTATACGGTGCCTAGTAGCTCACATCATAGTTGTTTGCAAACCCATGGGTGAATTGTTGACTTGTTGTGTTATGTTTTGATAGTGATTTTGTAATATTTAACATGTTAGAATTATTTTAATATATTTGCTGCAGTTAAAATTGGATATAAATATCCATTTATAATTTGAATAGTGAAAATTGGTTAGCTAGAAAAATAATTTGAATCGATTAGAATTGGTTAAATTTATTAACCAGGGATTGATTTAAATTGACTGTTATTGGTTGAAAACCCCAACACGGGTCTTGGGATGATATTTGACTCACACATCTCCCTTGTGTGAAATTACGGTTAATCATTTGATCGACAAATTTATATAAGTATCAATTATTTAATTGAAGCTTATATGAAAATATATGCACACTAGGTGTCATTTTGGATGTTGATAGTTGATTGCATCTATTATTGGGTGTATATGATGAATATAATCCATATAAATTTATTTAAATGGATATTGGTTGAGATTTTATTCAAATCCTGAATAAATATGAATATTTTTATAATATAATATTCAATGAAGATTAGAAATTTGATTTTGATGTCCGGTTTTGAACGGACACAAAAATATAAAAAATATGAAGTCGAGTTAAGTAGAAAAATGCTATTTTAACTTGAACGAATTTTTATATCGATTTTATTCATTTTTATAACGAATATCGAGAACTCAAAATTCAAAATCTTACATTTTGAAAATATGGTTTGAATAGAACGTTTCGCGCAGCGACCATTCGTGAATTTTGACCATTAACTTTGAATGGACGTAACAAGAGATCCGACCGTCCGGTTCTCCTAAAATTGGAACCATTGGGTTCGTATCGAAAAGATCTTTAAAATGATTATATGATATTTAAATTTGAGTGGTTAGATTTTATAATAGGTCCAAATTAATTTTAGAAAAGGTTGTTATGGATGCAGTTCGGTGGCCGATATTGGAAACCGACCGTAAGAGACTTAGTAAAATTATTAAAAATACAAATAAATTATGTAAAATAATTATTAATGATTTGGAAAAATTTTGGATGAAATATCCATATTTGAAAAGATAAAAGATATTATTTTTCTAAATGAACTAGTTAACAACTACAATAATACTCTGATGATTTCAAATTAATAAACTGGAATGGATTTGAATGGAAGTTATCTTCGAATATTTCGATATTGGATTATGTAATTATACATGTATTGTTATGGGAATTTGGAAGATATTGATATCGTTATCCCAAAATGATACATGTTAATTTCAGAATTTGGTATAGAAAATATGTCAACATGATTTCAATTTAAGATCTTATATTTAATATTAAATTGGATTTTGAGCTCGTTGTGAATGGTATCTTAAAGAATATTGTTCTTGTACCCACTTGTGAAAGTAATGAATCTTTTAACTAAGATTTAAAAAGTTTTTCATTTTATTCAATTAAATTGGAATTGAATGGAATTTTATTAATAATAATCGAGATGAACCTCTATGAAGGAAGGCATTTACTATTTATGGAATTTAAAAGGCTTTGTTGTTATTCCGCTTATAGTATTAGTCCGATACGGAAATTTTTATAAATTATTAATTGTTCAGATTTCCGTGAAGATTCATATTAATGGAAGATGGTTTTGGGTTTATTGTGAACAGTGTTTTTATATAACATTTGTTATTGTAACCAAGTAAAGACAAGATTAATTTCCAAAGGTGGAATAATCATTAAATAATGATTTTTGGGGTTAAAATTAAGTTGGAGTTTTAATGAATCTTTAATTAGATTGAAATGCGAATGGGATAATTAAATTTATCAAATTCGAGAATTGTTCGAGATGGAGTACCGCTAGTTTTACTCCATGCGATAGTTAAATCTTTAGTTAGATTTAAAACGTTAAGTGGTAATTAAATTTACCAGTAACACAGTGGGTGTTAAATATGGAGTACTACCAGTTTTGCTCCAGGGGATGAATAGGTTGGGATTGGGAATAATAAAATAAATGGTTACTTCTGTAAGGCTCGGTAATCCCGACGTGTTCTTAAACCTTAATCAAGTTTAAGTTGTGAAAAGATAAAATAAAATCTTTTGAAAATGATATCCAAAGGAAAATTAAAAATAAGTTTAAAAGAACTTATCTTTGGTAAAATTAATGGGAACCTTTCCCCAAATATGTGAATATTTGAATAAAAGTATATTCTTGATTGGAATGAGATGTGTGCTATTTTTATTTATCACATGATTATAAAGATACATTAGTTATTCGAAAAGACCAGGTTTAACCAATTCTGAATAACTGTTGCGATGATTAAAAGTCGAAAATGAAGACGGTAGTTAAAGACTGGAGATCTTCACATCATTTGGGCTATTGCTGATGTTTCACCTAGAAAGTACACCCAAGTAGAGGTTATATGTGGTGATCGACCGGGTTTGCGAGGACCTCTCTCCTGTATTAGACATGTGGGACGGGGAATAATGTGTCTCCGGTTTCGTTCAGACCCAGTATGGACATGCGAATGGATTATATGTCTGACATAGTATTTTGGTCCATATTAATTGATTTCTACTTAATATATATCTATTTTGAAGTAGATAATTTATTCTCTTTCTTAACACCCTTCTCTGAGATGTACGAGCTCAGAAGTTATATATCGGTAGACATCGGTTTTATGGTATGAACTGACAATGCGGCATGCTGAGATGCAGTGATCAAGGCTTTTGTTGAAAAGAAGGGCATTGTGGTTGATGATCAAAGTACAACTTTAAGTAGAACCATTTTGTGTATAGCGTTAATTCGCGAGCCTCACACCCAGGTATGAGTCTAAAACGGGATAAAGGACGCAGGGAGTGCATGCGTTTCATTCTAGCAAGAAGTAGTGTCATGGTATGGAGCCCAGGCATATTTACTTATGTGGTTGATGGAATGTAAGGCCCCTCGGAAATATAGTCAATTAAAAGGCTTATATGGTCGACGTACTGACCATTTTGGAGATCCGATTGGACCGAGAAACGTATTGTTCAGGAATAACCAATCCACAAAAGAAAGATTGGACCGGCCCTGTAGGATCCAAGGGTTGCCCACAGGCGTGATCTTGGATCATCTTACTAAAGGTGATCTGAATTTGGTAAGGATACCATCCCTTGCCTTGACTCATGATGGAAATCCAATTTCCAATACGCGACTTTTCGGTTTTAGTTGTAAACCTATATGGCGACATAATATATGGTACCTATGTCGTCTATGATTAATCCATTTATATTCCAAATTGTTCTTGACACTACACATTTATAATAATATCAAAGACATTTGTTTTAAGTTGTACCAAGTATGTTTGGCTATTATAAGGTAAAACTCTAACCTTCGGCTTTCGTTGCATTTGTGTGATGGGACCTGAGTCTTATAATAGCTTCACTTTTCAAAAAGCATTGCGTTGTTTTATGTTTAAAACTGATATTCATGAGGAGTAAACCCCTTCCGTGTCATACGGCATGGTCCCATGATTTTTTCAACATTTAAAGTAAGTTTTAATAACTGTTTTAGTTCTCAAACCAGTCCCATAACTAACCTGGAGTTTATTGTTTTCATCTAAACTCTGGGTGCCCATATTTTCCCCAAGGACAACTAGTAGTTTTGGTTTTGTAGATTTCTATTTAGCAGGATTCTGATTTACGGCTGGAGTTATATTTGGAAAGCTTTGTATCGGTGCATTTCTTTCAGCCGTGTTAGTTGATGTATTTCCGATGTGCATTGTATTTATACATTTTTATTTCTGTTGTGTAATATTTATTGGTACTTTGATATTCTTGTAATCTGATGAAAATTGTTGTAATAGCAATGAAAATTTCTATTGTTTTGTGTTCCAATGCGTCGTATTTTCATACAGACTGCGGTTTTCTGTCTCCTCGGGATCAGGGGATTTTGGATCGTAACAATCCCTTCAACTTTTTTTGTCTACATCCAAGTAGGTTACCTCAAATAATATCATTCAATCAATATTCAGATATAATTTCAATGATCAACTAATAACAACAATTCAAGAATTCATCCTTAAATTTAACATGTTTGTATTGTAATAAATATGACCAAGTTACCTTTTATTACAAATGTTAAAATAACGATTGATTTTAATTAAATTTAACGAACATTTAATTTAATATGTTTAGTCAATCTAATAAATATATTCAGTAATCATCCAATAATAAAGAACCATAGCACACAAGTATTAAACCCGACTTATATAAAATATAAGTGGGAAAATTGAGTCAGTAAACTGTGACGTTAAAAAGGTTTTTAAATTAAATTAAACATGCGTTCAATTTAATTAGAAATCTCAATGGCTTCCATCTCCGTCCAAACCAGTTCCAGATTATAGCGTTTGTTCGTACGGTTCCAACGCTGCTTGTTTTGCTCCATTCTGTTAAAGTGTACACAAATTATATGTCAAATAAGTTAACCATTTAAAATCTAGATTAAAGATAAATGGGCCACGTTAAATCTTCCACCACCTCAACTGCTATTTATACTTCTTCGAATGTGCTAGCTCCATTCTCCATCCCAGTTCACATGGTTCCAACCCATTCCCTTTTCAATTTTTTTCTTTTGATTTTTTCATTTTTTCTCTTCAAAGTTGTAACACCCCATGTCCGTTAAAGTCATTCACAAAGGGAATGCATTAACTTCCATGAAGCGTTATAAGTAAAAAGAACAGAATATTACAAGACAGATACGAAAAGTAGTACCTGAAAATTTTATAACTTTATTACAGTAGAAACAGAAGTAAGTTTGGTTACATCCTTCAAAATCACAATACCAATACCCAAGTACAAAAGTATCAGTCTTATACCAAAATCCTTCAGAATGCATAATTTTAAAACCATAATCCCCAACATAAACTGCCATAAGAAGGTAGAGTCAAAGACAAGCAATACTTCAAGCACTTCAAGCAGAGAGAATATGAATCAAGCTCCCATGTTACCACCCTGAGCACCTGGGGGAGGGGGGAACGGAAAGAAAGAAGAGGTCAAAACAAACGAGGTCAGACATAAAGTCTGGCGAGTCCGGTAAATTTCAGCATATAAAAAGATATTAGTATCATGACATGTAAATAAAGCTGGATGAGAGATTACAGCAACAGGAGTAGCAAGTATGCTTAAGTTAAACAGAAGAAACGGAATGTATAGACCAAGATATGCTTCTTACCTATATCTTACTTCTCTGCACTAATACTTAGTATAACAGGATTAGGTGTTACCCTAATGTCTAAACTGAAACAGAAACGGAAACAGAATAATCTCTATAGAAATATAATGCTAGTAATGGGCCTTTACCACCCTAACTAAGAGAGAAGGTACAGAAATAGAATGCTAACAATGGGCCTTTACCACCACAACAGAGACAGAAGGTACACCAATAGAAACAAACAGAACTAGGTGTACCCTAAATTTTACCCCAAGTGATCGACTCCCTAGTACATAAATACCCTGTGTCGGCCACATAGAAGGGTGTATCATTCCCTAAAGTGGCAACCTATAGACATAGACCTATTTACAGATGTCACGGTGTCATACATCCTCAGAGCAGACTGGATCCATGCACGCACATGACCCGGTTGGAATGCACCATCAACACCCTTCGCCATTATTAGAGTGAACCTCTTACAATTAGTTCATTAAGCGTGCCCGGACCCCTCCTAGCGTTGGGTCATAGTTTTGATACCAGAAAAGGGTTACTGACTAATATGGGTCCCACAAAACAGATAACACAAGTAATTACCCCTCCCAACCTTGTGTCCGCAGACTAACAGATTTCAGATTAACATGCTTACAGATTTCAGACGTACAAAGTTCAGATTAACTAGTTCTCAGATCAGACATACAGGTTAACAAGTTTTCAGACTAACGGATCAGATATACAGATTAACAGACTTACAAATTGTTTCACCCAACCTTGTATTGGGCCTACAGATTTACGAAACGCGTTTATTAGATTCATCTGCCCAGTTGGTTTAACCTTATCCACCCACCACGTTTTAGGCATCATATTTATCCTAGATTTGCATTAATTAGTTACTAATGCACAGACCTCTCACATTAGGTTGGTAGCTTGTGGCCGTTGGATGTGCCGGGCGGTTCCGGGCAGACTTCAGCCACAAGCTAGACCAAACCTCGTGTCTAAGAATCTTTTAGTTCTGCCTACGACCTCTCACATTAAACTGACAGTTTGTGGTTGCTGGTTAAGCCGGTTGGGTCCGGGCAGGCTTCTATCGCAAACAGAGTCAAACGTCGTGTCTCAGCGTTCTTATTTTTAGCTAAAGTATTCATTCACAGATTATGACAATATCAGACTAATTATGCCAATTCAACAAATTAAACTTCTTTATAAGTTACAGCAGATTATTCAAAGTTCTATTAACTTATTTTGCTCAATTTTAGATCGAGATTACAGATTTTCATACCCCAAATTTACCGTATTCAGTTTCAACAGATTTAGCAGATTATGCAATTTAACAGATTTAATCATAAAATTAAGCGTAATTTTACATGCCCAAATTTTGGTCATATTTCACATTATAACATATGCCCCAAATGTTAGTTAAATTTACACAGTACAGAATATTCTCCAAAAACCCCAAATCATGATATACAATACGAATTATGCCAAATTATAGCCTTTGATTTCAGCATATGCCTAATATCCAAAATCCCCATTTAGGCACATTCACATTTAATAGTTATCCTATTATAATATAGATCTTTGCGCCTAAGTCATATACACAATAATTCTCCTTCTTCCAAATCATAGACTATCATATATAGTATGCCCAGATCTAGATCTTAAATTACAACATATGTTTTTTTCTCAAATTAGTCACAAATCAGTCATGTCTAATTATGCATCATTCACTATTTTCCCCAAATTTAGCGTTCGTGCATCAATCTCTTATGAGATTTGGCTCAGGCTCATGGTAGCCTGGCTATAGAACCGAAAGAAGGAAGAGATACGAAATAGTTACTATAATATTAATAAGATAGATCTACACAGAAAAACGGATCTGATAAAAAAGAATATGCATAATCGCAAATTCAGATTTATAACCGTGTCAAGATCATAATTAAATTTCATATCTGAAAATAAATGTACTCACCTTGGTTGGATTCTAAAAGAAAAAGGGTTGTAGTGGTTCTCTTTTAATCCTATTCAGATTGGAAGAAGAAGAAGCACTAGTTCTAGCTTAGGTTACAGCAGAGTAGAGACGCCATTGATTTATTTTAATTAGAATTGAGCCAGCATAGAGTTACAATGGTTTGGTGTGGAGAGAAAGTGGGCTTTGGGTTGTTTAAATAGCTTAGGAGCGAAAGAATCTGTCCAAAAATCAAGTCCAGATACAAAAATCCGAATCTGCCTCGGATCTGAAACAGGTCAACCTGTAGGGGGCAGGTCGACCCCTTGGTCGACCTGTATAGGGTACGTCGACCACCTGGTCGACCTGGACCCTAGGCGGGAAAAATCCCACCCACCATGTTCTGCGTTTGAATTCGAATTTTGAATTTAGAACTGAGCTGTTTTAATTAATTTAACTTTTCGGAAACTTCTGACGGCCATAACTTCTTCATACGGAGTCCGATTTACGCAAACTCGGACTCTATCTCAAGCACAATTCCGAGACGAATGCAATGGCATAACCCGTTTCCCTTAATTTTTCTTTAAAAATTAAGTATACTTTGTTTTGTTACTTTTATGTTCACATAAAATACGGGGTGTTACATTCTCCCATCCTTAAAGGATTTCGTCCCCGAAATCTTCAAGTTAAGAAGAATGTGTCCTACCATCTAATCACCCATCTACTCAACCATCACCCACAAGCATACATTGTCCTTAGAAAACTTCTAATGTTGTATAAACATATGCAATAGTGTGTGTATGTGTCTCTTATCTAATGCAAAAATCTGGCGGTCTAATGATTCAGTTGACCTCCTCAATGCGAATTATGTTAGTGCCATGAGTCCAATTATGTATGCAAGAAATCTTATTTGATACACATCATTTCTATATGAGTGCATAACCATTCATCCAACTGCAACATCCATGTGATGAGTCAATCATTTTGCATCCACAAAAATTGAAAAATGCACATACATCCATATGCAGTATGAGAGTGTTTTTGAGCTGATCTAGTGCCTAGTGTGTGTATATGCATCAACGAGCAACCACTTGCATCCACTTGAACCATCAAACATAACATGTCTCAAACACATGTTTACACCCATTAGTTTCTACCTAAAGGTCGAAGACTTGATCGATAGGATACAGCCGAGTGATAGAAGCAAGTACAATTGAAGCAAAAGTTTTGTTCCCATTAGATATCGGTTAAGAGAATAAATCTCTAAGTATCAACCCCGAAGACCGAAATCAACATCAGATTGACACTCAGATAATTAATCCCATTAAACAATGTGAAAACTGGAAATCTACTTCACGCTTCGAGTAAAAAACCCTATCCTTTTCAGAAATATTCAGATACTTACAGACTACTGGTACAGATCAGATTATCAAATGATTCTTAGTAAACTAAGCATGATAAAACCCCACCATATCCCACAAAACCCAGAATGTATGCGTCATAGTCAACTTAACGCTCAACACAGATACCCTCAAACCCCAACTTATCACAAACAGATGAGTCGTAACCTTTATGGGGTTTGAGACTATAGCGGGATCAAAAACAAGACTGGTATTAAAGTGCAGAGTCTCAATTACAGAATCAAAATGCCAGAATCGAAAGGAGTTTTAACTCAATAATCAGATAAGGAAATTAAACCTTTTACAGAAATTTTCCTATCTCTATCCTATCCACCAGCTACGAGAGCATTCACCTGCCCTTCAGAAGTAGGTCCTGTCCTCTGCCCTTGCCCTCGTTTCTTTGGGCAGTCCCTAGTGAAGTGTCCCATCTCACCACAGTTGAAGCAAGTGCCTTTCCTCTTTCTGCAATCCTTGTTCAGATGAGTCAAGCTTCCACAAGTAAAGCACTTTTTCTCCTTCTTATCTTCAGACTTTTCATCTTTCTTTTGTGTTTCCTTTTTGGGCCACGCTTTCTTGTTATGTGGTCCTTCGAGCTTTTCCTTTTTTTCTCACTTTTGGCTTCCTCTTCATGCATCAATGCCATGTCAACCAATTTCTCGAAGGTAGCCCCCATAGGAATGTAGGTCATAGCCAAGCCGTGTAGCGGCTCATTCAAACCTTTAACGAATCTCAGTGCCTTCTTATCAGGTGTGTTCACCAAGTCTAAGTCGAATCTCGCCAACTGAATGAACTTGTTGACGTACTCTTTCACTGATAAATTCCCCTGCTTCAACGCCAAGAACCTCCCCATGTATAAATTCTCTTCTGCTCGTGAGAGAAATTTCATCTCGAACCTATGCCTGAAATTCATCCAAGTCTCCACTGCTCGTTCTCCATTCGTGACCTCCCACCAGAATGAGGCTTCGTCCTTAAGTAGCCATACAGCCAACTGTATCTTCTGCCTATCATCCACTTCGAAGATAACGAACAAATCTTCTGTTTCCTTGAGCCAGTTTCTTGCTTCCACGAATGATTCAGTCCCATTAAAGTTCTTTCCGCCCATAGCTTGAAAGTCTCTACATGTCTTCGGGAAAGTATTCACGCGCGGAGGAGGAGGAGCGATGGGTACAGCTGGAGGAACGTTTCCTTGGCCTTCGGCGGTTGTCGTGGCCTCCAAATATCTACGGAACCATCCAGGTATGGTGACTCCCTCTGGCATATAAGGGATGTTTTGTTCTCCTAACATGCTGAAACGAAAGAAAAGAGATTCAAAACTGGAGAATCGAAAGACAGATATATGGCTTTTGGGGATTATGTTTTTTTTCAAAATAAACTTTACTTTTGAAAATACTTCCTTTTTAAAACCTTTTTGAAAATAGTTTTCAAAAACTTTTTATCAAATCTGGCAACCTTCATCTCTAATACCAAGTTTAACACCCCATGTCCGTTAATGTCATTCACAAAGGGAATGCATTAACTTCCATGAAGCATTATAAGTAAAAAGAACAGAATATTACAAGACAAATACGTTAAGTAGTACTTGATAAATTTATAACTTTATTACAGCAGAAACAGAAATAAGTCTGGTTACATCCTTCAAAATCACAATACCAAAACCCTAGTACACAAGTATCAGTCTTATACCAAAATCCTTCAGAATGCATAATTTTAAAACCATAATCCCCAACATAAACTGCCATAAGAAGGTAGAGTCAAAGCCAAGCAATACTTCAATTACTTCAAGCATAGAGAATATGAATCAAGCTCCTATGTTTCCACCCTGAGCACCTGGGGGGAACAGAAAGATAAAAGAGGCAAAAACAAACGAGGTCAGACATAAAGTCTGGCGAGTCCATTAACTTTCAGCATATAAATAGATAGTAGTATCATGACATGTAAATAAAGCTGGATGAGAGATTACAGCAACAGGAGTAGCAGGTATGCTTAAGTTAAACAAAAGAAACAGAATGATATAGACCAAGAAATGATTCTTACCTATATCTTACTTCTCTGCACTAATACATAGTATAACAGGATTAGGTGTTACCCTAATGTCTAAACTGAAACAGAAATGGAAACAGAATAATCTCTAAAGAAACAGAATTCTTGTAATGGGTCTTTACTACCCCAACTGAGACAGAAGGTACAGAAACAGAATGCTAATAATGGGCCTTTACCACCCAACAGAGACAGAAGATACACCAACAGAAACAAACAGAACTAGGTGTACCCTAAATTCTACCCCAAGCGATCGGCTCTCTAATACATAAATATCATGTGCCGGCCACACAGAAGGGTGTATCATTCGCTAAAGTGGCTACCTATAGACACAGACCTATTTCCAGATGTCACGGTGTCTTACATCCTAAGAGCAGACCGGATCCATGCACGCACATGACCCGGTTGGAATGCGCCATCAATACCCCTCGCCATTATCAGAGTGAACCTCTTACAACTAGTTCAGTAAGCGTGTACGGACCCTTCCTAGTGTTGGGTCATAGTTTTGATACCAGAAATGGTTACTGACTAATATGGGTCCCACACAACAGAAGACACAAGTAGTTACCCCTCCTAACCTTGTGTCCCCAGACTAAAAGATTTCAGATTAACTTGCTTACAGATTTCAGATGTACAAAGTTCAGATTAACTAGTTCTCAGATCAGACATACAAGTTAACAAGTTTTCAAACTAACGGATCAGATATACAGATTAACAGACTTACATATTGTTTCACCCAACCTTGAATTGGGCCTATAGATTTACGAAATGGGTTTAGTAGATTCATCCGCCCAGTTGGTTTAACCTTATCCACCCAACACGTTTTAGGCATCATATTTATCCTAGATTTGCATTAATTAATTACTAATGCACAGATCTCTCACATTAGGTCAGTAGGTTGTGGCCGCTGGATGTGCCGGGCGGTTCCGGGCAGACTTCTGGCATAAGCCAGGCCTAACCTCATGTCTAAGCATCTTTTAGTTATGCATGTGACCTCTCATATTAGACTAACAGTTTGTGGTTGCTAGTTAAGCCGTTTGGGTCTGGGCAGGCTTCTACCGCAAACAGAGTCTAACCTCGTGTCTCAGCATTCTTATTTTTAGCTAAAGTATTCATTCACAGATTATGCCAATATCATACTAATTATGCCAATTCAACAAAGTAAACTTCTTTAAAAGTTACAGCAAATTATTCAAAGTTCTATTAACTTGTTTTGCTCAATTTAAGATCGAGCCTATAGATTTTCATACTCGAAATTTACCGTATTCAGTTTCAATAGATTTAGCAGATTAGGCAATTTAACAGATTTAATCATAAAATTAAGCCTAATTTTACATGACCAAATTATGGTAATAATTCACAATATAACATATGCCCCAAATTTTAGTTAAATTTACACAGTACAGAATATTCTCCAGAAACCCCAAATCATGATATACAGTACGAATTATGCCAAATTATAGCCTTTGATTTCAGCGTATGCCAAATATCCAAAATCCCCATTTAGGTGTATTCACATTTAATAGTTATCCTATTATAATATAGATCTTTGCGCTTAAGTCATATACACAATAATTCTCCTTCTTCCAAATCACAGACTATCATATATAATATGCCCAGATCTAGATCTTAAATTACAACATATGTTCTATTCTCAAATTTGTCACAAATCAGTCATGTCTAATTATGCATCATTCACTATTTTCCCCAAATTTAGCGTTCGTGCGTCAATCTCTTATGAGATTTGGCTCAGGCTCGTGGTAGCCTGAATATGGAACAGAAGGAAGGAAGAGATAGAGAATAGTTACTATAATATTAATAAGATAGATATACATAGAAAAACAGATCTAATAAACAAGAATATGCATAATGTCAAATTCAAATTTATAACCGTGTCAAGATCATAATTAAATTTCATATCTGAAAATAACTGTACTCACCTTGGTTGGATTCTAAAAGAAAAACGGTTGTAGTTGTTCTCTTTTAATCCTATTCAGATTGGAAGAAGAAGAAGCACTAGTTCTAGCTTAGGTTTCAGCAGAGTAGAGACGCCATAGATTTATTTTAATTAGAATTGAGGCAACATAGAGTTACAATGGCTTGGTGTGGAGAGAAAGTGGGGTTTGGGGGTGTTAAATAGCTTAAGAGCCATAGAATCTGTCCAGAAAACAAGTCCAGATACAAAAGTCAGAATCTGCCTCGGATCTGAAATAAGTCGACCTGTAGGGGGGAGGTCGACCCCTTGGTCGACCTGTATAGGGTAGGTCGACCCCCTCGTTGACCTGGCCCATAGGCAGGAAAAATCCCACCCACCTTGTCTGCGTTGAATTCGAATTTTGATCTTAGAACTGAGTTGTTTTAATTAATTTAAATTTTCTAAAACTTCTGAAGGCCATAACTTCTTCATAAGGAGTCCGGTGTACGCAAACTCGGACTCTATCTCAAGCACAATTCCGAGATGAACGCAATGGCTTAACCCATTTCCCTTAATTCTTCTTTTAAAAATTAAGTATACTTTATTTTGTTACTTTTATGTTCACAGAACATACGGAGTGTTACAAAAGTCCACTGCCCCAAATGAAATCACAGCCCCCCTCCCACGTTATGTTTCCTTCCCCATATTTTCTTCCGTACCTACATGCACAATGTTCCATTCCTCATCAACTCACCATTGCATGCCATAAACTCCCTCACTTACTTCGAAATTCCTACTACCTTTATTCTTTTTTTAATTTATTCGAAGGCCCAAAGCCCATCACATACATAGCCTATGTCTCCTTCCATATACTTCTTCCCATACCTTCTTCCAGCATGCTTTCCTCTAACCTCTATTGCTTCGAACGAATCATGCTCCCCATACCCACCTCTCCATGTCAAACGAAACTCCCTTGACTATTGCCAACATCCAAGAGCCACCACCCCCTATCTCTACACCCTGACCTCGACCACTCAGTAAGTCCCCATACTTCTTCCATTCTCCTGTTGTGGCGCACACACACAATCCACTCCTCCTCCTCAACTTCGACGCTGCCATAACTCACGGCTCTGATCATTAGAGCTCCCCTTACCATTCTCTAATTAATATCTTTGGCTAGTTTCGAGTGAAGGAGGAGCTTTGATTTTTTATGCGATGTTCGTTTTTTTCGTTTGCTGAAGAGAAATGGTCTAGGCAGCCTTATATAGGAGGGGGGGGGGGAAGTTGGATACGCAAAATGTAACTTCATTTGTACAGATAGCCATGTGTGTAGGTTGGCTCTCACGGAATAGGGTAGAAAAAAAAATCATTCAACATGTGTGTTTGTACGTGAATAGGTGTATAGAAGTTTAGGGTGGCTTATTTCCAGTATAGCATGTGTGGGTTAAGAGGCTTAGGTTGTAGCATGAAGGAGGTATCGTATGTGTGTGAAAGCTTAGGCATGTGGATATAAATATTTAGGTTGTACGCAGAAGATAGTTTGTGTACGAATGTACATATGTTTTAATTCATATAGCTACAAAATTTTAGGCTTAGGCATGTGTGTGGCTGCATTTTGGTTATGTGTCATTTTTATTAGGCTGATGTACAATAGCTTAGGGTATGTTATCTTTTACCTATTTACTTAGCATTTAAGCAATTTATTTTATAATATTTTTATATGGTTACCACAATTTAACGTTGCACGATTTATATTCGCACCGACATTCACGAACTCCAGACGAATGAAAATGGATATACTGCAGTGTTTGACATTCTGGATCCAATGAAAATCGTTTGGTCAAAATCTGATTCCAATATGGATCCAAAACATTTTAATTTAAAAATAATAAATTATTATTATGATATATATATATATATCCAAATAAAATTATATATATAGCTTTAAACATAAACCAATATGGATTTATAACTCAATATTAAAAATTTCGAGTTAAAGGATATTCAAATTATATAGAAATCCTTTTTAATTTATTAAATAAATGTTACGGTTTATAAACGATTCCATAGCGTCTATTTAAAATTTGATTTGGACATATATCACAATCTATAACATGAAATCTTGAATTTTATCTTTCAATAGAAAATTATAATCAAATAGATTCAAACGCTTCTTGTTTCACAGAATTCCAACTTATATCTAATCTTGTATATTCAATTGAAGTTCAAAACTTAATATTACGAACTACGGCGTTGTTGCGAGTTCGTTTTAAATTAAATATAAATTTATACATTCAAACATCATTTTATTAACGAATTATATATATATATTCATTTATATTTCAAATATAATATTTAAACAAGATTTAAATGTTCAAATTTACTAAGTCAAAAATCTGGGTTATTACAAATGACATTTATTCCTATAATTTCAAAATATGTCGTTACTTCTCGAAATATCGTTCAAGGTTTATATAATAAAGTTTGATAACCTTTTCATGTATTATATTAGAACTCCATTTCCATGTGTACAATATTCTATATTTGGAATTTTTGGATCCTTACTCTATCTTTTGTTGATAACACTGTGCTACTTTGTCACTATGTGGTCCTATGTCAAGCTTTTTAAAGTCAAAGAAGCAAGGTGAGTTTGGGATGGTGCATTGTATTGCAAGATACTGCGCTAGGAGGAGTATGTCTTTGATGGGACTCCTGTGTTGTCCCTTCTTGGAAGTGAAGTGTCCTCTGGGTACTCTGTGATATTCATGTGTGTATGTGATTTTTCTTAGGTTATTTTCCTATTCCGCATGTTTATGTTTACCTTGGCTAAGTGATTGATTCCTTACGTGGAGTTCAATATGCAATTTGCTCTCGGTGTGGAGAATGATATGTATTTTGTAGTCTTGAAATAATGTCTAGCTCCAGTCCTTTAATCTAGATAGGATGATCAGTAGACGGTCCACTTTAAAAACCATAGATGGTGGACGTCCCTTTTAAAAACCAATTTTAGTATAATGAGATATGTCATTCTCCTGTGTTTATTATAATTATTATTTGATATAATAATAAGTGTTACTATTACTATAAAAACCGGTCGGCTCTGCCTAAAAAAAATTCTATATTTGAATTTTGAAAAACTTTTATTGTTCATTGATGCTTCTTTTGAAAAGATAATCATTCAATCTAATTTATTTACATTTTCTAAAGATGTTTTCAAAAATTCATTTAATCAAAAAATTTATTGATTTGGAGTAGTTAATGGTAACTCCTACCCTTTTTCCTATTACTCCTTGCATGATGCTCATTATTATAGGGAAATTGTTAACTATTCACACATTTCTCTTTATTCCATTGGGTCTTCTCTACACTTTCCAATTAAATAAAATTTTCCCAGTATGATCTACATTTTCTCTTCTATCCACCTAATTCTCAAATAAGTCTCACACCAACAGTCGTAACTTATTTCAAAGTTGTGAAGGGAAGGACTTCATAAATTAATTTTATTTCATGTGAAACTGAGCATATAAAATATGGGTAAAACAAGAAAACTAAATATTCATGTAGTATTTGAAATTTAAAAGTTGTTACATGGAAACTGTAATAATTGCAAAATTGAAATTTCCACTGTTTGTCACTATTTTAACGGACTAACATTCCTTTTAACCCTCATAAATCCTTGTAGTTATTGGTTTATTACTAATCTTTAGAGAATTTATAATCCATTTTCAAAATTTACATTAATAGTTTGTTTTACAGAAAAATAGTAATCTTTTCAAATTTCTTCAAAAACATTTATATTTTCAAAAATTATATTTTCAATTTCTTTCAGAATGGAAATATTACATAATTTGAGCCTATCATAATTGCTTCAAATTTCCATTTTACAAAATAACTTAGTGGTATGCCAAAAATTATTTTTGTAGGTTTTACAGCTTTTTGCCAATTAGAAAATTGTATTTATTCTTTTCCTTCAACTTTCTTATTCTACCTACTATCTTTCAACAATGATTGATGTCTACCATTCACGGAAGTTTTGTGTCTTGTCATAGCTCATTTCTTACGTATTCTTTATAGTTCCATCCCTAAACATTCCTTATAGCTGCCTTAAAATGTCCATTTAAACCATTTTAAGTATTGCTTAATCTTATGGATATTTTAATTTCTCATTCCAAATCAAATATTCATACTTTTTTCATAAAAGGTCTTAATTGTCCCATTAATATTTTCCTTTAACTTTTTGACCATTTAGCATTCCTTTGAAATCTCAAATTTTCATAGCTTTATTTTGGAAATTTATACCAATAATCAAAGATATACTTTTGTTTCTTAGCAAAAACCTAACATATTTATTCACAGTAGATATCAGTTTATTTATATTAATTGTTAACCTAACTGACATTTATTTCATAATATTTCTTCCTTATTTCCACAATAAATGATTGATAATCCATCAGATTAATTTTCAATTATAACCTATTAAATAAGATGGTTTTTAGTCCTTTCTATTCTTCAAATTTTATAGCCACTTAATGCTTAGATGTTTCTAAATAATAAGGAAGTTGTTATATCACCATATGGCTTCTAGAGTATTTCTAGAAATTTAGGTCAAGGCTTTCCTAAAAAGACCCATAGATGATATTTTACTGCAATACACATACTTTAAATATACTTATATATAGTAAAAAAATTGAAAACTCTTTTCCAAAATAACAAGTGCGTCTCTCATACAAATAATTTCGGTAATCAGGTAACCTAAGCTTTGATACCACATGTAACAACCATCCGTAATAGGCCTAAATTCTAACCTAGAAAAGGCCCATCGGAATTTAGAGCCATTCTAAAAGGATCGTTGGCTCCTATAAGGAATTACTTTAACAGAAATAATAGAGGGAATCTGACATAGTGGAAGGGATAAAATATAATATCATAAAATAGATGTACCATTAAGAGAAAGCACCATAATATAGTTTACATAAATATATCAATAGTTATAAAAGGGTACACACTATCCCCAAATAAAAAGGTACTACCAATATAAAATAATAATAATTATGGATCCTTCACCATCAACCCCTATGACATCATCGATTAAGCAAATAATCCCTACTAATCTGTTAACATGTTAAGAAGAGGGAGGTAAGAATATAAAGTTCTAGTCAATGAAAATCACATAAGTTTTAAGGAATAACTATTTCCTATATTAGCAATATAAATTCTTCGCATTATGTCTACACAATTCAACACACAATCAACCGTATTTATTTATGAGGCGGCCTACCGTATAGTCACTTAAGGCCTATACTGCTTATTTGAGGGCGGATTCTCTATGATCACTTAGTAGCCTTCGAGGCGGACTACCATTGGTCACTTAAGGCCATCCTTTATATTTATTCTTGGGCAGATGGACAATATCACTTAATACTCTATTGAGGACCCTAGTCAGTTAAGACTCCGTCTTATAATCGTCAATTATTAAATATTCTCTCTATCGTAATACCAAAAAAAAATTCTACCACCTAATACCAATCTAAGGTAGACATCATCGTCATTTAAGACCCCTCCGATGAATCCATGTGTTACTAATTAACTGGTATTACGGGTGACCTCCTAGCCACTTAACAATTCCCTTAAGTAGGCGGTTCCCCATACATGATTGGTGAAACTCTTATTGACCCATCCCTAGGTCAACCCTCACACTACAAGAAATGGGGTCTTGACCAACCAATTTAAGCGTATGTAAAACTAACATAATGGTGAGTAATATATTTTAGCTACCAATATTGAATTGATAGAAATTGGTAGGTAAAGGTTAGTAGAGAAAGAGCTTTTACCTACACTTATTGATATTGGTAGGTAAAAGAATCAATGGACCCTACTACTTTATGACTCAAATGATGAGTCATAACCTATTGTGTTTGATGTTGTGTCATCCTACATGGCTACTAACATGGCTGATGATGTGTCATTCTTCGTGGCTGCTGACATGGTTGTAGTGGTATACGCATGGCATATGTTAACGCCGACACTTGGCATTTAGTTGTTGGTTCATGTTTCAAACAATAATTTATCCATGTGTTATTGTTTGATTAGTGCTATGACATCGTTTTTTAGTCCATGTGGCATTATTTGATTAGTTCATGTGGCATTATGTAAATGGACGACATTATATAACATTATTGTACAACATGGATTTATTGTAATAACACACATGGCATCATTTTATTAGTTTATTAAACGATTCATATTTTGGTCAAATTGAATGGTTATGTGCAGGTAAAAGGTAATAACATGTATTTGTGACAGGCCTTTTTTTTACCAAAAACAATCCATTACATACTACAACTTCCTAGGCAAAGCATGATCAACAATTACAAAAAACATAGTGTAAAAATAAAATACATGGGATGCATAAGTACTCATTCTTCAATTTCCTGCTATCAAACTATAAAATAACATATGGAAATTACATTTGAACTCTAAATGATATTAATTTAATTTCAAATCCATGCATTTAGGATCATCAGGGAAAAGCTAACGGAAACTTTGGTTAGATTCTTTTTTCTTCTCATCTGATGGTGGGCAAAAAAATTCCTAGTGATGAGGGCGAAGAACATACTCTTCTTTACCATTATTTCTGTTGACAAGCACATCGCCATCTGTAGAGTCGTCCACTTCTACCTTAATGGTTTCTTCCTCTTGACCTTCGTATTCAACGTCAGCTTCAGTAACCCCAATTCCCATCTCTCCATTTTAAATTGGCGTTGTAGCTTCTTCATTTATCTGCATGGCTTTGAATTATTCCACGAGATTCACCTTCATCTTTTTAAATTGGTTCAAGTAATCTTCAGCAGGTAAGAAAGTTATTCCTTTGACCGGCCATATTAGCTTTGATTGCTTAGCGATGTTTTCTGAAAGCGGGCCATCAGAGTTTGGAGCGCTCAAAAGTGTTTGTATACTGCAATCAAGCAAACATTCATATGATGACAATCATCACGCAAAAGAACCAACAAAGAAGAGTATAGTGACATAACATGAATTAAGCAACGTGACTCAGAAATACAAGATTATTAAATGTCTACTCAAAAAACAAGTAAGAGAATAGGGATATGCAAAGCATAACATTTCTATAACAAAATTAATTTTTTTTGCCACATAAGGACTTAGCAAATTATCCATTTGAATGGACTTAAAATAAGCTATTTTTTCTTTTTAAAAGCCAAAACAGATTTATTTTGGCTTCAGAAAACCAAAAAGTAGCTTACTTAAGTCAGACAAAACATGCCGCAAATGAAAATGTGTCAAAGCAACAACTCTCTTTTCTAAAAATCACTATTACCCAATCATTTTATAGATTGTATGCCTTCAAATAGAATTGGATAAACTTTAAAGAAAACTTTAGGATGGGTCATTAGTGAGTGAAGTAAACAATAAAAAAATAACAGAAGCATACTGTAACACCCCGTAATTCTGTTAATATTAATATTCACAAATTAAAGAATAACTAATCTCAGACGTGAGAATTGTGGGAAACGGGTTGCGCCATTGTGTTCGTCTCGGAATTCTGGTTGAAATAGAGTCCGAGTTTGCGTGAATTGGACTTCGTATGAAGAAGTTATGGCCATCAGAAGTTTCAGAAAATTCAAAACAGATTTCAGAAAATTCAAAATTCAAAATTCGAAGTCAAATAGGCTAGGCGGGAAATTTCCCGCCCAGCACCCCAGGTCGACTGGGCAGTCGACACCCCCCCCCAGATCGACTGGGCAGTCGACACCCCAGGGACCAAGTCGACCTGGGTGTCGACCTGGTCAGGTCGGCTAGGGTTTGGCTGAGCCCAATCTTGAGCTGCTGATGTGTCTTTAGGGCCGAGTTGGCAAATTTAACGGTTCAGTTTAGTTCTGAGTTGATCTGACTGTCTAAATAAATCCTAAACTATATAAATACCTAGGTAGTCTCTCACTCTAATTCACAAGAAAAATAGAATAGCCACGGTCATACTGCCGCCATGGAACTCAGTCTAGCTGCCGCCAAATAAGAAGGAAGAAAGCTAATCAAAACCCTAATTCTACTCAACTCTAAAGAAAATCAAGACTCTCTTTCTTCTCTAATTGTGAGTATGATGATATTAACAAGATTATTATTAAACTAATTAGATTAAGTTATGAATGGATTATAAGTGAACGATGTGGATTGTCATATATGTTGTTGTAAACCTTATGCTATCATGTATGTTGTAAATCCTATGTTATGTGATGATGATATCCTATATGTTGTAAATCATGTTATGATGATATTGTATAGGTTGTAATTTTCTGTGCTAAGTTGTGATAAATCATACATGTTATAAAGCCATGATGTTATTATCTATGCTAATTAGTTCATGTTAATCAAATCATAATGTTGATATTATTTGGGCTATGTTGATGACAAATCATGTATGCAAGTTTTGATTGATTAGTAAAGATTATGAACATATGCCATGACATCTATTTAGATCTAGAATTGTGCTATGACATGGGTGAGTTCTATGTGTTAGATGCTAGTTCACACCATCATTATATTGCATAAAACCCCATATGCAAGTTTATACATGAATTTGGGTTATGATCATATCATGTAAATTATGATATTTAATCAAACAAGTTGACACCTTTAGATCCATAACCTGTGTAGTTTTATGCAAGTTTCACCCCTATTATGATTAGATCTATTTTATTTTTCTATATGTTGTGATAATTTATCTTTGTGCTATGAGTTAGACTATTCGAGTCTAACGTATATTTTGCGTTGAATAAGCGAACATATAACGTGGTGTAGGGGTAATATTAAGGATTTAATATTAAGAAGTTGGGGTGCAATTGATATGATTTTGCATGCCACGAATGGATGGCCATAATTGAGTCAAATATGGACATCATTAAAATTGGAATTAATTAATAATTTGAATAGGGAATTATTAAAACTGGGGTAAAAGATTATAAGTGTTAATCAATGCTTAGGACACGAGGTTGGACTCGTTTGTGACATAAACCTTCCCGGACCCGACCGGCAAATCCAGTATTCACAAATGTCAGCCCAATGTGAGAGGTCCTAGGCCCAAATTAAAGCATAACAGTTGTAAAGACACTAGGTTAGACTCTTTTATGGTGTAAGACTGCACGGACCCACCCGGCAAATCCAACTGCCATAAATGCCAGTCTAATGTGAGAGGTCTTTATGAGGTTATGGCCTGAATGAATTAAGAAATACTTAACTAGATAAACATGTAAGGTGGGACATGGGGGTTAAGTAGGTGCCTTGGGTGGCATGAGGAATCTAGTGGTTGCCTTTAGTGGCATTTGAAATACGATTAGTAAGACTTAACCAAACACACATGTAAATGAACATGACTAAGAAGAGGGTTAAGTGGGATATACTAGTGGGGACAAGCTTAGGTGGATAGCTTATGGGGGCCCATTTCAACCAGTATCCCAAACGTATCTTTGTGGGCTCGACCCAAGTCGAGGACGGGACACACATACTGGGCTTGACTATAAGAGGCCAAAACGGGTTAGCGGTGGCAACGCAAGTCCAACGGGTTTCATATGCGTGTGTGGACTCAGGCTGGTAGGTAAGACGTTGTTGCATCGTGTAGGTATAAGCCGTGCATTCTCAAGCTATATCGGGTTGCCACTTTAGGGGAGAGATACACCCCACTGTGGGGCCAGCACGGGTATCTACGAGTAGGGAGCCGACCGAAAGTGGGTAGTAGGGTACACCTAGTGGAGATAGGGTCAGGCGACACCTATGTAGTCAGCTAGGGGTACGCAAGGCTATAATTTCTAAGTGAAGCAAGCGGGATCAACTTTGAGGGTGACTGGTGTGGTGCAGTGTAGTAATTATTCGTTAGTAATTAGGCATGCCTTTAACGTTATCTTTATCTGCTCTCCCATACCCAATAGTTCATAGACATTTCCTTATTTTCCAGTTTATGCCTTAGTCTAGTTATTTTGATAATAGTATCGTTAGAATTATCATACTCGCCAGACTTTATGTCTGACCCCCTCCATTTCTATCCTTTTTCCCCCTCCAGGTCCTTAGGGTGGGCCCAGCACTAGCGGAGTTTGATTGGATTGCTTTATCTCTCTTTTGGAGAGCTTGGACCATTGAAGTAAAGTCCAGCTTGTTATCTTCTTAAATGGCTATTTATGTAATGGGGTTATGTATTTTGTTTTATCAAGATGGATATTTTACTTGACTCTGATTTATGGTTTTTATGATGTAACAAACATGTTTAATTTCCGCTGCAATAAAATAAAGTTTTAGATTTCCAAGTACTGCTTATTATCTGTCTTATTGTAATTTTTCTGTTCTATATTCACTTAAAACCTCCATGGAAGTTAATGCATTCCCTTTGTGAGTGACATTAATGGACGTGGGGTGTTACACGTTGTATCAGAGCTTAAGGTTACCAGAACAGATAAAATTTTTAGAAAAACTATTTTTCTAAAGTATTTTTGGAAGTAGTGTTTTCAAAAACAAGTCTTGATGAATAATTTAAAGAGGAAAGTTTTTATGAAAAACATAATCCCCAATAGCCATATATCTTTATCTTTCGAATTCTCCATTTTGAATCTTTCCTTTTTTTCGCTTCAGCATGGCTGAAGATCTTAACCTTCCGGATGGTGTAACGATACCAGCATGGTATAGGAGGTTATTAGAGGCTAGGGCCGCTGCAGGTCCAGCCAATGTTCCTCCACCACCAGTTGCACCCGCTCCTCCTCCTCCTCGTCGCGCTGGTACTTTTGCAAAGACGTGCAAGGAATTTAAGGCTATGGGTGGAAAACCTTTTCAAGGGTCAGAAACGTTTGTGGAAGTTAGAGATTGGCTTAAGGAGGTGGAAGAATTGCTAGAAATCTTGAAGTAGAAGAAGGGAGGAAAGTCAAATTAGCAGCTTGGTTAATGAAGGGAGAGGCCTCGTTTTGGTGGGGTTCACTAATGGGGAGCGTCCTATTGATTCTTGGGCGGATTTCAGACGTAGGTTTGAGGCGAAGTTTCTCTCAAGGGCAGAAGAGAATCTATATATGGAAAGGTTCTTGACATTAAAGCAAGGAAGCTAATCAGTGAAAGAATATGTTAATAAATTTAATCAGTTAGCAAGGTTTGGCTTGGACTTAGTGAACATGCAGAGAAGAAGGCTCTGAGGTTCGTTAATGGATTGAATGAACCGTTGCAAGGGTTGGCTATGACCCACATCCCTATGGGGGCCACCTTTGAGAAGCTAGTAGACATGGCACTCATGCACGAGGAGAAAGGCACTAATGCTAATAAGGCACCCGAGAAGAAAGGGGATCAGAAGAAACCACAACAGCAAAACAAGAAGGGTGGTAAAGACAATAATGGCAAGGGAAAGAAGAAATGCTTTAACTGTGGGACACCAGGCAATCTCATCAAGGATTGCAGAAAGAAAAAGAAGACTGGTTGTTTTCACTGTGGTGAAGCGGGACATCTAGTGAAGGACTGCCCAAAGAAGGGGCAAAGGGCAGGGTCTACCTCGGGAGGCAGGTGTAAGCTCTTATGGCACCAGGGCAGGAATGGGGACAAGTTCAGGCTCTCACGGTCCCACCGCTGCAAGAACGAGGTAGAACCATTTCTGTTGAAAGCTTAGTTTTTCTGTTTGATCATCATGTCCGTACCTTATTCAATTCGGGCGCATCGCATTCGTTTATCTCTACATCATTAGTTGAATCACTGCACTTAAACACCAGTTTAGTAGAGGATCCCTTAGTTGTTTCGAATCCAATTGGGGGATCAGCTTATTTGTCCATGATGTGTTTGGATTTGAAAATTTCTATAATTAGCGTTGAGTTTAGATGTGATGCTTATGCTTTGGGCTTCACGGGCTATTGGCTAATGGATTGGTTATCCAGAAATGGTGTCGTTCTTGATAGTGAAAGGAGAGTAGTTAGGCTCATGACTCGCCTTGGTAACGCTCTCGAAATCTTTTATGATCCCATAAATTCCGTTATGCGAAGTTATCTAGAATCGCTTGACGCGTCTGTCGATAATCTACGATCTGTTAGAGTTGTCCGAGAATACTCGGATGTGTTTGAGGAGGTGAAGGGCTTGCCTCCGAAGCGGGAGATAGATTTTCGAATATATCTTGTGGATAATGCAAAACCAGTATCTTTACCAGTACGCCACATGGCTCCTCGTGAAAGGAGGGAACTCAATAAGCAAGTGAAGGAGTTTCTTGAGAAGGGGTTCATAAGACGAACTATATCGGAGTGGGGTGCTCCAGTAGTATTTGCCACGAAGGCGGATGGGTCCCTTAGAGTTTGTGTGGACTATAGAGAACTTAATAAACTTACTAAGAAAAACAGACACCCACTGCTGAGGATTGACGATATCTTCGATCAGTTAGTTGGCGCCTCAGTGTTTTCGCAGTTGAACTTAGCCGCTGGTTTCCATCAGTTGAGAGTGGCTGAGGATAGCATTGACAAGACTGCCTTTAGGACTCCGGACGGCTTCTATGAATGGCTAGTGATGCCCTTCGGTTTGACAAACGCCCCCGCATACTTTGTTGATTTGATCAGTATAGTGTTTAGGGAGTACCTTAATAAATTCGTGGTGGTCTTTGTAGACGACATCTTGATCTTTTCTAAGAATGAAGAAGAGCATGCCCTACATCTTAGGGAAGTGTTAGAGACCCTACGAGCGCATAATCTTAAAGCTAAATTTTCTAAGTGTCACTTCTGGAGGAAGGAAGTACGGTTCTTAGGGCATGTGGTTTCCAAGGAAGGGATAGTTGTGGATCCCACGAAGGTGGTGGCCATCCAAGATTGGAAGGTCCCTAAAAATGCTACCGAAGTAAGGAGTTTCTTGGGGTTAGCTGGCTACTATCGGAAGTTTATCCAAGACTTCCCAAAGATATCAGCTCCATTAACACGTTTGACGAAGAAGAACCTAGTTTTCACATGGGACGTAGATTGTGATGATGCGTTCCAACGTTTGAAGATAGCTTTGACCTCAGCTCCAGTCTTAGTGCAGCCAGACGGGAGTAAGCCATTTACTGTTTATACCGATGCTTGTGGGACAGGTCTAGGCGCAGTCTTAATGCAAGAGGGTAGGGTAATAGCCTATGAGGGAAGGCAGTTGAGAGCGCATGAGAAAAATTACCCTACACATGACCTAGAATTGGCCGCTATTTTTTTCGCGCTTAAGTCTTGGCGTCATTATCTTCTTGGCGAGAAATTCGAATTATTCACTGACCACAAATCTTTAAAATACTTATTCTCTCAGAAGGACTTGAACTTAAGGCAGCAAAGGTGGATGGAGTTCTTAGCGTCCTACGATTTCGAAATAGCATATACCCCTGGCAAGGGTAACGTGGTGGCAGACGCCTTAAGTAGGAAAAGGCTGTCCTTGAGTCCGTTTTTTGTTGAACGGCGAAACTTAGAATTCGTCTCTATGTTTGATTTTAGACCTTCCGTTGACTTTGTACCCGGTTTGCTAGCATCCTTGGAGGTCAGACCTACGCTTTTGGGACGGATTGGTGAGGCACAGCGAGACGACCCACAGTTGGTTGAGTTAGTAGAGAAGCTCAAAAGAGGGGAGTCATCAACCCATCTCCGTAGGTATACCCTAGATGATAAGGGTTGGTTACGTAGGGATAGTAGACTTTGTGTACCTCGAGACGAAGGTTTGAGGAAGGCTATTCTTGAAGAAGCACATCGTTCGAAGATGACCATTCATCCCGGCGGGGACAAGATATATAAAGACATGAAGCGAGTTTTCTTTTGGGCCGTTATGAAGAGGGATGTGGCCGAGTATGTCGCTAGATGCTTGGTGTGCCAACAAGTAAAAGCAGAGCAAAAGAAACCCGGTGGGTTGCTTCACCCATTGGAGGTTCGACAATGGAAATGGGAAAGTGTCTCGAGGACTTTGTGGATGGATTACCAAGATCAAGGAAAGGTAATACGGGGATTTGGGTTATAGTAGACAGACATATTAAAAGCGCCCATTTTATTCCCGTGAAGAGTAAAAAGACTGCTCCATGGTTAGCTTCTGTATACGTCCGAGAGATAGTTCGTTTGCATGGTGTTCCTTCTAGCATAGTAAGCGACAGCGATCCTATCTTCACTAGCGAATTTTGGAGGAGCTTACAAGAAGCGGTAGGGACTCAGTTATGTTTGAGCACCGCATATCATCCTCAGACGGACGGCCAAACCGAGAGGGTGAATCGTATTCTAGAGGACCTTTTGAGTCTATGTATCCTAGACTTTGGGGGTACGTGGGAAGAGCATCTTTTGTTGGTAGAGTTCGCATATAATAACAGCTTTCAGTCTAGCATTGGCATGGCACCTTTAGAAGCTCTTTATAGACGACCTTGTCGTTCACCTACATGTTGGTGGGAATCTACGGATAAGATCTTACTTGGGCCCGATATGATTAGAGAGACTTCGGAAAAGATCGACTTGATTCGAAGGAGGATGAAGACAGCGCAAGATAGGCAGAAATCTTATGCGGATAAGAGGAGGAAAGATCTTGAGTTTGATGTTAGGGACATGGTCTTTATCAAAGTATCTCCATTACGGAATGTTGTTGGCTTTGGGTCTGTTGGGAAATTAGCACCAAGGTTCGTAGGGCCGTTTCCTATTAAGGAGAAGATTGGACAGATGGCGTATAGATTGGAGTTGCCAGAGAAACTTAGTGGTGTACACGACATATTCCATGTGTCACATTTGAGGAAGTGCTTGCACGAGACTGCGGAGGTGGTAGAGCCGAACTTGCTTAGAGAGGTGGAGATAGAGCGTGATGCTACGATTCGACGAGCTCCTACATGCATTCTTGTGTCGGAGATCAAGAAGCTGAGAAATCGAGAGGTCAGACTAGTCAAAGTACAATGGGGAGATGATGAGAGCAACGCTACTTGGGAGACAGAAGGGAAGATGCGTTCACGATACCCTTTTCTTTTCGAGGGTATGTCCTTTAATTTGTCCTTTATCGCTTAGCTTGTACTTATCTTATCTTTAGAGTATCCTCTCGCTAGTATCCTTGACCTTTAGTTAGGATAATCCTATGGTTGAAACATGTGTTTGAGACATGTTATGTACGATGGATGCAAAGTGGATGCAAGTGTTTGCTAGTGGTTGCTCGTGGACGCATATACACACACTATTAGGCACTAGATCGGCTCAGTCACTTCATATTGCATATAAATGGATGTATTTAGTAAAATGGATGTATGATGATTGTATTATCATATGGATGCTGCATTCAGATGATGATTGTGCACACATGTAGAAATAATATGTAGCATTAAGGAACTTTTGCATACATAATGGACGCATGGCACTATCATGATTTGCATTAAGGAGGTCAACTGAATCAGTGGACCGTTTGATTTTGCATTAGACATGGACATATACACACGCTGTGCATTTAAACATGAAAGCATTAGAAGTCTATAAGGACAATGGATGCCTGTGTTTGATGGTTGAGTAGATGGACGATTGGATGTTAGGATATACATTCTTCTTGACTTGAAGATTTCGGGGTCGAAATCCTTTAAGGAGGGGAGAATGTAACACCCCGTAATTCTGTTAATATTAATATTCACAAATTAAAGAATAACAAATCTCAGACGTGAGAATTGTGGGAAACGGGTTGCGCCATTGTGTTCGTCTCGGAATTCTGGTTGAAATAGAGTCCGAGTTTGCGTGAATTGGACTTCGTATGAAGAAGTTATGGCCATCGGAAGTTTCAGAAAATTCAAAACAGATTTCAGAAAATTTAAAATTCAAAATTCGAAGTCAAATAGGCTAGGCGGGAAATTTCCCGCCCAGCACCCCAGGTCGACTAGGGAGTCGACTGGGCAGTCGACACCCCCCCCCCCCCCAGGTCGACTGGGGAGTCGACTGGGCAGTCGACACCCCAGGGACCAGGTCGACTACGAAGTCGACCTGGGTGTCGACCTGGTCAGGTCAGCTAGGGTTTGGCTGAGCCCAATCTTGAGCTGCTGATGTGTCTTTAGGGCTGAGTTGGCAAATTTAACGGTTCAGTTTAGTTATGAGTTGATCTGACGGTCTAAATAAATCCTAAACTCTATAAATACATAGGTAGTCTCTCACTCTAATTCACATGAAAAATAGAATAGCCACTGTCATACCGCCGCCATGGAACTCAGTCAAGCCGCCGCCAACTAAGAAGGAAGAAAGCTAATCAAAACCCTAATTCTACTCAACTCTAAAGCAAATCAAGACTCTCTTTCTTATCTAATTGTGAGTATGATGATCTTAACAAGATTATTATTAAACTAAATAGATTAAGTTATGAATGGATTATAAGTGAATGATGTGGATTGTCATATATGTTGTTGTAAACCTTATGCTATCATGTATGTTGTAAATCCTATGTTATGTGATGATGATATCCTATATGTTGTAAATCATGCTATGATGATATTGTATAGGTTGTAATTTTCGGTGCTAAGTTGTGATAAATCATACATGTTATAAAACCATGATGTTATTATCTATGCTAATTAGTTCATGTTAATCAAATCATAATGTTGATATTATTTGGGCTATGTTGATGACAAATCATGTATGCAAGTTTAGATTGATTAGTAAAGATTATGAACATATGCCATGACATCTATTTAGATCTAGAATTGTGCTATGACATGGGTGAGTTCTATGTGTTAGATGCTAGTTCACACCATCATTATATTGCATAAAACCCCATATGCAAGTTTATACATGAATTTGGGTTATGATCATATCATGTAAATTGTGACATTTAACCAAACAAGTTGACACCTTTAGATCCATAACCTGAGTAGTTTTTTGCAAGTTTCACCACTATTATAATTAGATCTATTTTATTTGTCTATATGTTGTGATAATTTATCTTTGTGCTATGAGTTAGACTATTCGAGTCTAACGTATATTTTGCGTTGAATAAGCGAACGTATAACGTGGGGTAGGGGTAATATTAAGGATTTAATATTAAGAAGTTGGGGTGCAATTGATATGATTTTGCATGCCATGAATGGATGGCCATAATTGAGTCAATTATGGACATCATTAAAATTGGAATTAATTAATAATTTGAATAGAGAATTATTAAAACTGGGGTAAAAGATTATAAGTGCTAATCAATGCTTAGGACTCGAGGTTGGACTCGTTTGTGACGTAAACCTGCCCGGACCCGACCGACAAATCCAGTAGTCACAAATGTCAGCCCAATTTGAGAAGTCCTAGGCCCAAATTAAAGCATAACAGTTGTAAAGACACGAGGTTAGACTCTTTTATGGTGTAAGACTGCCCGAACCCGCCCGGCAAATCCAACTGCCATAAATGCCAGTCTAATGTGAGAGGTCTTTATGAGGTTATGGCCTGAATGAATTAAGAAATACTTAACCAGATAAACATGTAAGGTGGGACATGGGGGTTAAGTAGGTGCCTTGGGTGGAATGAGGAATCTAGTGGTGGCCTTTAGTGGCATTTGAAATACGATTAGTAAGACTTAACCAAACACACATGTAAATGAACAAGACTAAGAAGAGGGTTAAGTGGGATATACTAGCGGGGACAAGCTTAGGTGGATAGCTTGTGGGGGCCCATTTCAACCAGTATCCCAAACGTACCTTTGTGGGCTCGACCCAAGTCGAGGACGGGACACGCATACTGGGCTTGACTATAAGAGGCCAAAACGGGTTAGCGGTGGCAACGCAAGTCCAACGGGTTTCATATGCGTGTGTGGACCCGGGCTGGTAGGTAAGACGTTGTTGCATCGTGTAGGTATAAGCCGTGCATTCTCTAGCTGTATCGGGTTGCCACTTTAGGGGAGTGATACACCCCACTGTGGGGCCAGCACAGGTATCTACGAGTAGGGAGCCGATCGAAAGTGGGTAGTGGGGTACACCTCGTCGAGATAGGGGCAGGCGGCACCTATGTAGTCAGCTAGGGGTACGCAAGGCTATAATTTCTAAGTGAAGGAAGCGGGATCAACTTTGAGGGTGACTGGTGTGGTGCTGTGTAGTAATTATTCGTTAGTAATTAGGTGTGCCTTTAACATTATCTTTATCTGCTCTCCCATACCCAATAGTTCATAGACATTTCCTTATTTTCCAGTTTATGCCTTAGTCTAGTTATTTTGATAATAGTATTGTTAGAATTATCATACTCGCCAGAATTTATGTCTGACCCCCTCCGTTTCTATCCTCTTTCCCCCTCCAGGTCCTCAGGGTGGGCCCAGCTCTAGCGGAGTTTGATTGGATTGCTTTATCTCTTTTTTGGAAAGCTTGGACCGTTGAAGTATAGTCCAGCTTGTTATCTTCTTAAATGGCTATTTATGTTATGGGGTTATGTATTTTGTTTTATCAAGATGGATATTGTACTTGACTCTGATTTATGGTTTTTATGATGTAACAAACATGTTTAATTTCCGTTGCAATAAAATAAAGTTTTAGATTTCCAAGTACTGCTTATTATCTGTCTTGTTGTAATTTTTCTGTTCTATATTCACTTAAAACCTCCATGGAAGTTAATGCATTCCCTTTGTGAGTGACATTAATGGACGTGGGGTGTTACACATACAAAATAAGCAAAATATCTTTTAGTAAAAAGTTGCTTCCCTATCTAAAAATTCAAATCTAAATAGAAGTAATGCATTGAAGCTAGATTTGTCATATTTCATATATAAAAGTTCTTCTATATCAAATATTTTTAGTGGGACATGCGCTCATATACACATGTATATGTTGACGTGTGTATACACAAATATGTGTGCATGTGCGTGTGCGTGAATAAATGGGTGTATTGTTTTTTTTTTTTTTTTTGAGCAGAACAAAAAAATACTATGAATTTACAGAAACAGAAAGAGTGGCTATTGCAACACAAGAAAATTATTTTCCAAACAATAATTAGTACATAAAACAAGAGAAAGAGTAAATGTCAAGCTTATCTTCATCTTAAGGAACAGGGGTGACCAATCCTCCATCGATCGCTACAGCTACAGCAATATTGATGCTGGTGTTATAAGTAAAATTCTTTCCATCTCTACGGCTCGAATTGACAATTGGATGCTTTGTAAGTACCATTGCAGTTGCTTTTGCCAACAATGATGCCATTGTGACCCCCTTCGATTTAATCTTCTTGTAAATCTCATCAAGTGCATCAGTAGTGATAGTATATCCAACTCTAAACATTGGCGCATTAAGACTCTCTACCATATTTTTGCTAACAGCTCCCTACATTGTGGTAAAGGGCATAATGCTTCCCAACTCAACGCTTCGCAAACTCGCAGTACCCTCTGATTTTTTTATAGCCCCCAAAACCAAATTTTGAGAAACACTACTGCTATGAGTTCATTCTATGGATGCACTACTGTAGGACACAACAAAGAATGATGGAATACATGTATAGCATACATAACTAAAGCAATATTTCCTTCGAATTTACATGAAGGGACTCGTGCTTCATATTGTACTATTGAATTGTGCAAATACAGGATTGACTGCTACAGAAATCATCATCGAATTCATCCAATTCATTGGGGTCGAATTCCTTAATTTCAACAAGCTCTTTTCCCAATATAATTTATCCACTTAACTCTCCTTTTTGCCCCACCTCCAAATTCATGCGAGTTTTTAAGACTACTTCTTGGAACATTTACAGCTTCAGCAAAATCTAATTCATTCTCTTTATTACATTCATCAGTTTTATCTTCGCTGGTATTGATTTCCAATTCATGAGCATTTGAGTTTGATTTTGAGATATCGTCCGCAGAGTTTTCTTGAGAGTTTAAGATTTTAAAGCAGAGGAACACTCTATGATATGTGTTGATTTAGAAAAGAAAATAGAATGGCATCGTGGTTTGCAAGAGAGAACCCTCATGAAAATTATTAGGTAAATTAAAAACTAGAAAAACTCATATTCCATATCATTCAAAATAAAAATAAAGTTTAACCGAAATTAAACTTTTGATATTGATAGAAAACCCAACACCGTTTTCCAACTCATGCAATGATTTGAGCATTTAAGATTACATATACATCATTAAAAAAATAAAGATCTCGAATTTATAAGAAAAACAATAAATAAATAAAATTAGCAAAAAAAAAGAAAGCAACTGCTAGAGTACAAAAGGTAGGAAATTCCTTATATATTAAAAAAAGTTAACATATAATCATTTCAATCTTTTGACTGTAGCTTGCAAGGAGCCAGAATAAATTTTACAAACCCATCGACAATCAAGCCATAGCAAGCTTTCCACAGTACGATGATAGTCAACTTCGCGAAATCCGTTAGTGAATCAATTGTCGTTGATGGTGGATTTCAGTGGTAAAGAGGCACGTAGGTTCTAGAGTTGGAGAGTTACATGGATTTTGGGGTTTGAGAGAAGGCGGAGAGGTATATTTCAAAAGGAGCCAATGGTAAGAGGATAGGGATATTAGGACCGCAAATTTTAGGAATATATAATTGACTTCATATAATAAATTTTGCGTAAGAGGAAGATACAGAATGATAACATATGGAATGATACATGGTAAGAAAAAGATATGAGGAGTTTCATAGATATATAGAATGAGAAAATTTTGCATGAAACAAGGAACCGATATTTTTTTGACTTCAAACTAATTTGGTTAACATACGTAAACGTAGCAATTATAATAAACAGTTGTCATCAAGATTATTGCTATATATTTATAGTGGCAGTTTTTGTGGTTTCTACTGCGACCAATCAAAATAGACTACGTGGATTAAGGCCACAAAATAGATCACATGGATTGAGATTTGTACCGTTAGATTTGATTTAAGATAAGCTTTTAAATTTATAGCCGGAGATGATGGTATGGATTGCATCTCTGCAATAAATTAGAGAAAAAATATTTTAGTCATTTCAAATGATGACATATTAGTGTGAAATTCCGAAATATTTTAGAAAAATTTAAAGTTAAAACTTTTATAGTCAATTGTTTGGAAAAAATAACAATATATGATAAGTTATTAACGAATCATTATTTAGTACTAATTAATTACAATTTAATTATTGTTTATCAATTCATCAACTGTTAATTATTTCATATTTCAAAATAACTATTAACAACTAATAAGGATATGCTTTTACAAAAAACATTGTTAGGATATGTAAATGAAATCTTCAATTCGAAAAAATTGCTAGAACATACTTTTTTAACACATCATCTCATAACTCAACATTATTTTTAAAGAAAGGTTAAAATGATATGATAAAATGTAGGGGTTAATCGCAAAAAAAACTACCCCTTCTGTATATGTGTAGATAAACATTTTACCTACCTTTAATTATTGGTAGATAATCATCCTTCAATAATTTTATAACATTGAAAATATTTACCTCCAATAAATTTTATCACTAAATATTGGTAGATAAAGGTTCCCTTTACCTACCCATATTTATTGGTTGATAAAATATTGGTAGGTAAAGGCAAAATTCTTGTAGTGTCACTTAGATCCTAGATAAGAAGCGGACACTTCTGGAGAACTACCCTACAAATATACCATTGCTTTACTAGGACCATTTAATACCATATAAGAGAAATGCGGACCCAATGACCATTTAATAACTAGTAAGGGGAGGTCCCATGACTTTGGTACAATACCATGGAGTAAACCTTAGGAACAGACCTAGTTCTAACCACTTAGTACCTAACAAGATAGGTCAGCCACTTAATACCTTCTCAAGGCAGGTCTACTTCACACACAAAAACACGCACACACACATACACACACACACACACATATATATATATATATATATACACACACACACACTATACATCTCACATTAAACCGACCACATGTAGATGCTAGATTTTCCGGACGGTTCTGGGAAGGCTTCTACTACAATTTGGGCTTCACCTCGCGTCTTAGTGTAATAATTATAATGTCCCGTGACACCTATACCTCTAGCATTAACCAGTCTTATTTGTAGATGCTAGACATGTTGATTGATTCAAGAAGGCTTCTCTAATGGTTAACCTTGTGTCTGTGTCACTAATAACAATTAAAGCCATTGACTCACACACATACAAATTCCTATAAGGACATTTCAAATTTCTAATTACCTAATTTATACATGCTCAGTACGTATTTAATACGCATTATTATTGTGTTAATTACGTTATAAATATATAGTAATAAATAAGGCTTAAATCAAGAATACGTAAAGAAACTCGTTTGAAATGTCAATTCCCACAACATAATAAAGGTATACAAGTTTATTTCCCTAATTTCTCCAATCATAACATAAAATGTGTTGTTTACACTTAAATAACAGGGAAAATAACAAACATACACAAAATAACTTGTAACCAAGGTTTGAATGATTATTTTAATAACAAAATAGAGGGAAGGTGCAGTAATTCCAAATACTTATGTAAAATCCCCTTTTTGGTACTAATCAACTTTTTATGCAATTTTCGTAAATAAAATCTTAATACTTCGGTGGCTTGCAAATAATACTTCCAAACAATCTATTTTGAAAATAAATGCTTAAACCTATTCAATTCACAATACTCAAGTTCTTAAGCTTTTGCAACAAAAGAGCGCGCACACACACACACATACATATATATATATACATATATGAAAAAATGAAATGAATTAGACCAATTTCAAAAATTATACAAACATTCAAATGCCTTTTCTTTCATTACATCAATAATCCAAACCCAAATACAATTGATTGACCATTTCCGCAAACAAATACAAATAATAAAGGATTTGGAGGATTTGATATTGTTTTGTTTTCTTACAAATCCAAATCCCTTTTAAGCACAATATTCCAAATCTATGCTACCAGAATATAATAAATAGCAAACTTATGAAATTTCCACTCACTGAGATTTGAAGAGGAGATTAGTGGAACATAGTGTATAGTCTACTAAAAATTTGGATTTCTGCCTTTGGATCAACGTATTCCAACCCTCCCATATATATATATATATATATATATATATATATATATATATATATGAATCAAAGTTTAGAATCACTTATATGTGTATAACTTAATTACAGAATTTATACATATAAGAATTTAGATCTAAAAAGATAGAATATATGTTAGAAGAATGAAGAGAAACCTAAACTAAATTATATAATTAAGAAATGTTGGAGAGGCGAAATGGAGGCGTAAAGAAGAATGAGCTATAGGGTTTAGGGTATGGCTAGGGGGTCTTATTTATAGTTGCAAGTGCATATATAGACCTTAGATTAGTTAGATTTAATCAAGACAAAGCCTTCTCCATCCACCACCACAAAGGGAAGTCGACCCTCTATGCAGAAGGGCGGTCGACCCCATTTCCGGGGTTGAGCCAGGGAATTTTTTTCTTTGTACGTTTCTTTTTTATTTTAATTATTTAATTAATGAGATTGATTACTTATATGTATCTACACACAAATTCAAATCCTTGTGGAATATTCCAATATGCCAATCTATATTTAGTTACATTCTAGATTTATATTTAATTTGTTCAAATTTCAAAACTTGTGTGTAAACAATTTACGTATAACTAGTTTAATTAATATCTTCTGTAATAACCCGGAAAATCTGAGCCAGTTTAAAATTTTTATTTTGGCAATTTCAGCGAATTTTGAATATTTAAAATGAATTATTTTAAATAATATCGATGAAAATTTATTTTGAATATAATTCGAACGAATATATTATATGCGTCGTCGTTAGAATATAAATAATTATATATAATTATAAATAGAATTGAAAATGGCGCGGTAGTTCGATAATTCGATTCCAAACTTCAATTGAATGTACCGGGTGCAAAACAATCCGGATTTTAGTGAAACCAAAAATAATGGGATCTAATTGATAATATCTTTCCAACGAATCCGAAAAATCAAGATTTCATAGCGGGGATAAAAAGGTATGTCCAGTTGAAAATTCTGAATAGTCGTTATGGAATTCAGGCCCTTAAAAATAGACATTTTGCAAACGACCTCGGATTTCAACGAAACCACTTTTGTTGGATCCGTGATGTCAATTTATTGCTAGGTTTCAAATTTCATAATTTTTCGAGTTAGTATGTGACCCCGGTAAATTGAAATGCGCGTTCAAATTCAACATATAGAGTTATATGTTGATTTTGATGAAAACTGATCGAAACGATCAAATCGGCTTGCGATACATATCCCATTGTGTTCGGAATGGGGGTAATTAGCTATGGACGACAGGCGGCGGGTTCGATTTCGAGGTCGTATGAAAAGTCAACTTAGGGGCGGGAAATTAAATTAATTAATTAATAAAAATCCCCATTTTTCTCTCCTTTCCTTTCACTCTGCCCCCCCCCCCCCCCCCGATATTTTCAATTCTGTTTTCAAAATAAAAAAGAAAAAAAAACCTATGCCCTAATTAATCGTGCCGCCCCCTCCGATCGGTGCCGCACCGTGCCCCCCTCCCCCCCGATGATCGTTGCGGCCGTCCAGATCCAAACCCCCACCCCCTGCCCTCCTCGACAGAGCGAAGACCGCCCCCAGTGGCGCGACAACCGCGAAGCGCCCCCCCTAAAGCGAACGCCTGCCGCCGCCTTGCATCGCTGTCCCAGCGCCACCAGAGGCCGCCGCTCCTCCTCCGACTGTAGGACACCCTCCTCTTCGCTGAAAACGTGGAAAGGTAAATTTAAATACTTAGTTTTTAATTTATTAAATGTAGTTAATAAAGAAGATTTTAATTTGATTTTATATATAGTTAAGCATTGATTTATATGTAAGAAGAAAGATTGAATTTTTACTAATGAAAAGATAAGGATTTTATTTATGAAAAGGTCGGATTTTTCATAGTATTAAGATACGATTTTTAATCATGTAAAAATATATAGTCTTTACTATATAGCGATTAAAAATATGATTTTTATATTTTTAAAGTATTAAAAATATAATCTTTACTATATAGAAGATGTAAAAATATGATTTTTGTTTATGTAGAGAATTAAAAATATAATTTATACATGATAGGAATATGAGAAATATCATCTTTATATGTGTAGGAAAATAAAAATGTGATTTTTATAATGATATATTTGAAAAGGCGAAATCTTTATATTTGAAAAGGCGAGATTTTTATATATTGAACAGCGAGGTAAAAAATAGATTTTTATATATTGAATAGCATAGTAAAAATTCGATTTTTATATATTGAATAGCGAAGTAAAAATTCGACTTTTACATATGTAGTGGCTACGGGCAACGAAGATGAGACAAGATGATTGGATAGCTATTGGTGAGAATTTCTCACTCTTCAATATCTTTTCTAGTTATAGATATATACTAGGATGCAGACGGTGTTTAGTAGCACCCGACACAATCGTCCACAGACCATGGACTTGTTTGTTTGATTGCAAAAATTAGTTATATTATTTGGTTGAAATTTGAGTTGTTGGGTGAGATGGAATGGATTTGATAGATGTGTGAATGGCATGGGCCTTCACTAGACCGGGGATAAGGCTAGGCCTCGTCCCGTTTCTAGTATCGTGCCGTTATGCCGTCGAAATTTTCTAAAATAAGTTAGAAAAAATATAAATATCATTTTATTTTGTAAATGAATTGAATAAAAATTCATATATTAAAATAAAATATTTTATCGTTAAAAATATAATTTTTAACGTGAAGTGAATAAAATAAAATATTCATTTACAAACCGGACGGTTTGTTTATGTACACCTATTTGAATGACATTAATTGGGTCGATAAATTTTACACATCGCTCAACTGCACAACTAAAATCTGTGTTTGATTGTTTGAAACCCCACACGGGTGTTGGGATGAAATTTGAAGTTCACTCATCCTGATTGATTAAATATGTCGATCGATTGATTGACAGGCTGTTGTAAGCGTTAGATATCTGTATTTGATGCTTATACAGTGTAGTGCACTTTGGTTGATGGTTGATTATTTTTCAATGTTATTATATACGTGTGATGTATGAAAATCCATATAATTAATATTATATGGTGATTGATTGGGCCTCATTCCAACTTATAAAATAAAGAATATCATAAAGTAAAGGTTCATGTGTTGACTGTACTCATCCGTTGAGATTAGTCATGTGTTGAACGAAATATTTTAACAATAAAATTTATATCTTTATCTCTATAAAATAAAGGTTCATGTGTTGACTGTACTCATCCATTGAGATTAGTCATGTGTTGAACGAAATAATTTAACAAAAATAGTCACACGTGGATAGTACTCATTCATTGAGATTAGTCGTGTGTTGACAAAAATAAATATTCATTTGTTGAATAGAATGAAGGAATATATGAAGCCGTGTTGATTAGATTGACGCCATTTTGACGTGAACGATATTTGTATCGATTTCGAAATGAATTGAATATAAAACGATTTCGAAATGAATTGAATATAAAACGATTTCGAAATGAATTGAATATAAAACGATTTCGAAATGAATTGAATATAAAACGATTTCGAAATGAATTGAATATAAAACGATTTCGAAATGAATTGAATATAAAACGATTTCGAAATGAATTGAATAGAAAATGAATTTGATTTCAATTACATATATAACGAATTTGAATAAAATAGAAAACCAATTTGAATTGAATCAAATTGAAAACGAATTCGAATTGAATTTAAAACGAAGCGAAATGAATTCAAATTGAATTGAAACTTGAATTGAATAGAAATTAATTTTAAAACGAATTTATAAGGAAAAATTCAATTTTGATTTGAATTGAAATGGAAGCTGAAATTGTTTTTGAAAGGAATTCAAAACTATTTATAAAATTCGTTTTAAATAGTAATCGACGAAATATATATTATATATATAATATAATGGCCTGAATAGAACGCGCCGCGCCGCGGCAGTTCGTAAATTTCGACCATTTATTTCAAACAGACATTACGGCAGATCCGACTGCCGGATTCTCCTAAAACCGGAACCGTTGGGTTCGTATCGAAAAGAGATTTCTAACGAATATTTGAAATTTGAAATCTAACGGTTGGATTTGGAGATACGTCCAAATCAAATTCGAAAAAGGTCGCTGTAAGTGCAGTTCGATGGCCGTTGATGGAAATCGACTGTACGGGCCTTGATAAAATTATTTAAAAATATCAATAATTTGTGTAAAATCATAAGAAATGATTTGGGAAAATTTGGGATGAAAAACTCCATATTTGAAAAGAAAAATAGATTTTTATCAAAATGAACTAGTTTGAACTAAATTAAAACCCGATTTGTTTTTAAATAAATAAATTATATTTAAAAAGGGGTTTTAAATAATCGGAATTCCTAATATATTTGATTTAAATTGAACTAGAATTGATTCATGGGTTTATCGTGAACTGTGTTTTAAATAACACTAGTTCTTTAACCCGATAATAAATAGAATGTGATTTGGGTTTGTCGTGAACTGTGTTTTAAAAGACATTAGTTCTTTAACCCAATAAAAGGAGTTTTAATGAATCTGCAATTAAATTGAAATGTGAATGGATAATCTAAATTACCAAATTTAGAAAATGAGCGAGAATGGAGTATTACCAGTTTTGCTCCAAAGTGATAGTTAAATATTTAATTAGATTTGAACGTGAAATGGTAATTAATTTTACCGATAACACCATGGTGTTAGATTTGGAGTATTACCAGTTTTGCTTCATGGGATTAATAGGTTGGGATTGGGAAATAAAATAAATAATTACTTTGGTGTGGTTCGCTAATCTCGACTAGTTTAGAAAACCATAATTTGGTTTGAAACGACATCCAAAGGAAGATTAAAGGATAAATTTAAAGAATTTATCTTTGATAAAATTAATGGGAACCTTTCCCTGAGAATATGAATTGGAATGAGGCGTATGTTGTGTTTGTGTAACATTTGTTTTTAATATAAGCGGGTGGTTCGGAAAGTCCGGTTTATACCCATTCTGAATAACCGATTCGACGATAAGTCGAAGATGAAGACGGTGGTTGAAGACCGGAAGTCTTCACATCGTTTGGGTAATTACTGACGATCCTGATTGGGCTGTACACCCAAGAGGATGGAAATAGTTGGTGGTCGTCCAGACGTACTTGGAGATGGAGGGATATGCGAGGAAAGTGCCTCCGGTTTCGTTTAGACCCAGAACGAACTTGAAAATGGATTGTGTGTCTGACATTGGATTTTATTCTGTGTTGATTGATTTCTGTTAAATATATATCTGTTTGGCGGTGGAGAATTCATTCTCTTGCTTAACGCCCTTCTCTGAGACGTATGAGCTTAGAGGTTATATATCGATAGATATCAATCGCATGGCATGAATTGCCTGTGTGGCACGCTAAGTTGCATGGATCAAGGCTTTTGTTGAAAAGCAAAGTCTTGTGGTTGATGATCAAAGCACGCCTACGTGGCAGCTTTGTGTATAACGTGAATTCGCGAGCCTCACACCTCGGTATGAGTTAAAAACGGGATACGGACTGCTGGGAGAGCACGACGTTTCTTTCTAGCTATGGTGGTGTCAGTGACTTACCAGCCCTGACATTTATATACTTTTCACCTTTGTGGTTGTTGGAATGAGGCGCCTCGATTATAGGTCTGTAAGGACCGGGAAACGTGTGTTCAGGAATTTCCAATCCTCTAACGTAAGTGAGGACCGGCCCAGCCGCATCCGGGGTTGCCCAGAGTGTGTAGTTCCGAGGCATTTACTAGAGTGTCTCGAAGCGGAGAGGATCTTGCCCCTTGCCTCGACTCACGGCGGAAATCCAATTTCCAATACGTGTATTGCGGTTTTAATTGTAGAACTAGTATGGCGACATGATAGATGGTACCCATGCCGCCTATGATTGATATTTATGATTTGAAATGTTTTGACACTATACACTTATTATAGTATCAAATGATTTGTTTTTAAAAGTACCAAGCATGTTTGGCTATTATAAGGGAAAACCCTATCCTCCGGCTTGCGTTGCATTGTGTGATGGGACCTGGGTCTTATAATAGCTTCATTTTTCGAAAAAGCATTGCGTTGTTTATTGATATGCACTGGTATTCTTGGGAGGAAACCTGTTCCGTGTTATACGGCGTGGTCCCTTGAATTACTCTCTTTTAAAGTAAAGTTTTAAATAACTGTTTTAGTTCTCACACCAGTCACATGACTGACCTGGGGTTTATTGTTTTAACCTAAACTCTAGGTGCCCCTATTTTCCGCACGGGCAGCTAGTAGTTTTGGTTTTGCAGATTTTTATTCATAGGATCCTGGTTTACAGCTGGAATGATATCCGGAAAGCTATGTATCCGTATATCACCTTCAGTTGTGCTTTGTATTATTTTCCGCTGCTATGTAATTTATTGTAATCTCTGATATTTATCGAATGTAATTTATTCATTTATACTCTGTATATTCTTGTATCTGATGGAATTGTTGTAATAACAATGAAATGTTCTTCCGATTGTGTTCTGATTTGTCCTATTCTCAACGATCAGGGGTTTCGAACGGTCTAGATCGGTTTAACGACTGATTCGGATCGAGCGAAATTTCGTGTCGTCACATCTTCTTCACACAGACTTTGTTTTCTGCAAATAAAGTATGAAAACGGATTAGAATCTTTCCATGAAAATAAATGTAATACTTTCATGGCCCAAATCTTAACTGTCCAAAATAATATTTTTTAAACCATAAATATTTTATTAATTTGTTATTGATTATTATTATTTATATTTAATTTAATTTAATTATCCTATGTCTATTTAGGGTATATTTTATGGGATGTTACACCTCCAACATCTAAATTGTGCGTTGTGGTAGTGCTCAGCCTATGTAAGGTAATCATCAAGGTTGAAATATGAGAAATAATCCAAAAACCTATCTTATATAACACAGCGCAAGGAGTAAAGTATAACAGTTACATAACCGATATAAAACAGGCAAGATAATAAATAGTTGACACTGAACCAATAACATCAGAGTAGTTGTCCAAAATACGACATAATCATAGAGTCATGCATGGAGATAATTCAAAATAGACTTTCTCTATATAAACACTACTATGCCTCAAAGTAGCGAATAACATAAGTAAATAGGTATAAGTATATAAACAAGACGTATAATAGCCTCCTGCTTGTTCTACGGTCAACTACCCGTGAATAACTAACTTGTAGTAACCCGTGACTTCCCCATTCTCTGAAGAGAAGAGAAAGGACGAATTACCATGAGGAAAAGACGAATCAGAACATAAACAGAAGAACATTTCATTTTTTATTACAACAATTCCATCAGAATACAAGAATATACAGAGTATGGATAAATATTACACATTTGACAAACATCATAGATTTAAATTACATTTAAATACATAGCAGCGGAAAAATAATACAACACACAACTGAAAGAAATACACGGATACAGAGCTTTCCGAGTATCGTTCCAGCTGTAAACCAGGATCCTGTGAATATAAATCTGCAAAACCCAACTACTAGCTGCCCGTGCGGAAAATAGGGGCACCCAGAGTTTAGTTAAAACAATAAACTCCAGGTCAGTCATGTGACTGGTGTGAGAACTAAAATCAGTTATTAGTCTTTATTTTTAAAGTTAGGTAAATCAAGGGACCACGCCGTATAACACGGAACAGGTTTCCTCTCAAGAATACTAGTGCATAAAACAACAGCGCAATGCTAAATAAAGAAAAATGAAGCTATTATAAGACCCATGTCCCATCTCACAATGCAACGCAAACCGGAGGATAGGGTTTTACCTTATAATAGCCAAAGAATGCTTGATATGCTAAATTTCATCTTTTATTATTACTATAAGTGTATTGTGTCAAAACAATTTCCATCATAAGTATCAATCATAGACGGCATAAGTGCCCCATACCACTATGTCGCCATACTAGTTCTACAATTAAAACCGCAAAGATCGTGTTGGAAATTTGATTTCCGTCATGAGTCGAGGCAAGGGGCAAGCTCCTCTCCGTTCGAGACACTCTAGCAAATGTCTCAGGACCACACACAGCGATCCTTGGAACCTCCAAGACCGGTCCTCTCTTACTTTTGAGGATTAGTATTCCTGAACACACGTTTCCCAGTCCTATAGGACCTATATCTGAGGCGCCTCGCATCCAACAACCACACAGGTAAAAAGTATATAAATGTCAGGGCTAGTAGGTCACTGACATCACCCATAGCTAGAAAGAAACGTCATGTACTCCTTGGGTCCTTATCCCGCTTTTGACTCATACCTAGGTGTGAGGCTCACGAATTAACGTCATACACAAAGCTATGCCACATAGGCCGTGCTTTGATCATCAACCACAAGACTTTGATTTTCAATAGAAGCCTTGATCATCTTCCACTTAGGCATGCCACACAGGCAATTCACTCCATGGGACTAATGTCCATCGATATACAACCTCTAAGCTCGTACGTCTCAGAGAAGGGTGTTAAGCCAGTGAATAAATTCTCCACTGCCAAACAGATGTATATTTAATAGAGATCAATCAACACAGAATAAAATCCAATGTCAGACACACAGTCCATTTACAAGTTCGTTCTGGGTCTGAATGAAACCGGAGGAACCTTATTCCTCGCATATCCATCGATCTCCAAGTATGTCTGGACGATCTCCAACATATTCCCTCATCTTGGGTGTACAACCCAATCAAGATTGCAAGGAATCATCCAAACGACGTGAAGACCTCCGGTCTTCAACCACCGTCTTCACCTTCGACATATCATCGAATTAGTTATTTAGAATGGGTATAAACCAGACCTTTCTGAATAACCCGGGTATAAAATAAACAAGTGTTACACCAACACAACATACGCCTCATTCCAATTCAGAATATTCTTTTATTCAAATTTTCACATTCTTAGGGAAAGGTTCCCATTAATTTTATCAAAGATAAATTCTTCTTAATTTATTCTTTAATCTTCCTTTGGATATCATTTCAAACCATGTTAAGGTTTTCCAAACTAGTCGGGATTAGCGAACCACACCGAAGTAATTATTTATTTTATTTCCCAATCCCAACCTATTCATCCCATGGAGCAAACCTAGTAATACTCCATATCTAACACCACGATTTTATCGGTAAATATTAATTACCATTTCATGTTCAAATCTAATTAAAAACTTAACTATCGCTTGGAGCAAAACTGGTGATACTCCATTCTCGATCACTTTAATCTACTTAAAGGTGCATTAAAACTCCACTTAGTTTTAATCTTCCCAAAAATCAGTATCCTGTTTTTAACTGGGTTAAAGAACCAATGTCATCTAAAACACGGTTCACGATGAACCCAAAATCACATTCCATTGTTAATCGGGTTAAAGAAAGGTGTTATTCAAAACACCTCTCACGATAAACCCCAAAAACTAATTTAAATTCAATTCCAATCAAACACCAATTAACTGGACAATTTCACTAAATCTTAATTAAAAGATTTATTCTTTTCTAAACTGGGTTCAAAAACAGTGTTATTCAAGACACCATTCACGAAGAACCCAAAATCCCATTTGATATTAAATACCGTATTGGAAATATCGTATTGGAAATAACGATATAAATATATCTTTTAAATTTCCACAACCATATTTGTATAATCACGAAATCCAACATCGAAATATTCCGAAGATAATTTCGATTCAAATCCATTCCAATTCGTATATTGGAAATTCTGATTATTTTTAAAACCACTTCAAATGTAGTTCAAAACTAGTTCATTTCGATAAAAATATATTTTTATCCTTTCAAATGTGGAATTTTTTCATCCCAGTTCTTTCCAACTCACATATTATGATTTTACACAAATTATTAATATTTTTAATAATTTTATCAAGGCTCGTACAGTCGGTTTTCAATAACGGCCACCAAACTGCACTTACAATGACCTTTTCCAAATTTGATTTGGACATAATTCTAAATCCAACCGTTAGATTTCAAATTTCTAATATTCATTGGAAAGTTCATTTTGATACGAACCCAACGGTTTCGGTTTCAGGAGAATCCGACGGTCGGATCTCCCGTAACGTCTATTCGAAGTCAATGGTCGAAATGCATGAACTACCGCGACGCGGCGCGTTCTATTCGGGCCATCATATATATATATATATATATATATATAGATATATAGATATATTATATTTCATCGATTTCCTTTTAAAACGTATTTCATAAATCGTTTTAAATTCATTTTCGAAACCATTTCAACTTCATATTCAATTTCGAATCAAAATTGAATATTCCACATCATCGATATACAAATGATAATATTTTCAAAACGTTATATTTTGAAATCACTTCCTTTTCTATAATCATTATAAAAATGAATATAATCGATATAAATATCGTTCGCATCAAAATGATGCATCTCTAATCAACACGGCTTTATATATTTCAATCACTTCGTTATTCTATTCAACAAATGAATATTTATTCTATTCAACACATGAATCTATGTTTCTTTCAACACATGAATATTCTCAACACATGAGTATCGTCAACACATGACTATTTCTGTTATTTAATATATTTTATAAAATTATGATAAAGATGTAAATTTTATTGTTTGAAATATTTTACTCAACACATGAATATTTTCAACACATGAATATATATTTTATTCAACACATGAATATTCTCAACACATGAGTATCGTCAACACATGACTATTTTTGTTATTTAATATATTTTATAAAATTATGATAAAGATGTAAATTTTATTGTTTAAAATATTTTACTCAACACATGAATATATATTTTATTCAACACATGAATATTTTCAACATATGAATATATATTTTATAATATTCTTTATTTTCCCAATTGGAATGAGGCCCAATCAATTACCATATAATGTTAGTTATATGGATTCCATACAACACATGCATATAATAGCAACGATAAATAATCAACCATCATCCAAAGTGCACCACTCAACTGCATAAGCATTAAATAAAAATAATTAACGCTTACACAGTCTGTCAACCTATCAATTGACATACAACTAAACAATTAGGATTAGTGTACGCTAAATATCATCCCAACACCCATGTGGGGTTTCAATCCACAAACACTGAATATTATTTGTGTAGTTGGGCGACATGTGGAATTTATCGTCCCAATCAATATCCTTCAAATAGGTGTACATAAACAAACCGTCCGGTTTGTAAATGAATATTTATTTATTCACATTCATGTTAAAAATTATATTTTTAACGATAATTAATTTATTTCAACACATGAATGATTTATTATCCATTTCATGTAAGGACCAGTAACTTCCCCGGTAAGGAAAGCCCGAATACTTTGAGAACAACACACAAAAGAACGCAGACAGAAGAACATTTCATTGTATATTACAACAATTCCATCAGATTACAAGAATATACAAAGTATTAACAAATAATATACATTATAAAATATCAGAGATTACAATACATTACATATCAGCGGAAAATAATACAAAGCACAACTGAAGGAGATATACGGATACAGAGCTTTCCGGATATCATTCCAGCTATAAATCAGGATCCTGTGAATATAAATCTGCAAAACCAAAACTACTAGCTGCCCGTGTCAAAATAAGGGCACCCAGAGTTTAGGTTAAAACAATAAACTCCAGGTCAGTCATGGGACTGGTGTGAGAACTAAAACAGTTATTAATCTTTATTTTAAAGTTAGGTAAATCAAGGGACCACGCCGTATAACACGGAACGGGTTTCCTCACAAGAATACCAGTGCATAAAACAAACAGCGCAATGCTAAATAAAGAAAAATGAAGCTATTATAAGACCCAGTTCCCATCACACAATGCAACACAAGCCGGAGGATAGGGTTTTACCTTATAATAGCCAAAGAATGCTTGATACGTTTAAAAACAGATTATATTTATATTACTATAAGTGCATAGTGTCAAAACAATTTCAAATCATAAGTATCAATCATAGGCGGCATGGGAACCATATATCATGTCTCCATACTAGGCTCTACAATCAAAACCGCAAAGTCATGTATTTGTAAATTGGAATTCCATCTATGAACCGAGGCCAGGGATTGTCCTCTAACGATTCGAGACTCTCTAGCCCGAGCCTCAGGCAAGCGCGCAGACAAGCCTTGGATTGTCAGGGCCGGTCCACCGATGTGGATTATTATGCCTGAACACTACGTTTCCCCGCCCTTTGGGGCGTAAACGAGCCAAAGAATGACTCCATCGGTCCCGGATCGACCGATATAACTGAGGCGCCTCGCAACAACAACAACCACACAAGTGAAATAATATAAATGTTAGCCAGTTTAAGCACTGACACCACCTCTAGCTAGAAAGAAACGCATGTCCTCCTTGAGGTCCTCTCCCGTTTCTGGTTCACAACCGGGGTGTGTGGCTCGCGAATCAACGCTACACAAAGCTATGCCACTCAGGCCGTGCTTTGATCATCAACCACAAGACATTGCTTTTCAACAAAAGCCTTGATCATTTTCCACTTAGGCATGCCACACAGGCCATTCACTCCATGCGATTGATATCCATCAATATATAACCACTGAGCTCGTACGTCTCAGAGAAGGGCGTTAAGCAAGAGAATAAATTCTCCGCTGCCAAACAGATATATATTTAATAGAAATCAATCACACAAAATAAAATCCAATGTCAGACACACACTCCATTTACAAGTTCGTTCTGGGTCTGAACGAAACCGGAGGCACCTTGTACCTCGCATATCCGTCGATCTCCAAGTACGTCTGGACGATCACCAACTGATTCCCTCCTCTTGGGTGTACAGCCCAATCAAGATCATCAGTAATCACCCAAACGATGTAAAGACCTCCGGTCTTCAACCACCGTCTTCATCCTCGACACCACGTCGAATCAGTTATTCAGAATGGGATAAACCCGGTCTTTCTGAATAACTCGCGTATATAATAAACAAGTGTTACACAAACACAACATATGCCTCATTCCAATTCATCAGTCACTAACCGTAAATTAGAAAGAGGATAATTCCCCAAATATTAACCCCGAAGGCCGAAACCAACATCAGATCAATACCCAGGAAACCATTCTTCTTAGCTAACCTACAGTTAGTTTCTAAATTTTACGTTCTTAATGAAAGGTTCCCATTAATTTTATCAAAGATAAATTCTTTTAAATTTATTCTTTAATCTTCCTTTGAATATCAAATCAAACTAGTGGGGATTAGCGAACCACACCGAAGTAATCATTTATTTTATTTCCCAATCCCAACCTATTCATCCCATGAAGTAAAACTGGTCGTACTTCATATCTAACACCACGGTGTTATCGGTAAATTCAATTACCATTTCCCGTTCAAATCTAATTAAAGATTTAACTATCACCTGGAGCAAAACTGATGATACTCCATTCTCGATCATTTCAATCTAATTAAAGATTCATTAAAACTCCATTTATTTTTAATCTCTAACTGGGCTAAAGAATCAATGTCATTTAAAACACGGTTCACGATAAACCCAAAATCACATTCCATTCTATCAGCTTTTAACCGTAAAATAGCAAGTGAGCAATTCCCTAAGTATTAACCCCGAAGGCCAAAACCAACATCAGATCAATACCCAAGAAACCATTCAACTTAACTAATCTCCAGTTAGTTTCTAATTTTCTAAACTCAGTTGGGTCTAAGAACAATATTATTGAAGATACCGTTCACGACAACCCAAAATCACATTCCATTAATTATCGGGTTAAAGAACAAGTGTTATTTAAAACACCGTCCACGATAAACCCAAATCACATTTGATATTAAATACAAGGCTCTGAATAGAAAATATATCGGCTTATATTCAATATCAAATTCTATGACCAACAAATATCGTATTGGAAATAGCGATACTTATATATCTTTCAAATTCCCATAACAATATCTGTTTCATCACGAAATCCAACATCAAAATATTCCAAAGACAATTTCGATTCAAATCAATTCCAATTCAATTATTGGAAATTCTGGTTACTTTTGAAACCATTTCAAATCCACTTTATTTATTTTAAAAATAAATAGAATTATAATTCTAGTCCAAAACTAGTTCATTTCGATAAAAATCTATTTTAATCTTTTCAAATATGGAGTTTTTCATCCCAATTCTTCACAAATCATTACTTATGATTTTACACAAATTATTACTATTTTTAATAATTTTATCAAGGCCCGTACAGTTGATTTCCATTAACGGCCATCGAACTGCACTTACAGCGACCTTTTCCAAATTTGATTTGGACATAATTCCAAATCCAACTGTTAGATTTCAAAACTCTAATATTCGTTAGAAAGCTCTTTTCGATACGAACCCAACGGTTCCGGTTTTATTAGAATCCGACGGTCGGATCTCCCGCAATGTCCAATCGAAATCAATGGTCGAAATTCACGAACTGCAGCGGCGCGACTCGTTCTATTCAGGCCATTATATATATACAATATATATATTATATATATTTCGTCGATTTCCTTTTAAAATGTATTTTATAAATCGTTTAAAATTCGTTTCCAAAACGATTTCAACTACGTATTCAATTTCAAATCAAAATTGAATATTCCACATCATCGATATACAAATGATAATATTTTCAAAATGTTTAATTTTGAAATCACTTTCTATTCTATATTCATTATAAAAATGAATAAAATCGATATAAATATCTTTCACGTCAAAATGGCGTCAATCTAATCAACACGGCTTTTATTCAACACATGAATTTATTCTATCCAACACATGAATATTTTCAATTCAACACATGAATTTATTTTCTATTCAACACATGAATATTTTCAATTCAGCACATGAATTTATTTTCTATTCAACACATGAATATTATATTTCTATTCAACACATGAATTTATATTTCTATTCAACACATGAATATTATATTTCTATTCAACACATGAATTTTTTTTCTAAATTGGAATGAGGCCCAATCAATTACCATATAACGTTAATTATATGGATTTTCTACAACACATGTATATAACAGCAACGACAAATAATCAACCATCAAGAAGAGTGCACCACACAACTGCATAAGCATTAAATATAAATAATTAACGCTTACACAGTCTGTCAAACCATCGAATGACATACAACTAAACAATCGGGATTAGTGTACCTCAAATATCATCCCAATACCCGTGTGGGGTTTCAAATCAACAAACACACATTTTATTTGTGCAGTTGGGCGATGTGTAAAATTTATCGTCCCAATCAATATCAGTCAAATTTGTGTATATAAACAAATCGTCGATTTGTTTATAAATATTCATTTTATATACACGTTAAAAATTATATTTTTAACTATAAAATATTTTCCACTATAAAATATTTTATTTCATTAACCATCACACAATCAAATTTCACTACACAACAGTCAAACAAACAAGTCATCCATGGTATGTGGACGACGGGTGTCGGGTGCTATTAAGCACCGTCTACATCCTAGTAAATATTTCAAACTAGAAATAAATTAAAAGTGAGGAGTTCTCACCGACTAGCTAAACCAAACGCCACGACTCTTCTTAAGTAGAAATCTTCGTCGTGCTCGCCTTTTGTCAATTTCATTGTCCGTAGCCACTACATATATAAAAATCACATTTTTATATTGTTGCTATGTATGTAAAAATCACATTTTTATATCCACTCTATATGGATAAAAATTCTATTTTTACAACGGTGTTCATATAATAAAGATTATATTTTTATCACGTTATTCTCTAAATAAAAATTATATTTTTATATATAAAAATCGTATTTTTATATCACTGCTGCATATGTAAAAATCACTCCTTTACAGCGCTACTTCCATGATAAAAATTATATTTTTATCTTTCTAGCAATATTATAAAAATTATATTTTTATTACTCTAAATGAATAAAAACCATATTTTTACATGGCTACTCCTCTAAAGATCACATCTTTATTATTTCTACTATATAAAAATCACATTTTTATTATTTCTACTAATATAAAAATTATATTTTTAACCTTTATAAAAATATAAACTTTACCTTAACAAAAATATAAGCTTTACCTTAACAAAAATATAAGAAATCGGATTTTTTTATAATAAAAAAAATTATAAAACTTACAGCGTTGATCGGAGGAAGGAGGGGGTTCGGAGTTGCGTCGGTGACTTGGGTGACTGGCGCGGCGGAGGGCGTGGGTCCAGGGAGCAGCGGCAGGCGGTGGTAAGGGAGGCGGGGCGGTTTCGGGTTAGGGTGTTTGCATGTTGTAGATTTAGAGGAGGGGGAGGTGGGTTTGCGCGAGGCTGGAGGCTCGCGAGGGGGCGATGACCCAGGTCGGGGGCGGCGTGCCCTGGCCTGCGGCGTCGGCCTAGATGCGCAGCGCGAGATCGATTTATTTTTTTTCTTTTCTGTTAAAACGATTTGGGGGAGGGAATGGAGAAAGAGGGGGGTTTATATAAAAATATGTATATTATTTTAATTAGTTAATTTCCAATAAAAATTTGACTTTTTATTCGAACTCGAAACGAGACCCATCGACTGTCATCCACAACCAACTACCCCTATTCCGAACACAATGGGATATGTATCGTAAGCTGATTCAATCGTTTCGATCATTTTTCGTCAAAATCAAAATATAACTCAATATATTGAATTTGAACGCGCCTTTCAATTTACCAGGGCCACGAACTAACTAGAAAAATTCCCTAAAAATATTTTCTAGCTTCGTATTGACGATAAGGTCCTGACAAAACTAATTTCGTCAAATTCTGAGACCGTTTGAAAAATGGTCATTTTCCAGTCGATTAAATTCAACTAAAACTGGTCAAACGCGTTTTCCTTCGCCACGCTCATATATTAATTCGAAAAATTACGAATTTTGGAATCTAGCAATAACTTGACATCATAGATCCAACAAAAGTGGTTTCGTCGAATACCGAGGTCGTTTGCAAAATTTGCATTTTTAAGGGCTAGAATTCCATAGCGACTATTCTGAATTTTCAACTGGGCATATCTTTTGATTCCCGCTATGAAATTTTCATTTTTCGGATTCGTTGGAAATATATTCTCAATTAGATTCAAATATTTTTGGTTTCGCTAAAATCCGGTTTATTTTGAATCCTGTACATTCATTTGAACTTTGAAATTGAATTTTCGAACTACCGCGCCATTTTCATTTCCTTATATATATATAAATAAATATTTATATTCTAACGACGATTCGAGTAAATTTATACATTCGAATTCTATTCAAAATAAATTTCTTGTCGTTATTATTTAAAATAATTCATTTTAAATATTCAAAATTCCCTAAAATTGCCAAAATAAAAATTTTAAATTTGCTCAGATTTCCGGGTTATTACAATCTCCCCCACTTAAAACTTTTCATCCCCGAAAAGGAACGAAGCCGAAAGTTGTTTAACTAATCAACTCAACTTTCGTTATTTTCCTTATGGCTTAAGTTCTTCAACTTTTCAGTTTCTAAGAGCTTTTCAAATTGTTCAAAAATTTGGCTAACACCCTAAATTTTCGAAAAATTTAGCCATAACCTCCCCTGCACCGGGGACTTCGAGATTTTTCATATAGCCTCCCATGGCCTTCTTAAATCCAAAAGAAAAAGAAAAAGCCAAGCGGCTAGCCAATCGGCTCATAAAATCATCCAAAACCCAAGAAATACAATAAACATGTACCTATTTATCGGGCAAACAATTTTATTCTTCTTCCCTAGCCTCCTTGCTATGACCTGTTCAAGGTAAATACATGTATACGTATGCAAATGCGACAAATTTTCAATACAATTCACTTTTTGGTTCAATTTGGCGAAAGTTTCAACATTCAATTAATCTAAACAGTAATCAAACAACACAACCAGCAATCAATTAGTTGATTAACGTTTCAAATTCATAATTTTGGTACATAGTCAAAAATCACATTTTTGGTGCCAAATCATAACCATAAGCCCTATCTAGTTTTGGTTCTCACACCATTTAATTGGAAATATATAGAAATCCCACCTTCGAAACTCGAACACAACACTGATGATGGGTACCCATCATCAGAATCATTCCCGGGCGACTACAGTGCGATTCTATATCTGTTCAGTGCGTTAAAATTTCGAATACACGTGGATCAGACGTATACAAAAAATCATTATATACTGGACTGTCCAAATAGATACAAATAAATAATCAAATACGAATAATTTATTTAAATTTTCAAAACAAAAATTGTTTTCATTTTAAAAATATACTCTTTACACCCGTTCTAGTATACTACTGATCCCATCTCTAACGAGTCATTCTCATTGGATATTACTAATCCAATTTCTGATGAGTTCTTTCGTATGATTCTAATGTGTCTTGTTCTCGAGCTTTGTAAACCAAAGCTCTGATACCAACTGTAAGATAGCCGACGAAATCTGGTAGGCTTTGCAACCATCCCTTCATCCCCCAAGCAGCAGGTAATACCCACCGTGGCTCCCACATGGTCCCCCAGTACACTTGTTTTATGGCGACCCTCTCGAGCCTTCTGGCCACTGCCTAACTAACCCCCGCAAGGGACATGTGGGGGTAAGAGTCTCCCGTTCGCCACCAAACCGCGAAGCGAGAACCCCCCATCATGACTGTAATAAGAACTAGTGATACTCCATTCTCGATCATTTCAATCTAATTAAAGATTCATTAAAACTCCACTTAGTTTTAATCTCTAACTGGGCTAAAGAATCAATGTCATTCAAAACATGGCTCACGATAAACCCAAAATCACATTCCATTCTATCAGCTTTTAACCGTAAAATAGCAAGTGAGCAATTCCCTAAGTATTAACTCCAAAGGCCGAAACCAACATCAGATCAATACCCAAGAAACCATTCAACTTAACTAATCTCCAGTTAGTTTCTGCTTTTCTTAACTCAGTTGGGTCTAAGAAAAATATTATTGAAGATACCATTCACGACAATCCAAAATCACATTCCATTAATTATCGGGTTAAAGAACAAGTGTTATTTAAAACACCGTCCACGATAAACCCAAATCACATTTGATATTAAATACAAGGCTCTGAATAGAAAATATTAGGGTTATTATTGTAATGGTTACCGTTACCATTTGGCAAATACCGTTACCATACTATTTATACTGTTAAGTTAGAATTGTTTACCGTTACCGATTGACTGGTATACCGAAGACTGGTATACCGATAATCTGGTAACCGTCACACTGGTAATGGTAAATTACCGTTTGTGCATCAAAGTTTATATCTTAACATGTTTTTTGTACATAGTGCATCTTTATTATACTATATGCTGTGTTAGTTTATAAAAAAACATAAATGAGAACGAAAGTAAGTGATCTTGGAATTATTTCACCTGATTATTGAACTAAATATAATTAATAATTTGGTTCTAATGCATGTAATAAAGCATATCATATGAATACATATATATTTCAAATTAACTGGTAAAATTACCGTTACCGCTGGTATTGAAGAAAAGTTACCGATGATTTACCGTTAAAACTGGTAAATTTACCGTTACCATACCGTTTTGACTGGTATACCGATTGCAATAAAAAATGGTTACCAATCGACTGGTAATGGTATGGTAATGGTAAATTTACCATTACCATAACAGCCCTAGAAAATATATCGTCTTATATTCAATATCAAATTCTACGACCAACAAATATCGTATTGGAAATAGCGATACTTATATATCTTTCAAATTCCCATAACAATATCCGTTTCATCACGAAATCCAATATCGAAATATTCCAAAGACAATTTCGATTCAAATCCATTCCAATTCAATTATTGGAAATTCTGGTTACTTTTGAAACCACTTGAAATCCACTTTATTTATTTTAAAAATAAATAGAATTATAATTCTAGTCCAAAACTAGTTCATTTCGATAAAAATCTATTTTTATCTTTTCAAATATGGAGTTTTTCATCCCAATTCTTCACAAATCGTTTCTTATGATTTTACACAAATTATTAATATTTTTAATAATTTTATCAAGGCCCATACAGTCGATTTCCATTAACGGTCATCAAACTTCACTTACAACGACCTATTCCAAATTTGATTTGGACATAATTCCAAATCCAACCATTAGATTTCAAATCTCTAATATTCGTTAGAAAGCTCTTTTCGATACGAACCCAACGGTTCTGGTTTTAGGAGAATCCGATGGTCGGATCTCCCGCAATGTCCACTCGTAGTCAATGGTCGAAATTCACGAACTGCCGCGGTGCGACGCGTTCTATTCAGGCCATTATATATATACAATATATATATATATATATTATATATTTCATCGATCTCCTTTTAAAACGTATTTTACAAATCGTTTAAAATTCGTTTTCAAAATGATTTCAACTTCATATTCAATTTCAAATCAAAATTGAATATTCCACATCATCGATATACAAATGATAATATTTTCAAAACGTTTAATTTTGAAATCACTTTCTTTTCTATATTCATTATAAAAATGAATAAAATCGATATAAATATCGTTCACGTCAAAATGGCGTCAATCTAATCAACACGGCTTTTATTCAACACATGAATTTATTCTATCCAACACACGAATATTTTCAATTCAACACATGAATTTATTTTCTATTCAACACATGAATATTTTTAATTCAACACATGAATTTATTTTCTATTCAACACAAGAATATTATATTTCTATTCAACACATGAATTTATATTTCTATTCAACACATGAATATTATATTTCTATTCAACACATGAATTTTTTTCTAAATTGGAATGAGGCCCAATCAATTACCATATAATGTTAATTATATGGATTTTCTACAACACATGTATATAACAGCAACAACAAATAATCAACCATCAACCAGAGTGCACCACACAACTGCATAAACATTAAATATAAATAATTAACGCTTACACAGTCTGTCAACCCATCAATTGACATACAACTAAACAATGGGGATTAGTGTACGTCAAATATCATCCCAATACCCGTGTGGGGTTTCAAATCAACAAGCACACATTTTATTTGTGCAGTTGGGCGATGTGTAAAATTTATCGTCCCAATCAGTATTAGTCAAATTAGTGTATATAAACAAATCGTCGATTTGTTTATAAATATTCATTTTATATACACGTTAAAAATTATATTTTTAACTATAAAATATTTTCCACTATAAAATATTTTATTTCATTCACCATCACACAATCAAATTTCACTACACAACAATCAAACAAACAAGTCATCCATGGTCTGTGGACGACGGGTGTCGGGTGCTACTAAGCACCGTCTGCATCCTAGTATATATTTCAAACTAGAAATAAATTAAAAGTGAGGAGTTCTCACCGACTAGCTAAACCAAACGCCACGACTCTTCTTAGGTAGAAATCTTCGTCGTGCTCTCCTTTTGTCAATTTCATTGTCCGTAGCCACTACATATATAAAAATCACATTTTTATATTGTTGTTATGTATATAAAAATCACATTTTTATATCCACTCTATATGGATAAAAATTCATTTTTTACAACGGTGTTCGTATAATAAAGATTATATTTTTATCACGCAATTCTCTGTAGCAAAATTATATTTTTATATATATATATCGTATTTTTATATCACTGCTGCATATGTAAAAATCACTACTTTACAACGCTACTTCCATGATAAAAATTATATTTTTATATTTCTAGCAATATAATAAAAATTATATTTTTATTATTCTACATGAATAAAAATCATATTTTTACATGGCTACTTCTCTAAAGATCACATCATTATTATTTCTACTATATAAAAATCAAATTTTTATTATTTCTACTAATATAAAAATTATATTTTTAACCTTTATAAAAATATAAATTTTACTTTAACAAAAATATAAGCTTTACCTCAACAAAAATATAAGAAATCGGATTTTTTTATAATAATAAAAATTATAAAACTTACAGCGTTGATTGGGGGAAGGGGGTCGGAGTTGCGTCGGTTGCGTGGGTGACTGGCGCGGCGGAGGGCGTGCTTCTAGGGAGCAGCGACAGACGGTGGTAAGGGAGGCGGGGCGGTTTCGGGTTAGGGTGTTTGCACGCTTCAATTTAGAGGAGGGGGAAGAGGGTTTGCGCGAGGCTGGAGGCTCGCGAGGGGGCGATGACCCATGTCGGGGGCGGCGTGCCCCGGCCGGCGGCGGCGGCCTGGATGCGCAACGCGAGATCGATTTGTTTTTTTTTTTCTTTTTTGTTAAAACGATTTGGGGGAGGGAATGGAGAAAGGGGGGTTTATATAAAAATATATATTATTTTATTTAGTTAATTTCCAATAAAAAAGTTGACTTTTTACTCGAACTCGAAACGAGACCCACCGACTGTCGCCCATAACCAACTACCCCTATTCCGAACACAATGGGATATGTATCTTAAGCTGATTCAATCGTTTCGATCATTTTTCGTCAAAATAAAAATATAACTCAATATATTGAATTTGAACGCGCCTTTCAATTTACCAGGGCCACGTACTAACTAAAAAAATTCCCCAAAAATATTTTCTAGCTTCGTATTGACGATACGGTCCTAACAAAACTAATTTCGTCAAATTCTGAAACCGGTTGAAAAATGGCCATTTTCCAATCGATTAAATTCAACTAAAATTGGTCAAACGCATTTTCCTTCGCCACGCTCACATATTAATTCGAAAAATTACGAATTTTGGAATCTTGCAATAAATTGACTTCACGGATCCAACAAAAGTGGTTTCGTCGAAAACTGAGGTCGTTTGCAAAATTTCCATTTTTAAGGGCCAGAATTCCATAGCGACTATTCTGAATTTTCAACTGGGCATATCTTTTGATTTCCACTATGAAATTTTGATTTTTCGGATTCTTTGGAAATATATTCTCAATTAGATTCAAATATTTTTGGTTTCGCTAAAATCCGATTTATTTTGAATCTTGTACATTCATTTGAACTTTGAAATCGAATTTTCGAACTACCGCGCCATTTTCAATTCCTTTTATATATATAAATAAATTTTTATATTCTAACGACGATTCGAATAAATATATACATTCGAATTGTATTCAAAATAAATTTCTCGTCGTTATTATTTAAAATAATTCATTTTAAATATTCAAAATTCACTAAAATTGCCAAAATAAAATTTTTAAATTGGATCAGATTCCCGGGTTATTACATTTCACATCAACATCACAAAACAAACTTCACAACACATCTAACAAGCATACAAGTCGTCCATGGTCTGTGGACGACGGGTGTCGAGTGCTGCTAAGCACTGTCTGCATCCTAGTATATATTTTTAACTAGAAAACAAGATTAAAAGTGAGAAGTTCTTACCGACAAGCTAAACTAAACGCCGCGACTCTTCATATGTAGGAAATCTTCGTCGTGCTCACCTTTTGTCACTTTCGTTGTCCGTATTCACTACATATATAAAAATCGCATATTTATATTGTTGTTATGTATATAGAAATCACATTTTTATAATCTCTCTATATAGATAAAAAAACACATTTTTATACCGCTACTATATAGATAAAAATTCTATTTTTATTCTTGTACCATTCATATAAAAATCACATTTTTATTCTTTTCACTATATAAAAGTTATATTTTTGTTATCTCTATAATATAAAAATCATATTTTTAATCTTTCTACAATATAAAAATCATATTTTTAATCTTCACTAAAAATTATATTTTTACTTCATTAAAAATCACTTCTTTACTTTTTCAAAAAAAATCAAATCTTTATCACTATAAAAATATAATCTTTTCAACGCTCACTTTATAATAAAAATCCCATCTTTTCTCATTTAAAAATCTAATCTTTTTATAGATTAAAATCCAACCTTTACTTCATGAAAAATCTAATTTTTATACTACCTTCTCATATATAAAAATTCGATTTTTAAACTTCCTTTACATATAAAAATTATATTTTTATTTTGCTAATCACATAGTAAAAATCATATTTTTACTATAATAACTATTATATTCATTTATAACAAGGTTATTTAAATAAAGATCACACTTTCATCCTAATGAAAAATATAAAAAGATCCAAGTTTTATTAATTCTACATACACATAAAAGACCGATTTTTATCTAATGCCTTTAATTTATATAAAAACTGAATTAAAAGACAATGTTATTAAATAAAACCAGAAAAGAAAAAAACTTACTTTTTTGCTTGCAAAGAGGGCATTTTTGGTTGGAGGATGGGCTAGGGCTTAAGTCTGAAGAGGAAGGAGGCGTTGAAGGAGAGAGGGGTGGTGTAGCAGCGGTCGAGGTGGTCGGGGATTGGCCAGAAGTGGTGGTAGGAGGGTTTGGGGGTGGCGCTCGCTGATTTGGTGTTTGGAGGTTTTGAGGGGCTCGGTTTTTGAAGAGAAGGGATGGGGAGGTGGCGCTCTCGCGAGGGAGGAGGTTGCGCCGCGACGAGTGGTGGCGGTGGAGGCCACTCCGGTGGCGGCAGCGGCGGCGGGTATCGCGCTCAACGCGAGGTTTTTTTTTTCCTTATTTCGATCTGGTAGAATAAAAGGGGGAGGGGGAAAGAGAGTATATATATATATATGTATTTAATTATTTATTTATTTAATTTCAAAAAGCAACTTTTAATTTCAAACTCAAAATCGAACCCACCAACTGTCGTCTATAACTAATTACCCCCATTCCGAACGCAATGGGATATGTATCGCAGGCTGATTCGACTGTTTCGATCAGTTTTTGTCAAAATCAAAATACAAATCTATATATTGAATTTGAATGCGCATTTCAATTTACCGGGGCAACATACGAACTCTAAAAATTCCCGAAAAATATTTTCTAGCTTCGTATTGACGATACGGTCCTAACAAAACTAATTTCGTCAAATTCTGAGACCGTTTGAAAAATGGCCATTTTCCTGTCGATTAAAATCAACTGAAATTGGTTAAACGCGTTTTCCTTCGCCACACTCACATATTGATTCGAAAAATTGCGAATTTTGGAATCTAGCAAAAACTTGACATCATGGATCCAACAAAAGTGGTTTCGTCGAAACCGAAGTCGTTTGCAAAATTTCCATTTTTAAGGGCTAGAATTCCATAGCGATTATTCTGGATCTTCAACTAGGCATAACTTTTTATTCCCGCTATGAAATTTTGATTTTTCGGATTCGTTGGAAAGATATTCTCAATTAGATTCTAAAATTTTTGGTTTTGCTAAAATTCGATTTATTTTGAATTCTATACATTCATTTGAACTTTGAAATCGAAATTTCGAACTACCACGCCATTTTCAATTCCTTTTATAATTATAAATAAATAATTATGTTCTAATGATGATCTATATAAATATATACATTCTAATTCTATTCAAAATAAATTTCTCATCGTCATTATTTAAAATAAATCATTTTAAATAATCAAAATTCATTAAAATAGCCAAATTTTAAATTTGGCTCAGAATTTCCGGGTTATTACATAACTTGTCTCTATTCTGCCCATTTAAGAGCACCTAGAGTAGTAAGAATCAACACATATAATTCCAAATCAGACAAATTCTGATGTGAAAGATAGTATCTCCAATATTGATATAATAATACAATATAGAAGAAGGGTCATATCTGATCTGCCCTTGCACACAAGGAGTTAGCACATGTATTATTGTACTCTGTTCTAAAGTCTATATCATAAAACGTGAATAGATGTGTGCGTGAGTGTAATACCCCGCATTTTTTAACTGAAGATAATAATAATAACTTAATTAAATATTTAGAATTAAGTAAAATGGATTGCGCCATTATGTCCATCTCGAAATTCTGGTTAAGATAGACACCTAGTTTGTGTAAATGATACCGTATGAAGAAGTTATGAGTGTTAGAAATTTGTATACATATAAGGAGTTATATGCATATATATATATGCATATATATATATATATAAATCTATAAAATTCGAAAATCAGTTCAAAAATCAAAATTCGCAAGGAGGGAAGTTGAGCGGGAATTTCACCCGTTGGGGGTCTACCTATGGGTCGACCCACCAACAGGGGGGTCGACCTAGGGGTCGACCCACCCACGGATCTAGAACGTTCTTTCTGAACGTGGACAATTTGGGGATAGATTCATGAACCCTAGGTTATATAAAGGACCCTAAACCTAGGTTTTATTCACCTAAAATAATGGCGGCGACGGCGAAGCTCTGCTCCAACGAAAATTGAATGGCCTTTTCTTCTCCAAATCCAATTCAGCAAGGATTATACGAATTCAACGATTGCTACAACAAATCCAACATGTTCTTCATAGTAATTTGGATCCATTCACTATGAGTTCACATTATATTTAGATCTAAATATTTAATTAGTAATCATGAAATGTACACAAAAATTGGATATTGGATCTATGCCTAAACAAGTTCTGTTATGACATAATTATCAGATCTATCATTATATGTTCATATGGTCACCATGTCAAATCTTGTCATAAATTGCCTATTTAGTTTTTATGCCTATTTCTATCAATTTATTATTGATTCGCTATTATGCCTATTCTTGATTCTCTTCTCTCCCTCTTATTCCCTTTTATTTTTATATATAGCCAGGCTAGCTTCGAGCTTAGGCCTAATGCTGAATATGCGAACATGTGAAATTGGGAACGATTGGGAAAGACATAATTTGGGACATAATTGGTATTGGAAAATATGGATCTAAGTTTAGGCATAAAATTTGGAAATATACGAATATGGATTTGGGGCATATATCGTACTGGATAATATGAACATGAATTTGGGCATAAATTGGGACATGTGTAAATATTGATTTAGGACATAAATTGGAACATATGTGAATATGAATTTTAAGCATAAATTGGAAAAATATGTAGATTTGGGTTTGTGCATATATATGCCTTGATTTATGACAAGGGAAAAAGAGCATATGGTGCATAATTAAAAAATGAATTGAAAAGGGGCATAAAAATATGTGATTTGAATAATAAATTCGGCGTATAATTAAATATGGGAAAAAGGGGCATGAACACCTATAAGGACATAGGTAAAATTGGATAATAATGATATGCCTAGGATTACAGCAATTAGAAATTGTAATTACACCTACGACACGAGGTTAGATTGCACCTGCGGTGGAAGTCTGCGTGGAACCGACCAGCATATCCAACGACCGCAAGTGTTGAATCTAATGTGAGAGGTCCAAGCATACAAATACGAGACACTCTCAAACACGAGGTTAAGCCCAATTTGTGAAATAAGTCTGCCCGGACCGGCCTGGCATATCCAGCATCCACAGGTGGCAGGCTTATTGTGGGAGGTTTAACATACTGTAACCATAAATGAAAATATGGTAGTAAATCTTGAATACTTAGCCTGGTTGAATCCATAGGGATGGTATGAATATGAATATGAACTAAAGTTGGGTTTAAGTAAAATTGGTTGAACAAGGGGTGCTTAAGTAAATTTGAGGGGGTGGGTAATATTTACATATAGGCCCATAAACTTAATCCGATAAGGTTATGTAATTAAAGACACCTAGTGGTATACCTAACCGGTAGAAATAATAAAGTTATGTAATTAAAGACACCGTTTAGGGTAGACATAACTTGTAAGGAAATGAGACAACTTGTGTAATAAGACAAGAGGTAATTAATTTTAAATTAAGTAATCTAAGAAGTCTGGAACCCGCTGATGAGGATAACAAGTTTAGACTTGTCCTAGGGACAAGAGGGAATTATAACATAGGTTATAATAAATGGGTTTAGAAACTTATTAATGGGCCTTAGTTAATAGAACTAAGTTAATAAGTAAACAACGATAAGTTGTCTTGATAATGTAAAATGGAATTATGATTAAATAAGACAGAATGAGGAAAACTTATAAGTTATATTTAATCATAAATAATGACTGACATGTTAAACTGAAAAACATGTGAATTGAGATATACTTAATTATATATTAAGTAGAACATGTTATTGTAACAAACAAGAGTATAAAAGAGATTGTGGATTATAGACCTTGGGCCACAATCTAGGGAATAACATGTTGTTGGCTTATTAATAAACTTAAATGAGTTAAGTATGTGACTGAAATTAATAAGCAAGAGGAATCCAGTAACTTGATTAAGAATTCAATACAAATGAGAATAACCAAGTTAGATGGAAAACTGATAAGGTAAGGCAAGCGCGTAAGAAAATGTTTAGACATAAGGTCTAACAACATATTAAAGTGAGGCACTTGGACCAATCCGCACGTTTGAGGGTGAATAACCCAATGGTGGTAGATCATCGTCGTGTTATAAGACACAGGAGGAGCGCACATTCATCTGATTGTTCTGACGGCTCCGAAGGACTGGAAGGGGAAGCACGCAGCTTCCTGAGATACGTAAGGTGCTACTAGTAGTACTCTATGCGGTGACAGACATTTTAGGCTGTGCTTGCAGAGGTGGGGTCGGCGTGTAACTACTAGGTGGGTAGGCCTTGACTTCAAAAGTAGCAATGCAGTCAGAATGCAGTGACGCGGTGACATCGGGGTGGTTCCGCAGTTGCCTCAACGGGGAGGTGGAGGGTCATGACCAAGGATAGTAGATCGTCGGATACCCGTCATCGGCAGCCAGTGGGATGCGAAAAGACTAGAGATAAACCCAAGATACCATTCACCCTTCACTATCGGGGTAAGGGGTTGAGGGGAGACACCACACGGATGTTTAGATTGTTTACGTAGGGGCAGTCGCTTAGCTCTTGTAGTCTTTACTAGTTGAGGGAGGGACCAAGGTGGGGCTATAGCCACCGAGAAAACAAACCCTAGGAATATCTGTATTTCGAGGCTCTTAAAGGCATGCCTGTACAGGTATGAAAAAGCTCCCGACCAAGTTTCGTGTTTCTTGTATCTCCCTGCCACGGAACTCAGTACATATTAGAGGACGTGCGATTGAGGCGTCAAGTGTAACACCCCACATCCGTTAGTGTCACTCACAAAGGGAATGCACTAAGTTCTGTGGAGCATTTAGGGTAAAAGATGCAGATAAATTACAAGACATACAGAAATTAAACAGCGGAAAATAAAACTTTGCTTTATTGATAAAATAATTTGTACAATGGTTTCTTTACAATATCAGAGTATCATCTGTCTTACAAAATAAAGAAGCATAAAACAACATTTATATTCCCCAATTTTAGCAAGAGCCAGCCATAGCATCTGATAAGAGAATCCAAGCAAACTTCGACAAATCTTCAAGCTGGGAAAGAGTGACAATCCAACTTAACCTGAGCTATACTATTCCCTCCTTTACTACCTGGGGGGGGGGGGAACGGAAGAAAAGAAGACGAAAGAAAAACAGAGTCAGACATAAAGCCTGAGTAAATTCAGTAACTTCTAGCATATGAACATGGAACAACAAAAAAACGACATGAATTAACTGATTACAAGATAACACCATGATGATAGGGTAGGCAAGATTAGACAAGATTAACACAAGATATGCTAAGCTAAGATAAACTGGTTATGCTATAATACTTTCGCCACTTCGCTATTTCCTTGTTATACTGGTTTCTATATCTCTGCACTGCCTAACTAGTGTCCCAACTAGTAACGATAACGTGATCCCAATCCCTGTAGTTTCCATCGCCTTCAGGCATACATTTATTATTTGTTACCTGGATCTAATCTAGGGTTTTCTATCAAGTGCTTTCTAGTTTCAACTAGAGTTTACGCTATCTGCTGAACGCTTCTCGGATTTAGGGTTTATGCCCCCTAGTCCAATCGATGCCCCCAAGTCTAGGACACACTACCTAGAGTGGTATATGTTCCTATACTTCCCCACGCATGTATCGCGAACCGTTATCGCTTGTCTAGATGCACATGTCCTGTAATGTGCAGTCCGAGTCCTATGTCAGGGCAAGACAAGGAATATAGAACTCGGTCGGGAGCTTTCAGATATCTGCCGATGCAAAAGCTAAGGTCTGTTTTTATTCCAGTGGCTATGGTCCCAATTGACCCCTCCCTCAACTAATGAAAGGCACACCTTGTAAAATGAGAACTATACGCCGGCCCCCGGTGCTCCACATCCTATGGCCATTCGCAACCATAACTAGATAGCAAGTATATGGTCTTTTGGAGTTCTCCGCCTTCCCGCTTCACGTATCTCGATTGACTCAAGATGGATGGTAGACGACGAGTCGCTATCACAGGGCTACCGTTTTCTCGCCGAATCACGCCGGTCCATCCTAGTCTTTAGGTTGCCATGTATTGCAACCAAGGCATACTCCTGGTTCTTCTACGCAGATCTTAACCTCTGTGGGCCCAGGCGGATCATCTGCAGCCTCACAGAGGGATACCAAGAGTCCCCTCACGTCCCCTCGAAGCCTCGGGCTTCGTAACCCAATTCGTTGGAGCCTTCTTTTTAATCAGACGGACGTTCGCTCCTCCTCGTGTTATACTAAGAATTACTACTTAGTTTTGTCAACTAAGGTTTACCACTTAGTTTCCAGAATCGTTGTTTTCTTAACTAAGGTTTACTACTTAGTTATCTTTCCCGTCAATTTGGATTGGTTAGGTGTCATTAGTCACTTCAAGCTAACTTAACCCCCTTCATTTATCCTGTTAAACTGGTTAAGTGTTATCAGTAATTCATGTTGACTAACCCGATCACAAACCAAGTTATATTGGTTAAGTATTCCTTATTACTTAACCCTACCCATTATCCTGTATTGGTTAAGTATTCCTTTTTAACTTAACCTTGCCCGTCTGTTTTCACTAACATGTTATTAATGGTTAAGTATTGTCTCTTCATGTTTTAGACTTAGCCTTATTCCTTTATCACAACCTGATGGTTAAGTGTTCAAGTTTACTTAACCCTATGGTCTAGCCCAGCTAACATATCAAATTGGCTAAGTGTATTAACTTTACTTAACCCCACCTTCTTAGTCTAGTTAACATGTTAATTTAGCTAAGTGTTTTCTTAGTTACTTAACCCCTACAAATCTTGTCTTCCTACCTTGAGTTTGGTTAAGTGTCTCTATGGACTTAGCCCTCCCATCCTAGCTTAACTGTGTTGAGTTGGTTAAGTGTTCCTATGCACTTAACCCTCTCATTCTAGCTCAACTGTATTAAGTGTCAGTCTGAACCTATCCCCACCCATCAGTTTAGTTATCGTGTGGAACTGGTTAAGTGTCTTAGTTAACTTAACCCTACCATTCTTGTTCTAGCTTTAACTAAATAGATTAAAGCCGCAACCACTCATATTAGACAGATATTGTTGCGAATACTGGATGTGCCGGTTGGTTCCGGGCAGGTTTACATCGCCACTCAGTCTAACCTCGGGTTAAGTTCAAAGGATTTTGATTAATTTTCAAATTAGGTTTTAAAAGTAACCATCCCGTCCGTCGGATCAGTTAGGGATAGCTAGGGAGAGCAGGAAACTTGTATTTTCCAAACCCAAGACTAGACACTATCCTCTCTGTCACCCTAGAACTTTCTGGTGTTTCATTAAAAGAGATGTCGTTAATAATTCTTTAATTTGTCTAAATTTACATTTCTCATTTAGGACAAATTCTATAAGTAAATTATTCCTGATTTACTTATTTCCCAATTACTCTTTTAATGTAATCTGTCTACATTTATTTCTATGGCCCATTTTCCCCTCTATATCATATTTATGCTTTTTGGTATGTAAACTATACCAAATTAAGTGTCACTAACCATGATTTTGCTAAACCTGACAGTTATTCCCAATTATGGCCAATTTCACATTTATGCCAATATACTTACCGTGCCAAATTAGCTAATCCAATTCCGATTCAACATTATAATTCATGTCAAACTAGATTTATTAGTCTAGTTCACTATTCATGTAAATGCTAGATTTACACGTCAATACTAGGTTCAAATTACACATCTTATAATTTATGTCAAATTTATCCAATTTGCATTCCTATGAACATGCCATAATACATGTTCCCAATTTATGCCAATTTTCAAGTTAAACTACGTTTTTAGTAAATTTCATGTTTTGCCCAAACCGCATTCCCATCGTTCGTATAATCGTGATTCAGTCTAGATTATAAATAAAGCTAGGTTCATAGAAAATAGGGGATGAACCAAAGATGCTATGCAACAGATAGACATACTAACTGGCATAAAGAGGGTTGAACAACGACGTCGGTTCAAGAACATGGGTAGACCTAACTTAATAGGTAAATTCCCAAGGTCTAAAACCAAAGAAAACCAAGAATAGACATAATAGAGACGTAGATTCAAGAACATGGGTAGACCTAACTTAATAGGTAAATTCCCAAGGTCTAAAACCAACGAAAACCAAGAATAGACAGAATAGAAAGATCAGCTTTAGACCCAATTTCACAGCAACACTTTCCTAGTCAGAAATCATAGGTGTTTAGTCACAGTTGTCCTTGTTGTGTCATAGGCAATAGTTTATGTTTCCAAATCAAAAGCATAAGCTTAGTCAAGGAAATAATTCTCATAGTCACAGTCACAGTCATAGGCAATGTCCATAGTCATAGGCAATGTTCATAGTCATAGGCAACGTTCATAGTCATAGGCAACGTTCATAGTCAAAGAGGCATATGGTTCTAAGGTCCATAGTTTCATAGTCATAGTCTTATTTGTCCTTGAATCATAACAGTTCTTGATTAGGTCCAAGAATATAGGCACTGATTCGAATAGAGAGAGAGAGAGATTTGGCATATTCTTTTATTCCTTTAATTTCATGTCACGAACAAAGAAAAACGTTCAAATCTAAAAATAACTGACTTACAGAGATTTAGATTTGAAAAGAAAGATGGCGTTGCTATGATTCGTGCGACGTTAGCCTTTGATCCTTATCTTGAAGCTTTAATCTTGATTCGAATCTCTTCTTGAAAGTCTTTGAGCAGCATCTCCTCATCTTGATTTATTTTATATATATTATTCTATTTATTATTTATTTTAAGTGGAGGAGAAGAAGCCATGTTCACTCAGAATCTTTGCAGCATAAGGGTAGAGAAGAATTGTGAATAGAGGAGGAGACTAGGGCTGTTTATATAGTTGCTCAAGACCTTATCGTACACACAGCGCTGAGTCAGCATTGAACCTAGTTAAGAAAATAGTCTAGGTTCGCAGATGAATCTAGCCAAATCTTATCGTACATGCAGTGCTAAGTCAGCATTGGGTCCCACAAGCTGTTTTGGCGCAGAAATTTGAATTTCGAATGTTTGAATTGTTTTGGCGTAGAAATTTGATTTTCGAACTTTTGAATTTCTGGAATTTATTTAACTGTTTTATTCACATGAAATATTCTTATATGTATACAATTCCTTTAACGATCATTTTACGCGTATATATATATATATATATATATATATATATATATACGCACAACTTTCATTTTATTTTCAAAATTCAAACGATGTTGCACCGTTATTTAATTCTTGCCATATTTCATTTACTATAGCCTTATCTTAAATTTTATCTTTCGTATACATATATTTCTGCATATATATATATATATATATATATATATATATATATATACATATATTTTCTTTATTTCCTTATATGTACGTTCTTATCCTTTCAAATTTTAAATTTGTATATGTACATATATTTGCATGTTCAGTTGGCCCTCTTTAAAACAGAGATAAAAATTATGCTGCCGCCGGGGTTCAAACCCCCGACCTCCATGTTACAAATCCAATGCCTTAACCAACTGAGCTACAAAGTCTTTTGTTAATAAGTCCTAGAACAATGATAATTATTGTTCTTTCCTTACTTCTCTTTTTCATGTTAGTTACAATACTTAAATTAAACCAATGCATGAATCTTTTTCTTTTAATGTTAATGCATTATGTTTGCAAATCAGTGCATGCAACATATTTACATCGCATGCAACCAATCCTTTCTTTCTTTAATTAGTTTTCATTATACATCACCATATTAATCCTATCTATGGATATATATACAATTTTAATTACATTAAAAATACGGGGTGTTACAGTCTCCCACCCTTAAAGAATTTCGTCCCCGAAATTCGATATGAGTAAAATAGATAATCCCTCGCAACATCCAATAAGTGTTCATCCAATTATTGTAGCATTGTGCACATGTGCAAAGTGAATTACATCATAGCAAAGCATGTATGCCTACTTTGGATCCACCTATATGTATGCAAATTTTAAAAACTCTTTCAAATCATGATGCTCACATCCTAAATATACTTGCAGTTCTATATGAATGCAATATTTTTGAAAAATCAAAACATTTTTCACCCAAATTTTCCCATACTCTTACAAAATAAGAGCATAGTTCATCCAATTGTCACATCCAAAACCCTACCAACCATCATTAAATTCGAAATTTAGAAAAATCTAATTTTCCAAATTTGATTTCTTATGTTATGAAAACGGAAAAATCCACATCCTCCATTTTTCTTTTCTAATTGCACTTGGATTTTTACATAACTATTCTATAAAGATTTCCTATTTTCCTGTCCAAGTACAACCACATTAGAAAGCTCCCTTTTCTATTTTAACTTATCTTGGAGTAATTTCATATTTATTCATCTTTTTCATAAAATTTTCATTTTCTTTTCCCATCTTGCTTTGTTGCTTGATTGATTCAGTTGTTTTCTTTGTTAGTTAGGCTAGTCTTCTTCTTAGGTTTATTTTTCAACCAAGCTCTTCTGTTTTCAACTCAAACTGTATCCTACACAGCTACAGCTATGGGCCATGCATCTTAGGACTATGCCACGAGTCCACTCAACAGGATCTACACACTAGCTTGCCCTTCTGAAAATCTTGTTCCCCGTTCTTGCCCTTGTACTTAATTATATGCCCTATCATACCCTAGTAAAGATACTTCCTCTTGTCTTAGGTTTTATAATTTCTTCCTCCTCCGTGAGCTAAATCTACATCCATGAATTCCTCATCCTAGGGTTGTGCTCCTTAGCCAAACTCCTCATCCTCCTCCGTGTAATCATGTTGACAAATCTCTCGAAAGCTGCTTCCATCGTTACAGAAATCCCTACAAGCTTGAAAGAAAACTGGCCGTAAGTGAAACAACCACAGCCCTAGATGGAAGTCGAGTACTACTTTGCCCTTCGATGAGGTTACCTCCCAGAAAGCCAGGAGCCCCAAAGACTCAAGGAAGAAGGAGATAAGAATTCAAACAGAGGAAGAGAAGATAATGCGTATGGCTTTGGGGAATATGCCTTTAAAACAAATCTTTTCTTTTGAAAATGTGTAATAACCCGGAAATTCTGGGCCAGTTTAAAATTTTTACTTTGGCAATTTTAGCGAATTTTGAACATTTAAAATAGATTATTTTAAATAATAACGACGTGAAATTTATTTTGAATATAATTAGAACGTATATATTATATACGTCGTCGTTAGAATATAAATAATTATATATAATTATAAATAGAATTGAAAATGGCGCGGTAGTTCGATAATTCGATTTCAAACTTCAATTGAATGTACCGGGTGCAAAACAATCCGGATTTTAGTGAAACCAAAAATGATAGGATCTAATTGATAATATATTTCCAACGAATCCGAAAAATCGAAATTTCATAGCGGGAATCAAAAGATATGTCCAGTTGAAAATTCTGAATAGTTGCTATGGAATTCAGGCCCTTAAAAATAGCCATTTTTTAAATGACCTCGGTCTTCGACGAAACCACTTTTGTTGGATCCGTGATGTAAAGTTATTGCTAGATTCCAAATTTCATAATTTTTCGATTCAATATGTGAGCGTGGCAAAGGAAAACGCGTTTGACCAGTTTCAGTTGATTTTACTCGACTGAAAATTGGCCATTTTTCCAACAGTCTCAGAATTTGGCGAAATTAGTTTTGTTATGACCGTGTCGTCAATACGAAGCCAGAAAATATTTATATGGAATTTTTAGAGCCCGTATGTGGCCTCGGTAAATTAAAATGTGCGTTAAAATTAAATATATACTGATTTATATTTTAATTTTGATAAAAACCTATCGTAACAGCCGAATTGGCTTGCATAACATATCCCATTGTGTTCGGAATGGGGGTAATTAGCTAGGGACGACAGTCGTTGGGGTCTATTTAGAGTTCGTGACGATATTGAGTTTTAAGTGAATTAAATATTATTTAAATAAATATATATACCCCCTTCCCTCTTCTCTCTCTTCTTTTCTTCAGTCAACGCCACAAAAACCCGATCCCCCAAATCACATCCGCTCCGCCCCCGTTCAGCACCCCCACGCACTCCGCCTGGCCCCAACGTCCATCGCACCCCCTCCTCCTTCTTCTCTGCCTTGCTTTCTTCCCCTTTCGCCTGCCCCTGCGATCGACGAGACCCCAAAGACCCCCGACCATTGAAGAGAGCGCCGCGCCCTAGCCTAGGACCCCCCTTCCTCTGCCAGTCGCGCCGCCGGCCAGGGCCTCCACCCACGCGAGCCCCCAACCTTCTGAACCCTGCTCCGACCTCGCAACACCAAACCCTCCCCTCCTCTTCCTCCCTTCGTTCGACGCCCAGCCACCACTCCGGCGACAACCACTACCTCCCCCCATACAATGCAGTAAGTTTTTTTTTTTCTTTCTCTTATCTTATTTAATTATTTTATCCCTTTTCTTCTTCTTTTTATTTATATTTTAAAAGTGATAAAAACCGATTTTAAATAGTGATAAAATAATGGTTTTTACATTTATGTTTATGTTAGAAAGTTTAGAATTTTAGATAATAAAGTTATGATTTTTTGTTAGCGAAAAGATATGGTTTTTAAACGTATAAAGATTTGATTTTTAATATGAAAGTGAACTAATAAAAATTTGATCTTTTCACATATGATTTTTAATTAAAAATGTGACTTTTATATGAAAGGTGTGAATATAAAAATATAATCATTTATATTGTAGAAGAAGAAAAATGAAATCTTTATATTTGAAAAGACGAAATCTTCATAGAGAGAATAGCGGTGTAAAAATAGGATTTTTACCTATATAGTAGCGGTATAAAAATGTGATTTTTATCCATATAGCATCGAAGTAAAAATTCGATTTTTACATATGTAGTGGCTACAGTAACGAAGATGACAAAAAGACGTGAACGATGAAGATTTCTATAGAAGAAGAGTCAAGGAGTTGGGATAGCTATTGGTGAGAATTTCTCACTCTTCAATTTCTTTTCTAGTTATATATATATACTAGGATGCAGACGGTGCTTAGTAGCACCCGACACAATCGTCCACAGACCATGGACTTGTTTGTTTGGTTGCATAAATTAGTTAGATGATTTGATTTGAATTTGGTTGTTTGGTGAATTTGATTGATGTGTGAATGGCGTGGGCCTTCACTAGACCGGGGATAAGGCTAGGCCTTGTCCCGTTTCTAGTATCGTGCCGTTATGCCACCGAATTTTCTAAAAATAAAAATATCATTTTATTTAAAGAATGAACTGAATAGAAATTCTTATGTTAAAATAAAATGTTTTATCGTTAAAAATATAATTTTTAACGTGAATATGAATATAGTGAATGTGAATAAATAAATATTCATTTACAAACTAGACGGTTTGTTTATGTACACCTATCTGAAGGACATTGATTGGGATGATAAATTTTACACATCGCCCAACTGCACAAATAAAATCTGTGTTTGTTGATTTGAAACCCCACACGGGTGCTGGGATGAAATTTAAAGTTCACGCATCCTGATTGATTAAATATGTCGATCGATTGATTGACAGGCTGTTATAAGCGTTAGATATCTATATTCGATGCTTATACAGTGTAGTGCACTTTGGTTGATGGTTGATTATTTTTCAATGCTATTATATACATGTGTTGTATGGAATCCATATAATTAACATTATATGGTGATTGATTGGGCCTCATTCCAATCGGGAAAATAATGAATATTATAAAGGAAAATTCATGTGTTGAATCTATTCATGTGTTGAGTGAAATATTTTAATAATAAAATTCACATCTTTATCATATTTAAAATTAGAACTACTTTACGATGGATTCTAATTAAAATCAAACGATAGATACCATAGTTTTATAAAATATTTTACATAACAAAAATAGTCGTGTGTTGACAGAAATATAGATTCATGTGTTGAATAGAATAAATATTCATTTGTTGAATAGAATAAAGAAGTTTTTGAAAAATATAAAGCCGTGTGAATTAGAGATGCGCTATTTTGACGTGAACGATATTTATATCGATTTTATTCGTTTTACAATGAATATTGAAAAGTGATTTCAAAATCTAATATTTTGAAATGAAATTCAAATTGAATTAGATAAAAATTGAAATTGAAATTTTATTGAATCAATTTGAAATGAATTCGAATCGAATAGAAAATGAATTCGATTCGAATTGAATAGAAAATGAACTCGATTCGAATTGAATAGAAAACGAATTAGAATTTGAATTGAATAGAAAGTGAATTTGAATTCGAATAAAATAGAAATGAATTCAAATTGAATTAAATTAAAATTGAATTAAAAACGAATTGAAATCGTTTTGAATGAGATTTAAAACGAACTAAAATTAAATTGAAATCAATTTGAAACGAATTCGAATTGAATCAAATAGAAGGTAAATTCAAATTGAATTGAATTGAAACGAATTAGAATTTGAATTGAATTGAAACGAATTTGAATTCGAATTAAATAAAATTGAAATGAATTCGAATTGAATTGAAATCAAATCAATTTGAAATTGAATATAGTGTTGAAATGGTTTTGAAAACGAATTTAAAATGATTTATAAAATACGTTTTAAAAGGAAATCGACGAAATATATATAATATATATATATATATATATATATATATATATATATATATATATATATAATGGCCTGAATAGAACGCGTCGCGCTGCGGCAGTTCGTGAATTTCGACCATTAACTTCGAATTGACGTTGCGGGAGATCCGACCGTCGGATTCTCCTAAACCCGGAACCGTTGGGTTCGTATCGAAAAGAGATTTCCAATGAATATTAGAAATTTGAAATCTAACGGTTGGATTTGGAATTATGTCCAAATCAATTTTAGAAAAGGTCGCTGTAAGTGCAGTTCGATGGCCGTTATTGGAAATCGACTGTACGGGCCTTGATAAAATTATTAAAAATATTGATAATTTGTGTAAAATCATAATATATGAATTGGAAAGAACTGGGATGAAAATTTCACATTTGAAAAGATAAAAATAGATTTTTATCGAAATGAACTAGTTTTGAACTAGAATTAAAATCAATTTATTTTTGAAATAAATAAATTGAACTGGAAAGTGATTTTAAAAATAATCAATATTCCCAATACGTGAATTGGACTGGAGTTGAATCGAAATTATCTTCGGAATATTTTGATGTTGGATTTCGTGACTATACAAATATTGTTATGGGGATTTGAAAGATATATTTTATATCGTTATTTCCAATACGATATTTGTTGGTTTCAGAATTTGATATTGAATATAAGCCGATATATTTTCTATTGAGAACCTTGTATTTAATATCAAAGGTGATTTGGGTTTATCGAGAATCATGTTTTAGATGACATTGGTTCTTTAACCCAGTTAAAGGCAAGATGTGTATTTTTGAAAGGATTAAAACTAAGTGGAGTTTTAATGAATCGTTAATTAGATTAAAAGGTGAATTGATAATTTAAATTATCAAATCTGAAAGGTGATCGAGAATGGAGTACTACCAGTTTTGCTCCAAAGCGATAGTTAAATCATTAATTAGATTTGAACGTGAAAAGGTAATTAATTTTACCGATAACACCGTGGTGTTAGATGTGGAGTATTACCAATTTTCTCCATGGGATATATAGGTTGGGATTGGGAAATAAAATAAATAATTACTTCGGTGTGGTTCGTTAATCCCGACTAGTTTGAAATGATATCCAAAGGAAGATTAAAGAATAAATTTAGAAGAATTTATCTTGGATAAAATTAATGGGAACCTTTCCCTAAAAATGTGATTTTGTGAATAAAAGAATATTCTGAATTGGAATGAGGCGTTTGTTGTGTTTGTGTAACATTTGTTTATTATATACGTGGGTTATTCAGAAAGGTTGGGTTAAACCCGTTCTGAATAACCGATTCGACGAGATGTCGAAGATGAAGACGGTGGTTGAAGACCGGAAGTCTTCACATTGTTTGGGTGATTACTGATGATCTCGATTGGGCTGTACACCCAAGATGAGGGAAACAGTTAGTGATCGTCCAGACGTACCTAGAGATCGATGGATATGCGAGGAAAGTGCCTCTGGTTTCGTTCAGACCCAGAACGAACTTGTAAATGGATTATGTGTCTGACGTTGGATTTTATTCAGTGTTGATTGATCTCTATTAAATATACATCTGTTTGGCGGCGGAGAATTTATTCTCTTTCTTAACGCCCTTCTCTGAGACGTACGAGCTCAGAGGTTGTATATCGATGGACATCAGTCGCATGGAGTGAATTGCCAGTGTGGCACGCGTAAGTGGCAATTGATCAAGGCTTGTGTTGAAAAGAAAAGTCTTGTGGTTGATGATCAAAGCACGGCCTGTGTGGCGTAGCTTTGTGTATAACGTGAATTCGCGAGCCTCACACCTCGGTATGAGTCAAAAACGGGATAGTGACTGCAGGGAGAGCACGACGTTTCTTTCTAGCTAAGGTGGTGTCAGTGACCTACCAGCCCTGACATTTATATACTTTTCACCTGTGTGGTTGTTGGATACGAGGCGCCTCGGTTATAGGTCTATAAGGACCGGGAAACGTGTGTTCAGGAATAACTAATCCTCAAAAGTAAGAGAGGACCGGCCCTGAAGATCCAGGGATCATAGTGGGGTCCTGAGGCATTTGCTAGAGTGTCTCGAACGCGGAGAGGAGCTTGCCCCTTGCCTCGGCTCATGACGGAAATCCAATTTCCAATACGTGATATTGCGGTTTTATTTGTAGAACCTAGTATGGCCACATAGTGGTATGGGTCATTAATGCCGCTTATGATTGATATTTATGATGTGAAATTGTTTTGACACTATACACTTATAGTAATATCAAAATAATGTGTTTTAAACGTATCAAGCATGCATTGGCTGTTATAAGGTAAAAACCCTATCCTCCGGCTTGCGTTGCATTGTGTGATGGGACCTAGGTCTTATAACAGCTTCATTTTTCTTTATTTAGCATTGCGCTGTTTGTTTTATGCACTGGTATTCTTGGGAGGAAACCCGTTCCGTGTTATACGGCGTGGTCCCGTGATTTACCGAACTTTAAAAATAAAGATTAATACCTGTTTTAGTTCTCACACCAGTCACATGACTGACCTGGAGTTTATTGTTTTAACCTAAACTCTGGGTGCCCCTATTTTCCACACGGGCAGCTAGTAGTTTTGGTTTTGCAGATTTATATTCGCAGGGTCCTGATTTACAACTGGAACGATGCTCGGAAAGCTCTGTATCCGCGTATCACTTTCAGTTGTGTTTTGTACATTTTTCCGCTGCAATGTAATTTATTGTAATCTCTGATATTTATCGAATGTAATTTATTCATTTATACTCTGTATGTTCTTGTATCTGATGGAATTGTTGTAATAACAATGAAATGTTCTTCTGTTTGTGTTCTATTTTGTCTTGTCCTCAATTCTATCCGTGCTTTCCTTCACAGGGAAGTTCGGGTCGTCTCAGTTTGGTATCAGAGCTTTGGTTTACAGAGCTCGAGAACAAGACACATTAGAACCATACGAAAGAATTCATTAGATATTGGATTAGTAATATCCAATTAGAATGACTCGTTAGAGATAGGATCAGTAGTATCCTAGAACGAGTGTGAAGAGTATATTTTTCAAATGAAAACAATTTTGTTTTGAAAATTTAAATTGTTTTATTCGTATTTGAATATTTATTTGTTTTGAATTTGGACAATCGAGTATATATAGATTTCGCATATACGCGTCATGAACGTATATTCGAAGTTTTAATATACTGGATAGATATAGAATCACATTCTAGACACCCAGGGATAGTTCTGATGATGTGGCCACATCATCAGTATTTATGTTCGTATGACGAAGGTGTGATTTTCTATATATTTCCATTAGACTGGTGTGAGAACCAAAACTAATATAGCTAGAATACATTGTTGTGAATTGGCATCAAAAACATGATTTTTGTATATATCAAAATTATCAATTTGAAACTCTAATCCACTAATTGATGTTTGTGTTGTTTGTTTATTTGTTTGATAATTTTGAACCATTTAGCCTAATGGAATCACATATTGAATTATATTGAAATTGGTCGCATTTGCTTGCATATACATGTACTTACATTGAACAGGTCATAGCAAGGAGGCTAGAGCAGAGAATAAAATTTGTTTGCCCGACAAATAGGTACATGTTTACAACATAATTTACTGTTTTGTTTGGGTGATGATGATTTTATGAGCCTATAGGCTAGCCGCTTGGCTTTTTCTTTTTCTTTTTGAGATCAGAAGGCCTGTATGGCAATTTCGGGATTTTCCCGTGGCTCCCGGTGCAGGGGAGGTTATGGCGAAATTTTTCGAAAATTTAGGGTGTTAGCCAAATTTTTGAAAATTTGAAAATTCTCAGAAACTGAAAGGTTGGAGAATGGAAGCCAGATCGAACGTAGAGTTGATTAATCAAACCACTTTCGACTTTGTTCCTTTTCGGGGACGAAAAGTTTTAAGTGGGGGAGATTGTAATAACCCGGAAATTCTGGGCCAGTTTAGAATTTTTATTTTGGCAATTTTAGCGAATTTTGAACATTTAAAATAGATTATTTTAAATAATAACGACGTGAAATTTATTTTGAATATAATTAGAATGTATATATTATATACGTCGTCGTTAGAATATAAATAATTATATATAATTATAAATAGAATTGAAAATGGCGTGGTAGTTCGATAATTCGATTTCAAACTTCAATTGAATGTACCGGGTGCAACACAATCCGGATTTTAGTTAAACCAAAAATGATAGGATCTAATTGATAATATCTTTCCAACGAATCCGAAAAATCGAAATTTCATAGCGGGAATCAAAAGATATGTCCAGTTGAAAATTCTGAATAGTCGCTATGGAATTCAGGCCCTTAAAAATAGCCATTTTTCAAATGACCTCGGTTTTCGACGAAACCACTTTTGTTGGATCCGTGATGTAAAGTTATTGCTAGATTCCAAATTTCATAATTTTTCGATTCAATATGTGAGCGTGGCAAAGGAAAACGCGTTTGACCAGTTTTAGTTGATTTTACTCGACTGATAATTGGCCATTTTTCCAACGGTCTCAGAATTTGGCGAAATTAGTTTTGTTATGACCGTGTCGTCAATACGAAGCCAGAAAATATTTATATGGAATTTTTAGAGCCCGTATGTGGCCTCGGTAAATTAAAATGTGCATTAAAATTAAATATATACTGATTTATCTTTTAATTTTGATAAAAACGTATCGTAACAGCCGAATTGGCTTGCGAAACATATCCCATTGTGTTCGGAATGGGGGTAATTAGCTAGGGACGACAGTCGTTGGGGTCGATTTAGAGTTCGTGACGATATTGAGTTTTAAGTGAATTAAATATTATTTAAATAAATATATATACCCCCTTCCCTCTTCTCTCTCTTCTTTTCTTCAGTCAACGCCACAAAAACCCGATCCCCCAAATCACATCCGATCCGCCCCCGTTCAGCACCCCCACGCCCTCCGCCTGGCCCCAACGTCCACCGCACCCCCTCCTCCTTCTTCTCTGCCTTGCTTTCTTCCCCTTTCGCCTGCCCCTACGATCGACGAGACCCCAAAGACCCCCGACCATCGAAGAGAGCGCCGCGCCCTAGCCTGGGACCCCCCTTCCTCTGCCAGTCGCGCCGTCGGCCAGGGCCGCCACCCACGCGAGCCCCCAACCTTGTGAACCCTGCTCCGACCTCGCAGCACCAAACCCTCCCCTCCTCTTCCTCCCTTCGTTCGACGCCCATCCACCACTCCGGCGACAACCACTACCTCCCCCCCTGCAACGCAGTAAGTTTTTTCTTTCTTTCTCTTATCTTATTTAATTATTTTATTCCTTTTCTTCTTCTTTTTATTTATATTTTAAAAGTGATAAAAAAACCGATTATAAATAGTGATAAAAAATTGGTTTTTACATTTATGTTTATGTTAGAAAGTTTAGAATTTTAGATAATATAGTTATGATTTTTTGTTAGCGAAAAGATATGGTTTTTAAACGTATAAAGATTTGATTTTTAATATGAAAGTGAACTAATAAAAATTTGACCTTTTCACATATGATTTTTAATTAAAAATGTGACTTTTATATGAAAGGTGTGAATATAAAAATATAATCATTTATATTGTAGAAGAAGAAAAATGAAATCTTTATATTTGAAAAGACGAAGTCTTCATAGAGAGAATAGCGGTGTAAAAATAGGATTTTTACCTATATAGTAGCGGTATAAAAATGTGATTTTTATCCATATAGCATCGAAGTAAAAATTCGATTTTTACATATGTAGTGGCTACAGTAACGAAGATGACAAAAAGACGAGAACGATGGAGATTTCTATAGAAGAAGAGTCAAGGAGTTGGGATAGCTATTGGTGAGAATTTCTCACTCTTCAATTTCTTTTCTAGTTATATATATATACTAGGATGCAGACGGTGCTTAGTAGCACCCGACACAATCGTCCACAGACCATGGACTTGTTTGTTTGGTTGCATAAATTAGTTAGATGATTTGATTTGAATTTGGTTGTTTGGTGAATTTGATTGATGTGTGAATGGCATGGGCCTTCACTAGACCGGGGATAAGGCTAGGCCTTGTCCCGTTTCTAGTATCGTGTCGTTATGCCGCCGAATTTTCTAAAAATAAAAATATCATTTTATTTAAAGAATGAACTGAATAGAAATTCATATGTTAAAATAAAATGTTTTATCGTTAAAAATATAATTTTTAACGTGAATATGAATATAGTGAATGTGAATAAATAAATATTCATTTACAAACTAGACGGTTTGTTTATGTACACCTATTTGAAGGACATTGATTGGGATGATAAATTTTACACATCGCCCAACTACACAAATAAAATCTGTGTTTGTTGATTTGAAACCCCACACGGGTGTTGGGATGAAATTTGAAGTTCACGCATCCTGATTTATTAAATATGTCGATCGATTGATTGACAGGCTGTTATAAGCGTTAGATATCTATATTCGATGCTTATACAGTGTAGTGCACTTTGGTTGATGGTTGATTATTTTTCAATGCTATTATATACATGTGTTGTATGGAATCCATATAATTAACATTATATGGTGATTGATTGGGCCTCATTCCAATCCGAAAAATAATGAATATTATAAAGGAAAATTCATGTGTTGAATCTATTCATGTGTTGAGTGAAATATTTTAATAATAAAATTCACATCTTTATCATATTTAAAATTAGAACTACTTTACGATGGAGTCTAATTAAAATCAAACGATAGATACCATAGTTTTATAAAATATTTTACATAACAAAAATAGTCGTGTGTTGACAGAAATATAGATTCATGTGTTGAATAGAATAAATATTCATTTGTTGAATAGAATAAAGAAGTTTTTGAAAAATATAAAGCCGTGTGGATTAGAGATGCGCTATTTTGACGTGAACGATATTTATATCGATTTTATTCGTTTTACAATGAATATTGAAAAGTGATTTCAAAATCTAATATTTTGAAATGAAATTCAAATTGAATTAGATAAAAATTGAAATTGAAATTTTATTGAATCAATTTGAAATGAATTCGAATCGAATAGAAAATGAATTCGATTCGAATTGAATAGAAAATGAACTCGATTCGAATTGAATAGAAAACGAATTAGAATTTGAATTGAATAGAAAGTGAATTTGAATTCGAATAAAATAGAAATGAATTCAAATTGAATTAAATTAAAATTGAATTAAATTAAAATTGAATTAAAAACGAATTGAAATCGTTTTGAATGAGATTTAAAACGAACTGAAATTAAATTGAAATCAATTTGAAACGAATTCGAATTGAATCAAATAGAAGGTAAATTCAAATTGAATTGAATTGAAACGAATTAGAATTAGAATTGAATTGAAACGAATTTGAATTCGAATTAAATAAAATTGAAATGAATTCGAATTGAATTGAAATCAAATCAATTTGAAATTGAATATAGTGTTGAAATGGTTTTGAAAATGAATTTAAAACGATTTATAAAATACGTTTTAAAAGGAAATCGACGAAATATAATATATATATATATATATATATATATATATATATATATATATATTGGCCTGAATAGAACGCGCCGCGGCAGTTCGTGAATTTCGACCATTAACTTCGAATTAACGTTGCGGGAGATCCGACCGTCGGATTCTCCTAAACCCGGAACCGTTGGGTTCGTATCGAAAAGAGCTTTCCAATGAATATTAGAAATTTGAAATCTAACGGTTGGATTTGGAATTATGTCCAAATCAATTTTAGAAAAGGTCGCTGTAAGTGCAGTTCGATGGCCGTTGTTGGAAATCGACTGTACGGGCCTTGATAAAATTATTAAAAATATTGATAATTTGTGTAAAATCATAATATATGAATTGGAAAGAACTGGGATGAAAATTTCACATTTGAAAAGATAAAAATAGATTTTTATCGAAATGAACTAGTTTTGAACTAGAATTAAAATCAATTTATTTTTGAAATAAATAAATTGAACTGGAAAGTGATTTTAAAAATAAACAATATTCCCAAAACGTGAATTGGACTGGAGTTGAATCGAAATTATCTTCGGAATATTTTGATGTTGGATTTCGTGACTATACAAATATTGTTATGGGGATTTGAAAGATATATTTTATATCGTTATTTCCAATACGATATTTGTTGGTTTCAGAATTTGATATTGAATATAAGCCGATATATTTTCTATTCAGAACCTTGTATTTAATATCAAAGGTGATTTGGGTTTATCATGAATCGTGTTTTAGATGACATTGGTTCTTTAACCCAGTTAAAGGCAAGATGTGTATTTTTGAAAGGATTAAAACTAAGTGGAGTTTTAATGAATCGTTAATTAGATTAAAAGGTGAATTGATAATTTAAATTATCAAATCTGAAAGGTGATCGGGAATGGAGTACTACCAGTTTTGCTCCAAAGCGATAGTTAAATCTTTAATTAGATTTAAACGTGAAAAGTTAATTAATTTTACCGATAACATCGTGGTGTTAGATGTGGAGTATTACCAGTTTTCTCCATGGGATATATAGGTTGGGATTGGGAAATAAAATAAATAATTACTTTGGTGTGGTTCGTTAATCCCGACTAGTTTGAAATGATATCCGAAGGAAGATTAAAGAATAAATTTAGAAGAATTTATCTTGGATAAAATTAATGGGAACCTTTCCCTAAAAATGTGATTTTGTGAATAAAAGAATATTCTGAATTGGAATGAGGCGTTTGTTGTGTTTGTGTAACATTCGTTTATTATATACGTGGGTTATTCAGAAAGGCCGGGTTAAACCCATTCTGAATAACCGATTCGACGAGATGTCGAAGATGAAGACGGTGGTTGAAGACCGGAAGTCTTCACATCGTTTGGGTGATTACTGATGATCTCGATTGGGCTGTACACCCAAGATAAGGGAAACAGTTGGTGATCGTCCAGACGTACCTGGAGATCGATGGATATGCGAGGAAAGTGCCTCGGTTTCGTTTAGACCCAGAACGAACTTGTAAATGGATTGTGTGTCTGACATTGGATTTTATTCAGTGTTGATTGATCTCTATTAAATATACATCTGTTTGGCGGCGGAGAATTTATTCTCTTTCTTAACGCCCTTCTCTGAGATGTACGAGCTCAGAGGTTGTATATCGATGGACATCAATCGCATGGAGTGAATTGCCAGTGTGGCACGCGTAAGTGGCAATTGATCAAGGCTTCTGTTGAAAAGTAAAGTCTTGTGGTTGATGATCAAAGCACGGCCTGTGTGGCGTAGCTTTGTGTATAACGTGAATTCGCGAGCCTCACACCTCGGTATGAGTCAAAAACGGGATAGTGACTGCAGGGAGAGCACGACGTTTCTTTCTAGCTAAGGTGGTGTCAGTGACCTACCAGCCCTGACATTTATATACTTTTCACCTGTGTGGTTGTTGGATACAAAGCGCCTCGGATATAGGTCTGTAAGGACAGGGAAACGTGTGTTCAGGAATAACTAATCCTCAAAAGTAAGAGAGGACCGGCCCTGAAGATCCAAGGATCATAGTGGGGTCCTGAGGCATTTGCTAGAGTGTCTCGAACGCGGAGAGGAGCTTGCCCCTTGCCTTGGCTCATGACGGAAATCCAATTTCCAATACATGATATTGCGGTTTTATTTGTAGAACCTAGTATGGCGACATAGTGGTATGGGTCATTAATGCCGCTTATGATTGATATTTATGATGTGAAATTGTTTTGACACTATACACTTATAGTAATATCAAAATAATGTGTTTTAAACGTATCAAGCATGCTTTGGCTGTTATAAGGTAAAAACCCTATCCTCCGGCTTGCGTTGCATTGTGTGATGGGACCTGGGTCTTATAACAGCTTCATTTTTCTTTATTTAGCATTGCGCTGTTTTTTTTATGCACTGGTATTCTTGGGAGGAAACCCGTTCCGTGTTATACGGCGTGGTCCCGTGATTTACCGAACTTTAAAAATAAAGATTAATACCTGTTTTAGTTCTCACACCAGTCACATGACTGACCTGGAGTTTATCGTTTTAACCTAAACTCTGGGTGCCCCTATTTTCCACACGGGCAGCTAGTAGTTTTGGTTTTGCAGATTTATATTCGCAGGGTCCTGATTTCAGCTGGAACGATGCTCGGAAAGCTCTGTATCTGCGTATCACTTTCAGTTGTGTTTTGTATATTTTTCCGCTGCAATGTAATTTATTGTAATCTCTGATATTTATCGAATGTAATTTATTCATTTATACTCTGTATATTCTTGTATCTGATGGAATTGTTGTAATAACAATGAAATGTTCTTCTGTTTGCGTTCAATTTTGTCTTGTCCTCAATTCTATCCGTGCTTTCCTTCACGGGGAAGTTCGGGTCGTCTCAGTATGCTTCTTTTAAAACCGTTTTGAAAATAATTTTTCAAATCCTTAATCTGATCTGGTAACCTTCAGCTCTAATACCACGTGTAACACCCCACATCCGTTAGTGTCACTCACAAAGGGAATGCACTAAGTTCTGTGGAGCATTTAGGGTAAAAGATGCAGATAAATTACAAGACATACAGAAATTAAACAGCGGAAAATAAAACTTTGCTTTATTGATAAAATAATTTGTACAATGATTTCTTTACAATATCAGAGTATCATCTGTCTTACAAAATAAAGAAGCATAAAACAACATTTATATTCCCCAATTTTAGCAAGAGCCAGCCATAGCATCTGATAAGAGAATCCAAGCAAACTTCGACAAATCTTCAAGCTGGGAAAGAGTGATAGTCCAACTTAACCTGAGCTATACTATTCCCTCCTTTACTACCTGGGGGGGGGGGAAACGGAAGAAAAGAAGACGAAAGAAAAACAGAGTCAGACATAAAGCCTGAGTAAGTTCAGTAACTTCTAGTATATGAACATGGAACAACAACAAAACGACATGAATTAACTGATTACAAGATAACACCATGATGATAGGGTTGGCAAGATTAGACAATATTAACACAAGATATGCTAAGCTAAGATAAACTGGATTTGCTCTAATACTTTCGCCACTTCGCTATTTCCTTGTTATACTGGTTTCTATATCTCTACACTGCCTAACTGGTGTCCCAACTAGTAACGATAACGTGATCCCAATCCCTGTAGTTTCCATCGCCTTCAGGCATAAATTTATTATTTATTACCTGGATCTAATCTAGGGTTTTCTATCAAGTGCTTTCTAGTTTCAACTAGAGTTTACGCTATCTGCTGAATGCTTCTCGGATTCAGGGTTTATGCCCCCTAGTCCAATCGATGCCCCCAAGTCTAGGACACACTACCTAGAGTGGTATATGTTCCTATACTTCCCCACGCATGTATCGCGAACCGTTATCGCTTGTCTAGATGCACATGTCCTGTAATGTGCAGTCCGAGTCCTATGTCAGGGAAAGTCAAGGAATATAGAACTCGGTCGGGAGCTTTCAGATATCTGTCGATGAAAATGCTAAGGTCTGTTTTTATTCCAGTGGCTATGGTCCCACTTGACCCCTCCCTCAACTAATGAAAGGCACACCATGTAAAATGAGAACTATACGCCGGCCCCCGGTGCCCCCACTGTCCTATGGCCATCCGCAACCATAACTAGATAGCAAGTATATGGTCTTTTGGAGTTCTCCGCCTTCCCACTTCACGTATCTCGATTGACTCAAGATGGATGGTAGACGACGAGTCGCTATCACAGGGCTACTGTTTGCTCGTCGAATCACGCCCGTCCATCCTAGTCTTTAGGTTGCCATGTATTGCAACCAAGGCATACTCCTGGTTCTTCTACAAAGACCTTAACCTCTGTGGGCCCAGGCGGATCATCTGCAACCTCACAGAGGGATACCAAGAGTACCCTCACGTCCCCTCGAAGCCTCGGGCTTTGTAACCAAATTCGTTGGAGCCTTCTTTTTAATCAGACGGACGTTCGCTCCTCCTCGTGTTATACTAAGAATTACTACTTAGTTTTGTCAACTAAGGTTTACCACTTAGTTTCCAGAATCGTTGTTTTCTTAACTAAGGTTTACTACTTAGTTCTCTTTCCCGTCAATTTGGATTGGTTAGGTGTCATTAGTCACTTCAAGCTAACTTAACCCCCTTCATTTATCCTGTTAAACTGGTTAAGTGTTATCAGTAATTCATGTTGACTAACCCGACCACAAACCAAGTTATATTGGTTAAGTATTCCTTATTACTTAACCCTACCCATTATCCTGTATTGGTTAAGTGTTCCTTTTTAACTTAACCTTGCCCGTCTGTTTTCACTAACATGTTATTAATGGTTAAGTATTGTCTCTTCATGTTTTAGACTTAGCCTTATTCCTTTATCACAACCTGATGGTTAAGTGTTCAAGTTTACTTAACCCTACGGTCTAGCCCAGCTAACATATCAAATTGGCTAAGTGTATTAACTTTACTTAACCCCACCTTCTTAGTCTAGTTAACATGTTAATTTGGCTAAGTGTTTTATTAGTTACTTAACCACTACAAATCTTGTCTTGCTACCATGAGTTTGGTTAAGTATCTCTATGTACTTAGCCCTCCCATCCTAGCTTAACTGTGTTGAGTTGGTTAAGTGTTCCTATGGACTTAACCCTCTCATTCTAGCTCAACTGTATTAAGTGTCAGTCTGAACCTATCCCCATCCATCAGTTTAGTTATCATGTTGAACTGGTTAAGTGTCTTAGTTAACTTAACCCTACCATTCTTGTTCTAGCTTTAACTAAATAGATTAAAGCCGCAACAACTCACATTAGACAGATATTGTTGCGAATACTGGATGTGCCGGTTGGTTCCGGGCAGGTTTACATCGCAACTCAGTCTAACCTCGGGTTAAGTTCAAAGGGTTTTGATTAATTTTCAAATCAGGTTTTGAAAGTAACCATCCCGTCCGTCGGATCAGTTAGGGATAGCCAGGGAGAGCAGGAAACTTGTATTTTCCAAACCCAAGCCTAGACACTATCCTATCTGTCACCCTAGAACTTTCTGGTGTTTCATTAAAAGAGATGTCGTTAATAAATCTTTAATTTGTCTAAATTTACATTTCTCATTTAGGACAAATTCTATAAGTAAATTATTCCTGATTTACTTATTTCCCAATTACTCTTTTAATGTAATCTGTCTACATTTATTTCTATGGCCCATTTTCCCCTCTATATCATATTTATGCTTTTTGGTATGTAAACTATACCAAATTAAGTGTCACTAACCATGATTTTGCTAAACCTGACAGTTATTCCCAATTATGGCCAATTTCACATTTATGCCAATATACTTACCGTGCCAAATTAGCTAATCCAATTCCGATTCAACATTATAATTCATGTCAAACTAGATTTATTAGTCTAGTTCACTATTCATGTAAATGCTAGATTTACACGTCAATACTAGGTTCAAATTACACATCTTATAATTTATGTCAAATTTATCCAATTTGCATTCCTATGAACATGCCATAATACATGTTCCCAATTTATGCCAATTTTCAAGTTAAACTACGTTTTTAGTAAATTTCATGTTTTGCCCAAACCGCATTCCCATCGTTCGTATAATCGTGATTCAGTCTAGATTATAAATAAAGCTAGGTTCATAGAAAATAGGGGATGAACCAAAGATGCTATGCAACAGATAGACATACTAACTGGCATAAAGAGGGTTGAACAACGACGTTGGTTCAAGAACATGGGTAGACCTAACTTAATAGGTAAATTCCCAAGGTCTAAAACCAAAGAAAACCAAGAATAGACATAATAGATATAACACCCCGTGTATTTTATAACAGTGAAATTCACAAATTAAAGTATAATAAATTTCAAATCAAATATTAAGGGAAACGGGATATGCCATTGCGTTCGTCTCGGAAAAATACGCGAAATAGAGTCCGCGTTTTCGAAAAATGGAGCCCGTATGACCAAATTATGGCCCGATGAAGTTTCAGAAAATTCAAATTTCGAAAACAGATTTGAATTTCAGCCCAATCAGAGTAGGCGGGAAAAGTTCCCGCCCAACCCACCAGGTCGACCTGGGGGTCGACCCTAGGGTCGACCTGCCAGGCCAGGTCGACCTAGGAGTCGACCTACGGGTCGACCTGCCCCAGGCAGGTCGACTGGGGAGTCGACCTGGGGGTCGACTGGGGAGTCGACCTGGCCCCTGAGCCAGGTCGAACCCAGCCCACCCTGGCTGGCCTGGTCTGTGTTTGGTCGATTTTCTGAGCCTTGCCTTGTCACTAGGGCTAGGTGTCAGCTCCTGATTGGCCTCTCCTTAGAACGAACGGCTATTATTAAACCAAGCTTCATCGACGGTCTAAATCAACTCACAAACTCTATAAAAAGGACCTAAGACTAACCCTAATTCACACAAACTAAAATGGAGATGAGGCCGTCATGCTGCTGAGGAGAGACTAGGAATAGCCATTAGAAATTGAGAGACGATTAGGAGATAATTTGAAATCTTAAAGCAACGTTAATCAAATCAAAGCAACGCCTACAACAAAGGATAGCATCTCCAAATTCAGAATTCAGATTCCTGAATTGAAGATTCGTTATACGTTGTAAGTAGAGTGCTATTCCGATGTGAATTAAATAATTGTGTTGATTTGTGTAAAGTAAGAAATGGAATTGTGGCGATAATAACCTATATTTGTATGTTATTTTGATTCTAAACGATTTGGCAATGCTATGGTGTACGATTGGATTCATACAATTATATGGTTTATGTTGACAACCACATGTTGTGGAATTTTAATTGGGATTCATGCAAGCATATGATTCATATTGAAAACTACATGTTTGTGGTAGTTATTTACAACACCCATTTGATAATTGCAAGTATATGATTCATGTTGAAAATAACAACTTTATGTTGTAATAGTTTATTTGAAATTCATGCAAGTATATGATTTATTGTTATGCCAACATGATGTATAATTCTATGGTCATCTTTAGTGTAATTTGATCCACTTAAGTATTATGATTCATATGAAGGTTATGTTGGAATTGGCATCATAGTTCAAGTATAAAAATCATGATTTTGTGATAGTGACAAAAGCAAGCGTCTTTGTAAGCTTGTATTAATTTTATGAACATGACTAAACTATGTTTGTTATTATGCCTAGTTGAAAACATGTTTGTAGGCTTATGTTGTTATCATAATCATATGATAATATATGTGACACATAAGTTACATTAGAATTACATCCCACTTACAAGTTACATAGATAGTATAAAAACCATGATTATATGAATAGTAGGATTCATGTTCAATTATGTTTTTGCCATGACTATATGAATAGAAGGACTCATGTTCAATTATGATTATGCCATAATTATATGATTAGAATGGTTCATGTTTAAGTATTATTTATGCCATGACTACATGAATAGAATGATTCATGTTTTGTTTATACCATAATTATGTGAATAGAATGATTCATGTTTAAGTATTGCTTATATTATATGTTGTTACAATTGCAAGTTCACATATGCCTACCTTACGTTAATTGAATCGTTATGTTGCAAGTTCATGCGTTCACACTCCCCTTTTTATGTTACCTTATAAACACCATGTTATAAGCCTCCCCTTTTCATATGGCTAAATTGGGTTTAAGTGTTAAACCCAACGCACCTTACATTGGAGCGAACGTATAAAACGTGGGTAATGACGTTTGGGCTAAAATATAGAACATATGTGTTGGCATGTTTGACGCATGCCAACAACCTTGAAAAACAATTAAGTGGCATAAATAAATCTTAATCAATAAAGATGAATTTGAATAATGGGCCGCAAATATTTACATATAAAAAGAAAAGAGAAAAAATATGTAAATGTAGAAAATACGATGTGTTTAACCCGAGGTTGGATTGAGTTGTGATGTAAACCTGCCCGGAACCACCCGGCTGTCCAGTAGTCACAACAATACCTATCCAATGTGGGTGGTTAAACACAGAGCCCAATAAGGACCCGAGGTTAGACTGAGTTGTGGCGTAAGACTGCCCGGACCCAACCGGCAACAGGCAGCCACAACAATACCTGTCTAATGTGAGAGGTCAAGGCTTTAATAAGACAATTAAGGCTGAGTCAGGATTGATAGGATTAAGTGAATTAAGACTTAATCAAAATAGAACATGCTAAACTAAACAGACTGATTGGGGGTTAAGTTTATAAAACACTTAACCAACTTAGCATGTTGGCTAGAAATAGAAAACCTAGTAGCGGGGGACCCTTTTCAGCAGTAACCCTACAAGGTATCATGATACCCTGAAACTAGGCAGGGTGGGGCACGATTACTGGGCTGACGGTAAGAGGTCAAATCGACGGCGGTGGTGCAGCAGTGTAGGTTCTAACGGGGTGCGGGCGTGCACACACTCCGGCGCAGAAAAATAAGGCACTGGGTACCAGTAGCATACCTGTGCATTCTAGGATTGTGTCGGGCCGCCACCACGGGACTTGATACACCCCATGGTGGGACCAGCATAGGTAACTACAACATCGGGGGCCGTAAGACACATGTAACTATGCGATTAGGAGCCGATCATCATAAAATGGATCACTTCACCCTGATTATGGGGTGCCTGTTGAGAACTAGTTCATATGGGTACAGAGATTAATATGGGGTACGATAGTATATTCGACCCTAGACAACTTATCTAAGTTTATGGTGCTTTCCCATTTCTAGTTTATGCTTATCATACCCAGTTCTTTATTCATAGACTGAATAGTCCTAGACTTACTCAGGCTTTATGTCTGACTCTACTTTTCATTCATCTTCTTTTCATCCGTTCCCCCCCCCCAAGTCCACAGGGAGGAAATACCGCAGCTTAACCAGCCTTCATATCCAGCTTGAAGAGAAAGAATGTATTGCTTGGATCTTTTCGTTTCGGACTATGGCTTTGGACAGCAATTATGGGACTTTTGCAGTTTATTTATGTTTTCTTTATGCTTCTTTAAATAATGTAATCAAGACAGTTATGATTTTGAAGTATTGTAAGACAATTATGGCATGGCTTGTGTAACACGTATTTTGATGAAATAAAAGTTGGTGTTTTCCGTTGTTCAAAAATATGTGTTCTTATATCTGTCTTGTATATCTGTGACTTATACTTATAAAACCTCCACCAAAATTAGGGCATTCCCTTTGAGAGTGACCCTAACGGAGGTGGGGTGTTTCACTTGGTATCAGAGCGAGGTTTACCAGATAAGATAAAAAGTTTTGAAAATTTATTTTTCAAAAAGAAATTTAAAGAAGCATTTTTAAAAGATAAAATATTATTTTATTTTAAAAAGGCAAAGTCCCCCAAAGCCATAGGTACTATCTCTTATCCTTCGTTTTGAATCTATCCTTTTTGTTTCAGCATGTCCGAAGAACTTAACTTGCCAGAGGGTGTACCAATACCTGGTTGGTTTAGACGGTTCTTAGAAGCAAGGGCCACTCAGCCAGGTCCTACCGTTCCTCCTCCCCCAGCTGCAGGAAATCATCCAGCTGCAGCAGCACCTCTTCCTCCACCTCCTCCGCGGGGAAACACTTTTGCTAAGATATGTAAAGATTTTAAAGCTATGGGAGGAAAGGATTTTCATGGAACTGAGTCCTTCGTGGCAGCTAGAAATTGGCTGAAAAAACCGAGGACTTATTCATCATCTTTGAGGTAGAAGATAGGCAGAAAGTACAACTGGCAGTGTGGCTACTAAAGGGCGAGGCTTCCTACTGGTGGGAAGTCACTAATGCTGAAAGACCAGTGGAAACATGGGAGGACTTTAGGGCATGGTTTGAGGCTAAATTTCTCTCAGATGCGGAAAGGAGTTTACAGTTGGAAAATTCTTATTTCTTAAGCAAGGGAACAAGACAGTCAAAGAGTATGTTAATCAGTTCGATGAGCTGTCTAGGTTCGGACTGGACCTAGTCAACACCCCGCACAAGAAGGCTCTCCGTTTTGTCAAAGGGTTGAATGAGCCATTACACAGTTTGGCCATGACCCATATACCCATGGGAGCTACGTATGAAAGGTTGGTACAGATGGCGTTGCTGAACGAAGAGGATAAGGGCAAGAAGGAGACAAAGGCAGAAAACTCTCAAGGGAAGAAAGAAGGTTTGCAGCCTAAGAAGACAGACTTTAAGAAGGGCGGGAAAGGTAACAAAGAGAAGAGGAAGTGTAATTTCTGTGGCAATGTGGGGCACTTAGTGAAAGATTGCCGGAAAAAGAAGGCCAAGATGAATGGTGGGTGCTTTTCTTGCGGTGAGACTGGCCACATGGCCAAGGACTGCCCAAAGAAATGAGGACAGGGGCAGAGGGCTGGATCCACCTCAGGGGCACAAGTTCATGTGCTAGAGGCGCCACCTCTGCAACAGCGAGGTATAAATACTTCTGTAGAAAGTGTAGTTTACCTTTATGATCACCCCGTCCGCACTTTATTTGATTCTGGCGCATCACACTCCTTTATCTCGTCTGCTTTAGTAGAATCTCTGTACCTAAAAACTATTATGGTAGAGGACCCATTAATTGTTTCAAACCCAAGTGGGGGCCCAGCTCATTTGTCTATGATCTGTTTGTGATTGAAAATTTCTATTCTAAGCATAGAATTTAAGTGTAGTGCCTTTTTTTTGGGCTTTTCGGGATATGGTTTGATTTTGGGCATAGATTGGCTATCCAGTAATGGGGCCATCCTTGATTGTGAGAAAAGGGTTGTTAGGCTCCTAACCCAGCTCGGTAATACTTTGGAAATTTCTTGTAATCCCTCGTATGCGGTTATGCTTAGTTGCCTTGAATCGCTAGATGCCTCCGTTGAAAATTTGCAATCGGTTATAGTGGTCTGGAAATATCCGGATGTCTTCGAAGAGGTGAAGGGCTTGCCTCCGAAGCGGGAGATAGACTTCCGCATATACCTTGTAGATAATGCAAAGCCCGTTGCGTTGCCCATTAGACACATGGCTCCACGGGAAAGGAAAGAGCTCGGTAAACAGATTAAAGAGCTTCTAGAAAAGGGGTTCATTAGGAGGAGCATTTCAGAATGGGGCGCTCCAGTGGTGTTCGCTACAAAGGCGGATGGTTCACTCCGTCTATGTGTTGACTATAGGGAGCTCAACAAGCTAACGAAAAAAAAATAGGCACCCTCTCCCCAGAATTGACGATTTGTTTGATCATCTTGTAGGAGCGTCTATTTTCTCCCAACTCGATTTAGCGACCGGTTTTCATCAGCTAAGGGTGGCTAAAGATAGTATCGATAAAACGACATTCAGAACCCCAGACAGCTTCTTTGAATGGATTGTCAAGCCTTTCGGCTTTACAAATGCACCTGCTTACTTCGTGGACCTGATGAGTAGGGTATTCAGAGATTTCCTCAATAAGTTCGTAGTGGTCTTCGTAGACGATATCCTTATCTTCTCAAAGAGTGAAGAGGAACATGCTCAGCACTTAAGGGCAATCATGGAAACTCTGCGAGTCCATCAGCTAAAAGCCAAATTCTCCAAATGCAACTTTTGGAGAGAAGAAGTGTGGTTCCTTGGGCACATAGTATCCAAACAAGGGTTAGCAGTGGACCCTGCTAAGGTAGTGGCAGTACAGGATTGGAAGACACCAAGGAATGCAACTGAGGTTCGAAGTTTCCTAGGGCTAGCAGGTTTCTACCGAAAATTCATAAGGGATTTTGCGAAAATCTCAGCTCCGCTCACAAAGTTGACCAAGAAGAATCTAGTGTTCAATTGGGACTTGGATTGCGAGTTTGCTTTCCAACGACTAAAAAGGGCTCTTACAACAACCCCAGTTTTAATATTGCCAGATGGAAGCAAGATGTTCACAGTTTATACAGATGCATGTGGGACAGGGCTAGGCGTTGTCTTAATGCAAGAAGGAAGGGTAGTAGCTTATGGCGGGAGACAATTGAAAGTGCATGAAAAGAACTACCCGACCCACGATCTTGAGTTAGCTGCCATCGTTTTTGCACTCAAGTCTTGGCGACACTATCTCCTAGGTGAGAAGTTCGAACTTTACACTGACCATAAATCGTTGAAATATCTTTTCTCACAGAAAGATCTTAACTTGAGGCAACAGAGATGGATGGAGTTTCTTGCCTCGTACGATTTCGAGATCTCCTACACTCCGGGCAAAGGCAACGTAGTGGCAAACGCGTTGAGCCGAAAGAAACTAACCCTAAGCCTGTTGTTTGTTGAAAGACAAAGCCTAGAGTTTATAGCCAGCTTTGACTTTAGGCCCTCCTCCGATTTTGTACCAGGCTTGCTAGCATCTCTCGAAGTACGCCCGACTTTAGTGGACTCAATAGGGATAGCACAACGCGAAGACCCTCGGCTTGTGGAAACGATGGATAGGCTAATTAGGGGTGAGACTTCAAATCACCTCAACAGATACTCCATCGACGATAAGGGTTGGATAAGGCGAGACGGAAGACTATGCGTCCCACAGACAAGGGATTTAGTAAAGACGGTTCTTGAGGAAGCACATCACTCCAAGATGACAATACACCCAGGCGGAGATAAAATGTACAAGGACATAAAAAGAACTTTGTTTTGGAACGGCATGAAGAAAGACGTGGCAGAATTCGTTTCTAAGTGTATGGTGCGCCAACAGGTTAAGGCGGAACAGAAAAAGCCTGGCGGTCTGCTACATCCTCTAGAGGTCCCGCAGTGGAAGTGGGACAGCATCTCAATGGACTTCATCGATGGGCTGCCTAGGTCTAGGAGAGGCAACACTAGCATTTGGGTAATAGTGGATAGGCTTACTAAAAGCGCCCACTTTTTACCTGTCAAAAGTAAAAGAACTGCCTCATCTCTAGCATCTGTTTACCTCAAGGAAATTGTCCGACTCCATGGAATACCATCCAGCATTGTTAGTGACCGAGACCCTATCTTCACAAGTGAGTTTTGGCGGAGTCTGCAAGAAGCGGTAGGCACACAGTTATGCCTGAGCACAACCTATCATCCCCAAACCGACGGCCAAACAGAAAGAGTGAACAGAGTTTTGGAGGACCTTCTAAGACTGTGCGTCCTTGACTTCGGAGGGACATGGGAAGACCATCTTCCTTTGGTGGAATTTGCCTACAACAACAGCTATCAAGCAACCATCGGAATGGCGCCCTTCGAAGCTTTATATGGAAGACTGTGCCGATCACCCACTTGTTGGTGGGAGTCTACTGATAAGCTCATACTTGGACCAGATATGATCCGAGAGACTTCAGAAAAAGTAGACTTGATACGAAGAAGGATGAAGACGGCCCAAGACAGACAAAAGTCCTACGCCGACAAGAGGAGGACCGACCTTGAATTTGAGGTTGGGGACAGAGTTTTTCTTAAGGTATCTCCGCTAAGGAACGTTGTTCGTTTTGGAACCACAGGAAAGCTAGCACCAAGGTTCGTAGGGCCATTCCCTATCATCGAGAAAATTGGGAAAATGGCCTAGAGATTAGAGCTACCCGAAAAATTGGCCGGAGTTCACAACGTCTTTCACGTTTCAGATCTCCGAAAATGTCTACATGAGTCTGCTGAAGTGGTAGAGCCAAATATCCTAGAAGAAGCTGAAGTGGAACGCGAAGCAACCGTAAGGAAAGTTCCAACCCGCATATTAGGAATGGAAGTTAAGAAACTACGCAACCGCGAAGTCAAGCTCGTCAAGGTGTAGTGGAGCGACGCCGAAGAAGATGCAACCTGGGAAACTGAAGCTAGAATACGCGCGGCCTACCCTTTTCTTTTCGAGGGTACATCTTTGATCTTTTCTTCTTCCTTAAGTTGCGCTTTTATCTATCTTTTTAGGTATTTCTCCTCGACCCTATCTTTTAGGTAGAAACCCTTTGGATGAAAACAGTTAATTGAAACATGTTATGGATGATGATTGCAAGTGGTTGGAAGTGATTGCTAGTGGTTGCTCGTGGTTGCATATACACACACAATCTAGGTTTTAGATCGGCTCAATCACTTCATATTGCATATGCATATATGTTTGCATTCGTATATGATTGAACTTTAATGTGTTGTCATATGGATGTTGCATTTGTATGAATGATTGTGCACTCATGTAGAATCATGAATAGGAGGATTTGCATACATAATGGATTCATGGCACTTACATAATTCGCATTAAGGAGGTCAACTAAATCAGTAGACCGCCTGATTTTGCATTAGATAAGTACATGTACACACACACTTCGCATATTATCATGAAGCATTAGAAGTCTTTTAAGGACAATGGATGCTCGTGTTTGATGGATGAGTAGATGGGTGTTTGGATGTTAGGATGTACGTTCTTCCTGAACTTGAAGATTTCGGGATGAAATCCTTTTAAGTGGGGGAGAATGTAACACCCCGTGTATGTTATAACAGTGAAATTCACAAATAAAAGTATAATAAATTTCAAATCAAAGTATTAAGGGAAACGGGATATGCCATTGCGTTCGTCTCGGATAAATACGCGAAATAGAGTCCGAGTTTTCGAAAAATGGAGCCCGTATGACCAAATTATGGCCCGATGAAGTTTCAGAAAATTCAAATTTCGAAAACAAATTTGAATTTCAGCCCAATCAGAGTAGGCGGGAAAAGTTCCCGCCCAACCCACCAGGTCGACCTGGGGGTCGACCCTAGGGTCGACCTGCCAGGCCAGGTCGACCTGGGAGTCGACCTAGGGGTCGACCTGCCCCAGGCTGGTCGACTCTAGAGTCGACCTGGGGGTCGACTGGGGAGTCGACCGGGCCCTTGAGCCAGGTCGAACCCAGCCCACCCTGGCTGGCCTGGACTGTGTTTGGTAGATTTTCTGAGCCTTGCCTTGTCACTAGGGCTAGGTGTCAGCTCCTGATTGGCCTCTCCTTTGAACGAACGGCTATTATTAAACCAAGCTTCATCGACGGTCTAAATGAACTCACAAACTTTATAAAAAGGACCTAAGACTAACCTTAATTCACACAAACTAAAATGGAGATGAGGCCGTCATGCTGCTGAGGAGAGACTAGGAATAGCCGTCAGAAATTGAGAGACGGTTAGGAGATAATTTGAAAGCTTAAAGCAACGTTAATCAAATCAAAGCAACGCCTACAACAAAGGATAGCATCTCCAAATTCAGAATTCAGATTCCTGAATTGAAGATTCGTCATACGTTGTAAGTAGAGTGCTATTCCGATGTGAATTAAATAATTGTATTGATTTGTGTAAAGTAAAAAATGGAATTGTGGCGATAATAACCTATATTTGTATGTTATTTTGATTCTAAATGATTTAGCAATGCTATGGTGTACGATTGGATTCATACAAGTATATGGTTTATATTGACAACCACATGTTGTGGAATTTTAATTGGGATTCATGCAAGCATATGATTCATATTGAAAACTACATGTTTGTGGTAGTTATTTACAACACCCATTTGATAATTGCAAGTATATGATTCATGTTGAAAATAACAACTATATGTTGTAATAGTTTATTTGAAATTCATACAAGTATATGATTTATTGTTATGCCAACATGATGTATAATTCTATGGTCATCTTTAGTGTAATTTGATCCACTTAAGTATTATGATTCATATGAAGGTTATGTTGGAATTGGCATCATAGTTCAAGTATAAAAATCATGATTTTGTGATAGTGACAAAAGCAAGCGTCTTTGTTAGCTTGTATTAATTTTATGAACATGACTAAACTATGTTTGTTATTATGCCTAGTTGAAAACATGTTTGTAGGCTTATGTTGTTATCATAATCATATGATAATATATGTGACACATAAGTTACATTAGAATTACACAAGAATTACATCCCACTTACAAGTTACTTAGATAGGATAAAAACCATGATTATATGAATAGTAGGATTCATGTTCAATTATGTTTATGCCATGACTATATGAATAGAAGGACTCATGTTCAATTATGATTATGCCATAATTACATGATTAGAATGGTTCATGTTTAAGTATTATTTATGCCATGACTACATGAATAGAATGATTCATGTTTTGTTTATACCATGATTATGTGAATAGAATGATTCATGTTCAAGTATTGCTTATATTATATGTTGTTACAATTGCAAGTTCACATGTGCCTACCTTATGTTAATTGAATCGTTATGTTGCAAGTTCATGCATTCACACTCCCCTTTTTATGTTACCTTATAAACACCTGTTATAAGCCTCCCCTTTTCATATGGCTAAATTGGGTTTAAGTGTTAAACCCAACGCACCTTACATTGGAGCGAACGTATAAAACGGGGGTAATGACGTTTGGGCTAAAATATAGAACATATGTGTTGCCATGTTTGACGCATGCCAACAACCTTGAAAAACAATTAAGTGGCATAAATAAATCTTAATCAATAAAGATGAATTTGAATAATGGGCCGCAAATATTTACATATAAAAAGAAAAGAGACAAAATATGTAAATGTAGAAAATACGATGTGTTTAACCCGAGGTTGGATTGAGTTGTGATGTAAACCTGCCCGGAACCGCCCGGCTGTCCAGTAGTCACAACAATACCTATCCAATGTGGGTGGTTAAACACAGAGCCCAATAAGGACCCGAGGTTAGACTGAGTTGTGGCGTAAGACTGCCCGGACCCAACCGGCAACAGGCAGCCACAACAATACCTGTCTAATGTGAGAGGTCAAGGCTTTAATAAGACAATTAAGGCTGAGTCAGGATTGATAGGATTAAGTGAATTAAGACTTAATCAAAATAGAACATGCTAAACTAAACAGACTGATTGGGGGTTAGGTTTATAAAACACTTAACCAACTTAGCATGTTGGCTAGAAATAGAAAACCTAGTAGCGGGGGACCCTTTTCAGCAGTAACCCTACAAGGTATCATGATACCCTGAAACTAGGCAGGGTGGGGCACGATTACTGGGCTGACTATAAGAGGTCAAATCGACGGCGGTGGTGCAGCAGTGTAGGTTCTAACGGGGTACGGGCGTGCACACACTCCGGCGCAGAAAAATAAGGCACTGGGTACCAGTAGCATACCTGTGCATTCTAGGATTGTGTCGGGCCGCCACCATGGGACTTGATACACCCCATGGTGGGACCATCATAGGTAACTACAACATCGGAGGCCATAAGACACATGTAACTATATGAGTAGGAGCCGATCATCGTAAAATGGATCACTTCACCCTGATTATGGGGTGCCTGTTGAGAACTAGTTCATATGGGTATAGAGATTAATATGGGGTACGATAGTATATTCGACCCTAGACAACTTAACTAAGTTTATGGTGCTTTCCCATTTCTAGTTTATGCTTATCATACCCAGTTCTTTATTCATAGACTGAATAGTCCTAGACTTACTCTGGCTTTATGTCTGACTCTACTTTTCTTTCGTCTTATTTTCTTCCGTTCCCCTCCAGGTCCACAGGGAGGAAATACCGCAGCTTAACCAGCCTTCATATCCAGCTTGAAGAGAAAGAATGTATTGCTTGGATCTTTTCGTTTCGGACTATGGCTTTGGACAGCAATTATGGGACTTTTGCAGTTTATTTATGTTTTCTTTATGCTTCTTTAAATAATGTAATCAAGACAGTTATGATTTTGGAAGTATTGTAAGACAATTATGGCATGGCTTGGGTAACACGTATTTTGATGAAATAAAAGTTGTTGTTTTCCGCTGTTCAAAAATATGTGTTCTTACATCTGTCTTGTATATCTGTGACTTATACTTATAAAACCTCCACCAAAATTAGGGCATTCCCTTTGAGAGTGACCCTAACGGAGGTGGGGTGTTTCAATAGAGACGTAGGTTCAAGAACATGGGTAGACCTAACTTAATAGGTAAATTCCCAAGGTCTAAAACCAACGAAAACCAAGAATAGACAGAATAGAAAGATCAGATTTAGACCCAATTTCACAGAAACTCTTTCCTAGTCAGAAATCATAGGTGTTTAGTCACAGTTGTCCTTGTTGTGTCATAGGCAATAGTTTATGTTTCCAAATCAAAAGCATAAGCTTAGTCAAGGAAATAATTCTCATAGTCACAGTCACAGTCATAGGCAATGTCCATAGTCATAGGCAATGTTCATAGTCATAGGCAACGTTCATAGTCATAGGCAACGTTCATAGTCAAAGAGGCATATGGTTCTAAGGTCCATAGTTTCATAGTCACAGTCTTATTTGTCCTTGAATCATAACAGTTCTTGATTAGGTCCAAGAATATAGGCACTGATTCGAATAGAGAGAGAGATTTGGCGTATTCTTTTATTCCTTTAATTTCATGTCACGAACAAAGAAAAACGTTCAAATCTAAAAATAACTGACTTACAGAGATTTAGATGTGAGAAGAAAGATGGCGTTGCTATGATTCGTGCGACGTTAGCCTTTGATCCTTATCTTGAAGCTTTAATCTTGATTCGAATCTCTTCTTGAAAGTCTTTGAGCAGCATCTCCTCGTCTTGATTTATTTTATATATATTATTCTATTTATTATTTATTTTAAGTGGAGGAGGAGAAGCCATGTTCACTCAGAATCTTTGCAGCATATGGGTAGAGAAGAATTGTGAATAGAGGAGGAGACTAGGGCTGTTTATATAGTTGCTCAAGACCTTATCGTACACGCAGCGCTGAGTCAGCATTGAACCTAGTTAAGAAAATAGTCCAGGTTCGCAGATGAATCTAGCCAAATCTTATCGTACATGCAATGCTAAGTCAACATTGGGTCCCACAAGCTGTTTTGGCGCAGAAATTTGAATTTCGAATGTTTGAATTGTTTTGGCGTATAAATTTGATTTTTGAACTTTTGAATTTCTGGAATTTATTTAACAGTTTTATTCACATGAAATATTCTTATATTTATACAATTCCTTTAACGATCATTTTACGCGTATATATATATATACACACAACTTTCATTTTATTTTCAAAATTCAAACGATGTTGCACCGTTATTTAATTCTTGCCATATTTCATTTACTATAGCCTTATCTTAAATTTTATCTTTCGTATACATATATTTCTGCATATATATATATATTCTCATGTATATACATATATTTTCTTTATTTTCTTATATGTACGTTCTTATCCTTTCAAATTTTGAATTTGTATATGTACATATATTTGCATGTTCAGTTAGCCCTCTTTAAAACAGAGATAAAAATTATGCTGCCGCCGGGGTTCGAACCCCCGACCTCCATGTTACAAGTCCAATGCCTTAACCAACTGAGCTACAAAGTCTTTTGTTAATGTAACACCCCGCGAATTCTATAACTATGAAATTCACAAATTAAAGTATAATTAATTTCAAATCAAAGAACTAAGGGAAACGGGATACGCCATTGCGTTCGTCTCGGAAAAATACGCGAAATAGAGTCCGAGTTTTCGAAAAACGGAGTCCGTATGAAGAAGATATGGCCTTCGGAAGTTTCTAAATCAAGTTTAAATTCGAATATGGGGCCCAATGGGCCAGGGCGGAAAAACACCCGCCTGACGCACCCAGGTCGACTGGGCTGTCGACCTGGTCTAGCCAGGTCGACAGGGCTGTCGACAGGCATGTTGACCTGGTCCAGAGCCAGGTCGAGCCCAGTCCAACCTGGCTGGCCTATTCTATGTTGGTCGATTTTCTGTGGTCTGCTTTGTCATTAGGGCTAGGTGGCAGGCTCTAATTGGTCTCTCTTGCGAATGAATGGCTACGATCAATCCAAGCAACATCAATGGTCCTAATCAGTTTATAACCTCTATAAAAACAACCCTAGACTAACCCTAATCTATTCATTCAAAAATAAGAACAAAGCCGCCATGTTGTTGAGGAACGACTAAGAGTAGCCACCAATTGGAGAGAGGATTAGGAAGCAAATTCTAAAGCATAAAGCAAACTTAATCAAATCAAATCAACATGGAATCACATCTCCAAATCCCTAAATTGGAGAATTCGCCATACCATTGTAAGTAGAGTATTATTTTGGTATGAACAAATAATTGTGTTGGTTTGTATACTTGATTTGTGGCGATAAAATAATTAATATTTGTGCGTTACTATCGATTTGGAATATTGTATACGTTTGGATATTCTCGAATTATGTTATTCAATTATGAAAAACTACATGCGGTAGTTTTATGCAAGAAAACGTTTGGAATATTCGCAAATTATGTAATCCATGTTGAAGCTACATGTATGTAGTTGATTAATTGAAATTCATGCAAGTTTGAGGTTTTGCTACTATGCCATCATAATGTGTATTTTCATACAAACATCGTTTTTGTGAAGTAATTGGAATAAGTTTGGGTTATCATAATTCATATGAAACTATGTTGAAATTTTGGCACCATGTATTAAAGCCATGCTTTTGTACTAGAAAACCTATTTGCAAACTTATGAATATGATTAGGCTATGATTGATATTTTGCATAATTGAAATCCATATTGTTAACAAGGATTATATGATGAAATATGTGGTACATAGCTAGGTTAGATTCAAAAACCCCTTTTTGCAAGACTAAAGTAAAAATCATGATTTCATGTTAGAAATATTTATGCCATGTGAATAGATTTAAAATCATGATTAGTTTGAACTATACTTTTGTGTTAGTAACAAAAGTAAACACCTAGTAATCTTATGAACATGATTTGCTTATGTTTGACATTATGCCTAAATAAAAATATAGGTTTATGTTGTAGTTAAGCCTATGTGTCAATAATGATATTCTTATCTCAACTACAAGTTATGTGCTTTGATTCATGTCACCTATGCTTTATGATAAAGTATATGTTACCACTATGCAAGTACACCAGTTTCTATTTTGCAATTCCAACGTTATGTTGCAAGTTCATGCGCTCACATTCCCCTTTTTGCGTATGTAATCACGCTTTAAGCCTCCCCTTTTTCTCATGGCTAAGTTGGGCTTAAAAGCCTAAGCCGAACATATATAATAAACGAGCGTATTAAACGGGGGTAAATAACGTTGGGTTAAATTAATTAATAAATGAAAATATAAAGTAGAAGGGCCCAAGTTCAAGTATGGGTTGGGCCCATGTTTGGTGTAACCTTTACACCATTAACTTAATAATGGGCCGCAAATATTTACATATAAGAAAATAAAGAAGAAAGACAAAATATGTAAATGTAGAACATACGATGTGTTTAACCCGAGGTTGGATTGAGTTGTGATGTAAACCTGCCCGGAACCGCCCGGCTGTCCAGTAGTCACAACAATACCTATCCAATGTGGGAGGTTAAACATGGAGCCCAATAAGGACCCGAGGTTAGACTGAGTTGTGGCGTAAGACTGCCCGGAACCAACCGGCAACAGGCAGCCACAACAATACCTGTCTAATGTGAGAGGTCAAGGCTTTAATAAGACAATTAAGGCTGAGTCAGGATTGTTAGGATTAAGTGAACTAAAGACTTAATCAAAATAGAACATGCTAAACTAAACGGACTGGTGGGGGTTAGGTTAGAAAACACTTAACCAACTTAGCATGTTGGCTAGAGATAGAAAACCTAGTAACGGGGGGACCCTTTTCAGCAGTAACCCTAGAAGGTGTATCAGGATACCCTAAAACTAGGCAGGGTGGGGCACGATTACTGGGCTGATTGTAAGAGGTCAAATCGACGGCGGTGGTGTAGCAGTGTAGGTTCTAACGGGGTGCGGGCGTGCACGCACTCCGGCGCAGAAAAATAAGGCACTGGACACCAGTAGCATACCTGTGCATTCTAGGATTGTGTCGGGCCGCCACCATAGGACTTGATACACCCCATGGTGGGACCAGCATAGGTAACTACAACATCGGGGGCCGTAAGACACATGTAACTATGCGAGTAGGAGCCGATCATCATAGAATGGATCACATCACCCTGATTATGGGGTGCCAGTTGGGAACTAGTTTATATGGGTTCAGAGATTAACATGGGGTACGATAGTATATTCGACCCTAGACAACTTAACCAAGTTTATAGTGCTTGCCCACTTCTTGTTTATACTTATCACACCCAGTTCTTTATTCATAGACAGAATAGTACTAGACTTACTCAGGCTTTATGTCTGACTCTACTTTTCTTTCGTCTTCTTTTCTTCCGTTTCCCCCCCCCCTAGGTCCACAGGGAGGGAACACAGCAGCTTGACCAACCTTAACATCCAGCTTGAAGAAGAGAAATGTATTGTTTGGACCTTTTCATTTTGAACTATGGCTTTGGACAACCACTATGGGGGCTTTTGCAGTTTATCTATGTTTTATTTATGCTTCTTTAAATAATGTAATCAAGACAGATTACGAAAGTGTTATGTTATGTTTTTGGAAAAAGATGTAAGACAATTATGGTGATGTTGTTGTAGCACGCATTTCCTTTTATGAAATAAAAGTTTGTTGTTTTTCCGCTGTTTACAAATATGTGTTCTTATATCTGTCTTGTATATCTGTGACTTATACTTATAAACCTCCACCAAAATTAGGGCATTCCCTTTGTGAGTGACCCTAACGGAGGTGGGGTGTTTCACTTGGTATCAGAGCATAGGTTTACCATATAAGATAAAAAGTTTTGAAAAATTATTTTCAAAAAGGAAATTTAAAGAAGCATTTTTAAAAGAAAAATATTATTTTATTTTAAAAAGGCAAAGTCCACTCCCCAAAGCCATAGGTACTATCTCTTATCCTTCGTTTTGAATCTATCCTTTTTGTTTCAGCATGTCCGAAGATCTTAACTTGCCAGAAGGGGTGCCAATACCTGGTTGGTTTAGACGGTTCTTAGAAGCAAGGGCCACTCAGCTAGGTCCTACCGTTCCTCCTCCCCCAGCTGCAGGAAATCATCCAGCTGCAGCGGCACCTATTCCTCCACCTCCTCCTCGGGGAAACACTTTTGCTAAGATATGTAAAGATTTTAAAGCTATGGGAGGAAAGGATTTCCATGGAACTGAGTCCTTCGTGGCAGCTAGAAATTGGCTGAAAGAAACGGAGGACCTATTCATCATCTTTGAGGTAGAAGATAGACAAAAAGTACAATTGGCAGTGTGGCTATTGAAGGGCGAGGCTTCCTACTGGTGGGAAGTCACTAATGCTGAAAGACCAGTGGAGACATGGGAGGACTTTAGGGAAAGGTTTGAGACTAAATTTCTCTCAGATGCGGAAAGAAGTTTGCAGTTGGAAAATTTCTTATTTCTTAAGCAAGGGGACAAGACAGTCAGAGAGTATGTGAATCAGTTCGATGAGCTGGCTAGGTTTGGGCTTGACCTAGTCAACACCCCGCACAAGAAGGCTCTCCGTTTCGTCAAAGGGTTAAATGAGCCATTACACAGTTTGGCCATGACCCATATACCCATGGGAGCCACGTATGAAAGATTGGTGCAAATGGCATTGCTGAATGAAGAGGATAAGGGCAAGAAGGAGACAAAGGCAGAAAGCTCTCAAGGGAAGAAAGAGGGTTTGCAGCCTAAGAAGACAGACTTTAAGAAGGGCGGAAAAGGCAACAAAGAGAAGAGGAAGTGCAATTTCTGTGGCAAAGTGGGGCACTTAGTAAAGGACTGCCGGAAAAAGAAGGCCAAGGAGAATGGTGGGTGCTTTTCTTGCGGTGAGACAGGCCATAGGGCTAAGGACTGTCCAAAGAAACGAGGACAGGGGCAGAGGGCTGGATCCACCCTAGGGGCACAGGTTCATGTGCTGGAAGCGCCACCTCTGCAACAGCGAGGTATAAATACTTCTGTAGAAAGTGTAGTTTATCTTTATGATCACCCCGTTCGCACTTTATTTGATTCTGGCGCATCACACTCCTTTATCTCGTCTGCTTTAGTAGAATCTCTGCACCTAAAAACTAGTATGGTAGAGGATCCCTTAATTGTTTCAAACCCAATTGGGGGCCCAGCTCATTTGTCTATGATCTGTTTGGAATTGAAAATTTCTATTCTAAGTGTAGAATTTCAATGTAGTGCCTTTGTTTTGGGCTTTTCGGGTTATGGTTTGATTTTGGGTATGGATTGGCTATCCAGTAATGGGGCCATCCTTGATTGTGAGAAAAGGGTTGTTAGGCTCCTAACCCAGCTTGGTAATACTTTGGAAATTTCTTGTAATCTCTCGTATGCGGTTATGCTTAGTTATCTTGAATCACTAGATGCCTCTGTTGAAAATTTGCAATCAGTTAGAGTGGTCCGGGAATATCCGGATGTCTTCGAAGAGGTGAAGGGCTTGCCTCCGAAGCGGGAAATAGACTTCCGCATATATCTTGTAGATAATGCAAAGCCCGTTGCGTTGCCCGTTAGACATATGGCTCCACGAGAAAGGAAAGAGCTCAGTAAACAGATTAAAGAGCTTCTAGAAAAGGGGTTCATTAGGAGGAGCATTTCAGAATGGGGCGCTCCAGTGGTGTTCGCTACAAAGGAGGATGGTTCACTCAGTCTATGTGTTGACTATAGGGAGCTCAACAAGATAACGAAAAAGAATAGGCACCCTCTCCCTAGAATTGACGATTTATTTGACCAGCTTGTAGGAGCGTCTGTTTTCTCCCAACTCGATTTAGCAACCGGTTTTCATCAGCTAAGGGTGGCTGAAGATAGCATCGATAAAACGGCATTCAGAACCCCAGACGGCTTCTTTGAATGGCTTGTCATGCCTTTCGGCTTGACAAATGCACCCGCTTACTTCGTGGACCTGATGAGTAGGGTATTTAGAGATTTCCTCAACAAATTCGTAGTGGTCTTCGTAGATGATATCCTTATCTTCTCAAAGAGTGAAGAGGAACATGCTCAGCACTTAAGGGCAATCATGGAAACTTTGCGAGCCCATCAATTAAAAGCCAAATTCTCCAAATGCCACTTTTGGAGAGAAGAGGTGAGGTTCCTTGGGCACATAGTATCCAAACAAGGGTTAGCAGTGGACCCTGCTAAGGTAGTGGCGGTACAGGATTGGAAGACACCAAGGAATGCAACTGAGGTCCGAAGCTTTCTAGGACTACCAGGTTTCTATCGAAAGTTTATAAGGGATTTTGCGAAAATCTCAGCTCCGCTCACGAAATTGACTAAGAAGAATCTAGTGTTCAATTGGGATTTGGATTGCGAGTTTGCTTTCCAACGACTGAAAAGGGCTCTTACAACAGCCCCAGTTTTGACGCTGCCAGATGGGAGCAAGATGTTCACTGTTTATATGGATGCATGTGGGACAGGGCTAGGCGCCGTCTTAATGCAAGAAGGAAGGGTAGTAGCTTATGGCAGGAGGCAGTTGAAGGTGCACGAAAAGAACTACCCAACCCACGATCTTGAGTTAGCCGCCATCGTCTTTGCACTCAAGTCTTGGCGACACTATCTCCTAGGTGAGAAGTTCGAACTTTACACTGACCATAAATCGTTGAAATATCTTTTCTCGCAGAAAGATCTTAACTTGAGGCAACAAAGATGGATGGAGTTTCTTGCCTCGTACGATTTCGAAATCTCCTACACTCCGGGCAAAGGCAACGTAGTGGCAGACGCGTTGAGCTGAAAGAAATTGACCCTAAGCCCGTTGTTTATTGAAAGACAAAGCCTAGAGTTTATAGCCAACTTCGACTTTAGGCCTTCCTCCGATTTCGTACCAGGCTTGCTTGCATCTCTCGAAGTACACCCAACTTTAGTGGATTCAGTAGGGGCAGCACAACGCGAAGACCCTCAGCTTGTGGAAATGATTGATAGGCTAATTAGGGGTGAGACATCAAGTCACCTCAACAGATACTCCATTGACGATAAGGGTTTACTAAGGCGAGACGGAAGACTATGCGTCCCACAGACAAAAGATTTAATAAAGAAGGTTCTCGAGGAAGCACATCACTCCAAGATGACGATACACCCAGGCGGAGATAAAATGTACAAAGACATAAAAAGGACTTTCTTCTGGAACGGCATGAAAAAGGACGTGGCAGAATTCGTTTCTAAGTGTATGGTGTGCCAACAGGTTAAAGCGGAACAGAAAAAGCCTGGCGGACTACTACATCCTCTAGAGGTCCCGCAGTGGAAGTGGGATAGCATCTCAATGGACTTCATCGATGGGCTGCCTAGGTCTAGGAGAGGCAACACTAGCATTTGCGTAATAGTGGATAGGCTTACTAAAAGCGCCCACTTTTTACCTGTTAAAAGTAAAAGAACTGCCTCATCCCTAGCATCACTTTACCTCAAGGAAATCGTTCGACTCCATGGAATACCATCTAGCATTGTTAGTGACCGAGACCCCATCTTCACCAGTGAGTTTTGGCGGAGTCTGCAAGAAGCAGTAGGAACGCAGTTATGCTTGAGCACAGCCTATCATCCCCAAACCGACGGCCAAACAGAGAGAGTGAACAGAGTTTTGGAAGACCTTTTAAGACTATGCGTCCTTGACTTCGGAGGGACATGGGAAGACCACCTTCCTTTGGTGGAATTTGCCTACAACAACAGCTATCAAGCAACCATCGGAATGGCGCCCTTCGAAGCTTTATATGGAAGACCGTGCCGATCGCCAACTTGTTGGTGGGAGTCCACGGATAAGCTCATACTTGGACCAGACATGATCCGAGAGACCTCAGAGAAAGTAGACTTAATACGAAGAAGGATGAAGACGGCCCAAGACAGACAAAAGTCCTACGCCGACAAGAGGAGAACCGACCTTGAATTTGAGGTTGGAGACAGAGTTTTTCTCAAGGTATCACCGCTAAGGAACGTTGTTCGTTTTGGAACCACAGGAAAACTGGCACCAAGGTTCGTAGGGCCATTCCCTACCATCGAGAAAATTGGGAAAATGGCCTATAGATTAGAGCTACCCGAGAAGTTGGCTGGAGTCCACAACGTTTTTCACGTTTCACATCTCCGAAAATGTCTACATGAGTCATCCGAGGTGGTAGAGCCAAATATCCTCGAAGAGGCCGAAGTGGAACGCGAAGCAACCATTAGAAAAGTTCCAACCCGCATCTTAGGAACGGAAGTGAAGAAGCTACGCAACCGCGAAGTCAAGCTCATCAAAGTTCAGTGGAGCGACGCCGAGGGAGACGCGACTTGGGAAACTGAAGCTAGAATACGTACTGCCTACCCTTTTCTGTTCGAGGGTACATCCTTGATCTTTCCTTTTCCTTAAGTTGCGCTTTTATCTATCTTTTTAGGTATATTTCCTCGACCTTATCTTTTAGGTAGAATCTTTTTGGATGGAAACATGTAGTTGAAACATGTTATGGATGATGGTTGCAAGTGGTTGCAAGTGATTGCTAGTGGTTGCTCGTGGTTGCATATACACACACAATCTAGGTTTTAGATCGGCTCAGTCACTTCATATTGCATATGCATATATGTTTGCATTCGTATATGGTTGAACTTTAATGTGTTGTCATATGGATGTTGCATCTGTATTGAATGATTGTGCACTCATGTAGAATCATGAATAGGAAAATTTTCATACATAATGGATTCATGGCACTTACATAATTCGCATTAAGGAGGTCAACTGAATCAGTAGACCGCCTGATTTTGCATTAGATAAGTACATGTACACACACACTTCGCATATGATCATGAAGCATTAGAAATCTTTTAAGGACAATGGATGCTCGTGTTTGATGGATGAGTAGATGGATGATTGGATGTTAGGATATACATTTTCCTAAACTTGAAGATTTCGGGGACGAAATCCTTTTAAGTGGGGGAGAATGTAACACCCCGAGAATTCTATAACTGTGAAATTCACAAATTAAAGTATAATTAATTTCAAATCAAAGAACTAAGGGAAACGGGATACGCCATTGCGTTCGTCTCGGAAAAATACGCGAAATAGAGTCCGAGTTTTCGAAAAACGGAGTCCGTATGAAGAAGATATGGCCTTCGGAAGTTTCTAAATCAAGTTTAAATTCGAAAATGGGGCCCAATAGGCCAGGGCGGAAAAACACCCGCCTGACGCACCCAGGTTGACTGGGTTGTCGACCTGGTCTAGCCAGGTCGACAGGGCTGTCGACAGGGCTGTCGATAGGCATGTCGACCTGGTCCAGAGCCAGGTCAAGCCCAGTCCAACCTGGCTGGCCTATTCTATGTTGGTCGATTTTCTGTGGTCTGCTTTGTCATTAGGGCTAGGTGGCAGGCTCTAATTGGTCTCTCTTGCGAATGAATGGCTACGATCAATCCAAGCAACATCAATGGTCCTAATCAGTTTATAACCTCTATAAAAACAACCCTAGACTAACCCTAATCTATTCATTCAAAAATAAGAACAAAGCCGCCATGTTGCTGAGGAACGACTAAGAGTAGCCACCAATTGGAGAGAGGATTAGGAAGTAAATTCTAAAGCATAAAGCAAACTTAATCAAATCAAATCAACAAGGAATCACATCTCCAAATCCCTAAATTGGAGAATTCGCCATACCATTGTAAGTAGAGTATTATTTTGGTATGAACAAATAATTGTGTTGGTTTGTATACTTGATTTGTGGCGATAAAATAATTAATATTTGTGCGTTACTATCGATTTGGAATATTGTATACGTTTGGATATTCTCGAATTATGTTATTCAATTATGAAAAACTACATGCGGTAGTTTTATGCAAGAAAACGTTTGGAATATTCGCAAATTATGTAATCCATGTTGAAGCTACATGTATGTAGTTGATTAATTGAAATTCATGCAAGTTTGAGGTTTTGCTACTATGCCATCATAATGTGTATTTTAATACAAACATCGTTTTTGTGAAGTAATTGGAATAAGTTTGGGTTATCATAATTCATATGAAACTATGTTGAAATTTTGGCACCAAGTATTAAAGCCATGCTTTTGTACTAGAAAACCTATTTGCAAACTTATGAATATGATTAGGCTATGATTGATATTTTGCATAATTGAAATCCATATTGTTAACAAGGATTATATGATGACATATGTGGTACATAGCTAGGTTAGATTCAAAAACCCCTTTTTGCAAGACTAAAGTAAAAATCATGATTTCATGTTAGAAATATTTATGCCATGTGAATAGATTTAAAATCATGATTAGTTTGAACTATACTTTTGTGTTAGTAACAAAAGTAAACACCTAGTAATCTTATGAACATGATTTGCTTATGTTTGACATTATGCCTAAATAAAAATATAGGTTTATGTTGTAGTTAAGCCTATGTGTCAATAATGATATTCTTATCTCAACTACAAGTTATGTGCTTTGATTCATGTCACCTATGCTTTATGATAAAGTATATGTTACCACTATGCAAGTACACCAGTTTCTATTTTGCAATTCCAACGTTATGTTGCAAGTTCATGCGCTCACATTCCCCTTTTTGCGTATGTAATCACGCTTTAAGCCTCCCCTTTTTCTCATGGCTAAGTTGGGCTTAAAAGCCTAAGCCCAACATATATAATAAACGAGCGTATTAAACGGGGGTAAATAACGTTGGGTTAAATTAATTAATAAATGAAAATATAAAGTAGAAGGGCCCAAGTTCAAGTATGGGTTGGGCCCATGATTGGTGTAACCTTTACACCATTAACTTAATAATGGGCCGCAAATATTTACATATAAGAAAATAAAGAAGAAAGACAAAATATGTAAATGTAGAACATACGATGTGTTTAACCCGAGGTTGGATTGAGTTGTGATGTAAACCTGCCCGGAACCGCCCGGCTGTCCAGTAGTCACAACAATACCTATCCAATGTGGGAGGTTAAACATGGAGCCCAATAAGGACCCGAGGTTAGACTGAGTTGTGTCGTAAGACTGCCCGGAACCAACCGGCAACAGGCGGCCACAACAATACCTGTCTAATGTGAGAGGTCAAGGCTTTAATAAGACAATTAAGGCTGAGTCAGGATTGTTAGGATTAAGTGAACTAAAGACTTAATCAAAATAGAACATGCTAAACTAAACGGACTGGTGGGGGTTAGGTTAGAAAACACTTAACCAACTTAGCATGTTGGCTAGAGATAGAAAACCCAGTAACGGGGGGACCCTTTTCAGCAGTAACCCTAGAAGGTGTATCAGGATACCCTGAAACTAGGCAGGGTGGGGCACGATTACTGGGCTGATTGTAAGAGGTCAAATCGACGGCGGTGGTGTAGCAGTGTAGGTTCTAACGGGGTGCGGGCGTGCACGCACTCCAGCGCAGAAAAATAAGGCACTGGACACCAGTAGCATACCTGTGCATTCTAGGATTGTGTCGGGCCGCCACCATGGGACTTAATACACCCCATGGTGGGACCAGCATAGGTAACTACAACATCGGGGGCCGTAAGACACATGTAACTATGCGAGTAGGAGCCGATCATCATAGAACGGATCACATCACCCTGATTATGGGGTGCCAGTTGGGAACTAGTTTATATGGGTTCAGAGATTAACATGGGGTACGATAGTATATTCGACCCTAGACAACTTAACCAAGTTTATAGTGCTTGCCCACTTCTTGTTTATACTTATCACACCCAGTTCTTTATTCATAGACAGAATAGTACTAGACTTACTCAGGCTTTATGTCTGACTCTACTTTTCTTTCGTCTTCTTTTCTTCCGTTCCCCCCCCCCCCCCAGGTCCACAGGGAGGGAACACAGCAGCTTGACCAACCTTAACATCTAGCTTGAAGAAGAGAAATGTATTGCTTGGACCTTTTCATTTTGAACTATGGCTTTGGACAACCACTATGGGGGCTTTTGCAGTTTATCTATGTTTTATTTATGCTACTTTAAATAATGTAATCAAGACAGATTATGAAAGTGTTATGTTATGTTTTTGGAAAAAGATGTAAGACAATTATGGTGATGTTGTTGTAGCACGCATTTCCTTTTATGAAATAAAAGTTTGTTGTTTTTCCGCTGTTTACAAATATGTGTTCTTATATCTGTCTTGTATATCTGTGACTTATACTTATAAACCTCCACCAAAATTAGGGCATTCCCTTTGTGAGTGACCCTAACGGAGGTAGGGTGTTTCAGTTAATAAGTCTTAGAACAATGATAATTATTGTTCTTTCCTTACTTCTCTTTTTCATGTTAGTTACAATACTTAAATTAAACCAATGCATGAATCTTTTTCTTTTAATGTTAATGCATTATGTATGCAAATCAGTGCATGCAACATATTTACATCGCATGCAACCAATCCTTTCTTTCTTTAATTAATTTTCATTATACATCACCATATTAATCCTATCTGTGGATATATATACATTTTTAATTACATTAAAAATACGGGGTGTTACATCAAGCTACAGTTACAGTAAATATGTAGGACAGTCTAGATATATGCATATCTGTTCTGGGTGGTGTATCGTAGATTTGAGGGCATTACTCCGGTATGAAATCTGATTCGATTGAGGGTGGCAGTCTGTACGCTTACGTAGCGTAGTGATGGCAGATACATGTTGATCGTAACATTGTTATATACATATCCATACGTCACTTCGGCGTAGGATAAGGGAGTGCGAGCATTTCGGGGGAAATACGGCGGAGACCGTGCGAGTGGGGTACCATGGGGGTGTACCTCAATATTGGGGGTACCTACATATATACCATATTAGGTTAATCCATTGGGAAGTAAATGGGTACGACATGTGTGTAAGCCTAGAGTGTTGTTAACCCAAGTAACCTAATAATCAAGAAAATGTAATGGAATGGTATTTATAGGGACCATTCTGTTTTTGATATACTAGTATTGGTGCAGTGCAGAGAAATGTATTTAAGAAGTGTAATATATTCTGTTCAAACTTATCTTGCTTAGTTCACACTTGTCCTTGTTATTGTTATCTTGTTCTTCCAGTTTTTATATGCCTGCCATGATACTTTTATTTATTTATATTTAAAAGTAACTGGACTCACCAGATTTTATGTCTAACCATTTTTGTTTCCTCTTCTCTCTCTTTTGTTTCCCTCTTTGGTTCTCAGGGTGGAAGTGCTTAGAGTTGAGTTGGACTCTTTCGGCTTAGCTTGGATTTTGGATATTGATATAGTACTTTGACTTCTTGTCAACTCTCTCATGGCTTAGCAAGGGAAATATGGTTTTATGCTTTTGTACTCTGAAATTTTTGGCAAGACGGATTATTAATGTGATTGGTTACTTCAAACTTATGATGTAAACTCAGTATTTGGGACCAAGATGTTTTGATTTAAATAAAGTTTTTAATTTTGCTGCTACTTTACATGTCTGTCTTGTGATATTATGTTCTTATTCACCTATAATGCTTCACGAAATTTAATGCATTCTATATAGAGTGACATTAACGGATGTGGGGTGTCACATTTGGTATCGAAGCATATGGTTATAAGATCGAATAAAATATTTTGAAAATGGTTTTCAAAAAGGTCTCAAAAACAAAGTATTTTAAAATAAAAAGTCTGTTTTTGAAAAGCATATTTCCCAAAGCCATAAATATCTTCTCGATTCTCCGCTTGATTCCTTTTCTTCGCGGAACCGTTTCTTCCCGAAAGGGTATCGCCATTTCAACATGGTTCCGTAGGAATGTTAAAAATATGGTACATGTTGAAGGGCAAAGAAGTGCCCAACCTCCATCTGTAGCCGTAGTAGTTTAACCTACGTATTATTTTCTCTTAAACGTTGTAAGGATTTCTGTGTGATGGAGGCAGCTTTCAAGAGACTTGTTAGCATGTTGCAAAAGGATGGTAAAAAGGAGAATAAGAGAGTTGGAGCTAAGGAGCACAGCCCAAAGATGAAAGAAAATGGTGGCTTAAGAAGTGAAACGACCCAAACTTCCCCTTTCAGGAAAACCCGGATTGAATTGAGAACACGACAAATCAGAACACAAACAGAAGAACATTTCATTACTTATTACAACAATTTACATCAGAGTACAAGAATATTCCAGAGTATGATTAATTTTTCAATAGAAAATAATATCAGAGATTTAAAAATTACATAGCAGTGGAAAATAAGACATAAGTATAATGCGTAGCGGAAAAGCTTTCCGAATATAGCTCCAACTATAATCCAAGATCTTGTTAAATAGAAATCTGCTAAACAAAACTACTGACTGCATGTGTGGAAAATATAGGCACCCAGAGTTTAGGAAGGAATAATAAACTCCAGGTCAGTCAATGGGCTGGTATGAGAACTCAAAACAGTTATCAATTTGATTTTAAAGTTAGGTAAATCAAGGGACCACGCCGTATAACACGGAACGGGTTTACCCCCAAGAATACCAGTGCATAAATAAACAGCGCAATGCTAATTTAAGAAAAATGAAGCTATTATAAGACCCAGGTCCCATCACACAATGCAACGCTAGCCGGAGGATAGAGTTTTACCTTATAACAGCCAAATATGCTTGGTACGCGAAATTTCTCTTTTATTATTACTATAAGTGCATAGTGCAGAAATCAATTTCAAAAGTAAATGTATCAGTCATAGACGGCATGAGTGCCCCATCCCACTATGTCGCCATATATAGGTTTACAATTAAAACCGCAAAGCTCGTATTGGAAACTAGGATTTCCATCATGATGGCTCCTAATTCGAAAGATCTATCGCGCAGTGCAATACTCAATGGCTTACGTCCTAGTTAGAGAAAACACTGTAATGCACATCTGCACTATATCTAGGATATCGAGTATCTCCGCGACTTACGTCCCATGCATGCGAAAACGCCACTTACTCTATCCATATGGGAATCGAGGGTATATGCCCTATCCCTCTTAGTGTGGAGCGACCACACCCAACTCATCTCGGTCGACCGAATCCATACTAATATTGAAAGCATAATGATCTGACCATCAGTTCACATCATACCGGGCTGTGACGCTCGCGAGGTCACGCTACACAAAGCTATGCTAATTAAAGCTATGCTTTGATCATCATCCACAAGGCTCTGTTTTCAACAAAAGCCTTGATCCATGCATCTTAGCATGCCACATTGTCAATCCATACCATACCATTGATTTCTGCCAATATATAACCTCTGAGCTCATACGTCTCACTAAATGGTGTTAAGCAAGAGAACAAATTCTCCGCCACCAAACAGATATATATATTAGTAGAGATCAACGAATACAAAGTAAAGGAATACAACGTCAGACTTACCATCCATTTACAAGTCCGTTCTGGGTCTGAACGAAACCGGAGGCACCTTATTCCTCTTCCTGTATGTCCAATACCGGAGAGAGGCCCTCGCATATCCGAACAATCAACAAGTACATCCGGACGGCTACCACTGTAGCCCCTTCAAGGCAGCTACTCTAATCACGGGCATCGATAGCAACTCATCCATTTGATGTGAAGATCGTCAGTCTTGCACCGTCTTCAATCTCTTCGACTGTTAGTCGTCGTATTCGTTATTCAGAATGGGTTAAAACTGGTCTTTCCAAATAACTCGCGTAATTTATAATTAGTTGCTATAAAAACACATCCAACGCCTCATTCCAATTCAGAATATTCTTTTAATAAAATATTCACATTTTTAGGGGAAGGTTCCATTAATTTTATCAAAGAAAAAACCTTTTAAATTTATTCTTTTTTAATCTCAAAAATCATTAACAAATGATTATTCGAATTTAAGAAATTAATCTTATCTTTAACTGGGTTAAAGAACTAATGTCATTAAAAAACACATTTCACGATAAAACCAAAATCATCTTCCACCGAAATGGAATCTACACGAAAATCATAACAGTATATAATCAATATAAATTCTCGTATCAGACTAATAATATAAATGGAATAACGGCAAAGCCTTTTAAATTCCATATATAATAATAGCCTTCATTCACAGAAGCTCATCTCGGTTATTACCAAATCGAATTCCATTCAATTCTAATTTAATATATTAAATTGGAAAGCTTTACTTTGGAAAACCCCCATTGAAATCTTAATAAAAGATTTATAAATTCCAAATTATTTATTCACCGTTAATTGGGTTAAAGAACAAATGTTATTTAAAACATTGTTCACGATAAACCCAAAAATCCAATTTCAATTCAATTCCAATCAAATATTAATTAATTGGTAAAATTTCCTAAATCTTAATTAAAAGATTTATTCTTTTCTAAACTGGGTTTAAGAACAATGTTATTAAAGACACCATTCACAACAAACCCAAAATCCAATTTGACATTAAATATAAGGTTCCGAATAGAAATTATATCGGCTTATATTCAATATCAAATTCTGAAACCAATAAATATTGTATTGGGAATAACGATCTATACATATATCTTCCAAATTCCTCACAATATTCGTATAATCACGGAATCCAATATCGAAATATTCCGAAGATAATTTCCATTCAAACCCATTTCAATATATATATATATATATATATATATATATATATATATATATATATTGGAAAATTCTAGTTATTTTAAAACCATTTTTAAATCCATTTTATTCATTTCTCAAAATAATTAAATTATTATTCTAGTTAATAACTAGTTCATTAAACAGTTCGTTTCAATAAAAATATATTTTTATCTTTTCAAAACTGGAATTTTTCATCAAAAATCTTTTCAAATCATTTATTATGATTTTCATAATTTTTCCGTATTTTTAATAATTTTATTATCGCCCGTACAGTCGATTTCCAATAACGACCAATGAACTACATCCGTAGCGACCTTTTCTGGAATTAATTTGGACCTATCTCCAAATCTAGCCGTTAGATTTCAAACCTCTTATATTCATTGAAAATCTCTTTTCGATATGAACCCAACGGTTCTAGTTTTAGGAGAATCCGACGGTCGGATCTCCCGTTACGTCAATTTGAAGTTAATAGTCGAAATTCGCGAACCGTCGTTGCGCGGCGCATTCTATTCAGGCCATTAAATATAATATATATATATATATATATCGTCGGTTTCAATTTAAATCGTATTTTATAAATCATTTATAAATTCATTTTAAAATGATTTCAACTTCATTTTCACTTTTTAATCAAAATTGAATATTCTATATCATTATAATTTTGAAATGATAATATTTTCTATTTTTCTATCATGTAAATGATTTACATTTTAATTTAGCAAAATTTCTTTAATAAGTCAAACATACAATAAAAATATAATTTTTATTATCTAATCTTTTTATTTAACATGATTCTTTTTAAAAGATTTTATAATACAAACAAAATGTATTTTTCATTATATAAACATTTTAATTAACATGGTTCTTTTTTAATGATTTTATAATACAATAAAATGTAATTTCCATTGTATAAACATTTCATTTAACATGGTTCTTTTTTAATGATTTTATAATACAATAAAATGTAATTTCCATTGTATAAACATTTCATTTAACATGGTTCTTTTTTAATGATTTTGTAACACAATAAAATGTAATTTCCATTGTATAAACATTTAATATTTTCAACCATTCCTACATACACAATCTCATTTTTATTGTTAACATATTCTTTTTCAAACAATGAACATTTTGTTTACTCATACATACAATAAAAATGTGATTTTTATTGTATAAACATTTTCTTTTCCAAAACAATGAATATTTTATTGGTTCATGCATTCAATAAAAATGATATTTTTATTGTTTAAATATTTTTATTCAACACATGATTATTTTATTCAACGCATAAATATTTTATATCCTTTATGGAATATTATTTTAAAATATTCTTTATTTTCCAAATTGGAATGAAACCTAATAAATTACCATATAATGTTATTTATATGAATTTCATACATCGCATGTATACAACAATAATGATAAACAATCATTAAAAAGTCATACAACATCCAGAGTGTATTTTACAACTACGCGAGCATTAAAATAAATAAATAACGCTCCTCACAGATTGTCAATCCATCGATTGACATACAACTAAATATTGGGAATCGTGTATGTCAAATATCATCCCAATACCCGTGTGGGGCTTTCAAACAACAACAGTTTATTTATTTGTGCAGTTGGGTGATGTGTAAAATTTATCGTCCCAATCATATCAGATAAATGGGTGTACATAAACAAATCGTCCGATTTGTAAATGAATATTTTGTTTTATTTCTTTTCATGATAATTTTATGCCGTTCATATATACGTTAAAAATTATATTTTTAATGACAAAATATTTTATTCAACAGGTGAATATTTTATTTTCCATATCACACCACAATCACATCACCATACAGTCCAAACAAACAATCATGGTTTCAATCAAAGGTGTCGGGAGCTACTAAGCACCATCTGCATCCTAATATATATTTAGTTGTAAAATAAATAAATTGAAAAGGAGATCTCACCTTTGGTTTCCACTCCGCCAGTTTAATTTCTGAATTTCTGAAATGTTTGGATTTTCCCGAAACTCCAACGAAATCTTTTTCACGCTGTTCACAGTAAAAAACATATTTTTAATATGATGTTTATATATTTAAAAATCCCATTTTTAAACAACGATATTTGTAAATAAAAATCATATTTTTCTATACAACAAAAAATCATGTTTTCCCTATACAATGAAAAATAATGTTTTTCTATACAGTGAAAAATAATTTTTTTCTATACAATGAAAAATAACACAATTTTCTGTAAGCTATATATACACATATTACATTTTTAAACTATTCTATATATTTTTAAAAATTCCTATTTTAATTTCAAAGTTATTTCTATAGAAATCCATATTTTTAAAACAAAGTATTTATAAATAAAAATCACATTTCTATAACATTATATATATATATATATATATATTAAAAATCTCATTTTTAACAAGGCTATTTTATTTAAAAAAAGAATTGTTATTTTTATTTAACAAAATCATTACTATTTTTATTTAGCAATCATATTTATAAAAATCTTATTTTTATTTCTAAAAAAAATCATATTTATATTTTTTTAAATAATGCTAATTCATTTTAAAGGTAATGCTATTTATATATTTTAAAGGTAATGTTATTTATATATTTTAAAGGTAATGCTATTTTCTTTTTATAAAAACAATGCTATTTTCTTTTTATAAAAGCAATGTTAATTTCTTTTTATTAAAACAATGCTAATTCTTATTACAAATCATATTTTATTCCAATGTTATTTGAGTAACAAAAATCACGTTTGAAAACTAAATCACTTATAATAAAAACCATATTTTTATGTTATTAAGAACAATGCTTCATACAAATTTAAAAACAATGTTATATATATTTAAAACAAGATTCTTATGAATATTATTTTATATTTATTTTAGATTTTAAACAAATGTTTTTTTAAACTAATGTATTGTATACAAAAATCTGATTTTTATAACAATGTTACTCCTTAAAAAAAATCTAAATTTATTGCTTAACTTTTAAATAAAAAGGGAAAACCTTCTTCCAGTTTCTGCTCAAACCACATCGAACACAGCTCATCGACTAGGGTTCTAATTTGCGCTCCAACTGGGACGTCGGACGTTGATCAACTCCCTCCACTGCCTTGCCGTCGGTCTGCGCCTCCACCTGCCGGAGTTTGGAGCAACTCACGGCCCCGTGCCTCTTTGAAAACTGCCTCGAACTTCGCCGCCTTCTGATGAAATTCCGGTCACGATGGTGATCCAGAACCCATCACAACCTTCGATCTTCGAGCTCTCACGTAGACGAACCTTTTTGCAATTGAAACCTTCGAAGATTATCGCGTGGATGAGGAGCAAAAGAGGGAAGGAGGTTAGGAGATATCGGCCTTCGATTTTATTTTCCTAGCGGCGCACTATCTAATTGGGAATTTAGGTTTTAGAGAAAGACGTAGTAAAATACGGTGTATTTATAGTATTTCTATTTTTATTTTATTTAATAATTCCATTAAATTCAAATAATACCAGTTTAGCACCTCGAACTCCAAACGAATCCCAACGACGATCGCTCCTAGCTAATTACCACTATTCCGGACACAATGGGCTAGGTCTCATCAGCCCATTTGATCATTTCAACCCATTTTTCTTTAAATTAAAACATAAAACATTTAATTATTTAATTTGATCATACATTTTAATTTACTGGGGCCACATACTGATTCTAAAAATTCCCTAAAAATAAATCTAGCTATGTTTTGACGATACGGTCCTAACCAAACTAATTTCATTGAATTTGGAGACCGTTTAAACAACGATCATTTTCCAGTTGATTAAATTCAAACTGAACTGACCAACCGTGTTTAAATTTACCACGCTCACATGTTAATTCCAAAAATTATGAAAATTGGAATCTAGCAATAACTTGACATTTCGGATCCAACCTAAGTGGTTTCGTCAAAAACGGAGGTTGTTTGCAAAAATGGCTATTTATTATATTTAAATATATAAAAAAATTCCATGGCGACTATTTCAAATTTTAAACCGGCCATAACTTTCGATTCCCGTTATGAAATATTGATTTTTCACATTCGTTAGAAAGATATTGTTAAAAAGATTCTAATATTTTTGGTTTTACTGAAATCCATTTTATTTTGAATTATGTACATTCAATTGAAATGTAAAATTGAAATTTCAAACTACCGTGCCATTTCTAATTCCTTTTATAATTAAAATAAATATATTCGTTCTAACTTTGATTTAAATAAATTTTTATCGTTATTATTTAAAATAAATTATTTTTAAAATTCAAAATCATTAAAATTGTTAAAATAAAAAATTTAAATTTGTTCTGAAAATCCAGGTTGATAAAAGAAGGGGGTATAGATGGAAGAAGAAAAGAGGAAATACCATAATTACGAAACAGTGGGTCATCTGAAAAAGGATGGCAGAAAGCGGAAAGGCGTTTGTTAACACTTTGGTAAGGTGGGACACCTTATTAAGGGGTGCCCAAAGAGACAAGGACAAGGCCAGAGGGAAGGAACTTCTAGAGGGAAAGCTAATATTCTCATTGCCAGTGGACAGGATAGAGGTAGGAAAGTTTCTGTCGAAGGTTTGATTCCTATTTCTGATCATCCTATAAGGATTCTTTCTCTGGGGCTTCACATTCTTTTATATCTGATCCTTTAGTTGAGTCTCTACACCTAGATACTAGCATGATTTTGGATCCCGTCATTGTCTCAACCCCCATTGGAGGTATGACTCGTTTATCGATGATTCGTCGGGGTTTGAGAATCTCTATATTAGGCGTCGAATTTGATTACGATGCATATGTTCTTGATTTCATAAGATACGGTTTGATTCTAGGGATGGATTGGTTAACCATATGTATGGAGCCATTCTAGATTGTGAGAGGAGGGTCATTAGATTTTTGACTTGCCATGGAAAGACTCTTGAGATTTCTTATGACCACAAAAAGGGTCTGTCGTGCTTAGTCTCCTAGAACCTCTTGATATATATATCGTTGATTTGCGATTTGTACCAATGTTTTTGATGAGGTTCGGGGTTTACCCCGAGGCACGAGATAGGTTTCCGCATATACTAGGTGGACAATGCAAAGCCAATTGCATTTCCTGTGCGACATGTGACTTCTAAAATAAAAGAGGGATTTTTTGTAAGTAAGTAAGGGAGCTACTTGCGAAGAGGTTTGATAGGTGAATCATATCGGGATAGGAAACCTATTGAAGATAGTCCTTAAGGAAGCCTATCATTCTAAGATGACTATTCATCCAAGCGGCGACAAAATGCATAGAGTTCGAGGTAGTGGAGCCAAACTTGCAAGAGGAAGTGGAAGAAGAGAAGGAAGCAACAACTGGACGAGTTCCGACTTGCATACTTAGATCAATGGTTAAGAAATTGTGCAACAAAGAAGTGAAGCTAGTAAAAGTGCAATGGGGAGAGGACCACAAGGATGCTACTTAGGAGGCTGAAGAAAAGATTAGCGCTTCATATCCTTTCCTTTTCGAGAATGTGTTATTAACTTCTTTTTCCATGCTTCGAATTAATACTTGTATCTATCGTTTGAATAACTCTTATCGATCGAATCTTTAGGCAGAAAACTAATGAATTGAAACATGTGTTTGAGACATGTTATGTTTGATGGATGCAAATATATGTTAGTAATTGCTCGTGGATGAATATACACACACATTATGCACTAGATCGAGTCAATCACTAACATATTGCATATGGATGTGTATGCATTTTAAATCTTTATGGATGAAAATGGGTGTATCATTACATTGATGTTGCATTTGGACGGATGAGTGTGCACACATATAGAACTTACATGTATTATGATAATTTGCACACATTTTGGTTGCATGGCACAAACATATATTGCATTAAGGAGATCAACTGAATCAGTAGACCATCTAATCTTTCGCATTAGTTTACGGACATATACACACACTATTGCATATATTCATAAAAGCATTAGAAGTTCCTTAAGGACAATGGATGCCTGTGATTGCAAGATGAATGCATGATTATTGGACATTAGGATATACGTTCTCCTTAACTTAGAGATCTCGGGGACGAAATCCTTTGAGTAGGGGAGAATGTAACACCCTGCATTTTTTAACCGAAGATAATAAGAATAACATAATTATATATTCAAAATTAAGTAAAATAGACTGCGCCATTACGTCCATCTCGAAATTCTGTTCAAGATAGACACCTAGTTTACGTAAAACGGACACCATATGAACAATTTATGAGCATTAGAAGTTTGTATACATATAAGGAGCTTATATGTATATATATATATTTATAAATCCAGAAAATTCAAAAATCAGTTCAAAAATCAAAATTCGCAAGGCGGGAAGTTAAGCGGGAATTTTATCCGTTGGGGGTCGACCCACCAACAGGGGGGTCGACCCACCTGAAGGGGGGTCGACCTAGGGTTCGACCCACCCGCGGATCTGGAACGTTCTTTCTGAACGTGGATGATTTTGGGGCTAGATTCATGAACCCTATGCTATATAAAGGACCCTAAACCTAGGTTTTATTCACCTAAAATAATGGTGGCGAAGGCGAAGCTCCGCTGCAACGATAATTGAATGGCCTTTTCTTCTCCAAATCCAATTCAACAAAGATTACACGAATTCAACGATTGTTACAACAAATCCAACTGTTCTTCACAGTAATTTGGATCCATTCATTGTGAGTTCACGTTTTTTAGATCTAAATATTTAATTAGTAATCATGAAACATATACAAAAATTGGATATTGGATCTATGCCTAAACAAGTTTTATTACGACATAATTATCAGATCTATCTTTATATGTTCATATCGTCACCATGTCAAATCTTGTCATAATATGCCTATTCAGTTTTTATGCCTATTTCTATCAGTTTATTATTGATTCTCTATTATGCATATTCTTGATTCTCTTCTCTCCCTCTTATTCCTTTTTATTTTTATATATAGCCAGGCTACCTTCGAGCCTAGGCCTGACGCTGAATATGTGAACGTGCGAAATTGGGAACGATTGGAAAAGACATAATTTGGGGGAATAATTGGTTTTGGAAAATATGGATCTAAATTTGGGCATAAAATTAGGAAATATATGAATATGGATTTGGGGATATATATCGTACTGGATAATATGAACATGAATTTGGGCATAAATTGGGACATGTGTAAATACTGATTTGGGACATAAATTGGAACATATGTGAATATGAATTTTAAGCATATATTGGAAAATATGTAGATTTGGGTTTGTGCATATATATGGCTTGATTTATGACAAGGGAGAAAGAGCATATGGTGCATAATTTAAAGATGAATTGAAAAGGGGCATAAAAATATGTGATTTGAATAATGAAGTGGGCATACAATTAAATATGGGAAAAAGGGGCATGAACACCTATAAGGACATAGGTAAAATTGGATAATAATGATATTCCTAGGATTACAGCTATTAGAAATTGTAATTACTCCTTTGACACGAGGTTAGATTGCACTAGCGTGGAAGTCTTCCCGAAACCGACCAGCATATCTAGCAACCTCAAGTGTCGAATCTAATGTGAGAGGTCCAAGTGTACAAATACGAGACATGCTCAGACACGAGGTTAAGCTTAATTTGTGGAATAAGTCTGCCCGGACCCGGCCGGCATATCCAGCATCCACAAATGGCAGGCTTAATATGGGAGGTCTAGCATACTATAACCATAAATGAAAATATGGTAGTAAATCTTGATAACTTAACTTGGTTGAATCCATAGGGATGGTATGAATATGAACTAAAGTTGGGGTTAAGTAAAATTGGTTGAACAGGGGTGGTTAAGTAAATCTAAGGGGGTGGGTAATATTTACATATAGGCCCATAAGCATAACCCGATAAGGTTATGTAATTAAAGACACCTAGTGGTATACATAACCGGTAGAAATAATAAAGTTATGTAATTAAAGACACCGTTTAGGGTAGACATAGCTTATAAGGAAATGAGACAACTTGTGTAATAAGATAAGAGGTACTTAATTTCAAATTAAGTAATCTAGAAGTCTAGAACCCGGTGATGAGGATAACATGTTTAGACTTGTCCTAGGGACAAGAGGGAATTATAACATATGTTATGATAAATGAGTTTAGAAACTTATTGATGGGCCTTACTTAATAGAACTAAGTTAATTAGTAAACAACGATAAGTTGTGTTGATAATGTGAAGCGGAATTATGATTAAATCAGAAAGAATGAGGAAAACTTATAAGTTATATTTAATCATAAATAATGAGTAACATGTTAATAGGAAAACATGTGAATTGAGATATACTTAATTATATATTAAGTAGATATGTTATTGTAACAAACAAGAGTATAAAAGAGATCGTGGATTACATACCTTGGGCCACAATCTAGAGAATAACATGTTGTGGGCTTATTAATAAACTTACATGAGTTAAGTACGTGACTGAAATTAATAAGCAAGAGGAACTTGGTAACTTGATTAATAATTCAATATGAATGAGAATAACTAAGTTAGATGGAAACCTGATAAGGTAAGGCAAGCGCATGAGAAAATGTTTAGGCATATGGTCTAACAACATATTAAAGTGAGGCGCTTGGACCAGTCTGCACATTTTGAGGGTGAATAACCCAACGTGGTAGATCATCGTGGTGTTATAAGACACGAGGGGGAGCGCACATTCATTTGATTGTTTTGACAGCTCCAAAGGACTGGAAGGGGAAGCACGCGTCTTCTTGAGATACGTAAGGTTCTCCTAGTAGTCCTTTGTTCGGTGACAGACGTTTTAGGCTGTGCTCACAGAGGTGGGGTCTGCACGTAACTACTAGGTGTATGGGCCTTGACTACAGAGCTATGCGGTCAGAATGTTGTAACGCGGTGACACCAGGGTTCGGCGGTTGCCTCAACGGGGAGGCAGAGGGTCACGACCAAGGATAGTAGATCGTCGGATACCCATCATCGACAGCCAGTGGGATGCGAAAAGACTAGAGCTAAACCCAAGATACCATTCACCCTTCACTATCGGGGTAAAGGGTTGAGGGGAGACGCCACTTGGATGTTTAGATTGTTTGCATTGGGGAAATCGCTTAGCTCTTGTAGTCTTTACTAGTTGAGAGAGGGGACAAGGTGGGGCTATAGCCACTTTGAAAAAAGATCCTAGGAATATTTGTATTTCGAGGCTCTTAAAGGCGGGCCTGTACAAGTATGGAAAAGCTCCCGACCGAGTTCCGTGTTTCTTGTATCGCCCTGCCACGGAACTCGGTGCACATTAGAGGACGTGCGAATGAAGCATCGAGCTACAATTACAATAAATATGTGGGACATTCCAGATACATGCATATATGTTCTGGGTGGTGTATCGTAGAATTGAGGGCATTACTCCGGTATGAAATCTAATTTGATCGAGGGTGGCAGTCCATACGCTTACGTAGCGTAGTGATGCCAGATACTGTAACATTGTTATATAGAGATCCGTGCATCACTTCGGCGTAGGATAAGGGACTGCGAGCATTTCGGTGGCATTATGGCGGAGACCATGCGAGTGGGGTACCATGGGGATGTACGTCAATATTGGGGGTACCTATATGTATACCATAATAAGTTAATCCACTGGGAAGTAAATGGGTACGATGTGTGTATAAGCGTAGAGTGTTGTTAACCCAAGTAACCTAATAATCAAGAAAATGTAATGGAACGGTATTTTTAGGGATCATTTTGTTTCTAATATACTAGTATTGGTGTGGTGCAGAGAAATGTATTTAAGAAGTGTAATATATTCTATTCAAACTTATCTTGCTCAGTTCCCACTTTTCCTTGTTATTGTTATCTTGTTCTTCCAGTTTTTATATGCCTGCCATGATACTTTTATTTATTTATATTTGAAAGTAATTGGACTGGCCAGACTTTATGTTTCACCCTTTTTGTTTCCTCTTCTCTCTCTTCCGTTCCCCCCCCCCCCAACCCCCCTCCCCCCCCCCCAGGTTCTCACGGTGGAAGTGCTTAGAGTTGATTTGGATTCTTTCGGTTTAGCTGGGATTTTGGATATTGATATACCACTTTGACTTCTTGTCAACTCTCTTATGGCTTTGCAAGGGAAATATGGTTTTATGCTTTTGTACTATGATATTTTTGGTATGATAGATTATTAATGTAATCGTTTACTTCAAACTTATGATGTATACTTAGTATTTGGGACCTAGATGTTTTGATTTAAATAAAGTTTTTAATTCTGCTGCTATTTTACATGTCTGTCTTGTGATATTATGTTCTTATTTACCTATAACGCTTCACGAAACTTAATGCATTCTATATAGAGTGACATTTACGGACGTGGGGTTTCACAGTGGGGGGTAACAACAAATGATCAAGCATAGAATCTATCTGCCATCTAATTGCTCAGTGTGTTGAGTGTATGATACCCAACACTTTGTTCATCCAATATCTAGTTGCACCAGCAGTCGAAACGTCAAACAAACTATCCACTATGTCAAAATATCAACAAACTATAGCGGATAACCCTACCCAATGCAAAAAGTCAATATGCTCTGGGGTTCAGGAAGATTAGGTCGAAAATATAAGATCTTGTCCATGTGCCATTCCTTCACGTGTGTACCTGAAACAACCCACCTCCGTTAAGGTCACTCACAAAGGAAATGCCTTAACTTTGGTGGAGGGTTATGGGTACAGGACACAAAAAAATTTACAAGATAGACAAATATAAGCAGCGAAAATCAAACATTTATTGCATACGTGGTTCAATACAAAAGCATTACAGCAAATTGTCACAAAATAACTTCCAAAACATTACACCATAATTTATGTCTTGATTATTTAATAAAGAAGCATAAACCATAAAGAAAACTGCATAAATCCCCAAGTGTAGTGTCCAAAAGCCATAGCCAAGGTGAGAGAGTCCCAATCATACATCTACTTTCTTGAAGCTTGCAAAGAGTCTGACTAAGCTGGAGTATTCCCTCCCTATGGACCTGGGGGGGGACGAAAGAAATCGGGTCAGACAATAAGTCTGGTTAGTTCAGTTATTACTAGTATTTAAACAAGGAAAGGGATCATGACAGTAATAACAGAACATAGGACAATACCCTAGTATAAGATAAGATGAACATGTAATCGCACCCATTACTATAGTCTCTGCACCTACTTAACCATTGGTTCAACCAGCCCCACGTGTTCATAACAAACGATCCCATTAATGATCGGCTCCTACTCGCATGCATTCATATCCTGTGTCTTTCGGCCCCGCTTGACTGTAGATACCTGTGCTGGTCCCACCATGGGGTGTATCAGTCCCTCTGGTGGCAACCCGACACGATTCAAGATGCATAGTGTATACTACTGATGCCCAGTGCCTGCTTTTTCCACTCTGGAGTACGTGCACACCCGTACTCCATCGGAACCTACACTGACGCACCAACCACTGACGTTTTGACCGCTTAAAATCAGCCCAGTAATCGTTCCCCACCCTGCCTAGTTCAGGGTACCATGATACATCTATATGGGTTACTGCTGAAATGGGTCCCCGTTACTAGTGTTTTCTAATCAACATGTTTATTTGGTTAAGTGTCCAAGTTTACCTAACCCCACCCATCAGTTTAGTTAACATGTTGAACCGGTTAAGTGTTTCCCTAGTTGACTTAACCCTACCAATCCTGACTTAGCTTTAATTTATTCATTAAATCACCAACCACTCACATTAGACAGGTCTTGTTGTGGTCACTGGATTTGCCGGTCGGTTCCGGGCAGTTTTACACCACAACTCGTCTAACCTCGGGTCCTTTTTGGGCTTGATGCACTAACCACCCACATTAGACAGGTCTTGTTGTGGTCACTGGATGTGCCGGTCGGTTCCGGGCAGTTTTACACCACAACTCAGTCTAACCTTGGGTTATGCATATTTGTCTTTTCTAAATTCACATATTTTCTATATATTTCTAATTCTTTATGTAAATTAATCTTAATTTAATCATGCCATAATTATCCTTTTGATTATGCTCACAATAAATGGTATATCAAATATACCATTTTATGAACAAATCTATGCCATGAAATTTTCATGTTTTCCCATCGCTATCCCCATGGAACGTACGCATGAATCACATAAAATGTTGGGCTAGTAAATTAGCCCAAACCCATAAATAATAAGGTGTAATAAACAAGGGACATGAATTAAACATAAAATAGCATACATTTAACTTATCACGTGTAACTTGGCATAGAAGTAACATTAACTTAATTAAACAGGTAAAGGTGAACTTGTGACTAAGTTGGATCTAATTATCATGTAAACCTGATATAGGTCTAGCATGGAGGTTTAACATATAAACACAATTTTTAAATCACAACTTAGCATATTAACTTATGTATGTCAAAACATAAGAAAGCTACGATAAACATATTTAAATCACAACTTAGCATGATAACTTATGTGTGTTAAACATAAGAGAGCTACTATAAACATATTTAAATCACAACTTAGCATGATAACTTATGTGTTAAAACATAAGAGAGCTACTATAAACATATTTAAATCACAACTTAGCATGATAACTTATGTGTTTAAACATAAGAGAGCTACAAATCCAATCTTGCAACATAAATAGATTCAACTTACCATGGTTCTAAATATACATGAATGTTGATCTAACATGTAAGCATGTGCTTTAGATCAAAAACTTGCAAGTAACCACCAAATTATAACATGACATGTTTCACCATTCAGTTGGCATAATAAGTTCATTACCCAATCATAATAGATCCCAATATATAAAATATGGTATGTTCATCACCACAAACATATAGACATGGTCAATCGCAACGGTAATTTAAGATAAATGTGAATCAAAATTTATTTATCTTATACATAAGCATCATTCTATATTCGAGTTACAACATGTCATGATTTCATTTAAAAGAACGTTTAAATCTACGTAATAACCAACTTACAAACTAAAAAGGAATTTTTGATTTCTAAAATCTAAATTCTGAAGTTGGTATGCTCGCCTTTGATGTAGATCGTTGAATTAGATTACTTTTAATTTGATTTTGATGTAGGCTTTTATCTCGTCACTGAATTGAAAGTGGTGACGGCTATTCCAAGTTCTCTATTGACGGCATGACAGTTCCAAGATTATTTTTGTGTGTGATTTTAGGATGTTTATATAGAATTTCAATTTAATTATAGCCGTCGGATGAACCTAGAGTTAACCATAACCATTCAGTCAGGATAGGGTGACACCTCAGCCCTAATGACTTGGTAAGGAGTCAGAAAGGACTCAGCAAGGACTCACAGTACGGATCAGAACACACCGGAAAGCTGTGCAGGCTCTCAGCCCGACCTGGGCGCACTTGGCAGGTGCGCTAGTGTAATTTTTGTACTGGCGCACTTCCCAAGTGCGCCAGTGCATTTCTATTTTTTTCTTTTTCCTTCTAACTTCGTTCGTCCATATCTCCTTCATACGATGTCCGTTCTACACAAACACGGACTCTATCTCGAGTAGAATTCCAAGACGAATGCAATAACGTAACCCATTTCCCTTGATTCTCGCATTTATAATTAATTATTCTTTGATTCGTTACTATAACGTTAACAGAAAGTATGGCGTGTTACTTACCAAAGTGCCTAATACTAATAACTCATTTGCATGTTCTTTTTCTGTAGTAGAATCTATATTTGGACAATCTATATGACCCCTGTCTAAAGTTTCTACGTTCTAGGGACCAGTCTCAACACTATTGAAGGATATCATTACCCGTCTCATATATCTCTCAAACAGCCCATCGATATGACCTCTTGTCGTTTTTTCTGCATCTCAGGATTATCTAGTCATATTGGAGTTGTTCTTCAACAAAGAAGAGTCACTATTGAAGTAGAACGTCATACAAATCTCCATGCTGCATGTCATACTGCACCACCAAGCTCCGTAAACAACGCTAAACCCCCTCCCCCAGGGTCACTTGACCCAAGCCCTTTCCGGCTCGGTTCAGTGTACCTGATCTGTGTCAGTGTGGCTACCACATATCCCCATGTTGATCCAGATATAGATTGGTATAACAACCATGCCGATACGGATCAATTCAGATTGGTGTGTCTGGCATGCCGATCCGAGTTGATTTCTATCTACCCCCACCATGTTGATCCAAGAAGTAGGCCGATCGGAAGTTTAGGCCGATCCAGAGCATCGGCCAATCCAAAGTGTTGGCTGATCAGGGGGATTGGTTGATCAGAGTTGGCTGATACAGAATGTTGGCTGATTCGAGATGTTGGTCAATCTGAAGCCATTGTCTATGCCGATTCGAACTTCTTAGCTCCAATACTCAATTTCAGAAACTCCAATCGAATTGAAATTTGGTATGTGGCTTTACCATCCTTGTTGTCTTTTAGGAATTTCATACCGATCTTGAAACACCCCACCTCCATTACGGTCACTCACAAAGGGAATGCCTTAACTTCGGTGGAGGTTTATAAGTAAAAGTCACAGATAAAACACAAGACAGATGTAAACACATATGTATAAGCAGCAGAAAACAAACAGACTTTCATTTCATAAATATGGGTTCATACAAAACATTTCCATAATTGTCTCATAATAACTTCCAAAACATTACATCATCATTTCTGTCTTGATTATTAAATAAAGAAGCATAAAACATAATAAAAGCTGCATAATTCCCTATAGAACGTGTCCAAAAGCCATAGCCAAGGAAAGAGAGTCCAAACCATACATCTACTATCTTGAAACTTGCAAAGAGTCTGACTAAGCTGGGTTGTTTACTCCCTGTGGACTTGGGGGGAAACGGAAGAAAAGAAGACGAAAGAAAAATAGAGTCAGACATAAAGCCTGGTAAGTCTAGTGACTCTTCAGTATGAGAATAAGAAAAAGGGCATGATAGGTATAAACTAGAAATAGGAAAGTATCATAAGCTAAGATAAAGCAGTTTGAACCGAATATACTATTGCACCCCACACTATATCTCTGCACCTACTTGCATTTATTCCGACTGGCGCCCCATGATCGAGGTGAAGTGGTCCCCTTTTCTAAAGATTGGCTCCTACTCGCAAAATCATATGTGTCATACGGCTCCCAATGATTGTAGATACCTATGTTGGTCCCACCATGGGGTGTATCAAGTCCCATGGTGGCGGCCCGACACAATCCTAGAATGCATAGGTCATACTACTAGTGCCCTGTTTGTCTGCTCTAAAGTGTGTGTACGCCCGAACTCTGTTAGAACCCACACTGCTGCAACAACCGTCGTCGCTTTTGACCGCTTACAATCAGCCCAGTAATCGTGCCCTACCCTGCCTAGTTTCAGGGTACCATGATACCTAATTAGGTTACTGCTGAAATGGGTTCCCGTTACTAGGGTTTTCTAGTCAAACATGTTAAGTGGTTAAGTGTCTGTATTTACCTAACCCCACCAATCAGTTTAATTAACATGTTGAATTGGTTAAGTGTTTTAGTTAACTTAACCCTACCATCCTGACTTGTCTGTACTTAGCTTTTTTTAAAGCACCGACCACTCACATTAGACAGGTATTAGAACGGTTACTGGATGTGCCGGTCGGTTCCGGGCAGGTTAACACCGTAACTCAGTCTAACCTCGGGTCCTTATTGGGCTCAATGCTTAACCTTTCACATTGGATATGTATTGTTGTGATTACTGGACAACCGGGCGTGTCCGGGCAGGTTTACATTACAACTCAATCCAACCTCGGGTTAAGCATACTCGTATTTTCTAAATTTACATATTTGTCTCTATTACTTGTTATATGTAAAAAAAATTAACAATTAAATGTTGTGGCCCACTTTCCAAGTTCATCATTTTTGGTATAAGAATTTTATACCTTTTAAGTGCCACCAATTATTGGCATGTGCCAAACATGCCAATACACATATTTTCACCAATTTATGTCAAGTTTCCTATAATTACCAATTTTTCCCAACGTTGCCCCGTTTAAATATTAGGCTAACAATCTTAGCCTAATATTTCGTCCACAAGATTTTTAACATATAATATTAGGCTAAAAACTTAGCCTAATTTAGCGTACACAAAATTAGCATAAAGAAATTCATTAACATAAACATGACATAGGTGTAAACTTGGCATTTTCGGCATAGTCAATATGAACATCATAGGTGTGAACTTGCAAAATAGTCAACATGAATATCATAGGTGTGAACTTGCAACATAGACTAAATCAACATACATATATGTGAATTTGCAACATAGACTAAACCAACTTACATATATGTGAACTTGCATTGAAATAGGGATCTAACTAAATAGGTGTCACATGAATTAGCATAAGATTTAGACAACATAAGCCAGAACATGTTTAGATCTAGGCATAACATCGAATATCACTAGCATATGACAAGAATATGACATGTCCATAAAGTATGTATAATTTTATCACATGTGTGAACTAGATCCAATCATGTTTACTACTATAACATGAAACTTGTATTAAAATGGATCTTGGCATGGATCCAATTATGAACTTGCAACTTTTGTATAAACATATGAGCATGTATATGAACTTAATCATTTAGGCATAGAGGTTTTAGCATAAAGTATATACATGAGATCTTAACTTGGACATAACAAATACAACCTATATTAAACATATAAACATATAGGTGTAAATTCTAACATTAACCATATACTTGTATGTGATGTTGCTTTCATCCTAAATGTACAATAGGATCAACATCAAATAAATTATACCACAAACATCTCAACCATTCACAATACAATCATTGCAATACACAGATATGAATTAGCATCGTCGTTATATAATAGTAAAATTCCATTTCCATTTTACATCGAATCAAGTCTCAATTTTATTCCCATCGGAAAAATCACTATACTTACAACAAACGACAAACTTGAATTCTGGATTCTGAGTTCTGAATTTGCAATGCTTTCCTTTGGGTAGATAAACGTTGTTTGAATCTTGTTTTTACTTTAGTTTTTCTCGCCTCTAAGCTTTCTTCAAGTGGAGGCTACTCTTGGCTTCCTTCCAGCAGCATGACGACTCTAGCTCTATTTTATATGTGTGAATCTAGGTTGGAGACTAATGTTGTTTATGTAGAATTTCAAACTAATTAGAGCCGTCGATGAAGCTAGAGTTAATCAAGGTCATCCATCTCAAGAGAAGCCAATCAGAAAGTGACAAATCAGCCATAGTGACATAGCCAAGCCCCAGAAACCGAGCCAGGACCAGACCAAGCAAGTCAGGTCGACCAAGCTGGCCGACCTGTAGTTCGAGCCCCAGGTCGACTACATGGTCGACCTGGGTACCCAGGTCGACCCCCTGGTCGACCTGGGTCCTGGGAGGGAAAATTCCCGCCCAGCCCAGTTCTGGTCCAATTTTGAATTTTGAACTTGTTTTCGGGCTGTTTGAATTTAAATCGAATTCTGAAACTTCCGGAGGTCATAACTCCTTCATACGGAGTCCAATTCACGCAAACTTAGACTCTATCTCAAGCATAATTCCGAGACGAACACAATGGCATAATCCGTTTCCCTTAATTCTATCATTTAGAATTAATTATACTTTAATTTGTTAATTTACTGTTAACAGAAAATTCGGGGTGTTACATTCTCCCCTCCTTAAAGGGTTTCGTCCCTGAAATCTTCAAGTCTGAAAGAACGTATATCCTAACATCCAATTGTCCAACTACTCAACCAACAAGCACAGGCGTCCATTGTCCTTAAAAGACTTCTAATGCTTCATGATCATATGCATAGTGTGTGTATATGTCTTTATCTAATGCAAAAATTAGGCGGTCTACTGATTCAGTTGACCTCCTTAATGCGAATCATGTAAGTGTCATGAATCCATTATGTATGCAAATTTTCCCTACTCAAAATTCTACATGAGTGCGCAATCATTCATACAAATGCGACATCCATATGAAAACATATCAAGTTTCAACCACATACAAATATGAATACATATATGCATATGCAATATGAAGTGACTGAGTCGATCTAAAATCTAGGTTGTGTATGTATATGCATCCACGAGCAACCACTAGCAACCACTTGCAGCCATCAATCATAACATGTTTCAATTACATGTTTACATCCAAAGGGGTTTCTACCTAAGGATGAAGGATAACATCGAGGAGATATACCTAAAAAGATAGATACAAGCACATCTTAAGGAGAAAGAGAAATCAAAGATGTACCCTAAAAAAGAAAAGGGTAGGCCGCGCGTATTCTGTCCTCAGTTTCCCAAGTCGCGTCTTCCTCGGCATCGCTCCACTGAACTTTGTCAAGCTTGACTTCGCGGTTGCGTAGCTTTTTCACTTCAGTTCCTAGGATGCGGGTTGGAACTCTCGTCACAGTTGCTTCGCGTTCCACTTCGGCTTCTTCTAGAATGCTTGGCTCCACCACTTCCGCAGATTCATGTAAACATTTCTGGAGATGAGAAACGTGAAAGACATTGTAATTCTAGCCAACCTTTCGGGCAGCTCTACTCTATAAGCCATCTTCCCAATCTTCTCGATGATAGGGAACGGTCCAACAAATCTTGGTGCTAGCTTCCCTGTGGATCCAAAGCGAACGACGTTCCTTAAGGGAGATACCTTAAGGAAAACCCTGTCCCCAACCTCAAACTCAAGGTCGGTCCTTCTTTTGTCTGCGTAGGATTTCTGTCTATCTTGGGCAGTCTTCATTCTCCTTCGGATCCACTTTTTCTGAAGTCTCTCTAATCATGTCTGGCTCAAGTATAAGCTTGTCTGTAGACTCCCACCAACAATTTGGTGATCGGCACGGTCTTCCATACAAAGCTTCGAAGGGCGCCATGCCGATGGTGACTTGGTAGCTGTTGTTGTAGGCGAATTCCACTAAAGGAAGATGATCCTCCCATGTTCCTCCAAAGTCAAGAACGCATAGTCTCAGAAGATCTTCTAATACTTTGTTCACCCTTTCCGTCTGACCATCAGTTTGGGGGTGGTAGGTCGTGCTCAAGCATAACTGTGTGCCTACAGCTTCTTGCAGACTCCGCCAAAATTCGCTTGTAAAGATAGGATCTCGGTCACTCACTATGCTGGTGGGTATTCCATGGAGTCGAACTATTTCCTTGAGATAAAGAGAAGCTAGAGACGAGGCAGTCCTTCTACTCTTGATAGGTATAAAGTGGGCGCTTTTTGTTAGCCTATCCACTATTACCCAAATGCTAGTATTGCCCCTTCTTGACCTAGGAAACCCATCAATGAAGTCCATTGAAATGCTATCCCACTTCCATTGCGGGACTTCTAGAGGATGAAGCAGTCCTCCATGCTTCTTTTGTTCCGCCTTGACCTGTTGGCATATCATGCACTTAGAAACGAAATCTGCCACATCTTTCTTCATGCCTCTCCAATAGAAAACTCTCTTTATGTCCTTGTACATCTTGTCTCCATTTGTATTGTCATCTTGGAATGGTATGCTTCCTCGAGAACCATTTTTACTAAATCCCTTGCTTGTCGGACGCATAGTCTTCCATCTAGCCTCAACCAACCCTTATCATCGATGGAGTACCTATTGAGGTGACTGGAAGTTTCACCCCTAATTAGTTTATCAATCACATCCACAAGCTGAGGGTCTTCACGTTGTGCAGCCCCTATTGAGTCTAAAAGAGTGGGCCGTACTTCTAATGATGCCAACAAACCAGGTACAAAATCAGAGGAGGGCCTAAAGTCAAAACTGGCTATATACTCCAAGCTTTGCCTTTCTACAAAGAGAGGGCTTAAGGTCAGCTTCTTTCTACTCAAGGCGTCTGCTACTACGTTGCCCTTGCCAGGAGTATAGGAAATCTCAAAATCATACGAGGCAAGGAACTCCATCCACCTTTGCTGCCTCAAGCTAAGATCTTTCTGCGAGAAAAGATACTTCAACGATTTATGGTCAGTATACAATTCGAACTTCTCACCTAGGAGATAATGGCGCCAATACTTAAGTGCAAAGACGATGGCGGCCAACTCAAGATCGTGGGTTGGGTAGTTCTTTTCAAGAACTTTCAGTTGTCTTCCATCATAAGCTAATACCTTTCCTTCTTGCATCAGAACAGCGCCTAGTCCCGTACCACAAGCATCCGTGTATACTGTGAACATCTTGCTTCCATTAGGCAATGTCAGAACTGGGGCTGTTGTAAGAGCCCTTTTTAAGCATTGGAAATCAATATCACAATCCAAATCCCAAGGGAACACTAGATTCTTCTTTGTTAGCCTTGTGAGTGGAGCTGAGATTTTCGCGAAATCTCTAATGAACTTTCGGTAAAAACCGGCGAGTCCAAGAAAGCTTCGGACTTCGGTTGCATTTCTTGGTGTCTTCCAATCTTCCACTGCCACCACTTTCGCGGGGTCCACAGCTAACCCCTCTTTGGACACTACATGTCCAAGAAACCTTACCTCTTCTCTCCAGAAGTGGCACTTGGAGAATTTTGCTTTTAGCTGATGTGCACGGAGAGTATCCATGATTTCCTTCAGATGCTGAGCATGTTCTTCCTCATTCTTTGATAAGATCAAAATATCGTCTACGAAGACAACCACGAACTTATTGAGGAATTCTCTGAACACCATGCTCATTAGGTCTATGAAATAAGCGGGTGCGTTTGTCAAGCCGAAATGCATGACAAGCCACTCGAAGAAACCGTCTGGGGTTCTGAACGCCATCTTATCAATGCTATCTTCAGCTACCCTTAGCTGATGGAACCCAGTAGCCAGATCAAGTTGGGAGTAGACCGACACACCTACAAGTTGAACAAAAAAATCGTCTATTCTGGGAAGCGGGTGTCTATTCTTCTTAGTCAGCTTGTTTAGCTCCCTATAGTCCACACAAAGAAGTAGTGAGCCATCTGCTTTGGTGGCGAACACCACTAGAGCACCCCATTCCGAGATACCCCGCCTTATAAACCCCTTCTCGAGAAGCTCCTTAACTTGCTTACTGAGCTCCTTTCTCTCCTTTGGAGCCATGTGTCTGACAGGTAAAGCTACAGTCTTTGCATTATCAACAAGATATATGCGGAAGTCTATTTCCCGCCTCGGAGGTAAGCCCTTCACCACTTTAAAGACATCCGAATATTCACGGACTACTCTAACCGACTGCAAGTTCTCAACAGAAGCATCAAGCGACTCTAGATAACTAAGCATAACAGCATTCAAGGGATTACAAGAAATTTCTAGAGTGTTACCGAGCCGAGTCAAGAGTCTAACCACTCTTTTCTCACAATCAAGAATGGCACCATTACTGGATAACCAGTCCATGCCTAAGAACAGTCCATATCCCGAGAAGCCCAAAACAAAGGCATTACATCTAAACTCAACACTTAGAATAGAGATTTTCAAATCCAAGCAAATGATTGACAAATAAGTTGAGCCCCCAATTGGATTTGAAACAACCAAGGGATCTTCTATCATACTAGTGTCTAGGTGCAGAGATTCTGCTAAAGCAGATGAAATAAAGGAGTGTGATGCACCGGAATCAAAGAGAGTGCGAACTGGATGATCATAGAGATAAACTAAGCTTTCTACAGAAATATTTCTACCTCGTTCCTGCGGAGGTGCCACCAGCGCGTGAACCTGTCCCCCTTAGGTGGATCCAGTTCTCTGTCCCTGCCCCTCGCTTCTTTGGGCAGTCCTTAGCTATGTGTCCAGTCTCGCCGCAATGGAAACAACCACCATTCATCTTCGCCTTCTTCTTTCTGCAGTCTTTCACTATATATCCAAAAATTCCACAGAAATTACACTTTCTTTTTTCATGGGGTTTGTTGTTCTTCCCGCCTTTCTTTGAATCGGCCTTCTAGTTTTGTGACCCTTCCCCCTTCTTATCTTGAGGCACTTCTGCTTTTGCCTCTTTCTTGCCTTTATCTTCCTCGTGTAGCAGCGCCATGTCCACCAAGCTTTCATAAGTCGCTCCCATGGGTATATGGGTCACAGCAAGGCTGTGTAGAGGCTAATTCAGACCTTTGACGAAGCGAAGGGCCTTCTTGTGTTGGTTGTTTACTAAATCCAGCCCAAATCTGGCCAGCTGATTAAACTGATTGACGTACTCCCTAATCGTCATACTCCCTTGTTTAAGAGTTAGGAACTTCTCCATTTGCAGGCTTCTTTCAGCTTGGGAGAGGAATTTCATCTCAAACCTCATCCTGAAATCTTCCCAAGTTTCCACTAGCCTCTCAGCATGGGTAACTTCCCACCAATAGGAAGCTTCATCTTTAAGCAACCACACTGCTAGTTGTATCTTTTGCCTGTCGTCAACTTCGAAGATGACGAACAAATCTTCGGTCTCCTTCAGCCATTTCCTTGCTACCACAAAGGATTCAGTTCCATAAAAGTCCTTTCCACCCATAGCCATGAAATCTCTACACGTCTTAGCGAAAGTGTTTCCACGAGGAGGAGGAGGAGGAGGAACCGCTGCCACTGTGGGAGGAGGAATGTCTGTTGGGCCCGCACCATTGGCCCTAGCCTCTAGGTACCTTCGGAACCAGCCAGGTATCGGTACTCCTTCTGGAAGGTTAAGATATCCAGACATGCTAAAACAAAAAGGAAAGATTCAAGACAAAAGGATAGAGAGATAGTGCGTATGGCTTTGGGGGACTATGCCTTTTAAAAACAATGCTTTTTCTTAAAAAAATGCTTCTTTAAACTTCTCTTTTGAAAATAGTTTCAAAAACCTTTATCTAATCTGGTAAATCTGTGCTCTAATACCAAGTGAAACACCCCACCTCCATTAAGGTCACTCACAAAGGGAATGCCTTAACTTCGGTGAAGGTTTATAAGTAAAAGTCACAGATAAAACACAAGACAGATGTAAACACATATGTATAAGCAGCGGAAAACAAACAGACTTTCATTTCATAAATACGTTTTCATACAAAACATTTCCATAATTGTCTCATAATAACTTCCAAAACATTACATCATCATTTATGTCTTGATTATTAAATAAAGAAGCATAAAACATAATAAAAGCTACATACATCCCTATTGAACGTGTCCAAAAGCCATAGCCAAGGAAAGAGAGTCCAAACCATACATCTACTATCTTGAAACTTGCAAAGAGTCTGACTAAGCTGGGTTGTTTCCTCCCTGTGGACCGGGGGGGAAACGGAAGAAAAGAAGACGAAAGAAAAATAGAGTCAGACATAAAGCCTGGTAAGTCTAGTGACTCTTCAGTATGAGAATAAGAAAAAGGGCATGATAGGTATAAACTGGAAATAGGAAATTATCATAAACTAAGATAAAGCAGTTTGAACCGAATATACTATCGCACCCACACTATATCTCTGCACCTACTTGCTTTTATTCCGAATGGCGCCCCATGATCGGGGTGAAGTGATCCCCTTTTCTAAAGATCGGCTCCTACTCGCAAAATCATATGTGTCATACGGCCCCCAATGATTGTAGATACCTATGCTGGTCCCACCATGGGGTGTATCAAGTCCCATGGTGGTGGCCCGACACAATCCTAGAATGCATAGGTTATACTACTGGTGCCCGGTGCCCTGTTTGTCTGCTCCGAAGTGTGTGCACGCCCGCACTCCGTTAGAACCCACACTGCTGCACCAACCGCCGTCGCTTTTGACTGCTTTACAATCAGCCCAGTAATCGTTCCCCACCCTGCCTAGTTTTAAGGTACCATGATACCTAAATGGGTTACTGCTGAAATGGGTCCCCGTTACTAGGGTTTTCTAGTCAAACATGTTAAGTGGTTAAGTGTCTATATTTATCTAACCCCACCCATCAGTTTAATTAACATGTTGAATTGGTTAAGTGTTTTAATTAACTTAACCCTACCATCCTGACTTGTATGTCCTTAGCTTTTTTTTAAAGCACCGACCACTCACATTAGACATGTATTGTTACGGTTATTGGATGTGCCAGTCGGTTCCGAGCAGGTTTACACCGCAACTCAGTCTAACCTCGGGTCCTTATTGGGCTCAATGCTTAACCTCTCACATTGGATAGGTATTGTTGTGATTACTGGACAACCGGGCGGGTCCGGGTAGGTTTACATCACAACTAAATCCATCCTCGGGTTAAGCATACTCGTATTTTCTAAATTTACATATTTGTCTCTATTACTTGTTATATGTAAATTGGTTAACAATTAAATGTTGTGGCCCACTTTCCAATTTCATCATTTTTGGTATAAGAATTTTATACCATTTAAGTGCCACCAATTATTGGCATGTGCCAAACATGCCAATACATATATTTTTCACCAATTTATGTCAAGTTTCCTATAATTACCATTTTTTCCCAACGTTACCCCATCTAAATATTAGGCTAAAAATCTTAGCATAATTTTTCGTCCGCATGATTTTTAACATATAATATTAGGCTAAAAACTTAGCCTAATTTAGTGTACACAAAATTGGCATAAAGAAATTCATTAACATAAACATGACATAGGTGTAAACTTGGCATTTTCGGCATAGTCAATATGAACATCATAGGTGTGAACTTGCAAAATGGTCAACATGAATATCATAGGTGTGAACTTGCAACATATACTAAATCAACATACATATATGTGAATTTGCAACTTAGACTAAATCAACTTACATATATGTGAACTTGCATCACATGAATTAGCATATGATTTAGACAACATATGCCTAAACATGTTTAGATCTAGGCATAACATCGAACATCACTAGCATATGACAAGAATATGACATGTCCATAAAGTATGTATAATTTTATCATATGTGTGAACTAGATCCAATCATGTTTACTACTATAACATGAAACTTGTATTAAAATGGATCTTGGCATGGATCCAATTATGAACTTTCAACTTTTGTATAAACATATGAGCATGTATATGAACTTAATCATTTAGGCATAGAGGTTTTAGCATAAAGTATATACATAAGATCTTAACTTGGACATAACATATACAACCTATATTAAACATACAAACATATAGGTGTAAATTCTAACATTAACGATATACTTGTATGTGATGTTGCTTTCATTCTAAATGTACAATAGGATCAACATCAAATCAATTATACCATGAACATCTCAACCATTCACAATACAATCATTGCAATACACAGATATGAATTAGCATCGTCGTTATACAATAGTAAATTTCCATTTCCATTTTACATTGAATCAAGTCTCAATTTTATTCCCATCGGAAAAATCACTATACTTACAACAAACGACGAACTTGAATTACGGATTCTGTGTTCTGAATTTGCAATGCTTTCCTTTGGGTAGATAAACGTTGTTTGAATCTTGTTTTTACTTTAGTTTTGCTCGTCTCTAAGCTTTCTTCAAGTGGAGGCTACTCTTGGCTTCCTTCCAACAGCATGACGGCTTTAGCTCTATTTTATTTGTGTGACTTTAGGTTGGAGACTAAGGTTGTTTATATAGAATTTCAAACTAATTAGAGTCGTCGATGAAGCTAGAGTTAATCAAGGCCATCCATCTCAAGAGAAGCCAATCAGAAAGTGACAAATCAGCCCTAGTGACACAGCCAAGCCCCAGTAACCGAGCCAGGACCAGACCAAGCAGGTCAGGTCGACCAAGCAGGTTGACCTGTAAGTCGACCCCCAGGTCGACTACATGGTCGACCTGGGTAACCAGGTCGACCCCCTGGTCGACCTGGGTCCTGGGCAGAAAAATTCCCACCCAGCCCAGTTTTGGTCCAGTTTTGAATTTTGAACTTGTTTTCGGGATGTTTGAATTTTAAATCGAATTCTGAAACTTCCGGAGGTCATAACTCCTTCATACGGAATTCGATTCACACAAAATCAGACTCTATCTCAAGCAGAATTCCGAGACGAACGCAATGGCATAACCCGTTTCCCTTAATTATATCATTTAGAATTAATTATACTTTAATTTGTTAATTTACTGTTAACAGAAAATTCGGGGTGTTACAGATCTTAGCCATGCTGAATCGAGACCATGCCATTCCCCAATATATAGCTTCCTATCTTCAATCCGCTATTCTTTCGGCATTTGCATCCATTATAATATCGCTAAGAAGAAATCTGGCATACAAAAACATACACAAACTACACTTGTTTCAGTCAATATAAATTTAAGCATTAAACAAGAGAAATGACATACGTTCATAAGGTAGAACATAACACAGACCCCTTAAATTTTGGGTTTCACAAACTTGATCAAAATCATACCAAATTTATTTATGTGTGATTACAAAATTAATAATGATTTATGATTATTTTCCATATTTTTAAAAGGTGATTATGAACTAATACACCCTAGTTAGTGAACTAAGATGCTAATAACTCGCCTTAATCACAAAAGCCTTGTTAGATCCAAAGTGAATAGTGCTTTATATGGATCCTTGGGTGTTGTAATAGCTTTTCTCTTGATTTGGCATTGGTTTATGCTAATCCTTTCCTAATTGTAGGTTTTGGTTAATTAAAGTGAGGTTTAGTAGGAGATTTGTAGGCCATTAATTAGGCTATCATCTATTGTGGGATTATGTAACGAATAGAGAGAATATTTACCACTCATTTCTACACCTAATAATCCTAATCCCAAAATGGGCCCTGGACCCACTCCCTAATGACCTCTCGAACCCAATTGAGGTATCCAAACCTCTTCAAAACCTTATTACAGTCATTCTTTCCTAGTGTAAAGTCTGTTTGCTTAATGTGACCACTTTACAGAATGATAAACTATCATCTGGATCTAATGGAAGTGGTTCTAGGTCCAGTTTCCATCCTACTCAAAAGTTATGGCCAAAAAAAGATTCTCTAAGGGTAAAATGGTTATAGAAAAATTTGATAAAAATAGTGAAAGTAAAAATTGAGTTTAGCAGCCATTTCCCAAAGTTATAGAACCATACGATGTCATATATAAATAATATAAATATCATATGATCCTCTAATATGTAAATACGAGTCATTACGTTCTCGCTTTCCCTTAGGAAACTTCTCCCTCGAAATTCCCAAACAAGTTAACAAGATCATCCTACATGCCTGCCAATCATACACACACATCACAATCAGTCATACATACATAAAAACTATGATAGGAAAGAAATAGTTTAAGTCTATCTTAGCATGTAGGACACTAAAGAAGGGAAAACTGATGGTATTGTAAATGAAAATAAGAATGAAAATATAAAACCCTACCAAGAAAAGAGTTCGGGATATAAAGTCTTCATACTCTCCTTGATCTCTCAAGTATAATCACTCTCATTTATAACCTACTAGACTTTGACCTGCTTCATTGCCTTCCTTCTAAGTTGTTTCGTATCATGCTCTTTGATACGAATAGGTCTGCAAGTTCTAGCAACTTAGAGTTCTACTTTTTATCATTAAATTGATGTAGCATGATAATTACATTGGAATCATGTATGAATTTCCTCAAATGAGAAACATGAAACAAATTGTGCACCCTGGCTATCTTTTGCGGTTGATCAACTCAATAGGGTAAAATTCCAATTTATTCAAGGATAGCAAAAGGACCAACAAATCTTGGTGCCAACTTTCTCTTTGTACCAAACCGAATCACATTCTACAATGGAGAAATCTTAAAAAACACAAAATCGCTAGCATAGAACTTCAATTCCCTATTTCTCTTATCATCATAGCTCTTCTGCCTGTCTTAAACAGTTTTCATCCATTGCCAAATAATCCAAGTCTTTTTAGAAGTCTCTCTACCCATGTCTGGCCTAAGTATATCAGTTTTTCACCTGCTTCTAACTAACATGAAGGAGCACTGCATGGCCTACCATACAAAGGTTCATACAATTTCATTCTAATGCTAGAACGATGACTATAATTGTATGAGGATTCCACAAGATGCAAATGATCGTATGACGAGCCTTCAAACTCAAGGATGCAGGCTCCTGGGAGATCTTCCAGTATATGATTCTCTCTTAGTCTGACCATCAGTTTGAGGGGGATAAGTAGTGTTGAGGTGCGGCTTAGACCCTAGAGCTTCCTGTAAGCTCTTCCAAATCCCACTAGTGAATAATGGGTCTCGATCGCTTAAAGCCTTTCGATACTCCATGGAATCGTACAACCCATTTCACATATATTTCGATCCATTTTCTTTTAGTTATTGAATTATTGTTTGATCGACCAATGTGTGATATTCTGAATCCTCATTTCTAACGAAATCAAAATGAACTCTGGATTAATTAGAGGAGCCTTTCAATTAGCTAGAATACATTACTTGAACGATAATTGATCTTGTGGAAGTTGTTCTATTTGAATTAAAGGATATAAATCGGGCGCTCTTGGTCAATTGATCTACGATGACCAAGATACCATCATGTCCCGCTCGAGTCCTTGGAAAACCATCAATGAGGTCCATTAAGACTTTCTCCCACTTCCATCTAGGAACTTCTACAAGTTATAGCAATCCGCCAGGATTCCTCTGCTCATCCTTAACCAATTGGCAACTCATGCATTTGGAGATGAATGTCCGGACATCCTTTTTCACACCTTCCCAGTAGTAGGTTTACTTCATATCGTGGTACATCTTATTACCACCTGCAGGATGTATGGTCAACTTTGAGTGATGACACTCTCAAAGTGCTTCATCTTTCAGTCCATCGATGTCAAGTACAAACAATATCCCATTCTTTCGGAGCCAACCATCACGGTTGAGTTCGTACATCCCCGTCTTCCCAAGACCAACAACAGTCTCTATCCAGGTAATGATCTCTACTACTCTAGGATCACTCCTCTGCCTATAACCAATCCGTCCGATCAAGGTTGGTCTAGTTGTTAAACTTGCTAGCATTTCCGGCTCTGGTTCACACTTAGGTCGAAAATCATAGTAGGTCATATACTCAAATTGCCTCCATTTCAAGAACGTAGCCTCAAGGATAGCATACCTTATACTTAAAGCATGAATGACTTTAATACCATTTCTAGGGTTTACGCGATGTCGAAGTTGTAAGAGGCTAAGAACTTTAACCATCACTGTTGAAGAAGGCTGAGATCCTTTTGCAAGAAAAGGTACATTAATGACTTATGGTTGGTAAACAACTTGAATCTTTCTCTAAGAAGATAGTGTCCCTGCATTTTTAATGCAAGGACGATCGCCTATAATTCAAAATCATGGGTGGGATATCTTTCTCGTGAGGTTTTAATTTTTAATTGGCAGAAGCGACAACCTTACCTCTTTGCATCAGTACCGTACCTAATCTGGTACCACAAGCAACGTGCATACCATCATCTCCTCATTCCCACTTGGAATAATTAACACTGGCGCACACGTCAACCTTTCTTTCAGACTTATAAATGCATTCTTACATCTCGCATCCCAAGTAAAGGCCTGATTCTTCTTGGTCAATTGAGTCAATGGTGACGCTATCTTTTACAAATCCAAGATGAACCTACAATAATATCGAGCCAATCCCAAAAAATTTCCCACATTAGTAGCGTTCTTAAATATATTCCAATCTTGAACTACCGCAACCTTTACAAGATCCATGACAAATCCATATTCTAAAACAACAAGACCCAAGAACCTCACTTCTCTCCTCCAGAAGGGACATTTAGAAAATTTAGCTTTTATCTGGTGTTCTCTCAACACCTCCAATATAACTCCTAAATGCTCCTTGTATTCTTAAGCACGAACTTATTAAATTAAACCTTGAAAACATGATTCATGAGATCTAATAAATATGTTATTGTGTTGGTCAACCCAAATGGCACAACCAACCATTCATAAAAGCCATAGATCATTCGAAATGTCGTTTTGGGCACACTCTACTTCGCTACTCGCAACTGATGGAATCATGTCATGATATCCAACTAAGAAAATATTTTTCACTGTGCAGCTGATCAAACAAATCATCTATACTAAAAAATGGATACATGTTATTCCTCATAACTTTTTTCAACTCATGGTAATCTACACATATTCTAAGGAAATGGCCTGCCTTTGTGGTGAATTTAACATGTGCTCACCATCGGATATGCTCCTAGGAATAAACTCTTTTCTCAAAAGGTCATTCATTTGCACCTCAATCTCTCATTGCTCTCTAAGTGCCTTCCTCCGAAGAGGCATTACTATGGGTTTGGTGTCTTTATTAAGTCAATACGAAACTCAATCTCTTTATGTGGATGAAGTCCTATCACCTCCTCAAAGATGTCTGGATACCCCCCCAAAATAGGTACACTCAACAACTCATCGTCGTACTAATGAGGCTAATCAACTCCAAGGATAATACCAAACCCAACAAACCTAAAACAAAGCAATCATAATCAAAAGTGCATCCATGAATCGATAAGGTCAACCCACGACAAATTATACCAAGGCTAGTAGAGCCATCAATTGGGTTTTCACAACCAATGGTCAGTCAACAATTTTGGTTCCAATCCTAACTTATCTGCTAGGTCACTAGATATAAAGGAATAGGAAGCCACAATATTAAACAAAATTCGAATAGGAGCACCATAAATGGAAAACATACCTTGGATAAACGACCTCCCCTTTCTCCGTCGTTGTTGGGGGCATGGGACGATGAAGGAACAACATTAATTACATATGTTTTCAGCAGCTGCTTCTCCTTAAGGGGTTATGGAAAATCTTTCTGGATATGCCCAAGCTTATCATAATTGAAACATTTCTTTGCTCCAACTTTAATGTCCTTACTAAAGTGGTCGTTCCTTCCATAATTGTAGCAGGTTAATTCATACTTAGCTTTCTTCTTTTGCTCATCATTGGCCTAGAAAGGCTTCTCTTTCAGTGCCACTTTTTGTTTCCTCCTCCACACATGTATGGTCTTGGCTCTTCCTTTGGAACAACAATAGCTTGGGTTTTTGGCTTGAATTAAAGACTTTCTGACCTTAGAGATTTTCCGGCAAAGAACTCAAAAGTTTCGTCAATATGATTAATAAATTTTTCCCTAATTAATCCTCCAAGTCAGTAATGAACTTCTAGTTCTACTTCTTAGGAGTGTCGATGAGAGACATCCCATACTTCTATAAAATATTGGATTTAGTAATGTATTCAGAGACAGTCTTATCTCCCTATTTGAGATCTCGATGAGAGACATCCCATACTTCGATAAAATATTGGATTTAGTAATGTATTCAGAGACAGCCTTATCTCCCTATTTGAGCTCAACGAATCTCCGAAACAATTCTGACCTTTGGGAAGTTGTTATAAGCTTCTAATAAAAACGAGCCTTGAACTAATCTTAAGTAAACTGATCCTCAGGGGTAGCAACATTGATAGAGTTCCACTAGTTCATTACTCTGTTTTAAAGTTGGCGCAAGGCCAACCTCCTTTTCGTAGCATTTTCAAGTTCAAGATCCTTGAAAATGCGCTCATAAATGTTAAGCCAATCTTGAACCTTCACGGTTGACTCTATTCCTTGGAACCGCCTAGATTGGTAAAGTCTTTATTAAGCTTAGAAAAGTCAGCTCTACGCGCCTACACTAGTGTACCGCCATCCTCATCAACAATAGGAGGGACTTCTTGAGCATTCCTCATCATGTCCCTCATAAAAGCTGTGAACATGGCCTTAATGTTGGGATTATTAGCAATGTTAGCCCCGAACTAGCTCCTTCTTCGACTCTAGAAGTGGAGTTCCTAGCAGTATTCCAATCTTGATGATTAATCATTCAATCTGTAAAGAAGACAATTAGTCTCCTTATCAAGGAATCCTACTTAATGGTGCATGTCTGTTGTATGACTTCATCCTCTAGTAAATACTAATAACATAGGTATAGATTTTAAAACCAAATATATTACAAATACATGCTCTCGTATAATTATACACTCTTCCCCAGGTATTCCCACTTAGGTTAAACTTCATAACTTAAGCTCTGGTACCAAATGTGACGACCGCCCTATACTTCCAATATCTAAATATTGCACTTTGGTAGTGCTCGGTCTATGTAAGGCAATCAGCAAGGTTGAAATAAGAGAAAATCCAAAAAAAAAAAACTATCGTATATCTCACAATGCCTGGATAAAATATAATAATTACATAACGGATATAAATTAGGCGAGATAGTAGATAAATGATAGTGAACGAATAACATCGGAGTAGAAGATCCAAAATATAGCATAATAATAGAATCACACATAGAGATATCAGAATAAACTGTCTCTACATAAACACTACTATGCCTTAAAGTAGTGAACAAACGGAAGTAAACATGGTATAAATATATAAACAACACGTAAAATAGCATCATTCTCGTCCTCCGGTCCACTACCCATGCAAACCTAACATGTCTCTATTCTACCCATTTAAGAGCACACAAAGTAATAAGAAGCAACGCATATAACTCCAAGTTAGACAAAGTCTAGTGTGAGCGATAGTATCTCAAATACTAATAAAGTAATAAAATAGAAATGAAGGGTCATATCCAACTTATCCCTGTACCCAAAGAGTGAGCACATATAATAATGTACTATACTCTGAGTCACTAAAGTGTGAATAGATGCGTGCTTGAGGGGCAACGACAAACAGTCAAGCATAACATCCAACATCACATCCACTCACTCAGTGCGTTGAGTGTATGATACCCAACACTTTGGTCACTCAATCCCTAAAAGAACCACTAGGTCAATAAGTTAATTGATTTTACCAAACTATCCACTATAACAAAACATCAACAGACTATAATGGATAACTTTACCCTATCGAAAATGTCAACATGTTGTGGGTTCCAAGCAAACAAGGTCGAAAACGTCAACAAACTCTGATCTTGTCCCTGTACCACTCCTTCAAGTGTGTACCAAAGTGCCTAATATCAATACCTCCTTTACGTGCATATTTCCCGTAGTAGAATATATCTTTGGGATTTTCTTTATAACTCCCATCTGAAGTTGCTACACTCCGAGGACCATCCTAACCATCATTGTAGGATATCACTATCCATCTCATGTCTCCCAAACAACACATCGATACCACCTCTTGTAGTTCGTTTTGCATTTGGTCTTGGCTAGTCATATTGGACTTGTTCTTTAAAAAGGAAGAGTCACCACTGAAGTAGAACGTCGGACGAATCTGCATGTTGTAACATGCGAGTCGTGCCCTACCACCAAGCTCTAAAAACCACGCTAAAACCCCTTAAGATCACTTGACCCAAGCGCATTCGGGTTTGGTTCGGTGTACCCAATCCGAGTGCGTGCGGCTAGTGCACCAATCCGGGTGTGTGCGGCTAGCGCACCAATCCGAGTCGGCTTTGGATCGGTATCCTCGTCAGTCCAATCCAGATCTGGATCGGTATACCAACCATGTAAATCTAGATCAATCCATATTGGTGTGCCTGACATGTTGATTTGAGTATATCCCCTTCTACCTCCACCATGTCGATTCGAAGTGTTGGTCGATCTGGAGTGTTAGCCGATCCATAGTGTTGACCGATCCGGAGTGTGGGCCGATCCGGAATGTTTGCTGATCCAGGGTGTTGGCTGATCCAGAGTGTTGGCCGATCAGAAATATTGGTCAATCTGTAATGTTGGTCGATATAAATCCTTCTCTTGTGCCAATCTGGTCTTCTTAGCTCCACTACTCGATCACCAAAATTCCAATCTACTTGAAACTTTGTACTTGGCTTCTTGGGACATTCCTTGTCCCGTAGGAATTTCATACCAATCCAGGCCATGTCGAACCGAGACGATGTAATTCCCCACCATATAGCTTTCTATATCTAATTCGCTATTCATTTGAGGATATCATCCATTCTAATATTCTTAAGCTAGCATCTAGCACACAAAAACATACTCAAACAACACTTGGCTCCGTCAACGCAAATCAAAGCATTTAAAAAGAGAAATGTAATATGTTCATCGTGTAGTACTTAACACCCCCTTCCTAAATTATGGGTTTCAAAACATGATCCAAATCAACCCAAATTTATTTATGTATGATTACATAATCAATAATGATTTATGAACATTTTCTGTATTTATAGAAAGTGATTATGAACTAATACACCTTAGTTAGTGAATAGTGATATTAATCATCCACCTTAATTTCCAAAGACTTGTTAGACCAAAAGTGAACGGTGTTTTCCTCGGATCCCTTTTTGTTGCAACAGCTTTTCTCTTGATTTGATGTTGGTCTATGCTAATCCTTTACTAATGATGGGTTTGGCTAATTAAAGTTAGGTTTAGTGAGAAGTTAGGAGGATGGAGACAATTAATGAGGCTATGATCTATTTTGGGAGTTATGTAATGAACAGGAGAATATTTCCCACTTGTTTTAGCCCCACTAACCCTAACCCAAAATGGGCCTTGGACTCACTCCTTAATGACCTCTCACGCCCAATTAAATTGTCCAAATCTCTTTAAACCTTGTTTCAGTTAATTCTCCCAAACGTTGAATCCGTTTGATTAATTTGACTACTCTATGGAATGGGAAACCAACATCAGGATCCAATGGAAGTGGTTCTAGGTCTACATTCCTGCCCAATCAAAAGTTATTGACGAAACAAGATTTGCTATGGGTAAAATGATCGCACAAAAACACGGCAAAAATAGCGAAGGTAAGAAATGATTCTGGTAGTCATTTCCCAAAATTATAGAACCATACGACCTCATATACAAATAATATATCCTACGATCCTCGGATACATTGAATACGAGTCGTTACACAATAGGTCAAACTCATTAATGTTTCTTGACTAGGGACTGTGTTTTTGCTTATAGAACTATCGTTCGTGGGGAAGTAAGTAAGAACGCCATTGTTTTTGTTATTCCTATGTAGAGAAAACTAATCACTATTTATTAATTTATAAAAGGAGAAAAAACAAAACAGTGGAAAAAGATGCCGGCTAATAATTTTTTACATACATAAAAAAGAAGATAAAGTGACTGATTAACTAAACATGAGGATCAAATAGGACACTAGTAGTAGACAACCACTGGTTACCGTCAATAAACTCAATGAGTGGGTAAGGTCTTCCTTCATTGACTCACTTGAAACCTTATACCTAGGTAATTTACTCCATGTTTATATTTTACCTAGGGCCGCAATTATCATGTTATATATATCGAGTGGGCTTCAGTTGACTACTATATTAATCTCATATAACTAAGAATACAAATGCTTTCTAAAATAGTGTTTCATGCTTCCATTTTATCCAACTGTAGTCATTCAGTTGACATCATGCCATAACTATAGTCAAAGTGGAGCTTTCATATTGAAGGTCGATATTACTATAAAACTGATAGAGCTACGTAAATTAGTCACATTGATATTTTCTGTTTGCCTTTAGTTATATGAACCAATAAAAAACTATCAAGCAAGTCATTCAATTGTTATCTCAATACTTACTAGTATGTAACTACTTAGTGCCCCCAGTTGTCACGGGTAATACACTATTCAAAATTTAGATTGTTACGTACATTAGTCTCAAAGAATGTATCAATTCTGGTTTCGATACATCTTGACTAAGAATATTTAAAATGATATATTTATTTTCATTGTGACAAATTACTCATAGTTAGAATACTTCGTAACTACTATCATAAAACATATCATTTACAGATTATCTATTAAATAATTTTTTTACTTAAATAAATTATTTATATAACAAATTATATAAGTATACAATAGAAAACAAACTTCTTTATTTCTAACAATCTTGGCAATTAATATGATACATATAACAAACTGAATGGTTGACCTTGGAGCAAATGTCTGGCCATATTGCGGTGGACATGGATAGAATAAGAAAAGAAACGATAACATTTATCATATGTATAAATTTCCCGATTAATTAAACATTGAGATCAAATTGAACACCAGTGGCAGGCAACCACTGACTACCATTGATAAACTCCGCAACTGAATAAGGTTTTGCTTCATTGTACTCGCTTAAAACTTTATACCCAGTCCATCTTACTCTATTCTTCGTATTCGATCCAGGACCATTGTTATCATACTCTATATATTCAGCAGTCTTCTCCCTTCCATCCCATTCTTTCCAGCCAGTCGGATCGATAACTTTATCAATAAAACATCTCATAACAATAACCCTTGAATATTTTTTCCATGGTCTTCCCAAGTAAGCTTTGTCCACACTAGAATCAAACCCAGTTGTGGCTTTTATATTGCATTTATGAATAGATATACCTGTAAACATGCACATGTTAAAGGAAATAAGTCTACATAAATGATTTCCTCTAAAGCGTAGAAAGAAAATTATATAATGTTGCATAAATAGTTATACCAGTGTTTTTCGACTTATCGATCCTCCCTTGAGCTGTTACAAAACCAGAACCACGAACATAAATGTTGCTTTCCTGAATTACCATTGATGCATCTCCAAATATAAAATCAACCGTTCCATATATGTCACATTCTCTAAAGAATTGTCTGCCTCCATTGACGTATAGAGTGTCTTGGTTACCGATGAACTCGCACTTGTAGAATACTGACTTGTCATTTTCACTCCTTAGAGCGACTGCTTGTCCTTTATATTCTCCTGATATATTCTCGAACGTAATTGACTTTGCTATGAAGTTGTTGGCTAGCACAACTGTATATAAGCAGCGTATAATACATATTATCATGCATAAAAAACCAAAATTTTACACTATAAAATTATAGGTGTGGAAAGCAAGATTAATAAGCACAACAATCATATATAACTCAAATGTATCACTAATTTGTAATAGGATAAACAAAAGGAAACTTACTAACTGCACCCGAATCTTGAATTGAAACATGATCATCTTGATAGTTAAGGCGGCTACGAAGTATAGTTTTCCCTTTACCATCACCAATGAGAGTAACCTCCGCCCTAGAGATGGTTACATTCTCTTCGTACACACCGCTTTTCACATATATTACATATCTCCCCCTCGCAGAAGATGGAATTGCATTTACTGCCTTCGTTAATGTTGTGAAATTTCCTTTGCCGTCTTTGGATACTACGACATTTGAAGAAGTAGCCATTTGTGAACTTAATTTGATACTTGCTCCAATTCAAATACCACTATTTATAAGGGAATTGAAATCAACATAGATTATCTCCATATTGTCAAGTAGTTGGAATAGAGCTCTTCCCTCCTCCATAACTTTAATCAGTCTTTGTCAATTTGATGTCTATTATGGACTATGTCTTGATTAATTAATAAGAGAGTACGTAACAACTTAGAATGAACAGTTATTCTGTTTTGTAAGAAACGCCCAGTTATTGTAAAATTAGAGGTTTATATGAACCCGACAATAACAGCAAAAAAGAATTAAAAAAGAGACGTATGAGATGAGTTGTCTGCTTCAAAGATGTGATAGTAGCTAATGAGTGTGGAAGAAGATGAGGTGAACTAAATCCTGCATGCAAAAATAGAAATTTTGTCTTAGCCAAGTCAAGGATAACTTGTTAATTAATTATCCTTCTGGTTAGCAAATAGTAATTAAGAAAGATACATCACCTTATCTTGTCTGTGTTTAATAACCAAAAGAGGAAATGAGATAAATTAATACTCCATGAAGTTTTGCCTTAGACGTGTAGTGGCAGGAAAAAAACTTTCATGGTGTTTATAATAAAAAATGCTTCGTAAAGCAAGTTTTTATGTACCCACTTAATTTTAGTTATTAATCAATAAACCATTAATCACTTATTTTTAATGCAGTAAGTACAATTGATAATACAAGTACATGGTGTATGACTGAGGTTAAAAATGGCATTAGAGTTCATTGATATCTTATAATTTTTGTTTAGCCGTCACTGATATCTTGTAATTACGTACACTGTTCCATATTCATGCATTAGAGTTTGATACGGTTTGTAATAACCAAATTTGTGTGCTTGCCACATAAAAAATGTAAATGATAATTTCTGAACGTTTAAAATGACAGATATAATGTGCACATGCGTATGCATGCACACTAAAAATTCTGACTCTGGCTCGAGGTAAAGCTTTGACGATCTAGCAGTGACTATCTGCGGTGGAAATGAGAGTAGAACAGTTCTATCGTAGTGGGTTATCCAAACTTGCATGAAAATGATTTTTGATTTTGATACGTCATGCTCTATCCATGCTGAAATGGGTCACCTTTTGAGCTAGGACGAACAGTCACTTTCGATATGAACAGAACAGACACTCGAGTGTATTATAGATGCTTGTTAATATTTCAAGAAATCTCTTGAATACAAAAAGACACCGGCAAACTCTATTTAGACTCATGGAATTGCTGAGTTGTCCCCCTTTTCTTTAAAACTTCTGATGACGAAAGTACCATTTTCGTGTGTTTATTTTTTTTCAAAACGGCAGGTTACCTCGCAGTGCGACTGCGAGGTTATCTCATGTACCACGCAGGGGCACTGCGTGGTACATGAAGTAATCTCGCAGTGCCACTGCGAGGTTCTACATGTACCACGCAGTGCCCCTGCGTGGTACATGAGATAACCTCGTAGTCGCACTGCGAGAGAGGGCATTTTTGTTTTTTTTTTTTAAATGGGGACTACTCAGAAAAACAGTGGGATTTTACGTTTTTTCGGATCTTGGAGGACAACTCAGCAATTTGGTGAGTTTGAATAGAATTTGCCAAAGACAACGGAGTGGAAGGAATATATGGTCTGGTCATCTTGTAGACTGAGCAGCTTATCAAACTATATAAAACACCCCCACATACATGTACGAGCCGCCTGCTATAGAGACATAAATCTTATAGCTTGAATACAACAACTTTCCAAAGCTTATGAACATGTGGTATTTCATACTTCATATTGTACAAAATGGATAACAAGTTCATTCAATTATTTTTCATTCTGCTAACTTACAAAATAAAAACAATACGAAACTGAAATACCTAATATAATATGTCAACTTAGAAAAATATCACTTTGATGCAATACCTTGCATTAGTACTTAATAGTAACTTAACAATTCAGCAAGCAGTTGAAAATTTTCCATTTAACTTTATTAAGTTCACTAATATTTATAGACCAGTAATGAAGATAACAGATCACGACCACTTATCTTATTCACTTCGTACTAGGCTGGGCTTGGCCCATGTATTTTATTACAAACGTTCTTTGTTTACGGTGCGGCTATATATATATATATATATATATATATATATATATATATATATATATATAACTTAGCCCACTGTTTTGTATTTTAACGTTCTGTTATTACAATTGTTCAAGAATCTTTCTATTGAAATAAAATCAAAACAATCTTCACTGCAAATTCTGATTTGGTATCAGAGCGCAAGCCTAACGGCATCAGCGAGATCCTCCATCGCAGCATCAACGAATACCTGCAATTTCAAGATCTGAAAGCAATTGCAAACATTAGAGGGGTTAGCATAAGATCTGAAAGCAACTGCACACAGTTGAGGGATCAATTCACATCAGTTACTCTTTTCGTTTAACTGCCTCGCCAACCAGCGATATCAGAGAATTTTCATCATTTATCACCAGTGGCTGCAGTTCACCCATCTGATCGTCGTGGATCATCATCTGGGATCAGTTTCTGGTTGCAGAGATCACTGTAATCAATAGGATTGTCGTCCAAGAACCACCACAGTGTATTTCTGGTTGCGAAACCCATTGACAACAACAAAATTGTCATCCAAGAAACATGATTTCTGAACTAGTGTTATTCAAGAATCGTTTACCAATCAGTTTCCTCGTTTTATGGAAGGAGATAACTAAAGCATCAACTCTGCCAGCGCTGACAGAGTGTCATATGAAACCTCTTCGTCAACCCACCCTTTAACCTTGTAAAACCAAAAATCCATGTCATTAGTATTCTCCTCGATGAAGATAACTATATGTTATGGAGATACCAAGTGTAAACAGCTATAAGAGGATATGGGTTGCAAGAATACGTACAGGGTACAAAATCAGTCCCACCTGCAATAATCAAAGACAAAGATGGAAATCTTGTAAGCAACCAAGATTATATCATGCACCAAAAACAAGACAGCCTATTGACATCTTGGTTAATCTCTTTTATAAGTGCAAATCTTTTATCACAAATTATTGGTAAGACAACTTCTTATGAAATATGGAGTGCAATAGAACAAATCTTTAATTCGCAGTCAGCAGCGAGAGTTACGCACTACAGAAGTCAATTGCATAGTATGTGAAAGGAAAACATGACTATGAGTGAGTATCTCACCAAGATCAAAACATTGTGCGATCGACTCGCAGCTACAGGACACAAGATATCTGAAAGTGAGCATGTGTTGTATATTACAGGGGGTCTAGATGAGGAATATGAATCTATCGTCACGTTCATTGCATCGCAAAAGACTATTCCAGATCTAGAGTAATTTCACTCAACATTATTGGCACACGAGGGTAGAATTGAACAGAGGAGAATATCTCAGCCAGAATTTTCAGTTAACTATGCCTCTACTTCAAGAAACAAGATGCAACAAAAGGCAAATCCCAATCAAAAAGATATTCAACCACAAAGGGGAACTGCTAAGAGAGGGAGAGGTAGAGGCAGAGGGTGGAAGAACAATAACAAGCCTAAGGGCCAGATTTGTGAAAAATTTGGACATATGGCAAATAAGTGCTATTTTAGATTCAATACTGAGTTCAATACTGGCCAGCAAAGTCAGGGTAATCAAAGGGGTCCTAATGTGAATATGGCTCAGATTAATCAAACTAGAAACAATGTTGAAGGTTCAAGAACTCAAGGATCCAGCAATGATGACAATGGTAGAATTGACGACACAAGTTTGGACGATTGGTACCCAGACAGTGGTGCTACGAATCATGTGACCAACAATCTACAAAACCTGAACCTTGGCAATAAAAATTACACAGGTACGCATACTATTTGTATGGGAAATGGTGAGACGACAAGTATATCTCATGTTGGTCGTGGGTACATCAGAGGTAAGAGGCAACTCTATCTCAATAATTTACTAAGAGTACCCAGTATTACAAAAAATCTAATTAGTGTATCGCAATTTGCTAATGACAATAAAGTATACTTTGAGTTTCACCCAAAATGTTGCCTTATTAGAGACAATATAAGTAGAGACATCTTATTACAGGGTAAACTGGACAAGGGTTTATACAAGTTCAGCAATGTGAAATCTGGTCACAGAACTAGTTCAGAAAATTACTGTAATAATGCTGAAGTGTATCATATTGACAGTGGTGCTAAATTTGAATGTTGGCATAATAGATTGGGTCATCCAAATTTGAAAATTGTAAAACAAGTGCTGAATGAAAATAATATTAGTTTTGAATGCATACCTGATTCATATATTTGTACACATTGTCAAATTGGCAAGAGTCATAAATTGCCTTTTAATGACTCCAATACTATATATACTGCACCTCTTGAATTGATTGCAGCAGATCTTTGGGGTCCAGCACCCATGAATTTAGATCATGGACACATGTATTACCTTTCTTTTGTAGATGCATTTACAAGATACACTTGGATTTTCTTTCTCAAAAACAAGTCAGAAGCTTGCAAAGTAACCATGCAATTTATTACATACATAGAAAAGCAAACTGATTGCATGGTCAAAATGTTTCAAACTGATGGGAGGTCTGAATTTAAACCTTTAAAGAATTATTTAGAAAGCAAAGGTATTCAACACAGGATTACATGTCCATACACTTCTGAACAAAATGGTTTAGTTGAGCGAAAACATAGGCATATCGTAGAGACAGGGTTGACACTGATGTCACAAGCATCTCTGCCAATAAAATTTTGGACAGAGGCATTTGCAACATCGATGTACTTAATAAATAGGTTACCCACTATCATACTTAATGGAAGATGTCCCTATGAAATGCTGTATAAAACTAAACCAAATTATTTAGAGTTAAAAACCTTTGGATGCTTATGCTTCCCGCATTTCAGACCCTACAATAAGCATAAATTAAGCCTAAGGTCCACGGCATGCACTTTCCTAGGCTATGCTAGTGATCAAAAAGGTTTTAAATGCTTAGATAGTAGAGGAAGGATTTATGTTTCTAGACATGTGAAGTTTAATGAAGCTGTATTTCCTTTTGCAGGCAATAACATCAAAAAAGTTAAAAAAATAACTGGGGCAGAGAAAGTGATAATCTCACCACCAGAGTTGACTGAGTGTAAAGCTAGTGAACCTAATCAGAAAGCAAAGGAGAGTACAGATGATGATTGCACTGTACCCAGTACCAGAACAAGCTTCATCTCATCAGATTCACTAAATAGTATGTTTCAGGACGATATTGCTACTCAAGGATATACAGACATTGGTGAGCGTCATAATGAAGGTGGTACTATGTCTAGTGGCAGACAGACAAAGGATGACAACAGTGGAAGACCTAACAGTACAAACAGTGCAAACACAGAAGATTCAAGCAGTGCAAATACTGACAATGCAGAAGACCGAGCACAACAAACTGGGGTGAACAAACATCACATGCTAACTGGAGCCAAATGTGGGATATTTAAACCAAAGTTATATAATGTTAGTCTGAATGAGAGAGAACCTATCAGTTTCAAAGAGGCAGTCAGTAATGAAAACTGGAAAATGGCTATGAAAGAAGAGTATAATGCATTATTGAAGAACAAGACTTAGAGTTTAGTTGAAAGACCCAAGCATAAGAACATCATTGGATGCAAATGGACCTATAAACTGAAAAGAAAGCCTGATGGAAGCATTGAAAAATACAAAGCCAGACTCGTTGCGAAAGGATATTCACAAGAGTTTGGATTCGATTTTACAGAGACTTTCTCTCCAGTGGTTAAGCCCACTACCATCAGAATTGTATTAACTATTGCCTTACATAAACAATGGAACATAAAACAGTTGGATGTACATAATGCATTCCTAAATGCAGATCTACATGAAGAAGTTTTTATGATGCAACCTGAAGGATATGAGGTTGAAAATAAATAAAAATTTGTATGCAGACTACATAAGGCTATTTATGGTCTTAAACAAGCGTCCAGAGTATGGTACGAGAAACTCAAAGACACATTTGCAAGTTTAGGGTTCACTACAGCCAAGTCTGACAATTCATTGCATATTAGAAAAAGAGGTGATAACATGATATTCATACTGGTGTACGTTGATGACATTCTCATAACTGGAAATAATGATGAAGAAATTAGCATTATCATAAAGCACATCAGTGACACATTCTCCATAAAGGACATGGGGAATATAAACTATTTTCTAGGTATTCAGATTTTACAAAAATCTAAGGATGAAATTATTCTATCTCAAAGGAAATACATTTTAGAGATTCTGGCTCGAGCTAAACTGGAAAAGGAAAATCCTTTACCTACACCCATGACTACAAACTTAAGATTATCTAAACATAAAGGTGAAGCGATCAGTGATGCAAAATTCTATAGAAGCATAGTCGGGGCATTGCAATATGTCACTGTCACGAGGCCAGAAATTTGCTACAGTGTAAATAAGGTTTCACAATTTATGCACAATCCCTTAGATGAACATTGGTGTGCCGTCAAAAGAATATTACATTATTTAAAAGGTACTTTAGATCATGGCTTAAGGTTAATAAAAAGCAAAGAAATTAATCTACAAGCTTACAGTGATGCTGACTGGGCTTCAGATCCGGACGATAGACGATTAACATCAGGTTATTGCATCTACATGGGCTCGAATCCGATTTCCTGGTGTTCAAAGAGGCAAGCAACGATTTCGCGTTCTAGCACCGAAGCTGGGTATCGATCCGTGGCAAGCACAGCAGCTGAAATTATATGGATTAATTCGTTGACCAAAGAGCTAGGGTTCCAATCCAGTAGAAAGCCTACAATTTGGTGCGATAATATGAGCACTGTGTCTCTCTCAGCAAATCCCGTTCAACACGCACGCACAAAGCATATCGAGATCGATCTCTACTTCGTACGTGAACAGACACTCGCTGGGAAACTAGATGTGAATCATGTACCCGCTTACTACCAGAAGGCTGATGTATTGACAAAAGCCCTCTCCACTAGAAATTTCCAGAGATTGAGAGAGGAATTATGTGTAATCGATGGCGGCGGAGAGAAAGAGGAAAATGGAAAACCCTAGTTGCATTTGAGGGTGGGTAATGAAGATAACAGATCATAGCCACTTATCTTATTCACTTCGTACTGGGCTGGGCTGGGCTTGGCACATGTATTTTATTACAAACGTTCTTTGTTTATAGTGCGGCTATATATATATAACTTAGCCCACTGTTTTGTATTTTAACGTTCTGTTATTACAATTGTTCAAGAATCTTTCTATTGAAATAAAATTAAAACAATCTTCACTGCAAATTTTGATTACCAGTATACCTCAAATTCTCGAATAGTTTTAAAACATGCAACGTGAAGTTTGAGTTATTCAAAGATATGTATAAGAATTTGAAAAGTAAAATATGGACAGAGAATAAATAATATCGCAAGGCATCACTGAACGTGCAGAGTGCATTCACTTTGCAAGATAATATGCTAATTGTTACTTTAGTAAAACTAGAAAAGATTATAAGATGAAAGGTCACAAATGGTAATATGTAACGATAACTCACATTACCCAAAGATTAAACAAAAGAAGAAATAAGAAGAGTTGAAAAAAAAAATGACAACAAATAATGAATGCGCACAGGAAACAACGAAAAGGTGTTTCAGAAGATGCAGTTGGTAATCAATGCCGGTAAAGACTGAGTATCTTTTACCTATTCAAGAGAGGCATGTTCATTTAGTGGAGTTTGATCTTCTATTTGTTCTAATATATATTTATATTGATAGGTAGTTTATATTTTGGGCCCTCTTAAAACCTAGGCCCTAAACCTAGAAAAGATTATAAGATGAAAGGTCACAAATGGTAATATGTAACGATAACTCACATTACCCAAAGATTAAATAAAAGAAAAAATAAGAAGAGTTGAAAAAAAATGACAACAAATAATGAATACGCACATGAAATGAAAAGATGTTTCACAAGATGCAGTTGGTAATCAATGCCGGTAAAGACTGAGTATCTTTTACCCATTCAAGAGAGGCATGTTCATTTAGTGGAGTTTGATCTTCTATTTGTTCTAATATATATTTATATTGATAGGTAGTATATATTTTGGGACCTCTTAAAACCTAGGCCCTGGGCTGCTGCCTAGCTTGACCACCCCAACGGCTGGCTCTGATGAGGAGCGTTCCAAGGCACCCTTGTTGCACCCCTACCCATTCGTGAGCTATGGTCCAAATCCAACGGGATTTTGTAGATGTTCAATCCACACACAAATAATGATATATCCAAAATTTGTGTTCTTTCCGACATTCGTAGAATAATTATTTGATGTTTAAATTTAACGGTACGAATAAATGTCTGAACGGTGAATAATTGAGCTAAGATTTTGGAAATCTTACAAATGTCCGAACGAGCTCAAATTTTGGATAGATCATTATATATGTGTGGATTGAACATCTACAAATTCTCGTTGAATTTGGATTGCCGTAGTTCACCAACGGATATGGAGAACTGGAGGGGTAATCTGATGGTGGGTTCTCATTGAATTTGAATAGATCATTATATATGTGTGTTTACGTAGACGTTCTCGTGTGTGTGTATATATATAAAGACAATTATTTAAATACAAAATTAGACATAAATCAGGGGACACACAATCTAGACCATTGCATTATTTTGTCTTTACATAAGAAGTGGGAACTGGAGGGGTAATCTGATAGTGAAGATTCATTGTGTCACCGTTTGTATCTATTTCTTGTGTTTAAATAGTTTTTCTATATATATATATATATATATATATATATATATATGTATATGTATACGTACATATATACACATACAGACACACATATATGAGCAGCATTCACGGGCACCCTAAAAATAGAGCACCCTTATAGCACCCATATTTTACATCTCTCATTTATATTAAAAGAAGATAGTGGCGGGAGGGAGAGTGTAAATGAGAGGTGGAAAACAAGAATGTTATTTGGGTGATCCATCTTTGAGGTGCCAACACCGCACTACATATATATACATATATATGAGCATCGTTAGATGTCACCCCAAGCAGTGAAGCACCACTTTGACCTCCTGATTGTTAGAGTTTATGCTCTAGAGACAATCCGTTTGATGTGATTAATAGCACTGTTGATATTATTATTTTGTTTTGAACAAAATATTATGTTATGTTATATTTACCATGTAATATAAATATTAACATAATAGAAGTCCTTAGAATAATAATACATAATAATATAGTTGCGAGTAAGTGACTTGAACATGAGATTACATAATATATTAAGTATGGTAATTCTTAAATGTTCATAGTCAAGTTTTATTATTTATATATAGGACAACAACAAGACATTGAGAGTGGTATGTTGATTGACCGATGATCATATCTCGTTAATCATTTATATACATGATATTAATGTCAATACATGAATATGTATTAGAGAATAGCGTATTGAGCTGACCAACCATAAGAAAACTACATGCAATATAATTAACAGTATCATAAGTTATTCTCATAGTGATAGTGATGTAAATGATCCTCAAACCTGAAAATCATTATAATTTTATCTAAGGATATTTGTGTCTTGATATCATCAAAAGTTACTTTTAATCGAGTAGACGATAACGGTGATTATTGGATACAACTCGAATCAATTAAAAATTATGAATGATCTAAATGGAATTTAACCCTACAATATTCGTAGTGATATCCATGGGCCTCTTGATTTACTGAGACTATGAAATGCATGGTCGTGCTCAAATATTGATTTATTTTATATAGTCTACTCATCGATCAAGATAAAAAGATTAAATTATAAAGAGATGATATGTTTCATGCCTCGAGTTTAATCCTGAATATAATGGTTAAAAGAATTATATTACATTGAGACACTAGTCACATAATGGTTGTATCGGTAGCAGCGACGTATACTAGATGCCAATCACTGTTTATGATTTTAAATACAATTTAAAGTCATTGTCAATGTTGTAATAACCTATAGGATCACACATTTAGAACGTTACAAAGCGTAAGCCACTCATTAGATAAATAAAATTTCAATCGATTGATATATTATTTGGCATTGAAATGGTATATGGGTTATTTCCTAAAAATGTGGTAAACGTCTAATATTATAAGGGTACACACTACCTTAAACTAAACATGGCAACCATAAAACATCGATCAAAAAAAAAGGAACCTCATCATGGCAGCTAGTAACGCCTCCTTGTTTTTCTTCTATTCGATTGAAGAAGATTGTGTTCTCGTGGATACAAATAGAGGCTCAGCGCTTTGTTGAGCTTTTTGTTTCAATGCATCGATGGTCTTTTTCACTTCGAAGATTGTATGGATATTCATGGATTCAAGGTGACAGGTATAAACCCAAACTCGTATAAATTCTTCGGTTTCCTAATTTAATGCATAGATCATGTCTCCCATAAATGTTATAGAACTTAACTGGGTTTCCAATTTGATCGAATAAATCCATCAGTGGTATCAGAGCCAGGTTTGCATAATTAGTGTTTCATTTTTAAATTTGGGTTTTTTGTGCTTTTTATTTCATAATTAACCGATAATGTTGAAACCACATATTCCAAAATTAATTACAAATGTGTTTCAAAAGGGTGAAATTGTTTCACATAAAAGAAAAATGTATTTGATACAAAATGTGAAATTGTTTTACTGTAAACAAAATTTTATATTTGATATAAAACTTTGAAAGGAATTCATTGTTAAGTCCTGGAAATTGACTCTGTTTAAAATTGTTTTATATCCTGGAATGTCATGATCGATCTAATAAATTGTGCGTTTTAATCTTGATTGGATCTATTAACATATGAAATATCATTCAAGTTTTGGATCAAAAATGTTTGATTGAAATAATAAAAGTTTTGACTCTGTTATATTGAATTATAAATTAGTAGCTGATCCTTTTAGGATTTTACATTGTTCATGAAAAAGTATGGTTATTTGCAGGACATGGTATATAAATATTAGGACATTTCATCCTGGTAATAGTATATGTAAACAAAAGTCTCTACAAAATTGAAACACATGTTTCATGCAGATTTTAATTGAAAAGTATACTTCATATTGACTGTATAGATTAGAATGTTGACTATATACTTTCCAACTATGTTTGGATCAATAATTTGTTCATATGTTTGATGAACATGGCCAAACTTGATTAGTGCATACACCGGTATACTCTGCTATAGATATGTAGTGTCTGAGTTGTTGTTTTGCATCATTTTGTTACCATGTTTAATGCTTTTAACTCTGGCCTGAAATTACTCGTGCCATTATATATAAAACAGTTTATTGTGTGAATCAGTTTTGAATTGCGCAAAAATGATATATATACATTCAGATGGAATTTGTATAAACTAGTTATACAACATATATGTTCATAATGTATGGACATGTTTTCAAGTATATAGATAAATATATACTGATAATTACATTTTTATGAATTAGTTTGAATGTTCTACATTCTTTGCATATTTAGAACATAACCAAAACAAGATATCAATTACAAATGTCACCAATATACATACATACATACATACATATATATATATATATGTGTGTGTGTGTGTGTGTGTGTGTGTACATGTATATACTAGAAATTTGAGTTGGTATTCTAACTTGGATATCGGGTCATGCTTTTATTTTCAATCTAGTACCAGTTTAAATCTGCAACTTCTTTAAAATGTTTAAGTTGGCCAGTTTGCAAGAAGATCTATATATTATATATTGCTTGTAATATAAATCATAGCCTATGGTATATTAAAAGGTACATTTTGATTTTAATGTGCTGTTTTTACAATCATGATGGTAAATATATACATACTGTGAAACTTGTTTTGAAAGCTACAACAAATATGATTTGCATTTCAATGAGTTTCAAATCAATTTTTTAAAGTTAGACTTGGACTACTATGTGACGGCAAGGAATTTCGCTCGGTCCGAACCAGTCGCTAAACCGACCCAGACCGTTCGAAATGCCCTATCGTTGAGAACACGACAAAATAGAACGCATACAGAAGAACATCTCATTGTATATTACAACAATGCATCAGATTACAAGAATATACAGAGTATAAACAAATAAATATTACACAGAAATATCAGAGATTTAAATTACATTTAAATAAATTGCAGCGGAAAATAATACAATACACAACTAGAAGAAGATATACGGATACAAAGCTTTCCGGATATCGTTCCAGCTGTAAACCAGGATCCTGTGAATATAAATCTGCAAAACCAAAACTACTAGCTGCCCGTGTCAAAATAAGGGCACCCAGAGTTTAGGTTAAAATAATAAACTCCAGGTCAGTCATGGGACTGGTGTGAGAACTAAAACAGTTATTAATCTTTATTTTAAAAGTTAGGTAAATCAAGGGACCACGCCGTATAACACGGAACGGGTTTCCTCCCAAGAATACCAGTGCATAAAACAAACAGCGCAATGCTAAATAAAGAAAGATGAAGCTGTTATAAGACCCAGGTCCTATCACACAATGCAACGCAAGCCAGGGGATAGGGTTTTCCCTTATAACAGCCAAAGAATGCTTGATACGTTTAAAACAAATCATTTGATACTACTATAAGTGCATAGTGTATAAAACAACTTCAAATCATAAGTATCAATCATAGGAGGCATGGGTACCATATATCATGTCGCCATATATAGGTTTACAAATAAAACCGCAAATGTCACGTATTTGGAAATTGGATTTCCATCTATGAACCGAGGCAAAAGATAGTCCTCAACCGATTCGTGACTCTCTAGCCCGAGCCACAGGATCAGAACGCATCAACCCTTTAGATCGTCAGGGCCGGTCCACCGATGTGGATTATTATGCCTGAACACTACGTTTCCCCACCCTATGGGGTGTAAGTCTGGTCCGTCTGCCGACCAGAATGCATCGGCCGAAACCGATATAACCGAGGCGCCTCGCAACAGCAACAACCACATAAGTCAAACTCGTCAGGGCGTGTAAAACCACTAACGCCACTTCTAGCTAGAAAGAAACGCAAGTCCTCCCTGAGGTCCGTCTCCCGTTTTTGGTTCATACCGGGTGTGAAACTTGCGAAGCAAACGTTACAAAAAGCTACGCCACAAAGGCCGTGCTTTGATCATCACCACAAGACTTTGCTTTTCAACAGAAGCCTCGATCAATTTCCACTTAGGCATGCCACACAGGCAATTCACTCCATGCGTTTGATATCCATCAATATATAACCCCTGAGCTCGTACGTCTCAGAGAAGGGCGTTAAGCAAGAGAATAAATTCTCCGCCGCGAAACAGATATATATTTAATAGAGATCAATCACACGGACTAAAATCCAATGTCAGACACACAGTCCATTTACAAGTCCGTTCTGGGTCTGAACGAAACCGGAGGCACCTAGTACCCCGCATATCCATCGATCTCCAAGTACGTCTGGACGATCACCAACTGTTTCCATCTTCTTGGGTGTACAGCCCAATCAAGATCATCAGTAGTCACCCAAACGACGTGAAGACTTCTGGTCTTCGACCACCGTCTTCATCTTCGACACCACGTCGAATCAGTTATTCAGAATGGGATAAACCCGGTCTTTCTGAATAACTCGCGTATATATTATAAAAGTGTTACACAAACACAACATACGCCTCATTCCAATTCAGAATATTCTTTTATTCAAATATTCCTATACTTTGGAAAAAGTTCCCATTAATTTTATCCAAGATAAATTCTTTAAATTCATTCTTTAATCTCCTTTGAATATCAATTCAAACTAGTCGGGATTAGCGAACCACAACGAAGTAATCATTTATTTTATTTCCCAATCCCAACCTATTCATCCCATGAAGTAAAACTGGTTATACTTCATATCTAACACCACGGTGTTATCGGTAAATTCAATTACCATTTCATGTTCAAATCTAATTAAAGATTTAACTATCGCCTGGAGCAAAACTGGTGGTACTCCATTTTCGATCTTTTCAATCTAATTAAAGGTTCATTAAAACTCCACTTAGTTTTAATCTTTAACTGGGTTAAAGAATCAGTGTCATTTTAAAAACACAGTTCACGATAAACCCAAAATCACATTCATTAATTATCGGGTTAAAGAACGAGTGTTGTTTAAAACACTGTTCACGATAAACCCAAAAATCAATATCCATTCAATTCCAATTAAATATTATTTAATTGGTACACTTCATTAAATCTAAATAAAAAGATTTAATCTTTTCTCAACTGGGTTCAAGAACAGTGTTAGTGAAGACACCATTCACGACAAACCCAAATCACATTCGATATTCAATACAAGGCTCTGAATAGAAAATATATCGGCTTATATTCAATATCGAATTCTACGACTAACAAATGTCGTATTGGAAATAACGATATAAATATATATCTTTCAAATTTCCATAACAACCCCTGTATAATCACGAATTCCAACATCGAAATATTCCGAAGACAATTTCGATTCAAATCCACTCCAATGCAATCATTGGATATTCTGGTTATTTTTAAAACCCTTTTTAAATTCAATTTATTTATTTAAAAATAAATAGAATTATAATTCTAGTTCAAAACCAGTTCATTTCGATAAAAATCTATTTTTATCTTTTCAAATATGGAGTTTTTTCATCCCAATTCTTTCTAAATCATTTCTTATGATTTTACACAAATTATTACTATTTTTAATAATTTTACCGAGGCCTGTACAGTCGATTTCCATCAACGGTTATCGAACTGCACTTACAGCGACCTTTTTCAAATTTGATTTGGACATAATTCCAAATCCAACCGTTAGATTTCAAATTTCTAATATTCGTTAGAAAGCTCTTTTCGATACGAACCCAACGGTTCCGGTTTTAGGAGAATCCGACGGTCGGATCTCCCGTAATGTCCGTTTGAAATAAATGGTCGAAATTCACGAACTGCCGCGGCGTGGCGCGTTCTATTCAGGCCATTATATTATATATATAATATATACTTCGTCGATTTTTATTTAAAACGAATTATATAAATAGTTTTAAATTCGTTTCAAAAGCAATTTCAACTTCCATTTCAATTCAAATCAAAATTGAATTCTTCTTTATAAATTCGTTTTAAAATTCATTTCTATTCAATTCAAATTTCAATTCAATTTGAATTCATTTCAATTCGCTTTCAATTCAATTTGAATTCGTTTTCAATTCATTTCGAAATCGTTTTCAATTCAATTCATTTCGAAATCGTTTTCAATTCAATTCATTTCGAAATCGTTTTCAATTCAATTCATTTCGAAATCGTTTTCAATTCAATTCATTTCAAAATGAATAAAATCGATATAAATATCGTTTACGTCAAAATGGCGTCAATCTAACCAACACGGCTTCATATATTTCTATTTTCAAATATTCTATTCAACAAATGAATATTTATTTTTGTCCACACACGACTAATCTCAACGAATGAGTACTGTCCATGGGTGACAATTTTTGTTAAATTATTTCATTCAACACATGACTAATCTCAACGGATGAGTACTGTCAACACATGAATCTTTATTTTATATTATTCTTTATTTTCTAAATTGGAATGAGGCCCAATCAATCACCATATAATGTTAATTATATGGATTTTCATACAACACATGTATATAATAGCATTGAAAATAATCAACCCTCAACCAAAGTGCACTACACTGTATAAGCATCAAATATAGATATCTAACGCTTATAACAGCCTGTCAATCAATCGATCGACATATTTAATCAATCAGGATGAGTGAACTTCAAATTTCATCCTAACACCCGTGTGGGGTTTTCAAACAATCAAACACAGATTTTAGTTGTGCAGTTGGGCGATGTGTAAAATTTATCGTCCCAATCAATGTCAGTCAAATCAGTGTATATAAACAAATCGGCCGATTTGTTTATAAATATTTATTTATTCACTTTCACGTTAAAAATTATATTTTTAACGATAAAACATTTTATTCAACCTATGAATATTCTATTCGGTTCATTTATTCAATAAAATGATATTTTTATTTTTCTAATATATTTTTAGAAAATTTCGGCGGCATAACGGCACGATACTAGAAACGGGACGAGGCATAGCCTTATCCCCGGTCTAGTGAAGGCCCACGCCATTCACACATCAATCAAATCAATTTATTTCACCACACAATTCAATTTCGATCAAATAATCTAACTAATTTTTGCAATCAAACAAACAAGTCCATGGTCTGTGGACGATTGTGTCGGGTGCTACTAAGCACCGTCTGCATCCTAGTATATATATATATAAATAGAAATGAAATTGAAAGGTGAGAAATTCTCACCGATAGCTATCCAACCCTCTTGACTCTTCTTGATATAAATCTTCTTCGTTCTCGCCTTTTTGTTACCTTCGTTGTCCGCTTTCACTACCTATGTAAAAATCGAATTTTTACTTCGCTATTCCATATATAAAAATCATATTATTATTTTTGAAGTTCAATATATAAAAATCATATTTTTATTTCGAAGTTCAATATATAAAAATCATATTTTTATTTATGTTATTCAAAACAATGATATAAAAATCGAATTTTTATTTATGTTATTCAAAACAATGATATAAAAATCGAATTTTTACTACTATGTTATATAGATAAAAATTATTTTTATCACGCTATTTTCCACCTTAAGATTTCGCCTTTATAAACACATAGACTTCGGCTTTTCAAATTTAAAGATTTCATCTTTATAAAAATCTCATTTTTATTTTTCTACACATATAAAGATGATATTTTTAATATCCCTATCATGTAAAAATTATATTTTTAATTCTCTACTTAAACAAAAATCATATTTCTACCACTTCTATATAGTAAAGATTATATTTTTAATACTTAAAAAATATAAAAATCATATTTTTAATTCGTTAAAAATATAAAAACTATATTTTTAATACTTTAAAAATATAAAAATCATATTTTTATTTCGTAAAAAAAATTCCATCTTTTCTATGTTATAAAACAATTCTTTATCTTCTTCAACATTATATCTTTACTAAAAAAAATCAGGTTTTTTTTTCCTAATTAAAATCGGATAAAACAATATAAATAAAATAAAGAAAATAAAAAATAAAATAAACTTACAGGGGCGGTTCAGCGCCGCCGAGGTCTGGAAAGGGGGGGGGAAAGGGTATCTCGTGGAGGTCGGCGGAGGTGGTCTCGGCGTTGGAGCCTGCAGTGGCCAGGGGGGTGGCGTCGGTCTTGGAGGCTGGGGAGGCAGCTCGGTTGGCGGAGGGACAGGCGGAGGGTAGTGGGAGTTTCGATTGGGGGTTGGCGGCTGGTGGTTCGCCATCGGCGACGAGGCGGAGGGGGGTTCGATTAGGGATTCGGTTTTTTTTTTTTCCTTTTCATTTTAGATCTGAAATAGTTTTCGAACGGGGGGGGGGGGCAGAGTAAAAGGGGGAAGAGATATATTTTTTTTTATTTAATTATTTTATTCTGCAAAAAGTTGACTTTTACATACAACCTCTAAACGAGGCCCACCGCCTGTCGTCTATAGCGTTTTACCCCCATTCCGAACTCAATGGGATATGTATCGCAAGTTGATTCGAACGTTTTGATCAGTTTTCGTTAAATTTACATTTAAATCACTATATTGACTTTTAAACGTACATTTCAAATTAACGGGGCCACATACTAACTCTAAAAATTCAATAAAAATATTTTCTAGCTTCGTATTAACGATACGGTCCTAACAAAACTAGTTTCGCCGAATTCTGAGACTGTTGGAAAAATGGCCATTTTCCAGTCGATTAAAATCAACTGAAACTGGTCAAACGCGTTTTCCTTTGCCACGCTCACATATTGATTCGAAAAATTATGAAATTTGAAACCTAGCAATAACTTGACATCATGGACCCAACAAAACTGGTTTCGTCGAAATCCGAGGTCGTTTGCAAAATGTCCATTTTTAAGGGCCTGAATTCCGTAGCGACTATTCAGAATTTTCAACTGGACATATCTTTTGATTCCCGCTATGAAATCTTGATTTTTCGGATTCGTTGGAAAGATATCATCTATTAGATTCTAATGTTTTTTGGTTTCACTAAAATCCGGATTGTTTTGCACTCGGTACATCCAATTGAAGTTTGAAATCGAATTATCGAACTACCGCGCCATTTTCAATTTCTATTTATAATTATATATAAATATTTATATTCTAACGACGACGCGTATAATATATACGTTCGAATTATATTCAAAATAAATTTTCTCGTCGTTATTATTTAAAATAATTCATTTTAAATAATCAAAATTCGCTAAAATTGCCAAAATAAAAATTTTAAACTGGCCCAGATTTTCCGGGTTATTACAATCTCCCCCACTTAAAACTTTTCGTCCCCGAAAAGGAACAAAGTCGAAAGTGGTTTGATTAATCAACTCTAGGTTCGATCTGGTTTTCATTCTCCAACTTTTCAGTTTCTGAGAATTTTCAAAAATTTCAAAAATTTGGCTAACACCATAAATTTTCGAAAAATTTCGCCATAACCTCCCCAGCACCGGGAGCATCGGGGAATTTCAAATAGCTTCCCCGGTCCTTCAGATCTCAAAAAGAAAAAGCCAAGCGGCTAGCCAATTGGCTCATAAAATCATCATCACCCAAACAAAACAGTAAATTATGTAGTAAACATGTACCTATTTGTTGGGCAAACAAATTTTATTCTTCGGCTCTAGCCTCCTTGCTATGACCTGTTCAATGATATACATGTATATGCAAGCAGATGCGACCAATTTTCAATACAATTCAATATTTGATTCAATTAGGCTAAATGGTTCAAAATTATCAACCAAATAAACAAACAACACAAACATCAATCAATTAGTTGATTAGCTTTTCAAATGCATAACTTTGATATATAGTCAAAAATCAGATTTTTGATGCCAAATCACAACAATAGGCCCTATCTAATTTTGGTTCTCACACCAGTCAATAGGAAATATATAGAAATCTCACTTTCGTCACTCGAATATAAATACTGATAATGTGATCACAATTATCAGCATCATCCCCGGGCGACTAGAGTGTGATTCTATATCTATCCAGTATATTAAAATTTCGAATACACGCGGATCAGACGTATACGCAAAATCTATATATACTGGATTGTCCACATCTATATAAATAAATAATCAAATACGAATAATTGATTTAAATCTTCAAAACAAAAATTTGTTTTCACTTTAAAAATATACTCTTCACACTCGTTATAGGATTCTACTGATCCCATCTCTAACGAGTCATTCTAATTGGATATTACTAATCCAATATCTGATGAATTCTTTCGTATGGTTCTAATGTGTCTTGTTCTCTAGCTTTGTAAACCAAAGCTCTGATACCAACTGTGACGGCAAGGAATTTCGCTCCGTCCGAACCAGTCGCTAAACCGACCCAGACCGTTCGAAACGCCCTATCGTTGAGAACACGACAAAATAGAACGCATACAGAAGAACATCTCATTGTATATTACAACAATGCATCAGATTACAAGAATATACAGAGTATAAACAAATAAATATTACACAGAAATATCAGAGATTTAAATTACATTTAAATAAATTGCAGCGGAAAATAATACAATACACAACTAGAAGAAGATATACGGATACAAAGCTTTTCGGATATCGTTCCAGCTGTAAACCAGGATCCTGTGAATATAAATCTGCAAAACCAAAACTACTAGTTGCCCGTGTCAAAATAAGGGCACCCAGAGTTTAGGTTAAAACAATAAACTCCAGGTCAGTCATGGGACTGGTGTGAGAACTAAAACAGTTATTAATCTTTATTTTAAAAGTTAGGTAAATCAAGGGACCACGCCGTATAACACGGAACGGGTTTCCTCCCAAGAATACCAGTGCATAAAACAAACAGCGCAATGCTAAATAAAGAAAGATGAAGCTGTTATAAGACCCAGGTCCAATCACACAATGCAACGCAAGCCGGGGGATAGGGTTTCCCTTATAACAGCCAAAGAATGCTTGATACGTTTAAAACAAATCATTTGATACTACTATAAGTGCATAGTGTATAAAAACAACTTCAAATCATAAGTATCAATCATAGGCGGCATGGGTACCATATATCATGTCGCCATATATAGGTTTACAAATAAAACCGCAAATGTCACGTATTTGGAAATTGGATTTCCATCTATGAACCGAGGCAAAAGATAGTCCTCAACCGATTCGTGACTCTCTAGCCCGAGCCACAGGATCAGAACGCATCAACCCTTTAGATCGTCAGGGCCGGTCCACCGATGTGGATTATTATGCCTGAACACTACGTTTCCCCACCCTATGGGGTGTAAGTCTGGTCCGTCTGCCGACCAGAATGCATCGGCCGAAACCGATATAACCGAGGCGCCTCGCAACAGCAACAACCACATAAGTCAAACTCGTCAGGGCGTGTAAAACCACTGACGCCACTTCTAGCTAGAAAGAAACGCAAGTCCTCCCTGAGGTCCGTCTCCCGTTTTTGGTTCATACCGGGTGTGAAACTTGCGAAGCAAACGTTACACAAAGCTACGCCACAAAGGCCGTGCTTTGATCATCACCACAAGACTTTGCTTTTCAACAGAAGCCTCGATCAATTTCCACTTAGGCATGCCACACAGGCAATTCACTCCATGCGTTTGATATCCATCAATATATAACCCCTGAGCTCGTACGTCTCAGAGAAGGGCGTTAAGCAAGAGAATAAATTCTCCGCCGCCAAACAGATATATATTTAATAGAGATCAATCACACGGACTAAAATCCAATGTCAGACACACAGTCCATTTACAAGTCCGTTCTGGGTCTGAACGAAACCGAAGGCACCTAGTACCCCGCATATCCATCGATCTCCAAGTACGTCTGGACGATCACCAACTGTTTCCATCTTCTTGGGTGTACAGCCCAATCAAGATCACCAGTAGTCACCCAAACGACGTGAAGACTTCTGGTCTTCGACCACCGTCTTCATCTTCGACACCACGTCGAATCAGTTATTCAGAATGGGATAAACCCGGTCTTTCTGAATAACTCGCGTATATATTATAAAAGTGTTACACAAACACAACATACGCCTCATTCCAATTCAGAATATTCTTTTATTCAAATATTCCTATACTTTGGGAAAAGTTCCCATTAATTTAATCCAAGATAAATTCTTTAAATTCATTCTTTAATCTCCTTTGAATATCAATTCAAACTAGTCGGGATTAGCGAACCACAACGAAGTAATCATTTATTTTATTTCCCAATCCCAACCTATTCATCCCATGAAGTAAAACTGGTTATACTTCATATCTAACACCACGGTGTTATCGGTAAATTCAATTACCATTTCACGTTCAAATCTAATTAAAGATTTAACTATCGCCTGGAGCAAAACTGGTGGTACTCCATTTTCGATCTTTTCAATCTAATTAAAGGTTCATTAAAACTCCACTTAGTTTTAATCTTTAACTGGGTTAAAGAATCAGTGTCATTTTAAAAACACAGTTCACGATAAACCCAAAATCACATTCATTAATTATCGGGTTAAAGAACGAGTGTTGTTTAAAACACTGTTAACGATAAACCCAAAAATCAATATCCATTCAATTCCAATTAAATATTATTTAATTGGTACACTTCATTAAATCTAAATAAAAAGATTTAATCTTTTCTCAACTGGGTTCAAGAACAGTGTTAGTGAAGACACCATTCACGACAAACCCAAATCACATTCGATATTCAATACAAGGCTCTGAATAGAAAATATATCGGCTTATATTCAATATCGAATTCTACGACTAACAAATGTCGTATTGGAAATAACGATATAAATATATATCTTTCAAATTTCCATAACAACCCCTGTATAATCACGAATTCCAACATCGAAATATTCCGAAGACAATTTCGATTCAAATCCACTCCAATGCAATCATTGGATATTCTGGTTATTTTTAAAACCCTTTTTAAATTCAATTTATTTATTTAAAAATAAATAGAATTATAATTCTAGTTCAAAACCAGTTCATTTCGATAAAAATCTATTTTTATCTTTTCAAATATGGAGTTTTTTCATCCCAATTCTTTCTAAATCATTTCTTATGATTCTACACAAATTATTACTATTTTTAATAATTTTACCGAGGCCTGTACAGTCGATTTCCATCAACGGTCATCGAACTGCACTTACAGCGACCTTTTTCAAATTTGATTTGGACATAATTCCAAATCCAACCGTTAGATTTCAAATTTCTAATATTCGTTAGAAAGCTCTTTTCGATACGAACCCAACGGTTCCGGTTTTAGGAGAATCCGACGGTCGGATCTCCCGTAATGTCCGTTTGAAATAAATGGTCGAAATTCACGAACTGCCGCGGCGCGGCGCGTTCTATTCAGGCCATTATATTATATATATAATATATACTTCGTCGATTTCTATTTAAAACGAATTATATAAATAGTTTTAAATTCGTTTCAAAAGCAATTTCAACTTCCATTTCAATTCAAATCAAAATTGAATTCTTCTTTATAAATTCGTTTTAAAATTCATTTCTATTCAATTCAAATTTCAATTCAATTGGAATTCATTTCAATTCGCTTTCAATTCAAATTGAATTCGTTTTCAATTCATTTCGAAATCGTTTTCAATTCAATTCATTTCGAAATCGTTTTCAATTCAATTCATTTCGAAATCGTTTTCAATTCAATTCATTTCGAAATCGTTTTCAATTCCATTCATTTCGAAATCGTTTTCAATTCAATTCATTTCAAAATGAATAAAATCGATATAAATATCGTTTACGTCAAAATGGCGTCAATCTAACCAACACGGCTTCATATATTTCTATTTTCAAATATTCTATTCAACAAATGAATATTTATTTTTGTCCACACACGACTAATCTCAACGAATGAGTACTGTCCATGGGTGACAATTTTTGTTAAATTATTTCGTTCAACACATGACTAATCTCAACGGATGAGTACTGTCAACACATGAATCTTTATTTTATATTATTCTTTATTTTCTAAATTGGAATGAGGCCCAATCAATCACCATATAATGTTAATTATATGGATTTTCATACAACACATGTATATAATAGCATTGAAAATAATCAACCCTCAACCAAAGTGCACTACACTGTATAAGCATCAAATATAGATATCTAACGCTTATAACAGCCTGTCAATCAATCGATCGACATATTTAATCAATCAGGATGAGTGAACTTCAAATTTCATCCTAACACCCGTGTGGGGTTTTCAAACAATCAAACACAGATTTTAGTTGTGCAGTTGGGCGATGTGTAAAATTTATCGTCCTAATCAATGTCAGTCAAATCAGTGTATATAAACAAATCGGCCGATTTGTTTATAAATATTTATTTATTCACTTTCATGTTAAAAATTATATTTTTAACGATAAAAGATTTTATTCAACCTATGAATATTCTATTCGGTTCATTTATTCAATAAAATGATATTTTTATTTTTCTAATTTATTTTTAGAAAATTTCGGCGGCATAACGGCACGATACTAGAAACGGGACGAGGCCTAGCCTTATCCCCGGTCTAGTGAAGGCCCACGCCATTCACACATCAATCAAATCAATTTATTTCACCACACAATTCAATTTCGATCAAATAATCTAACTAATTTTTGCAATCAAACAAACAAGTCCATGGTCTGTGGACGATTGTGTCGGGTGCTACTAAGCACCGTCTACATCCTAGTATATATATATATATATATATATAAATAGAAATGAAATTGAAAGGTGAGAAATTCTCACCGATAGCTATCGAACCCTCTTGACTCTTCTTGATATAAATCTTCTTCATTCTCGCCTTTTTGTTATCTTCGTTGTCCGCTTTCACTACCTATGTAAAAATCGAATTTTTACTTCGCTATTCCATATATAAAAATCATATTTTTATTTCGAAGTTCAATATATAAAAATCATATTTTTATTTCGAAGTTCAATATATAAAAATCATATTTTTATTTATATTATTCAAAACAATGATATAAAAATCGAATTTTTATTTATGTTATTCAAAACAATGATATAAAAATCGAATTTTTACTACTATGTTATATAGATAAAAATTATTTTTATCACGCTATTTTCCACCTAAAGATTTCGCCTTTATAAACACATAGACTTCGCCTTTTCAAATTTAAAGATTTCATCTTTATAAAAATCTCATTTTTATTTTTCTACACATATAAAGATGATATTTTTAATATCCCTATCATGTAAAAATTATATTTTTAATTCTCTACTTAAACAAAAATCATATTTCTACCACTTCTATATAGTAAAGATTATATTTTTAATACTTAAAAAATATAAAAATCATATTTTTAATTCTTTAAAAATATAAAAACTATATTTTTAATACTTTAAAAATATAAAAATCATATTTTTATTTCATAAAAAAAATTCCATCTTTTCTATGTTATAAAACAATTCTTTATCTTCTTCAACATTATATCTTTACTAAAAAAAATCAGGTTTTTTTCCTAATTAAAATCGGATAAAACAATATAAATAAAATAAAGAAAATAAAAAATAAAATAAACTTACAGGGGGGGGGGTTCAGCGCCGCCGAGGTCTGGAAAGGGGGGTGAAAGGGTATCTCGTGGAGGTCGGCGGAGGTGGTCTCGGCGTTGGAGCCTGCAGTGGCCAGGGGGGTGGCGTCGGTCTTGGAGGCTGGGGAGGAAGCTCGGTTGGCGGAGGGACAGGCGGAGGGTAGTGGGAGTTTCGATTGGGGGTTGGCGGCTGGTGGTTCGCCATCGGCGACGAGGCGGAGGGGGGGGGGGGGTTCGACTAGGGATTCGTTTTTTTTTTCCTTTTCATTTTAGATCTAAAATAGTTTTCGAAGGGGGGGGGGGCAGAGTAAAAGGGGGAAGAGATGTATTTTTTTTTATTTATTTAATTATTTTATTCTGCAAAAAGTTGACTTTTACATACGACCTCTAAATGAGGCCCACCGCCTGTCGTCTATAGCGTTTTACCCCCATTCCGAACTCAATGGGATATGTATCGCAAGTTGATTCGAACGTTTTGATCAGTTTTCGTTAAATTTACATTTAAATCACTATATTGACTTTTAAACGTACATTTCAAATTAACGGGGCCACATACTAACTCTAAAAATTCAATAAAAATATTTTCTAGCTTCGTATTATCGATACGGTCCTAACAAAACTAGTTTCGCCGAATTCTGAGACTGTTGGAAAAATGGCCATTTTCCAGTCGATTAAAATCAACTGAAACGGTCAAACGCGTTTTCCTTTGCCACGCTCACATATTGATTCGAAAAATTATGAAATTTGAAACCTAGCAATAACATGACATTACGGACCCAACAAAACTGGTTTCGTCGAAATCCGAGGTCGTTTGCAAAATGTCCATTTTTAAGGGCCTGAATTCCATAGCGACTATTCAGAATTTTCAACTGGACATATCTTTTGATTCCCGCTATGAAATCTTGATTTTTCGGATTCGTTGGAAAGATATCATCTATTAGATTCTAATGTTTTTTGGTTTCACTAAAATCCGGATTGTTTTGCACTCGGTACATCCAATTGAAGTTTGAAATCGAATTATCGAACTACCGCGCCATTTTCAATTTCTATTTATAATTATATATAAATATTTATATTCTAACGACGACGCGTATAATATATACATTCGAATTATATTCAAAATAAATTTTCTCGTCGTTATTATTTAAAATAATTCATTTTAAATAATCAAAATTCGCTAAAATTGCCAAAATAAAAATTTTAAACTGGCCCAGATTTTCCGGGTTATTACATACTATGTCATAGATATCAAAACCAGAGTTCTGTTTTGATCTGTAAATTTATATACACGTGTTAAACTTGTAATACCATACAGTTGATACCTCTCATTTTTTTATTATGCATGACATCATATTTAACCTGCTGATGGTTTAGTTTCATTAAAAGGTTTAGTGACATATTACATATAATATAACTCTCATTTCAATGTCAAATATATTATGACGTACACCTATTTCATGTGTATGTGGCTTGTATATACATTGATATACACTGCCTATATAATATGCAGTATCAACTCAAAGTTGTAAACAATATATGTAACGACCCGCATTCTACGCAACGGAGGATCATAGAATATTTATTTCATTTTCGTATGAGGTCATCTAGTCGTGTAACTTTGGGAAACGACTATTGGAGTCATTTCCCATGTTCACGATTTTTGCCAATTTTTAAATGAATGTTATGCCCCTGACGAATCTTGTTTCGCCTATAACTTTTGATTGGTAAGGAGTTTTGACCTGAAATCACTTACATTGGATTCAGATGATGGTTTACCTTTCCGTGGAGTGGTCACATTAGCCAAACGGACTTTCCGTTTGGGAGATATGACTGAAATAAGGTTTGGAAGGTGAAAAACAGCTTAACCGGGTCTAATTAGGGTGATTAACACCTAGGCTCATAACCCATTTCGGGATTAGGATTACGGGGAGGCTGAAATCCGTTAGGAAACGATTTATTTTTCATTTTCTCTACCGCCACTTACCTCTCTTCAACCTAACAATGGCCTCCACCTTCTAAATCACCCCCAAATCACCGTTTAAGCGTATATTAGCCTAATCAAACATCAAATCAAGGAAAATCACATCAAATCAGAGTTGGAGCTGCTGTGTTGCATAGGGATTTGACCCACAATAGTAGTGTTTCAAATCTAAAGTTTTATTTGTGGCTAAGGTGAGATATTTGCATTGTTTTTCACTAATTATGGCTAACTAGGGGTGATTAGTGTTAATTAGCGAAATTATGCATGTTAAAATTCTGGAAAAATATGTAAAAATTCTTAAATATTATTTTTGGGCTCTGATAGAAATTTGGGTTAATTTGGATATGTTTTGTTAATCATATCATTAGTTACGATTAAACATCACTACGAGAAAACACTGATTTAGCGTCAAACATTTAGAAGCCGAAACTTCCACCGCTAATTAGCGACGGATTTCCATGCGATTTGCAAGGTATAGTTTTTTGTTTTTTCAACTTTTTTTCCTTTTATTTACCACCGTCGTTTTCTGTCATCCCTCACTAAACCGTTGCAAATTACGCCAAATCACCGACGGAAAATTTCTGCTACTATTTTCCGCTGCAAATTCAGGTAGAATACCGACGAATATTTATAGAAGATATTTTGCAGCGGAATTCCGACAGATTTGCAAGAGTTGTTTATATTTTTTTAAGATATACAAAGGGCAATCCACATCCTTACACCACCACGGTTAATTTGAGCCATTGAGATCGAACTATCTAACGGTTGTAATTGGTCATCCGCGTGCATTGAAGACCTTTAAATTGGAAAAACAACAAATATGTAAAACGTGAAATTTTAATTTTCCTTACAGATCGAATCATGTTCCCCTTTTCTCCTTCTTGTTAACTTTAACCTAGATTAAAAAGATTTCCCCAAATTTTAATTTTCCACTCCCTGTTCTGCAGCCCAGATCCTTAATTTCTTAACACCCGTCGTCTTCTCCTCTTTTGCCTGCTATGCCATCAGAAATTGCGGCTTCGGCAACCTCTGGGCCTACGACATGTTGATAGCAACCAGTTTCCCATCACTCCGTCGACGACTTCCAGCAGCAGGGATTCGAAAGCCTAATTTCGGGTTCCCATCTCTCTATTGTCGACTTCCCATCTCTCCATCTCTCTCAATCGCAGCACGCAGGGATTTTCTCAATCTGCAACCCTAATTTCGAGTGTCGAGGATAGCCCCAAATCAGCAATTAAAAATGTAAGTATGATTTTGTTTTATGTATCATCTATGATTGGTTAGTTTATTGAAATATGTTTTGATGCTGCATTGATTTCCAGTGTTGAGTTCAGATTGAATAAGCACTTGTTAATAATAGGAAGTGGTCAATTATTTAAAGTCACCCAGCAATTGCGTTGATGCACAGATATATAGTAGCAAAGAATATGAAAGATCAATTCAACTTTGGTCGGGTAGTTTGAAGCTAGAATTTGGAAGCAGTTTAATTTTAAATGTAAATGTAATTCCTTTTCGGCCATGCTTAACCTAAGTACTGCAAGCTTGTAAGTTTTACTTATAATTTTTATAATTCAAAATAGTTATGAATCTTCTGACACACGTGTATGCTGTGGAGGACAACTATTGGTTCCTGATGAATTTATTATTCAAGTTTAACTCAAAGTACAAGAACTAACTTCTTTACTTCTAGGCAAGTTAGAGAACAACCTATTATTGTAAAATCATATAACATGAAGAGCATATTATGTGAAGAGTGGTCGTCTTGTATCTAATTTGTGTAAGTTCCTTTAATAGTAATGGTCAAACGTAAAATTGTTTTGTAACACTCTCATCTCTCTTTTATAATTTATCTTACGCCAAATTTGTTGATTCATATCAAGTGATATTGCATCTGCGCAGTCAAGTTTAACATGAAATTTGTGTGTCTACTTGCTATCATCAAATCAATTTTCACTGTGAAAAGTGATTTCTTCCCCCATTGATATTATACTTTGGATGTTTGATATAGAGGTCACTCTCATTAACCATACCAAGCTACAGGTACATTATAAATTTATCATAATCCACACACCATGCTACCCAATGCCAGTATCTTTTCCTTGCTTACATATCTCAAATGCAAGAGAGTGTATTAGCTATAATTATACTTATAAATTATATTATAAAAAAATAACTCTTTTTCAAAGTCAAGTTTTTGTATAAATATGTGGCTTTTTAATATGGAAACGCTGAATCGGAGCACTAGTGTTACATAGAAACTGGTTCAATATATTTATCTTTACAGGAGAAAGATTTTGACATCTGTGGTTTCATGTTATGCATCAGTAAAATGTGAGAATTTTCCATTGAGCACTCTGTACTTTCTTTGGCAGTAAACACTCCAAACAGTGCATGCTTAACAAATCATTGTTAGCTCTACCACTCCTTTGGTTTTATATTTATTGATGGGCTTATCTATTTCTGTCATAATTCTGATAAGCCAGTAACCATTATATTGCTAATAATAATCAAATACTTGATTTATGTCTATTGTGTAATGATGCTTAATCATACATTGCATCCTGCCACTAACAAAAACCAACAATCAATACCAGTGAAATGTACTTATCGTTTTTTGAATTGGATCCCTTAAGTAAATTTAATATTTTCTACTTTCTAAAAGCCTATAATACGACATATTCTATAAATATTCATGTTTTATAAGTGAACTTTTAAATTACCGTCATTACGAAGATTATTATTATTTATCTCAAAAAACTATCCTATGTTGGATCAAAGATCAGTAAAAAGACCAAATTGCTTTGTCTGAAATAAATTACTTATGAGTGACTTTGCTCCAGGTGCATGCTTTAAATTTTATTACATACCATCGGATTTTTGCAAGAACCATTAATAGCGAATAATTAGCCAAACAACCATTGGATAAATGACGACTATAGGTACAATTCAAGAAACGGTGGATTCTAATAGGATTCATCATTAGATTGTGATGTGCAACTTTTGCACGATTGCGTCGCTTAGATCATGAATCAAAGTTTGTTGCAAATGTTTCGTGTTTATTGATGGACTTTTATGTTTCTGTCATAATTATAAATAGTGAGGTTGTATGGTGCAATTTCCAGCTTCAATTATGATTGCACCTAGAAGTAGCATGTGGTACAGTCAAAAAACCTCAGCTTGCCATGTTTTTCTTTGCTTCAGCAAGGGATAAATGTGTGTGTTAACCTAAGTATAGTGAAAATGGTAGTGTATAGGCACTATACTATGAAATATTTATGGTAATAAGTTAAATCATTTCTTGAAGTAGCAGAGGTACATATAAGCAGTCAAGATCTAGATGGATAAATTGGAAAGAAGCATAGCGGATGGAAAAGTACAGAGAAAGAGCAAGCATGCAGCTAATCATAATATTATTTAATAGTATTATCATTGGATTATAGCAAAATATTGTGTGGACTGAGAAGTCATCAGGTGTGTTTTTCGTTCATTGCACAGGTCTTAAATATAATGTTTATAGAGAACCGGTCAAGATGATGTCAAAGAATTTAATGAGTGGCAGTAAAAAGGCACCTCAAGACAGATCTAAATTTGAACTTATAAAGTGATCATTAAAACTTAAACCAATTTCAAAATCAGTTATTGGTTGTTGAAATTATAATATAAAGTAATAACCATATACTTTCAAAGTTCACAAAGGAAGGAAAAGCATAAATCTCTACTACTAAAAAAGTAATTTTTTTTACACTAATTTACTTGATGTCCTTTTGAAATTCCTAAACTACCCTTCCACCTCAACCACTGTGGACGTATTAGTCTTCCCCCAGAATTTGCCCGATGCAAAATCGCGAAACACATCCCTTCGATCCTCTGAAACGCGATTATAACTTGAGGGCTCGAGTACTAATTAAATGCGGATTTGGAAAGCCAGTGCTTCTTATTTTGTTTTGAAATGCAATAGCTGGCTCATTGGTGATTCCTATCACATATATTTTTGGGTAAGACTCCTCATTTAAGCATGGATTTAAGGATTAACGTATGTTATTAGTAGGTACGAAACGCCTAACTTTACAATGCCTTATGACTTGCAATTCTATTTTCGCTTGGATTTGCTCTCTACTATAACTTATCAGATGATGTTTAATATAAGGGATATGAATTATTTTCTTTTCATAATATGATATCCCATAGATTTTTTTAAGACAAAATTGTACATCTCTTTTAATGCTTGTAGTAAATGAAGAGACTATTTTCACCATCAATTTTGATGCCAAGAGGATGACGATCTGGGTGCTTCTGAAAAAGCTTATTGATATGTTGGATGTGTTGTATATCAATTTAAAAAGGCAGGTGATGTGAGACGGTGACTAATTTAGGTGTAGATTGAAAATTATATATCTAATGATGCCTTGCCAAAGACGGTTGGATGAAAATAGACATTAAGTGATTTACGAACTGTCGAGTCATATGAAATCTATTCGATTCTCATTCCTTAAGGTTTCGCATACTATTATAGATTTGCTGAAAAGGAATGAGGGATTTAGTTGTAGCAAAGAAGCACGGATGAGGCATTTATCCAGTGGAGATAGAGCATAGGATTAATGATGGTTTTTCTGATAGTTGAATTGATTGTCATGTGTGTGGGGGTGTTGCATGATTTTCACGAACTGTCGAGTCATTTTCAGTCGAATTGATTGTCACTTGTGTGGGGGTGTACGGAGAAGAAGATGCAATGGATTTGTGCTTGCTTTACGGTTCGAATTGGTTAATTGTTTGGATTGGTTCAGAATTATGAGTTTTGTTGTAAGTGTGGTGATTATGTCAATGAATCTGGTTGGAGCAATTGTAATCTAAACAAAAGGAAATGTAAAATTATAGAATGAAAGGTATGGAGAGTATTTATACAGAAGTGTAAAATTCATTAAACAAAAGTCAAGTGCCTTTCTCTATACTAATTTAAAAATCAACTTATTATGGAAAACGACATATTGTTAACACAGTCTATAAACCTAGTCTTCTAAATAATAGATTGCATAACAAATATTTGTATCAACTAGACATTAATAAGTCTAGGTAACGCATCTTCTAAATGTGATATACTACTGAGATCTCCCATGGAATATCAGATTTTTTATTAATGCAGTGAATTTCTCTAGCATATGTCATTTTTTAGTTTTCACACCATTCTATACAGATAAATCAGAATGAAAGCAATACTTCCTAATTCTCCGGTGTTAATTTTTTATACTGTTTGGGATTAAACATGTTATAAGGTAAGTGTAATAGTAGGATATGATCTTAAAATAGTTTTAAATTCGCATGCTTTTTAGTTCATAGAGTGCTAACCAGATATATCACATAATGTAAATATCAGTTTTTTAAAAACCTTTTGCAGATTGTGAGAATGGCTAGAGCAACGATAAAACATTGTGCAAAGGTTGAGGGATTGTCACATACAGTAGATATCGTAGGAATAGGAGGAGATGGGGCTAATAACGGTGTCCTTTCTACTGCCATTGCTATCCTTGTTGCAGCAGCTGGTGCTAGAGTAAAGTATATATTTAATTTAGTTTAGTTCGTGTATGATTATGTTACTTATGTTAATGCTGATTATTATTTCTTTTTTGGTTTCAGCAAGGGAGTCGCTCAAGTTCTTCTGTATGTGGTATATGTTTAGAACTTTAATAAGAGTTGTCTTCATGTCAGTATTATTTTGCGACCATTTTTTTTATGTATTACATTTATTAAAATCGCATGTTCATGATATCTAAACTGCTTTTGATAATCTTACTTTATTTTGTCCTTTAGTTGGCCGTTTTTAGTTCGTATGTTGCTTAAAATCGACGTCTTTTATATATTCAATTTGGCTCAATAATGTTTTTTTTTGTATGTTGCTCAAAATCACCATATTTTGCACTTCAGATTAGTGAACGCTAAATGATGAAAAAGAGGTTAATGCGCATGGTTTGATGTACACATGTCTAAACCAAAAGTAGCCTTGAAAACTAGCCTTTATTAAAAATGAATAAGTGAATGAATCAGAGGCAGATAATTTTCACTAGATTTAACAATCAACTTATTGTTAACAAAAAATTATTTCTAAATTAAATTTCTTGGCGCAAATATTGCATAAAATGTTTGAAAACCTACATATAGTTAAAAAAATGTTTTCTTGGAAATAAACTGGAGTTTTATTTGAAAATTTTCATATCACATCATGTAGATTTACTATAAATAGTTCGCACATTGTTGAATTAATGCATACATATTATGATTAGATGCACGCCCACCTAATGCAAGCCCACCTGGGCGTGTCTATATACTCGTATTATAAAAAAATAACTCTTTTTCAAAGTCAAGTTTTTGTAAAAATATGTGGCTTTTTAATATGAAAACGCTGAATCGGAGCACTAGTGTTACATAGAAACTGGTTCAACAATATATTTATCTTTATAGGAGAAAGATTTTGACATCTGTGGCGTTGAGATAGTTGATGGAGCAGCTTCGGTGGCAGATCATCCATTCGAAAGGAGCACAGTGTTTCTTTTGGGAAATGAGGTTGGTAGTTTTTTAGTGTATTAATTTATTTGGACAGTAATGATCACATTTGTTATAATTTTGCTCTCCTTAACCTCATCCATAAAATGAATATAAATTTTAAAATGAGTTTTGCTTGTAATACAATGAAACATTATGTGATTAAACATTATTCTAATTTATGTTATGCTGATCGTGTATAATTTTGTGTCAAGAATTAGGAATATCAATCTTAAAATGATTTGTCTTTTATATTATACCAAGGAGAATCCCCCCGACCAGTGAAATTGAGGGGAATTAAGTTGTGTTTGTGTGCTAAAATGAGATTTTGTTGTTTTACTCGTACCAATTTATGTCATGCTGCACTTGTATAATTTTGTAATTAATGGTGTTGTTCACTAGTTGAACTAGTATTTTCCAATATAAATTCCTTGAATCCACGATTTGCAATTTGAATTTATTTTGATTTAAACTTTTATATATGCAATTCTAGTTCTATTTTGAAACCTTGACTAGAAATGTATTATTGGGTGGTAGTATTTTTAGTGGATGTGAGATATTTCCACTACGTTAAAGGGCATAATAAGAGTGACATCTACTTTTTTATGATCTGTTATTGGTTTTACTTATTTTTATGGCAATACAATATTTTATCGTTAACGATGGAAAGGGTACAGGGCTATCAGAAAAGGAACTGGAGATATGTGATTACTTTGTGTACATTCAACAGTATGTTTTTGGTACTGCTTCATTGAACGTGACAGTAGCTGCATCGATTGTTCTACATCAGTTTGGAGGTATTGTAAATCTTTGCTGAATATATTTTTCAATTAAAATTTGATTGTTCGAGGAATAATTAAATAATAACAATACATGATTTATATCTAGTTTTATTGCCCAATTTCGAAATCAATTTCTGGGATATTAACAACTAGTTCTGAAGTTAATCATAGTGATATGCTTCTATCATCGTTTCACGTTTTCTTTCGTTAACTATTGTTATTACCATTATTGTTGTTATTATTTTAAGTTATAATGGTTTAGACCATTTTTTTTTTAACATGTGGTTTACTGGTAACTTGCATCTCATCTAAAAGACCGTTCTCATCTAAATTTGAAACTAATTTCTTTATATGGGTGCACTCCTCATTTTCTCTCATCTTACCATTCTTACTCCCTTATACATGGAACGTTGATTACTTAGTTAACAAAAATAGGTAACAAATTTTATATTACAATTTAAGAATTTTAATCATACCAGGATTATATGTTTGTTTCAGAGGGTGGTTGTAAATCATAATAAAAAAATTCTATTAATTTAAAATATGCCCACTATTTTCATTATTCACAAATAATATGAATTATTATGTATCTCTCTTGCCAAATTCTTAAAAACATTGTCTTTGGACAAATTGGATGATCCAGTCCTAGTTGACAAGGATATCTTTTTTCCCAGTCATCATATTCCAAGATATTTTTTTATCTTGATTACAAATGTAATGAAATTCATTTTTAAAATGTAAAACTGTTTCAAGTTTTTATTAATAAAAAAGTTTATAATATGCAATGTCATTTTACTACATGGTCAGAATCTATATTTGTTTACAAACATAGGCAATGCACATTTTAATTACGAAGTTGTTAAATTTTTAAAAAAAATCCAAGGATATTTATTTTGTCTTAGTGCAATGTATTTTTCTTTGTAAAGAAGTAATCAAGAATTGTTTTCGCCACTAAAACATATGAGATGCAAATGCATAGTGTTTGTCAAGAATTAAAAACAACTATGAAGTGAACCAAGAATTTGTTTCCCATGCCTTTGTATCAATACAAATGTCAAATATAATATCATTGAGACTTGGATACAAGGTTTAACTACCCATATTTTCCTTGGGTGTGCTATTCCTAGTGCACTTTCAGTATCATCAAAAATAAAAATAGAATGAATTGTTAATACCAAGGTTCGAGAACTCGGGTTCAACCGTTTGAAAATTTGTTAGTTCCTATTGTCTTATAACCGGATGCTAGGATATTGTAATCTTATTATATGGGCAAATTACATTGGTGTTGGTTTTAAATGGCGATCAATAGCAGCAAATCGCAAAATGACTTAATTTGTCATAAGTTTTACAAACCTGTTCTTTGTGAAATATACATAGGTGGCCTCATTTATGGTTTTCCTTGTAAACAGTGTGCATTGTTGGAATATACAAGTATAGTTTAACGTACAATTATTCTTTACGCAGGGATTATCATTCATTGTATATTGGAAAAACCCTTGCCCAGCTTGCAGAAGAGAGTATGCCATTAAACAAATTTGTAGAAACAATAATTTGAAATGTCTTTGTCATTAAATCAATTCAGCAAAATCACAACAAAGCCAGGAGGAAAACTGGATATAGGCGAGGTTAGGTTATGAAACCAACAAAGCCAGGACTACTTTTTCCTAAAACTTATTGTAGTATTATGTTACAGACTTACAGTTCCAAGATCAAGAAGCAAATTGGAGGACAAGCATTTAAGCCTTGTCAGGATAGATCCATGAAGAAAATGAGAAGCTTATATATATATGTGTGTGTGTGTGCAGGATTTTTTTTTTTTAAACTTCAGACATTATGATGCATAGATCCATCAACTACGTAAACATAATTTTTGTTTAGACTTTTGTTTATGTGACATTAGTTTTGAGTTGTATCGGATAATGTTATGAATGCTGGGTGTTATGTGAATATTTTATCAATTATTATAACATTTTTTATTGTTATATAATGTTTTGTGACATTTTTTTTTCTAGTTGATATATATGTATATATGTTTCATTGCACGATGAGTATTAAATGTTGAGTATTGTTGAAATGAATGTATTTGATGTTTAGATTTATGGTTTGAAATGCTGTAAAATGTTTGCCATTTATTTCCGTCGGTAATCCATCACTATACGACTAGGATTTACCGACGGATAACTGGAATGTAAAATATTTGTTATAAATTTCCGTCGGTAATCCATCGCTATATAGCTAGGATTTACCGACGGATAACTGGAATGTAAAATGTTTGTTATGTATTTCCGTCGGTAATGCTCGCTAAATAGCATGCATTTTGTGACGGAAAGATATTTATTGATTTTATCATGTTTTATGTATCCGTCGGTAAAACATCGGTGAAATATTTGAAAATGAAATGATAATACATTAGAAAACGATGGTGAAGTGACGGAGAATTGACGCTAATTTCCATCGCAAAATTGTGCCTAAAATACCGATGTGTTTTTTAGCGACAGCCTTATTCTGCTGCAAATCCATTGCTAACAGGCCTTTAGCGAGGGTTTAGCGACTGATTTTTCCGCTGCAAAATCAGTGTTTTCTTGTAGTGCATGATTAAGGGGAAAACATGGGTTTTGGGTATGTTTGATCCATATTGACATGTTAAATTGTTGTTTTGGTGTTTATGGTCGATTATGCATGTTGCTATGACTGTTTGGAATGTTTTGTGATGCTTAGTAAAGTTAGATTGGTCGGAAACGCCGTTGTATGACATAAAAAGCTCGCTGAAAAAATTGTAGGAAAATTGGTCATGCCCTGTTCGTGAGGCACCACCTCAACATGATCGTGACACTTTCATCACGAGCCGCCCCAGTTGTAAGTTCACCTCACGAGCCAACCACCCTCCACGAGCTATGAACCGGATGTCACAGATGAACCACAATGAAGCATCACGATCTGATCCTTGAGCACGAGCCAGACCAGAGGAGGACCACGAACCAGACCAGGGGAGGACCACGAGCCGGACCAGAGGAGGACCACGAGTCGATGACCAGAGGGGGATCCACGAACCAGAACAAGGTGTCATGATTCGAAGCTTGACCCGAAGCTGGAGTTTGATGAGTCACAAATCGGGATGATGACCAAAATCCGAGATGCAAAGGTAGTCGAAATAGGGAGTAGAACTCAAGATCCAGATGGGAACCGACGAGTTAACTTCATGAGTTGGACTTTACTGCAGGACGTGTGCAAAGGGGTCATCGATGTCTATAGCTTTGACTCACCACTGAGAGACGGATATTGGCTATGGATATGCACAGTGGATTTGTCATAACCCCATAGGGCAAAGTGATCGTAGCAGGGCTATGAGCCAGTGCAGTGGAGTTGTCATGACTCCATGGGGCAGAGTGGACATAACAAAGTATTTATGGTTATGGATCAGTGCAGTGGAGCCGTCATGACTCCATGGGGCAGAGTGATCGTAACAAAGAATTGGGTGATCAAAGTGGTAGATATCATATACTTTACGCACTGAGTGAGAGATGTGAGGATGATTGCTATGTTTGATGTTTTCTATCACCATAACATGCACCCCCCCTCCCCATTATTTTAACACCATGTGTTAGTGTCACCTTATCGTATTGTACATTCTGTTGTGCTAACTCTTTGGTTGCAGGTCTAGGTTCAGATATGGTTATGTATACCTGTTATTGTTCTGTTTTTTATGCTTATCGCTCATATCATACTTTTGTCTGACCCAGAGTTTTATGTCTCTTCTTATTACTCTAGGTTCTCCTAAACGAGCAGACTAGAGACGGGTTAGCTGGTTATCCTCCTTGTGTTGTTGTTGGTCACTACTTTGGGCATTAGTAGTCTACCTTCCTATTTTGCTTTAGAGACAATTTTAAAAGTTGTAATAATGATGGTTTAGATCATAAGCTGTATTTTGAATATTTCCGCTGCTATGATGGTTTAGTTTTCAGCTTATGCACTGTCTCGCCTGTTTTATATCAAGTTATGTTATTATTATATTTTGTTCCATGCGCTGTGAGATATACTACAGGTTCTTTGATGATTCATAGTTTCAAATCCTTCCTTTTTCCTTTCACTTGATGACCGTCCCGTGATGGTTGGACATCGGTACAGCGCGTTTCATTAGAAATGTCGACTGGTGCGAGGCGGACCGTCACACTTGGTATCAGAGCGAGGTTGCGTAGTTAACCTAGGGAAAGACACCGGTGAGAGATAGTACGTATATGAGAGCGCGTATTTGTGACATTTTGGTTTTCAAAAGCAATATATATACTATTAGTATATCTAAGGATGGAGTCGCACGACACTGGCACCACTGAAGAGATGGTTAATCGTTTTCTCCTTACCGATTGAACGATGAGCCGATATACGAGGAATACTGGTTCAGGAGCCAATAATAGGAATGCTCCTGATATAAGGACGATGTTCACTGACTTGATGAGAGAGATGCTTAGGGATGTTCAGAATGCAGCTTCTAATGCTGCAAATGGTGGTGATGCAGCGGTGCAGGCGTCTAGGGACGATTTTGCCAAGCTCTGTAAGGACTACACTAGTCTTGGTTGGAAGCTGTTCCGCGGAACAGAATCGGCTATAGAAGTTTAGGATTGGCTTGATAGTTGTAAGCGTATCTTTGAGGATCTAGGAATCAAACACGCGATGAAGAGGAAGCTAGCATCCCGTAAACTGCAAGGACGGACTATGAATTGGTGGAATGCTATTAAGGCAGCTACCCCTGAGGATCAAGTTACTTGGGATCAGTTCAAGGCCCGATTCAGTGATAAGTTTATCCCAGCTGCTTAGAAATCATAATTGTTTAGGAAGTTCTTGGAGCTTAAGCAGAATGGTAGGGCAGTCTCGGAGTATATTGCTGAGTTCGATATTTTATCGAAGTACGGATTATCCCTTATTGACACTCCCGAGAAGAAGAATGAGAAGTTCATAACAAGATTAGATCAGTACTTAGGGGAAAGGATTATAAACCATATTGATGAGACTTTAGAATCGATTGTTGGGAAAGCATTGAGATCAGAGAGCCTTTATCCTAAGCCCAAGGCTGAAGTTGTTGTTGCATCTACAGAGGTACCAAAGCCGCAGGCAAGTGGTGGAGGCAAGAATAATTCTCAGAATAAAAGGAAGCAGAGTCAGACCAAGGATGGTCAGAAAAAGAAAGATAAGAAAGATGTTGAGTGCTTTAGCTGTGGCAAGAAGGGTCACTATGCAAAAGAATGTCGTGCAAAGCCAGCGGATAGGAAGTGCTTGCCAAGTGCGAATTACAAGGATAAATGTCCGCAACCTCCTAAAGAGAAGCAGATTGTGAAAGCATAATCTATTAATGTTGTTCCTTCTTCGTCGAATGCCCCAACTACGGCGGAGAAAGGAAAGAATGTCATCATTCAAGGTATGCTTTCTATTTACGATGTTCCTGTTCGAGTATTGTTTGATACTGGAGCTTCCTATTCCTTTATGTCTAGTGACTTTGTAGATAGCTTGTAAATGGAACCCGAGATAGTCGATAGACCTTTAGTGGTGATAAACCCGATTGGTGGTTCGACTAGCCTTAGTATGATTTGTCGAAATTTGGTCTTATCGAGTCATGGATGTATGTTTGCTTGTGATTGCTTTGTTTTGGGCTTTACTGGGTTTGGCATTATTTTGGGAGTCGATTAGCTCCAAAGATATGGGGGTGGTGGTAGACTATGAGGGATTTTCGGTGACTATTAGGGCGGATAATGGGGCGGAGTGTAGTGTTTGGTGGCCTACCTAGTAGTGAGGTGATGGCTAGTTTTCTAAATTCCTTCGACATCCCGCAGGACGAGTTATCAGGGGTTCCCATTGCAGGCCAGTATCCGGATACCTTCGAGGAAGTGAACGGACTTCCACCACACCGAGAGATTGAGTTCTGTATTGATTTAGTGAAAGATGCCAGACCTATAGTAATGCCACTTTGTCGTATGACGCTAAGGTAGTAGCGAGATCTCGGGGTGCAAGTAAGCGATCTTTTGAAGAAGTGATTTATTCGAAGGATGTCTTTGAGTGGGGGGCACCAGTTGTATTTTCTACCAAGGCAGATGGTTCCCTTCGCTTATGTGTGGACTATCGCGAGTTGAATAAAGTGACTAGGAAGAATAAGTATCCTCTTCCACGGATAGATGATTTGTTTGATCAACTGGAGGGAGCAAAGCGTTCTCTCAATTGGACCTCGCGAAAGGATTTCATCGGCTCCAAGTAGTAGCTAAGAGTATTCCTAAAATGACATTTCGGACGCCGTTTGGATTCTATGAGTGGTTGGTCATGCCATTCGGCTTGACCAATGTACCATCATATTTTGTGGATCTTATGAACAGAGTATTCCGAGATCAATTGAATAAGTTTGTTCTTGTGTTCATGGACGATATACTTGTTTATTCGAGGATAGAGGAAGAACACAAGGAACATTTGAGAGTAGTGATGGAGGTGTTGAGAAAACACTAATTGAAAGCAAAGTTTTCTAAGTGTCACTTCTAGAGGAGGGAAGTGAGATTCTTGGGCCATATTGTTTCAGAGAATGGTATTACCGTGGACCTTGCGAAGGTGGCTATGGTACATGATTGGTCTACGCCCAAGAATGCAACAGACGTAAGAAGTTTCTTGGGATTAGCTGGATATTATCATAATTTTATCCAAGATTTCTCCAAGATAATGGCACCGTTAACTGAGTTGACCAAGAATAATCAAGCTTTCGTTTGGGACGAAAGGTGTGAAAATGCATTCAACAGTCTAAAGGAAAAGTTGACGCGTGCGCCAGTGTTAGTCATTCCTAAAGGGAATGAAGAGATGACAGTATACACGGATGCCTATGTTACCGGACTAGGTGTTTTATTGATGCAAGGAGGAAGAGTCGTAGCTTACACTAGTCGGCAACTGAAATCGCATGAGAAAAGATATCCTTCCCATGATTTGGAATTGGCAACGATCATATTCGCGTTGAAGATGTGGAGATATTATCTCTTAGGAGAAATTTTCGAGTTGTTTACCGATCATAAGTCATTAAAGTATCTCTTTTCTCAGAAGGATCTAAATCTTCGACAGCAATGATGGTTAGAATTCTTGGCTTCCTATGATTTTGATATCGCATATACATCAGGAAAGGGCAATGCGGTAGCCGATGCATTGAGTGGGATACATGCCAGTTTAGGGGCTATGTTTCTAGAATGGAAGCAACCAGAGTATATCGCTGGGTATGATTTCAGACCAAAATGCGAATTGGATCCAGAAATGTTAGCAAGTTTGACGGTCAGACCCACCTTGATTGAGCGAATTGGTTCCAGTCAGTGGGACGATCCTAATCTATTAGAAATCATCTCCAAGTTGGAAATGGGAATTGACGAGGAGATGAACAAGTATGGGCTTGATCGAGATGGATGGCTTAGAAAGAATGTGAGACTAGTTGTGCCCAATGTTAATGGATTGAGAGATGAAGTGCTTAGAGAATGACATCACTCAAAACTGACTATACATCCCGGTGGTAACAAAATGTATCGAGACATGAAGCAGACCTACTACTAGGAAGTCATGAAGGGAGATGTTGGGAAGTTTATATCCAAATGCTTGAATTGCCAGCTAGTTAAAGTCGAGCAAAAGAATTCTAGTGGTTTGCTACAACCATTGGAAATTCCACAATGGAAATAGGAACAAGTCTCAATGGATTTCATTGATGGGTTACCAAGGACTAGATCGGGCAATGATAGTATTTGGGTGATTGTAGACCGATTGACCAAGAGTGCAAGGTTTTTACCTGTCAAGTCGAATAGAACGGCAGCTAAGTTAGCGGAACTGTATATGAAGTGGGTAGTGAGATTTCATGGAATACCCAAAGGCATTGTGAGCGATCGAGATCCGTTATTTACTAGTGGATTTTGGAAGATCTTACAAGAGGCTTTAGGGTCAGAATTACATCTCAATACCACGTACCATCCTCAAACCGACGATCAAACAGAGAGGGTGAATCGAGTATTAGAAGAACTCTTGAGAGCTTTCATATTAGGTTTTGGAAGGTCATGGGATGACCATTTAAATCTGGTTGAATTCGCATATAATAATAGTTATCAGTGCAGTATTGGTATGGCTCTATTTGAAGCTTTGTACGGAAGACCGTACAACTCACCATCATGTTGGTTGGAACCGGTGAGAAATTCGTGCTTGGGCCAAATGTGATAATAGAAACTTCAAACAAGATCAAGGTTATCCAACAGCGAATGAAGGCTGCCCAAGACAAGCAAAAGAGTTATGCTGATAAGAGGCGAAGAGATTTAAAATTCTTCATTGGTGACTTGGTGTTTGTTAAGATTTCTCCGTTAAAGAGAGTGATTTGATTTAGTAGGAGAGGCAAGTTAACACTAAGATTTGTTGGTCCATTCCCAGTTCTTGAACAAGTTGGGAATTTAGCATATAAAATTGAATTACCTGACAAGATGGCGGGAGTTCACAATGTATTTCATGTTTCCCAGTTAAGGAAGTTCGTGCACGACCCTGATATGACTATTTCACCGGATCAATTGGATGACATTGAAGTAGTACTTGAGGCGGTTGGGAACTGCAGGCCGATCCGTATTGTCGAGTACGACACGAAGCAACTTAGAAGGAAAGCGGTGAAACTGGTCAAGATTCAGTGGGGACGAGAATGGGAATGACTGTACTTGGGAAACAGAGGAGAGCATAAGGAAGACGTACCTAGAATCTTTTCCTGGTAAGATTTTAACAACCATTTAGTTATCCTCTTGTTAGTAAACCGCATGCTAGGATAGGCTTGTTATGTTGCTGCGTATGTTTGATTGTTGCAAATGATTGATAGGCACGCTGGACCCATTGTTGTTTCTTAGTTAAGGAATTTCGGGGGTGAAATTTTTAAGGAGGGGAGAATGTAACGACCCGCATTCTACGCATTAGAAGATCATAGAATATTTATTTCATTTTCGTATGATGTCTGTAACTTTGGGGAACGACTATTGGGGTCATTTCCCATGTTCACGATTTTTGCCGATTTTTAAATGAGTGTTTTGCCCTTGGCGAAACCTTTGATTGGCAAGGATTTTTGACCTGAAACCACTTCCATTGGATTCGGATGATGGTTTACCTTTCCGTAGAGTGATATTAGCAAAACGGACTTTCCATTTGGGAGATATGGCTAAAATAAGGTCTGGAAGGTGAAAAACAGCTTAATCGGGCCTAATTAGGGTGATTAGCAGCTAGGCCCATAACCCATTTCGAGATTAGGGTTATTTGGAGGCTGAAATCAATTAGGAAACGATTTATTTTCATTTTCTCAGCCGCCACTTACCTCTCTTCAACCCTAATAATGGCCCCCACCTTCTAAATCACCCACAAATCACCGTTTAAGTATATGTTAGCCTAATCAACATCAAATCAAGGAAAATCAACACCAAATCAGAGTTGGAGCAGGTGCATTGCATAAGGATTCGACCCACAATAGTAGAGTTTCAGATCTAAAGTTTTATTTGTGGCTAAGGTGAGTGATTTGCATTGTTTTTCACTAATTACGCTAATTAGGGGTGATTATTGTTAATTAGCAAAATTATGCATGTTAAAATTCTAGAAAAATATATAAAAATTCTTAAATATTATTTTAGGGCTCTGATAGAAATTTAGGTTAATTTGGATATGTTTTGCTAATCATATCATTAGTTATGGTTAAACATGATTAAGGGGAAAACGTGGGTTTTTGGTATGTTTGATCCATATTGACATGTTAAATTGTTGTTTTGGTGTTTATGGTCGATTATGCATGTTGTTATAACTGTTTGGAATGTTTTGTGATGCTTAGAATGTTAGATTGGTCGAAAATGCCGTCGTATAGCGTAAATAGCCCATTGGAAAAGTTGCAGGAAAATTGGTCATAACCCGTTCGTGAAGCACCACCTCGACCCGATCGTGACACAATCATCACGAGATGCCCCACTCGTGAGCCCACCTCATGAGCCAACCACCCTCCACGAGCCAAGAACCGGATGTCACCAACGAACCACAATAAAGCACCACGATCTGATCCTTGACCACGAGCCAGACCAGGGGAGGACCACGAGCCAGACCAGGGGAGGACAACGAGCCGGACCAGAGGAGGACCACGAGCCGATGACCAGAGAGGGATCCACGAACTGGAACAAGGTGTCACGAGTCGAAGCTTGACCTGAAGCCGGAGTTCGAAGAGTCATAAATCGGGATGATGACCAAAACCCGAGATGCAAAGGTAGTCCAAATAGGAAGTAGAACTCAGGATCCAGATAGGAACTGACGAGTTAACTTCTTGAGCTGGACTTTGCTGCGGGACGTGTTCAAAGGGGTCATCGATGTCTATAGCTTTGACTCACCACTGAGAGACGGATATTGGCTATGGTTCAGTGTAGTGGAGTTGTCATAACTCCATGGGGCAAAGTGATCGTAGCAGGGCTATCAACCAGTGCAGTGAAGCTGTCATGACTCCATGGGGCAGAGTGGACATATCAAAGTATTAGTGGTTACGGATCAGTGCAGTGGAGCCGTCATGACTCCATGGGGCAGAGTGAACGTAATAAAGAATTGAGTAATCAAAGTGGTAGATATCATATACTTTATGCACTGAGTGAGAGATGTGAGGATTATTGCTATGTTTGATGTTTTCTATCACCATAACATGCATACCCCTCTCTATTATTTTCACACCATGTGTTAGTGTCACCTTACAGTATTATACATCCTATTGTGCTAACTCTTTGGTTGCAGGTCCAGTTTCAGGTATGGTAATGTATACTTGTTATTGTTCTGTTTTTGCTGCATATCGCTCATACCAGACTTTTGTCTGACCTAGAGTTTTATGTCTCTTCTTATTACTCTAGGTGCTCCTAAATGAGCAGACTAGAGACAGGCTTGCTGGTTATGCACGAGTAGCTGTCCTGAGACGAGCAGGAGGCTTACACGTATTGTTCCCATATATCCTCCCTGTGTTGTTGCTGGTCACTACTTTGGGCATTAGTAATGTACCTTCCTATTTTGCTTTAGAGACAGTTTTAAAAGTTGTAATAATGATAGTTTAGATCATAAGCTGTATTTTGAATCTTTCCGCTGCTATGATGGTTTAGTTTTCAGCTTATGCACTGTCTCGCTTGTTTTATATCAAGTTATGTTATTATTACATTTTGTTCCATGCGCTATGAGATATACTACAGGTTCTTTGATGATTCATAGATTCAAATCCTTCCTTTTTCCTTTCACTTGACGACTGTCCCGTGTTGGTTGGACATCGGTACAGCGCGTTTCATTAGAAATGTCGGCTGGTGCGGGGCGGGCTGTCACAGTGTATGTGTATCTATATACATATATGTACATGCATTAGTTGTGAATTGATATGGAGATAATAAATTTGGATACTGAAAAATCACTGTATAAAATACATAGATTAGCAAACCTGTGCATTTATAATCACTTGTAGACATTTAAACTAACACAAACTATTGTATAGATTTTAATATGCATGCATAATCATATATAAAATTTCATGTATGCCAGTATAAACAAAACCATTTCCTTTTTTTTTTAATTTCATTGTACTGGGTAAATTGAGCACATTCTTGACTCCATTATGCTTCAAGATCAATGCCAATGGTGCATAGTTATCTATGTAAGCTACAAATATCATATGCAATCACTAAGTTGCATATATTACGATATATAAAGAGTATATCAAATTTAGTACGGTGGATAATATTATACTATGATGATAGTGCAACTTGTTAGAAGTTCATAATAAAATAATGTTGATATATTAATGTATATCATCTACAAACTATTTTGCATATAAATATACATTACAGTAGGCCTATTATATAATTAGTTATATAAAACATGTTTCATACATATATGTTGTTTGAACTTGATTATCATATTGCAAATTTGATTTGCATATGCAAACCATTACAAGTACATATCATAATATATATATATATATATATATACACACACACACATTTAATGGCAAGTATTTTGATAATCGCCTCGATTTATATTTGATGATCTGTAAGATGTAATTAATGATTGCATAAGATAACATCTCTTACATACATATAAATAGTAAAATATTTGTAGTCAATTTTGAGAATTCACTTACAATAACTTTTTATCCTAAATGCTCAAATAAACAAGCCTGGTCTTATGTGAATCTTTTTCATATAATGACTAGCATGCTATTTATTGATTAATGCATAATTGTAAATTTATGTTTGACATGGCTAACACACCGATCCGAGTCGACTCTGGATTGGTATCCTCGTCGGTCCAATCCAGATCCAGATCGATATACTAACCATGTTGATCTAGATCAATCCATATAGGTCTGCCTGACATGTTGATCTGAGTTGATTCCCTTCTACCTCCACCATGTTGATTCGATGTGTTGGTCGATCTGGTGTGTTAGCCGATCTGTGGTGTTGACTGATCCAGAGAGTGGGCCTATCCGGGATGTTGACTGATCCATGGTGTTGGCTGATACAAAGTGTTGGCCGATCGGGAATATTGGTCAATCTGAAATGTTGGTTGATCTAAAGCCTTCTCTTGTGCCAATTTGGTCTTCTTAGCTCCATTACTTAATCACAAAAATCCAATCTACTTGAAACTTTGTACTTGGCTTCTTGGGACATTCCTTGTCCCTTAGGAATTTCATACCAGTCCAGGCCATGCCGAACCGAGACCATGTAATTCCCCGCCATATAGCTTTCTATCTCTAATCTGCTATTCATTCGACGATATCATCCATTCTAATATTCTTAAGCAAGCATCTAGCACACAAAAACATACTCAAACAACACTTGGCTTCTTCAACACAAATCAAAGCATTTAAAAAGAGAAAAGTAAATACTTAACTCCCCCTTCCTAAATTCCGGGTTTCAAAACATGATCCAAATCACCCCAAATTTATATATGTATGATTACATAATTAATAATGATTTACGAACATTTTCTGTATTTATAGAAAGTGATTATGAACTAATACACCCTAGTTAGTGAATAATGATATTAATCATCCACCTTATTTTCCAAAGACTTGTTAGACCAAAAGTGAATAGTGTTTTGCTCGGATCCCTATTTGTTGAAACAGATTTTCTCTTGATTCGATGTTGGTCTATGCTAATCCTTTACTAATGATGGGTTTTTGCTAATTAAAGTGAGGTTTAGTGAGAAGTCAGGAGGATGGAGGCAATTGATGGGGTAATGATCTATTTTGTGAGTTATGTAATGAACATGAGAATATTTTCCCACTCATTTTAGCCCCACTAACCCTAACCCAAAATGGGCCTTGGACTCACTCCTTAATGATCTCTCATGCACAATTAAATTGTCCAAATCTCTTTAAACCTTGTTTCAGTTATTTCTCCCAAACGTTAAGTCCGTTTGATTAATTTGACATCTCTATGGAATGAGAAACCAACATCAGCATCCAATGGAAGTGGTTCTAGGTCTGAATTCCTGTCCATTCAAAAGTTATGGACGAAACAAGATTTGCAATGGGTAAAATGATCGCACAAAAACACGACAAAAATAGCGAAGGTAAGAAATGATTCTGGTAGTCATTTCCCAAAGTTATAGAACCATACGACCTCATATATAAATAATATATCCTACGACCCTCGGATACATTGAATACGAGTCGTTACACAATAGGTCAAACTCATTAATGTTTCTTGACTAGGGACTGCGTTTCTGCTTATAAAACTATCGTTCGTGGGGAAGTAAGTAAGAACACCATGGTTTTTGTTATTCTTATGTAGAGAAAACTAATCACTATTTATTAATTTATAAAAGGAGAAAAAACAAAACAGTGGAAAAAGATGCCGGCTAATAATTTTTTACATACATAAGAAAGAAGATAAAGTGACTCATTAACTAAACATGAGGATCAAATAGGACACTAGTAGTAGATAACCACTGGTTACCGTCAATAAACTCGATGAGTGGGTAAGGTCTTCCTTCATTGACTCACTTGAAACCCTATACCTAGGTTGTAACGACCCAGGGATTTCGGCCCCGAAAATCAGCATAAATACCTCTACCGTATCTCATGTCGATCCTTCAAGCACCGAAATACTGGATAGTTATTAGAAAGAAATTAGAGGGTGAGATAAGAAAGAAAGAAATATTAGAATAGAAGAAGAAGAAACAACACAACACAGAGCCTCACATCGCAGCGGAACAAAATATAATACAAAAATAAATCTTTATTGAGAGCTTTAAAAATACTTACAATATCAGGACAGTTATAATATCCTGTTCCCATATACAACACACAGTGGAATAGTAGCTATATAATATCATACGTCTGAACATCTCCAGCTCGTCTCTGGACTTCCCAGCATTCGGTAACCTGAACCTGTACACCCGGGCTAACCCGAGCATTTACAAAACACCGGGTCAGTCTGGTGAACCAGAGTGAGATAAACTCGCACAGTATTTAGGGTAAATCATCCAATCATGATTTTAAAGTTCAAAATCTTTTCAAAAGAAAAGGATAATTGTAAGACCAAATCCACACATAAACACGGACGGTTTTTACCTTACGATAACCCAAAAAAGTTTAGAAACCAATATCTTTTCTGATATTATAATAATGTCTAAATACAAGTAAGTAACAATCTAGTGGAACGCTTGCATCTCACGTTCCACATACATAGTATACAATCAAAACCGCGGGCGCTTATTGAAGATTGGATTCCAACTATGACAAGGTATGGGACCACCTGCTGATAGTGTATCTCTAGAGACGAATACACTGGGTTCAACAAGAACGTCTTGCAACCCGGCCCTCACATGACCGACCACTCATTTCGCTCGAGTGTATCGAATGTATATCACCGACGGTTGGGATCAGCAACCATCTCCCAGAAAGGGACAGCATCGAAACATAGATTTAAGAACAAATAGGAATTTCTCTATATAGGTGATTATACACCCTAATGGGAGCGACCCACGTAGTCATGCTGCCTGCCCAATTTTTGTCATTTCCCGATTGATGAGGCTTGAGGCCAGAGTTTATTCTTGAAACATCTGATCACCATTCACTTTGAATGCCACATCGTCAGATCCGTCAGATATCACTAATTGACGTCCACAAAAATACTCTAGTTAGAAGCTAAGAGAACGGAAATTCTCTGACAACAACTATAGCACGTTTGAAGAAATCAACGTACGTGACCCTTTCGAAATACTCTGTCATACATCCGTCCATACAATTCATCCAGGAACATGATGAACCGAAGGTACTCTCCTACTGCATCCAATATAGGAATCACCCCATGGATCAATAGCGAGAAGTCCTTGCAACCCATAGATTCCAACTACGACAGAATCACAGCTTATCTCTGCTTGCCAGGCAGAGAATATTAGTGGTTCTTCCATTTGTGAAAATCCACGGTCTTCACAGTACCATCTCGATCATCTTCTGATATCTTCACGTATTTGTTGGTCGGAATGGTTTTCGAATATAAATTCGATCGCGATCTTTCCATACCAACAATCGTATTGGACAGGTTTGATAGTCGGTGTTTTAACTATCAAAATATACAGTGTTTCAATCATGACACTCCAATGAGTTCACTGGTTCCGTATTTAGTATCACTTGGCCTTTAACAAACTGGTTTACTTTTGTTAAATTAAAACTTCTAATTCTTTTAATATTCAAAAATACGATATTTGAATTCTGACTTGATAGACTAAGGTTCCCAGAACCATAGTGAAATAACGTACAATCATAATTAAATTCCCACTCCAATCTCCTTTCAAACCTTTGTTATATTATCACGAACCTCTTTTACGATTACCAACTAATATTACCTTCAGATAATCCCGATGTTGTTCAAGTTGGGGTATTTTAATTACCTCTCAGACCTTGATCAAACAACGTTCTTATCCTTAGATAAATAGAAGTTGTAACCAAAACCCAATAAACAATTTCCACCATAACTTGAATTTGGTTATACAACCCTATACCCTATTTCTTTAACTAGATTTACTTATTTCCAATCTCCTTCCAAATTTATTCGACCATTTCCCCCTTGGAAATCTTATTTCAAATTCCCATTTTTACTTGATCTCATTTTCAAGTAACGTTAACTTAAGATTAACGCTTTTCCCCTTTGTAAATTCCATTTATATCCCTGGTTTATCATAAAACCTTTTTGATCTAAATTTCCCTTCACTTAATTCAAATAATCAAATAACACTTATATCAAGCTATTCTATTCACTTGGAATTCCTTTCATAACTTCGTTATAATAAATTTTGGGTTTTAAATATAAAATCTCGTACATAAACTCCTTTCACCATTCCATCTGATTTCTTTTCACTTCGATCACCTTTGAAAAGTAATCTTCTACATTATTATTAATTAAATAATAATTTACTTCGATTGTCAACTACTGCAGTAGTTAAATCTTTATTAACTAAAATGAATAGTAAACCCTTTTAAAACCCTTATCTAAATTTAAACAATATTTGTTAACTATTTTAAATCAAAACACATTAATTCGATAATCACTTCCAATTCAAAACGGTAGATTAAATTCACTTAAAATGCGGTTATTCCACTAACCGATTCTAACTAATTCTCACTTAAAATTAATTAAAGATATATTTAATTTAAATAAATTCCATTAATTGTTTCCTTTACACAACAATTATCAAAGTTTAACCATTCGGTCCATTTCTCAGTAAATCTGGTTTACATCAGAATTTATTTTATAAATAAATCATTTACAAATCAAAGTCTTAAATAAATAAAATACTTATTTTTCTTTAATAACTTTCATTTAAAAATAATATATTTCAAATCTAACTTCAGTTATAAAACAAATTTTATAACTTTCACTCTATCGATTCACCTGACGGTGAATCAATATCTATAACCCGATTGATTTTAAAGGCCATACTCTGCCAAACCCTTAACCAATATCGCCATTGGTTTAAACCAAACAGATTTTGAATATTCAGTCAATAATCAACCAACAAATCAATCACACAAACATATCAGTTCATATATGATAATATAAAAATAAATAATACATTTGAGGGATCCGGTTGGGTCCCTCCAACCTGTTCTTCCCTGTATTCAAATGGTTATCTCAAATTAGACCATTCAGTTTTGTTTAACTGATAACACTAAATAGCAACCATTCAACATCAACCATAAGCAATTCAAACAATTCAACCATTTAAACACGTTTATAAATAAACGTGACCAACCAAGGTGAGTTACCTTTATTGGAACCAATCGTTAAAAATAACGATTTGGTAATTTACTGAAATTAAACACAGTTTAATTTCATTAGTTAGATCAACAATCAATGGTAGAACTAGCAAACAGGCAAACATCAGCAGGTAGAGCACACAAAATAAAAATACCCAATTTATATAAAATATAAAAAGGGTAACTGAGTGAGTTTAACTCACCTTGAGTTGCGTTGTTACAATAACAACTGATTAGATTAAATTAAACTTGCGTTTAATTTAACTGGGATTTCCAGCTGCATTCTACTGCGTCCGTTTCTGTTCCAGAATGTAGATCTCATTCACACAAATCCCGGCATCGCTTGTTGTGTTCCATTCTGATCATATACGATGTAGTTATTAATATTATAAGTTCATATAAATTAAACAAACAATTAAATCCTAAATTAAGTTTTAAATCCTTTTTTTTATGAGCTAACTAAACCATATCTTACTTAATTTAATAACTAAACTTAATTAAGTAATTAGTTAAGACTAATCCCTTAAGGTATCACTCGATCAATGTTTAAATTAATTACATTTGCAACAAAGAATCAGGTCCGGCTCTCCTGCTTCCTTCCTGCGTTCGTTGCATAGATAATTAAATGATCGATTTAGTGCTTTGGTTTCCATTGTTGGTTCACGGCTGCTTCTTAACTTAGTTAACTAATATTTCCATTCTAAATACATCTATGAATGAGCGGATGATCCCTTCTACATTCTGTCTTCGTATTCCAAGTCCTGCTCATGTACAGGAGAGCTTTGTTAACACATAAATCTATATGAACTTAAAATGATTTATTACGAATTAGGATTAGTCAAACCTAATCATGGTTTAAGGTAGTTAATACACAGCGGGTTGATTACTTCCATTCGAACATGGATTTGCTGCTCCTTCATTTGTCTGAACCCACGTCCGTTCGAGAATCCTCCACGCTGCGCCAGAAAAAATCCACCGCGGTCGCTCCTTAAACCCCACCGGAGTTCCATCCGTGCTCACCGAAACCCGCGCCAAGTCTGCCTCGATGTACTCCCCTGGCCCCAACTCGCCCTGCTTCTCCGTTCACCCGAAGTCCCATCGATTTCGACGCCGCCTACATCCGCCAAAATCTCCACGAGTGCTGACGGTTTAAGCCCCATTTCCGGTCATCTCATGGAGCTATATCAGATCGTGACCATCCAGCTGATAAGGTCGTCGAGCTCATTAAATTGGTATTGAAAGTTTTCAGAAAAGATTGGTGGATTAAGAGGATCGAGAGGAGGATGAACGGAAAATTTGGTTCGTTGGTTTCATTAGAAAGGGGGCGACTTCGTTGACCAGACATAATGAACAAAACATTAGGGTTAGAGCAAGCTTGGTATATATAATAGGATTTATATTAATATTTTATTTTTAACGAAACTTCGCGCTGAAGTAGTTGATAAAAACCACTACAAACGATTTTTGTCTACTGATAAAAAGGCTAATCTTGATGTAAAAAGGTATTCCGGACCCAATGGGACAAGTTTCGTCGAATTCCGATTTCGTTTGAAAAAAATTCCTTTATAAAACCAGAAATAAACACGCTTTTTAATTTACCGCGATCACCAGATAAGTCAAATCGACTTGAAACCTTCAAATCTTACAATAACTTTTCGATACGAACCCAACGGCACTAGTTTCGTCGCATTCTAAGACTGTTTGCCCGATAGGCTGTTTTTACCCCGAACCGCCCTACCCTTTTTAATGCTAAATTTCTCGATCTCTAAAAATAACAAACTATATACCTATCCTGACTCTAATCGACGATACAAACTCAACGGAACTGGTTTCGTGGCCTAATTCGATCATCTGCTCAAGTTACACTCAAATACTCCTTGTTGAAGTAGTTACGCGCTATAGTAATTATATGGGCGTTTACGGCTACCGTGGTCACATACGACATCGGTTTTCCACGCCATTCGCCACCGTACAATAATTTAACGTTACGGTTCTAATGAAACTGATTTCGTCGAAATCTGAGTCCGTTTGCAAAACGGCCATTTTAAAGGCCTATAATTTAATAATGATTTTCCACAGCGACTATTTCAAATTTTGATTTAGCCATAACTTATTATCTATAACTCGAAATCTGGATTTTTCTTTTTCATATGAAAATTATCGTCAATACGGTTCTAACGTGTCTTGTTTCACAGAAATCCGACTTATATCGGATCCTGTATTCTCAGTTGAAGTTCAAAACTCGAATTTACGAACTGCACGCCATTTTCAAGCTCGATTTATAATTATATAAATATATAACGTTTGAACTTCGTTTAAATAACGAATTAAATATTAAATTTCATCGATATTCCAAATATAATATTTAAATTAAATAAATTAAATTACATATTCGAGTGCCAAAAACACGGGTCGTTACATTCTTCCCCCTTAAAATAATTTCGTCCTCGAAATTGCTAAGGTAAGAAAGAACGTTATAAACCCAGTAACTTTCAAATCCAATTTAAATCAAAACCCGATTTATTTTCAAATCTAATCCATTTTAAATTAGAAACCAGTTTCCATATCATATATAAATATTTTCAAAGATATTGGAAATTTCTTTTTGTTCAAACAAATTCTCTGGGAGTTTTAAACAGTTCAGCTTTTTCCAAAAATTTCAAATATTCCTTTTCCACAATTTAAAACAGCTTGTTTTTCTCAAAGCAATTCAAAACAACTTCTTTGGTAGTAATCATTCACTTAGACCTCGGAAATGAACACTGATGATGTGGCCAACACCATCAGAGTTATTTCCCAGCTATCACAGTGAATTCAACACTATATCACTGACCAACCCATATTTAAACATTTCCATTTGAAATCTTTTTTTTTTCAAACTACCGACACGATGCTCGTATACCAATTTAAAATCTCCCAGGATCTAAAATTTCTCATATATTTAATCCAACTCCAGTTTAAACACTTGTTCACTTTGCCAGAGTTTTAATTTCATCCTGACTTAATTCAGATTTAATTAATCTGTTTTTATATTATACCAGCTTTAATTGGTTATTTATATAACCATTTCAATTATAATCAATCGACATATCCAATATACTATAATATTTACAAAATATATCTATCTTCTTTATATCAAAATATAATTTGGGTAAATTATTTCAATTACCCTCTTTCAAAACATACTGCGTCGGTTTATCGTACTTGAGCGTTTGGTAATCCCTATCGATACAGTGGATCAAACTGATCGACCAGAACTCACAGACAGCTCAAACAAATAAATCCCCACAATACAAATTTTTTTTTTATAAAATCTACAAATACGTTCACTCGTATATTATACACTCAACTCAATCTAGGGTATTACTAAACCCATCTCTATTGAGTCACGCCACAGAGCCAAGGTAATCACTTAACCTTCAACTCTGATACCACTGTAACGACCCAGGGATTTCGGCCCCGAAAATCAACATAAATACCTCTACCGTATCTCATGTCGATCCTCCAAGCACCGAAACACAAGATAGTTATTAGAAAGAAACTAGAGGGTGAGATAAGAAAGAAAGAAATATTAGAATAGAAGAAGAAACAACACAACACAGAGCCTCACATCGCAGCGGAACAAAATATAATACAGAAATAAATCTTTATTGAGAGCTTTAAAAATGCTTACAATATCAGGACAGTTATAATATCCTGTTCCCATATACAACACACAGCGGAATAGTAGCTATATAATATCATACGTCTGAACATCTCCAGCTCGTCTCTGGACTTCCCAGCATTCGATAACCTGAACTTGTACACCCTGGCTAACCCGAGCATTTACAAAACACCGGGTCAGTCTGGTGAACCAGAGTGAGATAAACTCACACAGTATTTAGGGTAAATCATCCAATCATGATTTTAAAGTTCAAAATCTTTTCAAAAGAAAAGGATAATTGTAAGACCAAATCCACACATAAATACGGACGGTTTTTACCTTACGATAACCCAAAAAAGTTTTGAAACCAATATCTTTACTGATATTATAATAATGTCTAAATACAAGTAAGTAACAATCTAGTGGAACGCTTGCATCTCACGTTCCACATATATAGTATACAATCAAAACCGCGGGCGCTTATTGAAGATTGGATTCCAACTATGACAAGGTATGGGACCACCTGCCGATAGTGTATCTCTAGAGACGAATACACTGGGTTCAACAAGAACGTCTTGCAACCCGGCCCTTACATGACCGACCAATCATTTCGCTTGAGTGTATCGAATGTATATCACTGACGGTTGGGATCAACAACCGTCTCCCGGAAAGGGACAGCATCGAAACATAGATTTAAGAACAAATAGGAATTTCTCTAGATAGGTGATTATACACCCTAATGGGAGCGACCCACATAGCCATGCTGCCTGCCCGATTTTTGTCATTTCCCGATTGACGAGGCTTGAGGTCAGAGTTTATTCTTGAAACATCTGATCACCATTCACTTTGAATGCCACATCGTCAGATCCGTCAGATATCACTAATTGACGTCCACAAAAATACTCTAGTTAGAAGCTAAGAGAACGGCAATTCTCTGACAACAACTATAGCACGTTTGAAGAAATCAACGTACGTGACCCTTTGGAAATACTATGTCAGACATCCGTCCATACAATTCATCCAGGAACATGATGAACCGAAGGTACTCTCCTACTGCATCCAATATAGGAATCACCCCATGGATCAGTAGCGAGAAGTCCTTGCAACCCGTAGATTCCAACTACGACAGAATCACAGCTTATCTCTGCTTGCCAGGCAGAGAATATTAGTGGTTCTTCCATTTGTGAAAATCCACGGTCTTCATAGCACCATCTCGATCATCTTCTGATATCTTCACGTATTTGTTGTTCGGAATGGTTTTCGAATATAAATTCGATCCAGGTCTTTCCATACCAACAATCGTATTGGACAGGTTTGATAGTCAGTGTTTTAACTATCAAAATATACAGTGTTTCAATCATGACACTCCAATGAGTTCACTGGTTCCGTATTTAGCATCACTTGGCCTTTAACAAACTGGTTTACTTTTGTTAAATTAAAACTTCTAATTCTTTTAATATTCAAAAATACGATATTTGAATTCTGACTTGATAGACTAAGGTTCCCAGAACCATAGTGAAATAACGTACAATCATAATTAAATTCCCACTCCAATCTCCTTTCAAACCTTTGTTATATTATCACGAACCTCTTTTACGATTACCAACTAATATTACCTTCAGATAATCCCAATGTTGTTCAAGTTGGGGTATTTTAATTACCTCTCAGACCTTGATCAAACAACGTTCTTATCCTTAGATAAATAGAAGTTGTAACCAAAACCCAATAAACAATTTCCACCATAACTTGAATTTGGTTATACAACCCTATACCCCATTTCTTTAACTAGATTTACTTATTTCCAATCTCCTTCCAAATTTATTCGACCATTTCCCCCTTGTAAATCCTATTTCAAATTCCCCTTTTTACTTGATCTCATTTTCAAGTAACGTTAACTTAAGATTAACGCTTTTCCCCTTTGTAAATCCCATTTATATCCCTGGTTTATCATAAAACCTTTTTGATCTAAATTTCCCTTCACTTAATTCAAATAATCAAGTAACACTTATATCAAGCTATTCTATTCGCTTGGAATTCCTTTCATAACTTCGTTATAATAAATTTTGGGTTTTAAATATAAAATCTCGTACATAAACTCCTTTCACCATTCCATCTGATTTCATTTCACTTCGATCACCTTTGAAAAGTAATCTTCTACATTATTATTAATTAAATAATAATTTACTTCGATTGTCAACTACTACAGTAGTTAAATCTTTATTAACTAAAATGAATAGTAAACCCTTTTAAAACCCTTATCTAAATTTAAACAATATTTGTTAACTATTTTAAATCAAAACACATTAATTCGATAATCACTTCCAATTCAAAATGGTAGATTAAATTCACTTAAAATGCGGTTATTCCACTAACCGATTCCAACTAATTCTCACTTTAAATTAATTAAAGATATAATTAATTTAAATAAATTCCATTAATTGTTTCCTTTACACAACAATTATCAAAGTTTAACCATTCGGTCCAATTCTCAGTAAATCTGGTTTACATCAGAATTTATTTTATAAATAAATTATTTACAAATCAAAGCCTTAAATAAATAAAATACTTATTTTTCTTTAATAACTTTCATTCAAAAATAATATATTTCAAATCTAACTTCAGTTATAAAACAAATTTTATAACTTTCACTCTATCGATTCACCTGACGGTGAATCAATATCTATAACCCGATTGATTTTAAAGGCCATACTCTGCCAAACCCTTAACCAATATCGCCATTGGTTTAAACCAAACAGATATTGAATATTCAGTCAATAATCAACCATCAAATCAATCACACAAAAAGATCAGTTCATATATGATAATATAAAAATAAATAATACATTTGAGGGATCTGGTTGGGTCCCTCCAACCTGTTCTTCCCTGTATTCAAATGGTTATCTCAAATTAGACCATTCAGTTTTGTTTAACTGATAACACTAAATAGCAACCATTCAACATCAACCACAAGCAATTCAAACAATTCAACCATTTAAACACGTTTATAAATAAACGTGACCAACCGAGGTGAGTTACCTTTATTGGAACCAATCGTTAAAAATAACGATTTGGTAATTTACTGAAATTAAACATAGTTTAATTTCATCAGTTAGATCAACAAACAATGGTAGAACTAGCAAACAGGCAACCATCAACAGGCTGAGCACACAAAATAAAAATACCCAATTTATATAAAATATAAAAAGGGTAACTGAGTGAGTTTAACTCACCTTGAGTTGCGTTGTTACAATAACAACTGATTAGATTAAATTAAACTTGCGTTTAATTTAACTGGGATTTCCAGCTGCATTCTACTGCGTCCGTTTCTATTTCAGAATGTAGATCTCATTCACACAAATCCCGGCATCGCTTGTTGTGTTCCATTCTGATCATATACGATAGAGTTATTAATATTATAAGTTCATGTAAATTAAACAAACAGTTAAATCCTTAATTAAGTTTTAAATCCTTTTTTTTCATGAGCTAACTAAACCAGATCTTACTTAATTTAATAACTAAACTTAATTAAGTAATTAGTTAAGACTAATCCCTTAAGGTATCACTCGATCAATGTTTAAATTAATTACATTTGCAACAAAGAATCAGGTCCGGCTCTCCTGCTTCCTTCCTGCGTTCGTTGCATAGATAATTAAATGATCGATTTAGTGCTTTGGTTTCCATTGTTGGTTCACGGCTGCTTCTTAACTTAGTTAACTAATATTTCCATTCTAAATACATCTATGAATGAGCGGATGATCCCTTCTACATTCTGTCTTCGTATTCCAAGTCCTGCTCATGTACAGGAGAGCTTTGTTAACACATAAATCTATATGAACTTAAAATGATTTATTACGAATTAGGATTAGTCAAACCTAATCATGGTTTAAGGTAGTTAATACACAACGGGTTGATTACTTCCATTCGAACATGGATTTGCTGCTCCTTCATTTGTCTGAACCCACGTCCGTTCGAGAATCCTCCACGCTGCGCCAGAAAAATCCACCGCGGTCTCTCCTTAAACCCCACCGGAGTTCCATCCGTGCTCACCGAAACCCGCGCCAAGTCTGCCTCGATGTACTCCCCTGGCCCCAACTCGCCCTGCTTCTCCGTTCACCCGAAGTCCCATCGATTTCGACACCGCCTACATCCGCCAAAATCTCCACGAGTGCTGACGGTTTAAGCCCCATTTCCGGTCATCTCATGGAGCTATATCAGATCGTGACCGTCCAGCTGATAAGGTCGTCGAGCTCATTAAATTGGTATTGAAAGTTTTCAGGAAAAGATTGGTGGATTAAGAGGATCGAGAGGAGGAAGAACGGAAAATTTGGTTCGTTGGTTTCATTAGAAAGGGGGCGACTTCGTTGACTAGACAGAATGAACAAAACATTAGGGTTAGAGCAAGCTGGGTATATATAATAGGATTTATATTAATATTTTATTTTTAACGAAACTTCGCGCTGAAGTAGTTGATAAAAACCACTACAAACGATTTCTGTCTACTGTTAAAAAGGCTAATCTTGATGTAAAAAGGTATTTCGGACCCAATGGGACAAGTTTCGTCGAATTCCGATTTCGTTTGAAAAAAATTCCTTTATAAAACCAGAAATAAACACGCTTTTTAATTTACCACGATCACCAAATAAGTCAAATCGACTTGAAACCTTCAAATCTTACAATAACTTTTCGATACGAACCCAACGACACTAGTTTCGTCGCATTCTGAGACCGTTTGCCCGATAGGCTGTTTTTACCCCGAACCGCCCTACCCTTTTTAACGCTAAATTTCTCGATCTCTGAAAATAACAAACTATATACCTATCCTGACTCTAATCGACGATACGAACTCAACGGAACTGGTTTCGTTGCCTAATTCGATCGTCTGCTCAAGTTACACTCAAATACTCCTTGTTGAAGTAGTTACGCGCTATAATAATTATATGAGCGTTTACGGCTACCGTGGTCACATACGACATCGGTTTTCCACGCCATTCGCCACCGTACAATAATTTAACGTTACGGTTCTAATGAAACTGATTTCGTCGAAATCTGAGTCCGTTTGCAAAACGGCCATTTTAAAGGCCTATAATTTAATAATGATTTTCCACAGCGACTATTTCAAATTTTGATTTAGCCATAACTTATTATCTATAACTCGAAATCTGGATTTTTCTCTTTCATATGAAAATTATCGTCAATACGGTTCTAACGTGTCTTGTTTTACAGAAATCCGACTTATATCGGATCCTGTATTCTCAGTTGAAGTTCAAAACTCGAATTTACGAACTGCACGCCATTTTCAAGCTCGATTTATAATTATATAAATATATAACGTTCGAACTTCGTTTAAATAATGAATTAAATATTAAATTTCATCGATATTCCAAATATAATATTTAAATTAATTAAATTAAATTACATATTCGAGTGCCAAAAACACGGGTCGTTACATAGGTAATTTACTCCATGTTTATATTTGACCTAGCGCCGCAATTATCATGTTCCATATATTGAGTTGGCTTCAGTTGACTATTGTATTAATCTCATATAACTAAGAATACAAATGCTTTCTAAAATAGTGTTTCATGCTTCCATTTTATCCAATTGTAGTCATTCAGTTGACATCATGCCATAGTTTAACAATAGTCAAAGTGGAGCATTCGTATTGAAGATCGATATTACTATAAAATCGATAGTGTTGTGTAAATTAGTCGCATTGATATTTTCTGTTTGCCTATTAGTTATAATAACCAATAAAAAACTATCAAGCAAGTCATTCAATTGTTATCTCAATAATTACTAGTATGTAACTCCTTAGTGCCCCCAGTTGTCATGGGTAATACACTATTCAACATTTAGACTGTTACGTACATTAGTCTCAAAGAATGTATCAATTCCGGTTTCGATACATCTTGACTAGGAATATTTAAAATGATATATTTATTTTCATTGTGACAAATTACTCACAGTTACAATACTTCGTAACTACTATCATAAAACATATCATTTACAGATTATCTATTAAATACTTTTTTTACTTAAATAAATTATTTATATAACAAATTATATAAGTATACAATAGAAAAAAAACTTCTTTATTTTTAACAATCTTGGCAATTAATATGATGCATATAACAAACTGAATGGTTGACCTTGGAGCAAATGTCTGGCCATATTGCGGTGGACATGGATAGAATAAGAAAAGAAACGATAACATTTAACATATGTAAAAAATTACCCGATTAATTAAACATTGAGATCAAATTGAACACCAGTGGCAGACAACCACTGACTACCATTGATAACCTCCGCAACTGAGTAAGGTTTTGCTTCATTATACTCGCTTAAAACTTTATACCCAGGCCATCTTACTCTATTTTTCGTACTCGATCCAGGACCATTGTTATCATACTCTATATATTCAGCTGTCTTCTCCCTGCCATCCCATTCTTTCCAGCCAGTCGGATCGATAACTTTATCAATATAACATCTCATAACAATAACCCTTGAATATTTTTTCCATGGTCTTCCCAAGTAAGCTTTGTCCACACTAGAATCAAACCCAGTTGTGGCTTTTATATTGCATTTATGAATAGATATACCTGTAAATATGCACATGTTAAAGGAAATAAGTCTACATAAATGATTTCCTCTAAAGTGTAGATAGAAATTTATGTAATGTTGCATAAATAGTTATACCAGTGTTTTTCGACTTATCGATCCTCCCTTGAGCTGTTACAAAACTAGAACCACGAACATAAATGTTGCTTTCCTGAATTACCATTGATGCATCTCCAAATATAAAATCAACCGTTCCATATATGTTGCATTCTCTAAAGAATTGTCTGCCTCCATTGACGTATAGGGTGTCTTGGTTACCGATGAACTCGCACTTGTAGAATACTGACTTGTCATTTTCACTCCTTAGAGCGACTGCTTGTCCTTTATATTCTCCTGATGTATTCTCGAACGTAATTGACTTTGCTATGAAGTTGTTAGCTAGCACAACTGTATATAAGCAGCGTATAATACATTTTATAATGCATAAAAAACCAAAATTTTACACTATAAAAGTATAGGTGTGGAAAACAAGATTAATAAGCACAACAATCATATATAACTCAAATGTATCACTAATTTGTAACAGGATAAACAAAAGGAAACTTACTAACTGCACCGGAATCTTGAATTGAAACATGATCATCTTGATAGTTAAGGCGGCTACGAAGTATAGTTTTCCCTTTACCATCACCAATGAGAGTGACCTCCGCCCTAGAGATGGTTACATTCTCTTCGTACAAACCGCTTTTCACATATATTACATATCGTCCGGTCGCAGAAGATGGAATTGCATTTACTGCCTTCGTTAATGTTGTGAAATTTCCTTTGCCGTCTTTGGATACTACGACATTTGAAGAAGTAGCCATTTGTGAACTTAATTTGATAGTTGCTGCAATTCAAATACCACTATTTATAAGGGAATTGAAATGAACATAGATTATCTCCATATTGTCAAGTTGTTGGAATAGAGCTCTTCCCTCCTCCATAACTTTAATCAGTCTTTGTCAATTTGATGTCTATTATGGACTATGTCTTGATTAATTAATAAGAGAGTACGTAACAACTTAGAATGAACAGTTATTCTGTTTTGTAAGAAACGCCCAGTTATTGTACAATTAGAGGTTTATATGAACCCGACAATAACAGCAAAAAAGAATTAAAAAAGAGACGTATGAGATGAGTTGTCTGCTTCAAAGATGTGATAGTAGCTAATGAGCGTGGAAGAAGATGAGGTGAACTAAATCCTGCATGCAAAAATAGAAATTTTGTCTTAGCCAAGTCAAGGATAACTTGTTAATTATCCTTCTGGTTAGCAAATAGTAATTAAGAAAGATACATCACCTTATCTTGTCTGTGAATTTAATAACCAAAAGAGGAAATGAGATTAATTAATACTCCATAAAGTTTTTCCTTAGACGTGTAGGTGTAGTGGCAGAAAAAAACCTTCATGGTGTTTGTAACCAAAAATGTTTCATAAATCATGTTTTTATGTACCCACTTAATTTTAGTTATTAATCAATAAACCATTAATCACTTATTTTTAATGCAGTAAGTGCAATTGATAATACAAGTACATGGTGTATGACTGAGGTTAAAAATGGCATTAGAGTTCATTGATATCTTATAATTTTTGTTTAGCTGTCATTGATATCTTATAATTACGTACACTGTTCCATATTCATGCATTAGAGTTTGATACGGTTTGTAATAACCAAATTTGTGTGTTAGCCACATAAAAAATATACCTGATAATTTCTGAACGTTTAAAATGACAGACATAATGTGCACATGCGTATGCATGCACACGTACAAATTATGACTCGGGCTCAAGGTAAAATGAAGATCTAGCAGTATGGTCAATAGTGAAAATGAGGGTAGAAAAGTTCTATCGTAGTGGGTTATCCAAACTTGCATGAAAATGATTTTTTATTTTGATACGTCATGCTGTATCCATGGTGAAATGGGTGACCTTTTGTTTGAGCTACGACGAACAGTCATTATCGATATGAGCAGAACAAACACCCGAGTGTTTTTTTTTTTTTTTTTTCAAGTCCGTCCGGTTTTTAAGGTGACCGCAAACGTCTTTATTAAAAGAAAGAGACTGGTACTCTGCACATGCACAGAGAAACATTTCTGATTTGAAGTGTCCAGTCACCATCATACAACAAAATAGCTAACAAAAAAAAAAAAAAAAAAAAAAACATTACAACATCTAAAGGATAAGTACTAGATCCAAGTCATCATCACATATAACGCTTGAAGTTGCCAAGTCGTAGAGCTAAATCATCCACAATGTTTGGAGCCAACGGTCGATTATGATCCCATGAAAGATCCTACAAGAGAACCTCATTGTTTTCTCCAACTACACCATCATTTACCAAAATCAGTTTGTCACCATCTGGAGTGTAGAACATACGATCCTCTTTTTTCTCATCAGTAAAAACGAAAAAAACTTCATTAGTGTCACAATGCATTCCAGTAGGAGAATGAACCCAAGCATTCTGATTTTCATTCCAAGAAATGTCAGGATCCGGCTGAAAAACAGGCAAAGCGGTTGATGGAGGCTCCACTACTTCAATCTCTACCTCTGCAACCTCCGCAGGAGCTAACAATCTACCAGTAGGGACCCAAACTCGTTTAGGAGGTATAGGTAGGGGAGTCTTAACAGGGAGCGACATATTTGCTCCATGCGGACATGTATCGGAGCAATGACCAAAAGATTTGCAGGATATGCAAATATCTGGCCGCCATCTATACTTGACATCCACATAATGCACACGATTGTCTAAATTAACTTTGATCTGAGCAGACAATGGTTTACCAGGAGTAATCTCAATCAAGGCCCGGGCAAAAGTTAAATTTCTTCTTGCAATAGTATTTGCATCAAAACACTTTAGTTTACCTATATGACATGCTATCCAATTAAGGCCAAGTAGTAGTTATAACACTGAGGGGGTGTGAGTGAATTGCGCCTTGACAGGAATAGAAAGGACATGTTCACGAACTCTATCAATCGAAGCGCTCCAAGGTGTCACAATAAAAGGTCTGCCTTCAATAACAGAGGGATCTGCTTCAAGAACACGAATCCTCTCAACTGAAGAGGAAAACTTAAAGTAGTATAAGCCATCAACAAACATCATTTTCATTTGTTCATGGATTTGCCAAAAGCCTCAACATGTTGTATGCATATCAACAGACGGGAGCTTAGAGTCAAGGAAAAATCCTACAATGTGTTCATTCCAGAAAGTTGCTGCTTCATCATGAATTTCCTGTGGAGGGACAGATCATGTTTCATCGTATTGTATATTGAATTCTACCGGCATAAAATCTCCCGCAACACGTGGAAGAGATTCAAATAATGTCGTCCATTTCTTTGGAGCTTTTGAGATTGGGTTCGTCGTTGTTGCAACATGTACAGGATCTGTAAACGTGTGGGTTTGGCTACTGTTGTTATAAGTCGGGGAGTTCGGGGAGTATAGATTAGAAGGCAAGTGGGAAGCTGATGCTAAATTCTGGTCATTTGAGGAATTTTGTCGATCAGGTTGTGGGTGCTGGAATACTTGACTAGCTCCATTGTTGGGGGGATGAGATTCATTCAAATCGACCACAAGCCTAATTTCATCCTTACTTCCATCTTTTTCCGGCGTACAAGAGCTGGTTGGCAAAACCAGACCCAAACCAGAGTTGCCGTAAGGCATACCCATATTAGAATTCACAGTCCGTAGGTCATGTGCGAACTGAGGAGATAGTGGAGTCTTACCTTTGTTTGGAGAAGACGTAACAGGAGAACAAGCACTCTGTATTTCAGAGATTAGGGCGTTTAGAGGATGGTTGTCAGGCAGTGTAAAAACTTGCCTCGGAGGTGGAGCGGCTTCAGTTTCTGGGTCGGACTCGGAATCAATGGGGGATTGTTGCGAGTTGGTGCGGCTTGCAGATCTCGTCATCATAGAGGAACGGGGAGGAGCCTTTGATTTCTTTCCTCTGCCCATGGAGATGAATAGAAGAACAGCGGAGAGATTAGATATGAAGAAGGAGCGGAGGCGCAGATAATGGAAGACCTAGGGCACAGCCGCCGGAGAGAGAAGTTCTGCCATTATTACAATATTTCTTTAGACACTCGAGTGTATTATAGATGCTCGTTAATATTTCTAGAAATCTCTTGAATATAAAAAGACACCGGAGTGGAAGGAATATAAGGTCTGGTCAACAACACCTTGTAGACTGAGCAGCTTATCAAACCATATAAAACACACCCACATACATGAAATAGTCTAATAGTTTTTTTTCTCATCGCATGAATACGACAACAAATTTTCAAAGCTTATGAACATGTGGTATTTCAAACTTCATATTGTACAAAATGGATAACAAGTTCATTCAATTATTTTTCATTCTGCTAACTTACAAAATAAAAACAATACGAAACTGAAATACCTAATATAATATGTCAACTTAGAAAAATATCACTTTGATGCAAAACCTTGCATTAGTACTTAATAGTAACTTAACAATTCAGCAAGCAGTTGAAATTTTTCCATTTAACTTTATTAAGTTCACTAATATTTATAGACCAGTATACCTCAAATTCTCGAATAGTTGTAAAACATGCAATGTGAAGTTTGAGTTATTCAAAGGTATGTATAAGAATTTGAAAAGTAAAATATGGACAGAGAATAAATACTATCGCAAGGCATCATTGAACGTGTAGAGTGCATTCACTTCGCAAGATAATATGCTAATTGTTACTTTAGTAAAACTAGAAAAGATTATAAGATGAAAGGTCACAAATGGTTACATGTAACGATAACTTACATTACCCAAAGATTAAATAAAAGAAGAAATAAGAAGAGTTGGAAAAAATGACAACAAATAATGAATACACACAGGAAACGAAAAGGTGTTTCACAAGATGCAGTTGGTAATCAATGCCGGTAAAGACTGAGTATCTTTTACCCATTCAAGAGGGGCATGTTCACTTAGTCGAGTTTGATCTTCTATTTGTTCTAATATATATTTATATTGATAGATAGTATATATTTTGGGTCCTCTTAAAACCTAGGCCCTGGGCTGCTGCCTAGCTTATCCACCCCAAGGGCCGGTTCTGGTGAGGAGCATTCCAAGGCACCCTTGTTGCCCCCTACCCATTCGTGAGCTATGGTCCAAATCCAACGGGAATTTGTAGATGTTCAATGCACACACATATAATGATATATCCAAAATTTATGCTCATTCCGACATTCGTAGAATAATATATTTGATGCTTAAATTTATCGAAACGAATAAATGACTGAACGGTGAATAATTGAGCTAAGATTTTGAAAATCTTACGAATGTCTGAACGAGATCAAATTTTGGATAGATCATTATATATGTGTGGATTGAACATCTACAAATTCTCGTTGAATTTGTGTAACGACCCGGAAAATCTGAACCAATTTAAAAATTTTTAATTGGCTAAAATAGTGGATTTTAAATATTTAAAATAAATATTTTAAATAATAGCAATGAATAGTGAGTTTGAATCGACGTTTGAAAACGAATATAATTACTTTGAATTATAAACAAAGCCTGAAAAGGCGCGGTAGTTTCAAAATTTGAATTCAAACTTCGACAGACTGTACCGCACTACTACAAAACAAGTCATTTGCATCAGTTGTTAAACTCCTGTTGCATCAGTTGTTGAACTGATACAAGTGAAGATGATGCAACAGACAAATTTCTGTTGCATCAGTTAAAGAACTGATGCAAATGACGATCATTTGCATCAGTTGTTTAATACAACCGATGCTATAAAGCAGATGCAAATGTCTACATTTGCTTTCGAAGCCTTGATCTATTGCATCAAAGCTTTTAAACAACTGATGCTAATGAACAGATGCAAAAATGACATTTCTTATGTCCTTTAGTGTATTGCATCAGTTGCCTATGCCATTACAACTGATGCAACTTAAGAGAAGTAAAAAAAAAATCCACTATTTCAAAATTTTAAACCTGAAGCAATATTGATTAATAGAATTTAAAATTCTACAGATGCATTAATACCATCAATCTGATGAAACAAAAAAATATAATTGTATTATCAATCAACATAGTCCATGTGTACAACCAAAATAAAATACGTACTCTAATCATAAAACTAAAGTCAACGTGCAGAACAAAAAGACTCATAACTACATCCAAATATGAATGATATAAATCGCTAAACAATCCCGAACTTCGTCTATCTCTTGTGGGTCATAAGAACCACGTTGTGCAAAGTCCTGCAATTTATATGAGTAGTACTGTTTTAAAACGTCGTAAATAACATATAATAGCTAGCTAGGCAAATTAAATAAATTAAAATATACCTTTTGTAAGTCGATGTTTTGACCGTGGTGCTTTACTATGTCAAGCATATACCTCATCACATAATATACACAATCCGTTGCTTCAGATTGCTGCGGACACTCCAATATTTCAAGATAATGTAATAGTTAGTTTAAAAAGAATAAGAACATAAAAGGCACAGCTTGAACAAGCTAATATATATGAAAATCCATATTGTAGACTGTTCTCTTGAACAAACTGCAAACTAGTTTGCAAGGAGGAAACGCCACAAGAGTTCCCCACTTTTCAGATTTGAATATCGTCTGCAGCGACGACTCTATGATATTCACCTGCAAAATATATAATATGCTGGTCAGCCAAATGAGAGGTTTATAAACATCGTAATGTGAAAGCAATAGCATGGAAGAAAAAAGTATTTATTTACAAAAAAAAAAAAAAAAAAAAATTATATATACTGATATCAACTACTGACCAATCAAAGTAAAACATATCTTGTTTTACATGGAAAGGGGATTTTGTATCGTATGGTTTACTTGGCTAGTCTGTTCCTCACAGATGAAAATAAACTATCTGTTCTCTTTACAAAGCACCTAATGGCATCAAATAATCAAAAAAAAATAAAAATTACAGAATCAATGGCTAAGCAAAGTCAAACCAAGTAAATCAAAAGGAATGAAAGCCATTATAAAATGACTGTGTTTACCAAGTTGTTTTCAGGTGATCGCCAATAGAAACCTTTTACAGCTGCTGGAAAAAGCTCAGAAGCAGCCATCATATAAACTATAAGTGCATTCATGCCCATCCACGTAAGTAATGAAAATGGTATATTCAAATGCTTCACATCGACTATTTAATATATTAAAGTTATGAGAAGCCCAGATGCTCCAGAACTCAGCAACATATAGCTCAGTGTGTACAATAGCTTAGAAAAAGGCATCCCTGCAATAAAGAAACACACGGTTGGATTAAGCAAATATGTTCTCATTTGGAAGCAAAAATTCAGATGGATCATCATATAATATTATTACCTATTTTTTGCAACAGTATACCACAAAGTACAAATACCAGTGAAGTTACAGACCATAACAGCATTCTTTGCGAGTGACTCTATAGTATGAATGAAATTAGAGAAGGTATCATCCTTTCAGAAGGAATGTAGACACACTTGATTAGACTGGGTAATGTGATTATTGTAACTTCAAATTTACAATTAGGTGCCCAAAATATAATCCAACAAAACATGTTACAGCATCCATCGGTGAACTGGTTCAGCTCAGAGAAACAATGACTTGTCAGTATTTTTACTAAATAAAAAGATTTGCATCTGTAAGTCTCAAATGATAATTTTAGACAGCAAAATGATCAATGGAATGGTTGCTTGAATATTGGACCCTCCCCTTTTCATATTTATATAACGACATAATATATAACTTAAATATGCATAATGCACGCGAGCTCGTGCAAACACAAATAATACATAAATTAATAACACCGATAGTATATTATCAAAATTAAATGAAAGTTGTTTACAAAGTCTTGTCATTTTCATTAGTAGATATATGCCAGTAACCTAGAAATTCTAGAATACTCTTCTTTTACTTACCAATCATAGGAAGCTAATGTCATTCTGCTTATAATTATTTATGATTAACTTAATGCAGTCTTTGTATGTAGATTAAAAAAAAAAAAAACTGCAGCTTTTGAGATCTAACATAATATTGGAAATAAAATTATCCATTAAATTACGCCAAAGGAAACATCTTGTCAATACATAGTCATATGATTTAGTAATATACTAATATTACACTGAAACTGTCAAAAAGTTCTGCAAAAATAATTTATACGAAATATTACTCGAACTGACCTAAGTACGTATCACCTCAGGATCAAATGAAGCAACACACCATCCGAGTGAATTTGGAGGCAAGGGCAAGGGGCCATAGAAGAATTAATGCTGCCATCCTTGAGAAAAAGGAACATAGAATAGTCAGTCAAAACTGCATCAGCATGATACGAAGATCAAAATGTCAAAAATAAAAACCTTGGTTCTCTTGTATACTGGATTTTTATAAAGGTGTTTCTCAACAAGAAGATAACGATCTATTAGACCAACAGCATTACAAGGAGGATCAAGGTTGCCTCTTACACCACAAATCACCTGCAGTTGTGAAATACCAAAATAAAAATCTGAAAGCCAGGTGCTAGTAAGAACACATTAATTCTTTTTTCCATGAGTCTTTCATTCAAAATTAAATCTCGGTATAAGGGAAAGATCAACAATGCACAAAGAGAGGGAATGTTTTTTTCCAATTTTTATGCAAATAATCAATTTTCAGTTTCAGTTCATAATGAACTGAAAATGCAACAATGATGGAAAAATGGAAGAACAACGGAATCCGTAAAATATTCTATGTAAATTATATGTTGTGAATTCTACGTTGATACTTCAACTTAATTTATTGTAGTAGATATTAACTTCAGATAATCTTACAATCAAAATGTTGGCAGATATTTACTTAATTGATTCAGACGAAAGATACATTTACATAGACATTAAGTTATCCATCAGTTAAAGATGGGAGCAATATTCAGTTGATAAAGGACTCATTTGTATAAATAACACTCGGTACAAGAATGAAAATTTTAGGTGTACAGTTTAAACTCACAGTTTTTGTTTCAAGTAAATAGGATTGAGAAGATGATGTTGAGTTGCTGGTTGACACGTTGAATTGCCAGTTGGGAACATAAATGCGATATAGTAAAACAATGTATACTGAAGAAAGCATAACAGCCACTAACCTTCAACCATCAAAAACAGATGACAAAGTGATTTTTAAAGGGGAGGCTGAAGATTGTGGCATATTACCTTACATGAAATATAAAAAACAATCCGAGGACAAGATTAGCAATTTCTAATCTTTAACTTTCCAGCATAGAGAAAGAAACATTTGAAGAAATTGCAGTTTTACATTTTTTTAACCATTTTGAATGCACGTGTATACAAATACATACATACACCAAAAAAATGATTAAATTAATTGGGTAGGTGAGTGCACATATACATATTTAGTACCATTGCGCACGAGGTCATTAGATCGAGTGTACGTCTGTTTGGGCGTTATGTATAGCGTGTGTGTGTGTCACACACATATTTAGTACCATTAAGTGGGCACTGATGAAAATAAATCCATTAAACAAAAATAAAAACTCACGCAACTATCATTGTGTAAAATAAAACATTACTAGTAAATGCATCAAATGATGTTCAAGTCCAGACGACATACAAACCTGTAATAACATGACCGGTTTCTTGAAAGTGATTTAATTAAGCCTTTGGTACTATTAGTCCGCACTTCTCCAAACTCTTGTATTGATGCCATATGAGAGTTGGGCAACGAGAATCAGAAATTTGCTCAGTTAATAGAACTTGCACAGGTGCCGGTTTAAATCAACAATAAACAAACACACCTCATAAATAACATAAACATTGATATTTTTCTCAGATTTTTTTATATTTCAACTTCCAGAAAGGCATTCTATATCAGTTTCGCTGAAGAGGGTTGTCTACTCAAAAAGAAAATTAATATCACTTCAGTTTCAGAAAAAGCATCCCATATTATGATATTACAGTGGCGATGTACAGATCGAAAAATGATTGTGATAATCATATTCATATATTTCCACTCATAAGAAGTTCAAAATCCAACCTCAACTTCTTCCTAAATATTTCCATCATCTAAACTCAACAGCTTTCATCACCTCCACGAAAGCAGTCAATTGTCTCTGTCCGCCTGACCACCACCATTCACTGCAGCATCTCCTCTATACAACAACATCACTCTACCAATCAACCTGTTTTACACTCTACATTGTAAGGTCAACCTTAAGTAGTGCAGTTAAACTTACTTAAACCATTTAGACACCTTTACAATTAAATGATCAACTCTGTGCGTCAATCTTATTGGTGTTCTTTATTTTCTCCTTTAGTATATATAATTCAGACAGACAAATCCTTATAAGTTTATAGAAATCATGCATAAATGAAATCATGTGCAGAATTTTTCTATTTACTTCAAAGAAAATAGACCATTACTTAGAAGACATAAAAAACTAATAGATGTATCCTTACAGCAAAAAACTTGAGATATCATAATAAAAAATACATAACAAGTAAAAACAACGCATATCCATGCATGAAAAACAAAATGCACCTTCATATTTTATATGCATCAGATGCTACAATATCAAATTCTGTCATGTTTACCCTAACACATTTTTACCAAGTATGTCTGTCTTTCAAGATATTTAAAGGGGAAAAATTTTAAAAACTAAAACCCTTCATTAGAAGATTTAATATGTACCGATCTTGTTTTTATGCCAATATTTAACCTTAGAAGACTATCATTAAGATGCACATTAGCAAATTGCCACATGTGAATACAGCTGCACTCTCCTGGCCAGCTTGAACCAAACAAATAACGAAGTAAACTTTTCATTTCTCTTTTTATAAAACAGTCAAGCATATTTCCTCTTTGTTAAACTGTGTTATTCTGAAGAAAAGATTGAAAAAGAAACATATCAATTTCAAAATAATCCTTCCATGAAATTCTTTCTACAAGAATTAAATGCTTTCTTACAATTTCAAAACCATCAAATTAGTTTAATAAAAGCTAAGCACAATATATTTCCAACATATTAATTGAAAATCATAAAGTACTATTACAACAATCTAGCCTTATATTCTCTGATCCTAGCCATGTCCCATGCACAGATCAGGTTTTGGTGTCAACGGTAATTCTCTGATCCTAGCAGCAGCTTATTACTAACCTGAGTGGGTTTAGACGTGGGTGCATGGGACGAGCGTGTGCTGCCTGCGAATAGGCTTGAATGAGGGTGGAGCTAGGTTTGGACATGGCGGATTCTGAAGGCAGAGTTTATCTACTGTAGTGGAGAGATCGGTCCAGAGGCTTGGCATAATGCATCACACAAGAAATATACACAATTTGACAAAATCCTTTTAACCAACTGAAACTCAACCTTTTCTAACACATTTTTTTTTAAGTAAATAATTCAATCATATAAGTCCGTACGTTCAAAACATATGACAGATTGCCATATGCATAGATCCCAAGTCAATTAATTTCACATATAAAACGTCCCAAAATACTCCATTGTAGCAAGCCTGGTACACGAAGGTGACAGAACTGAGCCTGACAATAGAAAGATGTATCTAGAAACAAAATGACTCCACGGAAGAGAGAGTAGAGGTTAGCAAAACAACTAATATCAGTAGCGAGAACGGTCTCTTCCATAGTCCTGACTTCTTTCGTAGTTGCCGTAATCTCTGCCTCTTCTTTCCCTCTCCCGACTTCGGCTTCTGCGCCTATCCCTTTCATGACCATAGCCATCTCTATCTCTGTCTCTTCCTCTATCTTTGCTTTTCTCCCTCCCTTTTCTTTGACTTACACCTAGATGCTCGACTTCCCACCCAGCACGTCCAGAACCAGGAAGAGCATGTCCAGCTTCAGCTTGCTGTGTTTTTGCACGAAATTTCTTTTTTAGGTTTCCAAATTCATCATACAACTCTCCATCATCCTCTTCAGCTTCTTTTCGGCGACGTTTTGTTTCTTCCAGTTCTTCTTCATCGAGTTCTTTATAGCCTCCAGCACGGCCTCCCCTCACACCTCCCTCATTATGGCCAGGCTTATTGGTGTTGCAGATGTTACATTTTAAGCGCTTAGCCCAATTGATATTCCCACACATTCGACAGGTCCAATCGTTTGGTCCAAAAAGCCCTGTAGGAGCCCCAGCGCCAACTGGTTTACCACGTCCACCCACATCACCGCTACCACGACCCCTGCCCCGACCACCAATGCCACCTCCTGTTCCACCAGCACCAGCAGGACGAGCTGTTCCGCATCGGTTACAGACTCCTCTAAATGCAAAGTTTACATTTGTGCAGCTTGTATTTGGACATAACCAAACTCCGTCTTGTTGCCATGCTTTTGCGGGGGCGTCGCCCCTTCCTCCACCTCTGCCTCCACCATTTGTATCTTTTTGTATGCCTACATCATCAGCTTCTATTCCTGGACTTGCTACAACGTTATATTCAGGGTGACCATAGCTTTGGCTAACTGAATCTTTTGACTTTGACTCGGCTATATAAACTTCAATGATGCTTCCATGAAAATCTTTTTTATGGAACCAATCCACAGCAGCCAAAGCTGCATGTGGATCTTCATATGTAACAGTTGCATCACCTTTTGGCTCATTGGTTTCCTTGTCTCTGTATAACCAAATTTTTGGTCGGCCAGTCCTTTTGTCTTTCTTTAGCAACCCAATTTTGCCAAAATACTCAGCAAGCATAGTTTCATCAGTTCTAGTTGGCAAATTACACACGTAAACTGAGCCATCCGCTGGGCCTCCTCTGCCTGCATAACTTGCCATGCCAACAAAAGCAGACTGAATCTTTCGGATACCCTAAGCTTCAGGGAGGAAGATTTTTCTAACACAATTTATAAGTGATTAACATAATGCATTTACATAATGCTCTTCACAGTCTCATTACTATTCAAACCTTTTCTAACCAACCGAACTCAACCTGATGCCTATTTTATAACCAACCTTTGCCTACTGTTCAAGTTACAGATTTCACTTCCTCAGCAAAATCCAGACACGATCAACCACTGGTTAACACAACCTGAATCTTACAACTACTGCCTTAACTTCCAGTTATGCTTAACACAACCATTTGCAATCTAACCAGTTCTGCAACTACCCATTTGCAATCTAACCACTGATTTTGCAACTTCACTACCTTCAACAACTGATCAGTACCCACCAGTTCTGCTTTAACACAACCTACCAACAGTACGCATCTGCTCAGTAACCAAGCTATCTAACCCTAAGCAGTTCTACCACAAGCCACATCTTTGAATATCAGAATTAGAATTTGATGTCCAGTCTTCTTACTACTGGCCCAAAGTAAAGTCCAAGCCGACCCATTTGTAGTATAACTAAGGTAAATAAGTGATTAATATATTGGTCAAATTTCATAAATTAATAATTAATGTTTGATAAGATACTAAATTTTAATGAATTAGTTTATTAATACAAGTTCAATGGCTATCAAGCTACAATATTCATATTTATAGTTAATCATTGTTTTTTTTATATTTTTTTCAGTTTGATTAATCCTTTTTAAAGTAAATTAGATAAATAAACAATTGAAGTGCTACGACCTTTAATTCCAGATCCTAAGCGATTGCACATGTATAGTGATCTATGAGACTGAGTTGGTTATTCCTGCATTTGATAAAACTAGAAGATAATACTTGACCACTTAAGCACCTTTGAATGTGTATATCAAAAAGATGGATTTGTCTCCAACTGGTAAGAGGCGTTGACCTCAAAAAAGGCATAAAACTTGCATATTTGTTCATTTTTGTTTTGCTAGTTCATCGGATTTATGCATAAAGATTTTCTAAATTAAGAAAAAAAGACATCTTTTCATTTACTTTAGATGCATCTTGTAACAACCTGTATTTTTTTAATAATAACCTGTTATAATATAAATCGAGGCAGAATTTAATTATAAAATGTGAATCAAGGGAAACGGGCTACGCCATTGCGTTCGTCTCGGAAAAATACGCAAAATAGAGTCCGAGTTTTCGAAAATCGGAGTCCGTATGACCCAGTTAAGGCCCATTGAAGTTTTCAGAAATTTCCATATTAAAAACAGATTTAAATTTTAAGTTAAAAACAAGGGTTAGGGCACAACTGGCGTCAGGCGGGAAAACTCCCGCCAAGACCCCCATGTCGACAGGCATGTCGACAGAGGTCTGAGGGTGTTGACTGCCCTGTCGACAGCCCTGTCGACACGGGGTGGCCGGGCAGTTTTGCCTGGCGCACCATTTTTGATCTGGGCTTGGTTGTGTGGCTTAGTTCTGGAGACTTCCGAAATCTGATGGACCTAAACTAACCTAGGGTTAATCCTAGGGCTAAAAACACTTTAATCTTCTATAAATAAGACCCTAATCCTACCCTAAAACCTCATTTATTCATTCTAGTAGCTAAACTATGGCAAATTGATTTCTCAAATGGCCTCCACTTAAAAACCCTAGCCTCCACCCTCTTTAAAAATCATTCCTATGAAGATTTTGATGTTCATACAAGCATTTCTAAGTTGTATGAATGATCATCAGCTTGCATACATCATCAAGTTGCAAGCTTTATTGGCTAAGTTAGAGTTTTTGGAATTTTTGTTAAGAGTTTTCTTATTGGAGCTTTGTTTTGGGTTTTTATATGCTTGCATAAAGGGGCTTCTCAATCTTTATTAGTAGATTTGTGTCTTCATAATATTAGTAAGCCCTCTTACCTTCATTTTAGAAACTCTAAAGTTAATATGTGATGCAAGTTGGGATTATGCAAGTTGGGATTATGCAAGTTTATTGAGTTATGCATGTTTATGCAAGTTCACTATGCCATGATTTGCAAGTTTATTGAGTTATGCATGTTTATGCAAGTTCACTATGCCATGATTTGCAAGTTTATTGAGTTATGCATGTTTATGCAAGTTAACTATGTCATGATTTGCAAGTTTATTGAGTTATGCATGTTTATGCAAGTTCACTAGGCCATGATTTGCAAGTTTATTGGGTTATGCATGTTTATGCAAGTTCACTATGCCATGTTATGCATGTTTAATAAGTTATGTATGCTTATGCAAGTTCACAATGACATGTTATGCATGTTTGACAAGTTATGCATGTTTGACAAGTTATGCATGTTTATGCAAGTTCCCTATGCCATGTTAGGCAAGTTTAACATGTTATGCATGTTTATGGTAATATGCAAGTTCACCATGCTAAGTTATGCAAGTCTAACATGTTATGCATGTTTGTTGTGATATGCAAGTTCATCATGTATGATATGCCAAGTTCCCTCTTCCTATTCTTTATGCGTTATTACGACTATGTAAGCGATAGAATGACGTTGGGGGGGGGGGGGGTTTGGGTAAACTTAAAATACATGAAAATATAAGATTGGGAATTTACCTATTAAGTTAGGTCTACCCCTTGGGAATTTACCTATTAAGTTAGGTCTACCCAAGTATTTGTTGACTTGTAATTATGTTTTGAAATAAAGTGGACATGACACTTAGAAAACATAAGTGTGGCCAACTCGAGGTTGGGTTGAGTTTGTAGCATAATTCTACCCGGAACCTACCGGCTTAACTAGTGGCTACAAACAATAGGACCCAATGTGAGAAGTTGGTCATGTGGTGCCAAGACCCGAGGTTAGACCAAGTTGTGGTGTAAATCTACCCGGAACCCAACGGCTTAACTAGGTAACCACAACAAAGTCTAATGTGAGAGGTTAAGGTGCATTAAATTAATTAATGCCTCATGATTAGGGTTAAGTCAGGGTCCACTAATACTTAACCAATTTGGGGATTCGAGGGATTGAAATGGGGTTAAGTTGTGAACTGTCGGTTACACTTAACCAATTTAATCCATTTGGGGGTTCGAGAGATTGAAATGGGGTTAAGTTGTGAACTATCGGTTACACTTAACCAATTTAATCCATGATTAGTGAAGGGTTAAATCGCACTTAACCCTCTTAGGAAACCCTAGCAACGTGGTCTGTTCCAGCAATAATCCCAGTTTGGTATCATCACAACCCTAGAGGCTAGGCTAGGGCGGGGCACGATTACTGGACTGATGTAAGCGACCAAAGCGACGGCTGAGTGGTACAGCGGTGCGGGTCCAGGCGGGCTACGGACGTGCACGTAGTCCGGTATTGGACAAACTCGAGGCACGGGTACCAGTAGGTTTAGACTGTGCATTATTGCTTCAGTGTCTGGGGTTGACACCCGAGGGCTTGATACACCCGAAGGTGGACCCAGCACAGTCTGACTACATCCATATGTGGGCCGTATGGACACCAACACTTGACGTGTTAGGCTTATAGGGAGCCGATCGACTAGACCGTTTGGTTGGACCTTATATTAAGGTCACTTCATGTTATTGGGTCAAAGCTTGGGCTAAGGGATCAATACCTGTTATGTTGGTTTGCTAGTACACCGTGGTGCAAAACTTAACCTTATTTATGCGATGACACCTCTATCTATCTTGTAATTAATTTATCATGCCAGTATGTTGTTATCTATGATCATCTCTGTTTCCATCATGCTGTTAACTTTATTAGTTTATAGACTGATCGTAGCAGGGCTTACCAGTCTTTATGATTGACCCGTTTTCTTTTCGCTTCTTTTCTTCCGTTCCCCCCCCCCCCCCAGGTTCTCAGGGTGGGAACATTGTTGCTTAGCTTGGATCGCTTAGCTTGCTTGCTGGATTAGCTCATGTACGTTTGGATATTGAGCCCGCTATGGTTATCACTCTTATTTGGGGATAGTACTTATGTATTTCAGTTTATCAGATGATGTTTATATCTAGACTTGTAATTTTGGGAAATTGACATTTTGATGTACCAGACTTGTGTTTTGAAATGGTTTAAAAATCTTCCGCTGTTTTATCTACTTACTCTGTTTATTTACATATATATATGTCATGTCCTGCCTTGTTATATCATTATGCATGTTTACCTTGTTTTAAAACGCCCCACCAAAGTCAGAGTTGCTTGCAAGAGCCACCCTGGCGGAGGTGGGGTGTTACATTTGGTATCAGAGCATATGGTTTACGAGAAGGGATAAAAAAGTTTTTAAAACTTTTGAAAAACTATTTTCAAAACCAAGTATAAAGTATTTTCCAAAGAAAAGTCTAGTTATTTTTAAAGGCTATTCCCCAAAAGCCATTAGAACTATCCTTTGACCCCTCGTTTGAACTCTTTTCTTTTCGTTTCCAGCATGTCTGATAATCTCATCTTGCCCGAAGGAGTAACAATACCCGATTGGTTTCGTCGGTATTTGGAAGTCACGGCACCGGTCCCGGGTGTCTCTAATGTTGTCTTTCCAGTCAAGGCCGCTGTTCCTCCTCCTCCTTCCGTAGCTGATGTTCCTCTTCTCCCTCAGCCTCCACAAGTGGATTTTGCGGAAACTTGTAAGAACTTTAAGATGATGGGTGGCAAGAATTTTAGTGGAACAGAGACTTTTGTAGAGGCAAGGAATTGGTTGAAAGAGACCGAAGATCTTTTAGCCACCTTTGATATAGGTGACCGCAGGAAGGTTTTATTAGCAGTATGGTTGCTAAAGGAAGAAGCTGCATGTTGGTGGGTAGTCACCATCGCTACTAGGCCAATTGAGACTTGGGATGACTTTAGAGGAAGATTTGGACTGAGGTTCTTATCACTGAAGCAAGGGGACATGACTATTAGGGAATACATAGATAAGTTTAATCAACTGGCTCGGGTCGATTTAGACTTGGTTAATACAGCTCAGAAGAAGATAACAATGACAAGAAAGAGGTCGAGGCGAATGAGTCTCAAGGCAAGAGGGTAAATTCCGGGAAACGAGGCAAGAATAACAACAACCGCAAGGACAAGCCAAGAGAGAATAGGAAATGCAACTTCTGTGGTAAAGTTGGACATATATCCAGGGAATGTAGGAAGAAGAAGAGAAAGCGGGGCGAATGCTTTCATTGTGGTGAGTTTGGACATCTCAGCAAGGATTGCCCGAGGAAACAAGGGCAAGGTCAGACTCAGTATGCAGGACTATCTGGAGGGCGAGTTCATCCCCTCAACACCGTTCTTCCAGCTCATGATAGAGGTAGTGTTTCTGTTGAAAGTCTTGTTTACATTTTTTGATTTTCCCTGTTCGTACTTTGTTTGATTCTGGCACATCGCATAGTTTTATTTAATCTGATCTAGTTGAAAGTTTGCACCTAAGTACTAGTCTAGTTGATGATCCCGTATGTGTTTCAAATCCAATTGGGGGTTCTGCCCGTTTGTCTGTGGTCTGAGTGGATTTGAAAATTTCTATCTTGAGTATAGAATTCTCGTGGAATGTTTTCTCGGTTTCAGGGGATATGGGTTGGTTTTGGGCATGGAATGGTTGTCCTGTTTTGGAGCCATTCTTGGTTTCTGTATATAGGGTTGTGAGGCTCATGACTCGCCTCGGTAATACCCTAGAAATTTCTAGCAACCCTATGGGTCCCGTCATGTTATGTTATCTTGAATCCCTCAACTCGTCTGTCGATAGTTTGCAATCTGTGAGGGTGGTCCGAGAATATCCTGATATCTTGGGGGAAGTAAAGGGGTTACCCCTAGACGTGGGATAGATTTCCGCATTATCTGGTTGGTAATACCAAGCCAGTTTCGTGGCCGGTTAGGCACATGACCTCACGAGATGAGAGTTAAGAAAGCAAGTCAAGGAGTTGCTTGAGAAGAACTTCCTGAGACGAAGCATTTTCGAGTAGGGTGCTCCAGTAGTATTCGTTACTAATGTGGACAGTTTGCTTCGCTTATGTGTTGATTATCGTGAGAAGAATAGACAACCGTTACCAAGGATCGATGATTTGTTTGATCAGCTTGTAGGAGCATCTGTTTTCTTTGGATCTAGCTACCGGATTCCATCAGCTTAGGATGGCTGAGGATGGAATTGACAAGACTGCGTTTAGGACTCTAGATGGATTTTTAGAATGGCTAGTCATGCTATTTGGTTTGACTAATGCACCCGCATATTACGTGAACTTGATGGGTAGGGTGTTTAGGGAGTCCTTGAACAAGTTTGTCGTGGTCGTCGTAGACGATATTTTGATCTCCTTAAAAGAACGAGGAAGAGCATGCTAGGCATCTCAAGGAGGTGATGGATACGCTTAGAGCCACCAGTTGAAGGTCAAGTTCTCCAAATGTCACTTTGGAGGAAAGAAGTTGGATTTCTTGGGCACATAGTTCCTAAGTAAGGCTTAGCGGTGGATTCCGCTAAAGTGGTTGCGGTTTAAGACCGGAAAACTCTGAGGAGGGCAATTGAAGTAAGAAGCTTTCTCCGTTTGGCTAGTTAGTTAGCATTCCCTGAGCTTAGACTTACTCTTCTGGATCAAGAAGGGGGTTTCACAGGAAGAAGACCCGCAGTTAGTCAAGAACATGGACCAGTTGATTCGAGGCGAGATGTTAAGTCACCTCGCTAGATATATTATAGATGACAAGGGATGACTAAGGCGCGATGAGAGATTATGTGTTCCTCGAGTGGAAGACTTGGTAAAGAAGGTTCTTGAAGATGCGCATCACTCGAGGAGGTGGCCGAGTTGGTCTCAGGATGCATGTTGTGCCACCAGGTTAAGGCCAAGTCATAGAAGCCCGGCGGGCCATTACCTCCATTGGAGGTTCCGCAAGGGAAGTGTGAAAACATCTCGATAGATTATGTGGATGGACTACCTAGATCAGAGAAAGGGAATACGGGTATGTGGGTCATAATAGGTAGACTCACGAAGAGTGCTCATTTCAGTCCGGTGAAGAGCGAGAGGACTGCATCATGGTTAGCAACGGTTTACCCTCAAGAAGTTGGCCAGTTTTGAAATAGCCTACAGGAAGCCATGGGTAGGCAACTGAATCTAGGTATGGCCTATCACTCATAGGCGGATGGTTCATTTCGATTAAGCATGAGTTATAGAAAATCACGTTTATAAGGGCAATTGGCAACGTGGATTGGTATTTTCAAGAAAAGTTCTGCTGCGTGGAATACTTTATAGTAAGTAGACGAGATCCAGGATTCACTAGTGAATTTTGGAGAGCTTGCATGAAATCATGAGGTTACAGTTATGTTTAAGCCAAGTATACAGAAAGAAGAATAAGTGGAAAAGGAAGGCGAGAGGCGATAATGAAATGAGTTCCAACTCAAATTTGGGAAATAGGAGTTAGGAAGCCAAGAAATCATGAAGTAAAAGACGGTCAAAGCACAGTGGAGTTAAGCTCAAGGAAACGTGACTAAGAAGAGTGAAGACTAGATACGCGCATCATATCTCTTTTTAAGAGTGCATCCATGATCCTTGTTTTCCTGTGGAGCTTGCTTGCAAGTTATCTTTTGTATATATCCTCTCGGTCCCATTCTCGATCTTATTTCTGTTGTAAACTCCATAAGGGGGTTATGACTCATCGGTTAGTACTATATGTCAGAGTTTGAATGGATTTCTTGTAATCCAAAAAGGAGTTTATCTTGCTTATCTTCTAAGATCTCTTTTTAGCATATCTCTCTGTCCATGTTTATCTAGTTTATCGTGTTTATCGTGTTTATCTTGTCATGAGAACCTTAGGTAGAAACCCTTTGGATGAAACATGTATTTGAAACATGTTATGCTTGATGTTTGCAAGTGGTTGCAAGTGTTTGCAAGTGGTTACTCATGGATGCATTATACACATTAGGCACTAGATCGGCTCACACACTCTTCATGTTGCATATGCATAAGTGTTTATACTTATTCATGATTGGAACTTGTTGTGCCACCACATGGATGTTGCATATGGATGAATGTTATGTGCACTCATATAGATACTATGAATTATGTTAGGAATTTGCATACATATGGATTCATTTCACTGACATACATATGCATTAAGGAGGTTTACTGTATCAGTAACCGCCTGATTTTTGCATTAGGTAAGTACATATACACACACTTTTGCATATGTTCATACCACATTTAGAATCCTTTAAGGACAATGATTGCTCATGGATGATGTTTTGAGTAGATGGATGTTGGATGGTAGGATATGTTCTTCCTGACTTGAATATTTCGGGGACGAAATCCTTTAAGGAGGGGAGAATGTAACAACCTGTATTTTTTTAATAATAACCTGTTATAATATAAATCGAGGCAGAATTTAATTATAAAATGTGAATCAAGGGAAACGGACTATGCCATTGCGTTCGTCTCAGAAAAATACGCGAAATAGAGTCTGAGTTTTCGAAAATCGGAGTCCGTATGACCCAGTTAAGGCCCATTGAAGTTTTCAGAAATTTCCATATTAAAAACAGATTTAAATTTTAAGTTAAAAACAAAGGTTAGGGTACAACTGGCGTCAGGCGGGAAAACTCCAGCCAAGACCCCCATGTCGACAGGCATGTCGACAGGGGTCTGAGGGTGTCGACTGCCCTGTCGACAGCCCTGTCGACACGGGGTGGTCGGGCAGTTTTGCCTGGCGCACCATTTTTGATCTGGGCTTGGTTGTGTGGCTTAGTTCTGGAGACTTCCGAAATCTGATGGACCTAAACTAACCTAGGGTTAATCCTAGGGCTAAAAACACTTTAATCTTCTATAAATAAGACCCTAATCCTACCCTAAAACCTCATTTATTCATTCTAGTAGCTAAACTATGGCAAATTGATTTCTCAAATGGCCTCCACTTAAAAACCCTAGCCTCCACCCTCTTCAAAAATCATTCCTATGAAGATTTTGATGTTCATACAAGCATTTCTAAGTTGTATGAATGATCATTAGCTTGCATACATCATCAAGTTGCAAGCTTTATTGGCTAAGTTAGAGTTTTTGGAATTTTTGTTAAGAGTTTTCTTATTGGAGCTTTGTTTTGGGTTTTTATATGCTTGCATAAAGGGGCTTCTCAATCTTTATTGGTAGATTTGTGTCTTCATAATATTAGTAAGCCCTCTTACCTTCATTTTAGAAACTCTAAAGTTAATATGTGATGCAAGTTGGGATTATGCAAGTTTATTGAGTTATGCATGTTTATGCAAGTTCACTATGCCATGATTTGCAAGTTTATTGAGTTATGCATGTTTATGCAAGTTCACTATGACATGATTTGCAAGTTTATTGAGTTATGCATGTTTATGCAAGTTAACTATGCCATGATTTGCAAGTTTATTGAGTTATGCATGTTTATGCAAGTTCACTAGGCCATGATTTGCAAGTTTATTGGGTTATGCATGTTTATGCAAGTTCACTATGCCATGTTATGCATGTTTAATAAGTTATGCATGCTTATGCAAGTTCACAATGACATGTTATGCATGTTTGACAAGTTATGCATGTTTGACAAGTTATGCATGTTTATGCAAGTTCCCTATGCCATGTTAGGCAAGTTTAACATGTTATGCATGTTTATGGTAATATGCAAGTTCCCCATGCTAAGTTATGCAAGTCTAACATGTTATGCATGTTTGTTGTGATATGCAAGTTCATCATGTATGATATGCCAAGTTCCCTCTTCCTATCCTTTATGCGTTATTACGACTATGTAAGCGATAGAATGACGTTGGGGGGGGGGGGGGGGGTGGGTAAACTTAAAATACATGAAAATATAAGATTGGGAATTTACCTATTAAGTTAGGTCTACCCCTTGGGAATTTACCTATTAAGTTAGGTCTACCCAAGTATTTGTTGACTTGTAATTATGTTTTGAAATAAAGTGGACATGACACTTAGAAAACATAAGTGTGGCCAACTCGAGGTTGGGTTGAGTTTGTAGCGTAATTCTACCCGGAACCTACCGGCTTAACTAGTGGCTACAAACAATAGGACCCAATGTGAGAAGTTGGTCATGTGGTGCCAAGACCCGAGGTTAGACCAAGTTGTGGTGTAAATCTACCCGGAACCCACCGGCTTAACTAGGTAACCACAACAAAGTCTAATGTGAGAGGTTAAGGTGCATTAAATTAATTAATGCCTCATGATTAGGGTTAAGTCAGGGTCCACTAATACTTAACCAGTTTGGGGATTCGAGAGATTGAAATGGGGTTAAGTTGTGAACTGTCGGTTACACTTAACCAATTTAATCCATTTGGGGGTTCGAGGGATTGAAATGGGGTTAAGTTGTGAACTATCGGTTACACTTAACCAATTTAATCCATGATTAGTGAAGGGTTAAATCGCACTTAACCCTCTTAGGAAACCCTAGCAACGTGGTCTGTTCCAGCAGTAATCCCAGTTTGGTATCATCACAACCCTAGAGGCTAGGCTAGGGCGGGGCACGATTACTGGACTGATGTAAGCGACCAAAGCGACGGCTGAGTGGTACAGCGGTGCGGGTACAGGCGGGCTACGGACGTGCACGTAGTCCGGTATTGGACAAACTCGAGGCACGAGTACCAGTAGGTTTAGACTGTGCATTATTGCTTCAGTGTCTGGGGTTGACACCCGAGGGCTTGATACACCCGAAGGTGGACCCAGCACAATCTGACTACATCCATATGTGGGCCGTATGGACACCAACACTTGACGTGTTAGGCTTATAGGGAGCCGATCGACTAGACCGTTTGGTTGGACCTTATATTAAGGTCACTTCATGTTATTGGGTCAAAGCTTGGGCCAAGGGATCAATACCTGTTATGTTGGTTCGCTAGTACACCGTGGTGCAAAACTTAACCTTGTTTACGCGATGACACCTCTATCTATCTTGTAGTTAATTTATCATGCCAGTATGTTGTTATCTATGATCATCTCAGTTTCCATCATGTTGTTAACTTTATTAGTTTATAGACTGATCGTAGCAGGGCTTACCAGTCTTTATGACTGACCCGTTTTCTTTTCGCTTCTTTTCTTCCGTTTCCCCCCCCCCCCCCCCCCCAGGTTCTCAGGGTGGGAACATTGGTGCTTAGCTTGGACCGCTTAGCTTGCTTGCTGGATTAGCTCATGTACGTTTGGATATTGAGCCCGCTATGGTTATCACTCTTATTTGGGGATAGTACTTATGTATTTCAGTTTATCAGATGATGTTTATATCTAGACTTGTAATTTTGGGAAATTGACATTTTGATGTACCAGACTTGTGTTTTGAAATGGTTTAAAAATCTTCCGCTGTTTTATCTACTTACTCTGTTTATTTACATATATATATGTCATGTCCTGCCTTGTTATATCATTATGCATGTTTACCTTGTTTTAAAACGCCCCACCAAAGTCAGAGTTGCTTGCAAGAGCCACCCTGGCGGAGGTGGGGTGTTACACATCTGTAGTTGTATAAGAATGAGAATACTCAATCATGGTACTGATTTACCTTTAAACTTAAAAAAAAAAGACAAAGGGCAGCATTATTAGGCGCATGCTGCTGCCATATGAAGCAAAGAATGTGTTAATACAAGCAGGCAGCCATATAAAGCCCTGTAGACTTATAAGGTATTAAAGTTCAATAATTACAGACCATCTATACTAACACGAACAGATTCAAATTCATACTTTTTTTGGCTATGAAAATAAGGAGTTTCGACTTTGTATGATTACTCTTTCATCTGTGTTTAGTCAAGTACTCCTAAAAGGTTGGAAATATAAAAAAGTCAATTACCATTAATTTCAACTTTATTTGACAATTCAAAGAAATCTGAGGCATGGTTGTCAAATAAATTCAATTCAACCTATTGGTTTTAACCCTAATGGTTGTCCATAAATATTAAAAAAAAAAAAAAAATTCTGATCCGATCTAATCGGACCAACATAAAAAACTCAATTAATGGGATTGGACCCAAATCATCTAAAGAAGAAAAAATATAATCAAAAAAATTATGTTTATCATATTCATTTATATTTATGAATAAAGATACCTAATATTCAAAACAATATTAGTTGATGTAGATACTGTATCCAAATATACATATAGCTCCCTCATATTTCCAAGGAATGTTTTAATGATGTCAACATATAAGTTTGGAAATAACAATGCTATTAAATACTTTCATTTTTGCTTCTAGCTGTCCAGAAACATCAAAATATTTAGTTATTTGATCCACATTGCTCATGAAATTGTATCCTTAGTTGAATAAAATGAATGCTTGTGTTTTTCAGTTTCAACATCTAATCTGTTTATGCTACATCTCATGGAGTTTCCATACACCTAAAATGGAATAAGATATCCATATCCACATGCAGATTTGACTGCTTATTATAAAATGTTTGCCAGAGATGAGCCGAAAATAAATATAATCATATATGACTTGAAGACCAGTGTAAATCATCCAACAAAATTAGGTACATTACAATTCACAAACACACTAACTGATGTTAGCAATCAATCAATACAGCATTGTCCACAAGTACAATGACATTTATTACCTACGGGAACCTTTCTATTTCTAGAAGCAATGGTACACAGTGTACCTCCTCCTACGTTGTGGTTGGCAAAGAAGAAAGAATGTAATAACCAAAACGGCAATGAGTCAATGACAATAATCAAAACAATGCCATGATCTTCCTCGTGATAACATAACTTTCCCATATTTCTATCAGTATTTATGTGTAATAATATTCATCCTTCTAGCCTAATATAAGCATTTATGTCTGTACACTTCAGAGATTTATGCATTTAATTTTTATTGGCAGTAAGCTATGCCTGTGGGCAGGGGAATGGAACTTGTGATGCCATTGTGAAAGGAGGGAAGTTCTATGAGCCGAATAGTTTGGGGAGTCATGCGAGTTATGCATTTAATTCTTACTGGCAGCAGTTTAGGAAGACAGGGGCGACTTGCTATTTTGATGTGCTGACGATGCAGACTAGCAAGAATCCAAGTTATGGGTCATGCAAATATCCAAGCTTGACAAATTGATGAGATGGAAACAAGAGAAAAATATATGGATGCTACATATGGAAATAAGAGCAAACTCTACAACTAATGTTATAGCTTATAAGTGCGGATGGACAGGAAATTATGTTATGTCTTTGTTACGAGAATTATATCATGTTCTTCTATTAACGTTTACTGCTTCTAATAGATATTTAATCCTTAACAATCGACTTTTACTTGTTTGGAATTTAAAAAAAAAGTGATAATCATGTTTGCCTTCGATTATTATACTATAGTAATTAATTAGCTTACTAGCTTCGTAACTTAATTAATTTGAGTTCAAATTTTAAATAGTAAGTATTTTAATGTACTTGTAGTACATAGCAAGAAAATATTCATTATCAAATTGAATCCATTTGTACACTTTATGCAAAACTATGATACCACTAACGTACAAATGAATTGAATTGAATTTCATATCATTCATTTATTATCTTTATTTATTTTGTAAACAAATTTGATATGAGATTTGTAAACCTGAACTATATATATATATATATATATATATATATATATGTATGTATGTATATATGTATGTATGTATATTAGATTCATAGATAAGATTGATGGCTGTTAAGATAATATATTACCTATATATCAGCTACATAAGTAAGATTAATAATTATTCAAATTACAAATTAACAGACCAAATGTAGTTGAAAAAACAACAAATTTTGTATTTTCCATGTGAATACTTAATAGCATACGTAATAATTGATTTTGAAACATGACTCAGCAAAAAGATACTGATATAATTCAACGGTCATTTATACTGATACGTTATATAATCATTAATCAATAAACAAGTTAAGCATTAAAAAAACTAATCTATGGATGGATTGTTCCAATATATGCAAGATATAATCATTTACAACATAAAAATAAAACAAATATTGAGAGATGAATAATAAGTTCATATTCCAGGTTAATCCAAACAATTATTTACTCAACTCGTGCTGATAGAAATGCATTGCATTTTAGTTTCGCTGCCAAATCTTAAACAGTTCCAATATTTTTCTTAAATGATTTGGGCTTTTGTATTCGTTCATAAATTATACGACAAATAAATATTACATCGATTAGTCTGTTAAAATTAACAGTACTGATGGGATTTTAAGGTCACAACGTTATATTCATCACTTTCCACTCCTAGTGGATCTCAGATATGAAGCTGCATTCTGTTTTCTTACTTTTTTTTATTGCTACATCAGGTAATTTAAATTCTCGCTTGGGGAAAAAAAAATTAGCTAATAAAACCTATATGTTTTAATCTATCGATAGATTTTGATATTAGTTTCTTGCTAATCCCTGAAGATATATCCTTGTTGTATCTGTGATTCCTACAAATCTCTGTATCCGGTTGATGTTAATAAACGATACAAGATCAACATGAAGAAACATCCCACCATACGCAAATAATACAAAAAAGAAAGCAGGTCTTTCCACTTAATTTTCATCTAGTTCATTAATAAATGAGGCATGATTTTAAGTATGAGCCAGAAACAATAACATATTTACTGTACCCTATCCGACTGTCTAACACAATCAATTTTTGAACCGGGTATACATCACCCGTCTACTCTATCTACATTGTCCTCGTTTTCAGCATATCAAACTCATAAAGCTCCTGCGGTGAAACTTTTTAAACGCTGAAGAGAAAATAAGACAAAAGCGTCCTCGTTCTGAATAGTCGCAAAGTGCAATCTGTAAACCTATCGGAGTTCTAAGAAATGGATGATACGGCAATCGAAATTAGGCATGAAATCAACATGAACAACCAATTTGAACAAACATGCACTAAAAATAAGGCATGAAATCGAAACTGAAATCAAAATATGGAAAATCGAACTGGGCAAAAGATAATACCTTAAAGACTAGCGGTAGTGTCCAAATCTGAAGCCGGAATCGAAATGGGTAATTGTAATCGAAATCCAGTCGAATCGAAACCTGAAAGAGCGGCAGTGGTTTCTGTCGTCTTCGTTGTTTTCGTGCTTTTTTGGGGCTTTTTGGTACTAGCGCGAAAATGAAAATAAACCGCGTACAGAGGAAAAAACGTGTTGGCACGGGTTAAGGTTGTTTGATTCTACGTGGTGATGGGGTTGTACTTTTTTATTTTAGATTCATTTTCTTCAACTTATTTGCTTCAAAAATAAGCAATTGATGCGAATTAATATAGTTGCATCAGTTGTTAGCTTTGGTGATGCAACTGAAAACATTTGCTTATGACTATTTGCTTCGAAAACAATGTACAACTGATGCTGACTAGATTTTTAACTCTTCTACCGCTTCCCTTATGCCAATTGCTTCAAAAGCTAAGGAGGAACCGACTCAACTAATACTATTTGCATTGGTTGTTCGTACAACTGATGCAACTGAGGCAATGCAACATGTCTATTTTGTAGTAGTGCCGGGTGCAAAACAAAACGGATTTGAGTGAAACCAAAAATATTTAAATCTGTTAGTGGATACCTTTCTAACGAATCTGAAAAATCGAAGTTTCATAGCGGGAAGCAAAAGTTATGTCCAAATGAATTTTTAGAAAGGTCGCTATAGAAATTATATAGCCCGTGAAAATGGCCATTTTGCATACGACCTCGGAATTCGACGAAACCACTTTTGTTCGATCCAGGATGTGAAGTTATTGCTAGATTTCAAATTTCATAATTTTTGAAACTAGTATGTGAGCGTGGCAAAGGAAAACGTGTTTTGGTCAATTATAGTTAAATTGGATCGACCAGAAATGGGCCTTTTTGCAAACGGTCTCAGAATTCGACGAAACTAGTTTTGTTGGGACCGTATCGTCAAAACATAGCTAGATTTATTTTTCTGGAATTTTTCGAATCAGTTTGTGGCCCTGGCAAATTGAAATGTACGTTCAAATTAAATATTGAATGTTATACATTTTAAATTGAAGGAAAACTGACTGAAACAGTCGAATGAGCCTACGAAACATACCCCATTGTGTTCGGAATGGGGGTAAAATGCTGTGGACGATAGTCGTTGGGTTTAAAAAGGAGTTCATTTGTGAAAACCCTAATTTTTTGAAATATATATATATTCCGGCCAATCAGAATTTATATATAAAAAAATCCTCAGAACCCCCCCCCCCCCGATAAACGACGGAAGTAGCTCGAAACTTCTCGGGCTTTTTGCCGCCGCCACATTCATCTTCAGGCCAGGCTCCAGTTGGGGTTTTTGAAGATCTCCTCTCCCTCTTCAAATCAAAACAAACTGCATCACCTATCGTCGCCCCAGCTTCGAGAACGAGATCCACGAAGTCTCGCCGTTCGCGCCTCGATTCCGCCGCCCAGAGGCCACCGAGTTCGACCCCCTCCCTGGCGCACGTGCGCCTCTCCTAGCCCGTCAAGGTGGCGCTGGCCGATCGAAGCAACGATCAACGGATTTGAAGATAATCTGAAACCTAGTTTTGAACAGGTTTGAAAAGTATACGGCTTTGGTTTATTTAAACTGATTTCGACAAATAAAAGCATTGCTAACTTGTAAAAATCATATCTTTTTCATGTGTTGACGAAATTCAGTGAAACAAGAGACAATGGACTCGTGTGGACGTCTTCTACCTTCTAGAAGAGACCGCATATTTTTCTGAGCCTTCTGCAATTTTTGGTGGAGTGGAACTCAATGTGAGATTTCTAAATTATAAACGATATGGAAAACGACGATGTATAAATTATATAGTCGATGTATGAGTTATATAAGCGTTGTACATCTCTTGTATAAGCGTTGTATAAGTTGTACGTTCGATGTATAAGTTATATATGCATTGTAAAAATTATATATATGTGTTGAAATAAAAGTGAATTGCTATATATAAATATATATATATATATATACGCCCCTCGTCCACAAACCATGGACGATATTTATTGGTTGTGATTGGTGTGAAAATTGATTGATAGCGAATGGTTGATTAAAATTGTTTGTGGTTGAAATTGATTGATTGTGGTTGAAAAATACCCGTTTGTGGTTGAGAAATATTGGGTTGAAACCACATAGGATTAGTTTGTGGAAATGAAAAAAAATATACATGCCGCCTGCGTGCGAACTAGATGCATGATTCCCCATTGTCAAAAGCTGCGAGGCTTTAAGGTAGAGCGAGGAGCCGTACTAGGGACGGTCCCGGTTTTAACTACCCTGCCGTTATGCTGCCGAAATTTTGAATAATATTCATGTGTTAGAATTATTTTCATTTGTTGAAACTATATTTATTCGTTGTATAGAAAACCTTCATGTGTTGAATTGAAATTCATACGTTGAATAGAATTCATGTGTTGAATGGTATTCGTGTTTTTAAATATAAAAATCACCTTTTTATCTATATATACAAACTATAGAAAACCTTCATGTGTTGAATTGAAATTCATTCGTTGAATAGAAATTCATGTGTTGAATGGTATTCGTGTTTTAAATACAAAAATCACCTTTTTATATATATATATACAAACTATAGAAAACCTTCATGTGTTGAATTGAAATTCATTCGTTGAATAGAAATTCATGTGTTGAATGGTATTCGTGTTTTAAATATAAAAATCACCTTTTTATCAATATTTACAAACTATAGAAAACCTTCATGTGTTGAATCGAAATTCATTCGTTGAATTGAAATTCATGTGTTGAATGGTATTCTTATTTTGAAAGAAATTGTTCTATAATAAAAATCCTATTTTTATCATCAATATGAACTATATAAAATAATCTTGTTTTGAAATAAAGTTTTATAATAAAAATCATATTTTTATTATCTATATGAACTATATAAAATAATCGTGTTTTGAAATGAATTGTTTTACAATAAAAATCACATTTTTATTATATACATGAATTGTTAAAAATAGTGAAGTGTTGAAATAGAAGACAGTTAGATAAAAATATCATTTTTATCAAATGTATGAAAAGAATATAGTTTTGAAATCAAAGAATCGATATATATATATATATATATATATATATATATATATATATATAGAATTGAAATATATCGAATAACGAAGTTGCAGTTCGTATTTTGAAACCGTGATTTCAAATGATTAGTGCGGGAGATCCGACCATCGGATTTTCCCGAAATCGCAACCGTTGGGTTCGCTTTGAAAATATCTTTCCAACGGCACCAACTTTGTAAAAATCCAACGGTTGGATTGTCTGGAATGTTTAATTCAAATCTGAATAAAAACAGCGCCAGAATCGATTATATATATATATATATTAATATAATTATATTTAATCGAATAACGACGCTGCAGTTCGTATTTTGAAATCGAAACTTCAAACGATGATACCGGGAGATCCGACCGTCGGATTTTCCCGAAACAGGAACTTCGTTTTGAAAAGACCTTTCTAATGATGTAAATTTTGTGAAGATCCAACGGTTAGATTTTCAGATATGTGTAAATCAAATCTGAAGAAAAACAGCGCCACGGCCGCGTTATGGCCCGAAGCGTCGTTTTGAATAAATTGGCTATTTTAAAATAAATAAAAATAGCGATAAATCGTTATAAAATATTAAAAACGATATGGATGTGAAATTTAGAAACTAACTGAAGGTTGGCTAAGTTGAATGGTCTCTTGGGTATTGATCTGATGTTGGTTTCGGCCTTCGGGGTTAATATTTGGGAAGTCATTCTCTTACTGATTGATGGTTAGTGACTAATGAATTGAAATGATGCGTAATAGTGTTTGTATAGCACTTGTTTATTATATACGCGAGTTGCTCAGAAAGACCGGGTTTATCCCATTCTGAATAACTGAATCGACGATAAGAAATCGAAGATGAAGACGGTGGTCGAAGACCGGAGATCTTCACCTCGTTTGGATGGTAACCGAGGTCCTGATTGGGAGGCATCCCGAAATATGGATAATGAGTGGTGATCGTCCAGACGTACATGATGATCGATGGGTTTGCGAGGTATTTAGTGCCTCCGGTTTCGTTCAGACCCAGAACGGACTTGTAAATGGACTGTGTGTCTGACATTGGATTTTATTCTGTGTTGATTGATCTCTATTAAATATACATCTGTTTGGCGGTGGAGAATTTATTCTTTTGCTTAACGCCCTTCTCTGAAACGCACGAGCTCAGAGGTTGTATATTGATGGACATCAGTCGCACGGCCTGAATTGCTAGTGTGGCATGCCTAAGTGGCAAATGATCAGGGCTTCTGTTGAAAAGCAAAGTCTTGTGGTGATGATCAAAGCGCCGCCTGTGTGACGTAGCTTTGTGTATAACGTGAAATCGCGAGCCTCACACCCGGTATGAACCAGAAACGGGAGAGGACCTCAGGGAGAACATGCGTTTCTTTCTAGCTAGAAGTGGCGTTATTGGTTTTACACGCCCTGACGAGTTTGACTTATGTGGTTGTTACTGTTGCGAGGCGCCTCGGTTAGATCGGGCGATCCAGGTCCGATGGAGTCATTCGTTGGCTCATTTACGCCCCAAAGGGCGGGGAAACGTATTGTTCAGGAATCTTAATCCACATCGGTGGACCGGCACTGACGATCCAAGGGTCACTCGAGCTCTGATCTTGTGGCTCGGGATAGAGAGTCGCGAAGTCGGTAAGGACTATCTTTTGCCTTGGTTCATGATGGAAATCCAATTTCCAAATACGTGATTGTGCGGTTTTGATTGTATACCTATATATGGCAACATAGTGGTATGGGGCGGTAATGCCGTCTATGATTGATACTTATGATTTGAAATTGTTTTTGAAACATATAAACACTAGTAATAATATCAAATTCTTTTGTTTTATTCGTATCAAGCATATTTTGGCCGTTATAAGGTAAAAACTCTATCCTCCGGTTTGCGTTGCATTGTGTGATGGGAACTGAGTCTTATAATGGTTTCATTTTTTATAAAAAGCATTGCGATGTTTAAAAGAATTATTTGTTTTAAAGCACTGGCGACCCGATGGAGTAAACCCGTTCCACGAAAGTGGTATAGTCCTGTGATTTGCCATATTTTAAATGTGTTGAGTAGATTTCTCATACCAGTCCCATGACTGACTCGTAGTTTGTTTCACTTTCAAACTCGGGTGCACCTTTTTCTACACGGGCAGCCTTGTATTCAGGTTTTAACTGGCTCTTTCTAGATAGCTGAAACTGAAGATGGATTCTATTATTTATCTCTTTTTATGCTGTTCAGCTCCTGTTGTACATATTATGTTTGTTTCCGCTGTAGACATTTATGTATAACTGAACTGTATTTGTTCTAAGTATGATCCTGTATACTGTGTAACTCTGATGATTACGTTTATCCAGTATATTCTATTGTTCATTTTCTGGTGTATTTATTTAATTCTGCTCTGCTGTTATCTGTTTATGTGTTATATTCCAAGGATTACCCATGCCGCCGTCAGTACGGGGTTTGGGGTCGTCTCAGTTTGGATTATCGTAGTTCACGAACGGATATGGGGAACTGGAGGTGTAATCTGATGGTGGATTCTCGTTGAATTTGAATAGATCATTATATATGTGCGTTTACGTAGACGTTCTCGTGTTTGTGTGTGTATATATAAGGACAGTTATTTAAATACAAAATTATACATAAATCAAGGGACACACAATCTAGACCATTGGATTATTTTGCCTTTACATAAGAAGTGGGAACTAGAGGGGTAATCTGATGGTGGAGATTCATTGTGTCACCGTTTGTATCTATTTCTTGTGTTTAAATAAATTTACTATATATATATATATATACACACATGTACATATATACACATACAAACACATATATATGAGCAGCATTCAAGGACACCCTAAAAATAGAGCACCCTAATAGCACCCATTTTTTCCACCTCTCATTTATATTAAAATAAGATAGTGGCCGGAGGGAGAGTGTAAATGAGAGGTGGAAAACAAGGATGTTATTTGGGTGATCCATTTTTGAGGTGCCAACACCGCTCTACATATATATACATATATATGAGCATCGTTAGATGTCACCCCAAGCAGTGAAGCACCACGTTGACCACCTGATTGTTAGAGTTTATGCTCTAGAGGCCATCGATATGATGTGATTAATAACACTGTGATGTTATTATTTTATTTTGAACAAAATATTATGTTATGTTATATTTACCATGTAATATAAATATGAACATAATAGAAGCCCTTAGAATAATAGTACATAATTATATAGTTGTGAGTAAGTGACTTGAACATGAGATTACATAATATATTAAGTATGGTAATTCTTAAATGTTCATAGCCAATTTTTTTGTTTATATATAGGACAACAATAAGACATTGAGAGTAGTATGTTGACTGACTGATAATCATATCTCGTTAATCATTAATATACGTGATATTAATGTCAATACATAAATATGTATTAGAGAATAGCGTATTGAGCTAACCCACCATGAGAAAACTACATGGAATATAATTAACAGTATCATAAGTTTTTCTCATAGTGATAGTGATGTAAATGATCCTCAAACCTGAAAATCATTATAATTTTATTTGAGCATACTTGTGTTTTGATATCATCAAAACGTACTTTTAATCGAGTAGACGATAACGGTGATTATTGAATACATCTAGAATCGATTAAAAATTATTAATGATCTAGATGGAATTTAACCCTACAATATTCGTAGTGATATCCATGGGCCTCTTGATTTACTGAGACTATGAAATGCATGGTCGTGCTCAAGTATAGATTTATTTTATAAAGTCTACTCATCGATCAGGATAAAAGGATTAAATTATAAAGAGATGATACGTTTCATGCCTCGAGTTTAATCCTGAATATAGCGGTTAAAAGAATGATATTACATAGAAACACTAGTCACTTAATGGTTATATCGAATCGTTGATATTATTATAACTTCGGTAGTAGCGACGTATTACTAGATGACAATTATTGTTTATGATTTTAAATACGATTCAAAGTCATTGTCAACGTTGTAATAACCTATAGGATCACACATTTAGAACGTAACAAAGGGTAAGCCATTCATTGGATAAATAAAAATTCAATCGATTGATATAATATTAGGCGTTGAAATGGTATATGGGTTATTTCCTAAGTATGTGGTAAACGTCTAATATTATAAGGGTACACACTACCGTAAAATAAACATGGCAACCATAAAACATAGATTTAAAAAAAAAACAAATAAACAAAAAACAAAAAACCTTATCATGGTAGCTAGTAACGCCCCCTTATTTTTCTTCTATTCGATTGAAAAAGATTGCATTCTCGTGGATACCAATAGAGGCTCAGCGCTTTGTTGAGTTTTTTGTTTCAATGCATCGATGGTTTTTTTTCACTTCGAGGATTGTATGGATATTCATGGATTCAAGGTAACAGGTATAAATCTGAGCTCGTATAAATTCTTCGGTTTCCTAATTTAATGCATAGATTATGTCTCTCATAAATGTTATAGAACTTAACAGGGTTTCCGATATGATCGAATAAATCCATCAGTGGTATCAGAGCCAGGTTTGCATAATTAGTGTTTCATTTTAAAATTTTGGTTTTTGGTGCTTTTGATTTCATAATTAACCGATAATGTTGAAACCACATATTCCAAAATTAATTACAAATGTGTTTCAAAAGGGTGAAATTGTTTCACATAAAAGAAAAATGTATTTGATACAAAATGTAAAATCGTTTTACTGTAAACAAAATTTTGTACTTGATATAAAACTTTGAAAGGAATTCATTGTTAAGTCCAGGAAATTGACTCTGTTTAAAATTGTTTTATATTCTGGAACGTCACGATCGATTTAATAAATTTGTGCGTTTTAATCTTGATTGGATCTATTAACATATGAAATATCATTCAAGTTTTGGATCAAAAATGTTTGATTGAAACAATAAAGTTTTGTTATATTGAATTATAAATTAATAGCTGATCTTTTTAGGATTTTACATTTGTCATGAAAAAGCTTTATTATTTATAGGTCATGGTATATAAATATTAGGACATTTCATCCTGGTAATAGCATATGTAAACCAAAGTCTCTACAAAATTGAAACACATGTTTCATGCAGATTTTAACTGAAAAGTATACTTCATATTGACTATATAGATTAGAATGTTGACTATATACTTTCCAACTATGTTTGGATCAATAATTTGTTCATATATTTGATGAACATGGCCAAACTTGATTAGTGCATACACTGGTATACTCTACATAGATATGTAGTGTCTGAGTTGTTGTTTTACTCATTTTGTTACCATGTTTAATGCTTTTAACTCTGACCTGAAATAAGTCATGTCATTATATATAAAATAGTTTATTGTGTGAAGCAGTTTTGAATTGCGCAAAAATGATATATATACATTCAGATGTAATTTGTATAAACTAGTTATACAACATATATGTTCATAAATGTATGGACATGTTTTCAAGTATATAGATAAATATATACTGATAATTACATGTGTATGGATTAGTCTGAATGTTCTACATTCTTTACATATTTAGAACATAACCAAAACAAGATACCAATTACAAATGTTACCAATACACACACACACACACACACACACACACACACACATATATATATATATATATATATGTGTGTGTGTGTGTGTGTGTGTGTTTGTGTGTGCGTGTGTGTGTACATGTATATACTAGAAATTTGAATTGGTATTCTGACTTGGATATCGGGTCATGCTTTTATTTTCAATCTAGTACCAGTTTAAATCTGCAAATTTATATGATTTCAAACTGCACCTTCTTCAAAATGTTTAAGTTGGCCAGTTTGCAAGAATATCTGTATATTATATATTGCTTGTAATATAAATCATAGCCTATGGTATATTAAAAGGTACATTTGGATTTTAATGTGTTGGTTTTACATTCATGATGATAAATATATACATACTGTGAAACTTGTTTTGAAAGCTACAACAAATATGATTTGCATTCCAATGACTTTCAAATCAATTTTTAATAGGTAGGCTTGGATTACTATGTCATAGATATCAAAATCAGAGTTTTGTTTTGATCTGTAAATTTATATACACATGTTAAACTTATAATATCCATACAGTTGATACCTCTCAATTTTTGATTATGCATGACAACATATTTAACCTGCTGATGGTTTAGTTTCATTAAAAGGTTTAGTGACATATTACATTTAATACGACTCTCTCATTTCAATGTCAAATATATTATGTCATATGCCTATTTCATGTGTGGCTTGTATATACAATGGTATACACTGCCTATATAATATGCAGTATCAACTCAAAGTTGTAAATAATATATGTAGCGACCTGCATTCTACGCAACGGAGGATCGTAGAATATTTATTTCATTTTCGTATGAGGTCGTGTAGTCGTGTAACTTTGGGGAACGACTATTGAGGTCATTTCCCATGTTCACGATTTTTGCTAATTTTTAAATGAATGTTTTGCCCCTGGTGAATCTTGTTTCACCTATAACTTTTGATTGGTAAGGAGTTTTGACCTGAAAGCACTTCCAATGGATTTGGATGATGGTTTATCTTTCCGTAGAGTGGTCACATTAGCCAAACGGACTTTCCGTTTGAGAGATATGGCTGAAATAAGGTTTGGAAGGTGAAAAACAGCTTAACCGGGTCTAATTAGGGTGATTATCAGCTAGGCTCATAACTCATTTTGGGATTACGGTTATGGGGAGGCTGAAATCAGTTAGGAAACGATTTATTTTTCATTTTCTCTGCCGCCACTTACCTCTCTTCAACCCTAACAATGGCCTCTACCTCCTAAATCACCCCCAAATCACCGTTTAAGCATATATTAGCCTAATCAACATCAAATCAAGGCAAATCAACACCAAACCAGAGTTGGAGCTGCTGTGTTGCATAAGGATTCAACCCACAATAGTAGAGTTTCAGATCTGAAGTTTTATTTGTGGCTAAGGCGAGATATTTGCATTATTTTTCACTAATTACGGCTAATAGGGGTGATTAGTGTTAATTAACAAAATTATGCATGTTAAAATTCTGGAAAAATATGTAAAAATTCTTAAATATTATTTTATGGCTCTGATAGAAATTTGGGTTAATTTCGATATGTTTTGCTAATCATATCATTAGTTATGATTAAACGTCACTACAAGAAAACACTGATTTACGTCAAAAATTTAGAAGTAGAAATTTTTACCGCTAATTAGCGACAGATTTCTATGCGATTTGCAAGGTATAGTTTTTTGTTTTTTCAACTTTTTTCCCTTTTCTTTATCACCGTCATTTTCTGTCATCCCTCACTAAACCATTGCATATTGCGTCAAATCACCGATGGAAAGTTTCTGCTACTATTTTCCGTTGCAAATCCAGGTAGAATACCGATGAATATTTATAGAATCTATTTTGCAACGGAATTCCGCCAGGTTTGCTAGAGATGTTTATATTAATTTTTTAAGATATACAAAGGGTAATCCACATCCTTACACCATTGTTAATTTGAGCCATTGAGATCGAACCATCTAACAGTTGTAATTGTTCATTCGCGTGCACTGAAGACCTTCAAATTGGAAAAACAACAAATATGTAAAACGTGAAATTTTAATTTTCGTTACAGATCGAATCATGTTCCCCTTTTCTCCTTCTTGTCAACTTTAACCTAGATCAAAAAGTTTTCCCCAAATTTTAATTTTCCACTCCCTGTTCTGCAGCCCAGATCCACAATTTCTTAATACCCGTCATCTTCTCCTCTTTTGCCTTTTATGCCATCAGAAATTGTGGCTTCGGCAACCTCTGGGCCTGCGACATGTTGATAGCAACCGGTCTCCCATCACTCCATTGACGACTTCCAGCAGCATGGATTCAAAATCCTAATTTCGGGTTCCCATCTCTCCATCGTCGACTTCCCATCTCTCTCAATCGCAGCATGCATGGATTTTCTCAATCTGCAACCCTAATTTCGGGTATCAAGGATAGCCCCAAATCAGCAATTAAAAATATAAGTATGATTTTATTTTAGGTATCATCTATGATTGGTTAGTTGATTGAAATATGTTTTGATGTTGCATTAATTTCAAGTGTTGAGTTCAGATTGAATAAGCATTTGTTAATAATAGGAAGTGGTCAATTATTTAAAGTCACCCAGCAATTGCGTTGATGCATAGATATATAGTAGCAAAGAATATGAAAGATCAATTCAACTTTGGCTAGGTAGTTTGAAGCTAGAATTTGGAAGCAGTTTAATTTTAAATGTAAATGTAATTCCTTTTCAACCTACCTTAACCTAAGTACTGCAAGCTTGTAAGTTGTAATTCTAGTTTTTATAATTCAGAATAGTTATGAATCTTCCGACACACGTGTATGCTGTGGAGGACAACTGGTTGGTTCGTGATGAATTTATTATTCAAGTTTAACTCAAAGTAATAAAACTAACTTCTTTACTTCTAGGCAAAGTAAGAGAACAACCTATTACTGTAAAATCATATAACGTGAAGAGCATATTATGTGAAGAGTGCTCATCTTGTATCTAATTTGTGTAAGTTCCTTCAATAGTAATGGTCAAACGTAAAATTGTTTTGTAACACTCTCATCTCTCTTTTATAATTTATCTTACGCCAAATTTGTTGATTCATATCAAATGATATTGCATCTACGCAGTCAAGCTTAACATGCAATTTGTGTGTCTACTTGCTATCATCAAATCAGTTTTCACCGTGAAAAGTGATTTCTTCCCCATTGATATTATACTTTGGATGTTTGATATAGAGGTCACTCTCATTAACCATACCAGGCCACAGGTACATTATAAATTTATCATAATCCACACACCATGCTACCCAATGCCAGTATCTTTTCCTTGCTTACATATCTCAAATGCAAGAGAGTGTATTAGCTATAATATCACATTGGATATCTTTATACTTATAAATTATGTTATAAAAAAATAATTCTTTTTCAAAGTCAAGTTTTTGTAAAAATATGTGGCTTTTTAATATGGAAACGCTGAATCGGAGCACTATTGTTACATAGAAACTGGTTCAATAATATATTTATCTTTACAGGAGAAATTTTTTGACATCTATGGTTTCATGTTATGCATCAGTAAAATGTGAGAATTTTCCATTGAGCACTCTGTACTTTCTTTGGCAGTAAACACTCCAAACAGTGCATGCTTAACAAATCATTGTTAGCTCTGCCACTCCTTTGGTTATATATTTATTGATGGATTTTTCTATTTTTGTCATAATTCTGATAAGATAGTAAGCATTATATTGCTAATAATAATCAAATACTTGATTTATGTCTATTGTGTAATGATGCTCTATCATACATTGCATCCTGCCACTAACAAAAACCAACAATCTGTACCAGTGAATTGTACTTATCGTTTTTTGAATTAAATCCCTTAAGTAAATTTAATATTTTCTACTTTCTAAAGGCCTATAATACGACATATTCTATGAATATTCATGTTTTATAAGTGAACTTTTAAATTACCATCGTTATGAAGATTATCATTGTTTTATCTCAAAAAACTATCCCATGTTGGATCAAAGATCAGTGAAAAGACTAAATTGCTTTATCTGAAATAAACTACTTATGATTGACTTTGCTCCAGGTGCGTGCTTTAATTTTATTACATACCATCGGATTTTTGCAAGAACCATTAATAGCGAATAATTAGCCAAACAACCATTGGATGAATGACGACTATAGATACAATTCAAGAAACGGTGGATTCTAATAGGATTCATTGTTTGCAAACGGTATTTCTATGGAATTAGAAAACCGTTGACAAAATATCGTAATAATAACCGCAAGCGCATGACGTACAATCGTAGTACGTGGCGAATACGGGTCGATCCACTGAGAAAGAATTAATTCTAAAATTACTCAATCAAATTAAACCGAAAGCGAGTGAGAATGTTAACAACTTAGCTAAAAATTAGCAAAATCTTACAAACTATTAACTACAAACGTTGGTTGAAAAATAAGAGATTAAATGACAACTTAGGAGCAAATTCACTCTCAAGATCACATGAATCAATATAAAATGAAACCATGATATCTCTTTTTGGTCAATAGTTAATTTAATTGATGTGACTATTCTATGCATGACCTATTTGTGCTATTGATTAGCCCAACATAAGCCATCAAATTTTGTCACACCTCTTAAAAAACTTTACTAATTTTACGAAAAATGATAACAAGTTGAAATTGAATTGTACTTTAAGCATGGCATATCCCCTCTTAATTAGGAGTATAAACCATCAAATTTAGATTTCAATCTCCACTTAATTATCGTAATCATATGTAGATGAAGAGGTAATTAGTGAGCATATGGACAAGCATAGCCTATGTGGTGTCAAAACTATAGACTATCGAACTCAATAATGAACACAAAAAACATAACAATCAACATGAATTAAATAACAAAAAGAGATCATGAATAAACAAGTATATTGAAACTACATGAATAAAGAGAGCTTCATTATCCCTAAGTTGTAGGGATTTAGCCTCTCATGTTTGTTATTTTAACAGCAAATGTAGTTTGCAACATGAAAAAAATAAAAGAAAATGTAAGCTAAATAACTAAAAATACAACTAATCTACTTGCATAAAAGAAAATAAAATGTAAATAAAAGACGACAAATTAAGATTGCATTCAAATGAGAGATTACAAAAACAAATGGCTAAGAAGCCATGGAAGAAAAATAGAGGTTTTTATTTCAGCCTCCACTCTAAATTAAAAATCCAAGATGCCTTTTACATTAACATACATGGGTTATTTATACATGACTAAACCCTAATTCACTTTTTGCGTGCTACTAAGAATGCCCCCTCCTTAAGCTTCATTTTGTCCTTAGCAATAATGATTCATGAAGCCATAATTTTTGTCCCCGCTAAAGAAGGAGGGAGAGTGAGTGGGGTCCTCCATTAATCCTCTGTTTGAATTGATTCCTTTTTCATTGATTGATTTCCCTTTTCATTTTTTGGGCAAGGCATTGATTTCCTCCTTTCTCCTTTGTATGCATATATATCCTTATGAAGTCCTCTTCTACATGCATCCAATTCCTGCAAAAATATAAAAAATGTCCAAGTAAACATTCTCAAAATAATACAAGCACAAAATGACCATTTTCCCCCTATATGATGATAAATGCATGATGTTTTGAAATCAATCCAATTATTGTTTAAATATGATAAAATACCCATATATGACATTTATTAGCACTAAACAAGAATAAATATGTGAATATAAATGTGCATTTTTACATGCACATCATTCATCATTAGATTGTGATGTGCAACTTTTGCACGATTGCATCGCTTAGATCATGAATCAAAGTTTGTTGCAAATGTTTCGTGTTTATTGATGGACTTTTCTGTTTCTGTCATAATTATAAACAGTGAGACTGTATGGTGCAATTTCCAGCTTCAATTATGACTGCACCTGGAATTAGCATGTGGTATAGTAAAAAAAACTCAGCTTGCCGTGTTTTTCTTTGCTTTAGCAAGGGATAAATGTGTGTGTTAACCTAAGTATAGTGAAAATGGTAGTGTATAGGAACTATACTATGAAATATTTATGGTAACAAGTTAAATCATTTCTTGAAGTAACAGAGGTACATTTAAGCAATCAAGATCTAGATGGATAAATTGGAAAGAAGTATAACGGATGGAAAAGTACAGAGAAAGAGCAAGCATGCAGCTAATCATATTATTATTTAATAGTATTATCATTGGATTATAGCAAAATGTTGTGTGGACGGAGCAGTCATCAGGTGTGTTTTTCGTTCATTGCACAGGTCTTAAATATAATGTTTATAGAGAACCGGTTAAGATGATGTCAAAGAATTTGATGAGTGGCAGTAAAAAGGCACCTCAAGATAGATCTAAATTTGAACTTATAAAGTGATCATTAAAACTTAAACCAATTTCAAAATCAGTTATTGGTTGTTGAAATAATAATATAAAGCAATAACCGTATACTTTCAAAGTTCACAAAGGAAGGAAAAGCATAAATCTCTACTTCTAAAAATGTAATTTTTTTACACTAATTTACTTGTTGTCCTTTTGAAATTCATAAACTACCCTTCCTCCTCAACCGATGTGGACGTATTAGTCTTCTTCCCCCAAAATTTGGCCGATGCAAAATCGCGAAACACGTCCCTTCGATCCTTTGAAACGCGATTATAATTTGAGGGCTCGAGTACTAATTAAATGCGGATGTGGAAAGCCAATGCTTCTAATTTCATTTTGGAATGCGGTAGCCGGCTAATTGGTGACTCCTATCACATATATTGTTGGGTAAGACTCCTTATTTAAGCATGGATTTAAGGTTTAACGTATGTTATTACTAGGCACGGAACGCCTAATTTTACAATGCCTTACGACTTGCAATTCTGTTTTCGCTTGGATTTGCTCTCTACTATAACTTATCAGACGATGTTTAATATAAGGGATCTACGAATTATTTTCTTTTTATAACATGATATCCCATAGATTTGTTTAAGAAAAAAATTCTATGTCTCTTTTAATGTTTGTAGTAAATGAAGATACTATTTTCACCATCAATTTTCATGCCAAGAGGATGATAATTTGGGTGCTTCTGAAAAAACTTATTAATCTGTTGGATGTGTTGTATGTTAGTTTAAAAAGGCAGGCGATGTGAGACGGTGACAAATTTAGGTGTCGATTGAAAATTATAGATCTACTGTGCCTTGCCAAAGACGGTTGGATAAAAATAGACGTTAAGTGATTTACGAACTGTCGAGTCATATTAAATATGTTCGATTCTCATTCCTTAAAGTTTCACGTACTATTATAGATTTGCTGAAAAGGAATAAGGGATTTAGTTGTAGCAAAGAAGCATGGATGAGACATTTATCCAGTGGAGATAGAGCATAGGATTAATGACGGTTTTTCTGATAGTTGAATTGATTGTCATGTGTGTGGGGGTGTCGCGTGATTTTCATGAACTATCGAGTCATTTTTAGTTGAATTGATTGTCATGTGTGTGGGGGTGTATGGAGAAGAAGATGCAATGGATTTGTGTTTGCTTTACGGTTCGGATTGGGTGATTGTTTGGATTGGTTCGGAATTATGGGTTGTGTTGTAAGTGTGGTGATTGTGTCAATAAACCTAGTTGGAGCAATTGTAATCTAAACAAAAGGAAATGTAAAATTATAGAATGAAAGGTATGGAGAGTATTTATACAGAAGTATAAAATTCATTAAACAAAAGTCAAGTGCCTTTCTCCATACTAATTTAGAAATCAACTTATTATGGAAAATGACATATTGTTAACACAGTCTATAAACCCGGACTTCTAAATAGTAGATTGCATAACAAATATTTGTATCAACTAGACATTAATAAGTCTAGATAACGCATCTTTTAAATGTGATATACTATTGAGATCTCCCCTGGAATATCTGATTTTTAATTAATGCAGTGGATTTCTCTAGCATATGTCATTTTTTAGTTCTCACACCATTCTATACAGATAAATCAGAATGAAAGTAATACTTCCTAATTCTTCGGTGTTAATTTTTTATACTGTTTGGGATTAAACATGTTATAAGGTAAGTGTAATAGTAGGATATGATCTTACAATAGTATTGAATCCGCATGCTTTTTAATTCATAGAGTGCTAACCAGATCTATCACATGATGTAAATATCAGTTTTTTTAAAAACCTTTTGCAGATCGTGAGAATGGCTAGAGCAACAATAAAACATTGTGCAAAGGTTGAGGGATTGTCACATACAGTAGATATCGTAGGAATAGGAGGAGATGGGGCTAATAATTGTGTCCTTTCTACTGCCATTGCTATCCTTGTTGCAACAGCTGGTGCTAGAGTAAAGTATATATTTAATTTAATTTAATTTAGTTCATGTATAATTATTTTACTTATGTTAATGCTGATTATGATTTCTTTTTTTGGTTGTAGCAACGGAGTCGCTCAAGTTCTTATGTATGTGGTATATGTTTAGAACTTTAATAAGAGTTGTCTTCATGTCAGTATTATTTTTCGACCATTAATTTTTTTTCTTCATGTATTACATTTTCTAAAATCGCATGTTCATGATATCTAAACTGCTTCTGATAATCTTGCTTTATTTTGTCCTTAAGTTGGTCGTTTTTATGTTCGTACGTTTTTTAAAATCGACGTCTTTTATATATTCAATTTGGCTCAATAATGTTCTTTTTTGATGAAAAAGAGGTTAATGCGCATGGTTTGATGTACACAAGTCTGAACCAAAAGTGGACGTGAAAAGTAGCCTTGATTAAAAATGAATAAGTGAATGAATCAGAGGCATATAATTTTCACTAGATTTAACAATCAACTTATTGTTAACAAAATAATTATTTCTAAAGTAAATTTCTTGGAGCAAATATTGCATAAAATGTTTGAAAACCTACATATAGTTAAAAAAATGTTTTCTTGGAAATAAATTGGAGTTTTATTTGAAAATTTTCATATCACGTCATGTAGATTTACTATAAATAGTCCACACATAGTTGAATTAATGCATTCATAATATAAATTGGAGTTTTATTTGAAAATTTTCATATCACTTCATGTAGATTTACTATAAATAGTCCACACATAGTTGAATTAATGCATACATATTATGATTAGATGCAAGCCCACTTAATGCAAGCCCACCTGGGCGTGTCCATATACTCGTATTATAAAAAAATAACTCTTTTTCAAAGTCAAATTTTTGTAAAAATATGTGGCTTTCTAATATGGAGACGCTGAATCGGATCACTAGTGTTACATAGAAACTGGTTCAACAATATATTTATCTTTACAGGAGAAAGATTTTGACATCTGTGGTGTTGAGATAGTTGATAGAGCAGCTTTGGTGGCAGATCATCCATTTAAAAGGAGCACAGTGTTTCTTTTGGGAAATGAGGTTGGTAGTTTTTTTGTGTATTAATATCTTTGGGTAATAAAGATCACATTTTTTATAATTTTGCTCTCCTTAACCTCATCCATAAAATGAATATCAATTTTAAAATGAGTTTTTCTTGTAATACAATGAAACATTATGTGATTAAACAATATTCTAATTTATGTTATGTTAATCGCATATAATTTTGTGTCAGGAATCAGGAATATCAATTTTAAAATTATTTGTCTTTTATAATACACCCAGGAGAATCCCCCCGACCAGTGAACTTGAGGGGAATTAAGTTGTGTTTGTCTGCTAAAATGAGTTTTTGTTGTTTTACTCGTACCAATTTATGTCATGCTGCACTTGTATAATTTTGTAATTGATGGCGTTGTTCCCTAGCTGAACTAGTATTTTCCAATATAAATTCCTTGAATCCACGATTTGCGATTTGAATTTATTTTGATTTAAACTTTAAAATACGCAATTTTAGTTCTGTTTTGAAACCTTGACTAGAAAGTTATTATTGGATGGTAGTATTTTTAGTGGATGTGAGATATTTCCACTATGTTAAAGGGCATAATAAGAGTGATATCTACTTTTTTATGATCTGTTATTGGTTTTACTTATTTTTATGGCAATATAATATTTTATCATTGACGATGGAAAGGGTACAGGGCTATCAGAAAAGGAACTGGAGATATGTGATTACTTTGTGTACATTCAACAGTATGGTTTTGGTACTGCTTCATTGAACGTGACAGTAGCTGCATCGATTGTTCTACATCAGTTTGGAGGTATTGTAAATCTTTGTTGATTATATTTTTCAGTCAAAATTTGTTTGTTCTAGGAATAATTAAATAATAACAATACATGCTTTATATCAAGTTTTGTTGCCCAATTTCGAAATCAATTTCTCGGATATTAGGAACTAGTTCTAAAGTTAATCATAGTAATATGCTTGTATCATCATTTCACGTTTTCTTTGGTTAACTATTGTTATTACCATTATTGTTGTTATTATTTTAAGTTATAATGGTTTATACCATTTTTTTTAACATGTGGTTTACTGGTAACTTGCATCTCATCTAAAAGACTGTTCTCATCTAAATTTGAAACTAATTTCTTTATATGGGTGCACTCATCATTTTCTCTCATCTTACCATTCTTACTCCCTTATACATGGAACGTTGATTACTTAGTTAACAAAACTAGGTAACAAATTTTATATATTACAATTTAAGAATTTTAATCATACTAGGATCATATGTTTGTTTCAGAGGGTGGTTGTAAATCATAATAAAAAAATTCTATTAATTTAAAATATCCCCACTATTTTCATTATTCATGAATAATATGAATTATTATGTATCTCTCTTGCCAAATTCTTAAAAACATTGTCTTTGGACAAATTGGATGATCCAGTCCTAGTTGATAAGGATATCTTTTTTCCCAATCATCATATTCCAAGATATTTTTTTATCTTGATTACAAATGTAATGAAATTCATTTTTGAAATGTAAAATTGTTTCAAGTTTTTATTAATAAAAAAGCTTATAATATGCAATGTCATTTTACTACATGGTCAGAAACTATATTTGTTTAAAAACATAGGCAACACACATTTTAATTACGAAGTTGTTAAATTTTTTAAAAAATTTCAAGGATATTTGTTTTGTCTTAGTGCAAAGTATTTTTGCTTTGTAAAGCAGTAATCAAGAATGATTTTCGATGCTAAAACATATGCGATGCATATGCATAGTGTTTGTCGAGAATTAAAAACAACTATGAAGTGAACCAAGAATTTGTTTCCCATGCCTTTGTATCAATACAAATGTCAAATATAATATCACTGAGGCTTGGATACAAGGTTTAACTACCCATATTTTCCTTGGGTGTGCTATTCCTAGTGTACTTTCAATATCATTAAAAATAAAAACAAAATGAATTGTTAATACCAAGGTTCAAGAACTCGGGTTTGACCGTTCGAAAATTTGTTAGTTCCTATTGTTTTATAACCGGATGCTAGGATATTGTAATCTTGTTATATGGGCAAATGTACATTGGTGTTGGTTTTAATTGGTGATCAATAGCAGCAAATCGGAAAATGACTTAATTTTTCATAAGTTTTACAAACCTGTTCTTTGTGAAATATACACAGGTAGCCTCATTTATGGTTTTCCTTGTAAACATTGTGCATTGTTGGAATATACAAGTATAGTTTAACATACAATTATTCTTTACGCAGGGATTATCATTCATTGTATATTGGAAAAACCCTTGTTGAGCTTGCAGAAGAGAGTATGCCATTAAACAAATTTGTAGAAACAATAATTTGAAATGTCTTTGTCATTAAATCAATTCAGCATAATCACAACAAAGCCAGGAGGAAAACTGGATATAGGCGAGGTTAGGTTATGAAACCAACAAAGGCAGGACTACTTTTTATTCCTAAAACTTATTGTAGTATTATGTTACAGATTTACAGTTCCAAGATCAAGGAGCAAATTGGAGGATAAGCGTTCAAGCCTTGTCAGGATAGATCCATGCAGAAAATGAGAAGCTTATATATATATATGTATGTATATATATATATATATGAGACGACCCGAACTTCCCCGTGAAGGAAAGCACGGATAGAATTGAGGACAAGACAAAATAGAACGCATACAGAAGAACATTTCATTGTTATTACAACAATTCCATCAGATACAAGAATGTACAGAGTATAAATGAATAAATTACATTTGATAAATATCAGAGATTACAATAAATTACATAGCAGCGGAAAATAATACAAAATACAACTGAAAGTGATACACGGATACAGAGCTTTCCGAGCATCGTTCCAGCTGTAAATCTCGACCCTGTGAATATAAATCTGCAAAACCAAAACTACTAGCTGCGCGTGCGGAAAATAGGGGCACCCAGAGTTTAGGTTAAAACAATAAACTCCAGGTCAGTCATGTGACTGGTGTGAGAACTAAAACAGTTATTTAAAACTTTACTTTAAAGATAGTAATTCAAGGGACCACGTCGTATAACACGGAACGGGTTTCCTCCCAAGAATACTAGTGCATATAACAAAACAACGCAATGCTTTTTGGAAAAATGAAGCTATTATAAGACCCAGGTCCCATCACACAATGCAACGCAAGCCGGAGGATAGGGTTTTCCCTTATAATAGCCAAACATGCTTGGTACGTTTAAAACAAATCACTTGATACTATAATAGGTGTACAGTGTCAAAACAGTTTCAATCATAAATATAAATCATAGATGGCATGGGTACCATATATCATGTCGCCATACTAGTTCTACAATTAAAACCGCAATATCACGTATTGGAAATTGGATTTCCGTCATGAGCCGAGGCAAGGGGCAAGCTCCTCTCCGCGTTCGAGACACTCTAGCAAATGCCTCGGGACCGCACACAGCAATCCCTGGATCCTCCAAGGCCGGTCCTCTCTTACTTTTGAGGATTGACAATTCCTGAACACACGTTTCCCGGTCCTTACAGACCTATATCCGAGGCGCCTCGTATCCAACAACCACACAGGTGAAAAGTATATAAATGTCAGGGCTGGTAGGTCACTGACACCACCCTAGCTAGAAAGAAACGTCGTGCACTCCTTGGGTACGTATCCCGTTTTTGACTCATACCGAGGTGTGAGGCTCGCGAATTCACGTTATACACAAAGCTACGCCACACAGGCCGTGCTTTGATCATCAACCACAAGACTTTGCTTTTCAACAGAAGCCTTGATCAATTGCCACTTACGCATGCCACATTGGCAATTCACTCCATGCGACTGATGTCCATCGATATACAACCTCTGAGCTCGTACATCTCAGAGAAGGGCGTTAAGCAAGAGAATAAATTCTCCGCCGCCAAACAGATGTATATTTAATAGAGATCAATCAACACAGAATAAAATCCAATGTCAGACACACAATCCATTTACAAGTTCGTTCTGGGTCTGAACGAAACCGGAGGCACTTTCCTCGCATATCCATCCATCTCCAAGTACGTCTGGACGATCACCAACTGTTTCCCTCATCCTGGGTGTGCAGCCCAATCAAGATCATCAGTAATCACCCAAATGGTGTGAAGACTTCCGGTCTTCTACCACCGTCTTCATCTTCGACATCTCGTCGAATCGGTTATTCAGAATGGGTATAAACCCGGCCTTTCTGAATAACCCACGTATATAATAAACGAATGTTACACAAACACAACAAACGCCTCATTCCAATTCAGAATATTCTTTTATTCACAAAATCACATTCTTAGGGAAATGTTCCCATTAATTTTATCCAAGATAAATTCTTCTAAATTTATCCTATAATCTTCCTTTGGATATCATTTCAAACTAGTCGGGATTAGCGAACCACACCGAAGTAATTATTTATTTTATTTCCCAATCCCAACCTATATATCCCATGGAGAAAAACTGGTAATACTCCATATCTAACACCACGGTGTTATCGGTAAAATTAATTACCATTTCACGTTCAAATCTAATTAAAGATTTAACTATCGCTTTGGAGCAAAACTGGTGGTACTCCATTCCCGATCACCTTTCAGATTTGATAATTTAAATTATCAATTCACATTTTTAATCTAATTAAAGATTCATTAAAACTCCACTTAGTTTTAATCTTTTCAAAAATCGATATCTTGCCTTTAACTGGGTTAAAGAAATAATGTCATCTAAAACACGACTCACGATAAACCCAAATCACATTTGATATTAAATACAAGGCTCTGAATGGAAAATATACCGGCTTATATTCAATATCAAATTCTTAAACCAACAAATATCGTATTGGAAATAACGATATAAAATATATCTTTCAAATTCCCATAACAATATCTGTATAGTCACGAAATTCAACATCGAAATATTCCGAAGATAATTTTGATTCAACTCCAGTCCAATCCACGCATTGGGAATATTGATTATTTTTAAAATCACTTTCAAATTCAATTTATTTATTTCAAAAATAAATTGATTTTAATTCTAGTTCAAAACTAGTTCACTTCGATAAAATTCTATTTTTATCCTCTAATGTGGAATTTTCCAGCCCAATTCTTTCCGATTCACATATTATAATTTTACACAAATTATCGATATTTTTAATAATTTTATCAAGGCCCGCACAGTCGATTTCCATCAACAGCCATCGAACTGCACTTACATCGACCTTTTCTGAAATTGATTTGGACATAATTCCAAATCCAACCGTTAGATTTCAAATTTCTAATATTCATTGGAAAGCTCTTTTCGATACGAACCCAACGGTTCCAGTTTTAGGAGAATCCGACGGTCGGATCTCCCGCAATATCCGTTTGAAATAAATGGTCGAAATTCACGAACTGCCGCGGTGCGGCGCGTTCTATTCAGGCCATTAAATATATAATATATATATATATATATATATTATATTTCATCGATTTCCTTTTAAAACATGTTATATAAATCGTTTTAAATTCGTTTCAAAAACAATTTCAACTTCATCTTCAATTTCAAATCGATTGGATTTCAATTCAACACGGATTCATTTCAATTTTATTTAATTCGAATTCAAATTCGTTTCAATTCAATTCAATTTCAAATTCGTTTCAAATTTCACTTTCAATTTAATTCAATTTGAATTCATTTCTATTTTATTCGAATTCAAATTCACTTCAATTCAATTCGAATCGAATTCATTTTCTATTCGATTCGAATTCATTTTCTATTCGATTCGAATTCATTTCAAATTGATTCAATAAAATTTCAATTTGAATTTTTAATCTAATTCAATTTGAATTTCCTTTCAAAATATCAAATTTTGAAATCACTTTTCAATATTCATTATAAAACGAATAAAATCGATATAAATATCGTTCGCGTCAAAATAACGCATCTCTAATCAACACGGCTTTATATTTTTCAAAACTTCTTTATTCTATCCAACAAATGAATATTTATCCCATTCAACACATGAATCTATATTTCTTTCAACACACGACTAATCTCAACACGTGAGTACTGTCAACACATCACTATTTTTTTTATGTAAAATATTTTATAAAACTATGGTATCTATCGTTAGATTTTAATTAGACTCCACCGTGAAGTAGTTTCTAATTTTAAATATGATAAAGATGTAAATTTCATTGTATAAAATATTTCACTCAACACATGAACATCGTCAACACATGACTATTTTTGTTATGTAAAATATTTTATAAAACTATGGTATCTATCGTTTGATTTTAATTAGACTCCACCGTGAAGTAGTTTCTAATTTTAAATATGATAAAGTTGTAAATTTAATTGTATAAAATATTTCACTCAACACATGAACATCGTCAACACATGACTATTTTTATATTCAACACATGAATTTTCTTTTATAACATTTATTAATTTCCCGATTGGAATGAGGCCCAATCAATCACCATATAGTGTTAATTATATGGATTCCATACAACACATATATATAATAGCATTGAAAAATAATCAACCATCAACCAAAGTGCACTACACTGTATAAGCATCAAATATAGATATCTAACGCTTATAACAGCCTGTCAATCAATCGATCGACATACTTAATCAATCAGGATGAGTGAACTTCAAATTTCATCCCAACACCCGTGTGGGGGTTTCAAACAATCAAACACAGATTTTAGTTGTGCAGTTGGGCGACGTGTAAAATTTATCGACCCAATCGATATCAGTCAAATCAGTGTATATAAACAAATCGGCCGATTTGTTTATAAATATTCATTTATCCACTTTCACGTTAAAAATTATATTTTTAACGATAAACATTTTCTATTTCAACACACGAATTTCTATTCAGTTCATTTACACAATAAAAATGATATTTTTATTTTTCTAACATATTTTAGAAAATTTCGGCGGCATAAGGGCACGATACTAGAAACGGGACGAGGCCTAGCCTTATCCCCGGTCTAGTGAAGGCCCACGCCATTCACACATCAATCAAATCCATTCCATTTCACCAAACAATTCAATTCCAACCAAATAAACTAACCAACTACTCAACCAAACAATTTAACAAGCAAGCCATCCATGGTCTGTGGATGACGGGTGTCGGGTGCTACTAAGCACCGTCTGCATCCTAGTATATATATATATAACTAGAAAAAGAGAATTTAGAGTGAGAAGTTCTCACCGAAAGCTATCCAATACCATGACACTCCTATTGTAGAGATCTTCGTCGTTCTCGCCTTTTCATCTCCTTTGTTGCCCGTAGCCACTACATATATAAAAATCACACATTTTTATATTTTGATGTCTTTAAAATAAAAATCACATTTTTATTTATTCACTTTCAATTTAAAAATCATATTTTTATAATCACTTCATATATTTAAAAATCGAATTTTTACTTTGGTGTCATATAGATAAAAATTCCATTTCAAAAATATTGATTTCGCCTTTATAAAAATAAAGTTTTCGCCTTTATAAAAATAAAGTTTTCGCCTTTATAAAAATAAAGTTTTCGCCTTTATAAAAATAAAGTTTTCGCCTTTCATCACTATAAAAATTACCTCTTTATCTCAACATATATAAAATAAAAATCAGATTTTTATTTCGCTACATATACAAAGATGATATTTTTACATTCTATATCTCATAAAGATTATATTTTTATAGTCCCTACAATGTAAAAATCATATTTTTATCTTTCTACAATATAAAAGATTATATTTTTACTACTTTAAAAATATAAAAATCCAATTTTTAATTATTTAAAAATATAAAAATCATATCTCATTTCAAAGCAAAGTATACTTTTATTTCAAAACAATAAAAATCACATCTTTATCTTCGCTACTTTATATAAATAAAAACCATATTTTTATATGCTATTCGTAAAAATAAAAATCCTACCTTTTTGCTTTGTAAAATCGAGTTAGACAAAACTAGCATATCAAGTTAAACAAAATCAGACTTTTAATCTAAACAAAAATCAGAATTTTAATTTAAACAAAATCAGATTTTAATTTAAACAAAATCAGAATTTACTCACTTTTTTTTTCTTTTTTTTTTTTTGATCGGAGGAGGGGTGGGGGTCCTTTGCGGTGGTGCAACTGGGAGGTGGAGGACTGGGCGGTGGCGGAGGTGGGTGGCGGCGCGGCTGAGGCTGCGGTGGAGGATGGGGGGGGGGGGGTTTCGATGGAGCGCGGCTGCCTGGCGTCGGTCGTGGGGAGGAAGGAAGGAGGAAGAAGAGAAAGCGGCGGCAGCGTCGCTGTGGGGGGGGGGGGATGTGGCGGCGGCGGCTCTCCCCCCCGTCGCCCTCGTCTCTCTCTCTTTTTTTTTTATATTTTGAAATCGATTTGAGAAAAAGGGGGGGGCAGCGGGTTAAAGGAGAGGGGTTTCTTTTTTTTTATTTATTTAATTAATTTTCAAAAAGTTGACTTTTACATACGAACTCAGAATCGAACCCACCGACTGTTGTCCCTAGCATATTACCCCTATTTCGAACACAATGGGATATGTATCGTAGGTTGATTTGATCGTTTGAATCAGTTTCCGTTAAATTTACATTTAAATCACTATATTGAATTTTAAACGTACATTTCAAATTACCGGGGTCACATATTAACTTTAAAAATTCTAGAAAAATATTTTCTAGCTTCGTATTGACGATACGGTCCTAACAAAACTAGTTTCATCGAATTCTGAGACCGTTGGAAAAATGGTCAATTTCCAGTCGATTAAAATCAACTTAAACCGGTCAAACGCGTTTTCCTTTGCCACGCTCACATATTGATTCGAAAAATTATGAAATTTGGAATCTAACTATAATTTGACACTGCGGATCCAACAAAAGTGGTTTCGTCGAAATCCGAGGTCATTTGCAAAATGTCCATTTTTAAGGGCCTAAATTCCATAACGACTATTCAGAATTTTCAACTGGACATATCTTTTGATTCCCGCTATGAAATTTTGATTTTTCGGATTCGTTGGAAAGATATCACCAATTAGATCCTATTATTTTTGGTTTCACTAAAATCCGGATTGTTTTGCACCCGGTACATTCAATTGAAGTTTGAAATCGAATTATCGAACTACCGCGCCATTTTCAATTCTATTTATAATTATATATAAATATTTATATTCTATCGACGACGTATATAAATATATACGTCGAATTCTATTCAAAATAAATTTCTCGTCGATTTTATTTAAAATAATCCATTTTAAATATTCGAAATTCGCTAAAATTTCCAAAATAAAAATTTCAAACTGGCTCGCATTTTACGGGTTGTTACAATCTCCCCCACTTAAAACTTTTCATCCCCGAAAAGGAACAAAGTCGAAAGTGGTTTGATCAATCAACTCTACGTTCGATCTGGCTTGCCTTCTCCAACTTTTCACTTTCAGAGAATTTTCAAATTTTCTAAAATTTGGCTAACACCCTAAATTTTCGAAAAATTTCGCCATATCCTCCCCTGCACCGGGAGCATCGAGGAATTTCAAATAGCTTCCCCGGTCCTTCTAATCTCAAAAAGAAAAAGCCAAGCGGGTAGCCAATAGGCTCATAAAATCATCATCACCCAAACAAAACAGTAAATTATGTAGTAAACATGTACCTATTTGTCGGGCAAACAAATTTTATTCTCTGCTCTAGCCTCCTTGCTATGACCTGTTCAAGGTAAGTATATGTATATGCAAGCAAATGCGACCAAATTTCAATACAATTCAATATTTGGTTCAATTAGGCATAATAGTTCAAAATTATCAAACAAATGAACAAACAACACAAACATCAATCAATTAGTGAATTAGAGTTTCAAATTCATAATTTTGATAAATATACAGAAAATCACATTTTTGATGCCAATTCACAACAATGTGTTCTAGCTATATAAGTTTGGTTCTCACACCAGTCTAATGGAAATATATAGAAATCACACCTTCGAAACTCGAATATGAATCCTGATGATGATGCACCATCATCAGAATCATCCCCGGGTGTCTAGAATGTGACTCTATATCTATCCAGTACATTAAAACTTCGAATATACGTTCATGACGCGTATACGCGAAATCTTTATATATTGGATTGTCCATATTCAAAATAAATAAATAATCAAATACGTATAAAGCGATTTAAATTTTCAAAACAAATTGGTTTTCTTTTGAAAAATATACTCTTCACACTCGTTCTAGGATACTACTGATCCTATCTCTAACGAGTAATTCTAATTGGATATTACTAATCCAATATCTGATGAATTCTTTCGTATGGTTCTAATGTGTCTTGTTCTCGAGCTCTGTAAACCAAAGCTCTGATACCAAATTGAGACGACCCGAACTTCCCCGTGAAGGAAAGCACGGATAGAATTGAGGACAAGACAAAATAGAACGCATACAGAAGAACATTTCATTGTTATTACAACAATTCCATCAGATACAAGAATGTACAGAGTATAAATGAATAAATTACATTCGATAAATATCAGAGATTACAATAAATTACATAGCAGCGGAAAATAATACAAAATACAACTGAAAGTGATACACGGATACAGAGCTTTCCGATCATCGTTCCAGCTGTAAATCAGGACCCTGTGAATATAAATCTGCAAAACCAAAACTACTGGCTGCCCGTGCGGAAAATAGGGGCACCCAGAGTTTAGGTTAAAACAATAAACTCCAGGTCAGTCATGTGACTGGTGTGAGAACTAAAACAGTTATTTAAAACTTTACTTTAAAGATAGTAATTCAAGGGACCACGCCGTATAACACGGAACGGGTTTCCTCCCAAGAATACAAGTGCATATAACAAAACAACGCAATGCTTTTTGGAAAAATGAAGCTATTATAAGACCCAGGTCCCATCACACAATGCAACGCAAGCCGGAGGATAGGGTTTTCCCTTATAATAGCCAAACATGCTTGGTACGTTTAAAACAAATCACTTGATACTATAATAGGTGTATAGTGTCAAAACAGTTTCAATCATAAATATAAATCATAGACGGCATGGGTACCATATATCATGTCGCCATACTAGTTCTACAATTAAAACCACAATATCACGTATTGGAAATTGGATTTCCGTCACGAGCCGAGGCAAGGGGCAAGCTCCTCTCCGCGTTCGAGACACTCTAGCAAATGCCTCGGGACCGCACACAGCAATCCCTGGATCCTCCAAGGCCGGTCCTCTCTTACTTTTGAGGATTGGCAATTCCTGAACACACGTTTCCCGGTCCTTACAGACCTATATCCGAGGTGCCTCGTATCCAACAACCACACAGGTGAAAAGTATATAAATGTCAGGGCTGGTAGGTCACTGACACCACCCTAGCTAGAAAGAAACGTCATGCACTCCTTGGGTCCATATCCCGTTTTTGACTCATACCGAGGTGTGAGGCTCGCGAATTCACGTTATACACAAAGCTACGCCACACAGGCCGTGCTTTGATCATCAACCACAAGACTTTGCTTTTCAACAGAAGCCTTGATCAATTGCCACTTACGCATGCCACATTGGCAATTCACTCCATGCGACTGATGTCCATCGATATACAACCTCTGAGCTCGTACGTCTCAGAGAAGGGCGTTAAGCAAGAGAATAAATTCTCCGCCGCCAAACAGATGTATATTTAATAGAGATCAATCAACACAGAATAAAATCCAATGTCAGATACACAATCCATTTACAAGTTCGTTCTGGGTCTGAACGAAACCGGAGGCACTTTCCTCGCATATCCATCCATCTCCAAGTACGTCTGGACGATCACCAACTGTTTCCCTCATCCTAGGTGTACATCCCAATCAAGATCATCAGTAATCACCCAAACGGTGTGAAGACTTCCGGTCTTCTACCACCGTCTTCATCTTCGACATCTCGTCGAATCGGTTATTCAGAATGGGTATAAACCCGGCCTTTCTGAATAACCCACGTATATAATAAACGAATGTTACACAAACACAACAAACGCCTCATTCCAATTCAGAATATTCTTTTATTCACAAAATCACATTCTTAGGGAAATGTTCCCATTAATTTTATCCAAGATAAATTCTTCTAAATTTATCCTATAATCTTCCTTTGGATATCATTTCAAACTAGTCGGGATTAGCGAACCACACCGAAGTAATTATTTATTTTATTTCCCAATCCCAACCTATATATCCCATGGAGAAAAACTGGTAATACTCCATATCTAACACCACAGTGTTATCGGTAAAATTAATTACCATTTCACGTTCAAATCTGATTAAAGATTTAACTATCGCTTTGGAGCAAAACTGGTGGTACTCCATTCTCGATCACCTTTCATATTTGATAATTTAAATTATCAATTCACATTTTTAATCTAATTAAAGATTCATTAAAACTCCACTTAGTTTTAATCTTTTCAAAAATCGATATCTTGCCTTTAACTGGGTTAAAGAAACAATGTCATCTAAAACACGACTCACGATAAACCCAAATCACATTTGATATTAAATACAAGGCTCTGAATAGAAAATATACCGGCTTATATTCAATATCAAATTCTTAAACCAACAAATATCGTATTGGAAATAACGATATAAAATATATCTTTCAAATTCCCATAACAATATCTGTATAGTCACGAAATTCAACATCGAAATATTCCGAAGATAATTTCGATTCAACTCCAGTCCAATCCACGCATTGGGAATATTGATTATTTTTAAAATCACTTTCAAATTCAATTTATTTATTTCAAAAATAAATTGATTTTAATTCTAGTTCAAAACTAGTTCACTTCGATAAAAATCTATTTTTATCCTCTAATGTGGAATTTTCCAGCCCAATTCTTTCCAATTCACATATTATAATTTTACACAAATTATCGATATTTTTAATAATTTTATCAAGGCCCGCACAGTCGATTTCCATCAACGGCCATCGAACTGCACTTACAGCGACCTTTTCTGAAATTGATTTGGACATAATTCCAAATCCAACCGTTAGATTTCAAATTTCTAATATTCATTGGAAAGCTCTTTTCGATACGAACCCAACGGTTCCGGTTTTAGGAGAATCCGACGGTCGGATCTCCCGCAATGTCCGTTTGAAATAAATGGTCGAAATTCACGAACTGCCGCGGCGCGGCGCGTTCTATTCAGGCCATTAAATATATAATATATATATATATTATATTTCGTCGATTTCCTTTTAAAACGTATTTTATAAATCGTTTTAAATTCGTTTCAAAAACAATTTCAACTTCATCTTCAATTTCAAATCGATTGGATTTCAATTCTACTCGGATTCATTTCAATTTTATTTAATTCGAATTCAAATTCGTTTCAATTCAATTCAATTTCAAATTCGTTTCAAATTTCACTTTCAATTTAATTCAATTTGAATTCATTTCTATTTTATTCGAATTCAAATTCACTTCAATTCAATTCGAATCGAATTCATTTTCTATTCGATTCGAATTCATTTTCTATTCGATTCGAATTCATTTCAAATTGATTCAATAAAATTTCAATTTGAATTTTTAATCTAATTCAATTTGAATTTCCTTTCAAAATATTAAATTTTGAAATCACTTTTCAATATTCATTATAAAACGAATAAAATCGATATAAATATCGTTCGCGTCAAAATAACGCATCTCTAATCAACACGGCTTTATATTTTTCAAAACTTCTTTATTCTATCCAACAAATGAATATTTATCCCATTCAACACATGAATCTATATTTTTTTCAACACACGACTAATCTCAACACATGAGTACTGTCAACACATCACTATTTTTGTTATGTAAAATATTTTATAAAACTATGGTATCTATCGTTTGATTTTAATTAGACTCCACCGTGAAGTAGTTTCTAATTTTAAATATGATAAAGATGTAAATTTCATTGTATAAAATATTTCACTCAACACACGAACATCGTCAACACATGACTATTTTTGTTATGTAAAATATTTTATAAAACTATGGTATCTATCGTTTGATTTTAATTAGACTCCACCGTGAAGTAGTTTCTAATTTTAAATATGATAAAGATGTAAATTTCATTGTATAAAATATTTCACTCAACACATGAACATCGTCAACACATGACTATTTTTATATTCAACACATGAATTTTCTTTTATAACATTTATTATTTTCCCGATTGGAATGAGGCCCAATCAATCACCATATAGTGTTAATTATATGGAATCCATACAACACATGTATATAATAGCATTGAAAAATAATCAACCATCAACCAAAGTGCACTACACTGTATAAGCATCAAATATAGATATCTAACGCTTATAACAGCCTGTCAATCAATCGATCGACATACTTAATCAATCAGGATGAGTGAACTTCAAATTTCATCCCAACACCCGTGTGGGGGTTTCAAACAATCAAACACAGATTTTAGTTGTGCAGTTGGGCGACGTGTAAAATTAATTGACCCAATCGATATCAGTCAAATCAGTGTATATAAACAAATCGGCCGATTTGTTTATAAATATTCATTTATCCACTTTCACATTAAAAATTTTATTTTTAACGATAAACATTTTCTATTTCAACACACGAATTTCTATTCAGTTCATTTACACAATAAAAATGATATTTTTATTTTTCTAACATATTTTAGAAAATTTCAGCGGCATAACGGCACGATACTAGAAACGGGACGAGGCCTAGCCTTATCCCCGGTCTAGTGAAGGCCCACGCCATTCACACATCAATCAAATCCATTCCATTTCACCAAACAATTCAATTCCAACCAAATAAACTAACCAACTACTCAACCAAACAATTTAACAAGCAAGCCATCCATGGTCTGTGGATGACGGGTGTCGGGTGCTACTAAGCACCGTCTGCATCCTAGTATATATATATAACTAGAAAAAGAGAATTTAGAGTGAGAAGTTCTCACCGAAAGCTATCCAATACCACGACACTCCTATTGTAGAGATCTTCGTCGTTCTCGCCTTTTCATCTCCTTTGTTGCCCGTAGCCACTACATATATAAAAATCACACATTTTTATATTTTGATGTCTTTAAAATAAAAATCATATTTTTATTTATTCACTTTCAATTTAAAAATCATATTTTTATAATCACTTCATATATTTAAAAATCGAATTTTTACTTTGGTGTCATATAGATAAAAATTCCATTTCAAAAATATTGATTTCGCCTTTATAAAAAATAAAGTTTTCGCCTTTATAAAAATAAAGTTTTCGCCTTTATAAAAATAAAGTTTTCGCCTTTCATCACTATAAAAATTACCTCTTTATCTCAACATATATAAAATAAAAATCAGATTTTTATTTCGCTACATATACAAAGATGATATTTTTACATTCTATATCTCATAAAGATTATATTTTTATAGTCCCTATAATGTAAAAATCATATTTTTATCTTTCTACAATATAAAATATTATATTTTTACTACTTTAAAAATATAAAAATCCAATTTTTAATTCTTTAAAAATATAAAAATCATATCTCATTTCAAAGCAAAGTATACTTTTATTTCAAAACAATAAAAATCACATCTTTATCTTCGCTACTTTATATAAATAAAAACCATATTTTTATATGTTATTCGTAAAAATAAAAATCCTACCTTTTTGCTTTGTAAAATCGAGTTAGACAAAACTAGCATATCAAGTTAAACAAAATCAGACTTTTAATCTAAACAAAAATCAGAATTTTAATTTAAACAAAATCAGATTTTAATTTAAACAAAATCAGAATTTACTCACTTTTTTTTTTGATCGGAGGAGGGGTGGGGGTCCTTTGCGGTGGTGCAACTGGGAGGTGGAGGACTGGGCGGGGGCGGAGGTGGGTGGCGGCGCGGCTGAGGCTGCGGTGGAGGATGGGGGGGGGGTTTCGATGGAGCGCGGCTGCCTGGCGTCGGTCGTGGGGAGGAAGGAGGAAGAAGAGGAAGCAGCGGCGGCGGCAGCGTCGCTGGGAGGGGGGGGGCGATGTGGCGGCGGCGGCTCCTCCCCCGTCGCCCTCGTCTCTCTTTTTTTTTTTTTCTTTTTTTTGAAATCGATTTGAGAAAAAGGGGGGGCCAGCGGGTTAAAGGAGAGGGGTTTCTTTTTTTTTATTTATTTAATTAATTTTCAAAAAGTTGACTTTTACATACGAACTCAGAATCGAACCCACCGACTGTTGTCCCTAGCATATTACCCCTATTCCGAACACAATGGGATATGTATCGTAGGTTGATTTGATCGTTTGAATCAGTTTCTGTTAAATTTACATTTAAATCACTATATTGAATTTTAAACGTACATTTCAAATTACCGGGGTCACATATTAACATTAAAAATTCTAGAAAAATATTTTCTAGCTTCGTATTGAGGATACGGTCCTAACAAAACTAGTTTCGTCGAATTCTGAGACCGTTGGAAAAATGGTCAATTTCCAGTCGATTAAAATCAACTAAAACCGGTCAAACGCGTTTTCCTTTGCCACGCTCACATATTGATTCGAAAAATTATGAAATTTGGAATCTAACTATAATTTGACACTGCGGATCCAACAAAAGTGGTTTCGTCGAAATCCGAGGTCATTTGCAAAATGTCCATTTTTAAGGGCCTGAATTCCATAGCGACTATTCAGAATTTTCAACTGGACATATCTTTTGATTCCCGCTATGAAATTTTGATTTTTCGGATTCGTTGGAAAGATATCACCAATTAGATCCTATTATTTTTGGTTTCACTAAAATCCAGATTGTTTTGCACCCGGTACATTCAATTGAAGTTTGAAATCGAATTATCGAACTACCGCGCCATTTTCAATTCTATTTATAATTATATATAAATATTTATATTCTATCGACGACGTATATAAATATATACATCGAATTCTATTCAAAATAAATTTCTCGTCGATTTTATTTAAAATAATCCATTTTAAATATTCGAAATTCGCTAAAATTTCCAAACTAAAAATTTCAAACTGGCTCGCATTTTACGGGTTGTTACAATATATATGTGTGTGTGTGTGTGTGTGTGTGTGTGTGTGTGCAGGTTCTTTTTTTTTAACTTCAGACATTATGATGCATAGATCCATCAACTACGTAAACATAATTTTTGTTTATGTGACATTAGTTTTGAGTTGTATCGAATAATGTTATGAATGCTGGGTGTTATGTGAATATTTTATCAATTATTGTAACATTTTTTATTTTTATATAATGTTTTGTGACATTCTTTTTTCTAGTTGATATATATGTATATATGTTTCATTGCACGATGAGTATTAAATGTTGAGTATTGTTGAAATGAATGTATTTGATGTTTAGATTGATGGTTAGAAATGCTGTAAAATGTTTGCTATTTATTTCCGTCGGTAATCCTCCACTATACAGCTAGGATTTACCGACGGATAACTGGAATGTAAAATGTTTGTTATAAATTTCTGTCAGTAATCCATCGCTATATAGCTAGGATTTACCGACAGATAACTGGAATGTAAAATGTTTGTTATGTATTTCCGTCGGTAATCCCTCGCTAAATAGCGTGGATTTTGTGACGGAAAGATAATTATTGATTTTATCATGTTATAAGTATCCGTCTGTAAAACGTTGGTGAAATATTTAAAAATGAAATGATAATATATTAAAAAACGATGGTGAAGTGACGGATAATCGACGCTAATTTCTGTCGCAAAACTGTACCCAAAATACCGATGTGTTTTTTAGCGACAGCCTTATTCTGTTACAATCTGTCGCTAACATGCCTTTAGCGAGGGTTTAGCGACGGATTTTTCCGCTGCAAAATCAGTGTTTTCTTGTAGTGCATGATTAAGGGGAAAACATGGATTTTGGGTATGTTTGATCCATATTGACATGTTAAATTGTTGTTTTGGTGTTTATGGTCGATTATGCGTGTTGTTGTGACTGTTTGGAATATTTTGTGATGCTTAGCAAAGTTAGATTGGTCGAAAACGCCATCGTATGGCATAAATAGATCGCTGAAAAAGTTGCATGAAAATTGGTCATAGCCCGTTCGTGAGGCACCACCTCGACCCGATCGTGACACTATCATCACAAGCCGTCCCAGTCGTAAGCCCACCTCACGAGCTGACCACCCTCCACGAGCTACGAATCGGATGTCACCCGACAAACAACAATGAAGCATCACGATATGATCCTTAACCACGAGCCAGACCAGGGGAGGACCATGAGCCAGACCAGGGGAGGACCACGAGCTGGATCAGAGGAGGACCACGAGTCGATGACTAGAGGGGTATCCACGAACCAGAACAAGGTGTCACGATTCGAAGCTTGACCCAAAGCCGGAGTTTGAAGAGTCACGATTCAGGATGATGACCAAAATCCGAGATGCAATGGTACTCCAAATTATGAGTAGAACTCAGGATCCAGATAGGAATCGACGAGTTAACTTCATGAGTTGGACTTTGCTGCAGGACGCGTGCAAAGGGGTCATCGATGTCTATAGCTTTGACTCACCACTGAGAGACGGATATTGGCTATGGATCTGTGCAGTGGAGTTGTCATAACTCCATAGGGCAAAGTGATCATAGAAGGGCTATGAGCCAGTGCAGTGGAGTTGTCATGACTCCATGGGGCAGAGTGGACATAGCAAAGTATTAGTGGTTATGGATTAGTGCAGTGGAGCCGTCATGGCTCCATGGGGCAGAGTGATCGTAACAAAGAATTGGGTGATCAAAGTGGTAGATATCATACACTTTACGCACTGAGTGAGAGATGTGAGGATGATTGCTATGTTTGATGTTTTCCATCACCATAACATGCACACACCCTCTCCATTATTTTCACACCATGTGTTAGTGTCACCTTAGAGTATTGTACATCCTGTTGTGCCAACTCTTTGGTTGCAGGTTCAGATATGGTTATGTATACATGTTATTGTTCTGTTTTTGCTGCTTATCGCTTATACCAGACTTTTATCCGACCTAGAGTTTTATGTCTCTTCTTATTACTCTGGGTTCTCCTAAACGAGCAAACTAGAGACAGGTTAGCTGGTTATGCACGAGTAGCTGCCCGAAGACGAGCAGGAGGCTTACACGTATTGTTCCCGTATATCCTCCCTGTGTTGTTGTTGGTCACTACTTTGGGTATTAGTAGTGTACCTTCCTATTTTACTTTAGAGACAGTTTTAAAAGTTGTAATAATGATGGTTTAGATCATAAGCTGTATTTTGAATCTTTCCGCTGCTATGATGGTTTAGTTTTTAGCTTATGTAGTGTCTCGCCTGTTTTATATCAAGTTATGTTATTATTATATTTTGTTCCATGCGTTGTGAGATATACTACAGGTTCTTTGATGATTCATAGTTTCAACTCCTTCCTTTTTCCTTTCACTTGATGACCATCCCGTGTTGGTTGGACATCGGTACAACGCGTTTCATTAGAAATGTCGGCGGGTGCGGGGCGGGCCATCACCGTTGGTATCAGAGCGAGGTTGCGTAGTTAACCTAGGGAAAGACACCGGGGAGAGATAGTACGTATATGAGAGCACGTATTAGTGATATTTTGGTTTTCAAAAGCTATACGTATATACTATTAGTATATCTAAGGATGGAGTCGCATGGCACTGGCACCACCGAAGAGATGTTTAATCGTTTTCTTCTTATAAATTGAATGATGAGCCGATATACGAGGAATACTGGTTCAGGAACCAATAATAGGAATGCCCCTGATATGAGGACGACGTTCACTGACTTCATGAGAGAGACGCTTAGGTATGTTCGGAGGGCAGCTTCTAATGCTGCAAATGGTGGTGGTGCAATGGTGCAGGCGCCTAGGGCCGATTTCGCCAAGCTCTGTAAGGACTACACTAGTCTTGGTGGGAAGCTGTTCCACAGAACGAAATCGGCTACAGAAGTTTAGGATTGGCTTGACAGTTGTAAGCGTATCTTTGAGGATCTAGGAATCAAAGACGCGATGAAGAGGTAGCTAGCATCCCGTCAACTGCAAGGACGGACTATGAATTGGTGGAATGCTATTAAGGCTGCTACCCGTGAGGATCATGTTACTTAGGATCAATTCAACTCCCGATTCAGTGATAAGTTTATCCCAGCTGCTTAGAAATCAGAATTGTTTGGGAAGTTCTTGGAGATGAAGTAGAATGGTAGGGCAGTCTCGGAGTATATTGCTGAGTTCGATACTTTATCGAAGTATGGATTATCCCTTACTGACACTCCCGGGAAAAAGAACGAGAAGTTCATAACAAGCTTAGATCAGTACTTGGGGGAAAGGATTATAAACCATATTGATGAGACTTTTGAATCGATTGTTGGGAAAGCATTGAGATCAGAGAGCCTTTATCCTATGCCCAAGGCTGAAGTTGTTGTTGCATCTGCAGAGGGACCAAAGCCGCAGGCAAGCGGTGGAGGCAAGAATAATTCTCAGAATAAAAGGAAGCAGAGTCAGACCAAGGATGGTCAGAAAAAGAAAGATAAGAAATATGTTGAGTGCTTTAGCTGTGGCAAGAAGGACCATTATGCCAAAGAAGGTCGAGCAAAGCCAGTGGATAGGAAGTGCTTCAACTACGGCCAAGTGGGACATCACAAGGATAAATGTCTGCAATCTCCTAAAGAGAAGCAGTTTGTGAAAGCATATGCTATTAATGTTGTTCCTTCTTCATCGAATGCCCCAACTGCGGCAGAGAAAGGAAAGAATGTCGTCATTCAAGGTATGCTTTCTATTTATGATGTTCCTGTTCGAGTATTGTTTGATACTGGGGCTTCCTATTCCTTTATATCTAGTGACCGAGTAGATAGCTAGGAATTGGAACCCGAGATAATCGATAGACCTTTAGTGGTGACGAACCTGATTGGTGGTTCGACTAGCCGAAGTATGATTTGTCGGAATTTGGTCTTATCGAGTCATGGATGTATGTTTGCTTTTGATTGCTTTGTTTCGGGCTTTACTGGGTTTGGCATGATTTTGGGAGTCGATTGGCTCCAAAGATATGGGGTGGTGATAGACTATAAGGGATTTTCGGTGACTATTAGGGCGGATGATGGGCGGAGGGTAGTGTTTGGTGGCCTACCTAGTAATGAGGTGATGGCTAGTTTTCAAAGTTCTCTCGACATCCCGCAGGACGAGGTATCATGGGTTCCCATTGCTGGCCAGTATTCGGATATCTTTGAGGAAGTGACCGGACTTCCACCACACCGAGAGATTGAGTTTCGTATTGATTTAGTGAAAGATGCCAGACCTATAGTAATGCCACTTCATCGTATGGCGCCAAGGGACAGCGAGATCTCGGGGTGCAAGTAACTGATCTTTTGAATAAGTGATTTATTTGAAGGAGTGTCTTCGAGTGGGGAGCACCAATTGTTTTTGCTACCGAGGCAGATGGTTACCTTCGCTTATGTGTGTACCATCGCGAGTTGAATAAAGTGACTAGGAAGAATAAGTATCCTCTTCCACGGATAGATGATTTGTTTGATATAGCAGAGGGAGCAAGAGTGTTCTCTCAATTGGACCTCGCGAAAGGATTTCATCAGCTCCGAGTAGCAGCTGAGAGTATTCCTAAAACGGCATTTCGGATGCCATTTGGATTCTATGAGTGATTGGTCATGCCATTCGGGTTGACCAATGCACCAACATATTTTGTCGATCTTATGAACAGAGTATTCCGAGATCAATTGAATAAGTTTGTTCTTGTGTTCGTGGACGGTATACTTGTTTATTCGAGGACAGAGGAAGAACACAAGGAACGTTTGAAAGTAGCGATGAAGGTGTTGAGAAAACACCAACTGAACGCGAAGTTTTCTAAGTGTCACTTCTAGAGGAGGGTAGTGAGATTCTTGGGCCATGTTGTTTTAGAGAATGGCATTGCGGTGGACCCTGCGAAGGTGGCTAAGGTACAAGATTGGTCTATGCCCAAGAATGCAACAGACGTAAGAAGTTTCTTGGGATTAGTTGTATATTATCGTAATTTTATCTTAGACTTCTCCAAGATAGCGGCACCGCTAACTTAGTTGACAAAGAAGAATCAAGCTTTCGTTTGGGACGAAAGGTGTGAAAATGCATTCAAGAATCTAAAGGAAAAGTTGACGTGTGCGCCAGTGTTAGTCGTTCCTAAAGGGAATGAAGAGATGACGGTATATGCGGATGCCTATGGTACCGGACTAGGTGTTGTATTGATGCAAGGAGGAAGAGTCGTAGCTTACGCTAGTCGACAACTGAAACCGCATAAGAAAAGTTATCCTACCCATGATTTGGAATTGGTAGCGATCGTATTCGCGTTGAAGATGTGGAGACATTATCTCTTAGGATAAAGATTCGAGTTGTTGACCGATCATAAGTCATTAAAGTATCTCTTCTCTCAAATGTATCTAAATCTTTGACAGCAATGATGGTTAGAATTCTTGGCTTCCTATGATTTTGATATCGCATATACACAAGGCAAGGGCAATGCAGTAGCTGATGTATTGAGTAGGAGACATGCCAGTTTAGGGGCTATGTTTCTAGAATGAAAGCAACTGGAGTATATCGCTGGGTATGATTTCAGACCAAAATGCGAATTGGATCCAGAAATGTTAGCAAGTTTGACGGTCAGACCCACTTGGATTGAGATAATTGGTTCCAGTTAGAGGGACAATCCTAATCTATTATAAATCATCCCCAAGTTTGAAATGGGAATTGACGAGGAGATGAACAAGTATGGGCTTGATCGAGATGGATTGCTTAGAAAGAATGCAAGACAAGTTGTGTCCAATGTTAATGGATTGAGAGATGAAGTGCTTAGAGAATGTCATCACTCAAAACTGACTATACATCCCTGTGGTAACAAAATGTATTGAGACATGAAGCAGACCTACTACTGGGAAGGCGTGAAGAGAGACGTTTGGAAGTTTATATCCAAATGCTTGAATTGCCAGCTAGTTAAAGCCGAGCAAAAGAAGCCTAGTGGTTTGCTACAACCATTGGAAATTCCAGAATGGAAATGGGAACAAGTCTCAATGGATTTCATTGATGGGTTACTAAGGACTAGATCGAGCCATGATAGTATTTGGGTGATTGTAGACCGATTGACCAAGAGTGCTAGGTTTTTACCTGTCAAGTCGAATAGAACGGCAGCTAAATTAGCGGAACTATATATAAAGTGGGTAGTGAGATTTCATGGAATACCCAAAGGCATTGTGAGCGACCGAGATCCGTTGTTTACTAGTGGATTTTGGAAGAGCTTACAAAAGGCTTTAGGGTCAGAATTACATCTCAATACCGCGTACCATCCTCAAACCGACGGTCAAACAGAGAGGGTGAATCGAGTATTAGAAGATCTCTTGAGAGCATGCATATTAGATTTTGGAGGGTTATGGGATGACCATTTACATCTGGTTGAATTCGCATATAATAATAGTTATCAGTCCAGTATTGGTATGGCTCCATTTGAAGTTTTGTACGAAAGACCGAACAACTCACCATCATGTTGGTTGGAACCGGTGAGAAATTCGTGCTTGGGCTATATGTGATAAGAGAAACTTCAGACAAGATCAAGATTATCCAACAGCGAATGAAGGCTGCCCAAGATAGGCAGAAGAGTAATGCTGATAAGAGGCGAAGAGATCTAAAATTTTCCGTTGGTGATTTGGTGTTTGTTAATATTTCTCCATTAAAGAGAGTGATTCGATTTAGTAGAAGAGGCAAGTTAACACCAAGAACTGTTGGTCCATTCCTAGTTCTCGAAGAAGTTGGGAATTTAGCATATAAAGTTGAATTAGCTGACAAGATGGTCGGAGTTCACAACGTATTTCATGTTTCCCAGTTAAGGAAGTTCGTGCACGACCCCAATATGACTATTTTACCGGATCAATTGGATGTCATCGAAATAGAACTCGAGGCGGTTGGGAATCGTAGGTCGATCCGTATAGTCGAGTACGACACAAAGCAACCTCGAAGGAAGGCGGTGAAACTGGTCAAGGTTCAGTGGGGACAAGAATGAGAATGACTGTACCTGGGAAACAGAGGAGAGCATAAGGAAGACATATCTAGAACTCTTTGCCTGGTAAGATTTTAACGATCATTTAGTTATACTCTTGTTAGTAAACTGCATGCTAGGATATGCTTGTTATGTTGTTATGTATGTTTGATTGTTGCAAATGATTGATAGGCACGCTGGACCCATTGTTGTTTCTTAGTTAAGGAATTTCGGGGGCGAAATTTCTTAAGGAGAGGAGAATGTGACGATCTGCATTCTACACATCAGAGGATCGTAGAATATTTATTTCATTTTCGTATAAGGTCGTGTAGTCGTATAACTTTAGGGAACGACTATTGGGGTCATTTCTCATGTTCGCGATTTTTGCCGATTTTTAAATGATTGTTTTGACCCTAGCGAATCTTTTTTCGCCTATAACTTTTAATTGGTAAGGAGTTTTGACCTGAAACCACTTCCATTGCATTCGGATGATGGCTTACCTCTCCGTAGATTGACATTAGCCAAATGGACTTTCCATTTGGGAGATATGGCTGAAATAAGGTTTGGAAGGTGAAAAATAGCTTAACCGGGCCTAATTAGGGTCATTAGCAGCTAGGTCCATAACCCATTTTGGGATTAGGGTTTTGAGGAGGCTGAAATCAATTAGGAAACGGTTTATTTTCATTTTCTCAGCCACCACTTACCTCTCTTCAACCCTAACACTGGCCTCCACCTTCTAAATCACCCCTAAATCACCGTTTAAGCATATATTAGCCTAATCAATATCAAATCAAGGCAAATCAACACCAAATCAGAGTTGGAGCTAGTGCATTGCATAGGGATTCAACTCACGATAGTAGATTTTTTGATCTAAAGTTTAACTTATGGCTAAGGTGAGTGATTTGCATTGTTTTTCACTAATTACGACTAATTAGGGGTGATTAGTGTTAATTAGCAAAATTATGCATGTTAAAATTCTGTAAAAATATGTAAAAATTCTTAAATTTTATTTTAGGGCTCTGATAGAAATTTGGGTTAATTTGGATATGTTTTGCTAATCATACCATTAGTTATGGTTAAAAATGATTAAGGGGAAAACATGGGTTTTTGGTATGTTTGATCCATATTGACAAGTTAAATTGTTGTTTTGGTGTTTATGGTCAATTATGCATGTTGTTATAACTGTGTGGAATGTTTTGTGATGCTTAGAAAAGTTAGATTGGTCGAAAACGCCATCGTGTGGCACAAATAGATCGCTGAAAAAGTTGTAGGAAAATTGGTCATAACCCGTTCGTGAAGCACCACCTCGACCCGATCGTGACAAAATCACCACGAGCTACCCCAGTCGTGATCCCACCTCACGAGCCGACCACCCTCCATGAGCCAAGAACCGGATGTCACCGACAAACTACAATGAAGCATCACGATCTGATCCTTGACTACGAGCCAGACCATGGGAGGACCACGAGCCAGACCAGGGGAGGACCACGAGCCGGACCAGAGGAGGACCACGAGCCGATGACCAGAGGGGGATCCACGAACTGGAACATGTCACGAGTCGAAGCTTGACCCAAAGCCGGAGTTCGAAGTGTCACGAATCGGGATAATGACCAAAACCCGAGATGCGAAGGTAGTCCAAATAGGAAGTAGAACTCAGGATCCAAATGGGAATTGATGAGTTAACTTCATGAGTTGGACTTTGCTACGGGACGTGTGCAAAGTGGTTATCTATGTCTATAGCTTTGACTCACCACTGAGAGACGGATATTGGCTATGGATCAGTGTAGTGGAGTTGTCATAACTCCATGGGGCAAAGTGATCATAGCAGGGCTATGAGCCAGTGCAGTGGGGTTGTCATGACTCCATGGGGCAGAGTGGACATAACAAAGTATTAGTGGTTATGGATCAATGCAGTGGAGCCGTCATGACTCCATGGGGCAGAGTGATCGTAATAAAGAATTGAGTGATCAAAGTGGTAGATATCGTATACTTTATGCACTGAGTGAGAGATGTGAGGATTATTGCTATGTTTGATGTTTTCTATCCCCATAAAATGCACACCCCTCCCCATTATTTTCACACCATGTGTTAGTGTCACCTTAGAGTATTGTACATCCTGTTGTGATAACTCTTTGGTTGCAGGTCCAGGTGCAGGTATGGTAATGTATACTTGTTATTGTTCTGTTTTTGCTGCTTATCGCTCATACCAGACTTTTGTCTGACCTAGAGTTTTATGTCTCTTCTTATTACTCTAGGTGTTCCTAAATGAGCAGACTAGAGACATGTTAGCTGGTTATGCACGAGTAGCTATCCGGAGACGAGCAGGAGGCTTACACGTAATGTTCTGTATATCCTCCCTGTGTTGTTGTTGCTGGTCACTGCTTTGGGCATTAGTAGTGTACCTTCCTGTTTTGCTTTAGAGACAGTTTTAAATGTTGTAATAATGATGGTTTAGATCATAAGCTGTATTTTGAATCTTTCCGCTGCTATGATGGTATAGTTTTCAGTTTATGCACTGTCTCGCCTGTTTTATATCAAGTTATGTTATTATTACATTTTTGTTCCATGCGTTGTGAGATATACTACAGGTTCTTTGATGATCGTAGTTTCAAATCCTTCCTTTTTCCTTTCACTTGACGACTGCCCCGTGTTGGTTGGACATCGGTACAACGCGTTTCATTAGAAATGTCGGCTGGTGTGGGGAGGTCCGTCACAATATATGTGTATTTATATACATACATGTACAAGCATTAGTTGTGAATTGATAAGGATATAACAAATTTGGATACTGAAAACTCACTGTATAAAATACATAGATTAGCAGAACTGTGCATTTATAATCACTTGTAGACATTTAAACTAACACAAACTATTGTATACATTTTAATATGCATGCATAATCATGTATAAAGTTTCATGTATGCCAGTATAAACAAAACTATTTCCTTTTTTTTATTTCAATGTACTGGGTAAACTGAGCACATTTTTGACTCCATTATGCTTTAAGATCAATACCATTGGTGCATAGTAATCTACGTAAGCTAAAAATATCGTATGCAATCACTAAGTTACATATAATATGATATATAAAGAGTATATCCAATTTAGTATGGTGGATAATATTATACTATGATGATAGTGCAACTTGTTAGAAGTTCATAATAAAATAATGTTGATATATTAATGTATATCATCTACAGACTATTTTGCATATGAATATACATTAAAGTAAGCCTATTATATAATCAGTTATATAAAACATGTTTCATCCATATATGTTGTTTGAACTTGATTATCATATTGCAAATTTGATTTGCATATGCAACCATTACAAGTACATATCATAATATATATACATTTAATGGCAAGTATTTTGATAATAACCTCGATTTATATTTGATGGTCTGTAAGATGTAATTCATGATCGCATAAGATAACATATCTTACATACATATAAATAGTAAAATATTTGTAGTCAATTTTGAGAATTCACTTATAATAACTCTTTTATCCTAAATGCTTAAATAAACAAGCCTGGTCTTATGTGAATCTTTTTCATATAATGACCAGCATGCTATTTATTGATTTATGCATAATTGTAAATTTATGTTTGACAAGGCTAACACATCGATCCGAGTCGACTCTGGATCGGTATCCTCGTCGGTCCAATCCAGATCTGGATCGGTATACCAAACATGTCGATCTAGGTCAATCCATATTGGTCTACCTGACATGTCGATCTAAGTTGATTCCCTTCTACCTCCACCATATTGATTCGAAGTGATGGTCGATCAAGAGTGTTAACCGATCTGTAGTGTTGACCGATCCAGAGTGTGGGCCGATCCGGGATGTTGACTGATCCAGGGTGTTGGCTGATCCAGAGTGTTGGCCGTTCGGGAATGTTGGTCAATCTGGAATGTTGGTCGATCTAAAGCCTTCTCTTGTGCCAATTTGGTCTTCTTAGCTCCATTACTCAATCACAAAAATTCCAATCAACTTGAAACTTTGTACTTGGCTTCTTGGGACATTCCTTGTCCCTTAGGAATTTCATACCAATCCAGGCCATGCCGAACCGAGACCATGTAATTCCCCACCATATATCTTTCTATCTCTAACCTGCTATTCATTCGACGATATCATCCATTCTAATATTCTTAAGCAAGCATCTAGCACACAAAAACATACTCAAACAACACTTGGCTTCGTCAACGCAAATCAAAGCATTTAAAAAGAGAAATGTAATATGTTCATCGTGTAGTACTTAACTCCCCCTTCCTAAATTCCGGGTTTCAAAACATGATCCAAATCACCCCAAATTTATATATGTATGATTACATAATTAATAATGATTTATGAACATTTTCTGTATTTATAGAAAATGATTATGAACTAATACACCCTAGTTAGTGAATAATGATATTAATCATCCACCTTATTTTCCAAAGACTTGTTAGACCAAAAGTGAATAGTGTTTTGCTCGGATCCCTATTTGTTGCAACATATTTTCTCTTGATTCAATGTTGGTATATGCTAATCCTTTACTAATGATGGGTTTTCGCTAATTAAAGTGAGGTTTAGTGAGAATTTATGAGGATGGAGCCAATTAATGTGGTTATGATCTATTTTGGGAGTTATATAATGAACAGGAGAATATTTTCCCACTCATTTTAGCCCCACTAACCCTAACCCAAAGTGGGCCTTGGACTCACTCCTTAATGACCTCTCACGCCCAATTAAATTGTCCAAATCTCTTTAAACCTTGTTTCAGTTATTTCTCCCGAACGGTAAGTCCGTTTGATTAATTTGACATCTCTATGGAATGAGAAACCAACATTAGGATCCAATGGAAGTGGTTCTAAGTCTGAATTCCTGCCCAATCAAAAGTTATGAACGAAACAAGATTTGCAATGGGTAAAATGATCGCACAAAAACACGACAAAAATAGCGAACGTAAGAAATGATTCTGGTAGTCATTTTCCAAAGTTATAGAACCATACGACCTCATATACAAATAATATATCCTATGATCCTCGGATACATTGAATACGAGTCGTTACATAATACGTCAAACTCATTAATGTTTCTTGACTAGGGACTGCGTTTTTGCTTATAGAACTATCGCTCGTGGGGAAGTAAGTAAGAACGCCATTGTCTATGTTATTCTTACGTAGAGAAAACTAATCACTATTTATTAATTTATAAAAGGAGAAAAAAACAAAACAGTGGAAAAAGATGTCGGCTAATAATTTTTTACATGCATAAAAAAGAAGATAAAGTGACTGATTAACTAAACATGAGGATCAAATAGGACATTAGTAGTAGACAACCATTGGTTACCGTCAATAAACTCGATGAGTGGGTAAGGTCTTCCTTCATTGACTCACTTGAAACCTTATACCTAGGTAATTTACTCCATGTTTATATTTGACCTAGGGCCACAATTATCATGTTCCATATATCGAGTTGGCTTCAGTTGACTATTATATTAATCTCATATAACTAAGAATACAAATGTTGTCTAAAATAGTGTTTCATGCTTCCATTTTATCCAACTGCAGTCATTCAGTTGACATCATGCCATAGTTTAACAAAAGTCAAAGTGGAGCATTCATATTGAAGATCGATATTACTATAAAACCGATAGTGCTGTGTAAATTAGTCACATTGATATTTTCAGTTTGCCTTTAGTTATATTAACCAATAAAAAACTATCAAGCAAGTCATTCAATTGTTATCTCAATAATTACTAGTATGTAACTCCTTAGTGCCCCCAGTCGTCACGGGTAATATTTAAAATGATATATTTATTTTCATTGTGACAAATTACTCACAGTTACAATACTTCATAACTACTATCATAAAACATATCATTTACAGATTATCTATTAAATATATTTTTTACTTAAATAAATTATTTATATAACAAATTATATAAGTATACAATAGAAAACAAACTTCTTTATTTTTAACAATCTTGGCAATTAATATGATACATATAACAAACTGAATGGTTGACCTTGGAGCAAATGTCCGACCATGTTGCGGTGGACATGATAGAATAAGAAAAGAAACGATAACATTTAGCATATGTAAAAATTTCCCGATTAATTAAACATTGAGATCAAATTGAACACCAGTGGAAGGCAACCACTGACTACCATTCATAAACTCCGCAACTGAGTAAGGTTTTGCTTCATTGTACTCGCTTAAAACTTTATACCCAGGCCATTTTACTCTATTTTTCGTATTCGATCCAGGATCATTGTTATCATACTCTATATATTCAGCAGTCTTCTCCCTTCCATCCCATTCTTTCCAGCCAGTCGATCGATAACTTTATCAATATAACATCTCATAACAATAACCCTTGAATATTTTTTCCATGGTCTTCCCAAGTAAGCTTTGCCCACACTAGAATCAAACCCAATTGTGGCTTTTATATTGCATTTATGAATAGATATACCTGTAATTATGCACATGTACTTAAAGGAAATAAGTCTACATAAATGATTTCCTCTAAAGCGTAGAAAGAAAATTATATAATGTTGCATAAATAGTTATACCAGTGTTTTTCGACTTATCGATCCTCCCTTGAGCTGTTACAAAACCAGAACCACGAACATAAATGTTGCTTTCCTGAATTACCATTGATGCTTCTCCAAATATGAAGTCAACCGTTCCATATATGTCGCATTCTCTAAAGAATTGTCTGCCTCCATTGACGTATAGAGTGTCTTGGTTACCGATGAACTCGCAGTTGTAGAATACTGACTTGTCGTTTTCACTCCTTAGAGCGACTGCTTGTCCTTTATATTCTCCTGATGCATTCTCGAACGTAATTGACTTTGCTATGAAGTTGTTAGCTAGCACAACTGTATATAAGCCGCGTGTAATGCATATTATCATCCATAAAAAACCAAAATTTTACACTATAAAATTATAGGTGTGGAAAGCAAGATTAATAAGGACAACAATCATATATAACTCAAATGTATCACTAATTTGTAATCGGATAAACAAAAGGAAACTTACTAACTGCACCGGAATCTTGAATTGAAACATGATCATCTTGATAGTTAAGGCGGCTACGAAGTATAGTTTTCCCTTTACCATCACCAATGAGAGTAACCTCCGCCCTAGAGATGGTTACAATCTCTTCGTACACACCGCTTTTCACATATATTACATATCACCCCCCGGCAGAAGATGGAATTGCATTTACTGCCTTCGTTAATGTTGTGAAATTTCCTTTGCCGTCTTTGGATACCACGACATTTGAAGAAGTAGCCATTTGTAAACTTAATTTGATATATAGTTGCTGCAATTCAAATACCACTATTTATAAGGGAATTGAAATCAACGTAGATTATCTCCATATTGTCAAGTAGTTGGAATAGAGCTCTTCCCTCCTCCATAACTTTAATCAGTCTTTGTCAATTTGATGTCTATTACGGACTATATCTTGATTAATTAACAATAGAGCACGTAACAACTTAGAATGAACAGTTATTCTGTTTTGTAAGAAACGCCCAGTTATTGTACAATTAGAGGTTTATATGAACCCGACAATAACAGCAAAAAAGAATTAAAAAAGAGACGTATGAGATGAGTTGTCTGCTTCAAAGATGTGATAGTAGCTAATGAGTGTGGAAGAAGATGAGGTGAACTAAATCCTGCATGAAAAATAGAAATTTTGTCTTAGCCAAGTCAAGGATAACTTGTTAATTAATTATCCTTCTGGTTAGCAAATAGTAATTAAGAAAGATACATCACCTTTTCTAGTCTGTGTTTAATAACCAAAAGAGGAAATGAGATTAATTAATACTCCATAAAGTTTTGCCTTAGACGTGTAGGTGTAGTGGCAGAAAAAACCTTCATGGTGTTTATAATAAAAAATGTTTCATAAATCATGTTTTTATGTACCCACTTAATTTTAGATATTAATCAATAAACCATTAATCACTTATTTTTAATGCAGTAAGTACAATTGATAATACAAGTACATGGTGTATGACTGAGGTTAAAAATGGCATTAGAGTTCATTGATATCTTATAATTTTTGTTTAGCTGTCACTGATATCTTATAATTACGTGTTCCATATTCATGCATTAGAGTTTGATACGGTTTGTAATAACCAAATTTCTGTGCTTGCCACATAAAAAATATAACTGATAATTTCTGAACGTTTAAAATGACAGATATAATGTGCACATGCGTATGCATGCACGCGTACAAATTCTGACTCTGGCTCGAGGTAAAGCTTTGATGATCTAGCAGTGACTATCTGCGGTGGAAATGAGAGTAGAACAGTTCTATCGTAGTGGGTTATCCAAACTTGCATGAAAATGATTTTTGATTTTGATACGTCATGCTGTATCCATGGTGAAATGGGTTACCTTTTGAGCTAGACGAACAGTCATTATCGATATGAACAGAACAGACACTCGAGTGTATTATAGAGAAGCTTGTTAATATTTCTAGAAATCTCTTGAATATAAAAAGACACCGGAGTGGAAGGAATATAAGGTCTGGTTAACATCACCTTGTAGACTGAGCAGCTTATCAAACCATATAAAACACACCCACATACATGTAGGAGCCGCCCGCTATAGAGACATAAATCTTATAGCTTGAATATGACAACAAATTTTCATAGCTTATGAACATGTGGTATTTCATAATTCATATTGTACAAAATGGATAACAAGTTCATTCAATTATTTTTCATTCTGCTAACTTACAAAATAAAAACAATACGAAATTGAAATACCTAATGTAATATGTCCACTTAGAAAAATATCACTTTGATGCAAAACCTTGCATTAGTACTTAATAGTAACTTAACAATTCAGCAAGCAGTTGAAAATTTTCCATTTAACTTTATTAAGTTTACTAATATTTATAGACCAGTATACCTCAAATTCTCGAATAGTTGTAAAACATGCAACGTGAAGTTTGAGTTATTCAAAAATATGTATAAGAATTTGAAAAGTAAAATATGGACAGAAAATAAATACTATCTCAAGGCATCACTGAACGTGTAGAGTGCATTCACTTTGCAAAATAATATGCCAATTGTTACTTTAGTAAAACTAGAAAAGATTATAAGATGAAAGGTCACAAATGGTAATCTATACTATATTATAAAAGCTGAGTTACTAATGCGGCTCTCTCCTTGCTCCTCAGCGTGACCTTTGGTTTTCAATTTGGCGCGTCCTTTCCCGTCTAGCCCTCTCGCCGATAAGTGTAGCCAACCGTCTGTTTTATTGTTTTGTTTGCACCCATGCGCTCCCTGTCCCTTCTTCACAGCCACTTTACCTTTGCAGCTTATCAAATGCTCTCTCCTTTTTTCCTGATTTCTTTATCTTTCCGCTCTTTCCCCCCTTTTTTCCCTCTTCTAACGTTAAATCGTTATTTCTTCTCCGATTCCGTTCTTCTTTCCTCGGCCAGTCCCAGCCTACTTTTTACCCCAATTGTATTTCAAAATCGATTCCATAATATGTGAGGCCAGAAAGGTTATTGGCGTTATGTAAATCTGTAGCAATTGCTTTTAATTCTACGAATCTGTTGATTCAATCGAAAATGTGTTGAACAGCGAGATGGAATCTGGCGATTCAGTCACCGCCATCGTAAAGTTCAGAACGTTGAAGCTCTATTGTAATTGTGCAGGCCGATGATTGGATCATCAGCGATTTGTTCATCCGTCGCTACCTTTTCCCTACTGGAAGAACTCTAATAACGTCAGATAGGTATGTTTATTTCGAAAAATCATATTAGTTGTGTTTTTGCTCTAACATTTTATACTTTTAAACTAATAATAAATCTGAATTTAGGATTAAAGGGTTTGTGTTTAGATCTCATCTAGGTAATCTTTGATATGTTCAACCTAGCTGAAGTGAAAATATACTATTTTCCGGTAAATCTGATCCCTTCTTTCTTGCCGACTGCAGTCAAATTGAATTTCGTAGCATTAAAGGATTGTCTTGGTTGGGTTGGTCAATTAGCTTTTTTCCCTCAGTTCACCAAGTCCTCTTACAGTTGTAGATTTATTTGTTGATGTCCCTGGTTTGTTCGCTGAATTTTAGTTTTAGCAGGCGTTAAAATATTACTTATAATGTTTATAGTAACTTCAATATTTTGAATGCATAATCTCTTGGATTGATGATTCTTCAATACCGAACCCCTGAGCATAGGTCAGTCGTTAGTGCAGCTCTTATAATGTCCAAGGCTTCAATTATTTTAAATATTAGTATTACATGTAAAAAAAAATTGTACCTGCAAATGACATTGTTATCATACATAGGAAAATACAGTGATAGGTTATGAATTTTTACTGCTCTGTAGATGAAAGAGATTATTTCAGCAAATGAAAAAAATTAGAGTTATACTACACTCTTATGTGCCCATTAGTTTTTTTGTGCTAGCAAATTTACCTGTTCGTTTTGACTTACAGCAAGCAATTGGAAATTCTACAATTATACCTCCCTTTTATTTCATTTATGAGCATAATTTTGAGATTATATTTTCTTTTCAAATGCAAAAAATATAATTGTTGTGCATTTGAAATTATCCTGAGACATCACTCACAAATTCATCTGCAATCAATTATTAAAAGGTATATTTATTTATTTTTCCTGCCATTGCCAGGCCCGGTCCTGGAACACAAAAAATTATCGGAGACCCTAGACAAACCAGGATATCATAGGCCCTACCAATTTTGTATAAGAATAGCTAAAGATTTTTGTATAAGAATAGCTAAAGATTTTTTAAGAACATGCTAAAATTAACATGTTATCTTTATTTTCATTTCTTCCATATGCAAACTACCATTATAACTAATACGTATGGAACCCTCAATGAAAAACAGTACAATTCACGTTGTTACTACTTTTTAAGGTTCTCATGTTTACATAATGCTTATGTCTGAGGATTCGGATTATGAGGATGCAGCTTAGGATTCTATATTTGATGATGCTTGGATTTATAACATAAGCGGCATGTACCTGTGCAGAATTAAATACAGTATATAACAATGTTGACTGTTTTAATGCTACATTATCGATGGTTAGCTTGAGGTTAGTTAAAGTGAAATTCATTAGTCAAAGGTGAAATTCATTCAGCTGTAATATTTCTCAACTTTTCAATTTTTCAACCTTACAGGTTAAGGTGAAATGTTTCGCTTAAAAGTTACGCAATCAAAAAGCCTTCTTTCAGAACCTACACTGTAGGCTTTTTCTTAACATAAGACCATTTTTCCTGGTGACTTGCAAGTGTATTATGGTCTGCTCTAGAAAAGGGTACGGTCTACAATTATTATCAGAAGCAATATCTCTCAGGTAAAATTAAGTTTCACCGTTGTACTACCATTTCTGTAATAATGGCACTATGTTATTAACACTAAAATATAGCTTCTGCTTTCAATGGAGTTTCTTGATGCCGATATAATTTTTAGATGAAAGTGCACTCTCAAACAATCCTTTCACACGTAGGGAGTGCTTTAAATAATAATTATAAAAATGTGAAACTTCAGAAATCTTTTGATTGTAAGTGGGACCTATTTATTGATTTTGGTTGTGCCAGCTTATGGGGGATCCATTCATTCAAAAGCACACCGATATAATTAGGACACTGATAACACTCATTTTATGTGGTACATTTCAATGCAGATTATTGAATTAATTATTACACACAATAATAGTTATTATTTGACGGTTATATATGTTTCATTTCTTCACAATGTATTTTAAATCAGTGCAATTACATTTACAGTTCCAGTATAAATGATTTATTTACTCTATAACATTTTCATTTTTTTCCCCCTTCACATTGTTAATGGCTAGATTGACATTTAAAATTACATCAACTGTATTTATGGTTCCTATGTAAATGATATTTTTTTCCTTCCTTTTTTTCATTGCACCATGGATAGTTGGACTGTGGGCGCATCAACTACAAAGCTTACTTTTAAATTTAGTAATTTTTTACTAAACCTACTTCTACTTGATATAGTAGCAACCAAGTCACCAAATTAAGCATATGGCTCTCAATTTTTTAAAATCCATACAATATTAGTCACTATATGCCACCTGGTTATTTGTATGAGGAAATTAAAAAATCCAAAAATTATTTATGTAAATGAAGATTATGAAGGATAAGGATAGCATATTATATGTTTATAATTATTGTTATATTTTTTTTGGCATTCGGGATTATTTAATTCAGAATCCAATATTTGATTTACCATTCCATTGTTAACACTAAAATTCTAAGTTTTTGACTAAATAATGATAATTCATTACATGTTTTTAGATTTTAAATGTTTGTTTAATTTTTGGTATTAAATACAGGGTTCTACCAAAATTTATGCTCAAATGGTTTCACCTTTGTAGTGGTATTTGTTCACGTTTCACTACTTGCCAACTCTAATTCATCGGTCCAAAATGTTTTATGTGGATATTTATTTTACGGTGAATGTTTCCTAACAACTACCTGGCTGTACATGCATAAACACAATTTTCTTTCTTATAATATCTTATTGTTTTATGAATTTGTATATAATTAACTTGTGCAATTTTTCACATCTCTTTGTTTTTCAATTAGTGCACTTCGATTTATTTATTGTGAATCAGTTCCAATATTATGGTAAAGTAATAAATGCTTTGTAACTTGCATTCAGTCCCCTGACTTCTCACAAACCTAAGCAGTAAACAATAGGACATAAAAATGCAGTGCGTAAAGACATAGGTAACGTAATTTTCTGTCGACTCCATTTCATGTCTCTTATTATAAATAAAATTAGCAAAGAATCATCACCTCTGTGCTAACTGAAATTGATCGTCTTTAATTAAATACAAGTTCAGGGAAAGATAATTTTCAAAATAGATCACTCAGGTAGTTGCTTCAAGTGGACTTTACATTCAAGCTGGGTATACATTCAATCTTGATATGCATATGAACAAGATGTCTGGCATACTGACTGCATTTGACCGTGATAGTAAGTGAAACCTGACCGCCCTATAGGCTGGGATTCAATTTTTGTGCTTATATGCATATATAGGTGTACAAGAAAATTGAACTTACTGTTTTTAATACAGCTCCTAATTTTAGGCTTGAAAGAGGAACAAAAATAGTAATATATATTGAAAATCGAATATTAGAAATGTATGAGATGTGGGGCTGCAAGTTAACGACGCCAACAGTGCTATATAAAAAAAAGTGAGTTCATAACATGATTTCTTCAGAAGAATGTGTGCCCGTCCACTAATTATATCCTCTAAAAGCGTGTTCCTCGGCCTCAGACGAAGTCATCTTTCCATTTATTTTAAATACTGAACAATAAATCTTCTAAATTTATGGTATTTTTTATATTATTTTTATTTTAAATGTTTGGTTTGCATTTATTTTATTTCTTATTTCATGACATGATAAAACTTCTATCAAGTAAAAACTAATCAACCACTCATGTAACTATGGAAAAAAATTACTATCAAAATTAATAAAACAAAAAATATTGTTTGAACTCATATTGTTTATTTAAAACTTAATTCTTATACAATAATTTCATACATTATTGAAATATTGTGTTATTAGTTATTCTGGATTTCTATAGTAGAAGTTATTCGTTTGAGACAAAATCCTACAAATCTAATCTCCATTAGAATCTTTGATATATAGGGCAATGATTATACAATCACTCATTTAATATATTTTTGGAATTAAATCAGTTCACTATACCTTAAGTATATTATTACAGGGTAGAAATAAGATACCTTGCCCCATTTACCTTAAGTATATTATTACAGGATATAAATAAGATACGTTGCCCCATTTATCACTCATATTCCTATCTTTTCTGCATAAATATGAACTTAATCTTTGCTGTCCTTTTCTACTTCACTCCCTTTGATTTCCAATTATATATAGCTCACTAAAATTATAGACACACACACATGCACAGTTATAAATGTCATCATTAAATTTATGATGTTCATGGCTTTCCGGTGGATGATACTTCAGTCGGTGAGGCAGTGATAGCACACTTGCTTTACAGCAACAAATTTGTGATTCGATAATTATTTTTTTGGGTGATTTTGCATATACAACATGCATTAATTTTTTTAATTGCGTTTCGTTTTAATGCAAATACATATTAGTGAGTTAAAGACGTTGGTACAACATTTGACGGTTTTTAATGGATTTACTTGCTCTGATGCTTAGAGTAGTCGTGGACATTGCTGGAATTATTTGTAACATTTGAACTAAGCCTATTTAATTGCTCTTAATGATCGCGTACTACAGTTTGTATTTACAATAAATTAGTACATAGTTCAATTTCCTACCAAAGAGTTAAGAATGGAGTTGTTGTGTTTATTTACTTCTTATCTGTTGTTAATTATGCATTATTCTTAAGACATCTCAATGAAGTTATTCATGTTGTTACATATAATCATATTGACAGTCTGCTACCTTGCTATATTGAGCTTAGGCTTGAGCGATATTTTTCAACCAAAAATAGCATAATACTGATCATAGCTGGTAGTTCTATTCTACATCTGAATCCATATTACAATTGATTCAAAGAAAACAAACATATTCCTAATGATTTTACAGATCAAAATGAACATGAAGCAAGTACATTATTATATAACAGTGTTATTTTTTGGTAAAAACATTAACCTTAGTAACATAAAAATATTCATATAACATGATGTCCTACCTACTTAATTTCTTTTTGTTCATTCCATTTTGGATTAAAATTGATGTTTTGTATACCAAGTCAACCGACATAGAAGTAACCCAGCATGCAAACTGTTTGATTGCAAAACCTTTAGCACTTTGATTGAATTGATTTGTCGGTAAGAAGGTTAACTGTGTTTCTTATTTTACAAAACCAACCACCCTGTATATAATAACTAGCCTTTTAAATAAGTGAAATTTTGGGTATGGTTATTCCACCTGCGCAATGCAAATAATGGCAATTGAGACCTGTACAATATGTGAATTATACTTATGCCAACTGAATATAATGTTCATTTTCTTATACTGGAAGCCAACCGAACTTACTCAAGATTTCATAAACTTATACTTTTGTTGCACGTTGATGATCTATTTTTTAGTTATGCATTATGATGCCGTTTGTAATTGGTTATATGTGTTCTTATAAAGCTAATATAATATTTGAGGCATAATAACTTGACATCCATGCTGTTATCTTGCTTTTGGAATTGCAAAGGTCTTTTTTTTGGTTCTGTTCTGCATTACTCTTTTCTTCCTTTTTATGTGTTTCTGCTATAATATTCAAGGGCGCAAAATTACCTTTATAACTTGGGGAATTTTCTAATTTGATCCACAGAGGAAATATTTAGTTATGTGTGCATAATAAATCATCAATGTGTCACGATGATTTACCAATTGGATTTTATATAAGGCTTTAACAATTTCAGGTCATTGCAACTGTTTCTAAATGAGGCTAGAAACTATTATGGTTTTATTTCTTCTATGTTAAGTTCAAAAAATTCTATGTGTATAAATGTTTAAAAGTGCCTTTGTGTTTGTTTTTTTAATTGATATTTATTGCCCGAAGTTCTGTTATTAATCAGATGTGAGTCTCATAGGATAATTTAAATTTACCTGTTGTGCTAACATAAGACTGCAACCTAGAACCTACAATATATGGACTGTCTTATTTTATACTAAATATTATTAGATCCTATATATGCATATTCTAGCTTATTTACACAAAGGAAACTGTGAAGCTTACCAAATAAGAAAAAGGGATTTGCTTGGAAATTTTATTATGCAACAATTTTTTGATATGATTTTTATGTAATATAGTGGATTTATTATAGTATATTCTTAATCTATTCCCATGCTAAATCCCTTATAGTATTTACAATAGTTATCGTTTATAGCCGCTCCGTTAATATATAATAATTTTAAATCATTTGATATCCTTATTTCAAATACTCATATATGACAGATGTTATTAGCTTTACATGTGTAAGTTCAATTACACGTATCATGTTTACCTCCATGGTTGTTTGTCTACAGATGCAAGTTTGAAGTTGTTTAATGTGAAAATTATTCTTTTGTTATTACATTTGTATGTCTTTTTATTATTCGTAATATTAAATATGTCATTGTATGTCCTCAATGGTTCTACAAGTGACCATTAGATAACAATTATGAATACATTTCAACTAAGATGTGAAGGGGTATTACTTATGGATTTCCATGCATCCTAAACAAAGTCAGTATGTACTAGCCCCTTATTCGTAGACGAGATATTCAAAATAATTGGTATTAGTTTCTTAATGTTTGGGCCCAGTTTTATGCAATGTTGGTTTATTTTAATTAGCACATAGTAGTTAGTAGAAGAAGCTACAAATAAAAAATTTAAAACAGAAGCACATGGAATATCACAAGGAAGTATCTGCAAAATATTCAGCTTATGAGTCCATGGTATATCACTATATCTCCTTATTACATATCACTAATTTTATTTTTATTTGTGTAATCATGATTCCAGGGCGGCAGTACTATCGCTGTGATACATATTTGACACATCATCCTGCAAGCTTCAGTTTGGAATAGCTACATTGACTATTTGTAATTTTATATCTGTAATGCTACATGAATTTTGCAAGCTTTTTTCTCCTATTTTAAAGTCTGGACCTAACGTATCTGTTGTAGTGCATGTCCTGTTTGTGTTCTTTGCTGTTTGTCTCCTGTTGCCCACCAAATAAAGCATTACATGTTTGTCCATTATCAGCTGTTGTCCAGTTATAATGTATTGATCTTTAAATGCTATGTTTTTTAAATCTTTGTTGAACGTATATCTGTGCATTATTAGTATGACATATTTTTATTTTTTGCTGCTACCTCAATGTTGTTTATGAACATTATTGTTTCTCTTACCTCAATGCTGTTTGTCTGCGTTTTATAAAGATTTTTATCTGTCTCCCCTATAGTGAATTACGGCTGATTTATATAGGTTGCACTGATGTAGCATAATCTAATGCTGTTTTAAAATACATATGTCCTGATTAGTGCATGAAGGCAATTCCATTATACTTCAAAGTGATTGCATAGGGCATTCATAAGGAACATATTTAACACTTTACAGGATTCCACAAAATGTTTAGTTTAGCATATTCAGGATATTCAATCTTAGTCATTGATATTTAGCATGCTATCACCTTTATATTTCCTTTACCCAGGAAAAACAGTGCTCATCATATTTTTTTTAATTACAATCTGTGTTTGGTATACATACATCATGATAGGTTTTAAGGTGTCGGACACAATAAATCACAAAATTTAACCCAACTAATATTAATAATTGCCACATTTTATTATATAAGGTGGAATTATTCAAATAACATATGCATGTTTACATCATTACATTTAATCATAACCTTATTTTTAACAATCTAGCAAGTTGAAACAAACAATTTTGTCTTCACTTCGCCCGTTGTGCAATAAGGGTTACAATATTTCATGGCAGTGACATTCCCGCTAACATAATTTATAAGCACATGTTCACTCTAAACTATTTCTCTTATTATCGTGATTTTCAACTGATTAGCAATATAAATAATATAAGTTGTTGTGTTGTGTTCCAACGAAATACGAATAATAAAATACCCTTATTTTATAAGTTTAATGCAACAACTCCTTACATAGTCGCATTATTATTGAACCATTATTGATGCTTATTATATTAAGAACTGTTTTTCTTAAACTGTCATTTAACTATTGTTGCCTTCATATAAATATACATGTTATTTCACCGAACCGTGTGCGAAGCACGGGTTCGCACTTGTATGTAACGATAACTCACATAACCCAAAGATTAAATAAAAGTAGAAATAAGAAGAGTTGGAAAAAAATGACAACAAATAATCAATACGCACAGGAAACGAAAAGGTGTTTCACAAGATGCAGTTGGTAATCAATGCCGGTAAAGACTGAGTATCTTTTACCCATTAAAGAGAGGCATATTCATTTAGTGGAGTTTGATCTTCTATTTGTTCTAATATATATTTATATTGATAGATAGTATATATTTTGGGCCCTCTTAAAACCTAGGCCTTGGGCTAGGGCTGCACGCAACTCATATCCAACCCGATCCAACCCCCCAATCTGACCCAATCCACATAAATTCGACCCAACCCAAAGTAGTTCGGATTGAATATGGGTTTCAATTTTTAACCCATACTATATATGGGTCGGGTGTAATTTTTCAATCTACCCAACCCTATATTAACCCAACCCAACCTCACTTTGAAAAAATAAAAAACCCTTCACACTTTTACTTTGATATCTGCACCGAATTAATGAAATTTTATTCATTCCAGGCAGCCGCTTTTCCATGTAGCTTGGACTTGGTCTTCATACATTATTGACTTGCTTGTATTAGTTGGATATGATTAGGATATTTAGTTATATTGTGTGCTGAGTCACTTGCGTGGTGTACTGGTGTGAGAAATTGGTTGGTTTTTCCATGAGCTATGTTTTTGCATGTATTCAAACATAAATTATTACGTCAAAATTTATGTTATGGATTAATCATGCATACAACCCAACCCAACCCTATTTAACCCGACCCAACCCATACTTCAACCCAACCCAACCCAACCCTATATGAGGTTGGGTGCGGGTTCAATTTTCATCAACCCAAACCATTACGGGTCGGATGAAGTATTTGGCTTGACCCGACCCAACGCAAACTTTGTGCAGCCTTACCTTGGGCTGCTGCCTAACTTGTCCACCCCAAGGGCCAGCTCTGGTGAGGAGCGTTCCAAGGCACCCTTGTTGCATCCCTATCCATTCGTGAGCTATATATGGTCCAAATCCAAGTAGAATTGTAGATGTTCAATCCACACACATATAATGATATATCCAAAATTTGTGTTTGTTCCGACATTCGTAGAATAATATATTTGATGCTTAAATTTAACGGTACGAATAAATGTCTGAACGGTGAATAATTGAGCTGAGATTTTGAAAATCTTACGAATGTCTGAACGAGCTCAAATTTTGGATAGATTATTATATATGTGTGGATTGAATATCTACGAATTCTCGTTGAATTTCAATTGTCGTAGTTCACGAACGGATATGGGGAACTGGAGGGGTAATCTGATGGTGGATTCTCGTTGAATTTGAATAGATCATTATATATGTGTGTTTACGTGGACGTTCTCGTGTGTGTATATATATAAGGACGGTTATTTAAATACAAAATTAGACATAAATCAGGGGACACACAATCTAGACCATTGGATTATTTTGTCTTTACATAAGGAGTGGGAACTGGAGGGGTAATCTGATGGTGAAGATTCATTGTGTCACCGTTTATATATATTTCTTGTGTTTAAATAGATTTTCTATATATATACGTATATATATACACATACAAACACAATTTCAGGTGAGAGAATTACTTAATTTTCTTTTAAAAATGGCAGACGACATTCTTCCGAATACATCATCTACTCTTTATCAAAATACCAAATCTACGAATCCAATAACATCGGAAGAGGATCTAGGAGGAATAGATAAATCGATGAATAAATTAGATGAAAATTCTACTTCTCTCCACTTTGTTGAACATTCAGAATCTCATGTACTCATATCAGAAGAGACTTATAAGGATTCAACTAACTCGTGGGTAAATACTTTGGCGGTTCATACAGTAGATTTCATGATTTCGATGGTGAAGCTGAAGGATTACATAGTGAAAGTGTGGAAACCGAAAGGTAATTTTCATGTTCATATAGCTCTAGGTTTTCATTATATGGTTCAGTTCGATCAAATATTTGATTATATGTCTATGAGTAGAACGTCAACGTATTCATATTTTGGAAGATTACTGATGGTAAACAAATTGTTTCCTGGGTACGAGTTTGAGCATTTCAATGCAAATAGAGTGCAGATCTGGGTTAAGTTGCTAAATCTAGATGTGAAATTATGGTCAAATAAGGGTTTCTCAGCTATTGCCAGTTATATTGGAGATCCAATTAGAATAGATGATAACACAGCTAGTAAGAGGATTACAAGATATGCTAGAATACTTATGGGAATTGATATGGAGTCAAACTTGGTAGATAAAATACCTATTAAATACTTTCATGGTTTACAAAAGGAGATTAACGTAGAATATGAATATGTTCCTTATAGATGTGAAGTGTGTTGCGGATTTGGGCATAAATCTTTAGTTCATAATTTTTCTGATGAGCCAGAATGGTTGAAGAAACAAGATAATGATGAGGTGGGGTAGTCTAGTAAGGAAAATCAAATGATCCAATTGGGTAGTGAAGAAGAGGAAAACATAGAATGTAGGCAGAAAACTGAAGATAAAGAGGGTGATTTGGGTTTTCTCAATCCAGATTTGCCAAAAGAATTATTGCCAGCTGAGTTGGGACATATATCAGATCATTTAGCAGGAAAACAAGGTGGAGAAAAACTTCAGGATGAGTCAACTGGGGTAACAGTTAATAAGGAATACTTAGCTAATGTGAAGGGAAAAAATAAGGTCACTGCTATCACTCCTCGTAAAAGGGCTACGAGGAGTAATACTATTGTTAAATGAGTATCATGACATGGAATGTCAGGGGGATGAACTCACCACTGAGAATGGGTGATGTGTTATCCCTCTTGACTAAATCCAAGCCAACCTTGGTTGGTTTGGTAGAGAACAAATTAAATAAAGTTAATTTGGCTAAGTTTAGTAGAATGATTCCTAAAGGCTGGGATTATTTACCTCAAGTTGAATCTGAATATTCTGATAGGATTTTATTAATATGGAATTCTGAAGTTTGGTCAATTTCTATAAGATCTTCTTCTAGCCAACACTTATCTGTGAATGTTGTGAACAAAGGGGATTGTCTTTATGTTTTACTATCGTTTATGCAAGTAATTGCTTTCACAGAGACATATACTATGGCAATATATTGTAAAGGAAGCTGAACAGGTTAATGGAGAGTGGGTTATTATGGGAGATTTTAATAATGCTACATCACATGTTAATTAATAAAAAAGGAGGTCTTCTAGTGTCGTTCCAACATATCAGAGCTATTAATAATTGTCTCCTCAATCAGGTTTAATAGAAATCAAGGCTGTGGGTTTTAATTATTCATGGAGAAGGAGTGGAATTGCAAACAATATTGATAAATTTTTTGTTAATTATATATGCTTGCAGAAGTTTACTGATATGAAAGCATTAAATCTTTCACAACTTTCAAGTGATCATAATCCTCTACTGCTTGATTTAATTCCTACTTCAATATCTAAAGGCTTCCCATTCAGGTACTCTAATGATTGGCAGTTCAAAGAAGGATATGAGGAGTGTACTCATAAGGGGATTCAGGTAAAAGGATAGGGTTTTGCTAGTTATATATTTCAGCAGAAGATTAATGCATGTAAAGTGGAGCTAAAACAGTGGAACAGGGTTAGACCAAAAGATAACGATGTACTTATGGAGGCTGAAACTTTATTCAAAGAGCGAGAAAGAGCTTTAGATGAGGATCCAGAGAATGTGATATTATATGAGAGCATGATGGAGGCAAAAAAAGACTGGATGGTTCAAAGGCAGATCAAATTTTGGAATTACAAACAAAAATCCAAGATAACATGGTTGCAAGATGAAGACACAAATTCGAAATTTTTCCATTCAAAAATGTCTACAAGGAAGTTTGTAAATCATCTCAAAGCCTTGATAAATGGGGATGGTGAGATTATTTATAAGACAAAGGAAGTGGCTAAAGAAGCAATTGATTTTTATGGTGCTCTGTTCAATGGTGAGGAGATTAAGGAATTTCCTTTTTTCCAGTCTATTTGCAACATCAATGAGCAAGGTAAACAGGTTCTGCTGAATCCTATTACTTTAGATGAAGTTAAATGAGCAGTTAATTTAGTGCAGATTGACCCAAGTCCTAGGCCAGATGGGTTTAATTCAAAATTTTACATATTGCATTGGGAAGAAATAAAGTATGATTTGTTAGCTACATTACAGGATATGTTTCATTCAGCTAAATTACCTTAGAATGTGAATCATACTTTTATAACTTTAATTCTAAAGGTTGATAGACCCACAGAAATTTCACATTATAGGCCCATATCTTGTAATCTATATTACAAAATATTCGGCAAAATTCTATGTAAGAAGATAAAGTGTTTTCTTCCTCATATTATTTCATCAAATCAAAGTGCTTTTGTCCCTTCAAGATCTATAGGAGAAAATATTTTATTAGCACATGAGCTACTCAGAGATTTCAAAAAGAAAGGAGTGAGGAAATTCTATGTGAAGGTGGATATTCATAAAGCATATGATATGATTAGTAGGGAATTCATATGTCATTTAATGTTTGTGATGGGATTTCCTGTTCATTTTGTCAATATAGTGTATGAATGCATTTCTACACCTACATTCTCATTTATGATTCAAGGTGTTCCCCATTGATTTATCAAATCAAATAGAGGGCGTCGGCAAGGTGATCCATTATCACCATATCTCTTTACAATTGCGATGGAGTTCTTCACCTTTTGTATGAACGAAGTCACAATGCAGAAGATTTTCTTGCCTGTGCATAAGTTTGAGCCTTCAGTGACACATTTGGTATATGCTGATGATCTGGTTATATTTGTAAGTGTTCTCTTGCATGTGCTAATGCTTTAAGGGTTGTTTTGGTAAGTTAGAGAGAAATAGTGGTTTGATAGTAAGTAGCTTGAAGACTAAAGTCTATTACAGTTCAGATGCATATAATACTATTGAAATATCATCAATACTGGTTTTCAAATAGGTAATCTGCCAATGAAATATCCTGGAGTCCCCTTATCTACGAATTATATACACTATAATGATTGTCAAGCTCTGTTAAGTAAAGTTCAGAACAAGATTCAAGCATGGGATGCTAATTTTCTTAGCTTTGCAAGAAGGGCAGAACTGATCCAATATGTGATTATTCCAACCATTTTATACTGGTTAACTGTTTATCAACTGCCAGAGTTTGTGTTGGACAAATTAAATATCATGTTTGCAGATTTCTTTTGGGGAGGACATGTACATAAAGTGAGCTGGAAGAAGCTGTGCACTCCAAAAAAGTGAAAGGGGAATTGGACTTAAATCTCTTGGTGACTTGAAGAAAGCAGCTTGCATTAAGTTGGTGTGGAAGTTCATTTCATGTTCTTCATTTTGGAGTGCGTGGATGAAAGCAAAATATTGTAGGGGTAAGCAGTTTTGGAGCATGGAAATAGATAACAATTCATCAAGTAATTGGAAAGCTATCATGAGACTGAGATGTGAAGGTAAGAAATTATTTAATAAGATTATAGTTGATGGTGCTTCTACCTTACTTTGGTTTGAGCCGTGGTGAATTGTAAATGCCTAGTTGACTTGGTGGGTGTGTCAAGGTTTCAAGCTATAGGGAGGGTTAATGAAATGGTGTCTGAGATTATGGTAGATGGGGTAGTAGATCCAAGTTTGCGTGTAGGGACAAGGGAAGCATTGCTTTAAGTTAAAGAGGTGTATGTGAGTAGTAAATTTGATAGTGACTGTTATGAGTGGTGTGAGGGTGGTATGTTCACGTTTCATAAGGGGTGGGAGTTTGTAAGAGATAAACATGAGAGAATATCATGGTATAAGGTAGTTTGGCATAATAGAAATAAAAAAGGATAGTGTATATATCATATTTTTCTGTGAGTAAGAGGTTGTATACTAAGGACAGAATGATTAAGTTTGGAATGGTAAATGAAGGCAGCTGTGTGTTTTGCAACAGGGAGGATGAAACAGTAGATCATCTGTTTTTTAAATGTGAGTTTTCTGAATTTATATGGAGGAGTTTGGCTAGAAAGTTGGATATTGATGTGGGGAGTGACTTATCTTTATGGAATATGGCAGTGAAGATATTGGACAAATTTAATTGTAGAGATCAAATGATGGATGTAGCTTGTGGTGTTTATACAGCGGCAATTTATCACATATGGTTTGAAAGAAATTCTAGAATTTTTAATGGGAAAGTGGTGTCAAAGGAGATAAAGTTATATATGATCGAGAAAGAGGTTAGTATGTTGGTAAAGAATAATGGATGTAAGACAAAGAGGTCGAGGCATAATGAAGAGTGGCTGAAGCAATGGGGTGTTGATTTACTTGATACAAGGTAAAATGATGCATAATTTTCTGTTTTGTTTTGAACTGTGGTGAGATGAGGTGATAGAGTGATGATCGTTATATTGTATAGTGAATATATGGATTTTATATGTGCTCTATTTTACTTATATCGTGCCCATTTAGGTCGGGGGGGGGGGGGGTATAAGGTTTTAGCGAGGCATATAAATGAAGTATATGATTGGTAATGCAATAAAGAGTACCAATTTTCAAAAAAAAAAAAAAAAAACACATACAAACACACATATATGAGCAGCGTTCAAGGGCACCCCAAAAATAGAGCACCCTGATAGCACCCATATTTTCCACCTCACATTTATATTAAAATAAGATAGTGGCGGGAGGGAGAGTGTAAATGAGAGGTGGAAAACAAGGATGTTATTTGGGTGATCCATTTTTGAGGTGCCAACACCGCTCTACATATATATATATATATATATATACACATACATACATACATATATATATATATGAGCATCGTTAGATGTCACCCCAAGCAGTGAAGCACCACTTTGACCCCCTGATTGTTATAGTTTATGCTCTAGAGGCAATCCGTTTGATGTGATTAATAACACTGTTGATGCTATTATTTTATTTTGAACAAAATATTATGTTATGTTATATTTACCATGTAATATAAATATTAACATAATAGAAGTCCTTAGAATAATAATACATAATTATATAGTTGCGAGTAAGTGACTTGAGCATGAGATTACATAATATATTAAGTATGGTAATTCTTAAATGGTCATAGTCAAGTTTTATTGTTTATATATAGAACAACAATAAGACATTGAGAGTAGTATGTTGATTGAATGATGATCATATCTCATTAATCATTAATATACGTGATATTAATGTCAATACATAAATATGTATTGGAGAATAATGTATAGAGTTTAGAGTTGACCCACCATGAGAAAACTACATGGAATATAATTAACAGTATCATAAGTTATTCTCATAGGGATAGTGATGTAAATGATCCTCAAACCTGAAAATCATTATAATTTTATTTGAGGATATTTGTGTTTTGATATCATCAAAAGTTACTTTTAATCGAGTAGACGATAATGGTGATTATTGGATACATCTCGAATCGATTAAAAATTATGAATGATCTAGATGGAATTTAACCCTACAATATTCGTAGTGATATCCATAGGCCTCTTGATTTACTGAGACTATGAAATGCATGGTCATGCTCAAATATTGATTTATTTTATATAGACTACACATCGATCAAGATAAAAGGATAAAATTATAAAGAGATGATATGTTTCATGCCTCGAGTTTAATCCCGAATATAATGGCTAAAAGAATTATATTACATTGAGACACTAGTTACATAATGGTTGTATCGAATCATTGATCTTATTATAACTTTGGTAGCAGCGACGTATTACTAGATGGGAATAATTGTTTATGATTTTAAATACGATTTAAAGTCATTGTCAACGTTGTAATAACCTATAGGATCACATATTTAGAACGTAACAAAGGGTAAGCCATTCATTGGATAAATAAAATTTCAATCGATTGATATATTATTTGGCGTTGAAATGGTATATGGGTTATTTCCTAAGTATGTGGTAAACGTCTAATATTATAAGGGTACATACTACCTTAAAATAAACATGGCAACCATAAAACATCGATAAAAAAAGAAGAACCTTATCATGGCAGCTAGTAACGCCTCCTTATTTTTGTTTTATTCGATTGAAGAAGATTGCGTTCTCGTAGATACCAATAGAGGCTCAGCGCTTTGTTGAGTTTTTTGTTTCAATGCATCGATGGTCTTTTTCACTTTGAAGATTGTATGGATATTCATGGATTCAAGGTGACAGGTATAAACCCGAACTCGTATAAATTCTTTGGTTTCCTAATTTAATGCATAGATCATGTCTCTCATAAATGTTATAGAACTTAAAAGGGTTTCCGATTTGATCGAGTAAATCCATCAGTGGTATCAGAGCCAAGTTTGCATAATTAGTGTTTCGTTTTAAAATTTGGGTTTTTTGTGCTTTTGATTTCATAATTAACCGGTAATGTTGAAACCACATATTCCAAAATTAATTACAAATGTGTATCAAAAGGGTGAAATTGTTTCGCATTAAAAAAATGTATTTGATACAAAATGTAAAATTGTGTTACTGTAAACAAATTTTATATTTGATATAAAACTTTGAAAGGAATTTATTGTTAAGTCCTGGAAATTGACTCTGTTTAAAATTGTTTTATATCCTGGAACATCACGATCGATCTAATAAATCTGTGCGTTTTAATCTTGATTGGATCTATTAACATATGAAATATCATTCAAGTTTTGGATCAAAAATGTTTGATTGAAATAATAAAAGTTTTGACGTTGTTATACATATACAGGAAAATATCCGGAAGGACAAAATGAACAAAAAATTGTTCCATAAGGACAAGGGGGCAAAATTTTGTCCATAAGGACAAGTGTTAGTCTAAAGGGAGGAATTATAGTGGGCCCCTGAATTCTTTCCTTTACACTAAATTTTGTCCTTGAGGATAAAATTTTGCCCCTTTGTCCTTATGGAACAAATTTTTGTTCCTTTTGTCCTTAAGGGTGGAAACCCCCGTTGTTATATTGAATTATAAATTAATAGCTGATCCTTTTAGGATTTTACATAGTTCATGAAAAAGTATGGTTATTTGCAGATCATGGTATATAAATATTAGGACATTTTATCCTGGTAATAGTATATGTAAACCAAAGTCTCTACAAAATTGAAACACATGTTTCATGCAGATTTTAACTGAAAAGTATACTTCATATTGACTGTATAGATTAGAATGTTGACTATATACTTTCCAACTATGTTTGGATCAATAATTTGTTCATATGTTTGATGAACATGGCCAAACTTGATTAGTGCATACACTGGTACACTCTGCATAGATATGTAGTGTCTGAGTTGTTGTTTTGCATCATTTTGTTACCATGTTTAATGCTTTTAACTTTAACCTGAAATTAGTCATGCCATTATATATAAAACAGTTTATTGTGTGAAGCAGTTTTGAATTGCACAAAAATGATATATATATATATATATATATACACACATTCAGATGAAATTTGTATAAACTAGTTATGCAACATATATGTTCATAAATGTATGGACATGTTTTCAAGTATATAGATAAATTTATACTGATAATTACATTTGTACGAATTAGTCTGAATGTTCTACATTCTTTACATATTTAGAACATAACCAAAACCAGATATCAATTACAAATGTTACCAATATACATACATACATACTGTGATGGCCCGCCCCGCACCAACCGACATTTACTCCAAAGATGCGCTGTACACATATCCAGTTAGCACAGAACGGGTCGTCAGAAGGAAAAGGAAGAAGGAAATGAACTAACAAAGAACCTGTAGAATGTCTCACAGTGCATAGAACAAAATATAATAATAACATACTTGACATAAAATAGGAGAGACAGTGCATAAGCTAAAAACCAGAACTAAGCATCATAGCAGCGAAAATCCAAAATATAGCTTATTACAACTTTTCAAACTGTCTCAAAGCAAAAGTAAGATAAATGAGGTACACTACTAATGCCCAAGTAGCGACCACCAACGAAACAGGGAGAATGTATATATATATATATATATATATATATATATATATATATCATACGTGGAAGCCTCCTGCCCGCCTCCGAGTCAGCTACTCGCGCATCACCAGCTAACCTGTCTCTAGTCTGCTCGTGTGAGCACTCAGAGTAATAAGAGGAGACATAAAACTCTGGGTCAGACATAAAGCCTGGTATGAGCGATAAGCATCTAAAGTGAACAATAACAGGTAGACTAAAACATATCTGAACCTGGACCTGCAACCAAAGAGTTAGCACTACATACTGTACAACACTCTAAGGTACCATATCAAACGGTGTAAAGATACAAAGGTGGGGAAGGTGTGCATGTTATAATGATGGCAAACAATCAAACATAGCATCCATCCTCACATCTCTCACTCAGTGCGTAAAGCATACGATATTCACCACTTCGATCACCCAACATACCTTGCTACGATCACTCTGCCCCATGAAGTCATAAATGGCTTCACTGCACTGATAACGTAGCCACTAATTCTTCGCTACGTCCACTTTCCCCATGGAGTTATTCACCCCATCTACGCTGGCTCATAGCCTTACCAATCCTTACTATGTCCACTTGCCCCATGGGGTTGTTCACCCCATCTGCGCTGGCTCATAGTCTTACTACGCATCACCTTGCCCCTCGGGTCATAATGACCCTACTGCACTGATAACGTAGTCTTGCTACCATCACCTTGCCCCTCAGGTCATAATGACACTACTGCACTGATAAGTAGCCATCATTCATTTTTAGTGGTGAATCGAAGTTATGAACGTCGACAACTCCTTAGCACACGTCCCGCAGCAAAGTCCAACCATGAAGTGAACTCATCGGTTCCCAACTGGATCCTGAGCTCTAACTTCCCATATTGGACTACCTTTGCATCTCGGGTTATTGGTCAATACAGGGTCGGGTCGGGTTCCTCCTCAAGCCATCGGTTCGAATCGGGTATCCTCCTTTGGGTCGGTTCTTCTTCTGGTACGGTTCAGGTCGGGTGTTTCTCCTCGGGTCGGGTCGGGTGCCTCACTTCGGGTCGAGTGCCTCACTTCGGGTCGGGTCGGGTGCCATCTCCCCTCCAGTTCATGCTTCCGCTCTGATCCGCCTCCTCATTCCTCACGTGCTTCGATCCGATCCATCCTCCTCTATCCGCTCCGATCCCTCCTCCTTAATCCGATCCAATCCCAGTTCAGTTAGCGTGGCCTTCCTTTTTGTCAATTTTCCCAAGTGTCAGGTTCCGATCCGATCGAATCCCTTGCCCAGTTCAACATATCCGATCCGAGCCCCATATCCGATCCGATCCGAAACCTGCACTGCTTTCTGAAATTGTTCCAGCAAGTGTTTACGCCATTCGACGACGTTTTCGACCATTCTAACTATTGAAATAAATCACAAAGCATTTCATACAGTCATAACAACATGCATAATCAACCACAAACATCAAAACATCAATATGATAGGTTAAAATGGATCAAACATACCCCAAAACCCCATATTTTCCCCTTAAGCATGTTTAGGTGAAACTAATAATAGGATTAGCAAAACTTAACCATATTTACCCAAATTCATATCAGAGGTCTAAAACATCATTCCGAATTTATAAACATTTTTCCAGAATTTTATCATGTTTAAATTCGCTAATTAACACTAATCACCCTTAATTAGCCATAATTATTGCAAAACTATGCAAATCACTCACCTTAGCCACAAACAAACTTTAGATCTGAAATAAATCTCTGATTTGATGCAAATCCCAATACTAAACAGCAACTCCAATGTTGATTTGATGTAGATCTTCCTTGATTAGAGGTTGCTAAGCCAAATCCTTGACCAAAAGGTGATTTGGAGGTGATTTCGAGGTTGGAGGCCATTTATAGGGTTCCTTGGTGATAAGTGGAGGCTAGAAAACTGAAATGGAATGATTCTCTACTTCATTTCAGCCTCCCCACAACCTTAATCCCGAAATGGGTTATGGGCATATCCATTAATCACCCTATTTGGCCCGATTAAGCAGTTTTTCACCCTCCAAATCTTATTTCAGCCATATCTCCCAAACGGTAAGTCCGTTTGGCTATTATGACCACTCTACGGAAAGGTAAACCATCAAACGAATCTAATGGAAGTGGTTTCAGGTCAAAATTCCTCTCCAATCAAAAGTTATGGCCAAAACAGTACCAACTAAGGGCAAAACTGTCATTTAAAAATCGACAAAAATCATGAACATGGGAAATGACTCTAATAGATGTTTCCCAAAGTTACATGACCATACGACTTCACATGGGAAAGAAATAAATATTCAACGATCCTATGATGTGTAGAATACACGTCGTTACACTCTCCCCCTTTAAGAAATTTCGCCCTCGAAATTCCTTAATCAAAACACTCACAAAGGTTCCCGCATGCCTATCAACCATAAAACAACAGTCAAACATGCAAAACAAGTAAAATAATTCTATCCTAGCATGCAGAATAACTAAATCGCAAAGTAAATCTTACCAGGCAAAGAGTTCTGGATACGCCTTCCTAATGCTCTCCTCTGTCTCCCAAGTACAATCATTCTCGTTCTCGCCCCACTGAACCTTGACTAGCTTCACCGCCTTTCTTCGAAGTTGCTTCGTATCGTGCCCCACAATACGAATCGGCTTGCGGTTTCCAACCGCCTCGGGTTCTACTTCGAAGTCCTCTAACTGATCAGGTGAAATAGTCATATCTGAGTCGTGAACGAACTTCCTTAGTTGGGAAACATGAAATACATTGTGGACTCCCGCCATTTTCTCTGGTAGGCCAACTCTACATGCCAAATTCCCGACTAGTTCTAGAACAGGGAATGGGCCAACAAATCTTGGTGCCAACTTGCCTCTCCTACCAAATCGTATCACGCTCTTCAACAGAGAGATGTTGACAAACATCAAGTCACCAACGGAGAATTTCAAGTCTCTTCTCCTCTTATCAGCATAACTCTTCTGTAACACCCCACACCCGCTAAGGTCACTCACTAAGGGAATGCCTTAACTTTGGTGGAGTATTTTAAGTGAATATAGAACAGAAAAATTACAACAAGACAGATATAAATAATACTTGTTGACTAAAACATCATTTCATTGCAGCAGAAGGTAAACATGTTTGGTTACAAAACCATAAAACAAGAGTCAAGTACTAAATATCCATCCTGATAAAAACATAAGTACATAATCCCACTACATAACTAATAGCCATAATAGAAAAGATAAGCTGAGCTTTACATCAACGGTCCAAGCTCCAAAAGATAGATAAAGCAATATGATCAAAGCCCACCAGTGCTAGGCCCACTCTGAGAACCTGAGGGTTGGGAAAAAGATAAAAACAACGGGGTCAGACATAAGTCTGAGCGAGTCCTACAACTTTAACAATACAATCATTAAAGTAATTAGGGTATGATATATACTTGGTACGGTAACGACTGGGGATAAATGACTACACTAAGCAGCCAACTAGACATAGGAAGAACGAAGATAACGGTAAAGACGCATCTACCCACCCAAGGATAATTACTACACTGCACCACACCAGTCATTCCTACTTAAAGGTTGATCCCACCCATGGAATTAGAAAATATAACTAGTAGTTTCGTGTACCCCTAGCTGACCACATAGGTGCCGTCTGCCCCTATCTCCACTAGGTGTACCCACTACTCCCCAAGCGATCGGCTCCCTAACGTAGATACCCGTGCTGGCCCCACAGTGGGGTGTATCACTCCCCAAAGTGGCAACCCGATACAACCAACAGTGCACGGCTTATACCTACACGATGCAACAACGTCTTACCTACCAGCCCGGGTCCACACACGCATATGAAACCCGTTGGACTTGCGTTGCCGCCGCTAACCCGTTTTGGCCTCTTATAGTCAAGCCCAGTACGCGTGTCCCGTCCTCGACATGGGTCGAGCCCACAAAGATACATATGGGTTACTGGTTGAAATGGGCCCCCACAAGCTACCCACCTAAGCTTGCTCCTTCTAGTGTATCCCACTTAACCCTTTAATCATGTTTAATTACATGTTTCCACTTTGGTTAAGTATTCTAATCGTATTTTCTATTGCCACCCAAGGCAACCACTAGATTTCCACATGCCACCCATGGCACCCACTTGACCCCTCATGCCCCACTACATGCTTATCTGGTTAAGTGTTTCTTAATTGATTAAGACCGTAACCTTTGTAAAGACCTCTCACATTAGACTGTCTTTTATGGCAGCTGGATTTGCCGGTCGGGTCCGGGCAGCCTTACGCCATAACAGAGTCTAACCTCGTGTCTTTACACTTGTCACGTATTTAGTTTACGCCTAAGACCTCTCACATTGGGCCAATCATTTGTAGCCGCTGGATTTGCCGGTCGGGTCCGGGCAGTCTTATGCTACAAAAAGGGTCCAACCTCGTGTCTTAGTCGATTAATTACACCTAATTAATCACCCCCATATTTTGAATTAATTTTCCCTAATTAATTCCAATTTTATGATGTACATAATTGACTCAATTATGTTCATCCACTTATGGTATGCAACATCATACCAATTTCACCACAATTTTGTTAACATGAATATTAACCCCATCGTTCCCCACGTAATACGCTAACATGACATACTTAAAAGGGAAGATTCATCACTAATACAATGGGTTCAACTTAGCATAACATTAGCATCAACATGGGTTTTAAAGGTGTCAACTTGCATATATGACCATAGCATCAAACCCAACTAGCATAAATAATCAACCCAAACTTGCATGAATCACATATGTCATAAAGAGGGTAACTTGCATAGATGTTCATGTCATAGACCTATCATAAAGGGATAAACTTGCATACATGTCATAGGTCTAAAAAGGGATGAACTTGGATATGTTACTCATATCATAAAAAGGGGTAAACATGCATATATATGCATGACATACAAAGGGGTAAACTTGCATATGTATGCATATCATACAAAGGTGTAAACTTGCACATGTTACTTGCATATAATCAAACAACAAACTTGCATAACATGTCATATATGAACTTGCATATAATCAAACACCAAACTTGCATTAACATGTCATATATGAACTTGCATATAATCAAACACCAAACTTGCATAACATGTCATATATGAACTTGCATATAATCAAACACCAAACTTGCATAACATGGTGTCATAATGGATCAATGTTTGTCATAGTGATTTGCATAACTAGCATCATGAACATATAGCATAAAACTTGCATAACTAGCATCATGGACATATAGCATAAAACTTGCATAACTAACATCATGAGCACATAGCATATGATAACATAACTTGCATTGATCCACATTCATAACCATAACCTCGTTACATCCTATCATAATTAGTTTAGCAATTGCTTGCTAAAGGCATAGAAACTCACAACTTGTTGATTAGCACTCCTATGAAGAAGATTAAGTTGCTAGAGTTGATTAGAAGTTGATTTGAGAAGCTATCTTCTTCTAAAATTTGATGGAGGCTCCTTCTAATTGCATTTTGACGGCATGACGATGTTGTATCTATTTTTAATATGGATTAGGGTAGTCTTAGGGTGTATTTATAGATTTAGGATGTAGTTTAGGCCCTTAGATAAACCCTAGATTAGTTTAGAGCCATCAGATTTCGTCACAAGCCCCAAAACACAGCCCAAACCCCTTTAGACTGCACCCAGGCCAACCTGGCTGAGCCCCCAGGTCGATACCCGTGTTGACTGGGCAGTCGACATGGGTTGGGGCGATGTCAACTGGGCAGTTGACACCCCTGTCGACTTGGCCTGCGCGGGAATTTTCCCGCCTTGCCCCCTGTGTGTTGAATTTCGAATTTTGCTCTAGATTTTTAACTTGAATTTTTCTGAAAACTTTGTTGGGCCATAACTAGGTCATACAGACTCCAAATCACGCAAACTCGGACTCTATCTCAACCAAAATTCCGAGACGAACACAATGGCGCAACCTGTTTCCCTTAATTCCCACATCTGGGATTAGTTATTCTTTAATTTGTGAATGTTAATATTAACTGAAATTCGGGGTGTTACATTCTCCCCTACTTAAAGGATTTCATTCCCGAAATCTCTAAGTCCAGAAGAACGTATCCTACCATCCAAACAACCATCTACTAAACCATCAAACACTGGCATCCATTGTCCTTAAAGTTTCTAATGTTGTATGAACATATGCAAAAAGTGTGTGTATATGTTCCCTGTCTAATGCAAAATCAGGCGGTCTACTGATTCAGTTGACCTCCTTAATGCAAACCATGATAGTGCCATGCATCTAATATGTATGTGAAAGAACCCTATCGACACATACTATTTTTACATGTGTGCACAACCATACACCTAAATGCATCATCCATATGATAACACAACCATTATACATCCATTAATATAGCTACCTACACACAATTATATGCAATATGCAATATGAAGTGACTGAGCCGATCTAGTGTCTAAAGTGTGTGTATATGCATCCACGAGCAACCACTAGCAAAAAATTGCATCTACACGCATCCATCAATCATAACATGTCTCAAACACATGTTTCAACCATAGGTTTACCCTATCTAAAGGTCAAAGGTACTAATGAGAGGACATACTAAAGATAAGATAAGAACTAGACAAACGATAAAGGAGAAATTAAAAGACATACCCTCAAAAAGGAATGGGTACAGTGAACGCATCTTGAGACGACCCCAAACCCCGTACTGACGGCGGCAAGGGTAATCCGTGGAATATAACATAGAAACAGATAATAGCAGAACAAAATTAAATAAACACACCAGATAATGAATAATAGAATATACTGGATAAAAGTAATCATCAGAGTTACACAATATACAGGATCTTACTTAGTACAAATACAGTTCAGCTATACATAAATGTCTACAGCGGAAATAAACAAATATGTACAATAGGAGTTGAACAGCATAAAAAGAGATAAATGATAGAATCCATCTTCAGCTCCAGCTATCCGGATAAAGCCAGCTAAACCTGAATACAAGGCTGCCCGTGTAGAAAAGGGGCACCCGAGTTTGAAAGTGAAACAAACTACGAGTCAGTCATGGGACTGGTATGAGAAATCCATTTAACACATTTAATATATGGCTAATCATAGGACTACGCCACTTTCGTGGAACGGGTTTACTCCATCGGATTGCCAGTGCTTTAAAACAAATCTTTCTTTTAAAAATCGCAATGCTTTTTATAAAAATGAAGCCATTATAAGACTCAGTTCCCATCACACAATGCAACGCAAACCGGAGGATAGAGTTTTTACCTTATAACGGCCAAAATATGCTTGATACGAATAAAACAAAGGCATTTGATATTACTTATAGTGTTTATATGTTTCGAAAACAATTTCAAATCATAACTATCAATCATAGACGACATGAGCGTCCTATGCCACTATGTCGCCAAATATCTATATAATCGAAACCGCACGATCACGTATTTGGAAATTGGATTTCCGTCATGAACCAAGGCAAAAGATAGTCCTTACCGAATTCGCGACTCTCTAGCCCGAGCCATAGGATCAGAGCTCGAGTGACCCTAGGAGCGACAGGGCCGGTCCACCGATGTGGATTAAAATTCCTAAACAATACGTTTCCCCGCCCTTTGGGGCGTAAACGAGCCAACGAATGACTCCATCAGACCCGGACCGTCCGATCAAACCGAGGAGCTTCGCAACAGCAACAACCACATAGGTGAAAAGTATATAAATGTCAGGGCTGGTAGGTCACTGACACCACCCAAGCTAGAAAGAAACGCATGTCCTACTTGTGGTCCTTCCTCCCGTTTTTGGTTCATACCGGGTGTGAGGCTCGGGATTTCACGTTATACACAAAGCTACGTCACACAGGCGGCGCTTTGATCATCACCACAAGACTTTGCTTTTCAACAGAAGCCCTGATCATTTGCCACTTAGGCATGCCACACTAGCAATTCATGCCGTGCGACTGATGTCCATCAATGTACAACCTCTGAGCTCGTGCGTTTCAGAGAAGGGCGTTAAGCAAAAGAATAAATTCTCCACCACCAAACAGATGTATATTTAATAGAGATCAATCAACACAGAATAAAATCCAATGTCAGACACACAGTCCATTTACAAGTCCGTTCAGGGTCTGAACGAAACCGGAGGCACTAAATACCTCGCAAACCCATCGATCATCACGTACGTCTGGACGATCACCACTCATTATCCATATTTCGGGATGCCTCCCAATCAGGACCTCGGTTACCATCCAAACGAGGTGAAGATCTCCGGTCTTCGACCACCGTCTTCATCTTCGACTTTCAATCGTCGGTCAATTATTTGAAATGAGAATTAACTCAGCCTTTTCAAATAATTCACGTATATTTAGAATTTTCAAATCAATTTATTTCAATGGTTAAATCATTCGACAACACCAATTTTGTTCTTTAATGTAATTTTCACACCAAACACATTCAACCATCAAATACCACATAAATCGAGCAAATTCAGTTTATTTCCATTCCATATTGTTTATGATATTTTATAACGATTTATCGCTATTTTTATTTATTTTAAAATAGCCAATTTAGTCAAAACGACGCTTCGGGCCATAACGCGGCTGTGGCGCTGTTTTTCTTCAGATTTAATTTACACATATCGGAAAATCTACCTTTGGATCTTCACAAAATTTACATCATTAGAAAGGTCTTTTCAAAACGAATCCAACAGTTCCAGTTTCGGGAAAATCCGACGGTCGGATCTCCCGGTACAATCATTTGAAGTTTCGATTTCAAAATACGAACTGCAGCGTCGTTATTCGATTAAGTATAATTATATATATATATATATAATCAATTCTGGCGTTGTTTTTCTTCAGATTAGAATTAAACATTCCAGACAATCCAACCGTTGGATTTTTACAAATTTGGTGCCGTTGGAAAGATATTTTCAAGGCGAACCCAACGGTTGCGGTTTCGGGAAAATCCAATGGTCGGATTTCCCGCACTAGTTGTTTGAAATCACGGTTTCAAAACACGAACTGCATGGCCACGTTTCGTTTAATTTTATTTATATTTATATAAATATAGTTCATTCAACAATTTCAATATCATTTTCACTTGAAATATTTCACTAACGCCTTTAAATTTTGGAAAATTTCGCCATAACCTCCTTTGTACGGGAGGGGCTGGGAAAATTCCCAAATAGCCACACGGGCGTCTCATGTCGAAAAGAAAAAGAAAAAGCCAAGCGGCTAGCCAACAGGCTCATAAAATCATCACCCAAACAAAACAGTAAATGTGTACCTATTTGTCGGGCACAAAATTTTATTCCTCTTCTCTAGCCCCTTTGCTATAACCTGTTCAATAAATATGCATGTACATATATACAGTTCTTGTCATTTATCATTTTCCATTCAACTTCATATTTGATTCCATTTGGTTTAAAAACACCATTCATTCTAATGTTGCATGCATAAGTAAAAATCACATCATTAGCTAATTAATGAATATTTCAACTCATGCATATTTATTTGAACGAGTGGCTATTTTTAACACTACACATTTCAACAATTCATGTATATAATAAAAATGTGATTTTTATTGTAAAGCAATTCATTTCAAAACACTATTATTTTATATAGTTTATATAGGTGATAAAAATAGGATTTTTATTATAAAACAATTTCTTTTAAAACGAGATTATTTTTCATATTCCATATAGTTGATAAAAGGTGATTTTTGTTTTGAAACAATTTATTTCAAAATATGAATACCATTCAACACATGAATTTCTAATCAATGAATGAATATCGATTCAACACATGAATGTTTTCTATAGTTTCTATATATAGATAAAGATGTGATTTTTATATTTAAAACACGAATACCATTCAACACATGAATTTCTAATCAACGAATGAATATCGATTCAACACATGAAGTCTTTCTATTCAACGAATAAATATAGTGTCAGCAAATGAAAATAATTCAAACACATGAATATTATTCAAAATTTCGGCAGCATAACGGCAGGGTAGTTAAAACCGGGACCGTCCCTAGTACGGCTCCTCGCTTTACCTTAAAACCTCGCGGTTTTTGACAATGGGGATCATGCATCTAGTTCGCACGCAGGCGGCATGTATATATTTATTTCATTTCCACCAACTAATCCTATGTGGTTTCAACCAAATATTTCTCAACCACAAATGGGTATTTTTCAACCACAATCAATCAATATCAACCACAAACAATCCCAAACAACCATTCGCTATCAATCAATTTTCACACCAATCACAACCAATAAATATCGTCCATGGTTTGTGGACGAGGGGCGTATATATATATATATATTTATATATAGCAATTCACTTCTATTTCAACACATATATAATTTTTACCACGCATATATAACTTATACATCTAGCGTACAACTTATACAACGCTTATACATGAGGTGTAACGCTTATATAACTCATACATCGACTATATAATTTATACATCGTCATTTTCCATATTGTTTATAAATTTGAAATCTGACATTGGGTTCCACTCCACGAAAAATAGCAGAAGGCTCAGAAAAATATGCGGTCTCTTCTAAAATGTAGAAGGCGTCCACACGGTCACGGTGTTTCCTGTTTCATCGAATTTTGTTAACGAATGAAAAAGATATGATTTTTCAAAGGTTTGCAACACTTTAAAAGTGTAAAAATCAGTTTAAAATAGATTAGCCGTTAGTTTTCAAACCTGGTTCGAAACTAGGGTTTGATCTTTCTTCGGATTCGCAGCACGAGAGAGCGATCGACTTCCACCACGTTGTAGAGCATGGAGCCACGCTCCTGTCGATGGTGTTGGGACCCAGTGCGATGGAGGATCGGAGGAGGAATCTGGCTTGAGGCGGCGCAACTTCGGGGGCTCGACCTAGGCGACTGGCGGGGCAAAGGTGGGTCGGATTTGTAGAGGGGGAGGAGGCGGACCGGGTTTGGGTGGTGGCGGCGGCTCTGGTGGCCTGTAGCGGCGGCGATGTGAAGGGGAAGGAGGGAGCGACGGGGATCGTCGAAATCACTGAGCGGGGAGAGAGAAAAGAAAAGATTTTCTATTTTTTTTTAAAAAAAATCTGATTGGTCGGTGGGTCTTTAAAGGGGTTTTCTGACACGACCACCAATCCAAACCCAACGACTATCGTCCCTAGCGTTTTACCCCCATTCCGAACACAATGGGATATTTTTTGAAGGCTCATTCGAATGTTTCAGTCAGTTTTCTTTCAGATTAAAGTATAAAACATTCAATAGTTAATTTGAACGTACATTTCAATTTGCCAGGGCCACAAACTGATTCGAAAAATTCCAGAAAAATAAATCTAGCTATGTTTTGACGATACGGTCCCAACAAAACTAGTTTCGTCGAATTCTGAGACCGTTTGCAAAAAGGCCCATTTCTGGTCGATCCAATTTAACTGTAATTGACCAAAACACGTTTTCCTTTGCCACACTCACATCCTAGCTTCAAAAATTATGAAATTTGAAATCTAGCAATAACTTCACATCCCGGATCCAACAAAAGTGGTTTCGTCGAATTCCGAGGTCGTATGCAAAATGGCCAATTTCACGGGCTATATAAATTCCATAGCGACCTTTATAAAACTTCATTCGGCCATAAATTTTGCTTTCCGCTATGAAAATTCGATTTTTAAGATTCGTTAGAAAGGTATTCACTAACAGATTTAAATATTTTTGTTTTCGCTAAAATCCGTTTTGTTTTGCACCGGTACAGTCCGACAAAGTTTGAATTCAATTTTTGAAACTTCAGCGCCATTTCAGGCCTTGTTTATAATTATAATTAATTATATTCGTTTTCAATTGTCGATTCAAATCACTTTTCATCTCTATTATTTAAAATATTTATTTTAAATATTTAAAATCCATTATTTTAGCCAATTTCAAATTTTTAAATTGGTTCAGATTTTCTGGGTCGTTACAATCTCCCCCACTTAAAACTTTTCGTCCCCGAAAAGGAACAAAGTCGAAAGTGGTTTGATAAATCTACAATCACACAACACAACAACCAATCCAATTGTTTTCGACCTTTCAAAAATATACTAATCACTTTCTATACTTTTTTTTTTAAAATCATTCAGACTATAGAATTTAAAAGTGCACATCCATGGAAAGAAAATAACAATAGAGTAGAGAATTAAATGGTAAAGCAAAGTAGGTTAAATGTACCTTGCACCAGAGTCAATCAGAGATATCCACTCGGCATCTAGGATAAGCTTTCTGAATGCTCTCCTCAGTTTCCCAAGTACAATCTCGCGGATCTCCACTCCACTGCACTTTGACTAAGTGAACCTTCTTGTTCCTCAGCTCTTTGGTTTCTTTGCCGATAATCTTTAGCGGCTCTCTTCTCACAGCTAATTCGGGAGTAATTTCAATATCCTGCTGAGCTGCTTCTTCGACGATCAAGTCTGGATCATGAACGTGCTTACGGAGTTGAGATATGTGAAATACATCATGAACTCCAGGCAACCAATCAGGCAATTTAACCCTATAAGCGAGAGTCCCGATCCGTTCCAGAATAGGAAACGGACCAATGAATTTGGGCGCCAACTTTCCAGTTTTACCGAACCGGATAACTCCTCTCATCGGCGATACTTTCAAATATACATAGTCGCCAACCGCAAAGGATATATCTCTTCTTCTTCTATCGGCATAGCTCTTTTGTCGGCTTTGAGCGGCGAGTAATCGCTTCTTAATAAAATCGACTTTGTCGGCAGCTTCTCGAATCATATCAGGACCCAACACGAGTCTATTACCAGGTTCGACCCAACAAGCAGGAGATCGACACGGTCTACCATACAATGCTTCGAATGGCGATATTGTCAGACTCGCCTGGTAGCTGTTGTTATAAGTGAATTCAGCCAAATGCAGATGGTCTTCCCATGATCCACCGAAATCAAGAACACAAGCTCGCAATATATCTTCTAAAATACGATTCACCCTCTCAGTCTGACCGTCTGCCCGAGGATGATAAGAAGTGCTTAAGTTCAACTTCGTTCCCAGCTTGACTTGAAATGCTTCCTAGAATTTGCTAGTGAATATTGTATCTCTATCACTGACTATACTGAGCGGCACCCCATGTAGTCTAACTATTTCCCTGAAATATATCTGCGCCAGACTCTGGGCAGTTCTGTTTGATCTAACAGGTATGAAATGGGCGGTCTTCGTGAAGCGATCTACGATCACCCAAATACTGTCATTCCCTTTTCTGGTTCTGGGCAGACCATCAATGAAATCCATAGAAATATGTTCCCACTTACAACCAGGGACTTCTAGTGGTTGTAACAATCCAGCCAATTTCTGCTGGTCGCTTTTGACTAGCTGGCAAGTAGGGCATCGACTAACATATATCGAGATGTCTCTCTTTAACGACTTCCACCAGAATGTGCGCTTGATATCGTTATACATTTTACTCACACCCGGATGGATACTGAGCTTAGATTTGTGGCATTCATCAAGCACTTCTCTTCTGAGTTCAGGAATTTCTGGAACACAAATTCGTCCTTCTAACCTCAGAATCCCTTCGTTGTCTAGCTGGAAATCCGAAGCATTGCCTTCACGAATTCGCTGACTCATTCCTTTAATAAATTGGTCGTCTTCTTGGAGAGAAGATATCTTTTCAATCAACAAAGTCGCAATGATGAAACTGGCGATCATTTCATTCTTTTGGCTTAACGCATCGGCCACGACATTGGCTTTCCCTGGAGTGTATAGAATTTCAAAATCGTATGCTGCAAGAAATTCCAGCCAACGTTGCTGCCTCAAATTCAGGTCTTTCTGGGTGAACAAATACTTTAACGACTGGTGATCTGTAAACAGTTCAAATCTCTCACCCAGGAGATAGTGTCTCCAGATTTTCAAGGCGAATACTATAGCCAATAACTCAAGATCATGAGTTACGTAGTTCTTCTCGTGCGGCTTCAGTTGACGGCTAGCATAAGCAATCACTTGGCCTCTTTGCATTAACACTGCGCCAAGGCCTTCTCTAGAAGCATTAGTCCAGACTTTCAAATCTTGATTTCCATCGATGATGGTTAACACTGGAGCTGTCGTTAGTCTTAACTTTAGCTCTTCGAAAGCCTCCTCACTTTCTGGAGTCCATTTGAACTTAGAGTGCTCTTCGTAAGCTTCGTTAAATGACCAGATATCTTCGAAAAGTTTTTAACGAACTTCCGGTAATAGCTAGCCAATCCGAGAAAACTGCGGACTTCAGTGGGGGTACTGGGCTGTTTCCAATTCTGAATAGCCGTGATTTTGCTTGGATCCACAGCGATTCCTTCTTTCGATACAACGTGGCCTAGAAATTTCACTTCATCTTGCCAGAAGATACATTTGGAAATTTTGGCTTTTAATAAATGTGTCTATCGAGGTGTTATTTCATTCTGCTACTCATACTAGGATATTACTGATCCTATCTGTATAGAGTTACCCGTCCTAGAACACTACTAGTTCTATTTCTGACGAGTTCGTTCAAATGTTATATTCCAGAACTAAGCTTAACCAAAGCTCTGATACCAAATGAGACGACCCCAAACCCCGTACTGACGGCGGAAAGGGTAATCCATGGAATATAAAACAGAAACAGATAATAGCAGAACAAAATTAAATAAACACACCAGATAATGAATAATAGAATATACTGGATAAAAGTAATCATCAGAGTTACACAGTATACAAGATCTTACTTAGTACAAATACACTTCAGCTATACATAAATGTCTACAGCGGAAATAAACAAAATATGTACAATAGGAGCTGAACAGCATAAAAAGAGATAAATGATAGAATCCATCTTCAGCTCCAGCTATTCGGATAAAGCCGGCTAAACCTGAATACAAGGTTGCCCATGTAGAAAAAGGGGCACCCGAGTTTGAAAGTGAAACAAACTACGAGTCAGTCATGGGACTGGTATGAGAAATCCATTTAACACATTTAATATATGGCTAATCATAGGACCACGCCACTTTCGTGGGACGGGTTTACTCCATCTGATTGCCAGTGCTTTAACACAAATCTTTCTTTTAAAAATCGCCATGCTTTTTATAAAAATGAAGCCATTATAAGACTCAGTTCCCATCACACAATGCAACGCAAACCGGAGGATAGAGTTTTTACCTTATAACGGCCAAAATATGCTTGATACGAATAAAACAAAGGCATTTGATATTAATTCTAGTGTTTATATGTTTCGAAAACAATTTCAAATCATAACTATCAATCATAGACAACATGAGCGTCCCATGCCACTATGTCGCCAAATATCTATACAATCGAAACCACACGATCACGTATTTGGAAATTGGATTTCCGTCGTGAACCAAGGCAAAAGATAGTCCTTACTGAATTCGCGACTCTCTAGCCCGAGCCACAGGATCAGAGCTCGAGTGACCCTAGGAGCGACAGGGCCGGTCCACCGATGTGGATTAAAATTCCTGAACAATACGTTTTCCTGCCCTTTGGGGCGTAAACGAGCCAACGAATGACTCCATCGGACCCGGATCGTCCGATCAAATCGAGGCGCCTCGCAACAGCTACAACCACATAGGTGAAAATTATATAAATGTCAGGGCTGGTAGGTCACTGACACCACCCTAGCTAGAAAGAAACGCATGTCCTCCCTGAGGTCCTTCCTCCCGTTTCTGGTTCATACCGGGTGTGACGCTCGCGATTTCACGTTATACACAAAGCTACGTCACACAGGCGGCGCTTTGATCATCACCACAAGACTTTGATTTTCAACAGAAGCCCTGATCATTTGTCACTTAGGCATGCCACACTAGCAATTCATGCCGTGCGACTGATGTCCATCGATATACAACCTCTGAGCTCGTGCGTTTCAGAGTAGGGCGTTAAGCAAAAGAATAAATTCTCCGCCGCCAAACAGATGTATATTTAATAGAGATCAATCAACACAGAATAAAATCCAATGTCAGACACACAGTCCATTTACAAGTCCGTTCTGGGTCTGAACGAAACCGGTGGCACTAAATACCTCGCAAACCCATCGATCACCACGTACGTCTGGACGATCACCACTCATTATCCATATTTCGGGATGCCTCCCAATCAGGACCTCGGTTACCATCCAAACGAGGTGAAGATCTCCGGTTTTCGACCACCGTCTTCATCTTCGACTTTCAATCGTCGGTAAATTATTTGAAATGAGAATTAACTCGGCCTTTTCAAATAATTCACGTATATTTAGAATTTTCAAATCAATTTATTTCAATGGTTAAATCATTCGACAACACCAATTTTGTTCTTTAATGTAATTTTCACACCAAACACATTCAACCATCAAATACCACATAAATCGAGCAAATTCAGTTTATTTCCATTCCATATTGTTTATGATATTTTATAACGATTTATCGCTATTTTTATTTATTTTAAAATAGCCAATTTAGTCAAAACGACGCTTCGGGCCATAACGCGGCCGTGGCGCTGTTTTTCTTCAGATTTGATTTACACATATCCGAAAATCTAACCGTTGGATGTTCACAAAATTTACATCATTAGAAATGTCTTTTCAAAACGAATCCAACGGTTCCAGTTTCGGGAAAATCCGACGGTCGGATCTCCCGGTACAATCGTTTGAAGTTTCGATTTCAAAATACGAACTACAGCGTCGTTATTCGATTAAATATAATTATATTTATATATATATAAATATAATCGATTCTGGCGCTGTTTTTCTTCAGATTAGAATTAAACATTCCAGACAATCCCACCGTTGGATTTTTACAAAGTTGGTGCCGTTGGAAAGATATTTTCAAGGCGAACCCAACGGTTGCGGTTTCGGGAAAATCCAATGGTCGGATTTCCCGCACTAGTTGTTTGAAATCACGGTTTCAAAACACGAACTGCACGGCCACGTTTCGTTTAATTTTATTTATATTTATATATTTATATAAATATAGTTCATTCAACAATTTCAATATCGTTTTCACTTCAAATATTTCACTAACGCCTTTAAATTTTGGAAAATTTCGCTATAACCTCCTTTGTACGGGAGGGGCTGGGAAAATTCCCAAATAGCCACACGGGCGTCTCATGTCGAAAAGAAAAAGAAAAAGCCAAGCGGCTAGCCAACAGGCTCATAAAATCATCACCCAAACAAAACAGTAAATGTGTACCTATTTGTCGGGCACAAAATTTTATTCCTCTTCTCTAGCCCCTTTGCTATAACCTGTTCAATAAATATGCATGTACATATATACAGTTCTTGTCATTTATCATTTTCCATTCAACTTCATATTTGATTCCATTTGGTTTAAAAACACCATTCATTCTAATGTTGCATGCATAAGTAAAAATCACATCATTAGCTAATTAATGAATATTTCAACTCATGCATATTTATTTGAACGAGTGGCTATTTTTAACACTACACATTTCAACAATTCATGTATATAATAAAAATGTGATTTTTATTGTAAAGCAATCCATTTCAAAACACTATTATTTTATATAGTTTATATAGGTGATAAAAATAGGATTTTTATTATAAAACAATTTCTTTTAAAACGAGATTATTTTTCATATTCCATATAGTTGATAAAAGGTGATTTTTGTTATGAAACAATTTATTTCAAAATATGAATACCATTCAACACATGAATTTCTAATCAACGAATGAATATCGATTCAACACATGAAGGTTTTCTATAGTTTCTATGTATAGATAAAGATGTGATTTTTTTATTTAAAACACGAATACCATTCAACACATGAATTTCTAACCAACGAATGAATATTGATTCAACACATGAAGGTTTTCTATTCAACGAATAAATATAGTGTCAGCAAATGAAAATAATTCAAACACATGAATATTATTCAAAATTTCGGCAGCATAACGACAGGGTAGTTAAAACCGGGACCGTCCCTAGTACGGCTCCTCGCTCTACCTTAAAACCTCACGGTTTTTGACAATGGGGATCATGCATCTAGTTCGCACGCAGGCGGCATATATATATTTATTTCATTTCCACCAACTAATCCTATGTGGTTTCAACCAAATATTTCTCAACCACAAATGGGTATTTTTCAACCACAATCAATCAATATCAACCACAAACAATCCCAAACAACCATTCGCTATCAATCAATTTTCACACCAATCACAACCAATAAATATCGTCCATGGTTTGTGGACGAGGGGCGTATATATATATATATGTATATATAGCAATTCACTTCTATTTCAACACATATATAATTTTTACCACGCATATATAACTTATACATCGAGCGTACAACTTATACAATGCTTATACATGAGGTGTACAACGCTTATATAACTCATACATCGACTATATAATTTATACATCGTCGTTTTCCATATTGTTTATAAATTAGAAATCTCACATTGGGTTCCACTCCACCAAAAATAGCAGAAGTCTCAGAAAAATATGCGGTCTCTTCTAAAATGTAGAAGGCGTCCACACGGTCACGATGTTTCCTGTTTCATCGAATTTCGTTAACGAACGAAAAAGATATGATTTTTCAAAGGTTTGCAACACTTTAAAAGTGTAAAAATCAGTTTAAAATAGATTAGCCGTTAGTTTTCAAACCTGGTTTGAAACTAGGGTTTGATCTTTCTTCGGATTCGTAGCACGAGAGAGCGATCGGCTTCCACCACGTTGTAGAGCTTGGAGCAACGCTCCTGTCGATGGCGGTGGGACCCAGTGCGATGGAGGATCGGAGGAGGAATCGCGCTTGAGGCGGCGCAACTTCGGGGGCTCGACCTAGGCGACTGGCGAGGCGAGGCGGGGCAAAGGTGGGTCGGATTTGTAGAGGGGGAGGAGGCGGATCGGGTTTGGGTGGTGGCGGCGGCTCTGGTGGCCTGTAGCGGCGGCGATGTGAAGGGGAAGGAGGGAGCGACGGGGATCGTCGAAATCGCTGAGCGGGGAGAGAGAAAAGAAAAGATTTTCATTTTTTTAAAAAAAAAAATCTGATTGGTCCGCGGGTCTTTAAAGGGGTTTTCTGACACGACCACCAATCCAAACCCAATGACTGTCGTCCCCAGCGTTTTACCCCCATTCCGAACACAATGGGATATGTTTCGAAGGCCCATTCGAATGTTTCAGCCAGTTTTCCTTCAGATTAAAGTATAAAACATTCAATATTTAATTTGAACGTACATTTCAATTTGCCAGGGCCACAAACTGATTCAAAAAATTCCAGAAAAATAAATCTAGCTAGGTTTTGACGATACGGTCCCAACAAAACTAGTTTCGTCGAATTCTGAGACCGTTTGCAAAAAGGCCCATTTCTGGTCGATCCAATTTAACTGTAATTGACCAAAACACGTTTTCCTTTTCCACGCTCACATCCTAGCTTCAAAAATTATGAAATTTGAAACCTAGCAATAACTTCACATCCCGGATCCAACAAAAGTAGTTTCATCGAATTCCGAGGTCGTATGCAAAATGGCCAATTTCACGGGCTATATAAATTCCATAGCGACCTTTCTAAAAATTCATTCGGCCATAACTTTTGCTTTCAGCTATGAAAATTCGATTTTTCAGATTCGTTAGAAAGGTATTCACTAACAGATTTAAATATTTTTGGTTTCGCTAAAATCCGTTTTGTTTTGCACCCGGTACAGTCCGACAAAGTTTGAATTCAATTTTTGAAACTGCAGCGCCATTTCAGGCCTTGTTTATAATTATAATTAATTATATTCGTTTTCAATTGTCGATTCAAATCACTTTTCATCTCTATTATTTAAAATATTTATTTTAAATATTTAAAATCCATTATTTTAGCCAATTTCAAATTTTTAAATTGGTTCAGATTTTCTGGGTCGTTACACATCTTCGCTTCTGTCTCCCAAGTAGCGTTGCTCTCATCATCTCCCCATTGCACTTTGACTAGTTGAACCTCTCTGTTTCTCAACTTCCTAATCTCTGACCCAAGGATGCGAGTAGGAGCTCGTCGAATCGTCGCATCACGCTCTACCTCCACTTCTCTAAGCAAGCTCGGCTCTTCCACCTCTGCGGTCTCATGTAGGCACTTCCTCAAATGTGACACATGGATTACGTCATGTACACCACTAAGTCTCTCGGCTAAATCCACTTTATATGCCATCTGTCCAATCCTTTCCTTAATAGGAAACGGTCCTACAAACCTTGGTGCTAACTTCCCAACGGACCCAAAGCGAACAACATTCCGTAATGGAGATACTTTAACAAAGACCATGTCCCCAACATCAAACTCAAGATCCGTCCTCCTCTTATCCGCATAAGATTTCTGCCTATCTTGCGCTGCTTTCATCCTTCTTTGAATCAAATCAATCTTTTCCGAAGTCTCTCTAATCATATCGGGCCCAAGCAAGATCTTATCCGTAGATTCCCACCAACATGTAGGTGACCGACAAGGCCTTCCATAAAGAGCTTCGAATGGAGCCATACCAATACTAGACTGAAAGCTGTTTTTATACGCGAACTCCACCAATGGAAGATGATCTTCCCATGTACTTCCAAAATCTAAGATACATAGCCTCAAAAGGTCTTCTAGAATACGATTCACCCTCTCGGTCTGGCCGTCCGTCTGAGGATGATATGCGGTGCTCAAACACAACTGAGTCCCTACTGCCTCTTGCAAAATCTTCCAAAACTCGCTAGTGAAGATGGGATCTCGATCACTCACTAAGCTAGAAGGTACACCATGCAATCGAACTATCTCTCGAAGGTAAACTGAAGCTAGCCATGGAGCAGTCCTCTTACTCTTCACGGGTATGAAATGGGCGCTCTTAGTAAGTCTGTCTACCACAACCCAAATTCCCGTATTACCCTTCCTCGATCTCGGTAACCCATCGATAAAATCCATCGAGACGCTATCCCACTTCCATTGCGGAACCTCCAATGGGTGAAGCAACCCACCGGGTTTCTTTTGCTCCGCTTTCACTTGTTGGCACACCAAACATCTAGCGACATACTCGGCCACATCCTTCTTTATACCGGCCCAAAAGAAAACTCGCTTCATGTCTTAGTACATCTTATCCCCACCGGGATGAATGGTCATCTTCGAACGATGTGCATCATTAAGTATAGCCTTCCTCAAACCCTCATCTTGCGGTACACAAAGTCTACCGTCTCTACGCAACCACCCCTTATCATCTAGGGTGTACCTACTCAAATGGCTGGACGACTCCCCCCTTATGAGCCTCTCTACCAACTCAACCAACTGTGGGTCGTCTCGCTGTGCCTCGCCAGTCCATCCCAAAAGAGTAGGTCTGACCTCTAAGGATGCTAGCAAACTGGGTACAAAGTCAATGGAAGGTCTGAAGTCAAACATCGAGATAAATTCCAAGCTTCGTCGTTCCACGAACAATGGACTCAAGGACAACCTTTTTCTACTTAAGGCGTCCGCCACCACGTTACACTTGCCAGGGGTATACGCTATCTCGAAATCATAGGATGCTAAGAACTCCATCCACCTTTGCTGTCTTAAGTTCAAATCCTTCTGAGAAAACAAGTACTTCAAAGATTTATGGTCGGTGAACAATTCGAACCTCTCGCCAAGAAGATAATGGCGCCAAGTCTTAAGCGCAAAAACAATAGCGGCTAACTCTAGATCATGTGTAGGGTAATTTTTCTCATGCGCTCTCAACTGCCTTCCCCCATAGGCTATTACCCTTCCCTCTTGCATTAAGACTGCGCCTAGTCCTGTCCCACAAGCATCGGTGTAAACAACAAATGGCTTACTCCCATCTGGCAACACTAAGACTGGAGCTGTGGTTAAAGCTCTCTTTAACCGTTGGAACGCATCATCACAGTATACGTCCCATGTGAAGACTAGATTCTTTTTCGTCAAGCGAGTTAATGGGGCTGATATCTTCGCGAAGTCCTTGATAAACTTCCTATAGTAGCCAGCCAACCCCAAGAAACTCCTCACCTCGGTAGCATTCTTCGGAACCTTCCAATCTTGACGGACACTACCTTAGCGGGATCCACACCTATCCCTTCCTTAGAGACCACGTGCCCTAAGAACCGCAATTCCTTCCTCCAAAAGTGACATTTAGAGAATTTAGCCTTAAGGCTATGCGCTCGAAGAGTCTCCAACACTTCCCTAAGATGTAGGGCATGCTCTTCTTCATTCTTAGAAAAGACTAAGATGTCATCCACAAAGACCACCACGTACTTATTAAGGTACTCCCTGAACACCCTACTCATCAGATCAACAAAGTATGCGGGGACGTTCGTCAAACCAAATGGCATCACAAGCCACTCATAAAAACCATCCGGAGTCCTAAAGGCAGTCTTGTCTATGCTATCCTCAGCCACTCTCAACTGATGAAACCCCGTGGCTAAGTCCAACTGCGAAAACACTGAGGTGCCAACCAACTGATCAAAGAGATCATCAATCCTCGGCAATGGGTGTCTATTCTTCTTTGTAAGCTTGTTGAGTTCTCTATAGTCTACACAAAGTCTGAGAGACCCATCCGCCTTCGTGGCAAAAACTGCTGGAGCACCCCACTCCGATATACTTCGTCTTATGAACCCCTTCTCAAGCAACTCCCCTACTTGCTTATGGAGTTCCCTCCTCTCACGAGGAGCCGTGTGGCGCACTGGCAAAGACACTGGCTCAGCATTGTCCACCAGATATATTTGGAAGTCTATCTCCCGCTTCGGAGGTAGCCTTCACCTCCTCAAACACATCCGAGTATTCCCGGACCACTCTAACAGATCGCAAACTCTCGACCGAAGCGTCAAGCGATTCAAGATAACTTAGCATAACAGAATTCATGGGATTACAAGAGATCTCGAGAGTGTTACCCAAGCGGGTCATGAGCCTAACCACTCTCCTTTCACAATCAAGAACGGCACCATTACTGGATAACCAGTCCATGCCCAAAATTAACCCATAGCCCGTGAAGCCCAAAACAAAAGCATCACATCTAAACTCAACGCTAAGTATGGAAATCTTCAAACCCAAACATATCATGGACAAATAAGTGGAGCCCCCAATTGGGTTTGAAACAACCAAGGGATCATCTACTAGACTGGTGTCTAAGTGCAGTGACTCAACTAATGATGATGAGATAAACGAATGCGATGCGCCAGAGTCGAATAAAGTACGGACGTGATGACCAAATAGAAAAACCAGACTTTCAACGGAAATAGTTCTACCTCTTTCCTGAATCGGTGGAACCGCGAGAGCCTGAACTTGCCCCCTTGCCTGACCTGGTGCCATAAGAGCCTGCACCTGTCCTCCTGAGGTAAATCCCGTCCTCTTCCCCTCTTAGGGCAGTCCTTCACTAGATGCCCTGCTTCGCCATAGTGGAAGCAGCCAGTCTTCTTCTTCTTCCGACAATCTTTGCTGAGGTGGCCTGGTGTCCCACAGTTGAAGCACTTCTTCTTTCCCTTGCCACCGTTGCCTTTCCCACCCTTGTTTTGCTGTTGTTGTTGAGGTCTCTTCTGATCTCCTTTCTTCTCGGGTGCCTTATTAGCATTGGGACCCTTCTCTTCCTCATGCATAAGTGCCATGTCTACTAGCTTCTCAAAGGTGGTCCCCATAGGGATGTGAGTCATAGCCAATCCGTGCATCGGTTCATTCAAGCCTTTAACGAACCTCAAAGCCTTCTTCTCCGGTGTATTCACCATGTCTATGCCAAACCTTGCCAACTGATTAAACTTGTTGACATATTCCTTCACTGATAGGTTTCCTTGCTTTAGAGTCAAGAACCTTTCCATATACATATTTTCTTCCGCCCTTGAGAGAAACCTTGCCACAAACCTTTGTCTGAAATCCGCCCAAGAGTCAACAGGGCGCTCTCCATTAGTGACCTCCCACCAGAACGAGGCCTCTCCCTTCATTAACCAAGCAGCTAACTTGACTTTCTTTCCTTCTTCCATCTCAAAGATGTCTATCAATTCTTCTGTTTCCTTAAGCCAATCCCTAGCTTCCACAAAAGTTTCTGATCCTTGAAAAGGTTTCCCTCCCATAGCCTTAAATTCCTTGCAAGTCTTAGCAAAAGTATCCGCGCGAGGAGGAGGGGGAGGAAGATCGGGTGCAACTGGTGGTGGAGGAACATCTGCTGGACCCGCAGCGGCGGCCCTAGCCTCCATCAATCTCCTATACCATACTGGTATCGCTACACCCTCCGGAAAGTTAAGATCTTCAGCCATGCTGAAACGAAAAAGGAAAGATTCAAAACGGAGAATTCGAAAGATAAAGATATGGCTATTGGGGATTATGCTTTTCTTTCAAGAACTTTTCTCTCAAAGACATGTTTTTGAAAATACTCCTTCGAAAATGTTTTTAGAAAAATAGTTTTTTTAAGTTTTATCTGTTCTGGTAACCTTCAGCTCTGATACCACGTGTAACACCCCACACCCGCTAAGGTCACTCACTAAGGGAATGCCTTAACTTTGGTGGAGTATTTTAAGTGAATATAGAACAGAAAAATTACAACAACACAGATATAAATAATACTTATTGACTAAAACATCATTTCATTGCAGCAGAAGGTAAACATGTTTGGTTACAAAACCATAAAACAAGAGTCAAGTACTAAATATCCATCCTGATAAAAACATAAGTACATAATCCCACTACATAACTAATAGCCATAATAGAAAAGATAAGCTGAGCTTTACATCAACGGTCCAAGCTCCAAAAGATAGATAAAGCAATCTGATCAAAGCCCACTAGTGCTAGGCCCACTCTGAGAATCTGAGGGTTGGGAAAAAGATAAAAACAACGCGGTCAGACATAAGTCTGAGCGAGTCCTACAACTTTAACAATAAAATCATTAAAGTAATTAGGGTATGATATAAACTTGGTACGGTAACGACTAGGGATAAATGACTACACTAAGCAGCCAACTAGACATAGGAAGAACGAAGATAACGGTAAAGACGTATCTACCCACCCAAGGATAATTACTACACTGCACCACACCAGTCATTCCTACTTAAAGGTTGATCCCACCCATGGACTTAGAAAATATAACTAGTAGTTTCGTGTACCCCTAGCTGACCACATAGGTGTCGTCTGCCCCTATCTCCACTAGGTGTACCCACTACTCCCCAAGCGATCGACTCCCTAACGTAGATACCCGTGCTGGCCCCACAGTGGGGTGTATCACTCCCAAAAGTGGCAACCCGATACAACCAATAGTGCACGGTTTATACCTACACGATGCAACAACGTCTTACCTACCAGCCCGGGTCCACACACACATATGAAACCCGTTGGACTTGCGTTGCCATCGCTAACCCGTTTTGGCCTCTTATAGTCAAGCCCAGTACGCGTGTCCCGTCCTCGACATGGGTCGAGCCCACAAAGATACATATGGGTTACTGGTTGAAATGGGCCCCCACAAGCTACCCACCTAAGCTTGCTCCTTCTAATGTATCCCACTTAACCCTTTAATCATGTTTAATTACATGTTTCCACTTTGGTTAAGTATTATAATCGTATTTTCTATTGCCACCCAAGGAAACCACTAGATTTCCACATGCCACCAAAGGCACCCACTTAACCCCTCATGCCCCACTACATGCTTATCTGGTTAAGTGTTTCTTAATTGATTAAGACCGTAACCTTTGTAAAGACCTCTCACATTAGACTGTCTTTTATGGCAGCTGGATTTGTCGGTCGGGTCCGAGCAGCCTTACGCCATAACAGAGTCTAACCTCGTGTCTTTACACTTGTCACGTATTTAGTTTACGCCTAAGACCTCTCACATTGGGCCAATCATTTGTAGCCGCTGGATTTGCCGGTCGGGTCCGGGCAGTCTTATGCTACAAAAAGGGTCCAACCTCGTGTCTTAGTCGATTAATTACACCTAATTAATCACCCCCATATTTTGAATTAATTTTCCCTAATTAATTCCAATTTGATGTTGTACATAATTGACTCAATTATGTTCATCCACTTATGGTATGCAACATCATACCAATTTCACCACAATTTTGTTAACATGAATATTAACCCCATCGTTCCCCACGTAATACGCTAACATGACATAATGAAAAGGGAAGATTCATCACTAATACAATGGGTTCAACTTAGCATAACATTAGCATCAACATGGGTTTTGTAACGTCCCGCCTTTTTGACCGCTCCAAATTGGTAATTAAACCAACTTAAAACGTTCAAATAGACGGATCGTTATTTAGCTTACGGAGTTTAAAGACAGAATTAACACAGAAATACATAATCATAATTAACACAGTATTGAACGGCGGAATAAAACTTTCATTTATAATCAGAACTTTTGAATACAAACTTTTCTTTATACAGCGGAATGAAAAGACAGTTGGAATACAAAATGAATATTTACTGTTTTATAAATCTTCAGAGTGCGCATCTCCTGAGATCCCCAGTCTTTGCCAATCTTCGAATCCTGAGCTGAAATCTTTAAATTGGCACTGCTCGAGTCTGACTCGAGCATCCCATGCAAAAACATAAAATACTCGAGTCAGGATTAATCATAGTTCAAGTAAATTATCCTCGATATAAACTGAAATATAACGGTTAATCCCAATATCGATGTCATAAATAAACAGTTGTAGTATCTGTTCATATCAGTTTTTATTTCAGGGGCAAATGGTAACGGAAGCCTGCACGTACACACGTGTACAGGTACACGTGTGCACTGCCCCAGCATTCCGAAAAGGGTTACAAGGAGTCGAACACACAATGCACTTGTTTACAATGACACATGAGCGCAAAAGCACATTGTAACTATGCAACACAGTAAAGTCCCAACAAAAATGGATTTGTTCACTTTCAAAACACATGGGAATGCTGCATATTTCAAAACGTCCAAAGTCATGATATTCAAGCTATATGGACCAAGCACATAATGGTAATGAACCACAGCAAGGATGAGTGGTACAAAAAAAAAAAATTTAGTTTCATGCATTCCTAATCAATTCAGCATGTGTCGGAAGCAAAGCAATCTACTGAACTAACACCTTTTAAATATGCCGGTATGCATATACATTCGAAAATAACAAGGATGAAACCAGTCAAGGTTTAGGTGAGACGTCTATACATATACTGTAAGTTGTCAGGTAATGCATATGTTTTATAAATCCAAACACCATAAGAGACTGCAACCATGCATGCAAAAAGGCAATAATCAAAATGAAAACATAATAAGGTTGCATTATATATGGTTTTAAAATTGTGAACTGGCATGTTCTACAACCGCAGGTGTATATCTATGATTAAAATCAATTTTTTTTTTTTAGTTCATTCAAATAGATATACCAGTATACGATGTACATACCTATAATATGAATGTTCATAAACACAAATCCAACTAGGACATGAAGTGCCTGTCGATTGCATATGGCAACTGAAATATGACGTGCATGACAACCGAACAATGGAGTAGGCAAAGTGGTGGCCGAAATGGTATAAAAGTTTAATCACATAGGTGCTAGTGCAGCCCCATAGACCCAGTTTAAATGAAATATACAAAATGAATGTACCGGAAAGACAAGTTTGTCAACTATAAAGCATAACACATACAGTGGGGCATACTTCCAGTTTCCATGCAACAAAGCCCAATAGCCATTTTAAAAGTTCAAGTGTTCCCCTTAAATAGTCATGTAGTTTAAATTTCTAACCTTTAAGTACAATGGATCCAAAATGTTAAGAGAATCACAGTTAGTCTACAAATTGAAAATTTGATGTTACATGTTATAACAAGAGCTTGTATAATCAGTGTACTAATAAGAAAGAATGCATATGTTTATAAAATGTAGATGTTCGAGCTGCCCCAAAACCACCTAGTCAAAATTTATCAATCTATTCAAAAAGGTTGATTTGGTAACATATACAAGCTGTCTTGAAGGAAAGACAGTACCAGAATAAAATAGTAACTAATCTGACCGTTTTTAACCTGACCTCATACTAATGAGAAAATAATTTGACTTGACAGTTTTGAAATTTCATTTTTCTTCAACATATGAATACCCTATGCTATATATATACTCTCATATGATTCAGTGGTTCAGATACACGATCAATAAACAACCAGCAATGGACAGTAGTGTACACAACAATACGGTGGCAGCCATACTTACAGCAAGATGCAAACATCCATACAGAAATTGCAAAAATCTACCATACAGCAAATTCATATATAACAAGTTTATTTTATTTTTATCCTAAGACTTTAAGAAAGTAGAGGAAAACATCATACCCTTGTTCATCTATGAGGTGAGCCATAAACACTATTAAATGTAACCAGTTTGCATTTGGATAATGCATGTTCAAATTCAGATAGTATTCACGCTTTATAGAAAATAATTTTATGTTCAAGTATCACGGAGACTATAACTTCTCACTATTTGTTTCCAAATCATTTAATAATCGTATAGAACAGCTTCTTACTTGACTTACTTTATTGTTGAGACGAGTATTTACATAGAATAAATTGTACCATAACTGTAAATTAGCAGTAAGGTGGATTATACTATTAGACACTCAGTGATACAGGAAAAATACAGGAGACAAAAATATCAGAGAGAAACATAGTAAGTGGTTTTCCACAAGCTGGTCTAAGTAATATCAATTTCTGAAATATACTTGGAACTGAAAAGACCAGGCAAAACTATCTCAACTCAATCAATTTATCGATTTTACAGCAAACGAACCCAAATGAATCGCAACCCGAAACTATCATATTTAGTTTAAAACTAGGTTAATATACTTAAACTAAAATTAATCAAATCGTGAGTTCCAGAAGAACTCACCTTACAGCGACGAGAAAGAATAACGACGGCAGAGAGCTTGACAGCGAGCGCCGACAGATGAACGATGTGATGCTCACAGTGGATTGAATCTTCAATGCTGGTGGCTTGTGTTACTGTGACGGCGCGATCTGTTGACGACGAAGATGACTTTGGTGGATGCGGCTTCAATTGGAAGCCATTAGCGATGATCTTAGGAAAAAGATTAATTTGGGGAAAACTGATTTTCCCTTTTTGCTGAATGAGTTTGGGGAACAAGGGCTTCAATTTATAATGAAGAGACCGTGGGTAGCAAGGCAACGAAATACGTATTAACTGAGGAAGGTGGTTTCCAATGACTTGAGCGTGAAGGAGTTTACAGTGTGGTGTTTTAAATAAAAGAAATGATCCCTGTTTTGTTCTACCGCATATTCCATTAAACGTTTAATTTATTTTTTCGCCTCAAATAAACTCCGAACATAACGAAATTTGTTGTGCTATTATGTCTTCATGCTCTGGATCCAATAAAATCTATTCGATTGTAAACCGACTTTGTTGGTATACAACGTCATTTCATTACATTTGTTCACCAATAACTTTGTTAAATATGAAGCGTTAAAGTTAAATTTCTATATGCACAAATACACACCTACTAGCCCAATTCATATATTTCACAACCAATTCTTTAATTCGTCAATAACGTTTATTTCTAAATTCAATCGTTTATATTTTTCAATCGAATTTCAATTCTGATTCCAAAATGTCCAACCAAATTCAATTTACATATTCAACAGTAAATATTTGATTTTCAGCTAACCATTCTAAATTAAATATTCAATTCATCTTCCCAACAATATATTTTTAATTTTAACTTTCTTTCTAACTCCAATGTCCATATAAAAATGATCATTAAATTATCAACTATATTTCATATTCCAATTGTCGAAATTTCTGGGTCGTTACATTCTTCCCCCCTTTAAAACTTTTCGTCCTCGAAAAGGAAAGATTATTAGAAGTTATACCAATGTATACTTCAACATTTGTGAAACTTTTTTACACTTAAATACAAAAGTTTAAATCATCAACCCTTTTTCTTAACTCAGAAAAAACAAATTTCTTTTCAAGTCCAATCTCTTCTTGAATCTCAACTTACGCATAAAATGGATTCTCGCATTTCAAATTATTCCAAATTTTTGTATAAGCCTCATTTATTATTCATCATCCCGCTTATTCCTCACAATCCACGTTCATCCAAATATTTCCCATCCAATCCACCCAATCCATTTATCCTTTCCAAACACTCATCGAAGAGTGCAAATAATATCCTCTACTAGCCAATGATTTATATATTCAAAACTTGAAAATTTTCAAAATCTGAAAATATTTGTATTGGTACAAAGACGTGTTCTTGAAAACCATTAAAAATCATCTTCCTCGGTAAATCTTTCAATTTCATATTATTGATTTGTGTCTTAAAATCGAAAATACTTTATAACTCGATGTCTGACAAGTCTATTGTCGTTCTTACAGACTTTAGGCATACGCTGGCCAGGCGCATGACTAAAATCTCCAAGTACTAAATATCCTTGCTTCAACCCCTAGTGAAAAATATTTCAAAAATTCTCTTTAAAAATAGATACGGAAAGTACCAATGTGATTGATATGTTGATTGTTCATGAATCGCAGATACATAATGGTTCCGTCTGGATCCCCCAGAAAACATCCGTATCCATAGGAAATCACTTCCCTGCGAATTTCGTCATGGACAGATCAACGAAAGATAATTAAGAATCAAAAGACAATCTAAGGTCATTGAGCATTTGCCGCTCTATCTCAAAATCACGGAAACAGATCATGGACTTATGAAGATATTTCAAGTCACGAGGACAAACAAGTCATAAAGACAAATCAGGTCACGAAGACCAATCAAGTCACAAAGACTAACTGCTGCATCAAACCGGTGGCTCACAATCACTAAGATATCTCAACATTTCATGGCTCCATTCTACCTTTAGTAACTCTAGTGGTTACATCTCTTTCACGTGTAGATATGCCATGTGGACCGCAGGTATACAATGGTTACGCCTGGGTCCCCCAGGAAACATCCATACCCGTAAGCTTTCACAGCTCTGCGGATTACGCCCTTACAATTCGACTGTAGATCGCAGCAGTCACAATGGTTACGCTTGGTTCCCCCCAAGAAACATCTGTCCGCCGTAGGCTATCTGCAGCCCTGCGAATTTCGCTACACGGTCGAATTCCAACGACTCTAGATCGCAGCGATCACAATGGTTACGCCTAATTCTCTCAAGAAACATCCGACCGCCGTAGGCTATCTGCAGCCCTGCGAATTACGCTAGCAGTCGTGCTCAATGGCAACTCATGAGTTTTATGTCCGGACAACCTACTTCCACCAGCAGCATATCTCAGTCAAGCTCGAAATTCAAGAGTAGGAAGGTACTTTCCTTATCTTTAATTTTGAAAACATATTATACTATATACATATAGTACTTTATTTCATATTCTTCAAAAATCATACTTATGTCAATTCATAAGATTTCCTTTCAAACCTTGTTTGCAAACATCTCCTTCTTATATAAATTATGTTATATAAGATTTCATTTCAACTCGATTACCTTCCAAATCAATAGTTCTCGACTACGCTATATTTTTATGCATTTCTTATATAAGTTCTGACTATCTCATATCGAGCATCCTCAAATCTCCATTCAATTTCGGTTTTGATCTCTTATCCAATTCAGATATCTAATATTTCCTTTAACTCGAATTTATGAATCTATTGGTTATAACCAATTCTTCTTCCAAACCTCTAATTAAAAATTCATCACTTCAGTCACAACTTTATTCTCTCAAAATTCCATATTTTTTTTCAATTTTTTTTTTCTCTTCATGCATTATCACTTCTTCACGTCCACACCTCGACCATCAATTAGCAAGCGAACAATTCCCTAAGTATCAACCCCGAAGGCCGAAACCAACATCAGATCAATACTCAGAAAACTATTCAGCTTAACTAATCTTTAGCCAGTTTCTAAATTCCTTAACTCTACTTCTTAATTTCTTATCAATCATGGTTTACGAAATTCTCGGATTCAATTTACAATTCCACTTCTCTTTACGTTCTGCCCTCCTTCGTTTTCGACGTAGCTCTTTGTTCTTCAGTTCTTGTTATTCTGAATTATGTTAACCTCTCACTATCCTTTGAAAATATTTCCAATTGTTCTATTCATTTTCTCCATTCTTAAAAAAATATTTCCATATATTCACAAAGCTTTATTTTCTATCGAGAATATACTTTATTCTTGCAACATCTCTAAATTTGTTAGTTTGATTTAAACAAATGTTAAATAAAACATCGTCATCTCTTCACTTAACCCTTTTTATTTGATTTTTCATCAACTTATATTCTTAACAAAATTCATCGTTTCTTCTTTGAAATGATTTCAAATTTCCTTTTTCTATTCAAATTGAATTCTCATTTACAATCAACTTCAGTCGTCTTTGATTTCTAAAATTCACGCTTAACGAAATTAATTCGTTGATTCTCTCCTATCTATCCTAGATATCCTCCGATGATGGATTATAGATTCAAATCCTAAGAGAACTTATTGAAGAATAATTCCCGCAAACCTGGATTCGAAGACTTCTGAAGACTGGGGATTCCGAACAAAATTTTAAATCTCAAAATAAATTTTTATTTCCGCTGTATTAATTTCAAAAGAGTAATTTATATATTATTTCCAAAAAATTCCTTTCTGAAAATTTACTTTGAAATTATTTTCATTTTCAAATTTTTAAATTTCGAAAACTTTTTATTTTTGGAAATCGCTTTTTTAGTGTCGCTTCTATTTTCAAACTCGATAAGCTACGCTTTGAATAAACCAAAGCTCTGATACCACTTGTAACGTCCCGCCTTTTTGACCGCTCCAAATTGGTAATTAAACCAACTTAAAACGTTCAAATAGACGGATCGTTATTTAGCTTACGGAGTTTAAAGACAGAATTAACACAGAAATACATAATCATAATTAACACAGTATTGAACGGCGGAATAAAACTTTCATTTATAATCAGAACTTTTGAATACAAACTTTTCTTTATACAGCGGAATGAAAAGACAGTTGGAATACAAAATGAATATTTACTGTTTTATAAATCTTCAGAGTGCGCATCTCCTGAGATCCCCAGTCTTTGCCAATCTTCGAATCCTGAGCTGAAATCTTTAAATTGGCACTGCTCGAGTCTGACTCGAGCATCCCATGCAAAAACATAAAATACTCGAGTCAGGATTAATCATAGTTCAAGTAAATTATCCTCGATATAAACTGAAATATAACGGTTAATCCCAATATCGATGTCATAAATAAACAGTTGTAGTATCTGTTCATATCAGTTTTTATTTCAGGGGCAAATGGTAACGGAAGCCTGCACGTACACACGTGTACAGGTACACGTGTGCACTGCCCCAGCATTCCGAAAAGGGTTACAAGGAGTCGAACACACAATGCACTTGTTTACAATGACACATGAGCGCAAAAGCACATTGTAACTATGCAACACAGTAAAGTCCCAACAAAAATGGATTTGTTCACTTTCAAAACACATGGGAATGCTGCATATTTCAAAACGTCCAAAGTCATGATATTCAAGCTATATGGACCAAGCACATAATGGTAATGAACCACAGCAAGGATGAGTGGTACAAAAAAAAAAAATTTAGTTTCATGCATTCCTAATCAATTCAGCATGTGTCGGAAGCAAAGCAATCTACTGAACTAACACCTTTTAAATATGCCGGTATGCATATACATTCGAAAATAACAAGGATGAAACCAGTCAAGGTTTAGGTGAGACGTCTATACATATACTGTAAGTTGTCAGGTAATGCATATGTTTTATAAATCCAAACACCATAAGAGACTGCAACCATGCATGCAAAAAGGCAATAATCAAAATGAAAACATAATAAGGTTGCATTATATATGGTTTTAAAATTGTGAACTGGCATGTTCTACAACCGCAGGTGTATATCTATGATTAAAATCAATTTTTTTTTTTTTAGTTCATTCAAATAGATATACCAGTATACGATGTACATACCTATAATATGAATGTTCATAAACACAAATCCAACTAGGACATGAAGTGCCTGTCGATTGCATATGGCAACTGAAATATGACGTGCATGACAACCGAACAATGGAGTAGGCAAAGTGGTGGCCGAAATGGTATAAAAGTTTAATCACATAGGTGCTAGTGCAGCCCCATAGACCCAGTTTAAATGAAATATACAAAATGAATGTACCGGAAAGACAAGTTTGTCAACTATAAAGCATAACACATACAGTGGGGCATACTTCCAGTTTCCATGCAACAAAGCCCAATAGCCATTTTAAAAGTTCAAGTGTTCCCCTTAAATAGTCATGTAGTTTAAATTTCTAACCTTTAAGTACAATGGATCCAAAATGTTAAGAGAATCACAGTTAGTCTACAAATTGAAAATTTGATGTTACATGTTATAACAAGAGCTTGTATAATCAGTGTACTAATAAGAAAGAATGCATATGTTTATAAAATGTAGATGTTCGAGCTGCCCCAAAACCACCTAGTCAAAATTTATCAATCTATTCAAAAAGGTTGATTTGGTAACATATACAAGCTGTCTTGAAGGAAAGACAGTACCAGAATAAAATAGTAACTAATCTGACCGTTTTTAACCTGACCTCATACTAATGAGAAAATAATTTGACTTGACAGTTTTGAAATTTCATTTTTCTTCAACATATGAATACCCTATGCTATATATATACTCTCATATGATTCAGTGGTTCAGATACACGATCAATAAACAACCAGCAATGGACAGTAGTGTACACAACAATACGGTGGCAGCCATACTTACAGCAAGATGCAAACATCCATACAGAAATTGCAAAAATCTACCATACAGCAAATTCATATATAACAAGTTTATTTTATTTTTATCCTAAGACTTTAAGAAAGTAGAGGAAAACATCATACCCTTGTTCATCTATGAGGTGAGCCATAAACACTATTAAATGTAACCAGTTTGCATTTGGATAATGCATGTTCAAATTCAGATAGTATTCACGCTTTATAGAAAATAATTTTATGTTCAAGTATCACGGAGACTATAACTTCTCACTATTTGTTTCCAAATCATTTAATAATCGTATAGAACAGCTTCTTACTTGACTTACTTTATTGTTGAGACGAGTATTTACATAGAATAAATTGTACCATAACTGTAAATTAGCAGTAAGGTGGATTATACTATTAGACACTCAGTGATACAGGAAAAATACAGGAGACAAAAATATCAGAGAGAAACATAGTAAGTGGTTTTCCACAAGCTGGTCTAAGTAATATCAATTTCTGAAATATACTTGGAACTGAAAAGACCAGGCAAAACTATCTCAACTCAATCAATTTATCGATTTTACAGCAAACGAACCCAAATGAATCGCAACCCGAAACTATCATATTTAGTTTAAAACTAGGTTAATATACTTAAACTAAAATTAATCAAATCGTGAGTTCCAGAAGAACTCACCTTACAGCGACGAGAAAGAATAACGACGGCAGAGAGCTTGACAGCGAGCGCCGACAGACGAACGATGTGATGCTCACAGTGGATTGAATCTTCAATGCTGGTGGCTTGTGTTACTGTGACGGCGCGATCTGTTGACGACGAAGATGACTTTGGTGGATGCGGCTTCAATTGGAAGCCATTAGCGATGATCTTAGGAAAAAGATTAATTTGGGGAAAACTGATTTTCCCTTTTTGCTGAATGAGTTTGGGGAACAAGGGCTTCAATTTATAATGAAGAGACCGTGGGTAGCAAGGCAACGAAATACGTATTAACTGAGGAAGGTGGTTTCCAATGACTTGAGCGTGAAGGAGTTTACAGTGTGGTGTTTTAAATAAAAGAAATGATCCCTGTTTTGTTCTACCGCATATTCCATTAAACGTTTAATTTATTTTTTCGCCTCAAATAAACTCCGAACATAACGAAATTTGTTGTGCTATTATGTCTTCATGCTCTGGATCCAATAAAATCTATTCGATTGTAAACCGACTTTGTTGGTATACAACGTCATTTCATTACATTTGTTCACCAATAACTTTGTTAAATATGAAGCGTTAAAGTTAAATTTCTATATGCACAAATACACACCTACTAGCCCAATTCATATATTTCACAACCAATTCTTTAATTCGTCAATAACGTTTATTTCTAAATTCAATCGTTTATATTTTTCAATCGAATTTCAATTCTGATTCCAAAATGTCCAACCAAATTCAATTTACATATTCAACAGTAAATATTTGATTTTCAGCTAACCATTCTAAATTAAATATTCAATTCATCTTCCCAACAATATATTTTTAATTTTAACTTTCTTTCTAACTCCAATGTCCATATAAAAATGATCATTAAATTATCAACTATATTTCATATTCCAATTGTCGAAATTTCTGGGTCGTTACAGGTTTTAAAGGTGTCAACTTGCATATATGACCATAGCATCAAACCCAACTAGCATAAATAATCAACCCAAACTTGCATGAATCACATATGTCATAAAGAGGGTAACTTGCATAGATGTTCATGTCATAGACCTATCATAAAGGGATAAACTTGCATACATGTCATAGGTTTAAAAAGGGATGAACTTGCATATGTTACTCATATCATAAAAAGGGGTAAACATGCATACATATGCATGACATACAAAGGGGTAAACTTGCATATGTATGCATATCATACAAAGGTTTAAACTTGCACATGTTACTTGCATATAATCAAACACCAAACTTGCATAACATGTCATATATGAACTTGCATGTAATCAAACACCAAACTTGCATTATCATGTCATATATGAACTTGCATATAATCAAACACCAAACTTGCATAACATGTCATATATGAACTTGCATATAATCAAACACCAAACTTGCATAACATGGTGTCATAATGGATTAATGTTTATCATAGTGATTTGCATAACTAGCATCATGAACATATAGCATAAAACTTGCATAACTAGCATCATGGACATATAGCGTAAAACTTGCGTAACTAACATCATGAGCACATAGCATATGATAACATAACTTGCATTGATCCACATTCATAACCATAACCTCATTACATCCTATCATAATTAGTTTAGCAATTGCTTGCTAAAGGCATAGAAACTCTCAACTTGTTGATTAGCGCTCCTATGAAGAAGATTAAGTTGCTAGAGTTGATTAGAAGTTGATTTGAGAAGCTATCTTCTTCTAAAATTTGATGGAGGCTCCTTCTAATTGCATTTTGACGGCATGACGACGTTGTATCTATTTTTAGTATGGATTAGGGTAGTCTTATGGTGTATTTATAGATTTAGGATGTAGTTTTGGCCCTTAGATTAACCCTAGATTAGTTTAGAGCCATCAGATTTCGTCACAAGCCCCAAAACACAGCCCAAACCCCTTCAGACTGCACCCAGGCCAACCTGGCCGAGCCCCCAGGTCGATACCCGTGTCGACTGGGCAGTCGACATGGGTTGGGGCGATGTCGACTGGGCAGTCGACACCCCTGTCGACTTGGCCTGCGCGGGAATTTTCCCGCCTTGCCCCCTGTGTGTTGAATTTCAAATTTTGCTCTAGTTTTTGAACTTGAATTTTTCTGAAAACTTTGTTGGGCCATAACTGGGTCATACGGACTCCAAATCACGCAAACTCGGACTCTATCTCAACCAGAATTCCGAGACGAACACAATGGCGCAACCCGTTTCCCTTAATTCCCACATCTGTGATTAGTTATTCTTTAATTTGTGAATGTTAATATTAACTGAAATTCGGGGTGTTACATCTTCTGCCTATCTTGGGTAGCTTTCATTCGTTGCTGAATGATCTTAATCTTATCCGAAGTTTCTCTCACCACATCTGGTCCAAGCATAAACTTCTCGCCAGTCTCTATCCAACATGATGTGAGTTGCACGGTCTTCCATACAAAGCTTCATATGGAGCCATACCGATACTGGATTGGTAACTATTATTATATGCAAACTCTACTAGATGCAAATGGTCATCCCATGATCCACCAAAATCCAATATACAAGCTCTCAAGAGATCTTCCAATATACGATTCACCCTCTCCGTCTGACCGTCGGTCTGAGGATGATATGCGGTACTGAGATGTAACTTTGACCCTAGAGCCTCTTGTAAGCTCTTCCAAAACCCACTAGTGAACAACGGGTCTCGGTCACTCACAATGCTTTTGGGTACTCCATGAAATCTCACTACCCACTTCATATACAATTCTGCCAACTTGGCCGCCGTCCTGGTCAATTTGACTGATATAAATCTTGCGCTCTTAGTCAATCGATCCACAATTACCCAAATGCTATCATGTCCCGATCTAGTACTTGGTAAGCCATCGAAGAAATCCATCGAGACTTTCTCCCATTTCCATTCGGGAATTTCTAATGGTTGCAACAAACCACTAGGCTTCTTTTGCTCAGCTATAACTAGCTGGCAATTCATGCATTTGGATATAAACTTCCCAACGTCTCATTTCATCCCTTCCCAGTAGTAAGCCTGCTTCATGTCTCGATACATCTTATTACCACCGGGATGTATAGTTAGTTTTGAGTGATGACATTCTCTAAGCACTTCATCTCTCAAACCATTCACGTTGGGCACAACTACTCTTCCATTCTTTCAAAGCCATCCATCTCGATCAAGCCCATACACATTCATCTCCTCATTGATACCCATCTCTAACTTGGAGATGATTTCCAATAGGTTAGGATCGTCCCTCTGACTAGAGCCGATCCGCTTAATCAAAGTGGGTCTGATCGTCAAACTAGCTAGCATAACTGGATCCAATTCGCACTTTGGTCTGAAATCAAACCCCGCGATATACTCCAGTTGCTTCCACTCAAGAAACATTGCCCCTAAACTGGCATGTCTCCTACTCAAGGCATCGGCTACCGCATTACCTTTCCCGGGTGTATATGCGATATCAAAATCATACGAAGCCAAGAACTCTAACCATCTCTGCTGACGGAGATTCAAATCTTTCTGGGAGAAGAGATATTTTAACGATTTATGATCGGTAAACAACTCAAATCTTTCTCCCAAGAGATAGTGTCTCCACATCTTCAGCGCAAACACGATCGTTGCCAATTCCAAATCATGGGTAGGAGGATACTTCTTCTCATGCGGCTTTAGCTGTCGACTAGCATAAGCTACAACCCTACCTCCTTGCATCAATACAGCACCTAGTCCGGTACCACAAGCATCCGTGTATACCGTCATCTCTTCATTCCCTTTAGGAATGACTAACACTGGCGCACGCGTCAACTTCTCCTTTAGACTTTTGAAGGCATCCTCACACACTTCGTCCCAGACGAAGGACTGATTCTTCTTAGTCAACTGAGTTAACGGTGCTGCTATCTTGGAGAAGTCCTGGATAAACTTACGATAATATCCAGCTAATCCTAAGAAACTTCTTACATCTGTTGCATTCTTGGGTGTAGGCCAATCCTGTACCGTAGCCACCTTCGCAGGGTCCACGACAATACCACTCTCGGAAACAACATGACCCAAGAATCTCACTTCCCTTCTCCAAAAATGACACTTAGAGAATTTTGCTTTCAATTGGTGTTTCCTCAACACCTCCATCACTATCCTCAAGTGTCCCTTGTGTTCCTCCTCTGTCCTTGAGTAAACAAGGATATCATCCATGAACACAAGAACAAACTTATTCAACTGATCTCTGAATACTCGATTCATGAGATCCACAAAGTAGGCTGGTGCATTGGTCAACCCAAATGGCATGACCAACCACTCATAAAATCCAGACGGCGTCCTAAATGCCGTTTTCGGAACACTCTCATCCGCTACTCGTAGTTGATGAAATCCTGTCGCGAGGTCCAACTGGGAGAACACTCTTGCTCCTTCCAGCTGATCAAACAAATCATCTATTCGCGGTAGAGGATACTTATTCTTCCTCGTCACCTTATTCAACTCGCGATAGTCCACACAGAAACGAAGGGAACCATCTGCCTTAGTGGCAAACACAACTGGTGCTCCCCACTAGGAGACACTCCTTCTAATAAATCCCTTCTTCAAAAGATTGCTAACTTGCACCCCGAGCTCTCGCTGCTCCCTTGGTGCCATACGACGAAGTGGCATCACTATAGGTCTGGCATCTTTCACTAAATCAATACGGAACTCAATCTCTCGGTGTGGTGGAAGCCCGGTCACCTCCTCGAAGACGTCCGGATACTGGCCAACCACGGGCACATCTGACAACTCATCATGCGGGATGTCGAGGGAATTTACAAAACTAGCCATAACCCCATCACTAGGGAGGATACCAAACACTACCCTCCGCCCATCATCCGCCCTCACTGTCACCAAAAATCCCTCATAGTCTACCACCACCCCGTATCTCTGGAGCCAATCGACTCCCAATATAATGCCATACCCAGTAAAGCCCAAAACAAAGCAATCGCATACAAACATACATCCATGACTTGATAAGACCAAATTCCTGCAAATCATACTAAGGCTAGTCGAACCACCAATCGGGTTCGTGACAACCAACGGTCTATCGACTATCTCGGGTTCCAGTCCCAACCTATCTACCAGCTCACTAGATATGAAGGAACAGGAAGCCCCAATATCAAACAAAACTCGAACTGGTACATCATAAATAGAAAGCATACCTTGAATAACAACATTCTTTCCTTTCTTCGCCGCAGTTGGGGCATTCGACGAAGAAGGAACAACATCAATAGCATATGCTTTCACAATCTGCTTCTCCTTAAGAGGTTGCGGACACTTATCCTTATGATGTCCCACTTGACCACAGTTGTAGCACTTCCTTTCCGCTGGCTTGGCCCGACATTCTTTAGCATAATGGCCCTTCTTACCACAGCTGAAGCACTCAACCTCCTTCTTGTTCTTTTTCTGGCCACCTTTAGATTGGTCCTGCTTCCTCTTATTCTGAGAGTTATTCTTGCCTCCACCGCCTGCTTGCGGCTTTGGCCCTTCTGCAGATGCAGCTTCAGTCTTTGACTTAGGGTAAAGACTCTCTGATCTCAAAGCTTTCCCCATAATTGATTCAAAAGTCTCATCGATGTGGTTGATAAGCCTTTCCCCCAAGTATCCACCCAGACCAGTAATGAACTTCTCATTCTTCCTCTCAGGAGTATCGATAAGAGACAGTCCATACTTCGACAAGGTGTCGAACTAAGCAATATAATCAGAAACTGCCCTTCCGTTCTGCTTGAGTTCCAAAAACCTCTTGAACAACACTGACTTCTGGGCAGCTGGAATGAACTTCTCGCTAAAGCAAGCCTTGAACTGATCCCAAGTAACCTGGTCCTCTGGAGTAGTTGTTCTAATGGCATTCCACCAATTCATCGCTCGCCCTTGCAGCTGACGAGACGCTAGCCTTCTCTTCATCGCATCCTCAAGACCCAAGTCATCAAAGATATGATCACAGCTATCCATCCAATCTCGAACATCTGTGGCCGACTCCGTCCCATGGAACGACTTCCCACCAAGGTTAGTGTAATCCTTGCACAACTTGGGGAAATCGGCCCTAGGCACCTGCACTACTGGGCCAATACCAACTCCGGGATTGGGAACTGCCCCTTGCAATTCTCTAAGCATGTCCCTCATGAGGTTAGTAAACATCGCCCTCATGTCAGCGGCATTCCCTTGGTTGGTCCCTCTACAAGCACCCCTCGTGTCTCAGCTCATCGTCAATCTGAAAAATGGAAACGATTAACGACCCCATAGTGGTGCTAGTGCAGTGCGACTTCATTCTTATACTAATAATAGTATATATATACATAGCTTTTGAAAACCAAAGTAATCACAAATACGCGCTCTCATATACGTACTATCTCTCCCTGGTGTCTTTCCCTAGGTTAACTACGCAACCTAGAGCTCTGATACCAAGTGTGACGGCCCGCCCCGCACCAACCGACATTTACTCCAAAGGTGCGTTGTACACATGTCCAGTTAGCACGGAACGGGTCGTCAGAAGGAAAAGGAAGAAGGAAATGAACTAACAAAGAACCTGTAGAATGTCTCACAGCGCATAGAACAAAATATAATAATAACATACTTGACATAAAATAGGAGAGACAGTGCATAAGCTAAAAACCAGAACTAAGCATCATAGCAGCGGAAATCCAAAATATAGCTTATTACAACTTTTCAAACTGTGTCAAAGCAAAAGTAAGATAAATGAGGTACACTACTAATGCCCAAGTAGCGACCACCAACGACACAGGGAGAATGTGTGTATATATATATCATACGTGGAAGCCTCCTGCCCGCCTCCGAATCAGCTACTCGCGCATCACCAGCTAACCTGTCTCTAGTCTACTCGTGTGAGCACCTAGAGTAATAAGAGGAGACATAAAACTCTGGGTCAGACATAAAGCCTGGTATGAGCGATAAGCATCTAAAGTGAACAATAACAGGTAGACTAAAACATACCTGAACCTGGACCTGCAACCAAAGAGTTAGCACTACATACTGTACAACACTCTAAGGTACCATATCAAACGGTGTAAAGATACGGAGGTGGGGAAGGTGTGCATGTCATAATGATGGCAAACAATCAAACATAGCATCCATCCTCACATCTCTCACTCAGTGCGTAAAGCATACGATATTCACCACTTCGATCACCCAACATACCTTGCTACGATCACTCTGCCCCATGAAGTCATAAATGGCTTCACTGCACTGATAACGTAGCCACTAATTCTTCGCTATGTCCACTTGCCCCATGGAGTTATTCACCCCATCTGCGCTGGCTCATAACCTTACCAATCCTTACTATGTCCACTTGCCCCATGGGGTTGTTCACCCCATCTGCGCTGGCTCATAGTCTTACTACGCATCACCTTGCCCCTCGGGTCATAATGACCCTACTGCACTGATAACGTAGTCTTGCTACCATCACCTTGCCCCTCAGGTCATAATGACCCTACTGCACTGATAAGTAGCCATCATTCATTTTTAGTGGTGAATCGAAGTTATGAACTTCGACAACTCCTTAGCACACGTCCCGCAGCAAAGTCCAACCATGAAGTGAACTCATCGGTTCCCAACTGGATCCTGAGATCTAACTTCCCATATTGGACTACCTTTGCATCTCGGGTTATTGGTCAATACTGGGTCGGGTCGGGTTCCTCTTCAAGCCATCGGTTCGGATCGGGTATCCTCATTTGGGTCGGTTCTTCTTCTGGTACGGTTCGGGTCGGGTGTTTCTCCTCGGGTCGGGTCGGGTGCCTCACTTCGGGTCGGGTCGGGTGCCATCTCCCCTCCAGTTCGTGCTTCCGCTCCGATCCGCCTCCTCATTCCTCATGTGCTTCGATCCGATCCATCCTCCTCTATCCGCTCCGATCCCTCCTCCTTAATCCGATCCGATCCCAGTTCAGTTAGTGTGGCCTTACTTTTTGCCAATTTTCCCAAGTGTCAGGTTCCGATCCGATCGAATCCCTTGCCCAGTTCAACATATCCGATCCGAGCCCCATATCCGATCCGATCCGAAACCTACACTGCTTTCTGAAATTGTTCCAGCAAGTGTTTACGCCATTCGACGACGTTTTCGACCATTCTAACTATTGAAATCAATCACAAAGCATTTCATATAGTCATAGCAACATGCATAATCAACCACAAACATCAAAACATCAATATGATAGGTTAAAATGGATCAAACATACCCCAAAACCCCATATTTTCCCCTTAAGCATGTTTAGGTGAAACTAATAATAGGATTAGCAAAACTTAACCAAATTAACCCAAATTCATATCAGAGGTCTAAAACATCATTCCGAATTTTATAAACATTTTTCCATAATTTTATCATGTTTAAATTCGCTAATTAACACTAATCACCCCTAATTAGCCATAATTAGTGCAAAACTATGCAAATCACTCACCTTAGCCACAAACAGACTTTAGATCTGAAATAAATCTCTGATTTGATGCAAATCCTATTACTAAACAGCAGCTCCAATGTTGATTTGGTGTAGATCTTCCTTGATTAGAGGTTGCTAAGCCAAATCCTTGACCAAAAGGTGATTTGGAGGTGATTTAGAGGTTGGAGGCCATTTATAGGGTTCCTTGGTGATAAGTGGAGGCTAGAAAACTGAAATGGAATGATTCTCTACTTCATTTCAGCCTCCCCATCTAAAATGGAATGATTCTGTACTTCATTTTAGCCTCCCCATAACCCTAATCCCGAAATGGGTTATGGGCCTATCCACTAACCACCCTATTTGGCCCGGTTAAGCAGTTTTTCACCCTCCAAATCTTATTTCAGCCATATCTCCCAAACGGTAAGTCCGTTTGGCTATTATGACCACTCTACGGAAAGGTAAACCATCAAAAGAATCTAATGGAAGTGGTTTTAGGTCAAAATTCGTCTCCAATCAAAAGTTATGGCCAAAACAGTACCAACTAAGGGCAAAATGGTCATTTAAAAATCGACAAAAATCATGAACATGGGAAATGACTCTAATAGATGTTTCCCAAAGTTACATGACCATACGACTTCACATGGGAAAGAAATAAATATTCAACGATCCTATGATGTGTAGAATACGGGTCGTTACACATACATACATACATACATACATACATAAATATATATATATATATATATATATATATATATATATATATATATATATATATATATATATATATCTGTGTGTGTGCGTGTGTGTGCGTGTGTACATGTATATACTAGAAATTTGAATTGGTATTCTGACTTGGATATCGTGTCATGCTTTTATTTTCAATCTAGTACTTGTTTAAATCTGTAAATTTATATGATTTCAAACTGCACCTTCTTTAAAATGTTTAAGTTGGCCAATTTCCAAGAAGATCTATATACTATATATTGCTTGTAATATAAATCATAGCCTATGGTATATTAAAAGGTACATTTGGATTTTAAAGTGTTGGTTTTACATTCATGATGATAAATATATACATACTGTGAAACTTGTTTTGAAAGCTACAACAAATATGATTTGCATTTCAATGACTTTCAAATCAATTTTTAATAGTTGGGCTTGGATTACTATGTCATAGATATCAAAATCAGAGTTCTGTTTTGATCTGTAAATTTATATACACTTGTTAAACTTATAATATCCATACAGTTGATACCTCTCAATTTTTGATTATGCATGACATCATATTTAACCTGTTGATGGTTTAGTTTCATTAGCAGGTTTAGTGACATATTACATATAATATAACTCTCTCATTTCAACGTCAAATATGTTATGACACACGCCTATTTCATGTGTATATGGCTTTGTACATACATTGATATACACTGCCTATATAATATACAGTATCAACTCAAATTTGTAAACAATATAGGTAACGACCCGCATTCTACGCAATGGAGGATCGTAGAATATTTATTTCATTTTCGTATGAGGTCGTGTAGTCGTGTAACTTTGGGGAACGACTATTGGGGTCATTTCCCATGTTCACGATTTTTGCCAATTTTTAAATGAATATTTTTCCCTGGCGAATCTTGTTTCGCCTATAACTTTTGATTGGTAAGGAGTTTTGACCAGGAACCACTTCCATTGGATTCGGATGATGGTTTACATTTCCTTAGAGTGGTCACATTAGTCAAACGGACTTTCCGTTTGGGAGATATGGCTGAAATAAGGCTTGGAAGGTGAAAAACAGCTTAATCAGGTCTAATTAGGGTGATTAGCAGCTAGGCTCATAACCCATTTCGGAAGTAGGGTTATGGGGAGGCTGAAATCATTTAGGAAACGATTTATTTTTCATTTTTTCTGCCGCCACTTACCTCTTTCCAACCCTAACAATGGCCTCCACCTTCTAAATCAATCCCAAATCACCGTTTAAGCATATATTAGCCTAATCAACATCAAATCAAGGCAAATCAATACCAAATCAAAGTTGGAGCTACTGTGTTGCATAGGGATTCGACCCACAACAGTAGAGTTTCAGATCTAAAGTTTTGTTTGTGGCTAAGGTGAGATATTTGCATTCTTTTTCACTAATTACGGCTAATTAGGGGTGATTAGTGTTAATTAGCGAAATTATGCATGTTAAAATTCTAGAAAAATATGTAAAAATTCTTAAATATTATTTTAGGGCTCTGATAGAAATTTGGGTTAATTTGGATATGTTTTACTAATCATATCATTAATTATGATTAAACATCACTACAAGAAAACACTGATTTAGCGTCAAAAAATTAAAAGCGGAAATTTCCACCGCTAATTTGCGACGGATTTCCATGAGATTTGCAAGGTATAGTTTTTTGTTTTTTCAACTTTTTTCCTTTTATTTATCACCGTCGTTTTCTGTCATCCCTCACTAAACCGTTGCAAATTGCGTTAAATCACCGACGGAAAATTTCTACTACTATTTTCCACTGCAAATCCAGGTAGAATACCGACGAATATTTATAGAAGCTATTTTGCAGCGGAATTCCGACAGATTTTCTGGAGATGTTTATATTTTTTTTTTAAGATATACAAAGATAATCCACATCCTTACACCACTGTTAATCTGAGCCATTGAGATCGAAATATCTAACGGTTGTAATTGTCATCCGCGTGCATTGAAGACCTTCAAATTGGAAAAACAACAAATATGTAAAACGTGAAATTTTAATTTTCCTTACAGATCGAATCGTGTTCCTCTTTTTTCCTTCTTGTCAACATTAACCTAGATCAAAAAGTTTTCCCCAAATTTTAATTTTCCACTCCCTGTTCGGCAACCCAGGTCCTCAATTTCTTAATACCCGTCGTCTTCTCCTCTTTCGCCTTCTATGCCATTAGAAATTGCGGCTTCGGCAACCTCTGGGCCTACGACATGTTGATATCAACCGGTTTCTCATCATTCCATCGACAACTTCCAACAGCAGGGATTCGAAAGCCTAATTTGGGGGTTCCCATCTCTCTATCGTCGACTTCCCATCTCTCTCAGTCGCATCACGCAGGGATTTTCTCAATCTGCAACCCTAATTTCAGGTATCGAGGATAGCCCCAAATCAGCAATTAAAAATGTAAGTATGATTTTATTTTATGTATCATCTATGATTGGTTAGTTGATTGAAATATGTTTTAATGCCGCATTGATTTCCAGTGTTGAGTTCAGATTGAATAAGCACTTGTTAATAATAGGAAGTGGTCAATTATTTAAAGTCACCCAACAATTGCGTTGATGCACACACACACACACACACACACATATATATATATATATATATATATATATATATATATTAGCAAAGATTATGAAAGATCAATTCAACTTTGGTTGGGTAGTTTGAAGCTAGAATTTGGAAGCAGTTTAATTTTAAATGTAAATGTAATTCCTTTTCGGCCTGCCTGAACCTAAGTACTGCAAGCTTGTAAGTTGTAATTATAGTTTTTATAATTCAGAATAGTTATGAATCTTCCGACACACGTGTATGTTATGGAGGACAACTAGTTGGTTCGTGATGAATTTATTATTCAAGTTTGACTCAAAGTACTAAAAATAACTTCTTTACTTCTAGGCAAAGTTAGAGAACAACCTATTATTGTAAAATCATATAATGTAAAGAGCATATTATGTGAAGAGTGGTCGTCTTATATCTAATTTGTGTAAGTTCCTTTAATAGCAATGGTAAAACGTAAAATTGTTTTGTAACACTTTCATCTCTTTTTTATAATTTATCTTATGCCAAATTTGTTGATTCATATCAAGTGATATTGCATCTGCGCGGTCAAGCTTAACATGCAATTTGTGTGTCTACTTGCTATCAGCAAATCAGTTTTCACGGTGAAAAGTGATTTCTTCCCCATTGATATTATACTTTGGATGTTTGATATAGAGGTCACTCTCATTAACCATACCAGGCCACAGGTACATTATAAATTTATCATAATCCACACAACTTGCTACCCAATGCCAGTATTTATTCCTTGCTTACATATCTCAAATGCAAGAGAGTGTATTAGCTATGATATCACATTGGATATCTTTATACTTATAAATTATATTATTAAAAAATAACTCTTTTTCAAATCAAGTTTTTGTAAAAATATGTGGCTTTTTAATATGGAAACGCTGAATCGGAGCACTAGTGTTACATAGAAACTGGTTCAATAATATATTTATCTTTACAGGAGAAAGATTTTGACATCTGTGGTTTCATGTTATGCATTAGTAAAATGTGAGAATTTTCCATTGAGCACTCTGTACTTTCTTTGGCAGTAAACACTCTAAAAAGTGCATGCTTAACAAATCATTGTTAGCTCTGCCACTCCTTTGGTTTTATATTTATTGATGGACTTTTCTATTTCTGTCATAATTCTGATAAGCCAGTAACCGTTATATTGCTAATAATAATCAAATACTTGATTTATGTCAATTGTGTAATGATGCTCTATCATAAATTGCATCCTGCTACTAACAAAAACCAACAATCTATACCAGTGAAATGTACTTATCGTTTTTTGAATTGAATCCCTTAAGTAAATTTAATATTTTCTACTTTCTAAAAGCCTATAATACGACATATTCTATGAATATTCTTGTTTTATAAGTGAACTTTTAAATTACCGTCGTTACGAAGATTATCATTTTTTATCTCAAAAACTATCCTATGTTGGATCAAAGATCAGTAAAAATACCAAATTGCTTTGTCTGAAATAAACTACTTATGAGTGACTTTTGTAACAACCCGGAAAATCTAAGCCAGTTTGAAAATTTTAAATTGGCTATTTTGGTTAATTTAAAATAAATATTTTAAATGATAACGATGAAAAGTGAGTTTGAATCAACGTTCGAAAATAAATATAATTAATTCTAATTATAAACAAGGTCTGAAATGGCGCGGTAGTTTCAAAATTTGAATTCAAACTTTGACTGACTGTGTCGGGTGCAAAACAAAACGGATTTTAGTGAAACCAAAAATATTTAAATCTGATACTGAATATCTTTCTAACGAATCTGAAAAATCGAAGTTTCATAGATGGAAGCAAAAGTTATGGCCAAATGAATTTTCAGAAAGGTCGCTATAGAATTTATATAGCCTGTGAAAATGGCCATTTTGCAAACGACCTCAGAATTCAACGAAACAGCTTTTGTTGGATCCGGGATGTTAAATTATTGCTAGGTTTCAAATTTCATAATTTTTGAAGCTAGTATGTGAGCATGGCAAAGGAAAATGTGTTTAGTCGATTTCTGCTAAATTGGATCGACCAGAAAAGGGCCATTTTTCAAACGGTCTCAGAATTCGATGAAACTAGTTTTGTTGGGACTGTATCGTCAAAACATAGCTAGATTTATTTTTTTGGAATTTTTCGAATCAGTTTGTGGCCCTGGCAAATTGAAATGTACGTTCAAATTAAATATTGAATGTTTTATACTTTAATTTGAAGGAAAACTGACTGAAACAGTCGAATAGGCCTATGAAACATATCCCATTGTGTTCGGAATGGGGATATTCAGCTAGGGGCGGCAGTCGTGGGGGTTGAATTGTTGTTCGTGTGTGACAAGGGGTATTTTCGGATTTTTAAAATTCATAAATATATTAAAAAAAATCATTGCTCCATGTTTTTTTCTCTCCCCGACAGCTCAAATCGCATGGCAGAAAACCCTTCCAAACTTCTCTCTTCGATTTCTTTCAAACCACTCAATGAAATCATGTAATTCTTGATTCATTTTTAACCTCTCTCTATCCTCTTCAAATCCATATAGGTTTTGTAATTTATAATTTGGTATTCATCGAGATTGAAGCCTCCAAATATCAGAACTTTCGGCCGCCGCCCCTCCTCCTAGGCGCAGTCGAACTAGCCAACTTCCCCCTGCGCGGGAAGCCCTCACTTCCCACTTCGATGCTGTGCAAGCGGATCTTCGTATCGTGCAACGGTTGGATCGAAAAGTTGAAACCTAGTTTTGAACGAATTTTGAAGGTAACGACTGATCTAATTTTAAACTATATTATAGCACTTTAAAGCGCTACGGGTTTTGATTTCACTGTAAAAATCATATCTTTTTTGTTTGTTGACAAAATTCAGTGAAATAAGAGACAGTGGACTTGTGTTGACGTCTTCTACATTCTAGAAGAGACCGCATATTTTTCTGAGCCTTCAACTATTTTTAGTGGAGTGGAACCCAATGTGATATTTCTAAATTATAAACGATATGGAAAACGACGATGTATAAATTATATAGTCGATGTATGAGTTATATAAGCGTTGTACACCTCATGTATAAGCGTTGTATAATTTGTACGTTCGATGTATAAGTTATATATGTGTTGTAAAAATTATATATGTGTTGATATAGAAGGGAAATGCTTACATATATATATATATATATATATATATATATATATATATATATATATATACGCCCCTCGTCCACAAACCATGGACGATATTTATTGGTTGTGATTGGTGTGAAAATTGGTTGATAGCGAATGGTTGATTTGAATTGTTTATGGTTGAAATTGATTGATTGTGGTTGAAAAATACCCGTTTGTGGTTGAGAATTATTTGGTTGAAACCACATAGGATTAGTTTGTGGAAATGGAAAAAAAATATACATGCCGCCTGCGTGCGAACTAGATGCATGAAATCCCCATTGTCAAAAGCTGCGAGGCTTTAAGGTAGAGCGAGGAGCCGTACTAGGGACGGCCACGGTTTTAACTACCCTGCCGTTATGCTGCCAAAATTTTCTGAAATATTCATGTGTTGGAATTATTTTCATTTGTTGAAATTATTTTCATATGTTGAGACCCCATTCATGTGTTGAATACAAATTCATTCGTTGAATAGAAATTCATGTGTTGAATGGTATTCGTGTTTTAAATAAATTGTTTTAACAATAAAAATCACATTTTTATTTTACATATACGAACTATAGGAAATCTTCATGTGTTGAATAGAAATTCATTCGTTGAATAGAAATTCATGTGTTGAATGGTATTCGTGTTTTAAATAAATTGTTTTAAAAATAAAAATCACATTTTTATGTTATATATACGAACTATAGAAAACCTTTATGTGTTGAATAGAAATTCATTCGTTGAATAGAAATTCATGTGTTGAATGGTATTCGTGTTTGAAATAAATTGTTTTATAATAAAAATCATATTTTCATCATCTATATGAACTATATAAAATAGTCGTGTTTTGAAATAAATTGTTTTATAATAAAAATCATATTTTTATCATCTATATGAACTATATAAAATAGTCGTGTTTTGAAATAAATAGTTTTACAATGAAAATCACATTTTTATCATATACATGAATTGTTAAAAATAGTGAAGTGTTGAAATAGAAGTCAGTTGGATAAAAATATCATTTTTATCAAAGGTATGAAAAGAATATGGTTTTGAAATCGAAGAATCGATTATATTTATATATATATAATTAAAATAAATCGAATAACGAAGCTACAGTTCGTATTTTAAAACGTGATTTCAAATGATTAGTGCGGGAGATCCAACCATCGGATTTTCCCGAAACCGAAACCGTTGGGCTCGCTTTGGAAATATCTTTCCAACGACACCAACTTTGTAAAGATCCAACGGTTGGATTGTCTGGAATGTTTAATTCAAATATGAAGAAAAACAGCGCCATAATCGATTATATTTATATATATATAAATATAATTAAATTAAATCGAATAACGATGCTGTAGTTCGTATTTTGGAATCGAAATTTCAAACGATTGTACCGGGAGATCCGACCGTCGGATTTTCCCAAAACTGGAACCGTTGGATTCGTTTTGAAAAGATCTTTCTATTGATATAAATTTTGTGAAGATCCACGGTTAGATTTTCAGATATGTGTAAATCAAATCTGAAGAAAAACAGCGCCGCGGCCGCGTTATGGCCTGTAGCGTCGTTTGAATAAATTGGCTATTTTTAAATAAATAAAAATAGTGATAAATCGTTATAAAATATTATAAACGATATGGAATGTGAAATTTAGGAACTAACTGAAGGTTAGCTAAGTTGAAGGGTTTCCTGCATTTTGATCTGATGTTGGTTTCGGCCTTCGGGGTTAATATTTAGGAAATCGTTCTCTTACTAATTTACGGTTAGTGACTAATGAATTTGAATAAGGCGTATGTGTGTTTGTGTAGCACTTGTTTATTATATACGTGAGTTGCTCAGAAAGACTGGGTTTATCCTATTCTGAATAACTGAATCGACGATAAGAAATCAAAGATGAAGACGGTGATTGAAGACCGGAAACCTTCACCTTGTTTTGGATGGCAACTGATGTCCTGATTGGGAGGCATCCCGAAATATGGATAATGAGTGGTGATCGTCCAGACTTATGTGGAGATCGATGGGTTTGCGAGGTATATAGTGCCTCCGGTTTCGTTCAGACCCAGAACGGACTTGTAAATGGACTGCGTGTCTGACATTGGAATTCATTCTGTGTGATTGATAGCCATCAGTTGGACAGTGTGAATTGCCTGTGTGGCATGCTAAGATGCAGTGATCAAGGCTTCTGTTGAAAAACAAAGTCTTGTGGTTGATGATCAAAGCACCGCCTGTGTGGCGTAGCTTTGTGTATAACGTGAATTCGCGAGCCTAACACCCTAGTATGAACCATAAACAGGAGAGGACCTCAAGGAGGGCATGCGTTTCCTTCTAGCTAGAGGTGGTGTCAGTGCTTAAACTGGCTGACATTTATATTATTTTCACCTGTGTGGTTGTTGCTGTTGCGAGGCGCCTCGGATATATCAGTGACTATGTGAAGCCGATGGAGTCATTCGTTGGCTCATTCACACCACAAAGGACGGGGAAACGTAGTGTTCAGGAATTTTAATTCACATCGGTGGACCGACCCTGTCGCTTCAAGGGTCGATGCGCTCTGACCCTGAGACATTGGCTAGATTGTCTCGAAGTTGGTAAGGACTATCTTTTGCCTTGGTTCATGACGGAAATCGAATTTCCCAATACGACATCGTGCGGTTTTGATTGTATACCTATATATGGCGACATAGTGGTATGGGGCATTAATGCCGTCTATGATTGATACTTATGATTTGAAATTGTTTTTGAAACATATAAACACTAGTAATAATATCAAATTCTTTTGTTTTACTCGTATCAAGCATATTTTGGCTGTTATAAGGTAAAAACTCTATCCTCCGGTTTGCGTTGCATTGTGTGATGGGAACTGAGTCTTATAATGGCTTCATTTTTATAAAAAGCATTGCGATGTTTAAAAGATTTACTTGATTTAAGGCACTGGCAATCCAATGGAGTAAACCCGTTCCACGAAAGTGGCTTGGTCCTGTGATTAGCCATATTATAAATGTGTGAAGTGGATTTCTCATACTAGTCCCATGACTGACTCGTAGTTTGTTTCACTTACAAACTCGGGTGCCCCTTTTTCTACACGGGCAGCCTTGTGTTCAGGTTTTAGCGGGCTCTTTATGGATAGCTGGAGCTGAAGATGGATTCTATCATTTATCTCTTTTTATGCTGTTCAACTCCTATTGTACATATTATGTTTGTTTCCACTGTAGACATTTATGTATAGCTGAACTGTATTTGTACTAAGTATGATCCTGTATTTTGTTTAACTCTGATGATTTCGTTTATCCAGTGTATTATTTGTTCATTATCTGGTGTATTTATTTATTTCTTTTCTGCTATTATCTGTTTATGTGTTATATTCCAAAGATTACCCTTAACACCATCGTACGGGGTTTTGGGGTCGTCACAACGTGGTATCAGAGCTTTGGTTAAGCTTAGTGCTGGAATATAACATAGTAACGAACTCATCAGAAATAGAACCAGTAGTGTTCTAGGACGGGTAACTCATTACAGATAGGATCAGTAATATCCTAGTATGAGTAAAACATAATGAAATACACCCCGATAGACACATTTACATTTGAAGTATATGTCTCTATGTTTTGAAATACCTTTTCTGTGACCTGACACTTGATCTGCTATTTGCAGAAGTACTAGAAAATGAGTGTCAGAAACTGGAGAAATGCAGAACCGGATCTAGAGGCTCTATTAAAGAGATATCGAAATCTAGGCGGAGCACAATTCTCGGGCAATGAATCTATAATTCAAACTCAAGCTTGGATGAGTTCTGTTAAAAGAATTTTTGAATGTATCCAGTTGAGAGATGATCAGAAAAGATTAGTAGCATCTTGGGCGCTCAAAGAAGAAGCTTTAATCTGGTGGGAAATAATCATCAAAGGTAATCCACCGGGTGAGATCACCTGGGATAGGTTCAAAGAGATTTTCCTAGAAAGATTTACTCCTCCTGAAGCAACTGAGTGGCTTTGTGATGAATTTTCTTATCTGATACAAGGAGATAAGACCATTCCAGAATATCATAAGAAATTCAATGAACTTTCTCACTTTGCCCCGCATCTGATTCAAAATACGAAGAGAAAGAATCTGAGATTTATTAACGGGCTTCAAAGGAAATACCAGAATAAAGTAATGGGGCATGTGAAGCTTCCTTTTTCAGAAATGATATACATGGCTAGTTATTACCGGAATTTCGTTAAAGATTTTTCGAAGATATCTAGTCACTTAACAAAGCTTACAAAGAAGCACTCAAAATTCAAGTGGACTCCAGAATGTGAGGAGGCTTTTGAGGAGCTAAAGTTAAGATTAACAACGGCTCCGGTATTAACGATAATAGACGACAATCAGGATTTGAAAGTCTGGACAGATGCCTCTAGAGAAGGCCTTGGTGCAGTATTAACGTAAAGAGGTCATGTTGTTGCTTATGCTAGCCGTCAGCTGAAGCCACATGAAAAGAACTATGTCACTCATGATCTTGAGTTGTTGGCTATCGTATTCGCTTTGAAAATCTGGAAACACTATCTTCTGGGTGAGAAATTCGAACTGTTTACAGATCACCAATCACTAAAGTATCTGTTCACCCAGAAAGACTTGAATATGAGGCAACAACGTTGGCTAGAGTTCCTTGTAGCATACGATTTTGAGATTTTATACACTCCAGGGAAAGGCAATGTTGTGGCCGATGCGTTAAGCCGAAAGAATGTAATGATCGCCAGCTTTATTATTATGACTTCTTTGATTGACAAAATATCTATTCTTCAGAAGGATGATAATTTTATTAAGGATATGATCAAAAGGATTCAGAAAGGCTAACCCTTGTGTTTTCAATTAGATAACGATGGGACCCTGAGATTGAAAGGAAGGATTTGTGTTCCCGACATCCCAGAGCTTAAAAGGGAAGTGTTAGACGAATGTCACAAGTCCAAGCTGGGTATCCATCCCGGTGTGACCAAAATGTATAACGATCTCAAGCGAATATTCTAGTGGAAGGCTATGAAAAGGGACGTCTCAATATATGTTAGCTGATGCCCTACTTTTCAACTAGTCAAAAGCGACCAACAGAAACTGGCTGGATTGTTGTAACCGCTGGACGTTCCAGGTTGGAAGTGGGAACATATTTCCATGGACTTCATAGATGGTTTGCCCAGAACCAGAAAAGGAAATGATAGTATTTGTGTGATCGTAGATCGCTTCACGAAGACCGCCCATTTCATACCTGTTAGATCAAACAGAACTGCTCAGAGTCTGGCGTAGATATATTTCAAGGAAATTGTTAGACTACACGGAGTGCCGATCAGTATAGTTAGTGATAGAGATCCAATATTTACTAGCAAATTCAGGGAGGCATTTCAAGTAGAACTAGGAAAGAAGCTGAATCTAAGCACCGCCTATCATCCTCAGACAGATGGTCAGACTGAGAGGGTGAATTGTATCTTAGAAGATCTATTGCGGGCTTGTGTTCTAGATCTTGGTGGATCATGGGAAGACCATTTACATTTGGCTGAGTTCTCATACAACAACAACTACCAAGCGAGCCTGACAATGTCACCATTCGAAGCATTGTATGGTAGACCATGCCGATCCCCTGCTTGTTGGGTCGAACCTGGTAATAGACTTGTATTGGGACCTGATGTAATAACCCGAAATTCTGGGCCAGTTTAAAAATTTTATTTTGGCAATTTTAGCGAATTTTGAATATTTAAAATGAATTATTTTAAATAAGATCGACGAGAAATTTATTTTGAATATAATTCGAACGTATATATTTATACGCGTCGTCGTTAGAATATAAATAATTATATATAATTATAAATAGAATTGAAAATGGCGCGGTAGTTCGATAATTAGATTTCAAACTTCAATTGAATGTACCGGGTGCAAAACAATCCGGATTTTATTGAAACCAAAAACATTAGGATCTAATTGATAATATCTTTCCAAAGAATCCGAAAAATTGAGATTTCATAGCGGGAATCAAAAGATATGTCCAGTTGAAAATTCTGAATAGTCGCTATGGGATTCAGGCCCTTAAAAATTGACATTTTGCAAACGACCTCGGATTTCGACGAAACCACTTTTGTTGGGTCCGTGATGTCAAATTATCGTTAGATTCCAAATTTCATAATTTTTCGAATCAAGATGTGAGCGTGGCAAAGGAAAACGTGTTTAATTAGTTTTAGTTGATTTAATCGACTGGAAAATGGCCATTTTTCAAACGGTCTCAGAATTCGATGAAACTAGTTTTGTTAGGACCGTATCGTCAATACGAAGTTAGAAAATAATTTTCTACAATTTATAAAGTTCGTATGTGACCCCGGTAAATTGAAAGGCGCGTTCAAAATCAATATATAGAGTTATATGTTGATTTTGATAAAAACCGATCGAAACGATCGAATCAGCCTACGATACATATCCCATTGTGTTCGGAATGGGGGTAAAACGCTATGGGCGAAAGGCGGTGGGCCTCGTTTAGAGGTCGTATGTAAAAGTCAACTTTTTTAAATTAAAAATAATAAAAAATAAAATAAAAAAATAGAACCTTCCTCCTCCCCTTAAATCCTCCTGGCCCCCCCACTCTTTTCACGTTCAGATTCAAAAACAAAAATAAAAAAATAAAAAAAGGGAAGAAAGAGGGCGACGGGGGTGAGCCGCCGGCACCACCGCATCGCGCCCCCCGATTGATCGGCGCCACCCCGAACCCCACCCCTTGCCCTCGCGAACGCGACAGCCCCCCTCCTGTTCGATCGACGCGATGAAACCGCACCCCCTCGCCCTGATGATCGCCGCGCTGCCTCACCGCCCCCCCATCTGATGCTCCTCCACGCAAGAACCCAGAGCCACCCTCCGTACAACCCAGCGCCACCCCGAGCACCTTTGCCTCTATCAAACGCTGTAAGTTCCTCCTTTTTATTTTTATCATTTTATTGGTTAATCTAATTAGTTTTAGGGATTTTTATACATAAGATTAGATTTTTAAAATGTAAAAGATTAGATTTTTAAAATGTAAAATATTAGATTTTTAAAATGTGAAAGATTAGATTTTTAAAATGTAAAAGATTAGATTTTTAAAATGTAAAATATTAGATTTTTAAAATGTAAAGATTAGATTTTTAAAATGTAAAATATTAGATTTTTAAAATGTAAAATATTAGATTTTTAAAATGTAAAATATTAGATTTTTAAAATGTAAAATATTAGATTTTTAAAATGTAAAAGATTATATTTTTAAAATGTAAAAGATTAGATTTTTAAAATGTAAAAGATTAGATTTTTAAAATGTAAATTATTAGATTTTTAAAATGTAAAAGATTAGATTTTTAAAATGTAAAGGATTAGATTTTTGAAATTGAAAAGGCGAAATCTTTATATGAAGAATAGCGGGATAAAAATAGAATTTTTATCTATATAACAGCGAAGTAAAAATTCGATTTTTATATATTGAATAGCATAGTAAAAATTCGATTTTTATATATTGAAAAGCGAAGTAAAAATTCGATTTTTATATATTGAATAGCATAGTAAAAATTCGATTTTTATATATTGAATAGTGAAGTAAAAATTTGATTTTTATATATTGAATAGCATAGTAAAAATTCGATTTTTATATATTGAAAAGCGAAGTAAAAATTCGATTTTTACATATGTAGTGGCTACGGGCAACGAAAGTGATAAGAGACGAGAACAGTGAAGATTTCCTGCATTAGAAGTGCCGTGGAGTTAGGATAGCTATTGGTGAGAATTTCTCACTCTTCAATCTCCATTTCTTTTTCTAGTTATATATATATACTAGGATGCAGACGGTGTTTAGTAGCACCCGACACAATCGTCCACAGACCATGGACTTGTTTGTTTGGTTGCATAAATTAGTTAGATGATTTGATTTGAATTTGGCTGTTTGGTGGATTTGATTGATGTGTGAATGGCGTGGGCCTCCACTAGACCGGGGATAAGGCTAGGCCTCGTCCCGTTTCTAGTATCGTGCCGTTATGCCGCCGAAATTTTCTAAAATAAGTTAGAAAAATAAAAATAACATTTTTATTTTGTAAATGAACTGAATAGAAATTCATATGTTAAAATAAAATGTTTTATCGTTAAAAATATAATTTTTAACGTGAATATGAATATAGTGAATTTGAATAAACAAATATTCATTTACAAACCGGACGGTTTGTTTATGTACACTGATTTGACTGACATTGATTGGGACGATAAATTTTACACATCGCCCAACTGCACAAATAAAATCTGTGTTTGATTGTTTGAAACCCCACACGGGTATTGGGATAAAATACGACATACACTAATCCCAATAATTGGTTGTATGTCGATCGATTGATTGACAGGATGTTATAAGCGTTAAAAATCTTTATTTGATGCTTATACAGTGTAGTGCACTTTGGATGATGGTTGATTATTTATCGTTGCTATTATATACATGTGTTGTATGGAAATCCATATAGTTAACGCTATATGGTAATTGATTGGGCCTCATTCCAATTTAGAAGATAAAGAATATTATAAAATAAAGGTTCATGTGTTGACTGTACTCATCCGTTGAGAATAGTCATGTGTTGAACGAAATATTTTAACAATAAAATTTATATCTTTATCACTATAAAATAAAGGTTCATGTGTTGACAGTACTCATCCGTTGAGATTAGTCATGTGTTGAACGAAATATTTTAAATAATAAAATTTACATCTTTATCATATATAAAATTAGAAACTAACTGGAAAATAGATAAGATGAGTGGTCTCCTGGATATTGATCTGATGTTGGTTTCGGCCTTCGGGGTTAATATTCAGGGAATCGTTCTCTTACTAATTTACGGTTGGAGTCTGATTTAATATCAAACGATAGATACCTTAATTTTCATAAAATATATTAAATAACAAAAATAGTCACATGTGGACAGTACTCATTTGCTGAGATTAGTCGTGTGTTGACAAATATATAGAGTCGTGTATTGAAAGAAATATAGATCCATTTGTTGAATATAAAGCCGTGTTGATTAGTGATGCGCTATTTTGACGTGAACGATATTTATATCGATTATATTCGTTTTTGAATTTAAAACAAATTTGATATGAATTGAAAACGAATTCGAAATGAATTGAATATACAACGAATTTGATTTGAATTGAAAACGAATTCGAAATGAATTGAATAAACAACGAATTTGATTTGAATTGAAAACGAATTCGAAATGAATTGAATATACAACGAATTTGATTTGAATTGAAAACGAATTCGAAATGAATTGAATATACAACGAATTTGATTTGAATTGAAAACGAATTCGAAATGAATTGAGTATACAACGAATTTGATTTGAATTGAAAATGATTTCGAAATGAATTGAATATACAACGAATTTGATTTGAATTGAAAATTATTTCGAAATGAATTGAATATACAACGAATTTGATTTGAATTGAAAATGAATTCGAAATGAATTGAATATACAACGAATTTGATTTTAATTGAAAATGATTTCAAAATGAATTGAATATACAACGAATTTGATTTGAATTGAAAATGATTTCGAAATGAATTGGATATATAACGAATTTGATTTAAATTGAATAGAAAACGAATTGAATTCAAATTGAATAGAAAACGAATTGAATTCAAATTGAATAGAAAACGAATTGAATTCAAATTGAATAGAAAACGAATTGAATTCAAATTGAATAGAAAACGAATTGAATTTAAATTGAATAGAAAACGAAATGAATTTGAATCGAATTAAAAATCGATTTGAATTGAAATCAAATAGAAATGAAAGTAAAAAGGATTTACAATAGGAAATTCAATTTTGATTTGAATTTGAAATAAAGGTTGAAATTGTTTTTTTGAAACGAATTTAAAACGATTTATAAAATTCGTTTTAAATAGAAATCGACGAAGTATATATTATATATATTATATATATCATATAATGGCCTGAATGGAACGCGCCGCGGTAGTTCGTGAATTTCGACCATTTATTTCAAACGGACATTACGGGAGATCCGACCGTCGGATTCTCCTAAAACTGGAACCGTTGGGTTCGTATCAAAAAGAGCTTTCTAACGAATATTAGAAATTCAAAATCTAACGGTTGGATTTGGAGATAGGTCCAAATCAAATTTGGAAAAGGTCGCTGTAAGTGCAGTTCGATGGTCGTTGTTGGAAATCGACTGTACAGGCCTTGATAAAATTATTAAAAATAGTAATAATTTGTGTGAAATCATAGGAAATGATTTGGGAAAAATTGGGATGAAAAACTCCATATTTGAAAAGATAAAAATAGATTTTTATCGAAATGAACTAGTTTTGAACTTAAATTAAAACCCATTTATTTTTAAATAAATAAATTGGATTTGAAATGGGTTGTAAATATAATTGATTTGTGGGTTTATCGTGAACAGTGTATTAAACAACAGTTGTTCTTTAACCCGATAGTAAATAGAATGTGATTTGGGTTTGTCGTGAACTGTGCTTTAAATAAAATTAGTTCTTTAACCCAGAAAAAGGAGTTTTAATGAATCCGCAATTAGATTGAAATGTGAATTGATAATCTAAATAATCAAATTTGAAAAATAAGCGAGAATGGAGTATCACCAGTTTTGCTCCAAAGCGATAGTTAAATCTTTAATTAGATTTGAACGTGAAATGGTAATTAATTTTACTGATGACACCGTGGTGTTAGATATGGAGTACTACCAGTTTTGCTTCATGGGATGAATAGGTTGGGATTGGGAAATAAAATAAATAATTACTTCGGTGTGATTCGTTAATCTCGACTAGTTTAGAAAACCATAATTTGGTTTGAAACGACATCTAAAGGAAGATTACAGGATAAATTTTAAAGAATTTATCTTGGATAAAATTAATGGGAACCTTTCCCTAAGAATGTGATTTCGTGAATAAAAGGATATTTTGAATTGGAATGAGGCGTATGTTGTGTTTGTGTAACATTTGTTTTTAATATACGCGGGTTGTTCGGAAAGGCCGGGTTTATACCCATTCTGAATAACCGATTCGATGATATGTCGAAGATGAAGACGGTGGTTGAAGACCGAAAGTCTTCACATCGTTTGGATAATTACTGACAATCCTGATTAGGCTGTACACCCGAGAGGATGGAAATAGTTGGTGGTCGTCCAGACGTACTTGGAGACGGATGGATATGCGAGGAAAGTGCCTCCGGTTTCGTTCAGACCCAGAACGAACTTGTAAATGGATTGTGTGTCTGACATTGGATTTTATTCTGTGTTGATTGATTTCTGTTAAATATATATCTGTTTGGCGGCGGAGAATTTATTCTCTTGCTTAACGCCCTTCTCTGAGACGTACGAGCTTAGAGGTTATATATCGATGGATATCAATCGCATGGCATGAATTGCCTGTGTGGCATACTGAGTTGCATGGATCAAGGCTTCTGTTGAAAAGCAAAGTCTTGTGGTTGATGATCAAAGCACGGCCTACGTGGCAGCTTTGTGTATAACGTGAATTCTTGAGCCTCACACCTCGGTATGAGTTAAAAACGGGATACAGACTGCAGGGAGAGCACGACGTTTCTTTCTAGCTTTGGTGGTGTCAGTGACTTACCAGCCCTGACATTTATATACTTTTCACCTATGTGGTTGTTGGAATGCGAGGCGCCTCGATTTTAGGTCTATAAGGACCAGGAAACGTGTGTTCAGGAATAATTAATCCTCTAACGTAAGTGAGGACCGGCCCTGAAGCATCCAGGATTGCCCAGAGTGTGTAGTCCTGAGACATTTGCTAGAGTGTCTCGAACGCGGAGAGGAGCTTTCCCCTTGCCTCGACTCATGAAGGAAATCCAATTTCCAATACGTGTAATTCGGTTTTAATTGTGGAACTAGTATGGCGACATAGTAGATGGTAGCTATGCCGCCTATGTTTGATATTTATGATTGAAATTGTTTTGACACTATACACCTATAATAGTATCAAATAATGTGTTTTAAACGTACCAAGCCTGTTTGGCTATTATAAGGGAAAACCCTATCCTCCGGCTTGCGTTGCATTGTGTGATGGGACCTGGGTCTTATAATAGCTTCATTTTTCGAAAAAGCATTGCGTTATCTTTCCTATGCACTGTATTCTTGGGAGGAAACCTGTTCCGTGTTATACGGCGTGGTCCCTTGAATTACTCTCTTTTAAAATTGAATTAATAACTGTTTTAGTTCTCACACCAGTCACATGACTGACCTGGAGTTTATTGTTTTAACCTAAACTTTGGGTGCCCCTATTTTCCGCACGGGCAGCTAGTAGTTTTGGTTTTGCAGATTTATATTCACAGGATCCTGGTTTGCAGCTGGAATGATATCCGGAAAGCTCTGTATCCGTATATCACCTTCATTTGTGCTTTGTATTATTTTCCGCTGCTATGTAATTTATTGTAATCTCTGATATTTATCGAATGTAATTTATTCATTTATACTCTGCATATTCTTGTATCTGATGGAATCGTTGTAATAGCAATGAAATGTTCTTCCGTCTGCGTTCTGATTTGTCGTGTCCTCACAGTAATTCGTTCTTTCTCATCTCTTCGGAGACCGGGGAAGTTCGGGTCGCTACATTTGGTATCAGAGCTTTGGTTTACAGAGCTCGAGAACAAGACACATTAGAACCATACGAAAGAATTCATCAGATGTTGGATTAGTAATATCCAATTAGAATGACTCGTTAGAGATACGATCAGTAGTATCCTAGAACGAGTGTGAAGAGTATATTTTTCAAATGAAAACAATTCTGTTTTGAAAATTTAAATCGTTTTATACGTATTTGAATATTTTATTTATATTAAATTTGGACAATCTAGTATATAAAAGGTTTTGCGTATACACGTCATGAACGTATATTCGAAGTTTTAATATATTAGATAGATATAGAATCACACTCTAGTCGCCCGGAGATGGTACTGATGATTGTCATGACATCATCAATATTTATGTTCGTGTTTCGAAGGTGTGGTTTCTATATATTTCCATTAGACTGGTGTGAGAACCAAAACTTATATAGAAAGGTTTATTGTTGTGAATTGGCATCAAAAACATGATTTTCAGTATACATATCAAAATTATGAATTTGAAACGTTAATCCACTAATTGATTGATGTTTTTGTTGTTTGGTTATTTGTTTGATAATTTTGAACCATTATGCCTAATATTGAATTGTATTGAAAATTGGTTGCATTTGCTTGCATATGCATGTACTTACATTGAACAGGTCATAGCAAGGAGGCTAGAGCAGAGAATAAAATTTGTTTGCCCGACAAATAGATACATGTTTACTATATAATTTACTGTTTTGTTTGGGTGATGATGATTTTATGAGCCTATTGGCTAGCCGCTTGGCTTTTTCTTTTTCTTTTTGAGATCAGAAGGCCTATATGGCAATTTCGGGATTTTCCCGTGGCTCCCGGTGCAGGGGAGGTTATGGCGAAATTTTTCGAAAATTTAGGGTGTTAGCCAAATTTTTGAAGAATTTGAAAATTCTCAAAAACTGAAAAGTTGGAGAATGGAAGCCAGATCGAACGTAGAGTTGATTAATCAAACCACTTTCGACTTTGTTCCTTTTCGGGGACGAAAAGTTTTAAGTGGGGGAGATTGTAATAACCCGAAATTCTGGGCCAGTTTAAAATTTTTATTTTGGCAATTTTAGCGAATTTTGAATATTTAAAATGAATAATTTATATAAGATCGATGAGAAATTTATTTTGAATATAATTCGAACGTATATATTTATATGCGTCGTCGTTAGAATATAAATAATTATAAATAGAATTGAAAATGGAGCGGTAGTTCGATAATTAGATTTCAAACTTCAATTGAATGTACCGGGTGCAAAACAATCCGGATTTTAGTGAAACCAAAAACATTAGGATCTAATTGATAATATCTTTCCAACGAATCCGAAAAATTGAGATTTCATAGCGGGAATCAAAAGATATGTCCAGTTGAAAATTCTGAATAGTCGCTATGGGATTCAGGACCTTAAAAATTGACATTTTGCAAACGACCTCGGATTTCGACGAAACCACTTTTGTTGGGTCCGTGATGTCAAATTATCGCTAGATTCCAAATTTCATAATTTTTCGAATCAAGATGTGAGCGTGGCAAAGGAAAACGTGTTTGACCAGTTTCAGTTGATTTTAATCGACTGGAAAATGGCCATTTTTCTAACAGTCTCAGAATTCGACGAAACTAGTTTTGTTAGGACCGTATCGTCAATACGAAGTTAGAAAATATTTTTCTACAATTTATAAAGTTCGTATGTGACCCCGGTAAATTGAAAGGCGCGTTCAAAATCAATATATAGAGTTATATGTTGATTTTGACGAAAAATGATCGAAATGATCGAATCAGCCTACGATACATATCCCATTGTGTTCGGAATGGGGGTAAAACGCTATGGGCGACAGGCGGTGGGCCTCGTTTAGAGGTCGTATGTAAAAGTCAACTTTTTGAAATTAAAAATAATAAAAATAAAATAAAAAAATAGAACCTTCCTCCTCCCCTTAAATCCTCCTGGCCCCCCCACTCTTTTCACGTTCAGATTCAAAAAAAAAAAGGGAAGAAAGAGGGCGACGGGACGGTGAGCCGCCGCCACCACCGCATCGCGCCCCCCCTTGATCGATCGGCGCCACCCCGAACCCCACCCCCCTGCCCTCGCGAACGCGACAGCCCCCCCTCCTATTCGATCGACGCGATGAAACCGCACCCCCTCGCCCTGATGGTCGCCGCGCTGCCTCACCCCCCATCTGATGCTCCTCCACGCGAGAACCCAGAGCCACCCTCCGTACAACCCAGCGCCACCCCGAGCACCTTTGCCTCCATCAAACGTTGTAAGTCCCTCCTTTTTATTTTTTTCATTTTATTGGTTAATCTAATTAGTTTTAGGGATTTTTATACATAAGATTAGATTTTTAAAATGTAAAAGATTAGATTTTTAAAATGTAAAATATTAGATTTTTAAAATGTAAAAGAATAGATTTTTAAAATGTAAAAGATTAGATTTTTAAAATGTAAAAGATTAGATTTTTAAAATGTAAAAGATTAGATTTTTAAAATGTAAAATATTAGATTTTTAAAATGTAAAAGATAAGATTTTTAAAATGTAAAATATTAGATTTTTAAAATGTAAAATATTAGATTTTTAAAATGTAAAAGATTAGATTTTTAAAATGTAAAAGATTAGATTTTTAAAATGTAAAAGATTAGATTTTTAAAATGTAAATTATTAGATTTTTAAAATGTAAAAGATTAGATTTTTAAAATGTAAAGGATTAGATTTTTGAAATTGAAAAGGCGAAATCTTTATATGAAGAATAGCCGGATAAAAATAGAATTTTTATCTATATAACAGCGAAGTAAAAATTCGATTTTTATATATTGAGTAGCATAGTAAAAATTCGATTTTTATATATTGAAAAGCGAAGTAAAAATTCGATTTTTATATATTGAATAGCATAGTAAAAATTCGATTTTTATATATTGAATAGCGAAGTAAAAGTTTGATTTTTATATATTGAATAGCATAGTAAAAATTCGATTTTTATATATTGAAAAGCGAAGTAAAAATTCAATTTTTACATATGTAGTGGCTACGGGCAACGAAAGTGATAAGAGACGAGAACAGTGAAGATTTCCTGCATTAGAAGTGCCGTGGAGTTAGGATAGCTATTGGTGAGAATTTCTCACTCTTCACTCTCCATTTCTTTTTCTAGTTATATATATATACTAGGATGCAGACGGTGTTTAGTAGCACCCGACACAATCGTCCACAGACCATGGACTTGTTTGTTTGGTTGCATAAATTAGTTAGATGATTTGATTTGAATTTGGTTGTTTGGTGGATTTGATTGATGTGTGAATGGCGTGGGCCTTCACTAGACCGGGGATAAGGCTAGGCCTCGTCCCGTTTCTAGTATCGTGCCGTTATGCCGCCGAAATTTTCTAAAATAAGTTAGAAAAATAAAAATATCAATTTTATTTTGTAAATGAACTGAATAGAAATTCATATGTTAAAATAAAATGTTTTATCGTTAAAAATATAATTTTTAACGTGAATATGAATATAGTGAATGTGAATAAACAAATATTCATTTACAAACCGGACGGTTTGTTTATGTACACTGATTTGACTGACATTGATTGGGACGATAAATTTTACACATCGCCCAACTGCACAAATAAAATCTGTGTTTGATTGTTTGAAACCCCACACGGGTATTGGGATAAAATACGACATACACTAATCCCAATAATTGGTTGTATGTCGATCGATTGATTGACAGGCTGTTATATGCATTAAAAATCTTTATTTGATGCTTATACAGTGTAGTGCACTTTGGATGATGGTTGATTATTTATCGTTGCTATTATATACATGTGTTGTATGGAAATCCATATAGTTAACGCTATATGGTAATTGATTGGGCCTCATTCCAATTTAGAAGATAAAGAATATTATAAAATAAAGGTTCATGTGTTGACTGTACTCATCCGTTGAGATTAGTCATGTGTTGAACGAAATATTTTAACAATAAAATTTAAATCTTTATCACTATAAAATAAAGGTTCATGTGTTGATAGTACTCATCCGTTGAGATTAGTCATGTGTTGAACGAAATATTTTAAATAATAAAATTTACATCTTTATCATATATAAAATTAGAAACTAGCTGGAAAATAGATAAGATGAGTGGTCTCCTGGATATTGATCTGATGTTGGTTTCGGCCTTCGGGGTTAATATTCGGCAAATCGTTCTCTTACTAATTTACGGTTGGAGTCTGATTTAATATCAAACGATAGATACCTTAATTTTCATAAAATATATTAAATAACAAAAATAGTCACATGTGGACAGTACTCATTCGCTGAGATTAGTCGTGTGTTAACAAAGATATAGAGTCGTGTATTGAAAGAAATATAGATCCATTTGTTGAATATAAAGCCGTGTTGATTAATGATGCGCTATTTTGACGTGAACGATATCTATATCGATTATATTCGTTTTTGAATTTAAAACAAATTTGATATGAATTGAAAACGAATTCGAAATGAATTGAATATACAACGAATTTGATTTGAATTGAAAACGAATTCGAAATGAATTGAATATACAACGAATTTGATTTGAATTGAAAACGAATTCGAAATGAATTGAATATACAACGAATTTGATTTGAATTGAAAATGATTTCGAAATGAATTGAATATACAACGAATTTGATTTGAATTGAAAATGATTTCGAAATGAATTGAATATAGAACGAATTTGATTTGAATTGAAAATGAATTCAAAATGAATTGAATATACAACGAATTTGATTTGAATTGAAAATGATTTCGAAATGAATTGAATATACAACGAATTTGATTTGAATTGAAAATGATTTCGAAATGAATTGAATATATAACGAATTTGATTTAAATTGAATAGAAAACGAATTGAATTCAAATTGAATAGAAAACGAATTGAATTCAAATTGAATAGAAAACGAATTGAATTCAAATTGAATAGAAAACGAATTGAATTCAAATTGAATAGAAAACGAATTGAATTCAAATTGAGTAGAAAACGAATTGAATTTAAATTGAATAGAAAACGAAATGAATTCGAATCGAATTAAAAATCGATTTGAATTGAAATCAAATAGAAATGAAAGTAAAAAGGATTTATAATAGGAAATTCAATTTTGATTTGAATTTGAAATAAAGGTTGAAATTGTTTTTTTGAAATGAATTTAAAACGATTTATAAAATTCATTTTAAATAGAAATCGACGAAGTATATATTATATATATAATATAATGGCCTGAATGGAACGCGCCGCGCCGCGGCAGTTCGTGAATTTCGACCATTTATTTCAAACGGACATTACGGGAGATCCGACCGTCGGATTCTCCTAAAACTACAACCGTTGGGTTCATATCGAAAAGAGCTTTCTAACGAATATTAGAAATTCAAAATCTAACGGTTGGATTTGGAGATACGTCCAAATCAAATTTGGAAAAGGTCGCTGTAAGTGCAGTTCGATGGCCGTTGTTGGAAATCGACTGTACAGGCCTTGATAAAATTATTAAAAATAGTAATAATTTGTGTGAAATCATAGGAAATGATTTGGGAAAAATTGGGATGAAAAACTCCATATTTGAAAAGATAAAAATAGATTTTTATCAAAATGAACTAGTTTTGAACTGAAATTAAAACCCATTTATTTTTAAATAAATAAACTGGATTTGAAATGGGTTGTAAATAGAATTGATTTGTGGGTTTATCGTGAACAATGTATTAAACAACACTTGTTCTTTAACCCGATAGTAAATAGAATGTGATTTGGGTTTGTCGTGAACTGTGCTTTAAATAACATTAGTTCTTTAACATAGAAAAAGGAGTTTTAATGAATCCGCAATTAGATTGAAATGTGAATTGATAATCTAAATAATCAAATTTGAAAAATAAGCGAGAATGGAGTATCACCAGTTTTGCTCCAAAGCGATAGTTAAATCTTTAATTAGATTTGAAAGTGAAATGGTAATTAATTTTACCGATAACACCATGGTGTTAGATATGGAGTACTACCAGTTTTGCTTTATGGGATGAATAGGTTGGGATTGGGAAATAAAATAAATAATTACTTCGGTGTGATTCGCTAATCTCGACTAGTTTAGAAAACCATAATTTGGTTTGAAACGACATCCAAAGGAAGATTAAAGGATAAATTTTAAAGAATTTATCTTGGATAAAATTAATGGGAACCTTTCCCTAAGAATGTGATTTCATGAATAAAAGGATATTTTGAATTGGAATGAGGCGTATGTTGTGTTTGTGTAACATTTTTTTTAATATACGCGGGTTGTTCGGAATGGCCGGGTTTATACCCATTCTGAATAACCGATTCGACGATATGTCGAAGATGAAGACGGTAGTTGAAGACCGGAAGTCTTCACATCGTTTGGATAATTACTGACGATCCTGATTGGGCTGTACACACGAGAGGATGGAAATAGTTGGTGGTCGTCCAGACGTACTTGGAGACGGATGGATATGCGAGGAAAGTGCCTCCGGTTTCGTTCAGACCCAGAACGAACTTGTAAATGGATTGTGTGTCTGACATTGGATTTTATTCTGTGTTGATTGATTTCTGTTAAATATATATCTGTTTGGCGGCGGAGAATTTATTCTCTTGCTTAACGCCCTTCTCTGAGACGTACGAGCTTAGAGGTTATATATCGATGGATATCAATCGCATGACATGAATTGCCTGTGTGGCATACTGAGTTGCATGGATCAAGGCTTCTGTTGAAAAGCAAAGTCTTGTGGTTGATGATCAAAGCACGGCCTACGTGGCAGCTTTGTGTATAACGTGAATTCGCGAGCCTCACACCTCGGTATGAGTTAAAAACGGGATACGGACAGCAGGGACAGCACGACGTTTCTTTCTAGCTTTGGTGGTGTCAGTGACTTAACAGCCCTGACATTTATATACTTTTCACCTATGTGGTTGTTGGAATGCGAGGCGCCTCGATTTTAGGTCTGTAAGGACCGGGAAATGTGTGTTCAGGCATAATTAATCCTCTAACGTAAGTGAGGACCGGACCTGAAGCATCCAGGATTGGCCAGAGTGTGTAGTCCTGAGACATTTGCTAGAGTGTCTCGAACGCGGAGAGGAGCTTGCCCCTTGCCTCGACTTATGACGGAAATCCAATTTCCAATACGTGTAATTCGGTTTTAATTGTAGAACTAGTATGGCGACATAGTAGATGGTAGCTATGCCGCCTATGATTGATATTTATGATTGAAATTGTTTTGACACTATACACCTATAATAGTATCAAATAATGTGTTTTAAACGTACCAAGCATGTTTGGCTATTATAAGGGAAAACCCTATCCTCCGGCTTGCGTTGCATTGTGTGATGGGACCTGGGTCTTATAATAGCTTCATTTTTCAAAAAAGCATTGCGTTATCTTTCCTATGCACTGGTATTCTTGGGAGGAAACCCGTTCCGTGTTATACGGCGTGGTCCCTTGAATTACTCTCCTTTAAAATTGAATTAATAATTGTTTTAGTTCTCACACCAGTCACATGACTGACCTGGAGTTTATTGTTTTAACCTAAACTCTGGGTGCTCCTATTTTCCGCACGGGCAGCTAGTAGTTTTGGTTTTGCAGATTTATATTCACAGGATCCTGGTTTGCAGCTGGAATGATATCCGGAAAGATCTGTATTCGTATATCACCTTCAGTTGTGCTTTGTATTATTTTCCGCTGCTATGTAATTTATTGTAATCTCTGATATTTATCGAATGTAATTTATTCATTTATACTCTGCATATTCTTGTATCTGATGGAATTGTTGTAATAGCAATGAAATGTTCTTCCATCTGCGTTCTGATTTGTCGTGTCCTCACAGTAATTCGTTCTTTCTCATCTCTTCGGAGACCGGGGAAGTTCGGGTCGCTACACCTGATATGATCCGGGAAGCTGCCGACAAAGTCGATTTCGTTAAGAAATGATTACTCGCTGCTCAAAGCCGACAGAAGAGCTATTCTGATAAGAGAAGAAGAGATATATCATTTGTTGTTGGCGACTATGTATATTTGAAAGTATCGCTGATGAGAGGAGTTATCTGGTTTGTTAAAATAGGGAAATTAGCCCCCAAATTCATTAGTCCATTTCCTATTCTTAAACGGGTTGGAACTCTCGCTTATAGAATTCAATTGCCGTATCGGTTGCCAGGAGTGCATGATGTATTTCACATATCTCAACTTCGAAAGCACGTTCATGATCCAGACTTGATCGTGGAAGAAGCAACACAACAGGATATTGAAATTACTCCAGAATCTGCTATGAGAAGAGAGCCACTCAAGATTATTGGCAAAGAAACCAAATAGCTGAGGAACAAGAAGGTTCACTTATTCAAAGTGCAATGGAGTGGGGATCCGCGAGATTGTACTTGGGAAACTGAGGAGAGCATTCAGAAAGCCTATCCTATGTTTCGAGTGGATATCTCTGATTGACTCCGGTGCAAGGTACAATTAACATACTTTGCATTACCATTTAGTTCTCTACTTTGTTGTTATTTTCTTTCCATGGATGTGCACTTTTAATTCTATAGTCTGGTTAATTTAAAAAGAGTGTAAGAATTGATTAGTAAATTTTTGAAAAGTTAAAAACAAATTGATTATTGTTTGTGTTGTGTGATAGTAAATTTGATTAATTAAATTATTAGAACGATAGTTAATTTAATCAATAAGAGAATGAATGGTAGAATTTATTTGATTAAATCACATATTGAACTGATTTAAAAATAGATAGAAATATATACATGTGCATATATATGTTTCAACAGGTAAATGGATTAGCTGTTGAGTAAAGAAATTATTTTCGTGCCCGACAAATAGGTAAACCTTAATGAGTTTGATGCGAAATATTATTATATCAACTCCTGTGAATGCCATTGGATGTGGAGTGTTGGCTGTTCTGTGTGTAATAATAAACGTCGCCATAGGATAGTAACAATTAATTTTGAACTACATTACATGGCATACCTCGGGAAGATAGGCATACTTCATCATATACCACATAAGCATTTGGAGCTTGTGTGACGAGGTGGAAGATTTACCATACGAGCAAGAGGCTTGTATGGCGATGACTATATATTACAGGTTGAACTTATGACTGATATGGACCATATAAAATTGTAACGATAAATTGCCAGATTAATAAAAACCCCACACGGGTCTGGAGTTGACAATAATAACGTCTCTCTAGTTATAAGATACGGCACATGGATTATTTATTTTCCACACGGGACGAGGTGACGAGAATTTATTCTCTAGAGCAATTAAAAATACACACTCCCTCAGGCTTGGACAGGGTGACGAGAATTTATTCTCTGGAGTTATTATCTATATACGCTCCCCTGTAAACACCAGAATATATCACTATAAATATGTGTATGCTTTATAGGATTTATTGGGTACCTAATACGGCCCAATAAATTTACAAACCCCTCCCCGTACAAAGGAGGATATGGCAAAAAATTTCGAAAATTCCGGGTGTCAGCCAAATTTTTTGAAGAAATTGAAAATTCTCAGAAACTGAAAAGTTAGAGAATGGAAGCCAGATTGAAAGTAGAGTTGATTAATCAAACAACTTTCGACTTTATTCCCTTTCGAGGACGAAAAGTTTTACGTGGGAGAGATTGTAACAACCCGGAAAATCTGAACCAGTTTGAAAATTTTAAATTGGTTATTTTGGTGAATTTAAAATATTTAAAATAAATATTTTAAATGATAACGATGAAAAGTGAGTTTGAATCGACGTTTGAAAATAAATATAATTAATTCTAATTATAAACAAGGCTTGAAATGGCGCGGTAGTTTCAAAATTTGAATTCAAACTTTGACTGACTGTACCGGGTGCAAAACAAAACGGATTTTAGTGAAACCAAAAACATTTAAATCTGTTAGTGAATATCTTTCTAACGAATCTGAAAAATCGAAGTTTCATAGCTGGAAGAAAAAGTTATGGCCAAATGAATTTTCAGAAAGGTTGCTATAAAATTTATATAGCCCATGAAAATGGCCATTTTGCAAACGACCTCAGAATTCGACGAAACCACTTTTGTTGGATCCGGGATGTTAAATTATTGCTAGATTTCAAATTTCATAATTTTTGAAGCTAGTATGTGAGGGTGGCAGAGGAAAATGTGTTTAGTCGATTTTTGTTAAATTGGATCGACCAGAAAAGGGCCATTTTTCAAACGGTCTCAGAATTCGACGAAACTTGTTTTTTTTAGGACCGTATCGTCAAAACATAGCTAGATTTATTTTTCTGGAATTTTTCGAATCAGTTTGTGGCCCCGGCAAATTGAAATGTACGTTCAAATTAAATATAGAACGTTTTATACTTTAATTTGAAGGAAAACTTAATGAAATAGTCGAATGGTCCTATGAAACATATCCCGTTGTGTTCGTAATGGGGGTATTTAGTTTGGGACGACAGTCATTGGGATTGAATTGGTTTTCGTGTGTGACAAAGGGTATTTTCGGATTTTTAAATTTATAAATATAAAAAAAAAATCATTGGTCCATGTTTTTTTCTCTCTCTCCCCGGTAGCTCAAATCGCACGGCGGAAAACCCTTCCAAACTTCTCTCTTCGATTTCTCTCAAACCACTCAATGAAATCACGTAATTCTTGATTCATTTTGAAGCTCTCTCTATCCTCTTCAAATCCATATAGGATTTGTAATTTATAATTTGGTATTCGTCGAGATTGAAGCCTCCAAACATCAGAACATTCGGCCGCCACCCCTCCACCTAGGTGCAGTCGAACTGGCCAACTTCCCCCTGCGCGGGAAGCCCTCACTTCCCTCTTCGACGCTGTGCAAGCGGATCTTCGTATCGTGCAACGGTTGGATCGAAAAGTTGAAACCTAGTTTTGAACGAATTTTGAAGGTAACGGCTGATTTAATTTTAAACTATATTATAGCACTTTAAAGCGCTACGGTTTTTTATTTCACTATAAAAATCATATCTTTTTCGTTTGTTGACGAAATTCAGTGAAACAAGAGACAGTGGACTCGTGTGGACGTCTTCTACATTCTAGAAGAGACCGCATATTTTTCTGAGTCTTCTACTATTTTTGGTGGAGTGGAACACAATGTGAGATTTCTAAATTATAAACGATATGGAAAACGACGATGTATAAATTATATAGTCGATGTATGAGTTATATAAGCGTTGTATGAGTTGTACGTTCGATGTATAAGTTATATATGCGTTGTAAAAATTATATATGTGTTGAAATAGAAGTGAAATGCTTATATATATATATGTATGTATGTATGTACGCCCCTCGTCCACAAACCATGGACGATATTTATTGGTTGTGATTGGTGTGAAAATTGGTTGATAGCGAATGGTTGATTTGAATTTTTTGTGGTTGAAATTGATTGATTGTGGTTGAAAAATACCCGTTTGTGGTTGAGAATTATTTGGTTGAAACCACATAGGGTTAGTTTGTGGAAATGAAAAAAAATATACATGCCACCTGCGTGCGAACTAGATGCATGAAATCCCCATTGTCAAAAGCTGCGAGGCTTTAAGGTAGAGAGAGAAGCCGTACTAGGGACGACCCGGTTTTAATTACCCTACCGTTATGCTGCCGAAATTTTCTAAAATATTCATGTGTTAGAATTATTTTCATTTGTTGAAATTATTTTCATATATTGAGACCCCATTCATGTGTTGAATACAAATTCATTCGTTGAATAGAAATTCATGTGTTGAATGGTATTCGTGTTTTAAATAAATTGTTTTAACAATAAAAATCACAATTTTATTTTATATATACGAACTATAGAAAACCTTCATGTGTTGAATAGAAATTCATTCGTTGAATAGAAATTCATGTGTTGAATGGTATTCGTGTTTTAAATAAATTGTTTTAAAAATAAAAATCACATTTTTATTTTATATATACGAACTATAGAAAACCTTCATGTGTTGAATAGAAATTCATTCGTTGAATAGAAATTCATGTGTTGAATGGTATTCGTGTTTGAAGTAAATTGTTTTATAATAAAAATCATATTTTTATCATCTATATGAACTATATAAAATAGCCGTGTTTTGAAATAAATTGTTTTATAATAAAAATAATATTTTTATCATCTATATGAATTATATAAAATAGTTGTGTTTTGAAATAAATAGTTTTACAATGAAAATCACATTTTTATCATATACATGAATTGTTAAAAATAGTGAAGTTTTGAAATAGAAGCCAGTTGGATAAAAATATCATTTTTATCAAAGGTATGAAAAGAATATGATTTTGAAATCGAAGAATCGATTATATATATATATATATATATATATATATAAATATAATTAAAATAAATCGAATAACGAAGCTGCAGTTCGTATTTTGAAACCGTGATTTCAAACGATTAGTGCGGGAGATCCGACCATCAGATTTTCCTGAAATCGAAACCGTTGGGTTCACTTTGGAAATATCTTTCCAACGACACCAACTTTGTAAAGATCCAACAGTTGGATTGTCTGGAATGTTTAATTCAAATCTGAAGAAAAACAATACCAGAATCGATTATATTTATATATAAATATAAATATAATTAAATTAAATCGAATAACGACGCTGCAGTTTGTATTTTGGAATCGAAATTTCAAACGAATATATCGGGAGATCCGACCGTCAGATTTTCCCAAAACTGGAACCGTTGGATTCGTTTTGAAAAGATCTTTCTAATGATATAAATTTTGTGAAGATCCAACGGTTATATTTTCAGATATGTGTAAATCAAATCTGAAGAAAAACAGCGTCATGGCCGCGTTATGGCCTGAAGCGTCGTTTGAAAAATTGGATATTTTTAAACAAATAAAAATAGCGATAAATCGTTATAAAATATTATAAATGATATGGAATGTGAAATTTAGGAACTAACTGAAGGTTAGCTAAGTCGAATGGTTTCCTGGGTTTTGATCTGATGTTGGTTTCAGCCTTCGGGGTTAATATTTAGGAAATCGTTCTCTTAATAATTTACGGTTAGTGACTAATGAATTTGAATAAGGCGTATGTGTGTTTGTGTAGCACTTGTTTATTATATACGCGAGTTGCTCAGAAAGACCGGGTTTATCCCATTCTGAATAACTGAATCGACGATAAGAAATTGAAGATGAAGACGGTGGTTGAAGAACGGAAACCTTTACCTCGTTTGGATGGTAACTGATGTCCTGATTGGGAGGCATCCCGAAATATGGATAATGAGTGGTAATTGTCCAGACTTACGTGGAGATCAATGGGTTTGCGAGGTATATATAATGCCTCCGGTTTCTTTCAGACCCAGAATGGACTTGTAAATGGACTGTGTGTCTGACATTGGAATTCATTCTTTGTGATTGATAACCATCAGTTGCACAGTGTGAATTGCCTGTGTGGCATGCTAAGATGCAGTGATCAAGGCTTCTGTTGAAAAACAAAGTCTTGTGGTTGATGATCAAAGCACCGCCTGTGTGGCGTAGCTTTGTGTATAACATGAATTCGCGAGCCTCACACCCCGGTATGAACCAGAAACGGGAGAGGATCTCAGGGAGGGCATGCGTTTCCTTCTAGATAGAGGTGGTGTCAGTGCTTAAACTGGCTGACATTTATATTATTTTCACCTGTGTGGTTGTTGCTATTACGAGGCGCCTCGGATATATCGGTGACTATGTGACGTCAATGGAGTCATTCGTTGGCTCATCTACGCCCCAAAGGGCGGGGAAACGTAGTGTTCAGGAATTTTAATCCGCATCGGTGGACCGGCCCTGTCACTTCAAGGGTCGATGCGCTCTGACCCTGAGACATGGGCCAGATTGTCTCGAAGTCGGTAAGGACTATCTTTTGCCTTGGTTCATGACGGAAATCGAATTTCCCAATACGACATCGTGCGGTTTCGATTGTATACCTTTATATGGCGACATAGTGGTATGGGGCATTAATGCCGTCTATGATTGATACTTATGATTTGAAATTGTTTTTGAAACATATAAACACTAGTAATAATATTAAATTCTTTTGTTTTACTCGTATCAACCATATTTTGGCCTTTATAAGGTAAAAACTCTTTCCTCCGGTTTACGTTGCATTGTGTGATGGGAACCGAGTCTTATAATGGCTTCATTTTTATAAAAAGCATTGCGATGTTTAAAATATTTACTTGTTTTAAAGCACTGTCAATCCAATGGAGTAAACCCGTTCCACGAAAGTGGTGTGGTCCTGTGATTAGCCATATTATAAATGTGTGAAGTGGATTTCTCATACCAGTCCCATGACTGACTCGTAGTTTGTTTCACTTGCAAACTCGGATGCCCCTTTTTCTACACGGGCAGCCTTGTGTTCAGGTTTTAGTGGGATCTTTCTGGATAGTTGGAGCTGAAGATGGATCTATCATTTATCTCTTTTTATGTTGTTCAGCTCCTATAGTACATATTATGTTTGTTTTCGCTGTAGACATTTATGTATAACTGAACTGTATTTGTACTAAGTATGATCCTGTATTCTGTGTAACTCTGATGATTTTGTTTATCCAGTGTATTATTTGTTCATTATCTGATGTATTTATTTATTTCTTTTCTGCTATTATCTGTTTATGTGTTATATTCCAAAGATTACCCTTAACACCGTCGTACGGGGTTTTGGGGTCGTCACAACTTTGCTCCAGGTGCGCGCTTTAAATTTTATTACATACCATCGCATTTTTTCAAGAACCATTAATAGCGAATAATTAGACAAACAACCATTGGATGAATGACGACTATAGATACAATTCTAGAAATGGTGGATTTTAATAGGATTCATCATTAGATTGTGATGTGCAACTTTTGCACGATTGCGTTGCTTAGATCATGAATTAAAGTTTGTTGCAAATGTTTCGTGTTTATTGATGGACTTTTCTATTTCTGTCATAATTATAAATAGTGAGACTGTATGGTGCAATTTCCAGCTTCAATTATGACTGCACCTAGAAGTAGCATGTGGTACAGTCAAAAAACCTCAGCTTGCCATGTTTTTCTTTTCTTCAGCAAGGGACAAATGTGTGTGTTAACCTAAATATAGTGAAAATGTTAGTGTATAGGCACTATACTATGAAATATTTATGGTAGTAAGTTAAATCATTTCTTGAAGTAACAGAGGTACATATAAGCAGTCAAGATCTAGATGGATAAATTGGAAAGAAGTATAGCGGATGGAAAAGTACAGAGAAAGAGCAAGCATGCTGCTAATCATAATATTATTTAATAGTATTATCATTGGATTATAGCAAAATATTATGTGTACGGAGCAGTCATCAGGTGTGTTTTTCGTTCATTGCACAGGTCTTAAATATAATGTTTATAGAGAATCGGTCAAGATGATGTCGAAGGATTTAATGAGTGGCAGTAAAAAGGCACCTCAAGACAGATCTAAATTTGAACTTATAAAGTGATCATTAAAACTTAAACCAATTTCAAAATCAGTTATTGGTTGTTGAAATAATAATATAAAGCAATAACCGTATACTTTCAAAGTTCACGAAGGAAGGAAAAGCATAAATCTCTACTACTAAAAAAGTAACTTTTTTACATTAATTTACTTGACGTCTTTTTGAAATTCCTAAACTACCCTTCCTCCTCAACCGCTGTGGACGTATTAGTCTTCTTCCCCCAAAATTTGGATGGTGAAAAATCGCGTAACATATCCCTTCGATCCACTGAAACACGATTATAATTTGAGGGCTCGAGTACTAATTAAATGCGGATTTGGAAGCCAATGCTTCTAATTTCATTCTAGAATGCAGTAGCCAGCAAATTGGTGATTCCTATCACATATATTGTTGGGTAAGACTCCTCATTTAAGCATGGATTTAAGGATTAACATATGTTATTAGTAGGTACGAAACGCCTAACTTTACAATGCCTTATGACTTGCAATTCTATTTTCGCTTGGATTTGCTCTCTACTATAACTTATCAGATGATGTTTAATATAAGGGATCTATGAATTATTTTCTTTTCATAATATGATATCCCATAGATTTTTTAAGACAAAATTGTATGTCTCTTTTAATGTGTAGTAAATGAAGAGGCTATTTTCACCATCAATGATGCTAAGAGGATGATGATTTGGGTTCTTATGAAAAAACTTATTAATCTGTTGGATGTGTTGTATATCAGTTTAAAAAGGCAGGTGATGTGAGACGGCGACAAATTTAGGTGTCGATTGAAAATTATAGATCTACTGGTGCCTTGCCAAAGACGGTTGGATGAAAATAGACGTTAAGTGATTTACGAACTGTCGAGTGATATTAAATCTGTTCGGTTCTCATTCCTTAAGGTTTCGCATACTAGTATAGATTTGCTGAAAAGGAATAAGGGATTTAGTTGTAGCAAAGAAGCACGGATGATGCATTTATCCAGTGGAGATAGAGCATAGGACTAATGATGGTTTTTCTGATAGTTGAATTGACTGTCTTGTGTGTGGGGGTGTCGCGTGATTTTCATGAATTGTCGAGTCATTTTTAGTTGAATTGATTTTCATGTGTGTGGGGGTGTATGGAGAAGAAGATGCAATGGATTTGTGTTTGCTTTACAGTTTGGATTAGGTGATTGTTTGGATTGATTCAGAATTATGGGTTGTATTGTAAGTGTGGTGATTACGTCAATGAATCTGGTTGGAGCAATTATAATCTAAACAAAAGGAAATGTAAAATTATAGATTGAAAGGTATGGATAGTATTTATACAGAAGTGTAAAATTCATTAAACAAAAGTCAAGTGCCTTTCTCTATACTAATTTAAAAATCAACTTATTATGGAAAAAAACATATTGTTAATACAGTCTATAAACCCAATCTTCTAAATAATAGATTGCATAACAAACATTTGTATCAACTAGACATTAATAAGTCTAGGTAACGCATCTTCTAAATGTGTTATACTACTGAGATCTCCACTGGAATATTTTATTTTTAATTAATGCAGTGAATTTCTCTAGCATATGTCATTTTTTAGTTCTCACACCATTCTATACAGATAAATCAGAATGAAAGCAATACTTCCCAAATCTCCGGTGTTAATTTTTTATACTGTTTGGGATTAAACATATTATGAGTAAGTGTAATAGTAGGATATGATCTTACAATAGTATTAAATCCGCATGCTTTTTAATTCATAGAGTGCTAACCGATTTATCACATGATGTAAATATCATTTTTTTAAAAACCTTTTGCAGATTGTGAGAATGGCTACAGCAACGATAAAACATTGTGCAAAGGTTGAGGGATTTTCACATACAGTAGATATCGTAGGAATAGGAAGAGATGGGGCTAATAACGGTGTCCTTTCTACTGCCATTGCTATCCTTGTTGCTGCAGCTAGTGCTAGAGTAAAGTATATATTTAATTTAATTTAATTTAGTTCGTGTATAATTATGTTACTTATGTTAATGATGATTATGATTTCTTTTTTGGTTGCAGCAAGGGAGTCACTCAAGTTCTTCTGTATGTGGTATATGTTTAGAACTTTAATAAGAGTTGTCTTCATGTCAGTATTATTATTCGACCATTAATTTTTTTTCATGTTTACATTTGTTAAAATCGCATGTTTATGATATCTAAACTACTTTTGATAATCTTGCTTTATTTTGTCCTTTAGTTGGTCATTTTTAGTTCGTACGTTGCTTAAAATCGACATCTTTTATATATTCAATTTGGCTCAATAATGTCCTTTTTTGTATGTTGCTCAAAATCACCATATTTTTTGCTTCAGATTAGTGAATGCTAAATGATGAAAATGAGGTTAATGCGCATGGTTTGATGTACACATGTATGAACCAAAAGTAGCCTTGAAAACTAGCCTTTATTAAAAATGAATAAGCGAATGAATCAGAGGCATATAATTTCCACTAGATTTAACAATCAACTTATTGTTAACAAAAAAAAATATTTCTAAACTAAATTTCTTGGAGAAAATATTGCATAAAATGTTTGAAAACCTACATATAGTTAAAAAAATGTTTTCTTCGAAGTAAATTGGAGTTTTATTTTAATATTTTCATATCACGTCATGTAGATTTAGTATAAATAGTCCACACATAGTTGAATTAATGCATACATATTATTGTGAAGACCCGCAACTTCCCCGTGAAGGAAAGCGTCGGATAGTTCGAGAACAGACAAAAACAGAACGCATACAGAAGAACATTTCATCGTATATTACAACAATGCATCAGATTACAAGAATATACAGAGTTTAAAAGAATACTACACAGAAATATCAGAGATTTAAATTACATTTAAATACATAGCAGCGGAAAATAACACAATACACAACTAGAAGTAGATATACGGATACAAAGCTTTCCGGATATCGTTCCAGCTGTAAACCAGGATCCTGTGAATATAAATCTGCAAAACCAAAACTACTAGCTGCCCGTGTCGAAAATAAGGGCACCCAGAGTTTAGGTTAAAACAATAAACTCCAGGTCAGTCATGTGACTGGTGTGAGAACTAAAACAGTTATTAATCTTTATTTTAAATCATTAGGTAAATCAAGGGACCACGCCGTATAACACGGAACGGGTTTCCTCCCAAGAATACCAGTGCATAAAACAAACAGCGCAATGCTAAATAAAGAAAAATGAAGCTGTTATAAGACCCAGGTCCCATCACACAATGCAACGCAGTCGAGGATAGGGTTTTCCCTTATAACAGCCAAAGAATGCTTGATACGTTTTAAAACAAATCATTTGATACTATTATAAGTGTGTAAAACAACTTCAAATCATAAGTATCAATCATAGGCGGCATAAGCGCCCCATCCCACTATGTCGCCATATATAGGATTACAATTAAAACCGCAAATGTCACGTATTTGGAAATTGGATTTCCGTCTATGAACCGAGGCAAAAGATAGTCCTCAACCGATTCGTGACTGTCTAGCCCGAGCCACAGGACCCAGACTCAGGTGAGCCCTTGGAGCGACAGGGCCGGTCCACCGATGTGGATTAAAATGCCTGAACACTACGTTTCCCCACCCTATGGGGTGTAAGTCTGGTCCGTCAGCCGACCAGAAGCATCGGCCGAAACCGATATAACCGAGGCGCCTCGCAACAGCAACAACCACATAAGTCAAACTCGTCAGGGCATGTAAAACCACTGACGCCACTTCTAGCTAGAAAGAAACGCAAGTCCTCCCTGAGGTCCGTCTCCCGTTTTTGGTTCATACCTGGTGTGAAACACGCGAGGTAAACGTTACACAAAGCTACGCCACAAAGGCCGTGCTTTGATCATCACCACAAGACTTTGCTTTTCAACAGAAGCCTTGATCATTTGCATCTTAGCATGCCACACAGGCAAACCATCCTATGCAACCGATATCAGTCACACAGAATGAAATCCGATGTCAGACACACAGTCCATTTACAAGTCCGTTCTGGGTCTGAACGAAACCGGAGGCACCTAGTACCCCGCATATCCATCGATCTCCAAGTACGTCTGGACGATCACTAACTGTTTCCATCTTCTTGGGTGTACAGCCCAATCAAGATCATCAGTTATCCCCCAAACGACGTGAAGACCTCCGGTCTTCGACCATCGTCTTCATCTTCGACTTATCGTCGTATCAGTTATTCAGAATGGGATAAACCCGGTCTTCCCGAATAACTCGCGTATATATTATAAAAGTGTTACACAAACACAACATACGCCTCATTCCAACTCATTAGTCACTAACCGTAAATTAATCAAGAGAATAATTCCCCAAATATTAACCCCGAAGGCCGAAACCAACATCAGATCAATATCCAGAAAACCATTCTGCTTGGCTAACCGACAGTTAGTTTCTAAATTTCACGTTCAAATCTAATTAAAGATTTAACTATCGCCTGGAGCAAAACTGGTGATACTCCATTCTCGACCTTTTCAATCTAATTAAAGATTCATTAAAACTCCACTTAGTTTTAATCATTATCTGGGTTAAAGAATCAGTGTCATTTAAAACACGATTCACGATAAACCCAAAATCTCATTCCATTAATTATCGGGTTAAAGAACAAGTGTTATTTAAAAACACTGTTCACGATAAACCCAAAAATCAATACCAATTCAATTCCAATTAAATATCATTTAATTGGTACACTTCATTAAATCTAAATAAAAAGATTTAATCTTTTCTCAACTGGGTTCAAGAACAGTGTTAGTGAAGACACCATTCACGACAAACCCAAATCCCATTTGATATTCAATATAAGGCTCTGAATAGAAAATATATCGGCTTATATTCAATATCAAATTCTACGATTAACAAATGTCGTATTGGAAATAACGATATAAATATATATCTTTCAAATTTCCGTAACAACATCCGTATAATCACAAATTCCAACATCGAAATATTCCGAAGACAATTTCGATTCAAATCCACTCCAATGCAATCATTGGAAATTTTGGTTATTTTCTAAACCCTTTTCAAATTCAATTCATTTATTTAAAAATAAATAGAATTATAATTCTAGTTCAAAACTAGTTCATTTCGATAAAAATCTATTTTTATCTTTTCAAATAGGGAGTTTTTCATCCCAATTCTTTCTAAATCATTTACTATGATTTTACACAAATTATTACTATTTTTAATAATTTTATCAAGGCCCGTACAGTCGATTTCCATCAACGGCCATCGAACTGCACTTACAGCGACCTTTTTCGAATTTGATTTGGACATAATTCCAAATCCAACCGTTAGATTTCAAATTTCTAACCTTCATTAGAAAGCTCTTTTCGATACGAACCCAACGGTTCCGGTTTTAGGAGAATCCGACTGTCGGATCTCCCGTAATGTCCGTTTGAAATAAATGGTCGAAATTCGCGAACTGCCGCGGCGCGGCGCGTTCTATTCAGGCCATTATATTATATATATAATATATATTTCGTCGATTTCTATTTAAAACGAATTATATAAATAGTTTTGAATTCGTTTCAAAATCTATTTCAACTTCCATTTCAATTCAAAGCAAAATTGAATTCTTCTTTATAGATTCGTTTCAAAATTCATTTCTATTCAATTCAAATTTCAATTCAATTTGAATTCGCTTTCAATTCACTTTCAATTCAATTCGAATTCGTTTTCAATTCAATTCATTTCGAAATCGTTTTCAATTCAATTCAAAATCGTTTTCAATTCAATTCATTTCGAAATCGTTTTCAATTCAATTCAAAATCGTTTTCAATTCAATTCATTTCGAAATCGTTTTCAATTCAATTCATTTCGAAATCGTTTTCAATTCAATTCATTTCGAAATCGTTTTCAATTCAATTCATTTCGAAATCGTTTTTAAAATCGATATAAATATCGTTCACGTCAAAATGGCGTCAATCTAATCAACACGGCTTCATATATTCCTTTATTTTTAAATATTCTATTTCAAATATTTCTTTTTCAAATATTTCTTTTTCAAAACTGGAATGAGGCCCAATCAATTACCATATAAAATTAATTATATGGATTTTCATATAACACATGTATATAATAGCAACGATAAATAATCAACCATCAACCAAAGTGCACTACACTGTATAAGCATCAAATATAGATATCTAACGCTTATAACAGCCTGTCAATCAATCGATCGACATATTTAATCAATCAGGATGAGTGAACTTCAAATTTCATCCTAACACCCGTGTGGGGTTTCAAACAATCAAACACATATTTTATTTGTGCAGTTAGGCGATGTGTAAAATTTATCGACCCAATCAACGTCATTCAAATAGGTGTACATAAACAAACCGTCTGGTTTGTAAATGAATATTTATTTATTCACATTCACGTTAAAAATTATATTTTTAACGATAACACATTTTATTTTAACATATGAATTTCTATTCAGTTCATTCGTTAAATAAAATGCTATTTTTATTTTTTTCTAACTTATTTTAGAAAATTTCGGCGGCATAACGGCACGATACTAGAAACGGGACAAGGCCTAGCCTTATCCCCGGTCTAGTGAAGGCCCACGCCATTCACACATCAATCAAATCAATTCGTTATGCAAACCACAAACTTTGAAGTAAGGATCTAACCTAGCCTTACTCCTTCGCCTTATAACGGCGCACGTCTAATCCTAACCAATTTATCGATTCGATTTTTCACACCACAAACCACATTCAAACCAATATCGCAATCAATCACCAAACAGTCAAACAAACAAGTCCATGGTCTGTGGACGATTGTGTCGGGTGCTACTAAGCACCGTCTGCATCCTAGTATATATATATAACTAGAAATAAAATAGAAAGGTGAGAAATTCTCACATATAGCTATCCTAGCTCCACGGCTCTTCATTGATAGAAATCTTCGTTGTTTTCGCATCTTCGTTGTCTTCGTCGCCCGTAGCCACTACATATGTAAAAATCGAATTTTTACTTCGCTATTCAATATATAAAAATCCTGTTTTTATTTCGAAGTACACTATATAAAAATCGAATTTTTATTTCAAAGTTCAATAGATAAAAATCGAATTTTTATTTCAAAGTTCAATAGATAAAAATCGAATTTTTATTTCAAAGTTCAATAGATAAAAACCGAATTTTTATTTCAAAGTTCAATAGATAAAAATCGAATTTTTATTTCAAAGTTCAATAGATAAAAATCGAATTTTTATTTCAAAGTTCAATAGATAAAAATCGAATTTTTATTTCAAAGTTCAATAGATAAAAATCGAATTTTTATTTCAAAGTTCAATAGATAAAAATCGAATTTTTATTTCAAAGTTCAATAGATAAAAACCGAATTTTTATTTCAAAGTTCAATAGATAAAAATCGAATTTTTATTTCAAAGTTCAATAGATAAAAATCGAATTTTTATTTCAAAGTTCAATAGATAAAAATCGAATTTTTATTTTTTTTACTTCCCTATTCAATAATAAAAAAAAAAAAAAAAAAAAAATATGATTTTTACTTTTGCTTTCAACATATAAAAATAATCTGATTTTCTTTTCTTTTTTAAAAAAAACAGTTTTATAATGTTTTTCAAATCAGTTTTTAACTTCATTTTTAAAATCAGAATTTTAACTCTAATTCAAATCAGAATTTCTAGATTAAAAATAAAAATCGGTTTTTTTTTTTTTTTAAAACCTAAAAAAAAAAAAAAAAAAAAAAAAAAAAAAAAAGTTCTGACTTTATATAATTTTCAGTTTTATACCTTTTTAAACAAAAATCAGCTTTTAAATGTTTTGAAAATCAGTTTTAAAGTAAACAAACAAAAAATCAATTTTAAAGTAAAATAAAAAAAATCAATCAGGATCTTACAGAGGGGGGGTGGCGCGGCTTCTTCGTCGGCGTCGAGGGTTTCAAGGGGGGGGCCGCCTTCTTCGTCGGCGTCGAGGGCTTCAAGGGGGGCGTGCGGGTTCTGATGGAGGGGGGGGCTGCGTCGTGGGGCTTCGGGTGCTTTGGCTGCGGAGGAGGGAGAAGCGAGAGGGGGAAGGGAAGGAGGGGGGGGGAATCGGAGGAGGAGGTGGGTGATGTGGAGGCGCTGGCGGCTGCTACTGCTTCCTTCTTTTTTTTTCTCTTTTTTTTTTTTTTTTTTTTTTTTGTTTTCGATTTTATGAAATCGGGGGGGGGGGGGGGCCAGGCAGAAGAAAAGGGGGGGAAAAGAATATATATATATATATATTTTTTTTTTTTTTTTTTATTTATAAAGGTTGACTTTAACATCCGACCTCGAAACGAGGCCCACCGCCTGCCGCCCATAGCGTTTTACCCCCATTCCGAACACAATGGGATATGTATCGCAAGCTGATTTGATCGTTACAATCAGTTTCCTTTTTGAATTTACATTTAAATCAATATATTGAATTTTAAACGTACATTTCAAATTACCGGGGTCACATACTAACTAGAAAAATTCCAGAAAAATATTTTCTAGCTTCGTATTGACATTCCGGACCCAACAAAAGTGGTTTCGTCGAATTCCGAGGCCATATGCAAAATTGCTATTTTTAAGGGCCTTATATATATAAAAATATATATAAATTCCACAGCGACTATTTCTAATTTTAAACTGGACCTATCTTATCATTTCTAAGATGAAATCTCAGTTTGTTAACTTCGTTACAAAGATATAGTTATACAGATTCAAATATTTCTTGTTTCGTTCAATTCTGACTTATATTGAATTCTGTATATTCATTTGAAATTAGAAATCGAATTTTCGAACTACCGCGCCATTTTCAATTCCTTTTATAATTATATATAATTATTATATATTCTAACGACGACGCGTATAATATATTCGTTCGAATTCCATTCAAAATAAATTTCTCGTCGATATTATTTAAAATAATTCATTTTAAATAATCAAAATTCGCTAAAATTGCCAAAATAAAAATTTTAAACTGGCCCAGAATTTCCGGGTTGTTACAATCTCCCCCACTTAAAACTTTTCGTCCCCGAAAAGGAACAAAGTCGAAAGTGGTTTGATTATTCAGCTCTATGTTCGATCTGGCTTCCATTCTCCAACTCTTTAGTTTCTGAGAATTTTCAAAATTTCAAAAATTTGGCTAACACCCTAAATTTTTGAAAAATTTCGCCATAACCTCCCCTGCAATGGGAGCATCGGGAAATTGCAAATAGCGTTCCCGGTCCTTCAGATCTCAAAAAGAAAAAGAAAAAGCCAAGCGGCTAGCCAATAGGCTCATAAAATCATCATCACCCAAACAAAACAGGAAATTATGTAGTAAACATGTACCTATTTGTCGGGCAAACAAATTTTATTCTCTGCTCTAGCCTCCTTGCTATGACCTGTTCAATATAAGTATATGTATATGCAAGCAAACGCGACCAATTTTCAATACAATCAATATTTGGTTAAATTAGGCATAAATGGTTAAAAATTAGCAAACAAATAAACAAACAACACAAACATCAATCAATTAGTGGATTAACGTTTTAAATTCATAATTTTGATACATATACAAAAAATCATGTTTTGATGCCAAATCACAACAATGAATTCTAGCTATATATAAGTTTTGGTTCTCACACCAGCCTAATGGAAATATATAGAAAATCACACCTTTGAAACTCGAACACACACTACTGATGCTATATAGTCATCAGCAGAATCATCTCCGGGCGACTAGAGTGTGATGCTATATCTATCCAGTATATTAAAACTTCGAATACACGCGGATCAGACGTATACGCAAAATCTATATATACTGGACTGTCCAACTCAATATAAATAGATAATCAAATACGAATAATAGATTTAAATTTTCAAAACAAAACTTGTTTTCATTTGAAAAATATACTCTTCACACTCGTTCTAGGATTCTACTGATCCTATCTCTAACGAGTCATTCTAATTGGATACTACTAATCCAATATCTGATGAATTCTTTCGTATGGTTCTAATGTGCCTTGTTCTCTGCTTTGTAAACCAAAGCTCTGATACCAACTGTGAAGACCCGCAACTTCCCCGTGAAGGAAAGCGTCGGATAGTTCGAGAACAGACAAAAACAGAACGCATACAGAAGAACATTTCATCGTATATTACAACAATGCATCAGATTACAAGAATATACAGAGTTTAAAAGAATACTACACAGAAATATCAGAGATTTAAATTACATTTAAATACATAGCAGCGGAAAATAACACAATACACAACTAGAAGTAGATATACGGATACAAAGCTTTCCGGATATCGTTCCAGCTGTAAACCAGGATCCTGTGAATATAAATCTGCAAAACCAAAACTACTAGCTGCCCGTGTCGAAAATAAGGGCACCCAGAGTTTAGGTTAAAACAATAAACTCCAGGTCAGTCATGTGACTGGTGTGAGAACTAAAACAGTTATTAATCTTTATTTTAAATCATTAGGTAAATCAAGGGACCACGCCGTATAACACGGAACGGGTTTCCTCCCAAGAATACCAGTGCATAAAACAAACAGCGCAATGCTAAATAAAGAAAAATGAAGCTGTTATAAGACCCAGGTCCCATCACACAATGCAACGCAGTCGAGGATAGGGTTTTCCCTTATAACAGCCAAAGAATGCTTGATACGTTTTAAAACAAATCATTTGATACTATTATAAGTGTGTAAAACAACTTCAAATCATAAGTATCAATCATAGGCGGCATAAGCGCCCCATCCCACTATGTCGCCATATATAGGATTACAATTAAAACCGCAAATGTCACGTATTTGGAAATTGGATTTCCGTCTATGAACCGAGGCAAAAGATAGTCCTCAACCGATTCGTGACTGTCTAGCCCGAGCCACAGGACCCAGACTCAGGTGAGCCCTTGGAGCGACAGGGCCGGTCCACCGATGTGGATTAAAATGCCTGAACACTACGTTTCCCCACCCTATGGGGTGTAAGTCTGGTCCGTCAGCCGACCAGAAGCATCGGCCGAAACCGATATAACCGAGGCGCCTCGCAACAGCAACAACCACATAAGTCAAACTCGTCAGGGCATGTAAAACCACTGACGCCACTTCTAGCTAGAAAGAAACGCAAGTCCTCCCTGAGGTCCGTCTCCCGTTTTTGGTTCATACCTGGTGTGAAACACGCGAGGTAAACGTTACACAAAGCTACGCCACAAAGGCCGTGCTTTGATCATCACCACAAGACTTTGCTTTTCAACAGAAGCCTTGATCATTTGCATCTTAGCATGCCACACAGGCAAACCATCCTATGCAACCGATATCAGTCACACAGAATGAAATCCGATGTCAGACACACAGTCCATTTACAAGTCCGTTCTGGGTCTGAACGAAACCGGAGGCACCTAGTACCCCGCATATCCATCGATCTCCAAGTACGTCTGGACGATCACTAACTGTTTCCATCTTCTTGGGTGTACAGCCCAATCAAGATCATCAGTTATCCCCCAAACGACGTGAAGACCTCCGGTCTTCGACCATCGTCTTCATCTTCGACTTATCGTCGTATCAGTTATTCAGAATGGGATAAACCCGGTCTTCCCGAATAACTCGCGTATATATTATAAAAGTGTTACACAAACACAACATACGCCTCATTCCAACTCATTAGTCACTAACCGTAAATTAATCAAGAGAATAATTCCCCAAATATTAACCCCGAAGGCCGAAACCAACATCAGATCAATATCCAGAAAACCATTCTGCTTGGCTAACCGACAGTTAGTTTCTAAATTTCACGTTCAAATCTAATTAAAGATTTAACTATCGCCTGGAGCAAAACTGGTGATACTCCATTCTCGACCTTTTCAATCTAATTAAAGATTCATTAAAACTCCACTTAGTTTTAATCATTATCTGGGTTAAAGAATCAGTGTCATTTAAAACACGATTCACGATAAACCCAAAATCTCATTCCATTAATTATCGGGTTAAAGAACAAGTGTTATTTAAAAACACTGTTCACGATAAACCCAAAAATCAATACCAATTCAATTCCAATTAAATATCATTTAATTGGTACACTTCATTAAATCTAAATAAAAAGATTTAATCTTTTCTCAACTGGGTTCAAGAACAGTGTTAGTGAAGACACCATTCACGACAAACCCAAATCCCATTTGATATTCAATATAAGGCTCTGAATAGAAAATATATCGGCTTATATTCAATATCAAATTCTACGATTAACAAATGTCGTATTGGAAATAACGATATAAATATATATCTTTCAAATTTCCGTAACAACATCCGTATAATCACAAATTCCAACATCGAAATATTCCGAAGACAATTTCGATTCAAATCCACTCCAATGCAATCATTGGAAATTTTGGTTATTTTCTAAACCCTTTTCAAATTCAATTCATTTATTTAAAAATAAATAGAATTATAATTCTAGTTCAAAACTAGTTCATTTCGATAAAAATCTATTTTTATCTTTTCAAATAGGGAGTTTTTCATCCCAATTCTTTCTAAATCATTTACTATGATTTTACACAAATTATTACTATTTTTAATAATTTTATCAAGGCCCGTACAGTCGATTTCCATCAACGGCCATCGAACTGCACTTACAGCGACCTTTTTCGAATTTGATTTGGACATAATTCCAAATCCAACCGTTAGATTTCAAATTTCTAACCTTCATTAGAAAGCTCTTTTCGATACGAACCCAACGGTTCCGGTTTTAGGAGAATCCGACTGTCGGATCTCCCGTAATGTCCGTTTGAAATAAATGGTCGAAATTCGCGAACTGCCGCGGCGCGGCGCGTTCTATTCAGGCCATTATATTATATATATAATATATATTTCGTCGATTTCTATTTAAAACGAATTATATAAATAGTTTTGAATTCGTTTCAAAATCTATTTCAACTTCCATTTCAATTCAAAGCAAAATTGAATTCTTCTTTATAGATTCGTTTCAAAATTCATTTCTATTCAATTCAAATTTCAATTCAATTTGAATTCGCTTTCAATTCACTTTCAATTCAATTCGAATTCGTTTTCAATTCAATTCATTTCGAAATCGTTTTTAATTCAATTCATTTCGAAATCGTTTTCAATTCAATTCAAAATCGTTTTCAATTCAATTCATTTCGAAATCGTTTTCAATTCAATTCAAAATCGTTTTCAATTCAATTCATTTCGAAATCGTTTTCAATTCAATTCATTTCGAAATCGTTTTCAATTCAATTCATTTCGAAATCGTTTTCAATTCAATTCATTTCGAAATCGTTTTTAAAATCGATATAAATATCGTTCACGTCAAAATGGCGTCAATCTAATCAACACGGCTTCATATATTCCTTTATTTTTAAATATTCTATTTCAAATATTTCTTTTTCAAATATTTCTTTTTCAAAACTGGAATGAGGCCCAATCAATTACCATATAAAATTAATTATATGGATTTTCATATAACACATGTATATAATAGCAACGATAAATAATCAACCATCAACCAAAGTGCACTACACTGTATAAGCATCAAATATAGATATCTAACGCTTATAACAGCCTGTCAATCAATCGATCGACATATTTAATCAATCAGGATGAGTGAACTTCAAATTTCATCCTAACACCCGTGTGGGGTTTCAAACAATCAAACACATATTTTATTTGTGCAGTTAGGCGATGTGTAAAATTTATCGACCCAATCAACGTCATTCAAATAGGTGTACATAAACAAACCGTCTGGTTTGTAAATGAATATTTATTTATTCACATTCACGTTAAAAATTATATTTTTAACGATAACACATTTTATTTTAACATATGAATTTCTATTCAGTTCATTCGTTAAATAAAATGCTATTTTTATTTTTTTCTAACTTATTTTAGAAAATTTCGGCGGCATAACGGCACGATACTAGAAACGGGACAAGGCCTAGCCTTATCCCCGGTCTAGTGAAGGCCCACGCCATTCACACATCAATCAAATCAATTCGTTATGCAAACCACAAACTTTGAAGTAAGGATCTAACCTAGCCTTACTCCTTCGCCTTATAACGGCGCACGTCTAATCCTAACCAATTTATCGATTCGATTTTTCACACCACAAACCACATTCAAACCAATATCGCAATCAATCACCAAACAGTCAAACAAACAAGTCCATGGTCTGTGGACGATTGTGTCGGGTGCTACTAAGCACCGTCTGCATCCTAGTATATATATATAACTAGAAATAAAATAGAAAGGTGAGAAATTCTCACATATAGCTATCCTAGCTCCACGGCTCTTCATTGATAGAAATCTTCGTTGTTTTCGCATCTTCGTTGTCTTCGTCGCCCGTAGCCACTACATATGTAAAAATCGAATTTTTACTTCGCTATTCAATATATAAAAATCCTGTTTTTATTTCGAAGTACACTATATAAAAATCGAATTTTTATTTCAAAGTTCAATAGATAAAAATCGAATTTTTATTTCAAAGTTCAATAGATAAAAATCGAATTTTTATTTCAAAGTTCAATAGATAAAAACCGAATTTTTATTTCAAAGTTCAATAGATAAAAATCGAATTTTTATTTCAAAGTTCAATAGATAAAAATCGAATTTTTATTTCAAAGTTCAATAGATAAAAATCGAATTTTTATTTCAAAGTTCAATAGATAAAAATCGAATTTTTATTTCAAAGTTCAATAGATAAAAATCGAATTTTTATTTCAAAGTTCAATAGATAAAAACCGAATTTTTATTTCAAAGTTCAATAGATAAAAATCGAATTTTTATTTCAAAGTTCAATAGATAAAAATCGAATTTTTATTTCAAAGTTCAATAGATAAAAATCGAATTTTTATTTTTTTTACTTCCCTATTCAATAATAAAAAAAAAAAAAAAAAAAAAATATGATTTTTACTTTTGCTTTCAACATATAAAAATAATCTGATTTTCTTTTCTTTTTTAAAAAAAACAGTTTTATAATGTTTTTCAAATCAGTTTTTAACTTCATTTTTAAAATCAGAATTTTAACTCTAATTCAAATCAGAATTTCTAGATTAAAAATAAAAATCGGTTTTTTTTTTTTTTTAAAACCTAAAAAAAAAAAAAAAAAAAAAAAAAAAAAAAAAAGTTCTGACTTTATATAATTTTCAGTTTTATACCTTTTTAAACAAAAATCAGCTTTTAAATGTTTTGAAAATCAGTTTTAAAGTAAACAAACAAAAAATCAATTTTAAAGTAAAATAAAAAAAATCAATCAGGATCTTACAGAGGGGGGGTGGCGCGGCTTCTTCGTCGGCGTCGAGGGTTTCAAGGGGGGGGCCGCCTTCTTCGTCGGCGTCGAGGGCTTCAAGGGGGGCGTGCGGGTTCTGATGGAGGGGGGGGCTGCGTCGTGGGGCTTCGGGTGCTTTGGCTGCGGAGGAGGGAGAAGCGAGAGGGGGAAGGGAAGGAGGGGGGGGGAATCGGAGGAGGAGGTGGGTGATGTGGAGGCGCTGGCGGCTGCTACTGCTTCCTTCTTTTTTTTTCTCTTTTTTTTTTTTTTTTTTTTTTTTGTTTTCGATTTTATGAAATCGGGGGGGGGGGGGGCCAGGCAGAAGAAAAGGGGGGGAAAAGAATATATATATATATATATTTTTTTTTTTTTTTTTTATTTATAAAGGTTGACTTTAACATCCGACCTCGAAACGAGGCCCACCGCCTGCCGCCCATAGCGTTTTACCCCCATTCCGAACACAATGGGATATGTATCGCAAGCTGATTTGATCGTTACAATCAGTTTCCTTTTTGAATTTACATTTAAATCAATATATTGAATTTTAAACGTACATTTCAAATTACCGGGGTCACATACTAACTAGAAAAATTCCAGAAAAATATTTTCTAGCTTCGTATTGACATTCCGGACCCAACAAAAGTGGTTTCGTCGAATTCCGAGGCCATATGCAAAATTGCTATTTTTAAGGGCCTTATATATATAAAAATATATATAAATTCCACAGCGACTATTTCTAATTTTAAACTGGACCTATCTTATCATTTCTAAGATGAAATCTCAGTTTGTTAACTTCGTTACAAAGATATAGTTATACAGATTCAAATATTTCTTGTTTCGTTCAATTCTGACTTATATTGAATTCTGTATATTCATTTGAAATTAGAAATCGAATTTTCGAACTACCGCGCCATTTTCAATTCCTTTTATAATTATATATAATTATTATATATTCTAACGACGACGCGTATAATATATTCGTTCGAATTCCATTCAAAATAAATTTCTCGTCGATATTATTTAAAATAATTCATTTTAAATAATCAAAATTCGCTAAAATTGCCAAAATAAAAATTTTAAACTGGCCCAGAATTTCCGGGTTGTTACAATTATGATTAGATGCAAGCCCACCTGGGCATGTCTATATATTCGTATTATAAAAAAATAACTCTTTCTCAAAGTCAAGTTTTTGTAAAAATACGTGGCTTTTTAATATGGAAATGCCGAATCAGAGTACTAGTGTTACACAGAAATTGGTTCAACAATATATTTATCTTTACAAAAGAAAGATTTTGACATCTGTGGTATTCAGATAGTTGATGGAGCAGCTTCGGTTGCAGATCATCCATTCAAAAGAAGTACAGTGTTTCTTTTGGGAAATGAGGTTGGTAGTATTTTTGTGTATTAATTTATTTAGGCAGTAATGATCACATTGTTATAATTTTGCTCTCCTTAACCTCATCCATAAAATGAATACCAATTTTAAAATGAGTTTTGCTTGTAATACAATGAAACATTATGTGGTTAAACATTATTCTAATTTATGTTATGCTGATCGTGTATAATTTTGTGTCAGGAATCAGGAATATCAATTTTAAAATGATTTGTCTTTTATAATATACCCAGGAGAATCCCCCCGACCAGTGAACTTGAGGGGAATTAAGTTGTGTTTGTCTCCTAAAACGAGTTTTTATTGTTTTACTTGTACCAATTATGTCATGCTGCACTTGTATAATTTTGTAATTGATGCCGTTGTTCCCTAGTTGAACTAGTATTTCCAATATAAATTCCTTGAATCTATGATTTGCGAGTTGAATTTATTTTGATTTAAACTTTAAAATATGCAATTTTAGTTTTGTTTTGAAACCTTGACTAGAAAGTTATTATTGGGTGGTAGTATTTTAAATGGATGTGAGATATTTCCACTACGTTAAAGGGCATAATAAGAGTGACATCTAATTTTTTATGATCTGTTATTGGTTTTACTTATTTTTATGGCAATATAATATTTTATCGTTAACGATGGAAAGGGTACAGGGCTATCAGAAAAGGAATTGGAGATTGTGATTACTTTGTGTACATTCAACAATATGGTTTTGGTACTGCTTCATTGAACGTGACAGTAGCTGCATCGATTGTTCTACCTCAGTTTGGAGGTATTGTAAATCTTTGCTGATTATATTTTCAGTCAAAATTTGTTTTTTCTAGGAATAATTAAATAATAACAATACATGCTTTATATCTAGTTTTGTTGCCCAATTTCGAAATCAATTTTTGGGATATTAGCAACTAGTTCTGAAGTTAATCATAGTGATATGCTTGTATCATCGTTTCACAATTTCTTTGGTTAACTATTGTTATTACCATTATTGTTGTTATTATTTTAAGTTATAATGGTTTAGACCATTTTTTTTAACATGTGGTTTACTGGTAACTTGCATCTCATCTAAAAGACTGTTCTCATCTAAATTTGAAACTAATTTCTTTATATAGGTGCACTCCTTATTTTCTCTCATCTTACCATTCTTACTCCCTTATACGTGGAACATTGATTACTTAGTTAACAAAAATAGGTAACAAATTTTATATATTACAATTTAAGAATTTTAATCATACTAGGATTATATGTTTTTTCAGAGGGTGGTTGTAAATCAAAATAAAAAAATTCTATTAATTTAAAATATCTCCACTATTTTCATTATTCATGAATAATATGAATTATTATGCATCTCTCTTGCCAAATTCTTAAAAACGTTGTTTTTGGACCAATTGGATGATCCAGTCCTAGTTGACAAGGATATCTTTTTTCCCAATCATCATATTCCAAGATTTTTTTTATCTTGATTACAAATGTAATGAAATTCATTTTTGAAATGTAAAATTGTTTCAAGTTTTTATTAATAAAAAAGCTTATAATATGCATGTCATTTTACTACATGGTCATAATCTATATTTGTTTAAAAATACAGGCAATGCACATTTTAATTACGAAGTAGTTAATTTTTTTAAAAATTCCAAGGATATTTATTTTGTCTTAGTGCAAAGTATTTTTGCTTTGTAAAACAGTAAACAAGAATTGTTTTCGCCACTATAACATATGTGATGCATATGCATAATGTTTGTCGAGAATTAAAAACAACTATGAAGTGAACCAAGAATTTGTTTCCCATGCCTTTGTATCAATACAAATGTCAAATATAATATCACTGAGACTTGGATACAAGGTTTAACTACCCATATTTTCCTTGGGTGTGTTATTCCTAGTGTACTTTCAATATCATCAAAAATAAAAATAGAATGAACTGTTAATACCAAGGTTCGAGAACTCGGGTTCGACCGTTTGAAAATTTGTTAGTTCCTATTGTCTTATAACCGGATGCTAGGATATTGTAATCTTGTTATATGGGCAAATGTACATTGATGTTGGTTTTAAATGGCGATCAATAGCAGCAAATCGCAAAATGACTTAATTTGTCATAAATTTTACAAACTTTTTATTTGTGAAATATACACAGGTGGCCTCATTTATGGTTTCCTTGTAAATAGCGTGCAACGTTGGAATATACAATTATAGTTTAACGTACAATTTTTCTTTACGCAGGGATTATCATTCATTGTATATTGGAAAAACCCTTGCTGAGCTTGCAGAAGAGAGCATGTGTAACACCCCACTCCCGCTATGATCACTCACTAAGGGAATGCCATAGCATCGGTGGAGTATTTTAGTGAATATAGAACAGAAAAATTACAACAAGACAGATATAAATAGTACTTGAAATTTTAAAACATCATCTCATAACAGCGGAAGTAAAACATGTCTGGTTACATCATAAAACCACAATAAAGGTCAAGTACAATATCCATCAAAATAAAGAAGTACATAATCCCACTCTCATACAATAGCCAAACAAAAGAAAAGATAACTGGATAACTGGAGCTTTACATCTATCCAAGCTCCTAAAGACTGGAACAGCAATCCGATCAAGCTCCACTACTGCTAGGATCCACCGTAGGACCTGAGGGTTGGGAAAAAGATAAAAACAACAGGGTCAGACATAAGTCTGAGCGAGTCCTATAACTTTAACAATACAATCGTTAAAGTAACCAGAGAAGACATAAACTGATATACGGTAACATATAGGGATGAATGGCTACCCTAAGCAGTCAACTAAACGAAGATAAAGGATAAAGACGCATCTACCCTCCCTAAGGTAAATTACTAAACTGCACCACACCAGTCGTTCCTAACTTAAAGGTTGATCCCACCCAAGGACTTATAAAATTTACTAATTAGTACCTGCGTACCCCTAGGTGACCAAGTAGGCGCCACGGGGCCCTACAATCCACTAGGTGTACACACTACTTCCCATTCGATCGGCTCCCTAACGTAGATACCCGTGCTGGCCCCACCGTGGGATGTATCATTCCCCAATGTGGCAACCTGATGGAACTAAAGGTGCACGGCTTATATCTACTCGATGCAACAACGGCTTACCTACCAGCCCGGGCCCACTCACGCATATGAAGCCCGTTGGACTTGCGTTGCCACCGCTAACCCGTTTGCCTCTTACAGTCAAGCCCAGTATGTGTGTCCCGTCCTCGACATGGGTCGAGCCCACAAAGATACGTATGGGTTACTGGTTGAAATGGGCCTCCACAAGCTACCCACCTAAGCTTGTCCCTTTTTCTAGTATATCCCACTTAACCCTTTAATCATGTTTTAATTACATGTTCCATTTTGGTTAAGTATTCTAATCGTATTTTCTATTGCCACCCAAGGCAACCACTAGATTTTCTCATGCCACCCGAGGCACCCACTTAACCCCTCATGTCCCTCTACATGCTAATATGGTTAAGTGTTTCTTAATTAATTAATTAAGAACGTAACCTTTGTAAAGACCTCTCACATTAGACTGTCTTTTATGACTGCTGGTTAAGCCGGTTGGGTCCGGGCAGCCTTATGTCATAACAGAGTCTAACCTCGTGTCTTTACATTAATTACGTATTTAGTTTGTGCCTAAGACCTCTCACATTGGGCTAACATTTGTAGCAACTGGTTAAGCCGGTTGGGTCCGGGCAGTTTTACGCTACAACTGAGTCCAACCTCGTGTCTTAGTCAATTAATTACACCTAATTAATCACCCTCATAATTTTATATTAATTATCCCTAATTAATCAAGTTTTCTTAACATGGGTAGACCTAACTTAATAGGTAAATTCCCATGGGGTAGACCTAACTCAATAGGTAAATTCCCAACACATAGTATGGGTACACCTAACCAAATAGGCAAATTCCCATACTATGTTTATTTATTTTGTGTTATGCATAATTATATTAATTTCACACAATCTTATTAACTTATGCATTTAATTACCCCATCGTTCCCACGTAATTTCGTTCATGATATAACACATATAAAAGGTGTCAACCTGCATATGAATGAACATGTTTCAAAGGTGCCATCTTGCATATTAACAAACACATAACTTGCATATGAACTTGCATAACATGTCACATAACTTGCATATAATATGTCACATAACTTACATATTCATTTTGCATAACAAACTTGCATATTAGCTTATAGACTTGCATAATGTGTCATCATGAACTTGCATATTAATAAACATGTAACTTGCATATTTACATACATGTAACTCGCATATTAACAAACATGTAACTTGCATATAAAGAAACATGTAACTTGCATATTTACATACATGTAACTTGCATATTAACAAACATGTAACTTGCATATTAACAAACATGTAACTTGCATATTTACATACATGTAACTTGCATATTAACAAACATGTAACTTGCATATTTACATACATGTAACTTGCATATTAACAAACATGTAACTTGCATATTTACATACATGTAGCTTGCATAGCATATTACCATGAACTTGCATAACATGCATATGATTACATAGCCCACAACTTGCATATTTAGCATCATGCAAACATAACATACATCATATTAAACTTGCATAAGCTTACATACTCAACATGCATAAACATAAGATTAATGCTAACATCATATCATATGATTCAAAGCTCATTAACCCACATACAAAACCATAAATCTCATCACATCTCATCTAATTAGTTTACCAAAAGATCATCAAAGTGGTAGAAACTCACAACTAGCAACTTTGAACACCAAATGAAGAAGATTAAGATGCTAAGAAGGGATTAGAAGTTGATTAGAGAGTGATTAGTATGCAACCCTCTTCATAAAATTAGTGGAGGCCATGAGAGCTAGCATTTTGCCATAGTTTAGTCACTAGGTTTAATTATGAATGAATTAGGGTAGGTTAGGGTCTTATTTATAGATTAGGCAAGTGTTTTAGGCCATAGGATTAACCCTAGATTCAATCCAAGCCATCAAAGCATGTCTTGGGGAAGAAGTCAAGTGTAGGAACCATCTAGGGCCTTTAGATTAAAGATGGACCATGAGAACCATTCAAATGCAAAATCTGCACTTGAGCGAATCGGCCCACGGGTTGACAGCCAAACACCCTGGATTAACCCCTAGTCGACCCAGCGGGCTTGGGTCGACTTCAAAAATCGGCCGGTTCGGTTATTCCCCTCTCCCAATTCGCTGTTTTGAGCATTTTTGCATATTTATTTATTAAATTTTCAATTATATATATATATATATATATATCAATATATATATATATATCTACACAACCCATTTCACTTAATTAAGTATACTTTAATTTGGGAATTTTCGTGAAACTTCGCGAGGCCATATCTTGGTCATACGGACTCCGATTTTCGAAAACTCGGACTCTATTTCGCGTATTTTTCCGAGACGAACGCAATGGCATAGCCCGTTTCCCTTGATTCCCATTTTAGAATTAAATTCTGCCTCGATTTATGTTATTACAGGTTATTGAAAATACGGGTTGTTACATTCTCCCCTCCTTAAAGGATTTCGTCCCCGAAATCTTCAAGTTAGGAAGAACGTATCCTACCATCCAATCATCCATCTACTCAAAGCATCATCCACGAGCAATCATTGTCCTTACAAGATTCTAAATGCTGGATGGATATATGCAAAAGTGTGTGTATATGTACTTACCTAATGCAAAAATCAGGCGGTTACTGATACAGTAAACCTCCTTAATGCAAACCATGATAGTGCCATGCATCCAATATGTATGCGAAACCCTATTGACACATACAAATTTCTACATGCGTGCACAACCATACACAAAAATGCATCATCCATATGATAACACAGCCATGATACATCCATCAATCTAACTACCACATCCATTTATGCAATATGCAACATGAAGTGACTGAGCCGATCTAGTGCCTAATGTGTGTGTATATGCATCCACGAGCAACCACTAGCAAACAATTGCATCCATATGCATCCATCAACCATAACATGTTTCAAACACATGTTTCAACCATAGGTTTTACCCTATCTAAAGGTCATAGGTATTAGCGAGAGGATATACTAAAGATAAGATAAGTACTAGACAAGCAATAAAGGAGAAGTTAAAAGACATACTCTCAAAAAGAAATGGATACAAAGAACGCATCTTTGCTTCCGTCTCCCAAGTAGCATTGCTTTCGTCATCTCCCCATTGCACTTTAACTAGCTGAACTTCTCTGTTCCTCAACTTCCTAGTTTCTGACCCAAGGATGCGAGTAGGAGCTCGTCGAATCGTCGCATCACGCTCTACCTCTACATCTCTAAGCAAGCTCGGCTCTACCACCTCCGCGGTCTCATGTAAGCACTTCCTCAAATGTGATACATGGAATACATCATGAACACCACTAAGTCTGTCGGGCAACTCCACCCTATATGCCATCCGTCCAATCCTTTCCTTAATAGGAAACGGCCCAACAAATCTCGGTGCTAACTTCCCTACGGACCCAAAGCGAACAACATTTCTCAATGGAGATACTTTGACAAAAACCATGTCCCCAACCTCAAACTCAAGATCCGTCCTTCTCCGATCCGCATAAGATTTCTGTCTATCTTGCGCTGCTTTCATCCTTTTTCGAATTAAATCAATCTTCTCTGAAGTCTCTCTAACCATATCCGGCCCAAGCAAGATCTTATCCGTAGATTCCCACCAACATGTAGGAGATCGACAAGGCCTTCCATAAAGAGCTTCGAAAGGAGCCATACCAATACTGGACTGAAAGCTGTTATTATATGCGAACTCCACCAAAGGAAGATGTTCTTCCCATGTACCTCCAAAATCCAAGATACAAAGCCTCAAAAGATCTTCTAAGATACGGTTCACCCTCTCAGTCTGACCGTCCGTCTGAGGATGATATGCGGTGCTCAAACACAACTGAGTCCCTACCGCCTCTTGCAAACTTCTCCAAAACTCACTAGTGAAAATAGGATCTCGATCACTCACAATGCTGGATGGTACGCCATGCAATCTAACAATCTCTCTAACATAGACTGAAGCAAGCCATGGAGCGGTCCTCTTACTCTTTACGGGTATAAAATGGGCACTCTTGGTAAGTCTGTCTACCACAACCCAAATTCCCGTATTGCCCTTCCTCGATCTCGGTAACCCGTCGATGAAATCCATCGAGACACTATCCCACTTCCACTGTGGAACTTCCAATGGGTGTAGCAACCCACCGGGTTTCCTTTGCTCCACTTTAACTTGTTGGCACACTAAGCATCTAGCCACATACTCGGCCACATCTTTCTTCATACCGGCCCAGAAGAAAACTCTCTTCATGTCTTGGTACATTTTGTCTCCACCGGGATGAATAGTCATTCTTGAACGATGTGCATCATCCAAAATAGCCTTCTTCAAACCCTCATCTTGCGGTACACAAAGTCTACCGTCTCTATGCAACCATCCCTTATCATCTATGGTGTATCTACCCAAATGGCTGGACGACTCCCCTCTTATAAGCTTCTCTACCAACACAACCAACTGTGGATCGTCTCGCTGAGCCTCGCCAATCCGTCTCAAAAGAGTAGGTCTAACCTCCAAGGATGCCAACAAACCAGGTACAAAATCAACAGAAGGTCTGAAGTCAAACAAAGAAAGAAACTCCAAGCTTCGTCGTTCCACGAACAATGGACTCAAAGATAGCCTTTTTCTACTTAAGGCGTCTGCCACCACGTTACCCTTACCAGGGGTATACGCTATCTCGAAATCATAGGATGCTAAGAACTCCATCCACCTTTGCTGTCTTAAGTTTAAATCCTTCTGAGAGAATAAGTACTTCAATGATTTATGGTCGGTGAACAACTCGAATCTCTCACCAAGAAGATAATGGCGCCAAGACTTAAGTGCGAAAACAATCGCGGCCAACTCTAGATCATGGGTAGGGTAATTCTTCTCATGCACTCTCAATTGTCTCCCTCCATAGGCTATTACCCTTCCCTCCTGCATCAAGACTGCGCCTAATCCTGTTCCACAAGCATCGGTATAAACAACAAACGGCTTACTCCCATCCGGGAGCACTAAAACTGGAGCGGTGGTCAAAGCTCTCTTTAACCGTCGGAAAGCATCATCACAATCTACATCCCACGAGAAAACCAGATTCTTTTTCGTCAAGCGGGTTAATGGGGCTGATATCTTCGCGAAGTCTTTGATGAACTTCCTATAATATCCTGCCAACCCCAAGAAACTTCTTACCTCGGTAGCATTTCTAGGAACTTTCCAATCCTGGATAGATACTATCTTTGCGGGATCCACAGCTATCCCTTCCTTAGAGACCACATGCCCTAAGAATCGCACTTCTCTTCTCCAAAAATGGCATTTAGAGAATTTAGCTTTAAGACTATGCGCTCGAAGAGTCTCCAACACTTCCTTGAGATGTAAGGCATGCTCTTCTTCATTCTTGGAAAAGACCAAGATGTCATCCACAAAAACTACTACAAACTTATTCAGATACTCTCTGAACACTCTACTCATGAGATCAACAAAGTATGCGGGGGCGTTTGTCAACCCAAATGGCATCACTAGCCACTCATAAAAACCATCCGGAGTCCGGAAAGCAGTCTTCTCTATACTGTCCTCCGCCACTCTTAACTGATGAAACCCTGTAGCTAAGTCCATCTGCGAAAATACTGACGCGCCAACCAACTGATCAAAGAGATCATCTATCCTCGGTAATGGGTGTCTATTCTTCTTCGTGAGCTTATTAAGTTCTCTATAATCCACACAAAGTCTGAGGGACCCATCCGCCTTCGTGGCAAACACTACTGGAGCTCCCCACTCCGATATACTTCGCCTTATGAACCCCTTCTCAAGCAACTCCCCTACTTGCTTATGAAGTTCTCTTCTCTCACGAGGAGCCATGTGGCGTACTGGCAAAGACACTGGTTTGGCATTATCCACCAAATAAATTCGGAAATCTATCTCCCGCTTCGGAGGCAAACCCTTTACTTCTTCAAACACATCCGGATATTCCCGGACTACTCTGACAGAACACAAACTCTCGACCGAAGCATCGAGCGATTCAAGATAACTTAGCAAAACAGATTCCATGGGATTGCAAGAGATCTCGAGAGTGTTACCCAAGCGGGTCATGAGCCTGACAACTCTCCTTTCGCAATCAAGAACGGCACCATTACTGGATAACCAGTCCATGCCCAAGATCAACCCATAGCCCGTGAAGCCCAATACAAAAGCATCACATCTAAACTCAACGCTAAGTATAGAAATCTTCAAACCCAAACATATCATAGACAGATATATGGAGCCCCCAATTGGGTTTGAGACAACCAAGGGATCATCAACTAGACTGGTGTCTAAGTGCAGTGACTCAACTAACGATGATGAGATAAAAGAATGCGATGCGCCAGAGTCAAACAAAGTACGAACTGGATGATCAAACAGAAAAACCAGACTTTCAACGGAAATAGTTCTACCTCTCTGCTGAATCGGTGGAACTGAGAGAACCTGAACTTGCCCCCCTGACTGAGGTGGTGCTATAAGAGCTTGCACCTGGCCTCCTGAGGTAGACCCCGTCTTCTGCCCCTTCTTTGGGCAGTTTTTCACAAGATGCCCTGCTTCACCACAATGAAAGCAACCGGTTTTCTTCTTTTTGCGACAATCCTTACTAAGGTGTCCTGGTGTTCCACAATTGAAGCACTTCTTCTTCGTCTTCTTTTTGTCACCATTGCCTTGTCCGCCCTTGCCTTGTTGTTGCTGTTGCGGTTTCTTCTGATCCCCCTTTTTCTCTGGTGCCTTAGAATTCTTATCATCCTCATGCATAAGTGCCATGTAGACAAGCTTCTCAAAAGTGGCCCCCATAGGAATGTGAGTCATAGCTATTCCTTGCAATGGTTCGTTCAAGCCTCTAACGAACCTCAAAGCCTTCTTCTCCGGTGTATTCACCAACTCTATGCCAAACCTTGCTAATTGATTGAATTTGTTGACATATTCTTTCACCGTGAGATTCCCTTGCTTCAAATTCAAGAACTTCTCCATAAACAGATTCTCTTCCGCCCTTGAGAGAAACTTAGCCCCAAACCTTTGCTTAAAATCTGCCCAAGAGTCAACAGGGCGTTCTCCATTAGTGACCTCCCACCAGAATGAGGCCTCTCCCTTCATTAACCAAGCCGCCAACTTGACTTTCTTTCCCTCTTCCACTTCAAAGATATCTAGCAACTCTTCCACTTCCTTAAGCCAATCTCTAGCCTCTACGAAAGTCTCTGAACCAAGAAAAGGTTTTCCTCCTATAGCCTTGAACTCCTTGCAAACCTTAGCAAAATTATCCACTCTAGGCTGAGGAGGAGGAGCGGTTGTCTCTGGTGTAGTAGCATTGGCCGGACCCGCAGCCGCGGCCCTAGCCTCTTGCAACCTCCTATACCATAGTGGTATAACTAAACCCTCCGGGATGTTAAGATCTTCAGCCATGCTGAAACGAAAGAGGAAAGATTCAAAAAGGAGATTCCGAAAGATAAAGATATGGCTATTGAGGATTATGCTTTTCTTTTTCAAAAACTTTTTCTCTTAGAAGACATGCTTTTAAAAATCCTTTCTTCGAAAATACTCTTAGAAAGTAGTTTTTCTCAAAAATTTTATCTGTTCTGGTAACCTTAAGCTCTGATACCACGTGTAACACCCCACTCCCGCTATGATCACTCACTAAGGGAATGCCATAGCATCGGTGGAGTATTTTAGTGAATATAGAACAGAAAAATTACAACAAGACAGATATAAATAGTACTTGAAATTTTAAAACATCATCTCATAACAGCGGAAGTAAAACATGTCTGGTTACATCATAAAACCACAATAAAGGTCAAGTACAATATCCATCAAAATAAAGAAGTACATAATCCCACTCTCATACAATAGCCAAACAAAAGAAAAGATAACTGGATAACTGGAGCTTTACATCTATCCAAGCTCCTAAAGACTGGAACAGCAATCCGATCAAGCTCCACTACTGCTAGGATCCACCGTAGGACCTGAGGGTTGGGAAAAAGATAAAAACAACAGGGTCAGACATAAGTCTGAGCGAGTCCTATAACTTTAACAATACAATCGTTAAAGTAACCAGAGAAGACATAAACTGATATACGGTAACATATAGGGATGAATGGCTACCCTAAGCAGTCAACTAAACGAAGATAAAGGATAAAGACGCATCTACCCTCCCTAAGGTAAATTACTAAACTGCACCACACCAGTCGTTCCTAACTTAAAGGTTGATCCCACCCAAGGACTTATAAAATTTACTAATTAGTACCTGCGTACCCCTAGGTGACCAAGTAGGCGCCACGGGGCCCTACAATCCACTAGGTGTACACACTACTTCCCATTCGATCGGCTCCCTAACGTAGATACCCGTGCTGGCCCCACCGTGGGATGTATCATTCCCCAATGTGGCAACCTGATGGAACTAAAGGTGCACGGCTTATATCTACTCGATGCAACAACGGCTTACCTACCAGCCCGGGCCCACTCACGCATATGAAGCCCGTTGGACTTGCGTTGCCACCGCTAACCCGTTTGCCTCTTACAGTCAAGCCCAGTATGCGTGTCCCGTCCTCGACATGGGTCGAGCCCACAAAGATACGTATGGGTTACTGGTTGAAATGGGCCTCCACAAGCTACCCACCTAAGCTTGTCCCTTTTTCTAGTATATCCCACTTAACCCTTTAATCATGTTTTAATTACATGTTCCATTTTGGTTAAGTATTCTAATCGTATTTTCTATTGCCACCCAAGGCAACCACTAGATTTTCTCATGCCACCCGAGGCACCCACTTAACCCCTCATGTCCCTCTACATGCTAATATGGTTAAGTGTTTCTTAATTAATTAATTAAGAACGTAACCTTTGTAAAGACCTCTCACATTAGACTGTCTTTTATGACTGCTGGTTAAGCCGGTTGGGTCCGGGCAGCCTTATGTCATAACAGAGTCTAACCTCGTGTCTTTACATTAATTACGTATTTAGTTTGTGCCTAAGACCTCTCACATTGGGCTAACATTTGTAGCAACTGGTTAAGCCGGTTGGGTCCGGGCAGTTTTACGCTACAACTGAGTCCAACCTCGTGTCTTAGTCAATTAATTACACCTAATTAATCACCCTCATAATTTTATATTAATTATCCCTAATTAATCAAGTTTTCTTAACATGGGTAGACCTAACTTAATAGGTAAATTCCCATGGGGTAGACCTAACTCAATAGGTAAATTCCCAACACATAGTATGGGTACACCTAACCAAATAGGCAAATTCCCATACTATGTTTATTTATTTTGTGTTATGCATAATTATATTAATTTCACACAATCTTATTAACTTATGCATTTAATTACCCCATCGTTCCCACGTAATTTCGTTCATGATATAACACATATAAAAGGTGTCAACCTGCATATGAATGAACATGTTTCAAAGGTGCCATCTTGCATATTAACAAACACATAACTTGCATATGAACTTGCATAACATGTCACATAACTTGCATATAATATGTCACATAACTTACATATTCATTTTGCATAACAAACTTGCATATTAGCTTATAGACTTGCATAATGTGTCATCATGAACTTGCATATTAATAAACATGTAACTTGCATATTTACATACATGTAACTCGCATATTAACAAACATGTAACTTGCATATAAAGAAACATGTAACTTGCATATTTACATACATGTAACTTGCATATTAACAAACATGTAACTTGCATATTAACAAACATGTAACTTGCATATTTACATACATGTAACTTGCATATTAACAAACATGTAACTTGCATATTTACATACATGTAACTTGCATATTAACAAACATGTAACTTGCATATTTACATACATGTAGCTTGCATAGCATATTACCATGAACTTGCATAACATGCATATGATTACATAGCCCACAACTTGCATATTTAGCATCATGCAAACATAACATACATCATATTAAACTTGCATAAGCTTACATACTCAACATGCATAAACATAAGATTAATGCTAACATCATATCATATGATTCAAAGCTCATTAACCCACATACAAAACCATAAATCTCATCACATCTCATCTAATTAGTTTACCAAAAGATCATCAAAGTGATAGAAACTCACAACTAGCAACTTTGAACACCAAATGAAGAAGATTAAGATGCTAAGAAGGGATTAGAAGTTGATTAGAGAGTGATTAGTATGCAACCCTCTTCATAAAATTAGTGGAGGCCATGAGAGCTAGCATTTTGCCATAGTTTAGTCACTAGGTTTAATTATGAATGAATTAGGGTAGGTTAGGGTCTTATTTATAGATTAGGCAAGTGTTTTAGGCCATAGGATTAACCCTAGATTCAATCCAAGCCATCAAAGCATGTCTTGGGGAAGAAGTCAAGTGTAGGAACCATCTAGGGCCTTTAGATTAAAGATGGACCATGAGAACCATTCAAATGCAAAATCTGCACTTGAGCGAATCGGCCCACGGGTTGACAGCCAAACACCCTGGATTAACCCCTAGTCGACCCAGCGAGCTCGGGTCGACTTCAAAAATCGGCCGGTTCGGTTATTCCCCTCTCCCAATTCGCTGTTTTGAGCATTTTTGCATATTTATTTATTAAATTTTCAATTATATATATATATATATATATCAATATATATATATATATATATCTACACAACCCATTTCACTTAATTAAGTATACTTTAATTTGGGAATTTTCGTGAAACTTCGCGAGGCCATATCTTGGTCATACGGACTCCGATTTTCGAAAACTCGGACTCTATTTCGCGTATTTTTCCGAGACGAACGCAATGGCATAGCCCGTTTCCCTTGATTCCCATTTTAGAATTAAATTCTGCCTCGATTTATGTTATTACAGGTTATTGAAAATACGGGTTGTTACAGCATGCCATTAATCAAATTTGTAAAAACAATAATTTGAAATGTCTTTGTCATTAAATCAATTCAGAAGAATCACAACAAAGCCAGGAGGAAAACTGGATAAAGGCGAGGTTAGTTATGAAACCAACAAAGCCAGGACTATTTTTTATTCCTAAAACTTTTTGTAGTATTATGTTACAGACTTACAGTTCCAAGATCAAGGAGCAAATTGAGGGCAAGCATTCATGCCTTGCCAGGATAGATCCATCCAGAAAATGAGAAGCTTATATATATATATATTATATATGTGTGTGTGCAAGTTCTTTTTTTTTTTTTTTTGAACTTCAGACATTATGATGCATAGATCCATCAACTATGTAAACATAATTTTTGTTTAGATTTTCGTTTATGTGACATTAGTTTTGAGTTGTATCGGATAATGTTATGAATGTTGGGTGTTATGTGAATATTTTATCAATTATTATAACATTTTTTATTGTTATATAATGTTTTGTGACATTAATTTTTCTTGTTGATATATATGTATATATGTTTCATTATTGCACAATGAGTATTAAATGTTGAGTATTTTGAATTGAATGTATTTGATTTTTAGATTGATGGTTAGAAATGCTGTAAAATGTTTGCTATTTATTTCCGTTGGCAATCCGTCACTATACAGCTAGGATTTACCGACGGATAACTGGAATGTAAAATGTTTGTCATAAATTTCCGTTGGTAATCCATCTCTATATAGCTAGGATGTACCGATGGATAATTGGAATGTAAAATGTTTTTTATGTATTTCCGTCGGTAATCCCTTGCTAAATAGCGTGCATTTTATGACGGAAAGATATTTATTGATTTTATCATGTTATATGTATCCGTCGGTAAAACGTCAGTGAAATATTTAAAAATAAAATGGTAATGTATTAGAAAACAATGGTGAAGTGACGGAGAATCGACACTAATTTCCATCGCAAAATTGTGCCTAAAATACAGATGTGTTTTTAGCGACAGCCTTATTTTGTTGCAAATCCATCGCTAACAGGCCTTTAGCGAGGGTTTAGCGATGGATTTTTGCACAGCAAAATCAATGTTTTCTTTTAGTGCATGATTAAGTGGAAACATGGGTTTTGGGTATATTTGATCCATATTGACATGTTAAATTGTTGTTTTAGTGTTTATGGTCGATTATGCATGTTGCTATGACTGTTTAGAATGTTTTGTAATGCTTAGCAAAGTTAGATTGGTCGAAAACACCATCGTATGGCATAAATAGCTCGCTGAAAAAGTTGTAGGAAAATTGGTCATGCCCCGTTCATGAGGCGCCACCTCGACCCGATCGTGACACAATCATCGTGAGCCGCCCCAGTCGTAAGCCCACCTCACGAGCCGACCACCCTCCACGAGCTATGAACCGGATGTCACCGACGAACCACAATGAAGCATCACGATCTGATCCTTGACCACGAGCCAGACCAGGGGAGGACCACGAGCCAGACCAAGGGAGGACCACAAGCCGGACCAGAGGAGGACCACAAGCCGATGACCAGAGGGGGATCCACGAACCGGAACAAGGTGTCATGATTCGAAGTTTGACCCGAAGCTGGAGTTTGAAGAGTCACGAATTGGGATGATGACCAAAATCCATGGTGGAAAAGTAGTCCAAATAGGGAGTAGAACTGAGGATCCAGATGAGAAACGACGAGTGAACGTCATGTGTTGGACTTTGCTGCAGGACATGTGCAAAGGGGTCATCGATGTCTATAGCTTTGACTCACCACTGAGAGATGGATATTGGCTATGGATCTATGCAGTGGAGTTGTCATAACTCCATAGGGCAAAGTGATCGTAGCAGGGCTATGAGCCAGTGCAGTGGAGTTGTCATGTAACACCCCGTAATTTTAAATATTAAAGTTAACAAATTAAAGAATACTTATTTTCAAATGTGAGAATCAAGGGAAACGGGTTACGCCATTGTGTTTGTCTCGGAATTCTAGTTGAGATAGAGTCCGAGTTTGCGTAAAATGGATTTCGTATGAAGAAGTTATGGCTGTCGGAACTTTCCAGAAATTCAAATTTAAATTCAAAAACGAATTCAGACTCAGAACTAGGAAGGGCGGGAAATTTCCTGCCCAAGGCCAGGTCGACCTGGGGGTCAACCTTAGTGTCGACCTCCCCCTATACAGGTCGACCTTAGTGTCGACCTGCCCCCCTCCCCCCAGCAAATCTAAAAGATGAAGATTTTGTGACTCAGTGCTGAGTCATTAGGGCTGAGGTGTCACTCAATCTTGACTGATGGTCTTGATTGATTCTAGGTTGATCGGATGGCCTAAATTAATCCTAATCTCTATATAAACACATGTAGACTCAAACCCTATAACCTAATCAAAATTAGAACCATGGCCGTCATGCTATCACCCCGCAACCTAGAATAGCCAGCACCAACTAGAGGAAAAGTAAAGCTAATCAACTCAATTCAACTCAAGTCTATAACAACAATAAATTTGTATACTTCAAAGGCGAGCTAAATTAATTTCAGAACTCAGATCCCAGAACTTAAGACCTTCTTTGAGTTGTGAGTTCAATTTCTTTAATAAGATAATTAACAAGTTAATTGGGTTGAGTTATAAATTGGGTTATATGGCAATGTTTGTGAAACATTGGAAAATGTGATATTTTGTGAATATATGCTAGTTGTTCATAATGGCAGTTTTTATTGTAGATTCCTTTGTATATGCCCAATCACCTATGTTCAACTTGATTCATGTTTGACATCATTTTATATGCAAGTTTGTGTGTAGATTATATGCTTGTTTCTATGTGAATTGTACACAAGTCTACATGAGAACCAAGTAAAATGACTATATGCAAGTTTAGGTAGAAATTGGATTCACATATATGCAAGTTTACACGTTTATATTTAGATCTATGACGTACATAGTTTTATGCAAGTTTGTGACTATGGCCTATGCAAGTTTCGAATGAAAACTATATTCATATATACGAGTTTTGGGTGAAAAACTATATTCATATATGCAAGTTCACACCTTTAGGCCTATGTTTAGATTCATGACAATAACAAGTTTATGCTAGATATGTTGTAATCCTTATATGTAAGTTAGATCCAACTGGTATGTTATGCAAATTTGCGGCGTTTCTTCTCTTTTATTTGTTAGACTAATTGCTAGTCTAATATATATATATAGTCTAATATATATATATATATATATATATATATATATATATATATGTCATGATAAACGAACGGAGAACGTGGGGATGATGGGGGTAATATTGAATATACACATATTGAGAATTGGCATAAATGGCCTTAAAAAGGCATATAATTAATTTAAGACATTAATTAGAGAAATTGGCATTTAAGGACATAATTTTAAGAGACAATTATGGACATAAGTATATTTGGAATTTAGTGACAAATTTGAATAGGGATATTAATCCAATTTGGGGTTAGATGAAGATGTGTAATAATAAACCGCCTAAGACACGAGGTTAGACTCTTTTGTGGTGTAAGACTGCCCGGACCCTCCCGACAAATCCAGCAGCCACAAATGCCAGTCTAATGTGAGAGGTCAAAGGCATGAATTAAATGCTTAACAGTTGTAAAGACACGAGGTTAGGCTCGTTTGTGGTGTAAGACTGTCCGGACCCGCCTGACAAATCTAGCAGTCGCAATTGTCAGTCCAATGTGGGAGGTCTTTACAAGGTTACGGTTTTAATGAATTAAGAAACACTTAACCAGATTAACATGTGGTGGGACATGGGGGGTTAAGTGGGTGCCTTGGGTGGCATGTGAAATTAAGTGGGTGTCTTGGGTGGCACGTGAAATACGATTAGATGCACTTAACCAAGATTGAAACATGTAAGACGACATGAATAAGAATGGGGTTAAGTGGGGAAAACCTTAGAGGGGACCAAGCATAGGTGGAAAGCTTGTGTCATGCATGGGGGCCCTTTTCAAACCAGTAACCCATTAAGCATCTTTGTGGGCTCGACCCAAGTCGAGGATGGGACACGTGTACTGGGTATGATTGTAAGAGGTCAAAACGGGTTAGCGGTGGCAACGCAAGTCCAACGGGGTCATATGCGTGTGTGGGCCCGGGCTGGTAGGTAAGACGTTGTTGCATCGTGTAGATATAAGCCGTGAATTTTTGGTGGTATCGGTTTCCACTTTGGGGAGTTATACACCCCACTGTGGGGCCACCACGGGTATCTACGAGTTAGGGAGCCGATCGAATGGGTGTAGTGGGTACACCTAGTGGAGATAGGGGCAGGCAGCACCTATGAAGGCAGATAGGGGTGCGCGAAACTACCATTATCATTATTAAGTTCTATGGGCGGGATCAACTTTTAGGATTTTTGTTGTGGTGCAATGTAGTAATTATCTTATAGTGATTAGGTGTACCTTTAACGTTATCTTTGTTCATCTTATTTCCTTTGGTTGCTCTGTCGTGCCCATTGTTCACAGTCATTTCCTTATTTCCCAAGCTTATGCCTTATCCTAGTTACTTTAATAATTATATTGTTAAATTTATTGCACTTGCCAGACTTTATGTCTGACCCCCTTTATTTCCACCTCTTCCCCACCTCCCAAGGTGCTCAGGGTGGGACTAGTACTAGTGGAGCTTGACTTGGACAACTTTATCTCTTTCTTTTGGACATTGCTTGGATCTCTTAGGTAAAGTTCAGCCTATCTTATTTATGGCTATTTTATGTTGGGGTTATGTCTTTTATTTTATGTGCTCAGAACTTATTTGGCAAGATGGATAATAAGTGTATTTGGTTTTGTAGTTGGTTTTTGATGTGATGTAACCAAACTATTTCTCCGCTACAATAAAAGTGGTTTTTATTTTTCAAGTACCAATATATTTATCTGTCTTGTTTACTTTTCTGTCCTATACACGATAAACGCCCCACCAAAATTAAGCATTCCCTTTGTGAGTGACCTTAATGGACGTGGGGTGTCATATGTGGTATCAAAGCCGAAGGTTAAAAGACCAGATATGAATTTTGAAAAACTACTTTTCAAAAAGCATTTTTACAAAGAAATACTTTCAAAAATATGTTTTAAGGAGAGTATTTTCAATAGAAAATTTTATTTTAAAAACATAACCCACAAAAGCCATATAACTTTCTTTCAAATTCTTTGTTTGAATCTCTTTATTTTCTTTTCAGCATGTCTGGAATTCCCGAGATACCCGAGGGGATACCGATACCAGGATGGTTTAGAAGGTATCTGGAAGCTAGGGCCCATGTCGCAGGCCCATCAAATGCTCCTCCTCCCCCTCCTCCTCCTCCCCTTCCCCATGTTGATACTTTCGCAAAGATATGCAAGGACTTTCGGGCAATGGGTAGGAAACCTTTTCACAGGTCGGAGACGTTTGTTAAAGCTCGAAATTGGCTAAAGGAGGTGGAAGAATTGTTTGGAATCTTTGAGGTAGAAGATGGAAGAAAGGTCCATTTAGCTGCCTGGTTAATGAAGGATGAGGCCTCGTTTTGGTGGGAGGTCACTAATGGAGAGCATCCAGTTGATGCATAGCCAGATTTCAGGCGTAGGTTTGAGGCAAAGTTTCTCTCATGGGCTGAAGAGAATATATACATGGAAAGGTTTTTGGCATTGAGGTAGGGAAATCTATCAGTGAAAGAATATGTCAACAAGTTCAATCAGTTGGCGAGATTTGGCTTGGACTTGGTGAATACACCCGAAAAGAATGCCTTGAGATTTGTTAAGGGTTTGAACGAGCTGCTACATGGGTTAGCTATGACCCACATCCCTATAGGGGCCACCTTTGAGAGACTAGTTGACATGGCGCTTATGCATGAAGAGGAGAAAGGCACCAATGCTAATAAGGCACCTGATAAAAAAAGGGATCAAAAGAAACCACAACAGCAACAGCAGAACAAGAAGGGTGGTAAAGACAACAATGGCAAGGGAAAGAAAAGATGCTTTAACTGTGGGACACCAGGCCATCTAAGCAAAGACTGTAGGAAGAAGAAGAAGACTGGTTGTTTCCACTATGGCGAGGCAGGACATTTGATTAAGGACTGCCCAAAGAAAGGGCAGAGGGCAGTGCCTACCTCTTGATGGCAGATTCAGGCTCTCATGGCACTAGGGTAGGCAAGGGGGCAGGTCCAGGCTCTCGTGATCCCACCACTGCAAGAACAAGGTGGAGCGATTTCTGTTAAAAGTTTAGTTTATCTTTTTGATTATCCTGTTCGCACACTCTTTTATTCTGGTGCATCACACTCTTTTATATCCATTGCTTTAGTTGAGACACTACACCTAAACACCAGTATAGTATAGGACCCCTTAGTTGTTTCAAATCCAATTGGGGGCTCAGCCTATTTGTCGATGATTTGTTGGGATTTGGAAATTTCTATACTTAGCATTGGGTTTAGATGTGATGCTTATGTTTTGGGCTTCACGGGCTATGGGTTATTTCTGGGCATGGATTGGTTATCCAGTAATGGAGCCGTCCTAGATTGTGAAAAGAGAAAGGTTAGGCTTATGACTCGCTTGGGCCCGAAATCTCCTGTAATCCCATGAATTCTGTTATGCTAAGTTATCTAGAATCTCTAGACGTGTCTGTTGAGAATTTGCAGTCTGTTAGAGTGGTCCGTGAATACTCGGATGTCTTTGATGAAGTTCGAGGTTTACCCCCGAGGCGTGAGACAGACTTTCAAATATACTTAGTAGATAATGCAAAGCCAGTTGCATTACCAGTGCGCCACATGGCTCCGAGAGAGAGAGGAGAACTCAGTAAGCAAGTGAAAGAATTGCTTGAGAAGGGGTTCATAAGAAGAAGTATTTCGGAGTGGGGTGCTCAAGTCGTTTTTGCTACAAAAGATGATGGTTCACTAAGATTTTGCGTGGACCATAAAGAGATGAATAAGCTAACAAAGAAGAACAGACACTCGTTACCGAGGATAGACGATTTATTTGATCAGTTGGTGGGTGCTTCGTTTTTCTCGCAACTGGATTTGGCTACAGGGTTTCATCAGCTAAGGGTAGCTGAAGATAGCATCGATAAGACTGCATTTAGAACTCCTGACGGTTTCTTAGAGTGGCTCGTCATGCCTTTTGGTTTGACGAATGCATCCGCTTACTTTGTTGACTTAATGAGTAGGGTGTTTAGGGAGTTTCTGAGCAAGTTTGTGGTAGTCTTTGTAGATGATATTCTGGTTTTCTCTAAAAATGAAGAAGAGCATGCACTACATCTTAGGGAAGTCTTAGAGACCCTACGAGCACATCAACTTAAGGCTAAGTTCTCCAAATGCCATTTTTGGAGAAAAGAAGTGAGGTTATTAGGACACGTTGTCTCTAAAGAAGGGATAGCTGTGGATCCCGCTAAGGTAGTGGCAATCCAAGATTGGAAAATGCCTAAAAACGCAATAGAAGTAAGAAGCTTTTTAGGGCTGGCTGGTTATTATAGGAAGTTCATTAAGGACTTCGCGAAGATATGAGCCCCTCTCACTCGATTAACGAAATAGAACTTGACTTTTACTTGGGACGTTGACTGTGATGATGCTTTTCAACGTCTGAAGAGGGCTTCGACGACAGCTCCAGTTTTAGTTTTGTCAGACAGGAGTAAGACATTTACTGTATATACCGACGCTTATGGGACAGGGCTTGGCGCAGTTTTAATGCAAGAGGGAAGGGTGATATGCTATGGTAGAAGATAGTTGAAAGCCCACGAGAAAAATTACCCTACCCACGACTTGGAGTTGGCAACCATAGTTTTTGCGCTTAAGTCATGGCGTCATTATTTGCTTGGCGAGAGGTTTGAGTTGTATACAGACCATAAGTCGTTAAAGTACTTATTCTCTCAGAAGGACCTAAACTTGAGGCAACGGAGATGGATGGAGTTTTTGGCATCCTACGATTTTGAGATTGCATATACCCCTGGCAAGGGTAACGTTGTAGCCGATGCCTTAAGTAGAAAGAAATTAACTTTAAGTCCTTTGTTCGTAGAGCGGCAGAGTTTGGAGTATATATCTTCCTTTGACTTCAGACCCTCTTTCAATTATGTACCCGAATTATTGGCATCGTTAGAGGTGCAACCTACACTTTTGGGTCGAGTTGGAGAGGCACAGCGAAACGACCCACGGTTGGTTGAGATAGTAGGCAAGCTTATAGGAGGGGAGTCCTCAAGACATCTTGATACATATGCTATAGATGAGAGAGGTTGGTTACATAGAGATGAGAGACTTTGCGTACCACAAGACGAAAGTTTGAAGAAGGCAATTATTGAAGACTCACATCGCTCTAAGATGACCATACATCCCGGTGGTGATAAGATGTATAGAGATATGAAGCGTGTTTTCTTTTGGGCCGGAATGAAGAAGGACATGGCCGTGTTCGTTGCTAGATGCTTAGTGTTCCAACAAGTTAAGGCAGAGCAAAAGAAGCCTGGAGGTTTGCTCCATCCTTTAGAGATTCCGCTTTGGAAATGGGAAAGCGTTTCCATGGATTTTGTATATGGGTTACCAAGATCAAGGAAGGGTAATACGGGGATTCGGGTAATTGTAGACCGACTTACTAAAAGTGCTTATTTTGTTCCCATTAAAAGTAGAAGGACCGCCGCATGGTTTGCATTCGTTTACCTTAGAGAAATAGTTCGTTGGTACGACATACCCTCCAGCATTGTGAGTGATAGAGATCCTATTTTCACAAGAGAATTTTGGAAAAGCTTACAAGAGGCGGTTGGGACGTAGTTATGCTTAAGTACTGCTTATCACCCTCAGATGGACGGCCAGACTGAGAGAGTAAATCGAATTCTAGAAGACCTTCTGAGGCTATGCATTCTAGACTTTGGAGGAACATGGGAAGAGCACCTTCCACTAGTAGAGTTCGCCTATAATAATAGTTTCCAGGCTAGCATTGGCATGGCACCTTTTGAGGCTCTTTTTGGACGACCGTGCCGATCACCTACATGTTGGTGGGAATCCACGGATAAGGTTTTGCTTGGACCTGACATGATTAGGGAGACATCGAAGAAGATAGAACTGATTCGATGGCGAATGAAGACGGCGCAGGACTGACAGAAGTCATATGCTGATAGGAGATGAACCGATCTTGAGTTCGATGCTGGGGACATGGTTTTTATTAAGGTGTCACCGTTGAGAAATGTAGTCCGTTTTGGATCAGTAGGGAAGTTGGCACCAAGGTTTGTAGGGCCCTTTCCAATTACAGAGAGGATTGGGCAGATGGCGTATAGAGCAAAGTTACCAGAAAAGCTCAGCGGAGTTCATGACGTTTTTCACGTTTCGCATTTGTGTAAGTGTTTACATGATACGGCGGAAGTGGTAGAGCCGAGCACGCTCGAAGAAGTGGAAGTAGAGCGCAATGCCATGATCAGACGGGCTCGTACATGCATTCTCGGATCGGAGGTCAAAAAGCTTCGCAACAAAGAGGTCAAGTTGGTCAAAGTGCAATGGGGGGATGATCAAAGAGACGTGACTTAGGAGACGGAAGATAAGATGCGTACGTTGTACCCTTTCCTTTTTGAGGGTATATTTTATTTTCTCCTTTTTTTTCTAACGCTTTGTTGATACTTGTTTTATCTTTTAGTATTATCTTGGCGATGACATCTTCGACCTTTAGTTAGGAAGAACCCTATGGTTGAAACATATGTTTGAGACATGTTATGTTTGATGAATGCAAATGGATGCAATTGGTTTCTAGTGGTTGCTCGTGGATGCATGTACACACACCTTAGGCACTAGATCGGCTCAATCACCTTCATGTTGCATATAAATGTGTGTACATATTTAATTAATGGATGTATAGTGGTTGTGTTAGCTGCATTTTGATGAATGGTTGTGCACACATGTAGAAATAATATGTATCGATAGATTCTTTCGCATACATAATGGACGCATGGCACTATCATGATTTGCATTAAGGAGGTCAACTGAATCAGTAGACTGCCTGATTTTGCATTAGATAAGAAACATATACACACACTCCTTGCATATATTCATACAGCATTAGAAATCTTGTAAGGAAAATGGATGCCTGTGTTTGACGGTTGAGTAGATGGATGATTGGATGTTAGGATAAGCATTCTCCATAACTTGGAGATTTCGGGAGAGAAATCCTTTAAGGAGGGGAGAATGTAAAACCCCGTAATTTTTAATATTAAAGTTAACAAATTAAAGAATACTTAATTTCAAATGTGAGAATCAAGGGAAACGGGTTATGCCGTTGGGTTCCTCTCGGAATTCTGGTTGTGGTAGAGTCCGAGTTTGCATAAATTGGACTTCGTATGAAGAAGTTATGGCTGTCGGAAGTTTCTAGAAATTTAAATTTAAATTCCAAAACGAATTCAGACTCAGAACTGAGTAGGGCGGGAAATTTCCCGCCCAAGGCCAGGTCGACCTGGGGGTCGACCTTAGTGTTGACCTCCACCTATACAGATCGACCTTAGTGTCGACCTGGGGGTCGGCCTCCCCCTCCCCCCCCCCTCCAAGCAAATCTGAAAGATGACGATTTTGTGACTCAGTGCTGAGTCATTAGGGCTGAGGTGTCACTCTATCTTGACCGGATGGTCTTGATTGATTCTAGGTTGATCGGATGGCCTATATTAATCCTAATATCTATATAAACATATGTAGAATCAAACCCTAAAACCTAACAAAAATTAGAACCATGGCCGTCATGCTATCACCCCGCAACCCAGAGTAGCCGCCACCAACTAGAGGAAAAGTAAATCTAATCAACTCAATCCAACTCAAGTCTATAACAACAATAACAACAAATTTGTCTACTTCAAAGGCGATCTAAATCAATTTCAGAATTCAGATCCCAGAACTCAACACCTTCTTTGAGTTGTGAGTTCAATTTCTTTAATAAGAAAATTAACAAGTTGACTGGGTTGAGTTATAAATTGGGTTATATGGCTATGTTTGTGAAACATTGGAAAATGTGATATTTTGTGAATATACGCTAGTTGTTCATAATGGCAGTTTTTATTGTAGATTCCTTTGTATATGCCCAATCACCTATGTTCAACTTGATTCATGTTTGACATCATTTTATATGCAAGTTTGGGTGTAGATTATATGCTTATTTCTATGTGAATTGTACACAAGTCTACATGAGAACCAAGTAAAATGACTATATGCAAGTTTATGTAGAAATTGGATTCACATATATGCAAGTTTACACCTTTAGGTTTAGAACAATGACATACATAGTTTTATGCAAGTTTGCGACTATGGCCTATGCGAGTTTTGGATGAAAATTATATTCATATATGCGAGTTTTGGGCGAAAAACTATATTCATATATGCAAGTTCACACCTTTAGGCCTATGTTTAGATTCACGACAATAACAAGTTTATGCTAGATATATTGTAATCCTTATTTTAAGTTATATCCAATTAGTATGTTATGCAAATTTGGAGCGTTTCTTCTCTTTTATGTGTTAGACTAATTGCTAGTCTAATATATATATATATCATGATAAACGAACGAATAACGTGGGGACAATGGGGGTAATATTGAATATACACATATTGAGAATTGGCATAAATGGCTTAAAAAGGCATATAATTAATTTAAGACATTAATTGAAAAAATTGGCATTTATGGACATAATTTTAAGAGACAATTATGGACATAAATATATTTGGAATTTATTGACAAATTTGAATAGGGATATTAGTCCAATTTAGGGTTAAATGAAGATGTGTAATAATAAACTACCTAAGACACAAGGTTAGACTCTTTTGTGGTGTAAGACTGCCTGAACACGCCCGGCAAATCCAGCAGCCACAAATGCCAGTCTAATGTGAGAGGTCAAAAGCATGAATTAAATGCGTAACAGTTGTAAAGACACAAGGTTAGGCTCGTTTGTGGTGTAAGACTGCTCGGACCTGCCCGACAAATCCAGCAGCCGCAAATGCTAGTCAAATGTGGGAGGTCTTTACAAGGTTACGGTTTTAATGAATTAAGAAACACTTAACCAGATAAACATGTGGTGGGACATGGGGGGTTAAGTGGGTGCCTTGGGTGGCATGTGAAATTAAGTGGGTGCCTTGGGTGGCATGTGAAATACGATTAGATGCACTTAACCAAGATTGAAAAATGTAAGAAGACATGAATAAGAATAGGGTTAAGTAGGGAAAACCTTAGAGGGGACCAAGCATAGGTGGAAAGCTTGTGTCATGCATGAGGGCACTTTTCAAACTAGTAACCCATTAAGCATCTCTGTGGGCTCGACCCAAGTCGAGGACGTGACACACGTACTGGGTTTGATTGTAAGAGGTCAAAACGGGTTAGCGGTGGCAACGCAAGTCCAACAGGGTCATATACGTGTGTGGGCCCGGGCTGGTAGATAAGACGTTGCATCGTGTAGATATAAGCCGTGCATTTTTGGTGGTATCGGGTTGCCACTTTAGGGAGTGATACACCTCACTGTGGGGCCAGCTCAGATATCTACGAGTTAGGTGTTACACCCCACCTCCGCTAGGGTCACTCACAAAGGGAATGCACTAGTTTTGGAGGAGCGTTATCAAGGTAAACAATCACAGAATTATTACAAGACAAAACATAAATAAAACAACGGAAGATTCAAAAGCAATATTTCATTACTTTCAAAAAGAGTCATCAAATAGCCAAGGTCATTATTCTCCATTACAATAAATTATGTCTTGCATAAATAAAGAAGCATAAACTTGAAACAACAAAAGGAGCTTAATTCCCCAAAGGTAGCAGAAATGCAGCCATAGCATAGCTCAAGATCAAACCATACATGAGCTGAACCGAAAGCAAGTGAAATCCAAGCTAAGTGCTAGAGTTTCCTCCCTGAGAACCTGGGGGGAAATGGTAGAAAAAGAGGCGAAAGAAAATGGGTCAGTCATAAAGACTGGTAAGTCCAAGTGACTTTCAGCATAAAAACAGATAAAGGTAACATGAAATGTATAAACTGAAAGTAAACATAAGGATGCTGTCAAGATGGGCACGATAGACTAAGACAACATGATAAATCAAGTATAAATCAAGTATAGCATCACATATTCAAGGTTCGCTGCATCAACTGTACTAGAATCCCAAACTCATGTCTTATATAAATCATGAAATAATCCCTTGGCCCAATATCATGAAATGACCCATTTCTATGTCCAACGAAACGATCCACTAGTCGATCGGCTCCCTACAAGTTCTAGCTCGTCACATGACTATGTCATACGACCCTATCACAAATGTAGTCACCTGTGCTAGGTCCACCATAGGGTGTATCAAGCCCTATGGTGCCAACCACCGACATGAATCAAGCATGTACAGATAAACCTACTGATGCCCAATGCCTGCCTTTTCAACTCCGGACCACGTGCACGACCATAGCCCGGCTGAACCTACACCGGAGCACCAACACAGCCGTCGTTCTGGTCGCTTACAATCAGCCCAGTAATCGTGCCCCACCCTGCCTAGTTCTAGGGTACCATGATACATCTAGTGGGTTACTGCTGAAATGGACCGCACAACTAGGGTTTTCGTCCAATAGGTTAAGTGTTGTCATTTAAATTCGTGACTTAACCCTTATCAGTCTAGCATGTCAAGTTGGTTTAGTGTTGTCATTCAAGTTCATGACTTAACCCGCCTACGAATCATGTATCAAGTTGGTTAAGTGTTGTACTTCATGTTCATGACTTAATCCTATCATGTGGCATTAATTCATTAATGCACCCCAACCTCTCACATTAGACCTGTTGTTGTGGTCACTAGATATGCTGGGTGGTTCCGGGCAGAATTGCACCACAACTCAGTCTGACCTCGGGTTTTCAAGTGAGATATGACCAACTACCCACATTGGACCCTATTGTTTGCGGTAACTAGATTTGTTGGGCGGTTCCGGGCAGAATTACACTGCAAAGTCAACCCAACCTCGAGTTGGCCATTTTCAAGTTCATTCCAGTGTCATACCCATGTTCAAGTTTCATGTCATGTTCGTGTCAAGTTTCAAGGAAAGTTTCATGCCCACATCCAGATTCAAGTTATAACAATGTTCATGTCAAGTTTCATACCAAGTTTCCTATAATTACCAATTTTTCTCAACATTACCCCATCAAAATATTAGGCTAACAATCTTAGCCTAATTTTCCATCCACATGATTTTTGGCATAATATTAGGCTAAAACCTTAGCCTAATTTAACGTACACAAAATTTGCATAAAGAAATTCAATAACATGACATAGGTGTAAACTAGACATTCTTGGCATAGTCAATATGAACACTATAGGTGTGTACTTGCAAAACAATCAACATGAATATCATAGGTGTGAACTTGCAATGTAGACTAAACCAACGTACATATATGTGAATTTGCAACATAGACTAAATCAACTTACATATATGTAAACTTGCAAATCAATCATGAACATATGAATAAGTGTGAACTTGAAATATGACATAGGTTTAACATATACACATAAACATTTATATCTAACATTTGGTCACATATGTGATATGATTTCACAACCTAAAACTTGCATAACATGATAAACTACACAACTTGTCATCACGGGTTATAGTCCAAGTTCATATACATATGAATGGACTTATTCATTAATTCCTAATTAAACATGATGATAAAATAGAACCACATGCATAGATCAACATAATAAACATTTCTATATTATCAATTTATTTCCAAGGCATGATCTAACTGAATAAATTGATTAAAACATCGCATGCATAACATTATGAAGATGAAAAAGGTTTGAATAACAATCTAGATTCAAGAACATGGATAGATCTAACTGAAATAGAAAAATCCCCAAAATCAAGACAAATAAAGAAAATAGGTCTGAATAGAAAATCAAGCTTAGATCCAATTTCATAGTCATAATCCTAGGCAATAACCTCATAGGTGATTAGCCACAATTGTCCTTATCATAGTTATAGGCAATAGTCTTGTATTCACAGTCATAGGCATAGGAAATAACCTCATAGGTCGACCTGCATGGTCTTAAATTTGCTGAATCTTCTACAGGCCATAACTTCTTCATCCGAACTCCGATTTTCGAAAACTCGGACTCTATTTCATGTAAAATTCCGAGGCGGACGCAATGGCGCAACCCGTTTCCCATATTTCGCATTTTAAAAATTAATTCTGCCTTGATTTATGGTATTAACATGTTATAAAAATTCGGGTTGTTACATTCTCCCCTCCTTAAAGGATTTCGCCCCCAGAATCTTCAAGTTAAGAAGAATGTTTCCTACCATCCAATCATCCATTTACTCAATCATCAATCATAGGCATCCATTGTCCTTAAGAGATTTCTAATGCTGTATGGACATATGCAAAAAGTGTGTGTATATGTTCCTTATCTAATGCAAATGATCAGGCCTGATTGATCTTCTTAATGCAAAATATGTTTAGTGTCATGAATCCAACATGTATGCAAATAGTCCTAGTCACATTAACACTATATGTGTGCACAAACATCCATCCATATGCAATATCCACATGATAACACATTCAATTTCATCTACAAACAAGTATAAACACTCATGCATATGCAATATGAAAATGTGTCTGAGCCGATCTAGTGCCTAATGTGTGTTATGCAACCACGAGCAACCACTTGCGACCACTTGCAACCATTTGCAAACATCAACCATAACATGTTTCAATCACATGTTTACATCCAAAAGGGTTCTAACTAAGGTTCACAAGATAGGATTGAGAAGATAAGAAAGATAAACAAAGCGTCAAGGAGAAGAAGTTAAAGATGTACCCCCAGAAGGTCCTAACTACGGGGCTTGCCCTTGCTTCTTACGGCAGTTCTTGCTGATGTGTCCAAGCTTACCACATTGAAAGCACGCACCTATCTTCTTTGAAACACCCCACCTTCGTTTGGGTCACTCTCAAAGGGAATGCCCTAATTTTGGTGGAGGTTTATAAGTATAAGTCACAGATATACAAGACAGATATAAGAACACATATTTGTAAACAGCGGAAAAACAACAACTCTTATTTCATAAAGGCAAATACGTGCTACAACAACTTTGATCCATAATTGTCTTACATCTTTTCCAAAAACATAACACTTCCATAATCTGTCTTGATTACATTATTTAAAGAAGCATAAATAAAACATAGATAAACTGCAAAAGCCCCATAGTGGTTGTCCAAAGCCATAGTTCAAAACGAAAAAGTCCAAGCAATACATTTCTCCTCTTCAAGCTGGATGTTAAGGCAGGTCAAGCTGCAGTGTTCCCTCCCTGTGGACCTGGGGGGGGGGGGGGGAACGGAAGAAAAGAAGACGAAAGAAAAGTAGAGTCAGACATAAAGCCCGAGTAAGTCTAGGACTATTCTGTCTATGAATAAAGAACTGTGTATGATAAGTATAAACAAGAAGTGGGAAAGCACTATAAACTTGGTTAAGTTGTCTAGGGTCGAATATACTATCGTACCCCATGTTAATCTCTGAACCCATATAAACTAGTTTCCAACTGGCACCCCATAATCAGGGTGAAGTGATCCATTCTATGATGATCGGCTCCTACTCGCATAGTTACATGTGTCTTACGGCCCCCGATGTTGTAGTTACCTATGCTGGTCCCACCATGCGGTGTATCAAGTCCCATGGTGGCGGCCCGACACAATCCTAGAATGCACAGGTATGCTACTGGTGTCCAGTGCCTTATTTTTCTGCGCCGGAGTGTGTGCATGCCCGCACCCCGTTAGAACCTACACTGCTACACCACCGCCGTTGATTTGACCTCTTACAATCAGCCCAGTAATCGTGCCCCACCCTGCCTAGTTTCAGGGTATCATGATACACCTTCTAGGGTTACTGCTGAAAAGGGTCCCCCGTTACTAGGTTTTCTATCTCTAGCCAACATGCTAAGTTGGTTAAGTGTTTTCTAACCTAACCCCCACCAGTCCGTTTAGTTTAGCATGTTCCATTTTGATTAAGTCTTTGGTTCGCTTAATCCTAACAATCCTGACTCAGCCTTAATTGTCTTATTAAAGGCTTGACCTCTCACATTAGACAGCTATTGTTGTGGCTGCCTGTTGCCGGTTGGTTCCGGGCAGTCTTACGCCACAACTCAGTCTAACCTCGGGTCCTTATTGGGCTCCATGTTTAACCTCCCACATTGGATAGGTATTGTTGTGACTACTGGACAGCCGGGCGGTTCCGGGCAGGTTTACATCATAACTCAATCCAACCTCGGGTTAAACACATCGTATGTTCTACATTTACATATTTTGTCTTTCTTCTTTATTTTCTTATATGTAAATATTTGCGGCCCATTATTAAGTTAATGGTGTAAAGGTTACACCAATCATGGGCCCAACCCATACTTGAATTTGGGCCCTTCTACTTTATATTTTCATTTATTAATTAATTTGGCCCAACGCTATTTTCCCCCGTTTAATACGTTCGTTTATCATAATATATGTTGGGCTTAGGATTTTAAGCCCAACTTAGCCATGAGAAAAAGGGGAGGCTTAAAGCGTGATTACATACACAAAAAGGGAAATGTGAACGCATGAACTTGCAACATAACGTTGGAACTACAAAACAGAAACTGGTGTACTTGCATAGTAGCATAAGTGACATGAATCAAAGCATGTAAACTTGTAGTTAAGTTAAGAATCTAAATTGGATATCATTATTGACACATAGTCTTAACTACAACATAAACCTATATTTTTATTTAGGCATAATGTCAAACATAAGCAAATCATGTTCATAAGATTACTACATGTTTACAAAGGTGCTTACTTTTGTTACTAACACAAAAGTATAGTTCAACTTAATCATGATTTTAAATCTATTCACATAACCATGGCATAAATATTTCTAACATGAAATCATGATTTTTACTTTAGTCATGCAAACTTGCAAATGGGATTTTGAATCTAACCTAGCTATGTACCACATATGTCATCATATAATTCTTGTTAACAATATAGACCTAACATGGATTTCAATTATGCAAAATATCAATCATAGCCTAGTCATATTCATAAGTTTGCAAATAAGTTTTCTTGTACAAAATCATGGCTTAATACATAGATCATGGTGCCAAAATTTCAACATAGTTTCATATGAACTATAATAACCCAAATTTGTTCCAATTTCGCACAAAATGATTTTTGTACAAAAATATACATTATGATGGCATAGTAGCAAAACCTCAAACTTTCATGAATTCAATTAAACAACTATATATACATGTAGCTTCAACATGAATTACATATTTTGAGAATATCCAAACGTATACTTGCATAAAACTACCGCAAACATGTAGTTTTTATAATGAATAACATACTTTGCGAATATCCAATCGCTATACAATATTCCAAATCGATAAGAATCATAGTAACGCACAAATATGAATTATTTATCACCACAATCAAGTATACAAACCAACACAGTTATTTGTTCACACCAAAATAATACTCTACTTACAATTGTGTGACGAATTCTCCAATTTAGGAATTTGGAGATGCGATTCCTTGTTGATTTGATTTGATTAAGTTGCTTTATGCTTTAGAATTTGCCTCCTAATTCTCTCTCCAATTGGTGGCTACTCTTAGTCGTTCCTCAGCAACATGATGGCCTTGTTCTTATTTTTGAATGAATAGATTAGGTTGAGTCTAGGGTCATTTTTATAGGGGTTATGAACTGATTAGGACCATTGATGTTGCTTGGATTGATCGTAGCCATTCATTCGAAAGAGAGACCAATTAGAGCCTGCCACCTAGCCCTAATGACAAAGCAGACTTCTGAAAATCGACCAACATAGAATAGGCCAGCCAGGTTGGGCTGGGTTCGACCTAGCTCTGGACCAGGTCGACAGCCCTGTCGACCTGGCTAGACCAGGTCGACAGCCCAGTCGACCTGGGTGCATTAGGCGGGAGTTTTCCCGCCCTGGCCAATTGGGCCCGATTTTTGGAATTTAAACTTGTTTTTCTGAGCTGTTTTATTCTGTTCGAATTTTAAACTTAATTCAGAAACTTCCGAAGGCCATATCTTCTTTATACGGACTCCGTTTTTCGAAAACTCGGACTCTATTTCGCGTATTTTTCCGAGACGAACGCAATGGCTTATCCCGTTTCCCTTAGTTCTTTGATTTGAAATTAATTATACTTTAATTTGTGAATTTCACAGTTATAGAATTCGCGGGGTGTTACATTCTCCCCCACTTAAAAGGATTTCGTCCCCGAAATCTTCAAGTTAGGAGGAATGTATATCCTAACATCCAATCATCCATCTACTCATCCATCAAACACGAGCATCCATTGTCCTTAAAAGACTTCTAGTGCTTCATGATCATATGCGAAGTGTGTGTGTACATGTACTTATCAAATGCAAAATCAGGCGGTCTACTGATTCAGTTGACCTCCTTAATGCGAATTATGTAAGTGCCATGAATCCATTATGTATGCAAATTTTCCTATTCATGATTCTACATGAGTGCACAATCATTCAATACAAATGCAACATCCATATGACAACACATTAGAGTTCAACCATATACGAATGCAAACAAATATGCATATGCAAAATGAAGTGACTGAGCCGATCTAAAACCTAGATTGTGTGTGTATATGCAACCACGAGCAACCACTAGCAATCACTTGCAACCACTTGCAACCATCATCCATAACATGTTTCAATTACATGTTTCCATCCAAAGGGTTTCTACCTAAAAGATAAGGTCGAGGAAATATACCTAAAAAGATAGATAAAAGCGCAACTTAAGGAAAAGGAAAGATCAAGGATGTACCCTCGAACAGAAAAGGGTAGGCAGTGCGTATTCTAGCTTCAGTTTCCCAAGTCGCGTCTCCCTCGGCGTCGCTCCACTGAACTTTGACGAGCTTGACTTCACGGTTGCGTAGCTTCTTCACTTCCGTTCCTAATATGCGGGTTGGAACTTTTCTTATGGTTGCTTCGCGTTCCACTTCGGCCTCTTCGAGGATATTTGGCTCTACCACCTCAGCTGACTCATGTAGACATATTCAGAGATGTGAAACGTGAAAAACGTTGTGGACTCCAGCCAACTTCTCGGGTAGCTCTAATCTATAGGCCATTTTCCCAATTTTCTCGATGATAGGGAATGGCCCTACGAACCTTGGTGCCAGTTTTCCTGTGGTTCCAAATCGAACAACGTTCCTTAGCGGTGATACCTTGAGAAAAACTCTGTCTCCAACCTCAAATTCAAGGTCGGTCCTTCTCTTGTCGGCATAGGACTTTTGTCTGTCTTGGGCCGTCTTCATCCTTCTTCGTATTAAGTCTACTTTCTCTGAAGTCTCTCAGATCATATCTGGTCCAAGTATGAGCTTATCCGTAGACTCCCACCAACAAGTGGGCGATCGGCACGGTCTTCCATATAAAGCTTCGAAGGGCGCCATTCCGATGGTTGCTTGATAGCTGTTGTTGTAGGAAAATTCCACCAAAGGAAGGTGGTCTTCCCATGTCCCTCCGAAGTCGAGGACGCATAGCCTTAAAAGGTCTTCCAAAACTCTGTTCACTCTCTCTGTTTGGCCGTCGGTTTGGGGATGATAGGCTGCGCTCAAGCATAACTGCGTTCCTACTGCTTCTTGCAGACTCCGCCAAAACTCATTAGTGAAGATGGGGTCTCGGTCACTAACAGTGCTAGATGGTATTCCATGGAGTCGAACGATTTCCTTGAGGTAAAGTGATGCTAGGGATGAGGCAGTTCTTTTACTTTTGACAGGTAAAAAGTGGGCGCTTTTAGTAAGCCTATCCACTATTACCCAAATGCTAGTGTTGCCTCTCCTAGACCTAGGCAGCCCATCGATGAAGTCCATTGAGATGCTATCCCACTTCCACTGCGGGACCTCCAGAGGATGTAGCAGTCCGCCAGGCTTTTTCTGTTCCGCCTTAACCTGTTGGCACACCATACACTTAGAAACGAACTCTGCCACGTCCTTTTTCATGCCGCTCCAGAAGAAAGTCCTTTTTATATCTTTGTACATTTTATCTCCGCCTGGATGTATCGTCATCTTGGAGTGATGTGCTTCCTCGAGAACCTTCTTTACTAAATCTTTTGTCTGTGGGACGCATAGTCTTCCATCTCGCCTTAGCAACCCCTTATCGTTGATGGAGTATCTGTTGAGGTGACTTGAAGTCTCACCCCTATTAGCCTATCAATTGTTTCCACAAGCTGAGGGTCTTCGCGTTGTGCTGTCCCTACTGAATCCACTAAAGTTGGGCGCACTTCGAGAGATGCTAGCAAGCCCGGTACGAAATCGGAGGAAGGCCTAAAGTCGAAGCTGGCTATAAACTCTAGGCTTTGTCTTTCAACAAACAACGGGCTTAGGGTCAATTTCTTTCGGCTCAACGCGTCTGCCACTACGTTGCCTTTGCCCGGAGTGTAGGAGATTTCGAAATCGTACGAGGCAAGAAACTCCATCCATCTTTGTTGCCTCAAGTTAAGATCCTTCTGCGAGAAAAGATATTTCAACGATTTATGGTCAGTGTAAAGTTTGAACTTCTCACCTAGGAGATAGTGTCGCCAAGACTTAAGTGCAAAGACGATGGCGGCTAACTCAAGATCGTTGGTTGGGTAGTTCTTTTCGTGCATTTTCAACTGCCTCCCGCCATAAGCTACTACCCTTCCTTCTTGCATTAAGACGGCGCCTAGCCCTGTCCCACATGCATCCGTATAAACAGTGAACATCTTGCTCCCATCTGGCAGCGTCAAAACTGGGGCTGTTGTAAGAGCCCTTTTCAGTCGTTGGAAAGCAAACTCGCAATCCAAATCCCAATTGAACACTAGATTCTTCTTAGTCAATTTCGTGAGCGGAGCTGAGATTTTCGCAAAATCCCTTATAAACTTTCGATAGAAACCTGCTAGTCCTAGAAAGCTTCGGACCTCAGTTGCATTCCTTGGTGTCTTCCAATCCTGTACCGCCACTACCTTAGCAGGGTCCACTGCTAACCCTTGTTTGGATACTATGTGCCCAAGGAACCTCACCTCTTCCCTCCAAAAGTGGCATTTGGAGAATTTGGCTTTTAGTTGATGGACTCGCAAAGTTTCCATGATTGCCCTTAAGTGCTGAGCATGTTCCTCTTCACTTTTTGAGAAGATAAGGATATCATCTACGAAGACCACTACGAATTTGTTGAGGAAATCTCTGAATACCCTACTCATCAGGTCCACGAAGTAAGCAGGTGCATTTGTCAAGCCGAAAGGCATGACAAGCCATTCAAAGAAGCCGTCTGGGGTTCTGAATGCCGTTTTATCGATGCTATCTTCAGCCACCCTTAGCTGATGAAAACCGGTTGCTAAATCGAGTTGGGAGAAAACAGACGCTCCTACAAGCTGGTCAAACAAATCGTCAATTCTAGGGAGCGGGTGCCTATTCTTTTTCGTTAGCTTGTTGAGCTCCCTATAGTCAACACATAGACGGAGTGAACCATCCGCCTTTGTAGCGAACACCACCGGAGCGCCCCATTCTGAAATGCTTCTCCTAATGAACCCCTTTTCTAGAAGCTCTTTAATCTGTTTACTGAGCTCTTTCCTTTCCCGTGGAGCCATGTGTCTAACGGGTAACGCAACGGGCTTTGCATCATCTACAAGATATATGCGGAAGTCTATTTCCCGCTTTGGAGGCAAGCCCTTCACCTCTTCGAAGACATCCGGATATTCCCGGAGCACTTTAACTGATTGCAAATTTTCAACAGAGGCATCTAGCGATTCAAGGTAACTAAGCATAACCGCGTATGAGGGATTACAAGAAATTTCCGAAGTATTACCGAGCTGGGTTAGGAGCCTAACAACCCTTTTCTCACAATCAATGATGGCCCCATTACTGGATAGCCAATCCATACCCAAAATCAAACCATAACCCGAAAAGCCCAAAATAAAGGCACTACATTGAAATTCTACACTTAGAATAGAAATTTTCAATCCCAAACAGATCATAGACAAATGAGCTGGGCCCCCAATTGGGTTTGAAACAATTAAGGGGTCCTCTACCATACTAGTTTTTAGGTGCAGAGATTCTACTAAAGCAGACGAGATAAAGGAGTGTGATGCGCCAGAATCAAATAAAGTGCGAACGGGGTGATCATAAAGATAAACTACACTTTCTACAGAAGTATTTATACCTCGTTGTTGCAGAGGTGGCGCTTCCAGCACATGAACCTGTGCCCCTGGGGTGGATCCAGCCCTCTGCCCCTGTCCTCGTTTCTTTGGGCAGTCCTTATCCCTGTGGCCTGTCTCACCGCAAGAAAAGCACCCACCATTCTCCTTGGCCTTCTTTTTCCGGCAGTCCTTAACTAAGTGCCCCACTTTGCCACAGAAATTGCACTTCCTCTTCTCTTTGTTGCCTTTCCCGCCCTTCTTAAAGTCTGTCTTCTTAGGCTGCAAACCCTCTTTCTTCCCTTGAGAGCTTTCTACCTTTGTCTCCTTCTTGCCCTTATCCTCTTCATTCAGCAATGCCATTTGCACCAATCTTTCATACGTGGCTCCCATGGGTATATGGGTCATGGCCAAACTGTGTAATGGCTCATTCAACCCTTTGACGAAACGGAGAGCCTTCTTGTGCGGGGTGTTGACTAGGTCAAGCCCAAACCTAGCTAGCTCATCGAACTGATTCACATACTCTCTGACTGTCTTGTCCCCTTGCTTAAGAAATAAGAATTTTTCCAACTGCAAACTTCTTTCCGCATCTGAGAGAAATTTAGTCTCAAACCTTGCCCTAAAGTCCTCCCATGTCTCCACTGGTCTTTCTGCATTAGTGACTTCCCACCAGTAGGAGGCCTCGCCCTTTAATAGCCATACTGCCAGTTGTACTTTTTGTCTATCTTCTACCTCAAAGATGATGAATAGGTCCTCCGTTTCTTTCAGCCAATTTCTAGCTGCCACGAAGGACTCAGTTCCATGGAAATCCTTTCCTCCCATAGCTTTAAAATCTTTACATATCTTAGCAAAAGTGTTTCCCCGAGGAGGAGGTGGAGGAAAAGGTCCCGCTGCAGCTGGATGATTTCCGGCAGCTGGGGGAGGAGGAACGGTAGGACCTGGCTGAGTGGTTCTTGCTTCTAAGAACCGTCTAAACCAACCAGGTATTGGCAACCCTTCTGGCAAGTTAAGTTCTTCGGACATGCTGAAACCAAAAGGATAGATTCAAAACGAAGGATAAGAGATAGTACCTATGGCTTTGGGGAGTGGACTTTGCCTTTTGAAATAAAATAATATTTTTATCTTTTTTTTTTTAAATGCTTCTTTAAATTTCCTTTTTGAAAATAAATTTTCAAAACTTTTTATCTTATCTGGTAAACCTGGCTCTGATACCAAGTGAAACACCCCACCTCCGTTTGGGTCACTCTCAAAGGGAATGCCCTAATTTTGGTGGAGGTTTATAAGTATAAGTCCCAGATATACAAGACAGATATAAGAACACATATTTGTAAACAGCGGAAAAACAACAACTCTTATTTCATAAAGGCAAATACGTGCTACAACAACTTTGATCCATAATTGTCTTACATCTTTTCCAAAAACATAACACTTCCATAATCTGTCTTGATTACATTATTTAAAGAAGCATAAATAAAACATAGATAAACTGCAAAAGCCCCATAGTGGTTGTCCAAAGCCATAGTTCAAAACGAAAAAGTCCAAGTAATACATTTCTCCTCTTCAAGCTGGATGTTAAGGCTGGTCAAGCTGCAGTGTTCCCTCCCTGTGGACCTAGGGGGGGGGGAACGGAAGAAAAGAAGACGAAAGAAAAACAGAGTCAGACATAAAGCCCGAGTAAGTCTAGGACAATTCTGTCTATGAATAAAGAACTGTGTATGATAAGTATAAACAAGAAGTGGGAAAGCACTATAAACTTGGTTAAGTTGTCTAGGGTCGAATATACTATCGTACCCCATGTTAATCTCTGAACCCATATAAACTAGTTTCCAACTGGCACCCCGTAATCAGGGTGAAGTGATCCATTCTATGATGATCGACTCCTACTCGCATAGTTACATGTGTCTTACGGCCCCCGATGTTGTAGTTACCTATGCTGGTCCCACCATGGGGTGTATCAAGTCCCATGGTGGCGGCCTGACACAATCCTAGAATGCACATGTATGCTACTGGTGTCCAGTGCCTTATTTTTCTGCGTCGGAGTGTGTGCACGCCCGCACCCCGTTAGAACCTACACTGCTACACCACCGCCGTTGATTTGACCTCTTACAATCAGCCCAGTAATCGTGCCCCACCCTGCCTAGTTTCAGGGTATCATGATACACCTTCTAGGGTTACTGCTGAAAAGGGTCCCCCGTTACTAGGTTTTCTATCTCTAGCCAACATGCTAAGTTGGTTAAGTGTTTTCTAACCTAACCCCCACCAGTCCGTTTAGTTTAGCATGTTCCATTTTGATTAAGTCTTTGGTTCGCTTAATCCTAACAATCCTGACTCAGCCTTAATTGTCTTATTAAAGCCTTGACCTCTCACATTAGACAGGTATTGTTGTGGCTGCCTGTTGCCGGTTGGTTCCGGGCAGTCTTACGCCACAACTCAGTCTAACCTCGGGTCCTTATTGGGCTCCATGTTTAACCTCCCACATTGGATAGGTATTGTTGTGACTACTGGACAGCCGGGCGGTTCCGGGCAGGTTTACATCATAACTCAATCCAACCTCGGGTTAAACACATCGTATGTTCTACATTTACATATTTTGTCTTTCTTCTTTATTTTCTTATATGTAAATATTTGCGGCCCATTATTAAGTTAATGGTGTAAAGGTTACACCAATCATGGGCCCAACCCATACTTGAATTTGGGCCCTTCTACTTTATATATTCATTTATTAATTAATTTGGCCCAACGCTATTTTCCCCCGTTTAATACGTTCGTTTATCATAATATATGTTGGGCTTAGGCTTTTAAGCCCAACTTAGCCATGAGAAAAAGGGGAGGCTTAAAGCGTGATTACATACACAAAAAGGGAAATGTGAACGCATGAACTTGCAACATAACGTTGGAACTACAAAACAGAAACTGGTGTACTTGCATAGTAGCATAAGTGACATGAATCAAAGCATGTAAACTTGTAGTTAAGTTAAGAATCTAAATTGGATATCATTATTGACACATAGTCTTAACTACAACATAAACCTATATTTTTATTTAGGCATAATGTCAAACATAAGCAAATCATGTTCATAAGATTACTACATGTTTACAAAGGTGCTTACTTTTGTTACTAACACAAAAGTATAGTTCAACTTAATCATGATTTTAAATCTATTCACATAACCATGGCATAAATATTTCTAACATGAAATCATGATTTTTACTTTAGTCATGCAAACTTGCAAATGGGATTTTGAATCTAACCTAGCTATGTACCACATATGTCATCATATAATTCTTGTTAACAATATAGACCTAACATGGATTTCAATTATGCAAAATATCAATCATAGCCTAGTCATATTCATAAGTTTGCAAATAAGTTTTCTAATACAAAAGCATGGCTTAATACATAGATCATGGTGCCAAAATTTCAACATAGTTTCATATGAACTATAATAACCCAAATTTGTTCCAATTTCGCACAAAATGATTTTTGTACAAAAATATACATTATGATGGCATAGTAGCAAAACCTCAAACTTGCATGAATTCAATTAAACAACTATATATACATGTAGCTTCAACATGAATTACATATTTTGAGAATATCCAAACGTATACTTGCATAAAACTACCGCAAACATGTAGTTTTTATAATGAATAACATACTTTGCGAATATCCAATCGCTATACAATATTCCAAATCGATAAGAATCATAGTAACGCACAAATATGAATTATTTATCACCACAATCAAGTATACAAACCAACACAGTTATTTGTTCACACCAAAATAATACTCTACTTACAATTGTGTGACGAATTCTCCAATTTAGGAATTTGGAGATGCGATTCCTTGTTGATTTGATTTGATTAAGTTGCTTTATGCTTTAGAATTTGCCTCCTAATTCTCTCTCCAATTGGTGGCTACTCTTAGTCGTTCCTCAGCAACATGATGGCCTTGTTCTTATTTTTGAATGAATAGATTAGGTTGAGTCTAGGGTCATTTTTATAGGGGTTATGAACTGATTAGGACCATTGATGTTGCTTGGATTGATCGTAGCCATTCATTCGAAAGAGAGACCAATTAGAGCCTGCCACCTAGCCCTAATGACAAAGCAAACTTCTGAAAATCGACCAACATAGAATAGGCCAGCCAGGTTGGGCTGGGTTCGACCTGGCTCTGGACCAGGTCGACAGCCCTGTCGACAGCCCTATCGACCTGGCTAGACCAGGTCGACAGCCCAGTCGACCTGGGTGCATTAGGCGGGAGTTTTCCCGCCCTGGCCAATTGGGCCCGATTTTTGGAATTTAAACTTGTTTTTCTGAGCTGTTTTATTCTGTTCGAATTTTAAACTTAATTCAGAAACTTCCGAAGGCCATATCTTCTTTATACGGACTCCGTTTTTCGAAAACTCGGACTCTATTTCGCATATTTTTCCGAGACGAATGCAATGGCATATCCCGTTTCCCTTAGTTCTTTGATTTGAAATTAATTATACTTTAATTTGTGAATTTCACAGTTATAGAATTCGCGGGGTGTTACATTCTTCTTCTTCCTTCTTTTACAGTCCTTGATAACATGCCCAACTATACCACAAAAGTTGCACTTCCTCTTATCACGTGACTTGTTATTATTGTTATCGTTGTTCTCACCTCCCTTCTGGAAGTCTTTCTTCTCGTTCTGGGACTCATCCGTCTTAACTTATCACTCATACCTTCCCTATGTAACATGTTAACAAGCCTCACGGAAACTATCTCCATCGTACGGAAAACCCTCTACGAAGCTAGAAATAAGATTAGCCGCAGGTAAAAACTACTGCGACTACAGATGGAGAAAAGAAAGGAAAAGAGATTCAAACGAGGAAACAAAGGATACTGCTAATGGATTTTGGGGAATAGCCTTTAAATAAAACAAGACTTTTCTTGAAAAAAATGCTTCTTTGTAAACGGTTTTGAAAATAGTTTTAGAAGGTTTTAAAAACTTTTTCCCAGTCTGGTAACCTTCTGCTCTGATACCAAATGTAAAACTCCACCTCCACTAGGGTTACTCACAAGGGAATGCACTAGTTTTGGAGGAGCGTTATCGAGGTAAACAATCATAGAATTATTACAAGACATAACATAAACAAAACAGCAGAAGATTCAAAATCTAATTTTTAATTACTTTTAAAAAGAGTCATCAAATAGCCAAGGTCATTATTTTCCATTACAATAAATTCTGTCTTGCATAAATAAAGAAGCATAAACATGAAACAACAAAAGGAGCTTAATTCCCCAAAGGTAGCAGAAATGCAGCCATAGCATAGCTCAAGATCAAACCATTCATGAGATGAACCGAAAGAAAGTGAAATCTAAGCTAAGTGCTAGAGTTTCCTCCCTGAGAACCTGGGGGGAAATTGTAGAAAAAGAGGCGAAAGAAAACGGGTCAGTCATAAAGACTGGTAAGTCCAAGTGCCTTTCAGTATAAAAACAGATAAAGATAACATGACATGTATAAACTGAAAGTAAACATAAGGATGCTGTCAAGATGGGCAAGATAAACTAAGATAACATGATAAATCAAGTATAGCATCACATATTCAAGGTTCGCTGCATCAACTATACTAGAATCCCAAACCCATGTCTTATATAAATCATGAAATAATCCCTTGGCCCAATATCATGAAATGACCCATTTCTAGGTCCAACGAAATGATCCACTAGTCGATCGGCTCCCTACAAGTTCTAGCTCGTCACGTGTCTGTGTCATACGGCCCTATCACGAATGTAGTCACTTGTGCTAGGTCCATCATATGGTGTATCAAGCCCTATGGTGCCAACCACCAACACGAATCAAGCATGCACAGACAAACCTACTGATGTCCAATGCCTGCTTTTTCAACTCCGGACCATGTGCACGACCAAAGACCGCCTGAACCTACATTGGCGCACTAACACAGTCGTCGTTCTCGTCGCTTACAATCAGCCCAGTAATCATGCCCCACCCTGCCTAGTTCCAGGGTACCATGATACATCTAGTGGGTTACTGCTGAAATGGACTGCGTAACTAGGGTTTTCGTCTAATAGGTTATGTGTTGTCATTTAAATTCGTGACTTAACCCTTATCAGTCTAGCATGTCAAGTTGGTTAAGTGTTGTCATTCAAGTGCGTGACTTAACCCGCCTACGAATCATGTATCAAGTTGGTTAAGTGTTGTCTTTCATGTTCATGACTTAACCCTACCATGTGGCATTAATTCATTAATGCACCCCAACCTCTCACATCAGACCTGTTATTGTGGTCACTGGATATGCCGGGCGGTTCCAGGTAGAATTACACCACAACTCAGTCTGACATCGGGTTTTCAAGTGCGATATGACCAACTACCCACATTGGATCCTATTGTTTGCAGTAACTTGATTTGTCGGGCGGTTCCGGGCAGAATTACACTGCAAACTCAACCCAACCTCGAGTTTTCCATTTTCAAGTTCATTCTAGTGTCATGCCCATGTTCAAGTTTCATGTCATGTTCGTGTCAAGTTTCAAGGCAAGTTTCATGCCCACATCCAGCTTCAAGTTATAACAATGTTCATGTCAAGTTTCATACCAAGTTTCCTATAATTGCCAATTTTTCCCAACGTTACCCCGTCTAAATATTAGGCTAAAAATCTTAGCCTAATTTTCCGTCCGCATGATTTTTGGCATAATATTAGGCTAAAAACTTAGCTTAATTTATCATACACAAAATTTGCATAAAGAAATTCATTAGCATGACATAGGTGTAAACTTGGCATTCTTGGCATAGTCAATATGAACACTATAGGTGTGTACTTGCAAAACAATAAACATGAATATCATAGGTGTGAACTTGCAACGTAGACTAAACCAACATACATATATGTGAATTTGCAACATAGACTAAATCAGCTTACATATATGTGAACTTGCAAATCAATCACGGACATATGAATAAGTGTGAACTTGAAATATGACATAGGTTTACATATACACATAAACATGTAGATCTAACATTTGGTCACATATGTTATATGATTTCACAACCTAAAACTTGCATAGCATGATAAACTACACAACTTGTCATCACGGGTTATACTCTAAGTTCATATACATATGAATGGACTTATTCATTAATTCCCAATTCAACATGATGATAAAATAGAACCATAGGCATATATCAACATAATAAACATTGGTCTATTATCAATTTATTTCCAAGGCATGATCTAACTGAATAAATTGATTAAAACATCGCAGGCATAACATTATGAACATGAAAAAGGTTTGAATAATAATCTAGATTCAAGAACACGGATAGATCTATCTTAAATAGAAAAATCCCCAAAATCAAGACAAATAAAGAAAATAGGTCTGAATAGAAAACCAAGCTTAGATCCAATTTTATAGTCATAATCCTAGGCAATAACCTCATAGGTAATTAGCCACAATTGTCCTTGTCATAGTTATAGGCAATAGTCTTGTATTCACAGTCATAGGCATAGGCATAGTCTTATGTTCACCGTCATAGTCATAGGAATAGTCTTATGTTCACCGTCATAGTCATAGGCATAGTCTTATGTTCACAGTCATAGGCATAGTCATGGTCTTATGTTCACAGTCATAGGCATAGTCATAGTCTTATGTTCACAGTCATAGGCGTAGTCATAGTCTTATGCCATTAACAATAGTTTCAACGTCGTAGGAAATATTCCCAATAGTCAAGATCCAAGAAGAAAACAAGAATAGATATGAATCATACATAAATCAATTCCAATTTAACATGCCCGTATTAGATTTATAGTTTTTATCTAAAAGTAACTGGAACTTACAGATCGTGGTCTAAGAAATTTAGATGCAGAAGTCAAGTCTAGAAATTTGTCGTAGAACGTTGCGGTGTCGCTGATCTATTCTCTTGAATTGTTGTAGAAGCGTTGATCTTTGATTTGAATCGAGTTTGAATGTTTAAGCTTTAATTTGGAGGCGGCGGCCATGGTTCAAGGGGTAAATTAGCAGCATAGCAGTGTAAGAATGATTTGTATGAATTAGGCTTGGTCTTAGGATGTATTTATAGGGGTAGCAACTAGTTTAGGCCCTTAGATTAACCCTAGAATCAATCCGGACCATCAAAACACATCTCAGGCTTCAAAAATGGGTTCTGGGTCAAAACAGGCCGACCAGGTCAACCTGTAAGGGGGTGGTCGACCATATGGTCGACCTGGGGGGTAGGTAGACCCTAAGGTCGACCACATGGTCATCCTGACGCCCAGGTCGTCCCCCAGGTCGACCTGCATGGTCTTAAATTTGCTGAATCTTCTACAGGCCATAACTTCTTCATCCGAACTCCGATTTTCGAAAACTCAGACTCTATTTCATGTAAAATTCCGAGGCGAACGCAATGGTGCAACCCGTTTCCCATATTTCGCATTTTAAAAATTAATTCTGCCTTGATTTATGGTTTTAACATGTTATAAAAATTCGGGTTGTTACATTCTCCCCTCCTTAAAGGATTTCGTCCCCAGAATCTTCAAGTTAAGAAGGATGTGTCCTACCATCCAATCATCCATCTACTCAATCATCAATCACAGGCATCCATTGTCCTTAAGAGATTTCTAATGCTGTATGAAAATATGCAGAAAGTGTGTGTATATGTTCCTTATCTAATGCAAATGATCAGGCCTGATTGATCTTCTTAATGCAAAATATGTTTAGTGTCATGAATCCAACATGTATGCAAATAGTCCTAGTCACATTAACACTATATGTGTGCACAAACATCCATCCATATGCAATATCCACATGATAACACATTCAATTTCATCCACAAACTAGTATAAACACTCATGCATATGCAATATGAAAATGTGTCTGAGCCGATCTAGTGCCTAATGTGTGTTATGCAACCACGAGCAACCACTTGCGACCACTTGCAACCATTTGCAAACATCAACCATAACATGTTTCAATCACATGTTTACATCCAAAAGGGTTCTAACTAAGGTTCACAAGATAGGATTGAGAAGATAAGAAAGATAAACAAAGCATCAAGGAGAAGAAGTTAAAGATGTACCCCCAGAAGGTCCTGACTGCGGGGCTTGCCCTTGCTTCTTAGGGTAGTTCTTGCTGATGTGTCCAAGCTTACCACATTGAAAGCACGCACCTATCTTCTTCTTATTCCTTCTTTTACAGTCCTTGATAACATGCCCAACTATACCACAGAAGTTGCACTTCCTCTTATCACGTGACTTGTTATTAATGTTATCGTTGTTCTCACCTCCCTTCTGGAAGTTTTTCTTCTCGTTCTGAGACTCATCCGTCTTAACTTATCACTCATACCTTCCCTATGTAACATGTTAACAAGCCTCACGGAAACTATCTCCATCGTACGGAAAACTCTCTACGAAGCTAGAAAGAAGATTAGCCGCAGGTAAAAATTATTGCGACTACAGATGGAGAAAAGAAAGGAAAAGAGATTCAAACGAGGAAACAAAGGATAATGCTAATGTCTTTTGGGGAATAGCCTTTAAATAAAACAAGACTTTTCTTGAAAAAAATGCTTCTTTGTAAACGGTTTTGAAAATAGTTTTAGAAGGTTTTAAAAACTTTTTCCCAGTTTGGTAACCTTCTGCTCTGATACCAAATGTAACACCCCACCTCCACTAGGGTCACTCACAAAGGGAATGCACTAGTTTTGGAGGAGCGTTATCGAGGTAAACAATCACAGAATTATTACAAGACATAACATAAACAAAACAACGGAAGATTCAAAAGCTAAATTTCATTACTTTCAAAAAGAGTCATTATTTTCCATTACAATAAATTCTGTCTTGCATAACTAAAGAAGCATAAACTTGGAACAACAAAAGGAGCTTAATTCCCCAAAGGTAGCAGAAATGCAGCCATAGCATAGCTCAAGATCAAACCATACATGAGATGAACCGAAAGCAAGTGAAATCCAAGCTAAGTGCTAGAGTTTCCTCCCTGAGAATCTAGGGGGAAATTGTAGAAAAAGAGGCGAAAGAAAACGGGTCAGTCATAAAGACTGGTAAGTCCAAGTGCCTTTCAGTATAAAAACAGATAAAGATAACATGACATGTATAAACTGAAAGTAAACATAAGGATGCTGTCAAGATGGGCAAGATAAACTAAGATAACATGATAAATCAAGTATAGCATCACATATTCAAGGTTCGCTGCATCAACTATACTAGAATCCCAAACCCATGTCTTATATAAATCATGAAATAATCCCTTGGCCCAATATCATGAAATGACCCATTTCTAGGTCCAACGAAATGATCCACTAGTCGATCGGCTCCCTACAAGTTCTAGCTCGTCACGTGTCTGTGTCATACGGCCCTATCACGAATGTAGTCACTTGTGCTAGGTCCATCATATGGTGTATCAAGCCCTATGGTGCCAACCACCAACACGAATCAAGCATGCACAGACAAACCTACTGATGTCCAATGCCTGCTTTTTCAACTCCGGACCATGTGCACGACCAAAGACCGCCTGAACCTACATTGGCGCACTAACACAGTCGTCGTTCTCGTCGCTTACAATCAGCCCAGTAATCATGCCCCACCCTGCCTAGTTCCAGGGTACCATGATACATCTAGTGGGTTACTGCTGAAATGGACTGCGTAACTAGGGTTTTCGTCTAATAGGTTATGTGTTGTCATTTAAATTCGTGACTTAACCCTTATCAGTCTAGCATGTCAAGTTGGTTAAGTGTTGTCATTCAAGTGCGTGACTTAACCCGCCTACGAATCATGTATCAAGTTGGTTAAGTGTTGTCTTTCATGTTCATGACTTAACCCTACCATGTGGCATTAATTCATTAATGCACCCCAACCTCTCACATCAGACCTGTTGTTGTGGTCACTGGATATGCCGGGCGGTTCCAGGTAGAATTACACCACAACTCAGTCTGACATCGGGTTTTCAAGTGCGATATGACCAACTACCCACATTGGATCCTATTGTTTGCAGTAACTTGATTTGTCGGGCGGTTCCGGGCAGAATTACACTGCAAACTCAACCCAACCTCGAGTTTTCCATTTTCAAGTTCATTCTAGTGTCATGCCCATGTTCAAGTTTCATGTCATGTTCGTGTCAAGTTTCAAGGCAAGTTTCATGCCCACATCCAGCTTCAAGTTATAACAATGTTCATGTCAAGTTTCATACCAAGTTTCCTATAATTGCCAATTTTTCCCAACGTTACCCCGTCTAAATATTAGGCTAAAAATCTTAGCCTAATTTTCCGTCCGCATGATTTTTGGCATAATATTAGGCTAAAAACTTAGCTTAATTTATCATACACAAAATTTGCATAAAGAAATTCATTAGCATGACATAGGTGTAAACTTGGCATTCTTGGCATAGTCAATATGAACACTATAGGTGTGTACTTGCAAAACAATAAACATGAATATCATAGGTGTGAACTTGCAACGTAGACTAAACCAACATACATATATGTGAATTTGCAACATAGACTAAATCAGCTTACATATATGTGAACTTGCAAATCAATCACGGACATATGAATAAGTGTGAACTTGAAATATGACATAGGTTTACATATACACATAAACATGTAGATCTAACATTTGGTCACATATGTTATATGATTTCACAACCTAAAACTTGCATAGCATGATAAACTACACAACTTGTCATCACGGGTTATACTCTAAGTTCATATACATATGAATGGACTTATTCATTAATTCCCAATTCAACATGATGATAAAATAGAACCATAGGCATATATCAACATAATAAACATTGGTCTATTATCAATTTATTTCCAAGGCATGATCTAACTGAATAAATTGATTAAAACATCGCAGGCATAACATTATGAACATGAAAAAGGTTTGAATAATAATCTAGATTCAAGAACACGGATAGATCTATCTTAAATAGAAAAATCCCCAAAATCAAGACAAATAAAGAAAATAGGTCTGAATAGAAAACCAAGCTTAGATCCAATTTTATAGTCATAATCCTAGGCAATAACCTCATAGGTAATTAGCCACAATTGTCCTTGTCATAGTTATAGGCAATAGTCTTGTATTCACAGTCATAGGCATAGGCATAGTCTTATGTTCACCGTCATAGTCATAGGCATAGTCTTATGTTCACCGTCATAGTCATAGGCATAGTCTTATGTTCACAGTCATAGGCATAGTCATGGTCTTATGTTCACAGTCATAGGCATAGTCATAGTCTTATGTTCACAGTCATAGGCGTAGTCATAGTCTTATGCCATTAACAATAGTTTCAACGTCGTAGGAAATATTCCCAATAGTCAAGATCCAAGAAGAAAACAAGAATAGATATGAATCATACATAAATCAATTCCAATTTAACATGCCCGTATTAGATTTATAGTTTTTATCTAAAAGTAACTGGAACTTACAGATCGTGGTCTAAGAAATTTAGATGCAGAAGTCAAGTCTAGAAATTTGTCGTAGAACGTTGCGGTGTCGCTGATCTATTCTCTTGAATTGTTGTAGAAGCGTTGATCTTTGATTTGAATCGAGTTTGAATGTTTAAGCTTTAATTTGGAGGCGGCGGCCATGGTTCAAGGGGTAAATTAGCAGCATAGCAGTGTAAGAATGATTTGTATGAATTAGGCTTGGTCTTAGGATGTATTTATAGGGGTAGCAACTAGTTTAGGCCCTTAGATTAACCCTAGAATCAATCCGGACCATCAAAACACATCTCAGGCTTCAAAAATGGGTTCTGGGTCAAAACAGGCCGACCAGGTCAACCTGTAAGGGGGGAGGTCGACCATATGGTCGACCTGGGGGGTAGGTAGACCCTAAGGTCGACCACATGGTCATCCTGACGCCCAGGTCGTCCCCCAGGTCGACCTGCATGGTCTTAAATTTGCTGAATCTTCTACAGGCCATAACTTCTTCATCCGAACTCCGATTTTCGAAAACTCAGACTCTATTTCGTGTAAAATTCCGAGGCGAACGCAATGGTGCAACCCGTTTCCCATATTTCACATTTTAAAAATTAATTCTGCCTTGATTTATGGTTTTAACATGTTATAAAAATTCGGGTTGTTACATTCTCCCCTCCTTTAAGGATTTCGTCCCCAGAATCTTCAAGTTAAGAAGGATGTGTCCTACCATCCAATCATCCATCTACTCAATCATCAATCACAGGCATCCATTGTCCTTAAGAGATTTCTAATGCTGTATGAAAATATGCAGAAAGTGTGTGTATATGTTCCTTATCTAATGCAAATGATCAGGCCTGATTGATCTTCTTAATGCAAAATATGTTTAGTGTCATGAATCCAACATGTATGCAAATAGTCCTAGTCACATTAACACTATATGTGTGCACAAACATCCATCCATATGCAATATCCACATGATAACACATTCAATTTCATCCACAAACTAGTATAAACACTCATGCATATGCAATATGAAAATGTGTCTGAGCCGATCTAGTGCCTAATGTGTGTTATGCAACCACGAGCAACCACTTGCGACCACTTGCAACCATTTGCAAACATCAACCATAACATGTTTCAATCACATGTTTACATCCAAAAGGGTTCTAACTAAGGTTCACAAGATAGGATTGAGAAGATAAGAAAGATAAACAAAGCATCAAGGAGAAGAAGTTAAAGATGTACCCCAGAAGGTCCTGACTGCGGGGCTTGCCCTTGCTTCTTAGGGTAGTTCTTGCTGATGTGTCCAAGCTTACCACATTGAAAGCACGCACCTATCTTCTTCTTATTCCTTCTTTTACAGTCCTTTATAACATGCCCAACTATACCACAGAAGTTGCACTTCCTCTTATCACGTGACTTGTTATTAATGTTATCGTTGTTCTCACCTCCCTTCTGGAAGTTTTTCTTCTCGTTCTGAGACTCATCCGTCTTAACTTATCACTCATACCTTCCCTATGTAACATGTTAACAAGCCTCACGGAAACTATCTCCATCGTACGGAAAACTCTCTACGAAGCTAGAAAGAAGATTAGCCGCAGGTAAAAATTATTGCGACTACAGATGGAGAAAAGAAAGGAAAAGAGATTCAAACGAGGAAACAAAGGATAATGCTAATGTCTTTTGGGGAATAGCCTTTAAATAAAACAAGACTTTTCTTGAAAAAAATGCTTCTTTGTAAACGGTTTTGAAAATAGTTTTAGAAGGTTTTAAAAACTTTTTCCCAGTTTGGTAACCTTCTGCTCTGATACCAAATGTAACACCCCACCTCCACTAGGGTCACTCACAAAGGGAATGCACTAGTTTTGGAGGAGCGTTATCGAGGTAAACAATCACAGAATTATTACAAGACATAACATAAACAAAACAGCGGAAGATTCAAAAGCTAAATTTCATTACTTTCAAAAAGAGTCATTATTTTCCATTACAATAAATTCTGTCTTGCATAAATAAAGAAGCATAAACTTGGAACAACAAAAGGAGCTTAATTCCCCAAAGGTAGCAGAAATGCAGCCATAGCATAGCTCAAGATCAAACCATACATGAGATGAACCGAAAGCAAGTGAAATCCAAGCTAAGTGCTAGAGTTTCCTCCCTGAGAATCTGGGGGGAAATTGTAGAAAAAGAGGCGAAAGAAAACGGGTCAGTCATAAAGACTGGTAAGTCCAAGTGACTTTCAGTATAAAAACAGATAAAGGTAATATGACATGTATAAACTGAAAGTAAACATACGGATGATGACAAGATAGGCAAGATAGACTAAGATAACATGATAAATCAAGTATAAATCAAGTATTGGATCACGTATTCAAGGTTCGCTGCATCAAGAATGCACAGATAAACCTACTGATGCCCAATGCCTACTTTTTCAACTCCGGACCACGTGCACGACCATAGCCCGCCAGAACCAACACTGGCGCACCAACACAGACGTCGTTCTGGTCGCTTACAATCAGCCTAGTAATCGTGCCCCACCCTGCGTAGTTCCAGGGTACCATGATACATCTAGTGGGTTACTGTTGAAATGGACTGCGTAACTAGGGTTTTCGTCCAATAGGTTATGTGTTGTCATTTAAATTCGTGACTTAACCCTTTTCAGTCTGGCATGTCAAGTTGGTTAACTGTTGTCATTCAAGTTCGTGACTTAACCCGCCTACGAATCATGTATCAAGTTGGTTAAGTGTTGTCTTTCATGTTCATGACTTAACCCTACCATGTGGCATTAATTCATTAATGCACCCCAACCTCTCACATCAGACTTGTTGTTGTGGTCACTGGATATGCCGGGCGGTTCCAGGTAGAATTACACCACAACTCAGTCTGACATCGGGTTTTCAAGTGCGATATGACCAACTACCCACATTGGATCCTATTGCTTGCAGTAACTTGATTTGTCGGGCGGTTCCGGGCAGAATTACACTGCAAACTCAACCCAATCTCGAGTTGGCCATTTTCAAGTTCATTCTAGTGTCATGCCCATGTTAAAGTTTCATGTCATGTTCGTGTCAAGTTTCAAGGCAAGTTTCATGCCCACATCCAGCTTCAAGTTATAACAATGTTCATGTCAAGTTTCATACCAAGTTTCCTATAATTACCAATTTTTTCCAACGTTACCCCGTCTAAATATTAGGCTAACAATCTTAGCCTAATTTTCCATCCGCATGATTTTTGGCATAATATTAGGCTAAAAACTTAGCTTAATTTAACGTACACAAAATTTGCATAAAGAAATTCATTAACATGACATAGGTGTAAACTTGGCATTCTTGGCATAGTCAATATGAACACTATAGGTGTGTACTTGCAAAACAATAAACATGAATATCATAGGTGTGAAATTGCAACGTAGACTAAACCAACATACATATATGTGAATTTGCAACATAGACTAAATCAGCTTACATATATGTGAACTTGCAAATCAATCACGGACATATGAATAAGTGTGAACTTGAAATATGACATAGGTTTACATATACACATAAACATGTAGATCTAACATTTGGTCACATATGTGATATGATTTCACAACCTAAAACTTGCATAGCATGATAAACTACACAACTTGTCATCACGGGTTATACTCTAAGTTCATATACATATGAATGGACTTATTCATTAATTCCCAATTCAACATGATGATAAAATAGAACCATAGGCATATATCAACATAATAAACATTGGTCTATTATCAATTTATTTCCAAGGCATGATCTAACTGAATAAATTGATTAAAACATCGCAGGCATAACATTATGAACATGAAAAAGGTTTGAATAATAATCTAGATTCAAGAACACGGATAGATCTAACTTAAATAGAAAAATCCCCAAAATCAAGACAAATAAAGAAAATAGGTCTGAATAGAAAATCAAGCTTAGATCTAATTTCATAGTCATAATCCTAGGCAATAACCTCATAGGTGATTAGCCACAATTGTCCTTGTCATAGTTATAGGCAATAGTCTTGTATTCATAGTCATAAGCATGCATAGTCTTATGTTCACCGTCATAGTCATAGGCATAGTCTTATGTTCTCCGTCATAGTCATAGGCATAGTCTTATGTTCACAGTCATAGGCATAGTCATGGTCTTATGTTCACAGTCATAGGCGTAGTCATAGTCTTATGTTCACAGTCATAGGCGTAGTCATAGTCTTATGCCATTAACAATAGTTTCAACGTCGTAGGCAATATTCCCAATAGTCAAGATCCAAGAAGAAAACAAGAATAGATATGAATCATACATAAATCAATTCCAATTTAACATGCCCATATTAGATTTATAGTTTTTATCTAAAAGTAACTGGAACTTACAGATCGTGGTCTAAGAAATTTAGATGCAGAAGTCAAGTCTAGAAATTTGTCGTAGAACGTTGCGGTGTCGCTGATCTATTCTCTTGAATTGTTGTAGAAGCGTTGATCTTTGATTTGAATCGAGTTTGAATGCTTAAGCTTTAATTTGGAGGCGGCGGCCATGGTTCAAGGGGTAAATTAGCAGCATAGCAGTGTAAGAATGATTTGTATGAATTAGGCTTGGTCTTAGGATGTATTAATAGGGGTAGCAACTAGTTTAGGCCCTTAGATTAACCCTAGAATCAATCCGGACCATCAAAACACATCTCAGGCTTCAAAAATGGGTTTTGGGTCAAAACAGGCCGACCAGGTTGACCTGTAAGGGGGGAGGTCGACCTGGGGGGTAGGTAGACCCTAAGGTCAACCACATGGTCGACCTAACCCCCAGGTCGGCCCCCAGGTCGACCTGCTTGGTCTGAAATTTGCTGAATCTTCTACAGGCCATAACTTCTTCATCCGGACTCCGATTTTCAAAAACTTGGACTCAATTTCATGTAAAATTCCGAGGCGAACACAATGGCGAAACCCATTTCCCATAATTCTCATTTTAAAAATTAATTCTGCCTTGATTTATTGTTTTAACATGTTATAAAAATTCGGGTTGTTACATTAGGTAGCCTATCGAATGGGGGTAGTGGTTACACCTAGTGGAGATAAGGGCAGGCGACACCTATGAAAGCAGCTAGGGGTACACGAAACTACCATTATCATTATTAAGTTCTGTAGGCAGGATCAACTTTTATGGTGTTTGGTGTGGTGCAATGTAGTAATTATCTTATAGTGATTAGGTGCGCCTTTAACGTTATCTTTGTTCATCTTATTTCCTTTTGGTCGCTCTTTCATGCCCATTGTTCATAGTCATTTCCTTATTTCCCAAGCTTATGCCTTATCCTAGTTACTTTAATGATTATATTGTTAAAGTTATTGCACTCGCCAGACTTTATGTCTGACCCCCTTTGTTTCCACCTCTTTTCTTCCTTCCCCCCCAAAGGTGCTCAGGGTGGGACTAATACTAGTGGAGTTTAACTTGGACAGCTTTATCTCTTTGTTTTGGTAGTTGCTTAGAACGCTGAAGTAAAGTTCAGCCTATCTTATTTATGGCTATTTAATGTTGGGGTTATGTATTTTATTTTATGTACTCAGAACTTATTTGGCAAGATGGATAATAAGTTTATTTGGTTTTGTAGTTGGTTTTTGATGTGATGTAACCAAACTATTTCTCCTCTGCAATAAAAGTGATTTTTATTTTTCAAGTAGCAATATATTTATCTGTCTTGTTTACTTTTCTTTTCTATACACAATAAACGCTCCACCAAAATTAAGGCATTCCCTTTGTGAGTGACCTTAATGGACGTGTGGTGTCATGTCATGACTCCGTAGGGCAGAGTGGACATAGCAAAATATTAGTGGTTACGGATCAGTGCAGTGGAGTCATCATGACTCCATGGGGGCAGAGTGATCGTAACAAAGAATTAGGTGATCAAAGTGGTAGATATCATATACTTTACACACTGAGTTAGACATGTGAGGATGATTGCTATGTATGATGTTTTCTATCATCATAACATGCACACCCCCTCCCCATTATTTTCACACCATGTTAGTGTCACCTTAGAGTATTGTACATCCTGTTGTGCTAACTCTTTGGTTGCATGTCTAGGTTCAGATATGGTTATGTATACCTGTGTTTGTTCTGTTTTGCTGCTTATCGCTCATACCAGACTTTTGTCTGACCCAGAGTTTTATATCTCTTCTTATTACTCTGGGTTCTCCTAAACGAGCAGACTAGAGACAGGTTAGCTGGTTATGCACGAATAGCTGTCTAGAGACGAGCAGGAGGCTTACACGTATTGTTCCCATATTTCCTCCCTGTGTTGTTGTTGGTCACTACTTTGGGCATTAGTATTGTACCTTCCTATTTTGCTTTAGAGACAGTTTTAAAAGTTGTAATAATGATGGTTAAGATTATAAGATGTATTTTGAATCTTTCCGCTGCTATGATGGTTTAGTTTTCAGCTTATGCACTGTCTCGCTTGTTTTATATCAAGTTATGTTATTACTATATTTTGTTCCATGTGATGTGAGATATACTACAGGTTCTTCAATGATTCATAGTTTCAAATCCTTCCTTTTTCCTTTCACTTGATGACTGTCCCGTGTTGGTAGGACATCGGTACAGCGCGTTTCATTAGAAATGTCGGCTGGTGTGCGGGGCGAGCCGTTGTACTTGGTATCAGAGCGACGTTGCATAGTTAACCTAGGGAAAAACATGGGGGAGAGATAGTACATATATGAGAGCGCATATTTGTGATATTTCGGTTTTCAAAAGCTCTATATATACACACACACACACACACACACACACACTATTAGTATATTTATAAGGATGGAGTCGCACGACACTGGCACCACTGACGAGATGGTTAACCGTTTTCTCCTTACAGATTGAATGATGAGCCGATATATGAGGAATACTAATTCAAGAGCCAATAATAGGAATGCTCCTGATATGAGGACGATGTTCACTGACTTCATGAGAGAGATGCTTAGGGATGTTCAGCGGACAGCTTCTAATGCTGCAAATGGTGGTGGTGCAGCGCTGCAGACGCCTAGGGCCGATTTCGCCAAGCTCTGTAAGGACTACACTAGTCTTGGTAGGAAGCTGTTCTACGGAATGGAATCGGCTACAGAAGTTTAGGATTGGCATGATAGTTGTAAGTGTATCTTTGAGGATCTAGGAATCAAAGACACGATGAAGAGGAGGCTAGCATCCGGTCAACTACAAGGACAGACTATGAATTGATGGAATGCTATTAAGGCAGCTACCCCTGAGGATCAAGTTACTTGGGATCAGTTCAAGGTCCGATTCAGTGATAAGTTTATCCCAGCTGCTCAAAAATCAGAATTGTTTAGGAAGTTCTTGTAGCTTAAGCAGAATGGTAGGGTAGTCTTGGAGTATATTGCTAAGTTCGATACTTTACCGAAGTATGGATTATCTCTTATTGACACTCCCGAGAAGAAGAATGAGAAGTTCATAACAGGCTTAGATCAGTACTTGGGTGAAAGGATTATAAACCATATTGATGAGACTTTTGAATCGATTATTGGGAAAACATTGAGATCAGAGAGCCTTTATCCTAAGCCCAAGGCTGAAGTTGTTGTTGCATCTGCAGAGGGACCAAAGCCGCAGGCAAGCGGTGGAGGCAAGAATAATTCTCAGAATAAAGGAAGTAGAAAGATGTTGAGTGCTTCAGCTAGGGCAAGAAGGGCCACTATGCCAAAGAATGTCGAGCAAAGACAGCGGATAAGAAGCGCTTCAACTACGGCCAAGTGGGGCATCACAAGGATAAATGTCTGCAACCTCCTAAAGAGAAGTAGATTGTGAAAGCATATGCTATTAATGTTGTTCCTTCTTCGTCGAATGCACCAACTGCGGCGGAGAAAGGAAAGAATGTCGTCATTCAAGGTATGCTTTCTATTTACGATTTTCCTGTTCGAGTATTGTTTGATATTGGGGCTTCCTATTCCTTTATATTTAGTAACCTGGTAGATAGCTTGGAATTGGAACCCGCGATAGTTGATAGACCTTTAGTGGTGACGAACCCGATTGGCGGTTCGACTAGCCTTAGTATGATTTTTCAAAATTTGGTCTTATCGAGTCATGGATGTATGTTTGCTTGTGATTGCTTTGTTTTGGGCTTTACTGTGTTTGGCATTATTTTAGGACTCGATTGTCTCCAAAGATATGGGGGTGGTGGTAGACTATGAGGGATTTTCGATGACTATTAGGGCGGATGATGGGCAGAGGGTAGTGTTTGGTGGCCTACCTAGTAATGAGGTGATGGCTAGTTTTCTAAATTCCCTCGACATCCCACAGGATGAGTTATCAGGGGTTCCCATTGCTGGCTAGTATCCGGATATCTTCGAGGAAGTGACCAGACTTCTACCACACCGAGAAATTGAGTTCCATATTGATTTAGTGAAAGATGTCAGACCTATAGTAATGCCACTTCGTCATATGGCGCAAAGGGAGTAGGCGAGATCTCGGGGTGCAAGTATACGATCTTCTAAAGAAGTGATTTATTCGAAGGAGTGTCTTCGAGTGGGGAACACCAGTTGTATTTGCTACCAAGACAGATGGTTCCCTTCGCTTATGTGTGGACTATCGCGAGTTGAATAAAGTGACTATGAAGAATAAGTATCCTCTTCTACGGATAGATGATTTGTTTGATCAACTGGAGGGAGAAAGAGTGTTCTCTCAATTGGACCTCGCAAAAGGATTTCATCAGCTCCGAGTAGCAGCTGAGGTTATTCCTAAAACGGCATTTCGGACGCCGTTTGGATTCTATGAGTGGTTGGTCATGCTATGCGGGTTGACCAATGCACCGACATATTTTGTGGATGTTATAAATAGAGTATTCCAAGATCAATTGAATAAGTTTGTTCTTGTGTTCATGGACGATATACTTGTTTATTCGAGAACAGTGGAAGAACACAAGGAACATTTGAGAGTAGTGATGGAGGTGTTGAGAAAACACCAATCAAAAGTGAAGTTTTCTAAGTGTCCCTTCTAGAGGAGGGAAGTGAGATTCTTGGGCCATGTTGTTTTAGAGAACGGTATTGCCGTGGACTCTACGAAGGTGGCTACGGTACAAGATTGGTCTACGCCCAAGAATGCAACAAACATAAGAAGTTTCTTGGGATTAGCTGGATATTATCGTAATTTTATCCAAGATTTCTCCAAGACAGCGGCACCGTTAACTCAGTTGACTAAGAATAATCAAGCTTTCGTTTGGGACGAAAGGTGTGAAAATGCATTCAAGAGTCTAAAGGAAAGTTGACGCATGCGCCAGTGTTAGTCATTCCTAAAGGGAATGGAGAGATGACAGTATACACGGATGCCTATGGTAACGGACTAGGTGTTGTATTGATGCAAGGAGGAATAGTCGTAGCTTACGCTAGTCGGCAACTGAAACCGCATGAGAAAAGATATCCAGCCCATGATTTGGAATTGGCAGCGATCATATTCGCGTTGAAGATGTGGAGACATTATCTCTTGGGAGAAAGATTCGAGTTGTTTACCGATCATAAGTCATTAAAGTATCTCTTCTCTCAGAAGGATCTAAATCTTTGACATCAATGATGGTTAGAATTATTGGCTTCCTGTGATTTTGATATCGTATATACACCAGGAAAGGGCAATGCGGTAGTCGATGCATTGAGTAGGAGACATGCCAGTTTAGGGGCTATGTTTCTAGAATGGAAGCAACCGGAGTATATCGCTGGGTATGAATTCAGACCAAAGTGAGAATTGGATCCAGAAATGTTAGCAAGTTTGACGGTCAGACCCACCTTGATTGAGCAAATAGGTTCCAGTCAGAGGGACTATCCTAATCTATTAGAAATCATCTCCAAGTTGTAAATGGGAATTGACTAAGAGATGAACAAGTATGGGTTTGATCGAGACGTATTGCTTAGAAAGAATGCGAGACTAGTTGTGCCCAATGTTAATGGATTGAGAGATGAAGTGCTTAGAGAATGTCATCACTCAAAACTGACTATACATCCCGGTGATAACAAAATGTATCAAGACATGAAGAAGACCTACTACTGGGAAGGCATGAAGAGAGATGTTGGGAAGCTTATATCCAAATGCTTGAATTGCCAGCTAGTTAAAGCCGAGCAAAAGAAGCCTAGTGGTTTGCAACAACCATTGGAAATTCCAGAATGGAAATGGGAAAAAGTCTCAATGGATTTCATTGATGGGTTACCAAGGACTAGATCGGGCCATGATAGTATTTGGGTGATTGTAGACCGATTGGCCAAGAGTGCAAGTTTTTTACCTGCCAAGTCGAATGGAACGACAGCTAAGTTAGTGGAACTATATATGAAGTGGGTAGTGAGATTTCATGGAATACCCAAAGGCATTGTAAGCGACCGAGATCCGTTATTTACTAGTGGATTTTGTAAGAGCTTACAAGAGGCTTTAGGGTCAGAATTACAACTCAATATTGCGTACCATCCCCAAACCGATGGTCAAACAGAGAAGATGAATCGAGTATTAGAAGATCTCTTGAGAGCTTGCATATTAGATTTTGGAGGGTCATGGGATGACCATTTACTTCTGGTTGAATTCGCATATAATAATAGTAATCGGTCCCGTATTGGTATGGCTACATTTGAAGCTTTGTACGGAAGACCGTGCAACTCACCATCATGTTGGTTGGAACCGGTGAGAAATTCGTGCTTGGGCCAGATGTGATAAGAGAAACTTCAGACAAGATCACGGTTATCCAACAGCGAATAAAGGCTGCCCAATACAGGCAGAAGAGTTATGCTGATAAGAGGAGAAGAGATTTAAAATTCTTTGTTGGTGATTTGGTGTTTGTCAAGATTTCTCCGTTAAATAGAGTGATTCGATTTAGTAGGAGAGGCAAGTTAACACCAAGATTTGTTGGTCCATTCCCTATTCTCAAACAAGTTGGGAATTTAGCATATAAAGTTGAATTACCCGACAAGATGGCGGGAGTTCACAACGTATTTCATGTTTCTCAGTTAAGGAAGTTCGTGCACGACCCCGATATGACTATTTCACCGGATCAGTTGGATGACATCGATGTAGAACTCAAGGCGGTTGGGAACCGCAGGCCGATCCATATTGTCAAGTACGACACAAAGCAACTTTGAAGGAAGGCGGTGAAACTGGTGAAGGTTCAGTGGGGACGAGAATGAGAATGACTATACTTGGAAACAGAGTAGAGCATAAGGAAGATGTATCTAGAACTCTTTGACTGGTAAGATTTTAACGACCATTTAGTTATCCTCTTGTTGGTAAACTGCATGCTAGGATAGGCTTGTTATGTTGCTATGTATGTTTGATTGCTGCAAATGATTGATAGGCATGCTAGACCCATTGTTGTTTCTTAGTTAAGGAATTTCAGAGGCGAAATTTCTTAAGGAGGGAAGAATGTAATGACCCACATTCTATGCATCGAAGGACTATTGGGGTCATTTCCCATGTTCACGATTTTTGCCAATTTTTAAATGATTGTTTTGCCCCTTGCGAATCTTGTTTCGCCTATAACTTTTGATTGGTAAGGAGTTTTGACCTGAAATCACTTCCATTGGATTCGGATGATGGTTTACCTTTCTATAGAGTGACATTAGCCAAACGGACTTTCCATTTGGGAGATATGGCTGAAATAAGGTTTGGAAGGTGAAAAATAGCTTAACTGGGCCTAATTAGGGTGATTAGCAGCTAGGCCCATAACCCATTTCGGGATTAGAGTTATGGGGAAGCTGAAATCAATTAGGAAACGATTTATTTTCATTTTTTCAGCCGCCACTTACCTCTCTTCAATCGTAACAATGGCCTCCACCTTCTAAATCACCCCCAAATCACCGTTTAAGCATATATTAGCCTAATCAACATCAAATCAAGGAAAATCAACACCAAATCAGAGTTGGAACAGGTGCATTGCATAGGGATTTGACCGACAACAGTAGAGTTTCAGACCTAAAGTTTTGTTTGTTGCCAAGGTGAATGATTTGCATTGTTTTTCACTAATTACGATTAATTAGGGTTGATTAGTGTTAATTAGCAAAATTATGCATGTTTAAATTCTAGAAAAATATGTAAAAATTCTTAAATATTATTTTAGGGCTCTGACAGAAATTTGGCTTAATCTGGATATGTTTCGCTAATCATATCATTAGTCATGGTTAAACATGATTAAGGGGAAAACATGGGTTTTTGGTATATTTGATCCATATTGACATGTTAAATTGTTGTTTTGGTGTTTATGGTCGATTATGCATGTTGCTATAACTGTTTGGAATGTTTTGTGATGCTTAGCAAAGTTAGATTGGTCGAAAACATCGTCATATGGCGTAAATAGCTTGCTGGAAAAGTTGCAGGAAAATTGGCCATAACCCGTTGGTAAGGCACCACCTCGACCCAATCGTGACACTATCATCACGAGCTGCCCTAGACGTGAGCCCACCTCACGAGCCGACCACCCTCCACGAGCCAAGAACCGGATGTCACCAACGAACCACAACGAAGCATCATGATCTGATCCTTGACCATGAGCCAGACCAGGGGAGGACCACGAGCCAGACCACGGGAGGACCACGAGCCGGACCAGTGGAGGACCACGAGCCGATGACCAGAGGGGGATCCACGAACCGGAACAAGGTGTCACGAGTCGAAGCTTGACCCAAAGCCGGAGTTTGAAGAGTCACGAATCGGGATGACAACCAAAACCCGAGATGCAAACGTAGTCTAAATAGGAAGTAGAATTCAGGATCCAGATGGGAACTGACGAGTTAACTTCATGAGTTGGACTTTGGTGCAGGACGTGTGCAAAGGGGTCATCGATGTCTATAGCTTTGACTCACCACTGAGAGATGGATATTGGCTGTGGATCAGTGCAGTGGAGTTGTCATAACTCCATGGGGAAAAGTGATCATAACAGGGCTATGAACCAATGCAGTGGAGTTGTCATTACTCCGTGGGGGCAGGGTGTACATTAGTAGTGCACTTTGGGCATTAGTAGTGTACTTTGGGCATTACTTTGGGCATTAGTTCCCATATATCCTCCATGTGTTGTTGCAGGTCACTACTTTGGGCATTAGTAGTGTATCTTCCTATTTTGCTTAAGAGACAGTTTTAAAAGTTGTAATAACGATGGTTTAGATAATAAGCTGTATTTTGAATCGTTCCGCTGCTATGATGGTTTAGTTTTCGGCTTATGCACTGTCTCGCCTGTTTTATATTAAGTTATGTTATTATTACATTTTGTTCCATGCGCTGTGAGATATACTACAGGTTCTTTGATGATTCATAGTTTTAAATCCTTTTTTTTCCTTTCACTTGACGACTGTCCTGTGTTGGTTGGACATCGGTACAATGCGTTTCATTAGAAATGTCGGCTGGTGCGGGGCGGACCGTCACAATATATGTGTATCTATATACATATATGTACAAGCATTAGTTTTGAATTGATATGGAAATAACAAATTTGGATATTGAAAACTCACTGTATAAAATACATAGATTAGCAGACCTGTGCATTTATAATCACTTGTAGACATTTAAACTAACACAAACTATTGTATACATTTTAATATGCATGCATAATCATATATAAAGTTTCATGTATGCCAGTATAAACAAAACCATTTCCTTTTTTTGATTTCGTTGTACTGGGTAAACTGAGCACATTCTTGACTCTATTATGCTTCAAGATCAATACAATTGGTGCATAATAATCTATGTAAGCTACAAATATCATATGCAATCACTAAGTTACATATATTATGATATATAAAGAGTATATCAAATTTAGTATGATGGATAATATTATACTATGATGATAGTGTAACCTATTAGAAGTTCGTAATAAAATAATGTTGATATATTAATGTATATCATCTGCAAACTATTTTGCATATGAATATACATTAAAGTAGGCCTATTATATAATCAGCTATATAAAACATGTTTCATCCATACATGTTGTTTTAACTTGATTATCATATTGCAAATTTGATTTGCATATGCAACCATTACAAGTACATATCATAATATATATACATTTAATGGCAAATATTTTGATAATAGCCTCGATTTATATTTGATGATCTGTAAGATGTAATTCATGATTGCATAAGATAACATCTCTTACATGCATATGAGTAGTAAAATATTTGTAGTCAATTTTGAGAAATCACTTACAATATCTCTTTTATCCTAAATGCTTAAATAAACAAGCCTGGTGTTATGTGAATCTTTTTCATATAATGACCAGCATGCTATTTATTGATTTATGCATAATTGTAAATTTATATTTGACATGGCTAACACACCAATCCGAGTCGACTCTGGATCGGTTTCCTCGTCGTTCCAATCTAGATCCAGATCGGTATACCAACCATGTCGATCTAGATCAATCCATATTGGTCTGCCTAACTTGTCGATCTGAGTTGATTCCCTTCTACCTCCAACATGTTGATTCAAAGTGTTGGTCGATCTGGAGTGTTAGTCGATCTGTAGTGTTGACCGATCCAGAATGTGGGTCGATCAGGGATGTTGACGGATCCAGGGTGTTGGCTGATCTAGAGCATTGGCCGATCGGGAATATTGGTCAATCTGGAATGTTGGTCGATCTAAAGCCTACTCTTGTGCTAATCTGGTCTTCTTAGCTCCATTACTCAATCACAAAAATTCCAATCTACTTGAAACTTTGTACTTGGCTTCTTGGGACATTCCTTGTCCCTTAGGAATTTCATACCAATCCAGGCCATGCCGAACCGAGACCAAGTAATTCCCCACCATATAGCTTTCTATCTCTAACCTGCTATTCATTCGACGATATCATCCATTCTAATATTCTTAAGCAAGCATCTAGCACACAAAAACATACTCAAACAACACTTGGCTTCGTCAACGCAAATCAAAGCATTTAAAAGGAGAAATGTAATATGTTCATCGTGTAGTACTTAACTACCCTTCCTAAATTTCGGGTTTCAAAACATGATCCAAATCACCCTAAATTTATATATGTATGATTACATAATTAATAATGATTTATGGACATTTTCTGTATTTATAGAAAATGATTATGAACTAATACACCCTAGTTAGTGAATAATTATATTAATCATCCACCTTATTTTCCAAAGACTTGTTAGACCAAAAGTGAATAGTGTTTTGCTCGGATCCCTATTTGTTGCAACAGATTTTCTCTTGATTCGATGTTGGTCTATGCTAATCCTTTACTAATGATGGGTTTCGCTAATTAAAGTGAGGTTTAGTGAGAAGTTATGAGGATGGAGCCAATTAATGGGGTCATGATCTATTTTGGGAGTTATGTAATGAACAAGAGAATATTTTCCCACTCATTTTAGCCCCACTAACCCTAACCCAAAGTGGGCCTTGGACTCACTCCTTAATGACCTCTCACGCCCAATTATATTGTCTAAATCTTTTTAAATCTTGTTTCAGTTATTTCTCCCGAATGGTAAGTCCGTTTGATTAATTGACATCTCTATGGAATGAGAAACCAACATCAGGATCCAATGGAAGTGGTTTTAGGTCTGAATTCCTGCCCAATCAAAAGTTATGAACGAAACAAGATTTGCAATGGGTGAAATGATCGCACAAAAACACGACAAAAATAGAGAACGTAAGAAATGACTCTGGTAGTCATTTCCCAAAGTTATAGAACCATACGACCTCATATACAAATAATATATCCTATGATCCTCGGATACATTGAATACGAGTCGTTACGTAATACGTCAAACTCATTAATGTTTCTTGACTAGGGACTGCGTTTTTGCTTATAGAACTATCGTTCGTGGGGAAGTAAGTAAGAACGCCATTGTCTTTGTTATTCCTACATAGAGAAAACTAATCATTATTTATTAATTTATAAAAGGAGAAAAAAACAAAACAGTGGAAAAAGATGCCGGCTAATAATTTTTTACGTGCATAAAAAAGAAGATAAAGTGACTGATTAACTAAACATGAGGATCAAATAGGACACTAGTAGTAGACAACCATTGGTTACCGTCAATAAACTCGATGAGTGGGTAAGGTCTTCCTTCATTGACTCACTTGAAACCTTATACCTAGGTAATTTACTCCATTTTATATTTGACCTACGGCCACAATTATCATGTTCCATATATCGAGTTGGCTTCAGTTGACTATTATATTAATCTCATATAACTAAGAATACAAATGCTGTCTAAAATAGTGTTTCATGCTTCCATTTTATCCAACTGTAGTCATTCAGTTGACATCATGCCATAGTTTAACAACAGTCAAAGTGGAGCATTCATATTGAAGATCGATATTACTATAAAACCGATAGTGCTGTGTAAATTAGTCACATTGATATTTTTAGTTTGCCTTTAGTTATATTAACCAATCAAAAACTATCAAGCAAGTCATTCAATTGTTATCTCAATAATTACTAGTATGTAACTCCTTAGTGCCCCCAGTTGTCACGGGTTATACACTATTCAACACTTAGACTGTTACGTACATTAGTCTCAAAGAATGTATCACTTCCGATTTCGATACATCTTGACTAGGAATATTTAAAATGATATATTTATTTTCATTGTGACAAATTACTCACAGTTAAAATACTTCGTAACTACTATCATAAAACATATCATTTACAGATTATCTATTAAATGATTTTTTTACTTAAATAAATTATTTATATAACAAATTATATAAGTATACAATAGAAAACAAAATTATTTATTTTTAACAACCTTGGCAATTAATATGATACATATAACAAACTGAATGGTTGACCTTGGAGCAAATGTCTGACCATGTTGCGGTGGACATGGATAGAATAAGAAAAGAAACGATAACATTTAGCATATGTAAAAATTTCCCGATTAATTAAACATTGAGATCAAATTGAACACCAGTGGCAGACAACCACTGACTATCATTGATAAACTCCGCAACTGAGTAAGGTTAATTTTGCTTCATTGTACTCACTTAAAACTTTATACCCAGGCCATCTTACTCTATTTTTCGTACTCGATCCAGGACCATTGTTATCATACTATATATATTCAGCAATCTTCTCCCTTCCATCCCATTCTTTCCAACCAGTCGGATCGATAACTTTATCAATATAACATCTCATAACAATAACCCTTGAATATTTTTTCCATGGTCTTCCCAAGTAAGCTTTGTCCACACTAGAATCAAACCCGGTTGTGGCTTTTATATTGCATTTATGAATAGATATACCTGTAAATATGCACATGTTAAAGGAAATAAGTCTACATAAATGATTTCCTCTAAAGTGTAGATAGAAATTTATGTAATGTTGCATAAATTGTTATACCAGTGTTTTTCGATTTATCGATCCTCCCTTGAGCTGTTACAAAACCAGAACCACGAACATAAATGTTGCTTTCCTGAATTACCATTGATGCATCTCCAAATATAAAATCAACTGTTCCATATATGTCGCATTCTCTAAAGAATTGTCTGCCTCCATTGACGTATAGAGTGTCTTGGTTACCGATGAACTCGCACTTGTAGAATACTGACTTGTCATTTTCACTACTTAGTGCGACTGCTTGTCCTTTATATTCTCCTGATGTATTCTCGAACGTAATTGACTTTGCTATGAAGTTTTTAGCTAGCACAACTGTATATAAGCAGCGTATAATACATATTATCATGGATAAAAAACCAAAATTTTACATTATAAAATTATAGGTGTGGAAAGCAAGATTAATAAGCACAACAATCATATATAACTCAAATGTATCACTAATTTGTAACAGGATAAACGAAAGGAAACTTACTGACTGCACCGGAATCTTGAATTGAAACATGATCATCTTGATAGTTAAGGCGGCTACGAAGTATAGTTTTCCCTTTACCATCACCAATGAGAGTAACCTCCGCCCTACAGATGGTTATATTCTCTTCGTACACACCGCTTTTCACATATATTACATATCGTCCGGTCGCAGAAGATGGAATTGCATTTACTGCCTTCGTTAATGTTGTGAAATTTCCTTTGCCGTCTTTGGATACTATGACATTTGAAGAAGTAGCCATTTGTGAACTTAATTTGATAGTTGCTGCAATTCAAATACCACTATTTATAAGGGAATTGAAATGAACATAGATTATCTCCATATTGTCAAGTAGTTGGAATAGAGCTCTTCCCTCCTCCATAACTTTAATCAGTCTTTGTCAATTTGATGTCTATTATGGACTATGTCTTGATTAATCAATAAGAGAGTACGTAACAACTTAGAATGAACAGTTATTCTGTTTTGTAAGAAACGCCCAGTTATTGTAAAATTAGAGGTTTATATGAACCCGACAATAACAGCAAAAAAGAATTAAAAAAGAGACGTATGAGATGAGTTGTCTGCTTCAAAGATGTGATAGTAGCTAATGAGTGTGGAAGAAGATGAGGTGAACTAAATCCTGCATGCAAAAATAGAAATTTTGTCTTAGCCAAGTCAAGGATAACTTGTTAATTAATTATCCTTCTGGTTAGCAAATAGTAATTAAGAAAGATACATCACCTTATCTTGTCTGTGTTTAATAACCAAAAGAGGAAATGAGATTAATTAATACTCCATATAGTTTTGCCTTAGATGTGTAGTGGCAGGAAAAAAACTTTCATGGTGTTTATAATAAAAAATGCTTCGTAAAGCAAGTTTTTATGTACCCACTTAATTTTAGTTATTAACCAGTAAACCATTATATAAATAAAGTGTCGGCTGTTTTCTGGAATATATATCGTTTGTTAAATGGGCTGGGCCTTTATTTTCTACCGCATATGTTATATCCAGCATCATTACGTTACAAGGCAATATGCCTATATATATGTACATCAGCACTCTGTACATTATTCTATTTTTCAGTTCAAAAATTCTGTAAAAGCTTTCTTGGTATCAGAGCCATATTGCCTCACAGCATTAGAAGTTAAAAACAAAAAGAAAGAAGAACGTTTTTTCATATCCATCAGAGTATAGCTTCATCATTTGGATATTGCTCATCAGAGGGAATTCCTCATCATCTGAGAGAAGCCATATCCCAACCGTTAAGTACCCTGCCTGAAATCAATTGTCCAGGCTGCAGCAAAACAGTTGGTCATATCTTCTGTTTCAGAAACAAATATCGCCAAGAAATAAACCAAGAAGTCAAGAAAATCAATAAAACAAGTAAGTGCCGTGCCTAGAGAAGTCTTCAGAATAAGGTGCACCTTGAATTAGCTTTTATTCATCATTAGAAATCTCTGGCTGCATCATACCTGCTTTAGGAATTCCTGAATTCTTGATTGATAGCGGCATTCTCTTGTCCTGATTTGTTCTTGACAATTCTGACATCATTTGCCTATTATAATGGGTGATCAAACATCCACTGCGGCATCAGATAATGGTCTGAATGTTTCCAGCAACCCCGGACCTGTAAATCCAACACCAAACACTGTGATTAGTCTTAAGAGTCAGTTAATCACAATACATCTTGAAGAAGATAACTATCTTCTTTGGAAATTACAAGTTGAAACAGCTATTCAGGGATATGGTCTCGAAGGGTATATTCTTGGTACCATAGAAATACCAGCAAGGTACATTACAGACAAAGACAATCGAACAGTTGCCAATGAAAAGTATGTACAATATCATAGGCAAGACAGACTCATCAGTTCTTGGCTGCTATCATCCATAAGTGCCAGTTTATTACCGCAAGTAATTGGGTGTACATCTGCATATGATATTTGGACTACCGTAGAGAAAGAATTTAATAATCAATGTTCTGCAAAAGTCCTTCACTACAAGAACCAACTCCAAAGTGTTAAAATGGAAAATTTATCCATGAGAGAGTATATTGCAAAGGTGAAAAGGCTATGTGACTTACTAAATGCTACTGGAAACAGAGTATCTAACAGTGATCAAGTATTATACTTAGTAAATGGGCTTAACAATGATTATGAAGCAGTTGTTGCTGTTATAACCTCTCAAAAAACTGTGCCTAATATAGATGAGGTACATTCTATCCTGCTTTCTCATGAGGCAAGAATAAATGCAAAGAAACCTCAAGAAATAGAATATGCAGTGAATTTTACTACTGGATTCAAAGGCAAAACCCAAAACATTAACAATACCAGAAATGACCAGTCTTACCAAAGAGGTGGTAGTGCAAGGAGAGGAAGAGGCAGAGGTAGATGGACTAATACCAACAGACCAAAGTGTCAAATTTGTGAAAGGATAGGTCACACAACATTAAACTGCTACTTCAGATTCAACACAAATTATACTCCAAATCAGAACCAGAAGAATAATAGTAATCCTAGTGTGAATATGGCCTTATCCCAATCTGATAACAGTAGTCAAGATAATGTTAGCAAATGTGGTAATCAAAATGATATGGCAAAGTTTGATACTGTGCAAGATGACAGCTGGTATCCAGATTCAGGGGCTACTCATCACATTACAAACAATCTTGATAGCCAAAATCTTGGATGCAGAGATTACAAAGGTAATAATTCTATTTTACTAGGCAATGGTAAAAGTATCAAAATTACTCACATTGGTAATGCTAGTTTAAGTGGTAAGAGACAATTATTCCTACACAATCTTGTAAGGGTTCCAAAGATAAAGAAAAATCTAATAAGTGTTTCCCAGTTTGCTAATGACAGTAATGTCTTCTTTGAATTTTACCCTAAATACTGTTTAGTTAGGGACATTCTAACTAGAGAACCCATTTTACAGGGTAGCTTGACAGGAGGCCTTTACAAGTTTGACACTGTTAAGAATAACAGTGTGATAAAAAGGGAAAAACACTGTAATCTGAATGTTCTTGATAATGCTGCTAGTAGCAAAAATATTTTTGATCTTTGGCATTACAAACTTGGACATCCAAGTGCTAAGATTGTTATGAAAATATTAGATGAGAACAATATTCAATATAATGATGTCTCTTTACCATATATTTGTGAGTATTGTCAAGTTGGTAAGAGTCATAAACTACCTTTTATTGACTCTGAGACAGTTTATACTGAACCATTGCAGTTGATTGCAACAGACTTATGGGGTCCAGCTCCTATAAGTTCAGATTTTGTGTTTAAGTACTATATTGCTTTTGTAGATGCATACTCAAGGCACACTTGGATTTATTTTTTAAAAGCCAAATCTGAAACTATTAATGCTGTTATTAATTTTATCATTATGGCTGAAAGACAATTTAACACTCTAGTTAAAACTATTCAATCTGATGGTGGAGGTGAATTTAAGAGTTTAAATTAGTTTTTTACTAAAAAAGGAATTGTTCACAGAATCACATGTCCATACACTTCTCAACAAAATGGGCTAGGTTAAAGAAAACACTGACACATTGTTGAGTCTGGTTTAACCTTATTAGCTCAGGCTAAATTACCTCTAAAGTTTTGGCCAGAGGCCTTCAGTACATCTGTTTACTTGATTAATAGACAGCCAACAAAAGCTCTGAAGGGTACAACACCAATAGAAAAATTATTCAATATCAAACCAGATTATAAAAGTCTAAAACCATTTGGATGTTTGTGTTTTCCATATTTGAGGCCCTACAATTCTAACAAGTTAGATTTCAGATCAAAGCCATGTACATTTCTAAGATATACCACTAAGCAAAAGGGGCATAAGTGTCTAGATGAACATGGTAAGATATACATAAGCAGACATGTTGTATTTGATGAAACTGTATTTCCTTTTAGTAGTAAAGATCATCCAACTACTAGTAAGGTAAGAAATCCAGATGTGTCAATACCTGAGATTCCAATTTATTCTGAGAATTGGGACAATAATGATGAGAGTGAGGCTGTTGAGTCCAATAGAGCATCACAATCTCATTCTGAAGAATGTGATGAGTCACAACAACCCAGCCTTGCCTTGCACAATCCTGAAAATTCAGAAAATCAAAGTTCAGATGAAAATACAGGTTCACAAAGTACAAGAACAGAATTCTCATCAGATCCAGATAGTGACAGTAGCTCACCATCATCAGAGTCACCAATTCAGACTGGTCATCCTATGATTACTAGAGCAAAAAGTGGTATTTTTAAACCAAAAGCATATACAGCTTCATCCAGTATTTGTGAACCAGATTCCTTTGAACAGGCTATCAAAAACAAAAACTGGAAGAATGCTATGGATGAGGAATATAATGCACTCATCAGAAATAAGACATGGGAGCTTGTATGTCCACCTGCTAACAAAAATGTTGTTGGGTGCAGGTGGACATATAAACTTAAAAAGAACCCAGATGGGTCAATAAACAAATACAAGGCCAGGTTAGTGGCAAAGGGTTTTACTCAGGAGTATGGGTTTGATTATAATCAAACTTTCTCACCTGTAGTAAAACCCACAACTATTAGACTCATTCTCACTATTGCCCTATGTAAAAAGTGGCATGTTAAACACTTAGATGTTAATAATGCTTTTTTGAATGGTGTACTTGATGAGGAAATTTATATGAAGCAACCACAAGGCTACAACCACAATCATAAATTAGTATGTAAGCTGAATAAAGCTATTTATGGTCTAAAAAAGGCCCCTCGAGTCTGGTTTGATAGGCTGAAAAATACCCTAATTAAATTAGGATATCAGCCTACCAAGTCAGATAATTCATTATTCATCAGAATAAATAGCTCCTCAACTGTTTACATACTAATATATGTAGATGACCTCATCATAACTGGAGATAATACTGATGATATTGATAAGCTAACTCAGTATTTAGATCAGCAGTTCTCCATTAAAAATTTAGGAGAACTAAATTATTTTCTTGGCATAGAAGTTTTCAGAAATGAGTCAGAAATAACTCTATGTCAAAGAAAATATATAACTGAGTTGCTTGTCAAAACAAAAATGATAAATGCCAACTCCCAGCCTACTCCTATGGTAAGTGGTCAGAATTATTCAAAGTATGGGGGAGAGGCCATTTCCAATGTGACTGAATACAGGAGTATTATTGGTGCACTTCAGTATGCAACAATAACACGTCCTGATATATCTTATAGTGTAAATAAATTATCTCAATTTATGCAGAATCCAACAAACATACACTGGAAGGCAGTTAAAAGAGTTCTGCGTTATTTAAAAGGAACTGTGAACTATGGACTAAGATTGAAGACCGGCCAACATTTGAACATAACTGGATATGTAGATGCTGACTGGGCTGCAGATCCTGATGATCATAGATCAACTAGTGGGTACTGTATATACTTTGGTAAAAGCCTGATATCTTGGTGCTCAAAAAAACAACCTACAATTTCCAGATCCAGCACTGAAGCTGAATACAGGAGTATAGCCAACGCTACAGCTGAGATAAAATGGTTACAATCGTTACTATCAGAACTAAAGCTAAAGTCTACAGTAAAACCTATCCTATGGTGTGATAATAAAAGCGCCGTGTACATGACAGAGAATCCCATACAGCATGCCAGAACAAAACATATTGAGATAGATGTCCATTTTGTCAGAGAATCAGTTCAACGAGGAGAAATACAAGTTAATCATATACCTGGATTCTACCAGAGAGCAGACATGCTAACTAAAGCAATATCGTTGAAGAATTATACCAGATTCCGAGAAGAACTCAACATTACAGATCTGGCAAGTCATCGTAAAGATAATATTGAAGATAAAGCTAAGCCAGCTCTTACAAATACCAAAGTAAATCACCGCGAATCTCAATACCCCAAAGTTAAGGATGAAGCACCCGTGAATCTGCTAATCAAGGCAAGCAAATCATCAGACAACATCAAAAAGCAGGAATCTAGATAAGAGAGAGGTTATAAGAGTAAGAAGAAGTGAAGCGCCACTCCAATTCGTCTGATTTCCAGCTCGACATGGCGAAACTAGGGTTTCTGAAACCCTAAGTTTCGTGGGGGAGAAATAAAGTGTCGGCTGTTTTCTGGAATATATATCGTTTGTTAAATGGGCTGGGCCTTTATTTTCTACCGCATATGTTATATCCAGCATCATTACGTTACAAGGCAATATGCCTATATGTATGTACATCAGCACTCTGTACATTATTCTATTTTTCAATTCAAAAATTCTGTAAAAGCTTTCTTATATTGCTATCTAATGCAGTAAGTACAATTGATGATACAAGTACATAGTGCAATATCTGTGCATGGCTGAGATTAAAAATGGCACATGAGGGAGTTGCAGGATTTGATCTCATTATGGTGATCAGTGGTGGTAAAAGTACATTCACCACATTTTTCCCGCTATATAAAAGAAAATATGTGTGCAAAACAAACTTTGTTTAGCTGTCATTGATATCTTATAATTACGTACACTGTTCCATATTCATGCATTAGAGTTTGATACGGTTTGTAATAACCAAATTTGTGTGCTTGCCACATAAAAAATATACCTGATAATTTCTGAACGTTTAAAATGACAGACATAACGTGCACATGCGTATGCATGCACACGTACAAATTCTGACTCGGGCTCAAGGTAAAATGAAGATCCAGCAGTATGGTCAATAGTGAAAATGAGGGTAGAAAAGTTCTATCGCAGTGGGTTATCCAAACTTGCATGAAAATGATTTTTTATTTTGATACGTCATGCTGTATCCATGGTGAAATGGGTCACCTTTTGAGCTACGACAAACAGTCATTATCAATATGAACAGAATAGACACTCGAGTGTATTTTTTTTTTTTTTTGCAAGACCGACCGGTTTTTAAAGTGGCCGCAAACACCTTTATTAAAAGAAAGGGACTGGTACTCTCCACATGCACAGAGTAGCACTTCTGATTTGAAGTGTCCAGTCACTATCATACAACAAAATAGCCAACAACAAAACATTACAACATTCAAAGGATAAGTACTAGATCCAAGTCATCATCACATATAATTCTTGAAGTTGCCAAGTCGTAGAGCTAAATCATCCACAATGTGTGGAGCCAACAGTCTATTATGATCCCATGAAAGATCCTGCAAGAGAACCTCATTGTTTTCCCCAACTGCACCATCAGTTATCAAAATCAGTTTGTCACCATCTGAAGTGTAGAACATACGATCCTCTTTTTTCTCATCAGTAAAAATGAAGAAAACTTCGTTGGTGTCACAATGCATTCCAGTAGGAGAATGAACCCAAACATTCTGATTTTCATTCCAAGAAATGTCAGGATCCGGCTGAAAAACTGGTAAAGCGGTTGGTGGAGGCTCCACTACTTCAATCTCTACCTCTGCAACCTCCGCAGGAGCTAACAATCTACCAGTAGGGACCCAAACTCGTTTAGGAGGTTTAGGTACGGGAGTCTTAACAGGGAGCGACATATTTGCTACATGCGGACATGTATCGGAGCAATGACCAAAAGATTTGCAGGATATGCAAATATCTGGCCGCCATCTATACTTGACATCCACATAATGCACACGATTATCTAAATTAACTTTGATTTGAGCAGACAATGGTTTATCGGGAGTAATCTCAATCAAGGCTCGGGCAAAAGTTAAATTTCTTCTTGCAACAGTATTTGCATCAAAACACTTTAGTTTACATATATAACATGCTATCCAATTAAGGCCAAGTAGTGGTTATAGCACTGAGGGGATGTTAGTGAATTGCGCCCAGACAGGAATAGAAAGGACCTGTTCACGAACCCTATCAATCGAAGTGCTCCAAGGTGTCATAATAAAAGGTCTGCCTTCAATAATAGAATGATCTGCTTCAAGAACACGAATCTTCTCAACTGAAGAGGAGAACTTAAAGTAGTATAAGCCATCGACAAACGTCATTTTCATTTGTTCACGGATTTGCCAAAAGCCTCGACATGTTGTACGCATATCAACAGACCGGAGCTTAGAGTCAAGGAAAAATCCTAAAATGTGTTCATTCCAGAAAGTTGCTGCTTCATCATGAATTTCCTATGGAGGGACAGATCCTGTTTCATTGTATTGTATATTGAAATCCACCGGCATAAAATCTTCCGCAACACGTGGAAGAGAGTCAAATAATGTCGTCCATTTCTTTGGAGCTTTTGAGATTGGGTTCGTCGATGTAGCAACATGTACAGGATCTGCAAACGTGTGGGTTTGGCTATTGTTGTTATAAGTCGGGGAGTTCGGGGAGTATAGATTAGAAGGCAAGTGGGAAGCTAATGTTAAATTCTGGTCATTTAAGAAATTTTTTCGATCAGGTTGTGGGCGTTGGAATAATTGACTAGCTTCATTGTTGGGGGGATGAGATTCACTTAAATCGAACACAAGCCTAATTTCATCATTCTTCCATCTTTTTCCGGCGTACAAGAGCTGGTTGGCAAAACCAAACCCAAACCAGAGTTGCCGTAAGGCATACCCATATTAGAATTCACAGTCCGCAGGTCATGTGCGAACTGAGGAGATAGCACTACAACAAAATGACCCTGTTACAACGGTGGAACACCGTTGTCATATACATTATACAACGGTGGGCTAACCGTCGTCTATTAAGAAGTTGTAATAGACTAATATCTTTAACAACATTTTTGCACCGTTGCAACACCGTTGTAATATGTATATTTTACAACTTTTTTCCACCGTTGTAATTGACATTTTGGTTTTAAAAAAAAAAAATCATTTGCAATTGAAAAGAACAATACACTAAATACAGCAATACTCCATAAGCAAATCAGATATTACAGTTATTTACAAACTAATTTATTAAAATACTTAAATATTCAGTATTACAAACAATAAGTTTTAGACAACATTTCGTGCATTATTACATACTATCTGAACAAAATAAGCCTCTAATAACATCTCCAGTTCATCAATGTTAGGCTTGAACGCCATATGGCTTCCATGATGGCTGCTTCCACTCTCATCCTTGAATTCTTCATATCTGAAGATAAAACAATGCAAAATAATGTCCATACAACTTAACAAGATTAAATAACTAAACTTGTTCTTCCGTTTATCTAACCATTTGCTTTTTATGTAGAAAAGCCAAATTCGTATAAACACGCATGGATTGCACATCGGAAAATCAAAAGAGAAACGATTTCAAAAGTAAAAGGAGCATATACCGAACTGAATTTGGAATGCCTCTTTCCATGTTACTGTACTGGGAATGAAATTACCATTCCAATATAGACTATTCAACACGTAGGCTTCTCAAATTTATACAGTAAAAAAAAGAAAAAAAAATGTGGAGGGAATACAACCTATATATTAGCATATACAGGGAATCTTCCTAAAAACAGTTAAACTCTGTATATTAAAGTATTAAAGTAGAAACAACATAATGTCATTCAACTATCGAATAAAGAAAATGAAGTTTGTTTATCATCTAATAAAATAAAGTCCTTACCTCCTCTTCCTTAAATACAACCGCATCTTCACATTCGCCGTCTTCGTACTCACCATCGTCTTCTAGTTGATCTGCATATAAATTACGACGAATAAAACTGGAATGATGACATCAGATCCACGAGCGACAAACTGTACTCAATTTCAGATCAACGGCGATGCCAATCTTAGCAACCAAGCTATATATTTGCATAACAAAGAAAAAAGAGTTAAATTTCGGCAGCAGTAGCTAGACATCAAATTGATTAAAAGATGAAAATGATTCAGGTTCCTAATATAACCTTACAGTTTCATACAGGTTCCTAATATAACCCTTAAAATCGATTCAGCTAGAAAGTTCAGAAACCATATTTACATATAAGCAAGCAGACAGTTTAACTGCTTATATAACAAAAAGATAATTATTTTTATCTTTTCCCAAATCTCATTCAGTTCAGACTTTAATAGCAAGAAGACTGTACATATAAAAATATATAAATAATTCTTGAACTCAGCTTACAAATTTCGATTTCTATTTGAAAAGTGAAATACACTCACATTCGATTTGGTTTCGTGCTTCCAGACTTCGATTTCTCTTTGTGGTTCCTCGATTTAGGCTTCGATCTCCCTAGACCAGCCGCCGTTTCCCTCTAGAATCCATCTCTCTCACGAATCGGTTCTATTTGATGCGAGACGGTGGATTGATTGATTTCCCCCCAATTTTTATCGGCTAGGGCTTCGGCCAATTTTATTTTTTTGTAATGAACGAGAGAAATGAATTGAGGGCCAGCCGACTGTTTTCTAGGTTAATTTATTAGGGCTGTGATCTTGCTAATTCCAACTTTGCCCCTTAGGGTTTTCTTTATTAGCTCCATACAACACTTAACCCATTTTACAACATTTAGATCCATTTCCATGTTATACAAAATAAGCAATAGACGTGTATATTTTGTCAACAACTTTAACCATGTACAAATTTGTATGTATTCATTATATACATACAAATGATCTATTTATTTATTCATTTGTTCATTCACCCTAAATATATATTTAATTATAATCAATATTATTTTTGAGTCACAAAATTTGGGTTCTCACACAATTGCTAACTATAATTTTGAAATATTAAATACAAAATGTTACTTCTTAATTGTTAATATCTCTTGTTAATTCTAAATTATTAAATATTTTATTAGTTATTGATTATTAATTAATTATTAGTTTTAAATATTTATCATTTAAAAATAATTATTAAACACTAAATATCACTTCAAAAGTATTAATGTTTTGATTAATTATGATTCTTAAGTATTAATATTGAGTATATATTATAATGTATTCATTTTTATTAGAAATTATTATCACTAATAATTATCAAATATTAATAAATAATAATAATTATGTAATATTAACAATATTTTTTAATTATTCTTCTTAATTGCTAAGTATTAAATATTACAGATTGATTATTAATTATTACTTCCTAATTGATTATTAGTAGTAATTATTAGTTATTAATTATAAATAATCAATATAAATGTATTAAATATTAATTACTAGTTGTTAATTATTTTAAAATATAGACATATATTACAACAGTTAAAAAATAAAAGTTGTGATAGGCTTTTATTACAACTGTCAAAATAACACAGTTGTTAAAAATAACTTTATTACAACTTTTCTGGAAAAAAGTTGTAAAAAACATTTATTACAAGGGTGGCTTTTACCACCGTTGTAAAACTAAAGTTGTAATATGGCGTTTTTGTTGTAGTGTACTGGAGTCTTAAATTTATTTGGAGAAGACGTAACAGGAGAACGAGCATTCTGTATTTCAAAGATTATGGCGTTTAGAGGATGGTTGTCAGGCAGTGTAAAAACTTGCCTCGGAGGTGGAGCGGCTTCAGTTTCTGGGTCAGATTTGGAATCAATGGGGGATTGTTGCAAGTTGGTGCAGCTTGCAGATCTCGTCATCATAGAGGAACGGGGAGGAGACTTTGATTTCTTTCCTCTGGCCATGGAGATGAATAGAAGAACAGCGGAGAGATTAGATATGAAGAAGGAGCGGAGGCGCAGATAACGGAAGACCTAGGGCACAACCGCTGGAGAGAGAAGTTCTGCCATTATTACAATATTTCTTTAGACACTCGAGTGTATTATAGATGCTCGTTAATATTTCTAGAAATCTCTTGAATATAAAAAGACACCGGAGTGGAAGGAATATAAGGTCTGGTCAACGTCACCTTGTAGACTGAGCAGCTTATCAAACCATATAAAACACACCCACATACATGAAATAGTCTAATAGTTTTTTTCTCATCGCTTGAATACGACAACAAATTTTCAAAGCTTATGAACATATGGTATTTCATACTTCATATTGTACAAAATGGATAACAAGTTCATTCAATTATTTTTCATTCTGCTAACTTACAAAATAAAAACAATACGAAACTGAAATACCTAATATAATATGTCAACTTAGAAAAATATCACTTTGATGCAAAACCTTGCATTAGTACTTAATAGTAACTTAACAATTCAGCAAGAAGTTGAAAATTTTCCATTTAACTTTATTAAGATCACTAATATTTATAGACCAGTATACCTCAAATTCTTGAATAGTTGTAAAACATGCAATGTGAAGTTTGAGTTATTCAAAGGTATGTATAAGAATTTGAAAAGTAAAATATGGACAGAGAATAAATACTATCACAAGGCATCACTGAACGTGTAGAGTGCATTCACTTTGCAAGATAATAGGCTAATTGTTACTTTAGTAAAACTAGAAAAGATTATAAGATGAAAGGTCACAAATGGTTATATGTAACGATAACTTACATTATCCAAAGATTAAATAAAAGAAGAAATAAGAAGAGTTGGAAAAAAATGACAACAAATAATGAATACACACAGGAAACGAAAAGGTGTTTCACAAGATGCAGTTGGTAATCAATGCCGGTAAAGACCGAGTATCTTTTACCCATTCAAGAGGGGCATGTTCACTTAGTGGAGTTTGATCTTCTATTTGTTCTAATATATATTTATATTGATAGATAGTATATATTTTGGGCCCTCTTAAAACCTAGGCCCTAGGCTGCTGCCTAGCTTATCCACCCCAAGGGCCGGTTCTGGTGAGGAGCATTCCAAGGCACCCTTGTTGCACCCCTACCCATTCGTGAGCTATGGTCCAAATCCAACGGAAATTTGTAGATGTTCGATGCACACACATATAATGATATATCCAAAATTTATGCTCGTTCCGACATTCGTAGAATAATATATTTGATGCTTAAATTTAACGGAACGAATAAATGTGTAAAGACCCGTGACTTCCCCGTAAAGGAAAGCGTCGGATAGTTCGAGAACAAACCACAGCAGAACGCATACAGAAGAACGTTTCACTGTATATTACAACAATGCATCAGATTACAAGAATATACAGAGCATAAATGAATGCTACACAGAAATAACAGAGATTTAAATTACATTTAAATACATAGCAGCGGAAAATAATACAATACACAACTAGAAGTAGATATACGGATACAAAGCTTTCCGGATATCGTTCCAGCTGTAAACCAGGATCCTGTGAATATAAATCTGCAAAACCAAAACTACTAGCTGCCCGTGTCAAAATAGGGGCACCCAGAGTTTAGGTTAAAACAATAAACTCCAGGTCAGTCATGGGACTGGTGTGAGAACTAAAACAGTTATTAATTCTTTATTTTAAAGTTAGGTAAATCAAGGGACCACGCCGTATAACACGGAACGGGTTTCCTCCCAAGAATACCAGTGCATAAAACAACAGCGCAATGCTAAATAAAGAAAAATGAAGCTGTTATAAGACCCAGGTCCTATCACACAATGCAACGCAAGCCGGGGGATAGGGTTTTCCCTTATAACAGCCAAAGAATGCTTGATACGTTTAAAACAAATCATTTGATACTATTATAAGTGCATAGTGTATAAACAACTTCAAATCATAAGTATCAATCATAGGCGGCATAAGCGCCCCATCCCACTATGTCGCCATAAATAGGATTACAATTAAAACCGCACATGTCACGTATTTGGAAATTGGATTTCCGTCTATGAACCGAGGCTAGGGTCAAGATCCTCAACCGATTCGAGACTGCCTAACCCGAGTCTCAGGCAAGCGCGCAGGCAAGCCTTGGATCGTCAGGGTCGGTCCACACGGAGTGGATTAAAATGCCTGAGCACTACGTTTCGCCGCCCTTTGGGGCGTAAGCGAGCCAACGAATGACTCCATCGGACCCGGATCGTCCGATCTAACCGAGGCGCCTCGCAACAGCAACAACCACATAAGTCAAACTCGTCAGGGCGTGTAAAACCACTGACGCCACTTCTAGCTAGGAGGAAACGCATGCCCTCCCTGATGTCCTCTCCCGTTTTTGGTTCATACCGGGTGCGAAACTCGCGAAGGAAACGTTACACAAAGCTACGCCACAAAGGCCGTGCTTTGATCATCACCACAAGACTTTGCTTTTCAACAGAAGCCTTGATCATTTGCATCTTAGCATGCCACACAGGCAAACCACTCTATGCAACCGATCTCAGTCACACAGAATGAAATCCGATGTCAGACACACAGTCCATTTACAAGTCCGTTCTGGGCCTGAACGAAACCGGAGGCACCTAGTACCCCGCATATCCATCGATCTCCAAGTACGTCTGGACGATCACTAACTGTTTCCATCTTCTTGGGTGTACAGCCCAATCAAGATCATCAGTTATCACCCAAACGACGTGAAGACCTCCGGTCTTCGACCACCGTCTTCATCTTCGACTTATCGTCGTATCAGTTATTCAGAATGGGATAAACCCGGTCTTTCCGAATAACTCGCGTATATATTATAAAAGTGTTACACAAACACAACATACGCCTCATTCCAATTCATTAGTCACTAACCGTAAATTAATCAAGAGAATAATTCCCCAAATATTAACCCCGAAGGCCGAAACCAACATCAGATCAATATCCAGAAAACCATTCTGCTTGGCTAACCGACAGTTAGTTTCTAAATTTCACGTTCAAATCTAATTAAAGATTTAACTATCGCCTGGAGCAAAACTGGTGATACTCCATTCTCGATCTTTTCAATCTAATTAAAGATTCATTAAAACTCCACTTAGTTTTAATCATTATCTGGGTTAAAGAATCAGTGTCATTTAAAAACACGATCCACGATAAACCCAAAATCACATTCCATTAATTATCGGGTTAAAGAACAAGTGTTATTTAAAACACTGTTCACGATAAACCCAAAAATCAATACCAATTCAATTCCAATTAAATATCATTTAATTGGTACACTTCATTAAATCTAAATAAAAAGATTTAATCTTTTCTCAACTGGGTTCAAGAACAGTGTTAGTGAAGACACCATTCACGACATACCCAAATCACATTCCATTAATTATCGGGTTAAAGAACAAGTGTTATTTAAAACACTGTTCACGATAAACCCAAAAATCAATACCAATTCAATTCCAATTAAATATCATTTAATTGGTACACTTCATTAAATCTAAATAAAAAGATTTAATCTTTTCTCAACTGGGTTCAAGAACAGTGTTAGTGAAGACACCATTCACGACAAACCCAAATCACATTCGATATTCAATACAAGGCTCTGAATAGAAAATATATCGGCTTATATTCAATATCGAATTCTACGACTAACAAATGTCGTATTGGAAATAACGATACAAATATATATCTTTCAAATTTCCATAACAACACCTGTAATATCACGAATTCCAACATCGAAATATTCCGAAGACAATTTCGATTCAAATCCACTCCAATGCAATCATTGGAAATTTTGGTTATTTTCAAAACCATTTCAAATTCAATTTATTTATTTAAAAATAAATAGAATTATAATTCTAGTTCAAAACTAGTTCATTTCGATAAAAATCTATTTTTATCTTTTCAAATATGGAGTTTTCATCCCAAACTTTCACAAATCATCTCTTATGATTTTACACAAATTATTACTATTTTTAATAATTTTATCAAGGCCCGTACAGTCGATTTCCATCAACGGCCATCGAACTGCACTTACAGCGACCTTTTTCGAATTTGATTTGGACGTATCTCCAAATCCAACCGTTAGATTTCAAATTTCTAACATTCATTAGAAAGCTCTTTTCGATACGAACCCAACGGTTCCGGTTTTAGGAGAATCCGACGGTCGGATCTCCCGCAATGTCCGTTTGAAATAAATGGTCGAAATTCACGAACTGCCGCAGCGCGGCGCGTTCTATTCAGGCCATTATATTATATATATAATATATATAATATATACTTCATCGATTTCTATTTAAAACGAATTATATAAATAGTTTTGAATTCGTTTCAAAAACATTTTCAACTTCCATTTCAATTCAAATCAAAATTGAATTCTTCTCTATAAATTCGTTTTAAAATCCATTTCCATTCAATTCAAATTTCAATTCAATTTGAATTTATTTCACTTCGCTTTCAATTCAATTTGATTTCGTTTTCAATTCGATTCATTTCGAAATCGTTTTCAATTCAATTCATTTCGAAATCGTTTTGAATTCAATTCATTTCGAAATCGTTTTCAATTCAATTCATTTCGAAATCGTTTTCAATTCAATTCATTTCGAAATCGTTTTCGAGATTACTTTTCAATATTCATTTTAAAATGAATAAAATCGATATAAATATCGTTTACGTCAAAATGGCGTCAATCTAATCAACACGGCTTCATAAATTTCTATTTTCAAATATTCTATTTCAAATATTTCCTATTATCAAAATATTTGTTATTATCAAAATATTCTTTATTTTCACGATTGGAATGAGGCCCAATCAATTACCATATAAAATTAATTATATGGATTTTCATACAACACATGTATATAATAACATTGAAAATAATCAACCATCAACCAAAGTGCACTACACTGTATAAGCATCAAATATAGATATTCAACGCTCATAACAGCCTGTCAATCAATCGATCGACATATTTAATCAATCAGGATGAGTGAACTTCAAATTTCATCCTAACACCCGTGTGGGGTTTCCAACAATCAAACACAGATTTTAGTTGTGCAGTTGGGCGATGTGTAAAATTTATCGTCCCAATCAATGTCATTCAAATAAGTGTACATAAACAAACCATCTGGTTTGTAAATGAATATTTATTTATTCACTTCACTATTTTCATATTCACGTTAAAAATTATATTTTTAACGATAAAACATTTTATTTCAACCTATGAATTTCTATTCAATTCATTTATTCAATAAAATGATATTTTTATTTTTCTAACATATTTTAGAAAATTTCGGCGGCATAACGGCACGATACTAGAAACGGGACAAGGCCTAGCCTTATCCCCGGTCTAGTGAAGGCCCACGCCATTCACTCATCAATCAAATCAATTTCATTTTTCAAACCACAAAATTTGGAGTAAGGGTCTAACCTAGCCTTACTCCTACGCCTTATAACGGCGCACGTCTAATCCTAACCAATTTATCGATTCGATTTTTCACACCACAAACCACATTCAAACCAATATCGCAATCAATAACCAAACAGCCAAACAAACAAGTCCATGGTCTGTGGACGATTGTGTCGGGTGCTACTAAGCACCGTCTGCATCCTAGTATAAATATATAACTAGAAAAGAAATAGAAAGGTGAGAAATTCTCACTTATAGCTATCCTAGCTCCACGGCTCTCCTTTTGCAGAAGTCTTCGTCGTTTCGCCTTTTTGTCACCTTTGTCGCCCGCTTTCATTACCTATGTAAAAATCGAATTTTTACTTCGCTATTCAATATATAAAAATCGAATTTTTAGTTCAAAGTTCAATATATAAAAATCGAATTTTTAGTTCAAAGTTCAATATATAAAAATCGAATTTTTAGTTCAAAGTTCAATATTTAAAAATCGAATTTTTAGTTCAAAGTTCAATATATAAAAATCGAATTTTTAGTTCAAAGTTCAATATATAAAAATCGAATTTTTATTTCAAAGTTCAATATATAAAAATCGAATTTTTATTTCTTCTACCCAATAAAAATTTCGCCTTTTCTATTTTAAAAATATGATCTTTCCTATTCAAAAAACCCGATCTTTTCAATTTTAAAGTTCAAACCTTTTTCTAAAAAAAATCAGTTTTTAAAATCTTATAAAATCAGTTTTTACTTTTATTTTAAAATCAGTTTTAAAACTTAATAAAAAATCAGTTTTAAACACTTATAAAAACAGTTTTAAACACTTATAAAAACAGTTTTAAACACTTATTAAAAATCAGTTTTAAACACTTATAAAAAATCGGTTTTAAACACTTATAAAAATATAAAAACAGTCAGATCAGTTTTATACCTTAAAAACGAAATCAGTTTTTATTTTAAAATTCGAAATCAGTTTTATACTTTAAAAAAAAACGAAATCAGTTTTTATTTTAAAAATCGAAATCAGTTTTTAAAAATCCTTTTAAATCAGTTTTTAAAAATCGAAATTAATTTTAAACTCTGAAATAAAAATAAAATAAAAGTAAAAAAATAGAAATGCTTACCGTATGCGAAGAGGGGGGGGGGGGGGGGTTTGAGACGTCGGCTGCAAATCTCGAGTTGGCGGAGCTGCTGGTGGCTGTCGCGATGGAGGAGGAGATGAGAGGGAGGCGATAGCGGAGGGGGAAAATCGATGGAGGCGGCGGCGGTTTAAAAAGGGTTTCTGGGTTCGTGACTTGGACGGAGGGAGGAGGAGGGAGGCCTGAGGCGAATCGGAGGAGGGGGGGGGGGACACTCGGCTAGGCGGCGGACGAGGCGACGCGGTGGTGGGGTTGGACTGGAGGCGGGCGCGATTTGTTTGTTTGTTTGTTTTTTTTTTTATTTAGGTTTTGAGAAAGAAAAATAACGGGGGGGGGGGGGGGGGGCAGAGTTAAAGGGGGAAAGAGAGAATATATTTTTTTTTATTAATTAATTAATTTTAACCTAAAGAGTTGACTTTCACATACGACCTCGAAACGAGGTCCACCGCCTGTCGCCCATAGCGTTTCACCCCCATTCCGAACACAATGGGACATGTACCGCAAGCTGAATCGACCGTTTCGATCAGTTTCCGTTGCATTTACATTTAAATCACTATATTGAATTTTAAACGTACATTTCAATTTACCGGGGTCACATACTAACTCTAAAAATTCCAGAAAAATATTTTCTAGCTTCGTATTGACGATACGGTCCTAACAAAACTAGTTACGTCGAATTCTGAGACCGTTTGAAAAATGGCCAATTTCCAGTCGATTAAAATCAACTGAAACTGGTCAAACGCGTTTTCCTTGGCCACGCTCATATATTGATTCGAAAAATTATGAAATTTGAAACCTAGCAATAATTTAACATCACAGACCCAACAAAACTGGTTTCGTCGAAATCCGAGGTCGTTTGCAAAATTGCTATTTTTAAGGGCCTTATATATATAAAAATATATATAAATTCCACAGCGACTATTTCTAATTTTAAACTGGACATATCTTATCATTTCTAAGATGAAATCTCAGTTTGTTAACTTCGTTACAAAGATATAGTTATACAGATTCAAATATTTCTTGTTTCGTTCAATTCTGACTTACATTGAATTCTGTATATTTATTTGAAATTAGAAATCGAATTTTCGAACTACCGCGCCATTTTCAATTCCTTTTATAATTATATATAATTATTTATATTCTAACGACGACGCGTATATTATATACGTTCGAATTATACTCAAAATAAATTTCTCGTCGCTATTATTTAAAATAATTCATTTTAAATAATCAAAATTCGCTAAAATTGCCAAAATAAAAATTTCAAACTGGCTCGCATTTTACGGGTTGTTACAATCTCCCCCACTTAAAACTTTTCGTCCCCGAAAAGGAACAAAGTCGAAAGTGGTTTGATAATTCAACTCTACGCTTGATCTGACTTCCATTCTCCAACTCTTTAGTTTCTGAGAATTTTCAAAATTTCAAAAATTTGGCTAACACCCTAAATTTTTGAAAAATTTCGCCATAACCTCCCCTGCACCGGGAGCATCGGGGAATTTCAAATAGCTTCCCCGGTCCTTCAGATCTCAAAAAGAAAAAGAAAAAGCCAAGCGGCTAGCCAAGCGGCTAGCCAATAGGCTCACAAAATCATCATCACCCAAACAAAACAGGAAATTATGTAGTAAACATGTACCTATTTGTCGGGCAAACAAATTTTATTCTTCGGCTCTAGCCTCCTTGCTATGACCTGTTCAATGATACATATGTATATGCAAGCAAACGCAACCAATTTTCGATATAATTCAATATTTGGTTTAATTAGGCTAAATGGTTCAAAATTATCAAACAATTAAACAAACAACACAAACATCAATCAATTAGTGGATTAGAGTTTCAAATTGATAACTTTGATACATATACAAAAATCATGTTTTTGATGCCAATTCACAACAATAAGCCCTATCTAATTTTGGGTTCTCACACCAGTCTAATGGAAATATATAGATATCACACCTTCGTCACACGAATATAAATTCTGACGATGAGTACTCAACCATCAGAATCATCTTCGGGCCACTAGAGTATGATTCTATATCTATCCAATATATTAAAACTTCGAATACACGCGGATCAGACGTATACGCAAAATCTTTATATACTGGACTGTCCAACTCAATATAAATAGATAATCAGATACGAATAATTGATTTAAATTTTCAAAACAAAAATTGTTTTCATTTGAAAAATATACTCTTCACACTCGTTCTAGGATACTACTGATCCCATCTCTAACGAGTCATTCTAATTGGATATTACTAATCCAATATCTAATGAATTCTTTCATATGGTTCTAATGTGCCTTGTTCTCTGAGCTTTGTAAACCAAAGCTCTGATACCAACTGTAAAGACCCGTGACTTCCCCGTAAAGGAAAGCGTCGGATAGTTCGAGAACAAACCACAGCAGAACGCATACAGAAGAACGTTTCACTGTATATTACAACAATGCATCAGATTACAAGAATATACAGAGCATAAATGAATGCTACACAGAAATAACAGAGATTTAAATTACATTTAAATACATAGCAGCGGAAAATAATACAATACACAACTAGAAGTAGATATACGGATACAAAGCTTTCCGGATATCGTTCCAGCTGTAAACCAGGATCCTGTGAATATAAATCTGCAAAACCAAAACTACTAGCTGCCCGTGTCAAAATAGGGGCACCCAGAGTTTAGGTTAAAACAATAAACTCCAGGTCAGTCATGGGACTGGTGTGAGAACTAAAACAGTTATTAATTCTTTATTTTAAAGTTAGGTAAATCAAGGGACCACGCCGTATAACACGGAACGGGTTTCCTCCCAAGAATACCAGTGCATAAAACAACAGCGCAATGCTAAATAAAGAAAAATGAAGCTGTTATAAGACCCAGGTCCTATCACACAATGCAACGCAAGCCGGGGGATAGGGTTTTCCCTTATAACAGCCAAAGAATGCTTGATACGTTTAAAACAAATCATTTGATACTATTATAAGTGCATAGTGTATAAACAACTTCAAATCATAAGTATCAATCATAGGCGGCATAAGCGCCCCATCCCACTATGTCGCCATAAATAGGATTACAATTAAAACCGCACATGTCACGTATTTGGAAATTGGATTTCCGTCTATGAACCGAGGTTAGGGTCAAGATCCTCAACCGATTCGAGACTGCCTAACCCGAGTCTCAGGCAAGCGCGCAGGCAAGCCTTGGATCGTCAGGGCCGGTCCACACGGAGTGGATTAAAATGCCTGAGCACTACGTTTCGCCGCCCTTTGGGGCGTAAGCGAGCCAACGAATGACTCCATCGGACCCGGATCGTCCGATCTAACCGAGGCGCCTCGCAACAGCAACAACCACATAAGTCAAACTCGTCAGGGTGTGTAAAACCACTGACGCCACTTCTAGCTAGGAGGAAACGCATGCCCTCCCTGATGTCCTCCCCCGTTTTTGGTTCATACCGGGTGCGAAACTCGCGAAGGAAACGTTACACAAAGCTACGCCACAAAGGCCGTGCTTTGATCATCACCACAAGACTTTGCTTTTCAACAGAAGCCTTGATCATTTGCATCTTAGCATGCCACACAGGCAAACCACTCTATGCAACCGATCTCAGTCACACAGAATGAAATCCGATGTCAGACACACAGTCCATTTACAAGTCCGTTCTGGGCCTGAACGAAACCGGAGGCACCTAGTACCCCGCATATCCATCGATCTCCAAGTACGTCTGGACGATCACTAACTGTTTCCGTCTTCTTGGGTGTACAGCCCAATCAAGATCATCAGTTATCACCCAAACGACGTGAAGACCTCCGGTCTTCGACCACCGTCTTCATCTTCGACTTATCGTCGTATCAGTTATTCAGAATGGGATAAACCCGGTCTTTCCGAATAACTCGCGTATATATTATAAAAGTGTTACACAAACACAACATACGCCTCATTCCAATTCATTAGTCACTAACCGTAAATTAATCAAGAGAATAATTCCCCAAATATTAACCCCGAAGGCCGAAACCAACATCAGATCAATATCCAGAAAACCATTCTGCTTGGCTAACCGACAGTTAGTTTCTAAATTTCACGTTCAAATCTAATTAAAGATTTAACTATCGCCTGGAGCAAAACTGGTGATACTCCATTCTCGATCTTTTCAATCTAATTAAAGATTCATTAAAACTCCACTTAGTTTTAATCATTATCTGGGTTAAAGAATCAGTGTCATTTAAAAACACGATCCACGATAAACCCAAAATCACATTCCATTAATTATCGGGTTAAAGAACAAGTGTTATTTAAAACACTGTTCACGATAAACCCAAAAATCAATACCAATTCAATTCCAATTAAATATCATTTAATTGGTACACTTCATTAAATCTAAATAAAAAGATTTAATCTTTTCTCAACTGGGTTCAAGAACAGTGTTAGTGAAGACACCATTCACGACAAACCCAAATCACGTTCCATTAATTATCGGGTTAAAGAACAAGTGTTATTTAAAACACTGTTCACGATAAACCCAAAAATCAATACCAATTCAATTCCAATTAAATATCATTTAATTGGTACACTTCATTAAATCTAAATAAAAAGATTTAATCTTTTCTCAACTGGGTTCAAGAACAGTGTTAGTGAAGACACCATTCACGACAAACCCAAATCACATTCGATATTCAATACAAGGCTCTGAATAGAAAATATATCGGCTTATATTCAATATCGAATTCTACGACTAACAAATGTCGTATTGGAAATAACGATACAAATATATATCTTTCAAATTTCCATAACAACACCTGTAATATCACGAATTCCAACATCGAAATATTCCGAAGACAATTTTGATTCAAATCCACTCCAATGCAATCATTGGAAATTTTGGTTATTTTCAAAACCATTTCAAATTCAATTTATTTATTTAAAAATAAATAGAATTATAATTCTAGTTCAAAACTAGTTCATTTCGATAAAAATCTATTTTTATCTTTTCAAATATGGAGTTTTCATCCCAAACTTTCACAAATCATCTCTTATGATTTTACACAAATTATTACTATTTTTAATAATTTTATCAAGGCCCGTACAGTCGATTTCCATCAACGGCCATCGAACTGCACTTACAGCGACCTTTTTCGAATTTGATTTGAACGTATCTCCAAATCCAACCGTTAGATTTCAAATTTCTAACATTCATTAGAAAGCTCTTTTCGATACGAACCCAACGGTTCCAGTTATAGGAGAATCCGACGGTCGGATCTCCCGCAATGTCCGTTTGAAATAAATGGTCGAAATTCACGAACTGCCGCAGCGCGGCGCGTTCTATTCAGGCCATTATATTATATATATAATATATATAATATATACTTCGTCGATTTCTATTTAAAACGAATTATATAAATAGTTTTGAATTCGTTTCAAAAACATTTTCAACTTCCATTTCAATTCAAATCAAAATTGAATTCTTCTCTATAAATTCGTTTTAAAATCCATTTCCATTCAATTCAAATTTCAATTCAATTTGAATTTATTTCACTTCGCTTTCAATTCAATTTGAATTCGTTTTCAATTCGATTCATTTCGAAATCGTTTTCAATTCAATTCATTTCGAAATCGTTTTCAATTCAATTCATTTCGAAATCGTTTTCAATTCAATTCATTTCGAAATCGTTTTCAATTCAATTCATTTCGAAATCGTTTTCAATTCAATTCATTTCGAAATCGTTTTCGAGATTACTTTTCAATATTCATTTTAAAATGAATAAAATCGATATAAATATCGTTTACGTCAAAATGGCGTCAATCTAATCAACACGGCTTCATAAATTTCTATTTTCAAATATTCTATTTCAAATATTTCCTATTATCAAAATATTCTTTATTTTCACGATTGGAATGAGGCCCAATCAATTACCATATAAAATTAATTATATGGATTTTCATACAACACATGTATATAATAACATTGAAAATAATCAACCATCAACCAAAGTGCACTACACTGTATAAGCATCAAATATAGATATTCAACGCTCATAACAGCCTGTCAATCAATCGATCGACATATTTAATCAATCAGGATGAGTGAACTTCAAATTTCATCCTAACACCCGTGTGGGGTTTCCAACAATCAAACACAGATTTTAGTTGTGCAGTTGGGCGATGTGTAAAATTTATCGTCCCAATCAATGTCATTCAAATAAGTGTACATAAACAAACCATCTGGTTTGTAAATGAATATTTATTTATTCACTTCACTATTTTCATATTCACGTTAAAAATTATATTTTTAACGATAAAACATTTTATTTCAACCTATGAATTTCTATTCAATTCATTTATTCAATAAAATGATATTTTTATTTTTCTAACATATTTTAGAAAATTTCGGCGGCATAACGGCACGATACTAGAAACGGGACAAGGCCTAGCCTTATCCCCGGTCTAGTGAAGGCCCACGCCATTCACTCATCAATCAAATCAATTTCATTTTTCAAACCACAAAATTTGGAGTAAGGGTCTAACCTAGCCTTACTCCTACGCCTTATAACGGCGCACGTCTAATCCTAACCAATTTATCGATTCGATTTTTCACACCACAAACCACATTCAAACCAATATCGCAATCAATAACCAAACAGCCAAACAAACAAGTCCATGGTCTGTGGACGATTGTGTCGGGTGCTACTAAGCACCGTCTGCATCCTAGTATAAATATATAACTAGAAAATAAATAGAAAGGTGAGAAATTCTCACTTATAGCTATCCTAGCTCCACGGCTCTCCTTTTGCAGAAGTCTTCGTCGTTTCGCCTTTTTGTCACCTTTGTCGCCCGCTTTCATTACCTATGTAAAAATCGAATTTTTACTTCGCTATTCAATATATAAAAATCGAATTTTTAGTTCAAAGTTCAATATATAAAAATCAAATTTTTAGTTCAAAGTTCAATATATAAAAATCGAATTTTTAGTTCAAAGTTCAATATTTAAAAATCGAATTTTTAGTTCAAAGTTCAATATATAAAAATCGAATTTTTAGTTCAAAGTTCAATATATAAAAATCGAATTTTTATTTCAAAGTTCAATATATAAAAATCGAATTTTTATTTCTTCTACCCAATAAAAATTTCGCCTTTTCTATTTTAAAAATATGATCTTTCCTATTCAAAAAACCCGATCTTTTCAATTTTAAAGTTCAAACCTTTTTCTAAAAAAAATCAGTTTTTAAAATCTTATAAAATCAGTTTTTACTTTTATTTTAAAATCAGTTTTAAAACTTAATAAAAAATCAGTTTTAAACACTTATAAAAACAGTTTTAAACACTTATAAAAACAGTTTTAAACACTTATTAAAAATCAGTTTTAAACACTTATAAAAAATCAGTTTTAAACACTTATAAAAATATAAAAATAGTCAGATCAGTTTTATACCTTAAAAACGAAATCAGTTTTTATTTTAAAATTCGAAATCAGTTTTATACTTTAAAAAAAAACGAAATCAGTTTTTATTTTAAAAATCGAAATCAGTTTTTAAAAATCCTTTTAAATCAGTTTTTAAAAATCGAAATTAATTTTAAACTCTGAAATAAAAATAAAATAAAAGTAAAAAAATAGAAATGCTTACCGTATGCGAAGAGGGGGGGGGGGGTTTGAGACGTCGGCTGCAAATCTCGAGTTGGCGGAGCTGCTGGTGGCTGTCGCGATGGAGGAGGAGATGAGAGGGAGGCGATAGCGGAGGGGGAAAATCGATGGAGGCGGCGGCGGTTTAAAAAGGGTTTCTGGGTTCGTGACTTGGACGGAGGGAGGAGGAGGGAGGCCTGAGGCGAATCGGAGGAGGGGGGGGGGGGGGACACTCGGCTAGGCGGCGGACGAGGCGACGCGGTGGTGGGGTTGGACTGGAGGCGGGCGCGATTTGTTTGTTTTTTTTTTTATTTATTTATTTAGGTTTTGAGAAAGAAAAATAACGGGGGGGGGGGGGGGGGGGGCAGAGTTAAAGGGGGAAAGAGAGAATATTTTTTTTTTATTAATTAATTAATTAATTTTAACCTAAAGAGTTGACTTTCACATACGACCTCGAAACGAGGTCCACCGCCTGTCGCCCATAGCGTTTCACCCCCATTCCGAACACAATGGGACATGTACTGCAAGCTGAATCGACCGTTTCGATCAGTTTCCGTTGCATTTACATTTAAATCACTATATTGAATTTTAAACGTACATTTCAATTTACCGGGGTCACATACTAACTCTAAAAATTCCAGAAAAATATTTTCTAGCTTCGTATTGACGATACGGTCCTAACAAAACTAGTTACGTCGAATTCTGAGACCGTTTGAAAAATGGCCAATTTCCAGTCGATTAAAATCAACTGAAACTGGTCAAACGCGTTTTCCTTGGCCACGCTCATATATTGATTCGAAAAATTATGAAATTTGAAACCTAGCAATAATTTAACATCACAGACCCAACAAAACTGGTTTCGTCGAAATCCGAGGTCGTTTGCAAAATTGCTATTTTTAAGGGCCTTATATATATAAAAATATATATAAATTCCACAGCGACTATTTCTAATTTTAAACTGGACATATCTTATCATTTCTAAGATGAAATCTCAGTTTGTTAACTTCGTTACAAAGATATAGTTATACAGATTCAAATATTTCTTGTTTCGTTCAATTCTGACTTACATTGAATTCTGTATATTTATTTGAAATTAGAAATCGAATTTTCGAACTACCGCGCCATTTTCAATTCCTTTTATAATTATATATAATTATTTATATTCTAACGACGACGCGTATATTATATACGTTCGAATTATACTCAAAATAAATTTCTCGTCGCTATTATTTAAAATAATTCATTTTAAATAATCAAAATTCGCTAAAATTGCCAAAATAAAAATTTCAAACTGGCTCGCATTTTACGGGTTGTTACAAAATGGCTGAACGGTGAATAATTGAGCTAAGATTTTGAAAATCTTACGAACGTCTGAATGAGCTCAAATTTTGGATAGATCATTATATATGTGTGGATTGAACATCTACAAATTCTCGTTGAATTTGGATTATCGTAGTTCACGAACGGATATAGGGAACTGGAGGGGTAATCTGATGGTGGATTCTCGTTGAATTTGAATAGATCATTATGTTTGTTTACGTAGACGTTCTCGTGTGTGTGTGTGTGTATACATAAGGACAATTATTTAAATGCAAAATTAGACATAAATCAGGGGACATACAATCTAGACCATTGGATTATTTTTTCTTTACATAAGAAGTGGGAACTAGAGGGGTAATCTGATGGTGGAGATTCATTGTGTCACCATTTGTATCTATTTCTTGTGTTTAAATAGATTTTCTATATATATATATATATATGTATATATATATACGTACATATATACACATACAAACACACATATATGAGCATCATTCAAGGGCACCCTCAAAATAGAGCACCCTAATAGCACCCGTATTTTCCACCTCTCATTTATATTAAAATAAGATAGTGGCGGGAGGGAGAGTGTAAATGAGAGGTGGAAAACAAGGATGTTATTTGGGTGATCCATTTTTGAGGTGCCAACGCCGCTCTACATATATATACATATATATGAGCATCGTTAGATGTCACCCCAAGCAGTGAAGCACCACTTTGACCCCCTTATTGTTAGAGTTTATGCTCTAAAGGCAATCCATCTGATGTGATTAATAACACTGTTGATGTTATTATTTTATTTTGAACAAATTATTATATTATCTTATATTTACCATGTAATATAAATATTAACATAATAGAAGTCCTTAGAATAATAATACACAATTATATAGTTGCGAGTAAGTGACTTGAAAATGAGATTACATAATATATTAAGTATGGTAATTCTTAAATGTTCATAGTCAAGTTTTATTGTTTATATATAGGACAACAATAAGACATTGAGAGTAGTATGTTGATTGACTGATGATCATATCTCGTTAATCATTAATATACGTGATATTAATGTCAATACATAAATATGTATTAGAGAATAGCGTATTGAGCTAATCCACCATAAGAAAACTAAATGGAATATAATTAATAGTATCATAAGTTATTCTCATAGTGATAGTGATGTAAATGTTCCTCAAACCTGAAAATCATTATAATTTTATTTGAGGATATTTGTGTTTTGATATCATCAAAACTTACTTTTAATCGAGTAGACGATAACGGTGATTATTGAATACATCTCGAATCGATTAAAAATTATGAATGATCTAGATGGAATTTAACCCTACAATATTCGTAGTGATATCCATGGGCCTCTTGATTTACTGAGACTATGAAATGCATGGTCATGCTCAAATATAGATTTATTTTATATAGTCTACTCATCGATCAGGATAAAAGGATTAAATTATAAAGAGATGATACGTTTCATGCCTCGAGTTTAATCCTGAATATAATGGTTAAAAGAACTATATTACATAGAGACACTAGTCACATAAGGGTTGTATCAAATCATTGATCTTATTATAACTTCGGTAGTAGCGACGTATTACTAGATGACAATTACTGTTTATGATTTTAAATATGATTCAAAGTCATTGTCAACGTTGTAATAACCTATAGGATCACACATTTAGAACGTAACAAAGGGCAAGCTACTCATTGGATAAATAAAAATTCAATCGATTGATATATTATTTGGCGTTGAAACGGTATATGGGTTATTTCCTAAGTATGTGGTAAACGTCTAATATCATAAGGGTACACACTACCTTAAAATAAACATGGCAACCATAAAACATAGATAAAAAAAAACCTTATCATGGCCGCTAGTAACGCCCCCTTATTTTTCTTCTATTCGATTGAAAAAGATTGCGTTCTTATGGAAACCAATAGAGGCTCAGCGCTTTGTTGAGTTTTTTGTTTCAATGCATCGATGGTCTTTTTCACTTTGAAGATTGTATGGATATTCATGGATTCAAGGTGACAGGTATAAACCCAAACTCGTATAAATTCTTCGGTTTCCAAATTTAATGCATAGATCATGTCTCCCATAAATGTTATAGAACTTAACAGGGTTTCCAATTTGATCGAATAAATCCATCAGTGGTATCAGAGTCAGGTTTGCATAATTAGTGTTTCGTTTTAAAATTTGGGTTTTTTGTGCTTTTGATTTCATAATTAACCGATAATATTGAAACCACATATTCCGAAATTAATTACAAATGTGTTTCAAAAGGGTGAAATAGTTTCACATAAAAGAAAAATGTATTTGATACAAAATGTAAAATCGTTTTACTGTAAACAAAATTTTGTATTTGATATAAAACTTTGAAAGGAATTCATTGTTAAGTCCAGGAAATTGACTCTGTTTAAAATTGTTTTATATCCTGGAACGTCACGATCGATCTAATAAATCTGTGCGTTTTAATTTTGATTGGATCTATTAACATATGAAATATCATTCAATTGTTGGATCAAAAATGTTTGATTGAAACAATATAAGCTTTGTTATATTGAATTATAAATTAATAGCTGATCCTTTTAGGATTTTATATTGTTCATGAAAAAGTATGGTTGTTTGCAGGTCATGGTATATAAATATTAGGACATTTCATCCTGGTAATAGCATATGTAAACCAAAGTCTCTACAAAATTGAACACATGTTTCATGCAGATTTTAACTGAAAAGTATACTTCATATTGACTGTATAGATTAGAATGTTGACTATATACTTTCCAACTATGTTTGGATCAATAATTTGTTCATATGTTTGATGAACATGGCTAAACTTGATTAGTGCATACACTGGTATACTCTGCATAGATATGTAGTGTCTGAGTTGTTGTTTTGCATCATTTTGTCACCATGTTTAATGCTTTTAACTCTGACCAAAAATAAGTCATTTCATTATATATAAAATAGTTTATTGCGTGAAGCAGTTTTGAATTGCGCAAAAATGATATATATATACATTCAGATGTAATTTGTATAAACTAGTTATACAACATATATGTTCATAAATGTATGGGCATGTTTTCAAGTATATAGATAAATATATACTGATAATTACATGTGTATGAATTAGTCTGAATGTTCTACATTCTTTACATATTTAGAACATAACCAAAACAAGATATCAATTACAAATGTTACCAATACACACACACACACACACATATATATATATATATATATATATATATATGTGTGTGTGTGTGTGTGTGTGTGTGTGTGTGTACATGTATATACTGGAAATTTGAATTGGTATTCTGACTTGGATATCGGGTCATGCTTTTATTTTCAATCTAGTACCAGTTTAAATCTGCAAATTTATATGATTTCAAACTGCACATTCTTAAAAATGTTTAAGTTGGCCAGTTTGCAAGAATATCTATATATTATATATTGCTTGTAATATAAATCATAGCCTATGGTATATTAAAAGGTACATTTGGATTTTAATGTGTTGGTTTTGCATTCATGATGAAAATATATACATACTGTGAAACTTGTTTTGAAAGCTACGACAAATATGATTTGCATTTTAATGACTTTCAAATCAATTTTTAATAGTTAGGCTTGGATTACTATGTCATAGATATCAAAATCAGAGTTCTGTTTTGATCTGTAAATTTATATACGCATGTTAAACTTATAATATCCATACAGTTGATACTTCTCAATTTTTGATTATGCAAGACACCATATTTAACCTGCTGATGGTTTAGTTTCATTAAAAGGTTTAGTGACATATTACATTTAATATAACTCTCTCATTTCAATGTCAAATATATAATGTCATACGCCTATTTCATGTGTGGCTTGTATATACATTGGTATACACTGCCTATATAATATGCAGTATCAACTCAAAGTTGTAAACAATATATGTAACGACCTGCACTCTACGCAACGGAGGATCGTAGAATATTATTCATTTTCGTATGAGGTCATGTAGTCGTGTAACTTTCGGGAACGACTATTGGGGTCATTTCCCATGTTCACGATTTTTGCTAATTTTTAAATGAATGTTTTGCCCCTGGCGAATCTTGTTTCGCCTATAACTTTTGATTGGTAAGGAGTTTTTACTTGAAACCATTTCCATTGGATTTGGATGATGGTTTATCTTTCCGTAGAGTGGTAACATTAGCCAAACGGACTTTCCGTTTGAGAGATATGGCTGAAATAAGGTTTGGAAGGTGAAAAACAGCTTAACCGGGTCTAATTAGGGTGATTAGCAGCTAGGCTCATAACTCATTTCGGGATTATGGTTATGGGGAGGCTGAAATCAGTTAGGAAACAAATTATTTTTCATTTTCTCTGCCGCTACTTACCTCTCTTCAACCCTAACATTGGCCTCCACCTTCTAAATCACCCCCAAATCACCGTTTAAGCATATATTAGCCTAATCAACATCAAATCAAGGAAAATCAACACCAAATCAGAGTTGGAGCTGTTGTGTTGCACAAGGATTCGACCCATAATAGTAGAGTTTCAGATCTGAAGTTTTATTTGTGGCTAAGGTGAGATATTTGCGTTGTTTTTCACTAATTACGGCTAACTAGGGGTGATTAGTGTTAATTAGCAAAATTATGCATGTTAAAATTCTAGAAAAATATGTAAAAATTCTTAAATATTATTTTAGGGCTCTGGTAGAAATTTGGGTTAATTTGGATATGTTTTGCTAATCATATCATTAGTTATGATTAAACATCACTACAAGAAAACACTGATTTAGCATCAAAAATTTAGAAGTAGAAATTTCTACCGCTAATTAGCGACATATTTCCATGCGATTTGCAAGGTATAGTTTTTTGTTTTTTTAACTTTTTTTCCTTTTCTTTATCACCGTCGTTTTCTGTCATCCCTCACTAAACCATTGCATATTGCGTCAATACACCAACGGAAAATTTCTGCTACTATTTTCCGCTGCAAATCTAGGTAGAATACCAACGAATATTTATAGAAGCTATTTTGCAGCGGAATTCCGACAGGTTTGCTAGAGATGTTTATATTATTTTTTTAAGATATACAAAGGGTAATCCACGTCCTTACACCACTGTTAATTTGAGCCATTGAGATCGAACTATCTAACGATTGTAATTGGTCATCCGCGTGCATTGAAGACCTTCAAATTGGAAAAACAACAAATATGTAAAACGTGAAATTTTAATTTTCGTTATAGATCAAATCATGTTCCCCTTTTCTCCTTCTTGTCAACTTTAACCTAGATCAAAAAGTTTTCCCCAAATTTTAATTTTCCACTCCCTGTTCTGCAGCCCGGATCCTAAATTTCTTAATACTCGTCGTCTTCTCCTCTTTTGCCTTTTATGCCATCAGAAATTGCGGCTTCGGCAACCTCTGGGCATGCGACATGTTGATAGCAACCGCTTTCCCATCACTCCATTGACGACTTCTAGTAGCAGGGATTCAAAAGCCTAATTTCGGGTTCCCATCTCTCCATCGTCGACTTCCCATCTCTCCATCTCTCTCAATCCCAGCACGCAGGGATTTTCTCAATCTACAACCCTAATTTCGGGTATCAAGGATAGCCCCAAATCAGCAATTAAAAATGTAAGTATGATTTTATTTTAGGTATCATCTATGATTGGTTAGTTGATTGAAATATGTTTTGATGCTGTGTTAATTTCCAGTTTTGAGTTCAGATTGAATAAGCACTTGTTAATAATAGGAAGAGGTCAATTATTTAAAGTCACCCAGCAATTGCGTTGATGCACAGATATATAGTAGCAAAGAATATGAAAGATCAATTCAACTTTGGTTAGGTAGTTTGAAGCTAGAATTTGGAAGCAATTTAATTTTAAATGTAAATGTAATTCCTTTTCAGCCTGCCTTAACCTAAGTACTGCAAGCTTGTAAGTTGTAATTATAGTTTTTATAATTCGGAATAGTTATGAATGTTCTGACACACGTGTATGCTATGGAGGACAACTAGTTGGTTCGTGATGAATTTATTATTCAAGTTTAACTCAAAGTAATAAAACTAACTTCTTTACTTCTAGGCAAAGTAAGAGAACAACCTATTACTGTAAAATCGTATAACGTGAAGAGCATATTCTGTGAAGAGTGCTCATCTTGTATCTAATTTGTGTAAGTTCCTTCAATAGTAATGGTCAAACGTAAAATTGTTTTGTAACACCCTTTTCTCTCTTTTATAATTTATCTTACGCCAAATTTGTTGATTCATATCAAGTGATATTGCATCTGTGCGGTCAAGCTTAACATGAAATTTGTGTGTCTACTTGCTATCATCAAATCAGTTTTCACTGTGAAAAGTGATTTCTTCCCCATTGATATTATACTTTGGATGTTTGATATAGAGGTCACTCTCATTAACCATACCAAGCCACAGGTACATTATAAATTTATCATAATCCACACACCATGCTACCCAATGCTAGTATCTTTTCCTTGCTTACATATCTCAAATGCAAGAGAGTGTATTAGCTATAATATCACATTGGATATCTTTATACTTATAAATTATATTATAAAAAAATAATTCTTTTTCAAAGTCAAGTTTTTTTAAAAATATGTAGCTTTTTAATATGGAAACACTGAATTGGAGCACTAGTGTTACATAGAAACTGGTTCAATAATATATTTATCTTTACACGAGAAAGATTTTGACATCTGTGGTTTTATGTTATGCATCAGTAAAATGTGAGAATTTTCCATTGAGCACTCTGTACTTTCTTTGGCAGTAAACACTCCAAACAGTGCATGCTTAACAAATCATTGTTAGCTCTGCCACTCCTTTGGTTTTATATTTATTGATGGACTTTTCTATTTCTGTCATAATTCTGATAAGCTAGTAACCGTTATATTGCTAATAATAATCAAATACTTGATTTATGTCTATTGTGTAAAGATGCTTTATCATACATTGCATCCTGCCACTAACAAAAACCAACAATTTATACCAGTGAATTGTACTTATCGTTTTTTGAATTGAATCCCTTAAGTAAATTTAATATTTTCTACTTTCTAAAGGCCTATAATACGACATATTCTATGAATATTCATGTTTTATAAGTGAACTTTTAAATTACCGTCGTTACGAAGATTATCATTGTTTTATCTCAAAAAACTATCCTATGTTGGATCAAAGATCAATAAAAAACTAAATTGCTTTATCTGAAATAAACTACTTATGAGTGACTTTGCTCCAGGTGTGTGCTTTAATTTTATTACATACCATCGGATTTTTGCAAGAACCATTAATAGTGAATAATTAGCCAAACAACCATTGGATGAATGATTACTATATATACAATTCAAGAAACAGTGGATTCTAATAGGATTCATTGTTTGCAAATGGTGTTTCTATGGAATTAGAAAACCATTGACAAAATATCGTAATAATAACCGCAAGCGCACAGCGTACAATCGTAGTACGTGGTGAATACGAGTCGATCCACTGGGAAAGAATTAATTCTAAGATTACTCAATCAAATTAAACTGAAAGCGAGCGAGAATGTTAACTACTTAGCTAAAAATTAGCAAAATCTAACAAACCATTAACTACTAACGTTGGTTGAAAAATAAGAGATTAAATGACAACTTAGGAGCAAATTCACTCTCAAGATCACATGAATCAATATAAAATGAAACCATGATATCTCTTTTTGGTAAATAGTTAATTTAATTGATGTGACTATTCTAAGCATGACGTATTTGTGCTATTGATTAGCCCAACATAAGCCATCAAATTTTGTCACACCTCTTAAACAACTTTACTAATTTTATGAAAAATGATAACAAGTTGAAATTGAATCATACTTTAAGCATGGCCTATCCCCTTTTTATTAGGTGTATAAACCATCAAATTTAGATTTCAATCTCCACTTAATTACCATAATCATATGTAGATGAAGAGGTAATTAGTGAGCATATGAAAAAGCATCGCCTATGTGGTGTCAACACTATAGACTATCGAACTCAATAATGAACACTACTACAAAACACAGTATTTGCGTCTGCCTTTTTCCATAATTTGCATCTAACTCAGATCAGATGTAAATAAGATGGACACAAATGTTAAAAAATAATTGCATCTGACCTTCATCAGATGCAAATACTATGTATTTGCGTCCAATATGTCCCGAACCAGACGCTAATTCTGTACGTATTTGCGTCTGCTTGATAGTACATTAGATGCAAACTGCTTATGGAAAAAGTATTATCCAATGCATTTGCGTCCACTTTTTACTGGAACAGATGCAAACTATTTGTGAATTTGCGTCTACTTTGAGAACACACCAGACGCAATTTCATTATTATTATTTTAAAAAAAATTGAGCCGTCTAGGCTTGCCACAACAAAAATATACAAATCTGAATACCCATCAAATACAACAACAAAAATCCATAACACAACCAAATATAAGTGTTACAACAGTACACTACAATTACGAAAGCATAACATCTTGGTCATTCAACTTGAGTGTTACAGCGGAGTGACAAACCTCCATATATAATCCTTGTAGATTGTGCAACCTCAGCACTCAGCAATCTCAGTCCATCATGCACCTGATAAGAATTTAGCAAATCATAATCATCATTATTCATTTGACACTATTAGTCCATCATGCACCTGGTAAGACTCCAATTAGTAGCATAACATAAAATATGTAAACACAAATCAAATGCATATAGTTTGTTACGCATCAAAAACACAAGTTAAACAGGTGCGCCCCACTTTTAGTGTCAACTTACTAGTCAATATTTAACTTATTTTCAGTTTCAGTAATTTTGGTAAAATGAAAATAAGCAGCAGCAAACAAAATCAGACCTACCTTTAAGACTGTTACTTCATCAAACAAAATCAAACCTACTTAATAATGGAAGGTGTCACTTACAGACAAAGTAATTAAACAAGAAAGATTGCTTCCTTTACAAGTTCTTTTTATTCCATTTGTTCAACCAATATCTGAACTTTTTCTTGTACAATTTCTCCCGGTCAGCCTTGCTACAAAGAATAATGAAATCAAAGAAAAAGTGATTGTCTATTTACACAAGTGGTAGTACTCTTTAGTTCATACAATACTTGATATAATACATATAGCGGATCAGCCTGACATATCTTTAAGAAACTTGTGATATGGAAGAACTAAAAACCATAGTTCCTCTCTTCTACGGGCTCTTTCATGACTTGATTAAACATCTACATTTAAACATAGGCTGCTGGTATGTTTAAAAATAGCATCAGCTGTGTTTAATTGTCAACATACTATGTTCAGACACATGCTGGTAGCAGTTACAAAAGCAGTTGTGTTTAAACACAGGCTGTTATGTTTAAACCCAATGCAAAGTTATTCTCCTTTGCTTCGTGCTATTATTACTATGTTCGGTACTTTTACATGGTTTTTGTGCTGCATGTGAAACTTGAAACTTGGATAAATATGGTTCATTTTATTCACATCCTTGTTCAAAGCTTTCAGGCAACAGAATAAATTTGTGTTCATTAACTATAAGTTGCTATTCAAATATAGCATACTGCACATAATTTTCCTGCATGAATAATTGCTAAGATTAAAATTTAAACTAAAGAGTACTATGCTGTTAGGCAACTTGAAGCAAATATAGCAGAAACTAGGCAACTTGAAGCAAAATGAGCAGAATATGATACACATATACAGGTTAGAGATGGAAAAGTTCACTTTAAACTGAATGATCATGTAATCGTATTGTTATGCCTGCCATGTGATATTAGTTTAAGCACAGTTTTTACAGGTTCAAATTTCCATGTCCTATTTGAAAGTGTAATTCTCCCGTGATTTTTATCTTTGTCACATTTAGAACTATGCGATATAATCAGATTCAGTGTGATATAAAACAGACTTATCTTTCACCTTTTTTTTCTTACATTCATGTTTACATTGTGAACACGTTACATTTGCCTCTTATACCAGTATGTCCGTTTAGCCAACAATAAATGTGGGTTTCTTACTTGCATTGCTATAATGAAAGTGAATTAAATTATATTCTCCCCTCCCCTATATGTTATGACATCATGTTGTTGTGTGTATGCATGTGGGGGGTAGACACAGGATTATACCAATGTTACCATTCATGTTTAGAGAATCAAGATTACGGTTTCTTACAACCTACATTTTGTATCATGTACAGGATCAACCTTCTCCAACTATCAAGCAAGAAAAGGTTAGTTCAAGAACGCAAGAACCTGAATCAATATTAGCTGCTTATTTTTGAGCAGTTGCATCTTGATCAACATGTATTCGGGCATTTCAGCTACTTTCATCTCTTATCCATGCAGGTCAAGACATTTATTAATTACCAAAAAAAACACTCAAAGAGTTAGTCAAACGTCTATAAGTAAAGAAGAATAAATAAACAAATATGGAAAGAATGAGGCTCTTGCTATTCTAGTAATGTTTTACTCACCTTAGTTCATAATTTAGTCTGACTCGTATATAAGTCTCGCATGAGATCGAGTACAGATTGAATTATTTTTATCCATACTAATGCGGACTGGATGAAGTATTTAGTGCAACCCGACTCAATGAAAATAAATACGCTATTGGCCATTTTAGGAAATAGGAGTTTGCATAGTACAGAGAAGGATTTTAAAAAGTACCGATGGCTTTAATGATTAACAACTACTTTAATCAGTAAAGATGTAAAGCAATTTGGGATATAACGCCATAACTGTGTAAATGACCAGCATTTATTTATTTGAAATTGTATAAACCGAAGAGGTCATGCTCTCATTATATTGAATTTACACCCATAGAAGATGACAATAACAACACACATACGTGTAACATGTAACAAAGAGATTTTACACTACCGAGCGTTTCAGAATCTAGTGCAATATCAAATAACATTGCATACTATAGTATAGAAAAACTAACCGTGGCAAGTGGTAACAATCTGAAGCATCAAGTGTATCATGGCAACATTGCATTTAATCTACCAACCAACTGTCGGCATAAATGTGGGATGAGAAAGTTCTAGAATTTTAATTATATGTCATTCTAAAAGCAAAGTTCTACAATATTTTTTTATTTATTTTTTGGAAAATGTGAAAAATAAAAAGGAAAAGGAAAGCAGTAAAAAACCAGTTTGATGGTAATTAAGAACACCGCTCACATAATCTGATTATTTTAATAGATTAATATAACTATTCAATAACCAAATCATATAATGTGCAGTTGATACTTGATCAGTACACAAGAACATAAAACGAGAACAGAGAATTTTGACTAGGATATCGCAGCAATTATATTACCATGGTCATTAAAACACAATTAATTATAACAGGAGACTGGCAGTGAAGCAGATTGGAGAAAGCCACGTCACCAACAAATCTAGTAGTGTCAACACAGGTGCAGTTTCAATCAGCTAACGAACATACCGGGAAAAAAAGTAATGTTTCAATTGTTGAGCAGACTAGAAGCCATGAAAAGACGAAAACCTGAATCCATATTAGCTGCTTATTGTTGAGCAGTTGCATTCATATATATGACGTAATATTCGGTTAAGCAAGCTTCATTCAAACCTTGTTAATGTACAAATTGAAAAGGAGAGTCAAGAAATGAACCTATTCACAAGGAGCTTCCCCTTAATTGATCATGCTCTCCCACTCTTCACCAGCTATCTTAAATATTTGCTCCATTTTGTTTCAAATCTTTGAAATCCTAATGTTTTACGTTCACGGTCTACTACGACAGTGCAGTAAGAATGATTGTGAATTATGAGTATACAATAAAATAGAACGTTAAAAGATACAGACATAATAAAATGACAACATTGAAAATGTTGTTTAATTTTCCTATGGGTGGTAATACATAGGTAAGCATCACTTGATTAACCTATAGGTGCCACAGGAAAACCAAAAAGCAATTGACAGTAATCTATATTTTATTCATACAAAATATATATATATATATATATATATATCACAAAATATATGTCCTATCTATATCACAGTAATCTATATTTTATTTATACAAAATATAAACAATAATTAAATGCTTATATATATATTAAAAAACATCTGAGTTCTTCAACTTTAAAAATGCATGATATAAAAGCATATTTGCTTCTTTTCTGTTTACTCAAAAACACATGAAAAATTTGGCAATATCCCAAATTAACCATAAAAAATGCTTCTTGGAGGTCTAACATGCACCACGAATTGACCATGAATTAACCAAAATATCCAAGAAAACCAGCCAACATGTCCCATAAACCAATGAAACTGAACATAAGTTCCATACCTTAAACAACAGCTTTGCCGAATGTCACTAGCAGAGCTAACATGCACCCCTTAGCACAAGAGTTGTACAACTGCTTAACGATTCTTGGAGCTGGCGTGCTTTCCCTTTGTTTTGTTTTTCATCACACATTCTTTGTGCTTTTGTGTACTTACTTTCCAATCTATCGTCCCTTTCCTTGTCTAATTGGAGGGAGGCCTATAGAGAAACCATGCAACGTAAGAAATTTAAACAAATTACAAAGGGATATAAAATAGAAGTAGAACCAAATATTTGAATGACAATTAATTAATCTCCAAGCCAATAAATCGTTCATGTCATCCACTTTGGCAGTAAGGGCATTAATCTTTTAAGTATCTTGAACAAGGACTTGAATTTCCTGGATAAAAGAAGGAGCTTCTTCAATGGCCTTCTTTGCGACATTCTGTTTCTTGGTAAGTTGTGTGTTTGCTGCAATTGCCTCATCTTCCTTACTTTGAGCTGCTTGCAACTAACTTTGCAAATTAATTTTTTCTTGCTCCTTTGCTTCTTCCAAATCCATCTACATAAGGTAGACAACATAATTATGATACAGAAGCAGCATTTGAATTCAGACAGGAAAATTTATACCATCATGATTGACAATGTTACACTACTGGTTTACCACATAGATATTGAAAGTGCTATCAAGTATGAGCACTAGAAAATATACCCTTAATCTTTTCTCTAACTCCAAGCACTATGTAAGCTCTTCCACTGTCTTCTCGAGCTTATCCTTTGCTTCCTTGAGTGCATTGGTTTCCCTTGCTTCCTATGCATAGCAAATACATACAAAATCATTATTATCTAAGACTGACAATGATATAATGCAAGATCAATTAATTAAGACAATACCTGCATTCATGTATCAGACTTTTGCAAAAACCATCTACGTGCCTTGTGTAAAAGATTTTATTTTGACATCAAACAATACTAACTCGGGTTTGCTATGATATTGAGACACTGGCCATTTTGAGCTTCCAAAGTTCCTTCCTAGCAACATGTCCTCTCCAACTACACTGAGTAATAATTGTTGCCTTCTTCAGCTTCTTATGATATGATTATTCTTTGTGTCGCCTCTATTGGGTTTGCATTAAAAGAAAAGATTTACGAGATTTTTTACCAACATGAGATAGAAATCCATCAGTTACAGGCTTGCTGTGCATATTAACCCGAATCATAGTGCCCCTTTCTTTCGTTCTTTGTGCCTAAACTCATTTCGAGTGGCCATGGCCCTCAAACCAGTTTGAATGGTGAGGACTGATAACTTTTAATGGGTGTAAGCCTTCTTAGTGAGGTACCTATGGGATTCTTTGTTTACTTTGATTACAACAACCTCCCTTCTCAGATGTTGATACTTCTTGCTGGCAAGTACTCCTGCAAGCTGCGCTCACTTTGGGAATAGACAACAATAAATTCAAACTGACCATACACAATACAGAAGTACTAACCTCTACATAATGATTATAGAACAATCGAAGATTTTTACATCGCAATAAATTTCTTTCTAATAATATGCATTTGAATTTGGTTTTGGATTGTCTTTGCAGCACTTCTAAGTCCCTCAGCCCTTCTAGCATCCAACTTAATAGTCTATTTACTGAAGTTATATCTTATTTTTTTAATCAAATGTCTATATTATCTTTGTGCCAGCGATCCATAATCAATGCACAATTAATTTGCATATTAACTTCATTCTCTATATTTCATTCTCTGTATTTCATTTCTTTCTTACATATTCCTCAAAATTCTTGATTTCCTCTCTATATTTCGTTTCATTTCCTATTATTGCATAACCTTCATTCCATAGCTAAAAAGGATATCATATCAAATTTCAAGCCAATGGTATATAGAGTTTTATATGTTCATACACACGAGCATGCAATTTAGTGTCTAAGATGAATAAAATTGATGCTGATTAGAGCAAGAAAGCTACTTATAGATGTTTTCTGCACTACCTTACTAAACCTTTGGAACTTCATGCACCTCCCCGCAGGATTAAAATGGAACTTATGCATTTTGTGACGACAAGGAATTTCGCTCGATCCGAATCGGTCGTTAAACCGATCTAGACCGTTCGAAACCCCTGATCGTTGAGAACAGGACAAATCAGAACTCAAACATAAGAACATTTCATTGTTAATTACAACAATTCCATCAGATACAAGAATATACAGAGTATAATGAATAAATTACATTCAATAAATATCAGAGATTACAATAAATTACATAGCAGCGGAAAAATAATACAAAGCACAACTGAAGGTGATATACGGATACAGAGCTTTCCGGATATCATTCCAGCTGTAAACCAGGATCCTGTGAATATAAATCTGCAAAACCAAAACTACTAGTTGCCCGTGTAGAAAATAAGGGCACCCAGAGTTTAGGTTAAAACAATAAACTCCAGGTCAGTCATGTGACTGGTGTGAGAAATAAACAGTTATTTAAAACTTTAAAAGAGAGTAATTCAAGGGACCACGCTGTATAACACGAAACGGATTTCCTCCCAAGAACACCAGTGCATAGAATAAACAACGCAATGCTTTTTCGAAAAATGAAGCTATTATAAGACCCAGGTCCCATCACACAATGCAACGCAAGCCGGAGGATAGGGTTTTCCCCTATAACAGCCAAACATGCTTGGTACGTTTAAAACAAATCATTTGATACTATAATAGGTGTATAGTGTCAAAACGAATTTCAATCATAAATATTAATCATAGGCGGCATGGGTACCATCTATCATGTCGCCATACTAGTTCTACAATTAAAACCGCAATACAAGTATTGGAAGTTGGATTTCCGTCATGAGTCGAGGCAAGGGGCAAGCTCCTCTCCGCGTTCGAGACACTCTAGCAAATGTCTCAGGGCTACGCACTCTGGGCAACCCTGGATCCTCCAAGGCCGGTCCTCACTTACGTTAGAGGATTAGTTATTCCTGAACACACGTTTCCCGGTCCTTACAGACCTATAATCGAGGCGCCTCGCATTCCAACAACCACATAGGTGAAAAGTATACAAATGTAAGGGCTGGTAAGTCACTGACACCACCATAGCTAGAAAGAAACGTCATGCACTCCTAGGGTCCTTACCCCGTTTTTGACTCATACCGAGGTGTGAGGCTCGCGAATCCACGCTATACACAAAGATACGCCACGTAGGTCGTGCTTTGATCATCAACCACAAGACTTTGCTTTTCAACAGAAGCCTTGATCCATGCAACTCAGCATGCCACACAGGCAGTTCATGCCATGCGATTGATATCTATCGATATATAACCTCTAAGCTCGTACGTCTCAGAGAAGGGCGTTAAGCAAGAGAATAAATTCTCCGCCGCCAAACAGATATATATTTAACAGAAATCAATCAACACAGAATAAAATCCAATATCAGACACACAATCCATTTACAAGTTCGTTCTGGGTCTGAACGAAACCGGAGGCACTTTCCTCGCATATCCATCCATCTCCAAGTACGTCTGGACGACCACCAACTATTTCCATCCTCTTGGGTGTACAGCCCAATCAGGATCGTCAGTAATTACCCAAACGATGTGAAGACTTCCGGTCTTCGACCACCGTCTTCATCTTCGACTTATCGTCGAATTGGTTATTCAGAATGGGTATAAACCCGGCCTTTCCGAACAACCCGCGTATATTAAAAACGAATGTTACACAAACTCAACATATGCCTCATTCCAATTCAGAATATTCTTTTATTCAACAAATCACATTCTTAGGGAAAGGTTCCCATTAATTTTTCCAAGATAAATTCTTTAAAATTTATCCTTTAATCTTCCTTTGGATGACATTTTAAACCAAATTATGGTTTTTCAAACTAGTCGAGATTAGCGAACCACACCGAAGTAATTATTTATTTTATTTCCCAATCCCAACCTATTCATCCCATGAAGCAAAACAGATGATACTCCTTATCTAATACCATGGTGTTATCGGTAAAATTAATTATCATTTCATGTTCAAATCTAATTAAAGATTTAACTATCGCTTTGGAGCAAAACTGGTAATACTCCTTTCTCGCTCATTTTCTAAATTTGATAATTTAGATTATCAATTCACATTTCAATCTAATTGAAGATTCATTAAAACTCCTTTTACTGGGTTAAAGAACTAATGTCATTTAAAACACATTTCACGACAAACCCAAATCACATTCTATTTATTTATCGGGTTAAAGAACTAGGGTTATTTAAAACACAGTTCATGATAAACCCATGAATCAATTCTATTTAAACCCATTTCAAATCCAATTTATTTATTTAAAAATAAATGGATTTTAATTTCAGTTCAAAACTAGTTCATTTTTGATAAAAATCAATCTTTATCTTTTCAAATGTGGAGATTTTCATCCCAATTTTTCTCAAATCATTTCTTATGATTTTACACAAATTATTACTATTTTTAATAATTTTATCAAGGCCCGTACAGTCGATTTCCAACAACAGCCATCGAACTGCAATTACAGCGACCTTTTCTGAATTTTATTTGGACGTATCTCCAAATCCAACCGTTAGATTTCAAATTTCTAATATTCGTTAGAAAGCTCTTTTCGTTATGAACCCAACGGTTTCGGTTTCAGGAGAATCCGACGGTCGGATCTCCCGTAATGTCCGTTTGAAATAAATGGTCGAAATTCACGAACTGCCGCGGCGCGGCGCGTTCTATTCAGGCCATTATATTATATATATATAATATATTTCGTCGATTTCCATTTAAAACGAATTATATAAATAGTTTTAAATTCGTTTCAAAAACAATTTCAACCTTTATTTCAAATTCAAAACAAAGTTGAATTTTCTATTATAAATCCTTTTTACTTTCATTTCTATTTGATTTCAATTCAAATCGATTTTTAATTCGATTCGAATTCATTTCATTTTCAATTCAATTTATATTCAATTCGTTTTCTGTTCAATTTGAATTCAATTCGTTTTCTATTCAATTTGAATTCAAATTCGTTTTCTATTCAATTCAAATCAAATTCGTTATATATTCAATTGAAATCAAATTCGTTTTCTATTCAATTTGAATTCAATTCGTTTTCTATTCAATTTGAATTCAAATTCGTTTTCTATTCAATTCAAATCAAATTCGTTTTCTATTCAATTCATTTCGAAATCGTTTTGTATTCAATTCATTTCGAAATCGTTTTATATTCAATTCATTTCGAAATCGCTTTATATTCAATTCATTTCGAAATCGCTTTTCAATATTCAATTCATTTCGAAATCGTTTTATATTTAATTCATTTCGAAATCACTTTTCAATATTCATTTCATTTCGAAATCGTTTTATATTCAATTCATTTCGAAATCACTTTTCAATATTCATTTTAAAATGAATAAAATCGATATAAATATCGTTCACGTCAAAATGGCGTCAATCAAATCAACACGGCTTCATATATTTCTATTTTCAAATATTCTATTTCAAATATTTCTTTTTCAAATATTTCGATTTCAAATATCTCGTTCAACACATGACTAATCTCAACGGATGAGTACAGTCAACACATGAACCTTTATATTATATTGATAAAGATGTAAATTTTATTATTAAAATATTTCGTTCAACACATGACTAATCTCAGCGGATGAGTACAGTCAACACATGAACCTTTATATTATAATATTCTTTATTTTCTAAATTGGAATGAGGCCCAATCAATCACCATATAATGTTAATTATATGGATTTTTATACATCACACGTAAATAATAGCATTGAAAAATAATCAACCATCAACCAAAGTGCACTACACTGTATAAGCATCAAATATAGATATCTAACGCTTATAACAGCCTGTCAATCAATCGATCGACATATTTAATCAATCAGGATGAGTGAACTTCAAATTTCACCCCAACAGCCGTGTGGGGTTTTAAACAATCAAACACAGATTTTATTTGTGCAGTTGGGCGATGTGTAAAATTTATCGGCCCAATCAATATCAGTCAAATCAGTGTATATAAACAAATCGGCCGATTTGTTTATAAAAATTTATTTATTCACTTTCACGTTAAAAATTATATTTTTAACGATAAAACATTTTATTCCAACATATGAATTTCTATTCAGTTCATTCTTTAAATAAAATGGTATTTTTATTTTTCTAACTTATTTTAGAAAATTTCGGCGGCATAACGGCACGATACTAGAAACGGGACGAGGCCTAGCCTTATCCCCGGTCTAGTGAAGGCCCACGCCATTCACACATCAATCAAATCCATTCCATTTCACCAAACAATTGAATTCAAACCAAATAATCTAACCAACTACACAGCCAAACAAACAAGTCCATGGTCTGTGGACGATTGTGTCGGGTGCTACTAAGCACCGTCTGCATCCTAGTATATATATAACTAGAAAAGAAATTGAAGAGTGAGAAATTCTCACCAATAGCTATCCTAACTCCATGGCTCTTCTTTTGCAGAAACCTTCGTTGTTCTCGCCTTTTTGTCATCTTCGTTGCCCGTTGCCACTACATATATAAAAATCATATTTTTATATACTGATGTCTTTAAAATAAAAATCACATTTTTATTCGTTCACTTTCAATTTAAAAAATCATATTTTTATAATCACTTCATATATTTAAAAATCGAATTTTTACTTTGTTATTCAATATATAAAAATCTCGCCTTTTCTATTTCAAAAATCTGATCTTTTCTATTTTAAAAATCTGATCTTTTCTATTTGAAAAATCTGATCTTTTCTATTTTAAAAATCTGATCTTTTCTATTTTAAAAATCTGATCTTTTCTATTTTAAAAATCTCATATCTTGTTTATATTTTCAAATCTCATATCTTGTTTATATTTTCAAATCTCATATCTTGTTTATATTCTCAAATCTCATATCTTGTTTATATTTTCAAATCTCATATCTTGTTTATATTTTCAAATCTCATATCTTGTTTATATTTTCAAATCTCATATCTTGTTTATATTCAGGCTATTTTTTTATTATTAAAATCTATGCCATTTTTATATTTTAAAACAATTCAAATTTATATTTTTAAAACAATTCAAATTTATATTTTTAAAACAATTAAAATTTATATTTTTAAAACAATTCAATTTTTAACCGATCAAAAATCAGATCTTTTATCATATATTAAAAAATCAAGTCGCTTCTAAATTAAAAGTCAAAACATCCTATAATTAAAAGATCTAAACTTTCTGCAAATAAAAATCCTATGTAATCCAGGAATAAACACAGCAGAAAATTTACGATTTTTAGGCATGTTTTTCGAAGGTGTAGGGCTTTTAATCGCCAGGGGGGGTACATTGGAGATGAGGTTCAGAGGGGCGGCGCCGGCTGCTGGGCTCGCAACAGGTGGCGGTGGCGTCCAGGCTGAGGTGCGGAGGGCTTGGAGCTCGCGGTGGCTCGAATTGAGGAGGCTAGGGCTTGAGAGGTATTCGCCGATGTGAGAAGAGGGGCTGAGGCGGCGGGTTGGACAGTGGTGGTGGCGCACGCTGGCGGAGGATCGGGCGTGGAGGCTGAGCGTCGGCGATGGGTGGTCGGGTTCGATCGAGTTTTTTTTTTCTTTCTTTTAAAACGAACGGGGTGGGGGTCTGAGGAAAGATAAGGGAGAAGGTTTTATTTTTATTTATTTAATTATTTTATTTTCCACCAAAAAGCAACTTCTATTTTCGACCTCAAAACGAGGCCCACCGCCTGTTGTCCATAGCTAATAACCCCCATTCCGAACACAATGGGATTTGTATCGTAAGCTGATTCGGCTGTTACAATCAGTTTTCGTCAAAATCAACATATAACTCTATATATTGAACTTGAACGCGCATTTCAATTTACTGGGGTCACATACTAATTCTATAAATTGCAGAAAAATATTTTCTAGCTTCGTATTGACGATACGGTCCTAACAAAACTAGTTTCGTCGAATTCTGAGACCGTTGGAAAAATGGCCATTTTCCAGTCGATTAAAATCAACTGAAACTGGTCAAACACGTTTTCCTTTGCCACGCTCACGTATTGATACGAAAAATTATGAAATTTGGAATCTAGCAATAAATTGACATCACGGATCCAACAAAAGCGGTTTCGTCAAAATCCGAGGTCGTTTGCAAAATTTCCATTTTTAAGGGCCTGAATTCCATAGCGACTATTCAGAATTTTCAACTGGACATATCTTTTGATTCCCGCTATGAAATTTTGATTTTTCAGAATCATTGCAAAGATATTCCCAATTAGATCCTAATGTTTTTGGTTTCACTAAAATCCGGATTGTTTTGCACCCGGTACATTCAATTGAAGTTTGAAATCGAATTATCGAACTACCGCGCCATTTTCAATTCCTTTTTATAATTATATATAAAATTATATATTCTAACGACGATGTATATAATATATACATCGAATTCTATTCAAAATAAATTTCTCGTCCGCATTATTTAAATTAATCTATTTTAAATATTCAAAATTCACTAAAATTGCCAAAATAAAAATTTTAAACTGGCTCAGATTTTCCGGGTTATTACAATCTCCCCCACTTAAAACTTTTCGTACCCGAAAAGGAACAAAGTCGAAAATGGTTTGATTAATCAACTCTACGTTCGATCTGGCTTCCATTCTCCAACTTTTCAGTTTCTGAGAATTTTCAAAAATTTGGCTAACACCCTAAATTTTCGAAAAATTTCGCTATAACCTCCCCTGCACCGGGAGCCACGGGAACATCCCGAAATTGCCATATAGGCCTTCTGATCTCAAATAGAAAAAGAAAAAGCCAAGCGGCTAGCCAATAGGCTCATAAAATCATCATCACCCAAACAAAACAGTAAATTATATAGCAAACATGTACCTATTTGTCGGGCAAACAAATTTTATTCTTCGGCTCTAGCCTCCTTGCTATGACCTGTTCAATGTAAGTATATGTATATGCAAGCAAATGCAACCAATTTTCAATACAATTCAATATTTGGTTCAATTAGGCTAAATGGTTCAACATTATCAAACAACTAAACAAACAACACAAACATCAATCAATTAGTGGATTAACGTTTCAAATTCATAATTTTGATATATATACTGAAAATCTTGTTTTTGATGCCAATTCACAACAATGTGTTCTAGCTATATAAGTTTTGGTTCTCACACCAGTCTAATGGAAATATATAGATATCACACCTTCGAAACACGAACATAAATACTGATGATGCACGTGCTATCATCAGTACCATCTCCGGGCGACTAGAATGTGATTCTATATCTATCTAATATATTAAAACTTCGAATATACGTTCATGACGCGTATATGCAAAACCTTTATATACTAGATTGTCCAAATCAATATAAATAAATTTTCCAAATACGTATAAGATGGTTTAAATTTTCAAAACAGAATTGTTTTCATTTGAAAAATATACTCTTCACACTCGTTCTAGGATACTACTGACCCTATCTCTAACGAGTCATTCTAATTGGATATTACTAATCCAATATCTGATGAATTCTTTCGTATGGTTCTAATGTGTCTTGTTCTCGAGCTCTATAAACCAAGGCTCTGATACCAAATGTGACAACAAGGAATTTCGCTCGATCCGAATCAGTCGTTAAACTGATCTAGACCGTTCGAAACCCCTGATCATTGAGAACGTGACAAATCAGAACTCAAGCAGAAGAACATTTCATTGTTAATTACAACAATTCCATCAGATACAAGAATATACAGAGTATAATGAATAAATTACATTCAATAAATATCAGAGATTACAATAAATTACATAGCAGCGGAAAAATAATACAAAGCACAACTGAAGGTGATATACGGATACAGAGCTTTCCGGATATCATTCCAGCTGTAAACCAGGATCCTGTGAATATAAATCTGCAAAACCAAAACTACTAGCTGCCCGTGTAGAAAATAAGGGCACCCAGAGTTTAGGTTAAAACAATAAACTCCAGGTCAGTCATGTGACCGGTGTGAGAAGTAAAACAGTTATTTAAAACTTTAAAAGAAAGTAATTCAAGGGACCACGCCGTATAACACGGAACGGGTTTCCTCCCAAGAACACCAGTGCATAGAATAAACAACGCAATGCTTTTTCGAAAAATGAAGCTATTATAAGACCCAGGTCCCATCACACAATGAAACGCAAGCCGGAGGATACGGTTTTCCCTTATAACAGCCAAACATGCTTGGTACGTTTAAAACAAATCATTTGATACTATAATAGGTGTATAGTGTCAAAAAGAATTTCAATCATAAATATCAATCATAGGCGGCATGGGTACCATCTATCATGTCGCCATACTAGTTCTACAATTAAAACCGCAATACACGTATTGGAAGTTGGATTTCTGTCATGAGTCGAGGAAAGGGGCAAGCTCCTCTCCGCGTTCGAGACACTCTAGCAAATGTCTCAGGGCTACGCACTCTGGGCAACCCTGGATCCTCCAAGGTCGGTCCTCACTTATGTTAGAGGATTAGTTATTCCTGAACACACGTTTCCCGGTCCTTACAGACCTATAATCGAGGCGCCTCGCATTCCAACAACCACATAGGTGAAAAGTATATAAATGTCAGGGCTGGTAAGTCATTGACACCACCATAGCTAGAAAGCAACGTCATGCACTCCTTGGGTCCTTATCCCGTTTTTGACTCATACCGAGGTGTGAGGCTCGCGAATCCACGCTATACACAAAGCTACGCCACGTAGGCCGTGCTTTGATCATCAACCACAAGACTTTGCTTTTCAACAGAAGCCTTGATCCATGCAACTCAGCATGCCATACAGGCAATTCATGCCATGCGATTGGTATCTATCGATATATAACCTCTAAGCTCGTACGTCTCAGAGAAGGGCATTAAGCAAGAGAATAAATTCTCTGCTGCCAAACAGATATATATTTAACAGAAATCAATCAACATAGAATAAAATCCAATGTCAGACACACAATCCATTTACAAGTTCGTTCTGGGTCTGAACGAAACCGGAGGCACTTTCCTCGCATATCTATCCATCTCCAAGTACGTCTGGACGACCACCAACTATTTCCATCCTCTTGGGTGTACAGCCCAATCAGGATCGTCAGTAATTACCCAAACGATGTGAAGACTTCCGGTCTTCGACCACCGTCTTCATCTTCGACTTATCGTCGAATCAGTTATTCAGAATGGATATAAACCCGGCCTTTCTGAACAACCCGCGTATATTAAAAACGAATTTTACACAAACTCAACATACGCCTCATTCCAATTCAGAATATTCTTTTATTCACCAAATCACATTCTTAGGGAAAGGTTCCCATTAATTTTATCAAAGATAAATTCTTTAAAATTTATCCTTTAATCTTCCTTTGGATGACATTTCAAACCAAAATATGGTTTTTCAAACTAGTCGAGATTAGCGAACCACACCGAAGTAATTATTTATTTTATTTCCCAATCCCAACCTATTCGTCCCATGAAGCAAAACTGGTGATACTCCATATCTAATACCATGGTGTTATCGGTAAAATTAATTACCATTTCACGTTCAAATCTAATTAAAGATTTAACTATCGCTTTGGAGCAAAACTGGTAATACTCCATTCTCGCTCATTTTCTAAATTTGATAATTTAGATTATCAATTCACATTTCAATCTAATTGAAGATTCATTAAAACTCCTTTTACTGGGTTAAAGAACTAATGTCATTTAAAACACAGTTCACGACAAACCCAAATCACATTCTATTTATTTATCGGGTTAAATAACTAGTGTTATTTAAAACACAGTTCACGATAAACCCATGAATCAATTCTATTTAAACAAATTTCAAATCCAATTTATTTATTTAAAAATAAATGGATTTTAATTTCAGTTCAAAACTAGTTCATTTTTGATAAAAATCATTCTTTATCTTTTCAAATGTGGAGATTTTCATCCCAATTTTTCTCAAATCATTTCTTATGATTTTACACAAATTATTACTATTTTTAATAATTTTATCAAGGCCCGTACAGTCGATTTCCAACAATGGCCATCGAACTGCACTTACAGCGACCTTTTCTGAATTTGATTTGGACGTATCTCCAAATCTAACCGTTAGATTTCAAATTTCTAATATTCGTTAGAAAGCTCTTTTCGTTACGAACCCAACGGTTCCGATTTTAGGAGTATCCGACGATCGGCTCTCCCGTAATGTCCGTTTGAAATAAATGGTCGAAATTCAAGAACTGCCGCGGCGCGGCGCTTTCTATTCAGGCCATTATATATATATATATATATATATATATATATATATATATATATATAATATATTTCGTCGATTTCCATTTAAAACGAATTATATAAATAGTTTTAAATTCGTTTCAGAAACAATTTCAACCTTTATTTCAAATTCAAAACAAAGTTGAATTTTCTATTATAAATCCTTTTTACTTTCATTTCTATTTGATTTCAATTCAAATCGATTTTTAATTCGATTCGAATTCATTTCGTTTTCAATTCAATTCGTTTTCTATTCAATTTGAATTCAATTTGTTTTCTATTCAATTTGAATTCAAATTCGTTTTCTATTCAATTCAAATCAAATTCGTTATATATTCAATTGAAATCAAATTCGTTTTCTATTCAATTTGAATTCAATTCGTTTTCTATTCAATTTGAATTCAAATTCGTTTTCTATTCAATTCAAATCAAATTCGTTTTCTATTCAATTCATTTCGAAATCGTTTTATATTCAATTCATTTCGAAATCGTTTTATATTCAATTCATTTCGAAATCGCTTTATATTCAATTCATTTCGAAATCGCTTTTCAATATTCAATTCATTTCGAAATCGTTTTATATTCAATTCATTTCGAAATGACTTTTCAATATTCATTTCATTTCGAAAACGTTATATATTCAATTCATTTCGAAATCACTTTTCAATATTCATTTTAAAATGAATAAAATCGATATAAATATCGTTCACGTCAAAATGGCGTCAATCTAATCAACACGGCTTCATATATTTCTATTTTCAAATATTCTATTTCAAATATTTCTTTTTCAAATATTTCGATTTCAAATATCTCGTTCAACACATGACTAATCTCAACGGATGAGTACAGTCAACACATGAACCTTCATATTATATTGATAAAGATGTAAATTTTATTATTAAAATATTTCGTTCAACACATGACTAATCTCAACGGATGAGTACAGTCAACACATGAACCTTTATTTTATAATATTCTTTATTTTCTAAATTGGAATGAGGCCCAATCAATCACCATATAATGTTAATTATATGGATTTTTATACATCACACGTATATAATAGCATTGAAAAATAATCAACCATCAACCAAAGTGTACTACACTGTATAAGCATCAAATATAGATATCTAACGCTTATAACAGCCTGTCAATCAATCGATCGAAATATTTAATCAATCAGGATGAGTGAACTTCATATTTCATCCCAACACCCGTGTGGGGTTTCAAACAATCAAACACATATTTTATTTGTGCAGTTGGGCGATGTGTAAAATTTATCGGCCGAATCAATATAAGTCAAATCAGTGTATATAAACAAATCGGCCGATTTGTTTATAAAAATTTATTTATTCACTTCCACGTTAAAAATTATATTTTTAACGATAAAACATTTTATTCCAACATATGAATTTCTATTCAGTTCATTCTTTAAATAAAATGATATTTTTATTTTTCTAACTTATTTTAGAAAATTTCGGCGGCATAACGGCACGATACTAGAAACGGGACGAGGCCTAGCCTTATCCCCGGTCTAGTGAAGGCCCACGCCATTCACACATCAATCAAATCTATTCCATTTCACCAAACAATTGAATTCAAACCAAATATTCTGACCAACTACACAACCAAACAAACAAGTCCATGGTCTGTGGACGATTGTGTCGGGTGCTACTAAGCACCGTCTGCATCCTAGTATATATATATAACTAGAAAAGAAATTGAAGAGTGAGAAATTCTCACCAATAGCTATCCTAACTCCATGGCTCTTCTTTTGCAGAAACCTTCGTTTTTCTCGCCTTTTTGTCATCTTCGTTGCCCGTTGCCACTACATATATAAAAATCATATTTTTATATACTGATGTCTTTAAAATAAAAATCACATTTTTATTCGTTCACTTTCAATTTAAAAAAATAATATTTTTATAATCACTTCATACATTTAAAAATCGAATTTTTACTTTGCTATTCAATATATAAAAATCTCGCCTTTTCTATTTCAAAAATCTGATCTTTTCTACTTTAAAAATATGATCTTTTCTATTTTAAAAATCTGATCTTTTCTATTTTAAAAATCTCATATCTTGTTTATATTTTCAAATCTCATATCTTGTTTATATTCTCAAATCTCATATCTTGTTTATATTTTCAAATCTCATGTCTTGTTTATATTTTCAAATCTCATATCTTGTTTATATTTTCAAATCTCATATCTTGTTTATATTTTCAAATCTCATATCTTGTTTATATTCAGGCTATTTTTTTTATTAAAATCTACGCTATTTTTATATTTTAAAACAATTCAAATTTATATTTTTAAAACAATTCAAATTTATATTTTTAAAACAATTCAAATTTATATTTTTAAAAAAATTCAAATTTATATTTTTAAAACAATTCAAATTTATATTTTTAATCGATCAAAAATCAGATCTTTTATCATATATTAAAAAATCAAGCCGCTTCTAAATTAAAAGTCAAAACATCCTATAATTAAAAGATCTAAACTTTCTGCAAATAAAAATCCTATGTAATCCAGGAATAAACACAGCAGAAAACTTACGATTTTTAGGCATGTTTTTCAAAGGTGTAGGGCTTTCAATCGCCGGGGGGGGGGGGGGGGGGGGGCACGTTGGAGATGAGGTTCAAAGGGGCGGCGCCGGCTGCTGGGGCTCGCAACAGGTGGCGGTGGCATCCAGGCTGAGGTGCAGAGGGCTTGGAGCTCGCGGTGGCTCGAATTGAGGAGGCTAGGGCTTGAGAGGTATTCGCCGATGTGAGAAGAGGGGCTGAGGCGGCGGGTTGGACAGTGGTGGTGGCGCACGCTGGCGGAGGATCGGGCGTGGAGGCTGAGCGTCGGCGATGGGAGGTCGGGTTCGATCGAGTTGTTTTTTTTTCTTTCTTTTAAAATGAACGGGGTGGGGGTCTGAGGAAAGATAAGGGAGAAGGTTTTATTTTTATTTATTTAATTATTTTATTTTCCACCAAAAAGCAACTTCTATTTTCGACCTCAAAACGAGGCCCACCGCCTGTCGTTCATAGCTAATTACCCCCATTCCGAACACAATGGGATTTGTATCGTAAGCTGATTCGGCTGTTACAATCAGTTTTCGTCAAAATCAACATATAACTCTATATATTGAACTTGAACGCGCATTTCAATTTACTGGGGTCACATACGAATTCTATAAATCGCAGAAAAATATTTTCTAGCTTCGTATTGACGATATGGTCCTAACAAAACTAGTTTCGTCGAATTCTGAGACCGTTGAAAAAATGGCCATTTTCCAGTCGATTAAAATCAACTGAAACTGGTCAAAAACGTTTTCCTTTGCCACACTCACGTATTGATACGAAAAATTATAAAATTTGGAATCTAGCAATAAATTGACATCACGGATCCAACAAAAGTGGTTTCGTCAAAATCCGAGATCGTTTGCAAAATTTCCATTTTTAAGGGCCTGAATTCCATAGCGACTATTCAGAATTTTCAACTGGACATATCTTTTGATTCCCGCTATGAAATTTTGATTTTTCGGATTCGTTGGAAAGATATTCCCAATTAGATCCTAATGTTTTTGGTTTCACTAAAATCCGGATTGTTTTGCACCCGGTACATTCAATTGAAGTTTGAAATCGAATTATCGAACTACCGCGCCATTTTCAATTCCTTTTTATAATTATATATAAAATTATATATTCTAACAACGACATATATAATATATACATCGAATTCTATTCAAAATAAATTTCTCGTCTACATTATTTCAAATAATCTATTTTAAATATTCAAAATTCACTAAAATTGCCAAAATAAAAATTTTAAACTGGCTCAGATTTTCCGGGTTATTACACATTTCCTTTGATTTTTGGATACCTCAAGAAAATATCAAATAAGCAAAAGTTACCAATGCATGAATGAGGCATTCAACAAAATAATTGACAAAAATACCGACTACTTGGCACACAAGATGTATATGGCAAGGTTATCATGCAGTTTGGGGTGTAATATACTTTGGATATTCTGATATACTTTGGTTAAGGTTATTACACAGTTTGGTGTGTGATATACTTTGGTTATTGCCATCTGCAGCCTGATTTTGCCTCCAGATAGATACATAATTAAGGGCAAAATTAATTATCATTTTCAAATTTGATCAAGGAACAATATGAAGGTTTATCTATGTCTTATTTTTATATTCTAACAATGCAATAACAGTGAAAATTGCAGTGATTCACTCCATTTTGTTTCAAATCTTTGAAATCCTATTGTTTTATGTTCACGGTCCACTACGATAGTGTAGTACGAATGATTGTGAATTATGAGTATACAATAAAATAGAACGTTAAAAGATACAGACATACAAAAATGACAACATTGAAAATGTAATTTAATTTTCCTATGGGTGGTAATACATAAGTAAGCATCACTTGATTAACCTATAGGTGCCACAGGAAAACTGAAAGCAATTAACAGTAATCTATATTTTATTCACACAAAGTGTATATCCTATATATATCACAAAATATATGCCCTATCTATATCACAGTGATCTATATTTTATTTATACAAAACATAAACAATAATTAAATGCTTATATATAAAAAACATCTGAGTTCTTCCACTTTAAAAATGCATGATATAAAAGCATATTTGCTTCTTTTCTGTTTACTCAAAAACACATGAAAATTTTGACAATATCCCGAATTGACCATGAATTAACCACGAAAAATGCTTCTTAGAGGTCTGCCAATTCAACGAAAGGATAATTAAATTGGCAACCGACCAAGATAGAAGGATTCAATTTAAGTCCATTAGCATTCACAATCGATGCTTATAGTTGCATTATTATTTATTTCAGTTTCTAATGAGCAACTACAAGTAGTAATGACAATCCTAATAAAATGGAAGGAAGAGAGTAGAAATGACAGTACGCATCAACATTTGCAGAAGACCAAAATAAATAATAATGCAACTGCAAGCATTGATTTTTACAACAAATTAAATAGAAAACTAAGCAACAAAATAATGTTCGATAGCAATGAAAACAGGAGCATTTATAGTCTGAAGTGAACAAAGTTTGAAATGGATACATTGCTAATGCGGTTAATACTAGAAAAATATTATTAATAATTTACCATAGGAAACAGTGAATACATTGCTAATGCGGTTGATACTAGAAAAATATTGTTAATAATTTACGATAGAAAACAGTGAATACATTGCCAACATACACAAATTTTAATAAAAAATGATTTACCAACTATCTAACAATAGCATAATAATGAAAAATTTACTGTGCCCGGGACAACCCAATATATACTCTAAATTTCCAGCGTAGACAACAATCATTGCCAGAACAACTCGGCTTGTAAATTCTAATAATGATGTACATGCCCCTCTAATATTTATACTCCAATTAGTCCTCTACCAAACTAAAAATATAAGCTCAGTTTTAATACAGCTAAACAAGACATTAACACGAATACACTACTACAGAAAAATAAAACATTAAATGAACTGTACCAAACAATTGGATAAAAGACCAATAGCTCTCAATCCTTCTGCAGTAATGTCCCAACTTTTGAATGTCATCTGCAATTCAACAAAAGTATAAGTTAATTGGCAGTAGACCAAGATAGAAGGATTCAATTTAAGTCCATTAGTATTCACAATCAGTTATCATCCCAAAAGACTGTCCAATTTTGCCAAGATGGACTGTCAGTTTGAATTTTCCTTTGCTAAACCATCATAAAGATGATATAATGAAAATAAGAGTAATATTAAACAACAGAACAAAATTAATTAGCTACTTTTACATACCAAAATAACACAAATCAAAAACAATAATATGGGTTTGACAAAATAACATAGATCCCTCATCCAGTTTAACATTATATTGTACAGTACAAGTTAAAAATTAGAAATAGCAAAAAAGACAAACAAAAAATTAATTACTAACTGAGATAAATTTATAATTTTGAATGGGTGCAATTAGCTTTTTGGTTTCAAGCATGATGATCCTTAATATCAAAATAGACTGAGAGATGAAATCGACAATTATTATTATTACACGATGACGTAGATATTTGGAAACCTAGCCGATAAAATAAAGATAGCAATAGCTTTCTACTCGATAACAGGGGAACGATTTAGGTCAAAAGTGGAGAGGACAGAGAAGTTGAACGTGTTTCAGAAGAGGAGATATTTAGGGTTCAGGAAGTTGGGGGAAATGATTTTGACATTAACGATCTAAGTCAAATAACACAGAAGAATGCGAATAGTATTTTCGTTTTCCCTCCATAGATACGCGCGGCTCCAGATCGATTTTTAAGAGAAAATAATTTGTTGCGTCCATCATTAAACGAGCAGACGCACCAATGACACAATAACATACAAGATTAACGCATGATTTTTTTTGTTTTCCCTCTATACATGTGAAAAATATTTGTTTGCGTCCAATTTTAAACCAGTAGACGCAAATTATTCTATTTTCCCCTTATTTGTATCCAACTATTTAACAAACAGACGTAGGTAGTAATAATTAATTTCATTTCCCCTTATTTGCATCTAATGAGGGTTAGAACCGGATGCAGATTGTACTATATACATCTGTTGCTTATACAACAGATGCAAATGAGTGGACACAAATATCTAGTTTTGTACTAGTGGAGCAGAAAAACCATAACCATCAACATGAATTAAAGAACAAAAAGAGATCGTGAATAAACAAGTATATTGAAACTACATGAATAAAGAGAGCTTCATTATCCCTAAGTTGTAGGGATTTAGCCTCTCATGTTTGTTATTTTAACAGTAAATGTAGTTTGCAACATGAAAAAAATAAAAGAAAATGCAAGCTAAATAACTAAAAATACAACTAATCTACTTGCATAAAAGAAAATAAAATGTAAATAAAAGACGACAAATTAAGATTGCATTCAAATGAGAGATTACAAAAACAAATGACTAAGAAGCCATTGAAGAAAAATAGAGGTTTTTATTTCAGCCACCACTCTAAACTAAAAATCCAAGATGCCTTTTACATTAACATACCTGGGTTATTTATACATGATTAAACCCTAATTCACTTTTTGCATGCTACCAAGAATGCCCCCTCCTTAAGCTTCATTTTGTCCTTAGCAATAATGATTCATGAAGCCATAATTTTTGTCCTCGCTAAAGAAGGAGGGACAGTTAGTGGGGTCCTCCATTAATCCTCTGTTTGAATTGATTCCCTTTTCATTGATTGATTTCCCTTTTCATTTTTTGGGCAAGGCATTGATTTCCTCCTTTCTCCTTCGTATGCATATATATCCTTATGAAGTTCTCTTCTATATGCATCCAATTCCTGCAAAAATATAAAAAATGTCCAAGTAAACATTCTCAAAATAATACAAGCACAAAAATGACCATTTTCCCCTTATATGATGATAAATGCATGATGTTTTGAAATCAATCCAATTATTGTTTAAACATGATAAAATAACTATATATGACATTTAGTAGCACTAAACAAGAATAAATATGTGAATATAAATGTGCATTTTTACATGCACATCATTCATCATTAGATTGTGATGTGCAACTTTTGCACGATTGCATCGCTTAGATCATGAAACAAAGTTTATTGCAAATGTTTCGTGTTTATTGATGGATTTTTCTGTTTCTGTCATAATTATAAACAGTGAGACTATATGGTGTAATTTCCAGCATCAATTATGAGTGCACCTGGAAGTAGCATGTGGTACAGTAAAAAAACCTCAGCTTTCCATGTTTTTCTTTGCTTCAGCAAGGGATAAATATGTGTGTTAACCTAAGTATAGTGAAAATGGTAGTGTATAGGCACTATACTATGAAATATTTATGGTAATAAGTTAAATCATTTCTTGAAGAAACAGAGGTACATTTAAACAATCAAGATCTAGATGGATAAATTGGAAAGAAGTATAACGGATGGAAAAGTACAGAGAAAGAGCAAGCATGCAGCTAATCGTAATATTATTTAATAGTATTATCATTGGATTATAGCAAAATATTTTGTGGATGGAGCAGTCATCAGGTGTGTTTTTCGTTCATTGCACAGGTCTTAAATATAATGTTTATAGAGAACTGGTCAAGATGATGTCAAAGAATTTGATGAGTGGCAGTAAAAAGGCACTTCAAGATAGATCTAAATTTGAACTTATAAAGTGATCATTAAAACTTAAACCAATTTCAAAATCAGTTATTGGTTGTTGAAATAATAATATAAAGCAATAACCGTATACTTTCAAAGTTCACAAAGGAAGGAAAAGCATAAATCTCTACTACTAAAAATGTAATTTTTTTACACTAATTTACTTGACGTCCTTTTGAAATTCCTAAACTACCCTTCCTCCTCAACTGCTGTGGACGTACTAGTCTTCTTCCCCCAAAAATTAGCCGATGCAATATCGCAAAACACGTCCCTTCGATCCTTTGAAACGCGATTATAATTTGAGGGCTCGAGTACTAATTAAATGCGGATTTGGAAAGCCAATGCTTCTAATTTCATTTTGGAATGCGGTAGCCGGCTCATTAGTGACTCCTATCACATATATTGTTGGGTAAGACTCCTTATTTAAGCATGGATTTAAGGATTAACGTATGTTATTAGTAGGTACGAAATGCCTAACTTTACAATGCCTTATGACTTGCAATTCTATTTTCGCTTGGATTTGCTCTCTACTATAACTTATCAGACGATGTTTAATATAAGGGATCTATGAATTATTTTCTTTTCATAATTTGATATCCCATAGATTTGTTTAAGAAAAAATTGTATGCCTCTTTTAATGTTTGTAGTAAATGAAGAGACTATTTTCACCATCAATTTTGATGCCAAGAGGATGATGATTTGGGTGCTTCTGGAAAAACTTATTAATCTGTTGGATGTGTTGTATGTCAGTTTAAAAAGGCAGGCGATGTGAGGCGGTGACAAATTTAGGTGTCGATTGAAAATTATTGATCTATTGTGCCTTGCCAAAGACGATTGGATGAAAATAGATGTTAAGTGATTTACGAACTATCGAGTCATATTAAATCTGTTCGATTCTCATTCCTTAAGGTTTCGCATACTATTATCAATTTGTTGAAAAGGAATGAGGGATTTAGTTGTAGCAAAGAAGCACGGATGAGCCATTTATCCAGTGGAGATAGAGCATAGTATTAATGATGGTTTTTCTGATAGTTGAATTGATTGTCATGTGTGTGGGTGTATCGCGTGATTTTCACGAACTATCGAGTCATTTTAGTTGAATTGATTGTCATGTGTGTGGGGGTGTATGGAGAAGAAGATGCAATGGATTTGTGTTTGCTTTACGGTTTGGATTGGGTGATTGTTTGGATTGGTTCGGAATTATGGGTTGCGTTGTAAGTGTGGTGATTGTGTCAATGAATCTGGTTGGAGCAATTGTAATCTAAACAAAAGGAAATGTAAAATTATAGAATGAAAGATATGGAGAGTATTTATATAGAAGTATAAAATTCATTAAACAAAAGTCAAGTGCCTTTCTCCATACTAATTTAGAAATCAACTTATTATGGAAAACGACATATTGTTAACACAGTCTATAAACCCAGACTTCTAAATAGTAGATTGCATAACAAATATTTGTATCAACTAGACATTAATAAGTCTAGATAACGCATCTTTTAAATGTGATATACTACTGAGATCTCCCCTGGAATATCTGATTTTTAATTAATGCAGTGGATTTCTCTAGCGTATGTCATTTTTTAGTTCTCACACCATTCTATACAGATAAATCAGAATGAAAGTAATACTTCCTAATTCTCCGGTGTTAATTTTTTATACTATATGGGATTAAACATGTTATAAGGTAAGTGTAATAGTAGGATATGATCTTACAATAGTATTAAATCCGCATGCTTTTTAATTCATAGAGTGCTAACCAGATCTATCATGCAAATATCAGTTTTTTTAAAACATTTTGTAGATTGGTGGAATGGCTAGAGCAACAATAAAACATTGTGCAAAGGTTAAGGGATTGTCACATACAGTAGATATCATACGAATAGGAGGAGATGAGGCTAATAATGGTGTCCTTTCTACTGCCATTGCTATCCTTGTTGCAGCAGCTGGTGCTAGAGTAAATTATATATTTAACTTAATTTAATTTAGTTCATGTATAATTAGGTTACTTATGTTAATGCTGATTATGATTTCTTTTTTGGTTGCAGCAACGGAGTCGCTCAAGTTCTTCTGTATGTGGTATATGTTTAGAACTTTAATAAGAGTTGTCTTCATGTCAGTATTATTTTTCGACCATTATTTTTTTTTCTTCATGTATTACATTTGCTAAAATCGCATGTTCATGATATCTAAACTGCTTTTGATAATCTTGCTTTATTTTGTCCTTAAGTTGGTCATTTTTAGTTCGTACGTTTTTTAAAATCGACGTCTTTTATATATTAAATTTGGCTCAATAATGTTCTTTTTTGATGAAAAGAGGTTAATACGCATGGTTTGATGTACACATGTCTGAACCAAAAGTAGCCTTGAAAAGTAGCCTTTATTAAAAATGAATAAGTTAATGAATCAGAGGCATATAATTTTCACTAGATTTAACAATCAACTTATTATTAACAAAAAAATTATTTCTAAACTAAATTTCTTGGAGAAGATATTGCATAAAATGTTTGAAAACCTACATATAGTTAAAAAAATGTTTTCTTGGAAATAAATTGGAGTTTTATTTGAAAATTTTCATATCACGTCATGTAGATTTACTATAAATAGTCCACACATACTTGAATTAATGCATTCATAATATAAATTGGAGTTTTATTTGAAAATTTTCATATCACGTCATGTAGATTTACTATAAATAGTCCACACATAGTTGAATTAATGCATACATATTATGATTAGATGCAAGCCCACTTAATGCAAGCCCACCTGGGCGTGTCCATATATTCATATTATAAAAAAATAACTCTTTTTCAAAGTCAATTTTTTGTAAAAATATGTGGCTTTTTAATATGGAGATGCTGAATCGAATCACTAGTGTTACATAGAAACTGGTTCAACAATATATTTATCTTTACAGGAGAAAGATTTTGACATTTGTGGTGTTGAGATAGTTGATAGAGCATCTTTAGTGGCAGATAGTCCATTTAAAAGGAGCACAATGTTTCTTTTGGGAAATGAGGTTGGTAGTTTTCTTGTGTATTAATTTATTTAGGTAGTAATGATCACATTTTTTATATTTTTTCTCTCCTTAACCTCATCCATAAAATGAATATCAATTTTAAAATGAGTTTTGCTTGTAATACAACGAAACATTATGTGATTAAACATTATTCTAATTTATGTTATGCTGATCGTATATAATTTTGTGTCAGGAATCAGGAATATCAATTTTAAAATTATTTGTCTTTTATAATATACCCAGGAGAATCCCCCCGACCAGTGAACTTGAGGGGAATTAAGTTGTGTTTGTCTGCTAAAATAAGCTTTTGTTGTTTTACTCGTACCAATTTATGTCATGCTGCACTTGTATAATTTTGTAATTGATGGTGTTGTTCCCTAGCTGAACTAGTATTTTCCAATATAAATTCCTTGAATCCACGATTTGCGATTTGAATTTATTTCGATTTAAACTTTAAAATACGCAATTTTAGTTCTGTTTTGAAACCTTGATAGAAAGTTATTATTGGGTGGTAGTATTTTTAGTGGATGTGAGATATTTCCACTATGTTAAAGGGCATAATAAGAGTGACATCTACTTTTTTATGATCCGTTACTGGTTTTACTTATTTTTATGGCAATATAATATTTTATCGTTGACGATGGAAACGGTACAGGGCTATCAGAAAAGGAACTGGAAATATGTGATTACTTTGTATATATTCAATAGTATGGTTTTGGCATTGCTTCATTGAACGTGACAGTAGCTGCATCGACAGTTCTACATCAGTTTGGAGGTATTGTAAATCTTTGTTGATTATATTTTTCAGTCAAAATTTGTTTGTTCTAGGAATAATTAAATAATAACAATACATGCTTTATATCTAGTTTTGTTACCCAATTTCGAAATCAATTTCTCGGATATTAGCAACTAGTTCTAAAGTTAATCTTAGTGATATGCTTGTATCATCATTTCACGTTTTCTTTGGTTAACTATTGTTATTACCATTATTGTTGTTATTATTTTAAGTTATAATGGCTTAGACTATTTTTTTAACATGTGATTTACTGGTAACTTACATCTCATCTAAAAGACTGTTCTCATCTAAATTTGAAACTAATTTCTTTCTATGGGTGCACTCCTCATTTTCTCTCATCTTACCATTCTTACTCCCTTATATATGGAACGTTGATTACTTAGTTAACAAAAATAAGTAACAAATTTTATATATTATATTTTAAGAATTTTAATCATACTAGGATCATATGTTCGTTTCATAGGGTGGTTGTAAATCATAATAAAAAAATCTATTAATTTAAAATATCCCCATTATTTTCATTATTCACGAATAATATGAATTATTATGTACCTCTCTTGTCAAATTCTTAAAAACATCGTCTTTGGACAAATTGGATGACTCAGTCCTAGTTGACAAGGATATCTTTTTTCCCAATCATCATATTCCAAGATATTTTTTTATCCTGATTACAAATGTAATGAAATTCATTTTTGAAATGTAAAATTGTTTCAAGTTTTTATTAATAAAAAAGCTTATAATATGCAATATCATTTTACTACATGGTCAGAATCTATATTTGTTTAAAAACATAGGCAATGCACATTTTAATTACGAAGTTGTTAAATTTTTTAAAAATTTCCAAGGATATTTATTTTGTCTTAGTGCAAAGTATTTTTGCTTTGTAAAGCAGTAATCAAGAATTGTTTTCGATGCTAAAACCTATGAGATGCATATGCATAGTGTTTGTCGGGAATTAAAAACAACAATGAAGTGAGCCAAGAATTTGTTTCCCATGCCTTTGTATCAATAAAAATGTGAAATATAATATCAATGAGACTTGGATACAAGGTTTAACTACCCATATTTTCCTCGGGTGTGCTATTCCTAGTGTACTTTCAATATCATCAAAAATAAAAACAGAATGAACTGTTAATACCAAGGTTCGAGAACTCGGGTTTGACCGTTTGAAAATTTGTTAGTTCCTATTCTCTTATAACTGGAAGCTAGGATATTGTAATCTTGTTACATAGGAAAATGTACATTGGTGTTGTTTTTAAATGGTGATCAATAGCAGCAAATCGCAAAATGACTTAATTTGTCATAAGTTTTACAAACCTGTTCTTTGTGAAATATACACAGGTGGCCCCATTTATGGTTTTCCTTGTAAACAGTGTGCATTGTTGGAATATACAAGTACAGTTTAACATACAATTATTCTTTACGCAAGGATTATCATTCATTGTATATTGGAAAAACCCTTGCTGAGCTTGCAGAAGAGAGTATGCCAATAAACAAATTTGTAGAAACAATAATTTGAAATGTCTTTGTCATTAAATCAATTCAGCAGAATCACAACAAAGCCAGGAGGAAAACTGGATATAGGCGAGGGTAGTTTATGAAACCAACAAATCCAGGACTACTTTTTATTCCTAAAACTTATTGTTGTATTATGTTATAGAATTACAGTTCCAAGATCAAGGAGAAAATTGGAGGACAAGCGTTCAAGCCTTGTCAGGATAGATCAATGCAGAAAATGAGAAGCTTATATATATATATATATATATATATATATATATATATGTATGTGTGTGTGTGTGTGCAGGTTCTTTTTTTTTTTGAACTTCAAACATTATGATGCATAGATCCATCAACAACGTAAACATAATTTTTGTTTAGATTTTTGTTTATTTGACATTATTTTTGAGTTGTATCGAATAATGTTACGTATGCTAGGTGTTATGTGAATATTTTATCAATTATTATAACATTTTTTTATTTTTATATAATGTTTTGTGACATTCTTTTTTCTAGTTGATATATATGTATATATGTTTCATTGCACGATGAGTATTAAATGTTGAGTATTGTTGAAATGAATGCATTTGATGTTTAGATTGATGGTTAGAAATGCTGTAAAATGTTTGCTATTTATTTCCGTCGGTAATCCGTCACTATACAGCTAGGATTTACCGACGGATAACTGGAATGTAAAATGTTTGTTATAGATTTTTGTCAGTAATCCATCGCTATATAGCTAGGATTTAGCGACGGATAACTGGAATGTAAAATGTTTGTTATGTATTTCCGTCGGTAATCCCTCGCTAAATAGTGTGGATTTTATGACGGAAAGATATTTATTGACTTTATCATGTTATAAGTATCCGTCGGTAAAACGTCGGTGAAATATTTAAAAATGAAATGATAATATATTAAAAAACGATGGTGAAGTGATGGAGAATCGACGCTAATTTCCGTCGCAAAACTGTGCCTAAAATACCGATGTGTTTTTTAGCGACAGCCTTATTCTGTTCCAATCCGTCGCTAACATGCCTTTAGCGAGGGTTTAGCGATGGATTTTTCCGCTGCAAAATCAGTGTTTTCTTGTAGTGCATGATTAGGGGGGAAACATGGGTTTTGGGTATGGTTGATCCATATTGACATGTTAAATTGTTGTTTTGGTGTTTATGGTCGATTATGCATGTTGTTGTGACTGTTTGGAATATTTTGTGATGCTTAGCAAAGTTAGATTGGTCGAAAACGCCGTCGTATGGCATAAATAGCTCACTGAAAAAGTTACAGGAAAATTGGTCATAGCCCGTTCGTGAGGAACCACCTCGACCCGATCGTGACACTATCATCATGAGCCGTCCCAGTCGTAAGCCCACCTCATAAGCCGACCACCCTCCATGAGCTACGAACCGGATGTCACCCAACAAACCACAATAAAGCATCACGATATGATCCTTGACCACGAGCCAGACCAATGGAGGACCACGAGCCAGACCAGGGGAGGACCACGAGCTGGACTAGAGGAGGACCACGAGCCGATGACCAGAGGGGGATCCATGAACCGGAACAAGGTGTCACGATTCGAAGCTTGACCCAAAGCCGGAGTTTGAAGAGTCACGAATCGGGATGATGACCAAAATCCGAGATGCAGTGGTAGTCTAATTTATGAGTAGAACTCCGCATCCAGATGGGAATCGACGAGTTAACTTCATGAGTTGGACTTGGCTGCGGGACGTGTGCAAAGGGGTCATCGATGTCTATAGCTTTGACTCACCACTGAGAGATGGATATTGGCTATGGATATGTGCAGTGGAGTTGTCATAACTCCATAGGGCAAAGTGATCGTCGAAGGGCTATGAGCCAGTGCAGTGGAGTTGTCATGACTCTATGGGGCAGAGTGGACACAACAAAGTATTAGTGGTTACGGATTAGTGCAGTGGAGCCGTCATGGCTCCATGGGGCAGAGTGATCGTAACAAAGAATTGGGTGATCAAAGTGGTAGATATCATATACTTTACGCACTGAGTGAGAGATGTGAGGATGATTGCTATGTTTGATGTTTTCTATCACCATAACATGCACACCCCCTCTCCATTATTTTCACACCATGTGTTAGTGTCACCTTAGAGTATTATACATCCTGTTGTGCTAACTCTTTGGTTGCAGGTCCAGGTTCATATATGGTTATGTATACATGTTATTGTTCTGTATTTGCTGCTTATCGCTCATACCAGACTTTTGTCTGACCTAGAGTTTTATATCTCTTCTTATTACTCTGGGTTCTCCTAAACGAGTAAACTAGAGACAGGTTAGCTGGTTATGCACGAGTAGCTGTCCGGAGACGAGCAGGAGGCTTACACGTATTGTTCCCATATATCCTCCCTGTGTTGTTGCTGGTCACTACTTTGGGCATAAGTAGTGTACCTTCCTATTTTACTTTAGAGACGGTTTTAAAAGTTGTAATAATGATGGTTTAGATCATAAGCTGTATTTTGAATCTTTCCGCTGCTATGATGGTTTAGTTTTTAGCTTATGCAGTGTCTCGCCTGTTTTATATCAAGTTATGTTATTATTATATTTTGTTCCATGTGCTGTGAGATATACTACAGGTTCTTTGATGATTCATAGTTTAAAATCCTTCCTTTTTCCTTTCACTTGATGACCGTCCCGTGTTGGTTGGACATCGGTACAACGTGTTTCATTAGAAATGTCGGTGCGGGGCGGGCCGTCACACTTGGTATCAGAGCGAGGTTGCGTAGTTAACCTAGGGAAAGACACCGGGGAGAGATAGTACGTATATGAGAGCGCGTATTTTTGATATTTTGGTTTTCAAAAGCTATACATATATACTATTAGTATATCAAAGGTTGGAGTCGCACGGCACTGGAACCACTGAAGAGATGGTTAATCGTTTTCTTCTTATAGATTGAACGATGAGCCGATATACGAGGAATACTGGTTCAGGAACCAATAATAGGAATGCTCCTGATATGAGGACGATGTTCACTGACTTCATGAAAGAGATGCTTAGGGATGTTCAGAGGGCAGCTTCTAATGCTGCAAATGGTGGTGGTGCAGTGGTGCAGGCGCCTAGGGCCGATTTCTCCAAGCTCTGTAAGGACTACACTAGTCTTGGTGGGAAGCTGTCCCACGGAACGGAATCGGCTACAGAATTTTAGGATTTGCTTGATATTTGTAAGCGTATCTTTGAGGATCTAGGAATCAAAGACGCGATGAAGAGGTAACTAGCATCCCGTCAACTGCAAGGACGGACTATGAATTGGTGGAATGCTATTAAGGCTGCTACGTGAGGATCAAGTTACTTGGGATCAATTCAACCCCGATTCAGTGATAAGTTTATCCCAACTGCTAAGAAATCAGAATTGTTTAGGAAGTTCTTGGAGCTTAAGCAGAATGGTAGGGCAGTCTCGGAGTATATTGTTGAGTTCGATACTTTATCGAAGTATTGATTATCCCTTATTGACACTCCCGAGAAAAAGAACGAGAAGTTCATAACAGGCTTAGATCAGTTATTGGGGGAAAGGATTAGAAACCATATTGATGAGACTTTTGAATCGATTGTTGGGAAAGCATTGAGATTAGAGAGCCTTTATCCTAAGCCCAAGGCTGAAGTTGTTGTTGCATCTGCAGAGGGACCAAAGCCGCAGGCAAGCTGTGGAGGCAAGAATAATTCTCATAATAAAAGGAAGCAGAGTCAGACCAAGGATGGTTAGAAAAAGAAAGATAAGAAAGATGTTGAGTGCTTTAGCTGTGGCATGAAGGGCCATTATGCCAAAGAAGGTCGACCAAAGCCAGCGGATAGAAAGTGCTTCAACTGCGGCCAAGTGGGACATCACAAGGATAAATGTCTGCAATCTCCTAAAGAGAAGCAGATTGTGAAAGCATATGCTATTAATGTTGTTCCTTCTTTGTCGAATGCCCCAACTGCGGCGGAGAAATGAAAGAATGTCGTCATTTAAGTATGCTTTCTATTTATGATGTTCCTGTTCGATTATTTTTTGATACTGGGGCTTCCTATTCCTTTATATCTAGTGACCTGGTAGATAGCTAGGAATTGGAACACTAGATAGTCGATAGACCTTTAGTGGTGATGAACCCGATTTGTGGTTCGACTAGCCTTAGTATGATTTGTGAAATTTGGTCTTATCGAGTCATGGATGTATGTTTGCTTTTGATTGCTTTGTTTTGGGCTTTACTGGGTTTGGCATGATTTTGGGAGTCGATTGGCTCCAAAGATATGGGGTGGTGGTAGACTATAAGGGATTTTTGGTGACTATTAGGGCAGATAATGGGCGGAGGGTAGTGTTTGGTGGCCTACCTAGTGATGAGGTGATGGCTAGTTTTCTAAATTCTCTCGACATCCCGCAGGACGAGTTATCATGGGTTCCCATTGCTGGCCAGTATCCGGATATCTTCGAGGAACTGACCGGACTTCCACTACACCGAAAGATTGAGTTCCGTATTGATTTAGTGAAAGATGCCAGACCTATAGTAATGCCACTTCGTCGTATGGCACCAAGGGAGCAGCGAGATCTTGGGGTGAAAGTAATTGATCTTTAGAAGAAGTGATTTATTCGAAGGAGTGTCTTCGAGTGGGGAGCACCAATTGTATTTGCTACCAAGGCAGATGGTTCCCTTCGCTTATGTGTGGACCATCGCGAGTTGAATAAAGTGACTAGGAAGAATAAGTATCCTCTTCCGCGGATAGATGATTTGTTTGGTCAACCAAAGGGAGCAAGAGTGTTCTCTCAATTGGACCTCGCGAAATGATTTCATCAGCTCCGAGTAGCAGCTGAGAGTATTCCTAAAACGGCATTTCGGACGCCGTTTGGATTCTATGAGTGATTGGTCAAGCCATTCGGGTTGACCAATGCACCAACATATTTTGTGGATCTTATGAACATAGTATTCCGAGATCAATTGAATAAGTTTGTTCTTGTGTTCGTGGACGGTATACTTGTTTATTCGAGGACAGAGGAAGAACACAAGGAATGTTTGAAAGTAGTGATGGAGGTGTTGAGAAAACACCAATTAAAAGCGAAGTTTTCTAAGTGTCACTTCTAGAGGAGGGAAGTGAGATTCTTGGGCCATGTTGTTTCAGAGAATGGCATTGCGGTGGACCCTGCGAAGGTGGCTAAGGTACAAGATTGGTCTACGCCCAAGAATGCAACAGACGTAAGAAGTTTCTTGGGATTAGCTGGATATTATCGTAATTTTATCTTAGACTTCTCCAAGAAAGCAGCACCGTTAACTTAGTTGACCAAGAAGAATCAAGCTTTTGTTTGGGACGAAAGGTGTGAAAATGCATTCAAGAATCTAAAGGAAAAGTCGATGCGTGCGCCAATGTTAGTCGTTCCTAAAGGGAATGAAGAGATGACGGTATACGCGGATGCCTATGGTACCGGACTAGGTGCTGTATTGATGCAAGGAGGAAGAGTCGTAGCTTACGCTAGTCGACAACTGAAACTGCATAAGAAAAGATATCCTACCCATGATTTGGAATTGGTAGCGATCGTATTCGCGTTGAAGATGTGGAGACATTATCTCTTGGGAGAAAGATTCAAGTTGTTTACCGATCATAAGTCATTAAAGTATCTCTTCTCTCAAAAGGATCTAAATCTTTGACAGTAATGATGTTTAGAATTCTTGGCTTCCTATGCTTTTGATATCGCATATACACAAGGAAAGGGCAATGCAGTAGCCGATGTATTGAGTAGAAGACATGCCAGTTTAGGGGCTATGTTTCTAGAATGGAAGCAACTGGAGTATATCGCTGGGTATGATTTTAGACCAAAATGCGAATTGGATCCAGAAATGTTAGCAAGTTTGACGGTCAGACCCACCTGGATTGAGAGAATTGGTTCCAGTCAGAGGGATAATCCTAATATATTAGAAATCATCCCCAAGTTGGAAATGGGAATTGACGAGGAGATGAATAAGTATGGTCTTGATCAAGATGGATGTCTTAGAAAGAATGCGAGACTAGTTGTCCCCAATGTTAATGGATTGAGAGATGAAGTACTTAGAGAATATCATCACTCAAAACTGACTATACATCCCGGTGGTAACAAAATGTATTGAGACATGAAACAGACCTACTACTGGGAAGGGGTGAAGAGAGACGTTGGGAAGTTTATATCCAAATTCTTGAATTGCCAGCAAGTTAAAGCCGAGCAAAAGAAGCCTAGTGGTTTGCTACAACCATTGGAAATTCCGGAATGGAAATGGGAACAAGTCTCAATGGATTTCATCGATGGGTTACCAAGGACTAGATCGGGCCATGATAGTATTTAGGTGATTGTAGACCGATTGACCAAGAGTGCAAGGTTTTTACCTGCCAAGTCGAATAGAACGGCAGCTAAATTAGCGGAACTATATATGAAGTGGGTAGTGAGATTTCATGGAATACCCAAAGGCATTGTGAGCGACTGAGATCCGTTGTTTACTAGTGGATTTTGGAAGAGCTTACAAAAGGCTTTAGGGTCAGAATTACATCTCAATTCCACATACCATCCTCAAACCGACGGTTAAACAGAGAGGGTGAATCGAGTATTAGAAGATCTCTTGAGAGCATGCTTATTAGATTTTGGAGGGTCACGGGATGACCATTTACATCTGGTTGAATTCGCATATAATAATAGTTATCAGTCCAGTATTGGTATGGCTCCATTTGAAGCTTTGTACGGAAGACCAAGCAACTCACCATCATGTTGGTTGGAACCGGTGAGAAATTCGTGCTTGGGCTAGATGTGATAAGAGAAACTTCAGACAAGATCAAGATTATCCAACAGCGAATGAAGGCTTCCCAAGATAGCCAGAAGAGTTATGCTGATAAGAGGCGAAGAGATCTAAAATTTTCCGTTGGTGACTTGGTGTTTGTCAAGATTTCTCCATTAAAGAGAGTGGTTCGATTTAGTAGGAGAGGCAAGTTAACACCAAGCTTTGTTGGTCCATTCCTAGTTCTCGAAGAAGTTGGGAATTTAGCATATAAAGTTGAATTAGCTGACAAGATGGTGGGAGTTCACAACGTATTTCATGTTTCCCAGTTAAGGAAATTCATGCACGACCCCGATATGACTATTTTACCGGATCAGTTGGATGACATCGAAATAGAACTCAAGGCGGTTGGGAATCGCAGGCTGATCCGTATAGTTGAGTATGACAAGAAGCAACCTCGAAGGAAGGCGGTGAAACTTTTCAAGGTTCAGTGGGTACGAGAATGAGAATGACTGTACTTGGGAAACAGAGGAGAGCGTAAGGAAGACATATCTAGAACTCTTTGCCTGGTAAGATTTTAACGATCATTTAGTTATACTCTTGTTAGTAAACCGCATGCTAGGATAGGCTTGTTATGTTGCTATGTATGTTTGATTGTTGCAAATGATTGATAGGCATGCTGGACCCATTGTTGTTTCTTAGTTAAGGAATTTCGGGGGCGAAATTTCTTAAGGAGAGGAGAATGTAATGACCCGCATTCTACGCATCGGAGGATCGTAGAATATTTATTTCATTTTTGTATGAGGTCGTGTAGTCGTATAACTTTAGGGAACGACTATTGGGGTCATTTCTCATGTTTGCGATTTTTGCCGATTTTTAAATGATTGTTTTGCCCCTAGCGAATCTTGTTTCGCCTATAACTTTTAAGTGGTAAGGATTTTTGACCTAAAACAACTTCCATTGCATTCGGATGATGGTTTACCTATCCGTAGAGTGACATTAGCCAAACGGACTTTCCATTTGGGAGATATGGTTGAAATAAGGTTTGGAAGGTGAAAAATAGCTTAACCGGGCCTAATTCGGGTGATTAACAGCTAGGTCCATAACCCATTTTGGGATTAGGGTTATGGGGAGGCTGAAATCAATTAGGAAACGATTTATTTTCATTTTCTCAGCCACCACTTACCTCTCTTCAACCCTAACACTGGCCTCCACCTTCTAAATCACCCCCAAATCCCCGTTTAAGCATATATTAGCCTAATCAATATCAAATCAACGCAAATCAACACCAAATCAGAGTTGGAGCTAGTGCATTGCATAGGGATTCAACTCACAATAGTAGAGTTTTTGATCTAAAGTTTTATTTGTGGCTAAGTTGAGTGATTTGCATTGTTTTTCACTAATTACGACTAATTAGGGGTGATTAGTGTTAATTAGAAAAATTATGCATGTTAAAATTCTGTAAAATATGTAAAAATTCTTAAATATTATTTTAGGGCTCTGATAGAAATTTGGGTTAATTTGGATATGTTTTGCTAATCATATTATTAGTTATGGTTAAACATGATTAAGGGGAAAATATGGGTTTTTGGTATGTTTGATCCATATTGACATGTTAAATTGTTGTTTTGGTGTTTATGGTCGATTATCCATGTTGCTATAACTGTTTGGAATGTTTTGTGATGCTTAGCAAAGTTAGATTGGTCGAAAACGCCGTCGTATGAAACAAATAGATCGCTGAAAAAGTTGCAGGAAAATTGGTCATAACCCGTTCGTGAGGCACCACCTCGACCCGATCGTGACACTATCATCACGAGCTACCCCAGTCGTGAGCCCACCTCATGATCTTACCACCCTCCATGAGCCAAGAACCGGATGTCACCGACGAACCACAATGAAGCATCACGATCTGATCCTTGACTACGAGCCAGACCGGGGGAGGACCACGAGCCAGACCAGTGAAGGACCACGAGCCGGACCAGAAGAGGACCACGAGCCGATGACCAGAAGGGGATCCACGAACTGGAACAAGATGTCATGAGTCGAAGCTTGACCCAAAGCCGGAGTTTGAAGAGTCACGAATCGGGATAATGACCAAAACCCGAGATGCAAAGGTAGTCCAAATAGGAAGTAGAACTCAGGATCCAAATGGGAATTGACGAGTTAACTTCATGAGTTGGACTTTGCTACGGGACGTATGCAAAGGGGTTATCTATGTCTATAGCTTTGACTCACCACTGAGAGACGGATATTGGCTATGGATCAGTGTAGTGGAGTTGTCATAACTCCATGGGGCAAAGTGATCGTAGCAGGGCTATGAGCTAGTGCAGTGGAGTTGTCACGACTCCATGGGGCAGAGTGGACATAACAAAGTATTAGTGGTTACGGATCAATGCAGTGGAGCCGTCATGACTCCATGGGGCAGAGTGATCGTAATAAAGAATTGAGTGATCAAAGTGGTAGATATCGTATACTTTATGCACTGAGTGAGAGATGTGAGGATTATTGCAATGTTTGATGTTTTCTATCCCCATAACATGCACACCCATCCCCATTATTTTCACACTATGTGTTAGTGTCACCCTAGAGTATTGTACATCCTGTTGTGCTAACTCTTTGGTTGTAGGTCCAGGTTCAGGTATGGTAATGTATACTTGTTATTGTTTTGTTTTTGCTTCTTATCACTCATATCAGACTTTTGTCTGACCTAAAGTTTTATGTCTCTTCTTATTAATCTAGGTGTTCCTAAACGAGCAGACTAGAGACAGGTTAGCTGGTTATGCACGAGTAGCTGTCCGGAGACGAGCAGGAGGCTTACACGTATTGTTTCGTATATCCTCCCCATGTTGTTGTTGCTGGTCACTACTTTGGGCATTAGTAGTGTACCTTCCTATTTTGCTTTAGAGACAGTTTTAAAAGTTGTAATAATGATGGTTTAGATCACAAGCTGTATTTTGAAACTTTCCGCTGCTATGATGGTATAGTTTTCAGCTTATGCACTGTCTCACCTGTTTTATATCAAGTTATGTTATTATTAAATTTTTGTTCCATGCGTTGTGAGATATACTACAGGTCCTTTGATGTTCATAGTTTTAAATCCTTCCTTTTTCCTTTCACTTGACAACTGTCCCGTGTTGGTTGGACATCGGTACAACGCGTTTCATTAGAAATGCCGGCTGGTGCGGGGCGGGCCGTCACAATATATGTTTATTTATATACATACATGTACAAGCATTACTTGTGAATTGATATGGAGATAACAAATTTGGATACTAAAAACTCACTGTATAAAATACATAGATTAGCAGACCTGTGCATTTATAATCACTTGTAGACATTTAAACTAACACAAACTATTGTACACATTTTAATATGTATGCATAATCATATATAAAGTTTCATGTACGCCAGTATAAACAAAACCATTTCCTTTTTTTGATTTCATTGTACTGGGTAAACTGAGCGCATTCTTGACTCCATTATGCTTCAAGATTAATACCATTGGTGCATAGTAATCTATGTAAGCTACAAATATCATATGCAATCACTAAGTTACATATATTATGATATATTAAGAGTATATCCAATTTAGTATGGTGGATAATATTATACTATGATGATAGTGCAGCTTGTTAGAAGTTCATAATAAAATAATGTTGATATATTAATGTATATCATCTACAAACTATTTTGCATATGAATATACATTACAGTAGGCCTATTATATAATCAGTTATATAAAACGTGTTTCATCCATATATGTTGTTTGAACTTGATTATCATATTGCAAATTTGATTTGCATATGCAACCATAACAAGTACATATTATAATATATATATATACATTTAATGGCAAATATTTTGATAATAGCCTCGATTTATATTTGATGATCTGTGAGATGTAATTCATGATTGCATAAGATAACATATCTTACATACATATAAATAGTAAAATAATTGTAGTCAATTTTGAGAATTCACTTACAATAACTCTTTTATCCTAAATGCTTAAATAAACAAACATGGTCTTATGTGAATCTTTTTCATATAATGACCAGCTTGCTATTTATTAATTTATGCATAATTGTAAATTTATGTTTGATAAGGCTAACACACCGATCCGAGTCGACTCTAGATCGGTATCCTCGTCGGTCCAATCCAGATTCGGATCGGTATACCAAACATGTCGATCGAGGTCAATCCATATTGGTCTGCCTGACATGTCGATCTGAGTTGATTCCCTTCTACCTCCACCATGTTAATTCGAAGTGATGGTCGATCTGGAGTGTTAACCGATCAGTAGTACTGAACGATCCAGAGTGTGGGCCGATCCGGGATGTTGACTGATCCAGGGTGTTGGCTAATCCAGAGTGTTGGCCGTTCGGGAATATTGGTCAATCTGGAATGTTGGTCGATCTAAACCCTTCTCTTGTGCCAATCTGGTCTTCTTAGCTCCATTACTCAATCACAAAAATTCCAATCTACTTGAAACTTTGTACTTGGCTTCTTGGGACATTCCTTGTCCCTTAGGAATTTCATACCAATCCAGGCCATGCTGAACCGATACTATGTAATTCCCCACCATATAGCTTTCTATCTCTAACCTGCTATTCATTCGATGATATCATCCATTCTAATATTCTTAAGCAAGCATCTAGCACACAAAAACATACTCAAACAACACTTGGCTTCGTCAACGCAAATCAAAGCATTTAAAAAGAGAAATGTAATATGTTCATCGTGTAGTACTTAACTCCCCCTTCCTAAATTCCGGGTTTCAAAACATGATTCAAATCACCCCAAATTTATATATGTATGATTACATAATTAATAATGATTTATGAACATTTTCTGTATTTATAGAAAATGATTATGAACTAATACGCCCTAGTTAGTGAATAATGATATTAATCATCCACCTTATTTTCCAAAGACTTGTTAGACCAAAAGTGAATAGTGTTTTGCTCGGATCCCTATTTGTTGCAACAGATTTTCTCTTGATTCGATGTTGGTCTATGCTAATCCTTTACTAATGATGGGTTTTCGCTAATTAAAGTGAGGTTTAGTGAGAAGCTATGAGGATGGAGCCAATTAATGGGGTTATGATATATTTTGGGAGTTATGTAATGAACAGGAGAACATTTTCCCACTCATTTTAGCCCCACTAACCCTAACCCAAAGTGGGCCTTGGACTCACTCCTTAATGACCTCTCATGCCAAATTAAATTGTCCAAATCTCTTTAAACCTTGTTTTAGTTATTTCTCCCGAACGGTAAGTCCGTTTGATTAATTTGACATCTCTATGGAATGAGAAACCAACATCAGGATCCAATGGAAGTGGTTCTAGGTCTGAATTCCTGCCCAATCAAAAGTTATGAACGAAACAAGATTTGCAATGGGTAAAATGATCACACAAAAACACGACAAAAATAGCGAACGTAAGAAATGATTCTGGTAGTCATTTCCCAAAGATATAGAACCATACGACCTCATATACAAATAATATATCCTATGATCCTCGGATACATTGAATACGAGTCGTTACATAATACGTCAAACTCATTAATGTTTCTTGAAGGGACTGCGTTTTTGCTTATAGAACTATCGTTCGTGGGGAAGTAAGTAAGAACGCCATTGTCTTTGTTATTCCAACGTAGAGAAAACTAATCACTATTTATTAATTTATAAAAGGAGAAAAAAAACAAAACAGTGGAAAAAGATGCCGGCTAATAATTTTTTACATTCATAAAAAAGAAGATAAAGTGACTGATTAACTAAACATGAGGATCAAATAGGACACTAGTAGTAGACAAACATTGGTTACCATCAATAAACTCGATGACTGGGTAAGGTCTTCCTTCATTGACTCACTTGAAACCGTATACCTAGGTAATTTACTCCATGTCTATATTTGACCTAGGGCCACAATTATCACTTTCCATATATCGAGTTGGCTTCATTTGACTATTATATTAATCTCATATAACTAAGAATACAAATTCTGTCTAAAATATTGTTTCATGCTTCCATTTTATCTAACTGTAGTCATTCAGTTGACATCATGCCATAGTTTAACAATAGTCAAAGTGGAGCATTCATATTGAAGTTCGATATTACTATAAAACCGATAGTGCTGTGTAAATTAGTCACATTGATATTTTCAATTTGCCTTTAGTTATATTAACCAATAAAAAACTATCAAGCAAGTCATTCAACTGTTATCTCAATAATTACTAGTATGTAACTCCTTAGTGCCCCCAGTTGTCATGGGTAATACACTATTCAACATTTAGACTGTTACGTACATTAGTCTCAAAGAATGTATCAATTCCGGTTTCGATACATCTTGACTAGGAATATTTAAAATGATATATTTATTTTCATTGTGACAAATTACTCACAGTTACAATACTTCGTAACTACTATCATAAAACATATCATTTACAGATTATCTATTAAATAATTTTTTACTTGAATAAATTATTTATATAAACAATTATATAAGTATACAATAGAAAACAAACTTCTTTATTTTTAACAATCTTGGCAATTAATATGATACATATAACAAACTGAATGGTTGACCTTGGAGCAAATGTCCGACCATGTTGCGGTGGACATGGATAGAATAAGAAAAGAAACGGTAACATTTAGCATATGTAAAAATTTCTCGATTAATTAAACATTGAGATCAAATTGAACACCAGTGGCAGGCAACCACTGACTACCATTGATAAACTCCGCAACCGAGTAAGGTTTTGCTTCATTGTACTCGCTTAAAACTTTATACCCAGGCCATCTTACTCTATTTTTCATATTCGATCCAGGACCATTGTTATCATACTCTATATATTCAGCAGTCTTCTCCCTTCCATCCCATTCTTTCCAGCCAGTCGGATCAATAACTTTATCAATATAACATCTCATGACAATAACCCTTGAATATTTTTTCCATGGTCTTCCCAAGTAAGCTTTGTCCACACTATAATCAAACCCAGTTGTGGCTTTTATATTGCATTTATGAATAGATATACCTGTAAATATGCACATGTTAAAGGAAATAAGTCTACATAAATGATTTCCTCTAAAGCGTAGAAAGAAAATTATATAATGTTGCATAAATAGTTATACCAGTGTTTTTCGACTTATCGATCCTCCCTTGAGCTGTTACAAAACCAGAACCACGAACATAAATGTTGCTTTCCTGAACTACCATTGATGCATCTCCAAATATGAAGTCAACCGTTCCATATATGTCGCATTCTCTAAAGAATTGTTTGCCTCCATTGACGTATAGAGTGTCTTGGTTACCGATGAACTCGCAGTTGTGGAATATTGACTTGTCGTTTTCACTCCTTAGAGCGACTGCTTGTCCTTTATACTCTCCTAATGTATTCTCGAACGTAATTGACTTTGCTATGAATTTGTTAGCTAGCACAACTGTATATAAGCCACGTATAATACATATTATCGTGCATAAAAAACCAAAATTTTACACTATAAAATTATAAGTGTGGAAAGCATGATTAATAAGCACAACAATCATATATAACTAAAATGTATCACTAATTTGTAATAGGATAAACAAAAGGAAACTTACTAACTGCACCGGAATCTTGAATTGAAACATGATCATCTCGATAGTTATGGTGGCTACTGTGACGACCGCCCATAACCCCCGCACTAAACAAGAGGAATAATGCGCTGAAAGACGTGCCAGGCTGCTATGGACGGTCATCATAGTAAGTGAACACATCGAAACCTGTCGTAGAACTCACAGCGCAAGGATAAAATATAATAGAACATATACAACAGGTGATAGTAATGAGGTATTATATAGCAAACTTTTGAAACTCTTTCAACATCCAGAAAGATTATCCAACTGATATCCAAGTTTGTACATAAGGCCTCACTACAACTCTCAAGCAACTCAAACAGCGGAAACAGAAATACTAGATAGAATAAAACTGGTACGCCAGCCTCCTGCTCGTCATCGCTCAGCTTCCTCGAATCACTAAGCTCCATTATCTGTATCCTGCTACTTAGTCTGCCCATCCACAACCGGATGAACAGCCCAAGGTAATAAGAGGAGACATAAAACCTTGAGTCAGACAATAGTCTTAGTGAGCGATAACACAGCTAACAAACTTCAACAAGAAAGCATATGAGAATGGGTAAATGAACAACTTATCTACCCACATCACCAGAGAAGAACTCAACCTTATCTTCCCCACATTGGACAGTGATAGCCTTTACACCAAGCATTTCAACCATTAATCCATAGGAACCAGAACAACCATTCATCCATGGAAAACAGAAACAACCAACAATAGCAATTATGGCATCGAGATTATATATATCTCACGTAGATCATCCTAGTTAAATTCGACATCCTTTGAATACAAGCCCCAGAGGCCGAAACCAATAACAGACAAGCACTCAAGGAACATCTAATTCGATGTTGGATAACCCACGTGGGATGGCACATGCAAAACATCCAGCATACATGACAGACTCTGGCTATCACCGCCAATCCTGCTTCGAAACCATCATTATCGTATGACGGCCAACCTTGCCATATGTCTAGGGCTAATGGTAACCCCAGTTCTAGCATGAACTCCATATGCCCAACCTTGGCAATGTCCAACCTTGACACCAGGCCTCTTCCCGAGACCCAGGGTACTCGACCAGCAACCTTCCAGTCTTTTGGGCCTTTCAACGATACCCATCGTACCCTTGCTTTGAACCTGCTAGAACTTACGACAATGATGACCTCTCAGCCTTCGCATCTCTAATCGTCCAACCTTGACGATGTTCCATAGCTCAAGCAACCTTCTCGAGCAGCCATTATCCACCAACTTACGACCTTTGAGTTGTCTCCGCATTTGTTGTTCCACCTTGATCAATGAACACATTCATCACTTCGAGCCTTCCTACTTGAACCACCTCGAAGATACCTCATCACCAGAAGTGCCCGATCAGAAATTTCCACTAGAAATGCCGACCAGATCTATTCTGACCCGACCAGACCCCCCTCTGGTACTTCTGGACCGATCAAACCCCCTGGACCGACCAAACCTCCCTTTGCTCCTCCTGGACCGACCAGGACCCTCCTGAGCCGACCAGACTCCCTCCTCAGCCTTCTAGACCGATCAAACCGACCAGCTCCAAGACCCAGTCAAAACCGACCAGAATTGCTCCAGAACGACCAGTCAAAACCCGACCAGCCTTGCTCCAGAACGACCCGCCTCCATACAACTTTGGATCGACTCGACCTCCTTGGGACCGACCAGCTTTGGATCGACCCTGTCAAGACCAACCAGATTTTGCTCCACCTGACCGACCAACTCCTTCAGAGCGACCGGGATTTGCTTCCAGTAAAAACCAACCAGAATGCCACCATCTGAAACCGACCAGAATGCCTCCATTCCAACCAACCAGCTCCCTGACTTGCTCCCCATGCCATAACGTGACCGACCACCTCAGTCCAGACCCTTCTGGACCGACCAGAGCCATCAGACCGCCCCCAACCGACCCGACTAGCTCCAAAACCGACCAGAAACCTGCACAGCTCCATTTCGACTTTGATTTCGACCAAAACTTCGCCAAACGACGAATCCGACGAAACCGGCTCATCCAATTCATCCAAACGCAATCACAAACATGTTATGCAACCAACAATATCATCAATCTAACAATTTCCATCAAAACACATAAATTTCCCAAAACATGATAAGTGAATCATATGAACATAAAAACGGATCTAACTTGCATAATCTTGAGAAAAATCATAAAATCAACCATTTGAATTATCTAGATCAGATCCTAAAGTGATTCATATATAAAATGGACTTAGCATGGTGTGGATCTAAGGAAAATAACATGGAAATGATGAAATTAACATCCTAAAACCCATATACTTGCATGAATCCGAATGAGAGATGTAAATCACTCACCAATTATCCAAATCTAAGCAAAAGCAATGAAAACGCAATCCGGACAGCGAACACTTCGAATCAAACTCTTCAATCTGATGAATTCGCCCTTGAGATGATGTAGATCTAGCCTCTTATGGTGTAGATCTTCGATTTCCCTCCTTGGATTTTGGAATTTTAATGGTGGAAAGATGTTAGAGGAAGAAGGAGATCAAAGCCTCCCCATAAGAGAATGGAAAATACCAACCTTTCTCCATACCCCTTACCCCCTATTTATAGTCTCCACCCACCCTCTAATGGGCCTTCTCCAAATCAGCCCATTAGCCTTCCAAAACCTGAACAGTCAACTGAAAAACCTTAAAACAGCGATTTCTCCCAAACCGCTGAACCAAATCCTTAATGTAACCACTCTACGGAAAGAGAATCATCAATTCCTTTCCAATGGGACAGGTCTCACCCTCTGATTCGACCTGAGTCAAAAGTTATGCCCAGTACAAGACTGACAGGGGCAAAATGGTCACAAACAAAATCGGTAAAAATTATGGACATGTCACACATCCCCATAAGCAACATATCAAAAGATGAGAATGATCCAACCCTCAGGGAATAAAATAAAAATATTTTACGATCTTCCGATACGTAAAATGCGGGCTGTTACATTCTCCCCCCCTTAAGAATTTCGCGCCGAAATTCCAAGCAACCACAACAATTCCGCATGTCTATCATCCATGTGAATCCAATTCTATCATCCAAACTAGCAACCATCAAGCCATGCATCCATAGCCTTATCCTAGCATGCGGAATTCTACCACACAACAACAAGATACAATGACACAACGAAGATACGATATCAAAGGGTCCTACCGACGAAGAGTTCTGGATGAGTCGCCCTCATGCTCTCTTCCGTCTCCCATGTACAATCGTCGCCATCTTCACTCCATTGTACCTTGACTAGCTTAACCGTCTTCCTCCTAAGCTGTTTCGTATCATTTCCCACAACACGAAGTGGCCTACGAGGTTTCACAACTGCGGTCTCGACTTCTAAATCTTCATACTGTTCTGGAGATACCACCACATTCGAGTCGTGCACAAACTTTCGTAGAAACGACACATGGAAAACATTATGCACACTCGACATCTTCTCGGGTAACTCCAACCTATATGCAAGCTTTCCTATTCGCTCGACTATCGGAAATGGTCCAACAAACCTAGGATCCAACTTCCCTTTACTTCCGAATCGAACCATATGCTTTAACGGTGAAATCTTTATGAAAACCATATCACCTACGTCGAACTCTAAATCCTTACGACGCTTATCGGCATAACTTTTCTGATGATCTTGGGCCGCCTTCATTCGTTGCCGAATTATCTCGATACAATCCGAGGTTTCTGTAATCATCTCGGGCCCAAGTACCAACTTATCTCCAGTTTCTAACCAACAAGCTGGAGAATTGCACGTCCTTCCATACAACGCCTCGTATGGTGCCATCCCAATGCTCGACTGGTAGCTATTATTATACGGAAACTCAACCAGATGCAGATGGTCTTCCCATGATCCTCCGAAGTCTATCACACAAGCCCTCAGGAGATCTTCTAAAACTCGATTGACTCTCTCGGTCTGACCATCAGTTTGGGGAGGATATGCCGTACTTAAGCACAACTCGGTTCCCAAAGCTTCTTGCAAACTTTTCCAAAATCCACTCGTAAACAATGGATCCCGGTCACTTACTATACTCTTTGGGACACCATGGAATCGAACTATCCATTTCACATAAAGCTCAGCCAATTTTGATGCTGTCCTAGTCAACTTGACAGGAATAAATCTCGCACTTTTGGTCAAACGATCCACAATGACCCAAATCCCTTCATTTCCTGCCCTAGTTCTAGGTAGTCCATCGATAAAATCCATCGATATCTGCTCCCACTTCCACGTAGGAACCTCTAATGGCTGAAGTAAACCACTCGGCTTCTTCTGTTCAGCTTTCACAAACTGACAGTTCATACACTTGGAAATGAATTTTCCAATATCTCGCTTCATGCCTTCCCAATAGTAGATTCTCTTAATGTCCTGATACATCTTATTACCACCGGGATGAATTGTCAACTTTGAGTGATGACATTCTCTCAGAACCTCATCTCTCAATCCATCGATATCAGGAACAACTAATCGCCCTTGCTTTCGAAGCCAACCTTCTCGATCGACCTCGAATTCTTTATTCTCTGGTTCCAGCTTCTGAATGGACTCGACAAGCTTCGCATCTTTCTTTTGGCCCTCGCCAATCCTTTCGATAAGAGTAGGCCTTATCGACAAGCTTGCCAATATTTCAGGTTCCAACTCACACCTTGGCCTGAAATCGAACCTTGCCAAATACTCGAGGCCCTTCCATTCCGAAAACATCGCTCCCAAACTTGCGTGTCTTCGACTCAATGCATCTGCAACTGCATTGCCTTTGCCAGGAGTATAGGCTATCCCAAAGTCATACGATGCCAGAAACTCTATTCATAAGATCCACAAAATAAGCTGGCGCGTTAGTCAACTCGAATGGCATCACCAACCATTCGAAAAATCTGGACGGTGCCCTAAAAGCAGTCTTTGGCACACTATCCTTAGCTACTCTCAACTGGTGAAATCCCGTTGCCAAATCCATCTGAGAAAACACTTTGGCTTCGTGAAGCTGATCGAACAAGTCATCAATCCTTGGCAACGGATACGAGTTCTTCTTAGTCACCTTGTTCAGCTCACGATAGTCCACACACAACCTTAACGAGCCATCTGCCTTAGTTGCAAACACGACTGGTGCACCCCACTCGGAAACACTCCTCCGAATGAAACCTTTACCCCAAAGGTCACGAACTTGCACCTCTAACTCTCGCTGTTCCCTAGGCGCCATCCGCCTAAGGGGCATAACAATTGGTCTAGCACCTTCGACCAAATCGATCCTAAACTCGATCTCACGATGCGGCGGCAACCCTTTGACCTCGTCAAAGACATCCACATACTCATTAGCGATCAGCACTGATGATAGGTCTTCCTGTGGAATCCCAAGCGAATATAGATAACTCACGAAGACCCCGTCTTCGCGCTTACATCTAATCAACACCTTTCGCCCTTCCACATCCCCGACCCTCACCTCTAGCTTCTCGCAATTCACCCTTGCCGCATACTTCTTGAGCCAATCCATGCCCAAGATGATCCCATACCCAGCGAAGTTAAGAACAAAGCAATCACACATAAAAGAGCAACCATGACTCGATAATACTAGACCACGGCAAATCATGCACAAACTGGACGAACCCCCAACTGGATTAGTCACGATCAATGGTCTATCACAAATCTCGGGTTCCAAACCCAAGTGACACACAAGCTCATTGAAGATGAATGAATGTGATGCTCCAGTATCAAACAACACTCGAACTGAAACACCGTTAACGGAAAAAGTACCTTGCACCATGACACCCTTTCCCTTCTCCTCTGCAGTAGGAGCTCTTGAAGAAGATGGCACATCATCCAAAGCATATGCCTTAACAATCTGCTTACCCTTAGCTGATTCCGGACAATCTTTCTTCTCATGCCCAGGCTTTCCACACTTGAAGCACTTCTTCTCAGCTTTGGGATTCTTGCACTCATTTGAATAATGACCCTTCTGTTGGTAGTTAAAGCAAAGCACCTCACTCTTGGGTTTCTTTAGGCCATCCTTTCCTTTCTGTTGTTGCTGCTTCCTCTTTTTATTATTACCACCCTGCTGTGGTTTCTGAGCTTCCTTGGTTGCAGCAACAACATTTGCTTCCTTGGGAAACAAGCTCTCATGGCGAATAGCTTTTTCCACAATCTCTTCAAATGAATCATCAAGATGGTCCACAAGTGGCTTTCCAATATGTGCATCCAAACCCAAGACAAACTTCTCGTTCTTCTGATAGGGCGTATCAATGTATGAACGAGCATATCTAGACAAAGCCTCAAAATCAGAAATATAGTCAAGCACTGATCTGCCATTCTGCTTCAACTCTACGAACTTCTTGAAGAGAACGGAATTCTGAGCAGTGGAGATAAATTTTGCTTCAAACTTAGCTTGGAATTGCTCCCATGAAATCTCTTCTTCCGGAGTCTCGAGTATAACAGAATTCTACCATTCCATGGCCCTGCTTTGCAGCTGCCTTGATGCAAGCTTTCTCTTTATTGCATCTTCAATACCCAAGTCTCCAAAGATTCGAACACATGAATCCATCCACCTCTGAACCTCTTCAGCTGGTTCAGTTCCCTTGAATGGTTTCCCTCCTAGAGATATAAAGTCCTTGCACATCTTTGCAAAATCTATTCTAGGAACTCGCACCCCTACATCTACCGTGGCCGCCACTGGAGTGGGTACCCTTCGCATAATTGCTTCTGCCATGGCTTCAAACATGGCCGGGCAATCTGGTTCACCACCATTTCCCCCTCCAGTATTAGCTCCCCTAGCAGCGTGTCTTGATGGTCGTCTACTCATTCTAAATCTGCAATTTAGAATAATTAGCCACTTCCAAGAAAACTGCTAAAGAGATACAACCGCTACTACTATATATACTAATATATATAGTAAACATCCAACTGAAATCTACAAATACGTCTCTCATACGTAATTACGTCTTCGAACTTTGGCCAAAATCGTTGACCAGAGCTCTGATACCAAATGTGACGACCGCCCATAACCCCCGCACTAAACAAGAGGAATAATGCGCTGAAAGACGTGCCAGGCTGCTATGGACGATCATCATAGTAAGTGAACACATCGAAACCTGTCGTAGAACTCACAGCGCAAGGATAAAATATAATAGAACATATACAACAGGTGATAGTAATGAGGTATTATATAGCAAACTTTTGAAACTCTTTCAACATCCAGAAAGATTATCCAACTGATATCCAAGTTTTTACATAAGGCCTCACTACAACTCTCAAGCAACTCAAACAGCGGAAACAGAAATACTAGATAGAATAAAACTGGTACGCCAGCCTCCTGCTCGTCATCGCTTAGCTTCCTCGAATCACTAAGCTCCATTATCTGTATCCTGCTACTTAGTCTGCCCATCCACAACCGGATGAACAGCCCAAGGTAATAAGAGGAGACATAAAACCTTGAGTCAGACAATAGTCTTAGTGAGCGATAACACAGCTGTTAGCCTACTTTGTGAACTAGGCAACACAAAGTCAAGAAACCAACCGTTGAAGAGTATTTCAAGTTATGCGACTCCGGCTCGGATCGGAAGGAAGCTCTACAATTCAGATTGATAGCAGCGTATCGATTCGGATCGGGTAAAATTCTCTGTTCGGATCGGATATCTCTTACTGGATAAATTGGCAAAGCATACCTGATCGGATCGGAAGGCCAATGAATCTCAGGTGGATCGGAAAGCCGTCTGCTTGCCACGACTTCGGAGCGGAGCGGAGTATGATTAGAGAAGAAAAGACGTTCAAGCTACTCCGGTTCGGGTCGGGTATTCCGATCCGAACCCCCAACCTGCATGTCTCCGACCCGCACCCATGATCCAGGAAAATCTCCTATAAAGTCGCCTGGAGAACCGGACCGGATGTGACCAATTCCTACCCCTAACGTCCATCTCATTGATGCGTTGTCTGCTTGATGGCCCATCCGAACCCGAAGAGAGGGCGATGGATGACACGTGTTCCGACCCGGATTGCATCTCAGGCAAATTCACACCTATAAATACCCCAACTAGAGACAAAGAGAAGGATCTTTTTCAGCACTTTTGAGAATCCAAGTACCTCCATCATTCGAATTCCTTCACTCCCGGAAAATCCAAACCATCTTTCATTTCCTGTTTTTATCTTTCTGAGTGAACAAAAGTGAGTTGTGAGCGAATCTTGCATTGTATTTGTAATTGAATTACTGAATATAGTGAAAACTAAGTGGACGTAGGCATTTCTTCGCCGAACCACTATAAACCTTGTGTGTTCTTTTTTATTTCTGCTTTACTTTATCTTGTTTCTAATCAATTTGAGTGTTAGAACCACATTTGGGTCTAACATTTTGGTGCTTTCACTGAGAACCCTCATCTAAATTCTCTATTTTCCGGGATCTCTTTTTACTTTTTGGACCGTTGAGTTCAAAGAAGTGAATCCTTAAGCTTCTCCACTTTCTTACATTCGTTGAAGTAATTGTCAAAGACTCATGGCCAGAGGAAAAGGCAAGGAAGTCCAGTCTGTTCAAGGAAATGGAGCTGGTGAAGATCAGCAGCATGCTGTTGTAACAAGGTCTAGGGGGCAGAGTTCAGCAGCAGGGAGAATTAATGCAGGACATCCGAACCGACAGCAAGGGGAAAGTTCCGATCCGATCCGGGTTGGAGACTCTGAAGCAGTGCACTCCCCCAGTCTGAACCGACCCGACTTGCTCGCTGCACACCGATCCGACCCGACTTCCTACCTCCGATCCGACCCGATGCTTGGTGAAGCTGGAACATCTACTCGAGTCCCCGCGAATGCTCCAATTCCAGCTGCCAGGGTTGGAGACCAGGCCAATCCATCTGCTCCCATCACTCAAGGAGATTTCTCGCGCCTTCTTGATATGCTTGAGAGCACGAGGGAAGCTATGAGAGTTCATGAGCGCACCAATCTCATGATGCAGGAAAATATGAGGCTCATGAGTCGGGAAATCAGTGAGCTCCGCCGGCAAAGAACTCCATCGCCAGTTCGTCATACACCAGTAGATCAATCTTCATCTTCTGAGGAAGAGAGGCCCCGTGAACGAAGGCCACTCGAGCGACCTCAGAACGTGGAGCAGCTAACGTTTGGATCTTTGGGATCTCGCGAGGATATCGCACGAGCATTAGGAAACGATAGCCCCTCTCGGGGGCAAAGACTCCAGTCCCCTCTTCCCGAGATCGACCGGGAACGCAGGGAAAGGAATCGAGCAGAGGCAGCTCGAAGAAGAAGGGCGTCTCCTGAGCAAGAGCCCCGGAGGAACTCGGACGCTAGGGCCAGGGAACCTGAGCAGCCCCTAACTAGTGCCGATGTGCAGGCGATGGTTCGTCGAATTATGTCCGAAAGCCGGAATTATACAAATGAAGACTACGGTATAGAGCGAAGCCATACTCCGTTCACTGACGACATCCTAGACTTCCAGTTCCCTCGACGCTTTAACTTGCCACAGATGGATAAATATAACGGAAGGACTGATCCAGGACAGCACTTGATGCGGTATTCGTGGCTTATGAATGCAGCAGCTGCCCCCGATGAAGTAAAATGCAAAGCGTTCCCAATCTACCTAGAAGATGTGGCTTTATTTTGGTTTACCCGACTTCCTCCTCGTTCAATTTCTAATTACAAAGAACTAAGCGAGCGTTTCATGAACCAGTTCCGACTACATGCTCGAAAGTCCAAGAGCGTTATTGAATTGTCGAGGATCAAACAGGCACCAGGAGAATCTTTAAGGGCATATTTAGATCGTTTTAACCAAGCTGTAACTGAGGTCAGTGACCCGCATGAGCCCACTATTCTGATGGCATTGAAGGAGGGAGTCGATCCCGAATCTGAGTTTGGAGACTACCTTTCTGGGAAGACACCCCCCACAAGGGCGATATTCTACGAAAAAGCCGATATTTATCTAAGACGAGAGGAGGCCCGGGCAAACCGGAAGAGAAAGTCTGAGACAGCTTCAAAGGAGAATGTGCAGAGTAATATTGCAGTGAAGCAGTCTGGGGAAAATTCTGGCAAGGTTGAAGTAAATGTAGGAAACAAGGGTGGAAACAGCAATACTGGAAGCGGGGGAAACAACAACAACCGTAATTCGAACGGTAACAGGAGAAACAGAAATAGGGGAAGCGACCCAAACAAAAGGCCCCGATTCCAGAACTACGAGAACTACACACCACTGAATGACACGTTGGAAAATATTTACCTGGACACGTATAATGTGTTGCAATACAAAAGACCGCCACCTCGTGATTCGACCGAGAAAGAAATGGCGACAGGGAAATTTTGCTTGTTTCACGGAACGCATGGACATTCGACCAATGAGTGTCGACATTTGAGGGATGTAATTGAAAAGCTGCTGCGTGAAGGAAAGTTGGATGAGTACAAGGTTGCCCCGAGGGACAGGGGGCAAGGAGAGCAGGCTCCAAAGCAAATCCTACCTGCTCCTAAGCCTACCGCGCAGCAGAAAGGTAAAGGGATCGTCATCAACTCCATAGTAGGCGGACCTCACCCGGCAATCCGAAGCTTTAGGTCAATGGACCAATATGTGAATGCGGCCAAGCATCTAGATGTGAATGAAGGTGACGATTTGGAAGATGTTACCCCCATCAAACAACAAAAAACCATGTTCGATGACGTGGTGTTTCGCAGCCGAGACAACACGGGGATACAATCTCCCACCAATGATCCGTTGGTTATTACTACCGCTATTGGGCCAGCGTTGGTCCATAAGGTATTAGTAGACAACGGAAGTTCCGTTAATATTTTGTTCAAGAAGTCATTTGATCAGATGAAGCTTGAGCCTGAAGATCTGAAACCTTGTGAAGGATGGATTAGAGGTTTCAACGGAGCGACGACAGCTCCTATGGGATATATAGAGTTGCCTGTGACCCTAGGGCAAGGAGAACGTAGAAGAGTGCGAATGCTTCAGTTTGTAGTACTGGATGTAGATTCGCCATATAACGCATTTTTAGGGAGGCCTGCCCTCGCTGAGTTTAGAATTTGTATCGCCCCTTGGTGCTTGTTACTAAAGTTCCCAACCGAAGCCGGGACTGGAGTAATAAGGGGGGATCAGGTTTCTGGACGGGCCTGCTATGTGGCCGAACTGAAGATGTTGATGAAAGGAGTTAATGCTGAGAATAAGGATGCCTCATCTCCCTCAAAGGGGGACTCGGCATAGCAATTAGAGAGGTTGAACCCAAGGGAGTTGCGAAAAGGAACGCCTGAAGACCTGGATCCTAGAAAAGACGAGGAACCAGAGGCTAGAAATGCAACTCCTAATGAAGCAACAGTGGAAATTCCTGTTGATAAAGCTGATCCGACGAAAGTTTTGAAGATTGGTTCCCAATTGGATCCACGTCGTGCTGAAGAGCTGACGAACTTCTTGAAGGCGAACTTAGATGTGTTCGCCTGGACCCATGCTGACATGTGTGGGATATCGCCTTCCGTTATCAGTCACAAATTGAATGTAAATCCGAAGCATCCGCCTGTGAGGCAAAAGAGACGCATGCTGGGCCCAGAGAGGTCGGTTGCTCTCAAAGAAGAAGTAGAGAAATTGAAGCAAAATGGATTTGTACGAGATTCGACTTATCCCGACTGGATATCGAATCCTGTCTTGGTAAAGAAGCCAAACGGAAAGTGGCGAACTTGTATTGACTTTTCAGATTTAAATAAGGCTTGCCCAAAGGATAGTTTCCCGCTTCCCAGAATTGACCAGCTTGTAGACTCGACAGCAGGTCACGAACTTCTCTCTTTCATGGATGCGTATTCTGGATACAATCAAATTCCTATGCATGTGCCAGACCAAGAGCATACGAGTTTCATTACGAATTTAGGATTATATTGTTATGTTGTAATGCCGTTCGGATTAAAAAACGCTGGAGCTACTTATCAGCGGTTGGTAAATAGAATGTTTTATGATCAAATAGGAAAAACTATGGAAGTTTATGTGGATGATATGCTTGTTAAATCAAAGCAGTCCTCCAGTCATACGCAAGACTTAGCAGAAATGTTTGGTATCTTGCGAAAATACCGTATGAAATTGAATCCTTTAAAATGTTCATTTGGAGTGGCGTCGGGAAAGTTCCTTGGCTTCATTGTGAGTTCCCGAGGAATTGAGATCAACCCTAGCCAGATAGCGGCGATTAGAAATATCAAAGAACCAAGGAAAATTAAAGACGTCCAAAGTCTGGCAGGAAAGGTAGCGGCGCTAAGTAGATTCATCTCTAAAGCCACCGATAAATGTGTTCCATTTTTTGATTTGATAAAAAGGGGAAAGAAGAACTTCCAGTGGACTCCCGATTGTGTCGAGGCTTTTCAAAATCTGTTAGAACTGTTAGAAAAACCGCCAATCTTATCAAAGCCCGTAGACCATGAAGAACTATTTGTTTATCTAGCAGTCTCGGCTCACGCTGTCAGCACAGTTCTGGTTCGAGAAGAAGACAAAGTACAAAGGCCAGTATACTATGTGAGTAAGAAATTAGCAGCGGCAGAGCGCAACTACCCAAAGATCGAGAAGCTTGCTTATAGCCTCCTGATTGCATCCCGAAAGCTTCGTCACTACTTCCAAGCCCATCCAATAACCATATACACCGATCAGCCGTTAAGACAAGTGTTGCAGAGACCCGAAGCGTCGGGAAGGTTGATTAAATGGAACATAGAACTAAGCCAGTTTGATTTGAATTTTCAACCACGAAAGTCAATCAGGGGGCAAGCTCTAGCAGACTTTATTGCGGAGTTCACCATTCCAGAGGAAGAAATAATCAATGACCAAGTGGTCAAATCTGAGGATAAGCTAGAGATGAATCCGTGGAGACTATATACAGATGGAGCTAAAAATGACCGAAGATCCGGAGCATGAATTGTCTTAGTCACTCCGGAGGGACGGTCGTTATATTACGCCCTACGGTTAGAATTTTCGGCCACTAACAACGACTCTGAGTATGAAGCCCTGATTGCCGGGCTGAAACTTGCTAAAGACCTCGGAGTAAAAATGATGGACATATTTTGTGACTCTAAGATTGTTGTTTGTCAAGTGCGAGAGGAATTCGCGGCTCGAGGACCTCGACTAATCACATACCTCAAGAAGGTAAAAGAGCTATTGAATAGCTTAGAACGGTACAACATAACACATATTCCCAGAGCAGAAAACCAGAAAGCGGATAGATTAGCAAAGTTGGCTAGTTCCGACAATCCAGAAGGGACTGAGGTAATTCCAATTGAAACATTGGAATCGCCAAGCTTCGAATCAATGGAAATTGAATTCGTTCTTGAAGCAAAACCAGAGAAGGAGTCATGGATGACCCCAATCAAGAGTTTTCTTAAGAACGGGACTCTCCCATCGAAGAAGAGTGAGAAGAGAGCTGTAGTTCGCAAAGCCGCCAGATATGTTATGCAAGACGATACCCTCTATAGGCAAGGATTTTCTATGCCCCTGTTACGATGTATCGCACACGACGACATCAAGCGTGTACTGAGAGAAGTGCACGAAGGTGAGTGTGGAGATCATACAGGAGGCCAAACTTTAGCGAAGAAAATATGGCGATACGGATACTTCTGGCCTACAATCAACAAAGATGCAGCTGATTATTCACGACGCTGCGATAAGTGCCAGAGATTCGCCAAAATCCCCAGGGCACCGTCAACCCAGCTTAAATCAATGGTGAGTCCTTGGCCATTTGCCACATGGGGAATCGATATCATTGGAGTTTTACCGATCGCTAAAGGAGGGGCTAAGTATGCCATAGTAGCCGTGGATTATTTTACAAAGTGGGTGGAAGCTGAACCCTTGACTAAGATCACCACAAGAAAGGTGATAAGTTTTGTGGTCAGAAATATTATATGCCGATTCGGGATCCCAAGGACGATTATTACCGATAACGGGACCCAATTTGATAGCACTGAATTCAGAAACTTTTGCCAGAAATATAAGATAGACAAACGATATACTGCAGTTGCCTATCCACAATCTAATGGGCAAGTAGAGGCAATAAACAAGGTAATAAAATCCATCCTCAAAAAGCGATTAGAGCATGCAAAGGCAAAATGGGTGGATGAACTGCCCCTAGCTTTGTGGGCATATCGAACAACGTTTAAAACGGCTACTGGTCATACCCCTTTCTCCCTCTCCTTTGGTTCAGAAGCAGTAATTCCAGTTGAACTGGAAGTTCCTTCCCACAGGGTGACATATTATGACCCGATGACGAATCGGGCACTTTTACTTGAGTCTCTTGATGAAGTCGAAGAGAAAAGAGACGAAGCAGACTTGCGTGCAGCAAGACATCGGCGTCAGATGGCGCGCTATTATGACAAAAAAGTTCGCCTCAGAACTTTTGAACCCGGAGATTTGGTGCTCAAGAGAGTTTTTCCATCCCTTCCTCACATCGGCCCAAAATGGGAGGGACCCTTTGTCATCCAACGGAAACTTGATAAAGGAACATTCAAGTTAACGACCGTAGATGGCGAAGAAGTCCCTCGAGCATGGAATGCCCAACACTTAATGCGATATTTGGATTAGAAATGCTATACTTTTTGCTGTTCTTCCTGTAAACTCTATAATAAGGCACGATTTGCCTTTGGAAAATATGACGATATGAATAAAGGACTATAAAGTGGACGTAGGCTATGACTTAGCTGAACCACTATAAAATATTGTGTGTTATTTACTTTTATGCATTTACATTCGTTAGTTATTCTGTTGTGATTATAAAATACAGGACAACTTAGAACCTAAAAAGGTTGAAACAGTTTGGGCATAAAAAGAAGCACAATGATTATTTGTGCAATAAGACATAAAAGAATGAGAAAACGACATTCTTAACTCTAACTCTCCAGAGAAAGAGAGAGAGTATAAAAGCGTCTCAGACTGAGCGCTGAAAAAGAAATTCTATTCTGAACTCTAACTCTCCAGAGAAAGAGAGAGTATAAAAGCGTCTCCGACTGAGCGCTGAGAAAGAGGTTCAACTCCGAACTCTAACTTTCCCGAGAGAAAGAGAGTATAAAGGCGTCTCTGACCGAGCGCCGAGAAAGAAATCTTTTCCCGTTGAACGACCGGGGGATAAACAAATAACTGAACTCGAACTCTAACTCTCAAGAGAGTGAGAAAGAGTATAAAAGAAATGCCAGGAAAAACAACAGGTATTGATGATACAGGAAACGCTATCCCGTTAGAGAATCGGGAGCATCCAGATTGCATAGTTAGGCACTGAATAACTTACGGAGATTGACTGGGGACCCATGCCCATACACATATCTCCCCTCTTCACAACTTTGTTTCATAACTATAGATATGCATTTTTACATAAGTGCAGAACTGCTAACAAATAAACATTGCAGAAAGTGAATTATTTTTATTTACGAATGAATGAATTTGTACAGGGAAATAACTGAAAAAGAAAGTGCGAAAGCTGCTGGTGTAGTAGCACTTATTGATTTACAAAGATGCTAAAAGGACACAGAAGAACCCACTATTTGGGCTTGGAATGAGCCTTTGATTTCTTGACAGCTTTTTCTGCATCTTTTGCTTCCTTCTCGGCTTCAGTCAAGATCCGCTTTGGTTTCTTTTTCCCTGAAGATGTAGTACTGGGGCCAGCAGACTTTTTCCCGGAGGGCGGGGCACTGGAATCGAGAGAAGATTTTTTAGCAAGTTCTTCGGTAATAGATCTAGTGGAAAGCTTAACAACTAACCTTGAACCTGCATCCACAACAGCGAGGGGCTTGAGGACCTCAGGGTCTAATTCTTCAGCCTTTAATTGCAAGCGCTTGTCTTGATCAGCCTTCATGGCAGCCAAGGTAATGTCCTCAGCGCTTTTCGACTCCCCGGTTATTGTAACTTCTGGTTCCTCATCATGCCCCTCGTCTCCTCCGTCGTCTTTTAGCGCTGCAATCATTTCTTCGTCATGGGGAGTAGTCACCTTAGTTGATTCACTCCTTTCCCCCAAGTCTGTGGAAGCAGCCTTGTCTTCTCCTTCTTTGACCCTATCAGCGGGCTTTGTCCCAGTGGTAGCTCCTTGAATCACATCTGTCTTCGCGGAGGATTCAACGCCTACAAAATGAGAAACATCGGTTATCAACTCAGGCGAGAGCAAAGGATTTCTCATTGAACGTTCAATCATGTAGCCAAAGGTAGTAGTAGCCTTGACAAGTTGAGGAGATAAGACAGGGATACCTTCTGAAGACTTCTCAGCGGGGGTGACTACTACCTCTGGAGTTATTTCAGGAATGGGAGATAGTAAAGTTGATCGGGGAATTCCCGGGTTTTCGGGATCATACCCTTCCACTTCAGGAGTTACAGGAGCAGAAGAAGAGGAGCCAGCTTCAGGAATGGTTTTCTGTTTAGACTTCCGCCTCTCTTCTTCCATGGCCTCAGCAATTAGACGGCGACCTTCAGCTAGGCGCTCTGGTTCGTCGTCTCTCAAGTACTTCTCCATCAACTTATCTTCATCGAGGGAATCGACCTTAAGCTCTTCTTTTTCCCACTCAACGATTTGATTCCACACATGAACCAAGGTGGATGGATAGTCCTCGATCCAGGAAATGTTTCGACGACGAATAATGTGCGCAAAGAATTCGATCATTAGCTCCCCGAAGCCCTGAATATCAGCCTCCGCCTCTGATAGCTGTTTGCGGGTTTCCTCCGCAGATTTAATAGCGCATTCAACGTTGCCCTCAGCCAGAGCAGCCCTGTTTTCCGCCTCTAACAATTTTGAAGCCAAATCAGCGTTTTTCTTTTCTAACTCAGCACTCCTTTTCGCTAACTCGGCATTCTTTTGCTCAAGCTCAACATAAGCGAGACGTGTCTTAGCAGCCTCTGACTTGGCTTCGTCAGCTTGCTTCTTCAACTCGGAACGTTCCTGAGTGTGGGATTCTAGCAAATCATGATAGCGCTTTTGCATGTCCTCAAACTGTTGTTTGAAGTTAGAAGCGTTCTTCTGAGCGATAGCTAGTTGAGCTTGAGTATCTTCTAAATTTTTTCCTAAGGTTTTCAGGGCCTTAGCATCTTCCTCTGCAGTTTTGTGCATTGAGTCAGCATTTGTCAGTAGCGTGCGAATGATTCTAGAAAGAGTGCGGGAATACTTGAACATTTCGGTATATTGTTTTTCCACCAAATCAATCTTTGCTCTGGCCTCTTCTGCCCAATTAGAAGAAATAGGTTCAAGGGAAGGTAGAAAGGTCAGAGTCTCGAAGTAGTGCTCGGGAAATTGCTCCTTTAAGTATGCCAGCCTTACGGCGGTTCCCGCATCTGGTGGAGGAGGGGCTAGGATTGTTAGTTCAGCGTCCCTTCTCGAAGAAGATTCTGTAGAACCCTTGTCTGTCCGAGGTCGCTTAGTAGCAGGGACTTTTTGCTTGCTTCTAGACCCAGTTTCCTTTGGAGGTGTTTTCTCTCTGCTTCGCTTTTCATGGGAGGAAGTGGAATCCCTAGATTGTGGTCTATCCTCCTCCCTACGACCTTGATAGCTTTTGTATTTTTCCTGTTCCGGTCGAACTGGTGAGCGGGAACGTGAGGATCGAGATCGATAAGGATCATAGGGTCTCCTTTCCTCCCTGCCGCGGTCATCCCGGCGGTTATATTCGGCATCCTGGGGAGGATTAGACATGCTGCGGCGAAGCTTTCTTATGTCATAAGAGGATCGAGACATTGTACCTGCACGATAAGTTAAACGAAGTTTAGAATCAGCGGATCCATGGAAAAAGAAGTGCAATGAATGCTAGTGCTACGGTGCAAAGTGCATCCTATGTAGTGTATGTGTCCCCCCAACCAACCCGAGTCTGAAGCTAAAGTGGTGCGGGCAGGCTCTTTGGCCTTAGCAGGAGTAGTCTCTTCAGAAGAAGTGAAGACTAGAGGGTCCTTTCTGAAATCTTCCGAAGTGTATATAGCCTCGGGTAAAGGGAGATCCCCCAAACCCTGAAATATGTGCTCGTCGGCGCTAGGAACATCCCCTTCGGAAGCGTGAAGTGGTGACTCTTGGGGAGATTTTGATTTGTCTACCGAGGTAGTTTCCTCGGGGGCAACGTACCCTTCACGATGTTTTTTGGCCAGATTAGCCAGCTCATCGTCTTGAGTGGAAGAGGGAGAGGGTGAAGTTTGAAGAGAAGCTGCAGGAATCCCCGAGCCTTCTCCTATTTCTGGAACTGTTTCCACTGGAGGGATATATGCATAAGGAACTGTCCCATGACCGATGCTACGGTGGACGGATAACAGCCCGTGAAAATGAAGGTACTCATCTTTAAGAACCTCGTCAATAGTAAGGAATTTTTGGTCGCCATTGAGGAGACGGTGCATTCGATCAAAGAACACTTGGTCTGATACCTGTTTGGGATTATCGACTGCAAATAAAAAGGAAAAACAGGTCAGGGTGATGATTCAAGTGTCTAGAATCCAGGGTCAGAAAATCAGTGCTTTACTTGATTTTATCCATCTTCTGGCGCATCCAGGCTGTTGCTTTATATAGAACCACTCCAATCTGGAATCTCCAGCCTTGCTGCTAAACGGTGTAGAGATTATCTTCCTCTTTGGGACCGACTCAAAGTAACAGAAAGAAGGGGTTTCCCTAGTCCGATGTTTGAAATTATAGAAGAAATGAACATCGTCAAACGTAAGCTCCACGCCTAGAATTTCACGATATGCTATGAATAAGGTATGCAGATAGGCGTATGAATTGGGATGTAGCTGCATGGGGGCAATCCGCATTTGTCTTAAGAAGTCGACGATGAAAGGCGAGAAAGGAGGAATGGCGCCAACCATGCACATCAAACGAGTGATCGTCATATATCCTTCTGGAGGGTTATGTGGACGGTCAGAACGTGAGGGCACTAGAGTGTCTCTCTTCATTATTCCATACTTCAAGCAAATTCTCACGAGTCGGTCGTTGTCAATTGTTGATTCTACGGAATCTGGAGGTGATTCCAATATAATGGCTGAGTCAAATTCATCGGGTGCTCGGTTGTCACCAATCCCTCCTTCCTCCTCAAAGCCTAGGGAAACTTCATTTTCTGAAGACATTTCATCGCTTCCCCGATGACCAACTCCGTAATCCGGACCCTCGCTGTCCCATTCTGGGTCAGATGAAGAAGATATATCCTCGAGAGTGGTTTTGTGGGAAGTTTCTGGAGCTTCTTTCCTCTCAGCTAAACGAGAAGAGCGTCTGGGCCTCATGGTCATGGAACTATTGAAGAAGCAATAGCACGGATTAGAGTGAATTATCCCGTGTTCCCCTTTTTTGTGTATGTGTGTGAACTAAAGTGTGTGCAACAAATGCGGGAAGTGCAAAATAAAAGTACAGCAATATAAGACGAAGCTTTAAAGAGAAAGTAATAGTCCGAGTTGTCCTTGATTCTCATTTATGTTCACAAGGCACTATCCTAACTGTCCGCGAGGCATATTCGTCTAGAATAAGTGATAGTTGAGTTAGTTGGGTGGTCTTTATGTGTCAAGTTCAATATGTTCGGGTCGGTCCGGATATGCATGTGATGATTGGCTCAATACTGAAGACATGCGGTTCGAGTGCTTCAGTAAGGCAAGGTTAGTTCAAGACAATAGGAACAGTGGGTTCGGAAGCAGAACTAATCTGATCGGATCGGGTGACCCGATCCGATCCGAATCAGCATCACTTAACCAGTCCGTTCATGTCAGCCTCTTATCTCATCCTCATCTCCGACCCGAGCCGACATTTCCTTTCCTCCCGTCTTTCTAAGGTGTGCAATCCGAGCCGATCCCCTTTCCTTCTCCTTCCTTTTTTTGGTCCTCCGTCTTCTACCCGAACCGACTCCAGATAGTCACCACGCTCCTCATCTTCTTCCTCTTTCCCTCCTTTCTCACAAACAGGTCCATTTTTTCATCAAGGCCATCGTTGAGGATAAAAATTTGCCCTCTCCAGCCTCGCAATGCCTTGAGGCGATAGCGCATCCACCAGCGGCGGCGGGGGGTTCAAGCAAAAGCCTACGATTAAACCATCCTAATCCAACGCTAATTGAAATCAAGAACGTTTATTACGATGTTATTCGAGATTAAAAAGCTACCTATGTGATTGATTTGAGGAATCAACAAGAAAGGAGTTCGGAGTTTTAGAGTTTTTAAGATTTTCGATGCTTGGGTCCGAGCCGCAATAGAAACGAAGAAGAAAGAAGTGAAGACGGTGATGAGTTTATATAGAGAATGGAGTTGGCTCTTCGTCTCCCTATTTTGTCTCGCCCGATCGGACCGGGGTGGAAGCCCAATAGCACAACTCTCTCTGAAGGCCCAGTGTTTAAGAACTAAATCCACGAATACGCTTCGGATCGGACGCCGAACCGAATGGAAATCAATGCATTACTCTTGACAATTCTGGTTGAACGACATCAAAGGACGCTTTGTACAACGAAAGCAACCTTTGAGGGGGCAAAATGTTAGCCTACTTTGTGAACTAGGCAACACAAAGTCAAGAAACCAACCGTTGAAGAGTATTTCAAGTTATGCGACTCCGGCTCGGATCGGAAGGAAGCTCTACAATTCAGATTGATAGCAGCGTATCGATTCGGATCGGGTAAAATTCTCTGTTCGGATCGGATATCTCTTACTGGATAAATTGGCAAAGCATACCTGATCGGATCGGAAGGCCAATGAATCTCAGGTGGATCGGAAAGCCGTCTGCTTGCCACGACTTCGGAGCGGAGCGGAGTATGATTAGAGAAGAAAAGACGTTCAAGCTACTCCGGTTCGGGTCGGGTATTCCGATCCGAACCCCCAACCTGCATGTCTCCGACCCGCACCCATGATCCAGGAAAATCTCCTATAAAGTCGCCTGGAGAACCGGACCGGATGTGACCAATTCCTACCCCTAACGTCCATCTCATTGATGCGTTGTCTGCTTGATGGCCCATCCGAACCCGAAGAGAGGGCGATGGATGACACGTGTTCCGACCCGGATTGCATCTCAGGCAAATTCACACCTATAAATACCCCAACTAGAGACAAAGAGAAGGATCTTTTTCAGCACTTTTGAGAATCCAAGTACCTCCATCATTCGAATTCCTTCACTCCCGGAAAATCCAAACCATCTTTCATTTCCTGTTTTTATCTTTCTGAGTGAACAAAAGTGAGTTGTGAGCGAATCTTGCATTGTATTTGTAATTGAATTACTGAATATAGTGAAAACTAAGTGGACGTAGGCATTTCTTCGCCGAACCACTATAAACCTTGTGTGTTCTTTTTTATTTCTGCTTTACTTTATCTTGTTTCTAATCAATTTGAGTGTTAGAACCACATTTGGGTCTAACAAACTTCAACAAGAAAGCATATGAGAATGGGTAAATGAACAACTTATCTACCCACATCACCAGAGAAGAACTCAACCTTATCTTCCCCACATCGGACAGTGATAGCCTTTACACCAAGCATTTCAACCATTAATCCATAGGAACCAGAACAACCATTCATCCATGGAAAACAGAAACAACCAACAATAGCAATTATGGCATCGAGATTATATATATCTCACGTAGATCATCCTAGTCGAATTCGACATCCTTTGAATACAAGCCCCAGAGGCCGAAACCAATATCAGACAAGCACTCAAGGAACATCTACTTCGATGTTGGATAACCCACGTGGGATGGCACATGCAAAACATCCAGCATACATGACAGACTCTGGCTATCACCGCCAATCCTGCTTCGAAACCATCATTATCGTATGACGGCCAACCTTGCTATATGTCAAGGGCTAATGGTAACCCCAGTTCTAGCATGAACTCCATATGCCCAACCTTGGCAATGTCCAACCTTGACACTAGGCCTCTCCCCGAGACCCAGGGTACTCGACCAGCAACCTTCCAGTCTTTTGGGCCTTTCAACGATACCCATCGTACCCTTGCTTTGAGCCTGCTAGAACTTACAACAATGATGACCTCTCAGCCTTCGCATCTCTAATCGTCCAACCTTGACGATGTTCTATAGCTCAAGCAACCTTCTCGAGCAGCCATTATCCACCAACTTACGACCTTTGAGTTGTCTCCGCATTCGTTGTTCCACCTTGATCAACGAACACATTCATCACTTCGAGCCTTCCTACTTGAACCACCTCGAAGTTACGTCATCACCAGAAGTGCCCGATCAGAAATTTCCACTAGAAATGCCGACCAGATCCATTCTGACCCGACCAGACCTCTCTCTGGTACTTCTGGACCGATCAAACCCCCTGGACCAACCAGACCTCCCTTTGCTCCTCCTGGACCGACCAGGACCCTCCTGAGCCGACCAGACTCCATCCTCAGCCTTCTGGACCGATCAAACTGACCAGCTCCAAGACCCAGTCAAAACCGACCAGAATTGCTCCAGAACGACCAGTCAAAACCCGACCAGCCTTGCTCCAGAACGACCCGCCTCCATACAGCTTTGGATCGAGTCGACCTCCTTGCAGCTTTGGATCGACTCGACCTCCTTGGGACCGACCAGCTTTGGATCGACCCTGTCAAGACCAACCAGATTTTGCTCCACCTGACCGACCAACTCCTTCAGAGCAACCAGGATTTGCTTCCAGTAAAAACCAACCAGAATGCCACCATCTGAAACCGACCAGAATGCCTCCATTCCAACCAACCAGCTCCCTGACTTGCTCCCCAAGCCATAACGTGACCGACCACCTCAGTCCAGACCCTTCTGGACCGACCAGAGCCATCAGACCGCCCCCAACCGACCCGACTAGCTCCAAAACCGACCAGAAACCTGCACAGCTCCATTTCGACTTTGATTTCGACCAAAACTTCGCCAAACGATGAATCCGACGAAACCGGCTCATCCAATTCATCCAAACACAATCACAAACATGTTATGCAACCAACAATATCATCAATCTAAAAATTTCCATCAAAACACATAAATTTCCCAAAACATGATAAGTGAATCATATGAACATAAAAACGGATCTAACTTGCATAATCTTGAGAAAAATCATAAAATCAACCATTTGAATTATCTAGATCAGATCCTAAAGTGATTCATATATAAAATGGACTTAGCATGGTGTGGATCTAAGGAAAATAACATGGAAATGATGAAATTAACATCCTAAAACCCATATACTTGCATGAATCCGAATGAGAGATGTAAATCACTCACCAATTATCCAAATCTAAGCAAAAGCAATGAAAACGCAATCCGGACAGCGAACACTTCGAATCAAACTCTTCAATCCGATGAATTCGCCCTTGAGATGATGTAGATCTAGCCTCTTATGGTGTAGATCTTCGATTTCCCTCCTTGGATTTTGGAATTTTAATGGTGGAAAGATGTTAGAGGAAGAAGGAGATCAAAGCCTCCCCATAAGAGAATGGAAAATGCCAACCTTTCTCCATACCCCTTACCCCCTATTTATAGTCTCCACCCACCCTCTAATGGGCCTTCTCCAAATCAGCTCATTAGCCTTCCAAAACCTGAACAGCCAACTGAAAAACCTTAAAACAGCGATTTCTCCCAAACCGCTGAACCAAATCCTTAATGTAACCACTCTACGGAAAGAGAATCATCAATTCCTTTCCAATGGCACAGGTCTCACCCTCTGATTCCACCTGAGTCAAAAGTTATGCCCAGTACAAGACTGATAGGGGCAAAATGGTCACAAACAAAATCGGTAAAAATTATGGACATGTCACACATCCCCATAAGGAACATATCAAAAGATGAGAATGATCCAACCCTCAGGGAATAAAATAAAAATATTTTACGATCTTCCGATACGAAAAATGCGGGTTGTTACAGCTACGAAGTACAGTTTTTCATTTACCATCACCAATGTGAGTAACCTCCGCCCTAGAGATGGTTACATTCTCTTCGTACACACCGCTTTTCACATATATTACATATCTCCTGTTGTTCGTAACAATGTAAATGGAGTATGAACCTGATAGTAATCAATAAATTGTCACTATCCAATTGTCACGACAAGAAGCATTACTAGTTTGAAATAGAGTCAAAAGTAGCAATGGGTAAAAGCGTGACCAGTTCTGCAAAAACACAAAACTGTCGCAAAACAAAGATTAGAGAGGAGTACCTATCAGAAATGTCCGAGTCCAGAGTAAATCTGTTTCCTTGAAACAGTATTGCTCCCTCTACGGCTCTGAAGGTTATTGAGCAACTGTCTCCCAAGATAAAACGGATCGATCTCTGCAATTTGAAGCGCTTTTAAGAGCAAAGCAAAAATGAACGCAAGAGAGTAATTTTCAGAACAGCTTTACAGAGAAGAGAGTGTAGATTTTTTTCTCGTGATTTTCTTTGGTCTGTCATGAAGCCTTTATATAGTGGGCAGGGGGTGTTATCCGGGCAGATGCGACTGTACGTACGGCGCGGGTGCGTCGGCTGGGCCGAGCGTGAAAGACAACGACGCTGTGCAAGCGAATAGGCGCAGCCGCTCCGTTCAAAACTAATCCATTTAACCGCAACAGGCCTGAGCGGGTTAGCAGCCCACGGAAATCAGGAGACCCCAAGGCCCTATCTTTGACATTTTAATATTTATTATGTAGGCCTAATGCGTACATAGCTCCATTCACTCAATGCTTCATGTGCTTATTTCTTTTGTTTTGAAATAGCATATTGGGCTTTGGTATATATGGAGATATATTCACAAATCACATGTGGGACTTATATTTCTCCAATACCTCTCAACCCCTTCTTCCCAATCTTCTCATTTATTTCCAACAATCCCCCACATGAATGAGAGATTTCTTTTTGTTCTTAAAATATTGTGAAACATTTAACGTATCGGTAAAAGTAGTACAATGGCCTTGAACTTTTCCTAGTGTTTATCGTTATAACCTACAGGCGAATCAGTGGACTAGATTGTCTTTGAACTGTAAGCCTTTTGTGTAAGTCTATATAGATTACACACGTTAACTGTTTCTTAACCCCCTTGGTTCTCTGTTTGTGTTCGTTTTTGCCATGAACACCTGCTTGGTCTCATGAGTGTTTAAAAAATTCGACCTTACAATTCTTTTTGAAGCGGCGCCTTCACACTCATGTAGGTGATTCTATAAAGAGTATCCCGTAATACTCCACTTGGGTCTTTTATAACACCACAGTATAGACATCATTAAAAGCTAAACTTATCCTATTCTCCGACGAGTAGTGCACTGACTTATCATAGGAATGGTTTGTATTTTAACAGTGCCATTTAAGTTTATCTTTAAACTTAGTTATCCCTTTGAACCTAGATCTTGGGATCTCCAGTCAACTAGGTGGGGTTTTCGTTTAGAAAAACTTTTAGATTATAGGTCTTAAACCCATTCCCATCGATAAGGTTTGAACTTTCTCTCTAGGCAAGCCTTTAGTTAGTGGATCCGCAATGTTATCCTTTGACCTTACATAGTCTATAGTGATAACTCCATTAGAAAGAAGTCGTCTTATGGTTTTATGCCTACGACGAATATGTCTAGATTTACCATTATACAATGTACTATTCGCCCTTCCTATAGCAGATTGACTATCACAATGTATACATATTGGAGGTACTGGTTTTTCCCAATTTGGAATGTCCTCTAAAAACCCTTTAACCCAATCTGCTTCTTCCGTGGCTTTATCTAGAGCAATGAACTCGGATTCCATTGTTGACCTTGCTATGCAAGTCTGTTTGGATGATTTCCACGAAATTGCTCCATTTCCTAATGTAAACACATATCCACTTGTGGATTTTGTGTCATTTGAGCCTGTTATCCAATTGGCATCACTATATCCTACTATTACTGAAGGATACCTATTATATTGCAACACATAGTTTTGTGTGTACTTTAGATATCCTAGGACCCTGATTATTGCTTTCCAATGATTTTTACCAGGATTGCTGGTATATCTACTTAGCTTTCATACAACGTACACAATATCAGGCCTAGTGCAATTCATAACATACATAATACTTCCCTGTATACGAGAGTATTCAAGCTGATATATACCATCACCAGTGTTCTTTACCCAATTTTGGTTCATATCTACTGGTGATTTTGCAGTAGTTATATTATACTGCTTGAATTTTTCAAGAATTTTAGCAATGTAATGTGACTGAGATAACACATATCCCTGTGGTGTCTTTATAATTTTTACACCCAAAATTACATCGGCCACTCCTAGGTCCTTCATATCAAATCTATAGGATAACATGTCCTTCGTAGATTTTATTATAGCCTTATTATTTCCTAGGATCAGTAAATCATCAACATAGAGACAAACAATGACATATCCAACATCTATATTTTTTATATAGACGCATTTATCTGATTCATTTATTTTGAATCCATTTGATAACATTGTTTTATCAAATTACTAATGCCATTGTTTTGGTGCTTGTTTAAGGCCATAAAGAGATTTCACTAATTTGCACACCTTATTTTCATTTCCTGGGCTTAGAAACCCTTCTGGTTGCTGCATATATAATTCTTTTTCCAGTTCACCGTTCAAAAACGCAGTTTTCACATCCATTTGGTGTATTTCCAAATTCAATATAGATGTGATTGCAATAAGAATCCTAAATGATGTTATTCTGGTAACTGGAGAGTATGTATCAAAGTAATCCAGATCTTCCTTCTGTCTGAATCCTTTTATTACAAGTCTTGCTTTATACTTGTCTATTGAGCCGTCAGCCTTTAGTTTCTTCTTAAATATCCATTTATATCCTAGTGGTTTTGATCCTTTAGGGAGATCCACTAGTTCCCACGTATGGTTTTGTAGAATGGATTCTATCTCACTATTGACGGCTTCTTTCCAATAAGGAGCATCGGGAGATGACATTGCTTGTTGATAAGTTAGAGGATCATTTTCTGTCATATATGCATTGAATTCAGGTCCAAAGTATTTTGAGGTCCTTTGTCGCTTGCTCCTTCTCGGTTCCTCTATCTCAGTTTCATCATTCATTTTTCTTCGATCAGCATTATCCTCGGGAGTATCTGGATCTCTTGGCCTCTTTTGAACACTTGTTTCAATAGATGGTTTTAGAGGATAAATGTGTTCAAAGAATCTTTCATTTCGAGACTCGATAATGGTGTTTTCATGAATGTCATCAATTTCAGATTTGTACACCAAAAATCGATATGCACTACTATTATGAGCATATCCAATGAATATGTAATCTATATTCTTTGGTCCTATTTTGACCTTTTTCGGTTTTGGAATTTCCACTTTGGCAAGACACCCCCACACTTTTATGTATTTGTAGGATGGTGGTCTATTTTTCCAAAGTTCGTGAGGAGTCTTGAACGTTTTCTTTCATGGTATTTTATTTAAAATATGATTTGTTTTAAGAATAGCTCCTCCCCAAAAATTGTCTGGTAATCCAGAACTAATTAGTAAGGCATTCATCATTTCTTTAAGAGTTCTGTTTTTTCGTTCGGCTATACCGTTGGATTGAGGTGAATACGGGGCTGTAGTTTGATGTATGATTCCATGCTCAGCACAAAATTCCTCAAAAGGAAACTCGTATTCTCCTCCTCTATCACTTCTTATTGATTTTATCTTTTTATTAAGTTGATTTTCAACTTCTGCTTTGTATTGTTTAAATACGTCGAATGCCTCGTCCTTGCTTCTAAGGAGATATACATAGCAATATCTCGTACAGTCATCAATAAAGGTAATGAAATACCGTTTTCCACCTATAGTTTGACACATTTTTAAGTCGCACACATCTGTGTGAATTAAGTCTAGACGTTCCATATTCCTTTCAACTTGATGAAAAGAAGTTCTAGTTAGTTTTGATTTGGCACATGTTTCACATTTGTAATTGGAATCTATTTAAACTTAGGTATAAATTCTAAGTTTATCATTTTTCGCAATGTATCAAAGTTAACATGGCCTAATCTAGCATGCCACATATTAAATGACTCAGCGATATAAATAGAAGGTTCCACTTTATTCATATCTTTTGGTACAATAGTCATTACATTCATTTTGAACAGACCATCACTTACATACCCTTTACCCACATATACTCCGTTTTTAGACAATACAAAATTATCGGAAACAAAGACGAACTTGAATCCATTCTTGCTCAGTAGTGATCCCGAGACCAAGTTCTTCCGAATGTCTGGAACGTGGAGCACGTCATTCAAAGTGAGTTCTTTTCCAGAAGTCATTTTGAGAACCACTTTTCCCTTTCCTTCAACCTTTGACGTAGAGTAGTTTCCCATAAATAGTTGCTCTTCCTGTGTCGCGGGTTTATAGTCGGAAAACAACCACTTGTTGGCGCAAATGTGTTTCATGGCACCTGTGTCTACAAACCATTCTTTAGTGTTGCCAACTAAGTTGCATTCTGATATCACTGCTGACAAATTAATTTCAGAGACATTTTCTGAAAGCTCTTCGAATTGCATAACATTAACTTGGTCTTTCTTCTTGTTCTGATTCTTTGGACCTCGACACTCGCTTGCCTTATGTCCTTTCTTCCCGCAGTTATGGTAGTTTCCCTTGAATTTCTTTGCCTTCTTTGCGTTGGGGTTGTTTTGTCAAAGTGGAAATTCCAAAACCGAAAAAGGTCAAAATAGAGGAACCGAAACAGTTTATATAATGTGTATTGTACCGTTGAGACTGCAAAGGTTCTCTGGTTATCACTTGAAAAAGATTGCTAGACACCAATCACTAGAAACGTATAAAAACCGTTTCTATGAACAGTTTTATTGCTTAATTGATATTGCAAATTGCAACAACAAAGTTCAGTCACAACTATGCAAGGGAATGCATTGTAACAATAAATATTCAAAGAAAGAGAAGAAGACAATACCGAATAATGTCCGAGTCCAGCGAGTGTTGTTCCGTTGAAACGAAATCGCTCCCTCTACAGCGCGTAAGGTTGTCGAGCAATTGTCTCCCAAGGGTGAAACGGAACCGTCTCTGCGATGGTGCGCTACACTCGTGGAGTCACGACGAACGAAAGGCAATTGTTTAATTGCAGAACAGAGCAAGGAGGAGGAAGATAAAGAGTGGAGAAAGCAGAATAAAAACTATGTTTTGATTCCAATTCTGCAGGCCTTTATATAGGGTGGAAGAGGCACTTTTTCATGAACAGGGGCTTCTGTTTGAACTACAACGGCTACGACTGTTGGAAAGATTGCGATCCTTTACCAACAGAAATCACCATTGTTATTTGTGCGGCCGATTTAAAAAATATGACGTTTTCCGCAGCGCAGCCCATCGGAGGCCCAATCGATCATCAGACCCCAAGAGCCCCAAGGCCCAAGGCCCTTATCTTTGACCTTTTAAATATTAACATGAATTTAAGCCATAGTTCATGCCATTGCCTCTTTCTTCCATCTCTTTTTTCTTTTGTAATAGCATATCAAGCCTTAATATAAGTAGTGGCAAAGGTGTTAGTTTTCCCCGACGTGGGACTAAATGAATTTTGCCAAAAACTACTCATTCATTTCCAACAATCCCTCACATGAATGAGTATTATCTAATATGTTCTGTAATTTTGTGTAACATTTATCATATCAGTAAAAGTAGCACAGAGGCCTTGAACTTTTCCTAGTGTTTTATCGTTATAACTAATTGGCGAATCAGTAGACTAGACTGTCTTTGAACTGTAAGCCATTTGTGTAAGTCTATAAAGATAACACATGATAAATGCTCTTTAACCCCTTGGTTCTCTGTTTGTGTTCGTTTTTTCCATGAACACCACCTTGGTTTCATGAGTGCTTGAAGAATTCGACCTTACAATTCTTCTTGAAGCGGCGCCTTCACACTCACATAGGTGATTCTATTAAGAGTATCCCATAATACTCCACTTGGTTCTTTATAACACCACAGTATAGACATCATTAAAAGCTAAGCTTATCCTATTCTCCGACGGGTTGTGCACTGACTTATCATAGGAATGGTTTGTATTTAACAGTGCTGTCAAGTTTATCTTAAACTTAGTTGTCCCTTTGAACCTAGATCTTGGGATCTCCAGTCAACTAGGTGGGCTTTCCGTTTTAGAAAACTCTTAGTTCAAAGGTCTTAAGCCCATTCCCATCGATAAGGTTTGAACTTTCTCTCTTGGCAAGCCTTTTGTTAGTGGATCCGCTATGTTATCCTTTGACCTTACGTAGTCTATAGTGATAACTCCATTAGAGAGAAGTTGTCTAATGGTTTTGTGTCTACGAAGAATATGTCGAGACTTACCATTATATAATGTACTATTTGCCCTTCCAATAGCAGATTGACTATCACAATGTATACATATTGGAGGTACAGGTTTTTCCCAATTTGGAATATCTTCCAAGAAACTCCTAAGCCAATCTGCTTCTTCTACGGCTTTATCTAGAGCAAGGAACTCAGATTCCATTGTCGACCTTGCTATGCAAGTCTGTTTGGATGATTTCCATGAGATTGCTCCATTTCCTAATGTAAACACATATCCACTTGTGGATTTTGTGTCATTTGAGCCTGTAATGAACTGGTAGCCTTTTTCCTCCTCTAGTTTGACACATTTTCAAGTCGCATACATCAGTATGTATTAAGTCTAGAGGTTCATTTTCTATCATATATGCATAGAAATCAGGTCTAAAAGATGATAGATAACAGTTTAGATAACAGTTTATATAATGTAATTCTTACAGATGAAAGCCTTACTAATAAGCTCCGGCTTGCCAGATAATTTTTGGGGAGAAGCTATTCTTTCGACAAATCATATTTTGAATAAAATACCACGAAAGAAAATGTCCAAGACTCCCCATGAACTTTGGAAAAACAGACCACCATCCTACAAATACTTAAAAGTGTGGGGGTGTCTTGCTAAAGTAGAAATTCCAAAACCGAAAAAGGTCAAAATAGGACCGAAGACTATAGATTGCATATTCATTGGATATGCTCATAATAGTAGTGCATATCGATTTTTGTGTACAAATCTGAAATTGATGACATTCAAGAAAACACCATTATCGAGTCTCGAAATGTGTTCAAAGAATCTTGCATTTCGAGACTCGATAATGCTGTTTTCATGAATGTCATCAATTTCAGATTTGTACACCAAAAATTGATATGCACTACTATTATGAGCATATCCAATGAATATGCAATCTATAGTCTTCGGTCATATTTTGACCTTTTTCGGTTTTGGAATTTCTACTTTGGCAAGACACCCCCACACTTTTAAGTATTTGAAGGATGGTGATCTGTTTTTCCAAAGTTCATGGGGAGTCTTGGACGTTTTCTTTCGTGGTATTTTATTCAAAATATGATTTGCCGAAAGAATAGCTTCTCCCCAAAAATTATCTGGCAAGCCAGAGCTTATTAGTAAGGCATTCATCATTTCTTTAAGAGTTCTATTCTTCCGTTCGGCTATACCATTGGATTGAGGTGAATAAGGAGATGTAGTTTGGTGTATTATACCATGCTCAGCACAGAATTCCTCAAATGGAAACTCATATTCTCCTCCCCTATCACTTCTTAAAACTTTAATTTTTCTGTTGAGTTGATTCTCAACTTCTGCCTTATACTGTTTAAACATATCGAATGCCTCATCCTTGCTTCTAAGGAGAAATACATGGTAGTATCTTGTACAATCATCTATAAATGTGATGAAGTACATTTTTCCTCCTCTAGTTTAACACATTTTCAAGTCGCTACATCAGTATGCATTAAGTCTAGAGGTTCGGTTACTCTTTCAACATGATGAAATGAGGTTCTTGTCAATTTGGCTTCAGCACAAATTTGACATTTGTAATTTGAATCAATTCTACATTTAGGTATGAATTTTAGATTGATCAGTTTTTGTAAAATATCAAAATTCACATGACCTAGTCTAGAATGCCATATATTAGGAGAGTCAACCATATAAGAAGAAGATTCAATTTTTTTCATATCATTGTTTGGTACAACAGTGGTTACATTAACCTTAAATAGACCATCACATACATAACCCTTTCCTATGTACACTCCATTCTTAGACAACACAAATTTATCAGCCACAAATGTCATTTTGAAGCCATGCTTGCTGAGAAACGATCCTGAAATTAGATTTTTGCGAATTTCTGGAACATGGAGAACATCATTTAGAGTGAGTTTTTTTCCGAAAGTCAATTTCAGCACAATCTTTCCCTTGCCTTCGACCTTTGATGTGGACGAGTTACCCATAAATAGTTGTTCTTCATTATTAGCACTTTTTTAGTTTGTGAACATCCACTTATTTGCGCATATATGCCTAGTGGCTCAAGTGTCTACAAACCACTCCTTGTTGTTGCCAACAAAGTTGCATTCTGAAACAACTGCACACAGGTCCATTTCAGAAACACCGTCTGAAACATCCGCCACATTTGCTTCTGATTTCTTCTTTTTTGGTAGGCCGCGACATTCTGCAGCTTTATGACCCTTCTTTCCACAATTATGGCATGACCCCTTGAATTTCTTTGACTTCTTAGGTTGGTTGTCACGTTTTCTCTTATTGGACCTGTCCATCTCGACAACGTTTGCTTTGGCAACCACATTTTGAGAAATCTTCTTTTCAGAATTTCTATTATCTTGCTCAATTCTCAATCGAACTACAAGTTCCTCCATTGTCATTTCTTTGCGCTTGTGCTTTAGGTAGTTCTTGAAGTCCTTCCACGATGGAGGAAGCTTCTCAATAGCAGCGGCAACTTGAAAAGATTCGCTAAGTGTCATCTTTTCATCTTCTAGTTGACGAATGATAAGTTGCAGTTCTTGAATTTGGTTGATCACAGCTTTTGTATCGACCATTTTGAAGTCAAGAAATTTCCCAGCGATGAATTTCTTCATGCCTGCATCTTCAGTTTTATATTTCTTTTCCAAAGCCAACCAGAGTTGTTTGGATGTTGCAACAGTGCAGTACACGTTGTATAGACTGTTGTCGAGGTCATTCAAGATGTAATTTTTACACATGAAATCAGAATTTTTCCAAGCAGTAAGGGCTTCAACTTTAATTGGATCTGGTTCCAATTCTGCAACGACTGGAGCATCTTTTGTAAGATACTTTGCTAGGCCCAATGTTGTCAAGTAAAATAGCATCTTTTGCTGCCAACGTTTGAAGTCCGCTCCGGTGAACTTTTCTGGCCTTTCTCCATGAGACAGTGCCATAGGCGTAACCATGGGTGCAAAAGAATTGGTTATAGGTGGTGTTGGCGCAGCAGGACCAATATTATTCTTAGCTGTTATCGTTTTCTGCAAAACGACAATACTGTTTCAAGATTGTTGTTCGTAACAATGTAAATGGAGTACGAACTTGATAGTAATCAATAAATTGTCACTATCCAATTGTCACGTCAAGAAGCGTTACTAGTTTGAAACAGAGTCAAAAGTAGCAACGGGTAAAAGCGTGACCAGTTCTGCAAAAGCACAAAACTGTCGCAAAACAAAGATTAGAGAGGAGTACCTATCAGAAATGTCCGAGTCTAGAGTAAATCTGTTTCCTTGAAACAGTATTGCTCCCTCTACGGCGCAGAAGGTTATTGAGCAACTATCTCCCAAGATAAAACGGACCGACCTCTGAAATTTGAAGCGCTTTCAAGAGCAGAGCAAAATTGAACGCAAGAGAGTAATTTTGCAGAACAGCTTTACCGAGAAGAGAGTGTAGATTTTTTCTGGTGATTTTCTTTGGTATGTCATGAAGCCTTTATATAGTGGCCAGGGGGTGTTATCCGGGTACATGCGACTGTCCGTACGGACACGGGTGCGTCGGTTGGGCTGAGCGTGAAAGGAAACGGTGTTGTGCAAGCGAACAGGCGCAGCCGCTCCATTCAAAACAAATCCATTTAACCGCAACAGGCGGGTTAGCAGCCCACGGAAATCAGGAGACCCAAAAGTCCAAGGCCTAATCTTTGACATTTTAATATTTATTATGAAGGCCTAATGTCTAGGTAGCCCCGTTCACTCAATTGGTCATGTGCTTATTTCTTTTGTTTTGAAATAGTATATTGGGCTTTGGTATATATGGAGATATATTCACAAATCACACACAATGTGAGACTTATATATCTCCAATACCTCCCAACACCTTCTTCCCAGTCTTCTTGTTTATTTCCAACATCTCCCACTCGCAGAAGATGGAATTGCATTTACTGCCTTTGTTAATGTTGTGAAATTTCCTTTGCCGTCTTTGGATACTACGACATTTGAAGAAGTAGCCATTTGTAAACTTAATTTGATATATAGTTGCTGCAATTCAAATACCACTATTTATAAGGGAATTGAAATCAACCTAGATTATCTCCATAATGTCAAGTAGTTGGAATAGAGCTCTTCCCTCCTCCATAACTTTAATCAGTCTTTGTCAATTTGATGTCTATTATGGACTATATCTTGATTAATTAATAAGAGAGTACGTAACAACTTAGAATGAACAGTTATTCTGTTTTGTAAGAAACGCCCAGTTATTGTACAATTAGAGGTTTATATGAACCCGACAATAACAGCAAAAAAGAATTAAAAAAGAGACGTATGAGATGAGTTGTCTGCTTCAAAGATGTGATAGTAGCTAATGAGTGTGGAAGAAGATGAGGTGAACTAAATCCTGCATGCAAAAATAGAAATTTTGTCTTAGCCAAGTCAAGGATAACTTGTTAATTAATTATCCTTCTGGTTAGCAAATAGTAATTAAGAAAGATACATCACCTTATCTTGTCTGTGTTTAATAACCTAAAGAGGAAATGAGATTAATTAATACTCCATAAAGTTTTGCCTTAGACGTGTAGTGGCAGGAAAAAAACTTTCATGGTGTTTATAACAAAAAAATGCTTCGTAAAGCAAGTTTTTATGTACCCACTTAATTTTAGTTATTAACCAGTAAACCATTATATCGCTATCTAATGCGGTAAGTACAATTGATAATACAAGTACATAGTGCAATATCTGTGCATGGCTGAGATTAAAAATGGCACATGAGGGAGTTACAGGATTTGACCTCATTATGATGATCAATGGTGGTAAAAGTGCATTCACCACATTTTTCCCGCTATATAAGAGAAAATATGTGTGCAAAACAAACTTTGTTTAGCTGTCATTGATATCTTATAATTACGTACACTGTTCCATATTCATGCATTAGAGTTTGATACGGTTTGTAATAACCAAATTTGTGTGCTTGCCACATAAAAACGACAGACATAATGTGCACATGCGTATGCATGCACACGTACAAATTCTGACTCGGGCTCAAGGTAAAATGATGATCTAGCAGTATGGTCTATAGTGAAAATGAGGGTAGAAAAGTTCTATCGTAGTCGGTTATCCAAACTTGCATGAAAATGATTTTTTAGTTTGATACGTCATGCTGTATCCATGGTGAAATGGGTCACCTTTTGAGCTACGACGAACAGTCACTATCGATACGAACACACTCGAGTGTATTATAGAAGCTTGTTAATATTTCTAGAAATCTCTTGAATATAAATATTTTGTCTTTACGTAAGAAGTGGGAACTGGAGGGGTAATTTGATAGTGGAGATTCATTGTGTCACCGTTTGTATCTATTTCTTATGATTAAATAGTTTTTTTTTCTCTCTCTATATATATATATATATATATATATATATATATATATATATATATATATATATATATATATATATATATATATATATACACACACACGTATATACACGCGTACATATATACACATACAAACACACATATATGAGCAGCGTTCATGGACACCCTAAAAATAGAGCATCCTAATAGTACCCATATTTTTCACCTTTCATTTATATTAAAAGAAGATAGTGGCGGGAGGGAGAGTGTAAATGAAAGGTGGAAAACAAGGATGTTATTTGGGTGATCCATTTTTGAGGTGCCAACACCGCTCTACATATATATGAGCATCGTTAGATGTCACCCCAAGCAGTGAAGCACCACTTTGACCCCCCGACTGTTAGAGTTTATGCACTAGAGGCAATCCATTTGATGTGATTAATAACACTATTGATGTTATTATTTTATTTTGAACAAAATATTATGTTATGTTATATTTACCATGTAATATAAATATTAACATAATAGAAGTCCTTAAAATAATAATACATAATTATATAGTTGCGAGTAAGTGACTTGAACATGAGCTTACATAATATATTAAGTATGGTAATTCTTAAATGTTCATAGTCAAGTTTTATTGTTTATATATAGGACAACAATAAGACATTGAGAGTAGTATGTTGATTGACTGATGATTATATCTCGTTCATCATTAATATACGTGATATTAATGTCAATACATAAATATGTATTAGAGAATAGCGTATTAAGCTAACCCACCATGAGAAAACTACATAGAATATAATTAACAGTATCATAAGTTATTCTCATAGTGATAGTGATGTAAATGATCCTCAAACCTGAAAATCATTATAATTTTACATGAGGATATTTGTGTTTTGATATCATCAAAAGTTACTTTTAATCAAGTAAACGATAACGGTGATTATTGAATACATCTCGAATCGATTAAAAATTATGAATGATCTAGATGGAATTTAACCCTACAATATTCGTAGTGATATCCATGGGCCTCTTGATTTACTGAGACTATGAAATGCATGGTCGTACTCAAATATTGATTTATTTTATATACTCTACTCATCGATCAGGATAAAAGGATTAAATTATAAAGAGATAATACGTTTCATGCCTCGAGTTTAACCCTGAATATAATGGTTAAAAGAACTATATTACATAGAGACACTAGTCACATAATATTGTATCGAATCGTTGATCTTATTATAACTTCGGTAGTAGCGACGTATTACTAGATGACAATTACTGTTTATGATTTTAAATACGATTCAAAGTCATTGTCAACGTTGTAATAACCTATAGGATCACACATTTAGAACGTAACAAAAGGTAAGCCATTCATTGGATAAATAAAAATTCAATCGATAGATATATTATTTGGCATTGAAATGGTATATGGGTTATTTCCTAAGTATGTGGTAAACATCTAATATTATAAGGGTACACACTACCTTAAAATAAACATGGCAACCATAAAACATAGATCAAAAAAAAAAAAAAAAAAAAAAAAAAAAAAAAAAACCTTATCATGGCATCTAGTAACGCCCCCCTATTTTTCTTCTATTCGATTGAAGAAGATTGCGTTCTCGTGGATACCAATAGAGGCTCAGCGCTTTGTTGAGTTTTTTGTTTCAATGCATCGATGGTCTTTTTCACGTCGAAGATTGTATGGATATTCATGGATTTAAGGTGACAGGTATAAATCCGAACTCGTATAAATTCTTCGGTTTCCTAATTTAATGCATAAATCATGTCTCTCGTAAATGTTATAGAACTTAATAGGGTTTCCAATTTGATCGAATAAATCCTTCAGTGGTATCAGATCCAGGTTTGCATAATTAGTGTTTCGTTTTAAAATTTGGGTTTTTTGTGCTTTTGATTTCATAATTAACCGATAATGTTGAAACCACATGTTCCAAAATTATTTACAAATGTGTTTCAAAAGGGTGAAATAGTTTCACATAAAAGAAAAATGTATTTGATACAAAATGTAAAATTGTTTTACTGTAAACAAAATTTTATATTTGATATAAAACTTTGAAAGGAATTCATTGTTAAGTCCTGGAAATTGACTCTGTTTAAAATTGTTTTATATCCTAGAACGTCACGATCGATCTAATAAATCTGTGCGTTTTAATCTTGATTGGATCTATTGACATATGAAATATCATTCAAGTTTTGGATCAAAAATGTTTGATTGAAACAATAAAAGTTTTGACGTTGTTATATTGAATTATAAATTAATAGCTGATCCTTTTAGGCTTTTACATTGTTCATGAAAAAGTATGGTTATTTGCAGGTCATGGTATATAAATATTTGGACATTTCATTCTGGTAATAGCATATGTAAACCAAAGTCTCTACAAAATTGAAACACATGTTTCATGCAGATTTTAACTGAAAAGTATACTTCATATTGACTGTATAGATTAGAATGTTGACTATATACTTTCCAACTATGTTTGGATCAATAATTTGTTCATATGTTTGATGAACATGGCCAAACTTGATTAGTGCATACACTGGTATGCTCTGCATAGATATGTAGTGTCTGAGTTGTTTTGCATCATTTTGTTACCATGTTTAATGCTTTTAACTCTGACCTGAAATAAGTCATGTCATTATATATAGAACTGTTTATTGTGTGAAGCAGTTTTGAATTGCGCAAAAATGATATATATATATATATATATATATATATACATATATATACATTCAGATGAAATTTGTATAAACTAGTTATACAACATATATGTTCATAAATGTATGGACATGTTTTCAAGTATATAGATAAGTATATACTAATAATTACATGTGTATGAATTAGTCTGAATGTTCTACATTCTTTACATATTTAGAACATAACCAAAACAAGATATCAATTACAAATGTTACCAATACACACACACACACATGTATATACTAGAAATTTGAATTGGTATTCTGACTTGGATATCGGGTCATGCTTTTATTTTCAATCTAGTACCAGTTTAAATCTGCAAATTTATATGATTTCAAACTGCACCTTCTTAAAAATGTTTAAGTTGGCCAGTTTGCAAGAAGATCTATATATTATATATTGCTTGTAATATAAATCATAACCTATGGTATATTAAAAGGTACATTTGGATTTTAATGTGTTGGTTTTACATTCATGATGATAAATATATGCATACTGTGAAACTTGTTTTGAAAGCTACAAAAAATAGGATTTGCATTTCAATGACTTTCAAATCAATTTTTAATAGTTAGGCTTGGATTACTATGTCATAGATATCAAAATCGGAGTTCTGTTTTGATCTGTAAATTTATATACACATGTTAAACTTATAATATCCATACAGTTGATACCTCTCAATTTTTGATTATGCATGACACCATATTTAACCTACTGATGGTTTAGTTTCATTAAAAGGTTTAGTGACTATTACATTTAATATAACTTTCTCATTTCAATGCCAAATATATTATGTCATACGCATATTTCATGTGTGGCTTGTATATACATTGGTATACACTGCCTATATAATATGCAGTATCAACTCAAAGTTGTAAATAATATATGTAACGACCTGCATTCTACGCAACAGAGAATCGTAGAATATTTATTTCTTTTTTGTATGAGGTCGTGCAGTCGTGTAACTTTGGGGAACGACTATTGGGGTCATTTCCCATGTTCATGATTTTTGTCGATTTTTAAATGAATGTTTTGCCCCTGGCTAATCTTGTTTCACCTATAACTTTTGATTGGTAAGGAGTTTTGACATGAAACCACATCTATTGGATTTGGATGATAGTTTATCTTTCCGTAGAGTGGCCACATTAGCAAAACGGACTTTCCGTTTGAGAGATATGGCTGAAATAAGGTTTGGAAGGTGAAAAACAACTTAACCGGGTCTAATTAGGGTGATTAGCAGCTAGGCTCATAACTCATTTCGGGATTAGGGTTATGGGGAGGCCGAAATCAGTTAGGAAATATTATTTTTTTTATTTTCTCTGCCGCCACTTACCTCTCTTCAACCCTAACAATGGCCTCCACCTTCCAAATCATCCCAAAATTACCGTTTAAGCATATATTAGCCTAATCAACATCAAATCAAGGCAAATCAACACCAAATCAGAGTTGGAGCTGCTGTGTTGCATATGGATTCGACCCACAATAGTAGTGTTTCAGATCTAAAGTTTTATTTGTGGCTAAGGTGAGATATTTGCATTGTTTTTCACTAATTACGGCTAACTAGGAGTGATTAGTGTTAATTAGCGAAATTATGCATGTTAAAATTCTGGAAAAATATGTAAAAATTCTTAAATAATATTTTAGGGCTTTGATATAAATTTGGCTTAATTTGCATATGTTTTGCTAATCGTATCATTAGTTATGATTAAACATCACTACAAGAAAACACTGATTTAGCGTCAAAAATTTAGAAGCAGAAATTTCTGCCGCTAATTAGCAACAGATTTCCATGCGATTTGCAAGGTATAGTTTTTTGTTTTTTCAACTTTTTTCCCTTTTCTTTATCACTGTCGTTTTCTGTCATCCCTCACTAAACCATTGCAAATTGCGTCAAATCACTGACGGAAAGTTTCTGCTACTATTTTCCACTGCAAATCCAGGTAGAATACCGACGAATATTTATAGAAGCTATTTTGCAGCGGAATTCCGACAGATTTGCTAGAGATGTTTATATTATTTTTTTAAGATATACAAAGGGTAATCCACATCCTTACACCACTGTTAATTTGAGCCATTGAGATCGAACTATCTAACGGTTGTAATTGGTCATCCGCGTGCATTGAAGACCTTCAAATTGGAAAAACAACAAATATGTAAAACATGAAATTTTAATTTTCCTTACAGATCGAATCATGTTCCACTTTTCTCCTTCTTGTCAACTTTAACCTAGATCAAAAAGTTTTCCCCAAATTTTAATTTTCCACTCCCTGTTCTGTAGCCCAGATCCTAAATTTCTTAATACCCGTCGTCTTCTCCTATTTTGCCTTTTATGCCATCAGAAATTGCGGCTTCGGCAACCTCTGGGCCTACGACATGTTGATAGCAACCGGTTTCCCATCACTCTATTGCCAACCTCCAGCAGCAGGGATTCGAAAGCCTAATTTTGGGTTCCCATCTCTCTATCGTCGACTTCCCATCTCTCTGAATGGCAGCATGCATGGATTTTCTCAATCTGCAACCCTAATTTCGGGTATTAAGGATAGCCCCAAATCAGCAATTAAAAATGTAAGTATGATTTTATTTTATGTATCATCTATGATTGGTTAGTTGATTGAAATATGTTTTGATGCTGCATTAATTTCCAGTGTTGAGTTCAGATTGAATAAGCACTTGTTAATAATAGGAAGTGGTCAATTATTTAAAGTCACCCAGCAATTGCGTTGATGCATAGAGATATAGTAGCAAAGAATATGAAAGATCAATTCAACTTTGGTTGGGTAATTTGAAGCTAGAATTTGGAAGCAGTTTAATTTTAGTGAATATTAGGCTCACATCCCTATTTTGAAACTTAATTAGGCTCACATCCGGTCATAAACTTATTGTAAATTAGGTCCCTATTTTTTGAAAAGTCTTAAAAAATATAAAAAAAATATAAAAAAATCATGTAAATTCGTATTTAAATAAAACATGTAAACACTAAAAAATTCAGAACAAAAAACCATCAACGAAGGCATCAAAAATCAAAAAAACCAAAAAAAAAAACGAAATTTCCAATTAAATGCATAATAGTATGCACATATATCACTTTCCTGCATACATCCATGCATATTTTTCACTACATACATCTTCGTTGATTTTTATTCATGCAAATAAATGCATACATGTGCGCAAAAATTTCAAATACTTGCATACATTTGTGCAGGTTTATTTTCAGATTTTAATCTGAAAACAGCTTACAGAAAAGTTGCATACATATATGCAATTATCAGTAATAATTGCATAAATGTGTGCAACTATTTTTTTTCGATTTCCGTAGATTCCTGACATTATTTCCATATTTTAGATTTTTTTTTTTTATGAACGTACACACATTTTTAAAAAAAAAATACAAAAAGGCGGAAAAAATAAAATAGGGGGCGGGTTTAAAAATTTTCAGAACTTTGTTTTTTTTATAAATTAGGTCCCTACTTTTCATCCTATAAAAATGCTGCACACATGTGTGCATTTTTTTGAGAAATTTGCACATTTGGATGCAAATAAAAATGAACTGAAATATTAAGTTAAATCTATCCGCTGGAAGAACTGCAGTTAATTGCATATATGCATGCAATAAAATAAAAAAAGCGCATAATATTATGCATTTAACTGCAGTTTTTTCTGTTTTCTTCTTTTTGACGTTATTTTTGTTGTTTTTTGAACTGAATTTTTTTTATAATGCGTAATATATTTTATTACTAATTTACGATTTTTTTTTATTTTTTTTAATTATTATTTTATAAGTTTTGAAAACAGGGACCTAATTTACAATAAGTTTATGACCGGGTTTTTTTTTATATTTTGAAACTTAATAGGGACCTCTAAAAAACGCACCCTTAATTTTAAATGTAAATGCAATTCCTTTTCAGCCTGCCTTAACCTAAGTACTGCAAGCTTGTAAGTTGTAATTATAGTTTTTATAATTCAGAATAGTTATGAATCTTCCGACACACGTGTATGCTGTGGAGGACAACTAGTTGGTTCGTGATGAATTTATTATTCAACTTTAACTCAAAGTACTAAAACTAACTTCTTTACTTCTAGGCAAAGTAAGAGAACAACCTATTACTATAAAATCATATAAAGTGAAGAGAATATTATGTGAAGAGCAGGCGTCTTGTATCTAATTTGTGTAAGTTCCTTTAATAGTAATGGTCAAACGTAAAATTGTTTTGTAGCACTCTCATCTCTCTTTTATAATTTATCTTACGCCAAATTTGTTGATTCATATCAAGTGATATTGCATCTGCGCGGTCAAGCTTAACATGCAATTTGTGTGTCTACTTGCTATCATCAAATCAGTTTTCACTGTGTAAAGTGATTTCTTCCCCATTGATATTATACTTTGGATGTTTGATATAGAGGTCACTCTCATTAACCATACCAGGCCATAGGCATATAATAAATTTATCATAATCCACACACCATGCTACCCAATGCCAGTATCTTTTCCTTGCTTACATATCTCAAATGCAAGAGAGTGTACTAGCTATAATATCACATTGGATATCTTTACACTGATAAATTATATTATAAAAAAATAATTCTTTTTCAAAGTCAAGTTTTTGTAAAAATATGTGGCTTTTTAATATGGAAACACTGAATCAGAGCACTAGTGTTACATAGAAACTGGTTCAATAATATATTTATCTTTACAGGAGAAAGATTTTGACATCTGTGGTTTCATGTTATGCATCAGTAAAATGTGAGAATTTTCCATTGAGCACTCTATACTTTCTTTGACAGTAAACACTCCAAACAGTGCATGCTTAACAAATCATTGTTAGCTCTGCCACTCCTTTGGTTTTATATTTATTGATGGACTTTTCTATTTCTGTCATAATTCTGATAAGCTAGTAACCGTTATATTGCTAATAATAATCAAATACTTGATTTATGTCTATTGTGTAATGATGCTCTATCATACATTACATCCTGCCACTAACAAAAACCAACAATCTATACCAGTGAATTGTACTTATCGTTTTTTGAATTGAATCCCTTAAGTAAATTTAATATTTTCTACTTTCTAAAGGCCTATAATACGACATATTCTATGAATATTCATGTTTTATAAGTGAACTTTTAAATTACCGTCGTTACGAAGATTATCATTGTTTTATCTCAAAAAACTATCCTATGTTGGATCAAAGATCAGTAAAAAGACTAAATTGCTTTATCTGAAATAAACTACTTATGAGTGACTTTGCTCTAGGTGCGTGCTTTAAATTTTATTACATACCATCGGATATTTGCAAGAACCATTAATAGCGAATAATTAGCCAAACAACCATTGGATGAATGACGACTATAGTTACAATTCAAGAAACAGTGGATTATAATATGATTCATTGTTTGCAAACGGTGTTTCTATGGAATTAGAAAACCATTGACAAAATATCGTAATAATAACCGCAAGCGCACGGCGTACAATTGTAGTACGTGGCGAATACGGGTCGATCCACTGGGAAAGAATTAATTCTAAAATTACTCAATCAAATTAAACCGAAAGCGAGTGAGAATGTTAACTACTTAGCTAAAAATTAGCAAAATCTAACAAACTTTTAACTACAAACGTTGGTTTAAAAATAAGAGATTAAATGACAACTTAGGAGCAAATTCACTCTCAAGATCACATGAATCAATATATATCTCTTTTTGGTCAATAGTTAATTTAATTGATGTTACTATTCTAAGTATGACCTATTTGTGCTATTGATTAGCAAAACATAAGCCATCAAATTTTGTCACACCTCTTAAACAACTTTACTAATTTTATGAAAAATGATAACAAGTTGAAATTGAATCGTACTTTAAGCATGGACTATCCCCTCTTAATTAGGAGTATAAACCATCAAATTTAGATTTCAATCTCCACTTAATTACCATAATCATATATAGATGAAGAGGTAATTAGTGAGCATATGAACAAGCATAGCCTATGTGGTGTCAACACTATAGGCTATCGAACTCAATAATGAACACAAAAACCATAACCATCAACATGAATTAAAGCACAAAAAGAGATCATGAATAAACAAGTATATTGAAACTACATGAATAAAGAGAGCTTCATTATCCCAAAGTTGTAGGGATTTACCCTCTCATGTTTGTTATTTTAATAGCAAATGTAGTTTGCAACTTGAAAGAAATAAAAGAAAATGCAAGCTAAATAACTAAAAATACAACTAATCTACTTGCATAAAAGAAAATAAAATGTAAATAAAAGACGACAAATTAAGATTGCATTCAAATGAGAGATTACAAAAACAAATGGCTAAGAAGCCATGGAAGAAAAATGAAGGTTTTTATTTCAGCCTCCACTCTAAACTAAAAATCCAAGATGCCTTTTACATTAACATACATGGGTTACTTATACATGAATAAATCCAAATTCACTTTTTGCGTGCTACCAAGATTGCCACCTCCTTAAGCTTCATTTTGTCCTTAGCAATAATGATTCATGAAGCCATAATTTTTGTCCCCGCTAAAGAAGGAGGGAGAGTGAGTGGGGTCCTCCATTAATCCTCTTTTTGAATTGATTCCCTTTTCATTGATTGATTTACCTTTTCATTTTTTGGGAAAGGCATTGATTTACTCCTTTCTCCTTTGTATGCATATATATACTTGTGAAGTCCTCTTCTACATGCATCCAATTTCTGCAAAAATATAAAAAAAATGTCCACGTAAACATTCCCAAAATAATACAAGCACAAAAATGATCATTTCCCCCCTATATGATGATAAATGCGTGATGTTTTGAAATCAATTCAATTATTGTTTAAACATGATAAAATACCCATATATGACATTTACTAGCACTAAACAAGAATACCTATGTGAATATAAATGTGCATTTTTACATGCACATCATTCATCATTAGATTGTGATGTGCAACTTTTGCACGATTGCATCGCTTAGATCATGAATCAAAGTTTGTTGAAATGTTTCATGTTTATTGATGGACTTTTCTGTTTCTGTCATAATTATAAATAGTGAGACTGTATGGTCCAATTTCCAGCTTCAATTATGACTGCACCTGGAAGTAGCATGTGGTACAGTCAAAAAACCTCAGCTTGCCATGTTTTTCTTTGCTTCAGCAAGGGATAAATGTGTGTATTAACCTAAGTATAGTGAAAATGGTAGTGTATAGGCACTATACTATGAAATATTTATGGTAATAAGTTAAATCATTTCTTGAAGTAACAGAGGTACATTTAAGCAATCAAGATCTAGATGGATAAATTAGAAAGAAGTATAGCGGATGGAAAAGCACAGAGAAAGAGCAAGCATGCAGCTAATCGTAATCTTATTTAATAGTATTATCATTGGATTATAGAAAAATATTGTGTGGATGAAGCAGTCATCAGTTGTGTTTTTCGTTCATTGCACAGGTCTTAAATATAATGTTTATAGAGAACCGGTCAAGATGATGTCAAAGAATTTGATGAGTGGCAGTAAAAAGGCACCTCAAGACAGATTTAAATTTGAACTTGTAAAGTGATCATTAAAACTTAAACCAATTTCAAAATCAGTTATTGGTTGTTGAAATAATAATATAAAGCAATAACTGTACACTTTCAAAGTTCACAAAGGAAGGAAGAGCATAAATCTCTACTACGAAAAATGTAAATTTTTTACACTAATTTACTGACGTCCTTTTGAAATTCCTAAACTACCCTTCCTCCTCAACCGCTGTGGACGTATTAGTCTTCTTCCCCCAAAATTTGGCCGATGAAAAATCGCGAAACATGTCCCTTCGATCCTTTGAAACGTGATTATAATTTGAGGGCTCGAGTACTAATTAAATGCGGATTTGGAAAGCCAATTCTTCTAATTTCATTTTGGAATGCGGTAGCCGGCTCATTGGTGACTCCTCTCACATAGATTGTTGGGCAAGACTCCTTATTTAAGCATTGTAACACCCCGAATTTCGGTTAATACTAAAATTCACAAATTAAAGAATAACTAATCCCAGATGTGGGAATCAAGGGAAACGGGATTAGTCATTGCGTTCGTCTCGGAAAAATACACGAAATAGAGTCCGAGTTTGCGTAAAACGGGTACCGTATGAAAGAGATATGGACGAACGAAGTTAGGTAGAAAAACCAGAAACAGGCCAGAAATGCACTGGCGCACTTGTGAAGTGCGCCAGTACAAAAATGCACTGGCGCACTTGTGAAGTGCGCCAGTACAAAAATACACTGGCGCACTTGGGAAGTGCGCCCGTGCCGAGCCAAGAAACCTGCACAGTTTCTAGAGAGTTCTGTGGTTGGATGCACCAGTTTGGGGTTTGGGCTTGGTCTTAGGGCTGGTTTCTGGAAGGTGCCGAAATCTAAGGGTCCTAATCTAATTTAGGGTTAATCTAAGGGCCTAAAACACTCACCTAATCTATAAATACACCCTAATACTACCCTAATTCATATTAAAAATAGAAATGATGCCACCATGCCGCCAAAATCAAACTTGAGAGGAGCCTCCACTAGTTTATGAAGAAAGTTGCAAGCTAATCAACCTCTAATCATCATCTTCTTCTTGTATAGCAACTAGTTCTACTACATAAGTTTGCTAATCTAGGTTTTGGTGAGTTTCTATCACTTTGATGATCAATTGCTAAATTAAGTAGATGAGATATGATGAGATCTATGGTTTAGCATGAGGATTAATGGGTTTTCAAGTCATATGATATGATGTGAATATGCTAATCTATGTTTAATATTAATCCTATGTTTATGCATGTTGAATATGTGAGTTTATGCAAGTTGAATATGTGAGTTTATGCAAGTTGGATATGTGGGTTTATGCAAGTTAAGTATGTGGGTTTATGCAAGTTAAGTGGTGGGTTTATGCATAATAAGTAATTGATTCTATGCATGCTAAGTATGTGGTTTTATGCATGCTAAGTGTTTGGTATTATGCATAAATCATGACATGCAAGTTTACCCTTTTAAATGTGATGCATACAGATGCAAGATGACACCTTTATATGCTATGTGTGTGTGTATATATATATATATATATATATATATATATATATATATATGCATGTTTACCCTCCTTTTAGATGCAAGTCATATGTGCAAGTTCAACATGTTATGCAAGTTATGTGTATGCTTATATGCAAGTTCAACATGTTATGTGTATTCTTATATGCAAGTTCAACATGTTATGCAAGTTATGTGTATGATGTTATGTAAGTTATGTGCATGTTGTTATGCAAGTTCATATGCAAGTTATGTGTATGATGTTATGCAAGTTATGTGCATGATGCAAGTTATGTGTATGTTGATATGCAAGTTATGTTTATGATATTATGCAAGTTATGTGTATGATGTTATGCAAGTTAACATGTAACATGTTGTGCAAGTTCACACCTTTAAGACACATGCAAGTTCACCTTTGTATAACCTATGAACACTTATGCAAGTTTCCTTTATACATGACATATGTATGTTCATGCAAGTTGGGTTATTTAGTAATGCTAGTTGGGTTAATATCATGATGTAAGTGGACACCTTTTAACCCATGTTAATGCTAATGTATGCTAAGTGAAACCCATGTTAATTGTGAAAGAATCTTCTCTTGGAAATATGTCGTGTTAGCATAAGTACGTGGGAAACGATGGGGTTAATAGACATGTTAATGAAATGGTGTGAAATGGTTATGATTAAGCCTACCATAAAATGAATAAGCATAAGTGGGAATTTACCTATTGAGTTAGGTCTACCCCATGGGAATTTACCTATTGAGTTAGGTCTACCCATGTTATGGAATTGGGAATTTACCTATTGAGTTAGGTCTACCCATATTCTTGTAAATGTGAATATTAATTAGGGATAATTAATAAATATGGGGGTGATTACTTAGGTGTAATTAATCGACTAGGACACGAGGTTGGACTCATTTGTAGTGTAAAACTGCCCGGACCCTACCGGCTTAACCAGTTGCTACAAATGTTAGCCCAATGTGGGAGGTCTTAGGCACAAATTAAATACGTGATTAAAGTAAAGACACGAGGTTAGACTCTGTTATGACGTAAAACTGCCCGGACCCTACCGGCTTAACCAGTTGTCATAAAAGCCAGTCTAATGTGTGAGGTCTTTATGGGAGATCACGGTCTTAATTAATTAAGAAACACTTAACCATATTAACATGTAGTGGGACATGAGGGGTTAAGTGGGTGCCTTGGGTGGCATGAGGAAACTAGTGGGTTGCCTTAGGTGGCAATAGAAAATACGATTAGAATACTTAACCAAAGTGGAACATGTAATTAAAACATGGTTAAAGGGTTAAGTAAGTGCTTTTGGGTGGCATGTGGAAATCTAGTGGGTGCCTTGAATGGCAATTAAAATATGATTAATGACTTAACCAAAATTTATAACATGTAAGTGGACATGGTTAAAGGGTTAAGTGGGATTCACTAGAAATAACAAGCTTAGGTGGTAGCTTGTGGGGGCCCATTTCAACCAATATCCCAAACGTATCTTAGTAGGCTCGACTCTAGTCGAGTGACGGGACACGCATATTGGGCTTGACTATAAGAGGCCAAAACGGGTTAGCGGTGGCAACGCAGGACCAACGGGTTTCATATGCGTGTGTGTGCCCGGGCTGGTTGGTAAGTCGTTGTTGCATCGTGTAGGTATAAAGCCGTGCACCGTTGATATTATCAGGTTGCCACTTTGGGGAATGATACACCCCATCGTGGGACCAGCACGGGTATCTACGTAGGGAGCCGATCGCTTGGGAGTAGTGGGTACACCTAGTGAAGATAGGGTTCAGACGGCACCTAGGTAGTCAGCTAGGAGTACAAGAAACTGCTGGGTAAAATAACTAAGTACACTTAGTGGGATCAACCTTTAAGTAGGAATTACCCTTGGATGGGTAGAACTGGTGTGGTGCAGTGTAGGAATTACCCTTGGGTGGGTAGATCTGGGGTGGTGAAATCTAGGAATTATCCTTGGGTGGAAAAATGCGTCTTTACGGTTATCTCAATTTATCATAAGTCTACCAAGCTGCTTAGTGTAGCCATTCATCCCCAGACGTTACCATATATCAAGCTTATGTCTTCTCTGGTTACTTTAATGATTGTATTGTTAAAGTTATAGGACTCGCTCAGACTTAATGTCTGACCCCGTTGTTTTTATCTTTTTTCCCAACCCTCAGGTTATCAGAGTGGGCCCAGTACGAGTGGGCTTTGATCAGGCTGCTTTATTCTCTTTTGGAGCTTGGACCATAGATGTAGAGCTCAGCTTACCCTTTCTTTTATGGCTATCAGTTCATGTATTGGGATTATGTACTTTTATTTATCAGGATGGATATTTTGTACTTGACTCTTATATGGTCTTGTGATGTAACCAAACATGTTTTACTTTCCGCTGCAATGAAATGACGTTTTAAAATTTTCAATTATTACTTATATCTATCTTGTTGTAATTTTTCTGTTCTTTATTCACTTAAAATACTCCACCAATGTTATGGCATTCCCTTAGCGAGTGATCATAGCGGGTTTGGGGTGTTACACGTGGTATCAGAGCAAAGGTTACCGGAACAGATAAAATTTTTGGAAAACTATTTTTCTGAAAACATTTTTGGAAGAGATATTTTCGAAAACATGTCTTTAAAGAGAAAAGTTTTTGAAAGAAAAGCATAATCCCCGATAGCCATATCTTTATCTTTCGAATTCTCCGTTTTGAATCTTTCCTTTTTCGTCTTAGCATGGCTGAAGATCTTTATCTTCCGGACGGTGTAGCGGTACCAGTATGGTATAGGAGGTTGTTAGAGGCTAGGGCCGCCGCTGCAGGACCAGCAAATGTTCCTCTTCCACCCGTTGCACCCGTTCCTCCTCGCATGGATACTTTTGCTAAAACTTGTAAGAAGTTTAAGGCTATGGGAGGGAAACCTTTTGTGGGAGCTAGGGATTGGCTTAATGATACGGAAGAGTTGATAGAAATCTTGGAAGTGGAAGAGGGAAAGAAAGTCAAGTTAGCCACTTGGTTAATGGAAGGAGAGGCCTCGTTCTGGTGGGAGGTCACTAATGAAGAACGCCCTGTTGACTCTTGGGTGGATTTCAGGCAAAGGTTTGAGGCAAAGTTTCTCTCAAAGGCGGAAGAAAATATGCACGTGGAAAGGTTCTTGAACTTAAAGCAAGGGAACTTATCGGTGAAAGAATATGTTAACAAGTTTAATCAGTTAGCGAGATTCAACATGGACTTGGTAAACACACCGGAAGAGAAAGCTCTGAGGTTCGTTAAAGGCTTGAACGAACCAATGCACGGGTTGGCTATGACCCACATCTCTATGGGGGCCACCTTCGAGAAGTTAGTAGACATGGAATTCATGCATAAGGAAGAGAGGGGCCCCAATGCTATTATGGCACCCGAGAAGAATGGAGATCAGAAGAAACCTCAACAACAAAATAAGGGTGCGAAAGGTAAGGGTGGCAAGGGAAAGAAGAGGTGCTTCAATTGTGGGACACTAGGCCACCTAAACAAAGATTGTCGTAAGAAGACTAAGACTGGCTGCTTCCACTGTGGCGAAGCAGGGCATCTGATGAAAGACTGTCCAAAGAAGGAGCAAAGGACGGGGTCTACCTCAGGAGGACAGGTGCAAGATCTTGTGGCACCAGGTCAGGCTAGGGGGCAAGTACAGGCTCTCACGATTCGGGAAAGAGGTAGAACTATTTCTATTGAAAGTCTAGTTTTTCTGATCGATCATCCTGTCCGTACTTTATTTGATTTTGACACATTGAATTCGTTTATCTCATCATTGTTAGTTGAGTCACTGCACTTAGACACCAGTTTAGTAGGTGATCCCTTAGTTGTTTCAAACCCAATTGGGGCTCCATGATGTGTTTGGGTTTGAAAGTTGCTATACTTAGCGCTGGGTTTAGATGTGATGCTTTTTGGGCTTCACGGGCTATGGGTTAGTTTTGGGCATGGACTGGTTATCCAGTAATGGTGCCGTTCTTATTGTGGAGGGAGAGTTGTTAGGCTTATGACCCGCTTGGGTAACACTCTCGAAATCTCTTGTAATCCCATGGAATTTGTTATGCTAAGTTATCTAGAATCGCTTGACACGTCGGTCGAGAGTTTGCAATCTGTAGAGTGGTACGGGAATACTCGGATGTGTTTTGAGGAGGTGAAGGGCTTACCTCCGGAGCGGGAGATTGACTTCCGAATATATCTGGTTGACAATGCCAAACCAGTATCTTGGCCAGTGTGCCACATGGCTCCTCGTGAGAGGAGGGAACACCATAAGCAAGTAGGTGATTTGCTTGAGAAGGGGTTCATAAGACGAAGTATATCGGAGTGGGGTGCTCTGGTAGTTTTTTCCACGAAGGCGGATGGGTCCCTCAGACTTTGTGTAGGCTAAAGAGAACTAAATAAGCTCACAAAGAAGAATAGACACCCATTGCCGAGAATTGATGATCATTTCGATCAGTTGGTTGGCGCTTCAGTATTTTCTCAATTGGACTTAGCCACGGGGTTTCATCAGTTGAGGGTGCCTGAGGATAGCATAGACAAGACTGCCTTTAGGACTCCGGATGGTTTCTATGAGTGGCTGGTGATGCCATTTGGATTGACGAACGCCCCTGCATACTTTGTTGATTTAATGAAAAGGGTGTTCAGGGAGTACCTGAATAAGTTCGTGATGGTCTTTGTAAATGACAACTTGGTCTTTTCGAGGAGCGAAATGAGTTTTCATATATGCTCAATAGGTTGAGCAAAGCCAGTTATGGGATAAACGGTGGTTTTGGAGCGAGACTGGCGAGGACATCCAGAATTGGACAAGGGCTTGATTATTTCGCCGTTTTTACTAGTATCAGCTCACGTAGGTCGTCTGAATTCGAAGGAGGTATCCCTTGGGTGTTTGTCTGATATTGGTTTAGGCCTTTGGGGCTTGCATTTGGGGGATGTCAAGTTCAAATAGGAGGGTCTGCGTGAGAGATGGACAGTTGAGATGATTTTGGATGGGACTCTTAGCATCCTATGAGTTTGAGATAGCGTATACCAATGGCAAGGGTAACGTGGTAGCGGACGCCTTAAGTAGAAAAAGGTTGTCCTTGAGTTCATTGTTCGTTGAACGACGGAGCTTAGAGTTTATTTCTATGTTTGACTTTAGACCTTCCGTTGACTTTGTACCCGGTTTGCTAGCCTCCTTGGAGGTTAGGCCTACTCTTTTGGGGCATATTAGGGGAGCACAGCGGGACGACCCACAGTTGGTTGAGTTAGAAGTTCATGAGGAGGGGGAGTCGTCCAGCCATTTGAGTAGGTACACCCTAGATGGCAAGGGGTGGTTGCGTAGAGATGGTAGACTTTGTGTACCGCAAGACGAGGGTTTGAGGAAGGCTATACTTGGTGATGCACATCGGTCGAAGATGACCATTCATCCCGGTGGGGACAAGATGTACCAAGTCATAAAGCGAGTTTTCTTTTTGGGCCGGTATGAAGAAAGATGTGGCCGAGTATGTCGCTAGATGCTGAAAGCGGAGCAGAAGAAACCCGGTGGGGTGCTTCACCCATTGGAGGTTCCGCTATGGAAGTGGGATAGTGTCTCGATGGATTACCGAAATCAAGGAAGGGTAATATGGGGATTGGGTTTATGGTAGATAGGCTTACTAAGTGTGCCCATTTTATACCCGTGAAGAGCAAGAGGACTGTTCCATGTCTAGCTTCAGTTTATATTCGAGAGATAGTTCGGTTGCATAGGAAGCATGACGTATTCCATGTGTCGCATTTGAGGAAGTGTCTACATGAGACCGCAGAGGCAGTAGAGCCGACCTTGCTTAAAGAAGTAAAGGTAGAGCGTGATGTGATTATTCGACGAGCTCCTACTCGCATCCTTGGGTCAGAAACTAGGAAGTTGAGGAACAGAGAAGTTCAGCTAGTTAAAGTGCAATGGGGAGAAGACGAGGGAAATGCTACTTGGGAGACGGAAGCGAAGATGCGTTCTTTGTACCCATTTCTTTTTGAGAGTATGTCTTTTAACTTCTCCTTTATCGCTTGTCTAGTACTTATCTTATCTTTAGTATATCCTCTCGCTAGTACCTTGACCTTTAGATAGGGTAAACCTATGGTTGAAACATGTGTTTGAGACATGTTATGATTGATGGATGCATGTGGATGCAAGTGGTTGCTAGTGGTTGCTCGTGGATGCATATATACACACTCTAAGCACTAGATCGGCTCAGTCACTTCATATTGCATATTGCATATAATTGTGTGTAGGTAGCTATATTTATGGATGTATAATGGTTGTGCTATCATATGGATGATGCATTTTGGTGAATGATTGTGCACTCATGTAGATATTGTATGTGTCAATAGGGTTCTCTCGCATACATAATGGATGCATGGCACTATCATGGTTTGCATATGTTCATACATTAGATAGGGAACATATACACACACTTTTTTTTCCATATGCTCATACATCATTAGAAGCTGTTTTAAGGACAATGGATGCCCGTGTTTGATGGATTGAGTAGATGGTTGTTTGGATGGTAGGATATGCATTCTCCTTAGCTTAGAGATTTCGGGGATGAAATCCTTTAAGGAGGGGTGAATGTAACACCCCGAATTTCGGTTAATACTAAAATTCACAAATTAAAGAATAACTAATCCCAGATGTGGGAATCAAGGGAAACGGGCTGCGTCATTGCGTTCGTCTCGGAAAAATACACGAAATAGAGTTCGAGTTTGCATAAAACGGGTACCGTATGAAAGAGATATGGACGAACGAAGTTAGGCAGAAAAACCCGAAACAGGCCAGAAATGCACTGGCGCACTTGTGAAGTGCGCCAGTACAAAAATGCACTGGCGCACTTGTGAAGTGCGCCAGTACAAAAATACACTGGCGCACTTGGGAAGTGCGCCCGTGCCAAGCCAAGAAACCTGCACAGTTTCTAGAGAGTTCTGTGGTTGGGTGCACCAGTTTGGGGTTTGGGCTTGGTCTTAGGGCTGGTTTCTGGAAGGTGCCGAAATCTAAGGGTCCTAATCTAATTTAGGGTTAATCTAAGGGCCTAAAACACTCACCTAATCTATAAATACACCCTAATACTACCCTAATTCATACTAAAAATAGAAATGATGCCACCATGCCGCCAAAATCAAACTTGAGAGGAGCCTCCACTAGTTTATGAAGAAAGTTGCAAGCTAATCAACCTCTAATCATCATCTTCTTCTTGTATAGCAACTAGTTCTACTACATAAGTTTGCTAATCTAGGTTTTGGTGAGTTTCTATCACTTTGATGATCAATTGCTAAATTAAGTAGATGAGATATGATGAGATCTATGGTTTTGCATGAGGATTAATGGGTTTTCAAGTCATATGATATGATGTGAATATGCTAATCTATGTTTAATATTAATCCTATGTTTATGCATGTTGAATATGTGAGTTTATGCAAGTTGAATATGTGAGTTTATGCAAGTTGGATATGTGGGTTTATGCAAGTTAAGTATGTGGGTTTATGCAAGTTAAGTGGTGGGTTTATGCATAATAAGTAATTGATTCTATGCATGCTAAGTATGTGATTTTATGCATGCTAAGTGTTTGGTATTATGCATAAATCATGACATGTAAGTTTACCCTTTTAAATGTGATGCATACATATGCAAGATGACACCTTTATATGCTATGTATATATATATATATATATATATATATATATATATATATATATATATATGCATGTTTACCCTCCTTTAAGATGCAAGTCATATATGCAAGTTCAACATGTTATGCAAGTTATGTGTATGCTTATATGCAAGTTCAACATGTTATGCAAGTTATGTGTATGCTTATATGCAAGTTCAACATGTTATGCAAGTTATGTGTATGATGTTATGTAAGTTATGTGCATGTTGTTTTGCAAGTTCATATGCAAGTTATGTGTATGATGTTATGCAAGTTATGTGCATGATGTTATGCAAGTTATGTGTATGTTGATATGCAAGTTATGTTTATGATATTATGCAAGTTATGTGTATGATGTTATGCAAGTTAACATGTAACATGTTGTGCAAGTTCACACCTTTAAGACACATGCAATTTCACCTTTGTATAACCTATGAACACTTATGCAAGTTGCCTTTATACATGACATATGTATGTTCATGCAAGTTGGGTTATTTAGTAATGCTAATTGGGTTAATATCATGATGTAAGTGGACACCTTTTAACCCATGTTAATGCTAATGTATGCTAAGTGAAACCCATGTTAATTGTGAAAGAATCTTCTCTTGGAAATATGTCGTGTTAGCATAAGTACGTGGGAAACGATGGGGTTAATAGACATGTTAATGAAATGGTGTGAAATGGTTATGATTAAGCCTACCATAAAATGAATAAGCATAAGTGGGAATTTACCTATTGAGTTAGGTCTACCCCATGGGAATTTACCTATTGAGTTAGGTCTACCCATGTTATGGAATTGGGAATTTACCTATTGAGTTAGGTCTACCCATATTCTTGTAAATGTGAATATTAATTAGGGATAATTAATAAATATGGGGGTGATTACTTAGGTGTAATTAATCGACTAGGACACGAGGTTGGACTCATTTGTAGTGTAAAACTGCCCGGACCCTACCGGCTTAACCAGTTGCTACAAATGTTAGCCCAATGTGGGAGGTCTTAGGCACAAATTAAATACGTGATTAAAGTAAAGACACGAGGTTAGACTCTGTTATGACGTAAAACTGCCCGGACTCTACCGGCTTAACCAGTTGTCATAAAAGCCAGTCTAATGTGGGAGGTCTTTATGGGAGATCACGGTCTTAATTAATTAAGAAACACTTAACCATATTAACATGTAGTGGGACATGAGGGGTTAAGTGGGTGCCTTGGGTGGCATGAGGAAACTAGTGGGTTGCCTTAGGTGGCAATAGAAAATACGATTAGAATACTTAACCAAAGTGGAACATGTAATTAAAACATGGTTAAAGGGTTAAGTAAGTGCTTTTGGGTGGCATGTGGAAATCTAGTGGGTGCCTTGAATGGCAATTAAAATATGATTAATGACTTAACCAAAATTTATAACATGTAAGTGGACATGGTTAAAGGGTTAAGTGGGATTCACTAGAAATAACAAGCTTATGTGGTAGCTTGTGGGGGCCCATTTCAACCAATATCCCAAACGTATCTTAGTAGGCTCGACTCTAGTCGAGTGACGGGACACGCATATTGGGCTTGACTATAAGAGGCCAAAACGGGTTAGCGGTGGCAACGCAGGACCAACGGGTTTCATATGCGTGTGTGTGCCCGGGCTGGTTGGTAAGTCGTTGTTGCATCGTGTAGGTATAAAGCCGTGCACCGTTGATATTATCAGGTTGCCACTTTGGGGAATGATACACCCCATCGTGGGACCAGCACGGGTATCTACGTAGGGAGCCGATCGCTTGGGAGTAGTGGGTACACCTAGTGAAGATAGGGGCAGACGGCACCTAGGTAGTCAGCTAGGAGTACAAGAAACTACTGGGTAAAATAACTAAGTACACTTAGTGGGATCAACCTTTAAGTAGGAATTACCCTTGGATGGGTAGAACTGGTGTGGTGCGGTGTAGGAATTACCCTTGGGTGGGTAGATCTGGGGTGGTGAAATCTAGGAATTATCCTTGGGTGGAAAAATGCGTCTTTACGGTTATCTCAATTTATCATAAGTCTACCAAGCTGCTTAGTGTAGCCATTCATCCCCAGACGTTACCGTATATCAAGCTTATGTCTTCTCTGGTTACTTTAATGATTGTATTGTTAAAGTTATAGGACTCGCTCAGACTTAATGTCTGACCCCGTTGTTTTTATCTTTTTTCCCAACCCTCAGGTTATCAGAGTGGGCCCAGTACGAGTGGGCTTTGATCAGGCTGCTTTATTCTCTTTTGGAGCTTGGACCATAGATGTAGAGCTCAGCTTACCCTTTCTTTTATGGCCATCAGTTCATGTATTGGGATTATGTACTTTTATTTATCAGGATGGATATTTTGTACTTGACTCTTATATGGTCTTGTGATGTAACCAAACATGTTTTACTTTCCGCTGCAATGAAATGACGTTTTAAAATTTTCAAGTATTACTTATATCTTTCTTGTTGTAATTTTTCTGTTCTATATTCACTTAAAATACTCCACCAATGTTATGGCATTCCCTTAGCGAGTGATCATAGTGGGTGTGGGGTGTTACAAGCATGGATTTAAGGATTAACGTATGTTATTAGTAGGTACGAAACGCCTAACTTTACAATGCCTTATGACTTGCAATTCTATTTTTGCTTGGATTTTCTCTCTACTATAACTTATCAGACGATGTTTAATATAAGGTGCAACACCCCACCTCCGCTAGGGTCACTCGCAAGGGGAATGCACTAGCTTTGGTGGAGCATTATCTAGGTAAACATACACAGAAATATTACAAGACAAAACATATATGAAACAGCGGAAGAAAAACCAAATTTCGTTTCTTTAAAATCTAGAAAGGTCTAAAGCCTTTTTACATCAAAATGCCATTAAATCCATTACATCGAAATCTGTCTTGCAATAGTAAAGAAGCATAAAACCATAGTCATAAATCATTCCCAAGTAAACAGTAAAGCAACCATAGACAAGAAAGGTCCAAGCCATATATGATGATCTTGAAGCAGAAAGAAGTCCAAACTAAGTAGTAGTGCTTCCTCCCTGAGAACCTGGGGGGGGGGGGAACGGAAGAAAAAGAGGCGAAACAAAACGGGTCAGTCATACAGACTGGTAAGTCCTAATGACTTTAAGCATAGAAACCAGTAAAAGTAACATGACATGTATAAACTGAAAGTAAACATAAGGATGGTGACAAGATATGCAAGTTAAACTAAGATAACAAGATAAACTACGGTAACATGATAAACTAAGGTCAGAAGAAAAACTAAGGTAACAAGATAAGCTACGTATAACATCACATGTTTAACATTCTCTGCACCAACTGTACTAGTACCCCAACCCGTATCATCCTTTCCATGTATATGTACAGTCCCTTTCCGTATATCGTACGGGTTTCATCACGTATTTTTATACTACTTCAACGTAGTGCCACCATTCTTGAAATCGTTTGGACTACCACCCTTGTTCTGGCTAGGTTTCCTTATCATGAACTATCGCGTGTTCAACTAGGACTTATGCCACCTAGGACCAATAGGGATTACGCTACCTATTGGACGTTTTCTAGATTCGTTTAGGGTTTATGCCACCTAGGACCACTAAGTATTATGCTACCTAACGAATTTCATGTAACGATCTATTAATCAATCGGCTCCCTACAAGTCCTAGCTCGTTCATGTGTCTGTGTCATACGGTCCAATCACGAAATGTAGTCACCTGTGCTAGGTCCACCATAGGGTGTATCAAGCCTTATGGTGCCAACCATCGACACGAATCAAGTACGCACAGTGTAAACCTACTGGTGCCCAATGCCTGCTTTTTCAACTCCAGACTACGTGCACGACCATAGTCCGCCTGAACCTACAATGGCGCACCAACTCAGTCGTTGTTCTGGTCGCTTACAATCAGCCAAGTAATCGTGCCCCACCCTGCCTAGTTCCAGGGTACCATGATACATCTAGTGGGTTACTGCTGAAAAGGACAGCGTAACTAGGGTTTCCATCCAGCAGGTTAAGTGTTGTCATTTAAATTCGAGACTTAACCCGTCTACGTGTAATGTCAAATTGGCTAAGTGTTGTCGTTCAAGTTCATGACTTAGCCCTACGAATCATGTGTCAAGTTGTTTAAGTATATACAAGCGGTTCTTGACTTAACCCTATCAAATCATCTTGTCAAATTGGTTAAGTATATTCAAGCGGTACATGACTTAACCCTATCAAATCATCGTGTCAAATTGGTTAAGTATATTCAAGCGGTTCATGACTTAACCCTATCAAATCATCATGTTAAATAGGTTAAGTATATTCAAGCGGTACATGACTTAACCCTATCAAATCATCGTGTCAAATTGGTTAAGTATATTCAAGCGGTTCATGACTTAACCCTATCAAATCATCGTGTTAAATTGGTTAAGTATATTCAAGCGGTACATGATTTAACCCTGTCAAATCATCGTGTCAAATTGGTTAAGTATATTCAGGCGGTTCATGACTTAACCCTATTAAATCATCGTGTTAAATTGGTTAAGTATATTCAAGGTTACATGACTTAACCCTATCATGTGGCATTAATTCATTAATGCACCCCAACCTCTCACATCATACCTATTGTTCTGGTCACTGGATATGCCGGGCGGTTCCGGGCAGATTTACACCACAACTCAGTCTGACCTCGGGTTTCGAGCGCGATATGACCAACTACCCACATTTGATCCTATTGTTTGCAGTAACTGGATTTGTCGGGCGGTTCCGGGCAGATTTACACTGCAAACTCAACCCAACCTCGAGTTGATCATTTTCATGTTTATTCTAATGTCATGTCCATGTTCATGTTTCATGTCAAGTTTGTGTCAAGTTTTCGAGGCAAGTTTCATATCAAGTTGATGTCACGTTCGTGTCCATAACCAGGTTCAAGTTATAACAGCGTTCAAGTTTCAAGTTTTTCCTTTTATCGAGTTCATAATTCATGTTCATAACCAATTCATGTTTTGCATATTCTACCCAAATCGTATTCCGATTGCATGTGAACGTGAATCGGTCTATACTACAAATAAATCCAAATCTCGAAATAGAGGGAATAGCATCAAAACTATGATAGGCAAAAGAGACGAGCATAAAGCGATAAAAGGAGTTAGAAGACTAGCATGACATAACTTGAGATAATTGGTTACAACATCACTGGCATAAAGGATTTCAAATCTAGCAAGATAAGATGATAGTCATGGTAAATGCTGACATAAAAGAATAGGCATCAAAAGCAAGTCAAATACAAGGATAATCGATCCAATGGTTTTGGTGTACATAACAGCGAAAACTAAGCAAAATCCAACAAATTGCAAATTCGGTATACAACATGGGTTTCAATCAACTATAATAGTTCCAGGTAATTAACCCCAATAGTAATAGTCATGGTCATAGGTAGAAATCTCATAATTAAGAATCCTAAGCGATTAATCACAATAGTCATGGTTAATTATCCAAAATAGTTCTAGGCAATAGTCATAGGCAATTAACAGCAATAGTTTCAAAGTCGTGGTCATAGATAATGGCCTTATGTTCATAATCATAGATAATAATTCTCGTAGTCAAGAGTCATAGTTGATTAGCCACAATTGTCCTTGTCATAGTCATAGGCAACAGTCTTACGTTCACCGTCATAGGCATAGGCACAGTCATATTAGTCATAGGCAATCTTATGTTCTCAGTCATAGTCCTTGTCCATTAACAATAGTTTCAACGTCATAGGCATGTTAAGGTTATAGACACGAGAGAGTTTGATTTACAACATGAATAGGTCAAAAGCAATATTCACGAAAGTCAAGATCCAAGATGAACAAGAATAGATACGAATCAATCACCATACATAGATCCAATTCCAATTTACAACATGGATATTAAGTTTACAGCTTTTATCTAAAGGTAACTTGAACTTACAGTGCATGGATAGAGAATTAGAAAGCAGAATTTGATTGTTGAATCTCTATTTGATCGATCGTGTTCTAATTGAAATCCCCCAATTTGCAAATCCCTAAGCGTAGTCTTGATGGAGAAGGAGCATTCCTTTTTCTTTCTTTTTATCTTATTATTTTGATTATCATAGAAGCAACATAAGGAAAGAAAGAAATGGTGTGGAGAGAATGAGGCTAGGGGTGAGTTTATATAGGGTTAGGCAGACGAATCTGGTCAGAAAACGAGTCTAGATACGTCAGGATGCATCTGGTTCAAGAAATGGGTTTGGGAGGCAGGTCGACCCCCAGGTCGACACTATGGTCGACCTGATCCCTGGGAGGTCGACACTGTGGTCGACTCCCAGGTCGACCTGGTCCCTGGGCGGGAATTTTCCCGCCCAGCCTGTTCCTGGGTTTGAATTCGAATTTTGAGTTGTTTTTTATTCTGAAAATTCCTGAAACTTCGGAGGGTCATATCTCCCTCATACGGACTCCGATTCTCGCAAACTCGGACTTGTTTCCAAGCAAAATTTCGAGATGAACACAATGGCACAACCCATTTCCCTTAGTTCTGATTTTAAAATTTAATTATGCCTTGATTTCTTGTTTTAACAAGTTATTAAAATACGGGTTGTTACATTCACCCCTCCTTAAAGGATTTCGTCCCCGAAATCTTCAAGTTAAGAAGAATGTGTCCTACCATCAAATCATCCATCTACTCAATCATCAATCACAGGCATCCATTGTCCTTAAGAGATTTCTAATGCTGTATGAACATATGTAGAAAGTGTGTGTATATTCTCCTTGTCTAATGCAAATGATCATGCCTGATTGATCTTTTTAAACGCAAAATATGTTTAGTGCCATGAGTCCAACCTGTATGCAAATAGTCCTAGTCACATAGACACTATATGTGTGCACAAACATCTGTCCATATGCAACATCCACATGATAACACATTTAATTTCATCCATAAACAAGTATAAACACTCATGCATATGCAATATGAGATGTGACTGAGCCGATCTAGTGCCTAATGTGTGTTCATGCATCCACGAGCAACCACTTGCGACCACTTGCAACCATCAATCATAACATGTCTCAAACACATGTTTCACCCAATTGTTCCTACCTAAAGATATAGCTGAATGATAGAAGCAAGTAAAAACTTTGTGCCATTAGGCAATGTCAAAACTGGAAATCTACGTCACATATATACTGAATAGGAGAAGAATTCCCTAAGCACCAGCCCAAAACCCAAAAAGTTTAGTCAATCCAACGGACACCCTCAAGCCCCAACATGTATTACAACTATATGAGTCATACTCCTTATGGGATTTGCAACAGAAATAAGATTGAGAATAGGACCGAGAGGATATACATAAAAGATAGCATGCAAGTAAGCTCTACAGGAAAAGAGGGATCAAGGATATACTCTTAAAAAGAGATATGATGCGCGTATCTAGTCTTCAATCTTCTAAGTCGCATTTCCTTGAGCTTAACTCCATTGTTCTTTGTCCGTCTTTAACTTCAAAATTTCGTAGCTTCTTAATTCCTATTTCCAAAATATGAGTTGGAACTCATTTCACTGTCGCCTCTCGCTCCACTTTCACTTATTCTTTTTCTAGTATAACTGCGTACTCATGGTTTCATGCAAGCTCTCCAAAATTCACTAGTGAATTTCGGATCTCGTTCACTTACTAGAAGGTATTCCACATAAATGAATTATCTCGTGAAAATTTACAAATGCCAACCATGTTGCCAAGTGTACTTACTAAGGTGATTTTCTATGACTCATGCATAAGCGAAATGAACCATCCACCTTAGTGGCGAACATTACTCAGGATCAATAGATGTATCAAGAGATTCTAGGTAACTAAGCATGACAGAACCCTAAGGGTTACAATAGACTTCGAGGGCATTACTAAGGCAAGTCAAGCGTCTAACTACCCTCTTTTCATACTCGAGAATGGTATCATTTTTGGAAAACCACTCCATCCCTAGAATCAACCCATAGCCCAAAAACATGAGCTTTACTTCTAAACTCAACACTTTGCATAGACATTCCCAAATCCAAACAAGTCATGAATAAATGAGCCGATTCCCTAACAGGATTTGTGAATAGAATGGGATCCTCTACTACGCTAGTACTAAGGTGCAGAGACTTAACTATCGAGGCAGAATTAAAAGGATGCGATGTATAAAAACAAAGTTCCCACGGTATGATAGAAAAGAAAAGCTAAACTTTTAACAGAAACGTTATCACCTCTTCTTAGGTACGCTGGTAGTGAGAGCATACAATTGCCCTCTCCATGATCTTGTCTTTTGCCATTGTCCTTGTCCTCTAATACTTAGCTACATGTCCCTTTTTACCATACTAAAGATATTCTCTCTTGTCATGGGTTTTTATTATTCTTCCACTTGGCTTCTTTCCTTTCACCTTTTCCTCCTTCGTGGATCAAGCCATGTCAACAAGTTTCTCATCCTTAAGCTTGTGTTCTTTATCCTCGTTCTTACTATCCTTGTATAGTTGTTGACAAGTTTCTCGAAAGCTACCTCCATCGCACGGCAACTCTACAAAGCTTGAAATAAGATTAGATGCAGATGGAACTACTGCGGCTACAGATGGAAGTTGGGCACTTCTTTGCCCTCCTACATGCGTTGCATGTCTACAAACTATGGTGAAAAAGAAAGAAAGAAGAGACTCAAGGAGAGAATTAAAAGATAGTGCATATGGATTTGGGGAATATGCCTTTCGTAAAACAAAACTTTTCTTGAAAAATGCTTCTTTGTAAATGGTTTTGAAAATAATTTCAAAAGGTTTTATAAACTTTTGCCCAGTCTGGTAACCTTCTGCTCTGATACCAAATGTAACACCCCACCTCCGCTAGGGTCACTCGCAAGGGGAATGCACTAGCTTTGGTGGAGCATTATCTAGGTAAACATACACAGAAATATTACAAGACAGAACATATATAAAACAGCGGAAGAAAAACCAAATTTCGTTTCTTTAAAATCTAGAAAGGTCTAAAGCCTTTTTACATCAAAATGCCATTAAATCCATTACATCGAAATCTGTCTTGCAATAGTAAAGAAGCATAAAACCATAGTCATAATTCATTCCCTAAGTAAACAGTAAAGCAGCCATAGCCAAGAAAGGTCCAAGCCATATATGATGATCTTGAAGCAGAAAGAAGTTCAAACAAAGTAGTAGTGCTTCCTCCCTGAGAACCTGGGGGGGGGGGGGGGGAACGGAAGAAAAAGAGACGAAACAAAACGGGTCAGTCATACAAACGGGTAAGTCCTAGTGGCTTTCAGCATAGAAATAAGTAAAAGTAACATGGCACGTATAAAATGAAAGTAAACATAAGGATGATGATAAAATAGGCAAGTTAAACTAAGATAACAAGATAAACTACGGTAACAGAATAAACTAAGGTCACAAGAAAAACTAAGGTAACAAGATAAGCTACATATAACATCGCATGTTTAACATTCTCTGCACCAACTGTACTAGTACCCCAACCCGTATCATCCTTTCCATGTATATGTATAGTCCCTTGTCGTATATCGTACGGGTTTCATCACGTATTTTTATACTACTTCAACGTAGTGCCACCATTCTTGAAATCGTTTGGACTACCACCCTTGTTCTGGCTAGGTTTCCTTATCATGAACTATCGCGTGTTCAACTAGGATTTATGCCACCTAGGACCACTAGGGATTATGCTACCTATTGAACGTTTTCTAGATTCGTTTAGGGTTTATGCCACCTAGGACCACTAGGGATTATGCTACCTAACGAATTTCACATAACGATATATTAATCGATCGGCTCCCTACAAGTCCTAGCTCGTTCATGTGTCTGTGTCATACGGCCCAATCATGAAATGTAGTCACCTGTGCTAGGTCCACCATAGGGTGTATCAAGCCCTTTGGTGCCAACCATCGACACGAATCAAGCACGCATAGTGTAAACCTACTGGTGCCCAATGCCTGCTTTTTCAACTCTGGACTACGAGCACGACTATAGTCCGCCTGAACCTACAATGGTGAACCAACTCAGCCATCGTTCTTGTCGCTTACAATCAGCCCAGTAATCGTGCCCCACCCTGCCTAGTTCTAGGGTACCATGATACATCTAGTGGGTTACTGCTGAAAAGGACCGCGTAACTAGGGTTTCCGTCCAGCAGGTTAAGTGTTGTCATTTATAGTCGAGACTTAACCCGTCTACGTGTCATGCCAAATTGGCTAAGTGTTGTCGTTCAAGTTCATGACTTAGCCCTACGAATCATGTGTCGAGTTGGATAAGTATATTCAAGCGGTTTCTGACTTAACCCTATCAAATCATCGTGTCAAATTGGTTAAGTATATTCAAGCGGTTCATGACTTAACCCTATCAAATCATCATGTCAAATTGGTTAAGTATATTCAAGCGGTTCATGACTTAACCCTATCAAATCATCATGTTAAATTGGTTGAGTATATTCAAACGGTACATGACCTAACCCTATCAAATCATCGTGTCAAATTGGTTAAGTATATTCAAGCGGTTCATGACTTAACCCTATCAAATCATCATGTTAAATTGGTTAAGTATATTCAAGCGGTACATGACTTAACCCTATCATGTGGAATTAATTCATTAATGCACCCGAACCTCTCACATCAGACCTGTTGTTGTGGTCACTGGATATGCTGGGCGGTTCCAGGCAGATTTACACCACAACTCACTCTGACCTTGGGTTTCGAGCGCGACATGACCAACTACCCACATTTGATCCTATTGTTTGCAGTAACTGGATTTGCCGGGAGGTTCCGGGCAGATTTACACTGCAAACTCAACCCAACCTCGAGTTGGCCATTTTCATGTTTATTCTAATGTCATGTCCATGTTTAAGTTTTGTAACACCCCACATCCGTTAAGGTTACTCACAAAGGGAATGCCTTAACATTGGTGGAGCATTTTAGTAAACAAAACAGAAACTTACAAGACAAATAAAACAGTACTTGAAAAATTTTAACTTTATTACAGCGGAAACAGAAATTAATATGGTTACATCCTTTCAATTTCAGAATTCAAGTACAAAATATCAGTCTTGTACAAAAGCCTTCAAAATGCATGGTTTAAAATCATAATCCCCATGGAACGGAAGCTATACAGAGCCAAGCCATACTTTAAGCACTTCAAGCAAAGAGAAATCCGGGTCAAGCTAAAGTATTTCCCTCCTTGGATAACCTGGAGGGGGGGGGGGGAAACGGAAGAAAGGAGGCGAAACAACAAGGGTCAGACAAAAAGTCTGGCAAGTCCAGTGACTTTCAGCATATGAACAGATAATAGTAATATGATATGAACATAAAACTGGATGTGAGATAACTGTAACAGGTGTAGCAGATATAACAGAAAAACAGAATGATATAAACTATTGTTTTACACTTCTCTGCACTAATACTAGTATAGCAGAATTAGGTGTCTCCCTAATGTCTAAATTGGAGCAGGAACGGGTACAGAATACTTTAACAGAAACAGAATGCTAATAATGGGCCTTTACTACCCGATCAGAAATAGACAGAAGCAGAAACAGATTTATCTCTACGGAAACAGAATGTGGAATTAGGTGTACACTAGTAATGGGCCTTTACCACCCGAACAAACGGTACCACACAGAAACAGACAGGTGTTACCACCCAACAGAAACAGACGGTACCAACAGAAACAGACAGAACTAAGCGTACCCTAAAACCCTACCCCAAGCGATCGGCTCCCTAATACATAAATATCCTGTGTCGGCCCCACAGTAGGGTGTATCACTCCCTAAAGTGACAACCAATTGGCACAGACCTATTTACAGATGTCACGGCGTCTTACATCCTCAGAGGCAGACCGAGATCCATGCACGCACATGACCCGGTTGGAACGCACCATCAACACCCCTCGCCATTATTAGAATGAACCACTTATAATTAGTTCAGTAAGATTGCCCGGACCCTACCTACTGTTGGGTCAAAGTTTTGATACCAGAAAGGGTTACTGACTAATATGGGTCCCAACAACAGATGACACAAGTAATTCCCCTCCTAACCTTGTGTCCCCAGACTAACAGATCTCAGATTAACTTGTTTACAAGTTCAGACATACAGAATTCAGATTTACTAGTTCATAGATTAAGTTAACAAGTTTTCAGACTAACAGATCAGATGTACAGATTTTTCAGATTTGTCTAACTTTGTATTGGGCCTACAGATTCATGGACGGGTTTACTACACCTATTAATCCAGTTGGTTTAACCCTATTTTACCCCAATACGTTTTAGACGTCATTCTTATCTTAGATTTGCATTAATTAATTATTAATGCCCAGACCTCTCACATTAGGTCGCTAGCTTGTGGCCGCTGGATGGGCCGGGCGGTTCCGGGCAGACTTCTGCCACAAGCCAGACCTAACCTCGTGTCTTAAGCAGGTTATGACTAACTTCTCACATTAGAACCTATTGTTTGCGACCACTGGATGTGCCGGGCGGTTCCGGGCAGAATTACGCCGCAAACTCATTCTAACCTCGAGTTAGCCATATTAATCTTTGCGGCCAATTAATTAATAATTTACCGTTTATGCGCACGCCCAATATATATGCCAATTCAGATTATATCAATAACAGGATGATTATATCAACATAGCAGATAACAGATTTTATATGACTTAACGGATTTAACAGATTTAGCAACTTAGCAGATTTTGGCATATAACAGGTTAGGCATTTCAACCGACAAATTTAACAGATTATGCATTTCAATCTAATTAGCAGTCTAGGCAATATAACAAAACTAGTAGTTTAGGCAACTTAGCAAATTAGCATATTTAGCAAATTTAATATTTCTAAAGGTTCTATTTACATGCCTTGCCTAATCATAAATTGGCTTAAATTCATATGCCTACATAATTGTCATGACTCACAACATATACTCCATGTTTGCATAAGCGCAGAATATGGACATAATTTTCCATATAACATATGTTCCAATTTTTGTTAAACTAGCCTTTATACATATAAATTGTACCAAATATAACCATTAATTTCAATGCATACCATATATCCAAAAATCCCTATTTAGGTGTAATCACAATAATAGATATCCTAATTAATGTAAATCTTTACACCTAAGTTTCCATATCTTCTTCTTTTTAAGTCATGAATCATTATGCAAACTATACCCAACAATCTTTAAATCATATCTTCTAAATTTCCGATCTTGACTTTTATACGCATTTTGTCCAAAGTCTCAAATCATATGTAATCATACAATGGTTCCTCTTTCCTTCTATCATAGAATATGCATAGATCCTAATCTAGTTTACAACATATGCTCATTAATTACAGATCTAAATTACAACATAACTATGCATACAACATGCTTAAATTATATGTTCATAGTCAAATTTATGCATATGTCCAATATATTTTATGCCTCAGACCTAAAGTCATACATTCAATTTAGTCTTGTCAAATTTCGCATCATTCATCCCAAAATTTGCGTTCATACGTTCATCTCTTATGAGATTAGGCACAGGCTCGTGGTAGCCTGGCTATAGAAACAGAAAAGAAGAAAAGGGATACAGAACAGTCACAGAAAAACAGATCTGACAGAAGAGAATATATATAGAATCTCAGATTCAGAATTAAAAACATATCAAAATTATAATTAACGTTCGCAGCGGAAAATAACTGTACTTGCCTTGATTGGATTAAAGAAAGAACTTTAACTTGTTGTAGAATCTTTGCAGAAACTTTAATCTCTAGTTTGAATTGAGTTGCTTAGGCTGATGTTGATTATCTTCTAGTTTTAATTCCAGCAGAGCAGCGACGCCATTTTTATTTTTTTATTAGAAGAAGAGAGCAATGGAGGCTAGAGAATTGTGTAAGAAACCTAGGTAGAGTCTATTTTTATAGAGTTTATGAACTGATTAGGACCATCGATGTTGCTTGGATTGATCGTAGCCATTCATTCGAAAGAGAGACCAATTAGAGCCTGCCACCTAGCCCTAATGACAAAGCATGCTTCTGAAAATCGACCAACATAGACTAGGCCAGCCAGGGTGGACTGGGTTCGACCTGGGTCTGGACCAGGTCGACAGCCCTGTCGACAGCCCTGTCGACCTGGCTAGACCAGGTCGACAGCCCAGTCGACCTGGGTGTCTTAGGCGGGAATTTTCCCGCCCTGGCCAATTGGGCCCGATTTTTAATTTTAAACTTAATTCAGAAACTTCCGGAGGCTATATCTTCTTCATACGGACTCCGTTTTTCGAAAACTCGGACTCTATTTCGCGTATTTTTCCGAGACGAACGCAATGGCGTATACCGTTTCCCTTAGTTCTTTGATTTCGAATTTATTATACTTTAATTTGTTAATTCCACAGTTATAGAATACACGGGGTGTTACATTCTCCCCCACTTAAAAGGATTTCGTCCCCGAAATCTTCAAGTTAAGAAGAATGCGTCCTACCATCCAATCACCCATCTACTCAACCATCATCCACAAGCATCCATTGTCCTTAGAAAACCTCTAATGTTGTATGAACATATGCAAAAGTGTGTGTATATGTTCCTTATCTAATGCAAAGATCAGGCGGTCTACTGATTCAGTTGACCTCCTTAATGCGAATTATGTCAGTGCCATGAGTCCAACATGTATGCAATAGAATTCTGACGATATATATTATTTCTATATGAGTGCACAATCATTCACTCAAATGCAACATCCATGTGCTGAATCAACCATTTTGCATCCACAAGAGTTGAAAAATGCTCACCCATCCATATGCAGTATGAGAGTGTTTTCGAGCCGATCTATTGTCTAGTGTGTGTATATGCATCCACGGGCAACCACTAGCAACCACTTGCATCCACTTGCAACCATCAAACATAACATGTCTCAAACACATGTTTACATCCATTAGTTTCTACCTAAAGTTCGAAGATTCAATCGATAGGATACAGTCGAATGATGGAAGCGAGTACAGATAGAACGAAAATCTGGTTCCCATTAGACATGGGTCCTAAGTATCGGCCCCAAAGACCGAAACCAACATCAAATTGACACCCAGAGGATTACCTTCTTTAGACAATGTCAAAACTGGAAATCCTATAAAAAGTATTTAGATATTTACAGACTACTGGTACAGATCAGGTTCCCTAATGATTCTTAGGAAGCTAAGCATGATAAAATCATACCCCACGAAAACTCAGAATGTATGCGTCATACTTGACGCCTAACACAGATATCCCTCAAACCCCAATTTATCACAAGCAGATGAGTCATAACCTTTATGGGTCTAAGTCTACAGCGGAATTCAGAAATAATACTAGCATTAAAGTGCAGAGTATTGATTACAAAATCAAAATACCAGAATCAGAAAAAGTCACAATCAGATAAAGAAATTAAACCTACTATAGAAATTTTCCTATTTCTATCCTAGCCACTAGCCTCAAGAGTGTTCGCCTGCCCTCCTTGTCCTCGTCTCTTCGGGCACTCCCTAGTGAAGTGTCCCATCTCCCCACAGTTGAAGCAAGCGCCCTTCCTTTTTCTGCAATCCTTGTTCAGATGAGTTGAGCTCCCACAAGTAAAGCACTTTTTCCCCTTCTTATCCTCAGACTTCTCATCCTTCTTTTGTGTTTCCTTTTTGGGCCCCGCTTTCTAATTCTGTGGTTCTTCCTTCTTTGTCTCTTTCGGGCCATTGTCTTCCTCATGCAGTAGTGCCATATCTACCAATTTCTCGTAAGTTGCTCCCATGGGTACATGGGTCATGGCTAGGCTGTGCAGTGGCTCATTCAATCCTTTAACAAAGCAGAGAGCCTTTTTATGCTGAGTGTTGACTAAATCCAATCCGAATCTTGCTAGTTGGTTGAACTGGTTGACGTATTTCTTGACCGTCATACTTCCTTGCTTAAGAGACAAGAACTTTTCTAATTGTAAACTTCGTTCAGCTTGCGAGAGGAATTTTGTCTCAAACCTTGTTCTGAAATCAATCCATGTCTCAACCGGCCTCTCGGCGTTAGTGACTTCCCACCAGTAGGAAGCTTCGTCTTTAAGCAGCCATACTGCCAACTGTACCTTCTGCTTATCGTCCACCTCGAAGATAACGAATAGATCCTCAGTTTCTTTGAGCCAATTCCTTGCTTCTACGAATGATTCAGTTCCTTTGACCCATGGCCCTAAAATCTCTACAGATCTTTGAGAAAGCAATTGCACGAGGAGGGGGTGGAAGAGGGGGATCATTTGCTGGACCTGCAGCGGCGGTCCTAGCCTCAAGATATTGACGAAACCAACCGGGTACATGAACACCCTCTGGTATCTCAGATGCTTCAGACATGCTAAAATGAAAAAGGAAAGGTTCAATACAAAAAGGACTGAAAGAAAGATATATGGCTCTTGGGGATTATGTTTTTCAAAATAAGCTTTATTTTTTTTTTTTTGAAAATACTCCCTTTCAAAACCTTTTTTTTTTTGAAAATAATTTTCAAAACTTTTTATAAAATCTGGTATCCTTCAGCTCTGATACCAAGTGTAACACCCCACCTCCTTTAAGGTCACTCACAAAGGGAATGCCTTAACTTTGGTGGAGCATTTTAGTAAACAAAACAGAAACTTACAAGACAGATAAAACAGTACTTGAAATTTTTTAACTTTATTACAGCGGAAACAGAAATTAATATGGTTACATCCTTTCAATTTCAGAATTCAAGTACAAAATATCAGTCTTGTACAAAAGCCTTCAAAATGCATGGTTTAAAATCATAATCCCCATGGAACGGAAGCTATACAGAGCCAAGCCATACTTTAAGCACTTCAAGCAAAGAGAAATCTGGGTCAAGCTAAAGTATTTCCCTCCTTGGATAACCTGGGGGGGGGAAACGGAAGAAAGGAGGCGAAACAACAAGGGTCAGACAAAAAGTCTGGCAAGTCCAGTGACTTTCAGCATATGAACAGATAATAGTAATATGATATGAACATAAAACTGGATGTGAGATAAATGTAACAGGTGTAGCAGATATAACAGAAAAACAGAATGATATAAACTATTGTTTTACACTTCTCTGCACTAATACTAGTATAGCAGAATTAGGTGTCTCCCTAATGTCTAAATTGGAGCAGGAACGGGTACAGAATACTTTAACAGAAACAGAATGCTAATAATGGGCCTTTACTACCCGATCAGAAATAGACAGAAGCAGAAACAGATTTATCTTTACGGAAACAGAATGTGGAATTAGGTGTACACTAGTAATGGGCCTTTACCACCCGAACAGACGGTACCACACAGAAACAGACAGGTGTTACCACCCAACAGAAACAGACGGTACCAACAGAAACAGACAGAACTAAGCGTACCCTAAAACCCTACCCCAAGCGATCGGCTCCCTAATACATAAATATCCTGTGTCGGCCCCACAGTAGGGTGTATCACTCCCTAAAGTGACAACCAATTGGCACAGACCTATTTACAGATGTCACGGCGTCTTACATCCTCAGAGGCAGACCGGGATCCATGCACGCACATGACCCGGTTGGAACGCACCATCAACACCCCTCGCCATTATTAGAATGAACCACTTATAATTAGTTCAGTAAGCGTGCCCGGACCCTACCTACTGTTGTGTCAAAGTTTTGATACCAGAAAGGGTTACTGACTAATATGGGTCCCAACAACAGATGACACAAGTAATTCCCCTCCTAACCTTGTGTCCCCAGACTAACAGATCTCAGATTAACTTGTTTACAAGTTCAGACATACAGAATTCAGATTTACTAGTTCATAGATTAAGTTAACAAGTTTTCAGACTAACAGATCAGATGTACAGATTTTTCAGATTTGTCTAACTTTGTATTGGGCCTACAGATTCATGGATGGGTTTACTACACCTATTAATCCAGTTGGTTTAACCCTATTTTCCCCCAATACGTTTTAGACGTCATTCTTATCTTAGATTTGCATTAATTAATTATTAATGCCCAGACCTCTCACATTAGGTCGCTAGCTTGTGGCCGCTGGATGGGCCGGGCGGTTCCGGGCAGACTTCTGCCACAAGCCAGACCTAACCTCGTGTCTTAAGTAGGTTATGACTAACTTCTCACATTAGAACCTATTGTTTGCGACCACTGGATGTGCCGGGCGGTTCCGGGCAGAATTACGCCGCAAACTCATTCTAACCTCGAGTTAGCCATATTTATCTTTGCGGCCAATTAATTAATAATTTACCGTTTATGCGCACGCCCAATATATATGCCAATTCAGATTATATCAATAACAGGATGATTATATCAACATAGCAGATAACAGATTTTATATGACTTAACGGATTTAACAGATTTAGCAACTTAGCAGATTTTGGCATATAACAGGTTAGGCATTTCAACCGACAAATTTAACAGATTATGCATTTCAATCTAATTAGCAGTCTAGGCAATATAACAAAACTAGTAGTTTAGGCAACTTAGCAAATTAGCATATTTAGCAAATTTAATATTTCTAAAGGTTCTATTTACATGCCTTGCCTAATCATAAATTGGCTTAAATTCATATGCCAACATAATTGTCATGACTCACAACATATACTCCATGTTTGCATAAGCGCAGAATATGGACATAATTTTCCATATAACATATGTTCCAATTTTTGTTAAACTAGCCTTTATACATATAAATTGTACCAAATATAACCATTAATTTCAATGCATACCATATATCCAAAAATCCCAATTTAGGTGTAATCACAATAATAGATATCCTAATTAATGTAAATCTTTACACCTAAGTTTCCATATCTTCTTCTTTTTAAGTCATGAATCATTATGCAAACTATACCCAACAATCTTTAAATCATATCTTCTAAATTTCCGTTCTTGACTTTTATATGCATTTTGTCCAAAGTCTCAAATCATATGTAATCATACAATGGTTCCTCTTTCCTTCTATCACAGAATATGCATAGATCCAAATCTAGTTTACAACATATGCTCATTAATTACAAATCTAAATTACAACATAACTATGCATACAACATGCATAAATTATATGTTCATAGTCAAATTTATGCATATGTCCAATATATTTTATGCCTCAGACCTAAAGTCATACATTCAATTTAGTCTTGTCAAATTTCGCATCATTCATCCCAAAATTTGCGTTCATACGTTCATCTCTTATGAGATTAGGCACAGGCTCGTGGTAGCCTGGCTATAGAAACAGAAAAGAAGAAAAGGGATACAGAACAGTCATAGAAAAACAGATCTGACAGAAGAGAATATATATACAATCTCAGATTCAGAATTAAAAACATATCAAAATTATAATTAACGTTCGCAGTGGAAAATAACTGTACTTGCCTTGATTGGATTAAAGAAAGAACTTTAACTTGTTGTAGAATCTTTGCAGAAACTTTAATCTCTAGTTTGAATTGAGTTGCTTAGGCTGATGTTGATTATCTTCTAGTTTTAATTCCAGCAGAGCAGCGACGCCATTTTTATTTTTTTATTAGAAGAAGAGAGCAATGGAGGCTAGAGAATTGTGTAAGAAACCTAGGTAGAGTCTATTTTTATAGAGTTTATGAACTGATTAGGACCATCGATGTTGCTTGGATTGATCGTAGCCATTCATTCGAAAGAGAGACCAATTAGAGCCTGCCACCTAGCCCTAATGACAAAGCATGCTTCTGAAAATCGACCAACATAGACTAGGCCAGCCAGGGTGAACTGGGTTCGACCTGGGTCTGGACCAGGTCGACAGCCCTGTCGACCTGGCTAGACCAGGTCGACAGCCCAGTCGACCTGGGTGTCTTAGGCGGGAATTTTCCCGCCCTGGCCAATTGGGCCCGATTTTTAATTTTAAACTTAATTCAGAAACTTCCGGAGGCTATATCTTCTTCATACGGACTCCGTTTTTCGAAAACTCGGACTCTATTTCGCGTATTTTTCCGAGACGAACGCAAAGGTGTATCCCGTTTCCCTTAGTTCTTTGATTTCGAATTAATTATACTTTAATTTGTTAATTCCACAGTTATAGAATACACGGGGTGTTACAAGTTTCATGTCAAGTTCATGTCAAGTTTTCGAGGCAAGTTTCATATCAAGTCGATGTCACGTTCGTGTCCATATCCAGGTTCAAGTTATAACAGTGTTCATGTTTCAAGTTTTGCCTTTTATCGAGTTCATAATCCATGTTCATAACCAATTCATGTTTTGCCTATTCTACCCAAATCGTATTCCCATCGCATGTGAACGTGAATCGGTCTTGAAACACCCTAACTCTGTTAAGGTCACTCACAAAGGGAATGCCTTAATTTTGGTGGAGGTTTATAAGTAAAAGCCACAGATAAACTCAAGACAGATATAAATACACATATTTTAAACAGCGGAAACCAACAGACTTTTATTCATCAATACGTGTTCCAAAACAAAGCATTTCATAATTGTCTCAAAATTCTTCCATCATTACTACATCGTAACTGTCTTGATTATTAAAGAAGCATAAAACATAAATAAAGTGACAAAAATCCCCATAGTGATATCCAAAGCCAGAGTCTGAGCAAAATAGACCCAAATCATACATCTACGTTCTTGGAGCTTGAACAGAGCCTGGCTGAGCTAAGTTGTTTCCTCCTTGTGGACCTGGGGGGGGGGGGGAACGAAAGAAAAGAAGAAGAAAAGAAAATAGGGTCAGACATAAAGCCTGAGTAAGTCTAGTAACTCTTCAGTATGTGAATAAGAAAAGGACATGATAGATATATACTAAAAATAGGATAGTGTCAAAAGCTAAGGGAGTGTCGAGTGTACTATCGCACCCATACTATATCTCTACGTCTATTCGAGTTTACTCTAACAGGCACCCCATGATGAGGGTGAAGTGATCCCCAACTTTATTTAAAGATCGGCTCCTACTCGCGTTAACATGTGTCATACGGCCCCCAAAAATTGTAGATACCTATGCTTGTCCCACCACGGGGTGTATCAAGACCCATGGTGGCGGCCCCGACACAAATTCTAGAAGGCATAGGTTATACTACTGGTGTCCCCAGTGCCCTGGTTGTTTGCTCTGAAGTGTGTGCACGCCCACACTCCGTTAGACCTGCACTGTGCACCCACCGCCGTCGTTTGGCCGCTTACAATCAGCCCAGTAATCGTGCCCCACCCTGCCTAGTTTCAGGGTACCGTTGATACCTAAATTGGGTTATTGCTGAAACGGGTCCCTCTTTACCAGGATTTTCTAGTCAAACATGTTAAGTGGTTAAGTGTCTGTATTTACATAACCCCCACCCATCAAATCTTGTTAACATGTTGAATTTGGTTAAGTGTTATAGTTGACTTAACCCTACCACCTGTCCTTAGCCTCTTAGGAGCACCAGACCACTCACATTAGATAGGTATTGCTTCGGTTACTGGATATGCCGGTCTGTTCCGGGCAGGTTTACACCGTATCTCAGTCTAACCTTGGGTCTTTATTGGGCTCAATGCTTAACCACCCACATTTGATAGGTATTGTTGTGACCATTGGACAGCCGGGCGGTTCCGGACAGGTTTACATCACAACTCAATCCAACCTCGGGTTAAGCACGTCGTGTTTTCTAAATTTACATATTTTATTATTTCTCAAATGTATATATGTAAATGTCATATCTATTATTTTTGGGTATAACAATTTCATACCGCTTTAAATGTCATTGTCATTGGCATGTGCCAAACATGCCAACATATATTTTCATGTTTTATACCCAACGTCACTACCCCCGTTTATACGTTCGCAACGTTATAACAAATGTTGGGCTTGACACAATTCAACCCAACTTTATAAGCGTAAGAAAAAGGGGAATCAAGAACATGTAATATTTGACAACATATAAGGGTGTGCGGTGCATGAACTTGCAGTTTAGCGATACTAACATAAATGATGGTTCATGTGAACTTGCATTCAAATCAAAGTGTAACTAAGTAGGTGGCATGGCATAGTTTAGGCTAATACAAACTTGTCTTTAAACGTGTTTAACTTGGCATAGTGTCAAACACAAAACTAGCATGATGTATATTCACCAAAAGGCCCAATTATAACATTTAATTCACATAGCCTATTTCAACATGAACCTGCATAGTTTATGAAACACAAACGATACTTAACATAGATCCAATTTCACTTGCAAATAAACATGAACTCGCATGATTTATGAAACCCAAACGATGCTTAACATAGATCCAATTATACTTGCAAATAAACATGAAAGTGATAACATAGGCTTTGGGTCATGTAGACATAAAAGGTTTCACGTCTAAATCATGTTTACATAAATTCTAATTTAGACTAAGGGAATATACATAGTCCATGCCATTGACATATACATAAAGGATCAATTTCTAATTTTTGCCACAACTTGCAAGTGCCATTGTTTTCATATGCAATTGTTCCATAGGCTTGCATAAATAAATTTTATGCCACAAACATCAATACATAAGTCATGATAGAACCATCACAATACATAGAATTTTATACAATACATTAACACAATTTTATTTTCATCCACATCGAATCACATCACAATTCTTAATTATATTCTGAAAGGCTACTATACTTACAACGAATGCAGAATCTTGAATTCTGGATTTTGAATTCTGAAATTGGAATGCGCTCCTTTGGGTAGACTAACGTTGCGTTGAAAACTTTTGATTTAAACTTTAATCTTCTTCTTAGTTTGAATCGTCTCTAGGCTTTTCTCTTGACGACTATGTTCAATTCCTCCCTAGCAGCATGACAACTCCTTTCTCATATTTTTTGTGTGAATTTTCAGTTGAGAGTTAGGGTGTATTTATAGATTTTTAAGTTGTTTTGAGCCGTCAAATGAAGATAGGAGGAATCTAGGCCATTCAAAATTCAGAGAGCCAATCAAGAGGTGACACATCAGCCCTAGTGACACACAGGGCCTCTGAAATTCAAGCCAGAGCCAGAGCTGGCCAGCCAGGTCGACTAGCCAGGTCGACACCCAGGTCGACACTAAGGTCGACCTGGGGGGGACCAGGTCAACACCATGGTCAACCTGGGGTGACCAGGTCGACTCCATGGTCGACCCTATGGTCGACCTGGTCTCTGGGCGGGAATTTTCCCGTCCAGCCCAGTTTGAACCTGAAATTCGAAATTTTAAAATTAAACTGAGCTGTTTGAATTTAAATTTGATTTTGAAACTTCCGAAGGCCATAACTTCTTCATACGGAGTCCGATTCTCGCAAACTCGGACTCTATCTCGAGCATAATTCCGAGACGAACGCAATGGCGTAACCCGTTTCCCTTAATTCTTTCATTTAGAATTAATTATAATTTAATTTGTGAAGCTTAGCGTTATAAAATTCACGGGGTGTTACATTCTCCCCCCTTAAAAGGATTTCGTCCCCGAAATCTTTAAGTTAGGAAGAATGTATATCCTACCATCCAACAGTCCATCTACTCAACCAATAAACACAGGCATCCACTGTCCTTAAAAGACTTCTAATGCTTCATGATCATATGCATAGTGTGTGTACATGTCCTTATCTAATGCAGAAATCAGGCGGTCCACTGATTTATTTGACCTCCTTAATGTGAATCATGTAAGTGTCATGAATCCATTATGTATGCAAATTTTTCCTACTCATAATTCTACATGAGTGCACAACTATTCATACAAATGCGACAATCATATGACAGCATATCAAGTTTCAACCATATACAAATGAGAATACACATATGCATATACAATATGAAGTGATTGAGCCAACCTATAACCTAGGGTGTGTGTGTATATGCATCCACGAGCAACCACTAGCAACCATTTGCAGCCATCATCCATATCATGTTTTCAAATACATGTTTGCATCCATTTGTTTTCTACCTAAGGTGTTAGGAAAAGGACCGAGGATATATACCTAAAAGATAGATAAAGCATAACTTAAGGAAAAAGAGAGAGATCAAAGATGTACCCTCAAAAAGAAGAGGGTAGGCAGCGCGTATTCTGTCCTCAGTTTCCCAAGTCGCGTCTTCCTCGGCGTCGCTCCACTGAACTTTAATGAGTTTGACTTCGTGGTTGCGTAGCTTTTTCACTTCAGTTCCTAAGATGCGGGTTGGAACTCTCCTCACAGTTGCTTCACGTTCCACTTCGGCTTCTTATAGAATGCTAGGTTCCACCACTTCCGCTGACTCATGCAAACACTTCCGGAGGTGAGAAACATGAAAGACGTTGTGAACTCCGGCCAGTCTCTCGGGTAGCTCTAATCTATAGGCCATCTTTCCAACCTTCTCGATGATAGGAAACAGTCCTACAAATCTTGGTGCTAGCTTTCCTGCGGATGCAAAACGAACGACGTTCCTTAAAGGTGATACCTTAAGGAAAACCCTGTCCCTAACCTCAAACTCAAGGTCAGTCCTTCTTTTGTCGGCGTAGGATTTCTGTTGTTCTTGGGCAGTCTTCATTCTCCTACGTATCAAGTATACTTTCTCAGAAGTCTCTTGAATCATATCTGGTCCAAGTATAAGCTTATCTGTAGACTCGTACCAAAAAGTTGGTGATTTGCACGGTTTTCCATACAAGGCTTCGAAGGGCGCCATACCGATGGTAGCCTGGTAGCTGTTGTTATAGGCAAATTCCACTAAAGGAAGGTGATCCTCCCACGTCCCTCCAAAGTCGAGAACGCAAAGTCTCAAAAGATCCTCTAAAACTCTATTCACCCTTTCCGTCTGACCGTCGGTTTGGGGGTGATAGGCCATGCTCAGACATAACTGTGTGCCTACAGCTTCTTGTAGACTCCGCCAAAACTCGCTTGTGAAGATGGGGTCTCGGTCACTAACAATGCTGGAGGGTATCCCATGGAGTCGAACTATTTCCATGAGATAAAGAGATACTAGAGATGCAGCAGTCCTTCTACTCTTGATAGGTATGAAGTGGGCGCTCTTAGTAAGCCTATCTACTATTACCCAAATGTTAGTGTTGCCTCTTCTCGACCTAGGCAGTCCATCAATGAAGTCCATTGAAATGCTTTCCCACTTCCACTGTGGGACCTCTAAAGGATGAAGTAGTCCTCCAGGCTTCTTTTGTTCCGCCTTGAACTGTTGGCAGGTCATGCACTTAGAAACGTAATCTGCCACGTCTTGTTTCGTGCCGTTCCAAAAGAAAGTCCTTTTTATATCCTTGTACATCTTATCGCCGCCAGGGTGTATGGTCATCTTGGAATGATGTGCTTCTTCGAGAACCTTCTTTGTTAACTCCCTTGCTTGTGGGACGCACAATCTTCCATCTCGCCTCAGCCAGCCCTTATCATCGATGGTGTACCTACTGAGGTGACTAGAAGTCCCACCCCTAATAAGTTTATCAATCACATCAACAAGCTGATGGTCTTTACGTTGTGCAACCCCTATTGAGTCCAAGAGAGTAGGGCGTACTTCGAGAGATGCTAGCAAACGCGGTATAAAATCTGAGGAGGGCCTATAGTTAAAACTGTCTATATACTCCAAGCTTTTCCTTTCCACAAAGAGAGGGCTTAAGGTCAGTTTCTTACGGCTTAACGCGTCTGCTACTACGTTGCGTTTGCCGGGAGTATAGGAAATTTCAAAGTCATACGAGGCAAGAAACTCCATCCATCTTTGCTGCCTCAAGTTAAGATCCTTCTGCGAGAAGAGATATTTCAATGATTTATGGTCATTGTATAATTCGAACTTCTCACCTAGGAGATAATGGCGCCAAGACTTGAGCGTAAAGACGATGGCGGCTAACTCAAGATCGTGGGTTGGGTAGTTATTTTCATGAACTTTTAATTGTCTTCCACCATAAGCTATTGCCCTTCCTTCTTGCATTAGAACAATGCCTAGTCCCTTTCCACATGCATCCGTGTATACCGTGAACATTTTGCTTCCATCTGGCAAAGTCAGAACTAGGGCTGTTGTAAGAGCCCTTTTTAATCGTTGGAAAGCAAACTCGCAATCCAAATCCCAAGTGAACGCCGTATTCTTCTTTGTTAGCCTTGTGAGTGGGGTTGAGATTTTCGCGAAATCCCTAATAAACTTTCGGTAAAAACCGGCTAGCCCAATAAAGCTTCGAACTTCGGTTGCATTTCTTGGTGTCTTCCAATCTTGCACTGCCACCACTTTCGTGGGGTCCACGGCCAACCCTTCTTTGGACACTATATGCCTCAGAAATCTTACTCTTTTCTCCAGAAGTGACACTTGGAGAATTTAGCTTTTAACCGATGTGAACGAAGAGTTTCCATGATTTCTTTCAGATGCTGAGCATGCTCTTCCTCATTCTTTGAGAAGATTAAGATATCATCTACGAAGACAACCACAAATTTGTTGAGGAATTCTCTGAACACCCTACTCATTAGGTCTACGAAATAAGCGGGTGCATTTGTCAAGCCGAAAGGCACGACAAGCCACTCGAAGAAACCGTCTGGGGTTCTGAACGTCGTTTTATCAATACTATATTCAGCTACTCTTAGCTGATGGAACCCAGTAGCCAGATCAAGTTGGGAGAAGACCGTTGCACCTACATGCTGATCAAACAAATCGTCGATTCGGGGAAGATGGTGCCTATTTTTCTTGGTTAATTTGTTCAACTCCCTATAGTCGACGAAAAGGCGAAGCGAACCATCCGCTTTGGTTGCGAACACCACTGGAGCACCCCATTCCGAAATGGTCCGTCTAATGAACCCTTTTTCGAGAAGTTCTTTAACCTGCTTACTGAGCTCCTTTCTCTCCTTTGGAGCCATGTGTCTGATAGGTAAAGCTACAGGCTTTGCGTTATCCACAAGAAATATGTGAAAGTCTATTTCCCGCCTCGGAGGTAAGCCTTTCACCTCCTCAAAGACATCCGGATATTCCTGGACTACTCTAACCGATTGCAAATTTTCATCAGAAGCATCAAGCAACTCTAGATAACTTAGCATAACAATATTCAAGGGATTACAAGAAATTTCTAGAGTGTTACCAAGCCGAGTCAAGAGCCTAACTACTCTTTTCTCACAATCAAGAATGGCACTATTACTGGATAACCAGTCCATGCCTAAGATCAAACCATACCACGAGAAGCCTAAGACAAAGGCATCACAACTAAACTCAACGCTGAGAATAGAGATTTTCAAACCCAAACAAACCATTGACAAGTAAGCAGAGCCCCAAATTGGATTTGAAACTACTAAGTGTTCTTCTACCATACTAGTGTCTAGATGCAGAGATACTACTAAGGCAGAGGAAATAAAAGAGTGTGATGCGCCAGAGTCAAAAAGTGTACGAACTAGATGATCATAAAGATAGACTACACTTTCTACAGAAATATTACTACCTCGTTCCTGCTGAGGTGCCACTAGCGCATGAACCTGACCCCCTGAAGTGGATCCATCTTTCTGTCCCTGCCCTTTCTTCTTTGGGCAGTCCTTAGCTTGGTGCCCAGACTCTCCACAATGGAAGCAACCACCCATCTTCGCCTTTCTTTTCCGGCGGTCTTTTGATATATGGCCCACAATGCCACAGAAATTGCACCTTCTCTTCTCACGGGGCTTATTATTCTTTCCTCCTTTCTTGAAGTCTGTTTTCTTTTCTTGTAGACCCTCTTTCTTCTCTTCCACCTTAACTTCTTTCTTACCGTGATCTTCCTCGTGTAGCAATGCCATGTCCACCAAGCTTTCATAAGTCGCTCCTGTGGATACATGGGTCATAGCAAGGCTGTGTAGAGGCTCATTCAAACCCTTGACGAAGCGAAGTGCCTTCTTGTGTTGGGTGTTTACTAAGTCTAACCCAAATCTGGCCAGCTGGTTAAACTTATTAACATATTCCCTGATCGTCATGCTTCCCTGTTTCAGAGTTAGGAACTTTTCCATTTGCAGGCTCCTTTCTGCTTGGGAGAGAAATTTCATTTCAAACCTTGTCCTGAAATCTTCCCATGTTTCCACCGCCCTCTGAGCATTGTTAACTTCCCACCAATAGGAAGCCTCATCCTTAAGCAACCATACCGCTAGTTGTATCTTTTGCCTGTCATCCACTCCAAAGATGACAAACAGATCCTCAGTCTCCTTTAGCCAGTTTCTTGCCCCTACAAAGGATTCTGTCCCATAAAAATATTTCCCACCCAATACCTTGAAGTCTCTACATGTTTTTGCGAAGGCATTTCCACGAGGAGGCGGAGGAGGAGGAACCGCGGCCACTGGAGGAGGGATGTCTGCTGGGCCCACACCATTGGCCTTTGCTTCTAAGTACCTCCTAAACCAGCCGGGAATCGGCTCTCCTTCCGGGAGGTTAAGGTCTCCAGACATGCTGAAACAGAAAGGAAAAAAAATTCAAAACGAAGGATAGAGAGAGGTAGATGGGGCACATGGCTTTGGGGGATTTTGTCTTTTCAAAAATATAACACTTTTTCTTGAATAATGCTTCTTTAAATTTTCTTTTTGAAAACAGTTTCAAAAACTTTTATCTTGTCTGGTAAACCTATGCTCTGATACCAAGTGAAACACGCCACCTCTGTTAAGGTCACTCACAAAGGGAATGCCTTAATTTTGGTGGAGATCTATAAGTAAAAGCCATAGATAAACTCAAGACAGATATAAATACACATATTTTAAACAGCGGAAACCAACAGACTTTTATTCATCAATATGTGTTCCAAAACAAAACATTTCATAATTGTCTCAAAATACTTCCATCATTACTACATCATAACTGTCTTGATTATTAAAGAAGCATAAAACATAAATAAAGTGACAAAAATCCCATAGTGATATCCAAAGCCATAGTCTGGACAAAAGAGACCCAAATCATACATCTACGTTCTTGGAGCTTGAACAGAGCATGGCTGAGCTGAGCTGTTTCCTCCCTGTGGACCTGGGGGGAAACAAATGAAAAGAAGACGAAAAGAAGATAGGGCCAGACATAAAGCCTGAGTAAGTCTAGTAACTCTTCAGTATGTGAATAAGAAAAGGGCATGATAGATATATACTGAAAATAGGATAGTGTCAAAAGCTAAGGGAGTGTCGAGTGTACTATCGCACCCGTACTATATCTCTGCATCTATTCGAGTTTACTCTAACAGGCACCCCATGATGAGGGTGAAGTGATCCCCAACTTTATTTAAAGATCGGCTCCTACTCGCGTTAACATGTGTCATACGACCCCCAAGAATTGTAGATACCTATGCTGGTCCCACCATGGGGTGTATCAAGACCCATGGTGGCGGCCCCGACACAAATTCTAGAAGGCATAGGTTATACTACTGGTGTCCCCAGTGCCCTGGTTGTTTTCTCTGAAGTGTGTGCACGCCCGCACTCCGTTAGACCTGCACTGTGCACCCACCGCCGTCGTTTGGTCGCTTACAACCAGCCTAGTAATCGTGCCCCACCCTGCCTAGTTTCAGGGTACCGTTGATACCTAAATTGGGTTACTGCTGAAACGGGTCCCTCGTTACTAGGATTTTCTAGTCAAACATATTAAGTGGTTAAGTGTCTGTATTTACCTAACCCCCACCCATCAAATCTTGTTAACATGTTGAATTTGGTTAAGTGTTATAGTTGACTTAATCCTACCACCTGTCCTTAGCCTCTTAGGAGCACCAGACCACTCACATTAGACAGGTATTGCTACGGTTACTGGATATGCCGGTCGGTTCCGGGCATGTTTACACCGTAGCTCAGTCTAAACTCGTGTCTTTATTGGGCTCAATGCTCAACCACCCACATTGGTTAGGTATTGTTATGACCACTGGACATCCGGGCGGTTCCGGGCAGGTTTACATCACAACTCAATCCAACCTCGGGTTAAGCACGTCGTGTTTTCTAAATTTACATATTTTATATTTCTCAAATGTATATATGTAAATGTCATATCTATTATTTTTGGGTATAACAATTTCATACCACTTTAAATGTCATTGTCATTGGCATGTGCCAAACATGCCAACATATATTTTTATGTTTTACACCCAACGTCACTACCCCCGTTTATACGTTCGCAACGTTATAACAAATATTGGGCTTGACACAATTCAGCCCAACTTTATAAGCGTAAGAAAAAGGGGAATCAAGAACATGTAATATTTGACAACATATAAGGGTGTGTGGCGCACGAACTTGCAATTTAGTGATACTAACATAAATGATGGGTCATGTGAACTTGCATTCAAATCAAAGTGTAACTAAGCAGGTTGCATGGCATAGTTTAGGCTAATACAAACTTGTCTTTAAACGTGTTTAACTTGGCATAGTGTCAAACACAAAACTAGCATGATGTATATTCACCAAAAGGCCCAATTATATCATTTAATTCACATAGCCTATTTCAACATGAACTTGCATAGTTTATGAAACACAAACGATACTTAACATAGATCCAATTTCACTTGCAAATAAACATGAACTCGCATGATTTATGAAACCCAAACGATGCTTAACATAGATCCAATTATACTTGCAAATAAACACGAAAGCAATAACATAGGCTTTGGGTCATGTAGACATAAAAGGTTTCAAGTCTAAATCATGTTTACATAAATTCTTATTTAGACTAAGGGAATATACATAGTCCATGCCATCGACATATACATAAAGTATCAATTTCTAATTTTTGCCACAACTTGCAAGTGCCATTGTTTTCATATACAATTGTTCCATAGGCTTGCATAAATAAATTTTTTGCCACAAACATCAATACATAAGTCATGATAGAACCATCACAATACATAGAATTTTATACAATACAATAACACAATTCTATTTTCATCCACATCGAATCACATCGCAATTCTTAATCATATTCTGAAAGGCTACTATACTTACAACGAATGCAGAATTTTGAATTCTGGATTCTGAATTCTGAAATTGGAATGCGGTCCTTTGGGTAGACTAACGTTGCGTTGAAAACTTTTGATTTAAACTTTAATCTTCTTCTTAGTTTGAATCGTCTCTAGGCTTTTCTCTTGACGGCTATGTTCAATTCCTCCGTAGCAGCATGACGACTCCTTTCTCATATTTTTGTGTGAATTTTCAGTTGAGAGTTAGGGTGTATTTATAGATTTTTAAGTTGTTTTGAGCCGTCAGATGAAGATAGGAGGAATCTAGGCCGTTCAAAATTCAGAGAGCCAATCAAGAGGTGACACGTCAGCCCTAGTGACACACAGGGCCTCAGAAATTCGAGCCAGAGCCAGACCTGGCCAGCCAGGTCGACTAGCCAGGTCGACACTATGGTCGACCTGGGGGGGGACCAGGTTGACACCTTGGTCGACCTGGGGTGACCAGGTCGACTCCATGGTCGACCTGGTCTCTGGGCAAGAATTTTCCCGCCGAGCCTAGTTTGAACCTGAAATTTGAAATTTTGAAATTAAACTGAGTTGTTTGAATTTAAATTTGATTCTGAAACTTCCGAAGGCCATAACTTCTTCATACGGAGTCCGATTCTCGCAAGCTCGGACTCTATCTTGAGCAGAATTCCGAGACGAACGCAAGGCATAACCCGTTTCCCTTAATTCTTTCATTTAGAATTAATTATAATTTAATTTGTGAAGCTTAGCATTATAAAATTCACGGGGTGTTACAGGTCTATACTACAAATAAATCAAAATCTCGAAATAGTGGGAATAGCATCAAAACTATGATAGGCAAAAGAGACGAGCATAAAGCGATAAAAGGAGTTAGAAGACTAGCATGACATAACTTGAGATAATTGGTTACAACATCACTGGCATAAAGGATTTCAAATCTAGCATGATAAGACGATAATCATGGTAAACGCTGACATAAAAGAATAGGCATGCAAAAGCAAGCCAAATTCAAGGATAATGTATCCAATGGTTTTGGTGTACATAATAACGAAAACTAAGCAAGATCCAACAAATTGCAAATTCGGTATACAAAATGGGTTTCAATCAACTATAATAGTTCCATGTAATTAACCCCAATAGTCATAGTCATGGTCATAGGTAGAAATCTTATAATTAAGAATCCTAAGCGATTAATCACAATAGTCATGGTTAATTATCCAAAATAGTTCTAGGCAATAGTCATAGGCAATTAACAACAATAGTTTCAAAGTCGTGGTCATAGATAATGACCTTATGTTCATAATCATCGATAATAACTCTCGTAGTCAAGAGTCATAGTTGATTAGCCACAATTGTCCTTGTCATAGTCATAGACAACAGTCTTACGTTCACCGTCATAGGCATAGGCATAGTCATAGTCATATTAGTCATAGGTAGTCTTATGTTCTCAGTCATAGTCCTTGTCCATTAACAATAGTTTCAATGTCATAGGAATGTTAAGGTTATAGACACGAGAGAGTTTGATTTACAACATGAATAGGTCCAAAGAAATATTCACGAAAGTCAAGATCTAGGACGAACAAGAATAGATACGAATCAATCACCATACATAGAACCAATTCCAATTTACAACATGGATATTAAGTTTACAGCTTTTATTTAAAAGTAACTTTAACTTACAGTGCGTGGATCGAGAATTGGAAAGCAGAATTTGATTGTTGAATCTCTATTTGATCGATCGTGTTCTAATTGAAATCCCCAAATTTGCAAATCCCTAAGCATAGTCTTGATGGAGAAGGAGCATTCCTTTTTCTTCCTTTTTATCGTATTATTTTGATTATCTTAGAAGCAGCATAAGGACAGAAAGAAATGGTGTGGAGAGTATGAGGCTAGGGGTGAGTTTATATACGGTTAGGCAGACGAATCTGGTCAGAAAACGAGTCTAGATACATCGGGATGCATCTGGTTCAAGAAGTGGGTTCGGGAGGCAGGTCGACCCCAAGGTCGACACTATGGTCGACCTGGTCCCTGGGAGGTCGACACTATGGTCGACCCCCAGGTCGACCTGGTCCCTGGGCGGGAATTTTCCTGCCCAGCCTGTTCCGGGGTTTGAATTCGAATTTCGAATTCAAATTTCGAGCTGTTTTTGATTTTGAAAATTCCTGAAACTTCGGAGGGTCATATCTCCCTCATACGGACTCCAATTCTCGCAAACTCAGACTCGTTTCCAAGCAGAATTTCGAGACGAACACAATGGCGCAACCCATTTCCCTTTAGTTCTGATTTTAAAATTTAATTCTGCCTTGATTTCTTGTTTTAACAGGTTATTACAATACAGGTTGTTACATAAGGGATCTATGAATTAATTTCTTTTCATAATATGATATCTGTAACAACCCGTATTTTCAATAACCTGTTATAACGTAAATCGAGGCAGAATTTAATTCAAAAATCTGAATCAAGGGAAACGGGCTATGCCATTGCGTTCGTCTCGGAAAAATACGCGAAATAGAGTCCGAGTTTTCGAAAATCGGAGTCCGTATGACCCGATTAAGGCCCAACGAAGTTTTCAGAAAAATTCAAATTAAAAAAAGATTTCAAATTCAAGTTTGAATTTGGAAATTAGGGTTAGATTGGGCCAGGTGGGAAAATTCCCGCCAGAGCACCCAAGTCGACAGCCCTGTCGACTTGGGAGTCGACTTGGTTGGACCCAAGTCGACAGCCCTGTCGACTTGGCTGTCGACTGGGTTCAGCCGGGCAGTTTTGCCTGGTGCACCATTTTGAAGTTGTGTTGAGTTTGGGGGCCAGATTCGGTTTTAAGGGCTGAGATTGGAATTAGGGTTTAATCCTAAGGTTGAAACTAATCCTAATCTCTATAAATAAGCCCCTAACCTAACCCTAAATCATCATTATTCATTCAAGTAACTAAACTATGGCAAAATCAATCCTCTCATGGCCTCCACTCTCTTCATAAAATTCCTAAATAAATTTCTATGAGATATTTTCCATGCATACAAGTGTTTTCAAGCTTGTATGAGTGTCATTAGCTTGCATTCAAGTCAAGTTTCCATATTTACATCATAAAGCAAGGGTTTTGATCATTTTGGCTCAAGGGTTTTTCTATTAGAGCTTGCATTTTGGGTCTAATTGATTGCGTAAGGGCTTTGTCATATTTATGTGTCTTCATAAGCATTGTAAGCCCTTTTCTACTTTCATATTTAAACTCTAAAGTTAAATGAATGATGCAAGTTTGGTTGATCATTATGATATGCAAGTTTGCCATGATATGCAAGTTTACCATGTCATGTTATGCAAGTTTGATATGTTATGATATGCAAGTTTGCCATGTTATGTTATGCAAGTTTGATATGCAAGTTTGTCATATGATATGCAGGTTATGTCATGCAAGTTTGGGTTGATCATTTTGTTCATGTTATCATGTTATGCAAGCTTACCTTGAGTATATGAACATAAAGCTTCAAGCTTTATGCTAAAGGTTGCATTTTGGCAACATGTAAGTTATCATATCTCTTATGATAACTTGCATGTGAGGCTAAATGCGAACTTATGGCAACTTCTACATGTCATTTATCACCATGTATCACTTATATGCTAAGTTTGGTTTTATGCATGCTTTTGAGGCCTAAAAATGTAATATGCAAGTATATGAACATATGTACATTTCATATGCCACCATGTTAAACTTGTGGCTTCAACACCTTTATGTCATGATTATGCCAAGTTCCCTCTTTCTATCCTTTATGCGCTATTGCGATATGTAAGCGATGGGATTGCGTTTGGGGTTGGGTAAACTTAAAAGACATAAAAACATAAGATTGGGAATTTACCTATTAAGTTAGGTCTACCCATTGGGAATTTACCTATTAAGTTAGGTCTACCCAAATTCTTGAAAAACTTGTAACATGTTTTGGAAACATGATGGACATGACACTTAGAAAATATAAGTGTGACCAACTCGAGGTTTGGTTGAGTTTGTAGCGTAAACCTACCCGGAACCGACCAGATTAACTAGTTGCTACAAACAATAGGACCCAATGTGAGAAGTTGGTCATGTTGTACCTTGAACCCGAGGTTAGACCAAATTGTGGTATAAAGCTACCCGGAACCGACCGGCTTAACTAGTAACCGCAACGAAGTCTAATGTGAGAGGTTAAGGCACATTAATTAATTAATGCCTCGTGATTAGGGTTAAGTCATGGTCCACTTAATACTTAACCAATTTGGGCTTGGTAGATTAATCAGGGTTAAGTCGTGAACTCATCGTTACACTTAACCAAGTTAATCCATGATTAGCAAGAGGGTTAAACCATACTTAACCCACTAGAAAATCCTAGCAATGGGGGTCCACTCTAGCAGTAATCCCAAGTTTGTATCATTATGACCCTAGGGACTAGGCTAGGGTGGGGGCACGATTACTGGACTTGAGGTAAGTGACCAAAAACGACGGCAGATTGGTACGCCGGTGTAGTTCCGGGCGGACTATGGTCGTGCACTTAGTCCGAAGCCGGGGAAAACATGCATGGGTACCAGTAGATCGAGACTGTGCACTTATGTTTATGGTGTCCAGGGGTTGACACCCTAGGGATTGATACACCCGACGGGAGACCCTTCACAGTCTGGCTACAATTATGTTTGGGCCGTATTGACACCAACACGTGACGAGTTAGGCTTATAGGGAGCCGATCGACTAGACCGTTTGGTTGGACCGCGTAGTAAGGTCACTTCATGATATTAGGCCAAATCTTGGGCCAAGGGATCAATACTTGTTTATTCAAGTCATGTTAGTTTGCTAGTACACCTGTGGTGCAAAAACCTTAAACCTTATTATGCGATGACACCTTTATCTACCTTGTTAGTTAATCATCATGCTAGTATGTTGTTATCCCTATGTTCATCCCTGCTTCTCATGCCAGTTAACTTTATCAGTTTACATTGATTGTAGTAGGGCTTACTCAGTCTTTTTGACTGACCTGTTTTCCTTTCGCCTCTTTTCTTCCGTTCCCCCCCCCCCAGGTTCTCAAGGTGGGAATATTGGAGCTTAGCTTGGATTTCTGATCGCTTGCTTGTGGGATTTTAGCTCATGTACGGTCTTGACATGAAGCTAGCTATGGTTATCACTTATTTTTGGGATAGTACTTAAGTATTTCAGTTTTTCAGTGATGTTGTTTTTATCTAGACTTGTGTATTTGGAAAGTTGACATTATGTTGTATCGGACTTGTTTTGAAATAGTTTGAAATCTTCCGCTGTTTTACTTATCTTCTTTACTCTATTTACATATATACATATGTTCTTGTTCTGCCTTGATATATCATTATGCATGTTTACCCGATTCAAACGCCCCTCCAAAGTCAGGGTGCTTGCAAGAGACACCCTGGCGGAGGTTGGGTGTTACAATATCCCATAGATTTGTTTAAGAAAAAATTGTATGTCTCTTTTAATGTTTGTAGTAAATGAAGAGACTACTTTCACCATCAATTTTGATGCCAAGAGGATGATGATTTGGGTGCTTCTGAAAAAACTTATTAATCTGTTGGATGTGTTGTATGTCAGTTTAAAAAGGCAGGCGATGTGAGATAGTGACAAATTTAGGTGTCGATTGAAAATTATAGATCTACTATGCCTTGCCAAAGACGGTTGGATGAAAATAGATGTTAAGTGATTTACGAACCGTCGAATCATATTAAATCTGTTCGATTCTCATTCCTTAAGGTTTCACATACTATTATAGATTTGCTGAAAAGGAATGAGGGATTTAGTTGTAGCAAAGAAGCACGGATGAGGCATTTATCCAGTGGAGATAGAGCATAGGATTAGTGGTGGTTTTTCTGATAGTTGAATTGATTGTCATGTGTGTGGGAGTGTCGCGTGATTTTCACGAACTATCGAGTCATTTTTAGTTGAATTGATTGTCATGTGTGTTGGTGTGTATAAAGAAGAAGATGCAATGGATTTGTGTTTGCTTTACGGTTCGGATTGGGTGATTGTTTGGATTGGTTCGAAATTATGGGCTGTGCTGTAAGTGTGGTGATTGTCTCAATGAATCTGTTTGGAGCAATTCTAATCTAAACAAAAGGAAATGTAAAATTATAGAATGAAAGGTATGGAGAGTATTTATACAGAAGTATAAAATTCATTAAACAAAAGTCAAGTGCCTTTCTGCATACTAATTTAGAAATCAACTTATTATGGAAAACGACATATTGTTAACACAGTCTATAAACCCAGTCTTCTAAATAGTAGATTGCATAACAAATATTTGTATCAACTAGACATTAATAAGTCTAGATAACGCATCTTCTAAATGTGATATACTACTGAGATCTCCCCTGGAATATCTGATTTTTAATTAATGTAGTGGATTTCTCTAGCATATGTCATTTTTTGGTTCTCACACCATTCTATACAGATAAATCAGAATGAAAGTAATACTTCCTAATTCTCCGGTTTTAATTTTTTATACTGTTTTGGATTAAACATGTTATAAGGTAAGTGTAATAGTAGGATATGATCTTACAATAGTATTAAATCCGCATGCTTTTTAATTCATAGAGTGCTAACCAGATCTATCACATGATGTAAATATCGGTTTTTATAAAAACCTTTTGCAGATTGTGAGAATGGCTAGAGCAACAATAAAACATTGTGCAAAGGTTGAGGGGTTGTCACATACAGTAGATATCGTAGGAATAGGAGGCGATGGGGCTAATAACGATGTCCTTTCTACTTCCATTGCTATCCTTGTTGCAGCACCTGGTGCTGGAGTAAAGTATATATTTAATTTAATTTAATTTAATTTAATTTAATTTAATTTAGTTCGTGTATAATTAGGTTACTTATGTTAATGCTGATTATGATTTCTTTTTTGGTTGCAGCAACGGAGTCGCTCAAGTTCTTCTGTATGTGGTATATGTTTAGAACTTTAATAAGAGTTGTCTTCATGTTAGTTTTATTTTTCGACCATTAATTTTTTTCTTTCATGTATTACATTTTCTAAAATCGCATGTTCATGATATCTAAACTGCTTTTGATAATCTTGCTTTATTTTTTCCTTAAGTTGGTCGTTTATAGTTCATGCGTTTTTTAAAATCGACGTCTTTTATATATTCAATTTGGCTCAATAATGTTCCTTTTTGATGAAAAAGAGGTTAATGCGCATGGTTTGATGTACACATGTCTGAACCAAAAGTAGCCTTGAAAACTAGACTTTATTAAAAATGAATAAGTGAATGAATCAGAGGCATATAATTTTCACAAGATTTAACAACCAACTTATTGTTAACAAAAAAATTATTTCTAAACTAAATTTCTTGGAGCAAATATTGCATAAAATGTTTGAAAACCTACATATAGTTAAAAAAATGTTTTCTTGGAAATAAATTGGAGTTTTATTTGAAAATTTTCATATCGCGTCATGTAGATTTATTATAAATAGTCCACACATAGTTGAATTAATGCATACATATTATGATTAGATGCAAGCCCACTTAATGCAAGCCCACCTGGGCGTGTCCATATACTCGTATTATAAAAAAATAACTCATTTTCAAAGTCAATTTTTTGTAAAAATATGTGGCTTTTTAATATGGGGACGCTGAATCGGAGCACTAGTTTTACATAGAAACTGGTTCAATAATATATTTATCTTTACAGGAGAAAGATTTTGACATCTGTGGTGTTGAGATAGTTGATATAGCAGCTTTGGTGGCAGATCATCCATTTAAAAGGAGCACAGTGTTTCTTTTGGGAAATGAGGTTGGTAGTTTTTTTGTGTATTAATTTATTTGGGTAGTAAGGATCACATTTTTATAATTTTGCTCTCCTTAACCTCATCCACAAAATGAATATCAATTTTAAAATGAGTTTTGCTTGTAATACAAGGAAACATTATGTGATTAAACATTATTCTAATTTATGTTATGCTGATCGTGTATAATTTTGTGTCAGGAATCAGGAATATCAATTTTAAAATTATTTGTCTTTTATAATATACCCAGGAGAATCCCCCCGACCAGTGAACTTGAGGGGAATTAAGTTGTGTTTGTAACACCCCGTGTATTCTATAACATTAAGCTTCACGAATTAAAAGTATAATTAATTATAAATGATGAAATCAAGGGAAATGGGTTACGCCATTGCGTTCGTCTCGAAATTCTGCTTGAGATAAAGTCCGAGTTTGCGTAAAACGGATACCGTATGAAGAAGATATGGATGAACGAAGATGGGCGAAAAACCAGAAAACGGGTCAGAATGCACTGGCGCACTTGGGAAGTGCGCCAAAACAGAAATGAACTGGCGCACTTGGGAAGTGAACCAGTACATTTTTAGCCTGGCGCACCTGCCAAGTGCGCCCAGGTCAGAATGACCTACTGGTCAGGTCTTGGCTGGCCTGATCAGGGTCTGGTCGAATTTCTGAGCCTTGCCTTGTCACTAGGGCTAGGTGTCAGCTCCTGGTTGGTCTCTCCTTCAAATGAACGGCTAATATTAATCCAAGCTCCATCGACGGTCCTAATCAATTCACAAACTCTATAAAAAGGACCTAAGACTCACCCTAATTCATACAAATAAAAATGAGAATGAGACCGTCATGCTGCCGAGGAGAGACAAGGAGTAGCCATCAAAATTGAGAGACGATTAGGAGGCAATACGAAAGCTTAAAGCAATGACAACTAATTCAAAACAACGCCTACAACAAAGGATAGCATCTCCAAATTCAGAATTCAAATTCCTGAATTGAAGATTCGTCATACGTTGTAAGTAGAGTGCTATTCCGATGTGAATAAATAATTGTGTTTTGATTTGTGTAAAGTGAGAAATGGAATTGTGGCGATAATAATCTATATTTGTATGTTGATTCTAAACGATTTGGAAATGTTGTGGTATACGATTGGATATTCGCAAGCATATGATTCATGTTGAAAACTACATGTTGGTGGTAGTTTATTACAACACCTATTTGATAATTGCAAGTATATCATTCATGTTGAAAGTAACAACTATATGTTGTAGTAGTTTATTTGAGATTCATGCAAGTATATGATTTACTATTATGCCAACATGATGTATAATTTTATGGTCATCTTTAGTGTAATTGGATCCATTTGAGTATTATGATTCATATGAAGTTATGTTGGAACTGGCATCATGGTTCAGGTATAAAAACCATGCTTTTGTATTAGTGACAAAAGCAAACATCTTTGTGAACTTGTATTAATTCTATGAACATGACTAAACTATGTTTGTTGTTATGCCTAATTGAAAAACATGTTTTAGGCCTATGTTGTTATCAAAATCATATGATATATGTGACACATAAGTTACATTAGAATTACATTCCACTTGCAAGTTTACATAGATAGATTAAGAACCATGATTCAAGTTTAGGTATGTTCATGCCATAATTCTATGAATAGAATAAAAACCATGATTCAAGTTTAGGTATGTTCATGCCATAATTCTACGAATAGAATAAAAAACATGACTCATGTTTGGGTATGTTTATGCCATAATTATACGCCATTACAATGCAAGTTCACAAGTGCCTAATTTATGTTAATTAGTTCGCTATGTTGCAAGTTCATGCGTTCACACTTCCCTTTTTATGTTGCTTAGAATATATAAACACCATGTTCTAAGCCTCCCCTTTTTCATGTGGCTAAGTTGGGTTTAAATGTTAAACCCAACATATGTTATATTGTAGCGAACGTATAAAACGGGGGTAATGACGTTTGGGTTAAAATATAAAACACATGTGTTGGCATGTTTGACGCATGCCAAAAACTTTGAAAAACAATTAAGTGGTGTAAATTAATTTCACCCAATAAAGATGAATTTGAATAATGGGCCGCAAATATTTACATATAAAAAGAAAAGAGACAAAATATGTAAATGTAGAAAATACGATGTGTTTAATCCGAGGTTGGATTGAGTTGTGATGTAAACCTGCCTGGAACCGCCCGGCTGTCTAGTAGTCACAACAATACCAATCCAATGTCGGTGGTTAAACACAGAGCCCAATAAGGACACGAGGTTAGACTGAGTTGTGGCGTAAGACTGCCCGGAACCAACCGGCAACAGGCAGCCACAACAATACCTGTATAATGTGAGAGGTCGAGGCTTTAATAAGACAATTAAAGCTGAGTCAGGATTAATAGGATTAAGTAAATTAAATTAATACTTAATCAAAAGGGAACATGCTAAACTATACAGACTGATTGGGGGTTAGGTTGACAAAACACTTAACCAACTTAGCATGTTGGCTAGAAATAGAAAACCTAGTAGCGGGGGACCCTTTTCAGCAGTAACCCTACAAGTTGTTTCAGGATACCCTGAACTAGGCAGGGTGGGGCACGATTACTGGGCTGACTGTAAGAGGTCAAATCGACGGCGGTGGTGCAGCAGTGTAGGTTCTAACGGGGTGCGGGCGTGCACACACTCCGGCGTAGAAAAATAAGGCACTGGGCACCAGTATCATACCTGTGCATCCTAGGATTGTGTCGGGCCGCCACCATGGGACTTGATACACCCCATGGTGGGACCAGCATAGGTAACTACAACAACGGGGGCCGTAAGACACATGTAACTATGCGAGTAGGAGCCGATCATCAGAAATGGATCACTTCACCCTGATTATGTGGTGCCTGTTGGGAATTAGTTTATATGGGTACAGAGACTAATATGGGGTACGATAAGTATATTCGACTCTTGACAAATTAACTTAGCTTATGGTGCTTTCCCATTTCCAGTTTATAATTATCATACCCAGTTCTTTATTCGTAGACTGAATAGTCCTAGACTTACTCAGGCTTTATGTCTGACTTTACTTTTCTTTCGTCTTCTTTTCTTTCGTTTCCCCCCCCCCCCCCGGTCCACAGTGAGGGAATACCGCAGCTTGACCAGTTTTCACATCCAGCTTGAAGAAAAAGAATGTATTGCTTGGATCTTTTTCGTTTTGGACTATGGCTTTGGACAACAATTATGGGACTTTTGCAGTTTACTTATGTTTTTATGCTTCTTTAAATAATGTAATCAAGACAGTTATGAAGATGTTATGTTTTTGGAATTATTGTAAGACAAATTATGACATGGTTTGTGTAACACGAATTTTGTTGAAATAAAAGTTGTTGTTGTTTTCCGCTGTTCAAAAATATGTGTTCTTATATCTGTCTTGTATATCTGTGACTTATACTTGTAAACCTCCACCAAAATTAGGGCATTCCCTTTGAGAGTGACCCTAACGGAGGTGGGGTGTTTCACTTGGTATCAGAGCATAGGTTTACCAGATAAGATAAAAAGTTTTGAAAAGTTCATTTCCAAAAAGAAAAATTTAAAGAAGCATTTTTAAAGATAAAATGTTATTTTATTTTAAAAAGGCAAAGTCCCCCAAAGCCATAGGTACTATCTTTTATCCTTCGTTTTGAATCTATCCTTTTTGTTTCAGCATGTCCGAAAAATTTAACTTGCCAGAGGGTGTACCAATACCTGGTTGGTTTAGACGATTCTTAGAAGCGAGGGCCACTCAGCCAGGTCCTACCGTTCCCCCACCTCGAGCTGCGGGAAATCATCCAGCTGCATCAGAACCTCTTCCTCCACCTCCTCCGCGGGGTAATACTTTTGCTAAGATATGTAAAGATTTTAAAGCTATGGGAGGAAAGGACTTTCATGGAACCGAGTTCTTCGTGGCAGGCAGGAATTGGCTGAAGGAAACCGAGGACTTATTCGTCATCTTTGAGGTAGAAGATAGGCAGAAGGTACAACTGGCAGTATGGCTACTTAAAGGCGAGGCTTCCTACTGGTGGGAAGTCACCAATGCAGAAAGGCCAGTGGAAACATGGGAGGACTTTAGGGCAAGGTTTGAGGCTAAATTTCTCTCAGAAGCTGAAAGGAGTCTTCAGTTGGAAAAATTCTTATTTCTTAAGCAAGGGAACATGACAGTAAAAGAGTATGTTAATCAGTTCGATCAGCTGGCTAGGTTCGGACTGGACCTAGTCAACACTCCGCACAAGAAGGCTCTTCGCTTTGTCAAAGGATTAAATGAGCCATTACACAGTTTGGCCATGACCCATATGCCCATGGGAGCTACGTATGAAAGGTTGGTGCAGATGGCATTGCTGAACGAAGAGGATAAGGGCAAGAAGGAGACAAAGGCAGAAAGCTCTCAAGGGAAGAAAGAGGGTTTACAGCCTAAGAAGACAGACTTTAAGAAGAGCGGGAAAGATAACAAGGAGAAGAGGAAGTGTAATTTCTATGGCAAAGTGGGGCACTTGGTGAAAGATTGCCGGAAAAAGAAGGCCAAGATGAATGGTGGGTGCTTTTCTTGCGGTGAAACAGGCCATATGGCTAAGGATTGCCCAAAGAAACGAGGGCAGGGGCAGAGGGCTGGATCCAACTCAGGGGCATAGGTTCATGTGCTAGAAGCACCACCTCTGCAACAGCGAGGTATAAATACTTCTGTAGAAAGCGTAGTTTATCTTTATGATCACCCAGTTCGCACTTTATTTGATTCTGGCGCATCACACTCCTTTATTTCATCTGCTTTAGTAGAATCTCTGTACCTAGAAATTAGTATGGTAGAGGACCCCTTAATTGTTTCAAATCCAATTGGGGGCCCAGCTCATCTGTCTATGATCTGTGTGGGATTGAAAATTTCTATTCTAAGCGTAGAATTTAGATGTAGTGCCTTTGTTTTGGGCTTCTCGGGATATGGTTTGAATTTGGGCATGGATTGGCTATCCAGCAATGGGGCCATCCTTGATTGTGAGAAAAGGGTTGTTAGGCTCCTGACCCAGCTCGGTAACACTTTGGAAATTACTTGTAATCCCTCGTATGCGGTTATGCTTAGTTATCTTGAATTGCTAGATGCCTCTGTCGACAATTTGCAATCGGTTAGAGTGGTCCGGGAATATTCGGATGTCTTCGAAGAGGTGAAGGGCTTGCCTCCGAAGCGGGAGATAGACTTCCGCATATATCTTGTAGATAATGCAAAGCCCATTGCGTTGCCCGTTAGACATATGGCTCCACGGGAAAGGAAGGAGCTAAGTAAACAAATTAAAGAGCTTCTAGAGAAGGGGTTCATTAGAAGGAGCATTTCAGAATGGGGCGCTCCGGTGGTGTTCGCTACAAAGGCGGATGGTTCACCCCGTCTGTGTGTTGATTATAGGGAGCTCAACAAGCTAACGAAAAAGAATAGGCACCCTCTCAACAGAATTGACGATCTGTTTGATCAGCTTGTAGGAGCGTCTGTTTTCTCCCAACTCGATTTGGCAACCGGTTTTCATCAGCTAAGGGTGGCTGAAGATAGCATCGATCAGACAGCATTCAGAACCCCAGACGGCTTCTTTGAATGGCTTGTCATGCCTTTTGGCTTGACAAATGCACCCGCTTACTTCGTGGACCTAATGAGTAGGGTGTTCAGAGATTTCCTCAAAAAGTTCGTAGTGGTTTTCGTAGACGATATCTTGATCTTCTCAAAGAGTGAAGAGGAGCATGCCCAGCACCTAAGGGCAATCATGGAAACTCCGCGAGTCCATCAGCTAAAAGCCAAATTCTCCAAATGCCACTTTTGGAGAGAAGAAGTGAGGTTCCTTGGGCACATAGTATCCAAAGAAGGGTTAGCTGTGGACCCTGCTAAGGTAGTAGCGGTACAGGATTGGAAGACACCAAGGAATGCAACTGAGGTCCGAAGTTTCCTAGGACTAGCAGGTTTCTATCGAAAGTTCATAAGGGATTTTGCGAAAATCTCAGCTCCGCTCACAAGGCTGACCAAGAAGAATCTAGTGTTCAATTGAGACTTGGATTGCGAGTTTGCTTTCCAACGGCTAAAAAGGGCTCTTACAACAGCCCCAGTTTTGACGTTGCCAGATGGAAGCAAGATGTTCACAGTTTATACAGATGCATGTGGGACAGGGCTAGGCGCTGTCTTAATGCAAGAAGGAAGGGTAGTAGCTTATGGCGGAAGGCAATTGAAAGCGCATGAAAAGAACTAACCGACCCACGATCTTGAGTTAGCTGCCATCGTCTTTGCACTCAAGTCTTGGCGACACTATCTCCTAGGTGAGAAGTTCGAACTTTACAATGACCATAAATCGTTGAAATATCTTTTCTCGTAGAAAGATCTTAACTTGAGGCAACAGAGATGGATGGAGTTTCTTGCCTCGTACGATTTCGAGATCTCCTACACTCCGGGCAAAGGCAACGTAGTGGCAGACGCGTTGAGCCGAAAGAAACTAACCCTAAGCCCGATGTTTGTTGAAAGACAAAGCCTAGAGTTTATAGCCAGCTTTGACTTTAGACCCTCCTCCGATTTTGTACCGGGCTTGCTAGCATCTCTCGAAGTACGCCCAACTTTAGTGGACTCAATAGGGACAACACAACGCGAAGACCCTCAGCTTGTGGTGACGATTGATAGGCTAATTAGGGGTGAGACTTCAAGTCACCTCAGCAGATACTCCATCGACGATAAGGGTTGGCTAAGGCGAGACGGAAGACTATGCGTCCCACAGACAAGGGTTTTGGTAAAGACGGTTCTCGAGGAAGCACATCACACCAAGATGACGATACACCCAGGCGGAGATAAAATGTACAAGGACATAAAGAGAACTTTCTTTTGGAACGGCATGAAGAAGGACGTGGCAAATTTCGTTTCTAAGTGTATGTTGTGCCAACAGGTTAAAGCGGAACAGAAAAAGCCTGGTGGTCTGCTCCATCCTCTAGAGGTCCCGCAGTGGAAGTGGGATAGCATCTCAATGGACTTCATTGATGGGATGCCTAGGTCTAGAAGAGGCAACACTAGCATTTGGGTAATAGTGGATAAGCTTACTAAAAGCGCCCACTTTTTACCTGTCAAGAGTAAAAGAACTGCCTCATCCCTAGCATCTCTTTACCACAAGGAAATTGTTCGACTCCATGGAATACCCTCCAGCATCGTTAGTGACCGAGACCCTATCTTCACAAGTGAGTTTTAGCGGAGTCTGCAAGAAGCGGTAGGCACACAGTTATGCATGAGCACAGCTTATCACCCGCAAACCGACGGCCAGACGGAAAGAGTGAACAGAGTTTTGGAGGACCTTTTAAGACTGTGCGTCCTTGACTTCGGAGGGACGTGGGAAGACCATCTTCCTTTGGTGGAATTTGCCTACAACAATAGCTACCAAGCAACCATCGGAATGGCGCCCTTTGAAGCTTTATATGGAAGACCGTGCCGATCGCCCACTTGTTGGTGGGAGTCTACTGACAAGCTCCTACTTGGACTAGATATGATGCGAGAGACTTCAGAAAAAGTAGACTTAAGACAGAGAAGAATGAAGACAGCCCAAGACAGACAAAAATCCTACGCCGACAAGAGGAGGACCGACCTTGAATTTGAGGTTGGGGACAGAGTTTTTCTTAAGGTATCTCCGCTAAGGAACATTGTTCGTTTTGGGACCACAGGGAAGCTAGCACCAAGGTTCGTAGGGCCATTCCCTATCATCGAGAAAATTAGGAAAATGGCCTATAGATTAGAGTTACCTGAAAAGATGGTCGGAGTTCACAACGTTTTCCATGTTTCGCACCTCCGAAAATGTCTACATGAATCTGCTGAAGTGGTAGAGCCAAATATCCTAGACAAAGCTGAAGTGGAACGTGAAGCAACCGTGAGGAAAGTTCCAACCCGCATATTAGGAACGGAAGTGAAGAAGCTACACAACCGCGAAGTCAAGCTCGTCAAAGTTCAGTGGAGCGACGCCGAGGGAGACGCAACTTGGGAAACTGAAGCTAGAATACGCGCAGCCTACCCTTTTCTTTTCGAGGGTACATCTTTGATCTTTCTTTTTCCTTAAGTTACGCTTTTATCTATCTTTTTAGGTATATCTCCTCGACCTTATCTTTTACGTAGAAACTCTTTGGATGAAATCATGTAATTGAAACATGTTATGGATGATGGTTGCAAGTTGTTGCAAGTGATTGCTAGTGGTTGCTCGTGGTTGCATATACACACAATTTAGGTTTTAGATCGGCTCAGTCACTTCATATTGCATATGCATATATATATGTTTGCAATCATATATGGTTGAAGTTTAATGTGTTGTCATATGGATGTTGCATTTATATGAATGATTGTGCACTCATGTAAAATCATGAATAGGAAAATTTGCATACATAATGTATTCATGACACTTACATAATTTGCATTAAGGAGGTTAACTGAATCAGTAGACCGACTGATTTTGCATTAGATAAGTACATGTACACACACTTCGCATATGATCATGAAGCATTAGAAGTCTTTTAAGGACAATGGATTCTCGTGTTTGATGGATGAGTAGATGGATGTTTGGATGTTAAGATATACATTCTTCCTAACTTGAAGATTTCGGGGACGAAATCCTTTTAAGTGGGGGTGAATGTAACACCCCGTGTATTCTATAACGTTAAGCATCACGAATTAAAAGTATAATTAATTATAAATGATGAAATCAAAGGAAATGGGTTACGCCATTGCGTTCGTCTCGAAATTCTGCTTGAGATAGAGTCCGAGTTTGCGTAAAACGGATATCGTATGAAGAAGATATGGACGAACGAAGATGGGCGAAAAACTAGAAAACGGGTCAGAATGCACTGGCGCACTTGGGAAGTGCGCCGGAACAGAAATGAACTGGCGCACTTGGGAAGTGCGCCAGTACATTTTTCGCCTGGCGCACCTGCCAAGTGCGCCCAGGTCAGAATGACCTGCTGGTCAGGTCTTGGCTGGCCTGATCAGGGTCTGGTCGAATTTCTGAGCCTTGCCTTGTCACTAGGGCTAGGTGTCTGCTCCTGGTTGGTCTCTCCTTCAAATGAACGGCTAATATTAATCCAAGCTCCATCGACGGTCCTAATCAATTCACAAACTCTATAAAAAGGACCTAAGACTCACCCTAATTCATACAAATAAAAATGAGAATGAGACCGTCATGCTGCTGAGGAGAGACAAGGAGTAGCCATCAAAATTGAGAGACGATTAGGAGGCAATACGAAAGCTTAAAGCAACGACAACTAAATCAAAACAACGCCTACAACAAAGGATAACATCTCCAAATTCAGAATTCAGATTCCTGAATTGAAGATTCGTCATACGTTGTAAGTAGAGTGTTATTCCGATGTGAATAAATAATTGTGTTTTGATTTGTGTAAAGTGAGAAATGGAATTGTGGCGATAATAATCTATATTTGTATGTTACTTTGATTCATTTGGAAATGTTGTGGTATACGATTGGATATTCGCAAGCATATGATTCATGTTGAAAACTACATGTTTGTGGTAGTTTATTACAACACCTATTTGATAATTGCAAGTATATGATTCATGTTGAAAGTAACAACTATATGTTGTAGTAGTTTATTTGAGATTCATGCAAGTATATGATTTACTATTATGCCAACATGATGTATAATTTTATGGTCATCTTTAGTGTAATTGGATCCATTTGAGTATTATGATTCATATGAAGTTATGTTGGAACTGGCATCATGGTTCAAGTATAAAAACCATGCTTTTGTATTAGTGACAAAAGCAAACATCTTTGTGAACTTGTATTAATTCTATGAACATGACTAAACTATGTTTGTTGTTATGCCTAATTGCAAAACATGTTTTAAGCCTATGTTGTTATCAAAATCATATGATATATGTGACACATAAGTTACATTAGAATTACATTCTACTTTCAAGTTTACATAGATAGATTAAGAACCATGATTCAAGTTTTGGTATGTTCATGCCGTAATTCTATGAATAGAATAAAAACCATGATTCAAGTTTAGGTATGTTTATGCCATAATTCTATGAATAGAATAAAAACCATGATTCATGTTTGGGTATGTTTATGCCATATTTATATGCTATTGCAATGCAAGTTCACAAGTGCCTAATTAATGTTAATTAGTTCGCTATGTTACAAGTTCATGCGTTCACACTTCCCTTTTTATGTTGCTTAGAATATATAAACACCATGTTCTAAGCCTCCCCTTTTTCATGTGGCTAAGTTGGGTTTAAATGTTAAACCCAACATATGTTATATTGTAGCGAACGTATAAAACGGGGGTAATGACGTTTGGGTTAAAATATAAAACACATGTGTTGGCATGTTTGACGCATGCCAACGACTTTGAAAAACAATTAAGTGGTGTAAATTAATTTCACCCAATAAAGATGAATTTGAATAATGGGCCGCAAATATTTACATATAAAAAAAAGAGACAAAATATGTAAATGTAGAAAATACGATGTGTTTAACCCGAGGTTGGATTGAGTTGTGATGTAAACCTGCCCGGAACCGCCTGGCTGTCCAGTAGTCACAACAATACCTATCCAATGTGGGTGGTTACACACAGAGCCCAATAAGGACCCGAGGTTAGACTGAGTTGTGGCGTAAGACTGCCCGGACCCAACCAGCAACAGGCAGCCACAACAATACCTATCTAATGTGAGAGGTCGAGTCTTTAATAAGACAATTAAAGCTGAGTCAGGATTAATAGGATTAAGTATATTAAATTAATACTTAATCAAAAGGGAACATGCTAAACTATACAGACTGGTTGCGGGTTAGGTTTACAAAACACTTAACCAACTTAGCATGTTGGCTAGAAATAGAAAACCTAGTAGCGGGGGACCCTTTTCAGCAGTAACCCTACAAGGTGTATCAGGATACCCTGAACTAGGTAGGGTGGGGCACGATTACTGGGCTGACTGTAAGAGGTCAAATTGACGGCGGTGGTGCAGCAGTGTAGGTTCTAATAAGGTGCGGGCATGCACACACTCCGGCGCAGAAAAATAAGGCACTGGGCACCAGTAGCATACCTGTGCATCCTAGGATTGTGTCGGGCCGCCACCATGGGACTTGATACACCCCATGGTGGGACCAACATAGGTAACTACAACAACGGGGGCCGTAAGACACATGTAACTATGCGAGTAGGAGCCGATCATCAGAAATGGATCACTTCATCCTGATTATGGGGTGCTTGTTGGGAACTAGTTTATATGGGTACAGAGAATAATATGGGGTACGATAAGTATATTCGACTCTAGACAACTTAACTTAGCTTATGGTGCTTTCCCATTTCCAGTTTATACTTATCATACCCAGTTCTTTATTCATAGACTGAATAGTCCTAGACTTACTCAGGCTTTATGTCTGACTCTACTTTTCTTTCGTCTTCTTTTCTTTCGTTTCCCCCCTAGGTCCACAGGGAGGGAATACCGCAGCTTGACCAGTTTTCACATCCAGCTTGAAGAGAAAGAATGTATTGTTTGGATCTTTTTCTTTTTTGACTATGGCTTTGGACAGCAATTATGGGACTTATGCGGTTTACTTATGTTTTTATGCTTCTTTAAATAATGTAATCAAGACAGTTATGAAGATATTATGTTTTTGGAATTATTGTAAGACAAATTATGACACGGTTTGTGTAACACGAATTTTGTTGAAATAAAAGTTGTTGTTGTTTTCCGCTATTCAAAAATATGTGTTCTTATATCTGTCTTGTATATCTGTGACTTATTATTATAAACCTCCACCAAAATTAGGGCATTCCCATTGAGAGTGACCCTAACGGAGGGGGGGTGTTTCAGTGTCTGTCTGCTAAAATGAGTTTTTGTTGTTTTACTCGTACCAATTTATGTCATGCTGCACTTGTATAATTTTGTAATTGATGATGTTGTTCCCTAGTTGAACTAGTATTTTCAAATATAAATTCCTTGAATCCATGATTTGCGATTTGAATTTATTTTGATTTAAACTTTAAAATACGCAATTTTAGTTCTGTTTTGAAACCTTGACTAGAAAGTTATTATTGGGTGGTAGTATTTTTAGTGGATGTGAAATATTTCCACTATGTTAAAGGGCATAATAAGAGTGACATCTACTTTTTTATGATCTGTTTTTGGTTTTACTTATTTTTATGGCAATATAATATTTTATCGTTGACGATGGAAAGGGTACAGGGCTATCAGAAAAGGAACTGGAGATATGTGATTACTTTATGTACATTCAACAGTATGGTTTTGGTACTACTTCATTGAACGTGACAGTAGCTGCATTGATTGTTCTACATCAGTTTGGAGGTATTATAAACTTTGTTGATTATATTTTTCAGTCAAAATTTGTTTGCTCTAGGAATAAATAAATAATAACAATACATGCTTTATATCTAGTTTTGTTGCCCAATTTCGAAATCAATTTCTCGGATATTAGCAACTAGTTCTGAAGTTAATCATAGTGATATGCTTATATCATCATTTCACGTTTTCTTTGGTTAACTTTTGTTATTACCACTATTGTTGTTATTATTTTAATTTATAATGGTTTAGACCATTTTTTTAAACATGTGGTTTACTGTTAACTTGCATCTCATCTAAAAGACTGTTCTCATCTAAATTTGAAACTAATTTCTTTATATGGGTGCACTCCTCATTTTCTCTCATCTTACCATTCTTACTCCCTTATACATGGAACATTGATTACTTAGTTTACAAAAATAGGTAACAAATTTTATATATTACAATTTAAGAATTTTAATCATACTAGGATCATATGTTTGTTTCAGAGGGTGGTTGTAAATCATAATAAAAAAATTCTATTAATTTAAAATATCCCCACTATTTTCATTATCCAGGAATAATATGAATTATTATGTATCTCTCTTGCCAAATTCTTAAAAACATTGTCTTTGGACAAATTGGATGATCCAGTCCTAGTTGACAAGGATATCTTTTTTCCTAATCATCATATTCCAAGATATTTTTTTATCTTGACTACAAATGTAATGAAATTCATTTTTGAAATGTAAAATTGTTTCAAGTTTTTATTAATATAAAAGCTTATAATATGCAATGTCATTTTACTACATGGTCAGAATCTATATTTGTTTAAAAACATAGGCAATGCACATTTTAATTACGAAGTTGTTAAATTTTTTAAAAAATTCCAAGGATATTTATTTTGTCTTAGTGCAAAGTATTTTTGCTTTGTAAAGCAGTAATCAAGAATTGTTTTCGATAATAAAACATAAGTGATGCATAGTGTTTGTCGAGAATTAAAAACAACTATGAATTGAACCAAGAATTTGTTTCCCATGCCTTTGTATCAATACAAATGTCAAATATAATATCACTGAGACTTGGATACAAGGTTTAACTACCCATATTTTCCTTGGGTGTGCTATTCCTAGTGTACTTCCAATATCATCAAAAATAAAAACAGAATGAACTGTTAATACCAAGGTTCGAGAACTCGGGTTTGACCGTTTGAAAATTTGTTTGTTCCTATTGTCTTATAACCGGATGCTAGGATATTGTAATCTTGTTATATGGGCAAATGTACATTGATATTGGTTTTAAATGGCGATCAATCGCAGCAAATCGTAAAATGACTTAATTTGTCACAAGTTTTACAAACCTGTTCTTTGTGAAATATACACAGGTGGCCTCATTTATGGTTTTCCTTGTAAACATTGTGCATTGTTGGAATATACAAGTATAGTTTAACATACAATTATTCTTTACGCAGAGATTATCATTCATTGTAAATTGGAAAAACCCTTGCTGAGCTTGCAGAAGAGAGTATGCCATTAAACAAATTTGTAGAAACAATAATTTGAAATGTCTTTGTCATTAAATCAATTCTGCAGAATCATAACAAAGCCAGGAGGAAAACTGGATATAGGCGAGGTTAGGTTATGAAACCAACAAAGCTAGGACTACCTTTATTCCTAAAACTTATTGTAGTATTATGTTACAGACTTACAGTTCCAAGATCAAGGAGCAAATTGGAGGACAAACATTCAAGCCTTGTCAGGATAGATCCATGCAGAAAATGAGAAGCTTATATGTATATATATATATATATGTGTGTGTGTGTGTGTGTGTGTGTGTATGTGTGTGTGCAGGTTCTTTTTTTTTTTTTTTTTTTGAACTTCAGACATTATGATGCATAGATCCATCAACTACGTAAACATAATTTTTGTTTAGATTTTTGTTTATATGACATTAGTTTTGAGTTGTATCGAATAATGTTATGAATGTTGGGTATTATGTGAATATTTTATCAATTATTATAACATTTTTTACTGTTATATAATGTTTTGTGACATTCTTTTTTCTAGTTGATATATATGTACATATGTTTCATTGCACTATGAGTATTAAATGTTGAGTATTGTTGAAATGAATTATTTGATGTTTAGATTGATGGTTAGAAATGCTGTAAAATGTTTGTTATTTATTTCCGTCGGTAATCCGTCACTATACAACTAGGATTTACCGACGAATAACTGGAATGTGAAATGTTTGTTATAAATTTCTGTCAGCAATCCCTCGCTATATAGCTAAGATTTACCGATAGAAACTAGAATGTAAAATGTTTGTTATGTATTTCTGTCGGTAATCCCTCGCTAAATAGCGTGGATTTTGTGACGAAAAGATATTTATTTATCATGTTATATGTATCCGTCGGTAAAACGTCGATGAAATATTTAAAAATGAAATGATAATATATTAAAAACGATGGTGAAGTGACGGAGAATCGACGCTAATTTTCGTCGCAAAACTGTGCCTAAAATACCAATGTGTTTTTTAGCGACAGCCTTATTCTACTGCAAATCCGTCGCTAACAGGTCTTTAGCGAGGGTTTAGCGATGGATTTTTCCGCTGCAAAATCAGTGTTTTCTTGTAGTGCATGATTAAGGGGAAAACATGGGTTTTGGGTATGTTTGATCCATATTGACATGTTAAATTGTTGTTTTGGTGTTTTTGGTCGATTATGCATGTCGCTATGACTGTTTGGAATATTTTGTGATGCTTAGCAAAGTTAGATTGGTCGAAAACGCCATCGTATGGCATAAATAGCTCGCTGAAAAAGTTGTAGGAAAATTGGTCATAGCCCGTTCGTGAGGCACCACCTCGACCCAATCGTGACACTATCATCACAAGCCGTCCCAGTCGTAAGCCCACCTCATGAGCCGACCACCCTCCACGAGCTACGAACCGGATGTCACCCAACGAACCATAATGAAGCATCACGATCTGATCCTTGACCACGAGCCAGACCAGGGGAGGACCACGAGCTGGACCATAGGAGGACCACGAGCCGATGACCAGAGGGGATCCACGAACCGGAACAAGGTGTCATGATTCGAAGCTTGACCCGAAGCCGGAGTTTGAAGAGTAACGAATCGGAATGATGACCAAAATCCGAGATGCAATGGTAGTCCAAATTATGAGTAGAACTCAGGATCCATATTGGAATAGATGAGTTAACTTCATGAGTTGGACTTTGCTGCTGGACGTGTGCAAAGGGGTCATCGATGTCTATAGCTTTGACTCACCATTGAGAGACGGATATTGGCTATGGATCTGTGTAGTGGAGTTGTTATAACTCCATAGGGCAAAGTGATCGTAGAAGGGCTATGAGCCAGTGCAGTGGAGTTGTCATGACTCCATGGGGCAGAGTGGACATAGCAAAGTATTAGTGATTACGGATTAGTGCAGTGGAGCCGTCATGGCTCCATGGGGCAGAGTGATCGTAACAAAGAATTGGGTGATCAAAGTGGTAGGTATCATACACTTTACGCACTGAGTGAGAGATGTGAGGATGATTGCTATGTTTGATGTTTTCTATCACCGTAACATGCACACCCCCTCTCCATTATTTTCACACCATGTGTTAGTGTCACCTTAGAGTATTGTTCATCCTGTTGTGCTAACTCTTTGGTTGCAGGTCCAGGTTCAGATATGGTCATGTATACATGTTATTGTTCTGTTTTTGCTGCTTATCGCTCATACCAGACTTTATCTGACCTAGAGTTTTATGTCTCTTCTTATTACTCTGGGTTCTCCTAAACGAGCAAACTAGAGACAGGTTAGCTGGTTATGCATGAGTAGCTGTCCGGAGACGAGCAGGAGGCTTACATGTATTGTTCCCATATATCCTCCCTGTGTTGTTGTTGGTCACTACATTGGGCATTAGTAGTGTACCTTCCTATTTTACTTTAGAGACAGTTTTAAAAGTTGTAATAATGATGGTTTAGATAATAAGCTGTATTTTGAATCTTTCCGCTGCTACGATGGTTTAGTTTTTAGCTTATGCACTGTCTCGCCTGTTTTATATCAAGTTATGTTATTATTATATTTTGTTCCATGCGCTGTGAGATATACTATAGGTTCTTTGATGATTCATAGTTTTAAATCCTTCCTTTTTTCCTTTCACTTGATGAGTGTCCTATGTTGGTTGGACATCGGTACAACGCGTTTCATTAGAAATGTCGGCTGGTGCGGGGCGGGCCATCACACTTGGTATCAGAGCGAGGTTGCGTAGTTAACCTAGGGAGATATAGTACGTATATGAGAGCGCGTATTTGTGATATTTTGGTTTTCAAAAGCTATACATATATTCTATTAGTATATCTAAGGATGGAGTCGCACGACACTGGCACCACTGAAGAGATGGTTAATCGTTTTATTCTTACAGATTGATCAATGAGCCGATATAGGAGGAATAATGGTTCAGGAACCAATAATAGGAATGCTCCTGATATGAGGACGATTTTCACTGACTTCATGAGAGAGATGCTTAGGGATGTTCAGAGGGCAGCTTCTAATGCTGCAAATGGTGGTGGTGTAGTGGTGCAGGCGCCTAGGGCCGATTTCGCCAAGCTCTGTAAGGACTACACTAGTCTTGGTGGGAAGCTGTTCCACGGAACGGAATCGACTACAGAAGTTTAGGATTGGCTTGATAGTTGTAAGCGTATCTTTGAGGATATAGGAATCAAAGACGCGATTAAGAGGAAGCTAGCATCCTGTCAACTGCAAGCACAGACTATGAATTTGTGGAATGCTATTAAGGCTGCTAACCGTGAGGATCAAGTTACTTGAGATCAATTCAACGCCCGATTCAGTGATAATTTTATCCCAGCTACTTAGAAATAAGAATTGTTTAGGAAGTTCTTGGAGCATAAGCAGAATGGTAGGGCAGTCTTAGAGTATATTGCTGAGTTCGATACTTTATCAAAGTATGGATTATCCCTTATTGACACTCCCGAGAAAAAGAACGAGAAGTTCATAACAGGCTTAGATCAGTACTAGGGGGAAAGGATTATAAACCATATTGATGAGACTTTTGAATCATTATTTGGAAAGCATTGAGATCAGAGAGCCTTTATCCTAAGCCCAAGGCTGAAGTTGTTGTTGCATCTGTAGAGGGACCAAAGCCGCAGGCAAGCAGTGGAGGCAGGAATAATTCTTAGAATAAAAGGAAGCAGAGTCAGACTAAGGATGGTCAGAAAAAGAAAGATAAGAAAGATGTTGAGTGCTTTAGCTGTGGAAAGAAGGGCCATTATGCCAAAGAAGGTCGAGCAAAGCCAGCGGATAGGAAGTGCTTCAACTGCGGCCAAGTGGGACATCACAAGGATAAATGTCTGCAATCTCCTAAAGAGAAGCAGATTGTGAAAGTATATGCTATTAATGTTGTTCCTTCTTTTCGAATGCCCCAACTGCGGCGGAGAAAGGAAAGAATGCAGTCATTCAAGGTATGCTTTCTATTTACGATGTTCCTGTTCGAGTATTGTTTGATACTGGGGCTTCCTATTCCTTTATATCTAGTGACCTGGTAGATAGCTAGGAATTGGAACCCGAGATAGTCGATAGACCTTTAGTGGTGACGAACCCGATTGGTGGTTCGACTAGCCTTAGTATGATTTGTCGAAATTTGGTCTTATCGAGTCATGGATGTATGCTTGCTTTTGATTGCTTTGTTTTGGGATTTACTGGGTTTGGCATTATTTTGGGAGTCGATTGGCTCCAAAGATATGGGGTGGTAGTAGACTTTAAGGGGTTTTCGGTGACTATTAGGGCGCATGATGGGCGGAGGGTAGTGTTTGGTGGCCTACCTAGTGATAAGGTGATGGCTAGTTTTCTAAATTCTCTCGACATCCTGCAGGACGAGTTATCAGGGGTTCTCATTGCTGTCCAGAATCTGAATATCTTCGAGGAAGTGACTGGACCTCCACTACACCGAGAGATTGAGTTCCGTATTGATTTAGTGAAAGATGCAAGACCTATAGTAATGCCACTTCGTCGTATGGCGCCAAGAGAGCAGCGAGATCTCGGGGTGCAAGTAAGCGATCTTTTGAAGAAGTGATTTATTCGAAGGAGTGTCTTCGAGTGGGGAGCACCAATTGTATTTGCAATTGTATTTGCAATTGTATTTGCTACCAAGTCAAATGGTTCGCTTCGCTTATGTGTGGACCATCATGAGTTGAATAAAGTGACTACGAAGAATAAGTATCCTCTTCCGCGGATAGATGATTTGTTTGATCAACTGGAGGGAGCAAGAGTGTTCTCTCAATTGGACCTTGCAAAAGGATTTCATCAGCTCCGAGTAGCAGCTGAGAGTATTCCTAAAATGACATTTCGAACGCCGTTTGGATTCTATGAGTGACTGATCATGCCATTCGGGTTGACCAATGCACAAGCATATTTTGTGGATCTTATGAACAGAGTATTCCGAGATCAATTAAATAAGTTTTTTCTTGTGTTCGTGGGCGATATACATGTTTATTCGAGGATAGAGGAAGAACACAAGGAACATTTGAAAGTAGTGATGGAGGTGTTGAGAAAACACCAACTAAAAGCGAAGTTTTCTAAGTTTCACTTCTAGAGGAGGGAAGTGAGATTCTTGGGCCATGTTGTTTCAGAGAATGGCATTGCGGTGGACCCTACGAAGGTGGCTAAGGTACAAGATTGGTCTACGCCCAAGAATGCAACAAACGTAAGAAGTTTCTTTGGATTAGCTGGTTATTATCGTAATTTTATCTAAGACTTCTCCAAGATAGTAGCACCGTTAACTTAGTTGACCAAGAAGAATCAAGATTTCGTTTGGGACGAAAGGTGTGAAAATGCATTCAAAAATCTAAAAGAAAAGTCGACGCGTGTGCTAGTGTTAGTCATTCCTAAAGGGAATGAAGAGATGGCGATATACACGGATGCCTATGGTACCGGACTAGGTGTTGTATTGATGCAAGTAGGAAGAGTCGTCGCTTACGCTAGTCGACAACTGAAACCGCATAAGAAAAAATATCCTACCCATGATTTGGAATTGGTAGCAATCGTTTTCGCGTTGAAGATGTGGAGACATTATCTCTTGGGAGAAAGATTCGAGTTGTTTACCGATCATAAGTCATTAAAGTATCTCTTCTCTCAGAAGGATCTAAATCTTTGACAGCAATGATGGTTAGAATTTTTGGCTTCCTATGATTTTGATATCGCATATACACAAGGAAAGGGTAATGCAGTAGCCGATGTTTTGAGTAGGAGACATGCCAGATTAGGGGCTATGTTTCTAGAATGGAAGCAACCAGAGTATATTGCTGGGTATGATTTCAGACCAAAATGCGATTTTGATCCAGAAATGTTAGCAAGTTTGACTGTCAGATCCACCTGGATTGAGCGAATTGGTTCCAGTCAGAGGGACAATCCTAGTCTATTAGAAATCATCCCCAAGTTGGAAATGGGAATTGACGAGGAGATGAACAAGTATGAGCTTGATCGAGATGGATGGCTTAGAAAGAATGCGAGACTAGTTGTGCCCCGCGTTAATGGATTGAGAGATGAAGTGCTTAGAGAATGTCATCACTCAAAACTGACTATACATCTCGGTGGTAACAAAATGTATTGAGACATGAAGCAGACCTACTACCGGGAAGGTGTGAAGAGAGACGTTGGGAAGTTTATATCCAAATGCTTGAATTGCCAGCTAGTTAAAGCTGAGCAAAAGAAGCCTAGTGGTTTGCTAAAACCGTATGAAATTCCAGAATGGAAATGGGAACAAGTCTCAATGGATTTCATTGATGGGTTACCAAGGACTAGATCGGGCCATGGTAGTATTTGGGTGATTGTAGACCGATTGACCAGGAGTGCAAGGTTTTTACCTATCAAGTCAAATAGAATGGCAGCTAAGTTAGCGAAACTGTACATGAAGTGGGTAGTGAGATTTCATGGAATACCCAAAGGCATTGTGAGCGACCGAGATCCGTTGTTTACTAGTCGATTTTGGAAGAGCTTACAAGAGGCTTTAGGGTCAGAATTACATCTAAATACCGCGTACCATCCTCAAACCGACGGTCAAACAGAGAGGCTGAATCGAGCATTAGAAGAACTCTTGAGAGCTTGCATATTAGATTTTGGAGGGTCATGGGATGACCATTTACATCTGGTTGAATTCGCATATAATAATAGTTATCAGTCCAATATTGGTATGGCTCCATTTGAAGCTTTGTACGGAAGACCGAGCAACTCACCATCACTGGTGAGAAATTCGTGCTTGGGCTAGATGTGATAAGAGAAACTTTAGACAAGATCAAGGTTATCCAACAGCGAATGAAGGCTTCCCAAGATAGGCAGAAGAGTTTTGCTGATAAGAGGCGAAGAGATCTAAAATTCTCGTGACTTGGTGTTTGTCAAGATTTCTATATTAAAGAGAGTGATTCGAATTAGTAGGAGAGGCAAGTTAACACCAAGATTTGTTGGTCTATTCCTAGTTCTCGAACAAGTTGGGAATTTAGCATATAAAGTTGAATTAGCTGACAAGATGGTGGGAGTTCACAACGTATTTCATGTTTCCCAGTTAAGGAAGTTCGTGCACGACCCTGATATGATTATTTTACCGGATCAGTTGGATGACATCGAAATAGAACTTCAGGCGGTTGGGAATCGCAGGCCGATCCGTATAGTCGAGTACGACACGAAGAAAACTTGAAGGAAGGCGGTGAAACTGGTCAAGGTTCAGTGGGGACGAGAATGAGAATGACTGTACTTGGGAAACAGAGGAGAGCATAAGGAAGACGTAACTAGAACTCTTTGCCTGGTAAGATTTTAACGATCATTTAGTTATACTCTTGTTAGTAAACTGCATGCTAGGATTGGCTTGTTATGTTGCTATATACGTTTGATTGTTGCAAATGATTGATAGGCATGCTGGACCCATTGTTGTTTTTAGTTAAGGAATTTCGGGGGCGAAATTTCTTAACGAGGGGAGAATGTAACGACCTGCATTCTATGCATCGGAGGATCGTATAATATTTATTTTATTTTCGTATGAGGTCATGTAGTTGTGTAACTTTGGGGAACGACTATTGGGGTCATTTCTCATGTTCATGATTTTTGCCGATTTTTAAATGATTGTTTTGCCCCTAGCGAATCTTGTTTCGCCTATAACTTTTGCTTGGTAAGGAGTTTTGACCTGAAACCACTTCCATTGCGTTCGGATGATGGTTTACCTTTCCGTAGAGTGACATTAGCCAAACGGACTTTCATTTGGGAGGTATGGCTGAAATATGGTTTGGATGGTGAAAAACAGCTTAACCGGACCTAAGTAGGGTGATTAACAACTAGGTCCATAACCCATTTCGGGATTAGGGTTATAGGGAGGCTGAAATCAATTAGGAAACGATTTATTTTCATTTTTTCAACTGCCACTTACCTCTCTTCAACCCTAACGCTGGCCTCTACCTTCTAAATCACCCCCAAATCACCGTTTAAGCATATATTAGCCTAATCAACATCAAACAAGACAAATCAACACTAAATCAGAGTTGGAGCTAGTGCATTGCATAGGGATTCGACTCACAATAGTAGAGTTTTAGATCTAAAGTTTTTTTTTGTGGCTAAGGTGAGTGATTTGCATTGTTTTTCACTAATTACGGCTAATTAGGGGTGATTAGTGTTAATTAGCAAAATTATGCATGTTAAAATTCTGTAAAAATATGTAAAAATTCTTAAATATTATTTTAGGGCTTTGAAAGAAATTTGGGTTAATTTGGATATGTTTTGCTAATCATATCATTAGTTATGGTTAAACATGATTAAGGGGAAAACATGGGTTTTTGGTATGTTTGATCCATATTGACATGTTAAATTGTTGTTTTGGTGTTTATGGTCGATTATGCATGTTGCTATAATTGTTTGGAATGTTTTGTGATGCTTAGCAAGGTTAGATTGGTCGAAAACGCTGTCGTATGGCATAAATAGATCGCTGGAAAAGTTGCAGGAAAATTGGTCATAACCCGTTCGTGAGGCACCACCTCGACCCGATCGTGACACTATCATCACGAGCTGCCCCAGTCGTGAGCCCACCTCAGGAGATGACCACCTCCATGATCCAAGAACTGGATGTCACCGACGAACCACAATGAAGCATCACGATCTGATCCTTGACTACGAGCCAGACCAGGGGAGGACCACGAACCAGACCAGGGGAGGACCACGAGCCGGACCACGAGCTGATGACCAGAGCGGGATCCACGAACCGGAACAAGGTGTCGCGAGTCGAAGCTTGACCCAAAGCCGGAGTATGAAGAGTCACGAATCGGGATAATGACCAAAACCCGAGATGCAAAGGTAGTCCAAATAGGAAGTAGAACTCAGGATCCAAATGGGAATTGATGAATTAACTTCATGAGTTGTGCTGCAGGACGTGTGCAAAGGGGTTATCAATGTCTATAGCTTTGACTCACCACTAAGAGACGAATATTGGCTATGGATCAGTGTAGTGGAGTTGTCATGACTCCATGGGGGCAAAGTGATCTTAGCAGGGCTATGAGCCAGTGCAGTGGAGTTGTCATGACTCCATGAGGCAGAGTGGACATAGCAAAGTATTAGTGGCTACGGATCAATGCAGTGGAGCCATCATGACTCCATGGGGCAGAGTGATCGTAATAAAGAATTGAGTGATCAAAGTGGTAGATATCGTATACTTTATGCACTGAGTGAGAGATGTGAGGATTATTGCTATGTTTGATGTTTTCTATCACCATAACATGCACACTGTAACACCACGTATGTTGAATAACTTGCTATAATGTAAAACAGGGCAGAATTAAATTTAAAAATCCGAATCAGGGGAAACGGGCTGTGCCATTGCGTTCGTCACGGAAAAATACGCGAAATAGAGTCCGAGTTTATGAAAATCGGAGTCCGTATGACCCCGATAAGGCCCAAAGAAGTTTTCAGAAATTTAAATTCAAATTTAAAAACAAAATTTTCAATTTTCAGAAGTGGCGGGAAAAATCCCGCCAGACCCAGGGGGTCGACCTGGGGTCGACTGGGGAGTCGACCTCCCCCCCCCCACCCCAGGTCGACTGGGGAGTCGACCCTAGGGTCGACCTGGGAGTCGACCTCCCTGGTCGAGCCCAGGTGACCTGGGTGCACCAGCTTGTCTTTTGGGCTGTGTTTTTGTGGCTAGGACGTGATCTGACGGCTCTAATCTAATTTAGGGTTAATCTAATGGCCTGAAACACCTAGCTAATCTATAAATACACCCTATGACTACCCTAATTCATACTAAAAATAGAAACAATGCCGTCATGCCGTCAAAATGCAACTTGAAGGAGCCTCCATCAATTTGTAGAAGAAGATAACATCTCAAATCAATCTCTAATCAACTCTAGCAACTTAATCTTCTTCTTTGGAGTTCTAATCAACAAGTTGTGAGTTTTCTATAGCCTTAATGACCAATTATTGAAATGATTATGATAGGATATAATGAGGTTATGGCTATGAATGTGGATCAATGCAAGTTATGCAAGTTGTATGCTATGTGTTAATGATGTTATGCATGTTATGCAAGTTATGTGCTATGTGTTAATGATGTTATGCATGTCATGCAAGTTATATGCTATGTGTTTGTGATGTTATGCAAGTTATGCAAGTAATATGCTACGTGTTTGAGATGTTATGCAAGTTATGCAAGCCATATGTTACATGTTCATGATGTTATGCAAGTAATGCAAGTCACATGTTACATGTTCATGATGTTATGCAAGTTATGCAAGCTATATGCTATATGATCATGATGTTATGCAAGTTATGCAAGTGTTCATGATGCTAGTTGCTATGATAAACATTGATCCACTATGACACCATGATTATGCAAGTTGGGTGTATGATGATATGCAAGTTCATGTATGATATGTATGCAAGTTTGGTGTATGATTATATGCAAGTTCACATATGACATGTTATGCAAGTATGGTGTTTGATTATATGCAAGTGACATGTGCAAGTTTACACCTTAATATGATATGCATACATATGCAAGTTAACCCCTTTACATGTCATACATACATATGCAAGTTTACCCCTTTGTATGACATAAGAAACTTGTGCAAGTTAACCTCTTTATGACATATGTGATTCATGCAAGTTTGGGTTGATTATTTATGCTTGTTGGGTTTGATGCTATATGCATGTTGACACCTTTAAAACCCATGTTGATGCTAATGTGTTATGCAAGTTGAACCCATTGTATTTGTGATGAATTTTCCCTTTTATGTCATGTTAGCGAATTACGTGGGGAACGATGGGGTTAATAAACGTGCTAATGAAATTGTGTGAAGTTGGTATGATTATGCATACCACAAAGTGGATGGACATAATTGAGTCAATTATGTACATCGTTAAAGTCGGAATTAATTAGGGAAAATTAATTCTCGGGTGATTAATTAGGTGTAATTAATCGACTAAGACACGAGGTTGGACCCTTTTGTAGCGTAAGACTGCCCGGAACCGACCGGCAAATCCAGCGACTACAAATGATTGGCCCAATGTGAGAGGTCTTAAGCACAAACCAAATACGTGACAAGTGTATAGACACGAGGTTAGACTCGGTTATGGCGTAAGGCTGCCCGGACCCAACCGGTAAATCCAGCTGCCATAAAAGATAGTCTAATGTGAGAGGTCTTTACAACGGTTACGTTTTTAATCAATTAAGAAACACTTAACCAGATAAGCATGTAGTGGGCATGAGGGGTTAAGTGGGTGCCTTGGGTGGCATGTGGAAATCAAGTAAGTGCCTTGGGTGGCATGAGGAAATCTAGTGGGTTGCCTTGGGTGGCAATAGAAAATACGATTAGATGACTTAACCAAGTGGAAACATGTAATTAAACATGATTAAAGGGTTAAGTGGGATGCACTAGATAAATTGTCAAGCTTAGGTGGTAGCTTGTGGGGGCCCATTTCAACCAGTAACCCATATGTATCTTATTGGGCTCGACCCATGTCGAGGACGGGACACGCGTACTAGGCTTGATTATAATAGGCCAAAACGGGGTAGCGATGGCAACGCGAGTCCAACGGGTTTCATATGCGTGTGTGGACCCGGGCTGGTAGGTAAGACGTTGTTGCATCGTGTAGATATAAGCCGTGCACCATTTGTTGTATCGGGTTGCCACTTTGGGGAGTGATACACCCCATTGTGGGGCCAACATGGGTATCTACGGTAGGGAGCCGATCGCTTGGGAGTAGTGGGTACACCTAGTGGAGATAGGGGCAGACGGCACCTATGTAGTCAGCTAGGGGTACACGAAACTACTGGGTAAATTCTTTAAGTCCTTGGGAGGGATCAACCTTTAAGTAGGAATGACTGGTGTGGTGCAGTTAGTAATTATCCTTGGGTGGGTGGATGCGTCTTTACCGTTACCTTAAGTTCATCCTATGTCTAGTTGGCTACTTAGTGTAGTCATTTATCCCCAGTCATCCCGTGCCAAGTTTATATCGTACCCTAATTACTTTAATCATTGTGTTGTTAAAGTTATAGGGCTCGCTCAGACTTATGTCTGACCCCGTTGTTTTTATCTTTTTCCCCCTCAGGTCCTCAGGTTGGGCCTAACACTAGTGGGCTTTGATCAGATTTCTTTATCTATCTTCTGGAGCTTGGACCGTGATGTAAAGCCCAGCTTATCTTTTCTTTTATGGCTATTGTTTATGTAGTGGGATTATGTACTTATGTTTTTATCAGGATGGATATTTAGTACTTGACTCTTTATGGTGTTGTAACTAAACATGTTTACCTTCTACTGCTATGAAATGATGTTTTAGATTTTCAAGTATTTATATCTGTCTTGTGTAATTTTTTTGTTCTATATTCACTTAAAATGCTCCACCGAAGCTAAGGCATTCCCTTAGTGAGTGATCTTAGCGGGTGTGGGGTGTTACACGTGGTATCAGAGCGAAGGTTACCCGAACAGATAAAATTTTTAGAAAACTATTTTCTAAAAACATTTTTGGGAAGAAGTATTTTCAAAAACATGTCTTTAAAGAGAAAAGTTTTTGAAAGAAAAGCATAATCCCCAATAGCCATATCTTTATCTTTCGAATTCTCCGTTTTGAATCTTTCCTTTTTCGTTTCAGCATGGCTGAAGATCTTAACTTTCCGGAGGGTGTGACGATACCAGTATGGTATAGGAGATTGATGGAGGCTAGGGCCGCCACTGCGGGTCCAGCAAATGTTCCTCCACCAACAGTAGCACCCGATCTTCCTCCTCCCCCTCCTCCTCCTCGCACGGATACTTTTGCTAAGACTTGCAAGGAATTTAAAGCTATGGGAGGGAAACCTTTTCAAGGATCAGAAACTTTTGTGGAGGCTAGAGATTGGCTTAAGGAGGTGGAAGAGTTGATAGACATCTTTGAGATGGAAGAAGGAAAGAAAGTCAAGTTAGCTGCTTGGTTAATGAAGGGAGAGGCCTCATTCTGGTGGGAGGTCACTAATGGAGAACGCCCCGTTGACTCTTGGGCGGATTTTAGGCAAAGATTTGTGGCAAAGTTTCTCTCAAGGGCAGAGGAAAACTTGTATATGGAAAGGTTCTTGACTCTAAAGCAAGGAAATCTCTCGGTGAAGGAATATGTCAACAAGTTTAATCAATTGGCAAGGTTTGGCATAGACATGGTGAATACACCGGAGAAGATGGCTTTGAGGTTCGTTAAAGGCTTAAATGAACCGATGCATGGATTGGCTATGACTCATATCCCTATGGGGGCCACCTTTGAGAAGCTAGTTGACATGGCACTCATGCATGAGGAAGAGAAGGGTCCCAATGCTAATAAGGCACCCGAGAAGAAGGGAGATCAAAAGAGACCTCAACAACAACAAAACAAAGGTGGGAAAGGCAACGGTGGCAAGGGGAAGAAGAAGTGCTTCAATTGCGGGATACCAGGCCACATAAGTAAAGACTGTCGGAAAAAGAAGAAGACTGGCTGCTATCACTGTGGCGAAGCAGGGCATCTAGTGAAGGATTGCCCTAAGAAGGGGCAAAGGACGGGATCTACCTCAGGAGGACAGGTGCAAGCTCTTGTGGCACCGGGTCAGGAAAGGGGGCAAGTTCAGGCTCTCGCGGTTCCACCGATTCAGGAAAGAGGTAGAACTATTTCCGTTGAAAGTCTGGTTTTTCTATTTGATCATCCTGTCCGTACATTGTTTGATTCTGGCGCATCGCATTCGTTTATCTCATCATCATTAGTTGAGTCACTGCACTTAGACACCAGTCTAGTAGATGATCCCTTGGTTGTTTCAAACCCAATTGGGGGCTCCACTTATTTATCCATGATATGTTTGGGTTTGAATATTTCTATACTTAGCGTTGAGTTTAGATGTGATGCTTTTGTTTTGGGCTTCACGGGCTATGGGTTGATTTTGGGCATGGACTGGTTATCCAGTAATGGTGTCGTTCTTGATTGTGAAAGGAGAGTTGTTAGGCTTATGACCCGCTTGGGGAACACTCTCAAGATCTCTTGTAATCCCATGGATTCTGTTATGCTAAGTTATCTTGAATCGCTTGACGCTTCGGTCGAGAGTTTGCGATCTGTTAGAGTGGTCCGGGAGTACACAGATGTGTTTGAGGAGGTGAAGGGCTTACCTCCGAGGCGGGAGATAGACTTTCGAATATATTTGGTGGATAATGCTAAACCTGTATCTTTACCAGTGCGACACATGGCTCCTCGTGAGAGGAGGGAACTCCATAAGCAAGTAGGGGAGTTGCTTGAGAAGGGGTTCATAAGACGAAGTATATCGGAGTGGGGTGCTCCAGTAGTTTTTGCTACGAAGGCGGATGGATCCCTCAGACATTGTGTAGACTATAGAGAACTCAACAAGCTCACAATGAAGAATAGACACCCATTGCCGAGGATTGATGATCTTTTTGATCAGTTGGTTGGCTCTTCAGTATTTTCGCAGTTGGACTTGGCCACGGGGTTTCATCAGTTGAGAGTGGCTGAGGATAGCATAGACAAGACGGCCTTTAGGACTCTGGATGGTTTCTATGAGTGGCTGGTGATGCCATTTGGGTTGACGAACGCCCCTGCATACTTTGTTGATGTGATGAGTAGGGTGTTCAGGGAGTTCCTTAATAAGTGCGTGGTGGTCTTTGTGGATGACATCTTAGTATTTTCTAAGAGTAAGGAAGAGCATGCCCTACATCTTAGGGAAGTGTTGGAGACTCTTCGAGCGCATAGCCTTAAGGCTAAATTCTCTAAATGTCACTTCTGGAAGAAGGAAGTGCGGTTCTTGGGGCACGTGGTCTCCAAGGAAGAGATAGTTGTGGATCCCGCGAAGGTAGTGTCCATCCAAGATTGGAAGGTTCCGAAGAATGCTACCGAGGTGAGGAGTTTCTTGGGGTTGGCTGGCTACTATAGGAAGTTTATCAAGGACTTCGCGAAGATATCAGCCCCATTAACTCGCTTGACGAAGAAGAATCTAGTCTTCGCATGGGACGTAGATTGTGATGATGCGTTCCGACGGTTAAAGAGGGCTTTAACCACAGCTCCAGTCTTAGTGTTGCCGGATGGGAGTAAGCCATTTGTTGTTTATACCGATGCTTGTGGGACTGGACTGGGCGCTGTCTTAATGCAAGAGGGAAGGGTAATAGCCTATGGTGGAAGGCAGTTGAGAAAGCATGAGAAGAATTACCCTATCCATGATTTAGAGTTGGCCGCTATTGTTTTTGCGCTTAAGATTTGGCGCCATTATCTTCTGGGAGAAAGATTCGAATTGTTCACTGACCACAAATCATTGAAGTACTTGTTTTCTCAGAAGGATTTGAACTTGAGACAGCAAAGATGGATGGAGTTCTTAGCATCCTATGATTTCGAGATAGCGTATACCCCTGGCAAGGGTAACGTGGTGGCAGACGCCTTGATTAGAAAAAGGTTGCCCTTGAGTCCATTGTTCGTGGAACGACGAAGCTTGGAATTTATCTCGATGTTTGATTTCAGACCTTCCGTTGACTATATACCTGGTTTGCTAGCATCCTTGGAGGTCAGACCTACTCTTTTGGGGAGGATTGGCGAGGCATAGCGGGACGACCCACAGTTGGTTGAGTTAGTAGAGAGGCTCATAAGGGGGGAGTCGTCCAGCCATTTGAGTAGGTACACCCTAGACGATAGGGGGTGCTTGCGTAGAGACGGTAGACTTTGTGTACCGCAAGACGAGGGTTTGAGGAAGGCTATTCTGGATGATGCACACCGTTCAAGGATGACCATTCATCCCGGTGGGGACAAGATGTATCAAGACATGAAGCGAGTTTTCTTTTGGGCCGGTATGAAGAAAGATGTGGCCGAGTATGTTGCTAGATGCTTGGTGTGCCAACAAGTGAAAGCAGAGCAAAAGAAACCAGGTGGGTTGCTTCACCCATTGGAAGTTCCGCAATGGAAGTGGGATAGCATCTCGATGGATTTTATTGACGGGTTACCCAGATCGAGAAAGGGTAATACGGGAATTTGGGTTGTGGTAGACAGACTTACTAAGAGCGCCCATTTCATACCTGTGAAGAGCAAGAGGACTGCTCCATGGCTAGCTTCAGTTTATCTTCGAGAGATAGTTCGATTGCATGGGGTACCCTCTAGCATAGTGAGTGATCGAGATCCTATCTTCACTAGCGAGTTCTGGAAGAGTTTGCAAGAAGCAGTGGGGACTCAATTGTGTCTGAGCACCGCATATCATCCTCAGACGGACGGCCAGACCGAGAGGGTGAATCGTGTTCTGGAAGACCTTTTGAGGCTTTGTATCTTAGATTTTGGAGGTACATGGGAAGAGCATCTTCCATTGGTGGAGTTCGCATATAATAACAGCTTTCAATCCAGTATTGGTATGGCTCCTTTCGAAGCTCTTTATGGGAGGCCTTGTCGATCACCTACATGTTGGTGGGAATCTACGGATAAGATCTTGCTTGGGCTTGATATGGTTAGGGAGACTTCAGAGAAGATTGACTTGATTCGAAGAAGGATGAAAGCAGCGCAGGATAAGCAAAAATCTTATGCGGACAGGAGGAGGACGGATCTGGAGTTTGTGGTTGGAGACATGGTCTTTGTCAAAGTATCTCCATTACGAAATGTAGTTTGATTTGGGTCCATTGGGAAGTTAGCTCCAAGATTTGTTGGGCCGTTTCCTATTAAGGAAAGGATTGGACGGATTGCATATAGGGTGGATTTACCCGAGAGACTTAGTGGGGTGCATGATGTATTCCATGTGTCACATTTGAGGAAGTGCCTACATGAGACCGCAGAGGTGGTAGAGCCGAGCTTGCTAAAAGAAGTGGAGGTAGAGCGTGATGCAACTATTCGACGAGCTCCTACCCGCATCCTTGGGTCAGAGATTAGGAAGTTGAGGAACAGAGAGGTGCGGCTAGTCAAGGTGCAATGGGGAGAAGATGAGAGTAATGCTACGTGGGAGACAGAAGCGAAGATGCGTTCACTATACCCATTCCTTTTTGAGGGTATGTCTTTTAACTTCTCCTTTATCGTTTGTCTAGTACTTATCTTATCTTTAGTATGTCCTCTCATTAGTACCTTTGACCTTTAGATAGGGTAAACCTATGGTTGAAACATGTGTTTGAGACATGTTATCTTTTATGGATGCGTGTGGATGCAAGTGGTTGCTAGTGGTTGCTCGTGGATGCATATACACACACTCTAGGCACTAGATCGGCTCAATCACTTCATATTGCATATTGCATAAAATTGTGTGTAGGTAGCTATATTAATGGATGTATAATGGTTGTGCTATCATATGGATGATGCATTTTGGTGAATGATTGTGCACGCATGTAGAAATAGTATGTGTCAATAGGGTTCTTCCGCATACAAATTGGATGCATGGCACTATCATGGTTTGCATTAAGGAGGTCAACTGAATCAGTAGACCGCCTGATTTTGCATTAGACAGGGAACATATACACACACTTTTTGCATATGTTCATACAGCATTAGAAACTCTAAGGACAATGGATGCCAGTGTTTGATGGTTTGAGTAGATGGTTGTTTGGTTGGTAGGATACGTTCTTCTTGACTTAGAGATTTCGGGGACGAAATCCTTTAAGTAGGGGAGAATGTAACACCCCGTATGTTGAATAACTTGCTATAATATAAAACAGGGCAGAATTAAATTTAAAAATCCGAATCAAGGGAAACGGGCTATGCCATTGCATTCGTCTCGGAAAAATACGCGAAATAGAGTCCGAGTTTTTGAAAATCGGAGTCCGTATGACCCCGATAAGGCCCAAAGAAGTTTTCAGAAATTTAAATTCAGATTTAAAAACAAAATTTTCAATTTTCAGAAGTGGCGGGAAAAATCCCGCCAGACCCAGGGGGTCGACTGGGGAGTCGACCTCCCCCCCCCAGGTCGACTGGGGAGTCGACCCTAGGGTCGACCTGGGAGTCGACCTCCCTGGTCGAGCCCAGGTGACCTGGGTGCACCAGCTTGTCTTTTGGGCTGTGTTTTTGTGGCTAGGACGTGATCTGACGGCTCTAATCTAATTTAGGGTTAATCTAATGGCCTAAAACACCTAGCTAATCTATAAATACACCCTAAGACTACCCTAATTCATACTAAAAATAGAAACAATGCCGTCATGCCGTCAAAATGCAACTTGAAGGAGCCTCCATCAATTTGTAGAAGAAGATAGCATCTCAAATCAATCTCTAATCAACTCTAGCAACTTAATCTTCTTCTTTGGAGTGCTAATCAACAAGTTGTGAGTTTTCTATAGCCTTAATGACCAATTATTGAAATGATTATGATAGGATATAATGAGGTTATGGCTATGAATGTGGATCAATGCAAGTTATGCAAGTTGTATGCTATGTGTTAATGATGTTATGCATGTTATGTGCTATGTGTTAATGATGTTATGCATGTCATGCAAGTTATATGCTATGTGTTTGTGATGTTATGCAAGTTATGCAAGTAATATGCTACATGTTTGAGATGTTATGCAAGTTATGCAAGCCATATGTTACATGTTCATGATGTTATGCAAGTTATGCAAGTCACATGTTACATGTTCATGATGTTATGCAAGTTATGCAAGCTATATGCTATATGATCATGATGTTATGCAAGTTATGCAAGTGTTCATGATGCTAGTTGCTATGATAAACATTGATCCACTATGACACCATGATTATGCAAGTTGGGTGTATGATGATATGCAAGTTCATGTATGATATGTATGCAAGTTTGGTGTATGATTATATGCAAGTTCACATATGACATGTTATGCAAGTATGGTGTTTGATTATATGCAAGTGACATGTGCAAGTTTACACCTTAATATGATATGCATACATATGCAAGTTAACCCCTTTACATGTCATACATGCATATGCAAGTTTACCCCTTTGTATGACATAAGAAGCTTGTGCAAATTAACCTCTTTATGACATATGTGATTCATGCAAGTTTGGGTTGATTATTTATGCTAGTTGGGTTTAATGCTATATGCATGTTGACACCTTTAAAACCCATGTTGATGCTAATGTGTTATGCAAGTTGAACCCATTGTATTTGTGATGAATCTTCCATTTTATGTCATGTTAGCGAATTACGTGGGGAACGATGGGGTTAATAAACATGCTAATGAAATTGTGTGAAGTTGGTATGATTATGCATACCACAAAGTGGATGGACACAATTGAGTCAATTATGTACATCGTTAAAGTTGGAATTAATTAGGGAAAATTAATTCGGGGGTGATTAATTAGGTGTAATTAATCGACTAAGACACGAGGTTGGACCCTTTTGTAGCGTAAGACTGCCCGGAACCGACCGGCAAATCCAGCGGCTACAAATGATTGGCCCAATGTGAGAGGTCTTAGGCACAAACCAAATACGTGACAAGTGTATAGACACGAGGTTAGACTCAGTTATGGCGTAAGGCTGCCCGGACCCAACCGGCAAATCCAGCTGCCATAAAAGATAGTCTAATGTGAGAGGTCTTTACAACGGTTACGTTTTTAATCAATTAAGAAACACTTAACCAGATAAGCATGTAGTGGGCATGTGGGGTTAAGTGGGTGCCTTGGGTGGCATGTGGAAATCAAGTAAGTGCCTTGGGTGGCATGAGGAAATCTAGTGGGTTGCCTTGGGTGGCAATAGAAAATACGATTAGATGACTTAACCAAGTGGAAACATGTAATTAAACATGATTAAAGGGTTAAGTGGGATGCACTAGATAAATTGACAAGCTTAGGTGGTAGCTTGTAGGGGCCCATTTCAACCAGTAACCCATATGTATCTTATTGGGCTCGACCCATGTCGAGGACGGGACATGCGTACTGGGCTTGATTATAAGAGGCCAAAACGGGGTAGCGGTGGCAACGCGAGTCCAACGGGTTTCATATGCGTGTATGGACCCGGGCTGGTAGGTAAGACGTTGTTGCATCATGTAGATATAAGCCGTGCACCATTTGTTGTATCAGGTTGCCACTTTGGGGAGTGATACACCCCATTGTGGGGCCAGCACGGGTATCTACGGTAGGGAGCCGATCGCTTGGGAGTAGTGGGTACACCTAGTGGAGATAGGGGCAGACGGCACCTATGTAGTCAGCTAGGGGTACACGAAACTACTGGGTAAATTCTCTAAGTCCTTGGGAGGGATCAACCTTTAAGTAGGAATGGCTGGTGTGGTTCAGTTAGTAATTATCCTTGGGTGGGTGGATGCGTCTTTACCGTTATCTTAAGTTCATCCTATGTCTAGTTGGCTACTTAGTGTAGTCATTTATCCCCAGTCATCCCGTGCCAAGTTTATATCATACCCTAATTACTTTAATGATTGTGTTGTTAAAGTTATAGGGCTCACTCAGACTTATGTATGACCCCATTGTTTTTATCTTTTTCCCCCTCAGGTCCTCAGGTTGGGCCTAGCACTAGTGGGCTTTGATCAGATTTCTTTATCTATCTTCTGGAGCTTGGACCGTGATGTAAAGCCCATCTTATCTTTTCTTTTATGGCTATTGTTTATGTAGTGGGATTATGTACTTATGTTTTTATCAGAATGGATATTTAGTACTTGACTCTTTATGGTGTTGTAACTAAACATGTTTACCTTCTGCTGCTATGAAATGATGTTTTAGATTTTCAAGTATTTATATATGTCTTGTGTAATTTTTCTGTTCTATATTCACTTAAAATGCTCCACCGAAGCTAAGGCATTCCCTTAGTGAGTGACCTTAGCGGGTGTGGGGTGTTATACACACCCCTCCCCATTTTTCACACCATGTGTTAGTGTCACCCTAGAGTATTGTACATCCTGTTGTGCTAACTCTTTGGTTGCAGGTTCAGGTATGGTAATGTATACTTGTTATTGTTTTGTTTTTGCTGCTTATCGCTCATACCAGACTTTTGTCTGACCTAGAGTTTTATGTCTCTTCTTATTACTCTAGGTGTTCCTAAACGAGCAGACTAGAGACAGGTTAGCTGGTTATGCACGAGTAGCTGTCCGGAGACAAGCAGGAGGCTTACATGTATTGTTCCATATATCCTCCCTGTTTTGTTGTTGCTAGTTACTACTTTGGGCATTAGTAGTGTACCTTCCTACTTTGCTTTAGAGACAGTTTTAAAAGTTGTAATAATGATGGTTTAGATCATAAGCTGTATTTTGAATCTTTCCACTGCTATGATGGTATAGTTTTCAGCTTATGCACTATCTCGCCTGTTTTATATCAAGTTATGTTATTATTACATTTTTTTTTCCATGCGCTGTGAGATATACTACAGGTTCTTTGATGTTCATAGTTTCAAATCCTTCCTTTTTCCTTTCACTTGACGATTGTCCCATGTTGGTTGGGCATCGGTACAACGCGTTTCATTAGAAATGTCGGCTGGTGCGGGGCGGGCCGTCACAATTTATGTGTATATATATATATATATATATATACATGTACAAGCATTAGTTGTGAATTGATATGGAGATAACAAATTTGGATACTGAAAACTCACTGTATAAAATACATAGATTAGCAGACCTGTGCATTTATAATAACTTATAGACATTTAAACTAACACAAACTATTGTATACATTTTAATATGCATGCATAATCATATATAAAGTTTCATGTGTGCCAGTATAAACAAAACCATTTCCTTTTTTGATTCCATTGTACTTGGTAAATTGAGCACATTCTTGACTCCATTATGCTTCAAGATCAATACCATTGGTGCATATTAATCTATGTAAGATACAAATATCATATACAATCACTAAGCTACATATATTATGATATATAAAGAGTATATCAAATTTAGTATGGTGGATAATATTATACTATGATGATAGTCCAACTTGTTAGAAGTTCATAATAAAATAATGTTGATATATTGATGTATATCATCTACAAACCATTTTGCATACAGTAGGCCTATTATATAATCAGTTATATAAAACATGTTCCATCCATGTGTGTTGTTTGAACTTGATTATCATATTGCAAATTCTATTTGCATATGCAACCATTACAAGTACATATCATAACATATATACATTTAATGGAAAGTATTTTGATAATAGCCTCGATTTATATTTGATGATCTGTAAGATGTAATTCATGATTGCATAAGATAACATATCTTATATACATATAAATAGTTAAATATTTGTAGTCAATTTTGAGAATTCACTTACAATAACTCTTTTATCCTAAATGCTTAAATAAACAAGCTTGGTCTTGTGTGAATCTTTTTTATATAATGACCAGCATGCTATTTATTGATTTATGCATAATTGTAAATTTATGTTTGACATGGCTAACACACCGATCCGAGTCGACTCTGGATCGGTATACTCGTTGGTCCAATCCAGATTTGAATCGGTATACCAAACATGTCGATCTAGGTCAATCCCTATTGGTCTGCCTGACATGTCGATCTGAGTTGATTCCCTTCTGCCTCCACCATGTTGATTCGAAGTGATGGTCGATCTGGAGTGTTAACGGATCTGTAGTGTTGACCGATCCAGAGTGTGGGCCGATCCGGGATGTTGACTGATCCAGGGTGTTGGCTGATCCTGAGTGTTGGCCGTTCGGGAATATTGTTCAATCTGGAATGTTGGTCGATCTAAAGCCTTCTCTTGTGCCAATCTGGTCTTCATAGCTCCATTACTCAATCACAAAAATTCCAATCTACTTAAAACTTTGTACTTGGCTTCTTGGGACATTCCTTGTTCCTTAGGAATTTCATACCAATCCAGGCCATGCCGAACCGAGACCATCTAATTCCCCAACATATAGCTTTCAATCTCTAATCTGCTATTCATTCGACGATATCATCTGTTCTAATATTCTTAAGCAAGCATCTAGCACACAAAAACATATCAAACAACACTTGGCTTCGTTAACGCAAATCAAAGCCTTTAAAAAGAGAAATGTAATATGTTCATCGTGTAGTACTTAACTCCCCCTTCCTGAATTCCGGGTTTCAAAACATGATCCAAATCACCCCAAATTTATATATGTATGATTACATAATTAATAATGATTTATGAACATTTTCTGTATTTATAGAAAATGATTATGAACTAATACACCTTAGTTAGTGAATAATGATATTAATCATCCACCTTATTTTCCAAAGACTTGTTAGACCAAAAGTGAATAGTGTTTTGCTCGGATCCCTATTTGTTGCAACAGATTTTCTCTTGATTCGATGTTGGTCTATGCTAATCCTTTACTAATGATGGGTTTTCGCTAATTAAAGTGAGGTTTAGTGAGAAGTTATGAGGATGGAGCCAATTAATGGGGTTATGGTCTATTTTGGGAGTTATGTAATGAACAGGAGAATATTTTCCCATTCATTTTAGCCCCACTAACCCTAACCAAAAGTTGGCCTTGGACTACTCCTTAATGACCTCTCACGCCCAATTAAATTGTCCAAATCTCTTTAAACCTTGTTTCAGTTATTTCTCCCGAACGGTAAGTCCGTTTGATTAATTTGACATCTCTATAGAATGAGAAACCAACATCAGGATCCAATGGAAGTGGTTCTAGGTCTGAATTCCTGCCCAATCAAAAGTTATGAACGGAACAAGATTTGCAATGAGTAAAATGATCGCACAAAAACACGGCAAAAATAGCGAACGTAAGAAGTTATTCTGGTAGTCATTTCCCAAAGTTATAGAACCATACGACCTAATATATAAATAATATATCCTATGATCCTCGGATACATTGAATACGAGTTGTTACATAATATATCAAACTCATTAATGTTTCTTGACTAGGGACTGTGTTTTTGCTTATAGAACTATCGTTCGTGGGGAAGTAAGTAAGAACGCCATTGTTTTTGTTATTCCTACGTAGAGAAAACTAATCACTATTTATTAATTTATAAAAGGAGAAAAACACAAAACAGTGGAAAAAGATGCTAGCTAATAATTTTTTACACGCATAAAAAAGAAGAAAAAGTGACTGATTAACTAAACATGAGGATCAAATAGGACACTAGTAGTAGACAACCATTGGTTACCGTCAATAAACTCGATGAGTGGGTAAGGTCTTCCTTCATTGACTCACTTGAAACCATATACCTAGGTAATTTACTCCATGTTTATATTTGACCAAGGGCCACAATTATCATGTTCCATATATCGAGTTGGCTTCAGTTGACTATTATATTAATCTCATATAACTAAGAATACAAATGCTGTCTAAAATAGTGTTTCATGTTTCCATTTTATCCAACTGTAGTCATTCAGTTGACATCATGCCATAGTTTAACAATAGTCAAAGTGGAGCCATCATATTGAAGATCGATATTACTATAAAACCGATAGTGCTGTGTAAATTAGTCACATTGATATTTTCTGTTTTCCTTTAGTTATATCAACCAATAAAAAACTATCAAGCAAGCCATTCAATTGTTATCTCAATAATTACTAGTATGTAACTCCTTAGTGCCCCCAGTTGTCACGGGTAATACACTATTCAACTTTTAGACTGTTACGTACATTAGTCTCAAAGAATGTATCAATTCCGGTTTCGATACATCTTGACTAGGAATATTTAAAATGATATATTTATTTTCATTGTGACAAATTACTCACAGTTACAATACTTGGTAACTAATGTCATAAAACATATCATTTATAGATTATCTATTAAATAATTTTTTACTTAAATAAATTATTTATATAACAAATTATATAAGTATACAATAGAAAACAAACTTCATTATTTTTAACAATTTTGTCAATTAATATGATACATATAACAAACTGAATGGTTGACCTTGGAGCAAATGTCCGGCCATGTTGCGGTGGACATCGATAGAATAAGAAAAGAAACGATAACATTTATCATATGTAAAAATTTCCCGATTAATTAAACATTGAGATCAAATTGAACACCAGTGGCAGGCAACCACTGACTACCATTGATAAACTCCGCAACTGAGTAAAGTTTTGCTACATTGTACTCGCTTAAAAGTTTATACCCAGGCCATCTTACTCTATTTTTCGTATTCGATCCAGGACCATTGTTATCATACTCTATATATTCAGCAGTCTTCTCCCTTCCATCCCATTCTTTCCAGCCAATCAGATCGATAACTTTATCAATATAACATCTCATAACAATAACCCTTGAATATTTTTTCCATGGTCTTCCCAAGTAAGCTTTGTCCACACTAGAATCAAACCCAGTTGTGGCTTTTATATTGCATTTATGAATAGATATACCTGTAAATATGCATATGTTAAAGGAAATAAGTCTACATAAATGATTTCCTCTAAAGCGTAGATAGAAATTTATGTAATGTTGCATAAATAGTTATACCAGTGTTTTTCGACTTATCGATCCTCCCTTGAGCTGTTACAAGACCAGAACCACGAACATAAGTGTTGCTTTCCTGAATTACTAGTGATGCATCTCCAAATATAAAATCAACCGTTCCATATATGTCGCATTCTCTAAAGAATTGTCTTCATGCATTGACGTATAGAGTGTCTTGGTTATCAATGAACTCGCACTTGTAGAATACTGACTGGTCATTTTCACTCCTTAGAGAAACTGCTTGTCCTTTATATTCTCCAGATGTATTCTCAAACGTAATTGACTTTGCTATGAAGTTGTTAGCTAGCATAACTGTGTATAAGCAGCGTATAATACATATTATCATGCATAAAAAACCAAAATTTTACACTATAAAATTATAGGTGTGGAAAGCAAGATTAACCAGCACAACAATCATATATAACTCAAATGTATCACTAATTTGTGATAGGATAAACAAAAGGAAACTTACTAACTGCATCGGAATCTTGAATTGAAATATGATCATCTTGATAGTTAAGGCGGCTACGAACTATAGTTTTCTCTTTACTATCACCAATGACAATAACCTCCGCCCTAGAGATGGTTATATTCTCTTCGTATACACCGTTTTTCACATATATTATATATCGTCCGGTCGCAGAAGATGGAATTGCATTTACTGCCTTCTTAATGTTGTGAAATTTCCTTTGTCATCTTTGGATACTACGACATTTGAATAAGTAGCCATTTGTGAGCTTAATTTGATAGTTGCTGCAATTCAAATACCACTATTTATAAGGGAATTGAAATGAACATAGATTATCTCCATATTGTCAAGTAGTTGGAATAGAGGTCTTCCCTCCTCCATAACTTTAATCATTCTTTGTCAATTTGATGTCTATTATGGAATATATCTTGATTAATAAATAAAAGAGTACGTAACAACTTAAAATGAACAGTTTTTTTGTTGGGAAACAATGGCTGTTTTATCCTAGAGGCGATGGCGGAAGTACGAACTGGTTTTGCACCACCGACCAGATTGCCAAATCATCTTCAAGAAAGCGACCAAGTACATGACTCAGCCATTGTTTCCCAATAATTTGAAGACGACCTGAAACAATGGCTTTGACATCAAACATGGATGACGTTGCTGCTCCCTCTGCCTTCCAGATCCCATTGGTGACTGCTGCCCCCTTTCGTTTCGAAGGTCTGCACTTCAAACGATGGCGTCAAAAGATGGAGTTTTACCAGACGATGAGAAAGGTGGATGATGCTTGGACCACCGACAAACCGTAGTTGCCAGACAAACCTGACGGAACTGATGAAGCGCAAATGGCTTCCTGGACTGAACAATCAAAACAACAACAAAACTGGATTGAGCAGGATTATCTGTGCATAAATTTCATTCTCAATGGCCTCAGCGATGATCTGTATGATTACTATAACACGGACGACAAGAGTGCGAACGAGATCTGGGAAGCGCTGAAGAAGAAATATGATACAGAGGAGGTAGGGGCAAAGAATTATGCTGTGAGCCGCTATCTCAAGTATCAGATGAATGACGATAGGTCAGTAGAGATGCAGTCTCATGAGCTTCAGAAAATAGTACATGAGATCATCTCCGAAGGTATGGTTTTGGATGAACAGTTTCAAGTTGCTGTTATTATTGATAAACTGCCCCCAGGTTGGAAAGACTTTAAGAATTTCCTACGACACAAGACTAAGGAATTTTCCTTAGAGAGCCTGATCACTCGCCTCCGTATTAAGGAGGAGGCATGCAAACAGGACCAGAAAGAGGAAGTGTGGTTGTCTCAAACAACACCACTAAGAAGACCACATCCGCTGTTCTGAAACCGAATCAGAAATCATTTAAGAATCAGAAAAGGCACAACAAACAGAATGGGAATCCGCAAGGAAACCCAAAAGGACAGCAGAAATCAGCCCAAAAGAATGACTCTGGACAGTTGTTTCTATGTTACAACTATGGAAAACCAGGTTATATGACACGAAAGTGTCGGAACAGTCCAAGCTGTGTACCGCAGGTGAACCTGACTGAAGAGCCTCTTATGGCTATGATTACTGAGATTCACCTTATTGGTGGATCAGAGGGTTGGTGGGTAGACACTGGTGCTTCTCACCATGTCTGCTATGATCGTGATATGTTCACCACCTACACGGCTGCAGATGATCAGAAAGTGTTGTTGGGAGATTCTCAGACCACTAAAGTTGCAGGGGTTGGAAATGTGGAGATAAGGTTTACCTCTGGAAGGACTGTGATTCTTAAAGATGTTTTGCATACTCCAGAGATGAGGAAGAATCTGGTTTCTGGCTTTCTTTTTAATAAGGCAGGATTTACTCAATTTATTGGGGCTGATGTGTATACCATAGGGTATAAGGGATCTTTTGTAGGAAAGGGTTATGCTTGTGAGGGAATGTTTAAATTAAATGTTGAATCTAATAAAGTGAATAATTCTGCTTATATGTTATGTGATTTTAATATTTGGCACTCTAGATTATGTCATGTTAATAAACGAATAATTCATAACATGAGCACTCTAGCTATGATACCTAAGATGTCAGAATCTGATAAATGTGAATTCTGTACACAAGGAAAAATCACTAAGAAATCTCATAAATCTATTGAAAGAGAATCTGAACCCTCAGATTTAATTCACTCTGACATATTTGAACTTGATGGTACTTTGACTAGACATGGACATCGGTGTTTTATCACTTTTATTGATGATTGTTCTGATTTCACATATGTATATCTTATGAAAAATAAAAGTGATGATTTTGACATGTTTAAAACATTCAAAACTGAGATTGAGAATCAAACAAATAGGAAAATTAAGAGACTTCGTAGTGATAGAGGAACAGAATATGAATCTAACTCAATTCTGGATTTCTATAGACTACTTGGTATAGTACATGAGAGAACTGCACCCTATTCTCCTGAAATGAACGGTAAATCAGAAAGAAAAAATAGGACTTTTACCGAATTAGTAGTTGCCATCCTACTAAATTCTGGTGCAGCAAAACATTGGTGGGGGGATATTTTATTGACTATATGTTATGTTCTAAATAGAATCCCCAAATCTAAGAATAAAATATCACCTTATGAAATTTTAAAGAATCATAAACCCAATGTGTCATACTTTAGAACTTGGGGTTGTCTAGCATATGTTCGCATTCCAGACCCTAAGAGAATAAAATTGGCAAGTAGAGCATATGAATGTGTATTTATAGGCTATGCTATTAATAGCAAAGCATATCGATTTTATGATATAAATGCACATAACATAATTGAATCAAAGGATGTCGATTTTTATGAAACAAAATTTCCTTTTAAATTAAGGAATAGTGGGGGCACTTCATGTATGCCTATTAGAACAGAACTAAATAAAAGTTCTAAAGCTGAACTTAGAAGAAGTAAAAGAGCAAGAACCGAGAAATTTTTTGGTTTGGATTTCTGTGCTTTTACTATAGAGGAGGATCCCTTAAACCTTCAAGAGGCCTTATCTTCTTTAGATGCCATTTTTGGTAAGAGGCTATAAATGATGAGACGGATTCTCTGGAATCCAATAAGACTTGGCATTTGGCAGATTTACCCCCTGGTTGTAAATCTATAGGCTGTAAATGGGTGCTTAAAAAGAAATTAAAGCCTGATGGTACTATAGATAAATACAAAGCACGACTAGTAGCTAAAGGTTTTAGACAAAAAGAAAATATAGATTTCTTCGACACTTTTTCACCTGTAACTAGAATAACATCCATTCTGGTATTAACCTCACTCACTTCCATTCATAATTTACTAATACACCAAAAGGATGTTAAAACCGCATTTTTAAATGGTGAATTAGAAGAAGAAATCTATATGGACCAGCCTGAAGGATTTGTAGTACATGGTCAAGAACATAAAGTATGCAAATTAGATAAATCATTATATGGTTTAAAACAAGTTCCTAAACAATGGAATGAAAAATTTAATAACTTAATCATTTCACATGGTTTTAAAGTTAATGAAAGTGACAAATGCATTTATTACAAATCTGAGAATGACATTTGCACTATTATATGCCTTTATGTAGATGACCTACTCATCTTTGAGTCAAACATTCATGCCATAAATTCAGTCAAATCCTTATTAAGTGCCAATTTTGATATGAAAGATCTAGGTGAGGCGAGTATAATCCTTGGTATTAAGATTACTAGGTCAGAAAAGGGATTTCTTTGGATCAATCTCATTACATTGAGAAGATATTGAAGAAATATAATTACTTTGACTGTAAACCTGCATGTACACCATATGATCCAAGTGTAAAGTTATTTAAGAACACTAGTGAAGGTGTAAGACAGTCTGATTATGCAAGCATCATTGGCAGTCTTCGATATGCCACTGATTGTACTAGACCCGACATTGCCTATGTCGTGGGATTATTGTGCAGGTTTACCAGTAGACCTAGTATAGAGCACTGGCATGCTATTGAAAGAGGGTCATGAGATACCTTAAACGAACTATGAACCTTGGATTACATTATGAGAAGTTTCTAGCTGTACTTGAAGGATATTCATATGCAGATTGGAATACTTTATCTGATGATTCTAAAGCGATCAGTGGCTATATATTTAGCATCGCTGGAGGAGCTGTTTCTTGGAAATCCAAGAAATAAACTATTTTGGCTCAGTCTACTATGGAGTCTGAGATGTTAGCACTAGCCATGGCTAGTGAAGAAGCAGAGTACTTGAGAAATATGCCAGCTGAGATTCCCTTATGGGAAAAACCGATACCAGCTATGTTGATACATTGCGATAGTACCACGGCTATTGCAAAAGTTCAGAACCGTTATTATAACGGTAAGAGACGACAAATACGTCGTAAGCACAACACGGGTAGAGAACTACTTTCCTCAGGTACCGTTAGAGTGGATTACGTACGTAGTGATGAAAATTTGGCAGATCCTTTGACGAAAGAAATGTCTAGAGAGAAAGTCCTTAATTCTTCTAAAAGAATGGGACTATTGCCCTTAGATTGTTGAGTCACGCACAATGGTAACCCGACCTAAACGACTGGAGATCCCAAGAAATAGGTTCAATGGGTAAAAACAAGTTGTGTAGTGATAGGAGTTGAACATGCTATTTAATAAACCAAGAAGCAAGTATTCCAGAAGTGATTAGAGGATGAGTTGAAAACAACTCTTAATGAGATCTATACTCTATTTGGAGTGGAGTACCTACCTTCAAGAGTACTCTTGATAGACTCACCTATGTGAATGTGGAAATGTGGTCGTTTCCTATGGAGTTTTGGGCAAAACTTCTAGAGCGTTCACTAAACTGGGATAGACGTGCATGGCCATAAATGCACGGTCTTATTTGATTGCACTATAGAAAAGATTGCGTGTGGTTTGATGTCAGGAATAGAGTTCAAGACTACGTGTCACTCTAGTAAAAACTGAATCTTATTCACTATGCAAAGGTTCAAGTCGGATGACACCTTTTTTTATGCACAGTCTTATGTTTCTAGAAAATTGATCGATAATATTTTAAAAATTCAAGTGGGGGATTATTGGAAATATTGTGTGAATTATTAAAATATTGAGATAAGTGTATGAATGGCTCCTTTATTGAATAGTCCCATGTCATGGAATTATATGGAAGAGGCAAGTATTTATACTTGTTTCTAAGAAATCATGTTGGGGCCTTGGGCTCCCAATACATGCTTTGTTGTGAGGAGGGAGGCCATGCATCATGACCACCACACACGCGTGCGCGACCGACCGACTAGACTCGACTCGACCCGACCCGGCCCGGCCCGGTTCGGTTCGGGCTCGGGCTTAGGCTTGGCATTGTGGTGTAAACACTTATATTTTTGGGCCAGAAAACACTGCATTTTTCAAACTATGTTTTTAAATACGAAAATATTTCTAAGCCGACTTTTATTTTGAAGCGGTAAACTATTGACCCGGCATTTTAGCAGATTTTATTACTGCAAAGTATTTTCGTTCAGCCCTAATCCCCATCTATATATTACCTTCTGTTGTACATGAAAAAAATATAACTTACCTCCATCATTAATTTTATAATCCAGAAATTATCAAACAGTAATTTTATTTCGAACGTGCAAATCCGCACTGATTTGTCGTGCAAAGCAAATTAGTTATTAATTTTAGAGGCTGTTTAATCCTAGAGGCGGCGGCGGAAGTACGAACTGGTTTTGCACCACCGACCAGATCGCCGAATCGTCTTCAAGAAAGCAACCAAGTACGTGACTTAACCATTGTTTCCCAATAATTTGAAGACGATCTGAAACAATGGCTTCGACATCAAACATGGATGATGCTGCTTCTCCCTCTGCCTTCCAGATCCCATTGGTGACTGCTGCCCCCTTTCGTTTCGAAGGTCTGCACTTCAAACGATGGCGTCAAAAGATGGAGTTTTACCTGACGATGAGAAAGATGGTTGCTGCTCTGACCGCCGACAAACCGTAGTTGCCAGACAAACCTGACGGAATTGATGAAGCACAGATGGCTTCCTAGACTGAACAATCAAAACAGCAACAGAAATGGAATGAACAGGATTATCTGTGTAGAAATTTCATTCTCATGACCTCAGCGATGATCTATATGATTACTACAACTCAGATGACAAGACAGCGAAGGAGATCTGGGAAGCGCTGAAGAAGAAATATGATATAGAGGAGGCAGGGGCAAAGAAGTATGCTGTGAGCCGCTATCTCAAGTACAAGATGACAAACGACAAGTCAGTAGAGATGCAGTCTCATGAGCTTGAAAATAGCCCATGAGATCATCTACGAAGGTAAGGTTTTGGACGAACTGTTTCAAGTTGCTGTTATTATTGATAAACTGCCCCCAGGTTAGAAAGACTTAAAGAATTTCCAATGACATAAGACTAAAGAATTTTCCTTAGAGAGCCTGATCACTCGACTCCGTATTGAGGAGGAGGCATGCAAACAGGACCAGAAAGAGGAAGTGCTGGTTGTCTCAAACAACAGCACTAAGAAGAACACATCCGCTGTTCTGAAACCGAATCAGAAATCATTTAAGAATCAGAACAGGCGCAACAAACAGAATGGTAATCCACAAGGAAACCCAAAAGGACAGCAGAAATCAGCCCAAAAGAATGACTCTGGACAGTTGTTTCTATGTTACAACTGTGGAAAACCAGGTCATATGGCACGAAAGTGTCGGAACAGGCCAAGCTCTGTACCGTAGGCAAACCTGACTGAAGAGCCTCTTACGGCTATGGTTACTGAGATTCACCTTGTCAGTGGATCAGAGGGTTGGTGGGTTGACACTGGTGCTTCTTGCCATGTTTGCTATGATCGTGATATGTTCACCACATACACGGCTGCTGATGATCAGAAAGTGTTGTTTGGAGATTCTCATACCACTAAAGTTGCAGGGGTTGGAAATGTGGAGAACAAGTTTACCTCTGGAAGGACTGTGATTCTTAAAGATGTTTTGCATGCTCCAGAGATGAGGAAGAATCTGGTTTCTGGCTTTCTTCTGAATAAGGCATGATTTACTCAATTTATTGGGGCTGATGTGTATACCACAGGGTATAAGGGATCTTTTGTACAAAAGGGTTATGCTTGTGAGGGAATGTTTAAATTAATTTTTGAATCTAATTAAGTGAATAATTATGCTTATAAATTGTGTGATTTCAATATTTGGCACTCTAGATTATGTCATGTTAATAAACGAATAATTCATAACATGAGCACTCTAGATATGATAACTAAGATGTCAGAATCTGAATCTGATAAATGTGAATTCTGTACACAAGCAAAAATCACTAAGAAATCTCATAAATCCGTTGAAAGAGAATCTGAGCCCTTAGATTTAATTCATTCTGACATGTGTGAACTTGATGGTACTTTGACTAGACATGGACATCGGTATTTTATCACTTTTAATGATGACTATTCTGATTTCACATATGTATATCTTATGAAAAATAAAAGTGATGCTTTTGACATGTTTAAAACATTCAAAACTGAGACCGAAAATCAAACAAATAGGAAAATTAGGAGACTTCGTAGTGATAGAGGGACAGAATATGAATCTGACTCAATTCTGGATTTCTATAAACTACATGGTATAGTACATGAGAGAACTGAACCCTACTCTCCTGAAATGAATGGTAAAGCAGAAAGAAAAAATAGGACTTTTACCGAATTAGTAGTTGCCATCCTACTAAATTCTGGTGCAGCAAAACATTGGTGGGGGGATATTTTATTGACTATATGTTATGTTCTAAATAGAATCCCCAAATCTAAGAATAAAATTTCACCTTATGAAATTTAAAAGAATCATAAACCCAATGTGTCATGCTTTAGAACTTGGGGTTGTCTAGCATATGTTCGCATTCCAGACCCTAAGAGTATAAAATTGGCAAGTAGAGCATATGAATGTGTATTTATAGGCTATGTTATTAATAGCAAAGCTTTTATGATATAAATGCACATAACATAATTGAATCAAATGATGCCGATTTTTATGAAACAAAATTTCCTTTTAAATTAAGGAATAATAGGGGCACTTCAAGTATTCCTATTAGAATAGAACTTAATAAAAGTTCTGAAGCTGAACATAGAAGAAGTAAAAGAGCAAGAACCGAGAAAATTTTTGGTTTGGATTTCTGTGCTTTTACTATAGAGGAGGATCCCTTAAACCTTCCAGAGGCCTTATCTTCTTTAGATGCCGATTTTCGGCAAGAGGCTATAATTGATGAGATGGATTCTCTGGAATCCAATAAGACTTGGCATTTGGCAGATTTACCCCCGATTGTAAATCTATAGGCTATAAATGGGTGCTTAAAAAGAAATTAAAACCCGATGGTACTATAGATAAATACAAAGCACGAATAGTAGCTAAAGTTTTTAGACAAAAATAAAATATAGATTTCTTCGACACTTTTTCACTTGTAACTAGAATAACATCCATACGGGTATTAATCTCACTCGGTTCCATTCATAATTTACTAATACACCAAATGGATGTTAAAACCGCATTTTTAAACGGTGAATTAGAAGAAGAAATCTATATGGACCAGCCTGAAGGATTTGTAGTACATGGTCAAGAACATAAAGTATGCAAATTAGATAAATCATTATATGGTTTAAAACAAGCTCCTAAACAATGGCATGAAAGATTTGATAACTTAATCATTTCACATGGTTTTAAAGTTAATGAAAGTGACAAACGCATTTATTACAAATCTGAGAATGACATTTGCACATTATATGCTTTTATGTAGATGACCTACTCATCTTTGGGTCAAACATTAATGCTATAAATTCAGTCAAATCCTTATTAAGTGCCAATTTCGATATGAAAGATCTAGGTGAGGCGAGTCTAATCCTTGGTATTAAGATTACTAGGTCAGAAAAGGGAATTTCTTTGGATTAATCTCATAACATTGAGAAGATACTAAAGAAATATAATTACTTTGACTGTAAACCTGCATGTACACCATATGATCCAAGTGTAAAGTTATTTAAGAACACTGGTGAAGGTGTAAGACAGTCTGGTTATGCGAGCATCATTGGCAGTCTTCGGTATGCCACTAATTGTACTAGACCCGACATTGCCTGTGTCGTGGGATTATTGTGCAGGTTTACCAGTAGACCTAGTATAGAGCACTGGCATGCTATTGAAAGAGGGTCATGAGATACCTTAAACGAACTATGAACCTTGGATTACATTATGAGAAGTTTCCAGCTGTACTTGAAGGATATTCAAATGAAGATTGGAATACTTTATCTGATGATTCTAAAGCGACCAGTGGCTATATATTTAGCATCGCTGGAGGAGTTGTTTCTTGGAAATCCAAGAAATAAACTATTTTGGCTCATTCTACCATGGAGTCTGAGATGATAGCACTAGTCACGGCTAGTGAAGAAGCAGAGTACTTGAGAAATATGCATCTGAGATTCCCTTATGGGAAAAACCGATACTAGTTGTGTTGATACATTGCGATAGTACCGCGGCTATTGCAAAAGTTCAGAACCGTTATTATAATGGTAAGAGACGACAAATACGTCGTAAGCATAGCACGGTTAGAGAACTACTTTCCTCAGGTACCGTTAGAGTGGATTACGTACGTAGTGATGAAAATTTGGCAGATCCTTTGATGAAAGGACTGTCCAGAGAGAAAGTCCTTAATTCTTCTAAAAGAATGGGACTATTGCCCTTAGATTGTTGAGTCACACACAATGGTAACCCGACCTAAATGACTGGAGATTCCAAGAAATAGGTTCAATGGGTAAAAAACAAGTTGTGTAGTGATAGGAGTTGAACATGCTATTCAATAAACCAAGAAGCATGTATTCCTGAAGTGATTAGAGGATGAGTGGATAATAACTCTTAATGAGATCTATACTCTATTTGGGGTGGAGTACCTACCTTCAGGAGTACTCTTGATAGGCTCACCTATGTGAATGTTGAAATGTCGCTGTCTCCTTTGGAGTTTTGGGCAAAACTTCTAGAGCATTCACTAAACTGGGATAGATGTGCATGGCCATAAATGCACGGGCTTATTTGATTGCACTGTTGAAAAGATTGTGTGTGGTTTGATGTCAGGAATAGTGTTCAAGACTACGTGTCACTCTAGTAAAAACTGAATCTTATTGACTATGCAAAGGTTCAAGTCCGATGACACCTTTGTTTATGCACAGTCTTATGTTTCTAGAAAACTGCTCAATAATAATTTAAAAATTCAAGTGGGGGATTGTTGGAAATATTGGGTGAATTGTTAAAATATTGAGATAAGTGTATGAATGGCTCCTTTATTGAATAGTCCCATATCATGGGATTATATGGAAGAGGCAAGTATTTGTACTTGTTTCTAAGAAATCATGTTGGGGCCTTGGGCTCCCAATACATGCTTTGTTGTGAGGAGGGAGGCCATGCATCATGACCACCACGCATGCGCGCGCGACCGACCGACTCGACCCGACCCGACCTGGCTCGGCCCGGTTCGGTTCGGGCTCGGGCTTGGCTTTGTGGTGTAAATGCTTATATTTTTGGGCCAGAAAACACTGCATTTTTCAAACTATGTTTTTAAATACGAAAATATTTCTAAGCCAACTTTTATTTTGAAGCGGTAAACTATTGACCCGATATTTTAGCAGATTTTATTATTGCAAAGTATTTTCGTTCGGCCCTAATCCCCATCTATATATTACCTTCTGCTGTAGACAAAAAAAATATAACTTACCTCCGTCATTAATTTTATTATCCAGAAATTTTTGAACAGTAATTTTATTTTGAAAGTGCAAATCTGCACTAATTTGTCATGCAAAGCAAATCAGTTATTAATTTCAGAGGCTGTTTTATCCTAGAGGCGGCGGCGGAAGTACGAACTGGTTTTGCACCACCGACCAGATCGCCGAATCGTCTTCAAGAAAGCGACCAAGTACGTAACTCAGCCATTGTTTCCCAACAACTATCGATATGAACAGAACAAACACTCGAGTGTGTATTATAGATGCTTGTTAGTATTTCTATAAATCTCTTGAATATAAAAAGACACTGGAGTGGAAGGAATATAAGGTCTGGTTAACATCACCTTGTAGACTGAGCAGCTTATCAAACCATATAAAACACAAAATACATGTAGGGGCCGCTATAGAGATATAAAATTATGTACATAAAATCCGGAGTATAAGATTTGTTTGTCTTTATGTTTGAGGTGGAATTCAATGGTAAAATCTAATAGCTTAGATTTTGTGTGTTTAATTTTATGTTAACATTTTGTGCCAATTTAAAGTTTTCCTATACAGAAGCCGCTATAGGAACATAAAATTGAACACAAAATTATGTTCACAAAATCTGGACCATAAGATTGTTTTATCTTTATGACTCGTATTTTATGTATTTAATTTTGTGCCAACATTTTGTGTCCATTTAGAATTTTCCTATATATATACGTACATATATATATACATATATATACATATATATATACATATATATATGCATATATATATATACATATATATATATGCATAATATATATATATATAGAGAGAGAGAGAGATAGAGAGACAAATCTGCAAATATGAGCTGGTAAGCACGTAACATAAGTGATTCCTTTTGTTACATGGGAGTTGTGTGCCAGCTCATATGCGTACAAGAAAGGTGGTTTTGTTCTGACCATCATTACATAAAAGTAGTATCAGAGCCGACGGTTCGGGCTGGGCCATGTAGGCACGACAGTGCTCTCAAAAGATGCTCGTAGGATGCGGGTCAAGTGCGAGACTATTATGATTGTCTCGCATGTTCTTAAGGAGGAATGATTGTTTGGATACAATAGTCCAACATCACAGAATATATTGAAGGAATTATGTACAAATATGAACTGGTAAACACGTAACATAAGGGATACCTTTTGTTATATGAGAGTTGTGTACCAGCTTATATGCGTGCAAGGAATGAGGGCTTTATTCCGACCGTCGTTACATAACAGTATAGGGCCCTGGTCAAATGGCTAATATAAGCCCATCACAAAGTTACTATTGATACTATCATGGGCGGGGCCAGGATTTTATGCTATCCCGGGCTAGGGTAACATTATTACTTTGGCAAAATCCCGAAACAATATAAAATAATTGCTAGACCAGGACAGGTATATCTTAGAGTAGCAGCAGAGCAATAAATGTAGTAAAATGGAGTTGAAATCACAAAGCAAGTTATGACCACATAAGCAGTATGTGGGCTACAGAAACGTGGAAACAAAATACTTACCCTAAATACTTTTTTTCCTACTCTTCTTCCGGCTTAGGCACTGCGAAATTATCCTTCAGAGCTTTTTCCTTTAATTTTGTTAGAGGCTTTAGACCAAATGCATGACCACAATCATTATCACACCTAAATATGAATAAACTAAATGGAGAAAATTTGCCCCTATCATTTAAGTGATGATTTAACAAAATGGAGAAAAAACTCAATGGTATTGTTGACATAACAAAACACTATTCTTTGATTGGTCAGAGGACCCGTATGGACACCATTTCTGTCTTCTAATGAAATCACGTGACTAAGAAATCATGGAAATATAGGCGCCCTTTCTGTCTTCTAGTGCAGAACAATGCTTGATTGACTATGACATCCCTATATCATGTAATCTCTTCCAACTTGCCTTTGTATTTGCTTACAATTTTTTGTTATCTAGCTCATATATTTCTTCAGTTGACATATGTTCTGACATGATGACCCAGGCTGTAGCCCAGGGTATAGCAGGCACAGCTCTGCCCCTGGATACTATTGAGCTTCTGACTACAATTAATACTAAAAAAATACAGCAAATAATTTTCTACAATGACAAAAATATCTAGAACGATGAAATAGTCTAATATTTTTTTCTTATCGCTTGAACACGACAACAAATTTTCAAAGCTTATGAACATGTGGAATTTCATACTTCATATTGTACAAAATGGATAACAAGTTCGTTCAATTATTTTTCATTTTGCTAACTTACAAAATAAATACAATACGAAATTGGAATACCTGATATAATATGTCAACTTAGAAAAATATCACCTTGATGCAAAACCTTGCATTAGTACTTAATAGTAACTTAACAAATCAGCAAGCAATTGAAAATTTTCCATTTAACTTTATTAAGTTCACTAGTATTTATAGACTATTATACCTCAAATTCTCGAATAGTTGTAAAACATGCAACGTGAAGTCTGAGTTAGTCAAAGTTATGTATAAGAATTTGAAAAGTAAAATATGGACAGAGAATAATTGAATACTATCGCAAGGCATCACCGAATGTGTAGAGTGCATTCACTTTGCAAGATAATATCCTAATTGTTACTTTAGTAAAACTATAAAAGATTATAAGATGAAAGGTCACAAATGGTAATATGTGACGATAACTCACATTACCCAAAGATTAAACAAAAGAAGAAATAAGAAGAGTTCGAAAAAGATGACAACAAATAATGAATATGCATCGGAAACGAAAAGGCGTTTCACAAGATGCAGTTGGTAATCAATGCCGGTAAAGACTGAGTATCTTTTACCCAATCAATAGAGGCATGTTCATTTAGTGGAGTTTGATCTTCTATTTGTTCTAATATATATATATTTATATTGATAGATAGTATATATTTTGGGTCCTATTAAAACCTGGGCCCTGGGCTGCTGCCTAGCTTGTCCAGCCCTAGGACGGCTCTGGTGAGGAGCATTCTAAGGCACCCCTATTGCACCCCTATCTATTCGTGAGCTATGGCGATCCAAATCCAAGGAGAATTTATAGATGTTCAATCCACACACATATAATGATATATCCAAAATTTGTGCTTGTTCTAACATTCGTAAAATAATATATTTGATGCTTAAATTTAACGGTATGAATAAATGTCTGAATGGTGAATAATTGAGCTAAGACTTTGAAAATCTTACGAATGTTTGAACGAGCTCAAATTTTGGATAGATCATTATAATGTGTGGATCGAACATCTACAAATTCTCATTGAATTTGGATCGTCGTATTTAACGAACGGATAGGGGGTGCAACATGGGTGCTGTAGAACAGGGATCCCCCGGAACGCTCCTCTCTTTCTCTCTCTCTCTCTCTCTCTTTATATATATATATATAGGAAAGTCTATTTGAATACCAAAAAATAGACACAATTTGAAAGACACAAAATCTTCACCGTCAGATTGCCCTCTGAATGTTACCCCTGACATAAAGACAAACTAATCTAATGGATTGGATTTTACGTCTTTTATTTTGTGTCCAGTTTTGTGTTTAAATAGATGCCCCTGATATATATATATACACACACACATGCACACACACACACACACACACACACACACATATATATATATATATATATATATATATATAGGCGGGTTCAATGGCAACCCAAATAGTGCCAGCACCCTTTTAGCCTCCCTTCCTCCACTAGATATTCGATTTCTCTCTCCCATCACTAACTCTCTCTCCTTCCACTAGCTTATTTTATTATAAACGAGAGGGGGATATATCATGTGGCTTTTAAGGTGCTAAAATTTAGGGGAACCCTGTTTTGTAGCACCCATATTCGTACGTGAGCTACGGTAATTTAATTCAACGAGACTTTGTAGATGTTAAATCCACATATATATTATCATCGATCCAAAATTTGAACACGTTCTGACATTCATATATATCTACAATATATTTGTAGAATGTCAGAACGATCCCAAATTTTGAATAGATGATAATACATATGTAGATTGAAAATCTACCAATTCTTGTTGGATTTGGATTACCGTAGCTCGCGAACTGGCCGGGATGCTACAAAACGATAGTGTGCTGGAAAGCTATACACACACACACACACACACAAAAGGAGCGACTATTTGAACACAAATATTTGACACAAATAAAGAGACATAAAATATCAACAGTTTGATCAATTGTCTTTATGTGAGGGGCGTAAATCAGGGGGCAATCCAATGGTTGAGAATGCGTGTCCTCTAATTTGTGTGTTTACGTAGACGTTCTCTTGTGTGTGTGTGTGTATAAGGACAGTTATTTAAATACAAAATCAGACATAAATAAGGGGACACACAGTCTAGACTAATGGATTATTTTGTCTTTACATAAGGAGTGGGAACTGGAGGGGTAATTTGATGGTGGAGATTCACTGTGTCACCGTTTGCATTTATTTCTTGTGTTTAAAGAGATTTTCTATATATATATATATATATATATATATATATATATATATATATATAGACGTACATATATACACATACAAACACACATATATGAGCAGCGTTCAAGGGCACCCTAAAAATAGAGCACCCTAATAGGACCCATATTTTCCACCTCTCATTTATATTAAAATAAGATAGTGGAGGGAGTGAGAGTGTAAATGAGAGGTGGAAAACAAGGGTGTTATTTGGTTGATCCATTTTTGAGGTGCCAACACCGCTCTACATATATATACATTTATATGAGCATCATTAGATGTCACCCCAAGCAGTGAAGCACCACTTTGACCCCTGATTATTAGAGTTTATGCTCTAGAGGCAATCCGTTTGATGTGATTAATAACGATGTGGATGTTATTATTTTATTTTGAATAAAATATTATGTTATGTTATATTTACCATATAATATTAATATTAACATAATAGAAGTCCTTAGAATAATAATACATAATTATATAGTTGTAAGTTACTTGAACACGAGATTATATAATATATTAAGTATGGTAATTCTTAAATGTTCGTAGTCAAGTTTTATTGTTTATATATAGGAAACCAATAAGACATCGAGAGTAGTATGTTGATTGACTGATGATCATATCTTTTTGATCATTAATATACGTGATATTAATGTCAAATACATACATTTATATATATATATATGTATGTATTGGAGAATAGCCTATTGAGTCGACCCACCATGAGAAAACTACATGGAATATAATTAACAGTATCGTAAGTTATTCTCATGGTGATATTGATGTAAATGGTCCTCAAACCTGAAAATCATTATAATTTTATTTGAGGATATTTGTGTTTTGATATCATCAAAAGTTACTTTTAATCGAGTAGACGATAACAGTGATTATTGGATATATCTCGAATCGATTGAAAATTATGAATGATCTAGATGGATTTTAACCCTATAATATTCGTAGTGATATCCATGGGCCTCTTGATTGAGTGAGACTATGAAATGCATGGTCGTGCTCAAATATTGATTTATTTTTTATAGTATACTCATCGATCAAGATAAAAAAATTATAAAGAGATGATACATTTCATGCCTCCAGTTTAATCCTGAATATACTGGTTAAAAGAATTATATTACATTGAGACACTAGTTACATAATGGTTGTATCGAATCGTTGATCTTATTATAACTTGGGTAACAACGACGTGTTACTAGATGTCAATCACTGTTTATGATTTTAAATACGATTTACAGTCATTGTCAAAATTGTAATAACCTATTGGATCCCACATTTAGAGCATAACAAAGGATAAGCCATTTATTGGATAAATAAAATTTCAATCAATTGATATTTTATTTGGCATTGAAATGGTATATGGGTTATTTCCTAAGTATGTAGTAAACGTTTAATATTATAAGGGTACACACTACCTTAAAATAAACACGGCAACCATAAAACAATGATAAAAAAAAACAATATAATGGCGGCTAGTAATGCCCCCTTATTCTTCTTCTATTCGATTGAAGAAGATTGCATTCTCGTGGATACCAATAGAGGCTCACCTCTTTGTTGAGTTTTTCATTTCAATACATTGATGGTTTTTTCACTTCGAAGATTGTATGGATATTTGTGGATTCACGGTGACAGGTATAAACCTAAACTCGTATAAATTCTTAGGTTTCCTAATTTAATGCATAGATCATGTCTCTCATAAATGTTATAGAACTTAACAGGGTTTCCAATTTGATCGAATAAACCCATCAGTGGTATCAAGCCAAGTTTGCATAATTAGTATTTTGTTTTAAAATTCGGGTTTTTTGTGCTTTTGATTTCATAGTTAACCAATAACGTTGAAACCACATATTCCAGAATTAATTACCAATGTGTTTCAAAAGGGTGAAATTGTTTCACATAAAAGAAAAATGTATTTGATACAAAATGTAAAATCATTTTACTATAAATAAAATTTTATATCTGATATAAAACTTTGAAAGGAATTCATTGTTAATTCCTAGAAACTGGCTTTGTTTAAAATTGTTTTATATCCTAGAACTAGCGCTGTCAATGGGTCGGGTTCGGGTTGCGTCAAGTCGTGTTCGGGTAGAGTTCGGGTCGGATCAGCTCAACCCATTTATTAAATGGGTTGGTTTTGGGTTGACCCTGTTATAATCGTGCGGGTTTCGGGTATGATTCGTGTAACTCGTTAAGAAAAATATTTATATAAAAAGATGTGAACGAACATGAAAACATGAAAGAAGGGTATTGTCGTCATTCACTTGTTGCAAGCTAAGACAAGAATAAAAACGTAAAAAGTTGTTGATGTGGGAATAAACATGAAAACATGAAAAATTGTTACGTGTTAGTGTGTATGAATAACTGAATAATGACAGCATCCTTTATTTCAAGCTAAGATGAGAATTTTACAATAGTATAGAGCCATTAAACGGGTTAGTCGCGTCAAATTCGAGTTTTCGTGGGTCAACCCTAAACCCACCCGTTTATAAACGAATCAAAGTCGGGTTGACCCTAAAATGACCCGTTATTAAACGGGTCGAGTCAACGCGCTAATTTCCCATGCAGATTTTGGGTCGGGTTTCGGGTCGTGTTGGAAATTGACAGCCCTACCTGGAACGTCACGATCGATCTAATAAATCTTTGCATTTTAATCTTGATTGGATCTATTAACATTTGAAATATCATTCAAGTTTTGGAAAAATGTTTGATTGAAGTAATAAAAGTTTTGACTCTGTTATATTGAATTATAAATTAATAGTCGAGCCTTTTAGGATTTTACATTGTTCATGAATAAGTATAATTATTTGCAGGTCGTGATATATAAATATTAGGATATTTCATCATGGTAATAATATATGTAAACCAAGTCTCTACAAAATTGAAACACATATTTCATGCAGATTTTAAATGAAAAGTATATTTCATATTGACTGTATAGATTAGAGTGTTGACTATATACTTTCCAAATATGTTTGGATCAATAATTTGTTCATATGTTTGATGAACATGGCCAAACTTGATTAGTTCATACACTGGTATACTCTGCCATAGATATGTAGTGTCTGAGTTGTTATTTTGCATCATTTTGTTACCATGTTTAATGCTTTTAACTCTGACCTGAAATTAGTCATGCCATTATATATAAAACAATTTATTATGTAAAGCAGTTTTGAATTGCACACAAATGATATATATACATTCAAATGAAATTTGTATAAACTAGTTACACAGCATATATTTTCATAAATGTATGGGCATGTTTTCAAGTATATAGATAAATATATACTGATAATTACATTTGTATGAATTATGTCTGAATGTTCAACATTCATTGCATATTTAGAACATAACCAAAACAAGATATCAATTACACATGTTACCAATATATATATATATATATATATATATGTGTGTGTGTGTGTGTGTGTGTTCGTGTGTGTGTGTGTTCGTGTGTGTGTGTGTTCGTGTGTAGACATGTACATACTAGAAATTTGAATTGGTATTCATACTTGGTTGTCGGGTCATACTTTTATTTTCAATCTCGTACCAGTTTAAATCTGCAAACTTATATGATTTCAAACTGCACCTTCTTTAAAATGTTTAAGTTGGCCAGTTTGCAAGAAGATCTATATATTATATATTACTTGTAATATAAATCTAGCCTATGGTATATTAAAAGCTACATTTGGATTTTAATGTGTTGGTTTTACATTCATGATGATAAATATATACATACTGTGAAACTTGTTTTGAAAGCTACAACAAATATGATTTGCATTTCAATGACTTTCAAATCAATTTTTTAATATTTAGGCTTGGATTACTATGTCATAGATATCAAAATCAGAGTTATGTTTTGATCTGTAAATTTATATACATGTTAAACTTATAATATCCATATAGTTGATACCTCTCAGTTTTTTATTATGCATGACATCATATTTAACCTCCTGATGGTTTAGTTTCATTAGAAGTTTTAGTGACATATTACATATAATATAACTCTCTCATTTCAATGTCAAATATATTACGACATACGCCTATTTCATGTGTATGTGGCTTGTATATACATTGATATACACTGATATGCAGTATCAACTCAAAATTGTACACAATATATGTGTATATATATACATACATGTTTAAGCATTAGTTGTGAATTGATATGGAGATAACAAATTTGGATACTGAAAACTCATTGTATAAAGATACATAGATCAGCAGACCTGTGCATTTATAATCACTTGTAGACATTTAAACTAACACAAACTATTGTATACATTTTAATATGCATGCATAATCATATATAAAGTTTCATGTATGCCAATATAAACAAAACCATTTCCTTTTTTTATTTCATTGCTTCAAGTTCAATACCATTAGTGCATAGTAATCTATATAAGCTACAAATATCATATGCAATCACTAAGTTACATATATTATGATATATAAAGAGTATATCAAATTTAGTATGGTGGATAATATTATACTATGATGATAGTGCAACTTGTTAGAAGTTCATAATAAAATTATGTTTATATAGTAATGTATATCATCTACAAACTATTGTGCATATGAATATACATTACAGTAGGCCTATTATATAATCAGTTATATAAAACATGTTTCATCCATATATATTGTTTGAACTTGATTATCATATTGCAAATTTGATTTGCATATGCAACCATTACGAGTACATATCATAATATATATACATTTAATGGCAAGTATTTTGATAATAGCCTCGATTTATATTTGATGATCTGTAAGATGTAATTACTGATTGCATAAGACAACATCTCTTACATACATATAAATAGTAAAATATTTGTAGTCAATTTTGAGAATTCACTTACATTAACTCCTTTTATCCTAAATGCTTAAAATAGGAAAGCCTGGTCTTATGTGAATCTTTTTCACATAATGACCAGCATGATATTTGTTGATTTATGCATAATTTTAAATTTTGTTTGACATGGGGAAGCAATATTAGGTGAGTATACTTACTATTTTCAAGTATTGTTTAACCAGACTAGTATGAAGATACTGAAAGGATTTAAAGGATCAAGACTTGGGTCAATAAGTTTGAGCTGCTGTGTGCATGTTGATGTACAATGATGGTGCAAAAATGGTTTTGCAGATCCCAAAAGTAATGTATTTTTTTAGACCTGCAGAAGCTTGCTCTGAACTGTGTATATATTTAGATGGTCTTATATGAAATTTTATTACACGGTGTAAATAAAATTTGTATAAATACATGTCTGTAATCTAAGCATTGATTCACGAGACGAAATGTTGTTAATGAGGATGGAATGAGACGACCCCAAACCCCGTACTGACGGCGGCAAGGGTAGTCCTTGGAATATAACATATAAACAGATAATAGCAGAACAAAAATAGATAAATACACCAGATAATGAACAATAGAATATACTGGATAAAAGTAATCATCAGAGTTACACAGTATACAGGATCATACTTAGTACAAATACAGTTCAGCTATACATAAATGTCTACAGCGGAAAACAAACATAATGTACAATAGGAGCTGAACAGCATAAAAAGAGATAAATAATAGAATCCATCTTCAGCTCTAGCTATCTGGATAAAGCCTGCTAAACCTGAATACAAGGCTGCCCGTGTAGAAAAAGGGGCACCCGAGTTTGAAAGTGAAACAAATTACGAGTCAATCATGGGACTGGTATGAGAAATCTACTCAACACATTAAATATATGGCTAATCACAGGACCACGCCACTTTCGTCGAACGGGTTTACTCCATTGGATTGCCAGTGCTTTAAAACAAATCTTTCTTTTAAACATCGCAATGCTTTTTATTAAAATGAAGCCATTATAAGACTCAGTTCCCATCACACAATGCAACGCAAACCGGAGGATAGAGTTTTACCTTAAAATGACCAAAATATGGTTGATACAAATAAAACAAAAGCAATTGATATTATTACTAGTGTTTACATGTTTCAAAAACAACTTCGAATCATAACTATCAATCATAGACGACATGGGTACCATATATCAGGTCGCCATATATCTATATAATCAAAACCGCACGATGTCGTATTTGGAAATTGGATTTCCGTCATGAACCGAGGCAAGGGATCGTCCTCACCGAATTTGAGACGCTCTAGCCCGCCCCTCAGGAAAGCGCGCAGGCAAGCCTTGGATCGTCAGGGCCGGTCCACCGATGTGGATTATTATGCCTGAACACTGCGTTTCCCCGCCCTATGGGGCGTAAACGAGCCCACGAATGGCTCCTTCGGCTTCACATAGTCACCGGCATATCCGAGGCGCCTCGCAATAGCAACAACCACATAAGTAAAATGTCAGGCCGTGTAAAAACACCGACACAACTCCTAGCTAGAAAGAAACGCAGGCCCTCCCTGATGTCCTCTCCCGTTTCTGGTTCATACCGGGGTGTGAAGCTCGCGAATTCACGTTATACACAAAGATACGCCACACAGGCGGTGCTTTGATCATCAATCACAAGACTTTGCTTTTCAACATAAGCCTTGATCATTTGCCACTTAGGCATGTCACACTAGCAATTCATGCCATGCGACTGATGTCCATCGATATACAACCTCTGAGCTCGTGCGTTTCAGAGAAGGGTGTTAAGCAAAAGAATAAATTCTCCACCGCCAAACAGATGTATATTTAATAGAGATCAATCAACATAGAATAAAATCCAATGTCAGACACACAGTCCATTTGCAAGTCCGTTCTGGGTCTGAACGAAACCGGAGGCACTAAATACCTCGCATATTCATCGATTCCCACGTACGTCTGGATGATCACCACTCATTATCCACATTTTGGGATGCCTCCCAATCAGGACCTCAGTTACCATCCAAACGAGGTGAAGATCGGTCTTCAACCCCCGTCTTCATCTTTGACTTCTTATCGTCGATTCAGTTATTCAGAATGGGATAAACCCGGTCTTTCTGAGCAACTCGCATATATAATAAACAAGTGCAACACTAACATACATACGCATCATTTCAATTCATTAGTCACAAACCGTCAATCAGTAAGAGAACGATTTCCCAAATATTAACCCCGAAGGCCGAAACCAACATCAGATCAACACCCAGGAAACCATTCGACTTAGCCAACCTTTAGTTAATTTCTAAATTTCACATCCAAATCGTTTATAATATTTTATAATGATTTATCGCTATTTTTATTTATTTTTAAATAGCCAATTTATTTAAAACGACGCTACGGGCCATAACGCGGTCATGGCGCTGTTTTTCTTCATATTTGATTTACACATATCTGAAAATCTAACCGTTGGATCTTCACAAAATTTACATCATTAGAAAGCTCTTTTCAAAACGATTCCAACGGTTCCAGTTTCGGGAAAATCCGACGGTCGGATCTCCCGGTATAATCGTTTGAAGTTTCGATTTCAAAATACGAACTGCTGCGTCGTTATTCGATTAAATATAATTATATATATATACATATATATATATATATATATATAATCGATTCTGGCGCTATATTTCTTCAGATTTGAATTAAACATTCCAGACAATCCAACCGTTGGATTTTTACAAAGTTGGTGTTGTTGGAAAGATTTTTCCAAAGCGAACCTAACGGTTGTGGTTTCGGGAAAATCCGATGGTCGGATCTCTCAGTATAATCGTTTGAAATCACAGTTTCAAAATATGAACTGCAGCGTCGTTATTCGATATATTTCAATTCTATTTATATATATATATATATCGATTTTTCGATTTCAAAAACTATATTCTTTTCACACATTTGATAAAAATGATATTTTTATCTAACTGGCTTCGATTTCAACACTTTACTATTTTTACCAATTCATGTATATAATAAAAATGAGATTTTTAATGTAAAACAATTTATTTCAAAACAAGATTATTTTATACATTTCATATTAATGTTAAAAATGGGATTTTTATTATAAAACAATTTCTTTCAAAATATGAATACCATTCAACACACGAATTTCAATTCAACGAATGAATATCGATTCAACACATGAAGGTTTTCTATAGTTTATATAAATCGATGAAAATGTGATTTTTATATTTAAAACACGAATACCATTCAACACATGAATTTCTATTCAACGAATGAATATCGATTCAACACATGAAGGTTTTCTATAGTTTATATAAATAGATAAAAATGTGATTTTTATATTTAAAACACTACCATTCAACACATGAATTTCTATTCAACGAATAAATGTTGTTTCAACAAATGAAAATAATTCAAACACTTGAATATTATTCAAAATTTCGGCAGCATTACGGCAGGGTAGTTAATACCGGGACCGTCCCTAGTACGGCTCCTCGCTCTACCTTAAAACCTAGCGGTTTTTGACAATGGGGATCATGCATCTAGTTCGCATGCAGGTGGCATGTATATATTTATTTCATTTCCACAAACTAATCATATCTGGTTTCAACCAAATATTTCTCAACCACAAACGGGTATTTTTCAACCACAATCAATCAATATCAACCACAAACAATTCCAATCAATCATTCGCTATCAATCAATTTTCACACCAATCACAACCAATAAATGTCATCCATAGTTTGTGGACGAGGGGCGTGTTTGTATATATATATATATATATATATATATATAGCAATTCACTTCTATTTCAACACATATATAATTTTTGCAACGCATATATAACTTATACATCGAACGTACAACTTATACAACGCTTATACATGAGGTGTACAATGCTTATATAACTCATACATCGACTATATAATTTATACATCGTCGTTTTCCATATCGTTTATAAATTAGAAATCTCACGTTGGGTTCCACTCCACCAAAAATAGCAGAAGGCTTAGAAAAATATGCGGTCTCTTCTAGAATGTAGAAGACATCCACACGGTTACGATGTCTCTTGTTTCACTGGATTTCAACCACATAGCAAAAAGATATGATTTTTAGAAGTTTTGCAACACTTTTGAATGTCAAAATCACTTTAAACTATTCAAACCTGTACCTTTCCTTTGATGTTCGAAACTAGGTCTCGATCTTTCTTCAACTTGGTGCAACGATATGAGGATTAGCCAACACCACGTCATAGCCCTCCGAGAGGCGCGCCGAACGATGCCAGGAGGGCCCCACTCGGTGGCACGGTGGCTGAGATATCGAGGACGACGCGGTGGCGCTTCTCGGCGTTGAATCTCGAAAAATACACCACTAGAGAAGCTCCAACTGGAATGGATTTGAAGAGCGAGGGAAGGGCTTCAAAATTCTCCAAAGGAGCAGTGGGTTCTGATGCGTGGATGACGAGAAATCGAGGCACGAAGAACTGAAGGGAAGCCGCCATTGATTTCGAGGGCATCGGGGAAGAGAGAGAGGGTGATGGCCAATGAGGGATTTTCTTTATATTTATATTTTTTTAAATTTCGAAAATACCCCCCTTCCCACACGAACGCCAATTCAAACCCAATGACTGTCGTCCCTAGCATTTTACCCCCATTCCGAACACAATGGGATATGTTTCGTAAGCCCATTCGACTATTTCAGTCAGTTTTCCTTCAAATTAAAATATATAACATTCAATATTCAATTTGAACGTTCATTTCAATTTTCCAGGGTCACAAACTGATACGAAAAATTCCAGAAAAATAAATCCAACTATGTTTTGACGATACGGTCCCAACAAAACTAGTTTCGTCGAATTCTGAGACCGTTTGCAAAAAGGCCCTTTTCTGGTCGATATCCCAACACGTTTTCCTTTGCCACGCTCACATACCAGCTTCAAAAATTATGAAATTTGAAACCTTGCAATAACTTCACATCCCGGATCCAACAAAAGTCGTTTCGTCAAATTCCGAGGTCGTATGCAAAATGGCCAATTTCACGGGCTATATAAATTCCATAGCGACCTTTCTGAAAATTCATTTGGCCATAACTTTTGCTTTCCGCAATGAAAATTCGATTTTTCAGATTTTTTAGAAAGGTATTCACTAACAGATTTAAATATTTTTGGTTTCACTCAAATCCGTTTTGTCTTGCACCCGGTACAGCCCGACAAAGTTTGAATTCAATTTCTGAAACTGCAGCGCCATTTCAGGCCTTGTTTATAATTATAATTAATTATATTCGTTTTCAAACGTTGATTCAAGCTCACTTTTCATCGCTACTATTTAAAATATTTATTTTAAATATTTAAAATCCATTATTTTAGCCAATTTAAAAATTTTAAATTGGTTCAGATTTTCCGGGTCGTTACATGGAATGACATAATATTTGTGGCAAACATAATGTATTTGTAACAGGGTCTGGCCTTACATGGTTCCAAAATTTGTTTTGTATAAATTGTATTAATCTGTAATGATATGACTGGATGCATGTATATGTAAAGCCTATGAAATGTGTAAATATACTTTGTTGTGAATTCAAATTGAGTTTTGAGATAAAAATTATATACCTGGGTTTTTTGAAATTCTAAGTAATTAAGAAATAGGCTTGATACATATAATAATATATTGTGCCTGCATCATTTGTACGTTCTAAGTATTACTAAGTCGTGGTTTCCTGATTTTTTTTGCATATATGATCCCGTTGAATTGTCCAGTTGAAGTATAAGTGTTTGCAAAATAATATAATATAACGGTCTCGGTATTTATATTTCGGCCTTAAATTAGTTTGGGACTAAACTTATATAAAATTACGATATGGTAAAGGCTTGAATTAATATGATATTTATGGTAAAAAGGAAGTCAAGATCACGTTGCATTAAATATAAGCTATGCGGTAATTTTGTTTTGTTCATTGATACTTTGAATTGTTCAAAAGAAAAATAGGCATGCTACCTAAATAACATTGAATTTAAATACACATATACGCTTCATGTATTTATTTAAATCCAATTATTTAAACTAATGTAAACTACATATATTCTGATATATGTAAATGACATTAGCGTTGTTCACCGCTAGAAATTATAAAATCCCTTTAAAGCAAATTTTGATATATTAAGTCGTGGTGATGTTTTCCAATATATACAATCATCAGTGCCAGAATCACTTGACGCAGGTAACACCAAAGCGTTGTGTACCTTTTATTTTGGTTATATGCGATGGAGTAAATGTGGTACTCCAGTGTATTATTGGGTCTGACTTAACTAGGCTGCATAATATGTTTATGACCTTAGAGTGTAACAACCCAGAAAATCTGAACCAATTTAAAAAATTTATTTTGACAATTTTGAATATTTAAAATGAATTATTTTAAAAAATAACGAAGAGAAATTTATTTTGAATAGAATTAGAATGTATATATTTATTTGAATCGACGTTAGAATATAAATATTTATTTTAATTATAAAAGGAATTGGAAAATGGCGCGGTTGTTTGAAAATTCGATTTCAAACTTCAAATGAATGTGCAGGATTCAAAATAAACCAGATTTTAGTGAAACCAAAAATATTTGTATCTATTTTAAAATATCTTTCCAACGAATCTGAAAAATTGAAATTTCATAGCGGGAATAAAAAGTTATGCCCAGTTGAAAATTCAGAATAGTTGCTATGGAAATATAGCCCTTAAAAATAGCCATTTTGCAAACAACCTCCATTTTCGACGAAATCACTTTTGTTGGATCTGGGATGTCAAGTTGTTGCTAGATTTCAAAATTCGTAATTTTCTGAATTAATATGTAAGCGTGGCAAAAGAAAACGTGTTTTGTCAGTTTTAGTCAATTTGGATCAACCAGAAAATGTCCATTTTTCAAACGGTCTTCAAAATTGATGAAATTAGTTTTGTTAGGGTCGTATCGTCAATACGAAGCTAGAAATAATTTTCCTAGGATTTTTAGAGCCCGTATGTGGGCCCGGTAAATTAAAATGTGCGTTAGAGTCAAGTTTGACTATTATATTAATTTATATTTTAATTTTAAAGAAAACTAATCGAAACGGTTGAATTGGCATATTGGACATATCCCATTGTGTTCGGAATGGGGGTAATTAGCTAGAGACGATATTCGGTGGATTCGAATTAAAAAGTTACTGTTTGGAAATAAAAATAAATTATTATATAAATTCAAAGACCCCTTTATCTTCTCCTATTCCAAGTCGGTGGGTTCGAATCCAAAGGCTAGATTGTCTCGAAGTGGTAAGGACGATCCCTTGCCTTTGTTCACAGATGGAAATCCAACTTCCGATACGTGACTTTGCGGTTTTGATTGTAGAGCCTAGTATGGCGACATAGTGGTATGGGGAACTTACGCCGTCTATGATTGATTCTTATGATTGAAATTGGTTTGACACTATACACTTATAGTAATAATAAAAGTTGAAATTTAATGTACCAAGCATATCTGGCTATTATAAGGTGAAACTCTATGCTTCGGTTTGTGTTGCATTGTGTGATGGGACCTGAGTCTTATAATAGCTTCATTGTTCTTTATTTAGCATTGCGCTGTTGTTTTTTATGCACTGGTATTCTTGGGAGGAAACATGTTCCGTGCTATACGGCGCGGTCCCTTGATTTACCTAACATTAAAATCAAACTAATAACTGTTTTAGTTCTCACACCAGTCACATGACTGACCTGGAGTTTATTGTTTTAACCTAAACTCTGGGTGCCCTTATTTTCCACACGGGCAGCTGATAGTTTTGGTTTTGCAGATTTATATTCACAGGATCCTGGTTTACAGCTAGAGTGATATTCGGAAAGCTCTTTATCCGTATATCTCCTTCAGTTGTATTTTGTGTTATTTTTCCGCTGCAGTAATGTATTTAAATTTCTAATATTTTATGATGTGTAATATTTATTCATACTATGTATATTCTTGTATTCTGACGGAATTATTGTAATAAGCAATGAAATGTTCTTCTGTTTGTGTTCTAATTTGTCGTGTTCTCAAAGCAACTCGGGCTTTCCTTCACGGGGAAGTTCGAGTCGTTTCATTTTGGTATCAGAGCTTTGGTTTACATCGCTCGAGAACAAGGCACCTTAGAACCAAATGAAAGAATTCATCAGAGATTGGATTAGTAATATCCAATGAGAATGACTCGTTAGAGATAGGATCAGCAGCATCCTAGAACGAGTTGGAAGAGTGTTGTTTCTAAAATGTAAGTAAAAACTAATCTTTTTTGAAAATTAAATCCAATTATACGTATTTGATTATTCATTTTATATTGAATTGGACAATCGAGTATATGAGATTTTGCATATACACGTCATGAACGTATACTTGAAGTTTTAATATACTGGATAGATATAGAATCACACTCTACTCGCCCAGAGATGATTCTACTGATGACATACAACATCAGTAGTTTATTTTCGAGTTTCAGAGGTGGGATACTTATATACTTCCAATTGACTGGTGTGAGAACCAAAACTAGATAAGGTCTATTGTTGTGATTTGGCATCAAAAATGGATTTGTATATATATAAAAATTATGAATTTGAAATGATAATCAACTAATTGATTGCTGGTTATGTTGTTTGATTATTGGTTGATTAATTAAAATTTGAACCATTTAGCCAAATTGTATCGAATGTTGAACTGAATTGAAAATTGATTGCAATTGCATGCATATACATTGAACAGGTCATAGCAAGGAGGCTAGAGAAGAGGAATAAAATTATATAACCGACAAATAGGTAGGTGTTTACTATATTTATTGGGTTTGGATGATTTTATGAGCCGATTGGCTAGCCGCTTGGCATTTTCTTTTGCTTTTTGAGATGAGAGGACACGTGCGGTGGTCTGGAGATTTTACCGGTGCTCCCCGTACAAAGGATGTTATGGCGAAATTTTTCGAAAATTTAGGGTGCTAGCCGAATTTTTGGAAAATCAGAAATTCTTAGCAACTGAAAACTTGAAGAATGAAAGCCAGAATGAAAGTTGAGTTGATTAGTAAAACAACTTTCAGCTCCGTTCCTTTTTGGGGATGAAAAAATTTTAAGTAGGGGAGATTGTAACAACCCAGAAAATCCAAACCAATTTAAAATTTTTATTTTGACAATTTTAATGAATTTTGAATATTTAAAATGAATTATTTTAAATAATAATGATGAGAAATTTATTTTGAATAGAATTAGAATGTATATATTTATTTAAATCGGCGTTAGAATATAAATATTTATTTTAATTACAGAAGGAACTGGAAAATGGCGCGGTAGTTTGAAAATTCGATTTCAAACTTCAAATGAATGTGCAAGATTCAAAATAAACCAGATTTTAGTGAAACCAAAAATATTTGAATCTATTTGAAAATATCTTTCCAACGAATCTGAAAAATTGAAATTTCATAGCGGGAATAAAAAGTTATGCCCAGTTGAAAATTTAGAATAGTCGCTATGGAAATATAGCCCTTAAAAAATAGTCATTTTGCAAACAACCTCCGTTTTCAACGAAACCACTTTTGTTGGATCCGGGATGTCAAGTTATTGCTAGATTCCAAAATTCATAATTTTCTGAATCAATATGTGAGCGTGGCAAAAGAAAACGTTTTTTGTCAGTTTCAGTCAATTTGGATCGACCAGAAAATGTCCATTTTTCAAACGGTCTTCAAATTTGATGAAATTAGTTTTGTTAGGGCCATATCGTCAATACGAAGCTAGAAATAAATTTTTAGGATTTTTAGAGCCCGTATGTGGTCCTGGTAAATTAAAATATGCGTTAAAGTCAAGTTTGACTATTATATTAATTTATATTTTAATTTTAAAGAAAACTAATCGAAACGGTCGAATAGGCATGCGGGACATATCCCTTTATGTTCGGAATGGGGGTAATTAGCTAGGGACAACAGTCGGTGGGTTCGAATTAAAACGTTACTTTTGGAAATAAAAATAAATTATTATATAAATTCAAAGGCCCCCCTTATCTTCTCCTGTTCCAAGTCAACGCCCCCCCCTTTACAGTTCGTTCAAATCGAACAAAAGAAAAGAAAAATAAAATAAAAAACCCGTCGATTGATTGCGCTCGCCCCCCTGCTTATCACGCCGCCGCGCAAAAGGCCAACTCCGACGATCCTCCCCTTCGCCTCACCCCCTTGCTCCACCACGAGACCCTCTCGCTCGCGAACCCTCCACAGCCTCAGAATCCATGCCCTAGCCCAGAACCGCGAGCCTCCCACCGCGTGAGCGCAGCCCTGCGCCACCGCAGCGAACGCCCTCCTCCTCCGAGCCGCCTCCTCCCTCTCCGAAGCTTGTAAGTGGTTACTTTAATTTATTTTAATTAGTTTAATTTAATATTAAGTCATAGTTGTTAAGAAGAAAAAAAAATTAGTTTTTTTATAGTAAAATAAAGTTATGATTTTTATAAATAAAAATATGATTTCTACGAGTTTAAAGTTATGATTTTTATAAATAAAAATATGTTCTTTAAATTATACACTTGTAAAAAAATTATGGGTTTTGACAATTAAAAGCATGGATTCATATGTATAATTAGATTTTTTAATCCAGAAAGCGAAGTAAAGATATGATTTTTGTTCATAGAAAGTTGTAAATTTTAATATAAAAGATCCGATTTTTACACACATAAAAATATAATTTTTTCATATTGTAGCATTATAAAAATATAATTTTTATAATAAAAACATTGCCATAAAAGATTTGATTTTTCATAATGGAAAGATTAGATTTTTAGTTTAGAAAGATTTGATTTTTAATGTAAAGAAAGGTTCGATTTTTTTTATTAGTGAAAGAAATGATTTTTATAAAGAGAAAAGATACGATCTTTATATGGATATCATTAGAATAAAAATTCGATTTTTTGATATATGAAGTTGCGATAAAAATTCGATTTTTACATATATGAAGTAGCGATGAAAATTCGATTTTTACATATATGAAGTAGCGAAAAAATTCGATTTTTACATATATGAAGTAGAAATAAAAATTCGATCTTTATATAAGAAGTAGAGATATAAATATATAATTTTTATATGGAAAGAAGAATTGTAAAAATATATGATTTTTTTTTATATATGAAGTGCCATTATAAAAATATGATTTTTAAAATAAACATCATATTAAAAATGCGATTTTTACTATGAACAACGGGAAAAGATCACATTGGAAGTTTGGGCAAATCCGAGCCGTTCGTGAATAGAGAATGGAGGAGTGGATCCCAAAGGTGAGAAATCCTCACTTTTATTTTATTTTCTAGTTAAAATATATACTAGGATGCAGACTGTTCTTAGCAGCACCCGACACCCGTCGTCCACAGATCATGGACGACTTGTTTATTTGTTTGATTGTGTTGTGAAAATTGATTGTGTGATGTGGAATTGTGTAAAATATTTTATAGTTAAAAATATAATTTTTAACGTGTATATGAATAAAATAAATATTCATTTACAAATCAGACGATTTGTTTATGTACACTGATTTGACTGATATTGATTGGGACGATAAATTTTACACATCACCCAACTGCACAAATAAACCTGTATTTGTTGATTGAAACCCCACACGAGTATTGGGATGATATATGACATACACTAGTCTCAATAATTGGTTATATGTTGATCGATTGATTGACAGGTTGTTGTAAGTGTTAAATATTTATATTTGATGCTTATGCAGTGTAGAATGCACTCTGGATGATGGTTGACTGTGTTTGATTGTTGTTGTATACATGTGTATATGAAATCCATATAAATAAAATTATATGGTAATTGACTGTGTCTGATTCCAATTCAGAAAGAATGAATATTTTAAAATAACAATTATTTTAAAATAACAAATATTTTAGAGTAATATTCAGTAAAGGATCAAAATATGATTTTGATGTCCGATTTGGGATGGACAGGAATATATTTAAAAATATAAAGCCGTGTTGATTAGATTAGCACCATTTTGACATGAATGATAATTATATCGATTTTATTCATTTCTATAATGAATATCGAAAAGGAATTGATTTCAAAATCTAATGTTCTGAAAATATTATCATTTATATATCGATGATATGGAATATTCAATTTCGATTTGAAATTGAATATGAAGTTGAAATCGTTTTGAAACGAATTTAAAATTATTTGTAAAATATGTTTTAAATGGAAATCGACGAAATATATTATGTATATATATATATACAATGGCCTGAATAGAACGTGCCGCGCTTCGGCAATTCGCGAATTTCAACCATTGAATTCGAACGGACATTACAGGAGATCCGACCGTCGGATTCTCCTGAACCAGAACTGTTAGATTCGTATCAAAAAGAGCTTTCTAACGAATACAAGAAATTAGAAATCTAACGGTTGCATTTGGAATTATGTCCAAATCAAATTTAGAAAAGGTCGCTGTAAGTGTAGTTCGATGGCCATTTATGGAAATCAACTGTATGGGCCTTGATAAAATTATTTAAAATATCGATAATTTGTGTAAAATCATATTAAATGATTTAGAAAGAATTGGGATGAAAAATCCCATATTTGAAAAGATAAAAATAGATTTTTATCGAAATGAACTAGAATTATATTCCAATTATTTTTAAAATAAATAAATTGGGTTTGAAATAGTTTTAAAAATAACCCGAATTTCCAATATATAAATTGGAAATGGATTTGAATCGAAATTGCCTTCAGAATATTTCGATGTTGGATTTTGTGATTATACAGATATTATTATGGAAATTTGAAAGATATATTTATATTGTTATTTCTAACATGATATTTGTTGTTTGTAATATTTGATATTGAATATAAGCCGATATATTTTCTATTCAGAGCCTTATATTTAATATCAAATGAGATTTCGGGTTTGTCATGAACAGTGTCTTCAATAACACTGTTCTAGAACCCCATGTGCAGAGAATAATTCTTTTAATTAAGATTGTTAGAATTTCCAATTATATTTAATAATTGGAATAAAATGGAATGTGATTTTGGGTTTATCGTGAATTATTTTTTTAACAACATTTGTTCTTAACCCGATTTACAGTGAAATGGGATTTGGAATTTATAAATCTTTTTGATAAGATTTAAAGGAGATTTTCCAAAGTAAAGTTTTCCAATTTAACATATTAAATTGGAATTGAATGGAATTCGATTTTGTAATGATCGAAGTGAACTTCTGTCGAGGAAGACTGTTATCATATATGGAATTTAAAAGTCCTTGTCGTTATTCCATTTATATTATCAGTTGGATATGGAAGTTTATATCGATTATATAAATTGATCTTTTTTCCGTGAAAATTCTATTGTTAATGGAATGAGATTTTGGGTTCATCGTGGCTGTGTTTTAAATGACATTAGTTCTTTAACCCAGTTAACTTTGAAAAATCATTAAGTAATGATTGGTAGAAATTAAAACTGAATTAGAGTTTTAATGAATCTTTAAATAGATTGAAAGGTGAATTTGATAACCAAAATTATCAAATCCAAGAAATGATCGAGAATGGAGTATCATCAGTTTTGCTCCAAGCGTTAGTTAAATCTTTATTTAGATTTGAACGTGAAATGGTAATTAATTTTACTGATAACACCGTGCTGTTAGATATGAAGTATTACCAGTTTTACTTCATGGGATGAATAGGTTGGGATTGGGAAATTAAACAAATGATTAGTTCGGTAAAGTGCGCTAATCCCGACTAGTTTGGATAAACCATAATTTGGTTTGAATTGAAATCCAAAAGAAGATTAAAGAATAAATTTGATGAATTTATCTTTGATAAAATTAATGGGAACCTTTCCCAAAGTATAAAAATATTTGAATAAAGGAATATTCTGAATTGGAATGAGGCGTATGTTGTGTTTTTATAACACTTGTTTATTATATACGCGAGTTATTCGGAAAAGCCGGGTTTATCCCATTCTAAACAACTGATTCGACGATAAGTCGAGGATGAAGACGGTGGTTGAAGACCGGAGATCTTCACATCATTTAGATGATTACCGATGTCTTGATTGGGTCGTACACCCAAGACGAGGTAATAAGTGGTGATCGTCCGGACGTACTTGGAGATCGACGGATATGCAAGGGCCTCTCCCCTGTATTGGACATATGGGGGAGGAATAACGTGCCTCCGGTTTCGTTCGAACCCAGAACAAACTTGTAAATGGACCGTGTGTCTGACATTGAATTTTGCTCTGTATTGATTGATCTCTATTAAATATACATCTGCCTAGTGGAGGGGAATTTATTCCCTTACTTCACCCTTCTCTAAGATGTACGGGATCAGAGGTTGTATATCGATAGACATCAGTCGCATGGAGTGAATTGCCTGTGTGGCATGCCTGAGTGGAAAATGATCAAGGCTTTTGTTGAAAAGCAGAGTCTTGTGGTTGATGATCAAAGAACGACCTTTGTGGCATAGCGTTGTGTATAGCATTAATCGCGAGCCTCACACCCCGGTGTGAACCAAAAACAGGAGAGGACATCGGAGTGTCAACGTTTAACAAGCCCTGGCACTTTAATTATGTGTATGTTGCTTATTATTACTTGCTGGAAAGCGGGGCGCCTCGAGTATATCGGTCGATCCGGGGCCGATGGAGTCATTTGGCTCCTTTATTCCCCATAGGGCGGGGAAACGTATTGCTCAAGGTTTTTTAATCCACATTGCATTTTGATGGGTCGGCCCTGACGATCCAAAAGCTTGACAGAGTACTTTCCTGAGACATGGGCTAGATTGTCTCGAAGCGGTAAGAACCCTTGCCTTGGTTCACAGATGGGAATCCAACTTCCGATACGTGACTTTGCGGTTTTGATTGTAGAGCCTAGTATGGCGACATAGTGGTATGGGGCACTTATGTTGTCTATGATTGATACTTATGATTGAAATTGGCTTGACACTATACACTTATAGTAATAATAAAAGATGAAATTTCACGTACCAAGCATATTTGGCTATTATAATGTAAAACTCTATCCGTCGTGACATGACCCGAACTTCCCCGTGAAGGAAAGAACGGATTGAGTTGAGAAGACGACAAATCAGAACACAAACAGAAGAACATTCCATTGTTTATTACAACAATTCCATTAGAATACAAGAATATACAGAGTATGAATAAATATTATACATTTGATAAACATCAGAGATTTAAATACATTACTGTAGCGGAAAAATAATACAAAATACAACTGAAAGGAATATATGGATACAGAGCTTTTCGAATATCATTTCAGCTATAAACCAGGATCCTATGAATATAAATCTGCAAAACCAAAACTATTAGTTGTCGGTGCGGAAAATAGGGGCACCTAGAGTTTAGGTTAAAACAATAAACTCTAGGTCAGTCATGTGACTGGTGTGAGAACTAACACAGTTATTTAAAACTTTTCTTTAAATTAGATATATCAAGGGATCACGCCATATAACATGGAACTAGTTTCCTCCCAAGAATACCGGTGCATATAACAAAACAGTGCAATGCTTTTTTGAAAAAATGAAGCTATTATAGGACCCAGGTCCTATCACACAATGCAACGCAAGCCGGCGGATAAGGTTTTCCCTTATAATAGCCAAACATGCTTGGTACGTTTAAAACAAATCATTTGACACTATTATAAGTGCATAATGTATAAAACAACTTCGAATATAAAGGTATCAATCCTAGACGGCATGGGTACCATATATCATGTCATCAATACTAGGCTCTGCAATCAAAACCGCAAATGTCACGTAGGAAGTTGGATTTCCATCTGTGAACCAAGGCAAGGGTCGTTCTTACCGCTTCGAGATGCTCTAGCCCGCCTCTCGGGTCAGAGCTCGAGTGACCTTTGGATCATCAGGGCCGGTCCACTCGATGTGGATTAAACTTAAACCTTGGGCACTACGTTTCCCTGCCCTATGGGGCGTCAATGAGCTAAATGACTCCATCGGTCCCGGATCGACCAATATAACCAAGGCGCCTCGCAATCCATCATCCACATAAGTAAAATGTCTGGGCGTGTAAAACCCAAAACACCACTCCTAGCGAGAAGGAAACACATGCCCTCCTTGATGTCCTCTTCCGTTTCTGGTTCACACCGGGGTGTGAGGCTCGCGAATTAACGCTACACAAAGATACGCTGTATTAAAGCCATGCTTTGATCATCAACCACAAGACTCTTCTTTTCAACAGAAGCCTTGATCATTTGCATCTCAGCATGCCACACAGGCAATTCACGCTATGCAACCGATGTATATCAATCACACAGAATGAAATCCGATGTCAGACACACATCCATTTACAAGTCCGTTCTGGGTCCGAACGAAACCGGAGGAACCTTATTCCTCGCATATCTATCGATCTCCAAGTACTTCCGGACGATCACCAACTGATTCCCTCCTCTTGGGTGCACAGCCCAATCAATATCATCAGTAATTATCCAAACGATGTGAAGACCTCCGGTCTTCAACCACCGTCTTCATTCTCGACATATTGTCGAATCAATTATTCAAAATGGGATAAACCCGGTCTTTCTGAATAACTCGTGTATATAATAAACCAGTGCTATAAAAACACAACATACGCCTCATTCCAATCCAGAATATTCCTTTATTCAAATATTCTTGTACTTTGGGAAAGGTTCCCATTAATTTTATCAAAGATAAATTCTTCAAATTTATTCTTTAATCTTCCTTTGGATATCATTTCAATCTAATTAAAGATGCATTAAAACTCCAGTTGGTTTTAATCTTCCCAAAATCAATATTAACGATTGTTTAACTTGGGAAATCATATCCTATCTTTAACTGGGTTAAAGAACCAATGTCCTTTAAAACACGGTTCACGATAAACCCAAAATCACATTCCATTCCATCAGCCTCTAATCGTAAATTAGCAAGTGAACAATCACCTAAGTATTAACGCCAAAGGCCGAAACCAACATCAGATCAATACCCAGGAAACCATTCAACTTAACTAATCTCCAGTTAATTTCTGATTTTCTTAACTCCATTGGGTCTAAGAATAGTATTATTAAAGATACCATTCACGACAACCCAAATCACATTCCATTAATTATGGAATCTTCATGGAAAACAAATCGATATAAACTTCCATATCCGATTAATAATATAAATGGAATAACGGCAAAGCCTTTCAAATTCCATATATATTAGCAGTCCACATCCACAGAAATTCACTTCAAATATTACCAAATCGAATTCCATTCCATTCCAATTTATTTTATTAAGTTGGAAAACTTTACTTTGGAAAATCTTCTTTAAATATTAACAAAAGATTTTTAAATTCCAAATCCCATTTCACTGTAAATCGGGTTAAAGAACGAATGTCGCTAAAACACAGTTCATGATAAGCCCAATTCACATTCCATTAACGATCGGGTTAAAGAACAAGTGTTATTTAAAACACCGTTCACGATAAACCCAAAAATCAATTCCAATTCAATTCCAATTAAATATTATTTAATTGGTATACTTCATTAAATCTAAATAAAAAGATTTAATCTTTTTCTCAACTAGGTTTTAAGAATAGTGTTAATGAAGACACCATTCACAACAAACCCAAATCCCATTTGATATTGAAAACAAGTCTCTGAATAGAAAATATATCGACTTATATTCAATATCAAATTCTATGACCAACAAATATCGTATTGGAAATAACGATATAAATATATATCTTTCCACTACAAGAAAAACCGAGATTAGCGAAAGATTTTTAGCAGTAGAAAATTCCATCGCTAATTAGCGGCGGATTTCCGTGGGCTTTGTAAGAGAAAATATTTTGGATTTTATATGTCATCTTATTAAAAATTATTACCGTCGAATATTAATTCTGTCGCTAAATCAATGGAAATTACAACTCTTTACCGTCATATGATATTTGACGCTAAATTCCGTTGCTAACAGAGTCGGATTACCGTCGACATAATTTTAAAGCTATTTTCCTGTAGTTTTCCAAGAGATTTGAAACGAACTTGTATATTTTTTATTTATTAAATGTTTTAAATTTGTGTTATTACTTAGTACTTAATTAGTAAATTTAAATTTTAAATAACTAATGTTAATAATACATTAGTAATTAATAATAAATAATAACTATTAGAGGTAAATAAATTCAATAGTTAATGCTGATTAATTTTTTTGAAAATTAATGTTAATTAATTATCAATTACTATATAATATAAATAAGAGGTAATAGTAATTAATAAAATACATTGTTGTTCGATGTTTATTAAATTTGTTTTGATAATCAATGATTATTTAATAGTCTTTAATATGATTAATTAAATTAATATCAAGAAATTATTAATACATATTTGCTTTTAAGAAATTGATTGGTAAGTATTATTTGATAAATAATTAGTAATTAAGAAAAACAAGATGGTCAAAGTTTAAAAATAAGAAGTTAAATAAATATTAAAGAATTTCGAAATTCGAAAAATTCAAACATTACCATACAAGTTATTATTTTCATGCATATTAATGTACTACTAAATAATTAATAATTGATATATGATAGTAGATATTTACTAATAAGAATGCAAAGACTGGATTTTTTTTAAAAAAATATTTGTTTGTCGGCATCACAAAATTAATTTCTTTCAAGCAAATGTTGTAAAGGAAATCCATTAAAATTAATAGGTGTGACCTAATGCAACTTTAAACTTGTCTTCATATCCTATTAAAATGGTCCAAAGGATTACATGAGGCAAAATAACATGTACTAAATCCTTCCCAAAATAACATCTTTAATTCTTTGGGGAGAATGTTTCTTTAAAGTTGCCAAAAGTATAAAAATCAAGTTTTATTTTGATAACACAATACTCTAAATAACTATTAAATATATAGTTATTCTTAGCACAAATACAATAGTCCATTTTGATCTTGTACCTGCTATTTTAACCCATTAATTAATAACATAATTACACGTATTTAAACCCATTACCATTGTAGTCAAATAATACAAATAAACTTAAGTTCTATCCAACATGGCGTTAAGGAAATAGATACAAAATCGGCAACAAAATATCATATATTCCTATAATAGATGTCAATCACTTGTTTTTTGCATGGAAAAAATTCATGATATGCTAAATTAGCATATAATGAACAAATTATATAATAAAATAACGCACCAAATGTGCTAAATTCATGATATGCTAAATTAGAATAGACACAAATTCAAAATATACCATAAATCTCGCATACACAGAAGAATTAATTTCATATAATAAGACAAAGAAAAAGGAAATGACGATTAAAATTTCGAATAGATGTCAATCACTTATTTCTCATATGGAAAAAATTCAAAATATAACATAATTCTCGTAGCATGATTGATTTATTAGCTAAATGAAAATGATTGTGAAATAATAATTAAATTTGGTATTTTATGGTCCAAAAGATTTCATGAGAATTTTTTTAAATTAATTATTAAATTTCAAGGGCAAATTTGGTATTTTACGGTCAGACCATTTAAAGTTAGTGGGAATTATAATATAGAAGATAGATTTTAGTACTAAAAATGTAAAAAATAATAAATTAGTTTAGATAAATAACTTTAAATGTCAAATATTAATCTTTGTACACATATTTTTTAAACTTGTTTAATTTAGTGAATGACAATCATTTATCTACTAAAATACATGAGCAATTAAGGATAATTTTAATTAAAACCAAGCTAGTATTTATTGGATGCAAATGTAATTATATTCATATTTGTAAATTGTATCCCGTTTTTGGATATAAGACAAATTTTCATATTTTAAACAAGATACTAACAAATTTCATTGATAGTCACACGTTGAATCTAGTTATGAATGTTATACGTTGAGGGGGCCTTCAACTGCGTCGGCTCCAAATTCAAATTTCTTTTCGGATCCAAATCTAAAATTTAGGCTCCAACCCCAAATTTTCACGTATAATGAAGTCTCCAAACGTTCTCCCCCTGTACCCAAATCAAAATCGACAAGAAGACGACTAACATCCCTTCTGTTTGACATGCCCTTCTTCACCTTTTCCCAAATAATACCAACTTCCAATTTTCCTTCACTTTGATTATGGTCACGGCGAATCATTTTTGGGTATTTTAGATCTGGTGGCGAACCAATTGCAATCGAAATGTGAATTCAAGGCGAGTTTAAAGTTGAGGCAATTTCTGTTGATTTCTAAATCAATTTTTGCTTGCTTCTTTAGCTATTCTAGTTGATTTTTGAATCAATTTGTGAATGAATTTTAACTTAACAGCTGAGGGAATCACGACATTATTTTGACATCAAATTTGAGGCATTTGATTTTGACTTTAGGTTTGAGGGAATTGCGATATCAGGCTTTTCAATTTTGGCTTCAGAGGATCACGATTTTGAGGTGTAGAAGTATCTTCCAATGTCGAGGTAAGGATTAAACTGTCCTGTTGTTTCATGCTTAAATTGAAGTTTTGCAATTTTGTTCGTTTATTTTATTCATCAAGGAGAACTAAAAGCTGACAGCATATTCGATTTCATTCTTATTTGAGGTCCTAAGATTTTTTTTTAATGGAAAATAAAGAACTTTTTACTGTTCTTACAGTCTGGAAATGAAACAGTAAAATATATCATAGAGTTCAAAGTATTATCACCTAGAAATGCCACTTTAGCACTATATGAAACTCTATGGACAATTACAACAACATTATACTTCTCATGGGGAAAAATAGGAAAAAAAATAACTCTTGAAGAAAAAACTCTAACAAGGATAAATTGGAACCCAAATCACATTTTCCTCCAGTAAGGAAAATTTACACAGAAAGACATGTTTGATTTGGAGTATCAACAGTATTGTAGTTCTCCTTTTCTTTTTCAGAAAGCCATTCTACCAGCAAGCCTGCTTTCAGAGATCCTTTTGTCCATGGCAGCATCAATATAATTCATCTGGCTGGGAATTTCATGGATCCGATATTTTCCTTGGTTAGCTTTGTTGATGGCTCTTCTTCTTTGGTTAGCTTTGTTGATGGCTCTTCTTCTTCATATTGTGCAGCTAGAACTTTAGGAGGTATTCCTTGCATCCCAAATATCTCAATCTCAGTTGAATCTCTTTCAGGTTTTGCAATTGGAACCTTTGTGACGTTCTCCTTTTGAACCTGAAGAACGTGGATGGCCATGCCGCTAGCAGTTGAAAGCTTCTTATGACACATGTGACATTTGAAGTGCGTGGCCTTTTGATGTTGAAACAAAATTTTCTCTTCGTTAAATTTGTTATCGCAATAGTAGCACCACACCTTTTTCGCTCTCTTCCATTTGAGGTCCTAAGATCAAAGGCAACATATCTTAAAGTAAAACCCTAGCACATATATAAATTCATAGATTTACGAAGAATGATGTTACTGATAGACGAGGTTTTATCATCAGCAACATTGTATCATGAAGCTTAAAATTATTTGTAGCACGGTTATAGTTATTATGTTCCAAAGCAGTCAACTTCCTTTTGTAAGATGATGCTGTAGACATATTTCCCTTAGCGTCATGTATTTATCTGTGTAATCATTCAAGAATATCATCATCCATATTATTATTATTAATATAAATATTTGATAAAAGAGAAATCTAGATCTAGTTGTGGTCTTGTAGTTTTAGGTTGTTGCATCGGAGGATGGGGACAACGTCCTTGAACCTGATAGCGATGTATTTGGGTTTTATATTCACTTCCATTTGGATAAATGAACATTCTTAGAAAATGCTTTTACATTCAGGTTTTACTTTTTGCGACGATAGAACCAGTTGGTTGGATGATAGAACCAATTGGTTGATTGATTGTTTAGATGGGTAAAAAATATTATTTACTTCTGTGATTGTATGTATACCTCGAGATTTTTGTTTTACAGGAAGATAGACATCATCGATGCAAAAAAATGGGAACATGCCACAACAAGTTATGGATTTGAAACGCTAGAACTATACTTTGATTTGTACTTTTTAGTATTGACTATGAAATATTATGGATGTATTACATATTTATGATGTAAGAATGGTTAGTATGTTTAATATGTAATGTTCAATGTTGATTATGAGATGAGTGATTAATATAATACATTGATTATGAGATGTGTGTGTTGATATTAATTGTGTTGTATTTAAATTAGGATTGTGTATTGAATGGAACACAAGTTATGTATGTGTGTGTGTATACACACACACACATATATATAGACAAATTAGAAGGGGAACAACAATGGATTACCAATAAAAAAAAGGAGCTTAAGTTTACTTAATTTAATTTTCGTCGCTAATCCCTTGGTAATTAGCTAGGATTTACCAACGCCTTTTATAAATAATATTTTATTATAAATTAATTATCTGTCGGTAAATAGTTGGTATATAAATTAAAATTAAATTAATAGATAAAATTTTATTTTTATTATATAGTTAGTGAAATGACGGAAAAATGTTGGAAAACTCAAGCTAAATTCCGTCGCAAAATCTGACACAGATACCATCATGGTTTTTACCGACCACACCACTATATAGGAAATCCGTCGCTAAAGCCGGTTTAGCGACGGATTAGAAGCGGATTCTACCGCTGCTATTTGTTGTTTTTCTTGTAGTGTTCAAATTCCCATAACAATATCTGTATAATCATGAAATCCAACATCGAAACATTCCGAAGACAACTTCGATTCAAATCCATTCCAATTTATATATTGGAAATTCTGGTTATTTTTAAAACCATTTCAAATCCAATTAATTTATTTTAAAAATAATTGAATTATGATTCTAGTTCAAAACTAGTTCATTTCGATAAAAATCTATTTTTATCTTCTCAAATATGGAGTTTTTCATCCCTATTCTTTTTAAATCATATCTTATGATTTTACACAAATTATTGATATTTTTAATAATTTTATCAAGGCCCGTACAGTCGATTTCCATAAACGGCCATCGAACTTCACTTACAGCGACCTTTTCCAAATTTGATTTGGACATAATTCCAAATCCAACCGTTAGATTTCAAATATCTAATATTCGTTAGAAAGCTCTTTTCGATACGAACCCAACGGTTCCGGTTTTAGGAGAATCCGACGGTCGGATCTCCCGTAATATCCATTCGAAGTCAATGGTCGAAATTCGCGAACTACCGCAGCGCGACGTGTTCTATTCAGGCCATTATATATATATATATATATATTATATATATATATATATATATATATATTTCGTCGATTTCCTTTTTAAAATGTATTTTATAAATCGTTTTAAATTCGTTTTCAAAACAATTTCAACTTCTTATTCAATTTCTAATCAAAATTGAATATTCCATATCATTGATATATAAATGATAATATTTTCAAAACATTATATTTTGAAATCAATTCCTTTTGATATTCAATATAGAACTGAATAAAATCAATAAAAATATCGTTCACGTCAAAATGGCGTTAATCTAATAAACACGGCTATATATATTTAAATATATTCGTGTCCATCCCAAATCGGACATCAAAATCATATTTTGATTCTTTTCTAAATATTATTTTAAAATATTCATTATTTTAAAATGTTCGTTATTTTAAAATATTCATTCCTTTCTAACTGGAATCAGACACAGTCAATTACCTTATAATGTGATAATATGGATTTCATACAATACATGTATACGACAACAGTGATAAATAATCATCCGTCATCCAGAGTGCATTATACACTATATAAGCATTAAATATAAATATTTAACGCTTACAACAGCCTGTCAACCAATCGATCGACATACAACTAAACAATTGGGATTAGTGTACGTCAAATATCATCCCAGTACCCGTGTGGGGTTTCAAACAATCAAACACATGTTTTATTTGTGCAGTTGGGCGATATGTAAAATTTATTGTCCCAATCAATATCAGTCAAATGTGTGTACATAAACAAATCGTCCAATTTGGTTATAAATATTTATTTAAAAAAGATTTATTCATTCCACATCACACAATCAATTTTCACAACACAATAATCAAACAAACAAGTCATCCATGGTCTGTGGACGACGGGTGTCGAGTGATGCTAAGCACCGTCTGCATACTAGTATATATTTCAAACTAGGAAATAAAATAAAAGTGAGGAGTTCTCACCTTTGGGTTCCACTCCCCCGTTCTTTATTTCTGATGGTTCGGATTTTGTTTTGATTACCATCGGTTCCATCGCAATCTGTTTTCATGCTGTTCATAGTAAAATCACATTTTTAATATGCTATTTCATTATAAAAATCTTATTTTTATAACGCTACTATATAAATAAAAATCATATTTTTATCTCAAATCTATATATATGAAAATCGTATTTTTATCGCCACTTCACATATATAAAAATCATATCTTTATAATGTTAAAAATGTTTTTATACACATGATAAAATCCCATTTTTACATCGCTACTTCATATATAAAAATCGAGTTTTTATATATTTATACATATAATAAAAATAACATTTTTATTATATCGCTACATATATATAAAAATCACATCTTTATGATGCCACATATATTATAAAAATCATATTTTTATTATCATACATACATAAAGTCATATTTTATTATCATTTTCCATATAAAGATTATATTTTTAAAATCATTTTTCATACAAAGATAATATTTTTCATCAAAAATCTTTTCTAATGCTATTCCATATATAAAAGAACCGATTTCATGAATTCTATATTATATTAAAACTGATTTTATATAAAACAATAACATAAAATAAATAAATAAAAACAGAAAAATATATAAACACCTACTGATTCGATCAGAGGAGGTGTTTATGGTTCATCGGAGTGTTTGAAGGTCGGGGGATGGGTGTAGGAGGCGGCGCTATGTGACGTCCCCAAACCCCGTACCCGATGGCGGCAAGGGTAATCTTTGGAATATAACACCTAAACAGATAACAACAGAACAAAAATGTAACACCCCGAAAATTCTATAACTGTGAAATTAACAAATTAAAGTATAATTAATTTGAAATCAAAGAACCAAGGGAAACGGGATACGCCATTGCGTTCATCTCGTAAAATACGCGAAATAGAGTCCGAGTTTTCGAAAAACGGAGTCCGTATGAAGAAGATATGGCCTTCGGAAGTTTTGAATTAAATTTAAAATTCAAACAGAATAAAATAATTAAAAATTGGGCCCAGTGGGCCAGGGCGGATAAACACCCGCCTAGGCCACCCAGGTCGACTGGGTTGTCGACCTGGGCTACCCATGTCGACAGGGCTGTCGACAGCCCTGTCGACAGGGGTGTCGACCTGGTCGAGCCCAGTCAACCTGGCTGGCCAGGTCTGTGTTTGGTCGAATTTCTGTGGTCTGCTTTGTCATTAGGGCTAGGTGGCGGGTTCTAATTGGTCTCTCTATCTAATGAATGGCTACGATCTAACCTAGCAACATCAATGGTCCTAATCAATTCCTAACCTCTATATAAACAACCCTAGACTAAACCCTAATCTATTCATTCAAATTAAGAACATAGCCGCCATGTTGCTGAGGAACGACTAAGAGTAGACACCGAATAGAGAGAGAATTAGAAAGAAAGTTCTAAAGCCTAAAGCAATTCAAGCAACCTAAAGCCAATCAATTCAACAAAGGAATCATATCTCTTAATTAGAGAATTCGCCGCAACCATTGTAAGTAGAGTATTACTTTGGTATGAATAAACAATTGTATTGATTTGTATGCTTGAATTGGGATAATAAAGTAGTTCATATTTGTGCAAAATTATGTTATTCATTATAAAGAACTACATGCGGTAGTTCTATGCAAGTATACGTTTGGAATATTGCGCAAATTATGTAATCTATGTTGAAGCTACATGTATGTAGTTGATTGAAATTCATGCAAGTTTGGGGCTTTGTTATTATGTCATCATGATGTATGTTTTTGTGCATAAATCATTGTGCAAGTAATTGAAACAAGTTTGGTTGTTATAGTTCATATGAAACTATGTTGGAATTTTGACACCATAATCCATGTATTAAGTCATGCTTTTGCAAAACTTATGAATATGGCTAGGCTATGAATGATATTTGGCATAATTGAAATCTATGATTAAGTCTATCTTGTTTAAAAGAATTATATGATGACATATGTAAGACATGGCTAGGTTAGACTCAAAAATCCCTTTTTGCAAGTTTAAAGCAAACACCATGATTAGGAATATTTATGCCATGCTTATGTTTGACATTATGCCATGTTTATGCTAGAAGTATTTATGCCATGCTTATGTTTGACATTATGCCATGTTTATGCTAGAAGTATTTATGCCATGCTTATGTTTGACATTATGCCATGTTTATGCTAGAAGTATTTATGCCATGCTTATGTTTGACATTATGCCTAAATAAAAATATAGGTTCATGTGTCAATAATGATATCTCAATTACAAGTTCACATGCTTTGATTCATGTCACCTATGTTTTATGACCAAAGTATATGTCACTACTATGCAAGTACACCAGTTTCTATTTTGTATTCCCATCGTCATATTGCAAGTTCATACGGTCACCTTCCCCTCTTTGTGTATGTAATCACGCTTTAAGCCTCCCCTTTTCGCATGGCTAAATTGGGCTTTAAAAGGCTAAGCCCAATATATAAACGGACGTGTAAAACGGGGGAAAATAATGTTGGGTTAAAATTAATTAATGAATGAAAATATAAAATAGAAGGGCCCAAGTTCAAGTATGGGTTGGGCCCGTGATTGGTGTAATCTTTACACCATTAACTTAATAATGGGCCGCAAATATTTACATATAAGAAATAAAGAAGAATGACAAAATATGTAAATGTAGAAAATACGATATGTTTATCCCGAGGTTGGATTGAGTTGTGATGTAAACCTGCCCGGAACCGCCCGGCTGTCCAGTAGTCACAACAATACCTATCCAATGTGGGAGGTTAAACATGGAGCCCAGCAAGGACCCGAGGTTAGACTGAGTTGTGGCGTAAGACTGCCCGGAACCAACCGGCAACAGGCAGCCACAACAATACCTGTCTAATGTGAGAGGTCAGGGCCTTAATAAGACAATTAAGGTTGAGTCAGGATTGATAGGATTAAGTGAACTAAAGACTTAATCAAAATGGAACATGCTAAACTAAACGGACTGGTGGGGGTTAGGTTCGAAAACACTTAACCAACTTAGCATGTTGGCTAGAGATAGAAAACCTATTAACGGGGGACCCTTTTCAGCAGTAACCCTAGAAGGTGTATCAGGATACCCTGAAACTAGGCAGGGTGGGGCACGATTACTGGGCTGATTGTAAGAGGTCAAATCGACGGCGGTGGTGTAGCAGTGTAGGTTCTAACGGAGTGCGAGCGTGCACACACTCCGGTGCAGAAAAATAAGGCACTGGACACCAGTAGCATACCTGTGCACTCTAAGGTTGTGTCGGGTTGCCACTATGGGACTTGATACACCCCATGGTGGGACCAGCATAGGTAACTACAGACATCGGGGGCCGTAAGACACATGTAACTATGCGAGTAGGAGCCGATCATCATAGAATGGATCACATCACCCTGATTATGGGGTGCAAATTGGAAACTAGTTTATATGGGTTCAGAGATTAAACATGGGGTACGATAGTATATTCGACCCTAGGCAACTTAACCAAGTTATGGTGTTTGCCCACTTCTTGTTATTACCTATCATACCCAGTTCTTTATTCATAGACAAAATAGTACTAGACTTACTCAGGCTTTATGTCTGACTCTACTTTTCTTTCGTCTTCTTTCTTCCGTCCCCCCCCCAGGTCCTCAGGGAGGGAACACAGCAGCTTGACCTACCTCAACATCCAGCTTGAAGAAGAGAAATGTATTGCTTGGACTTTCCTGTTTTGAACTATGGCTTTGGACAATCCACTATGGGGCTTTTGCAGTTTATCTATGTTTTATTTATGCTTCTTTAGATAATGTACTCAAGACAGATTATGAAAGTGTTATGTTATGTTTTGGAAAGGATGTTGTTGTACCACGTATTTGACTTTATGAAATAAAATTTGTTGTTCTTCCGCTGTTTACAAATATGTGTTCTTATATCTGTCTTGTATATCTGTGACTTGTACTTATAAACCTCCACCAAAATTAGGGCATTCCCTTTGAGAGTGACCCTAACGGAGGTGGGGTGTTTCACTTAGTATCAGAGCATAGGTTTACCAGATAAGATAAAAAGTTTTGAAAAAAAAAATTATTTTCAAAAAGGAAATTTAAAGAAGCATTTTTAAAAGAAAAATATTATTTTATTTTAAAAAGGCAAAGTCCACTCCCCAAAGCCATAGGTACTATCTCTTATCCTTCGTTTTGAATCTACCCTTTTTGTTTCAGCATGTCCCAAGATCTTAACTTGCCGGAAGGGGTGCCAATACCTGGTTGGTTTAGACGGTTCTTAGAAGCAAGGGCCACTCAGCCAGGTCCTACCATTCCTCCTCCCCCAGCGGAAGGAAATCATCCAGCTGCAGCGGCACTTTTTCCTCCACCTCCTCCTCGGGGAAACAATTTTGCTAAGATATGTAAAGATTTTAAAGCTATGGGAGGAAGGGATTTCCATGGAACTGAGTCCTTCGTGGCAGCTAGAAATTGGCTGAAAGAAACGGAGGACCTATTCATCATCTTTGAGGTAGAAGATAGACAAAAAGTACAATTGGCAGTGTGGCTATTGAAGGGCGAGGCTTCCTACTGGTGGGAAGTCACTAATGCTGAAAGACCAGTGGAGACGTGGGAGGACTTTAGGGCAAGGTTTGAGACCAAATTTCTCTCAGATGCAGAAAGAAGTTTGCAGTTGGAAAAATTCTTATTTCTTAAGCAAGGAGACAAGACTGTCAGAGAGTATGTGAATCAGTTCGATGAGCTGGCTAGGTTTGGGCTTGACCTAGTCAACACCCCGCACAAGAAGGCTCTCCGTTTCGTCAAAGGGTTGAATGAGCCATTACACAGTTTGGCCATGACCCATATACCCATGGGGGCCACGTATGAAAGATTGTTGCAAATGGCATTGCTGAATGAAGAGGATAAGGGCAAGAAGAAAGAGGGTTTGCAGCCCAAGAAGACAGACTTTAAGAAGGGCGGGAAAGGCAACAAAGAGAAGAGGAAGTGCAATTTCTATGGCAAAGTGGGGCACTTAGTAAAGGACTGCCGGAAAAAGAAGGCCAAGGAGAATGGTGGCTGCTTTTCTTGCGGTGAGACGGGCCACAGGGCTAAGGACTGCCCAAAGAAACGAGGACAGGGGCAGAGGGCTGGATCCACCCCAGGGGCACAGGTCCATGTGCTAGAAGCGCCACCTCTGCAACAGCGAGGTATAAATACTTCTGTAGAAAGTGTAGTTTATCTTTATGATCACCCCGTTCGCACTTTATTTGATTCTGGCGCATCACACTCCTTTATCTCGTCTGCTTTAGTAGAATCTCTGCACCTAGAAACTAGTATGGTAGAGGACCCCTTAATTGTTTCAAACCCAATTGGGGGCCCAGCTCATTTGTCTATGATCTGTTTGGGATTGAAAATTTCTATTCTAAGTGTAGAATTTCAATGTAGTGCCTTTGTTTTGGGCTTTTCGGGTTATGGTTTGATTTTGGGTATGGATTGGCTATCCAGTAATGGGGCCATCCTTGATTGTGAGAAAAGGGTTGTTAGGCTCCTAACCCAGCTCGGTAATACTTTGGAAATTTCTTGTAATCCCTCGTATGCGGTTATGCTTAGTTATCTTGAATCGCTAGATGCCTCCGTTGAAAATTTGCAATCAGTTAGAGTGGTCCGGGAATATCCGGATGTCTTCGAAGAGGTGAAGGGCTTGCCTCCGAAGCGGGAAATAGACTTCCGTATATATCTTGTAGATAATGCAAAGCCCGTTGCGTTGCCCGTTAGACACATGGCTCCACGGGAAAGGAAAGAGCTCAGTAAACAGATTAAAGAGCTTCTAGAAAAGGGGTTCATTAGGAGGAGCATTTCAGAATGGGGCGCTCCAGTGGTGTTCGCTACAAAGGCGGATGGTTCACTCCGTCTATGTGTTGACTATAGGGAGCTCAACAAGCTAACGAAAAAGAATAGGCACCCTCTCCCTAGAATTGACGATTTATTTGACCAGCTTGTAGGAGCGTCTGTTTTCTCCCAACTCGATTTAGCAACCGGTTTTCATCAGCTAAGGGTGGCTGAAGATAGCATCGATAAAACGGTGTTCAGAACCCCAGACGGTTTCTTTGAATGGCTTATCATGCCTTTTGGCTTGACAAATGCACCTGCTTACTTCGTGGACCTGATGAGTAGGGTATTTAGAGATTTCCTCAACAAATTCGTAGTGGTCTTCATAGATGATATCCTTATCTTCTCAAAGAGTGAAGAGGAACATGCTCAACACTTAAGGGCAATCATGGAAACTTTGCGAGTCCATCAACTAAAAGCCAAATTCTCCAAATGCCACTTTTGGAGAGAAGAGGTGAGGTTCCTTGGGCACATAGTATCTAAACAAGGGTTAGCAGTGGACCCTGCTAAGGTAGTGGCGGTACAGGATTGGAAGACACCAAGGAATGCAACCGAGGTCCGAAGCTTTCTAGGACTAGCGGGTTTCTATCGAAAATTTATAAAGGATTTTGCGAAAATCTCAGCTCCGCTCACGAAATTGACTAAGAAGAATCTAGTGTTCAATTGGGATTTGGATTGCGAGTTTGCTTTCCAACGACTGAAAAGGGCTCTCACAACAGCCCCAGTTTTGACGCTGCCGGATGGGAGCAAGATGTTCACTGTTTATACGGATGCATGTGGGACAGGGCTAGGCGCCGTCTTAATGCAAGAAGGAAGGGTGGTAGCTTATGGCGGGAGACAGTTGAAGGTGCACGAAAAGAACTACCCAACCCACGATCTTGAGTTAGCCGCCATCGTCTTTGCACTCAAGTCTTGGCGACACTATCTCCTAGGTGAGAAGTTCGAACTTTACACTGACCATAAATCGTTGAAATATCTTTTCTCGCAGAAGGATCTTAACTTGAGGCAACAAAGATGGATGGAGTTTCTTGCCTCGTACGATTTCGAAATCTCCTACACTCCGGGCAAAGGCAACGTAGTGGCAGACGCGTTGTGCCGAAAGAAATTGACCCTAAGCCCGTTGTTTGTTGAAAGACAAAGCCTAGAGTTTATAGCCAGTTTCGACTTTAGGCCTTCCTTCGATTTCGTACCAGGCTTGCTAGCATCTCTCGAAGTGCGCCCAACTTTGGTGGATTCGGTAGGGACAGCACAACGCGAAGACCCTCAACTTGTGGAAATAATTGATAGGCTAATTAGGGGTGAGACTTCAAGTCACCTCAACAGATACTCCATCGACGATAAGGGTTTGCTAAGGCGAGACGGAAGACTATGCGTCCCACAGACAAACGATTTAATAAAGAAGGTTCTCGACGAAGCACATCACTCCAAGATGACGATACACCCAGGCGGGGATAAAATGTACAAAGACATAAAAAGGACTTTCTTTTGGAATGGCATGAAAAAGGACGTGGCAGAATTCGTTTCTAAATGTATGGTGTGCCAACAGGTTAAGGCGGAACAGAAAAAGCCTGGCGGACTACTACATCCTTTGGAGGTCCCGCAGTGGAAGTGGGATAGCATCTCAATGGACTTCATCGATGGGCTGCCTAGGTCTAGGAGAGGCAACACTAGCATTTGGGTAATAGTGGATAGGCTTACTAAAAGCGCCCACTTTTTACCTGTCAAAAGTAAAAGAACTGCCTCATCCCTAGCATCACTTTACCTCAAGGAAATCGTTCGACTCCATGGAATACCATCTAGCATTGTTAGTGACCGAGACCCCATCTTCACCAGCGAATTTTGGCGGAGTCTGCAAGAAGCAGTAGGAACGCAGTTATGCTTGAGCACAGCCTATCATCCCCAAACCGACGGCCAAACAGAGAGAGTGAACAGAGTTTTGGAAGACCTTTTAAGGCTATGCGTCCTCGACTTCGGAGGGACATGGGAAGACCACCTTCCTTTGGTGGAATTTGCCTACAACAACAGCTATCAAGCAACCATAGGAATGGCGCCCTTCGAAGCTTTATATGGAAGACCGTGCCGATCGCCCACTTGTTGGTGGGAGTCTACTGATAAGCTTATACTTGGACCAGATATGATCCGAGAGACTTCAGAGAAAGTAGACTTAATACGAAGAAGGATGAAGACGGCCCAAGACAGACAAAAGTCCTATGCCGACAAGAGGAGGACCGACCTTGAATTTGAGGTTGGAGACAGAGTTTTTCTCAAGGTATCACCGCTAAGAAACGTTGTTCGTTTTGGAACCACAGGAAAGCTAGCGCCAAGATTCGTAGGGCCATTCCCTATTATCGAGAAGATTGGGAAAATGGCCTATAGATTAGAGCTACCCGAGAAATTGGCTGGAGTCCACAACGTTTTTCACGTTTCACATCTCCGAAAATGTCTGCATGAGTCAGCTGAAGTGGTAGAGCCAAATATCCTCGAAGAGGCCGAAGTGGAACGCGAAGCAACCATAAGAAAAGTTCCAACCCGCATCTTAGGAACGGAAGTGAAGAAGCTACGCAACCGCGAAATCAAGCTCGTCAAAGTTCAGTGGAGCGACGCCGAGGAAGACGCGACTTGGGAAACTGAAGCTAGAATCCGTACAGCCTACCCTTTTCTGTTCGAGGGTACATCCTTGATCTTTCTTTTTCCCTAAGTTGCGCTTTTATCTATCTTTTTAGGTATATTTCCTCGACCTTATCTTTTAGGTAGAATCTTTTTGGATGGAAACATGTAGTTGAAACATGTTATGTATGATGGTTGCAAGTGGTTGCAAGTGATTGCTAGTGGTTGCTCGTGGTTACATATACACACACAACCTAGGTTTTAGATCGGCTCAGTCACTTCATATTGCATATGCATATATGTTTGTATTCGTATGTGGTTGAACTTTAATGTGTTGACATGTGGATGCTGCATTTGTATTGAATGATTGTGCACTCATGCAGAATCAAGAATAGGAAAATTTGCATACATAATGGATTCATGGCACTTACATAATTCGCATTAAGGAGGTCAACTGAATCAGTAGACCGCCTGATTTTGCATTAGATAAGTTCATGTACACACACACACTTCGCATATGATCATGAAGCATTAGAAGTCTTTTAAGGACAATGGATGCTCGTGTTTGATGGATGAGTAGATGGATGATTGGATGTTAGGATATACATTCCTCCTAACTTGAAGATTTCGGGGACGAAATCCTTTTAAGTGGGGGAGAATGTAACACCCCGAAAATTCTATAACTGTGAAATTAACAAATTAAAGTATAATTAATTTGAAATCAAAGAACCAAGGGAAACGGGATACGCCATTGCGTTCGTCTCGGAAAATACGCGAAATAGAGTCCGAGTTTTCGAAAAACGGAGTCCGTATGAAGAAGATATGGCCTTCGGAAGTTTTGAATTAAATTTAAAATTCAAACAGAATAAAATAATTAAAAATCAGGCCCAGTGGGCCAGGGCGGATAAACACCCGCCTAGGCCACCCAGGTCGACTGGGCTGTCGACCTGGGCTACCCATGTCGACAGGGCTGTCGACAGCCCTGTCGACAGGGGTGTCGACCTGGTCGAGCCCAGTCAACCTGGCTGGCCAGGTCTGTGTTTGGTCGAATTTATGTGGTCTGCTTTGTCATTAGGGCTAGGTGGCGGGTTCTAATTGGTCTCTCTATCTAATGAATGGCTACGATCTAACCTAGCAACATCAATGGTCCTAATCAATTCCTAACCTCTATATAAACAACCCTAGACTAAACCCTAATATATTCATTCAAATTAAGAACATAGCCGCCATGTTGCTGAGGAACGACTAAGAGTAGCCGCCGACTAGAGAGAGAATTAGAAAGAAAGTTCTAAAGCCTAAAGCAATTCAAGCAACCTAAAGCCAATCAATTCAACAAAGGAATCATATCTCTTAATTAGAGAATTTGCCGCAACCATTGTAAGTAGAGTATTACTTTGGTATGAATAAACAATTGTATTGATTTGTATGCTTGAATTGGGATAATAAAGTAGTTCATATTTGTGCAAAATTATGTTATTCATTATAAAGAACTACATGCGGTAGTTCTATGCAAGTATACGTTTGGAATATTGCGCAAATTATGTAATCTATGTTGAAGCTACATGTATGTAGTTGATTGAAATTCATGCAAGTTTGGGGCTTTGTTATTATGTCATCATGATGTATGTTTTTGTGCATAAATCATTGTGCAAGTAATTGAAACAAGTTTGGTTGTTATAGTTCATATGAAACTATGTTGGAATTTTGACACCATAATCCATGTATTAAGTCATGCTTTTGCAAAACTTATGAATATGGCTAGGCTATGAATGATATTTGGCATAATTGAAATCTATGATTAAGTCTATCTTGTTTAAAAGAATTATATGATGACATATGTGAGACATGGCTAGGTTAGACTCAAAAATCCCTTTTTGCAAGTTTAAAGCAAACACCATGATTAGGAATATTTATGCCATGCTTATGTTTGACACTATGCCATGTTTATGCTAGAAGTATTTATGCCATGCTTATGTTTGACATTATGCCATGTTTATGCTAGAAGTATTTATGCCATACTTATGTTTGACATTATGCCTAAATAAAAATATAGGTTCATGTGTCAATAATGATATCTCAATTACAAGTTCACATGCTTTGATTCATGTCACCTATGTTTTATGACCAAAGTATATGTCACTACTATGCAAGTACACCAGTTTCTATTTTGTATTCCCATCGTCATATTGCAAGTTCATACGCTCACCTTCCCCTCTTTGTGTATGTAATCACGCTTTAAGCCTCCCCTTTTCGCATGGCTAAATTGGGCTTTAAAAGGCTAAGCCCAATATATAAACGGACGTGTAAAACGGGGGAAAATAACGTTGGGTTAAAATTAATTAATTAATGAAAATATAAAATAGAAGGGCCCAAGTTCAAGTATGGGTTTGGCCCGTGATTGGTGTAATCTTTACACCATTAACTTAATAATGGGCCGCAAATATTTACATATAAGAAATAAAGAAGAATGACAAAATATGTAAATGTAGAAAATACGATATGTTTAACCCGAGGTTGGATTGAGTTGTGATGTAAACCTGCCCGGAACCGCCCGGCTGTCCAGTAGTCACAACAATACCTATCCAATGTGGGAGGTTAAACATGGAGCCCAGCAAGGACCCGAGGTTAGACTGAGTTGTGGCCTAAGACTTCCCGGAACCAACCGGCAACAGGCAGCCACAACAATACCTGTCTAATGTGAGAGGTCGGGGCCTTAATAAGACAATTAAGGCTGAGTCAGGATTGATAGGATTAAATGAACTAAAGACTTAATCAAAATGGAACATGCTAAACTAAACGGACTGGTGGGGGTTAGGTTCGAAAACACTTAACCAACTTAGCATGTTGGCTAGAGATAGAAAACCTAGTAACGGGGGACCCTTTTCAGCAGTAACCCTAGAAGGTGTATCAGGATACCCTGAAACTAGGCAGGGTGGGGCACGATTACTGGGCTGATTGTAAGAGGTCAAATCGACGGCGGTGGTGTAGCAGTGTAGGTTCTAACGGAGTGCGGGCGTGCACACACTCCGGTGCAGAAAAATAAGGCACTGGACACCAGTAGCATACCTGTGCACTCTAAGGTTGTGTCGGGTTGCCACTATGGGACTTGATACACCCCATGGTGGGACCAGCATAGGTAACTACAGACATCGGGGGCCGTAAGACACATGTAACTATGCGAGTAGGAGCCGATTATCATAGAATGGATCACATCACCCTGATTATGGGGTGCAAATTGGAAACTAGTTTATATGGGTTCAGAGATTAAACATGGGGTACGATAGTATATTCGACCCTAGACAACTTAACCAAGTTATGGTGTTTGCCCACTTCTTGTTATTACCTATCATACCCAGTTCTTTATTCATAGACAAAATAGTACTAGACTTACTCAGGCTTTATGTCTGACTCTACTTTTCTTTCGTCTTCTTTCTTCCGTTCCCCCCCCCCCCCCAAGGTCCTCAGGGAGGGAACACAGCAACTTGACCTACCTCAACATCCAGCTTGAAGAAGAGAAATGTATTGCTTGGACTTTCCTGTTTTGAACTATGGCTTTGGACAATCCACTATGGGGCTTTTGCAGTTTATCTATGTTTTATTTATGCTTCTTTAAATAATGTACTCAAGACAGATTATGAAAGTGTTATGTTATGTTTTGGAAAGGATGTTGTTGTACCACGTATTTGACTTTATGAAATAAAATTTGTTGTTCTTCCGCTGTTTACAAATATGTGTTCTTATATCTGTCTTGTATATCTGTGACTTGTACTTATAAACCTCCACCAAAATTAGGGCATTCCCTTTGAGAGTGACCATAACGGAGGTGGGGTGTTTCAAAAAATAAACAAATACACTAGATAATGAACAAATAATACACTGGATAACCGTAATCATCAGAGTTACACATCATACAGGATCATACTTAGTACAAATACAGTTCAGCTATACATAAATGTCTACAACGGAAAACAAACGTAATGTACAATAGGAGCTGAACAGCATAAAAAGAGATAAATGATAGAATCCATCTTCAGCTCCAACTATCCAGAAAGAGCCTGCTAAAACCTGAATACAAGGCTGCCCGTGTAGAAAAAGGGGCACCCGAGTTTGCAAGTGAAACAAACTACGAGTCAGTCATGGGACTGGTATGAGAAATCTACTTAACATATTTTAAAATATGGCCCATGTCCTTAACGAGTTCGAGACAATCTCGCCCATGTCTCAGGATCAGAACGCATCAACCCTTTGGATCGTCAAGGCCGGTCCACCGATGTGGATTATTATGCCTGAACACTACATTTCCCCGCCCTTTGGGGCGTAAATGAGCCAATGAATGACTCCATCGGTCCCGGATCGATCGATATATCCGATGCGCCTCGCAACAGCAACAACCACATAGGTGAAAGTAATATAAATGTCAACCAGTTCAAGCACTGACACCACATCTAGCTAGAAGAAGCGCATGCCCTCCCCGAGGTCCTCTCCTGTTTCTGGTCCATATCGGGGTGTGAGGCTCGCGAATTCACGTTATACACAAAGCTACGCCACACAGGCGGTGCTTTGATCATCACCACAAGACTTTGCTTTCCAACAGAAGCCTTGAGCACATCATCTTAGCATGCCACACAGGAAATTCACACCATACAACTGATGACTATCAATCACACAGAATGAATTCCAATGTCAGACACACAATCAATCTACAAGTCCGTTCTGGGTCTGAAAGAAACCGGAGGCACTATATACCTCGCTTACATCGATCTCCACGTACGTCTGGACGATCACCACCCATTATCCATATTTCGGGATGCCTCCCAATCAGGACATCAGTTATCATCCAACTGAGGCGAAGATCTCCAGTCTTCAACCACCGTCTTCATCTTCGATTTCTTATCGTCGATTCAGTTATTCAGAATGGGATAAACCCGGTCTTTCTGAGCAACTCGCATATATAGTAGACAAGTGCTACACAAACACAACATACACATCATTCCAATTCATCAGTCACTAACCGTAAATCAGTAAGAGAACGATTTCCCAAATATTAACCCCGAAGGCCGAAACCAACATTAGATCAAAACCAGGGAAACCATTCGACTTAGCTAACCTTCAGTTAGTTTCTAAATTTCACATTCCATATCGTTTATAATAATTTATAACGATTTATCGCTATTTTTATTTATTTTAAAATAGCCAATTTATTCAAACTACGCTTTGGGCCATAACACGGCCGTGGCGCTGTTTTTCTTTAGATTTGATTTACACATATCTGAAAATCTAACCGTTGGATCTTCACAAAATTTATATCATTAGAAAGATCTTTTCGAAACGAATCCAACGGTTCCTGTTTTGGGAAAATCCGATGGTCGGATCTCCCGGTACACTCGTTTGAAGTTTCGATTTCAAAATACGAACTGCAGCGTCGTTATTCGATTTAGTTTAATTTTATATATATATATATATATATATAATTGATTCTTCGATTACAAAACTACATGCTTTTCATATCTATGATAAAAATGATATTTTTATCCAACTGTCTTCTATTTCAACGCTTCACTATTTTTAACAATTCATGTACGTAATAAAAATGTGATTTTTAATGTAAAACAATTTATTTCAAAACACGACTATCTTATATAGTTCATATAGATGATAAAAATATGATTTTTATTATAAAAAAAATTATTTTAAAACACGAATACCATTCAAGACATGAATTTCTATTCAACGAATGAATTTCTATTCAACACATGAATGTTTTCTATAGTTTGTATATATATAGTAAAAATGTGATTTTTATTGCAAAACAATTTATTTCAAAATACTACTATTTTATATAGTTCTTATAGATGATAAAAATAGGATTTTTATTATAAAACAATTTATTTCAAACACGAAAACCATTCAACACATGAATTTCTATTCAACACATGAATGGTTTCAACATATGAAAATAATTTCAATAAATGAAAATAATTCTAACACATGAATATTTCAGAAAATTTCGGCAGCTTAACGATAGGTTAGTTAAAACCGGGGTCGTCTCTAGTACGGCTCCTCGCTCTACCATAAAGCCTCGCAGCTTTTGACAATGGGGATTTCATGCATCTAGTTCGCACGCAGGCGACATGTATATATATTTTTTCATTTCCACAAACTAATCCTATGTGGTTTCAGCCAAATAATTCTCAACCACAAACGGGTATTTTTCAACCACAATTAATCAATTTCAACCACAAACAATTTTAATCAACCATTCTCTATCAACCAATTTTCACACCAATCACAACCAATAAATATCGTCCATGGTTTGTAGATGAGGGGCGTATATATATATTTATATTAGCATTTCACTTCTATTTCAACACATATATAATTTTTACAATGCATATATAACTTATATATCGAACGTACAACTTATACAATGCTTATACATGAGGTGTACAACGCTTATATAACTCATACATCGACTATATAATTTATACATCATCGTTTTCCATATCGTTTATAATTTAGAAATCTCACATTGGGTTCCACTCCACCAAAAATCGCAGAAGGCTCAGAAAAATATGCGGTCTCTTCTAGAATGTAGAAGACGTCCACATGAGTCCACTGTCTCTTGTTTCACTGAATTTCGTCAAGAAACGAAAAATATATGATTTTTACAGTGAAATCAAAAACCGTAGCGCTTAGAAGTGCTATAGTATATAAAATAAAATAAACAGCCGCATGTTTTTCAAACCTGTTCAAAACTAGGTTTTAAATTTTTGCTCGATCCGTGAAGCTATTCGTCGATCGGCCTTTGCTGCGTGAGAGAGCTTCGAAAACCGCTCCGGGTGTGCCAACCGCGTCGAACTCGCGTGCGCTAGGGAGGAGGATTTCGAGGGTGAACGGCACGACTTCGTGACCTCCGTTCGAACGAAATTCAGGGCGAGGGGAGGTGAATCAAGTATGGATTTGAAGAGGGGAGGGAGGCAAACAAAAAAACCAACTGGAGGCGGGGCTGAAGATCGACTAGGCAGCAGCAAAAAGCTCGGGAAGTTTCGAGCTGCTTTCCGTCGTCGAGATCGTTTTACGGGGGGGAGGGGGGTTTCTGATGTGGACCAATCCCCTTTTTTTATTTATAAAGTTTTAAAAATCCAAAAATACCCCTTGCCTTCTGCGAACTCCAATCTAAACCCAACGACTGTCATCCCCAGTGTTTTACCCCCATTCCGAACACAATGGGATATGTTTCGTAGGCCCATTCAACTGTTTGAGTTAGTTTTCCTTCAAATTAAAATATAAAACATTCAATATTCAATTTGAGCGTACATTTCAATTTTCCGGGGCCATATACTGATTCGAAAAATTCCAGAAAAATAAATCTAGCAATGTTTCGACGATACGGTCCCAACAAAACTAGTTTCGTCGAATTCTGAGACCGTTTGAAAAATGGCCCTTTTCTGGTTGATCCAATTTAATAGAAATCGACCAAACACATTTTCCTTTGCCACGCTCACATACTAGCTTCAAAAATTATGAAATTTGAAACCTAGCAATAATTTGACATCCTGGATCCAACAAAAGTGGTTTCGTCGAATTCCGAGGTCGTTTGCAAAATGGTCATTTTCAAGGGCTATATATATTCTATAGCGACCTTTCTGAAATTTCATTTGGCCATAACTTTTGCTTCCCGCAATGAAACTTCGATTTTTCAGATTCTTTAGAAAGGTATTTACTAACAGATTTAAATATTTTTGGTTTCACTCAAATCTATTTTGTTCTGCACCCGGTACAGTCAGTCAAAGTTTGAATTCAAATTTTGAAACTATCGCGCCATTTCAGGCCTTGTTTGTAATTAGAATTAATTATATTCATTTTCAAATGTCGATTCAAACTAACTTTTCGTTGTTATTATTTTAAATTTTTAAAATCCACTAAAATAGCCAATTTAAATTTTTTAAATTGGTTCAGATTTTCCGGGTCGTTACAATCTCCCCCACTTAAAACTTTTCGTCCCCGAAAAGGAACAAAGTCGAAAGTGGTTTGATTAATCAACTCTACGTTCAATCTGGCTTCCATTCTCCAACTTTTCAGTTTCTGAGAATTTTCAAATTCTTCAAAAATTTGGCTAACACCCGGAGTTTTCGAAAAATTTCGCTATAACCTCCTTTGTACGGGGAGGGGTTTGGAAATTTATTGGGCCGTATTAGGTACCCAATAAATCCTATAAAGCACACACATATTTATAGTGATATATTCTGGTGTTTACAGGGGAGCGTGTATAGATAATAACTCCAGAGAATAAATTCTCGTCACCCTGTCAAAGCCTGAGGGAGTGTGTTTTTTTAATTGCTCCAGAGAATAAATTCTCATCACCTCGTCCCGTGTGGGAAATAAATAATCCATGTGTCGTATCTAATAACTCGAGAGACGTGATTATTGTCAACTCCAGACCCGTGTGGGGTTTTTATTAATCTGGCAATTTACCGTTACATTTTATATGGTCCATATCAGTCACCAGTTCAACCTGTAATATATAGTCATCGCCATACAAGCCTCTCGCTCGTATGGTAAATCTTCCACCTCGTCACACAAGCCCCAAATGCTTATGTGGTATATGATGAAGTATGCCTATCTTCAAGAAGTATGCCATGTAGTGTAGTTCAAAATTAACTGTTACTATCCTAGGGCGACGTTTATTATTACACACAGAATAACCAGCACCCCGCATCCAATGGCATTCACAGGAGTTGATATAATAATATTTCACATCCAAATCATTGAGGTTTACCTATTTGTCTGGCACGCAATTAAATTCTTTACTCAACAGCTAATCCATATACATGTTCAAACATATATAATGCACATGTATATATTTCTATCTATTTTTAAATCAGTTCTATGTGTTATTTAATCGAATAAATTCTACCATTCTTTCTCTTATTGATTAAATTAACTATCATTCTAATAATTTAATTAATCAAATCCACTATCACACAACACAAACAACAATCAATTTGTTTTTAACTTTTCAAAAATATACCTTTTTTTTGAAACAAACAAAATGTGTGATCTTCTAAGAAGAAGAGAGCACACATATATATAATAAAATTAAAAAGTACAGAGTCCCAATACAACTCCCTAGGAGTAGAACAACCAACAACACTCAAACCTCAACTCGACTCTAAAAAGTAAAGGATTGTAGATAGATGAGCTCCGGATAAACCACCGCTCATCTACTCCTATATCGAATTCCGGCAAAGCCACCACCCGATATAGAAGTATATCTACTCCTTTACAATAAACAAAACATCCCAGGAAGTATAATAGCGAAGTACAACCCACAATATCTCTCTAAATACAGTCACAAAAAAGAACTCCATGAGAAAGACCAAGCATCAAAACCAGACAGCTATCCATATAGATCACCAATATGTCCTTCCACCTGAAAACCTGAATAATAACTAAAATACCCACCTTTAGTAGCCATCACATATATGTATGAATATATTTTGTGTATATATAAATATATATACCATTATATATCCATAAATATATGTAAAATAAGAAGGAAAAGACGCTGAAAGGAAATAAGCAATCATCATCAAAGCAAGAGACTTATGCACAAATACGAAACTATTGCAACTAAAATAGCTAATAATACTCATAATTAACCTCGAATTTGAAGCTATCCATAAAGTTATCCAATAATTCCTTCCACCTGAAAACCTGAAAAGTAACTACAACACCCACCATTAGTTGCCAACACATATATGTTTGAATATGGTTTGTATATATATATATATATACCATTATATATATATATACATATATGTAACAACAACAACAACAAAAAAACAAAAAAGATGCTAGAAGAAAATATACCATCATTATCAAAACTAGAATTTTATGCACAAATACGAAACCTATTGCTTATAAAATATCTATTGATACTCATAAATAACCCCAAATTTGACCTAACTTTTTGTAAAAAGTTACCAAAACTCAAGTCTCTAAAGCACTTATAACATGAACAGGTCATCCAGTCTAAACAGAAAAAAACTATCTTGATGATTAATTTATCAAGGGGCACTAAAATAGAATTAAAAAAATCTTTGGTTCCTTTCCAACCAAATGAACCAACTAATGATAACAATTAAAGAATCCATTATGTATCTCTGTTTTGATTTAAAAGTAAGTCTATAATGATTCCAATATTTCTCACAGTTATTAAATGTGTTCAATCTAATCATAACAAATATCCTTAATACCATGGTTAAAATATAATTGGTAAAATTAGAAGAAAAAAATAAATGATCAACCTCATCCTCTAAATGGCTACAAAAACAACGTTTAACATCAAACAAAACATTCTTCTTCTTTAATAGCTCCACTGTGTTAAGCTTCTTATGGAAAATCAACCACATAAGAAACTTTGCTTTGGGAGAAGAATTAGAACTCCAAATAAACTTAAAACGGAGCAAGGACACACCAGAAAAATTAATAAGTTTGTACATTGAATTGACGGAGTACACTAAACTCTTGTCGAATCCCCAACTAATGGTATCCCTATACTCATCCAAATGATATAAGGTTAATTTTGCTTTCAATACGGCCAATTGTCTTAACAATCCTCCCTTTAAAATATTAACAAATGAAAACTCCCAAGGGGGGGGTCTAAATTCCTTTTATAAACATCCGCAATTAAGGAGTTCTTAAAGTCACAAATATTAAAAAGTTCAACAAATTTGATTTTAAGAGGTATACTAGATATCCAGGCATCATGCCAAAAAAAGGTAGAATTTCCAGAATGGACTGTCATCTTGTGACCTAACTTGAAAAAGTCAAAACAGTTTAATACTGCCTTCCAAAAATAAGATAATCTATTTGACCAACTAACACCCGATCCCACAAGGAATTCTCCCCTAGAATAATAAGATTTTGAAACAAAATTCTTCCAAGTAGCCACTATATCAGAATTTCTAAATTTCCATAACCATTTAGTTAATAAAGAGGAATTAAAATTAAAAAGATTAATAATCCCTAGAACCCCGTCCCTCTTGGGCTTGCAACATAATTCCCAATTAACTAAACATTTATAACCACTACAATTAGGACCACCATTCCAAAGAAAATTCCTTCTAATTCTGTCTATTTTCTCAATGACCCACTTAGAAAATGATGAACTGTCATCCAGTAAGTGGGGATAGTAGATTAAACCGAATTTACTAATACAAGTCTACCCGCTCTAGAAAGAAATCTATTATTCCAACTCGATAATCTATTATTGATTTTATCAATAATAATTATCCAGTCATCCTTTTTAAGCTTGGACGGTCTAATTTTGAAGCCTAAATAGTCAAACGGAAATTTCCTGATAGAACAGTTTAAGGTGCTAGCTACTAGGGACTCAACATTACTACTATCATTAAGGACCATGACGGCGCTTTTATCAAAATTGATTCGAAGGCCAGACAACATCTCAAAGCAATATAATATAAACTTAAGAGCAATAACATGCTTAGGTAAATGAGACGAAAATAATAGTGCGTCATCAGCAAATTGGAGTATAGATAGTTCATTATTGAACTCCTCATTACCCACACTACCTAAAACACCTAAATTCCCAGCCCTCTTAATAATTCTTGAGAAAACACCTACCGCTAAATTAAATAAAAAAGGCGAAAGAGGATCACCTTGTCTAAGACCTCTCTTAGACTGAATCTTCTTACCAACTACTCCATTCACAACAATACTGGAACAACCAGACTTAAGCAGAAGCATAAGCCAGTTGGTCCATCTAACACTAAACCCCCTAGCAAGACATAGTTCACATATGAAATCCCAATCTACAGAGTCGAACGCCTTCTCAAAGTCTAACTTCAAAATGGCACATGTAAAATTATTTTTAACACAGACATTAATATACTCCTGTACTGCCGCTACCCCATCCGCTATATTTCTACCCTTAATAAACGCTGTTTGTGAAACATCTATTAGGGCATTCATCTTAGTGCTTAGTCTGTTGGCAAGAACTTTTGAGATGATCTTTACCGATACATTAATTAAAGAGATAGGTCTGAAATACTTAAGTGACTTCGCTCCCACTCTCTTATGTATAAGAATGACATTGGCAAAATTAAAATTCCATAATCGCAGATTACCACTATAAAAATCATTAAAAAGATTAGTAATATCCGCCTTTAGAATCCCCCAAAATTGTTTATAAAAAAGAACTGAAAACCATCAGGTCCTGGGGCTTTGTCACTAGGCATACCACTGATTGCCTTCCATATCTCACTCTCTGTGAAAGGACTATCTAAGTCAGTTAAATCAATCCTAGAGGCCGATGGATAAATGTCATTCCATCTAATATTAATCCTTCTATTTATCCTAGTACCTAAGATCTGCTTATAATACCTAGTAAAAGTGTCATTTAAGTCCTTCTGGATAGACACCTCTACATCATTAATAAAAATGTAATGAATCAAATTATCACGCCTTCTTTTATTAGCTATACTATGAAAAAATTCGTGTTATTATCACCTTCTTTTATCCATTGAATTCGAGATCTTTGCCTCCACATGACCTCTTCTTTCTCCAGAATCAGCTTAAGATCATTTCTAAGATTGCTAAGTCTGTCTCTCTCATTCATATTAAGAATTCTGATTTCACTAACTTTATCTATATCTAACATTTCACATAAAATCTTATCTTTTTTAATTCTAACATTACCAAATATAAACTTGTTCCAACGCTTAAGAAAAAATCTTAGTTTTCCTAACTTAGCAACAAAAATCTTTGCTGAATTATCTTTAAACAAATTATTATAATAAAATAAAGAATTCCATTTAAACTCAACCAGATTACTAAAGCTACTGTCCAATAACCACATCTTCTCGAATTTAAAATTACTACTTATTAATAAATTCGAATCACAAGAAAGTATGATTGGACAATGATCAGACAATAAAAATGGTAAACCTTTAACTCTACATACAAAAAATCTATCTTCCACCTCAGTATTAATAAAAAATCTGTCTAAAAGAGCGAAAGAAGGGCTATCTCTATCATTGGACCAGGCAAATATTCTATTATACAGCGGAATCTCAATCAGGTTATTAACCAAAATGAATTCGTTAAATTCCTCCATATCGGAGAAATCTCCTTCTCTAGGTGATCTCTCTCCTAAAAATCTAGTAACATTAAAATCTCCCCCAACTATCCATTTATTGAAAGAGAGATTTCTAAAGTCAGAACCTTCTATCCACATCCATCTTCTGTCTATTTTTGTATGTAGGCCATATACATTTGAAATGCCCAACAAAGAATTATCTACTGTCAAAGCTAAAATAATATGTAAGGAATGCAACATGGGAAACTCTTGTACGAGTCTAAATTGGTTGTCTTTCCAACCAATCATGAGACCCCCCCGCACTACCTATAGCCGGTAAACATGACCAGTTATGAAAAAGAGTCCCCCCTAACCTTCTATATATAACAGGATCAGGGTCATCTATTTTAGTTTCTTGAAGTAATACAATATCAAGGTGAAAATCTTTGAAAAAATTCCGAACTTTAGCACATTTTCTTGGTTCGTTTAAACCTCTAATGTTCCAACTGACAATCCTCATCGACCTATAGATGAAACTCCCTCTAGTTCCCTACTCCTAATGAAATCGGCATCTAAGTCTAAGTCAGAAAAAACAAAAGCTGTGTCACTAGCAAGCTGAAATAACTGGGAAGTCGATATACTACCTAATACAAATGGAGAATAATCACTACCAAAGTCATTAACCATACCTGGGCCCAAGCTCGAAATACTACCATTCGCAATCGAGCTCGGGGACCTACCATGAAATGAAGCAGATCTGCATCTTAATCTTGTACTCCATCTGACCACACCCGAGCTATGTTCTTTCCTTCTCCTCCTTCCCCTTCTAGCTGGCAAAGTTAAGGACAACCCTCCACTGTTTTTAGCCTCAACCACAGGTGATAATTCTGTTAACTGATCAACAACACCAAGTCCCTGATCAGACATTGGACAACTCGTTTGAAGCTCACAAAAACTGGGACTCCACAACAAAGAAAACACTCTCACACATTCATCTTTCATCCATATCATGCAGCCTGAATCACACAGCCCCGCCATTATCCGAGAGTAATCATCACAGTCCATCATTTTTAACCCCATCACGTCCTTCTTTCGCACTATAACATTGCCATGCACACCATATAACCCAGACAAGCCATCACAGTCCACCATCTCTAACCCCAACGTGACCTTCTCAGTATCATTAATGCCATGCATATCACAGTAGTCCGCTCCACCAATCGAACCACCACAGTCCATCATTTTTAACCCCATTGTGCCCTTCTTTCTCCCTGTATCATTGTCATGCGTCCCATATAGCCCATATGAGCCATCACAGTCCACCATTTCTAACCTCAACGTGACCTTCGTGCCATGCATACCACAGTAGGCTGCCCCACTATTACACCTTCTAGAGCACTCAACAATGTCACTCCTACTCTTAGCTGTACAGCCAAACTCACCAGACTAGTGCTCCACCACATTCAAACTAACGCTGTCAGCATCAACTCCATCATTCCACTGCCTGACCATACTCCCCCTGTTCCCAAACAGAGACTTCGACCTCGTTGCTATTTTGATTTTTCCAACTCTAGTCCCCTTCTTAATCAAGGGATGCGACTTTCCCATGCACTTATCCACTGCACCCACCTCTTCATCTATATGATCCATCAACATTTCGAATCTATTAGACAATCCAACCTCCTCATTCACACACCAAACATCCTCATACACCATCCCCAATAACTGAACATAACTAGCCGAAGAGCTCGCAATACACTCTTTCATATCAATCGAGTCGTCGCCCGTCTTCACCTCCTTACCTTTAGCATTTCTCACCATCGTACCAGCATAAAGCCGATCTTCCTTACCAATCCCATAACAATTCAGAACAAATGGATCATAGCTCGTAGGATTTGTCGTTGGACGAGACGAGACTCTCCCAACAAAACCCACCATCACTTCCATAAAATTCTCCATGCCCTGATCGTTAATAACCGTCATGTTTGACAAAAGTCTTCTCACAAACGAACCTGACTTATGTTGCCTTGGACCCTCGACATTACCCAATGAAGTAGTATCAACATGATTGTTCAACAACTGAAACTCTGACACGCAGCGTTCACAATTTACTAATGTGTTAATCGTATCAAAGTGTACTAGCATTCCATCCAACAGCGATAGAGCTCTTTTCTTATTTTCCGCCATCGAGTCATAATATAATCTCCTCATTTTCAACAAGTTTAAACTGAACTGCATTGCGTGTTCTTTCCTATTCAACGGCCTCGGTAATGGGGGGTACACCAATTCAACAGATATGCTTTTATGCCACATTAATCCCTCGACGAGTCCTTCTAAATGCCATCCTAGCAACAACAGCATATAAGCCCCCCCATTATTCTGGTAAGGGAAATCCCATCTGAAGGTATCTATGAGATTTTCCAGTTTCAGACATAAACTCGAGCAATTGAAGTGCAAGAGATCAAATACTGATTTTCCTATAAATATGTCTGAACAAAATGATGAACGATGACCTATTCCATTACATTTAAAGCAACGAGTACCATTCCTACACTCCTTAGCAACATGATCAGAGTCCCCACATTTATAACAGCATGTTTTCCCCTGAGATCTAATATTAGTGACGGGTTTCCAGAAATCATTTGGACTATAATACTTAATTACATCTGCATAAGTCCTCTTAGTATATTAAGACTGTGTAGTTTGAGGGGCCTGTAATACTAAGTTTACATAAGGATTCACCTCATGATGTCTCGGCACGACTCTCTGTCTGAAAGTGAGATTGAGTCTTCCTGATTTCAATGTAGTCTCTTCAACAAGCCATGAAGGTGCAGTCCCTCTGACAATGCATTTAACTCCATGAAATATATGCCTTGATTTCCCTCCGTATATTAGAACATCCCCCGATTCAAGTAATACTCTCTTAACCAATCCGCTACCTCTCTCTTCTTTATACACAAAGTCCGCCGAGTCTCCAATAGAGAACGACACTACTGGAAGCCCAGCCATGAGGCTCTCTTTGCTTTCGTCTTTATCTTGATGAAGACCCAACTTCCCATCAATGTTGTAGAAGTTAACAATACATGTGTCCGGTGACATTATTGGAATGTCTTCAACACTCCCACCTCTCACTACTATTTCTTGTTTGGCTGCATTCATACTTTCCTCAACCAGATTCCTAAACTCATTCGGAATTTCATGGGGATACTCACCATCATTTGATCTCCTATCTTCATAGTTTTTTGTCTTTGGATTCCAATGTTTTCCAAGACACATCATAAAAAGATTCAATTTTGCACCATTATCGAATTCCGGTTTGTATAACCCACCTTCATCTATGCCCAGTTCTTGACATTTCTTTACAATATTAATCTGATCCTAAATTCTCAAGAACTTTTTTAACAGTATTACACCCGATCCTAAAATTTGATGATGAGTCTCGGCATTCTTTACTACCTTGCGGCCTGTTATAAGAGAATCCGCACAATTAAAGCTTCTATGTCCATCTCTTCCACAATTAAAACACTTAACTTTATTACTGCATCTTCGCACCAAGTGATTTGGGTCACCGCAACGAAAGCAATTCTTGGAACGCTTGTGGAATCTAGCGATATTTGGAACTGATTGAGGAATTTGAGATCTTGATTTATTCTGTTCTTCGAGAGGAATTGAATACGACTTGTTCACATCAACATTCAATCGAGAGGATTGATTCAGCGCCGGATTTGAACACGAACTATTCCACGATGAAGAAGAAAGAATTTCGTCCGCCATTGATTTCCAAACCATTTTCATTTCATATGCGTGGTAAAATCATTTAACAACTTTTATTTAAAGTAACAGCTTTCTCAAAAATATACCTTTTATATATTCAAAAATTATAGTTCTAAAACCAGACTATATATATAATCACAAATACGTTATTTATAAACATATAACTCTCAACATGTTCTGGGGCACTTCTGACCCCACTCTAACGAGTTATTCTGATTCTGCTATACTCATACTAGGATATTACTAATCCTATCTGTAATGAGTTACCCGTCCTAGAAAACTACTGGTTCTATTTCTGACGAGTTCGTTAATGTGTTATATACAAGAGCTAAGCTTATCCAAAGCTCTGATACCACGCAGTGACGTCCCCAAACCCCGTACCTGACGGCGGCAAGGGTAATCTTTGGAATATAACACATAAACAGATAACAGCAGAACATAAATAAACAAATACACCAGATAATGAACAAATAATACACTGGATAAACGTAATCATCAGAGTTACACAGCATACAGGATCATACTTAGTACAAATACAGTTCAGCTATACATAAATGTCTACAGCGGAAAACAAACATAATGTACAATAGAAGCTGAACAGCATAAAAAGAGATAAATGATAGAATCCATCTTCAGCTCCAGCTATCCAGAAAGAGACTGCTAAAACCTGAATACAAGGCTGCCCGTGTAGAAAAAGGGGCACCCGAGTTGTAACGACCCGGGGAAAATCAACGACAATCGGGTTCTCGACAACAATACATAAACTCGTATCACTTGCCGAAACCCAAGTATCGAAACCCCAGATTGTCATGAGAAAGAAGTTAGAAGGTGAGAATAGAAAGAAAGAAGTATTAGAATAGAAGAAAGAAGAGGAACACATCAGAATCTCACAGCGGAACGAATAAAGTATAATCCCAAATCTCTTTATACAAAAACTGTATATACATACCAATCATCAGAGTACACATACATCAGTCACAGCGGAATAATAACTTTGAATAACTAGCGGTGAAGCTGCCTGCTTCCAGCTCCTGAAACTCCAAGCGAAACCTAACCTGGAACATACTCGGTCTGACCCGAGCACATTTGATTTAAAACAAAATACACCGGGTCAGTCTGGAATACTATCAGTGATAAATTCACATAACACACAACTTGTTTAACTTTGCAAAATCCTTTATGAAATCAAAGAATAATAGTAAGACCAGTCCACACATAAACACGGACGGTTTTTACCTTACTATAACTCAAAACATTTTTGAAATCAATATCTTTCTCGGATATTATCATAATGTCTAAATACAAGTAAATAATAATCTAGAGGAACGCTTGCATCTCACGCTCCCCATATATAGTATACAATCGAAAACCGAGGGCGCTTATTGGATATTGGATTCCAACTTGACAAGGTATGGGTCCACCTTCCGCACGTGTATCTCTAGAGGCGAATACACTGGGTTCAACAAGAACGTCTTGCAACCCGGCCCACACATGACCGACCACTCATTTCGCTTGAGTGTATCGAATGTATATCACCGATGGTTGGGATCAGCAACCGCCACCCGAATAGGGTCATCATCGAATAGATAAAGAAGCAATAGGAATTTCTCTAGATAGGTGATCATACATCCTAATGGGTGCGACCCACATAGCCATGCTGCCTGCCCGATTTTTGTCATTTCCCGGTTGATGAGGCTTGAGGCTAGAACTTTATCTCTAGAACATCTGGTCATCATTCACTTTGAATGCCACATCGTCAGATCCGCCGGATCACACTTGATTGACGTCCACAAACATACTCTAGCTATCTGGCTAGAGAATAACCATTTCTCCGCCGTCAACTATCGTACGTTTGGAGAAATCAACGCATGTAATTCCTTTGGAAATACTCTGTCAGACATCCGTCCATACAAGTCATCCAGGAACAGGATGAACCGAAGGTACTCTCCTACTGCATCTCATATAGGAATCACCCTATGGATCAGTAGCGAGAAGTCCTTGCAACCCGTGGATTTCAACCACGACAGAATCACAAATCAAAATAACTCTGGCTGCAGGCCAGAGAAATCCAACAAGTAGTCCTTCCGCTTATGAAGATCCACGGTCTTCACTTGCTCCGTCTTCAATCGATGTCTTCACGTATTTGATGGTCGGAATGGTTTTCGAATATAATTCAATCCCGGACTTTCCGAACCAACAATCGTATTGGTCTGGTTTGATAGTCGGTGTTTTAACTATCAAATAACAATAGTGTGAACACAACAAGTTTTCTGATTCAGTACTTGGCACAACTTGACCTCCTTTAAAATATATTTAACCAAATTCCCTTTTTGACTAACTTTAACTGATTTACTTTGATTGATTAACTATAACTTGACTAACTCGACTTATTTAACTCGACAAACTTGACTTGATTGCTCCCATTAACTAATACTCGACTTAACTCCATTCGCTCGACTCTAGATCGCAGCGATCACAATGGTTACGCCTGATTCCCTCAGGAAACATCCGACCACCGTAGGCTATCTGCAGCCCTGCGAATTACGCTAGCAGTCGTACGCAATGGAAACTTTTTCCTAGATAACTTTGTTTTACTAACTCTAACTATATTCGATCAATTCTAATTAAATAACAAATGTTTAAAATAAAATTTAAAGCACTTATTCTTATTTCCTTTGGAACCATCATTGCAATATTATTTAAATCCCAAAATCTTGCATTAGAGTTCGATGTACCTCGTATAGGGTAAAACAATTTCAACAACTTCACTTACTTCAAACTAATACTGTTCCTCGATAATAGCGAGGCCAACTGAGTTGGGGTATTTTAGTTACCTCTCAGACCTTGGTCAACCCGTTCTTATCTCGGAATAACATCAGTCTATCACTTAACCATTTTCCCAAATCTTATTTACCTTATCGATTTCAAATCGATCCCATAAATTGTTTCTTACATTTGAAATCTCCTTTTAAAGTCTTTTACTTAATTCCCTTATCTAAATTAATATTCATTAAAACATCACCTTAACTTCAAATATTCTTCCACTTAAAACCTTTTGATTTATAATATAAATCCCTCGTCACATAAATTGATTTCATCTACTTGGACATTTTATAATAAACCTTTATCGCCTCTTTGGCTAAACCTCATCGTCATTTGATCACTGGTTAAATGAATTCCATATATTAAATCTTGTTGAAACTTGGATTTTACAAATACCTTTAATAAATTCTTACTTGGCATTAAATTGAATTCACCACTTTAAATTATTTGAAATTTAAAGAACAACTTGCTCTAACATCTACTATATCAAAATATAGTTAACTTTAATCTTAACCCAAAATAGCATTATTATCATGTTTACATGCTTACTCGATAATAATCCAGTTTATTAACAATAACCAATTCAACTATCTCTTTAGACTATAGTTAATCGAAGATTAACTAATATCCAACACTATTTGATAACCTTAATAAATATTTAACCAACATTTATTTCCTTTGACCATTCTACTTGCAATGGTGGATTTACCAACCATACACATCAGTTAACTATTAACTGAAATTCCAATTGTCATTTCCCCTTTCTTAAATTAATTAATTAACTTAATTAATTTAAGTCACATTTTAATTGTTTGAAACAATAAATTTCCCTTTTTAACAACCTATGGAATATCTTGATTTCTGCTTCTCAACTGATCAAAACCATTTAACTAAATTCTCTTAATAACTCGATTTAACTTATTAAATTTAAATTCCCGATTTAAATACTCGTATGAAATAATTGAATAACTTAAAATTCAGTTATAAATAAATTATAACTTTGAAACCCCATCAATTTCCCTGACGGTAGAACAATGTCAAAAACCTACGACTGGACCCTTACTGCCCATTTACTTAGTCAACACAACAGTTGATTGTAACCACAACACGATGGGTATATATATTCAACCTATCAACATTTGAACTAGTTTTGATGTCAGTCAATGTGAACAATATATATATATGTACACAACAACCAAAAATACAGTTTATTTGAGGAATCCGGTCGGATCCCTCCAACCTGTCCTTCTCTGCATCACAGATGTCATTTGATAACAATATACGAGTTAAACAATTGGCAGAATATAATTAACTGCAACCATCAACCAACAACAAGAAACTTGCATCCATCGCATCCAATCAGCCAATTTAAACTGTTAACTGTAAATATAATTTACCGTGACTTTACCACATCACAGTATTCTAGAAGGTGTGAGAATTAACTCACCAGAGTTTGTTCTGGTCGACAGTTGACTCGTTTGTCGCTTTTAATTTGAACCGTTCGTCCAAAAATAGCTGAATTTTCAATGGTGTCGGATTGACTCATAGTCAGTGTCATCGCGTAGGTCTCGTCCCTGCGATCCCAATGCATCTTGTTTCGTTAAATTTCGTTAACGTACGAAGAAGTTATGCTTGTTTAAAGTTGGGATAAACATACGATTATAAATAAAACTAAATCCTTAATTAAATTAATTACCTTAATTAATTATCTTTGACTTGCCACGTCATCATCCCCCCTGCGTTTTCTTTTTTCCTCCTCACGCGTTTTCACTACTGGAAAAAAAATTAACCCCGACATCCTTCCTTCTTCGATGACCACGAACCCACCTCCCATCCATTTTCTGATCACCGCACCTCCTGTGATGACCGAGACTCCGACCTGGGTGCTCCGCCAGAACCCCGTGGACGTCAGCCCCTCCCGCCAGCGGCGACGAGACCCAACCCCACTCAGCCGCGCCGGAAATTGAATCAGCCCCAAATCCGTTGATCCATTGAATTCCGCAACCACAGGCCGTTGTACCAGGCCGTACCACCACCGATCGCCAGCCCTCGCCACCCAGCATCCATTCCACCAGAGCTCCGCCACCAACAGTGGCCAACGGCGCCGGAAATCCACCAAAACTCCCGCCCATTTTACAAAAACACCCAAAAATGCGCACCTCAGTTCACCTACTCACCACGACCACCACTGTCCACCAGAGGTCACGAGACCGGTACCAAATCCAAGCCCTATCTCCCCTCTTTCGTTTTCCACCGACCTCACCACCTGAAACTCCTCCATCGTCGCGAATTTGGCCAAAAACCGAAGGTCAGATCTGACTGTAATTTGCGATTTCCGGCAACCACCGACCACCATAGGTCCCCAATTTTTGTCAGTATCTTCCTCTCGACCGGATCTACGACTTTGCTTTGGGTTCCACCAGCAGATTCTTGCTAGATTCAAAGATATAAATTATTTTGTGAAAGTGGACTTTTCTGCAAATTTACATGAAAGAAGATGAAGCTTGGCTGGAAAATGGTGAAGGAAGGGGTTTATATAGTGTAGAGAAAATATATTTTAAGTTGATTTGACGACCGATGTTGACTAACGATTTTTATTTCGTGTCTATCGCGTTTTCGAACATCGTTTATTCGCTGCTACGCTCACATACGAACCCCGTTCGAGTTGCGACTGGACGGCATAGTATATTTTGACGATACGGTCCCAACGAAACTTGTTTCGTCGAATTCCGTGCTCGTATGCTCAAATAGCGCTTGTACACGTCCAAATAGATCGATTTATTTCACATTTTATTTTGCCACGCTCACAGAATAACCCCGATTTACGCGCCGTTTGAAAATCTGGCAATAATTTACTGTTACGGTTACAACAAAATTTGTTTCGTCGAAAACAGAGGTCGTTTGAAAAATGTCCCTTTTGAACTGGCCAATTTTGAATAAAATAACCCAATTTTAAAGTACTTCAATATAATATTATTAAAATATTGAAATCGGCCATACCTGACCAGAATTTCGTGTAGATTCACAATAAAATATCACGGGTTGGATTTCAAGCCAATTCGATATTCAAAATATTTAAAAACCCTTTATTTTATAAAATAAATCGATATTATATATAAAGGAAATTCCATAGAGACCTTTTCAAAATTTGATTTGGACATAAAATAAAATCTACAACACGAAAACTCGATTTTTCTTTTCCGTTGGAAAGATATTATCAAATCGGTCCTGACGTTTCTTATTTCGAGGAAATCCGGCTTATTTTGAATCCTGTATGGTCAATTGAAGTTCAAAACTCTATTTTATGAACTACCGCGCCGCTGCAGCTCGTTTTATAATTAAATTATAAACTATACGCTCGACGGTTGTTAAATAGGCGATATCGTCGATATATTTCCAATATAGACGATGTGAACTCTTTATATTTTGCCGATACACACTATACAGCAATTTCAAAATTTTCCAATATTATGGAATTAAAATATTATTTTATTCTATTTATTATTTAGACTAAATATCCAAAATAATTAAATTCGATTATTTAAATTCAAACTGTCCTTTTAAATAATAAAATAAAATAAATAATTCGGCCAGAAAATACGGGTCGTTACATTCCTTCCCCCTTAAAATAATTTCGTCCTCGAAATTGCTAAGGTAGAAGAAATGCCGTCTATTATTGTCTTTTCAAAAATAATAAAATTTAAAACTCGAATTTATTTTCAAACTGACCCTATTGGTTTTAAAACCAATTTATTTCAAAGGAAAGAACTTCCTAAAAAAAAAAATTCAAAAATTTTCTAACTCCTTGAATTTTAGAAAAATTTCGGCAGAGTCTCCCCTGTACGGAGGGACATCTGCAATATTGCAGGATCAAGAAATATGTATACATCGACTCTCATGGTCAGAAAATTCAAAATCCAAACTCAAACCCCAAAGAAAACCAAAAATTTATATTTGGCGTAGGCGTACCTTTTTGCGAGCGCTATTACGCGATAAACGATAATTTATACTTGAGCTGTCTTAATTATAATGCAGCTCTCATTCAAACTGGATTCGCTTAACTCCAGAATTTCTCCCTTGAACGGGTTTCTGCACCTGTTCTCAACTCAATAAACCCATTAGTCATCAAACACATGTTGATTATGTTCAAATATCCACATCAGCCAATGATACACACAATTCAATCCATACGGGATTATAATTATTTATAATCACTTCCTTTTTTTTTATCCATTCGAATTTATTTATCTGGATTGATTCATTCGAATAATTCATTTTAGATTTGTTTTAACCAATTCCATACATCCTCAGGTTTATATTCAAGCAATCAACCATACACTACAAACATATTATACAACCAACATTAACCAATCAAGATGATTGCCCATACTATAATAACTTTTACCTTTATTTTATTATAAAATAAAATTGGGCAAAAATAATCATTAAAAATAATTTTATATCAAAACACAAATACGCTCTCTCATATATCTACTCAAACTCAATCTAGGGTACTTCTAACCCCATCTCTATTGAGTCACACCACAGAGCCAAGGTTAATCATTAAACCAATAGCTCTGATACCACTGTAACGACCCGGGGAAAATCAACGACAATCGGGTTCTCGATAACAATACATAAACTCGTATCACTTGCCGAAACCCAAGTATCGAAACCCCAGATTGTCATGAGAAAGAAGTTAGAAGGTGAGAATAGAAAGAAAGAAGTATTAGAATAGAAGAAAGAAGAGGAACACATCAGAATCTCACAGCGGAACGAATAAAGTATAATACCAAATCTCTTTATACAAAAACTGTATATACATACCAATCATCAGAGTACACATACATCAGTCACAGCGGAATAATAACTTTGAATAACTAGCGGTGAAGCCGCCTGCTTCCAGCTCCTGAAACTCCAAGCGAAACCTAACCTGGAACATACTCGGTCTGACCCGAGCACATTTGATTTAAAACAAAATACACCGGGTCAGTCTGGAATACTATCAGTGATAAATTCACATAACACACAACTTGTTTAACTTTGCAAAATCCTTTATGAAATCAAAGAATAATAGTAAGACCAGTCCACACATAAACACGGACGGTTTTTACCTTACTATAACCCAAAACATTTTTGAAATCAATATCTTTCTCGGATATTATCATAATGTCTAAATACAAGTAAATAATAATCTAGAGGAACGCTTGCATCTCACGCTCCCCATATATAGTATACAATCGAAAACCGAGGGCGCTTATTGGATATTGGATTCCAACTTGACAAGGTATGGGTCCACCTTCCGCACGTGTATCTCTAGAGGCGAATACACTGGGTTCAACAAGAACGTCTTGCAACACGGCCCACACATGACCGACCACTCATTTCGCTTGAGTGTATCGAATGTATATCACCGACGGTTGGGATCAGCAACCGCCACCCGAATAGGGTCAGCATCGAATAGATAAAGAAGCAATAGGAATTTCTCTAGATAGGTGATCATACATCCTAATGGGTGCGACCCACATAGCCATGCTGCCTGCCCGATTTTTGTCATTTCCCGGTTGATGAGGCTTGAGGCTAGAACTTTATCTCTAGAACATCTGGTCATCATTCACTTTGAATGCCACATCGTCAGATCCGCCAGATCACACTTGATTGACGTCCACAAACATACTCTAGCTATCTGGCTAGAGAATAACCATTTCTCCGCCGTCAACTATCGTACGTTTGGAGAAATCAACGCATGTAATTCCTTTGGAAATACTCTGTCAGACATCCGTCCATACAAGTCATCCAGGAACAGGATGAACCGAAGGTACTCTCCTACTGCATCTCATATAGGAATCACCCTATGGATCAGTAGCGAGAAGTCCTTGCAACCCGTGGATTTCAACCACGACAGAATCACAAATCAAAATAACTCTGGCTGCAGGCCAGAGAAATCCAACAAGTAGTCCTTCCGCTTATGAAGATCCACGGTCTTCACTTGCTCCGTCTTCAATCGACGTCTTCACGTATTTGATGGTCGGAATGGTTTTCGAATATAATTCAATACCGGACTTTCCGAACCAACAATCGTATTGGTCTGGTTTGATAGTCGGTGTTTTAACTATCAAATAACAATAGTGTGAACACAACAAGTTTTCTGATTCAGTACTTGGCACAACTCGACCTCCTTAAAAATATATTTAACCAAATTCCCTTTTTGACTAACTTTAACTGATTTACTTTGATTGATTAACTATAACTTGACTAACTCGACTTATTTAACTCGACAAACTTGACTTGATTGCTCCCATTAACTAATACTCGAATTAACTCCATTCGCTCGACTCTAGATCGCAGCGATCACAATGGTTACGCCTGATTCCCTCAGGAAACATCCGACCGCCGTAGGCTATCTGCAGCCCTGCGAATTACGCTAGCAGTCGTACGCAATGGAAACTTTTTCCTAGATAACTTTGTTTTACTAACTCTAACTATATTCGATCAATTCTAATTAAATAACAAATGTTTAAAATAAAATTTAAAGCACTTATTCTTATTTCCTTTGGAACCATCATTGCAATATTATTTAAATCCCAAAATCTTGCATTAGAGTTCGATGTACCTCGTATAGGGTAAAACAATTTCAACAACTTCACTTACTTCAAACTAATACTGTTCCTCGATAATAGCGAGGCCAACTGAGTTGGGGTATTTTAGTTACCTCTCAGACCTTGGTCAACCCGTTCTTATCTCGGAATAACATCAGTCTATCACTTAACCATTTTCCCAAATCTTATTTACCTTATCGATTTCAAATCGATCCCATAAATTGTTTCTTACATTTGAAATCTGCTTTTAAAGTCTTTTACTTAATTCCCTTATCTAAATTAATATTCATTAAAACATCACCTTAACTTCAAATATTCTTCCACTTAAAACCTTTTGATTTATAATATAAATCCCTCGTCACATAAATTGATTTCATCTACTTGGACATTTTATAATAAACCTTTATTGCCTCTTTGGCTAAACCTCATCGTCATTTGATCACTGGTTAAATGAATTCCATATATTAAATCTTGTTGAAACTTGGATTTTACAAATACCTTTAATAAATTCTTACTTGGCATTAAATTGAATTCACCACTTTAAATTATTTGAAATTTAAAGAACAACTTGCTTTAACATCTACTATATCAAAATATAGTTAACTTTAATCTTAACCCAAAATAGCATTATTATCATGTTTACATGCTTACTCGATAATAATCCAGTTTATTAACAATAACCAATTCAACTATCTCTTTAGACTATAGTTAATCGAAGATTAACTAATATCCAACACTATTTGATAACCTTAATAAATATATAACCAACATTTATTTCCTTTGACCATTCTACTTGCAATGGTGGATTTACCAACCATACACATCAGTTAACTATTAACTGAAATTCCAATTGTCATTTCCCCTTTCTTAAATTAATTAATTAACTTAATTAATTTAAGTCACATTTTAATTGTTTGAAACAATAAATTTCCCTTTTTAACAACCTATGGAATATCTTGATTTCTGCTTCTCAACTGATCAAAACCATTTAACTAAATTCTCTTAATAACTCGATTTAACTTATTAAATTTAAATTCCTGATTTAAATACTCGTATGAAATAATTGAATAACTTAAAATTCAGTTATAAATAAATTATAACTTTGAAACCCCATCAATTTCCCTGACGGTAGAACAATGTCAAAACCCTACGACTGGACCCTTACTGCCCATTTACTTAGTCAACACAACAGTTGATTGTAACCACAACACGATGGGTATATATATTCAACCTATCAACATTTGAACTAGTTTTGATGTCAGTCAATGTGAACAATATATTTATATGTACACAACAACCAAAAATACAGTTTATTTGAGGAATCCGGTCGGATCCCTCCAACCTGTCCTTCCCTGCATCACAGATGTCAGTCGATAACAATATACGAGTTAAACAATTGGCAGAATATAATTAACTGCAACCATCAACCAACAACAAGAAACTTGCATCCATCGCATCCAATCAGCCAATTTAAACTGTTAACTGTAAATATAATTTACCGTGACTTTACCACATCACAGTATTCCAGAAGGTGTGAGAATTAACTCACCAGAGATTGTTCTGGTCGACAGTTGACTCGTTTGTCGCTTTTAATTTGAACCGTTCGTCCAAAAATAGCTGAATTTTCAACGGTGTCGGATTGACTCATAGTCAGTGTCATCGCGTAGGTCTCGTCCCTGCGATCCCAACGCATCTTGTTTCGTTAAATTTCGTTAAAGTACGAAGAAGTTATGCTTGTTTAAAGTTGGGATAAAAATACGATTATAAATAAAACTAAATCCTTAATTAAATTAATTACCTTAATTAATTATCTTTGACTTGCCACGTCATCATCCCCCCTGCGTTTTCTTTTTTCCTCCTCACGCGTTTTCACTACTGAAAAAAAAACGAACCCCGACATCCTTCCTTCTTCGATGACCACGAACCCACCTCCCATCCATTTTCTGATCACCGCACCTCCTGTGATGACCGAGACTCCGACCTGGGTGCTCTGCCAGAACCCCGTGGACGTCAGCCCCTCCCGCCAGCGGCGACGAGACCCAACCCCACTCAGCCGCGCCGGAAATTGAATCAGCCCCAAATCCGTTGATCCATTGAATTCCGCAACCACAGGCCGTTGTACCAGGCCGTACCACCACCGATCGCCAGCCCTCGCCACCCAGCATCCATTCCACCAGAGCTCCGCCACCAACAGTGGCCAACGGCGCCGGAAATCCACCAAAACCCCCGCCCATTTTACAAAAACACCCAAAAATGCGCACCTCAGTTCATCTACTCACCACGACTACCACCGTCCACCAGAGGTCACGAGACCGGTACCAAATCCAAGCCCTATCTCCCCTCTTTCGTTTGCCACCGACCTCACCACCTGAAACTCCTCCATCGTCGCGAATTTGGCCAAAAATCGAAGGTCAGATCTGACTGTAATTTGCGATTTCCGGCAACCACCGACCACCATAGGTCCCCAATTTTTGTCAGTATCTTCCTCTCGACCGGATCTACGACTTTGCTTTGGGTTCCACCAGCAGATTCTTGCTAGATTCAAAGATATAAATTGTTTTGTGAAAGTGGACTTTTCTGCAAATTTACATGAAAGAAGATGAAGCTTGGCTGGAAAATGGTGAAGGAAGGGGTTTATATAGTGTAGAGAAAATATATTTTAAGTTGATTTGACGACCGATGTTGACTAACGATTTTTATTTCGTGTCTATCGCGTTTTCGAACATCGTTTATTCGCTGCTGCGCTCACATACGAACCCCGTTCGAGTTGCGACTGGACGGCATAGTATATTTTGACGATACGGTCCCAACGAAACTTGTTTCGTCGAATTCCGTGCTCGTATGCTCAAATAGCGCTTGTACACGTCAAATAGATCGATTTATTTCACATTTTATTTTGCCACGCTCACAGAATAACCCCGATTGACGCGCCGTTTGAAAATCTGGCAATAATTTACTGTTACGGTCACAACAAAATTTGTTTCGTCGAAAACAGAGGTCGTTTGAAAAATGTCCCTTTTGAACTGGCCAATTTTGAATAAAATAACCCAATTTTAAAGTACTTCAATATAATATTATTAAAATATTGAAATCGGCCATACCTGACCAGAATTTCGTGTAGATTCACAATAAAATATCACGGGTTGGATTTCAAGCCAATTCGATATTCAAAATATTTAAAAACCCTTTATTTTATAAAATAAATCGATATTATATATAAAGGAAATTCCATAGCGACCTTTTCAAAATTTGATTTGGACATAAAATAAAATCTACAACACGAAAACTCGATTTTTCTCTTCCGTTGGAAAGATATTATCAAATCGGTCCTGACATTTCTTATTTCGAGGAAATCCGGCTTATTTTGAATCCTGTACGGTCAATTGAAGTTCAAAACTCTATTTTATGAACTACCGCGCCGCTGCAGCTCGTTTTATAATTAAATTATAAACTATACGCTCGACGGTCGTTAAATAGGCGATATCGTCGATATATTTCCAATATAGACGATGTGAACTCTTTATATTTTGCCGATACACACTATACAGCAATTTCAAAATTTTCCAATATTATGGAATTAAAATATTATTTTATTCTATTTATTATTTAGACTAAATATCCAAAATAATTAAATTCGATTATTTAAATTCAAACTGTCCTTTTAAATAATAAAATAAAATAAATAATTCGGCCAGAAAATACGGGTCGTTACACGAGTTTGCAAGTGAAACAAACTACGAGTCAGTCATGGGACTGGTATGAGAAATCTACTTAACACATTTATAATATGACCAATCACAGGACCACGCCACTTTCGCGGAACGGGTTTACTCCTTTGGATTGCTAGTGCTTTAAAACAAGTAAATCCTTAAACATCGCAATGCTTTTTATAAAAATGAAGCCATTATAAGACTCAGTTCCCATTACACAATGCAACGCAAACCGGAGGATACAGTTTTACCTTATAATGACCAAAATATGCTTGATACGAATAAAACAAAAGAATTTGATATTATTACTAGTGTTTATAAGTTTCAAAAACAATTTCAATCATAACTATCAATAATAGACGGCATGGGTACCATATATCATGTCGCCATATATAGGTATACAATCAAAACCGCACAGTCGCGTATTTGGAAATTGGATTTCCATCATGAACCAAGGCAAAAGATAGTCCTTACGGAATTAGAGACAATCTAGCCTATGTCTCAGGATCAGAATGCATCAACCCTTTGGATCGTCAGGGTCGGTCTACCAATGTGGATTATTATGCCTGAACACTACGTTTCCCCGCCCTTTGGGGCGTAAATGAGCCAACAAATGACTCCATCGGTCCCAGATCGACCGATATATCTGAGGTGCCTCGCAACAGCAACAACCACATAGGTGAAAGTAATATAAATGTCAGCCAGTTCAAGCACTGACACCACCTCTAGCTAGAAGGAAACGCATGCCCTCCCTGAGGTCCTCTCTCGTTTCTGGTCCATACCGGGGTGTGAGGCTCGCGAATTCATGTTATACACAAAGCTACGCCACACAGGTGGTGCTTTGATCATCACCACAAGACTTTGCTTTTCAACAGAATCCTTGATCACTGCATCTTAGCATGCTACACAGGTAATTCACACCATACAACTGATGGCAATCAATCACACAGAATGAATTCCAATGTTAGACACACAGTCCATCTACAAGTCCGTTCTAGGTCTGAACGAAACCGGAGGCACTATATACCTCGCATACCCATTGATCTCCACATATGTCTGGACAATCACCACTCATTATCCATATTTCGGGATGCCTCCCAATCAGGACATCAGTTATCATTCAACCGAGGTGAAGATCTCTGGTCTTCAACCACCGTCTTCATCTTCGATTTCTTATCGTCGATTCAGTTATTCAGAATGGGATAAACCCGGTCTTTCTGAGCAACTCGCGTATATAGTAGACAAGTGCTACAAAAACACAACATACACATCATTCCAGTTCATCAGTCACTAACCGTAAATCAGTAAGAGAACGATTTCCCAAATATTAACACCGAAGGCCGAAACCAACATCAGATCAAAACCCAGGAAACCATTCGACTTAGCTAACCTTCAGTTAGTTTCTAAATTTCACATTCCATATCGTTTATAATATTTTATAATGATTTATCGCTATTTTTATTTATTTTAAAATAGCCAATTTATTCAAACTACGCTTTGGGCCATAATGCGGCCGTGGCACTGTTTTTCTTCAGATTTGATTTACACATATCTGAAAATTTAACCGTTGGACCTTCACAAAATTTATATCATTAGAAATATCTTTTCGAAATGAATCCAACGGTTCCAATTTGGGGAAAATTCGACGGTCGGATCTCCCGGTACACTCGTTTGAAGTTTCGATTTCAAAACACGAACTGCAGCGTCGTTATTCGATTTAATTTAATTATATATATATATATATATAATAGATTCTTCGATTTCAAAACTATATGCTTTTCATATCTATGATAAAAATGATATTTTTATCCAACTGTCTTCTATTTCAACACTTCACCATTTTTAACAATTCATGTACGTAATAAAAATGTGATTTTTAATGTAAAACAATTTATTTCAAAACACGACTATTTTATATAGTTCATATAGATGATAAAAATATGATTTTTATTATAAAACAATTTATTTTAAAACACGAATACCATTCAACACATGAATTTCTATTCAACGAATGAATTTCTATTCAACACATGAATGTTTTCTATAGTTTGTATATATATATAGTAAAAATGTGATTTTTATTGCAAAACAATTTATTTCAAAATACTACTATTTTATATAGTTCATATAGATGATAAAAATTGGATTTTTATTATAAAACAATTTATTTCAAACATGAATACCATTCAACACAGGAGTTTCTATTCAATGAATGAATTTCTATTCAACACATGAATGGTTTCAACGTATGAAAATAATTTCAACAAATGAAAATAATTCTAACACATGAATATTTTAGAAAATTTTGGCAGCAAAACGGCAGGGTAGTTAAAACCGGGGCCGTCCTTAGTACGGCTCCTCGCTCTACCTTAAAGCCTCGCAGCTTTTGACAATGGGGATTTCATGCATCTAGTTCGCACGCAGGTGGCATGTATATTTTTTTTTTAATTTCCACAAACTAATCCTATGTGGTTTCAGCCAAATAATTCTCAACCACAAAAGGGTATTTTTCAACCACTATCAATCAATTTCAACCACAAAAAATTTTAATCAACCATTCGCTATCAACTAATTTTCACACCAATCACAACCAATGAATATCGTCCATGGTTTGTGGACGAGGGGCGTATATATATAAGCATTTCACTTCTATTTCAACACATATATAATTTTTACAATGCATATATAACTTATATATCGAACGTACAACTTATACAACGCTTATAAATGAGGTGTACAATGCTTATATAACTCATACATCGACTATATAATTTATACATCGTCGTTTTCCATATCATTTATAATTTAGAAATCTCACATTGGGTTCCACTCCACCAAAAATAGCAGAAGGATCAGAAAAATATGCGGTCTCTTCTAGAATGTAGAAGACATCCATACGAGTCCACTGTCTCTTGTTTCACTGAATTTCATCATGAAACGAAAAATATATGATTTTTACTGTGAAATCAAAAACCGTAGTGGTTAGAAGTGCTATAGTATATAAAATAAAATAAACTGCTGTATGTTTTTCAAACCTGTTCAAAACTAGGTTTTAAATTTTTGCTCGATCCGTGAAGCTATTCATCGATCGGCCTTTGCAGCGTGAGAGAGCTTAGAAAACCGCTCCAGGGGGTGCCAACCGCGTCGAACTCGCGTGCGTCAGGGAGGAGGATTTCGAGGGTGAACGGCGTGACTTCGTGACCTCCGTTCGAGCGAAATATACGGCGAGGGGAGGTGAATCAAGTATGGATTTGAGGAGGGGAGGGTGGCGAACAAAAAATCCAACTGGAGGCGGGGCTGAAGATCGACGTGGCGGCGACAAAAATCTCAGGAAGGTTCGATCTGCATTACGTCGTCGAGATCGTTTTACGGGGGGGGGGGGGGGGTTCTGATGTGGACCAATCCTTTTTTTTAATAAAGTTTTAAAAATCCAAAAATTCCCCTTGCCTCCGGAGAACTCCAATCCAAACCCAACGACTATCATCCCTAGTGTTTTACCCCCATTCCGAGCACAATGGGATATGTTTCGTAGGCCCATTCGACAGTTTGAGTTAGTTTTCCTTCAAATTAAAATATTCAATATTCAATTTGAACGTACATTTCAATTTGCCGGGGCCACATACTGATTCGAAAAATTCCAGAAAAATAAATCTAGCTACGTTTTGACGATACAGTCCCAACAAAACTAGTTTCGTCGAATTCTGAGACCGTTTGAAAAATGGCCCATTTCTGGTCGATCCAATTTAATAGAAATCGACCAAACACATTTTCCTTTGCCACGCTCACATACTAGCTTCAAAAATTATGAAATTTGAAAACTAGCAATAATTTGACATCCCGGTTCCAATAAAAGAGGTTTCATCGAATTCTGAGGTCGTTTGCAAAATGGCCATTTTCACGGGCTATATATATTCTAAACGACATTTCTGAAATTTCATTTGACCATAACTTTTGCTTCCCGCTATGAAACTTCAATTTTTCAGATTCGTTAGAAAGGTATTTACTAACAGATTTAAATATTTTTGGTTTCACTCAAATCTGTTTCGTTTTGCACCCGGTACAGTCAGTCAAAATTTGAATTCAAATTTTGAAACTACCACGCCATTTCAGGCCTTGTTTATAATTAGAATTAATTATATTCATTTTCAAATGTCGATTCAAACTTACTTTTCATTGTTATTATTTAAAATATTTATTTTAAATATTTAAAATCCACTAAAATAGCCAATTTAAAAATTTTTAATTGGTTCAGATTTTCCGGGTCGTTACAAGCTAGCTGCAGGGGCCTCTCGCTATATCTGGCGACGGTTTAATGGGTTTGGGATTTCGAGATGGAGAAGTGAGTGTGGCGGAGGAGATCGGAGGGAGAAGGGAGAACGTCGGCGGCGTGGTGAGAGAGGGGGGTTGTGGCGTTGTCTCTGGCGGCTAGGCTTCCGTCGTGATCCGTTTCTCTTTATTATTATTACAGATGTGTCGGGGAGAGAGAAAGGAGGGGTGGGGGTGAGTTACATATTTATTTATTTTCCAAAAAGTAACTTTTTCGTTCGAACACCAAACGAGGCCTAACGACTGTAGTCCCTAGCTAATTACCTCCATTCCAAACACAATGGGATATGTATCGTAAGCCAGTTTGGCTGTTTCGATCGGTTTCCATCAAAATCAAAATATAAATCTATATATTGAATTTGAACGCGCATTTCAATTTACCGAGGCCATATACGAACTCTAAAAATTCCAAAAAAAAATTTTCTAGCTTCGTATTGATGATATGGTCCTTACGAAACTAGTTTCATCAATTTTGAAGACCGTTTGAAAAATGGCCATTTTCTGGTCGATCCAAATTGACTGAAACTGTCAAAACACGTTTTACTTCGTCACGCTCACATATTTATTCAGAAAATTACGAATTTTGGAATCTAGCAATAACTTGACATCCCGGATCCAACGAAAGTACTTTCGTCGAAAACAGAGGTCGTTTGCAAAATTTCCATTTTTAAGGGCCAAAATTCCACAACGACTTTTCTGAATTTTCAATTGGACAAAACTTTTTATTCCCGCTATGAAATTTCAATTTTTCAGATTCGTTGGACAAATATTTTCAAATATATCCTAATATTTTTGGTTTCACTAAAATCCGGTTTTTTTTTAATCATGTACATTCATTTGAAATTTGAAATCGAATTTTCAAACTACCGCGCCATTTTCAGTTCCTTTTATAATTAAAATAAAATATTTATATTCTAACGCCAATTCAAATAAATATATATGTTCTAATTCTATTTAAAATAAATTTCTCATTGTTATTATTTAAAATAATTTATTTTAAATATCCAAAATTCATTAAAATTGCCAAAATAAAAATTTTAAATTGGTTCTGATTTTCCGGTTTATTGTACTTCGGCTTGCGTTGCATTGTGTGATGGGACCTGAGTCTTATAATAGCTTGATTGTTCTTTATTTAGCATTGCACTATTGTTTCTTATGCACTGGTATTCTTGGGAGGAAACCCTTTCCATGCTATACGGCGTGGTCCCTTGAGTTACCTAACTTTAAAATCAAATTAATAACTGTTTTAGTTCTCACACCAGTCACATGACTGATGTAACGATCCAAAATTTTTAACCAATTTAAAATTTGGAATTTTTATTACTTAATTTGAATTTAAATTTGAATTTGATATAAATTTATATGGTTAAGAGTATTTAATAATTTTGATAAGTTATATGATAGATTTTACTTGAATTATAAATGAGAAAGATTATTAATGAGTTTGGATTTATTGATACTATTTGTCGTTCGATCGGATTTGTCAAACCATAACACGAATTAGTAGCGTTAGAATTAAGCGTTGCCTTTAGTTTTCATAATTTTTAAAAGAAAGTGCTACCAAAAGTTCTTTTATCTTCTTAAGACAAGTGTTAAGACACATGTCTTTATGCATGCTCCCTTTCATGCATGATTGCCACTTGCCCCCTTATATGTCTTCACCTCCTTACTCCTCCTTTCCCATATAAGGAGGCTCTTTCTCCATTTTTTACCATTCCATTTCCTCCTTTCCACCTTCTTCTTAGAGCTTATGGCCATGGTTTCCATGGCATAAGTCTTCCTCTTTTCCACCATCACCTTGCCAAAGTTCGTCATTCTTCTCCTCCTCTTACAATATAAAGAGAGATTAGTGTATATTATATTATATATATTTTGGTGAAGAAGACGTTGCGCTGAAATACTGTCCGATGGTTCGCTTAGCTAGGCTCGCCTACCGTGAAGATTTGGAAAGCAGTTAGGTGAGAACTCTTTAACCACGGTTTATATATTTAATTAGTAGCTAGACTAATTTAAATATAGTGATGAATTATTATTGGTTAATGATAATTGATATTTGTTGTGATGGATGATGGATGCGAAGTTTAGAACACACACTATTAAGCGTTAGTGTTATAATGCTTGTGCACAATTATGATTTATTGAGTCATGTTGATGATAGTTGCTATGGATGTTTAAATGGTTGTTGATGTTGTTTTGCACACACTATGACACAACAATTATGGTATCACATTGGTGATCGACAAATCTCCTTCATAATTAAAAGCAATATCATTATTGAAATTGAAGGTTAATAATTGGAAAAGACCATATGTATGAATTCATATATATTGTTAAAGTCCTTTAAATAAATAAATACCGGAACATTTTAGGATGACAGAGAGGATAGTGTCTAGGCTTGGGTTTGGAAATAAAGTTTCCTGCTCTCCCTGGCTATCCCTAACTGATCCGACGAATGGGAAGGTTAATTTGAAGTTATTTGAATTTAGAAATGAATTGGAATTTATGAAAGTTGAATGTTAGATCCAAAATAATTTGGAAATTAAATTTAAATGATTTTAAAAGGGTTATATAAGGATATAATGGTTTTCTAAGATTTTTTGAAGTATCATAGAATAATGGTTATTATAGTCAAAATAGAGCTTGTCGCATAACAGCAATTTACATATTTTTGATTTAAACTTTAAACGCTTATAACTTTTGCAATCTAAATCGGATTTCCATAAAATGAAAAACGTTTTATTTCCATTAACAAGAACTTTCAAATGAGTGAAAGCAGATTTTGAATTCTAGTTATAATTTTCAAGTTATGTTTAAAACCATTTTGGAAAAGGTCGCTATAAGAGAAGTTATCGACCATAACCGTAAATAGCCATTTTTTAATGTTTCTAAAAATATGGAAAAAATGGTAAAATCATTATAAATTATTTAAAAAAATGTTTTGAATTGTAATGTTTAAGTTTTGACTGAGAAAAATGATGTTTTGAAGTAATTAAGATAACTGTTTTGTATAGCTTTTGTAACGCTTTCGAAAACACTATTGTAGCGCTTTCTTCGAAAACAATCTATTTTGAAGTTTTAACCCGCAATCTATTTTCCGAACTACAAGTAATCATTTTTAAATGATTTGTGGAATGTTTTCAAAGGTTCAAAAGTACTGGAAATATTTTATATGGAATTTAAATTGATGTTAATATGGGTTTTCAATTTTAAATAATTGGATATGGTTGGAGATAAATCTTCGGATGTTTGATATTAATCCGGTAGATGATGATTCTTACTATTTGAGGAATTTAAAAGGTAGTTCACAAATATTCCACTTATAGTGTGAGTTGGATATCGAGATTAATATTAAGTATAAGTTGATGGTATTTCTATCCAGACCTAATGTCAAAGAGTTGAATAAATCTTTTAATTAAGATACGAGTTTCCTAAGTTGAATGGGATAAATTGGATAGAAATAATCTTCAGATATTTGATATGAAATTCTGTGGTGTAAATGTATACTATTTGAGGAATTTGGAAGATATTATTATATCGTTATTCCACTTATAGTATTTGTTGATTATGAGAATTGATATCGAATATAAGTAGATACAATTTCTATGTAACTTATGTCCAATATCAATTGATTTGGGTTTTGTCGTGAATCATATCTTCAATAATATCATTCTCGTAATCCAATGAGATTGAGTTATGGAAATTCATATCATAATTTGAGGATTTAATCAGATCTTTAATTTGAGGAAATTAAAAGTAAGGAATTGGAAAGAAAGTATAATCTTTTAGTTAAGATTAACGAATGGAATGTTGGAAAATCAATTTAATTGGAAACTAGGGTTGAAATGTGGGGTAAGGGTTTTTAAAGGAAACTGGATTTTTGATAACGAGTTATCAAACGGAAAATTAATTAAGGCTTTGGGGCTAGATTATCTTGGATTTAAGGGATGTGTTTTAAAGAAGAAGGGTTAAATATGGATTTTGTTAAAGATAATTTAAGAATAGATTTAAAGAAGTTTAATTTAACGGAATCCAAAATGGAAGGAGAATTTGTAGAAAGCCTGTATGTTCTGTGATTGTGTTTTTAATTGCACTTATTATTTGGAAAGATCGGGATCAGAATTATGTCTGAAAACCATTTCAAGTAATAATACGACGTTATGGAGCAATTGAAGACATTGGAGGAGGCATTAAAGACCGGGACCCTTCGTATCGTAAGGGCGACTTGCTTAATGTCTTGAATGGCTGGCTCCCATTCGCAGATGGATTTTATATATCAGCTAAGTGGCAAGAAGCCCGAACATATGTGAAGGAATTCCGGATTGTTGTTTCATTTAGACCTAGAACGGACATGTATGGATTATGTGTCTGACATTGTAATTGACTGCGTAGCACTGATCTTTATTAATATATATCCGCATGGTGGCGGAGAATTTATTCTCTTGCTTAACACCTTTCTCTAAGACATATGAGCTTAGAGGTTATATATTGATAGAAATCAGTGATGCGTAGTGAATGGGCAATGTGGCATACTTAAGTTATGTGATAATCTATGGATGATCAAAGCGTGGCTTATTTAAGCGTAGCTTTGTGTATATCGTGATCTCGACGAACCTCACACCCCGGATTGATGGTAAACCGGTGGTCAGATTTTTATGTTTGTTTCGTATGTTCGGCGCACCAGGATGTGATGATGAAAGGGTACTGCGAAGTCCCCAGTCTGGGACGCTATTTGTTGGGTACTCTGATTCATGTATGATGGGTTAGTATAACGTAGTCCGAGTTTGGACGTTATCCGCGAGTACTGGGATGATGCACACAAGAAAGTTTGTGAGCCCACGAATGATCTTTCGTACCAGGAACCATCATGTTCGAAACCCATTCTCCACTATGAGCCCATACGGGTTTGATTGTATAGCCTGTTGGTTACCAACAGGATTGTCAGTATAATGGGATGGGGCATTATGCTGGCTAGGATTAATACATTTATTTACGAAAAGTTTTCACACTATATATAGTAGTAAAAGAGGATTTTCACGTATGAAGGCATTTTTGGTTATCATAAGGCAAAACTCGCCCATTTGGTGTGCACTTGCATTGTGTGATGTGGGACGAGCTTATGATAGCTTCATTTTTTCAAAAAGTCATTGTGGATTTCTATGCACTGGTATTCACATGGAGTAAACCTGTTTCGCATTGGCGGCGTGGTTCGGTGATTTACCTAACTTTAAAATAAACCCTAAAGACAACTGTTTTGAGTTCTCACACCAGTCCCATGACTGACCTTGGGTTTATTGCTCCCACACCTAAACTCTGGGTGCCCATAATTTTTACACGGGCAGCCTAGTAGTTTGGTTCGCATATTTAGCCTTGGAGTTAGTTGGAGCAGGATTCTGGTTTAACCGGAGCTATTATGTTTGGAGCATTCGCATTCTTCTACTGAGTTTAGTATGTTTTCCACTGTGTAACCGATGTACTCTGATGTACCTCTTGTAACTCTAATGTAATATTATTTTAATGATAATAGAAAAGTTGTTTTTATTTTGTGCAAATGTGTAAGTGCCCATAACAATCTGTCTTTATGAACGGTTTAAGTTGGTTTAATTACCGGCGAAAACCAAACAAAAAGCCGGGCATTACAACTGACCTGGAGTTTATTGTCTTAACCTAAACTCTGGGTGCCCTTATTTTCCACACGGCCAGCTGGTAGTTTTGGTTTTGTAGATTTATATTCACCGGATCCTGGTTTACAGCTGGAATGATATTCAAAAAGCTCTGTATCCGTATATCTCCTTCGGTTGTGTTTTGTATTATTTTTATGCTGCAGTAATGTATTTAAATCTCTGATATTTTATGATGTGTAATATTTATTCATACTCCGTATATTCTTGTATTATGATGGAATTGTTGTAATAAGCAATGAAATGTTCTTCTGTTTATGTTCTGATTTGTCGTATTCTCATAGCAATTTGGACTTTCCTTCACGGGGAAGTTCGGGTCGTTTCATAGAGACAAAGAGCATGAATTATTTATTATTTAAATGAACAAAAATTGTTCGTCATGCTATCCAAGAGTTATATGAGAGATATAATAGACATAAGATGTCTACTTAAAAGATTGTGTTTTGGGAGATTAGCCAAAGCTAACTCAAGGCATGATTGGATATGGATCATGGACCACCAATATATACACACACACATATATATATATGTATGTATATGTATATGTATATATAGAGGAATGTTAATTTGAGTGGGAGCATATTCTAGTTTAAATTATACATTTATATTAACATAAATTTTGATTGTCAAAATTTGTGTTTACATTAATATATAAATATTACAAAATCAGTTATCATTTATTATCTACTATAGATATTAAATGATAACAACTTCGATAATTTATTACTAAAATTAATCCTTAAGAAGGATGAATTGAATTAAATCAAATTTCTTGACTAACACTGAAATTTGAGGATTGTCCTCAAATAAATTAAAATGTAATTGTTTTACAAATATAGAAATCTAAGATGAAAGTTGAAGAATGACTTCAACCGAATACGATATAAATGTTATAACAATCTACTTATACATCTCTAGTATTAGATACTAGATATGAATCACATAGATGTATGTGAATTTGCAGGGATTGCAAAACAAGTAGAAATATGAAAAAGGGACAAGTGAACTTACGATTGGAAATGAAGCAAATGTTGTTGATTTATCCATAGGAAGCTGCGTCTTGTTCTAAACTATGGCTTAATTGAAGAATTAAAATATTACTATTAAATCATTCCATTTAAAATAAATGATATTCTGTATCTTGTTTAGACAAGTTTGAATTTCATTTGTAATAAATGGGGCAATTGTTGTTCATTTTATTTAAATGAAATATCTTATGGAAATGCACAATTAGTTAATGAATTTATGAATCCTTAACTTTAATATGCTTGATTATAACATAAACATTGGGAGAATTAAAATAATCTAACATACCTTTCCATTGCCAGTTAGGCCATATAAACAAGAAACATATATCAAAACTTCGTAATGATGGACTTTTGAGGTCATTTGATTTCGGATCATATGAAGAATGCAAATCTTGTTTATTAGGAAAAATAACTGAATAACCTTTCATTTGACACAGTGAATGGGAAGTTAAGTCTCATACATAATGATGTGTATGGAGCAATGAATACTTAGGTTAGAGGTAGGTTTTATTACTTTATTACATTTACTGATGATGTTAGTAGATATAGATGTATGTATCATATGAGACAAAAATTAGGATCGTTTGAAAAGTTCAAAGAATTCAAACTGAAGTTCAAGACTAATTTTAAAATAAAGTAAAACTCTTCGAATAGATCAAAGAGAATAATGAAGCGAATAATTTAATAACTATTTAAGGAATGTGAAATTGTTTCACAATTCACTTCACCTAGAACAACATATTGGAATGGTGTGTCTGAAAGGAGAAGTTGCACCTTATAAGATATGGTACGATCAATGATTAGTCATATAGATCTTCCAATAAATTAATTTTTAGCATTATCCCCTTGAAATAATTGCATTCATATTTAACTGTAATCCTACTAAGACGATTATAAATACACCATATAAGATATGGATTACGAAACGTCATAGTGTCTTTTATGAAAATTTGGGATGTAAGGTGTTCGTTAAACGTCTTGCCTCTGATAAGATCAGACCCAAATCTAAGAATTATTTTGTGAAATATCCCAAAGGAGAAAAAGGATAGTATTTCTATAAATCCTATAAGAATAAAATGTTTATTTCTCAAATTAGTATCCTTTTAAAAGGAGAGCTAGTCTCTAAGACATCGATGGGAATATAGTAGAACTCGAAATGTCTCAGGAACCACAAAATACTATTAAACCTTGTGTAGAAAAGGAATTAAGTGGGAGTGATACATTAATTCTAATGTTATACGTTGATAACTCATTAATTATTGTAAATGATGTTAGTTTAAAACAAGAAATAAATACTAATTCTACAAAGAAAGATGTCTGGATTAAAAGTTTGTGACAACCCCACTGACGGTGGCAAGGGTAATCTTTGGAATATAACACATAAACAGATAATAGCAGAACAGAAATAAGTAAATACACCAGATAATGGACAAATAATACACTGGATAAACGAAATCATCAGAGTTACACAGTACACAGGATCGTACTTAGTACAAATACAGTTCAGCTATACATAAATGTCTACAACGGAAACAAACATAATATGTACAAGAGGAGCTGAACAACATAAAAAGAGATAAATGATAGAATCCATCTTCAGCTCCAGCTATCCAAAAAGAGCCAGATAAAACCTGAATACAAGGCTGCCCATGTAGAAAAAGGGGCACCCGAGTTTGCAATATGAGAAATCTACTTAACACATTTATAATATGGCCAATCACAGAACCACGCCACTTTCGCGGAACGGGTTTACTCCATTGGATTGCCAGTGCTTTAAAACAAATAAATCTTTTAAACATCGCAATGCTTTTTATAAAAATGAAGCCATTATAAGACTCAGTTCCCATTACACAATGCAACGCAAACCGGAGGACAGAGTTTTACCTTATAATGGCCAAAATATGCTTGATACGAATAAAACAAAAGAATTTGCTATTATTACTAGTGTTTATATATTTCAAAAACAATTTCAAATCATAAGTATCAATCATAGACGGCATTAATGCCCCATACCACTATGTCGCCATGTATAGGTATACAATCAAAACCGCACGATGTTGTATTTGGAAATTGGATTTCCGTCATAACCAAGGCAAAAGATAGTCCTTACCGACTTCAAGACAATCTAGCCCATATCTCAGGATCAGAGCTCGAGTGACCCTTGGATCGTCAGGGCCGGTCCACCGATGTGGATTAAAATGCCTAAACACTACGTTTCCCCGCCCTTTTGGGGCGTAAATGAGCGAACGAATGACTCCATCGATCTCGGATCGACCGATATTACCGAGGCGTCTCGCAACAGCAACAACCACATAGGTGAAAATAATATAAATGTCAGCTAGTTTAAGCACCGACACCACCTCTAGCTAGAAGGAAACGCATGCCCTCCCTGAGGTAATCTCCCATTTCTGGTTCATACCGGGGTGTGAGGTTCGCGAATTCACGTTATACACAAAGCTACGCCATACAGGCGGTGCTTTGATCATCACCACAAGACTTTGCTTTTCAACAGAAGCCTTGATCATTTGCCACTTAGACATGTCACACTAGCAATTCATGCCATGCGACTGATGTCCATCGATATACAACCTCTGAGCTCGTGCGTTTCAGAGAAGGGCGATAAGCAAGAGAGTAAAATCTCCGCCGCCAAACAGATGTATATTTAATAGAGATCAATCAACACAGAATGAAATCCAATGTCAGACACATAGTCCATTTACAAGTTCGTTCTGGGTCTGAACGAAACCGGAGGCACTATGTACCTCGCATACCCATCGATCTCCATGTACATCTGGACGATCACCACTCATTATCCATATTTCGGGATGCCTCCCAATCAGGACATCAGTTACCATCCAAACGAGGTGAAGATCTCCAGTCTTCAACCACCGTCTTTATCTTCGATTTCTTATCGTCGATTCAATTATTCAGAATGGGATAAACCCGGTTTTCTAAGCAACTCGTGTAAATAATTAAAAAGAGCTACACAAACACAACATATGCCTCATTCCAATTCATTAGTCACTAACCGTCAATCAGTAAGAGAACGATTTCCCAAATATTAACCCCGAAGGCCGAAACCAACATCAGATCAAAACCCAGGAAACCATTCGACTCAGCTAACCTTCAGTTAATTTCTAAATTTCACATTCCATATCGTGTATAGTATTTTATAACGATTTATCTCTATTTTTATTTATTTATTTATAGCCAATTCATTCAAACGACGCTTCGGGCCATAACACGGCCGTGACACTGTATTTCTTCATATTTAATTTACACATATCTGAAAATCTAACCGTTGGATATTCACAAATTTTGAATCATTAGAAATATCTTTTCAAAACGAATCCAATGGTTCCTGTTTTCGAAAATCTGACGGTCGGATCTCCCGGTACACTCGTTTGAAGTTTCGATTTCAAAATACGAACTGCAGCGTCGTTATTCGATTTAATTTAATATATATATATATATATATATATATAATCGATTCTAGCGCTGTTTTTCTTCGGATTTTATTTACACATATCTGAAAATCTAACCGTCGGATCTTCACAAAGTGGGTGTCGTTGGAAAGATATTTCCAAGGCGAACCCAACGGTTTCAGTTTCGGTTTCTGGTAAATCGGATGGCCGGATCTCCGGCACTAATCATTTGAAATCATGGTTTCAAAACACGAACTACAGCTTCGTTATTCGATATATTCTAATTATACTTATATATATATATAATCGATTCTTCGATTTCAAAACCATATTCTTTTCATACATTTGATAAAAATGATATTTTTATCCAACAGTCATTTATTGCGACACTTAACTATTTTTAACAATTCATGTATATAATAAATATGTGATTTTTATTGTAAAAAAATTTATTTCAAAACACGACTATTTTATATAATTCATATAGATGGTAAAAATATGATTTTTATTATAAAACAATTTATTTCAAAACACGACTATTTTATATAGTTCATATAAATGGTAAAAATATGATTTTTATTATAAAACAATTTATTTCAAACAAGAATATCATTCAACACATGAATTTCTATTCAACGAATGAATTTCTATTCAACACATGAAGGTTTTCTATTGTTCGTATATATATAATAAAAATGTGATTTTTATTGTTAAATCTATTTCTTTAAAACACGAATACCATTCAACACATGAATTTCTATTCAACGAATGAATTTCTATTCAACACATGAATGTTTTTTATTCAACACACGAATATAGTTTCAACAAATGAAAATAATTCTAACACACGAATATTATTCAAAATTTCGGCAGCATAACGGCAGGGTACTTAAAACCGGGGCCATCCCTAGTACGTCTCCTCACTCTACCTTAAAGCTTCGCAGCTTTTGACAATGGGGATTTCATGCATCTAATTCGCACGCAGGCGGCATGTATATTTTTTTATCATTTCCACAAACTAATCCTATATGGTTTCAACCAAATAATTGTCAACCACAAACGGGTATTTTTCAACCACAATCAATCAATTTCAACTACAAAAAATTCTAATCATCCATTCGCTATCAACCAATTTTCATACCAATCACAACCAGTAAATATCGTCCATGGTTTGTGGACGAGGGGTGTATATATATAAGTAAATTTCACTTCTATTCAACACATATATAACTTATACATCGACCGTACAACTTATACAACGCTTATACATGTGGTGTACAATGCTTATATAACTCATACATCGACTATATAATTTATACATCGTCGTTTTCCATATCGTTTATAGTTCAGAAATCTCACTTTGGGTTCCACTCCACCAAAAATAGCAGAAGGCTCAGAAAAATATGTGGTCTCTTCGAGAATGTAGAAGACGTCCACACGAGTCCACTATCTCTTGTTTCACTGAATTTCGTCAACAAACGAAAAAGATATGATTTTTACAGTGAAATCAAAAACTGTAGCGCTGTCAAGTGCTATAATATAGTTTATTTTAAAACCAGCCGTTACCTTCTGAAATTCTTCAAAACTAGGTCACGCAATTTCGTGAAATCCGTAAATTGATAGGATGATCGGGCTACGCAGCATCGATGGGGGCAGGAGAGGCGCAGGCGGCGGTGGTGGTCACGGCCAGTTCGACGGTCGGAGGAGGGTGCGGCGGCGGTTGGAAGCTCGAGACTTTCGAGCGCGATATCTCCCCCAATCCTAAACGAAAAAATACAAACTATATATGGATTTGAAGGTGCAGAGGAGATCTACAAAATCTTCAACTGAAGGAGGGACTGATTCTTCGTGGTTTGGTCGAAAAATGATCGGGAAGCTTTTGAACGCTTTCCATCGTCGATCGGGGGGGGGGGGGGGGAGAGAGATATTTTTTTTAAATTTCTGATTGGCCGGGAGCTTTTAAAAGAGGGTTTTCTAACACGACCTCCAATCCAAACCCAATGACTATCGTCCCTAGCTAGATACCCCCATTCAAAATACAATGGGATATGTTTCGTAGGCCCATTCGACTGTTTCAGTCAGTTTTTCTTCAAATTAAAATATAAAACATTCAATATTTATTTTGAACGTACATTTCAATTTGCTGGGGCCACATACTAATTCTAAAAATTTCCGAAAAATAAATCTAGCTATGTTTTGACGATACGGTCCGAACAAAACTAGTTTCGTTGAATTCTGAGACCGTTTGAAAAATGGCCCTTTTCTGGTCGATCCAATTTAATAGAAATCGACCAAACACATTTTCCTTTGCCACGTTCACATACTAGCTTCAAAAATTATGAAATTTGAAACCTAGGAATAATTTAACATCCCGGATCCAACAAAAGTGGTTTCGTCGAATTCCGAGGTCGTTTGCAAAATGGCCATTTTCACGGGCTATATAAATTCTATAGCGACCTTTCTGAAAATTCATTTGACCATAACTTTTGCTTCCCGCTATAAAACTTCGATTTTTCAGATTTGTTAGAAAGATATTCACTAACAGATTTAAATATTTTTGGTTTCACTCAAATCCATTTTGTTTTGCACCCGGTACAGTCAGTCAAAGTTTGAATTCAAAATTTGAAACTACCGCGCCATTTCAGGACTTGTTTATAATTAGAATTAATTATATTTATTTTCAAATGTCGATTCAAACTTACTTTTCGTCGTTATTATTTAAAATATTTATTTTAAATATTTGAAATCCACCAAAATAGCCAATTTAAAAATTTTAAATTGGTTCAGATTTTCCAGGTCGTTACAAAGTTCAAAATTGATCTTAGTTATATATATTGTTGATCCAATGATTTTACATTGCGATAACAATGGAGCTATTGATTAGGCCGGAGACCTTGATCAAATTATCGATCCAAACATATATTTGAGAAATATAATTTCTTATGTGAAATTGTTTATAGAGGATATAAATATATCTGCAAAATTAAAAAGGTTGTAATGTTGCTGACTTACTGACTTAAACTCTATCGCAGTAGAAGTTTAATTGTCACACTAGTTTCATAGGTATATGATATATGATTGATTACTCTAGTGCAAGTTAGAGATTGTTAGAGTTTATACCCTGGAGGAAATCCATTGATGTGATTAATAACATTGTTGATGTTATTATTTTATTTTGAATAAATATTCTGTTATGTTATATTTACTGCGTAAAATAAATATCAACATAATAGAAGTCCTTAGAATAATAATACAGAATTATATAGTTGTGAGTAAGCGACTTGAACATGAGATTATATAATATATTAAGTATTATAATTCTTAAATGTCCCTAGTCAAGTTTTATTGTTTATATATAGGACAACAATTAGACATTGAGACTAGTATGTTAATTAACTGGTGATCATATATCATTGATCATTAATATACGTGATATTAATGTCAATACATAAATATGTAGTGGAGAATAACATATTGGGCTGACCCACCATGAGAAAACTACATGGAATATAATTTACAGTATTATAAGTTATTCTCATAGTGATAGTGATGTAATGGTCCTCAGGCCTGAAAATTATAATAGTTTTATTCGAGGATATTTGTGTTTTGATATCATTAAAAGTTACTTTTAACCGAGTAAATGATAAAGGTGATTATTGGATACATCTCTAATCAAATGAAAATTATGAATGATCTAGATGGTATTTAACCCTACAATATTTGTAGTGATATCCATGGGTCTCTTGATTGAGTGAGACTATGAAATGGATGGCTATGCTGAAATATTGATTTTTTTTATATAGTTTACTCATCGATTAAGATAAAAGGATTAAACTATAAAGAGGATGATACATTCCATGCCTCGAGTTTAATCCTGGATATACCGATTAAAAAGATTATATTACGTTAAGACACCAGTCACAGAAAGGTTGTATCGAATCGTTGATCTGATTATAACTTGGGTAGCAGCAACGTATTACATGATGTCAACCATTGTTTATGATTTAAAATCATTTCCAACGTTTATAGGGTCACACATTTAGAACGTAACAAAGAGTAAGCCATTCATTGGATAAATAAAATTTCAATCGATTGATATTTTATTTGGTGTAATGGTATATGAGTTAATTCCTAAGTATGTGGCAAACATTTAATATTATAAGGGTACACGCTACCTTAAAATAAACACAACAACCATAAAACATTGATCTGATCAAAAAAAGAAAAAAAAAAGAAACCCTAATCATTGCGACTAGTAACACCCCCTTATTCTTCTTTGATTTGATTGAAGAATATTGTGTTCTCGTGGATACCAATAGAGGCTCGGCGCTTTGTTGAGTTTTTCGCTTCAATGCATCGACATTATTTTTGACTTCCAAGATCGTAAAGACATTCATGGATTTATGTTAAACCCTAATTCATATAAAATCTTCGATTTACTAATTTAATGCATAGAACCTATTTCTCATAAATGTTATAGAACTTAATAGGGTTTCTGAATTGATCGAATAAACCCGTCATTGATATTAACACTGTTTGTATTGATTTAAGTTAGTGGAAGGCGAGAGAGTAAGTGAAAGGAGATAGTGGGAACATATGGTGGAAATTAGAGCCAAAAGGGTGCTTTAATGTTTGGGTTGCATTGAACGCTACTTTATACATACACACACATACATACATACATACATACATACATACATATATATATATATCTGTGTGTGTATGTGTGGAGCATTCCGGGACGTCCCTGTTTTTACACCTCATTCTAAACAATTCGGCTACAATTAAATAAATAAGTGGAAAGAGAATTTGTAAAAAAGAGAGAGACTGAGAATATAAAGTGGAAATCATAAAAGTAATTGGAGTACTGCACTATTTGAAGTGTTATTCATATTATATTTTACAATGTTGAACCATGTATTCTTTTTGCAGTATTCATTGGCTACTGACAAACAAACGAAACATATACAATATCATGTTAAGAAAAGCTAAAGCACAATTAATATGCTTATTCGAACCAAAATGTACTTGTTATCCTTAAGTCAACTTCGTGCATTGTAAATTTGAACTTGTTGTAACATCCAGTAATAGACTAAGACTTTGTTTGGATTGACTTAAGTCGCTTTATGATTTTCAAAAAATACAAATGAACTAGATTTTGATTTGAAAAAGTCAAAAAACAAAATACTCTAGTTAATTCAAATGAACACCAATAGAAAAAACAATTCTATCAATGTTGTTTTTATGTAGAGTATTATTATATTTGTTCATTCCTTTGTGGACATCATGTTTGTCTACGGTGCAATCGTTCATTTCTGGATAATTTATTTGTATGATCCACTAATTTCTACCAATTATAACAGGCAACGTAATGTTATCCATACTATTACTAGAATAGTGTGTGGTTAATGCGAACTAGCACCGGCATGAAAAAAAAATTCTAACAGACGACAGAGTAAAACCAAGTATCAATGTTGTTGTTCGACCTAATTACATTTTGTTTGGGCCATTGGCGTGCGATTAAGGTGTACATATGTTTAAAACTTGATATTATCATGCTTTTGTGCAAGAAGCGTGGTCCTAAACTTCACAAAAAAAATATGGGTTGCGCGCAATGGTAACATATCGTTTTAGCGAAGTATCTTAACGGAGCGGTAAGTCAAATGAGATATGCATCTGTGGATCAAAGCGAAGTACTTAAACGAGTACTTTAATTTGTGATTTTTGATTTGATTGTTTTATAGTTAGTTAATACTTGTTTGGTTGTGTAATATGTGCTTAATAATTGCAAATAAAACACAACAAAATAAATTCCATATATCATTCAATGGAAATAATATTTTTTTTATTCAAATACCAGTGAACTAAACAAACTAGAAAAATATGTTGAATAAACTAGAAAAATTATGACGACAATAACACCATCCATGCTCATATAATCCAATAACACATTGTATAGGCATCTGATCGATGTAAAACTATTGTCATTGAAAGAAATTAGAGAACATAAGAGAAATGAGAAAGAAAAAAAATAAAAAGGGAAGAAGAAAACATAATAAAATAACATAGAATAAAAATACGATCGCAGATATTGTATATCTCACAACACATCAAACAAAATACAATAATAAAAACCACATATATAAAGAAGGGGAGACAATAATAATTATATAAACCGCAAAATCGAAGTACATATGCTCTTACAAGTACACAGAACAATAGTAGATCTATATAAGTGGTAAATAAACTCAAACTGATAAACTGTCTCTAATAAGGATATGTAACACTATCAAGACTCCACAGTGCAACATAGTGGGATAAACTATGATGCTACAAGTATAAATATGAAAGTCATCTCCTCTTGCTAATCCACTTGCGCAACTCTGGAAATACCCATACCTATTAAATGGTCTACACATCAGTATTGTCGATGAGCACCCAAGGTAATAAGAGGAAACTTAAAACATTGGTTCAGACAACAATCTTATATGAGTGAGAAACAAAACACGAAGTACTGCTAAGTCGTAGTAGTATATGGTATGGAGGGTATAGAGAATTATACATGTCCTTTCCTTACATTTATAGAGTTAGCACATAACAATAGATATATGCTACTGTATACTAAACATGAGGTAAAAAAGGATGTGATATATGTCTAAGTACTAAATTGTGATAAACAAGTAAACAACCATTGCATCCATCATCCATCCTCGCATTCACTCACTCAATGCATAAAACAAATGGAACTCGGTACTTTACTCCCTTCATCCATCAAGGCAAGGGTAGGTTCTAACATCGACGAACTCTACCAAACTATTAACCTATTATAATGTTACTAGCTAGAGACGATAAGACTATCTAGGTAAAAACGTCAACTGACTCTAAGGTCTAGACAGATCAGGTCTAAAATATCGACTGACTCTGATCCATCCTTATGCTTTTCCCTTGCGGGCACACTAAACTTCGACACGCCTCACACCCCGAAATTGACCAAAACAGGAAAAAATGCAACAAGGTAATGTGTGTGTCGTTTCCTTCTAGATAAAAGGCGTATCATAGTATGGAGCCCAGATATTACTTATGTTGCAACTTCTACTTATGTGGATGTTGATGTCACGGACACCCGATTAAGGTTGGTAATAACTGGGAGATGACATACTCAAGCGTGATATAATTTATCCAATTAAGAGATAAACCAACCTTGTGTTGGCAGAGAATTGGTTAGTTTCTCGATATATCCCTCTTGAGGTGTACCCATCAGATAAGGAAGTTCCTTAGCCTGGTCATTTGTTGGAAATCCAATCTCCACTACGAACCCTTACGGTTTTAGTTGTATACAAGTACATCAGTATAGTATATGTACTTACAGTAACATCCCACGTCCGTTAATGTCACTCACAAAGGGAATGCATTAAGTTTCATGGAGCATTATAAGTAAACAGAACGGAATATTACAAGACAGAAAAAGTAGTACTGGAAAATTTTGTAATTTTATTACAGCGGAAATAGAAATAAGTTTGATTACATTTCCAAATACCAAAATCAAGTACATAATATCAGTCTTGTACAAAACCTTCAGAGTACATAATTTTAAAGCCATAATCCCCAACAGAAAAATGCCATACGCAGAATCAAAGCCAAGCAATACACCTTTCAACTTCAAGCTGGGAGAAAGAGATATCTGAACTAAGCTTGAGTATTTCCTCCCGAAGAACCTGGGGGAGGGGGGAACGGAAGAAAAAAGGCGAAACAAACTAGGTCAAACATAAGTCCGGTGAGTCCAGTGACTTTAACAATATAATCATTAAAGTAATAAGATAAGAACATAAACTGGAAAGCAAGAAATGACTGTAGAATAAACAGGCATGACAAAGCAGACAAGACGAACAAGATATAATGTTGATTGCACTTCTAATCACTACAGGATAATTACTACACTGCACCAATGCTAGTAACATCGTATCATTACTAGTTACACCGCAACCTTACTAGTCCCATACTAAAAGTTGATCCCTCTTACTAATCATGATAATGGTAGTTTTGTGTAATCGTAGCTGCTATCATAGGTGCCTCTTTTTGGTCCTACCCCCACGAGTTGTACCAACTACCTTCCTCGTTCGATCAACTCCCTAACTCGCATGTATTTATTACTTGTGTCATTCAACCTCGCTTGTATGTATTCATTACTTGTGTCATTCGACCTCGCTTGTATGTAGATACCTGTGTTGGCCCCATCATGGGGTGTATCAATTCCCATGATGGCAACCTGACACGATTCAAGATGCACAGTGTATACTATTGATGCCCAGTGCCTGCTTTTTCCACTCCGGAGCACGTGCACGCCCATATTCCGTCGGAACCTACACTGCTGCACCACCCGCCGCAATTTTGACCGCTTATAATCAGCCCAGTAATCGTGCCCCACCCTGCCTAGCTCAGTGTACCATGATACATCTATTTGGGTTACTACTGAAATGGTTCCCCACTACTAGGGTTTCCTAATCAACATATTATAATGGTTAAGTGTTCTCAATTTAACTTAACCCCACCCATTTGCTTAATTAACGTGTTGTACTGGTTAAGTGTTGCCTATTCATATGTTACTTAACCTTCTCACCGATTCACGCATGTTTATTTAACGGTTAAGTTTTTGGGCCTATATACTAATATTTCCCACTTACCCAAGATTTACTTAACCCTACCCCTTATCAAGTCCATATGTATTATTGGTTAAGCTTGCCTTAACCCTATCCACTTTGTTCATGTAATATTGGTTAAGTTATCTTCTTGTCCATGTTAACCTAACCCACTCACCTAACATGCTGTATTGGTTAAGTGTCGCCTGTTCATACGTTACTTAACCTTTCCATTCTTAGCATGTCTGTTCCTTAGCTTTAATTTATTCCTTAAAGCACCCACCTATCACATTAGAGCCGTTGTTTGCAGTTGCTGGATGTGTCGGGCGGTTCCCGACAGACTTCTACCGCAAACTCATTCTAACCTCGGGTTTTTGGGCTTAATGCGCTAACCTCTCACATTAGATCTATGTTGTTGAGTTCGCTGGAAGTGTCGGGCGGTTCCAGGCAGTCTTACACTGCAACTCAATCTAACCTCGGGTTAGGCACGTTCATCTTTTAGCCAATTTACATATTTACCATTCATGTCCAAGTTTATATGTAAATTATCCATAAGTGTGGTCAATTCAAGTAATGCCACATTTTCTAGTTATGCCCAAAATTAATTGATTACAACCCCCTTTTATGCCAATTACATAATATTCAACCTTTACCTAAACTTTTCCCCAACATTCCCACGTCGTTTGTACGTATAGTTCATGTTATACGTTAGGCTCGCAATTAGCCCAACTCATAAAAAAAGGAAAAAGGGAAGAAACACATGACATCATAACTGGCATAAACTATATAGATCTAAAATGGGATAAATCTAGTAAACATATAAAAATTGATCCAATCAACATAATGAGTGCGAACTAGCATGGATCTAAACATAAACTTGCACGAATTTAAACAAATGAACTGGTCTGGATCTAAACATAAACTTGCATGGATTTAAACATATGAACATATAGTTCTAAACATATGAACTAATATGGATCTAATCATGTAAAAATGTAGATCTAAACATATGAACATACAAAATATGATCTTACATGTATGAACATGACTTGCATATAATCTTTCATAACTTGCATAAATCGAGCAAACTTGCATACATAACTTGCATACGTAATTAGGCATATGAATTAACATAGAACATAACTTGTATATAATGAATCAAATCAAGCATAAATCAATACATAGCTTGCAAAGACATAAAAATTATATGATTTAAAAACATTTTCATATAGTCCAATTCATAACTCATCATAATTACGTTTAAACAATTATCTTGTGAAAGTAACTGCACTCACAGAAAACGGATCTTGAATTCTGGGATCTGATTTCAGAAGTTGCTAAGTTAATCCATTGATGTAGGCGTTGATTCGTTTGTTGTTATTCTGGAATTCCTTTTCGCAATTCCTATGCTTTGAATCTTTATCTCTTATCTTTTTATCTTTAATCTTGAATTTAATTTGTTATGGTGGCGGCTAGGTTAGTTTGTAGATGAACAGCATGACGACATCATAATTTAGGGATGTGAGGTCTAGGGTTGAGGTTAGGGGTGATTATATAGAAGTTTAGGATTAATATGGGCCTTTAGATCAATCTAGGAGTCACCAAATCCATCCAAACTCAAGAGAGCCAACTAGAACATGACACATATGCCCTAACACCTCAGAAAATCGTCACTGTCCAGATCAATTCACAGGTGTCGACCCTACATGGGGGTTGAGACCCCTACATGGGGGGTTAACACCCCTGAGCGGGAAATTCCCACTCAGCTGTTTTCTGAAGTTTTGAAATTTGAATCTGCTTTAATTATTTAATTATTATTTTAATTTAATTTATGCTTAAACTTGAAAACTTCTAACCTCCATAACTTCTTCATATAGAGTCTGATTCATGAAAAATCAGATTCTATCTCAAGCAGAATTCCGAGACGAACGCAATGGCGTAATCCGTTTCACCCAATTCTTCCTTTAAAGATTAATCATTCTTTAATTATCTCTTATGTCCCATTTTAAAATTACAGGGTGCTACATCCCCCCTACTTAAAGCATTTCTTCCTCGAAATCTTCAATCAAGAAGAATGTGCACCCTACCATCCAACAGCCATCTACTCAACCATTCAATCATAGGCATCCATTGTCTTTAAAGAGGTTTCTAATGCTTTCATGATCATATGCATAGTGTGTGTGTATGTCCTTATCTAATGCAAAATCAGGCGGTCTACTGATTCAGTTGACCTCCTTAATGCGAATTATGTCTGTGCCATGAGTCCATCATGTATGCAATTATTCCTAATCATACTTTATAACTTCTACATGAGTGCACAATCATTCATACAAATGCAACATCTATATGATAACAAATCAAGTTTCAATCCATATGTAAATACATATATGCATATGCAATATGAAAGTGACTGAGCCGGTATAGTGTCTAATGTGTGTGTGAATGCATCCACGAGCAACCACTAACAAACATTTGCATCCACCAAACATAACATGTCTCAAACACATGTTTACAAACATAGGATCTTCCTACCTAAAGATCAAGAATGTAATCGAGAGGATGCACTAAATGATAGGAAAAGTCTAAACAAAGTGATAGAAAAAGGAGAAATTATGAGTATACCCTTAAAAATGAAAGGGTACAACGTATGTATCTTGTCTCCCATCTCCCAAGTTGCGTCTCCTTGATCATCTCCTTATTGGATTTTAACCAACTTGACCTCTCTGTTGCGTAACTTCTTGATCACCAATCCAAGGATGCATGTAGGAGCTCGTCTAATCGTGCATCTTGCACTACTTCCACTTCTCTAAGCATGCTCGGCTCCACTATTTCCGCGGTATCATGTAAACACTTCCTCACATGCGACACGTGAAACATGTCATGAACACCACTAAGCTTTTTCGTCAACTTCACTCTTGTTGTCTGTCAAATTCTTTTTGTAATAGGGGATTGCTCTACGAACCTTGGTGCTAATTTCCACACACTCCCCAAAGGGAACTATGTTCTCCACGGTGACACTTTAATAAAAACTCTGTCTCCAACATCGAACTCAAGGTCGGTTCGTCTCTTGTCAGCATTTGACTTTTGTCGGCCCTGTGCCGTCTTCATTCATCTTCGAATCAAGTCTATCTCCTTAGAAGTTTCCCAAACCATATCTGGCCTAAGTAAAATCTTATCCGTAGATTTCTACCAACAAGTTGGTGATCGACACGGTCGCCCATAAAAACCCAAATACTAGCTTAATAACTATTGTTATAAGAAAACTCCACAAATGGAAAGTGCTCTTCTCATGTCCTCTAAAATCTAGGATGCATAACCTAAAAAGACCTTCAAGGATTCTATTCACCCTTTCTGTCCGTCCATCCGTATGATGACGATATGCAATGCTCAAACATAATTGCGTATCTACTGCCTTTTTTATATCACCTTTTCCTCTTGCATCGAAAACTGCTCCAAGCCCTACCTCGTAAGTACCGGTATATACTGTGAACGGTTTGCTCCCATCTAGCAAAGTCAAAACTGGGGCTGATACCTTCGTAAAGCCCTTAATGAACTTCCTATAGTAGCCTGCCAACCCTAGAAAACTTCTCACTTCCGTTACTTTTCTAGGAACTTCCAATCTTGGATTGCCACCACCTTTGTAGGATCCACTTCTATCCTTTCCTTAGAGACCACGTGTCCTAAGAACCTCACTTCTTTCCTCCAAAAATGACATTTGGTGAACTTAGCTTTAAGTTGATGCGCTCTAGGGTCTCTAAGACTTCCCTAAGATGTAGGGCATACTCTCCCTCGCTTATAGAGAAAATCAAAATACTATCCACAAAGACTGCCATAAACTTGTTTAGGAACTCCCTAAACACTCTACTCATCAAGTCTACGAAATATGTGGGTGCATTCGTCAAACCAAAAAAAAGTATGACGAGCCCTTCGAAGAAACCGTTAGGAGTCCTAAAAGCAGTCTTATCTATGATATCCTCAGCTAACATCAACTGGTGAAATCCTGTAACTAAGTCCAACTGCGAGAAAACTGAAGCACCAGCTAACTGATAGAACAAATCATCTATCCTCGGCAATGGGTGTCTATTCTTCTTCGTGAGCCAATTCGGCTCCCTATAGTCCACGCACAATCTAAGCGAACCAGCAGTCTTCATAGCAAAAACAACTGGAGCACCCAATTCCGAAATGCTTCTTCTTATGAACACTTTATCAAGTAGCTCCCCTACTTGTTAACTGAGTTCCCTCCTCTCTCTCTCTCGGAGCCATGTGGCGCACTGGCAATGGAACTAGCTTTTCATTATCTACAAAGTATATTTAGAGGTCTATCTCGCGCCTCGGGGGTAGACCCCGAACCTCATCAAAGATGTCACCATACTCACGGACTACACGAACAGATTTCAAATCATTGATGAATGCGTCAAGAGATTCTAGGTAGCTAAGCATCGCTGAACCCCTAGGGTCACAAGAAATATCAAGGGTCTTTCCACAACGAGTCAACAGTTTAACAACCCTCTTTTCACAGTCTTGGATGGCACTATGCCTGGATAGCCAATCCATCCCTAGAATCAAGCCATAGCCCGTGAAACCGGGAATGAAGGCGTTGCATCCAAACCAAATGCCCAAAATAGACACTCTCAAAACCCGACAAACCATAGATTAGTGAGCCGAACCACCAATAGGATTTGAGACCACAATGGGATCCATAACTAGACTAGTATTTAGGTGCAGTGTTTCAACTAACGAAGCAGATACAAATGATTGCAAAGTGCAAGAGTCAAACAAATTCGAACAAGATGACTGAAAAAGTAAAATCAAACTTTCATCAGAAATGCTTCTATCTCTCTCCTGTCCTGGTGCCATGAGAGCATGAACCTGTCCTCTAGAAGTAGGTCCTGTCCTCTGTCCATGCCCTTGTCCTTACCTCCTTAGGTAATCTTAAATCATATGTCCTGCCTCACCGCAATGGTAACAACCATGCTTCTTTTTCTTCCTACAGCCCTTAATTCTATGGCCCGTTATACCACAATAAAGACTCTGTGAAGACCCGTAACTTCCCCGTAAAGGAAAGCGCCGGATAGTTCGAGAACAAGCCACAATAGAACGCATACAGAAGAACGTTTCATTGTATATTACAACAGTGCATCAGATTACAAGAATATACAGAGTATAAATGAATATTACACAGAAATATCAGAGATTTAAATTACATTTAAATACATAGCAGCAGAAAAATAATACAATACACAACTAGAATGAGATATACGGATACAAAGCTTTCCGGATATCGTTCCAGCTGTAAACCAGGATCCTATGAATATAAATCTGCAAAACCAAAACTACTAGCTGCCCGTGTCAAAATAGGGGCACCCAGAGTTTAGGTTAAAACAATAAACTCCAGGTCAGTCATGGGACTGGTGTGAGAACTAAAACAGTTATTATTCTTTATTTTAAAAGTTAGGTAAATCAAGGGACCACGCCGTATAACACGGAACGGGTTTCCTCCCAAGAATACCAGTGCATAAAACAAACAGCGCAATGCTAAATAAAGAAAAATGAAGCTGTTATAAGACCCAGGTCCCATCACACAATGCAATGCAGTCGAGGATAGGGTTTTCCCTTATAACAGCCAAAGAATGCTTGATACGGTTCAAACAAATCGTTTGATACTATTATAAGTGCATAGTGTATAAAGCAACTTCAAATCATAAGTATCAATCATAGGCGGCATGAGCGTCCCATGCCACTATGTCGCCATATATAGGTTTACAAATGAAACCGCAAAGTCACGTATTTGGAAATTGGATTTCCGTCTATGAACCGAGGCAAAAGATAGTCCTCAACCGATTCGAGACAATCTAGCCTACCATGTCTCAGGAACAGCCGCAACTGCCCCCTGGATCGTCAGGGCCGGTCCACCGATGTGGATTATTATGCCTGAACAATACGTCTCCCCGCCCTTTGGGGCGCAAACGAGCCAACGAATGACTCCATCGGTTCGAGAACGACCGATCAATCCGAGGCGCCTCGCAACAGCAACAACCACATAAGTCAAACTCGTCAGGGCGTGTAAAACCACTGACGCCACTTTTAGCTAGAAAGAAACGCAAGTCCTCCCTGATATCCGTCTCCCGTTTTTGGTTCATACCGGGTGTGAAACATACGAAGTAAACGTTACACAAAGCTACGCCACAAAGGCCTTGCTTTGATCATCACCACAAGACTTTGCTTTTCAACAGAAGCCTTGATCATTTGCATCTTAGCATGCCACACAGGCAAACCATCCTATGCAACCGATATCAGTCACACAGAATGAAATCCGATGTCAGACACACAGTCCATTTACAAGTCCGTTCTGGGTCTGAACGAAACCGGAGGCACCTAGTACCCCGCATATCCATCGATCTCCAAGTACGTCTGGACGATCACCAACTGTTTCCATCTTCTTGGGTGTACAGCCCAATCAAGATCATCAGTTATCACCCAAACGACGTGAAGACCTCCGGTCTTCGACCATCATCTTCATCTTCGACTTATCGTCGTATCAGTTATTCAGAATGGGATAAACCCGGTCTTTCCGAATAACTCGCGTATATATTATAAAAGTGTCACACAAACACAACATACGCCTCATTCCAATTCATTAGTCACTAACCGTAAATTAATCAAGAGAATAATTTCCCAAATATTAACCCCGAAGGCCGAAACCAACATCAGATCAATATCCAGAAAATCATTCTGCTTGGCTAACCGACAGTTAGTTTCTAAATTTCACATTCATAGGGAAAGATTCCCATTAATTTTATCAAAGATAAATTCCTTGAATTTATTCTTTAATCCATTTTTGAATATCAATTCAAACTAGTCGGGATTAGCGAACCTTACCGAAGTAATCATTTGTTTTAATTTCCCAATCCCAACCTATTCATCCCATGAAGTAAAACTAGTAATACTTCATATCTAACACCACAGTGTTATCGGTAAATTCAATTACCATTTCACGTTCAAATCTAATTAAAGATTTAACTATCTCCTGGAGAAAAACTGGTGATACTCCATTTTCGATCTTTTCAATCTAATTAAAGATTCATTAAAACTCCACTTAGTTTTAATCTTCGACTGGGTTAAAGAATCAGTGTCATTTAAAACACGGTTCACGATAAACCCAAAATCTCATTCATTAATTATCGGGTTAAAGAACAAGTGTTATTTAAAACACTGTTCACGATAAACCCAAAAATCAATATCAATTCCAATTAAATATTATTTAATTGGTACACTTCATTAAATCTAAATAAAAAGATTTAATCTTTTCTCAACTGGGTTCAAGAACAGTGTTAGTGAAGACACCATTCACGATAAACCCAAATCACATTCGATATTCAATACAAGGCTCTGAATAGATAATATATCGGCTTATATTCAATATCGAATTCTACGACTAACAAATGTCGTATTGGAAATAACGATACAAATATATATCTTTCAAATTTCCATAACAACACCTGTATAATCACGAATTCCAACATCGAAATATTCCGAAGACAATTTCGATTCAAATCCACTCCAATGCAATCATTGGAAATTTTGGTTATTTTCAAAACCCTTTTCAAATTCAATTTATTTATTTAAAAATAAATAGAATTATAATTCTAGTTCAAAACTAGTTCATTTCGATAAAAATCTATTTTTATCTTTTCAAATATGGAGTTTTTATCCCAAACTTTCACAAATCATTTCTTATGATTTTTCACAAATTATTACTATTTTTAATAATTTTATCAAGGCCCGTACAGTCGATTTCCATTAACGGCCATCGAACTGCACTTACAGCGACCTTTTTCGAATTTGATTTGGACGTATCTCCAAATCCAACCGTTAGATTTCAAATTTCTAACATTCATTAGAAAGCTCTTTTCGATACGAACCCAACGGTTCCGGTTTTAGGAGAATCCGACGGTCGGATCTCCCGTAATGTCCGTTTGAATTAAATGGTCGAAATTCACGAACTGCCGCGGCGCGGCGCGTTCTATTCAGGCCATTATATTATATATATAATATATATAATATATATTTCGTCGATTTCTATTTAAAACGAATTATATAAATAGTTTTAAAATTCGTTTTCAAAATCTATTTCAACTTCCATTTCAATTCAAAGCAAAATTGAATTCTTCTCTATAAATTCGTTTTTAAAATTCATTTCTATTCAATTCAAATTTCAATTCAATTTGAATTCATTTTCAATTCATTTCGAAATCGTTTTCAATTCAATTCATTTCGAAATCGTTTTCAATTCAATTCATTTCGAAATCGTTTTCAATTCAATTCATTTCGAAATCGTTTTCAATTCAATTCATTTCGAAATCGTTTTCAATTCATTTCGAAATCGTTTTCAATTCAATTCAAAATATTCGATTTCGAAATCACTTTTCAATATTCATTTTTAAGATGAATAAAATCGATATAAATATCGTTCACGTCAAAATGGCGTCAATCTAATCAACACGGCTTCGTAAATTTCTATTTTCAAATATTCTATTTCAAATATTTCTTTTTCAAAATAGTTGCTATTATCAAAATATTTCGTTCAACACATGACCAATCTCAATGAATGAGTACTGTCAACACATGAACTTTTATTTTATATTGATAAAGATGTAAATTTTATTACTAAAATATTTCGTTCAACACATGACCAATCTCAATGGATGAGTACTGTCAACACATGAACTTTTATTTTATAATATTCTTTATTTTCTAAATTGGAATGAGGCCCAATCAATCACCATATAATTTTAATTATATGGATTTTCATACAACACATGTATATAATAGCATTGAAAATAATCAACCATCAACCAAAGTGCACTACACTGTATAAGCATCAAATATAGATATTCAACGCTTATAACAGCCTGTCAATCAATCGATCGACATTTTTAGTCAATCAGGATGAGTGAACTTCACATTTCATCCCAACACCCGTGTGGGGTTTCAAACAATCAAACACAGATTTTATTTGTGCAGTTGGGCGATGTGTGAAATTTATCGACCCAATCAATATCAGTCAAATCAGTGTATATACAAACAAATCGGCCGATTTGTTTATAACTATTCATTTATTCACATTCACGTTAAAAATTATATTTTTAACGATAAAACATTTTATTTCAACCTATGAATTTCTATTCAATTCATTTACACAATAAAATGATATTTTTATTTTCTAACATATTTTAGAAAATTTCGGCGGCATAACGGCACGATACTAGAAACGGGACAAGGCCTAGCCTTATCCCCGGTCTAGTGAAGGCCCACGCCATTCACACATCAATCAAATCAATTCGTTATGCAAACCACAAAATTTGGAGTAAGAGTCTAACCTAGCCTTACTCCTTCGCCTTATAACGGCGCACGTCTAATCCTAACCAATTTATCGATTCGATTTTTCACACCACAAACCACATTCAAACCAATATCGCAATCAATCACCAAACAGTCAAACAAACAAGTCCATGGTCTGTGGACGATTTGTGTCGGGTGCTACTAAGCACCGTCTGCATCCTAGTATATATATAACTAGAAAAATTAAATTGAAAGGTGAGAAGTTCTCACATATAGCTATCCTAGCTCCACGGCTCTTCTTTTGCAGAAGTCTTCGTCGTTTCGCCTTTTTGTCACCTTCGTTGCTGCTTTCACTACATACGTAAAAATCACATTTTTACTTTGCTATTCAATATATAAAAATCGAATTTTTACTTCGATGTTCAATATATAAAAATCATATTTTTCTATCGAAGTTCAATATATAAAAATTCTAATTTTTCTATCGAAGTTCAATATATGAAAATCTTATTTTTTTTATTCTTAAAGTCTATTCCATCTTATTTTTCAAAAACAAAGCTATTTTATTTGTAGACAAAGCGAAATTTTATTTTTAAACACAATGCTTTTTATATTTATTTTCTAACAAAACTTTAAACAATTTAATCCTTTATATACAATTAAATATGTAATTTCAGTATTTTCACATAACAAAAATCAGTATTTTAACATAATAAAAATCAGTATTTTAACATAACTAAAATCAGTATTTTAACATAACTAAAATCAGTATTTTAACATAACTAAAATCAGTATTTTAACATAAGAAAATTCAGTTTTAAAAATAAATAAAAATCAGTTTTAAAATAATAAAAAAAAACAGTTTTAAACATAAATAAAAAAAGGAAAATCTGTAAACTTACAGGGGGGGAACTTGCGGCTGAAGGAGGGAAGGGGGGGTCGCGGCACTTGGGGAGGGCTGTCGAGGAAGAGGGGGTCGCGGAGGAAGGGGAAGAGGAGGATCGAGGGGGAGGCTCGCGAATCCGTGTAGGCGAAGGTGAGGCCAGGGGGGGTCGCGGCACTTGGGTTTTTGGGTTGTCGGGCTTCGGGGGGGGGGGGGGGGGGTTCTCCGATTCGACGAGGAGGAGGTGGCTTGCCGAAGATCGGCGGCGCCTGGGGGGGTTCTCCGATTCGACGGTTGCTTTTTTTTTTTTTTTTGGATCTATCGAATGATAGAAGGGGGGGGCCAGAACGAAATATAAAGGGGGGAGAGTTTTATTTTTATTAATTTAATTATTTTATTATTTTATTTTAATGCAAAAAGTCAACTTTTTCAAACGACCTCTAAATGAGGTCCACCGACTGTCGCCCATAGCGTTTCACCCCCATTCCGAACACAATGGGATATGTATCGTAAGCTGATTCGGCTGTTACAATCAGTTTTCGTTAAATTTACACTTAAATCATTATATTGAATTTTAAACGTACATTTCAAATTACCGGGGCCTCATACGAATTCTAAAAATGGCAGAAAAATATTTTCTAGCTTCGTATTGACGATACGGTCCTAACAAAACTAGTTTCGTCGAATTCTGAGACCGTTGGAAAAATGGCCAATTTCCAGTCGATTAAAATCAACTGAAATGGTCAAAACACGTTTTCCTTTGCTACGCTCACATATTGATTCGAAAAATTATGAAATTTGAAACCTAGCAATAACTTGACCCTGCGGATCTAACAAAAGTGGTTTCGTCCAAATCCGAGGTCGTTTGCAAAATGTCCATTTTTAAGGGCCTGAATTCCATAGCGACTATTCAGAATTTTCAACTGGACATATCTTTTGATTCCTGCTACGAACTTTTGATTTTTCGGATTCGTTGGAAAGATATTCACAATTAGATTCCATTATTTTTGGTTTCACTAAAATCCGGATTGTTTTGCACCCGGTATGTTCAATTGAAGTTTGAAATCGAATTATCGAACTACCGCGCCATTTTCAATTCTATTTTATAATTATATATAATTATTTATAATCTAACGACGACGCGTATAATATATACGTTCGAATTCTATTCAAATAAATTTCTCGTCGAAATTATTTAAAATAATTCATTTTAAATAATCAAAATTCGCTAAAATCGCCAAAATAAAAAATTTTAAACTGGCCCAGATTTTACGGGTTGTTACAATCTCCCCCACTTAAAACTTTTCGTCCCCGAAAAGGAACAAAGTCGAAAGTGGTTTGATTAATCAACTCTACGTTCGATCTGGCTTTCCTTCTCTAACTTTTCAGTTTCTGAGAATTTCAAAAATTTGGCTAACACCCTAAATTTTTGAAAAATTTCGCCATAACCTCCCCTGCACCGGGAGCATCGGGGAATTTCAAATAGCTTCTCCGGTCCTTCAGATCTCAAAAAGAAAAAGAAAAAGCCAAGCGGCTAGCCAATAGGCTCACAAAATCATCATCACCCAAACAAAACAGGAAATTATGTAGTAAACATGTACCTATTTGTCGGGCAAACAAATTTTATTCTCTGCTCTAGCCTCCTTGCTATGACCTGTTCAATGATATATATGTATATGCAAGCAAACGCGACCAATTTTCAATACAATTCAATATTTGGTTCAATTAGGCATAATGGTTCAAAATTATCAAACAATTAAACAAACAACACAAACATCAATCAATTATTGAATTAGAGTTTCAAATTCATAATTTCGATACATAGTCAAAAATCATGTTTTTGATGCCAAATCACAACAATTAGCCCTATCTAATTTTGGTTCTCACACCAGTCTAATGGAAATATATAGATATTACACGTTCGTCACTCGAATATAAATTCTGATGATGATATATCAATCATCAGAATCACCCCCGGGCGACTAGAGTGTAATTCTATATCTATCCAGTATATTAAAATTTCGAATACACGCGGATCAGACGTATACGCAAAATCTATATATACTGGATTGTCCACATCCATATAAATAAATAACCAAATACGAATAGTTGATTTAGATTTTCAAAACAAAATTTGTTTTCATTTGAAAAATATACTCTTCACACTCGTTCTAGGATACTACTGATCCTATCTCTAACGAGTCATTCTAATTGGATATTACTAATCCAACATCTGTTGAATTCTTTCATATGGTTCTAATGTGCCTTGTTCTCTGCTTTGTAAACCAAAGCTCTGATACCAATTGTGAAGACCCGTAACTTCCCCGTAAAGGAAAGCGCCGGATAGTTCGAGAACAAGCCACAATAGAACGCATACAGAAGAACGTTTCATTGTATATTACAACAGTGCATCAGATTACAAGAATATACAGAGTATAAATGAATATTACACAGAAATATCAGAGATTTAAATTACATTTAAATACATAGCAGCGGAAAAATAATACAATACACAACTAGAATGAGATATACGGATACAAAGCTTTCCGGATATCGTTCCAGCTGTAAACCAGGATCCTGTGAATATAAATCTGCAAAACCAAAACTACTAGCTGCCCGAGTCAAAATAGGGGCACCCAGAGTTTAGGTTAAAACAATAAACTCCAGGTCAGTCATGGGACTGGTGTGAGAACTAAAACAGTTATTATTCTTTATTTTAAAAGTTAGGTAAATCAAGGGACCACGCCGTATAACACGGAACGGGTTTCCTCCCAAGAATACCAGTGCATAAAACAAACAGCGCAATGCTAAATAAAGAAAAATGAAGCAGTTATAAGACCCAGGTCCCATCACACAATGCAACGCAGTCGAGGATAGGGTTTTCCCTTATAACAGCCAAAGAATGCTTGATACGGTTAAAACAAATCGTTTGATACTATTATAAGTGCATAGTGTATAAAGCAACTTCAAATCATAAGTATCAATCATAGGCGGCATGAGCGTCCCATGCCACTATGTCGCCATATATAGGTTTACAAATGAAACCGCAAAGTCACGTATTTGGAAATTGGATTTCCGTCTATGAACCGAGGCAAAAGATAGTCCTCAACCGATTCGAGACAATCTAGCCTACCATGTCTCAGGAACAGCCGCAACTGCCCCCTGGATCGTCAGGGCCGGTCCACCGATGTGGATTATTATGCCTGAACAATACGTCTCCCCGCCCTTTGGGGCGCAAACGAGCCAACGAATGACTCCATCGGTTCGAGAACGACCGATCAATCCGAGGCGCCTCGCAACAGCAACAACCACATAAGTCAAACTCGTCAGGGCGTGTAAAACCACTGACGCCACTTTTAGCTAGAAAGAAATGCAAGTCCTCCCTGATGTCCGTCTCCCGTTTTTGGTTCATACCAGGTGTGAAACATGCGAAGTAAACGTTACACAAAGCTACGCCACAAAGGCCTTGCTTTGATCATCACCACAAGACTTTGCTTTTCAACAGAAGCCTTGATCATTTGCATCTTAGCATGCCACACAGGCAAACCATCCTATGCAACCGATATCAGTCACACAGAATGAAATCCGATGTCAGACACACAGTCCATTTACAAGTCCGTTCTGGGTCTGAATGAAACCGGAGGCACCTAGTACCCCGCATATCCATCGATCTCCAAGTACGTCTGGACGATCACCAACTGTTTCCATCTTCTTGGGTGTACTGCCCAATCAAGATCATCAGTTATCACCCAAACGACGTGAAGACCTCCGGTCTTCGACCATCGTCTTCATCTTCGACTTATCGTCGTATCAGTTATTCAGAATGGGATAAACCCGGTCTTTCCGAATAACTCGCGTATATATTATAAAAGTGTCACACAAACACAACATACGCCTCATTCCAATTCATTAGTCACTAACCGTAAATTAATCAAGAGAATAATTTCCCAAATATTAACCCCGAAGGCCGAAACCAACATCAGATCAATATCCAGAAAATCATTCTGCTTGGCTAACCGACAGTTAGTTTCTAAATTTCACATTCATAGGGAAAGATTCCCATTAATTTTATCAAAGATAAATTCCTTGAATTTATTCTTTAATCCATTTTTGAATATCAATTCAAACTAGTCGGGATTAGCGAACCTTACCGAAGTAATCATTTGTTTTAATTTCCCAATCCCAACCTATTCATCCCATGAAGTAAAACTAGTAATACTTCATATCTAACACCACAGTGTTATCGGTAAATTCAATTACCATTTCACGTTCAAATCTAATTAAAGATTTAACTATTGCCTGGAGCAAAACTGGTGATACTCCATTTTCGATCTTTTCAATCTAATTAAAGATTCATTAAAACTCCACTTAGTTTTAATCTTCGACTGGGTTAAAGAATCAGTGTCATTTAAAACACGGTTCACGATAAACCCAAAATCTCATTCATTAATTATCGGGTTAAAGAACAAGTGTTATTTAAAACACTGTTCACGATAAACCCAAAAATCAATATCAATTCCAATTAAATATTATTTAATTGGTACACTTCATTAAATCTAAATAAAAAGATTTAATCTTTTCTCAACTGGGTTCAAGAACAGTGTTAGTGAAGACACCATTCACGACAAACCCAAATCACATTCGATATTCAATACAAGGCTCTGAATAGATAATATATCGGCTTATATTCAATATCGAATTCTACGACTAACAAATGTCGTATTGGAAATAACGATACAAATATATATCTTTCAAATTTCCATAACAACACCTGTATAATCACGAATTCCAACATCGAAATATTCCGAAGACAATTTCGATTCAAATCCACTCCAATGCAATCATTGGAAATTTTGGTTATTTTCAAAACCCTTTTCAAATTCAATTTATTTATTTAAAAATAAATAGAATTATAATTCTAGTTCAAAACTAGTTCATTTCGATAAAAATCTATTTTTATCTTTTCAAATATGGAGTTTTTCATCCCAAACTTTCACAAATCATTTCTTATGATTTTACACAAATTATTACTATTTTTAATAATTTTATCAAGGCCCGTACAGTCGATTTCCATTAACGGCCATCGAACTGCACTTACAGCGACCTTTTTCGAATTTGATTTGGACGTATCTCCAAATCCAACCGTTAGATTTCAAATTTCTAACATTCATTAGAAAGCTCTTTTCGATACGAACCCAACGGTTCCGGTTTTAGGAGAATCCGACGGTCGGATCTCCCGTAATGTCCGTTTGAATTAAATGGTCGAAATTCACGAACTGCTGCGGCGCGGCGCGTTCTATTCAGGCCATTATATTATATATATAATATATATAATATATATTTCGTCGATTTCTATTTAAAACGAATTATATAAATAGTTTTAAAATTCGTTTTCAAAATCTATTTCAACTTCCATTTCAATTCAAAGCAAAATTGAATTCTTCTCTATAAATTCGTTTTTAAAATTCATTTCTATTCAATTCAAATTTCAATTCAATTTGAATTCATTTTCAATTCATTTCGAAATCGTTTTCAATTCAATTCATTTCGAAATCGTTTTCAATTCAATTCATTTCGAAATCGTTTTCAATTCAATTCATTTCGAAATCGTTTTCAATTCAATTCATTTCGAAATCGTTTTCAATTCATTTCGAAATCGTTTTCAATTCAATTCATTTCGAAATCGTTTTCAATTCAATTCAAAATATTCGATTTCGAAATCACTTTTCAATATTCATTTTTAAGATGAATAAAATCGATATAAATATCGTTCACGTCAAAATGGCGTCAATCTAATCAACACGGCTTCGTAAATTTCTATTTTCAAATATTCTATTTCAAATATTTCTTTTTCAAAATAGTTGCTATTATCAAAATATTTCGTTCAACACATGACCAATCTCAATGAATGAGTACTGTCAACACATGAACTTTTATTTTATATTGATAAAGATGTAAATTTTATTACTAAAATATTTCGTTCAACACATGACCAATCTAAATGGATGAGTACTGTCAACACATGAACTTTTATTTTATAATATTCTTTATTTTCTAAATTGGAATGAGGCCCAATCAATCACCATATAATTTTAATTATATGGATTTTCATACAACACATGTATATAATAGCATTGAAAATAATCAACCATCAACCAAAGTGCACTACACTGTATAAGCATCAAATATAGATATTCAACGCTTATAACAGCCTGTCAATCAATCGATCGACATTTTTAATCAATCAGGATGAGTGAACTTCACATTTCATCCCAACACCCGTGTGGGGTTTCAAACAATCAAACACAGATTTTATTTGTGCAGTTGGGCGATGTGTGAAATTTATCGACCCAATCAATATCAGTCAAATCAGTGTATATACAAACAAATCGGCCGATTTGTTTATAACTATTCATTTATTCACATTCACGTTAAAAATTATATTTTTAACGATAAAACATTTTATTTCAACCTATGAATTTCTATTCAATTCATTTACACAATAAAATGATATTTTTATTTTCTAACATATTTTAGAAAATTTCGGCGGCATAACGGCACGATACTAGAAACGGGACAAGGCCTAGCCTTATCCCCGGTCTAGTGAAGGCCCACGCCATTCACACATCAATCAAATCAATTCGTTATGCAAACCACAAAATTTGGAGTAAGAGTCTAACCTAGCCTTACTCCTTCGCCTTATAACGGCGCACGTCTAATCCTAACCAATTTATCGATTCGATTTTTCACACCACAAACCACATTCAAACCAATATCGCAATCAATCACCAAACAGTCAAACAAACAAGTCCATGGTCTGTGGACGATTTGTGTCGGGTGCTACTAAGCACCGTCTGCATCCTAGTATATATATAACTAGAAAAATTAAATTGAAAGGTGAGAAGTTCTCACATATAGCTATCCTAGCTCCACGGCTCTTCTTTTGCAGAAGTCTTCGTCGTTTCGCCTTTTTGTCACCTTCGTTGCTGCTTTCACTACATACGTAAAAATCACATTTTTACTTTGCTATTCAATATATAAAAATCGAATTTTTACATCGATGTTCAATATATAAAAATCATATTTTTCTATCGAAGTTCAATATATAAAAATTCTAATTTTTCTATCGAAGTTCAATATATGAAAATCTTATTTTTTTTATTCTTAAAGTCTATTCTATCTTATTTTTCAAAAACAAAGCTATTTTATTTGTAGACAAAGCGAAATTTTATTTTTAAACACAATGCTTTTTATATTTATTTTCTAACAAAACTTTAAACAATTTAATCCTTTATATACAATTAAATATGTAATTTCAGTATTTTCACATAACAAAAATCAGTATTTTAACATAATAAAAATCAGTATTTTAACATAACTAAAATCAGTATTTTAACATAACTAAAATCAGTATTTTAACATAACTAAAATCGGTATTTTAACATAACTAAAATCAGTATTTTAACATAAGAAAATTCAGTTTTAAAAATAAATAAAAATAAGTTTTAAAATAATAAAAAAAAACAGTTTTAAACATAAATAAAAAAAGGAAAATCTGTAAACTTACAGGGGGGGGGAACTTGCGGCTGAAGGAGGGAGGGGGGGGGGTCGCGGCACTTGGGGAGGGCTGTCGAGGAAGAGGGGGTCGCGGAGGAAGGGGAAGAGGAGGATCGAGGGGGAGGCTCGCGAATCCGTGTAGGCGAAGGTGAGGCCAGGGGGGGTCGCGGCACTTGGGTTTTTGGGTTGTCGGGCTTCGGGGGGGGGGGGGGGGTTCTCCGATTCGACGAGGAGGAGGTGGCTTGCCGAAGATCGGCGGCGCCTGGGGGGGTTCTCCGATTCGACGGTTGCTTTTTTTTTTTTTGGATCTATCGAATGATAGAAGGGGGGGGCAGAACGAAATATAAAGGGGGGAGAGTTTTATTTTTATTAATTTAATTATTTAATTATTTTATTTTAATGCAAAAAGTCAACTTTTTCAAACGACCTCTAAATGAGGTCCACCGACTGTCGCCCATAGTGTTTCACCCCCATTCCGAACACAATGGGATATGTATCGTAAGCTGATTCGGCTGTTACAATCAGTTTTCGTTAAATTTACACTTAAATCATTATATTGAATTTTAAACGTACATTTCAAATTACCGGGGCCTCATACGAATTCTAAAAATGGCAGAAAAATATTTTCTAGCTTCGTATTGACGATACGGTCCTAACAAAACTAGTTTCGTCGAATTCTAAGACCGTTGGAAAAATGGCCAATTTCCAGTCGATTAAAATCAACTGAAATGGTCAAAACACGTTTTCCTTTGCTACGCTCACATATTGATTCGAAAAATTATGAAATTTGAAACCTAGCAATAACTTGACCCTGCGGATCTAACAAAAGTGGTTTCGTCGAAATCCGAGGTCGTTTGCAAAATGTCCATTTTTAAGGGCCTGAATTCCATAGCGACTATTCAGAATTTTCAACTGGACATATCTTTTGATTCCTGCTACGAACTTTTGATTTTTCGGATTCGTTGGAAAGATATTCACAATTAGATTCCATTATTTTTGGTTTCACTAAAATCCGGATTGTTTTGCACCCGGTATGTTCAATTGAAGTTTGAAATCGAATTATCGAACTACCGCGCCATTTTCAATTCTATTTTATAATTATATATAATTATTTATAATCTAACGACGACGCGTATAATATATACGTTCGAATTCTATTCAAATAAATTTCTCGTCGAAATTATTTAAAATAATTCATTTTAAATAATCAAAATTCGCTAAAATCGCCAAAATAAAAAATTTTAAACTGGCCCAGATTTTACGGGTTGTTACAGACTCCTTCTTTTGTTACGGGGGTTAATCATTCTTTCTAGTTTCTCTTTTACCTTCTTCATGGATTAAATCCATATCAACAAATTCCTTATCCTTGGGTTGTGTTCCTCAGCCTAAACTTCCTCATCGACCAAGCAGCTAGCTGAACTTTCCTTCCATTGTCTATCTCCAAGATACCAAACGAGTCCTTTACTTCCTTGAGCCAATTTATAGCCTCGACAAACGTCTCAGTCCCATGAAAAGGTTTTCCTCCCATCGCACCGAAGTCCTTCCATATCTTAGGAAAGGCATCTAAACGCGGAGAAAGAGACTCAAGAAGGAAAAAGGAAGAGATTCGAAACAAAGAATCGAAAGATAGATATATGGCTTTTGGGGATTATGTTTTTCATAGTAAATCTTTCTCTTCATAACTCCTTCTTTGAAACATGTTTTTGAAAATAATACTTTTGAAAATGGTTTTCAAAATCTTTTATCTGTTCTGGTAACCTTCAGCTCTTATACCACGTGTAACACCCCACTTCCGTTAATGTCACTCATAAAGGGAATGCAATAAGTTTCGTGGAGCATTATAAGTAAACAGAACGGAATATTACAAGACAAAAAAAGTAGTACTTGAAAATTTTGTAATTTTATTGCAGCGGAAACAGAAATAAGTTTGATTACATTTCCAAATACCAAAATCAAGTACATAATGTCAGTCTTGTACAAAACTTTCAGAGTACATAATTTTATAGCCATAATCCCCAATAGAAAAATGCTATACGCAGAATCAAAGCCAAGCAATACACCTTTCAACTTCAAGCTGGGAGAAAGAGATATTTGAACTAAGCGTGAGTATTTCCTCCCTAAGAACCCGAGGGGGGGGGAACAGAAGAAAAGAGGTGAAACAAACTAGGTCAAACATAAGTCTGGTGAGTCCAGTGACTTTAACAATACAATCATTAAAGTAACATGATTAGAACATAAACTGAAAAGCAAGAAATGATTTTAGAATAAACAGGTATGAAAAAGCAGACAAGATGAACAAGATATAACATTGATTGCGCTTCTAATCACTACAGGATAATTACTACATTGCACCAATGCTAGTAACACCGTATCATTACTAGTTACACCGCACCCTTACTAGTCCCATACTAAAAGTTGATCCCTCTTACTAATCATGATAATGGTAGTTTCGTGTACTCCTAGCTGCTATCGTGGTTGCCCCTTTCTGCTCCTACCCCCATGAGTTATACCCACTACCTTCCTCGTTCGATCGGCTCCCTAACTAGCATGTATTTATTACTTGTGTCATTCGACCTCGCTTGTATGTATTCATTACTTGTGCCATTCGGCCCCACTTGTATGTAGATACCTATGCTGGCCCATCATGGGGTGTATCAATTCCCATGATGGCAACCCGACATGATTCAAGATGTACAGTGTATACTACTGATGCCCAGTGCCTGCTTTTTCCAATCCGGAGCACGTGCACGCCCATATTCCGTCGAAACCTACATTGCTGCACCACCACGCGTAACACCCCATGTCCGTTAATGTCACTCACATAGGGAATGTATTAAGTTTCATGGAGCATTATAAGTAAACATAACGGAATATTACAAGACAGAAAAAGTAGTACTTGAAAATTTTGTAATTTTATTGCAGCGGAAATAGAAATAAGTTTGATTGCATTTCCAAATACCAAAATCAAGTACATAATATCAGTCTTGTACAAAACCTTTAGAGTACATAATTTTAAAGCCATAATCCCCAACAAAAAAATGCCATACGCAAAATCAAAGCCAAGCGATACACCTTTCAACTTCAAGCTGGAAGAAAGAGATATCTAAACTAGGCTTGAGTATTTCCTCCCCAAGAACCTAGGGTGGGGGAACAAAAGAAAAGAGGCGAAACAAACTAGGTTAGACATAAGTCTGGTGAGATCAGTGACTTTAACAATATAATCATTAAAGTAACAGGATAAGAACATAAGCTAGAAAGCAAGAAATGACTGTAGAATAAACAGGCATGACAAAGCAGACAAGATGAACAAGATATAACGTCGATTGCGCTTCTAATCACTACAGGATAATTACTACACTGCACCAATGCTAGTAACACCGTATCATTACTAGTTACACCGCACCCATACTAGTGCCATACTAAAAGTTGATCCCTCTTACTAATCATGATAATGGTAGTTTCGTGTACTCCTAGCTGCTATCGTAGGTGCCGCTTTTTGCTCCTACGCCCACGAGTTGTACCCACTACCCTCCTCGTTCGATCGGTTCCCTAACTCACATGTATTTATTACCTGTGTCATTCGACCTCGCTTGTATGTATTCATTACTTGTGTCATTCGGCCCCGCTTTTATGTAGATACCTATGCTGGCCCCATCATGGGGTGTATCAATTCCCATGATGGCAACCTAACACGATTCAAGATGCACAGCGTATACTACTGATGCTCAATGCCTGCTTTTTCCACTCCAAAGCACGTGCACGCCCATACTCCCTCGGTACCTACACTGCTGTACCACCCAATGCTATTTTGACTGCTTATAATCAGCCCAGTAATCGCGCCCCACCCTGCCTAGCTGAGGTTACCATGATACGTCTATGTTGGTTACTGCTGGAATGGGTCCCCTTTAATAGGGTTTCCTAATCAACATTTTATAATGGTTAAGTGTTCTCAATTTAACTTAACCCCACCCATTTGCTTAATTAACATGTTGTACTGGTTTAGTGTTGCCTATTCATATGTTACTTAACCTTCTCACTGATTCACACATGTTTATTTAACGGTTAAGTTTATGGGCCTATATATATATATATATATATATATATATACACACACTCTAATATTACCCACTTACCCAAGATTTACTTAACCCTTCCCCTTATCAAGTCCATATGTATTATTGGTTAAGTTTTCCTTAACCCTATCCACTTTGTTCATGTAATATTGGTTAAGTTGTCTTCTTGTCCATGTTAACTTAACCCACCCACCTAACATGTTGTATTGGTTAAGTGTCGCATGTTCATATGTTACTTAACCCTTACATTCTTAGCATGTATGTTCCTTAGCTTTAATTTATTCATTAAGCACCAACCTCTCACATTAGAACTGTTGTTTGCGGTTGCTGGATGTGACGGGCGGTTCCGGGCAGACTTCTACCGCAAACTCACTCTAACCTCGGGTTTTTGGGCTTAATGCGCTAACCTCTCACATTAGATCTATGTTGTTGCGGTCTCTTGATGTGCCGGGAAGTTCCGGGCAGTTCCGGGCAGCCTTACATCTCAACTTAATCTAACCTCGGGTTAGGCACGTTTATCTTTTAGCCAATTTACATATTTACCATTCATGTCCAAGTTTATATGTAAATTATCTATAACTGTGGTCAATTCAAGTTATGCCACATTTTCTAGTTAAGCGCAAAATTAATTATATGATTACAACCCCTTTATATGCCAATTACATAATATTCAATCTTTTCCTAAACTTTTCCCCAATGTTCCCACGCCGTTCGTACGTATAGTTCATGTGATACGTTAGGCTCGCAATTAGCCTAAATCATAATAAAAAGGAAAAAGGGAAGAAATACATGACATCATAACTGGCATAATCAATAAAGATCTAAGACGCCATAAATCTAGTAAACATATAAAAATAGATCCAATCAACATATTGAGTGTGAAGTAGCATGGATCTAAACATAAGCTTGCACGGATTTAAACATATGAACTGGTCTGGATCTAGACATAAACTTGCATGGATTTAAACATATGAACATATAGTTCTAAACATATGGACTAATATGGATCTAATCATATAAACATGTAGATCTAAACATATGAACATATAAAATATGATCTTACATGTATGAATATGACTTGCATATAATCTTTCATAACTTGCATAAATCGAGCAAACTTGCATACATAACTTGCATACGTAATTAGGCATATGAATTAACATAGAACATAACTTGCATATAATGAATCAAATCAAGCATAAATCAATACATAGCTTGCAAAGACATAAAAATTATATGATTTAAAAACATTTTCATGTAGTCCAATTCATAACTCATCATAATTACGTTTAAACAATTATCTTGTGAAAGTAACTGCACTCACAGAAAACGGATCTTGAATTCTGGGATCTGATTTCTGAAGTTGCTAAGCTAATCCATTGATGTAGGCGTTGATTCGGTCGTTGTTGTTCTGGAATTCCTTTTCGCAATTCCTATGCTTTGAATCTTTATCTCTTATCTTTTTATCTTTAATCTTGAATTTGATTTGTTATGGTGGCGGCTAGGTTAGTTTGTAGATGAACAGCATGACGGCATCATAGTTTAGGGTTGTGAGGTCTAGGGTTGAGGTTTGGGGTGATTATATTGAAGTTTAGGATTAATATGGGCCTTTAGATCAACCTAGGAGTCATCAAAGCCATCTAAACCAAAGAGAGCCAACCAGAACATGACACATATGCCCTAACACCTCAGAAAATCATCACAGTCCAGATCAGTTCGCAGGTGTCGACCCTACAGGGGGGTCGACACACATGTCGACACCCCTAGGGGGGTCGACACCCTTGAGTGGGAAATTTCCCGCTCAGCTGTTTTCTGAAGTTTTGAAATTCGAATCTGCTTTGATTATTTAATTATTATTTTAATTTAATTTCTGCTTAAACTTGAAAACTTCTAACCTCCATAACTTCTTCATACGGAGTCTGATTCATGCAAACTCGGACTCTATCTCAAGCAGAATTCCAAGACAAACACAATGGCATTTTTTTTATCATACTATGCACTAATAATAATATCAGACGATTTTCAATATTTCAAGCATTTTTTTTTATCATAAGGAGAAACCTCACCCAAGTCTGCGTTTGCATTATGTGTATGTCGTGAGATCTAATGGTAGCTTCATTTTTCAAAAAGTATCACGAATTTTTGTACACTAGCATTCATGAGAGAAAAAAATTGTTTTGTGTTATACAGCGTGGTCTTATGAGTTGCCCTACTTTAAAATAAATCTAAATCCAACTATTTTAAGTTTCTCATTTCAGTCCCATGACTGATCTAGGGTTTATTATTTCTACAATTAAACTTTGGGTGCCCATAAGTTTCCATATGGGCAGCCAAGTAGTTTGGTTTTGCAGATTAGTCTTGAAGTTAGTTTTATGCAGGTGCTGGATTTAGGCTGAAATCCTTCCTTTAAAGACTTATTTCATAAATCTCCCTTTAAAAATATTCCCTTTAAAACCAAGGGTGATTAAGACTTGTAAGTCTTAATAATCATTTCTCAAAGCTTTACTTACTTAAAACTAATGTTTTTAAAAACCTCCATTGATTGATTCAAAATTTATTTTAATCCAAACCAATCGATATCAAATATAAGATTCATGTAGGAATTGGATCAATTTATATTTAACACCAATTCTCGAAATCAGCGAATATTATAAGCGGAATAATGATATAACATCTTTTAAATTCCTCAGAAAGCATATGTCTAACAATGGAATTCCATATCAAATATTTGAAGATTATTTATTTCCAGACCCATCTTATTTAAACTTGAAAACCTTTAGCGTAATTAAAAGAGTAAAAAAATCACTTGATACAAGAATTGGATAGAAATTATATCAGCTTATGTTCGATATCAATTCCTATATCCCACCGATACAATAAGTGGAATATGGTAAATCTACCTTTTAAATTCCTATAATAGTATAAGTTCTATCTATGGAATTCATATCAATCATTCGAAGAGCATTTCCAACCAATCTCAATTTCATTAATAATTGGAAAACCTTTTTTGTCTTAAGCAAGCTAGGTTTTACTCAAAACTAATATGTTCAAGTACTATAAACTTTACAAAATATTTCACTACTCATTTAAAAATGATTACTTAAGATACGACTAATAATTAATGTAACAACCCGGAAAATCAGAACAAATTTAAAAAAATTTATTTTAGCAATTTTAATGAATTTTGAATATTTAAAATGGTTTATTTTAAATAATAACGACTAGAAATTTATTTTGAATAGAATTAGAATGTATATATTTATTTAAATCGAAGTTAGAATATAAATATTTATTTTAATTATAAAAGGAATTGGAAATGGCGCGGTATTTTGAAATTTTGATTTCAATTTTCAAATTAATGTACAGGATTCAAAATAAACCGGATTTTGGTGAAACTAGAAATATTTGAATCTGTTTGAAAATATCTTTCCAACGGATGTGAAAAATCCAAATTTCATAACGGGAATAAAAAGTTATGTCCAGTTGAAAATTCAGAATAGTCGCTATGGAATTTTATATAATATATAGCCCTTAAAAATAGCGATTTTGCAAATGACCTCCATTTTTGACAAAACCACTTTTGTCGGATCTGGAATGTCAAATTATTTCTAGATTTCATTTTTCATATTTTTTGGAATTATTATGTGAGTGTGGTGAATTTAAACATGTTTGGTCATTTCAATTTAAATTTAATCGACTGGAAAATGACCATTTTAAAACGGTCTCCAAATTTGAAGAAATTAGTTTTGTTAGGACCGTATCGTCAAAACATAGCCAGATTTATTTTTCTGGAATTTTTGGAGTTAGTATGTGGCCCCAGTAAATTGAAATGTACGTTTAAATTAAATATATATTGATATATATTTTAATTTCGATGAAAACTGATCGTAACAGTCGGATTGGCATACAGGACATCTCCCATTGTGTTCAGAATAGGGGTAATTAGCTGGGGGCGACAGTCGTTGTGTCTAGTTTGGAGTTCAAATGGAAAGTCAACATTTTTGATGAAAAATAATAATAAATAAAGTATATATATTTATACTTAACACCCTCCCTCCCCTTATCCTCTCATTCCCGTTCAACAGATAAAAAAAATAAAAAAAACCGCAAGCACATCGATGGAACCCTAGCCACTGCACCAACTGCACGTTGCCGCGGGCCCCCTCCCTTCCTCTCACCTCCAGCGATAGCCGCACCCTCCCCTCAGATAATCTCTCCCCTCCTCCACTCGAAAACCCGCAACTCCAAAAAAACCCGATCCCCTTTTTAGCAACCCGCCGCCCCTCTGATTTCGTCAGCCGCCACATCCCCTCAACACCCCGGCGCCGTCCAATCAGATCCCCCCCTCTCTCGCTAAAAATCTGTAAGTGTTTATTTTATAATATATAGCTTTGTTTTTTTATATGATTTTTATGTTAATGAAAAATATGATTTTTATGTTAATAAAAATAGGATTTTTATGTTAATGAAAATAGGATTTTCATGTTAATAAAACTAGGATTTTTATGTGGATAAAGATATGATTTTTATTAGTAGAAAATTATGATTTTCATTAGAGAAAGATTAGATTTTTAAAATAGAAAAGAGGAGAATTTTTTTTAAATGGAAAAGATATGATTTTCCATAATATAAAAATATGAGTTTTTTATTCATATGAATACTATAAAATTTTGATTTTTATTTTTTTTACAAAAATTTGATTTTTATAATGAAGCAGCGAATATAAAAATTTGATTTTTATAATGAATAGCGATATAACAATATTATTTTTAGCAGTATTTTTAGTTAAATAAAAATATAATTTTTATCGTATGTATGAAATGATATTTGAGTAGGATAAAAAATAGAATTTTTATATATGTAGCCAATTGAAAATATGATTTTTATATAATAGAGGATAGAAAAAAATATGATTTTTATTATATATATCATATATAAACATGTGATTTTTATATATGTAGTAGCATTGTTTAAAAAAATCGATTTTTAGTTATATAAAAATTCAATTTTAATAATATATTTAGCGATATAAGAATGCGATTTTTAAATATATAAACATCATATTAAAAATCTGATTTTTACTATGAACAACGTGGAAAGATTGCATTGGAATTTTGGGCAAATCCAAACGGTTCAGAAATTCAGAAATAAAACTAGAGGAGTGGATCCCAAAGATGAGAACTTCTCACTTTAATTTATTTTCTAGTTATATATATATATATATATATATATATATATATATTAGGATGCAGACGGTGCTTAGAAGCACCCGACACCATTGTTTGAAACCATGTTTGTTTGGTTGATTGGTTTATTTGTTTGAATTTGGTTTGGGAATTGAAATTAATTGATTAGAATTTGGTTTGTACATGGCGTGAGCCATTTTAGGAGAGGGATAAGGCTAGACCTTATTCCGGTTCTAGTATCGCGCCGTTATGTTGCTGAAATTTTCTAAAAATATTAGAGTAATAAAAATATCATTTTTACTGTATAAATGAAGTGTATAAATCATTCATGTGTTGGAACAAATATTTTATAGTTAAAAATATAATTTTTAACGTGTATATGAATAAAATAAATATTCATTTACAAATCGACCAATTTGTTTATACACACACACATTTGACTGATATTGATTAGGACGACATATTTTATACATTGCCCAACTGCACAAATAATAATCAGTATTTGTTGTTTGAAAACACCACACGGGTATTGGGTTTATATTGGGCATACACTAATCCGAATATTTAGTTATATGTCAATCGATAGGTTAACAAACTGTAGTAAGCGTTAACTATTTATATTTAATGCTTATACATTTGTGTAATGAACTTTGGATGATGGTTGACTGTGTTTGACTATTGTTATGTACATGTGTGTATGAAATCCATATTAATAAAATTATACGGTAATTGGCTGGGTCTGATTCCAATTTGGAAAGAACGAATATTTTAAAATGGGGAATACTGAATATTTTAAAATAACTAATATTTTAAAACAATATTCGGTAATAGATCAAAATATGATTTTAATGTCTGATTTGGGATGGACACGAAAATATTGAAATATATGAAGCCGTGTTGATTAGATTAACGCCACTTTCACATGAACGATATTTATATCAATTTTATTCATTTTTATAATGAATATTGAAAAGGAAATGATTTCAAAATATGTTATTTTGGAAATATTATCATATATATATTATAATGATAAGGAAGATTCAATTTTGATTTAAAATTGAAAACGAATTTGTAATCGTTTTAAAACGAATTTATAAACGATTTATAAAATACGCTTTAAATGGAAATCGACGAAATATATATACTATATATATTTAATGGCCTGAATAGAATGCGCCGCACCACGACTGTTTGTGAATTTCGACAATGACTTCGAATGGACATTACGGGAGATCCGACCGTCGGATTCTCCTAAAACTGGAGCCGTTGGGTTCGCATCGAAAAGAGATTTCCAAAGAATACAAGAGATTTGAAATCTAATGGTCGGATTTGGAATTATGTCCAAATCAAATTTGGAAAACATCGTTGTAAGTGCAGTTCGGTGACCATTTATGGAAATCGACTATACGGGCGTCGATAAAATTATTAAAAATATTAATAATTTATGTAGAATCATAATAAATGATTTGGAAAGTATTTGGGTGAAAATTCCAGGTTTGTAAAGATAAAAATTTATTTTTATTGAAATGAAATAGTTATTAACTAGATTTGAAATCCAATAATTTTTAAATAAAGTAAATGGATTTGTGAACGGTTTTAATATAATAAGAATTTCCAATATATGAATTGGAATGGATTTGAATCAAAATCATCTTCGAAATATTTCGATATTGGATTCCGTGATTATACGGATATTGTTATGGAAATTTGGAAGATATATTTTACATCGTTATTTCCAATACGATATTTATTTGTTTCAAAATTTGGTATTGAATATAAGCCAATATAATTTCTATTTAGACGCTTTTATTTAATATTAAATGGGGTTTTGGGTTTGTCATGAATGGTGTCTTCATTAACATTGTTCTTAAACCTCGTGTGAAAAGAATAAATCTTTTAATTAAGATTATTGGAGTTTCCAGTTATATTTAGTAATTGGAATAAAAATGGAATGTGAATTGGTTTATTGTGAACTGTGTTTTTAATGACATTCTTTCTTTAACCCGATTTATAGTGAAATTTGATTTGGAATTTATAAATCTCTTAACTAAGATTTAATGGAAATTTTCCAAAGTAAACTTTTCCAATTTAATAAAACAAATTGGAATGGAATGGAATTCAATTTGGTAATAATCGAAGTGAATTTCTGTGGAGGAAGATTGCTAATATATATGGAATTTAAAAGGCTTTGCCGTTATTCCATTTATATTATTAGTCGGACATGGAAGTTTATATCGATTATATATATATATATATTGATCTGTTTTTCGTGAAGGTTCCATAATAAATGAAATGTGATTTAGGGTTTATCGTGAGTTGTGTTTTAAATGACATTAGCTCTTTAACCCAATGAAAGACAGGATTTATTTCCTGAATTAGAATAATGATTAAGTAATGATTTTTGGAGACTAAAACTAAATGGAGTTTTAATGAATCGTTAATTAGATTTGAAAGTTGAATCTGATAACTAAAATTATCAAATTCGGTAAATGATCAAGAATGAAGTGTCATCAGTTTTGCTCCAAGCGATAGTTAAATCTTTAATTAGATTTGAACGTGAAATGGTAAATAATTTTACCGATAACCCCGTGGTGTTAGATATGGAGTATAACCAGTTTTTCTCCATGGGATGAATAGGTTGGGATTGGAAAAAATAATAAATGATTACTTTGGTAAGGTTCGCTGATCCCGACTAGTTTGGATAAACCTTAATTTGGTTTGAATTGATATCCATTGGAAGATTAAAGAATAAATTTAAAGAATTTATCTTTGATAAAATTAACGGGAACCTTTACCAAAGAATATGATGTTTAAATAAAAGAATATTCTAGATTTGAATGAGGCGTATGTTGTGTTTGTGTAACGCTTGTTTATTATATACGCGAGTTATTCGGGAAGACCGGGTTTATCCCATTCTGAATAACTGGGTCGACGATAAGTCGACGAAGAAGACGGAGGTTGAAGACCAGAGGTCTTCACATCGTTTGGATGATTACTAATGTCTTGATTGGGTTGTACACCCAAGACGAGGTAATAAGTGGTGATCGTCCAGACGTACTTGGAGATCGACGGATATGCGAGGACCTCTCTCCTGTATTGGACATATGGGATGAGGAATAAGGTGCCTCCGGCTTCGGTCAGACCTAGAAAGAACTTGTAAACGAATGTGTGTCTGACTTTGGATTTTAATCTATGTTGATTGATCTCTATTAAATATATATCTGTTTGGCGGCGGAGAATTTATTCTCTTGCTTAATGCCCTTCTCTGAGATGTACATGCTCAGAGGTTAAATATCGATAGACATCAGTTGCATGGCGTGAACTGCCTATGTGACATGTTGAGATGTAAATGATCAAGGCTTCTATTGAAAAGTAGAGTCTTGTGGTTGGTGATCAAAGCACGACTTTAATATAGCGTAGCTTTGTGTATAGCATTAATTCGCGAGCCTCACACCGCGGTGTGAAACAGAAACGGGAGAGGACCTCAGGGAGGACATGCGTTTCGTTCTAGCTAGGAGTGGTGTCAGGGTTTTGTAAGCCCAGATGTTTTACTTATGTGGATGATGGATAGAAAGGTGTCTCGGATATATCGGTTACTACGAAGCCGATGAATATTGAGTCATCTGGCTCATTTACGCCCCAAATGGTAGGGAAACGTATTGTTCAGGCATTTTAATCCACTCTGTGTGGACCGGCCATGATGATCCAAAGGATTGACTGCGTACTTGCCTGAGGCTCGGGCTAGAGAGTCTCAAAGCGGTAAGGACGATCGCTTGCCTTGGTTCACAGATGAAAATCCAACTTCCAATACGTGACATTTTGGTTTTGATTGTAGAGCCTAGTATTGGCGACATGGTATATGGTACCCATGCCATCTATGATTGATACATTTATATTTGAAGTTATTTTATACACTATGCACTTATAATAGTATTAAATGATATGTTTTAAACGTACCAAGCATGCTTGGCTACTATAAGGGAAAATCCTATCCTCCGGCTTGCGTTGCATTGTGTGATGAGACTGAGTCTTATAATAGCCTCAATTTTCCAAAAAGCATTGCGCTATTTTGTTTTTTGCACTGGTATTCTTGGGAGGAAAACCATTCCGTGTTATATGGCGTGGTCCCTTGATTTACTCCATTTTAAAGTAAAGTTTTAAATAACTGTTTTAATTCTCACACCAGTCACATGACTGACCTGGAGTTTATTGTTTTAACCTAAACTCTGGGTGCCCCTATTTTCTACATGGGCAGAAAGTAGTTTTGGTTTTGTAGATTTATATTCACAGGATACTGGTTTACAACTGGAATTATATTCGGAAAGCTCTGTATCCGTGTATCTCTTTCAGTTGTGTTTTGTATTATTTTCTGCTACTTTGTAATTTAAATCTCTAATATTTTTCTGATGTATAATATTTATTCATACTCTGTATGTTCTTGTACTCTGATGTAAATTTTTGTAATAGCAATGAAAAGTTCTTATGTTTGTGTTCTGATTTGTCGCGTTCTCAAAGCAATCCGTTCTTTCTCTTCTCTTCGGAGACCGGGGAAGTTCGGGTTGTTATAGTTTGGTATCAGAGCTTTGGTTTGCAAAGCTCGAGAACAAGACATATTAGAGCCGAACGAAAGAATTCATCAGAGATTGGATTAGTAATATCCAATGAGAATGACTCGTTAGAGATGGGATCAATATTATCCAAGAACGAGTGGGAAGAGTGTTATTTTTAAAATAAAAATGAGAACAAATCTTATTTTGAAAATTTAAACCTTACAATACGTATTTGAATATTTATTTTAAATTGATTTTGGACAATCGAGTATATAAAGATTTTGCATATACGCCTTACAAACGTATATTCGAAGTTTTAATATACTGGATAGATATGGAATCATACTCTAGTCGCCCGAAGAGGATTCCGATGATTGAAGCTTCATTATCATAATTTATGTTCGAGTTTCGTAAGTGAGATATCTATATATTTCCAATTTATTGGTGTGAGAACCGAAACTATATAGGGTTTATTGTTGTGATTTGGCACTAAAAAAATATGATTTTTGACATGTATAAAAATTATATGTTTGAAATGTTAATCAACAAGCTGATTGCTGGTTGTGTAGTATGATAATTAGTGTGACTAAATAAAAATATTGGACTAATGAAACCAATAGAAAAATGTAAGCCAAAATTGAGCCAAAGCGAATCAAATTTTGAACTGTATTGAAAATGGATTGAAATTGCATATATGTACATGCATATATATTGGACAGGTCATAGCAAGGAGGCTAGAGAAGTGGAATAAAATTGTATGCCCGACAAATTGGTATATGTTTACTATATTTCTTAGGTTTGGATGATTTTATGAGCCGATTGGCTAGCCGCTTGGTTTTTTCTTTTTGGATGACGAGGGCCCTGCGTGGCTAGTTGAGGTTTTAAATGTCTCCCCGTACAAAGGAGGTTATAGCGAAATTTTTCAAAAATTTAGGGTGTAAGCCAAATTTTTGAAAAATTTGAAAATTCTTAGAAACTGAAAAGTTGAAGAATGAAAGCTAAACTGAAAGTTGAGTTGGTTAGTTAAACAACTTTCACCGCCGTTCCTTTTCGAGGACGAAAAGATTTTAAGTGGGGGAGATTGTAACAACCTGGAAAATCAGAACAAATTTAAATTTTTTTATTTGGCAATTTTAATGAATTTTGAAAATTTAAAATGATTTATTTTAAATGATAATGACTAGAAATTTATTTTGAATAGAATTAGAACGTATATATTTATTTAAATTGAAGCTAGAATAAAAATATTTATTTTAATTATAAAAGGAATAGGAAATGGCGCGGTAGTTTGAAATTTCGATTTCAAATTTCAAATGAATGTACAGGATTCAAAATAAACCGGATTTTGGTGAAACCAGAAATATTTGAATCTGTTTGAAAATATCTTTCCAACGGATGTGAAAAACCTAGATTTCATAGCGGGAATAAGAAGTTATGTCTGGTTGAAAATTCAGAACTGTTGCTATAGAATTTTATATAATATATAGCCCTTGAAAATAGCGATTTTGCAAACGACCTTCGTTTTCGACGAAACCACATTTGTCGGATCTGGAATGTCAAATTGTTGCTAAATTCCAATTTTCATAATTTTTGGAATTAATATGTGAGCGTGGTGAATTTAAACGTGTTTGGTCATTTTAATTTGAATTTAATCGACTGGAAAATGACCGTTTTTCAAACGATCTCCAAATTTGACGAAATTAGTTTTGTTAGGACCGTATCATCAAAACATTGCTAGATTTATTTTTTTGGAATTTTTGGAGTTAGTATGTGGCCCCAGTAAATTGAAATGTACATTTAAATTAAATATATATTGATTTATCTTTTAATTTCAATGAAAACTGATTGTAACAGTCGGATTGGCATACAGGACATATCTGATTGTGTTCAAAATGGGGGTAATTAGTTGGGGACGACAGTTGAAACACCCTACCTCTGTTAAGGTCACTCACAAAGGGAATGCCTTAACTTCGGTAGAGCATTATAGGTAAAAGATACAGATAATTTACCAGACAGACATATAAACAGCGAAAAAACTAAATTTATTTCATAAGTACGTGATTCAGTTAAAACATTATAACAACTGTCTCAAACCAACTTTCAAATTATTACAACAAAATCTCCGTCTTGAATTAAAACTTAAAGAATCATTAAAACAACAGTAAGGCAGCATAAATACCCAATAAGAGAGTATCCAAAGCCATAGCCCAAGGAAAAAGATTCCAACAATACATCTACTCTCTTCAAGCTGGAAATGATCCGATATAAGCTGAAGTATTCCCTCCCTGCGGACCTTGGGGGGGGGGGGAGACGGAAGAAAAGAAGACGAAAGAAAATGGGTCAGACATGAGTCTGGTAAGTCTAGCGACTATTAAGCATGTAAACAAGAAAAGGGTTATGACAAGAATAAACTGAATCTAGGTCAACACCCTAGAAATAAGATAATAAGGCTGAATATGCTATCGCACCCATTTCACTCCTCTGCACCCCCTTACAAGTGTTTCAACCAACACCATGTGTTCAAGTTAAATGATTCCCTTTTATTGACGGTTTCTACTCGTATACATTTACCACTTGTGTCATTCGGCCCTGCATGCATGATTGTAGATACTTGCACTGGTCCCACCATGGGGTGTATCAAGTCCTATGGTGGCAACCCGACACAATTCAAGATGCACAGAGTATAACTACTGATGCCTAGTGCCTTCTTTTTCCACTTCGAAGTACGTGCACGACTGCACTCCGTCAGAACCTACACTGACGCACCACCCGCCGTTGTTTTGACCGCTTATAATCAACCCAATAATCATGCCCCACTCTGCCTAGTTCAGGGTACCGTGATACATCTATGTGGGTTACTGCTGAAATGGGTCCCCGTTACTAGGGTTTCCTAATCAACATTTTAAAATGGTTAAGTGTTCTCAAATTAACCTAACCCTACCCATCAGTTTAGTTAACATGTTGTATTGGTTAAGTGTTGCCTTAATTAACTTAACCCTACCATTCCTATCTTAGCATTAATTTATTCATTAAAGCACCAACCACTCACATTAGATATGTATTGTTGTGGTTGCTTGAGGTGCCGGTCGATTTCGGGCAGTCTTACACCGCAATCCAATCTAACCTCGGGTTCTTTTAGGCTTGATGCACTAACCTCTCACATTAGATATATATTGTTACAGTTGCTGGATGTTCCGAGCGGTTCTGGACAGTCTTACACCGTAACTCAATCTAACCTTGGGTTAGACATATTTGTCTTTTTCTTAATTTACATATTTATCTTTCACATTTATATGTAAATTATCCACAATTATTGCCATTCAATTAATGCCCAATTTTTTCCTCTAAATCATATTCATAATTTATGGTTTATAAATTATACCATTTTTATGCCACTAATCATTCATATATTAATGGACCAAATTAATCTAATAATAATAATTTTTAAGGTTTTTCCAACGTTACCTCCGTCATACGTTTGCAAAATTCACATAGAATGTTAGGCTCGTAACTTAGCCTAACTTATATACAAAAGGGGAAAGAAGGGAGCATGTACCATTCACACAACATAAAATAATAAGGATCTAACTAAACATGTGTCATGTAAATATGGCATAAAATATTGAACTTGCATTTTTGGATCCAGTTAACATGAGTCTAAGCATATGAAATTACCCGAATCCAACTAGACATGTAAATGATATCTTGCAATTTGGATACAAAAAAATATAAATCTTAAGCACATAGAATTTCACAAGTTCTACTAGGCATGTGAATGTAAACTTGCAATTTGGATGGGACCAACTAAATATGAATTTTAGGCACATAAAATTACACAAGTTCAACTAGGCATGTAGGTGTGAACTTTTATTTTTGGATCCACAAAACATGAATCTTAAGCATATGGTTTTACACAAGTTCAACTAGGCATGTAGATGTGAACTTTATTTTGGATCTAGTTCTAAATGTAGATCTAAACATAATACATGTCTTAGTCTAACAAGTTGCATGTAACATAACATGAAAAAGTCACCAAATTTGGATAATACATGATTTGTTTAACATCATCATAATAACCGCAATAGTCCAACAACTAGCATGTAACATAACATGAATAAGTCACCAATTTTACATGATTGGTTTACGTCAACATAATAAACACAATAGTCCCATAAGCAAATACGATAGAATCGTTACAAGAATAGGCATAAATCAGCATCATCATTATCTTACAACTAGGAATAATGCTAGTTTTCATTTTATTACAAATCATAACTTTTAATCGTTCACATCTAAATAATTACAGGACTTACAAACAAAAGAAAGCATTATTTTCTGGGATCTGTTTTCTAAATTTGAAAAACAATCCCTTGAAGAAGACTATCAATTCTCTAAGTTATTTTTGATTCGTAGCCTTTAACTTGTTTTCTAATTGAAGAAGAAATAGTGGCTAGGCTAGAACGATCATAGACATCATGGTGACTCCTTGGAATGAATTTGTGTGATTTAGGGTTTGAGGATTAGGGTTGCTTTTATAGAAGTTTAATCTTATGTGAACCGTTAGATCATTCTAGGAGCAATCACAACCGTCTAGACTAGATAGTTATCCATAATTATCACCTATGCCCTAGTGACTCAGCAATAGGTCAGAAAGGACACAACAACAAGTCATAATCGTCTCAGTTTTGGATCTGGGCGAGGGGGTAGGTCGACCCCCTGGTCGACCTGTATAGGGGAGGACGACCCCCTGGTCGACCTAGCCTTGGGCGGGAGAAATCCCACTCAGCCCACTTCTTTGCTCTTCGTTTGAATTTTGAATTTTTAACTGAACTGTTTTTAATTTATATAAATTTTCTGAAACTTCTGAGGGCCGTATCTTCCTCATACGAAGTCCGGTTTACGAAAACTTGGGCTCTATCCCAAGCAGAATTTCGAGACGAGCGGATTGGCGTAACCCGTTTCCCTTAATTCTCAATTAAAATTAAGTATTCTTTAATTTGTTCTTTTAATAGACACAAAAAATTCAGGGTGTTGCATTCTCCCCTCCTTAAAGGATTTCGTCCCCGAAATTTTCAAGTCAAGAAGAATGTATATCCTACCATCCAATCGTCCATCTACTCAACCATCAAACACAGGCATCCATTGTCCTTAAAAAGACTTCTAATGCTTTCATGATCATATTCATAGTGTTTGTACATGTCGTTATCTAATGCAAAATCAGGCAGTCTACTGATTCAGTTGACCTCCTTAATGCGAATTATGTTAGTGCCATGAGTCCATTATGCATGCAATTATTCCTAGTCATACTTTCTACATGAATGCTCAATCATTCATACAAATGCAACGTACATATGATAACACATCAAGTTCCAATCCATATACAAATACAAATATGCATATGCAATATGAAAGTGACTGAGCCGATCTAGTACCTAATGTGTGTGTATATGCATCCACGAGCAACCACTCGCAACTACTCGCAACCATCAACCATAACATGTTTCAAATACATGTTTACATCCATTAGTTTCTACCTAAAGATAAAGAATACGGCCGAGGAGATATACTTCAAAGATAGATATAAGCATGAATAAACTTATGGAAAAAGAGATCAAGGAGGTACCCTAAAAAAGAAAAGGGTAGGCTGCACGTATTTCTCTCTCAGTTTCCCAAGTCGCGTCTTCCTCAGCGTCACTCCATTGAACCTTAACAAGCTTAACTTCTTAGTTGCGTAGCTTTTTGACTTCCGTACCCAAAATATAAGTTGGAACTCTTCTCACAGTTGCTTCTTGTTCCACTTCAACTTCCTCTAGTATACTTGGCTCCGCAACTTCCGCGGACTCATGTAAGCACTTTTGTAGTTGAGAAACATGAAAAACATTATGAACTCCAAACAGTCTTTCGGGTAGCTCTACTCTGTAAGCCATCATCCCAATCCTTTCAATGATAGGAAATGGTCCTACAAATCTTGGTGCTAGCTTTCCTATGGACTCAAAGCGAATGACATTCCTTAAAGGAGATACAATAAAGAACACCTTATCACCAACCTCAAACTCAAGGTTGGTCCTTCTTTTGTCGGTGTAGGACTTCTGTCTATCTTGTGCAGCTTTCATCTGTCTTCTTATCAAGTCCACCTTTTTTGAGGTTTCTCTAATCATGTCTGGCCCAAGTACGAGCTTGTCTGTAGACTCCCACCAACAAGTTGGTGATCAGCATGGTCTTCCATATAAAGCTTCAAAGGGTGCCATGCCTAAGATGGCTTGGTAGCTATTGTTGTAAGTGAATTCCACCAAAGGAAGATGATCTTCCCATGTTCCTCCAAAGTCGAGAATGCACAATCACAAGAGGTCTTCCAATACTTTTTTCACCCTTTCCATCTGACCGTCGTTTTGGGGGTGATAGGCCATGCTTAAGCATAATTGTGTGCCTATAGCCTCTTGCAAACTCTTCCAAAACTCGCTCGTAAAGATAGGATCTCGATCACTCACTAAGATGGAGGGTATCCCATGGAGTCAAACTATCTCTTCAAGATAAATGGATGATAGGGACGAGGCAGTCCTTCTACTCTTAACAGGTATAAAGTGAGCGCTTTTAGTGAGCCTGTCCACTATTACCCAAATACTGGTATTGCCCCTTCTTGACCTAGGCAACCCATCCAGAAAGTCCATCGAAATGCTATCCCATTTCCACTGTGGGACCTCTAGAGGATGGAGCAGACCACCAGGCTTCTTCTGCTCCGCTTTGACTTGCTGGCATATCAAGAATTAGCGACGAACTCAACTACATCCCTCTTCATGCCATTCCAAAAGAAAACCCTTTTTATGTCTTTATACATCTTGTCTCCGCCTGGGTGTCTGGTCAGCTTAGAATGGTGTGCTTCTTCGAGAACTGTCTTCACCAAATCCCTTGCTTGTGGGACTCATAGTCTTCCATCCCATCTCAACCAGCCCTTATCATCGATGGAGTATCTATTGAGGTGACTAGAAGTCTCACCCCTAGTTAGCTTATCCATCATATCAACTAGCTTAGGGTATTCACGTTGCGCGGTTCCTATTGAGTCCAAAAGAGTAGGCCGCACCTCTAGCGATGCTACTGGACCAGGTACAATTTCAGAGGAGGGTCCAAAGTTAAAGTTTGTTATGTCCAAGCTTTGCCTTTCTACAAAGAGAGGACTTAAGGTCATCTTCTTCTACTCAAGGCGTATGCTACTACATTACCCTTGCCAGGGGTATAGGAGATCTCAAAATCATATGAGGCCAGAAATTCCATCCACCTTTGTTGTCTTAAGTTAAGATCTTTCTATGAGAAAAGGTACTTTAATGATTTATGGTCAGTGAATAATTCAAACCTTTCTCCTAGTAGATAATGACGCCATGACTTAAGAGCGAAACAATGGCAGCTAGCTCCAAATCATGAGTTGGGTAGTTCTTCTTATGTACCTTCAATTGTCTTCCCCTATAACAAACTACCTTGCTTTCTTGCATCAAGACGGCACCTAATTCTGTACTGCATGCGTCTGTGTATATGGTAAACATTTTGCTCCCATCAGGCAATGTCAGAACTGGGGCTGTTGCTAGAGCCTTTTTCAAACGTTGGAAAGCAATATCGCAATCCAAATCCCAAGTGAAAGTTAGTTTCTTCTTTGTCAATCTTGTGAGTGGGGATGAGATTTTCGCAAAGTCTTTAATGAACTTTCGGTAAAAACCCGCTAGCCCGAGAAAGCTTCGGACTTCGGTTGCATTCCGTGGAACCTTCCAATCTTGCACCGCAACTACTTTTGTGGGGTCCACAGCTATCCCCTCTTTGGACACCACATGTCCAAGAAACCTCACTTCTTCTCTCCAGAAATGGCATTTGGAGAATTTGGCTTTTAGCTGATGTGCACGAAGAGTATCCATGACTTCCGTTAAATGCAAAGCATGCTCTTCTTCATTCTTCGAGAAAATCAAAATGTCGTCTACGAAAACCACCACAAACTCATTAAGGAACTCCCTGAAGACCCTGTTTATCAAGTCAACGAAGTAAGCGGGTGCGTTTGTCAAGCCGAAAGGCATGACAAGCCACTCAAAGAAACCATTCGGGGTTCTGAACGTGGTCTTATCAATGCTGTCTTCAGCCACTCTTATGTAACGACCCGGAAAATCTGAACCAATTTAAAAATTTTAAATTGGCTAAAATAATGGATTTTAAACATTTAAAATAAATATTTTAAATAATAACAATGAAAAGTGAGCTTGAATCGACGTTTGAAAATAAATATAATTACTTTGAATTTTAAACAAGGCCTGAAACGGCGCGGTAGTTTCAAAATTTGAATTCAAAATTTGACGGACTGTACCAGGTGCAAAACAAAATGGATTTGAGTGAAACCAAAAATATTTAAATGTGTTAGTGAATGCATTTCTAACGAATCTGAAAAATCAAAGTTTCATAGCAGAAAGCAAAAGTTATGGCCAAATAAATTTTCAGAAAGGTCGCTATGGAATTTATATAGCCCGTGAAATTGGCCATTTTGCAAACGACCTCGGAATTCGACGAAACCACTTTTGTTGGATCCGGGATGTGAATTTATTGCTAGGTTTCAAATTTCATAATTTTTGAAACTAGTATGTGAGCGTGGCAAAGGAAAACGTGTTTTGGTCATTACAGTTAAATTGGATTGACCAGAAATGGGCCTTTTTGCAAATTGTCTCAGAATTCGATGAAACTAGTTTTGTTAGGACCGTATCATCAAAACATAGCTAGATTTATTTTTCTGGAATTTTTCGAATTAGTTTGTGGCCCTGGCAAATTGAAATGTACGTTCAAATCGAATATTGAATGTTTTATACTTTAATTTGAAGGAAAGCTGACTGAAACAGTCGAATGGGCCTACGAAACATATTCGATTGTGTTCGGAATGGGGGTAAAACGCTAGGGACGACAGTCGTTGGGTTTGAATTGGTGTTCGTGGGTGAAAGAGGGTATTTTTGGATTTTAAAAATTTATAAATATAAAAAAATATTATTGGCCTAGATATTTTTCTCTCTCCCCGATAATATCGCGATCGACGACGGAAAGGTGTTCATCACTTCCCGTTCATTTTCTGATCAATCCACGCAAAATTAGCCCCTCCTCCAGTTGAAGATTTTGTAGAGCTCCTCGAGATCTTTTAATCCATATAAAGTTTGGAATTTTTCGTGGCCTGCGGAGTGAGAATCGAGCTCGGGAAGTTCGGATGTTTTCGCCGCCGCCCCGCCTGCCACAGGCGATCGAACGCCTCCCTCCTCCAGGCGCTAGCGCGCCTCTCCTCCCCCTTCAATGCTGCGAAGGCTGATCGACGAATAGCTACACGGATTCGAAGAAAAATCCAAACCTAGTTTTGAACGAAACAGCTAAGGTACGTCCTTGCTTATTTTCAACTGATTTTAACACCTTTAAACCATTGTAAACTTTGAAAAATCATATCTTTTTCGTTTCTTGACGAAATTCGATGAAACAGGAAACATCGTGACCGTGTGGACGTCTTCTTCATTCTAGAAGAGACCGCATATTTTTCTGAGCCTTCTGCTATTTTTGGTGGAGTGGAACCCAATGTGAGATTTCTAATTTATAAACGATATGGAAAACGACGATGTATAAATTATATAATCGATGTATGAGTTATATAAGCGTTGTACACCTCTTGTATAAGCATTGTATAAGTTGTACGTTCGATGTATAAGTTGTATATGCGTTGTAAAAATTATATATGTGTTGAAAAAGAAGTGAAATGCTATATATATATATATGTATATATATACGCCCCTCATCCTCAGACCATGAACGATATTTATTGGTTGTGATTAGTGTGAAAATTGATTGATAGTGAATGGTTGGTTGGAATTGTTTGTGGTTGATATTGATTGATTGTGGTTGAAAAGTACCCGTTTGTGGTTGAGAAATATTTGGTTGAAACCATAAAGGATTAGTTTATGGAAATGAAATAAATATACATGCCGCCTGCGTGCGAACTAGATGCATGAATCCCCATTGTCAAAAACCGCGAGGTTTTAAGGTAGAGCGAGGAGCCGTACTTGGGACGGTCCCGGTTTTAACTACCCTGCCGTTATGCTGCCGAAATTTTGAATAATATTCATGTGTTTGAATTATTTTCATTTGTTGAAACTATATGTATTCGTTGAATAGAAAACCTTCATGTGTTGAATCGATATTCATTCGTTGAACTGAAATTCATGTGTTGAATGGTATTCGTGTTTTAAATATAAAAATCACATTTTTATCTATATATATAAACTATAGAAAACCTTCATGTGTTGAATCGAAATTCATTCGTTTAATTGAAATTCATGTGTTGAATGGTATTCATATTTTGAAATAAATTGTTTTATAATAAAATTCATATTTTTATCACCAATATGAACTATATAAAATAGTCGAGTTTTGAAATAAATTGTTTTATAATAAAAATCCCATTTTTATCACCAATATGAACTATATAAAATAATCTGGTTTTGAAATAAATTGTTTTACATTTAAAATCACATTTTTACTATATACATGAATTGTTAAAAATAGTGAAGTGTTGAAATAGAAAAAAGTTAGATAAAAATATCATTTTTATCGAAAGTATGAAAGTTATATTGTTTTGAAATCGAAGAATCGATATATATATATATATATATATATATATATATATATATATAGAATTGAAATATATCGAAAAACGGAGCTGTAGTTCGTATTTTGAAACCGTGATTTCAAACGATTATACCGGGAGATCCGACCATCGGATTTTCCCGAAACCACAACCGTTGGGTTCACTTCGGAAATATCTTTCCAACGACACCAACTTTGTAAAAATCCAACGGTTGGATTGTCTAGAATGTTTAATTCAAATCTGAAGAAAAACAGCGCCAGAATCGATTATATATATATATAAATATAATTATATTAAATCGAATAACGACGCTGCAGTTCGTATTTTGAAATTGAAACATCAAGCGATTATACCGGGAGATCCGACCGTCGGATTTTCCCGAAACTGGAACCGTTGGATTCGTTTTGAAAAGATCTTTCTAATGATGTAAATTTTGTGAAGATCCAACGGTTAGATTTTCAGATATTTGTAAATCAAATCTGAAGAAAAACAGCGCCACGGCCGCGTTATGGCCCGAAGCGTCATTTTGAATAAATTGGCTATTTTAAAATAAATAAAAATAGCGATAAATCGTTATAAAATATTATAAACGATATGGATTTGAAATTTAGAAACAAACTGAAGGTTGACTAAGTCGAATGGTTTCCTGGGTGTTGATCTGATGTTGGTTTCGGCCTTCAGGGTTAATATTTAGGAAATCGTTCTCTTATTGATTGATGGTTAGTGACTAATGAATTGAAATGATGCGTAGTAGTGTTTGTGTAGCACTTGTTTATTATATACGTGAGTTGCTCAGAAAGACCGGGTTTATCCCATTCTGAATAACTGAATCGACGATAAGAAATCGAAGATGAAGACGGTGGTCGAAGACCGGAGATCTTCGCCTCGTTTGGATGGTAACCGAGGTCCTGATTGGGAGGCATCCCGAAATATGGATAATGAGTGGTGATCGTCCATACGTACGTGGTAATCGATGGGTTTGCTAGGTATATAGTGCCTCCGGCTTCGTTCAGACCCAGAACGGACTTGCAAATGGACAGTGTGTCTGACATTGGAATTTATTCTGTGTGATTGATAGCCATCAGTTGCACGGTGTGAATTGCCTGTGTGGCATGCTAAGATGCAGTGATCAGGGCATCTGTTGAAAAGAAAAGTCTTGTGGTGATGATCAAAGCACCACCTGTGTGACGTAGCTTTGTGTATAACGTGAAATCGCGAGCCTCACACCCCGGTATGAACCAGAAACGGGAAAGGACCTTAGGGAGGACATGTGTTTCTTTCTAGTTAGAAGTGGCGTCAGTGGTTTTACATGCCCTAACGAGTTTGACTTATGTGGTGGTTACTGTTGCGAGGCGCCTCGGTTTGATCGGACGATCCGGGTCCGATGGAGTGATTCGTTGGCTCACTTACGCCCCATGGGGCGGGGAAACGCATTGTTCAGGAATTTTAATCCACATCGGTGGACCGGCCCTGACAATCCAAGGGCCCACCTGAGTCTGGATCCTGAGGGGTGGACTAGAGCGTCTCGAAGTCGGTAAGGACTATCTTTTGCCTTGGTTCATGACGGAAATCCAATTTCCAAATACGTGACTGTGCGATTTTGATTGTATACCTATATATGGCGACATAGTGGTATGGGGCATTAATGTCGTCTATGATTGATACTTATGATTTGAAATTGCTTTTGAAATATACAAACACTAGTAATAATATTAAATGCTTTTGTTTTATTCGTATCAAGCATATTTTTGCCATTATGAGGTAAAAACTCTATCCTCCGGTTTGCGTTGCATTGTGTGATGGGAACTGAGTCTTATAATGGCTTCATTTTTATAAAAAGCATTGCAATGTTTAAAAGAATGATTTGATTTAAAGCACTAGCAATCCAATGGAGTAAACCCGTTCCACGAAAGTGGCGTGGTCTTGTGATTAACCATATTTTAAATGTGTTGAGTAGATTTCTCACACCGGTCCCATGACTGACTCGTAGTTTTTTCACGTTCAAACTCTAGTGCCCCTTTTTCTACACGGGCAGCCTTGTATTCAGGTATAGCAGGCTTTATCCGGATAGCTGGAGCTGAAGATGGATTCTATCACTTATCTCTTTTTATGCTATTCAGCTCCTATTGTACATATTATGTTTATTTCCGCTATAGACATTTATGTATAGCTGAACTATTTTTGTACTAAGTATGATCCTGTATACTGTGTAACTATGATGATTACGTTTATCCAGTATATTCTATTGTTCATTATCTAGTGTATTTATTTAATTATGTTCTGCAGTTATCTGTTTCTGTGTTATATTCCAAGGATTACCCTTGCCGCCGTCTGTACGGGGTTTGGGGTCATCTCGTTTGGTATCAGAGCTTTGGTTAAGCTTAGTGCCAGAATATAACATATTAACGAACTCGTCAGAAATAGAACCAGTAGAGTTCTAGGACGGGTAACTCATTACAGATAGGATCAGTAATATCCTAGTATGAGTAAAGCAGATATATTTCAAGGAAATAGTTAGACTACATGGAGTGCCGGTCAGTATAGTCAGTGATAGAGATACAATATTTACTAGTAAATTCTGGGAGGCATTTCAAGTAGAGCTGGGAACAAAGCTGAACCTAAGCACCGCCTATGATCCTCAGACAGATGGTCACACTGAGAGGGTGAATCGTATACTAGAAGATCTATTGCGGGCTTGTGTTCTAGATTTCGGTGGATCATGGGAAGACCATCTGCATTTTGCTGAATTCTCATATAATAACAGCTACCAGGCGAGCCTGACAATGTCGCCATTCGAAGCATTATATGGTAGACCGTGCCGATCACCTGCTTGTTGAGTCGAACCCGGTAATAGACTTGTGTTGGGGCCAGATATGATTCGAGAAGCTGCCGACAAAGTCGATTTTATTAAGAAACGATTACTCGCCGCTCAAAGCCTACAAAAGAGCTATGCCTGTAACGACCTGGATTTTACAGCTATTTGATTCGAGTATTTAAATTTTATTTAAATATTTTATTTGGAATATAATATCGAATTTGTTTATTAAACGACGATTGAGCATTTATATTTATATTTTAAATTATAAAACGAACTCGAAACAGCGCGGTAATTCGTAAAATTGAATTTCAACTTCAATTGACTATACTGAATCCGTGTTAAGTCGGATTTCGGTAAAACAAGAAGCGTCTGAATCTAGTTGATAATATTTTTCTAATGGAAGAGAAAAATCGAGTTTTCATATTATAGATTTTATTTTACGTCCAAATCAAATTTTCAAATAGTCGCTATAGAATCGTTCATCGACCGTAACAGTTTATTTGAAATAACTGCATACTGGATTCGAATTTAGATGAGGTTCTTTTGAGACGTAGTATTAATTTAATTTTTAGAATTTTTCTGAAATTTTTATTTCGTAAAATAAGCAACTTTTTATTTGGAGTATTTTGTACCTTATATCAACATTTTGGGATTTCAAAAATATAAGTCAACCTACCTATATTATTATATTTTTGGGATTGTGGCACACTGCTGAGCGCGATGATATATTTATTTCTGTCTATAACAAGTCGTATGCGGGCGGATTTTGATATATCGGGGTACATTATTTTTAAAACTAAATGTCATCTTCAAAGGAGGAAAAAAAATAATTGTTCTTTTCCAACTGTGAAACAACCGTATGGCTCATTAAACACTTAAAGTGACAAAACAAAACCAATCCTAGTCTATACCATACGGAATCATTTCTTTTGTAGTAAGGAAAGGAAGAAACAACCTACCCGAGTAGCATACACGCATGCAAATCAATCAAGCAGACCTGAGAAATTTAAAAAAAAACACATGCGTAGCTGATGTACACTCCTAAGCTACCCTACCTTGTTTGTTTCGAGAGGCTTGGCAAATTCATTTTTAGCTAGATGAATTTAAGTACGCCTGCCATCTCTTTTGTCACATGAGATGAAAACTCAGCCGTAACCAACTAAGTGAAACGAGGAGAAACAAGGCACATGCCCAGCTTAAAATTTTCACATGCAAGAGGCTCGTCAACTTAATGAAAGCAACCACATATACACACAAGTGGAACAATAACAAATACATATATATTTCCTTTGTATGTACTTTCGGAGACTAACCTATCAACCTAAACGCAGACCTCTTGGAAAAATCGCACCCAACTTTTCATTTGCCTTGCGCCGCAAACATTTCAGTTTCTTGGCCGCCAAATTACTTCTACGTGCCGACCAAGTTGTTCGAAATCCAAAGTCCACGCATACAGCTACCCCATGAAGTACTGCAAACCTATACCCTATCACTTGCCTCCCACGTTTTCTTTCCTTTATAAATACATAGCAACTTCTTCGTTTGATCACCCAGAAATCCAATACAGTAAAGTAAAAAAAGAAAGGGAAAGCTGTTTTCGAAACAAGTAAGGTGTTACAGTAGAGTAATGGGTGGCGTTATTCTCGTCCGGGAAGGATGCATGAGTTCTCGACTACTGGGAAGGGCCAGAGAGTGCGTGGATGCATGAGGAAGTGGGGGCACAGTCGGTCAGGTGTTGCGTGGGTAGGGATTGCTGCACCAACGCAGCAAAGGAAAAAGAAGAAAAAAAAAGAAAAAAAGAAAAAAAAAAGAGAACCGCAGGAAAAGGAGATGAAGGGACTGAGTGCGGTGAAGGGGATGGGTGGGTTCACATTGTGGAATGGAGGGGTAACGGTCAACAAGAGAGAATGGTGAAAATGGAGAAATGTAGAAGAAGGATGAGTGTAGTTGCGCCTGGAGCTTTGTTGGAATGGATGAGCTGCTTGAACTCTTGGAGATGACGTCAGTTCGGTGGAGCCCTGTACGGTGGTCGGAGGGGAGCAGTTCTGGCGGGTTGAACGGAGGATGACGCTGGAGTTGCGGTTATGGACTGAGTAGATGAGATGGGTGGAAACGTGTTTTCTGTGCTAACCAAGGAAGTAAAGGAAGGGCGGTGGCATTTTGTAAGAAAAGGAAAAGGATATATAATAATATATTAGAGCATTGTTAGGACTGATAGAAGAAAAGTCGTCATGGCATTGGGTCTTTCCCTTGTTCGAAGGCGGTGAACAGGAATTGTGTAACACCCCGCGAATTCTATAACTGTGAAATTCACAAATTAAAGTATAATTAATTTCAAATCAAAGAAATAAGGGAAACGGGATACGCCATTGCGTTCCTCTCGGAAAAATACGCGAAATGGAGTCCGAGTTTTCGAAAAACGGATATCGTATGAAGAAGTTATGGACGAACGAAGTTGGGCGAAAAACCGAAGAAGGGTCAGAATGCACTGGCGCACTTGGGAAGTGCGCCAAAACAAAAATGAACTGGCGCACTTGTGAAGTGCGCCAGTACATTTTTGACCTGGCGCACCTGCCAAGTGCGTCCAGGTCAAAAATGACCTGCTGGCCAGGTCTGGTCTAGCCCTGGCTGGCCAGGTCTGTGTTTGGCCGATTTTCAGAAGCTTGCTTTGTCATTAGGGCTAGGTGGCAGGCTCTAATTGGTCTCTCTTTCGAATGAATGGCTACGATCAATCCAAGCAACATCAATGGTCCTAATCAGTTCATAAACCCTATAAAAATGACCCTAGACTCACCCTAATCTATTCATTCAAAAATAAGAACAAAGCCGCCATGTTGCTGAGGAACGACTAAGAGTAGCCGCCAATTGGAGAGAGGATTAGGAGGCCAATTCTAAGGCATAAAGCAACTCAATCAAATCAAACCGCATCTTCAAATCCCTAAATTAGAGAATTCCCCACACCATTGTAAGTAGAGTATTACTTTGGTATGAACAAATAACTGTGTTGGTTTGTATACTTAGATGTGGTGATAAATAATTCATAATTTGTGCGTTACTATCGATTTGGAATATTGTATACGTTTGGATATTCTCGAATTATGTTATTCATTATAAAGAACAACATGCGGTAGTTCTATGCAAGTATACATTTGGAATATTTCGCAAATTATGTAATCCATGTTGAAGCTACATGTATGTAGTTGATTTAAATTCATGCAAGTTTGGGTTTTGCTACTATGCCATCATAATGTGTATTTTTATGCAAACATCATTTTTGTGAAGTAATTTGAATAAGTTTGGGTTATCATAATCCATATGAAATTATGTTGAAATTTGGGCATCATGTATTAAGCTATGCTTTTGTACTAGAAAACCTATTTGCAAACTTATGAATATGGCTAGGCTATGAATGATATTTAGCATAATTGAAATCCATGATTAAGTCTATCTTGTTTACAAGAATTTTATGATGACATATGTGGTACATAGCTAGGTTAGGTTCAAAAATCCCTTTTTGTAAGTTTACATGACTAAAGTAAGAATCATGATTTCATGTTAGAAATATTTATGCCATGGTTATGTGAACAAATTTAACTATACTTATGCCATGCTTATGTTTGATATTATGCCATGCTTATGTTTGACATTATGCCATGCTTATGTTAGAAATATTTATGCCATGCTTATGTTTGACATTATGCCTAAATAAAAATATAGGTTCATGTTGTAGTTATGACTATGTGTCAATAATGATACCCAATTTAGATTCTTATCTCAACTACAAGTTCACATGCTTCGATTCATGTCACCTATGCTTTATGACCAAAGTATATGTCACTACTATGCAAGTACACCAGTTTCTATTTTGTATTTCCAACGTCATATTGCAAGTTCATGCGCTCACCTTCCCCTTTTTGTGTAATCACGCTTTAAGCCTCCCCTTTCCGCATGGCTAAGTTGGGCTTTAAAAGGATAAGCCCAACATATATATAATAAACGGACGTGTTAAACGGGGGAAAATAACGTTGGGTTAAAATTACTAATGAATGAAAATATAAAATAGAAGGGCCCAAATTCAAGTATGGGTTGGGCCCATGATTGGTGTAACCTTTACACCATTAACTTAATAATTGGCCGCAAATATTTACATATAAGAAAATAAAGAAGAAAGACAAAATATGTAAATGTAGAACATACGATGTGTTTAACCCGAGGTTGGATTGAGTTGTGATGTAAACCTGCCCGGAACCGCCCGGCTGTCCAGTAGTCACAACAATACCTATCCAATGTGGGAGGTTAAACATGGAGCCCAATAAGGACCCGAGGTTAGACTGAGTTGTGGCGTAAGACTGCCCGGAACCAACCGGCAACAGGCAGCCACAACAATACCTGTCTAATGTGAGCGGTCAGGGCCTTAATAAGACAATTAAGGCTGAGTCAGGATTGCTAGGATTAAGTGAACTAAAGACTTAATCAAATGGGACATGCTAAATTAAACGGACTGGTGGGGGTTAGGTTAGGAAACACTTAACCAACTTAGCATGTTGGCTAGAGATAGAAAACCTAGTAACGGGGGACCCTTTTCAGCAGTAACCCTAAAAGGTGTATCAGGATACCCTGAAACTAGGCAGGGTGGGGAACGATTACTGGGCTGATTGTAAGAGGTCAAATCGACGGCGGTGGTGTAGCAGTGTAGGTTCTAACGGGGTGCGGGCGTGCACACACTCCGGCGCAGAAAAATAAGGCACTGGGCACCAGTAGCATACCTGTGCATTCTAAGGTTGTGTCGGGCCGCCGCCATGGGACTTGATACACCCCATGGTGGGACCAGCATAGGTAACTACAACATCGGGGGCCGTAAGACACATGAACTATGCGAGTAGGAGCCGATCATCATAAAATGGATCACTTCACCCTGATTATGGGGTGCCAGTTGGAAACTAGTTTATATGGGTTCAGAGATTTACATGGGGTACGATAGTATATTCGACCCTAGACAACTTAACCAAGTTATAGTGCTTTTCCACTTCTTGTTTATACTTATCATACCCAGTTCTTTATTCATAGACAAAATAGTACTAGACTTACTCAGGCTTTATGTCTGACTCTACTTTTCTTTCATCTTCTTTTCTTCCGTTCCCCCCCCCCCCCAGGTCCACAGGGAGGGAACACAGCAGCTTGACCAGCCTTAACATCCAGCTTGAAGAAGAGAAATGTATTGCTTGGACTTTTTCGCTTTGAACTATGGCTTTGGACAATCCACTATGGGGCTTTTGCAGTTTATCTATGTTTTACTTATGCTTCTTTAAATAATGTACTCAAGACAGATTATGAAAATGTTATGTTATGTTTTTGGAAAGGATGTAAGACAATCATGGTGATGTTTTGTAACACGTATTTGCTTTTATGGAATAAAAGTTGTTGTTCTTCCGCTGTTTACAAATATGTGTTCCTATATCTGTCTTGTATATCTGTGACTTATACTTATAAACCTCCACTAAAATTAGGGCATTCCCTTTGAGAGTGACCCTAACGGAGGTGGGGTGTTTCACTTGGTATCAGAGCATAGGTTTACCAGATAAGATAAAAAGTTTTGAAAATTTATTTTCAAAAAGGAAATTTAAAGAAGCATTTTTAAAAGATAAAAATATTATTTTATTTTAAAAAGGCAAAGTCCACTCCCCAAAGCCATAGGTACTATCTCTTATCCTTCGTTTTGAATCTATCCTTTTTGTTTCAGCATGTCCGAAGATCTTAACTTGCCAGAAGGGGTGCCAATACCTGGTTGGTTTAGACGGTTCTTAGAAGCAAGGGCCACTCAGCCGGGTCCTACCGTTCCTCCTCCCCCAGCTGCCGGAAATCATCCAGCTGCAGCAGCACCTTTTCCTCCACCTCCTCCTCGGGGAAACGTGTTTGCTAAGATATGTAAAGATTTTAAAGCTATGGGAGGAAGGGATTTCCATGGAACTGAGTCCTTCGTGGCAGCTAGAAATTGGCTGAAAGAAACGGAGGACCTATTCATCATCTTTAGGTAGAAGATAGACAAAAAGTACAACTGGCAGTATGGCTACTAAAGGGTGAGGCTTCCTACTGGTGGGAAGTCACTAATGCAGAAAGACTGGTGGAAACATGGGAGGACTTTAGGGCAAGGTTTGAGGCTAAATTTCTCTCGGAAGCTGAAAGGAGTCTTCAGTTGGAAAAATTCTTATTTCTTAAGCAAGGAAATATGATAGTCAAAGAGTATGTTAATCAATTCGATGAGCTGGCTAGGTTTGGGCTGGACCTAGTCAACACCCCGCACAAGAAGGCTCTCCATTTCGTCAAAGGGTTGAATGAGCCATTACACAGTTTGGCCATGACCCATATACCCATGGGAGCCACGTATGAAAGATTGGTGCAAATGGCATTGCTGAATGAAGAGGATAAGGGCAAGAAGAAAGAGGGTTTGCAGCCTAAGAAGACAGACTTTAAGAAGGGCGGGAAAGGCAACAAAGAGAAGAGGAAGTGTAATTTCTGTGGCAAAGTGGGGCACTTAGTAAAGGACTGCCGGAAAAAGAAGGCCAAGGAGAATGGTGGGTGCTTTTCTTGCGGTGAGACAGGCCACAGGGCTAAGGACTGCCCAAAGAAACGAGGACAGGGGCAGAGGGCTGGATCCACCCCAGGGGCACAAGTTCATGTGCTGGAAGCGCCACCTCTGCAACAGCGAGGTATAAATACTTCTGTAGAAAGTGTAGTTTATCTTTATGATCACCCCGTTCGCACTTTATTTGATTCTGGCGCATCACACTCCTTTATCTCGTCTGCTTTAGTAGAATCTCTGCACCTAAAAACTAGTATGGTAGAGGACCCCTTAATTGTTTCAAACCCAATTGGGGGCCCAGCTCATTTGTCTATGATCTGTTTGGAATTGAAAATTTCTATCCTAAGTGTAGAATTTCAATGTAGTGCCTTTGTTTTGGGCTTTTCGGGTTATGGTTTGATTTTGGGTATGGATTGGCTATCCAGTAATGGGGCCATCCTTGATTGTGAGAAAAGGGTTGTTAGGCTCCTAACCCAGCTCGGTAATACTTTGGAAATTTCTTGTAATCCCTCGTATGCGGTTATGCTAGTTATCTTGAATCGCTAGATGCCTCTGTTGAAAATTTGCAATCAGTTAGAGTGGTCCGGGAATATCCGGATGTCTTCGAAGAGGTGAAGGGCTTGCCTCCGAAGCGGGAAATAGACTTCCGTATATATCTTGTAGATAATGCAAAGCCCGTTGCGTTACCCGTTAGACACATGGCTCCACGGGAAAGGAAAGAGCTCAGTAAACAGATTAAAGAGCTTCTAGAAAAGGGGTTCATTAGGAGGAGAATTTCAGAATGGGGCGCTCCAGTGGTGTTCGCTACAAAGGCGGATGGTTCACTCCGTCTATGTGTTGACTATAGGGAGCTCAACAAGCTAACGAAAAAGAATAGGCACCCTCTCCCTATAATTGACGATTTGTTTGACCAGCTTGTAGGAGCGTCTGTTTTCTCCCAACTCGATTTAGCAACCGGTTTTCATCAGCTAAGGGTGGCTGAAGATAGCATCGATAAAACGGCGTTCAGAACCCCAGACGGCTTCTTTGAATGGCTTGTCATGCCTTTCGGTTTGACAAATGCACCTGCTTACTTTGTGGACCTGATGAGTAGGGTATTTAGAGATTTCCTCAACAAATTCGTAGTGGTCTTCGTAGATGATATCCTTATCTTCTCAAAGAGTGAAGAGGAACATGCTCAACACTTAAGGGCAATCATGGAAACTTTGCGAGTCCATCAACTAAAAGCCAAATTCTCCAAATGCCACTTTTGGAGATAAGAGGTGAGGTTCCTTGGGCACATAGTATCCAAGCAAGGGTTAGCAGTGGACCCTGCTAAGGTAGTGGCGGTACAGGATTGGAAGACACCAAGGAATGCAACTGAGGTCCGAAGTTTTCTAGGACTAGAAGGTTTCTATCGAAAGTTCATAAGGGATTTTGCGAAAATCTCAGCTCCGCTCACGAAATTAACCAAGAAGAATCTAGTGTTCAATTGGGACTTGGATTGCGAGTTTGCTTTCCAACGACTGAAAAGGGCTCTTACAACAGCCCCAGTTTTGACGCTTCCAGATGGGAGCAAGATGTTCACTGTTTACACGGATGCATGTGGGACAGGGCTAGGCGCCGTCTTAATGCAAGAAGGAAGGGTAGTAGCTTATGGAGGGAGGTAGTTGAAGGTGCACGAAAAGAACTACCCAACCCATGATCTTGAGTTAGCCGCCATCGTCTTTGCACTCAAGTCTTGGCGACACTATCTCCTAGGTGAGAAGTTCGAACTTTACACTGACCATAAATCGTTGAAATATCTTTTCTCGCAGAAGGATCTTAACTTGAGGCAACAAAGATGGATGGAGTTTCTTGCCTCGTACGATTTCGAAATCTCCTACACTCCAGGCAAAGGCAACGTAGTGGCAGACGCGTTGAGCCGAAAGAAATTGACCCTAAGCCCGTTGTTTGTTGAAAGGCAAAGCCTAGAGTTTATAGCCAGCTTCGACTTTAGGCCTTCCTCCGATTTTGTACCAGACTTGTTAGCATCTCTCGAAGTGCGCCCAACTTTAGTGGATTCAGTAGGGACAGCACAACGCGAAGACCCTCAACTTGTGGAAATAATTGATAGGCTAATTAGGGGTGAGACTTCAAGTCACCTCAACAGATACTCCATCGACGATAAGGGGTTGCTAAGGCAAGACGGAAGACTATGCGTCCCACAAGCAAAAGATTTAGTGAAGAAGGTTCTCGAGGAGGCACATCACTCCAAGATGACGATACACCCAGGCGGAGATAAAATGTACAAAGACATAAAAAGGACTTTCTTCTGGAACGGCATGAAAAAGGACGTGGCAGAATTCGTTTCTAAGTGTATGGTGTGCCAACAGGTTAAGGCGGAACAGAAAAAGCCTGGCGGACTGCTACATCCTCTGGAGGTCCCGCAGTGGAAGTGGGATAGCATCTCAATGGACTTCATCGATGGGCTGCCTAGGTCTAGGAGAGGCAACACTAGCATTTGGGTAATAGTGGATAGGCTTACTAAAAGCGCCCACTTTTTACCTGTCAAAAGTAAAAGAACTGCCTCATCCCTAGCATCACTTTACCTCAAGGAAATCGTTCGACTCCATGGAATACCATCTAGCATTGTTAGTGACCGAGACCCCATCTTCACCAGTGAGTTTTGGCGGAGTCTGCAAGAAGCAGTAGGAACGCAGTTATGCTTTAGCACAGCCTATCATCCCCAAACCGACGGCCAAACAGAGAGAGTGAACAGAGTTTTGGAAGACCTATTAAGACTATGCGTCCTTGACTTCGGAGGGACATGGGAAGACCACCTTCCTTTGGTGGAATTTGCCTACAACAACAGCTATCAAGCAACCATCGGAATGGCGCCCTTCGAAGCTTTATATGGAAGACCGTGCCGATCGCCCACTTGTTGGTGGGAGTCTACTGATAAGCTCATACTTGGACCAGATATGATCTGAGAGACTTCAGAGAAAGTAGACTTAATACGAAGAAGGATGAAGACGGCCCAAGACAGACAAAAGTCCTATGCCGACAAGAGAAGGACCGACCTTGAATTTGAGGTTGGAGACAGAGTTTTTCTCAAGGTATCACCGCTAAGGAACGTTGTTCGTTTTGGAACCACAGGAAAGCTAGCGCCAAGGTTCGTAGGGCCATTCCCTATCATCGAGAAAATTGGGAAAATGGCCTATAGATTAGAGCTACCCGAGAAGATGGCCGGAGTCCACAACGTTTTTCACGTTTCACATCTCCGAAAATGTCTACATGAGTCTGCTGAAGTGGTAGAGCCAAATATCCTCGAAGAGGCCGAAGTGGAACGCGAAGCAACCATAAGAAAAGTTCCAACCCGCATCTTAGGAACGGAAGTGAAGAAGCTACGCAACCGCGAAGTCAAACTCGTCAAAGTTCAGTGGAGCGACGCCGAGGGAGACGCGACTTGGGAAACCGAAGCTAGAATACGCGCTGCCTACCCTTTTCTTTTCGAGGGTACATCCTTGATCTTTCATTTTCCTTAAGTTGCGCTTTTATCTATCTTTTTAGGTATATTTCCTCGACCTTATCTTTTAGGTAGAAACCCTTTGGATGGAAACATGTAGTTGAAACATGTTATGGATGATGGTTGCAGGTGGTTGCAAGTGATTGCTAGTGGTTGCTCGTGGTTGCATATACACACACAATCTAGGTTTTAGATCGGCTCAGTCACTTCATATTGCATATGCATATATGTTTGCATTCGTATATGGTTGAACTTTAATGTGTTGTCATGTGGATGTTGCATTTGTATTGAATGATTGTGCACTCATGTAGAATCATGAATAGGAAAATTTGCATACATAATGGATTCATGGCACTTATATAATTCGCATTAAGGAGGTCAACTGAATCAGTAGACCGCCTGATTTTGCATTAGATAAGTACATGTACACACACACTTCGCATATGATCATGAAGCATTAGAAATCTTTTAAGGACAATGGATGCTCGTGTTTGATGGATGAGTAGATGGATGACTGGATGTTAGGATATACATTCCTCCTAACTTGAAGATTTCGGGGACGAAATCCTTTTAAGTGGGGGAGAATGTAACACCCCGCGAATTCTATAACTGTGAAATTCACAAATTAAAGTATAATTAATTTCAAATCAAAGAACTAAGGGAAACGGGATACGCCATTGCGTTCGTCTCGGAAAAATACGCGAAATAGAGTCCGAGTTTTCGAAAAACGGATATCGTATGAAGAAGTTATGGACAAACGAAGTTGGGCGAAAAACCGAAGAAGGGTCAGAATGCACTGGCGCACTTGGGAAGTGCGCCAGAACAAAAATGAACTGGCGCACTTGTGAAGTGCGCCAGTACATTTTTGACCTGGCGCACCTGCCAAGTGCGCCCAGGTCAAAAATGACCTACTGGCCAGGTCTGGTCTAGCCCTGGCTGGCCAGGTCTGTGTTTGGCCGATTTTCAGAAGCTTGCTTTGTCATTAGGGCTAGGTGGCAGGCTCTAATTGGTCTCTCTTTCGAATGAATGGCTACGATCAATCCAAGCAACATCAATGGTCCTAATCAGTTCATAAACCCTATAAAAATGACCCTAGACTCACCCTAATCTATTCATTCAAAAATAAGAACAAAGCCGCCATGTTGCTGAGGAACGACTAAGAGTAGCCGCCAATTGGAGAGAGGATTAGGAGGCCAATTCTAAGGCATAAAGCAACTCAATCAAATCAAACCTCATCTTCAAATCCCTAAATTAGAGAATTCGCCACACCATTGTAAGTAGAGTATTACTTTGGTATGAACAAATAACTGTGTTGGTTTGTATACTTAGATGTGGTGATAAATAATTCATAATTTGTGCGTTACTATCGATTTGGAATATTGTATACGTTTGGATATTCTCGAATTATGTTATTCATTATAAAGAACTACATGCGGTAGTTCTATGCAAGTATACGTTTGGAATATTTCGCAAATTATGTAATCCATGTTGAAGCTACATGTATGTAGTTGATTTAAATTCATGCAAGTTTGGGTTTTGCTACTATGCCATCATAATGTGTATTTTTATGCAAACATCATTTTTGTGAAGTAATTGGAATAAGTTTGGGTTATCATAATCCATATGAAATTATGTTGAAATTTGGGCATCATGTATTAAGCCATGCTTTTGTACTAGAAAACCTATTTGCAAACTTATGAATATGGCTAGGCTATGAATGATATTTGGCATAATTGAAATCCATGATTAAGTCTATCTTGTTTACAAGAATTTTATGATGACATATGTGGTACATAGCTAGGTTAGGTTCAAAAATCCCTTTTTGTAAGTTTACATATCTAAAGTAAGAATCATGATTTCATGTTAGAAATATTTATGCCATGGTTATGTGAACAAATTTAACTATACTTATGCCATGCTTATGTTTGATATTATGCCATGCTTATGTTTGACATTATGCCATGCTTATGTTAGAAATATTTATGCCATGCTTATGTTTGACATTATGCCTAAATAAAAATATAGGTTCATGTTGTAGTTATGACTATGTGTCAATAATGATACCCAATTTAGATTCTTATCTCAACTACAAGTTCACATGCTTCGATTCATGTCACCTATGCTTTATGACCAAAGTATATGTCACTACTATGCAAGTACACCAGTTTCTATTTTGTATTTCCAACGTCATATTGCAAGTTCATGCGCTCACCTTCCCCTTTTTTGTGTAATCACGCTTTAAGCCTCCCCTTTTCGCATGGCTAAGTTGGGCTTTAAAAGGCTAAGCCCAACATATATATAATAAACGGACGTGTTAAACGGGGGAAAATAACGTTGGATTAAAATTACTAATGAATGAAAATATAAAATAGAAGGGCCCAAATTCAAGTATGGGTTGGGCCCATGATTGGTGTAACCTTTACACCATTAACTTAATAATTGGCCGCAAATATTTACATATAAGAAAATAAAGAAGAAAGACAAAATATGTAAATGTAGAACATACGATGTGTTTAACCCGAGGTTGGATTGAGTTGTGATGTAAACCTGCCCGGAACCGCCCGGCTGTCCAGTAGTCACAACAATACCTATCCAATGTGGGAGGTTAAACATGGAGCCCAATAAGGACCCGAGGTTAGAATGAGTTGTGGCGTAAGACTGCCCGGAACCAACCGGCAACAGGCAGCCACAACAATACCTGTCTAATGTGAGAGGTCAGGGCCTTAATATGACAATTAAGGCTGAGTCAGGATTGCTAGGATTAAGTGAACTAAAGACTTAATCAAATGGAACATGCTAAATTAAACGGACTGGTGGGGGTTAGGTTAGGAAACACTTAACCAACTTAGCATGTTGGCTAGAGATAGAAAACCTAGTAACGGGGGACCCTTTTCAGCAGTAACCCTAAAAGGTGTATCAAGATACCCTGAAACTAGGCAGGGTGGGGCACGATTACTGGGCTGATTGTAAGAGGTCAAATCGACGGCGGTGGTGTAGCAGTGTAGGTTCTAACGGGGTGCGGGCGTGCACACACTCTGGCGCAGAAAAATAAGGCACTGGGCACCAGTAGCATACCTGTGCATTCTAAGGTTGTGTCGGGCCGCCGCCATGGGACTTGATACACCCTATGGTGGGACCAGCATAGGTAACTACAACATCGGGGGCCGTAAGACACATGAACTATGCGAGTAGGAGCCGATCATCATAAAATGGATCACTTCACCCTGATTAAGGGGTGCCAGTTGGAAACTAGTTTATATGGGTTCAGAGATTTACATGGGGTACGATAGTATATTCGACCCTAGACAACTTAACCAAGTTATAGTGCTTTTCCACTTCTTGTTTATACTTATCATACCCAGTTCTTTATTCATAGACAAAATAGTACTAGACTTACTCAGGCTTTATGTCTGACTCTACTTTTCTTTCGTCTTCTTTTCTTCCGTTTCCCCCCCCCCCCCCAGGTCCACAGGGAGGGAACACAGCAGCTTGACCAGCCTTAACATCCAGCTTGAAGAAGAGAAATGTATTGCTTGGACTTTTTCGCTTTGAACTATGGCTTTGGACAATCCACTATGGGGCTTTTGCAGTTTATCTATGTTTTACTTATGCTTCTTTAAATAATGTACTCAAGACAGATTATGAAAATGTTATGTTATGTTTTTGGAAAGGATGTAAGACAATCATGGTGATGTTTTGTAACACGTATTTGCTTTTATGGAATAAAAGTTGTTGTTCTTCCGTTGTTTACAAATATGTGTTCCTATATCTGTCTTGTATATCTGTGACTTATACTTATAAACCTCCACTAAAATTAGGGCATTCCCTTTGAGAGTGACCCTAACGGAGATGGGGTGTTTCAAATTGGGAACAGTCAGGAATGATCAATCCAGTTTAGACAAACCACCTGAACGATTGAAAGGAAAAAAGGGCTGATGTGGATTAGCACAGGGTAATTAAGAATTGCGCGTAACCAACCGCTTTGGGATCGCAGACAAGAATACTACGTTGTTATGCTAATTTGGAAGGGATCAAAAGCAATCGGAATCTCCTATAATTTTAAATGCCCGTTTAAAATTATACAAAATGAAGTGACAATCGTCAATCGGAAAATAACAAAGGTGAGTTAATTCTCACATATTTCTGAAATACTAGGATGTGCTAAATTCATATAATTAAATTTAATTGGTTGATTGAATGCTTTGGATGCCAGTGGTTGCTTTAATGGTTGACGTTAATTATATTATCGTCGTTTAAAATATTTCTATATGCTGATATGAAATATTATAATAATCTGTGTTGCAGGGAAGAACAGGTAGGAGGAATCAAACCGGTTCCTCAAATATTTAATAAGATGTTATTTCATATTTTATGAATTGTTCAAAACCCGTTGACTTTAAACCCTGTTGGTTGATGAATGTGGTTGAATTTGAACCAATATATATAGTATTGCTTGATAAATAAACAGCAGATGGCCCTTAAATACACCGTTTTATAAATTTCGATTCACCGTCAAGTGAATCGCTAGAAAAGGAGTTATGAAATTATTTTAAAACCAATATAGATTTTTAAAATATATTATTTTAAATAAAGTTCTAAAAAGAAAATAAACCAACCACATGAATACGTTGATTGGGTTAACAAAATTTAACGTGCACGAAGCACGTGCTTGTTAAGTAATTATGAAAAACGATCTTATTTAGCTAATTCAAGTGATTAGAATTAACGTAAAAAATAGAATGGGTGGGCTTATATTGGTATTGATTTAATAAGTAAATAGAATTATTTAGATTAATTAATTTTTAATTAATTTAAATGGCGAGATTGATAATGATTGACTAACGAGTTAGTCATGTTTTAGAGAAAAACAAGTTAACGGCGTTAGCTGAACTTGTTATTGAATTAGTTCATAGTTAATGGTAATGAAACCAGTTTTCTTTTAATAAATGTTGACACTTGATTATTTGTCATTTAAAAATAACCAAAGTGATACTTTGGAATGTTAAATATAGTAAGGAATGTTGTGAAGTTTAAAGCCGTGTTGATAGTAGATAAAGCGATTTAGTACCTATAATGTGAAACTGAAGTTTTAATTCAATTCTTATTGAATTATATTTAATGGGATTTTATGAAATCCAAGATAGACGAGGTTATAAAACCCGAGTTGAACTAGAGTAGTGAAATGAGATAAGTTATAAAGATGTGATATAGGACCACTGTTTTAAAGAAGAAATGGTATTTCATCAACATGGAAATAAAATTGTGATTTGTTGTGATAAGGGAAATAAGTATCGATTTTTGTATTACAACTGATATCTGTCTTTCGATAAGAACGTTGTTGATCAAGGTCTGAGAGGTAATTAAAATACCCCAATTTGAACGACTTCAGGATTAGCGAAGGATAATATTAGTCGTAATGGTGAAGATGTTTTGAGAAATAATAACGTAACGTTATTTGAAATGTTGGGAATATATAAAAGGGAATTGGAAAGGGATTCGAGAATACTAATATATGGAAACTGATATATTATAAGGGCCAAGTGATGCTGTGTGTAAACCATTAATGGATCTGTTTGTTTTTATGGTTGTTTATTTTGATAGTTAAATAACCGACTATCAAATTCTGACCCAACGTTATTGGCACGGAAAGACCGGGATCGAATTTACATTCGAAAACCATTCCGACCAATAAATACGAATACGTCGAAGACGCTGATCGAGATGGAGAAAATTGAAGACCGTAAGGATTCATGAGCGGAAGAACTATTGTTAAACACTCTGGCTGATCCCCAGAGTTAACGATGATTCTGTCGTGATTGGAATCTACGGATTGCAAGGACTACTCGCTACTGATCTATAGGGTGATTCCTAGGATGCGGTAGGAGGGTGCCTTCGGATCATCCTGTTCCTGGATGACGTGTATGGACGATGTGAATGGTGGCCAGATGTCTTCAAAAGTCGATTATAGCCTCAAGCCTCATTAACCGGGGAATGACAAAAATCGGGCAGGCAGCATGGCTATGTGGGTCGCACCCATTAGGGTGTATTGTCACCATCTAGAGAATATTAATATTTGTTACTTCTTTTCATTTCTGTATCTCCCGGGGATTACGGTGGTCGCGCGACAAAAAGGCCGTAAGGTGACAATATACTCGATACACTCAAGAGAAATGAGTGGTCGGTCATGTGTGGGCCGGGTTGCAAGACGTTCTTGTTGAACCCAGTGTATTCGTCTCTAGAGATACACTATCGGCAGGTGGTCCCATACCTTGTCATAGTTGGAAATCCAATCTCCAATAAGCGCCCGCGGTTTTGGTTTTATACTATATATGTGGAGCGTGAGATGCAAGCGTTCTGCTAGATTCTATTTACATGTATTTAGACACTATGATAATACCAGAAGAAGATATTGTTTTCAAAACGATTTGGGTTATAGTAAGGTAAAAACCGTCCGTGTTTATGTGTGGACTGGTCTTACTATTATCCTTTTATTTCAAAAGGATTTTAAAGTTAAACAAGTTGGTTGCTGTATGAATTTATCACTGAAAGTATTTCAGACTGATCCGGGTGAATTTTGTTTTAAATCGAATGTGCTCGGGTCAGACCGAGTATATTATCAGGTTAGGTATCGCTCGGAGCTTCAGAAGAAGAGTTGAAGTCGAGACGTATTCCATATATATACTGGTACTAGTTTATTTTCGCTGTGTTGTATTGATCTGAATGTATACTCTGATGTTGTAATATACCGTTCTTTTATAAAGTATAATTGATTATTATATTTTGTCCATTCCGCTGTGAGATTCTGATCTTCTTATTCTTCTATTCTAATATTTCTTTCTTTCTTCTCTCACCCTCTAACTTCTTTCTATTAGCTTTCTGGGTTTTCGACACTGGAGTTTAGACAACGGGATGTATTAGTGTCGGAATTCTAGCATCGAAATTCCCGGGACGCTACAGTTGGTATCAGAGCAATGGTTTAGGAATATCCTTGGCTCTGTGGTGTGACTCGATAGAGATTGGGCTAGTAATACCCTAGATCGAGTTGAGTATATATATATATATATATATATATATATATATATATATATATATATATATATACGAGAGTGCGTATTTGTAATTTTAATAAAAAAATTATTTTTATATTGTTTTGACCCCAAGGATTTATAAGAAGGTAAAATTTATAATTATTATTTAATTCAAAATTTGTATGAAATGAAATGATTGGATTAAGTGATTGTTGCCTACTTGGCTGGATTGGATTAAATTGAAACCATCAACAGTTAATTAAGAAGTTGAATGGATTTAAAAGAAAGGAATTGCAGCATAATGGCTTTTGAATGGGATTATATGATATAACCCAGTATCAGTTTATGAATTGGAAGTTGAGTAAAGGGCAGACTGCCAGAAGGCTATGATAATTTACTTGATCACGGAGATTGAAGAACAGATTGGGAAATGAAGAGTTGTTGGTTGATTTGCTTCGGAACTGGGATGAAGTGGCCCGACAAAAAGGTAAACCTTAATATTATGGATTGGGTGTTTGAATTTATACCTGAATTGGATAGCCACTTGGCTTTATTTTCTTTGGATCAACATGAGAGGCCCAGAGTGGCGGTTATAGTTGTTTAGATCGAACAGTACAGAGGAGGTGCTGGCGAATTTTTCGAAAATTTTCGAAACTTAGAAACATCTTTGATAATATTTTAAATTAATTATTTTGGTGATGATTGAAATTTGAAAATTCTTCTTAATCTAGCAATTTCGAGGACGAAATTTATTTAAGGGGGGAAGAATGTAAGGACCTGGATTTTTCAGCTATTTGATTCGAGTATTTAAAATTTATTTTAATATTTTATTTGGAATTTAATATCGAATTTGTTTATTAAACGACGATTGAGCATTTATATTTATATTTTAAATTATAAAACGAACTCGAAACAGCGCGGTAGTTCGTAAATTTGAATTTCAACTTCAATTGACTATACTGAATCCATGTTAAGTCGGATTTCGGTAAAACCAGAAGCGTCTGAATCTAGTTGATAATATTTTTCTAATGGAAGAGAAAAATCGAGTTTTCATATTATAGATTTTATTTTACGTCCAAATCAAATTTTCAAATAGTCGCTATAGAATCGTTCATCGACCGTAACAGTTTATTTGAAATAACTGCATACTGGATTCGAATTTAGACGAGGTTCTTTTGAGACGTAGTATTAATTTAATTTTTAGAATTTTTCTGAAATTTTTATTTCGTAAAATAAGCAACTTTTTATTTGGAGTATTTTGTACCTTATATCAACATTTTGGGATTTCAAAAATATAAGTCAACCTACCTATATTATTATATTTTTGGGATTGTGGCACACTGCTGAGCGCGATGATATATTTATTTCTGTCTATAACAAGTCGTATGCGGGCGGATTTTGATATATCGGGGTACATTATTTTTAAAACTAAATGTCATCTTCAAAGGAGGAAAAAAAATAATTGTTCTTTTCCAACTGTGAAACAACCGTATGGCTCATTAAACACTTAAAGTGACAAAACAAAACATATCCTAGTCTATACCATACGGAATCATTTCTTTTGTAGTAAGGAAAGGAAGAAACAACCTACCCGAGTAGCATACACGCATGTAAATCAATCAAGCAGACCTGAGAAATTTAAAAAAAAAAAAAAAAACACATGCGTAGCTGATGTACACTCCTAAGCTACCCTACCTTGTTTGTTTCGAGAGGCTTGGCAAATTCATTTTTAGCTAGATGAATTTAAGTACGCCTGCCATCTCTTTTGTCACATGAGATGAAAACTCAGCCGTAACCAACTAAGTGAAACGAGGAGAAACAAGGCACATGCCCAGCTTAAAATTTTCACATGCAAGAGGCTCGTCAACTTAATGAAAGCAGCCACATATACACACAAGTGGAACAATAACAAATACATATATATTTCCTTTGTATGTACTTTCGGAGACTAACCTATCAACCTAAACGCAGACCTCTTGGAAAAATCGCACCCAACTTTTCATTTGCCTTGCGCCCCAAACATTTCAGTTTCTTAGCCGCCAAATTACTTATACGTGCCGACCAAGTTGTTCGAAATCCAAAGTCCACGCATACAGCTACCCCATGAAGTACTGCAAACCTATACCCTATCACTTGCCTCCCACGTTTTCTTTCCTTTATAAATACATAGCAACTTCTTCGTTTGATCACCCAGAAATCCAATACAGTAAAGTAAAAAAAAAAAAAAAAGAAAGAAAAAAGAAAAGAAAGAAAGGGAAGCTGTTTTCGAAACAAGTAAGGTGTTACAGTAGAGTAATGGGTGGTGTTATTCTCGTCCGGGAAGGATGCATGAGTTCTCGACTACTGGGAAGGGCCAGAGAGTGCGTGGATGCATGAGGAAGTGGGGGCACAGTCGGTCAGGTGTTGCGTGGGTAGGGATTGCTGCACCAACGCAGCAAAGGAAAAAGAAGAAAAAAAAAAGAAAAAAAAAAGAAAAAAAAAGAGAGAACCGCAGGAAAAGGAGATGAAGGGACTGAGTGCGGTGAAGGGGATGGGTGGGTTCACATTGTGGAATGGAGGGGTAACGGTCAACAAGAGAGAATGGTGAAAATGGAGAAATGTAGAAGAAGGATGAGTGTAGTTGCGCCTGGAGCTTTGTTGGAATGGATGAGCTGCTTGAACTCTTGGAGATGACGTCAGTTCGGTGGAGCCCTGTACGGTGGTCGGAGGGGAGCAGTTCTGGCGGGTTGAACGGAGGATGACGCTGGAGTTGCGGTTATGGACTGAGTAGATGAGATGGGTGGAAACGTGTTTTCTGTGCTAACCAAGGAAGTAAAGGAAGGGCGGTGGCATTTTGTAAGAAAAGGAAAAGGATATATAATAATATATTAGAGCATTGTGAGGACTGATAGAAGAAAAGTCGTCATGGCATTGGGTCTTTCCCTTGTTCGAAGGCGGTGAACAGGAATTGGGAACAATCAGGAATGATCAATCCAGTTTAGACAAACCGCCTGAACGATTGAAAGGAAAAAAGGGCTGACGTGGATTAGCACAGGGTAATTAAGAATTGCGCGTAACCAACCGCTTTGGGATCGCAGACAAGAATACTACGTTGTTATGCTAATTTGGAAGGGATCAAAAGCAATCGGAATCTCCTATAATTTTAAATGCCCGTTTAAAATTATACAAAATGAAGTGACAATCGTCAATCGGAAAATAACAAAGGTGAGTTAATTCTCACACATTTCTGAAATACTAGGATGTGCTAAATTCATATAATTAAATTTAATTGGTTGATTGAATGCTTTGGATGCCAGTGGTTGCTTTAATGGTTGACGTTAATTATATTATCGTCGTTTAAAATATTTCTATATGCTGATATGAAATATTATAATGATCTGTGTTGCAGGGAAGAACAGGTAGGAGGAATCAAACCGGTTCCTCAAATATTTAATATGCTGTTATTTCATATTTTATGAATTGTTCAAAACCCGTTGACTTTAAACCCTGTTGGTTGATGAATGTGGTTGAATTTGAACCAATATATATAGTATTGCTTGATAAATAAACAGCAGATGGCCCTTAAATACACCGTTTTATAAATTTCGATTCACCGTCAAGTGAATCGCTAGAAAAGGAGTTATGAAATTATTTTAAAACCAATATAGATTTTTAAAATATATTATTTTAAATAAAGTTCTAAAAAGAAAATAAACCAACCACATGAATACGTTGATTGGGTTAACAAAATTTACCGTGCGCGAAGCACGTGCTTATTAAGTAATTATGAAAAACGATCTTATTTAGCTAATTCAAGTGATTAGAATTAACGTAAAAAATAGAATGGGTGGGCTTATATTGGTATTGATTTAATAAGTAAATAGAATTATTTAGATTAATTAATTTTTAATTAATTTAAATGGCGAGATTGATAATGATTGACTAACGAGTTAGTCATGTTTTAGAGAAAAACAAGTTAACGGCTTTAGCTGAACTTGTTATTGAATTAGTTCATAGTTAATGGTAATGAAACCAGTTTTCTTTTAATAAATGTTGACACTTGATTATTTGTCATTTAAAAATAACCAAAGTGATACTTTGGAATGTTAAATATAGTAAGGAATGTTGTGAAGTTTAAAGCCGTGTTGATAGTAGATAAAGCGATTTAGTACCTATAATGTGAAACTGAAGTTTTAATTCAATTCTTATTGAATTATATTTAATGGGATTTTATGAAATCCAAGATAGACGAGGTTATAAAACCCGAGTTGAACTAGAGTAGTGAAATGAGATAAGTTATAAAGATGTGATATAGGACCACTGTTTTAAAGAAGAAATGGTATTTCATCAACATGGATATAAAATTGTGATTTGTTGTGATAAGGGAAATAAGTATCGATTTTTGTATTACAACTGATATCTGTCTTTCGATAAGAACGTTGTTGATCAAGGTCTGAGAGGTAATTAAAATACCCCAATTTGAACGACTTCAGGATTAGCGAAGGATAATATTAGTCGTAATGGTGAAGATGTTTTGAGAAATAATAACGTAACGTTATTTGAAATGTTGGGAATATATAAAAGGGAATTGGAAAGGGATTCGAGAATACTAATATATGGAAACTGATATATTATAAGGGCCAAGTGATGCTGTGTGTAAACCATTAATGGATCTGTTTGTTTTTATGGTTGTTTATTTTGATAGTTAAATAACCGACTATCAAAATCTGACCCAACGTTATTGGCACGGAAAGACCGGGATCGAATTTACATTCGAAAACCATTCCGACCAATAAATACGAATACGTCGAAGACGCTGATCGAGATGGAGCAAATTGAAGACCGTAAGGATTCATGAGCGGAAGAACTATTGTTAAACACTCTGGCTGATCCCCAGAGTTAACGATGATTCTGTCGTGATTGGAATCTACGGATTGCAAGGACTACTCGCTACTGATCTATAGGGTGATTCCTAGGATGCGGTAGGAGGGTGCCTTCGGATCATCCTGTTCCTGGATGACGTGTATAGACGATGTGAATGGTGGCTAGATGTCTTCAAAAGTCGATTATAGCCTCAAGCCTCATTAACCGGGGAATGACAAAAATCGGGCAGGCAGCATGGCTATGTGGGTCGCACCCATTAGGGTGTATTGTCACCATCTAGAGAATATTCATATTTGTTACTTCTTTTCATTTCTGTATCTCCCGGGGATTACGGTGGTCGCGCGACAAAAAGGCCGTAAGGTGACAATATACTCGATACACTCAAGAGAAATGAGTGGTCGGTCATGTGTGGGCCGGGTTGCAAGACGTTCTTGTTGAACCCAGTGTATTCGTCTCTAGAGATACACTATCGGCAGGTGGTCCCATACCTTGTCATAGTTGGAAATCCAATCTCCAATAAGCGCCCGCGGTTTTGATTATATACTATATATGTGGAGCGTGAGATGCAAGCGTTCTGCTAGATTCTATTTACTTGTATTTAGACACTATGATAATATCAGAAGAAGATATTGTTTTCAAAACGATTTGGGTTATAGTAAGGTAAAAACCGTCCGTGTTTATGTGTGGACTGGTCTTACTATTATCCTTTTATTTCAAAAGGATTTCAAAGTTAAACAAGTTGGTTGCTGTATGAATTTATCACTGAAAGTATTTCAGACTGATCCGGGTGAATTTTGTTTTAAATCAAATGTGCTCGGGTCAGACCGAGTATATTATCAGGTTAGGTATCGCTCGGAGCTTCAGAAGAAGAGTTGAAGTCGAGACGTATTCCATATATATACTGGTACTAGTTTATTTTCGCTGTGTTGTATTGATCTGAATGTATACTCTGATGTTGTAATATACCGTTCTTTTATAAAGTATAATTGATTATTATATTTTGTCCATTCCGCTGTGAGATTCTGATCTTCTTATTCTTCTATTCTAATATTTCTTTCTTTCTTCTCTCACCCTCTAACTTCTTTCTATTAGCTTTCTGGGTTTTCGACACTGGAGTTTAGACAACGGGATGTATTAGTGTCGGAATTCTAGCGTCGAAATTCCCGGGACGCTACAATGCCGATAGGAGAAGAAGAGATATATCGTTTGTTGTTGGCGACTATATATTTTTAAAAAGTATCGCCGATGAGAGGAGTTATCCGGTTCGGTAAAATTGGGAAGTTGGCGCCCAAATTCATTGGTCTGTTTCCTATTCTGGAACGGATCGAAACTCTCGCTTATAGGGTTAAATTGCCTGATTGGTTGCCTGGAGTGCATGATGTATTCCACATATCTCAACTTCGAAAGCACGTTCATGATCCAAACTTGATCGTGGAAGAAGCAGCTCAACATGATATTGAAATTACTCCAGAATTAACTGTGAGAAGAGAGCCGCTAAAGATCATCGGCAAAGAAACCAAAGAGCCGAGGAACAAGAAAGTTCACTTAGTCAAAGTGCAATAGAGTGGAGATCCGCGAGATTGTAATTGGAAAACTAAGGAGAGCATTCAGAAAGCCTATCCTAGGTGCCGAGTGGATATCTCTGATTGACTCAGGTGCAAGGTACATTTACCATACTTTGCATTACCAATTAGTTCTCTACTCTGTTGTTATTTTCTTTCCATGGATGTGCACTTTTAATTCTATAGTCTTCTTAATTTAAAAAGAGTGTATGAATTAATTTGTATGATTTTGAAAAGTTAAAAACAATTTGATTGTTATTTGTGTTGTGTGATAGTAGATTTGATTAATTAAAATTATTAAAATGATGGTTAATTTAATTAATAAGAGAATGAATGGTAGGATTTATTCGATTATATCACACATTGAACTGATTAGAAAATAGATAGAAATAAATACATGTGCATTATATATGTTTGAAAAGGTAATTGGATAGCTGTTGAGTAAAGATTTTATTTGCGTGCCCGACAAATAGGTATACCTTAATGAGTTGGATGCGAAATATTATTATATCAACTCCTGTGAATGCCATTGGATGCGGAGTGTTGGTTATTCTGTGTGTAATAATAAACGTCGCCATATGATAGTAACAATTAATTTTGAACTACATTGCATGGCATACTTCTGAAGATAGGCATACTTCATCATATACCACATAAGCATTTGGAGCTTGTGTGACGAGGTGGAAGATTTACCATACGAGCGAGAGGCTTTTATGGCGATGACTATATTTTACAGGTTGAACTGATGACTGATATGGACTATTTAAATTGTAACGATAAAATTGCCAAATTAATAAAAACCCCACATGGGTTTGGAGTTGACAATAATCACGTCTCTCTAGTTATTAGATACGGCACATGGACTATTTATTTCCCACACGGGACGAGGTGACGAGGATTTATCCTCTGGAGCAATTAAAATACACACTCCCTCAGGCTTTGACAGGGTGTCGAGAATTTATTCTCTGGAGTTATTATCTATACACGCTCCCCTGTAAACACTAGAATATATCACTATAAAAATGTGTATGCTTATTAGGATTTATTGGGTACCTAATATGGCCTAATAAATTTCCAAACCTCTCCCCGTACAAAGGAGGTTATGGCGAAATTTTTCGAAAATTCCGGGTGTTAGCCAAATTTTTGAAGAATTTGAAAATTCTCAGAAACTGAAAAGTTGGAGAATGGAAGCCAGATTGAACGTAGAGTTGATAAATCAAACTACTTTTGACTTTGTTCCTTTTCGGGGATGAAAAGTTTTAAGTGGGGGAGACTGTAACGACCCGGAAAATCTGAACCAATTTAAAAATTTTAAACTGGCTAAAATAATGGATTTTAAATATTTAAAATAAATATTATAAATAAAAGAAATGAAAAGGGAGTTTGAATCGACGTTTGAAAATAAATATAATTACTTTGAATTATAAACAAGGCCTGAAATTGCGCGGTAGTTTCAAAATTTGAATTCAAACTTTGATGGACTGTACCTGGTGCAAAACAAAACGGATTTGAGTGAAACCAAAAATATTTAAATCTTTTAGTGAATACCTTTCTAACGAATCTGAAAAATCGAAGTTTCATAGCGGAAAGCAAAATTTATGGCCAAATGAATTTTCAGAAAGGTCGCTATGGAATTTATATAGCCCGTGAAATTGGCCATTTTGCAAACGACCTCGAAATTCGACGAAACCACTTTTGTTGGATCAGGGATGTGAAGTTATTGCTAGGTTTCAAATTTCATAATTTTTGAAGCTAGTATGTGAGCGTGGCAAAGGAAAACGTGTTTTGGTCAATTATAGTTAAATTGGATCGCCATAAATGGGTCTTTTTGCAAACAGTCTCAGAATTCGACGAAACTAGTTTTGTTTGGACCGTATCGTCAAAACATAGCTAGATTTATTTTTCTGGAATTTTTCGAATCAGTTTATGGCCCTGGCAAATTGAAATGTACGTTCAAATCGAATATTGAATGTTTTATACTTTAATTTGAAGGAAAGCTGACTGAAACAGTCGAATGGGCCTACGAAACATATCCCATTGTGTTCAGAATGGGGGTAAAACGCTAGGGACGACAGTCGTTGGGTTTGAATTGGTGTTCGTGGGTGAAAGAGGGTATTTTTGGATTTTAAAAATATATAAATATAAAAAATATCATTGGCCCAGATATTTTTCTCTCTCCCCGATAATATCGCGATCGACGACGGAAAGGTGTTCATCGCTTCCCGTTCATTTACTGATCAATCCACGCAAAATTAGCCCCTCCTCCAGTTAAAGATTTTGTAGAGCTCCTCGAGATCTTCAAATCCATATAAAGTTTAGAATTTTTCATGGCCTGCGGAGTGAGAATCGAGCTCGGGAAGTGTGGGTGTTTTCGCCGCCGCCCCGCCTGCCACAGGCGATCGAACGCCTCCCCCCTCCAGGCACCAGCGCGCCTCTCCTCCCCCTTCGAAGCTGCGAAGGCTGATCGACGAATTGTTACACGGATTCGAAGAAAAATCCAAACCTAGTCTTGAACGAAACAGCTGAGGTACGACCTTGCTTATTTTCAACTGATTTTAACACCTTTAAACCGTTGCAAACTTTGAAAAATCATATCTTTTTCGTTTCTTGATGAAATTCGATGAAACAGGAAACAACGTGACCGTGTGGACGTCTTCTACATTCTAGAAGAGACCGCATATTTTTCTGAGCCTTTTGCTATTTTTGGTGGAGTGGAACCCAATGTGATATTTCTAATTTATAAACGATATGGAAAACGACGATGTATAAATTATATAATCGATGTATGAGTTATATAAGCGTTGTACACCTCTTGTATAAGTGTTGTATAAGTTGTACGTTCGATGTATAAGTTGTATATGCGTTGTAAAAATTATATATGTGTTGAAAAAGAAGTGAAATGCTATATATATATATATATATATATATATATATATATACGCCCCTCGTCCACAAACCATGGACGATATTTATTGGTTGTGATTGGTGTGAAAATTGATTGATAGCGAATGGTTGATTGGAATTGTTTGTGGTTGATATTGATTGATTGTGGTTGAAAAATACCCATTTGTGGTTGAGAAATATTTGGTTGAAACCACATAGGATTAGTTTGTGGAAATGAAATAAATATACATGCCGCCTGCGTGCGAACTAGATGCATGAATCCCCATAGTCAAAAACCGCGAGGTTTTAAGGTAGAGCGAGGAGCCGTACTAGGGACGATCCCGGTTTTAACTACCCTGCCGTTATGCTGCCGAAATTTTGAATAAATATTCAGGTGTTTTAATTATTTTAATTTGTTGAAACTATATTTATTCGTTGAATAGAAAACCTTCATGTGTTGAATCGATATTCATTCGTTGAACTGAAATTCATGTGTTGAATGGTATTCGTGTTTTAAATATAAAAATCACATTTTTATCTATATATATAAACTATAGAAAACCTTCATGTGTTGAATCGAAATTCATTCGTTTAATTAAAATTCATGTGTTGAATGGTATTCATATTTTGAAATAAATTGTTTTATAATAAAATTCGTATTTTTATCACCAATATGAACTATATAAAATAGTCGAGTTTTGAAATAAATTGTTTTATAATAAAAATCCCATTTTTATCACGAATATGAACTATATAAAATAATATGGTTTTGAAATAAATTGTTTTACATTAAAAATCACATTTTTACTATATACATGAATTGCTAAAAATAGTGAAGTGTTGAAATAGAAAACAGTTAGATAAAAATATCATTTTTATCGAAAGTATGAAAGTTATATAGTTTTGCAATCGAAGAATCGATATATATATATATATATATATATATATATATAGAATTGAAATATTTCGAAAAACGAAGCTGCAGTTCGTATTTTGAAACCGTGATTTCAAACGATTATACCGGGAGATCCGACCGTCGGATTTTCCCGAAACCGCAACCGTTGGATTCGCTTTGGAAATATCTTTCCAACGACACCAACCTTGTAAAAATCCAACGGTTGGATTGTCTGGAATGTTTATTTCAAATCTGAAGAAAAACAGCTCCAGAATCGATTATATTTATTTTTATATATATAAATATAATTATATTAAATCGAATAACGACGCTGCAGTTCGTATTTTGAAATCGAAACTTCAATCGATTATACCGGGAGATCCGACCGCAGGATTTTCCCGAAACTGGAACCGTTGGATTCATTTTGAAAAGATCTTTCTAATGATGTAAATTTTGTGAAGATCCAATGGTTAGATTTTCAGATATGTGTAAATCAAATTTGAAGAAAAACAGCGCCACGACCACGTTATGGCCCGAAGCGTTGTTTTGAATAAATTGGCTATTTTAAAATAAATAAAAATAGCGATAAATCGTTATAAAATATTATAAACGATATGGATGTGAAATTTAGAAACTAACTGATGGTTGGCTAAGTCGAATGGTTTCCTGGGTGTTGATCTGATGTTGGTTTCGGCCTTCGGGGTTATATTTAGGAAATCGTTCTCTTACTGATTGACGGTTAGTGACTAATGAATTGAAATGATGCGTAGTAGTTTTTGTGTAGCACTTGTTTATTATATACGTGAGTTGCTCAGAAAGACCGAGTTTATCCCATTCTGAATAACTGAATCGACAATAAGAAATTGAAGATGAAGACGGTGGTCGAAGACCGGAGATCTTCACCTCGTTTGGATGGTAACTGAGGTCCTGATTGAGAGGCATCCCGAAATATAGATAATGAGTGGTGATCGTCCAGACGTACGTGGTGATTGATGGGTTTGCGAGGTATATAGTGCCTCCGGTTTCGTTCAGACCCAGAACGGACTTGCAAATGGACAGTGTATCTGACATTGGAATTTATTTTGTGTGATTGATAGCCATCAGTTGCACGGTGTGAATTGCCTGTGTGGCATGCTAAGATGCAGTGATCAGGGCATCTGTTGAAAAGAAAAGTCTTGTGGTGATGATCAAAGCACCGCCTGTGTGGCGTAGCTTTGTGTATAACGTGAAATCGCGAGCCTCGCACCCCGGTATGAACCAGAAACGGGAAAGGACCTCAGGGAGGAAATGTGTTTCTTTCTAGTTAGAAGTGGCGTCAGTGGTTTTACATGCCCTGACGAGTTTGACTTATGTGGTGGTTACTGTTGCGAGGTGCCTCGGTTTGATCGGACGATCTGGGTCCGATGGAGTCATTCGTTGGCTCACTTACGCCCCATAGTGCGGGGAAACGCATTGTTCAGGAATTTTAATCCACATCGGTGGACCGGCCCTGACGATCCAAGGGCCCACCTGAGTCTGGGTCCTAAGGGGAGGGCTAGAGCGTCTCGAAGTTGGTAAGGACCATCTTTTGCCTTGGTTCATGACGGAAATCCAATTTCCAAATACGTGACTGTGCGATTTTAATTGTATACCTATATATGGCGACATAGTGGTATGGGGGCATTAATGCCGTCTATGATTAATACTTATGATTTGAAATTGCTTTTGAAATATACAAACACTAGTAATAATATCAAATGCTTTTGTTTTATTCGTATCAAGCATATTTTTGCAATTATAAGGTAAAAACTCTATCCTCCGGTTTGCGTTGCATTGTGTGATGGGAACTGAGTCTTATAATGGCTTCATTTTTATAAAAAGCATTGCGATGTTTAAAAGAATGATTTTCTTTAAAGCACTAGCAATCCAATGGAGTAAACCCGTTCCACGAAAGTGGCATGGTCCTGTGATTAGCCATATTTTAAATGTGTTGAGTAGATTTCTCACACCAGTCCCATGACTGACTCATAGTTTGTTTCACTTTCAAACTCGGGTGCCCCTTTTTCTACACGGGCAGCCTTGTATTCAGGTTTAGCAGGCTTTATCTGGATAGCTGGAGCTGAAGATGGATTCTATCACTTATCTCTTTTTATGCTGTTCAGCTCCTATTGTACATATTATGTTTATTTCCGCTGTATACATTTATGTATAGCTGAACTGTATTTGTACTAAGTATGATCCTGTATACTGTGTAACTCTGATGATTACGTTTATCCAGTATATTCTATTGTTCATTATCTGGTGTATTTATTTAATTCTGTTCTGCTGTTATTTATTTCTGTGTTATATTCCAAGGATTATCCTTGCCGCCGTCTGTACGGGGTTTGGGGTCGTCTCATCTTAGCTGATGAAACCTGGTAGCCAGTTCTAGTTGGGAGAAAACCGACGCACCTACAAACTGATCAAACAAGTCATCTATTCTTGGAAATGGTTGTCTATTCTTCTTGGTCGGCTTGTTTAACTCCCTGTAATCAACGCATAGGCGAAGTGAACCATCTGCTTTGGTTGCGAATACTACTGGAGCACTCCATTCAGAAATACTCCGCCTTATAAACCCTTTTTCAAGCAGCTCTTTGACTTGCTTGCTGAGCTCTTTTCTCTCCCTTGGAGCTATGTGTCTAACGGGTAGAGCTACAGGTTTTGCATTATCAACAAGGTATATGCAGAAGTCTATCTCCCGCTTCGGAGGTAAGCCCTTCACCTCTTCGAATACATCCGAGTATTCACGGACTAATCTAACAGACTGCTAGTTTTCAACAGACGCATTAAGAGATTCTAGGTAGCTAAGCATAAAAGAGTGCATGGGATTACAAGAGATTTCGAGAGTGTTACCAAGGCGAGGCATAAGTCTAACCACTCTCTTTTCACAATCGAGGATGGCACCATTACTGGATAACCAATCCATGCCTAGAATCAACCCATATCTCGTGAAGCACAAAACATAGGCATTACATCTAAACCCAACGCTTAGTATAGAAATTTTCAAATCCAAATAAATCATAGACAAATAGGCCGAGCCCCCAATTGGATTTGAAACAACGAAGGGATCCTTTACTATACTGGTGTCTAGGTGCAGAGATTCAACTAAATCAGTGGACATAAAAGAGTGAGACGCTCCAGAATCAAAGAGTGTTCGAACAGGATGATCAAAAAGATAAATTAAACTCTCAACAGAAATATTTCTACCTCGTTCTTGCGGAGGTGCCATGAGAGCATGAACCTGCCCTCCAGAAGTAGATCCAGTCCTCTGCCCTTGCCCTTGCTTTCTTAGGCAGTCCTTAGCCATGTGTCCTGTCTCGCCGCAGTGAAAACAACCACCCATCTTCCTCTTTTTCTTTCTGCATTCCTTAATCAGATGTCCAGGAATGCCACAAAAATTACACTTCCTCTTGTCACGGGGTTTGTTGTTCTTCCCGCCCTTCTTTGAGTCTGTCTTCTTATTCTGGGATCCCTCTACTTTCTTATTTTGAGGTACATCCACATTTGCCTCTTTCTTGCCATCCTTGTCTTCCTCTTGTAGTTGTGCCATGTACACCAGTTTCCCATAAGTTGCACCCATAAGTATATGGGACATAGTTAGGCTGTGCACTGGCTCATTCAAACCTTTAACAAAAAGGAGAGCCTTCTTATGGGGAGTGTTCACTAACTCCAGTCCGAATCTAGCCAGCTAATTGAATTGGTTGACGTATTCCTTGACCGACATACTTCCCTATTTGAGAGCTAAGAATTTCTCCATATGTAGGCTACGTTCAGCTTATGAGAGGAATTTCATTTCAAACCTCATTCTGAAATCCTCCCAAGTTTCAACTGGTCTCTCAGTATTAGTGACTTCCCATCGATAAGAGGCCTCGTCTTTTAGCAACCACACGGCCAACTGTATCTTCTGCCTATCGTCCACTTCAAAGATAACAAATAAGTCCTCGGTTTCTTTAAGCCAGTTCCTTACTTCTAAAAATGACTCAGTCCCATTAAAGTTCTTTCCACCCATGGCTTGAAAATCCCTACATATCTTGGGGATAGCATTTGCATGAGGAGGAGGAGGAATAGCTGTGACTGGGGGAGGAGTAACGTCTGCTGGGCCTGCATCATTAGCCCTAGCCTCTAGGTACGGTCTGAACTAGCCAGGTACTGGTACACCCTCTGGAAGGTTAAGATTCCCAGACATGATGAAAAAAAAATGAAAAGATTCAAAACAAAGGATAGGAAGATAGTGCATATGGCTTTGGGGGAAATTATGCCTTTTTAAAACAACATTACTTCTTTTTGAAAATTAGTTTCCAAAAATTTTATCTGATCTGGCAACCATTAGCTCTGATACCAAGTGAAAGACCCCACCTCCTTTAAGGTCACTCACAAAGGGAATGCCTTAACTTCGGTAGAGTATTAAAGGTAAAAGATATAAATAATTTACAAGAGAAACATATAAACAGTGGAAAAACTAAATTTATTTCATAAATACGTGATTCAGTTAAAACATTACAACAACCGTCTCAAACCAACTTTCAAATTATTACAACAAAATCTATGTCTTGAATTAAAACATAAAGAAGCATTAAAACAACAGTAAGGCAGCATAAATCCCCAATAAGAGAGTATCCAAAGCCATAGCCCAAGGAAAAAGATTCCAAGCAATACATCTACTCTCTTCAAGCTGGAAATGATTCGATCTAAGCTGAAGTATTCCCTCCCTCAGACTGGTGGGAGGGGGGAGGGGGGAACGGAAGAAAAGAAGACGAAAAAAAATGGGTCAGACATGAGTCTGGTAAGTCCAGTGACTATTTAGCATGTAAACAAGAAAAGGGTTATGACAAGAATAAAATGAATCTAGGTCAACACCCTAGAAATAAGATAATAAGGCTGAATATGCTATCGCACCCATTTCACTTCTCCGCACCCCTTTGCAAGTGTTTCAACCAGCACCATGGGTTCAAGTTAAATGATCCCCTTTTTATCGATCTGCTCCTACTCGTATACGTTTACCACTTGTTTCGTTCGGCCCCGCGTGATTGTAGATACTTGTGCTGGTCCCACCATAAGGTGCATCAAGTCCTATGGTGGCAACCCGACACAATTCAAGATGCACAGAGTATAACTACTGATGCCCAGTGCCTTCTTATTCCACTCCAAAGTACGTGCACGACCGCACTCCGTCAGAACCTGCATTGACGCAACACCCGCCGTTGTTTTGACCGCTTATAATCAGCCCAGTAATCGTGCCCCACCATGCCTAGTTCAGGGTACCGTGATACATCTATGTGGGTTACTGCTGAAATGGGTCCCCAATACTAGTGTTTCCTAATCAATATATTAAAATGGTTAAGTGTTCTCAAATTAACCTAACCCCACCCATCAGATTAGTTAACATGTTGTATTGTTTAAGTGTTGCCTTAATTAACTTAACCCTACCATTCCTGTCTTAGTTTTAATTTATTCATTAAAGCACCAACCACTCACATTAAATATGTATTGTTGCGGTTGTTAGATGTGTCAGTCGGTTCCGGGCAGTCTTACACCGCAACTCAATCTAACCTCGGGTTCTTTTGGGCTTGATGCACTAACCTCTCACATTAGATATATATTGTTACGGTTACTGGATGTGTCGGGCGGTTCCGGGCAGTCTTACACTGTAACTCAATCAAACCTCGGGTTAGGTATATTCGTCTTTTTCTTAATTTACATATTTATCTTTCAAATTTATATGTAAATTATCCACACTTATTGCCATTCAATTAATGCCCAATTTTTCCTTCTAAATCATATTCATAATTTATGGTACATAAATTATACCATTTTTATGCCACTAATCATTCATATATTTATGGACCAAATTAAGTCAATAATAATAATTTTTAAGGTTTTCCCAACGTTACCCCCGTCATACGTTTGCAAAATTCACATAGAATATTAGGCTCGTAACTTAGCCTAATTTATACACAAAAAGGGGGAAGAAGGGAGCATGTACCATTCACACAACATAAAATAATAAGGATCTAACTAAACATGTGTCATGTAAATGTGGCATAAAATAATGAACTTGCATTTTTGGATCCAATTAACATGAGTCTAAGCATATGAAATTACCCAAATCCAACTAGGCATGTAAATGTAATCTTGCAATTTGGATCCAAATAAATATAAATCTTAAGAACATAGAATTTCACAAGTTCAAATAGGCATGTTAATGTAAACTTGCAATTTGGGAGGGACCACTAAATATGAATTTTACGCACGTAAAATTACACAAGTTCAACTAGACATGTAGGTGTGAACTTTTATTTTTTGATCCATTAAACATGAATCTTAAGCATATGGTTTTACACAAGTTCAACTAGGCATGTAGATGTGAACTTTTATTTCGGATCTAGATCTAAATGTAGATCTAAACATGATACATGTCTTAGTCTAACAAGTTGCATGTAACATAACATGAAAAAGTCGCCAAATTTACATAATACATGATTTGTTTAACATCATTATAATAACCGCAATAGTCCAACAACTAGCATGTAACATAACATGAATAAGTCACCAATTTTACATGATTGGTTTACATCAACATAATAACCACAATAGTCTCATAAGCAAATACGATAGAATTGTTACAAGAATAGGCATAAATCAGCATCATCATTATCTTACAACTAGGAATAACGCTAGTTTTCATTTTATTATAAATCATAACTTTTAGTCGTTCACATCTAAATAATAACAGGACTTACAAACAAAAGAAAGTCTTGTTTTCTGGTATCTGTTTTCTGAATTTGAAAAGCAATCCCTTGAAGAAGACTATCAATTCTCTAAGTTAGTTTTGATTCGTAGCTTCAAACTTGTTTTCTAATTGAAGAAGAAATGGTGGCTAGGCTAGAACGATCATGGACAGCATGGTGGCTCCTTGGAATAAATTTGTGTGATTTAGGGTTTGAGGATTAGGGTTGCTTTTATAGAAGTTTAATCTTATGTGAACCGTTAGATCATTCTAGGAGCAATCACAACCGTCCAGACTAGATAGAGTTATCCAGAATTGCCACCTATGCCCTAGTGACTCAGCAATAGGTCAGAAAGGAGTCACCAACAAGTCAGAATCGTCTCAGTTTTGGATCTGGGCGAAGGGGGTTGGTCGACCCCCTGGTCGACCAGTATAGGGGAGGTCGACCCCCTTGTCGACTTGGCCGCGGGAGAAATCCCGCCCAGCCCGCGTCTTTGCTCTTCATTTGAATTTTTAACTGAATTGTTTTTAATTTATATAAATTTTCTGAAACTTATGAATGCCATAACTTCCTCATACGAAGTCCGATTTATGAAAACTTGGACTCTATCCCAAGCAGAATTTCGAGACGAACGCAATGGCGTAACCAGTTTCCCTTAATTCTCAATTTAAAATTAAGTATTCTTTAATTCGTTCTTTTAATAGACATAGAAATTCAGGGTGTTACAACAGTCGTTAGGTATCATTTGGTGTTCAAATGGAAAGTCAACATTTTTGAAGAAAAAAATAATAAATAAAAATATATATTTACACTTAACACCATCCCTCCCCTTATCCTCTCATTCCCGTTCAACAGACAAAGTAGAAAAAAGAAAACAAAAACCCAAGCATGATCGACGTAACCCTAGCCGCTGCACCACCTGTGCGCCGCGGGCCCCCTCCCTTCCTCTCACCTCCGGCGATCGTCGCGCCCTCCCCTCAGACGATCTCTCCCCTCCTCCACTCAAAAACCCATAACCCCAACAAAACCCGATTCCCTTTTCAATAACCCGCCGCCCCTCTGATTTCGTCAACCGCCACACCCCCTCAACACCCCAGCGTCATCCAGTCAGACCCCACTCTCTCGCTAAAAACCTGTAAGTGTTTCTTTTGTAATATATAGCTTTGTTTTTTTATATGATTTTTATGTGAATAAAGATATGATTTTTATTAGTAGAAAGTTATGATTTTTCATTAGAGAAAGATTAGATTTTTAAAATAGAAAAGAGGAGATTTTTTATTTAAATGGAAAAGATATGATTTTTCATAAAATAGAAATATGATTTTTATTCATATGAATAATATAAAATATTTGATGAAGTAGCGAATATAAAAATTTGATTTTTATAATGAATAGCGATATAAAAATATTATTTTTAGTAGATAAAAATATTATTTTAAGTTAAATAAAAATATAATTTTTATCGTATGTATGAAATGATATTTTGAGTAGGATAAAAAAATATAATTTTTATATATGTAGCGAATTAAAAATATGATTTTTATATAATAGAGGATAGAAAAAAAATATGATTTTTATTATATATATCATTAAATAAAAATGTGATTTTTATATATTAGTAGCGTTGTTTAAAAATTCGATTTTTAATTATATAAAAATTTGATTTTTATTATATATATAGCGACATAAGAATGCGATTTTTAAATATATAAACATCATATTAAAAATTTGATTTTTACAATGAACAACGTGGAAAGATTGCATTGGAATTTCGGCCAAATCCAAACGGTTCAGAAATTCAAAAATAAAACTAGAGGAGTGGATCCCAAAGGTGAGAACTTCTCACTTTAATTTATTTTCTAGTTAAATATATATATATATATATATATATATATATACTAGGATGTAGACAGTGCTTAGAAGCACCTGACACCATTTCATGAAACCATGTTTGTATAGTTGATTGGTTTATTTGTTTGAATTAGGTTAGGAATTGAAATGCATTGATTAGAATTTGGTTTGTACATGGCGCGAGCCATTTAGGCGAGGGATAAGGCTAGACCTTATTTCGTTTCTCGTATCGCGCCGTTATGCTGCCGAAATTTTCTAAAAATATTAGAACTATAAAACTATCATTTTTATTGTATAAATGAACTATATAAAATATAATTGTGTTGAAATAAATATTTTATAGTTAAAAATATAATTTTTAATGTGTATATGAATAAAATAAATAATCATTTACAAATCGGACGATTTGTTTTTGTACACACATTTGACTGATATTGATTGGGACGATATATTTTGCACATCGCCCAACTACACAAATAATAATCATTGTTTGTTGTTTGAAAACCCCACATGGGTATTGGGATGATTTAGACATAAACTAATCCCAATATTTAGTTGTATGTCAATTGATGGGTTGACAGACTGTAGTAAGCATTAATTATTTATATTTAACGCTTATGCAGTTGTGTAATGCACTTTAAATGATTGTTGACTGCGTTTGATTATTGTTGCGTACATGTGTGTATGAAATCCATATAAATAAAATTATATGGTAATTGATTGGGTCTGATTCCAATTCAGAAAGAACGAATATTTTATAATGAGGAATAATGAATATTTTAAATTATTTTAGAATAATATTCAGTAATAGGTCAAAATATGATTTTGATGACCGATTTGGGATGGACACGAAAATATTGAAATATATAAAGCTGTATTGATTAGATTAACGTCATTTTGACGAGAACGATATTTATATCAATTTTATTCATTTTTATAATGAAAATCGAAAAGGAAATGATTTCAAAATCTGATATTTTGAAAATATTATCATTTATATATTATAATGATAAGGAAGATTCAATTTTGATTTAAAATTGAAAATTAAGTTGGAATTGTTTTAGATGAATTTATAAACAATTTATAAAATATGTTTTAAATGGAAATCGACGAAATATATATAATATATATATTATATATATTTAATGGCCTGAATAGAACGCGCCTTACCGCGGCAGTTCGCAAATTTTGAGCATTGACTTCTAATGGACATTAAGGGAGATCCGACTGTTGGATTCTCCTAAAACCGGAACCGTTAGGTTCATATTGAAAAGAGCTTTCCAATGAATACAAGAGATTTGAAATCTAGCGGTTGGATTTGAAATTGTGTCCAAATCAAATTTGGAAACGGTCGATGTAAGTGCAGTTCGATGACCGTTTATGGAAATCGACTATACGGGCCTTGATAAAATTATTAAAATATCATAATTTGTGTAAAATCATAATAAATGATTTGGAAAGAATTTGGGTGAAAAATTCCACATTTATAAGGATAAAAATATATTTTTATTGAAATGAACTAGTTATTAACTAGATTTGAAATCCAATAATTTTTAAATAAAATAAATTGGATTTGTGAACGGTTTTAATATAAACAGAATTTCCAATATATGAATTGGATTGGATTTGGATCGAAATCATATTTAGAATATTTCGATATTTGATTCCGTGATTATACGGATATTGTTATGGAAATTTGGAAGATATATTTATATCGTTATTTCAATACGATATTTATTGTTTTCAGAATTTGATATTGAATATAAGCCGATATAATTTCTATTCAGAGCCTTATATTTAATATCAAATGAGATTTTGGGCTTGTCGTGAATAGTGTCTTCATTAACACTGTTCTTAAACCCTGTGTGAAAAGAATAAATCTTTTAATTAAGATTATTGGAGTTTCCAGTTATATTTAGTAACTCGAATAAAAATGGAATGTGAATTGGGTTTATTGTGAACTGTGTTTTTAATGACATTCGTTCATTAATCCGATTTACAGTGAAATGTGATTTGGAATTTATAAATCTGTTAACTAAGATTTAATGGAAATTTTCCAAAGTAAAGAATTCCAATTTAATAAAACAAATTGGAATGGAATGGAATTCGATTTGGTAATAATAGAAGTGAATTTCTGTGGAGAAAGACTGCTAATATATATGGAATTTAAAAGGCTTTTCCATTATTCCATTTATATTATTAGCCAGATATGGAAGTTTATATTGATTATATATACTGATCTGGTTACCGTGAAGGTTCCATGATTAATGGAATGTGATTTAGTGTTTATCGTGAGCTGTGTTTTAAATGACATTAGTTCTTTAACCCAATTAAAGACAGGATTTATTTCCTGAATTTGAATAATCATTTAAGTAATGAATTTTGGAGATTAAAACTAAATGGAGTTTTAATGAACCTTTAATTAGATTGAAAGGTGAATCTGATAACTAAAATTATCAAATTCGGTAAATGATCGAGAATGGAGTATCACCAGTTTCGCTAGAAGCACTACTTGAATCTTTAATTAGATTTGAATGTGAAATGGTAAATAATTTTACCGATAACACCGTGGTGTTAGATATGGAGTATTACCAGTTTTGCTTCATGGGATGAATAGGTTGGGATTATGAAAAATAATAAATGATTACTTCGGTAAGGTTCGCTGATCCCGACTAGTTTGGATAAACCTTTATTTGGTTTGAATTGATATCCAATGGAAGATTAAAGAATAAATTTAAAGAATTTATCTTAATAAAATTAATGGGAACCTTTCCCAACGAATATGAATATTAAAATAAAAGAATATTCTGGATTGGAATGAGGCGTATGTTGTGTTTGTGTAACACTAGTTTACTATATGCACAAGTTATTCGGAAAGAACGGGTTTATCCCATTCTAAATAACTGGATCGACGATAGGTCGACGATGAAGACGGTGGTTGAAGACCCGAGGTCTTCACATCGTTTGGATGATTACTGATATCTTGATTCGGCTGTACACCCAAGACGAGGTAATAAGTGGTGATCGTCCAGACATACTTGGAGATCGACGGATATGCGAGGATATCCTTCTTGTATTGGGCATAAGGGACGAGGAATAAGGTGCCTCCGGTTTCGTTCAGACCCAAAATGGATGTGTGTCTGACATTGGATTTTATTCTGTGCTGATTGATCTCTATTAAATATATATCTATTTGGCAATGGAGAATTTATTCTCTTATTTAACGCCCTTCTCTGGGACATACGAGGTCAGAGGTTATATATCGATAAACATCAGTCGCATGGCGTGAATTGCCTATGTGGCATGCTGAGATGCAAATGATCAAGGCTTCTTCTGAAAAGCAGTGTCTTGTGGTTGATGATCAAAGCACAGCTTTAATGTAGCATAGCTTTGTGTATAGCATTAATTCGCGAGCCTCACACGCTGGTGTGAACCAGAAGTGGGAGAGGATCTCAGGGAGGACATGCGTTTTCTTCTAGCTAGAAGTGGTGTCAGGGTTTTGCAAGCCCAAACGTTTTACTTATGTGGATGATGGATAGCGAGGCGCCTCGGATATATCGGTTACTACCGAGCCGATGGATATTGAGTCATCTGGCTCATTTATGCCCCATAAGGCGGGGAAACGTATTGTTCAGGCATTTTAATCCACTCCGGGTGGACCGGCCCTGACGATCCAAAGGCTTGACTGAGTACTTGCCTGATGCTCGGGCTAGAGAGTCTCGAAGCGGTAAGGACGATCCCTTGCTTTGGTTCACAGATGGAAATCCAACTTCCAATACGTGACATTTTGGTTTTGATTGTAGATCCTAGTATTGGCGACATGATATATGGTACCCATGCCATCTATGATCGATACATTTATATTTGAAGTTGTTTATACACTATGCACTTATAATAGCATCAAAAGATTTGTTTTAAACGTACCAAGCATGCTTGGCTATTATAAGGGAAAACCCTATCCTCCGGCTTGCGTTGCATTGTGTGATGGGACCTGGGTCTTATAATAGCTTCATTTTTCCAAAAAGCATAGTGCTATTTGTTTTATGTACTGGTATTCTTGGGAGGAAACCCGTTACGTGTTATACGGCGTGGTCCCTTGATTTACTCCATTTTAAAGTAAAGTTTTAAATAACTGTTTTAGTTCTCACACCAGTCACATGACTGACCTGGCGTTTATTGTTTTAACCTAAACTCTGGGTTTACAGGATCCTGGTTTACAACTGGAATGATATTCAGAAAGCTCTGTATCCGTGTATCTCTTCCAGTTGTGTTTTGTATTATTTTTCGCTGCTTTGTAATTTAAATCTCTAATATTTTTCTGATGCATAATATTTATTCATACTCTGTATATTCTTGTACTCTAATGTAAATTGTTGTAATAGCAATGAAATGTTCTTATGTTTGTGTTCTTATTTTTCGTGTTCTCAAAGCAATCTGTTCTTTCTCTTCTCTTCGGAGACCGGGGAAGTTCGAGTCATTATAATTAATAGGAATAAAACTTCAAAATGTACTTTTTCAGAAAAATAGGGTCGATTGACAAAAATAACTTTTTAATTATCTAAATCTTAATAATTCTGATTCAAATCACTTTTAGATAATTTATTATGATTTATCAAGAAATATCCATATTTTTAATAATTTTTAAAAAGTTTTTTTATTATTTTCTAATTATGGTCACCGAAATGCAAAATCGTGATTTTATTTGAAAATAGATTTGGACATAACTTGAAATTTATACTTTGGAGTTCCAAAATTCTTTTTCTATTTGAAAACTATTATTACTAAAAAGAAAACACTTTTCAGTTCAAGTAAATCCGACTTAAATCACATAGTTATAAGAGTTTAAAGTTTGTGGTCAAAATTTGTGAACTACCACAGCACGACTAGTCCTATTCAGTCCATACTACGACTTCAACACAAAATTCATCCTAACTACTTCCAATATGATTAAAAATCTTTATAAACATATATAAACTCGTTTAAAACAATAGTTTCCAATATTACACTTTATATTCAATTTTAAATTAAAATTGAATATTATGATATTATTATATTATTAAAATAATATTATTTTCCAACAATTATCATTTGAACCTGAAACTTTGTAGAAACCAAATTCAATATTATATAAGACTATTAGAATCATCGGTTTAAGTTTAAACCATTGTTTATATATCAAACTCAAATTCAATTTTAAAACTCATTATTCAAAATCAATTTCAAAATTGAACTAGCCATTTACAGTCAAAATTGTTTTCTAATAAGTTTCCACCTTTACAAAAGTTACTTGTATATACTTTAATTTCATTTTCAAACCATTTCGGATATTAATTTACAAACTTTATTTTCAGACATCATTCTCAATGTTATATTAATATAATAATCATATATATTACCAATTGAGAAGGAGACCTAACCATTCACTAATATAATTCACTAATTAAGATGTGATAGGTGTGCAGTAACATACAAGCAACAATTACCAACATACTAATTGTAACGACCCACGGATTTTTGGCACCGAAAATCGACATAAATACAATTTCGTATCTCATGCCGACTTCCACGCACCGAAAACACAGGAACGTTATTAGAAAGAATTTAGAGGGTGAGAAAAGAAAGAAATATTAGAATAGAAGAAGAAGAACCAACACATCACAGAATCTCACATCACAGCAGAATAAGATATAATCAAGAATAAATCTTTTTCGAGAGCTTTTAAAAATACTTACAATATCAGAGTACATCAACACCTCTAGGCAGTTATAATAACCTGTCCTCGTATACAACACACAGCAGAATAGTAGCTATATAATATCATACGTCTGAACTCTTCTAGCTCGACTCTTCACAGTATTCGATAACCTAAACCTGTACAACCTACCTAACCCGAGCATTACAAGCACCATGTCAGTCTGGTGGACCAAAGTGAAAAAAACACACTAATTTTTGCAGTATCATCCAACTTGATTTTAAAGTTCAAATTTTTTTCGAAAGTAAAGGATAATCACAAGACCAAATCCACACGTAAATACGGACGGTTTTTACCTTACGGTAAGCCAAAACATTTTTGAAATAAATATCTTTTATGATATTATAATAGTGTATAAATACAAGTAAATATCAATCTAGCTGAACGCTTGTGTCTCACGCTCCGCATACATAGTATACTGTCAAAACCTTGGGTTCTTATTGGAGATTGAATTCCGACTATGAAAAGGTATGGAACCACCTGCCAATGGTGTTTCTCTAGTGGGGAATACACTGGGTTCAACAAGAATGTCTTGCAACCCTGCCCATACATGACCGACCACTCATTTCGCTTGAGTGTATCGAATGTATATCACCAATGGTTGGGCTCAAACCACTGTTTCTCGAAAGAGACAACATCAAAATAGATTAAAGAAGAAAAGGATTTTCTCTAGATAGGTGATTATACACCCTAATTGTAAAGGCCCGCAAATCCGTACCCTTTGGGTCGACTAATAACACCACAAGTCCAACCCAAATTGCACAGAAATACGAATCATTATTAGAAAGAAGTTAGAGGATGAGAAATAGAAAGAAATATTAGAATAGAAGAAAACAAAGAAGAAAAATCTCATAGCGGAATGAATAAAATATATTATATAACTAACTTTTGAAATACAAATCAGTAACTTTATATACATGCCTTCATCAGAGCACAACAGTTATTCCTAGAACAGTTATAAGCACATGTTTCTAGAAACAAACATGGTTCACAACGGAATATATGATAGTCTATAGCTAACTGGTGAAGCCTCCTACTTCCAGCTCTTCCAAGTGAATCTGAAAAATCCCGACTACTTGACTGCCCATACAAATTTGGGCACCTAAGAGTTTAGGAAAAACAAAAAAAATAAACTCTAGGTCAGTCATGGGACTGGTGTGAGTAAACTCCAATCATTTGTTTAACTTTAAAAATCCTTTCTAAAGAAATGATAATAGTAAGACCAGCCACACATAAACATGGACGGTTTTTACCTTACTATAACCCAAAACACTTCAATACAAAATTCAGTGATATTATAATAATGTCTAATCAAATAAATAGAATTTAGCAGAACGCTTGCATCTCACGCTCCATATATAATATAAAATCAAAAACCACAGGATGCTTATGGGAGATAGGATTTCCAACATGACAAGGTATGGAACCACTTTCCGCTAGTGTATCTCTAGAGAGGAATACACTGGGTTCAGCAAGAACATCTTGCAACCCGGCCCACACATGACCGACCACTCATTTCGCTTGAGTGTATTGAATGTATATCACCAACGGTTGGGATCAGCAACCGTTTTCCAAATGGGACAACATTGAATAGAATTAGGAATTAAATGAATCTCTAGATAGGTGATTATACACCCTAATGGGAGTGACCCACACAGCCATGCTGCCTGTCCGATTTTTGTCATTTCCTGGTTGTTGCGGCCTGAGGCTACGATTACTTTCTATTCATTGATAGCACAATCACTTTGAATGCCACATTGTCAGATCCGTTAATCATTTATTGATTTGCACAAATATATTCTGGATATTATTCTAAGGGAATAAATCTGTTGCCACCATATATATTTATACAGATCAACCCATTCGATCATTGGAAATACTCTGTCAGACATTCGTCCATTTACGTTCGATCTGGGATTGAACGAAACCGTAGGCACAATTTCTGTTAATAGAAAAAGCCCTTGCACTTTACACCGTCTTCGATTATCTTCATATAATCTGATTCGCAACGCTACTGCTAATACAGAGTGGTTCACGGTTAATAATCCAACCGGTCTCTCCATATTGACAACGATATTAGCGAACACTTGATAATCGGTTATTTTACTATTGAAGAAAAACAAACAAACATTCATCCATAACAACCATCAATCACTGGGCCTGTTAATTAATATTTCCTTAATTATTTCTATTCCTCATTTCCCTATCAATATTCGTTAACCAAATAATTTCGATAATCATCTTGGCCTCTTACGCTATTTGGAAAACATTTCCATATATCGCCTTCTCTTATTTTCTATAGTTAGAAAATATATTCTATTTGTAATTGAAAACAATTTCAATCACTTATCTCTTTATGACTACTTTAATTAGACTCAGGAAATATTCACTTTTATATTTCCAAAATTTCCACCACTTGGGTTAAAACGAATGTGGTTTACAACATCGTTACAACAACCCAAAATATTTTTATTCAACTAACTATTATTCAACAATTCTCTTCGAGACTGGATCTTGCTATTTATCAATTAAAAATTAAATCAATCAAGTTGGGGTAAAATTACCTCTCAGACCTTGACTGAAACATCATTAACTTCAAAACAGACAAAACCACTTACCTCGAATAAACACACTATAAAACCCAATTATTCATTTTTAAAACATGTATATGGTTCGCTTTCTATTTCTAATTTAAAGATTTCCCTTTTTGTTTACAATATTCTATTTTTGATTTCGTTTCCTTATCGAATTCTATATATATCGATACATTGATTTCTAACAATCAAATTATCTTAAAAATATTCTAACTCCTTAAATTTCCGGAAAATTTCGCCATAACCTCCCTTGTACCGGTAGCATCGGGATATTTCAAATAGCCTCCCATGGCCCTCATCAATCCAACAGAAAAAGAAAAAGCCAAGCGGCTTGCCGATACGGCGCATAAAATCTCATATATGAATTTAAACGTGTACCTTTTTGTCGGGCACACAAATTAAAATCTTCATATACTCCATCCCATACCTATCTAACATATGCTCACCTGTTTTCAATTCAATTCAACTCAATCCAAATCGTTTGAATTCAGTTTCGCTCATTTATTCTTTAATTAGCTATTTTGCCTATTCCACGTCTTTGTTTGAACATAACATGTTTAAACAAAATATTTAACTTGCTCATAACCAAATTGAATTTCAATTTCAATTCTAGTTTCCTTTTCGATTTGGAATATAAATTTTCAAATCGAATTCACTTATTCAAAGCCCAATATCAATTCAAAATCTCATTAACTAATTACTATTCAAATTAGTTAATTCTATTCAATAATCGAAAATCTGATTTCTGTTTCAAAAATCAATTCATTACTCCACTTGAGTTCGCATATAATTTACAACTCAAATCTGACATTTTCTAATTAGAAATTCGGATTTTATTCGCTTAAAATCCTTTTATAAAATTAAATAAATCGTTATGGTTTTAAAATGGTTATGGCGCTGTTTTTCTAAAAATTTGATTTTGACATAACTCAAAATATATTCGACGAAATCTAGATTTTTCTCCTCCATTAGAAAACTATTATCCAATCGGTCCTGACGTTTCTTGTTTCAAAGAATTCCGACTTCAATTGAGTTTTGTATACTCAATTGAAGTTCAAAACGACAATTTACGAACTACCGTGCTGCGGCGAGTTCGTTTTAATTATATTTAATATGTAAACTTTTAAAACTTCATTTATAATAAATTCAACTTTATTCTGATATATTTTTAATATATATCAAATCAGTTTTCCAATTCAATGTAATATTTTCGATTATCTAAAATTGTCAATTTTTCCTAACTCGGTAATTTATTTATACTTTGATCTTTTATATTCAAATTCCATTCCAATTCTGTTTGAATTCAATATTCAAATTCCATTTAAATCTCCATTTGAATTTTAATCTATTTTCAAACTTCATTTGGATTTCTATATTCAAATCTATTTTCAATTCGATTTGAATTTTATATTCAAATTCCATTTTAACTCTATTTGAATCCTATATTCAAATTCTATATTTAAATCACATTTGAATTTCTATATTCAAATTCTATATTCGAATATTTATTCGAATTTCATTCTAATTCTCTTTGAATTTAATATTCAAGTTATCTCTTGATAATTTATTCATTTTATTTATATACACCATTTTTCAAATTTCCTTATTTAATATAAACAAGGTTCCCTTTTCAAATTTCTTTTTAAGTCCAAAAACTCATTTTGGAAATTCTATTTATAATAACTTATAAATATAAATACCAATTTATTTTCATATTCAATTTAACTTCAACTTAAATAAATTCGAATTTATCGAATTCACATCATAAATCCTTATCGATTTATTTTTGTTCAATTTATATTCTGAACATCAAAATAAATTCCATCGTTTATTTCTTTAAACGATTTCCCCATTTCTATTTTTTAAATCCACATTTGAATTTAAATATTCAAATTATCAAATGATAATTTTTCCCTTTATTTATAAACCTTGTTTATAAATTCAATTTAATCCCCCTGCGTTTTTGTGACGATCCCAAAACCCCGTGACACGGTGTTAAGGATAATCATTGGAATATAACACATTAATCATCATTAGCAGATCACAGATAATAGCATAAACATAAAATAGAATAATTTACACACATATGACAGCGAAATCATATAGATATCACCACATCAGAGAGCACAGTGCAGGATACAACTTAGTGCATAATAATACATAATCAGTCACCATCGCCTAAGGCGAAATCATACATAAAGAGTACACAAAATAAATATCAGTCTACATCGCCAATGGCGGAATCATAATACATATACTAGAATGGCGGAAAGAGTCAAAGTCAGCACGGTGTAGTCAAGCCTCGCCATAAGCCAAAAGGTGCACCAGATACCTGTAACTAGGCTGCCCGTGTGAAAATGAGGGCACCCGAGTTTACAAGGTGAAACAAACTACGAGTCAGTCATGGGACTGGTATGAGAAATCTACTTAACTTATTAACAACAATATTAAGGCAAATCAAAGGACCACGCCACTTTCGCGGAACGGGTTTACTCCAATGAGTGCTAGTGCATGAAATAAAGTAAATGATTAAATCATCGCAATGCTTTTTATAAAATGAAGCCATTATAAGACTCAGGTCCCATCACACAATGCAACGCAAGCCGGAGGATAGAGTTTTACATTATAATGGCCAAAAATGCTTCATACGAATAAAACAAAAGTGTTTGATATTATTACTAGTGCATATATGTTTTCGAAAGCAAATTCAATCATAAATATCAATCCTAGGCGGCATAGCTACCATCTACTATGTCGCCATACTAGTAATACAATCACATTCGCATATTTCGTATTGGAAATTGGATTCCATCATGAGTCGAGGCAAGGGGCAAGCTCCTCTCCGATTCGAGACACTCTAGCAAATGCCTCGGGACCGCACACAGCAATCCCTGGATCCTCCAAGGCCGGTCCTCTCTTACTTTTGAGGATTGGCAATTCCTGAACACACGTTTCCCGGTCCTTACAGACCTATAATAGAGGCGCCTCGTATTCCAACAACCACACTGGTGAAAAGTAGATATAAATGTCAGGGCTGGGAGGTCACTGACACCATCATAGCTAGAAAGAAACGTCGTGCACTCCTTGGGTCCTTCTCCCGTTTTTGACTCATACCAGGGTGTGAGGCTCGCGAATTCAAGTTATACACAAAGCTACGTCACACAGACCATGCTTTGATCATCAACCACAAGACTTTGCTTTGCAACAGAAGCCTTGATCATATGCCACTTAGGCGTGCCACATAGGCAATCCACTCCGTGCGACTGATTTCTTTCAATACATAACCTGTGAGCTCGTACGTCTCAGAGATGGGTGTTAAGCAAGAGAATAAATTCTCCGCCGCCCAACAGATATATATTTGACAGAGATCAATCAGCACAGAAAAAAATCCAATGTCAGACACACAGTCCATTTACAAGTTCGTTCTGGGTTTGAACGAAACCGGAGGCACCAAATTCCTCGCATATCCGTACAATCAACAGTATGTTTGGATGGCTACTACTTCAGCTCCTTCACGGTAGCTACTCCAATCACGAGCATCAGTAGCGCCCATCCATCCAATGTGAAGATCGTCGGTCTTCAACCGTCTTCGACTCTTCGACTTCTCAACGTCGATCGATTATTTGAAATGAGATGAACTTGGCCTTTTCAAATAACCCACGTATATTTAGATTTTCATATCAATTTATCACATGGTTAGACTATTCAACATTCACATTTCAGTTCTTTAGTTATAATTTTCATGTTAAATACATTCAGCCATCACATATCAAGCAAACACAACAAAATTGGTTTATTTCCACTCTATATCGTCTATAATATTTTATAACGATATATCGCCATTTTATTTATTTAAAACAGCCATATTTAATTAAACGACGTTTCAGGTCGTGCCGATGCACTGGCGCTGTTTTTCCCTAAATTTGTTTTACACATATCTGCAGATCTAACCGTTGGATCTTCACAAATTTTATGTCATTAGAAAGATCATTTCAAAACGAATTCAACGGTTTCAGTTTTGGGAAAATCCGACGGTCGGATCTTCCACACTAGTCGTTTGAAGTTACAATTTCAATTTACGAACTGCAGCGTCGTTATTCGATTTAATTTAATTATATTTATATATATATATATAAAAATATAATCGTTTCTGGCGTTGTTTTTATTCAGATTTGAATTAAACATTCCAGACAATCCAACCGTCGGATCTTTACAAAGTTGGTACCGTTGGAAAGATATTTCCAAGGCGAACCCAACGGTTGCGGTTTCGGGAAAATTCAATGGTCGGATTTCCCGCACTAGTCGTTTGAAATCACGGTTTCAAAACACGAGCTGCACGACCACGTTTCGTTTTAATTTTATTTATATTTATATAAATATAGTTCATTCGACAATATCAATATCGTTTTTACTTCAAATATTTCACTAACGCCTTTAAATTTTGGAAAATTTTGCCATAACCTCCTTTGTACGGGAGGGACTGGGAAAATTCCCAAATAGCCACACGGGCGTCTCATCTCAAAAAGAAAAAGAAAAGGCCAAGCGGCTAGCCAATAGGCTCATAAAATCATCACCCAAACAAAACAGTAAACGTGTACCTATTTGTCGGGCAAAAAATTTTATTCCTCTTCTCTAGCCTCTTTGCTATAACCTGTTCAATAAATATGCATGTACATATATGCAATTCTTATCACTTATCATTTTCCATTCAACTTCATATTTGATTCACTTTGATTTAAAAACACCATTCATTCTAATGTTGCATGCATAGGCAAAAATCATATCATTAGCTAATTAATGAATATTTCAACTCATGCATATTTATTTTAACAAGTGGCTATTTTTAACACTTCACATTTCAAAGATGATAATTTTGGCGAACTAAAATATATTTCAACACATGACTATTTTATTTAGTTCCTATGCATGTTAAAAATAATATTTCTTTCACAAATATTTATTTCAACGCTCGCATATCTTTAGCATATCACATATATGATAAAAATGATATTTTTTTTATCAATTAAAATATTTAATCAACACATGAATGTTTTTAACACTTCATAATTTCAATAAAAATGTAGTTTTTATTGTTCGGTCTTTTTATTCAACAAATGAACTTTTCCAATACACACACTTCTCAACACATGAGCACATCCACCCATGGATATTTTATATATGTTGTTCGTATAAGAAAGATGAAATTTTTATTTTTGAAACTATTTATATATAAGGCGAATATTTTTCATATTTCATATATATTATAAAAATGTGAATTTTATTGTTTAAACACTTCATTCATTCACACATGAATTTAATTTTCACACATCACTTCTCAACACATGAGCAATTCCACACATGGATATAGTTTCAACACATGATTTTAATTTCAACGCATGAAGATAATTTCAACATATGAAAATAATTCTAACACGTGAATATTATTCAAAATTTCGGCAGCATAACGGCAGGGTAGTTAAAACCGGCACCGTCCCTAGTACGGCTCCTCGCTCTACCTTAAAACCTCGCGGTTTTTGACAATGGGGATTCATGCATCTAATTCGCACGTAGGCGACATGTTTTATTTTTATTTCCACAATTATTTTCCAATTCATTTCAATCACCAATGGGTATTTTTCAACCACAACCAATCAATATCAACCACAAACAATTATTCAACCATTCGCATTTTTCATCCAATATTTCACACCAATAAATATCGTCCATGGTTTGTGGACGAGTGGAGTGTATATATATAATTATAATTTCTATATTTCCCTTGCATTTCAACACATATATCGGTTATTCTATGCATGTATAATTCATACTTCGCTTATATAGCTTACACAACGCATGTACATGAAGTAAACAACACGTGTGTAATTTATATTTTGCTTATATAATTTATACACGACATTTTCCACTCAAATTCATTTAATTTAGATTTCTCACATTGGTTTTCGGAGTGCTAAAAATGGTAGATGACTTAGAAAAATCCGCGGTCTCTTCTATGTGGAAGAGAGCTTCCTTGCGGTCCCGATGTTTCCTGTTTCATCGAATTTCGTCAACACACCATAAAGATATGATTTTTCAAAGTTCAAACATAAAAAAGAACTCACCTTTATCGATGGTTCAAAACTAGGGTTGCAGTTTTCGCGAAAACCGAGGCACGATAGGATGATCAGAGGTGATGACGTGGAAGAGGGAGGAAAGGGGAGTCGGCGCAGGGTGGTTTGAGGTGGTTCGGTAGCGCACGTGGCGGCGCTGGGAAGTGTCGACGTTTGGGTCGACATTACTGGTGATGGAGGAGGCGATAAGGGTCGGGGAAGGGTCAGATTGGAAGAGGGGAGGGAGGCGCGTCGAGGTAGGGGGGTGGCGCAGGCTGAAATCGCCTGTGGCGGCGGCGATTTGGCGGTGAAGGATTGAACGACGTAGATCGTCGATCGGGAGAAAGAAAAAAAGGGTTTCTGTTGTTTTTTTATTTTTAAAAATAATGAAAGGAAAATTCTGATTGGCTCATGGTTTTAATAAATTTTTAAATTGTGTTTCTCCACACGGACACCAATTCAAACCCAACGACTGTCGTCCCTAGCTAATTACCCCCATCCCGGACACAATGGGATATGTTTCGTTGGCCAATTCGACTGCTACAGTCAGTTATTTTTCAAATTAAAGTATAAAACATTTAATTTTTAATTTTGAACGTTCATTTCAATTTTCCAGGGCCACAAACTTATTCGAAAAATTCCAGAAAAATAAATCTAGCTATGTTTTGATACTACAGTCCCAACAAAACTAGTTTCGTCGAATTCTGAGATCGTTTGAAAAATGGACATTTTCTGGTCGATCCAATTTAACAAAAATTGACCAAACACATTTTCTTTTGTCACGCTCACATACTAGATTCAAAAATTATGAAATTTGTAAACTAGCAATAGTTTTACATCCCGGACCCAACAAAAGTGGTTTCGTCGAATTCCGAGGTCATTTGCAAAATATCTATTTTCCAGGTCTATATATTCTATATAGCGACCTTTCTGAAAATTCTTTCGTCCATAACTTTTGATTCCCGCTATGAAACTTCGATTTTTCAGATTCGTTAGAAACGTATTGATAAACATATTTAAATATTTTTGGTTTCGCTAAAATCCGTTATATTTTCCACCCTGCACAGTCAGTCAAAGTTTGAATTCAAATTTTCAAGCTGACTCACTATTTCTAATTCAATATTTTATTGAAATATTCTATTTCAATTGTTCAAATTCCTTTGAAATAACCAATTTAAAAATTTTAAATTGGCTCGTATTTTCCGGGTTGTTACAATCTCCCCCACTTAAAACTTTTCATCCTCGAAAAGGAAAAAACAGTAAAGTAGGAAACAAAATGTAAATGAAAAGTATTGTAAAGGTACCTTGCACCGGAGTTAGTCAGAGATGTCCACTCTGCATTTGGGGTAAGCTTGCTTAATGCTTTCCTCAATCTCCCAAGTACAGTCTCTAGGATCACTACTCCACTGCACTTTAACTAAATGAACCTTTTTGCTTCTTAGTTCTCTAGTTTCTTTGCCAACAATCTTTAATGGCTCTCTTCTGACTGCTAATTCTGGAGTTATGTCTATATCCTGTTGCGCTGCTTCTTCTACAACAAGATCTGGATCATGCACATGTCTTCTAAGTTGAGATACATGAAATACATCATGCACTCCAGGCAACCAATCTGGTAATTGAACCCTATAAGCAAGAGTTCCAATTCGTTCAAGTATAGGAAAGGGACCAATAAATCTCGGTGCCAACTTCCCAGTTTTGCCAAATCTGATTACTCCTCTCATCGGAGAAATTTTCAAATAAACATGGTCAACAACAGCAAATGTCAAATCTCTTCTTCTAGAATCTGCATAACTTTTATGTCGGCTTTGCGCGGTTCTCAATCGCTTTTTGATGAAGTCGACTTTATCAGATGCTTCTCTAATCATATTGGGTCCTAACACAAGTCTGTTGCCAGGTTCTACCCAACATGCTGGAGATCTGCACGGTCTGCCATATAATGCTTCAAATGGAGACATTCCCAAACTTTCTTGATAGCTATTGTTATATGAGAATTCTTCCAAATGCAAGTGATCTTCCTATGATCCACCAAAATCAATTATACAAGCCCGCAATAAATCTTCCAGAATTCTATTCACCCGCTCAGTTTGGCCATCAGTTTGAGGGTAATAAGCGGTGCTCATATTCAGTTTCGTTCCCAATTCTGTCTGGAATGCCTCCTAGAATTTGCTAGCAAATATTGGGTCTCTATCACTAACTATGATGATGGGAATTCAATGCAGCTTAACGATTTTTTTGAAATATATCTATACTAGGCTTTGAGCGGTTCTATTGGATCTGACAGGTATGAAATGGGCAGTCTTCGTGAAGCGATCTACGATTATCCAAATGCTCTCATTACCTTTCCTGGTTCGCGGCAAACCATCTATGAAATCCATGGAAATCTGTTCCCATTTTTAACCTGGGACTTCCAACGGCTGCAACAATCCAGCTAGCTTCTATTGGTCGCTCTTGACTAATTGACAAGTAGGGCATCTGCTACCATACAAAGAAATATCCCTCTTCATTGCCTTCCACCAAAAAGTGCGTTTGATATCGTTGTACATTTTACTCACACCAGGATGAATGCAAAATTTGGATTTATGGCATTCATCTAGCACCTCTCTTCGAAGGCCTGGAATATTTGGAATGCAAATCCTATCATTTAACCTGAGAACCCCTTTATCGTCAATACGGAAACTTGTGGTTTCACCTTCCTTGACCCTCTGACTGATTCTCTGGATGAATTCATCGTCTTTTTGAAGGGCTAAAATCTTATCAATCAATCCAGGCGTAATTATAAGATTGGCAATGATTGCGGTTTTTCTACTAAGCGCATCCGCTACAACGTTAGCCTTTCCCGGCGTATATAGGATATCAAGATCATACGCTGCAAGAAATTCTAGCCAACGTTGCTGTCTCAAATTCAGATCTTTCTAAGTGTATAAATACTTCAATTATTGATGATCTGTGTACAGCACAAATTTCTCGCCCAATAAATAATGCCTCCAGATTTTCAAAGCAAAAACGATAGCTGGCAACTCAAGATCATGAGTTACATAATTCTTCTCAGGCAGTTTCAGTTGACGGCTTGCATAAGCGACTACTTGGCCTCTTTGCATTAACACTGCACCAAGACCTCTAATAGAAGCATCTGTCCAAACCGTCAAATCCTAATTGCCATCAATAATGGTTAACACTGGAGCAGTTTTCAGTTTCAATTTCAGTTCCTGGAAAGCTTCTTCACCGTCGGAAGTCCACTTAAATTTCTCATGCTTCTTCGTGAGCTTCGTTAACGGGCCGGATATCTTCGAAAAATCCTTAAAGAACTTTCGATAATAACTAGCCAACCCCATAAAACTTCTAACCTCTGTGGGTGTAGTGGGTTGTTTCCAGTCTTGAATCGCTGTTATTTTGCTCGGATCTACAGAAATCCCTTTCTTTGACACGACATGGCCAAGAAACTTCACTTCTTATTGCCAGAAGACACATTTAGAGAATTTGGCTTTGAAGACGTTCTTTCTTAGAATCTCCAATACTTGTTCTAAGTGTTTTTCATGCTCAGGTTTCGATTTGGAGTAGATTAAAATATCATCGATGAATACGAGGACAAATTTATTCAGAACTCCCCTGAACACTCTATTCATTAGATCGACAAAGTATGCTGGAGTGTTGCACAGGCCGAACGGCATTACTAACCATTCATAAAATATGTCTGGACCTTTGAAAGCTGTCAAAGGAACACACTCCTCTGCTATTCTCAATTGATGAAAATGCGTAGTTAGGTCCATTCGAGAAAATACTCTCGCCCCATTTAATTGGTCTAGTAGATCATCGATGCGGGGTAATGGGTATTTGTTTTTGAGCGTCTGTTTGTTGAGGTCTCGGTAATCAACGCACAATTGAAGAGTACCATCTGACTTTGGGACCAACACTACAGCTGCACCCCAATTAGGAAAGCTAGGTCTGATTAGACCCTTCCACAACAGTTGACGAGTTTGATCGCCTAATTCTTCTTTTTCTTTTGGAGTCATTCTGCGAATTGGATGTACCACTGGTCTGGCATTGGGAATTAGATCGATTCTGAATTCTATTTCTCTTTGCAGAGGTAAGTTTTCAACTTCTTCAAACACATCCGCATAGTTTCTAACAATCGGAATCTTTTCTAAGGAAGTGGGGATAACTTCTAACGTCGACCAAAATTCTTCCCTATCTGGATTCGAACCATGACATGGTACCGTAATATATCCAAGCTTCGTTCGAATTTTTACTATTCGTTCTACACACTTTACTTCAGCTTCGTATTTCGTTAACCAATCAAGCCCGAGAATGATATCGAATTCGGGAAAATCCATGATGATTAAATCAAAGGGAAACTTGTAGAAAGAATAAGAGGCTGCCACTTTACAATATGTACTGAGAATAATAGAACCCCCTATTGGGTTATGAACTTCAAACGTATCCTTAAGCTTTCTCTGTTTTAACTTTAATTTGTGCACTGTGTTACTAGCAATAAAACTACGCGATGCACCCATGTCAAACAATACAGAAACAAGAATATTTTTAATTGTAAGGGTACCTCCCAAAACATCGGGTTTACCTGCTCCATCGGAAGCAGCTGGCGGGCTCGACCCGTCATACACGTGAGCTACTGCGGCCTTTTTAAGCAAAGGGCAGTCTTTGACAAGATGATCCATCTTGCGGCAATTAAAGCAGGAGCGAGGGTTCTGAGAGCCCTGGCTTGAACCTTGTGAATTTGTCTTTTGCCTCTTCGGGGCTGTGCAAACATTAGAGAAGTGCCCCATTTTGCCGCAATTATAGAAGCTCCCTTTTGGTGGCCTACCAGTCTGTGGTTTCGAGGATACTGCTTGGCTTGACTCAGCTTGATTAACAGCAGGCTTGCGTTTGTTTTCGGCTTGGCTTTTAGCGTGATCCTGCTCCTGGTGCCTTTGGTCAAGGTCTTCGTAATTGCACGTCATTTCCACCAATTGATTAAATCCCAGCTTGACGTGGGCCATGGCTCTATCATGATACTGGCGCTTCAGCCCGAGGATATACCTCTTATTCTTGGACTTTGTAGTGGCGACAAGCTCCGGAGCATAGGGGGACAACTGTGTAAATTTATTCAGATAATCCTGCACTGAAAGATCCCCCTGCTGGAGGATGGCGAAGTCATCGTGCATGCGTTCTAGGGCTTATACTGGGACATATTTCTCTTTGAAGAGTTCTTTGAATCCATCCCAGGTTCTTCCAGCTTCTCTATTCCCGGCGGTGAGAGATTCCCACCATAGTTCAGCTTGTTCTTGCATATGTCAGGCACCCATAATAGCTTTATCTTGATCTCCAAGCCTTAGGCCTTCTAGTATTTTCTCACATGTTTTGAGCCATGCAAGTGCCTCTATTACAGTGCCAGTTCCCGAGAAGGTCTTGCCTCCTAGGTTTTTGTATCTCTTAGCTACGCGGTCTAGCTCGAAGTATTGAGCGGCCGGGGGTTGTATCAAGGGTCCTTCTTCAACTGGGACTTCTCCCCGTCCTCTGCCACGGCCAGCACGGCCTCCTCTAGCAGCGGCTGCTCGAGTAGCCATTTTTTAAATTCTGTATAAGCAAGAAAAGAGTCAGCTTACAGAAACGATAATTTATTGTATGGTTAAGCAGAAAACTTAAGGAAAGATAACGATGGACTGATCAAATTGTTTCTGCTATTCTGCTTGGCTCATTCTAGGACTTTACTAGTCCTATCACTACTGAGCTACTCGCCTTAGAATACTACTGATTCTATTTTGACGAAGTGTTTAATGTGTTAGACTCCAGAACTAAGGTTAACCAAAGCTCTGATACCAGCTGCGACGATCCCAAAACCCCGTGACACGGTGTTAAGGATAATCATTGGAATATAACACATTAATCATCATTAGAAGATCACAGATAATAGCATAAACATAAAATAGAATAATTTACACACATATGACAACGGAACCATATAGATATCACCACATCAGAGAGCACAGTGCAGGATACAACTTAGTGCATAATAATACATAATCAGTCACCATCGCCTGAGGCGGAATCATACATAAAGAGTACACAAAATAAATATCAGTCTACATCGCCAATGGCGGAATCATAATACATATACTAGAATGGCGGAAAGAGTCAAAGTCAGCACGGTGTAGTCAAGCCTCGCCATAAGCCAAAAGGTGCACCAGATACCTGTAACTAGGCTGCCCGTGTGAAAATGAGGGCACCCGAGTTTGCAAGGTGAAACAAACTACGAGTCAGTCATGGGACTAGTATGAGAAATCTACTTAACTTATTAACAACAATAATAAGGAAAATCAAAGGACCACGCCACTTTCGCGGAACGGGTTTACTCCAATGAGTGCTAGTGCATGAAATAAAGTAAATGATTAAATCATCGCAATGCTTTTTATAAAATGAAGCCATTATAAGACTCAGGTCCCATCACACAATGCAACGCAAGCCGGAGGATAGAGTTTTACCTTATAATGGCCAAAAATGCTTCATACGAATAAAACAAAAGTGTTTGATATTATTACTAGTGCATATATGTTTTCGAAAGCAAATTCAATCATAAATATCAATCCTAGGCGGCATAGCTACCATCTACTATGTCGCCATACTAGTAATACAATCACATTCGCATATTTCGTATTGGAAATTGGATTCCATCATGAGTCGAGGCAAGGGGCAAGCTCCTCTCTGATTCGAGACACTCTAGCAAATGCCTTGGGACCGCACACAGCAATCCCTGGATCCTCCAAGGCCAGTCCTCTCTTACTTTTGAGGATTGGCAATTCCTGAACACACGTTTCCCGGTCCTTACAGACCTATAATCGAGGCGCCTCGTATTCCAACAACCACACTGGGGAAAAGTAGATATAAATGTCAGGGCTGGGAGGTCACTGACACCACCATAGCTAGAAAGAAACATCATGCACTCCTTGGGTCCTTCTCCTATTTTTGACTAATACCAGGGTGTGAGGCTCGCGAATTCACGTTATACACAAAGCAACGTCACACAGACCATGCTTTGATCATCAACCACAAGAATTTGCTTTGCAACAAAAGCCTGGATCATATGCCACTTAGGCGTGCCACACAGGCAATCCACTCCATGCGACTGATTTCTATCAATACACAACCTCTGAGCTCGTACGTCTCAGAGAAGGGCGTTAAGCAAGAGAATAAATTCTCCGCCGCCAAACAGATATATATTTGACAGAGATCAATCAGCACAGAACAAAATCCAATGTCAGACACACAGTCCATTTACAAGTTCGTTCTGGGTTTGAACGAAACCGGAGGCACCAAATTCCTCGCATATCCGTACAATCAACAGTATGTTTGGACGACTACTACTTCAGCTCCTTCACGGTAGCTACTCCAATCACGAGCATCAGTAGCGCCCATCCATCCAATGTGAAGATCGTCGGTCTTCAACCGTCTTCGACTCTTCGACTTCTCAATGTCGATCGATTATTTGAAATGAGATGAACTCGGCCTTTTCAAATAACCCACGTATATTTAGATTTTCAAATCAATTTATCACATAGTTAGACTATTCAACATTCACATTTCAGTTCTTTAGTTATAATTTTCATGTTAAATACATTCAACCATCACATATCAAGCAAACACAACAAAATTGGTTTATTTCTGCTCTATATCGTCTATAATATTTTATAACGATATATCGCCATTTTTATTTATTTAAAACGGCCATATTTAATTAAACGATGTTTCAGGTCGTGCCGATGCACTAGCGTTGTTTTTCACTAAAAATTTTTTACACATATATGAAGATCTAACCGTTGGATCTTCACAAATTTTATGTCATTAGAAAGATCATTTCAAAACGAATCCAACGGTTTCAGTTTTGGGAAAATCCGACGGTCGGATCTTCCACACTAGTCGTTTGAAGTTACGATTTCAATTTACGAACTACAGCGTCGTTATTCGATTTAATTTAATTATATTTATATATATATATATATATAATCGTTTCTGGCGTTATTTTTCTTCAGATTTGAATTAAACATTCCAGACAATCCAACCGTCGGATCTTTACAAAGTTGGTGTCGTTGGAAAGATATTTCCAAGGCGAACCCAACGGTTGCGGTTTTGGGAAAATTCAATGGTCGGATTTCCCGCACTAGTCGTTTAAAATCACGGTTTCAAAACACGAACTGCACAGCCACGTTTCGTTTTAATTTTATTTATATTTATATATTTATATAAATATAGTTCATTCGACGATTTCAATATCGTTTTTACTTCAAATATTTCACTAATGCCTTTAAATTTTGGAAAATTTCGCCATAACCTCCTTTGTACGGGAGGGGCTGGGAAAATTCCCAAATAGCCACACGGGCGTCTCATCTCCAAAAGAAAAAGAAAAGGCCAAGCGGCTAGCCAATAGGCTCATAAAATCATCACCCAAACAAAACAGTAAACGTGTACCTATTTGTCAGGCACAAAATTTTATTCCTCTTCTCTAGCCTCTTTGCTATAACCTGTTCAATAAATATGCACGTACATATATGCAATTCTTATCACGTATCATTTTCCATTCAACTTCATATTTGATTCACTTTGGTTTAAAAACACCATTCATTCTAATGTTGCATGCATAGGCAAAAATTATATCATTAGCTAATTAGTGAATATTTCAACTCATGCATATTTATTTGAACAAGTAGCTATTATTAACACTTCACATTTCAAAGATGATAATTTTGGCGAACTAAAATATATTTCAACACATGACTATTTTATTTAGTTCCTATGCCTGTTAAAAATAATATTTCTTTCACAAATATTTATTTCAACGCTCGCATATCTTTAGCATATCACATATATGATAAAAATGATATATTTTTTATCATTTAAAATATTTATTCAACACATGAATGTTTTTAACACTTCATAATTTCAATTAAAATGTAGTTTTTATTGTTCAATCTTTTTATTCAACACGTGAACTTTTCCAATACACACACTTCTCAACACATGAGCACCTCCACACATGGATATTTTATATATGTTGTTCGTATAAGAAAGATGAATTTTTTATTATTGAAACTATTTATATATAAGGCGAATATTTTTCATATTTCATATATTTTATAAAAATGTGATTTTTATTGTTTAAACAATTCATTCATTCACACATGAATTTAATTTTCACACATCACTTCTCAACACATGAACATTTCCACACATGGATATAGTTTCAACACATGACTTTAATTTCAACGCATGAAGATAATTTCAACATATGAAAATATTCTAACACACGAATATTATTCAAAATTTCGGCAGCATAACGGCAGGGTAGTTAAAACCGGCACCGTCCCTAGTACGGCTCCTCACTCTACCTTATAACCTCGCGGTTTTTGACAATGGGGATTCATGCATCTAATTCGCACGCAGGCGGCATGTTTTATTTTTATTTCCACAATTATTTTCCAATTCATTTCAATCACCAATGGGTATTTTTCAACCACAAACAATTATTCAACCATTCGCATTTTTTATCCAATATTTCACACCAATACACAAAAATAAATATCGTCCATGGTTTATGAACGAGGGGAGTATATATATATAATTGTAATTTCTATATTTCACTTGCATTTCAACACATATATCAATTATTCTATGCATGTATAATTCATACTTCGCTTATATAGCTTACATAACGCATGTACATGAAGTAAACAACACGTGTGTAATTTATATTTCGCTTATATAATTTATACACGACATTTTCCACTCAAATTCATTTAATTTAGATTTCTCACATTGGTTTTCGGAGTGCTAAAAATTGTAGATGACTTAGAAAAATCCGCGGTCTCTTCTATGTTGTAGAGAGCTTCCTTGCGGTCCCGATGTTTCCTGTTTCATTGAATTTCGTCAACACACCATAAAGATATGATTTTTCAAAGTTCAAACATAAAAAAGAACTCACCTTTATCGATGGTTCAAAACTAGGGTTGCAGTTTTCGCGAAAATCGAGGCACAGTAGGATGATCAGAGGTGATGACGTGGAAGAGGGAGGAAAGGGGAGTCGGTGCAGGATGGTTTGAGGTGGTTCGGTGGTCGGTGGCACAGGTGGCGGCACTGGGAAGTGTCGACGTTTGGGTGACGTTACTAGCGATGGAGGAGGCAATAGGGTTCGGGGTAGGGTCGGATTGGAAGAGGGGAGGGAGGCGCGTCGAGGTAGGGGGTGGCGCAGGATGAAATCGACAGTGGCGGCGGCGATTTGGCGGTGAAGGATTGAACGACATAGATCGTCGATCAGGAGAAAGAAAAAAAGGGTTTCTGACATGTTTTTTAGTTTTAAAAGTAATGAAAGGAAAATTCTGATTGGCCCATGATTTTAATAAATTTTTAAATAGTGTTTCTCCACACGGACACCAATTCAAACCCAACGACTGTCGTCCCCAGCTAATTACCCCCATCCTGGACACAATGGGATATGTTTCGTTGGCCAATTCGACTGCTACAGTCAGTTATTTTTCAAATTAAAGTATAAAACATTTAATTTTTAACTTTGAACGTACATTTCAATTTTCCAAGGCCACAAACTGATTCGAAAAATTCCAGAAAAATAAATCTAGCTATGTTTGGCGCTACGGTCCCAACAAAACTAGTTTCGTCGAATTCTGAGATTGTTTGAAAAATGGCCATTTTCTGGTCGATCCAATTTAACAGAAATTGACCAAACATGTTTTCTTTTGCCAAGCTCACATACTAGCTTCAAAAATTATGAAATTTGAACCCTAGCAATAGTTTTACATCCCGGACCTAAAAAAAGTGGTTTCGTCGAATTCCGAGGTCATTTGCAGAATATCTATTTTCCAGCGCTATATATTATATATAGCGACCTTTCTGAAAATTCTTTCGGCCATAACTTTTGATTCCCTCTATGAAACTTCGATTTTTCAAATTCATTAGAAAGGTATTGATAAGCAGATTTAAATATTTTTGGTTTCGCTAAAATCCGTTATATTTTCCACCCTGCACAGTCAGTCAAAGTTTGAATTCAAATTTTCAAGCTGACTCACTATTTCTAATTCACTATTTTATTGAAATATTCTATTTCAATTGTTCAAATTCCTTTGAAATAACCAATTTAAAGATTTTAAATCTGCTCGTATTTTCCGGGTTGTTACAATTTTCCAATTTACGAACATCGTTTGTAAATTTCAATACTTCCATCTCCTATATATTTATAACATTGTTTATAAATTTCAGTACTAGTTTTATCTATTCAAAACAAGTCAATATTTTTAATCCATTCGAATTTCAATTCCTATTATTAGAAAAATAAAAATTCCCGTTTAAAATCTCAAAATCTCTTTTACAATATTTTTATAGACCAACATTCAGGCCCTTGTGATAATTAAACAATCAAACCACTCAATTTACAATCAACATATCATATATGATAATATATGTGAAAACAAACAAATAATAATATTTTGAGGAATCCAGTTGGATCCCTCCAACCTGTTTTCCTGCATCCACAGACGTTAGTCAACAAAAATAATACCCATCCTGCTTCGTGGTAGGATATCGTGGTATGAAGGTCATCCACTATCATAGCATGGGGCGTATAGGGTAATCATCCGCTAATGGTACCGCGGGCATCCGCTAATGAGACTGCAGGAATCCAACCACCAAACCAATATATATATATATATATATATATATATATAATAGTCACTCTAAATAACTAATATATTTAAAACAACCAGAAAGCATTCAAACAAGCAACAACAATTATTTTTAACGAATAAAAATAATTCTAAATAAAAGGTGAGTGAGATTTACTCACCGTGTTTTGTATTTGTCGAATATCCAAATTAATTTCCATGCTATCACTGCTACGAATCGTCTCGAACAAATCTCTTTGTACTTACAATTTATTTAATGTAGTGATTAACATTTACATAGATTAACGGATAAATAAATTTCTTATATATGTGTGTGTGTGTATTTCTCTTTTTCTTTTCTTTCCTTTTTCATTAAATTTAATTATCAAATCATTTTAATTAAATTTCTAACCATGACTATAACCTTTATATAAATCAAATAAAGTATTTTACAATGTTCAAATTATATAAGCATATATATTTTCTCCTAACCAAAATTTCAGTTTTAATTAAATAGAAAGTTAGCAACATCATATACCTTAATCCTATTTCGATCCTTCTTCCTCCTTAATACTGCATGAGCCGTAGCATCCCCAATCCCTTCTTCCTTCATCCTCTCCCCTTCTGACAAACCATTTCTCAAATTCGCGATCAAAAATCGAAATCCCTTGGCACCAAAATCGAAGTCAATGCCATCCCCTAACCCATCACAATCAACCTCACAGTTTCGATCATCATCTTCGAACTGAAAATGAATAGCATCACTCCTCCAGGTTTCCCCCAGTCTCGAGAGAAATGGCTCTAACTCGCGGTGAACAGCAGCTCGCCCTACTGAAATCGACCCGACAACCTCCATCGCGATTGCCAACAATCCCCCAAACTCTGAATCGCGCGCTCAAAAAATCCCATCTTCTCCTTCTGCCCATCATACGCTTCATCCAACGTCTGAATCCCCTCGTCAACTCCAAACAAACCCTTGACAGCCTACTTAAATCACGAGCGTCACCGTATGTTGAGTTGAACTTTAGAACCCCGTGTCTTCGATCTGATGACGAGCTTTGAACTCGCGATTTCATTTTGATTTTAAGATGAATTAGGGGTAGCCATTTTTATTTTAAAGGATTTGATCGATTTCTTTGTCTGAAGAGGAAAGTAAAACTAACAGGGAGGGTCACGATTTTATACAGGCGAGATACTTCCTGGTTAAGGAAATGAACGAAGATGTTTACTGGGTAAGATTTATCAGGGGTAGGTTAATTAACTTGATTTGACGTATCGCTTATCCAGTTATTTTTAAAATAATATAATTCGGGGTTCATTAATATAAATCACGAACTGTTATTTTAACGTAACCACTGTTGTTTCAATAGTGTAACAATATTCTGAACTAATTGAATATATTTTGATATTTAATTAGAATGTAAATATAAATAACCAAAATAAATTTATACAATATAATTTAAATTCAAACAAATGAATTCTTTGATAATAAATTATTATTATTATCGTTTAAATTCAAATAAAAATTCATATAAATCATTTTAACTCCATTTCAAAATTGAATTACTAAGATCCTCGTATTACGATAATTATATCGATAATTCAATATATATAAAAAAAATCGATTTATATTATCAGCTCAATATTTAAAATAATATTAAATATTCAAAATAAATCGACCAAAAAATCTAGGTCGTTACATTCTTTCCCCCTTAAAATAATTTTTCCTCGAAATTGCTAAGGTAGGAAAAATAGTACAAAATCATTACTTTTCAACAATTCACTTATGTTGAAACTCAACTTTCATATTTCCAAGTCCTACCAAAACTTTTGGTTTTTCATTCATTTGAATGATTTCCAATCAACGTATTTCCATTCAATTCAAATTCATTCAAATTGAATTAGATCAATTTATTCACTTCGATCCATTTAACTTATCTAAGTTAAATTTAAATTTTAGAATTCAAATTCCTGGGTTTTCCTTTCAAATCCTTCTGAAATCATATAAATATATACATATATATTTATTTCCAGTTCAAATTCAGAACATTTGAATTTTCAAACTACTTGTTTTCTTTCAAACGAATTTCCAACAAAACTTTTCTAAGGTAGCAATCCATCACTTAGAAACTCGAAAATGAACACTGATGAAGCAGTAGTCCTCATCAGAATTATTTTCCAGCCACTGAAGTGAGTTCAGTGCTTAAACAATTTCAAAACCCATTCAAAATCCTTTTAAAACAAAGCTATATTGTTCTAATATACTTCTAAAAATATATTTTTCAACACCTAGGATTTTAAATTATTAATTCAAATTTTGAATCCAATTCCAGTTCATCTTATTCATATATTTCATTCATATACAAATTTTATTTGGTTTTATACAACCATTTCAACTTTATAATCTTATTGGATTATAATTTTAACAACCAATACTTCCATATAGTATAATAATTTCAGAAAATTATTCCTTTTCTACCAAAAATAGAATTTTTGGGTAAAATTATTTCATTTACCCACTTAAAACAATATCGTGTCGAATTCTCTGTCCAAGTGTTTATAAATTCATATCGACTTCGTAGCATCACACGATTCGACAAAAATTTATAACCCACTCAACTGACTAGCCAACACAATATAAAACAATTTTTATCTCAAATAACAAATACGCTCTCTCGTATATACACTCAACTCATTCTAGGGTACTGCTGACCCTATCTCTAATGAGCACAACCCCACTAAAGCCTAGGTATTCACTCAACCTAAGCTCTGATACCAACTGTAAAGGCCCGCAAATTCGTACCCTTTGGGTTGACTAATAACACCACAAGTCCAACCCAAATTGCACAGAAATATGAATCATTATTAGAAAGAAGTTAAAGGATGAGAAATAGAAAGAAAGAAATATTAGAATAGAAGAAAACAAAGAAGACAAATCTCACAGCGGAATGAATAAAATATATCATATAACATAAGTTTTGAAATACAAATCAGTAACTTTATATACATACCATCATCAGAGCACAACAGTTATTCCTGGAACAGTTATAAACACATGTTTCCAGATACAAACATTGTTCACAGCGAAATATATGATAGTCTATAGCTAACTGGCGAAGCCTCTTGCTTCTAGCTCTTCCAAGTGAATCTGAAAAATTCCGACTACTTGACTGCCCGTACAGATTTGGGCACCCGAGAGTTTAGGAAAAACAAACAAAATAAACTCTAGGTCAGTCATGGGACTGGTGTGAGTAAACTCCAACCATTTGTTTAACTTTAAAAATCCTTTCTAAAGAAATGATAATAGTAAGACCAGCCACACATAAACCTGGACGGTTTTTACCTTACTATAACCCAAAACACTTCAATACAAAATCCAGTGATATTATAGTAATGTCTAGTCAAATAAATAGAACCAAGCGGAACGCATGCATCTCATGCTCCATATATAATATAAAATCAAAAACCGCAGGGTGCTTATGGGAGATTGGATTTCCAACATGACAAGGTATGGAACCACCTTCCGCTAGTGTATCTCTAGAGAGGAATACACTTGGTTCAACAAGAACATCTTGCAACCCGGCCCACACATGACCGACCACTCATTTCGCTTGAGTGTATCGAATGTATATCACCAACGGTTAGGATCAGCAACCGTTTCCGAATGGGACAGCATCGAATAGAATTAGGAATTAAATGAATCTCTAGATAGGTGATTATACACCCTAATGAGAGCAACCCACATAGCCATGTTGCCTGCCCAATTTTTGTCATTTCCTGGTTGTTGAGGCCTGAGGCTACGATTACTTTCTATTCATTGATAGCACAATCACTTTGAATGCCACATTGTCAGATCCGTTAATCATTTATTGATTTGTACAAATATATTCTGGATATTATGCTATGGGAATAAATCTGTTGCCACCATATATGTATATATACAGATCAATACATTCGATCATTGGAAATACTCTGTCAGACATTCGTCCATTTACGTTCGATCTGGGATTGAATGAAACCGAAGGCACAATTTCTGTTAATAGAAAAAGCCCTTGCACTTTACACCGTCTACGATAATCTTCATATAATCTGATTCGCAACGCTACTGTCAATACATAGTGGTTCACGGATAATAATCCAACCGGTCTCTCCATATTGACAACGATATTGGAAAACACTTCGATAGTTGGTTATTTAACTATCGAAGAAAAACAAACAAACATTCATCCATAACATCCATCAATCACTAGGCCTGTTAATTAATATTTCCTTAATTAATTCACTGTCTCATTTCCCTATCAATATTCGTTAACCAAATAATTTCGATAATCATCTTGGCCTCTTACGCTATTTGGAAAACATTTCCATATATCGCCTTCTCTTATTTTCTATAGTTAAAAAATATATTCTATTTGTAATTGAAAACAATTTCAATCACTTATCTCTTTCCTGACTACTTTAATTAGACTCAGAAAATATTTACTTTTATATTTCCAAAATTTCCACCACTTGGGTTAAAACGAATGCTATGTATAAAATCGTTACAACAACCCAAAATATTTTTATTCAACTAAATATTATTCAACAATTGTCTTCGAGACTAGATCTTGCTATTTATCAATAAAAAATGAAATCAATCAAGTTGGGGTAAAATTACCTCTCAGACCTTGACTGAAACATCATTAACTTCAAAACAGACAAAACCACTTACCTCGAATAAACACACTATAGAACCCAATTATTCATTTTTAAAACATGTATTGTGATGACCCCAAACCCCGTACTGACGGTGGCAAGGGTAATCTTTGGAATATAACACAAAAACATATAACAGCAGAACAGAATTAAATAAATACACCAGATAACGAACAAATAATACACAGGATAAACGAAATCATCAGAGTTACACAGTATACAGGATCATACTTAGTACAAATACAGTTCAGCTATACATAAATGTCTACAGCGGAAAACAAACATAATATGTACAATCGGAGCTGAACAGCATAAAAAGAGATAAATGATAGAATCCATCTTCAGCTCCAGCTATCCAGAAAGAGCCTGCTAAAACCTGAATACAAGGCCGCCCGTGTAGAAATAAGGGCACCCGAGTTTGCAAGTGAAACAAACTACGAGTCAGTCATGGGACTGGTATGAGAAATCTACTCAACACATTATACAAACGGCTAATCACAGGACCACGCCACTTCCGCGGAACGGGTTTACTCCATTGGATTTCCAGTGCTTTAAAACAAGTAAATCCTTTAAACATCGCAATGCTTTTTATAAAAATGAAGCCATTACAAGACTCAGTTCCCATCACACAATGCAACGCAAACCGGAGGATAGAGTTTTTACCTTATAATGGCCAAAATATGCTTGATACGAATAAAATAAAAGAATTTAATATTATTACTAGTGTTTATGTGTTTCAAAAACAACTTCGAATTATAAGTATCAATCATAGACGGCATTAATGCCCCCATACCACTATGTCGCCATATATAGGTATACAATCAAAACCGCACAGTCACGTATTTGGAAATTGGATTTCCGTCATGAACCAAGGCAAAAGATAGTCCTTACCGACTTCGAGACGCTCTAGCCCGTGTCTCAGGATCAGAGCTTGAGTGACCCTAGGACCGATAGGGCCGGTCCACCGATGTGGATTAAAATTCCTGAACACTGCGTTTCCCCGCCCTTTGGGGCGTCAATGAGCCAACGAATGGCTCCATCGGCTTCACATAATCACCGATAGGTGAAAATAATATAAATGTCAGCCAGTTCAAGCACCGACACCACCTCTAACTAGAAAGAAACGCATGCCCTCCCTAAGGTCCTCTCCCGTTTCTGCTTCATACTGGGGTGTGAGGTTCGCGAATTCACGTTATACACAAAGCTACGCCACACAGGCGGTGCTTTGATCATGACCACAAGACTTTGCTTTTCAACAGAAGACTTGATCACTGCATCTTAGCATGCCACACAGGCAATTCACACCATGCAACTGATGGCTATCAATCACACAGAATGAATTTTAATGTCAGACACACAGTCTATTTACAAGTCCGTTCTGGGTCTGAACGAAACCGGAGGCACTATATACCTCACATACCCATCTATCTCCACGTACGTCTGGACGATAACCACTCATTATCCATATTTCGGGATGCCTCCCAATCAGGACATCAGTTACCATCCAAACGAGGTGAAGATCTCCGGTCTTCAACCACCGTCTTCATCTTCGATTTCTTATCGTCGATTCAGTTATTCAGAATGGGATAAACCCAATCTTTCTGAACAACTCGCGTATATAAATAACAAGTGCTACACAAACACAACATACGCCTCATTCGAATTCATTAGTCACTAACCGTCATTCAGTAAGAGAACGATTTCCCAAATATTAACCCCGAAGGCCGAAACCAACATCAGATCAAAACCCAGGAAACCATTCGACTTAGCTAACCTTCAGTTAATTTCTAAATTTCACATTCCATATCGTTTATAATATTTTATAATGATTTATCGCTATTTTTATTTATTTTAAAATAGCCAATTTATTCAAACGATGCTTCGGGCCATAACGCGGCCATGGCGTTGTTTTTCTTCAAATTTGATTTACACATATCTGAAATTCTAACAGTTGGATATTCACAAATTTAATATCATTAGAAAGATCTTTTCAAAACGAATCCAACAGTTCCAGTTTTGGGAAAATCCAACGGTCGGATCTCCCGGTACACTCGTTTGAAGTTTTGATTTCAAAATATGAACTGCAGCATCGTTATTCGATTTAATATAATTATATATATATACATAATCGATTCTGGCACTGTTTTTCTTCAGATTTGAATTAAACATTACAGACAATCCAACCGTTGGGTCTTCACAAAGTTGGTGTCGTTGGAAAGATATTTCCAAAGCGAACCCAATGGTTTCGGTTTCGGGAAAATCCGATGGTCGGATCTCCTGCGCTAATCGTTTGAAATTACGGTTTCAAAACACGAACTGCAGCATCGTTATTCGATATATTTCAATTCTATATATATATATATATATATATATATATATATATATCGATTCTTCGATTTCAAAACTATATTCTTTTCATACATTTGATAAAAATGATATTTTTATCCAACCGACAATTATTTCAACACTTCGCTATTTTTAACTATTCATGTATATAGTAAAAATGTGACTTTTATTGTAAAACAATTCATTTCAAAACACGATTATTTTATATAGTTCATATAGGTGATAAAAATATGATTTTTATTATAAAACAATTTATTTCAAAACATGACCATTTTATATAGTTCATATAGATGATAATAATATGATTTTTATTATAAAGCAATTTATTTCAAAACACGAATACCATTCAACACATGAATTTTTATTCAACGAATGAATTTCTATTCAACACATGAAGGTTTTCTATAGTTTGTATATATAAAATAAAAATGTGATTTTTATGGTAAAACAATTTATTTCAAAACACGACTATTTTATATAGTTCATATAGATGTTAATATGATTTTTATTATAAAACAATTTATTTTAAAACACGAATACCATTCAACACATGAATTTCTATTCAACGAATGAATTTCTATTCAACACATAAAGGTTTTCTATTCAACACACGAATATAGTTTCAACACATGAATATTATTCAAAATTTCGGCAGCATAACGACAGGGTAGTTAAAACCGGGGTCGTCCCTAGTACGGCTCCTCGCTCTACCTTAAAGCCTCGCAGCTTTTGACAATGGGGATTTCATGCATCTAGTTCGCACGCAGGTGGCATGTATATTTTTTTTCATTTCCACAAACTAATCCTATGTGGTTTCAACCAAATAATTCTCAACCACAAACGGGTATTTTTCAACCACAATCAATCAATTTCAACCACAAACAATTCTAACCAACCATTCGCTATCAACTAATTTTCACACCAATCACAACCAATAAATATCGTCCATGGTTTGTGGAGGAGGGGCGTATATATATATATATATATATATATATATATATATATATATATATATAAGTATATTTCACTTCCATTCAACACATATATAATTTTTTTTACAACGCATATATAACTTATACATCGGCCGTACAACTTATACAACGCTTATACATGAGGTGTACAATGCTTATATAACTCATACACCGACTGTATAATTTATACATCGTCGTTTTCCATATCGTTTATAATTTAGAAATCTTACATTGGGTTCCACTCCACCAAAAATAGTAGAAGGCTCAGAAAAATATGCGGTCTCTTCTAGAATGTAGAAGACGTCCACACGAGTCCACTATCTCTTGTTTCACTGAATTTCGTCAACAAACGAAAAAGAAATGATTTTTACAGTGAAATCAAAAACCATAGCGCTTTAAACTGCTATAATATAGTTTATTTTAAAATAGCCATACCTCAGCTGATTTGTTCAAAACTAGGTTTGGATTTTTCTTCGAATCCGTGTAGTTATTCGTCGATCGGCCTTTGCAGCGTCAAAGGGGGAGGAGCGGCCACCTGCGCCTGGAGGGGTGAGGCGTTCGATCGCCAGAGGAGGGTGCGGCGGCGGTTTGAAACCCAAAACTTCCAGGTGTCAATTCTCCCAAACCACTCAATGAAAAAATCCGAACTATATATGGATTTGAAGGTGGTAGAGAGCTCTTCAAAATCCCCAACAGGAGCAGGGTCTAATTCGAAGTGGATAGGCCAGAAAATGATCGGGAAGCCAACGAACGGTTTCCGCCTTCGATCGACACAGCGGGGAGAGAGAAAATGGGGGGGGTCTGATGTGGACCAATCACTTTTTATTTATTTATAAAGTTTTAAAAATCCAAAAATACCCCTTGCCTCCTACGAACTCCAATCCAAACCCAACGACTGTCGCCCCTAGCTAAATACCCCTATTCCGAACACAATGGGATATGTTTCGAAGGCCCATTCGACTATTTCAGTCATCTTTTCTTCAAATTAAAATATAAAACATTCGATATTCGATTTGAACATACATTTCAATTTGCCGAGGCCACATACTGATTCTAAAAATTTCAGAAAAATAAATCTAGCAAAGTTTTGACAATATGGTCCCAACAAAACTAGTTTCGCCGAATTCTGAGACTGTTTGAAAAATGGCCCATTTCCGGTCGATCCAATTTAACTATAATTGACCAAAACACGTTTTCCTTTGCCACGCTCATATATTAACTTCAAAAATTATGAAATTTAAAACCTAGCAATAATTTGACATCCTGGATCCAACAAAAGTGGTTTCGTCGAATTCTGAGGTCGTTTGCAAAATGGCCATTTTTACGGGCTATACAAACTCTATAGCGACCTTTCTGAAAATTCATTTGGCCATAACTTTTGCTTCCCGCTATGAAACTTCAATTTTTCAGATTCGTTAGAAAGGTATTTACTAACAGATTTAAAAAAATTTGGTTTCACTGAAATCCTTTTTTTCACCCGGTACAGTCAGTCAAAGTTTGAATTCAAATTTTGAAACTACCGCGCCATTTCAGGCCTTGTTTATAATTAGAATTAATTATATTCATTTTCAAATGTCGATTCAAACTTACTTTTCATCGTTATTATTTAAAATATTATTTTATATATATAAAATCCACTAAAATAGCGAATTTAAAAAAAAAATTAATTGGTTCAGATTTTCCGGGTCGTTACATGTATATGGTTCGCTTTCTATTTCTAATTTAAAGATTTCCCTTTTTGTTTACAATATTCTATTTTTGATTTCGTTTCCTTATTGAATTCTATATATATCGATACATTGATTTCTAACTATCAAATTATCTTAAAAATATTCTAACTCCTTAAATTTCCAGAAAATTTCGCCATAACCTCCCTTGTACCGGGAGCATCGGGATATTTCAAATAGCCTCCCATGGCCCTCACCAATCCAAATGAAAAAGAAAACGCCAAGCGGCTTGCTGATACGGTGCATAAAATCTCATATATGAATTTAAACATGTACCTTTTTGTCGGGCACATAAATTAAAATCTTCATATACTCCATCCCATACCTTTCTAACACATGCTCACCTGTTTTCAATTCAATTCAACTCAATCCAAATTATTTGAATTCAGTTTCGCTCATTTATTCTTTAATTAGCTATTTTGCCTATTCCACTTCTTTGTTTGAACATAACATGTTCAAATAAAATATTTAACTTGCTTATAACCAAATTGAATTTCAATTTCAATTCTAATTTCCTTTTCGATTTCGAATATAAATTTTCAAATCGAATTCACTTATTCAAAGCCCAATATCAATTCAAAATCTCATTAACTAATTACTATTCAAATTAGTTAATTCTATTCAATAATCAAAAATCTGATTTCTATTTCAAAAATCAATTCATTACTGCACTTGAGTTCGCATATAATATTCAACTCAAATCTGACATTTTCTAATTAGAAATTCAGATTTTATTCGCTTAAAATTGTAACAACCTGAAAATCTGGGCCAGTTTAAATTTTTTTATTTTGGCTATTTCAGCGAATTTTGATTATCTAAAATGGATTAATTTAAATAATAAGTACGAGAAATTTATTTTGAATAGAATTCGAACGTATATATTTATATAGCTCGACGTTGGAAAACAAATAATTATTTATATTTATAAAAGGAATTGAAAATGGCGCGGTAGTTCGATAATTCGATTTCAAAATTCAAATGAATGGTCCGAGTGCAAAATAAACCGGATTTTAGCGAAACCAAAAATATTTGAATCTAATTGAGAATATCTTTCCAACGAATCCGAGAAATCAAAATTTCATAGCGGGAATCAAAAGATAAGTCCAGTTGAAGATTATGAATAGTCGCTATGGAATTTCGGTCCTTAAAAATGGCCATTTTGCAAACGACCTCGGATTTCGACGAAACTACTTTTGTTGGGACCGTATCGTCAAAACATAGCTAGATTATTTTTCTGGAATTTTTAGAATCCGTATGTGACCCCGGTAAATTGAAATGTACGTTCAAAATTCAATATAATGATTTAAATGTTAATTTAAATGGAAACTGATCGAAACGATGGAATTGGCTTACGAAACACATCCCATTGTGTTCGAAATGGGGGTAATTAGCTAAAGGCGACAGTCGTTGGGTTTGGTTTGGAGTTAATATGAAAATTCAATTTAAAGTAAAGTTAAAATATTAAATATTAATAAATAAATATATATAAGCCCTTGGAAAGGAAACCCTAATCACTATCTCAAAAGAGCCGCCGCCGTCCAAAAAGAAGGGCCTGCGTGCTCCCAAAAACAATCGTTAAAATCTCAAATTTCAGAAATTAATTCGATCGATCTTCAACGCAAAACTCAAGAGCACATCAAGATTATTATATTCAACGGCTATGATGTGAAATGAATATTTATGGAAGTCGATTTCTTCATGGAAACCGCAGGCGCTCGCACCAGTTTTTGAGGATGAGGGGATGGGCGAGTTCGCCGGAATTCAGGGAGGAGGGAGAGCGCGTGAAGGCCATCGGCGTGGGCTCTTTCGATTCATCTTCGGTCAACAGTTGAAGGGGTGATTTGGAACCCTAGGCTTCAACGAATTGGGTTTTGGGTGCGTGTTTCCTTTGACAGAAGGATACGAAGAAGACGGGATAATAGGACAAAGGATTAAGGTGAAATAAAAATTAATTATATGTTAATTGCTTAATTAATGTAACTAAGGTTTTAAACCTTTGTATCTTATACAAATGAAATCAGAATTGAACGATTCAAAGTTCGTTGGACTCGTGTGGAAGAGAGCTATATTTTAGAACTGACTAGGACGGATTCTAAGCCAGTTGCAGTTTCTAGAAAATTTCAACGCAAACGGTCCTGAAATCGTCAGTTAAAGAACTAGCGGAGTGGATCGAAGTGAGAATTCTCTCACTTTAAATTTTCTATACAGTTATTTTTTTTATAACTGCATATATGAACTGCTCCCCGTCGTCCACAGACCATGGACGACTTGTTTGATTGTATTCTGTGTGAAAATTGATCGTGATGTGAAGTGAAATATATATATATATATATATATATATATGAAAAGTGAAAATATATCGTATATATTGAAAAGTGAATATATCGTATATATTGAAAGTGAATATATCATATATATTGAAAAGTGAAAATATCGTATATATATTGAAAGTGAAAATATTATATATATGAAAGGTGGAAATAATATATATATGAAATGAAAATGATATATATGGAATGAAAACGATATATATATGAAATGAAATATATATATATATATATATATATATATATATATATATATATGAAATGTGAAAAGTGAAATACATGTGTGTGAAAAGTGAAAATAACATGTATATGAAATGTGAATATTATGTATATGAAGTGAAATATATATATATATATATATATGTATGAAAAGTGAAAATAACATATACATGAGATAAAAATATATATGAGACGAGAATAATATATATTGAAATTGAAATATATATACGATATGAATTCAAAACGAATTGAAATTGAATTGAAACGAATTGAAATCAAATTGAAATCAAATTGAAACGAATTGAAATTGAATTGAAACGAATTAAAATCAAATTGAAATAAAATTGAAATTGAATTGAAATTGAATTGAAATTGAATTGAAAATGAAATTGAATTGAAATTGAATTGAAATCAGATAGAAATGAATGTAAAACGAATTTAAAAAGAAAAATTCAATTTTGATTTGAAATTGAAATGGAAGTTGAAATTGTTTTTGAAACGAATTTAAAACGATTTATAAAATTTGTTTTAAATGGAAATCGATGAAATATATATTATATATATTATATATATAATATAATGGCCTGAATAGAACGCGCCGCGCTGCGGCAGTTCGTGAATTTCGACCATTGACTTCGAACTGACGTTACGGGAGATCCGACCGTCGGATTCTTCGGAAACCGGAACCGTTGGGTTCGTATCGAAAAGATTTTTCTAACGAATATTAGAAATTTGAAATCTAACGGTTGGATTTGGAATTATGTCCAAATCAAATTTGGAAAAGGTCGCTGTAAGTGCAATTCGATGGCCATTGATGGAAATCGACTGTACGGACCATGATAAAATTATTAAAAATATCAATAATTTGTGTAAAATCATTAGAAATGATTTGGAAAGAACTGAGATGAAAAATTCCACATTTGTAAAGATAAAAATATATTTTAATCGAAATGAACTAGATATTAACTAGAATATTTATGTATTTATAGAAATAAATAAATTGGCTTTGGGGTTTGTCGTGAACGGTGTTTAAATGACATTAGTTCTTTAACCCGCGTAAAAGCAGGAACAATTTCCAAAAAGTAGAACAATCAATATGAAATGAATTTAGAGATAAAACCAATTGGGGTTTGAATAAATCTTTAATTAGATTTGAATGAATGAATGGTGATTAAATTTACCAAAACACATGATGTTATTAACCAAAATTTACTTAGTCGTTGATATTGATTGTGGTTGATTGATTGTTTGGTTGATGCTCGACCAGTTTATGAGCAGAATATGCTTTTTCATTTAGCATTGGATTGGGTAAAGATATCTGTGTGCTAACACCTTGTGAAACACTTCATGATTTGACGATAAGGTGTTTAGCGATGTTGTGTTCATTTCAAATTTAATGAATGATTTGGAAATGATATTTTTCTTAAGTGAAAAGAAATATATTCCCGATTTTGGACAGGAAATGTTTTATAAAAATGTTTTATAAAACAGAAAGGATTTCGAGGCCTAAAACCCGATGATTTCTAAAATGATTTAGAAATGTATTATGTTTTACATTGTGGTTCATCGCGTATTCGATTAGTTACTATTGATAACATATCTGTTTGGTAGCGGAGAATTTATTCCCTTTCTTAACACCCTTCTTTGAGACGTACGAGCTCAAAGGTTATGTGATTAATAGTGACTGATCATATGTGCGAATTGCTGATGTTAAGTACTATTTTTTGAAAGTACTTGTGATTATTATGTTGTGAAATGATTTTTCCTACTTCTGGATATGAAATGATTTAGTATGTGGCTAAAGAGTCGGGTAACCCTGAGACTAAAAGTATGGGTGAGGGGGCGGTGTATTGTAACGGCAAGGAATTTCGCTCGATCTGAATCGATCGTTAAACCGACAAAGACCGTTCGAAACCCCTGATCGTTTTGAGAACAGGACAAATCAGAACGCAGACGGAAGAACATTTCATTGTTATTACAACAATTCCATCAGATATAAGAATATACAGAATATAAACGAATAAAATACATTCGAATGATATCAGAGATTGCAATAAATTACATAGCAGTGGAAAAATATACAAAACACAACTAGAAGTAATACACGGATACAGAGCTTTCCGAGCATCATTCCAGCTGTTAGTCAGGATCCTGTGAATATAAATCTGCAAAACCAAAACTACTAGCTGCCCGTGTCGAAAATAGGGGCACCCAGAGTTTAGGTTAAAACAATAAACTCTAGGTCAGTCATGTGACTGGTGTGAGAACTAAAACAGTTATTTAAAACTTTACTTTAAAGATAGTAATTCAAGGGACCACGCCGTATAACACGGAACGGGTTTCCTCCCAAGAATACTAGTGCATATAACAAAACAACACAATGCTCTTTGGAAAAATGAAGCTATTATAAGACCCAGGTTCCATCACACAATGCAACGCAAGCCGGAGGATAGGGTTTTCCCTTATAATAGCCAAACATGCTTGGTACGTCAAAACAAATCATTTGATACTATTATAAGTGTATAGTGTCAAAACAATTTTCAATCGTAAATATCAATCATAGGCGGCATGGGTACCATCTATCATGTCGCCATACTAGTTCTACAATTAAAACCGCAATATCACGTATTGGAAATTGGATTCCGTCATGAGTCGAGGCAAGGGGCAAGCTCCTCTCCGCGTTCGAGACACTCTAGCAAATGCTTCAGGACCCCACTATGATCCTTGGATCTTCAGGGCCGGTCCTCTCTTACTTTTGAGGATTAATTATTATTTGTTTTATTTCCCAATCCCAACCTATTCATCCCCTGGAGCAAAACTGGTAATACTCCATATCTAACACCACGGTGTTATCGGTAAATATTAATTACCATTTCACGTTCAAATCTAATTAAAGATTTAACTATCGCTTTGGAGCAAAACTGGTGGTACTCCATTCTCGATCATCTTTCAGATTTGATAATTTAAATTATCAATTCACATTTCAATCTAATTAAAGATTCATTAAAACTACACTTAGTTTCAATCTTTTCAAAAATCAATATCCTGCCTTTAACTGGGTTAAAGAACCAATGTCAACTAAAACACGATTCACGACAAACCCAAATCATATTTGATATTAAATACAAGGCTCTGAATATAAAATATATCGGTTTATATTCAATATCAAATTCTGAAACCAACATATATCGTATTGGAAATAACGATATAAAATATATATTTCAAATTCCCATAACAATATCTGTATAATCACGAAATCCAACGTCGAAATATTCCGAAGATCATTTCGATTCAACTCCAGTCCAATTCACATATTGGGAATATTGATTATTTTTAAAATCACTTTCAAATTCAATTTATTTATTTCAAAAATAAATTGATTTTAATTCTAGTTCAAAACTAGTTCATTTCGACAAATATATTTTTCTCCTTTCAAATGTGGAATTTTTCATCCCAGTTCTTTCCAATTCATATATTATGATTTTACACAAATTATTGATATTTTTAATAATTTTATCAAGGCCCGTACAGTTGATTTCCATCAACGGCCATCGAACAGCATTTACAGCGACCTTTTCCAAATTTGATTTGGACATAATTCCAAATCCAACCGTTAGATTTCAAATTTCTAATATTCATTGGAAAGCTCTTTTCGATACGAACCCAACGGTTCCGGATTTAGGAGAATCCGACAGTCGGATCTCCCGCAACATCAATTCGAAGTCAATGGTCGAAATTCACGAACTGCCACGGTGTGTCGCGTTCTATTCAGGCCATTATATATATATATATATATATATATATATATATATATATATTTCCTCAATTTCCTTTTAAAACGAATTTTATAAATAGTTGTAAATTCGTTTCAAAAACAATTTCAACTTCATCTTCAATTTCAAATCGATTTGATTTCAATTCAATTCGAATTCATTTCAATTTTATTTAATTCGAATTCAAATTCGTTTCAATTCAATTCAAATTCTAATTCGTTTCAATTCAATTCAAATTCTAATTCGTTTCAATGCAAATTCTAATTCGTTTCAATTCAATTTCTAATTCGTTTCAATTCAATTTCTAATTCGTTTCAATTCAAATTCTAATTCGTTTCAATTCAATTTGAATTTACCTTCAATTCAATTCAATTCGAATTCGAATTCACTTTCTATTCAATTCGAATCGAATTCATTTTAATTTCACTTCAATTCGAATTCATTTCAAATTGATTTAACTCGAATTCAAATTCGTTTCAATTCAATTCAAAATCTAATTCGTTTTGATTCAATTCAATTTGAATTTACCTCCTATTTAATTCAATTCGAATTCATTTCAAATTGATTCCAATTAAATTTCAGTTCGTTTTAAATTTCATTCAAAACAATTTCCCTTCGTTTTAATTCAATTTCAATTTAATTCAATTTGAATTCATTTCTATTCAATTCGAGTTCAAATTCACTTTCTATTCAATTCGAATTGAATTCATTTTCCATTCGATTCGAATTCATTTCAAATTGATTCAATAAAATTTCAATTTGAATTTTAATCTAATTTAATTTGAATTTCATTTCAAAATATTAAATTTTGAAATCACTTTTCAATATTCATTATAAAATGAATAAAATCGATATAAATATCGTTCGCGTCAAAATAACGCATCTCTAATCAACACGGCTTTATATTTTTCAAAAAACTTCGTTATTCTATTCAATGAATGAATATTTATTCTATTCAACACATGAATCTATATTTCTTTCAACACACGACTAATCTCAACACATGAGTACTGTCAACACATCACTATTTTTGTTATGTAAAATATTTTATAAAACTATGGTATCTATCGTTTGATTTTAATTAGACTCCACCGTGAAGTAGATTCTAATTGTAAATATGATAAAGATGTAATTTTTATTATTTAAAATATTTTACTCAACACATGAATAGTTTCAACATATGAACATCGTCAACACATGACTATTTTTATATTCAACACATGAATTTTTCTTTTGTAATATTCATTATTTTCCCGATTGGAATGAGGCCCAATCAATTACCATATAATGTTAATTATATGGATTCCATACAACACATGTATATAATAGCAACGATAAACAATCAACCATCATCCAAAGTGCACCACACAACTGCATAAGCATCAAATATAAATAATCAACGCTTACACAATCTGTCGACCAATCGATCGACATACAATTAAATAATTTGGATTAGTGTATGCCAAATATCATCCCAATACCCGTGTGGGGTTTCAAATCAACAAATACAGATTTTTATTTGTGCAATTGGGCGATGTGTAAAATTTATCGACCCAATCAATATCTGTCAAATCGGTGTATATAAACAAATCGGCCGATTTGTTTATAAATATTCATTTATTCACTTTCACGTTAAAAAATATATTTTTAACGATAATTAATTTATTTCAACCATCTACATTTTATTATCGATTTCACATCAACATCACAAATAATTTTTACAACACATCAATCAAACAAACAAGCCATCCATGGTCTGTGGATGACGAGTGTCGGGTGCTGCTAAGCACCGTCTGCATCCTAGTATATATATATATATATATATATATATATATATAACTAGAAAAAGAGATTGAAGAGTGAGAAGTTCTCACCAATAGCTATTCCAACTCCACGATATTTCATTTATAGAAATCTTCTTCGTTCTCGCCTTTTTGTCACCTTCGTTGCCCGTATTCTCTACATATGTAAAAATCGAATTTTTACTTTACTATTCAATACATAAAAATTGAATTTTTACTTCGCTATTCAATATATAAAAATCGAATTTTTACTTCGCTATTCTATAGATAAAGATTCTATTTTTACATCGCTATCATATAGATAAAAATTCTATTTTTATCACGCTATTCTCTATATAAAAATTTCGCCTTTTCAAATATAAAGATTTCGTTTTTATTTCATCACTATAAAAATCACCTCTTTATTTCAATGTATATATAATAAAAATCAGATTTTTATTTCGCTACATATACAAAGATGGTATTTTTATATTCTTTATCTTATAAAGATTATATTTTTATAGTTCCTACTATGTAAAAATCATATTTTTATCCTTCTACAATATAAAAGATTATATTTTTATTATCATAACCATATAAAGATTATATTTTTCCTTATTTCAAAATCTCACCTTTTCTAATTTAACAATCAATCTTTTTGCCATGAAAAATTCATTATTTCTACTAGGAGAAATCAAAACATTAAACAAACAAAGATCTTGCCTTTACACAAATAACAATCGTATATTTTCAGTTTCTAAAAATCACATGTTTTATCATATAAAAATCCTCTCTTTTTATTATTAAAAATCATTTCTTTTTAATGCCATAATATATATAAAAACTGATTTTATTTTATGCTAAAAACGATTTTTAAACTCATAATAACAACTTCATAATAAACAAATAAAAATAATGACATAAAACTTACATTTTCAATGGGAGGAGGGGTGGTTTTTGTTGTTGAACTTCGAGGGGGGGTCTGTGGAGTTCGTCGGAGGTTGCGCAGAAATGATGGGGGAGTGGGGAGGCGCGGTCGGAGAAGAAGAAGGGGAGGAGGAGAAGAAAGGAGGCGGAGGAAGGGGGAGATGCGAGGCTCGGAGGGGCTTTGTGGGGGGGGGGGGGTTCGGTTTCGCAGAAGGGAGGAGATGAACGGAAGGGGGAGGTGCGAGAGGGGGCTCCGCCCTGATGGCGGCGCGTGGCGGCACTGCTGGGAGGAGCGGCGGCTCCTCCCCCTGCTTCGTCGTCTTCTTTTTTTTTATCTGCTGAATCGATTTTGAAAGGGGGGGCCTGGTCAATGTAAGGAGAGGGTTTTGTTATTATTATTATTATAAATAATTATTTTATTTTCCACCAAAAAGCAACTTTTATTTTCGACCTCAAAACGAGGCCCACCGCCTGTCGTCCATAGCTAATTACCCCTATTTCGAACACAATGGGATATGTATCGTAAGCTGATTCGGCTGTTACAATCAGTTTTCGTCAAAATCAACATATAACTCTATATATTGAGTTTGAACGCACATTTCAATTTACCGGGGCCACATACTAACTCTAAAAATTCCCGAAAAATATTTTCTAGCTTCGTATTGACGATACGGTCCTAACAAAACTAGTTTCATCGAATTCTGAGACCGTTGGAAAAATGGCCATTTTCCAGTCGATTAAAATCAACTGAAACTGGTCAAATGCGTTTTCCTTTGTCACGCTCACATATTGAATCTAAAAATTATGAAATTTGGAATCTAACATTAATTTGACATCCCGGATCCAACAAAAGTGGTTTCGTCGAAATTCGAGGTCGTTTGCAAAATTCCCATATTTAAGGGCCTGAATTCCATAGCGACTATTCAGAATTTTCAACTGGACATATCTTTTGATTCCCGTTATGAAATTTCGATTTTTCGGATTCGTTGGAAAGATAGTCACAATTAGATCCTATTATTTTTGGTTTTACCAAAATCCGGTTTATTTTGCACCTAGTACATTCAATTGAAGTTTGAAATCGAATTATCGAACTACCGCGCCATTTTCAATTCCTTATATAATTATATATATTTATTTATATTCTAACGACGACGTATATAATATATACGTTCGAATTCTATTCCAAATAAATTTCCCATCGATATTATTTAAAATAATTTATTTTAAATGTTCAAAATTCACTAAAATTGCCAAATTAAAAATTTTAAACTGGCTCGCATTTCCGGGTTATTACAATCTCCCCCACTTAAAACTTTTCGTCCCTGAATAGGAACAAAGTCGAAAGTGGTTTGATCAATCAACTCTACGTTCGATCTTGCTTCCATTCTCCAACTTTTCAGTTTTTGAGAATTTTCAAATTCTTCAAAAATTTGGCTGACGCCCGGAATTTTCGAAAAATTTCGCCATAACCTCCCCTGCACCGGGAGCCACGGGAAAATCCCGAAATTGCCATATAAGCCTTCTGATCTCAAAAAGAAAAAGAAAAAGCCAAGCGGCTAGCCAATAGGCTCATAAAATCATCATCACCCAAACAAAACAGTAAATTATGGTAAATATGTACCTATTTGTCGGGCAAACAAATTTTATTCTCTGCTCTAGCCTCCTTGCTATGACCTGTTCAATGTAAGTACATGTATATGCATGCAAATGCGACCAATTTTCAATACAATTCAATATTTGGTTCAATTAGGCTAAATGGTTCAAAATTATTAAACAAATAAACAAACAACACAAACATCAATCAATTAGTGGATTAACGTTTCAAATTCAAAGTTTTGCTACATATACCGAAAATTGTGTTTTTGATGCCAATTCACAGCAATATATTTTAGCTATATTAGTTTTGGTTCTCACACCAGTCTAATGGAAATATATATAAATCACACCTTCGAAATACGAACATAAATATTGATGATGTGGCCACATCATCAGAATTATCCCCGAGTGTCTAGAATGTGATTCTATATCTATCCAATATATTAAAACTTCGAATATACGTTCATGACGCGTATATGCAAAACCTTTATATACTGGATTGTCCAAATTCAAAATAAATAAATAATCAAATACGTATAAAGTGATTTAAATTTTCAAAACAAAATTGTTTTCATTTGAAAAATATACTCTTCACACTCGTTCTAGGATACTACTGATCCTATCTCTAACGAGTCATTCTAATTGGATATTACTAATCCAGCATCTGATGAATTCTTTCGTTTGGTTCTAATGTGTCTTGTTCTCGAGCTCTGTAAACTAAAGCTCTGATACCAACTGTAACGGCAAGGAATTTCGCTCGATCTGAATCGATCGTTAAACCGACAAGACCGTTCGAAACCCCTGATCGTTTTGAGAACAGGACAAATCAGAACGCAGACGGAAGAACATTTCATTGTTATTACAACAATTCCATCAGATACAAGAATATACAGAATATAAATGAATAAAATACATTTGAATGATATCAGAGATTACAATAAATTACATAGCAGCGGAAAAATATACAGAACACAACTAGAAGTGATACACGGATACAGAGCTTTCCGAGCATCGTTCCAGCTGTTAGTCAGGATCCTGTGAATATAAATCTGCAAAACCAAAACTACTAGCTTCCCGTGTCGAAAATAGGGGCACCCAGAGTTTAGGTTAAAACAATAAACTCCACGTCAGTCATATGACTGGTGTGAGAACTAAAACAGTTATTTAAAACTTTACTTTAAAGATAGTAATTCAAGGGACCACGCCGTATAACACGGAACGGGTTTCCTCCCAAGAATACTAGTGCATATAACAAAACAACGCAATGCTCTTTGGAAAAATGAAGCTATTATAAGACCCGGGTCCCATCACACAATGCAACGCAAGCCGGAGGATAGGGTTTTCCCTTATAATAGCCAAACATGCTTGGTATGTCAAAACAAATCATTTGATACTATTATAAGTGTATAGTGTCAAAACAATTTTCAATCATAAATATCAATCATAGGCGGCATGGGTACTGTGACGATCCCAAAACCCCGTGACACGGTGTTAAGGATAATCATTAGCAGATCACATATAATAGCATAAAACAGAAAATAGAATAATTTACACACATATGACAGCGGAATCATATATATCATCACATCAGAGAAGCACAGTACAGGATACAGCTTAGTGCATAATGATACATAATCAGTCACCATCGCCTGAGGCGGAATCATACATAAAGAGTACACAAAATAAATATCAGTCTACATCGCCAATGGTGGAATCATAATATAGATACAATAATGGCGGAGAAAATCCAAGTCAGCACGGTGTAGTCAAGCCTCGCCATGAGCCAAAAGGTGCATCAGAAACCTGTAACTAGGCTGCCCGTGTGAAAATGAGGGCACCCGAGTTTGCAAGGTGAAACAAACTACGAGTCAGTCATGGGACTGGTATGAGAAATCTACTTAACTTATTAACAACAATAATAAGGCAAATCAAAGGACCACGCCACTTTCGCGGAACGGGTTTACTCCAATGAGTGCTAGTGCATGAAGTAAAGTAAATGATTAAATCATCGCAATGCTTTTTTATAAAATGAAGCCATTATAAGACTCAGGTCCCATCACACAATGCAACGCAAGCCGGAGGATAGAGTTTTTACCTTATAATGGCCAAAAATGCTTCATACGAATAAAACAAAAGTGCTTGATATTATTACTAGTGTATATATGTTTCAAAAACAAATCCAATCATAAATATCAATCCTAGGCGGCATAGCTACCATCTACTATGTCGCCATACTAGTAATACAATCACGTCCGCATATTTCGTATTGGAAATTGGATTCCTTCATGAGTCGAGGCAAGGGGCAAGCTCCTCTCCGATTCGAGACACTCTAGCAAATTTCCCAGGACCCCACTATGATCCTTGGATCTTCAGGGCCGGTCCTCTCTTACTTTTGAGGATTGGCAATTCCTGAACACACGTTTCCCGGTCCTTACAGACCTATATCGAGGCGCCTCATATTCCAACAACCACACAGGTGAAAAGTATATATAATGTCAGGGCTGGTAGGTCACTGATACCACCTTAGTTAGAAAGAAACGTCGTGCTCTCCCTGCAGTAACTCTCCCGTTTTTGACTCATACCGAGGTGTGAGGCTAGCGAATTCACGTTATACACAAAGATACGTCACACAGACCGTGCTTTGATCATCAACCACAAGACTTTGCTTTGCAACAGAAGCCTTGATTATATGCCACTCAGGCGTGCCACACAGGCAATCTACTCCATGCGACTGATTTCTATCAATACATAACCTCTGAGCTCGTACGTCTCAGAGAAGAGCGTTAAGCAAGAGAATAAATTCTCTGCCGCCAAACAAATATATATTTAACAGAGATCAATCAACACAGAACAAAATCCAATGTCAGACACACAGTCCATTTACAAGTCCGTTCTGGGTCTGAACGAAACCGGAGGCACCAATTCCTCGCATATTCGTACAATCAACAGTATGTTTGGACGGCTACTACTTCAGTTCCTTCATGGTAGCTACTCCAATCACGAGCATCAGTAGCGCCCATCCATCTAATGTGAAGATCGTCGGTCTTCAACCGTCTTCCACTCTTCGACTTCTCAACGTCGATCGATTATTTGAAATGAGATAACCTCGGCCTTTTCAAATAACCCACGTATATTTAGATTTCAAATCAATTATTCACATGGTTGGACTATTCCACATTCACATTTTAGTTATAATTTTCATGTCAAATACATTCAACCATCACATATGAAGCAAACACAACAAAATTGGTTTATTTCCACTCTATATCGTCTATAGTATTTTATAACGATATATCGCCATTTTTATTTAATTTAAAACGGCCATATTTAATTAAACGACGTTTTGGGTCGTGTTGATGCACTGACGCTGCTTTTCACTAATTTTGTTTTACACATATCTGGAAATATAACCGTTGGATCTTCACAAATTTTATATCATTAGGAAGGTCATTTCAAAACGAATCCAACGGTTTCAGTTTTGGGAAAATCCGATGGTCGGATTTCCCGCACTAGTTATTTGAAGTTACGATTTCAATTTATGAACTGAAGCGTCGTTATTCGATTTAATTTAATAATATTTATATATTTATATAAATATACTCGATTCTGGCGCTGTTTTTCTTCAGATTTGAATTAAACATTCCAGACAATCCAACCGTCGGATCTTCACAAAGCTGGTGCCGTTGGAAAGATATTTCCAAGGCGAACCCAACGGTTGCGGTTTTGGGAAAATCCGATGGTCGGATTTCCCGCACTAGTCATTTGAAATCATGGTTTCAAAACACGAACTGCACGGCCACGTTTCGTTTTAATTTTATTTATATTTATATATTTATATAAATATAGTTCATTCAAAAATTCCTATATCGTTTCCACTTCAATTATTTCACTAACGCCTTTAAATTTCGGAAAATTTCGCCATAACCTCCTTTGTACGGGAGGGTCTGGGAAAATTCCCAAATAGCCACACGGGCGTCTCATATCAAAAAGAAAAAGAAAAAGCCAAGCGGCTAGCCAACAGGCTCATAAAATCATCACCCAAACAAAACAGTAAATGTGTACCTATTTGTCGGGCACTAAAATTTTATTCCTCTTCTCTAGTCCCTTTGCTATAACCTGTTCAATAGATATGCATGTACATATATACAATTTCTATCACTTATCTTTTTCCATTCAACTTCATATTTGATTTACTTTGGTTTAAAAACACCATTCATTCTAATGTTGCATGCATAAGCTAAAATCATATCATTAGCTAGTTAATGTATATTTCAACTCATGCATATTTTATTTGAACAAGTGGCTATTTTTAACACTTCACATTTCAAAGATGATAACTTTGGCGAACTAAAATAGATTTCAACACATGACTATTTTATTTAGTTCTTGTGCATGTTAAAAAAAATATTTCTTCACAAATATTTATTTCAACGTCCGCATATCTTTAGCATATCACATATATGATAAAAATGATATTTTTATCATTTAAAATATTTATTCGACAAATGGATAATTTCAACACTTCATAGTTTCAATAAAAATGTAATTTTTATTGTTCGATCTTTTTATTCAACACATGAATTTTTCCACTACACACACTTCTCAACACATGAGCATTTCCACACATGGATATTTTATTTATGTTGTTCATATTAGAAAGATGGAATTTTTATTGTTGAAACTATTTATATAAGGCGAATATTTTTCATACTTTATATATATATATATATATATATATGTGATTTTTATTGTTTAAACACTTCATTCATTCACAAATGAATTTAATTTTCACACAACACTTTTCAACACATGAACATTTCCACACATGGATATAGTTTCAATATATGACTTTAATTTCAACGCATGAAAATAATTTCAACATATGAAAATAATTCTAACACATGAATATTATTCATAATTTCGGCAGCATAACGGCAGGGTAGTTAAAACTGGCACCGTCCCTAGTACGGCTCCTCGCTCTACCTTAAAACCTCGCGGTTTTTGGCAATGGGGATTCATGCATCTAATTCGCACGCAGGCGGCATGTTTTATTTTTATTTCCACAAATATTTCCAATTCATTTCAATCATCAATGGGTATTTCTCAACCACAACCAAACAATATCAACAACAAACAATTATTCAACCATTCGTATTTTTCATCCAATTTTTCACACCAATTCACAGCAATAAATATCGTCCATGGTTTGTGGACGAGGGGAGTATATATATATATATATATATATATATATATATATATATATATATATATATATATATATATTCAACTGCTATATTTCACTTGCATTTCAACACATATATCAATTTTTCTATGCATGTAAAATTCATACTTCGCTTATATAGCTTACACTACGCCTGTACATGAGGTATACAACACGTATGTAATTTATATTTCGCTAATATAAATTATACACGACATTTTCCATTCAAATTTATTTAATTTAGATTTTTCACATTGGTTTGTTGCTTCGCTAAAGATAGATATGATGTCAGAAAAATCCGCGGCTTCTTCTATTGGGTAGAGAGCTTCCTTGCGGTCCCAATGTTTCCTGTTTCATCGAATTTCGTCAACACACTAAAAAGATATGATTTTTCAAAGTGTAAACATCAAAAAAACTCACCTTTCACGAAGGTTCAAAACTAGGTTTACGGTTTTCGCGAAAATCGAGGGACGAGGGGATGATCGGCGGGTTGGACGTGGAAGAGGGAAGAGAGGGCTTCCTGTCGGTGGTGGTTTGGTGGCGTTCGGTGGTCAGGATCATCGGCGGCGGCGCTGGGAAGGTCGGGGCTTTGGAGCCTCGATTCAGGCGGAGGAGGGGTTGGTCGGCGTCGAACTGGGGTCGGATCTGACGGGGAGGCGAAGGCGGTTCGAGCGACGGTGGTGGCAGAGGCTGGAAGCGGCGGCGATTGGGCCTAGAAGGGGGGAAGCGGGTTTCGCCGTTGGTTTTGGGGTTTTTTTTTTATTTTTTTAAAATAATGAATGGAGAATTCTGATTGGCCGAGGACTTTATTAAATTTTTAAATAGTGTTTTCTCAAACGACCTCCTTTTCAAACCCAACGACTGTCGCCCCTAGCTAAATACCCCCATTCCGGACACAATGGGATATGTTTTGTAGGCCAATTCGACTGTTACAGTCACTTATTTTTCAAATTAAAGTATAAAACATTTAATTTTTAACTTTGAACGTACATTTCAATTTGCCAGGGCCACAAACTGATTCGAAAAATTCCAGAAAAATAAATCTTGCTATGTTTTGACGCTACGGTCCCAACAAAACTAGTTTCGTCGAATTCTGAGATCGTTTGAAAAATGGCCATTTTCAGGTCGATCCAATTTAACAGAAATTGACCAAATGCATTTTCTTTTGCCACGCTCACATACTAGCTTCAAAAATTATGAAATTTGAAACCTAGCAATAGTTTGACATCCCGGACCCAACAAAAGTGGTTTCGTCGAATTCCGAGGTCGTATGCAAAATATCAATTTTCCAGGGCTATATAATCTATATAGCAGCCATTCTGAAAATTCATTCGGCCATAACTTTTGATTCCCGTTATGAAACTTCGATTTTTCAGATTCGTTAGAAAGGTATTGACTAACAGATTTAGATATTTTTGGTTTCGCTAAAATCCATTATATTTTCCACCTTGCACGGTCAGTCAAAGTTTGAATTCAATTTTTCAAACTGACTCACTATTTCTAATTCACTCTTTTATTGAAATATTCAATTTCAATTGTTCAAATTCCTTTGAAATCACCATTTTAAAATTTAAAATTGGCTCGTATTTTCCGGGTTATTACAGGTACCATCTATCACGTCGCCATACTAGTTCTACAATTAAAACCGCAATATCACGTATTGGATTCCGTCATGAGTCGAGGCAAGGGGCAAGCTCCTCTCCGCGTTAGAGACACTCTAGCAAATGCATCAGGACCCCACTATGATCCTTGGATCTTTAGGGTCGGTCCTCTCTTACTTTTGAGGATTAATTATTATTTGTTTTATTTCCCAATCGCAACCTATTCATCCCCTGGAGCAAAACTGGTAATACTCCATATCTAACACCACGGTGTTATCGGTAAATATTAATTACCATTTCACGTTCAAATCTAATTAAAGATTTAACTTTCGCTTTGGAGCAAAACTGGTGGTACTCCATTCTCGATCACCTTTCAGATTTGATAATTTAAATTATCAATTCACATTTCAATCTAATTAAAGATTCATTAAAACTACACTTAGTTTCAATCTTTTCAAAAATCAATATCCTGCCTTTAACTGGGTTAAAGAACCAATGTCAACTAAAACACGATTCACGACAAACCCAAATCATATTTGATATTAAATACAAGGCTCTGAATAGAAAATATTTCAGTTTATATTCAATATCAAATTCTGATACCAACATATATCGTATTGGAAATAACGATATAAAATATATCTTTCAAATTCCCATAACAATATCTGTATAGTCACGAAATCCAACGTCGAAATATTCTGAAGATCATTTAGATTCAACTCCAGTCCCATTCACGTATTGGGAATATTGATTATTTTTAAAATCACTTTCAAATTCAATTTATTTATTTCAAAAATAAATTGATTTTAATTTTAATTCAAAACTACATTTCGACAAAATATATTTTTCTCCTTTCAAATGTGGAATTTTTCATCCCAATTTTTTCCAATTCATATATTATGATTTCACACAAATTATTGGTATTTTTAATAATTTTATCAAGGCCCGTACAGTCGATTTCCATCAACGGCCATCGAACTGCACTTACAGCGACCTTTTCCAAATTTGATTTGGACATAATTCCAAATCCAACCGTTAGATATCAAATTTCTATTATTCATTGGAAAGCTCTTTTCGATACGAACCCAACGGTTCCGGTTTTAGGAGAATCCGAAGGTCGGATCTTCCGCAACGTCAATTCGAAGTCAATGGTCGAAATTCACAAACTGCCGCGGCGCGACGCGTTCTATTCAGGCCATTATATAACATATATATATATATATATATATATATATATATATATATATATATATTATGTTTCGTCAATTTCCTTTTAAAACGAATTTTATAAATAGTTGTAAATTCGTTTCAAAAACAATTTCAACTTCATCTTCAATTTCAAATCGATTTGATTTCAATTCAATTCGAATTCATTTCAATTTTATTTAATTTGAATTCAAATTCGTTTCAATTCAATTCAAATTCTAATTCGTTTCAATTCAAATTCTAATTCGTTTCAATTCAATTCAAATTCTAATTCGTTTCAATTCAATTTCTAATTCGTTTCAATTCAATTTCTAATTCGTTTCAATTCAAATTCTTATTCGTTTCAATTCAATTCAATTTGAATTTACCTTTTATTCAATTCAATTCGAATTCAAATTCACTTTCTATTCAATTCGAATTGAATTCATTTTAATTTCACTTCACTTCGAATTCGTTTAAAATTTATTTAATTCGAATTCAAATTCGTTTCAATTCAAATTCTAATTCGTTTCGATTCAATTCAATTTGAATTTACCTTCTATTTAATTCAATTCGAATTCATTTCAAATTGATTCCAATTCAATTTCAGTTCGTTTTAAATTTCATTCAAAACGATTTCCCTTCGTTTTAATTCAATTTCAATTTAATTCAATTTGAATTCATTTTTATTCAATTCGAGTTCAAATTCACTTTCTATTCAATTCGAATCGAATTCATTTTCTATTCGATTCGAATTCATTTCAAATTGATTCAATAAAATTTCAATTTGAATTTTAATCTAATTTAATTTGAATTATATTTCAAAATATTAAATTTTGAAATCACTTTTCAATATTCATTATAAAACGAATAAAATCGATATAAATATCGTTCGCGTCAAAATAACGCATCTCTAATCAACACGGCTTTATATTTTTCAAAAAACTTCATTATTCTATTCAACGAATGAATATTTATTCTATTCAACAGATGAATCTATATTTCTTTCAACACACGACTAATCTCAACACATGAGTACTGTCAACACATCACTATTTTTGTTATGTAAAATATTTTATAAAACTATAGTATCTATCGTTTGATTTTAATTAGACTCCACCGTGAAGTAGATTCTAATTGTAAATATGATAAAGATGTAATTTTTATTATTTAAAATATTTTACTCAACACATGAATAGTTTCAACACATGAACATCGTCAACACATGACTATTTTTATATTCAACACATGAATTTTTCTTCTATAATATTCATTATTTTCCCGATTGGAATGAGGCCCAATCAATTACCATATAATGTTAATTATATGGATTCCATACAACACATGTATATAATAGCAACGATAAACAATCAACCATCATCCAAAGTGCACCACACAACTGCATAAGCATCAAATATAAATAATCAACGCTTACACAATCTGTCGACCAATCGATTGACTTACAATTAAATAATTGGGATTAGTGTATGCAAAATATCATCCCAATACCCGTGTGGGGTTTCAAATCAACAAACACATATATTTATTTGTGCAGTTGGGCGATGTGTAAAATTTATCGACCCAATCAATATCAGTCAAATCGGTGTATATAAACAAATCGGCCGATTTGTTTATAAATATTCATTTATTCACTTTCACGTTAAAAATTATATTTTTAACGATAATTTATTTATTTCAACCATCTACATTTTATCATCGATTTCACATCAACATCACAAAAAAATTTCACAACACATCAATCAAACAAACAAGCCATCCATGGTCTGTGGATGACGGGTGTCGGGTGCTGCTAAGCACCGTCTGCATCCTAGTATATATATATATATATATATATATACATAACTAGAAAAAGAGATTGAAGAGTGAAAAGTTCTCACCAATAGCTATTCCAACTCCATGACATTTCATTTATAGAAATCTTCTTCGTTCTCGCCTTTTTGTCACCTTCGTTGCCAGTATTCTCTACATATGTAAAAATCGAATTTTTACTTTACTATTCAATACATAAAAATTGAATTTTTACTTCGCTATTCAATATATAAAAATCGAATTTTTTACTTCGCTATTCTATAGATAAAGATTCTATTTTTACTTCGCTATCATATAGATAAAAATTCTAGTTTTATCTCGCTATTCTCTATATAAAAATTTCGCCTTTTCAAATATATAGATTTCGTTTTTATTTCATCACTATAAAAATCACCTCTTTATTTCAATGTATATATAATAAAAATCAGATTTTTATTTCGCTACATATACAAAGATGATATTTTTATTTTCTCTATCTTATAAAGATTATATTTTTATAGTTCCTACTATGTAAAAATCATATTTTTATCCTTCTACAATATAAAAGATTATATTTTTATTATCATAACCATATAAAGATTATATTTTTCCTTATTTCAAAATCTCACCCTTTCTAATTTAACAATCAATCTTTTTGCCATGAAAAATTCATTCTTTCTACTAGGAGAAATCAAAACATTAAACAAACAAAGATCTTGCCTTTACACAAATAACAATCGTATATTTTCAGTTTCTAAAAATCACATGTTTTATCATATAAAAATCCTCTCTTTTTATTATTAAAAATCATTTCTTTTTAATGCCATAATATATATAAAAACTGATTTTATTTTATGCTAAAAACGATTTTTAAACTCATAATAACAACTTCATAATAAACAAATAAAAATAAATACATAAAACTTACATTTTCAATGGGAGGAGGGGTGGTTTTTGCTGTTGAACTTCGAGGGGGGGTGTGTGGAGTTCGTCGGAGGTTGCGCAGAAATGATAAGGGAGTGGGGAGGCGCGGTCGGAGAAGAAGAAGGGGAGGAGGAGAAGAAAGGAGGCGGAGGAAGGGGGGAGATGCGAGGCTCGGAGGGGCTTTTGGGGGTGGGTTCGGTTTCGCAGAAGGGAGGAGATGAACGGAAGGGGGAGGTGCGAGAGGGGGCTCCACCCTGATGGCGGCGCGCGGCGGCGCTGCTGGGAGGAGCGGCGGCTCCTCCCCCTGCTTCGTCGTCTTCTTTTTTTTTTAATCTGCTGAATCGATTTTGAAAGGGGGACTGGTCAATGTAAGGAGAGGGTTTTGTTATTATTATTTTTTTATTTAATTATTTTATTTTCCACCGAAAAGCAACTTTTATTTTCGACCTCAAAACGAGGCCCACCGCCTGTCGTCCATAGCTAATTACCCCCATTCCGAATACAATGGGATATGTATCGTAAGCTGATTCGGCTGTTACAATCAGTTTTCGTCAAAATCAACATATAACTCTATATATTGAATTTGAACGCGCATTTCAATTTCCGGGGCCACATACTAACTCTAAAAATTCCCGAAAAATATTTTCTAGCTTCGTATAGACGATACGGTCCTAACAAAACTAGTTTCATCGAATTCTGAGACCGTTGGAAAAATGGCCATTTTCCAGTCGATTAAAATCAACTGAAACTGGTCAAACGCGTTTTCCTTTGCCACGCTTACATATTGAATCTAAAAATTATGAAATTTGGATTCTAACAATAATTTGACATCACGGATCTAACAAAAGTGGTTTCGTCGAAATCCGAGGTCGTTCGCAAAATTCCCATTTTTAAGGGCCTGAATTCCATAGCGACTATTCAGAATTTTCAACTGGACATATCTTTTGATTCCCGTTATGAAATTTTGATTTTTCGGATTCGTTGGAAAGATAGTCACAATTAGATCCTATTATTTTTGGTTTCACCAAAATCCAGTTTATTTTGCACCCGGTACATTCAATTGAAGTTTGAAATCGAATTATCGAACTACCGCGCCATTTTCAATTCCTTATATAATTATATATAATTATTTATATTCTAACGATGATGTATATAATATATACGTTCGAATTCTATTCCAAATAAATTTCCCGTCGATATTATTTAAAATAATTTATTTTAAATGTTCAAAATTCACTAAAATTGCCAAATTAAAAATTTTAAACTGGCTCGCATTTCCGGGTTGTTACATGTATGCTCTCCATGTGTGGGAGGTGCATCGTCGGTGTAGCCTACTCCTATGTGGGGTAGGTGCACATTTATATATCGAGTTGCGAGGTGCGTACCCTTTGCCTTGTCGATGGGGAGCACAATATTTGGTTGCATACTTGTTTGTATGCATTGTTATGTTTTGGAATTCACATTTCCAAATGATTTGATTTGAGATCCCGAAGTGAAATCTACTTTGATATAGAAAGTTAGATAGGTATTTCAAATGATTTGAAATAAGAAATCGGGAATATAATCCAAAGGAATAATTTCTGTAAATTGAATTGGATTTGGAAAATCTAAGTGTAGTGATTAATCTAAGTGGGTAGATTGGGATATTGCATGTTGATTGATGCATAGTAGATCCGTATACCTACATTGATTGTTGTTTATACACTAGCATTCATGGGGGTAAACTCGTGCCGCGTTAGCGGCGTGGTCCCATGATATGCGATATTATTAAATAAGTTAATTATAACTGTTTAGAGTTTCTCACACCAGTCCCATGACTGACCTGTAGTTTGCTTTTCCCTTGCGAACTCGGGTGCCCCTATTTTCCACGCGGGCAGTCGAGTAGTTTATTTTGCAGATATATGAGCAGGATTCTGGATTGAAGCTTTAAGTTGTGTCCAGTGCGTTTATCGTCTTCCGCTGTGTTATTCATTTATTTCCGTTGTGCACTGTATTACATTTATTGTAAAATCATCTTCCACTGTATTGATTATATTTCGATATACTCTGATATTCTGTGCTCTGATGTAACATTATTATGATGTTTATAAAAGTCTTTTGTTCTTTGTTCTGATGTGTTGTATACCCAGAGTTAGCATATGCCGGATTCGAACGGTCTTGGTCGGTTTAGCGATTGATTAGGGCCGGGCGAAATCCGTATCGTTACATAAATCCTTTTATAAAATTAAATAAACCGTTATGGTTTTTAAATGGTTATGGCGTTGTTTTTCTGAAAATTTGATTTTGATATAACTCAAAGTCTATTCAACGAAATCCAGATTTTTCTGCTCCATTAGAAAACTATTATCAAATCGGTCCTGACGTTTCTTGTTTCAAAGAATTCCGACTTCAATTGAGTTCTGTATACTCAATTGAAGTTCAAAACGACAATTTACGAACTACCGCGCTGCGGCGAGTTAGTTTTAATTATATTTAATATATAAACTTTAAAATTTCGTTTATAATAAATTCAACTTCATTCTGATATATTTTTAATATATATCAAATTAGTTTTCCAATTCAACGTAATATTGTCGATTATCTTAAATTGTCAATTTTTCCTAACTCAGTAATTTATTCATACTTCAATCTTTTATATTCAAATTCCATTCCAATTCTGTTTGAATTCAATATTCAAATTCCATTTAAATCTCCATTTGAATTTCAGTCTATTTTAAAACTTCATTTGGATTTCTATATTCAAATCTATTTTCAATTCTATTTGAATTTTATATTCAAATTCCATTTTAACTCTATTTGAATCCTATATTCAAATTCTATATTTAAATCACATTTGAATTTCTATATTCAAATTCTATATTTGAATTTTCTTTATTCGAATTTCATTCCAATTCTCTTTGAATTTAATATTCAAGTTATCTCTTGATAATTTATTCATTTTATTTATAAACACCATTTTTCAAATTTCCTTGTTTAATATTTAAACAGGTTCCCTTTTCAAATTTCTTTTTAAATCCAAAATCTCATTTTGGAAATTCCATTTATAATAACTTATAAATATAAATACCAATTTATTTTCATATTCAATTTAACTTCTACTTAAATAAATTCGAATTTATCGAATTCACATAATAAATCCTTATCGATTTATTTTCGTTTAATTTATATTCTGAACATCAGAATAAATTCCATCATTTATTTCTTTAAACGATTTCCCCATTTCTATTTTTTAAATCCACATTTGAATTTAAATATTCAAATTATCAAATGATAATTTTTCCCTTTATTTATAAACCTTCTTTATAAATTCAATTCAATCCCCCTGCATTTTCCAATTTACAAACATCGTTTGTAAATTTCAATACTTCCATCCCCTATATATTTACAACATTGTTTATAAATTTCAGTACTTGTTTTATCTATTCAAAACAAGTCAACATTTTTAATCCATTCGAATTTCAATTCCTATTATTAGAAAAATAGAAATTCCCGTTTAAAATCTCAAAATCCCTTTTACAATATTTTTATAGACCAACATTCAGGCCCCAGTGATAATTAAACAATCAAACCACTCAATTTTCATTCAACAAATCATATATGATAATATATGTGAAAACAAACAAATAATAATATTTTGAGGAATCCAATTGGATCCCTCCAACCTGTTTTCCTGCATCCACAGACGTTAGTCAACAAAAATAATACCCATCCTGCTTTGTGGCAGGATATCGCGGTATGAAGATCATCCACTATCATAGCGTGGGGCGTATAGGGTAATCATCCGCTAATAGTACCGCGGGCATCCGCTAATGAGACTGCGGGAATCCAACCACCAAACCAATAAATATATATATATATAATAGTCACCCTAAATAACTAATATATTTAAAACAAACAGAAAGCATTCAAACAAGCAACAACAATTATTTTTAACGAATAAAAATAATTCTAAATAAAAGGTGAGTGAGATTTACTCACCGTGTTTTGTATTTATCGAATATCCAAATTAATTTCCATGCTATCGCTGCTACGAATCATCTTGAACAAATCTATTTGTACCTACGATTCATTTAATGTAGTGATTAACATTTACATAGATTAATGGATAAATAAATTTCTTATATATATATATATGTGTGTGTGTGTGTGTGTGTGTGTGTGTGTGTGTGTGCGTGTGTGTGTTTCTCTTTTTCTTTTCTTTCCTTTGTCATCAAATTTAATTATCAAATCATTTTAATTAAATTTCTAACCATGACTATAACCTTTATATAAATCAAATAAAGTATTTTAAAATGTTCAAATTATATAAGCATATATATTTTCTCCTAACCAAAATTTCGGTTTTAATTAAATAGGAAGTTAGCAACATCATATACCTTAATCCTATTTCGATCCTTCTTCCTCCTTAATAATGCGTGAGCCGTAGCATCCCCAATCCCTTCTTCCTTCATCCTCTCCCCCTCTGACAAACCATTTCTCAAATTCGCGATCAAAAATCAAAATCCCCTGGCGCCAAAATTGAACTCAACGCAACCCCTAACCCATCGCAATCACCCTCACAGTTTTGATCATCGTCTTCGAACTGAAAATGAATAGCATCGCTCCTCCAGGTTTCCCCCAGTCTCGAGAGAAATGGCTCTAACTCGCGGTGAACAGCAGCACGCCCTACTGAAATCGACCCGACAACATCCATCGCGACTGCCAACAATCCCCCAAACTCTGAATCGCACGCTCAAAAAATCCCATCTTCTCCTTCTACCCATCATACGCCTCATCCAACGTCTGAATCCCCTCTTCACCTCCAAACAAACCCTCGACAGCCTACTTAAATCGCGAGCGTCACCGTATGTTGAGTTGAACTTCAGAACCTCGTGTCTTCGATCTGATGACGAGCTTTGAACTCACGATTTCATTATGATTTTAAGATGAATTAGGGGCAGCCATCTTTGTTTTAAAGGATTTGATCGATTTCTTTGTCTGAAGAGGAAAGTAAAACTAACAGGGAGGGTCATGATTTTATACAGGCAAGATAATTCCTGGTTAAGGAAATGAATGAAGGTGTTTACTGGGTAAGATTTATCAGGGGTAGGTAAATAAACTTGATTTGACGTAGTGCTTATCAACTTATTTTTAAAATAATATAATTCGGGGTTCATTAATTTAAATCACGAACCGTTATTTTAACGTAACCACTGTTGTTTCAACAGTGTAACAATATTCTAAACTAACTGAATATATTTTGGTATTTATTTTGAACGTAAATATAAATAACCAAATCAAATTTATACAATATAATTTAAATTCAAACAAATGAATTCTTTGATAATAAATTATTATTATTGTTTAAATTCAAATAAAAATTCACATAAATCATTTCAACTGCATTTCAAAATTGAATTACTTAAGATCCTCGTATTACGATAATTATATCAATAATTCAATATATAAAAAAAATCGATTTATATTATCAGCTCAATATTTAAAATAATATTAAATATTCAAAATAAATCGACCAAAAAATCTGGGTCGTTACACTAATGGGAGCGACCCACATAGCCCAACTGTAAATCCAACTTAAATCGTATCGTTATAAGAGTTTAAAGTTTATGGTCGAAATTCGCAAACTACAGCAACGCGACTAGTCCTATTCAGACCATATTACGACTTCAACACAAAATTCATCCTAATGACTTCCAATATGATTAAAAATCTTTATAAACATATATAAACTCATTTAAAAAAATATTTTCCAATATTACACTTTAAATTCAATTTTAAATTAAAATAGAATATTATGATATTACTACATTAATAAATTAATATTATTATATTATTATAATAATATTATTTTCCAAAAATTATCATTTAAGCTTGAAACTTTGCAGAAACTAAACTCAATATTATATAAGATTATTATAATCATCAGTTTAAGTTTAAACCATTGTTTATATATCAAACTCAAATTCAAATTTAAAATTCAATGTTCAAAATCGATTTCAAAATTGGACTTGCCATTTATAGTCAAAATTGTTTTCTAATAAGTTTCCACCTTTACAAAAATTACTTGTATATACTTTAACTTCATTTTCAAACCATTTCGGTTATCAATTTACAAACTTTATTTTCGGACCTCATTCTCAATGTTAGATTAATATAATAATCATATATGTTTCCAATTGAGAAGGAGACCTAACCAATCACCAATATAATTCCCTAATTAAGATGTGATAGGTGTGCAGTAACATACAAGCAACAATTACCAACATACTAATTGTAACAACCCAAGGACTTTGGGCCCCGAAAATCGACATAAATACAATTCTGTATCTCATGCCGACCATCCAAGCACCGAAAACACAGGAACGTTATTAGGTAGAATTTAGAGGGTGAGAAAAGAAAGAAAGAAATATTAGAATAGAAGAAGATTAAGAACCAACACAATACAGAGTCTCACATCATAGTAGAACAAAACATAACAGGAATAAATCTTTTTTGAGAGCTTTTAAAAATACTTACAATATCAGAGTACATCAACACCTATGGACCTCATATACAACAGACAGTGGAATAGTAGCTATATAATATCACACGTCTGAACTTTTCCAGCTCGTCTCTTCACAGCATTCGATAACCTGAACCCGTACAACCCTGTCTAACCCGAGCATTACAAACACCAGGTCAGTCTGGTGGACCAGAGTGAGAAAAACACACTAAGTTTTAGAGTATCATCCAACTTGATTTTAAAGTTCAAAAATCTTTTCAAAAGAAAAAGACAATCATAAGACTAAATCCACCCATAAATACGGACAAATTTTAACCTACGATAACCCAAAACGTTTTTGAAATCAATATCTTTTCTGATATTATAATAGTGTCTAAATACAAGTTAATATTAATCTAGCAGAATGCTTGCATCTCATGCTCCGCATACATGGTATACAATCAAAACCGCAGGCTCTTGTTGGAGACTGGATTCCTACTATGACAAGGTATGGAACTACCTGGTGATAGTGTACCTCTAGAGGTGAATAAACTGGGTTCAACAAGAACGTCTTGCAACCCAGTCCACACATGACTGACCACTCATCTCGCTTGAGTGTATTGAATGTATATCACAAATGGTTGGGCTCAAACCACCATTTCCCGAAAGGGACAGCATCGAAATAGATTAAAGAAGGAAAAAGATTTTCTCTAGATTGGTGATTATATACCCTAATGGGAGCGACCCACATAGCCAAACCGTAAATCCGACATAAATTGCATAGTTATAAGAGTTTAAAGTTTATGGTCAAAATTTGCGAACTACCGCAGCACGACTAGTCCTATTCAGACCATATTACGACTTCAATGCAAAATTCATCCTTATTACTTCCAATATGATTAAAAATCTTTATAAACATAAATAAACTCGTTTAAAACAATATTTTCCAATATTACACTTTAAATTCAATTTAAATTAAAATTGAATATTATGATATTAGTAAATTAATATAATTATATTATTAAAATAATATTATTTTCCAAAAATTACCATTTGAACCTAAAACTTTATAGAAACCAAATTCAATATTATATGAGACTATTAGAATCATCAGTTTAAGTTTAAACAATTGCTTATATATAAAATTCAAATTCAAATTCAAATTTAAAATTCATTGCTAAAAATTGAACTGCCATTTATAGTCAAAAGTGTTTTCTAATAAGTTTCCACCTTTACAAAAGTTACTTGTATACACTTTAATTTCATTTTCAAACCATTTTGGATATCAATTTACAAACTTTATTTTCGGACCTCATTCTCAATGTTAGATTAATATAATAATCATGTATATTTCCAACTAAGAAGGAGACCTAACCAATCACCAATATAATTCCCTAATTAAGATGTGATAGGTGTGCAGTAACATACAAGCAACAACTACCAACATACTAATTGTAATGACCCAAGGATTTTCAGCCCCGAAAATCGACATAAATACAATTATGTATCTCATGCCGACCATCCAAGCATCCAAAACACAGGAACGTTATTAGAAGGAATTTAGAGGGTGAGAAAGGAAAGAAAGAAATATCAGAATAGAAGAAGAAGAAGAAGAAGAACTGACACATACAGAGTCTCACATCACAATGGAACAAAATATAATATAGAAATAAATCTTTATTAAGAGCTTTTAAAAATACTTACAATATCTGAGTACATCATCACCTCTGGACAGTTATAAATAACCTGGCCTCATATACAACACACAGCGGAATGATAGCTATATAATAGCATACGTCTGAACTTTTCGAACTCGTCTTTCACATCATTCGATAACCTGAACCTGTATAACCTGGTTTAACCCGAGCATTACAAACACCAAGTCAGTCTGGTGGACCAAAGCGAGAAAACACACTAACTTTTACAGTATCATCCAACATGATTTTAAAGTTCAAAAATCTTTTCGAAAGAAAAGGATAATCGTAAGACCAAATCCACACGTAAATACATATGGTTTTTACCTTACGATATCCCAAAACTTTTTTGAAATCAATATCTTTTCTGATATTATAATAGTGTCTAAATACAAGTAAATATCAATCTAGCGGAATGCTTGCATCTCACGCTCCACATACATAGTATACAATCAAAACTGCGGGCTCTTATTGGAGATTGGATTCCAACTATGACAAGATATGGAACCATATGCCGATAGTGTATCTTTAGAGGGGAATACACTGGGTTCAGCGAGAACATCTTGCAACCTGGCCCACAAATGACCGACCACTCATTTCGCTTGAGTGTATCAAACGTATATCACCAACGGTTGGGCCCAAACCACCGTTTCTCGAAATGGACAGCATCAAAGTAGATTAAAGAAGGAAAAGGATTTTCTCTAGACAGGTGATTATACACCCTAATAGGAGCAACCCACATAGCCATGCTGCCCGTAACAACCCGGAATTCCTGAACCAATTTAAAAAATTTATTTTAGCCATTTTAACATATTTTGAATATTTAAAATGCTTTATTTTAAGTAATAGCGGCTAAAAATTTATTTTAAATCGAAGTTAGAATGTATAAATTTATTTTAATTGTAAATAGAGCTCTAAATGGCACGGTTTGAAAATTCAATTTCTAATTTCAATTGAATGTATTGAATTCAAAATAAATTGGATTTTAGTAAAACCTGAAATATTTAAATCTGTTTAACTATATCTTTCTAACAAATGTAAGAAACTGAGATTTCATAATACAAATTGAAAGTTATGTCCAGTTTAAAATTTAAATTAGTCGATGTGGAATTTAGATATATTTTTAATTATATATAGCACTTAAAAATAGCCATTTTGCAAACGACATCCGTTTCCAATGAAACCACTGTTCTTGGATCCGGAATGTCGAATTATTGTTATGTTTCAAATTTCATAATTTTTGGATTTAATATGTATAGCGTGATAAATTGAAATGTGTTTCGACAGTTTCAGTTTGAATTGGATCGACCAGAAAATGGTCATTTTTCAAATGGTCTCCAAATTCGACGAAATTAGTTTTATTAGGACCATATCCTCAAAACATAGCTAGAATTATTTTTTTTGGAATTTTTGGAGCCAGTATGTGGCCCTAGTAAATTAAAATGTACATTTAAATTCAATACAAATTGATTTATATTTTAATTTTGCTAAAAACTAATCAAGCAGTCGAATTGGCTTACGAAACATATTCCATTATGTCTGGAATGGGGGTATTTAGCTAGGGAGACAGTCGTTGGGTTTGATTTAGAGTTTGTGACATTAAACATGTAATTTACGAATTTAATATTAAAATATTATTTATATACATATAAAAACAAAACCGTAACCCTAATTCTCTTCGTCATTACTAAGGAGCCGCCACAAGCCAAACTGAACGGCGAAAATGCTCCAGATTTGAACTCTAAATCGTTTCCAATCCTTTTCAAATTAGATCTTCTTCACAAAAAAAAAATCATAGAGGGATTCACAAACTTTAATTCCATACCAAATTGATGAAATTCCATTAATTGTCGATCTCGAATTTTGGGCGTAAAGCCTCACCGTTCATCAGCTTTCTCAGGCTAGGAGGCGGGCTCGGGTTTCAAGGCTGGGGGTGGAAGAGGAAGGCAACGGGAAGCCCTTCCAAGTGGCGGCGTCCGATCATCTCCAAGGCGTATCTGGTGTTGGCGCACGGTAGTTTCTCCGGTTGAAGGGTGATCGATGATTTCCTGAAAGGGAATAAAAGGGGAGCGGCAACATTTATTAAAAATGTTGTTAATTAGGGGTAATTATTTATTTGACTGTATAATTATGTATTGATATAAAAACGGTCGTAACTTATTCATTTCAAATCAGAATCAAACGATTCAAAAACCGTTAGAATCCTCTTGGCGAGCACTACATTTCAAAACTGACTGGAACTGAAATGAAGCTAATTAGAATTTCAGGAAGATTTTATTCCAAACTGAACAGAATTCAGAAATAAAAGAATGGAGGAGTGGAAACCGATGGTGAGAACTCTTTCTCACTCAAATTATTTTACAGTTAAATATATACTAGGTTGCAGACAGGGCATAGTAGCTCCTGACACTATTTATTGTACAAACCAAGGTTGTTTGTTTGAATTGTATTGTTGGAATTTGGATTGGGGTTGTAAAATTGATTGTGAAATGATTGTATTGGGTTTTTTTGTTTGGATTGATTATTGTGTATGGCGCGAGCCAGTATCAGGAGAGGGGTATCACTAGACATTACTCCGGTTCTAACATCATGCCGTTATAATGCCGAATTTTTCTGAAACTGAAATGTATATAAAATTTTCTGAAATAAACAATATAAAATATTCATGTGTTGAATAAAATGTTTGAACAATAAAAATATCATTTTTATTGAATAAATGAATTACATAAAATAGTCAAGTGTTGAAATAAATATCTTATCGTTAAAAATATAGTTTTTAACATGTATATGAACGGCATAAAATTCTCCTAAAATGAAAATAAATATTAATTTACAAAGCGGACGATTTTTTACGTACACCCATTTAGCTGACATTGATTGCCACGATAAATTTTACACATCGCCCGACTACACAAATAATATTCAGTATTTGTTGGTTGAAACCCCACACGGGTATTGGGATGATATTTAACGTACACTAATCCCAATTGTTTAGTTGCATGACAATCAGTGGGTTGACAGACTGTTGTAAGCGTTTATTATTTATAATTAATGCTTATGCAATTGTGTAATGCACTCTAGATAATGGTTGATTGTGCATCATTATTGTTGTGTACATGTGATGTATGAAATCCATATAATAAATTATATGGTAATTGATTGGGTCTGATTCCAATTCAGAAATAACGAATTTTTTACAATAACAAATATTTTAAAATAACGAATTTTTACAATAACAAATAATTTAAAATAACAAATATTTTAAAATAACGAATTTCTTAAAATAATGAATATTTTAAAATAATATTCCGTAAAGGATTAAAATGCGAATTTGATATCCGATTTTGGATGGACACGAAATTATTGAAGTATGTGAAGCCGTGTTGATTAGATGTGCCATTTTAACGCGAATGATATTTATAACGGTTTTATTCATTTTTATAATGAATATCGAAAAGGAAATGATTTCAAAATCTGATATTTTGAAAATATTATCATTTAAATATTATAATGACAAGAAGTATTCAATTTTGACTTAAAATTGAAATGAAAGTGGAAATCATTTTTAAAACATACTTATAGAATACGTTTTGAACGAAACATATATTATATATGTTAATGGCTTGAATAGAACGCGTCGCGCTGCGATCGTTCGCGAATTTCGACCATTGGCTTCAAATGGACACTACGGGAGATCCGACCATCGGATTCTCCTAAAATCGGAACCGTTGGGTTCGTATGGACAAGAGCTTTCCAATGAATATAAGCGATTTGAAATCTAATTGTTGGATTTGGAATTCCAAATCAAATTTGTAAAAGTTCGCTGTAAATGCAGTTCGATGACCGCTTATGGAAACCAACTGTACGGGCCTTAATAAAATTATTTAAAATATTAGTAATTTGTTTAAAATTATAATAAATGATTTGGAAAGAATTTGAATGAGAAATTCCGCGTTTATAAAGATAAAATATATTTTTATCAAAATGAACTAGTTATTAACTAGAAAGGTAATCCAACGTTTTTAAATAAATAAATTGGATTTATAAAGGGTTTTAATATAACCAGAAATTTCCAATCTATAAATTGGAATGGATTCGAATAGAATTCATCTTCGGGATATTTTGATATTGGATTCTGTGACTATATGGATATTGTGGAGGAATTTGGAAGATAGATATATATCGTTATTCCCCATACGATATGTGTTGCTTTCAGAATTTAATATTGAATGTAAGCCGATATAATTTCTGTTTAGAGCCTTATATTTAATATCAAAGTGGATTTTGGGTTTGTCGTGAATGGTGTCTTCAGTAACACTGTTCATAAACCCTGTGTGAAAAGAATAAATCTTTTAATTAAGATTAATAGAGTTTCCAGTTATATTTAGTAACTGGAATAAAAATGGAACGTGAATTGGGTTTATTGTGAACTGTGTTTTTAATGACATTCGTTCTTTAACCCGATTAACAATGAAATGTGATTTGCAATATATAAATCTTTTATTAAGATTTAATGGAAATTTTCCAAGTAAAGTTTTCCAATTTAATATATTAAATTGGAATTGAATGGAATTCGATTTGGTAATAATCGAAGTGAGCTTTTATGGAGGAAGACTGTTAATATATATATATGGAATTTAAAAAGGATTTGTCGTTATTCCATGTATATTATTAGTTGGATATAGAAACTGATATCGATTATATATTGATCTGTTTTCCGTGAAGATTCCATAGTTAATGGAATGTCATTTTGGGTTTATCGTGAACTGTGTTTTAAATGACATTGGTTCTTTAACCCAATTAAAGACAAGAGTACATGTCTAACATTGTATTTCGAACTGTATTGTTGATCTCTACTAAATATATATCTGTTTGGTGACGGAGAATTTATTCTCTTGCTTAAAACCCTTCTCTGAGACGTATGAGCTTATAGGTTATATATTGGTAGAAATCAGTGGTACGATGTAGATTGTTGATGCGGCATGTTTGTGTTTCCAAAGTTAAATAATCATTAAATAATGATTGTTGGAAGATTAAAATTAAGTGGAGTTTTAATGAATCTTTAATTAGATTGAAATGATCGAGAATGGAGTATCTCCAGTTTTGCTCCAAGAGATAGTTAAATCTTTAATTAGATTTGAACTTGAAATGGTAATTAATTTTACCGATAGCACCATGGCGTTAGATATGGAGCACTACCAGTTTTGATCCATGGGGTGAATAGGTTGGGATTAGGAAATAAAATAAATGATTACTTCGGTAAGGTTCGCTAATCCCGACTAGTTTGGAAAACCTTAATCTGGTTTAAATTATAACAAGAATATTTGAATAAACAAATATTCTAAATTGGAATGAGGCGTATGATGTGTTTTATAGCACTTGTTTATACGATACGTGTGTTATTCAAAAAGACCGGATTTATCCCATTCTGAATAATTGATACGACGATAAGTCGACAATGAAGACGGTCGTTGAAGACCGAAGTTCTTCACATCGTTTGGATGATTACTGATGTCTTGATTGGGTTGTACACCCAAGACAAGGTAATAGGTAGTGATCGTCCAGATTACTTGGAGATCGATGTGATATGCGAGGACCTCTCTCATGTATTGGACATATGGGACGAGGAATAGGTGCCTCCGGTTTTCTTCAGACCCTGAACTGACTTGTAAATGGATAGTGTGTCTGACATTGTATTCCTTTATACTGTATTCGTTGTTCACTGCTAAATATATATCTGTTTGGTGGCGGAGAATTTATTCTCTTTCTTAACACCCTTCTCTGAGACGTACGAGCTTAGAGGTTATATATCGACAAAAATCAGTGGTACGGTATGGATTGATAGTGTGGCATGCTGAGATGCATGTGATCAAGGCTTTTGTTGAAAAGCAGTGCCTTGTGGTTGATGATCAAAGCACGGCTTTAAATCTCATAGCTTTATGTGTAGCATTAATTCGCGAGCCTCACACTCCGGTATGAACCAGAAACGGGAAAGGATCCAGGGAGGACATGCGTTTCTTTCTAGCTAGGAGTGGTGTCATGATATGGAGCCTAGACATTTTTACTTACGTGGACACTACAACAAAAATACCCTATTACAACTGTGTTTTTACAATAGTCACAAAATTACAGTTGTAATAAAGGTCTTTTACAACTTTTTTTTCCAAAAGGTTGTAATAAACTCATTTTAAACAACTTTTTTATTCTGCCACATGTAATAGGTGTTTGTTATAACTATTTTCTACCATTTGTATTAGATGCATATTTTTAACAAAAAAATTTTCTTTCAAATTGTAATAGATGCTTATTACAACTTTTCTTTTCTACCGCTTCTCATAGTGATTATTTAATATTAAATAAATAAAAAAATATTAATACATAATAGTTAATAACAACTACTAAATAATAAAAATTAAAAATAATTTTCATTATGAAACAATTCCTATTGATAATTATTTATCATTTAGTAATTAATGATTAATTATAATTAATTAGTAATTATAACTAAATATTAATTAATAAATGATAAATAATGGTCAAAATGTTTATTTAACAATTAATAATTTATAAAATTTCACTATTAAAATCTTAAAAATTAATATTGGCTCTCTACTTAGTAAGTATTTGTTAATATTTTATAGTTAGTAATTATAAAATGATAATTTGATTCGATAATCATTTATACTCTATTATAACTTGTGATAATCTTTCTTAGTTTCATTTTTTTGAGTTTAACAATAAATTTTTCTACCGACGCGCGTACGCTTAATCTTTTAATTCCTGCTTCTACTTTTTTCTCCCCACCTAAGTCCAAATTAGTTAGAAACCCTAAATAATTTGTAACTCTCAATTATAGATCCCTAATTCAACAAGGCAGTCTCTTTCCCTCGCCTCAAATGCTAGGCAACAATTAGCCAAAATCGCATCACATTAATGCTGATCATCTACTGAGTGCTATTTGCATCTATTAAGGTCGCTTCTCTTGCTTTTTATTCCTCAATCGATGCCTGGTAACCATTACAGTTGTAGTCAACACTTTATTTATTAATCTACTAAAAGTAGAAACTTCGATTTGTCCATTTGCAGCCTTGTGTAGCTTGACTGGTGGCGTTAATGCTGGGAGTAAGTGAAATAATGGCTCAGTTGGATAATGGCATCTCGTTCATTTTCTTACGTTGTTGCATGAGCTGGAAAAAATGGGTACAGTAATTTTTTCGTTATGATATGTATTTTCTTTGGGTTTTTTTGTTAAATTACAGGTTAGATTGGAGTTATGGTTAGCTCTATTATTCTTGTGTTTTTGAAAAAAATTAAGGCATTATCTATATGGATTCAGCATAAGTATATCACATTTGATGGTTATTTACATTAGCATCAATGAAAGATTCATATTCAAGTGTAAATGGATAGTGTATTTCGGAATACTGGAACAGTAAAGCCACAAAAGGATTCAAACACCAATGTGAAAGCTTTCTCTAGACTTTTCTTTATCTCATATTTGGAGATGTCATTCTGCAAGATGACACCCATGTTAATGTTATTTCAATTCATTAACCTGAACTTGCTTAAGTGTATCGGACAAGTGATGTGTACCAAAACTAATGAAACTTCAGTAACCATTTTGTTATATGATACTAAATTGGAATTCGACCCCACAAAATTATTTTTTTCTCATGGACTTTCCAGTCTACATTTTGTATCTGTATGCAGTCATAATACAATAATATTTTTTTTACATAGAATTGATTCTACCAGCTAGATTAGGAATAAAATAGTTGTACTATAAAAAACCAAATCACACAAAACAAAGAAAGAAAAATTTCTCTAATTTACAACTACCTTAATGGATTACTCCAATGAACAAAGTGGTTATTAGGCCCTTGCTCCTTCAAGCAAAATAGCTGTGTTCTATTTCGGAGCGCTAGAATTCAGTTGCTTTGCGCGAGTGAGCATAGCAAACCTATGAACGATCCCATTTCAAAGCAAAAATATTATAGTCCAGTTTCCGAATAAAAATAAAAATTAATGACTGTTAAAATATGTCTGGTATAAAAAACATACCAGGACAATAAGTTTTTATACTGTTAGAGTGAAAATTATATTGGTAGCTTTCTTTTGTTTAAGACTGTAATGGAGCTCCAATACTTCCTGTACTCTTCATTTCAATGAACATGGCGTTCAATATTTCATAGCTTAATCTGAGCAAGATGTTAGGATGTGGTTACTTAACTTTCATCATAGTAGGTACTTCTACAAATATATTCAGTATAACTCTTTACCAAATTCTTTCACATCAAACAAATCACCTGAATGTTTGCTTATTTCTTCTCTTTAATGTGCTTCTTTCAGTTTACATCCTTTCACTTCAATTGTCATGTTTACTTTAAGGGGCTGACTTAAATAGATATTTCGTGATTTGCACAACAATTCTGGCTAGCAGTAATGTACACTTCCAATTATGATCTATTTGTTTTATCCATTTTAGCATTCTAAAATGTTTTCATTGTTATCGCATGTCTATCAAGTTATAATTCATGTATGTACCTATATATTATCTAGCTACTGACATACACTTTTACTGTTGCAGTATGTTTCTCTCTGAACTACAGTTCATGCACCAAAGGAGGTAAAAAGAGGACATGTCTTGCTTTGTAGAAGCAGGTGATAGAAACTTGAGGTACATTTACTATACAGCAACGTTGATTCGAATTTGGAAGTATATCCATTCAATGATTAGAATTTGGAATTTCAAATTTCCTCCTTTGAATGGTGGCTGGATTGTGTCACTTATGTTTAGTGACATGAGAAGGATGAAACAAGAATTTGCAAAGGGAAAATTAGAAGTTCAGCAAGCAATATTTTGATGTATATAGCCAAGCCTATATCTAAAACGAGGATCATGACACAATTTGCCTCTCTCCCCATTTTGAGCCCTACAGAATCTCAAAATCCATTTATTCAGTGGATTTATGTCCACTCTACCAATGTGCATCTGCGCCCGTTTCTCACATGTTACGGGTAAGATCAACCATACATATTTCTTTGATTTATTGCAAATATATCTATTAATTCTGCATTCTTTTAAAATTATGTGATCTGAATTGTGGATCTTCAAGTTTAATGATCGAGTGTGCCTCGTTTATATTCTGTTTTATTCTTTATCCATTAAGATCTTATATTTTGATTTTATGTCTGTTGTCTACACATTATGCAACTGAAATTCATCATTTTCCATGCTTTAAGTTGTTTTGGCATGGGACAACATTCCTGATTACATATTTGAGTTTTGATGACACTGTCTTGTAGCATACCATAGACTTATGGTTCCCCAGATATGGCACTGTATATAGCCATGCCTCGGTGTTTCCTACTGTATGCAGCCGCTAGATTTTCTATTTCTTAATAGCTCTGTAAAATGGTTTCAATTAATGCATTATGAATAGAAACGTATTGGAATTTGACTCAACATCTTAATTATCTCCAAGCTAAATAACTCATCAATTCTTCTTGTTCTTAATTCAGTTATAGATCAATATGAGTTACTCAAGCTTGGTTGAGGCAAAATTGCTACCAGGATTTCGGTTTTACCTGAGGGATGATGAGTTGATATGTGACTATCTTGTGTAGTATAAGTTAATTTCTTGGGATGGCCATGTAAACAATAGAATGAAGAATATATTTGGTTTCTTTCCTAACATGGTTGATGTTGATCTTAACAAATGTGAGCTATGTGATCTTCCTGGTAAGTATATATCTTGCTGTATAAGAGTTCTTTTATCATTTGAAATTCTGATTTATTGTATGGTGATACGAGTTGACTTATTATGATATTCAAATTTTTGTTCTAAATATGCTATTTGTCGGTTTTATTGGTGGAGGAAAATACTTAACTTATTACCCTATATCTAGTTCATATAAGATTCAGCGTATCTTGGGATTATATTTTCAACTGAATACACTGAGAAATATTGATAGCTTGTCTTTGATTTCCTCTACTTATAATATTTGATTTAATTTTGATGGTGTAGCCAATTCATTTTTTGAAGTTATGGCCTAATTCTCTAAGAAATACTTTTCGAGTGTTATCTTTAGAAATGCATTGCAATACAAAAATATCAGATATGTATGATTATTGGGTCAAGATTTTTAAGATTATTTTGTGTTGTGGATAATTTATCATTTGCTTTTAGTATTGTTTGTTTGTACTTATGATGCTTCATGTTTAACTTCCACTAGGAGCATCAAAGCTCCTAACAAAAAGAAAATCACATGCTGAAAAACTAAACGAAGTAGGAGCAATTCTTGTAGCTTGTAATCTAAGCTTGTATTCCTTTGTTTAAACTCTCTTAAAACACTGCTGAAAATTTCATGGAACATTCACTTATTTTGTTACTGCTATCATTTTCCAATACGTTGCCATTGTTAAGAACATTTAGTGAGTCTCCTAGAGTTTTCCCTTCTTTTTTTTGCTTTGATTGTTATTGAATAAAAATACCAAGATATTTATTTGCATGTATAATTCATCTTTGTAGGTTTCATAAGTTTCAAAGACAAATGAGCTTTGTATATTTTAGAGCCGATTCCTGATGTGAATAGAAGATATGCGGATAGCATTAGGTGGAGGCCAATTACATTTCAGAGGCAAATGAACTTTCTAGATTTCATATGCAAATGAGCTTTGTAATTGGGTTAAAGGCTTTCAGAGGCAAAAGAGGGCAGTTGTAATTTTATCCATTTTTATGTGGTATATGATTTATAATTTGTATTTTGGATATAAAGTTCTGATTTTTATCAATGAATGGTTCATAATGCCTTTACGCATGCATCTATTTCTTATGTTATTTATCTATTTATTGTTGCGCATATAATATATATATATATATATATATTCTTATGTATATAATTTGTGGATATATTACAACAATAAAAAAAAGTTGTAATAAAACATATCACAGCGGTTATAAATAGTTGTAAAAATTATGACAACAACAGTGCATAACAGTTGTAATAAAGTTTACTACAACAGTGAAAAACAGTTGTAAAATATACATATCACAACGGTGTTGCAACAGTGCAAAAAAGTTGTAAAAGATTTTAGTTTATTACAACTTCTTTAAATACGATGGTTAACCCACCATTGTAAAATATATTTAACAATGGTTTTCCACCATTGTAATATGGTCAATTTGTTGTAGTGGGATGATGGATAGCGAGGTACCTTGGATTTGAGTCCCTAGTGTCTCTTTGTGATGGTCGACGTATAGACCAGATTTACACCCCATACAACGGGGAAACATATTGTTCAGGAATTATAATCCACAATCGTAAGGGTGGATCAGCCTTTTGGCTCCAGGTGCAGTTGTGGCTGAATCCTGAGACATAGGCTAGATTGTCTCGAATTCGGTGAGGACGATCCCTTGCCTTGGTTCACGATGGAATCCAATTTCCAATATGACATTTCGGTTTTAGTTGTAAAACTAGTATGGCGACATGATATATGGTACCCATGCCGTCTATGATTGATACATTTATATTTGAAGTTGATTTTGACACTATATAATTATAGTAATATCAAATGATTTGTTTTAAACGTACCAAGTATGTTTGGCTATAATAAGGGAAAACTCTATCCTCGGGCTTGCGTTGCATTGTGTGATGAGACTTGAGTCTTATAATAGCTTCAATTTTTCGAAAAGCATTGCGCTGTTTATAAACTGTTTTATGCACTGGTATTCTTGGGAGAAAACCCGTTCCGTGTTATACGGTGTGGTCCCGCGATTTACCTTATTTTAAAGTAAAATTTATATAACTATTTTAGTTCTCACACCAGTCCTATGATTGACCTAGAGTTTATTGTTTTAACCTAAACTCTAGGTGCCTATATTTTCCACACAAGCAACTAGTAGTTTTGGTTTTTTCAGATGTTATTTTCATAGGATCCTAAATTTACAGCTGGAACTATATTCGGAAAGCTCTGTATCCGTGTATTTCTTTCAGTTGTGTTATGTATTATTTTTCCGCTGCTATGTAATGTATTTTAATCTCTGATATTTTTCAATGTGTAATATATATTCATACTCTGTTATATTCTTGTACTCTGATGTAAATTGTTGTAATATCAATGAAATGTTCTTCTGTTTGTGTCCCGATTAGTCTTGTTCTCAAAGCAGTCCGCCTTCTTGTTCGGTTTAGGTCGGCCGGGAAGTTCAGATTGCTATAGTTTGGTATCAGAGCTTTGGTTTACAGAGCTCGATAACAATACACATTAGAACCGAACGAAAGAATTCATAAGAGATATGATTAGTAACTGTTGTATATAACGCAGTTGTATGCACAGTTGAATGATTTTTGTTTGATGATAACAACCAAATATTTATTATAAATGTGTTTGTTATTATACTGTTTTATACATACATCATAGACAGAATATAATATTTATATTTAAATAGAATACGACTGTACAAACATTCATATATTCATACAGTATTTTATTTAAATTGAATATTATATTTCAATCATTTAAACAGTACAAATTTATAACTCCACTATTTTGAACACATCACAGATATACATTTCAGTTGACATAAGATTGTACTTGTAAACAAGCTGAATACGATAGACAAATTTGTTTGCACACAATGAAATAATATTTTATTTCAATCAAATTTGTTTAGTATTGTGATTATTGGAAACATTACCCTTGTTAATGGCGTCTTTCTCCAACCTTCTCCCTTCCTCTTCTCATGATTTTGCATCGGCCTTTCCCCCCTTCCCTCCCATCCTCCAGAGCCTCCTCCTCCAGTCAGTTCCGATCCAATACCCACGTCATCTCTAAATCCTTTCATCTCTATAAGTCATCTTCTCGAAAGCTTCCATTTGATCTTAATCCGTGCTCATCTTCAGATTCGTCTACTAATACAGCCAGCGGCGTATCTCTAGATGATTCTATCATCAGATCGTCAACTAATCCCTTAATTTAGTCGATCTATTTCTGCAAATTCTGTTTCACTACCAACTGATCCTTTAAACACCTCTTGCAATTTACGCCCCCTTTATAACATTTTGTCAAACACTTCCTCTATGCCAATGGCCATGCCTTCTAATCCCAGCAATCAAAGTACTCCACCAATTAAATTTGATTTCACTTTGCTTTTTAAATCTCTACCACATAACGCCAACAAATACAAGCAAATTCATTTGGATATTCCACGTGATGCTGCTAAAAGGAAAATCCCTGATATGGTAAAGCAACAAGGTATGAATTACTGGAATGACTATGTTGTTGGATTCTTCCTACATGGAACCTTGTCATATACTACTGTAGTCAACTTTTTGTGTAAATACTGGAAGCTCAATGGGGAGGTTGACGTAAAGTCGGATGGATTCAATTTTTTCTTCAAATTCGCTAATGAACAGGACAAAGAGAAAGTTTTACATGCTGACCCATCTTCATCAGGGGTCGTATGTTCATTATAACTTGATGGGATCCAACGATTGGCAGTTTGCAATCGCAGATCAGGAAGGTTCCGATCTGGATACGCTTTCATAGAATTCTGCTGATCCTTTGGGCTCTATATGGAATTAACTTTTTGGTTTGCCATGTCGGAAGATTAATATGTTTTGATGAGAGCACTGAAAATCTGCAAGGATTAAGGTATGCAAAAGCGTTAGTTGAAATTAATCCTGATTATGAACTACCAGACAACATTCATGTTGATGAACTTGGGGTCAATTGTCCCTCAGTACAAATCTCGTACGATTGGAGACTGTCAATTTGCACTAGTGGTAAGGTTTTTGGCCACTATACTGTTGGGTGTGAGCATAACCCAAGAAATCAGTCGATGGATGAAGATCAGCAAAAGGATGATGTCCAAGCAAATAGAGGGGTGAAGGAAAATCAATATTGGAAGAATGATAAACTGCCAAACAAACAGAGAGCCTGGAAATAGGTAATTAATAGGAAAAAACAGATGTGGGTCAGGAAAGTTAACATTGGAAATACTCACAATGGTGATACGGCAGTAGTTGTGAATAAAGCGGACAATGAACAATGCGAGGCAACATTAGAAATAACTGGTAAACAGAAAAATGCTAACAAGACGGTGAACAAGGTCTTAATTATTGAAAGTGTTGGAATGGTTCATGAACAATGCGAGGCAACAGAAGGAGGAACTGGTTCGATGCAAAATATTTTAGTTGGAAAGACAGCTTTACCTTCGAAATTGAATAAGGACAAACAAGTAATGGAGAACAATGGTATAGTAAATGAAGAAATCAGTCTCCACAGTAACTTCTCAATTTTAGAAAACCTATCCTCTATGGAATTGGCTGTTGATGAGGCTTCGGCATCAATTCCTATATCAAACAGTGCAACAGTGTCACCCCCACATCCAAATTTTTTATCATCACCTGATAACCCCACTTTATCCTTCCAAATCCCTTCTAACTCTAAGTTCAGTTGTAAACTTAACTCACCACACTCCTCACCTTATGCCCACTAATCTTTACCACTACATATTACTTTACCCCCTCCAATGCCACAAGATGTTTCCTCTCCTAATTTATATGAATAGAATCCTTCACATGGGAGTAAAAAAGGCAAGAGAGGCAGGAAAAAGAAGACCCAGAGCCAAACTGCAAATGATGTTCAAGACTTAAATGATGGGAAAGAATTCTCTCCTAAGGAGGCTATGCCAAGCACATCGCAAAAAGAGATTACCAAAAGACACACAAAGAAGAATCTGTCCTCCCTTATTGATCCATTTTCACAATGATGAACCCAAAATTTGCTTTTTGGAATGTTAGGGGTCTTCATTTGACCTCTAAGCAGTGTGATGTTAAGGCCTTTGTTAAAGAAAATGACATTCAAATTCTTTGTTTATCTGAAACTAAATTGGACTACAATCTCACAATGAGAGCTACTGCGCTCATTTGTCCTGGTTGGGATCATGATCACAACCACGCTGATGCAAATTATGGTTGGTTATTAACTTTATGGAATCCTCGTCTTTTTCAATTGACAAAAATCTGCTCCTCTGATCAGTTTATTCATTATCATTGTCTTTTCTTACCCTCCAACTTAACCTTTTTCCTTACCTCTGTTTATGCTCAGAACTCAGTCACTTTAAGGTAAATCTTTCTTGATAGTCTTCGTTCTCTGAATAACTCACCCAATCCATGGCTAATTGGCGGAGATTTTAACTGTAAGTTCTCCACATGTCAGAAATCTGGTGGTTGTCCACTCTCCCTTAAAGATATTATACCTCTCATTCAAGCACTATCTCAATCATGCCTCTCTCCTGTTAGCATCTATGGTTTTGACTTTATGTGGACTAGTAGTAGTAAATCTTGTAATCCAACACGTTGTAGACTAGATCACATCTTCGCCAATATCCACTTCCTTGACCTATGGCCTAATTCATACTATCAAATCTTCAACCCATCCCTCTCTGACCATTGTTCATTACTTTTTCATTGGGGAAAGGATTTTGTCATTAGCAAGGGTAACACTTCTTTTAAATTTTTTAATTTTTGGACTAAGCATTTGGATTTTCTTTCTATTTTATAGTAGGTGTGGTATCAACAGTTCTCTGGAGATCCTTTGCATAGAATCACGTGCAAGCTAAAATCTCTCAAAATTTCTTTAAAGGCTTGGGCTGCTTTGCACTTTGGTATTGGTTCTAAGCAATCAACTATGATAAGGCAAGAGCTAGCATGTGTTTAAGAACAATTGCATAATAATCCGTACCGCTTTAGCCTTCAACATGAAGAAGCGGTCTTGCAGAATAGATTGAAAGTTGCGCTGGATTGGGAATTGCAAGCTTTAAGACAAAGTTCGTATTCTAAGCGGAAGCTTGATGGTGATAGGAACTCTAAATGTTTTCATAATTCCATCAAAATTAAGAAAGCAAGCAATTTGGTTCATATGGTAAACGATATGCATGGAGTAGCTCAATCTTCGAAGGAGAATATTAATAAAGCTTTTATGGACTACTTCTCATTAATTCTTGCCACAATTGTTAGCCAGAATATTAATGTGCAACCATTGTTCAACATAAATCTTCCTTTTTTGAATGAAACTCAATCGACAAACATCATCAAAGAAGTGAGTAGCGAAGAGATTAAGGAAGCGGTATTTAGTCTTGATGCTAGTAGTTGTGGAGGTCCAGATGGATATAATGCATTCTTTCTTCAGCAGTATTAGCAAATTATTGGTGAAGACATCATATGTGCCATTAAATTATTCTTCTTACATAATCAATTGCCTGCTAGTTTCACCGCTACAACCATTGCATTAATACCAAAAACTGACAATCCTATTTCTGTGTCTGACTTCAGACCCATATCATGCTACAACATTTTGTACAAAGTCATTTCAAAGATTTTGGCCATTAGACAGCAAGTTGTTCTTCCATCTATCATCTCTGAAAACCAAGCTGCTTATGTAAAAGGAAGAAGTATAAGTGATAATATTCTTATTACTCAAGAACTCTTGTATGGCTATAAGAGGAAGAATGTTTCACCTAGATGCATGCTAATGCTGGACATTAGAAAAGCTTTCGATTCGGTTTCTTGGCATGCTGTTTTGGAGATTATGGCACGTATGAATTTTCCACTTCCATTCCTTGCTTGGATACACACATGCATCTCATCTCCACGTTACTCTATCTCAAGGAATGGATGGTTGCATGGTTACTTTAAGGGCACCAAAGGAGTGAGGCAAGGTGATCCAATTTCTGCATATCTATTAATCATTACAATGGAATTGCTTAATGCCTTAATTACTGAGCAAGTGCAAAAAGGGAATCTTCAGCTTCATCCTAGATGCAAGAATCCAATTATCACACATTTGCTTTTTGTCGATGACTTGGTTATCTTCTCTAAGACAAATTTTCAAAATATTCAGTGTATCTTCAAAACTCTTGAAATGTTCTCCAATATTACTGGGCTACAAATAAACAAGAATAAATCTAAGATCTTGATTGTAGGCCTACCCTTGAATATTAAATTAGATATTGTTAATTGCTCTGGTCTTGCTGAGATGCCTCCTGATGCCTTCTACTTGGGAATGCCACTTATTTGTTCAAGAATAACAAAAGTGCAGTGCCTACCACTTTATGAGAAGATTATTAATAAGCTTCTTCAATGGCCAAATTCCAAACTCTCGCAAGTCGGTAGATTGACTATTATACATTCAATTATTACTGCAATGACCACCTATTGGATGAGACACTTTATTCTGCCCATCAAGCTTATTGACATGATTTATAGTGCTATGAACAAATTTCTCTGGCATGGTGATCCATTCTCTAAAAAGTTAAAACCATTTGCATTTCACAAGCTTTACGACAATAAGAAATTTGGTGGTCTTGGTATTATCAATCTATATCGTTGGAATCAAGCTGCAATATCCAGTTACTTTAAAAAGCTTTTTGCAGTGAATAAAGGTTTATGGTCAAGGTGGGTCCATGCGAACTTAATTGGTACAAAGAATTTTTGGTCAATGGCAATTCTGCAAGGATGTAGCTGGAGTTGGCTTGCAATCTTGAAGCTGAGAGGTACATTCAAACAATTTATACAATGTAACCATTCTTGTATTGGAAACCTTTCATTTTGGCACAGTCCATGGGCGAATTGTGGTCTCATTCTTAGTGAAGTGACTAATCATAATGTAATGTTCAACTCCGGAATTCCACAATCTGTAATTGTGAGCGACTACTTTAGTGATGGAGTACTTAATCTACCTTACAGCTCCTCGGCAGCCTTGAGGCAACTTTGGAGTAATATTATAAGGAACTATACATTTTCCAGCAATAAAGCCATCCCGTGGTTAGGAAAGGAGCACTCCATTAAATTGGTTTACCACCTTTTGATGCCATATGGACATGCTTTTCCCTGGTACTCAAGGATATGGAACTGTGGTAGATCTGCTAAGGATAATCTGCTACTTTGGAGGATTATGGAAAATGCAGTTAACACTAAGAGCAAATTGTATTCTTTTGGAATTTTGCAGGATGAGACTTGTGTCCTTTGTCATAGTGCACCAGAGACAAATGTTCATCTTTTCTTTGAATGCCCCTATGTATACATAATTTGGAAGATATTATTAGCAATTGGAAACTTTCATCGACCATCTACTTCTAGCCAAGATGAATGGTTCAATATTTTTAAGGCAACGAGATGGAAAAATAAGAGGACCTGTGTTCTTTTAAAGCTTTTGAAGAAATGTGTTGTTGGAGTATAGAGAGAAAGGAACAACCGTATCTTTGGCATAGAGAGGATGACGGCTAATCAAGGATGCATGAGTATTCATAAAAGTGTAATGAAACTGTTATCTTTGTAAAGCAACTGGCTATTGGTATTGGTTAGCTCGATGCATGTAATAATGCTTGTAAATTCTTTTGTGTAAATAAAAGTTCCACTTGCCTTTCAAAAAAAAAAATGTTTTGTACAAATAGCAGCACAATTCTTTCTTCCTATACACAGCTCCTCACTACAACACTCACACTCAGCTATATAGACACTTTGATTTTATATACATTCACATTTCATATATGCAGACACATACTGACACTCTATTCTTGTCTTAAGTCTTAAGTCTTCTGTCTTCACAGCTCTCTGTCAGTCCAGTCATCGTCTGCTTACCTGTCACATGAAAACACAAAGTAAACTATAATAGAATTTAAATTGAATAGATAGAATATAAATTTTACTTGCCTCAGATTTCTAGTGTGTTTCTCATCATTTTTCATGACTTGATCTGATTCATCTGTGTCTATACAGCTTGTGATATTCACAGTGAAACACTGTAATTACCACAAGGCAGTCAGCGTGCATATGTACAGGGATAGGGAAAATTATTTGAACGACTGCATATACACACGTGTATATATATACACATGTGCTCTGCCTCGCCAATCCATTGTGCAACTGAGAAGTAGCCACGTGGACCATCTCGACTCAGTGCATACTCAAATGGACAGTGCAAAATTTCAGCCCAAATAAATCTCAAGGCAGCAATCATTCAAATAGAAGTGTCAATACATGGTGCAAGCCAGAGCTCAAGTTGTCAAGCTCACAACTGCATGGCACAGATTTCATCATGGTTCATCATGGACAGGCAGGATACAAGACATGGTTCATGTGTATACTAAACAATGTATGGCAGCCATGGTAGAACTAATCAATATGCAGCATGAAGTCTCTAAGCTTAATCAATGGAAATCAGCCTAGAAAGTCATGATTCAGTAATTTCATGCACAAACACAACGAAACAGTTCAGCACATATCATACAGGTGGGGCAGCATATAATGTGACTATTCAAGTACATCAAGTGTCAAGAACCAAGTGGAAAACAACCAAAATAGTTTCAATTTGTATCATGATGGGCGCAGTTCATAGCCATGGTACATACACTATTCTGGTGCATATAATGTATGCAAAGCAACAGAACTCATGCAAGTATACAAGATCATTACAGAGCAGTCAAGTTAACTGCAAGTGAGTGGATAAAGAGATGCGGCAAAGTGAATTAGCATTGAAGTGCGCAAAACCAGTTCAGTGGGGAAGCAGCAATTGCAAGCATGCAATGTAATGTATACATAATGATATAGAAGCACTTTCATGTCAGAATGCACACAACAGTTCTGGTGAGAGAATGAGGACACAAAGCAGACAAGCACAAGGATTAGCCACTATACCAAACTAATACTCAAGTGCCAACAGCAAAACATGGTGAAATGGAAACAAGAATGTAAACAAACAAAAATGTTTTTCTCCAGAAGTTTAAAAAAATGTTGTTGGACATTAACCAAACCAAATCACATCAATGAATCATGTCATGATTTGGTCCAGTGAAGTAAATGTAGTGCAAACTCATTTCAGCATGAAGACAATGTATACATGGAACATTACATAAAGCAGCAATATGGATACAAAACTGCAAGCAATGAATTCAAGATTTCCAGAAAATCAGTAAAATATTATTTGGCAATCTTTCATCTCAAAAATGGGCAAGCACTATTTCTAGCAAGACTCAAGGCATCCAATTAAATGCAAAAAATTGAAGAGTACAAGTGAATCAAAGAAGATCATAATCTCTCAATCAAGAGTTATACATGTCAGTGTTGGAGGTTTTAATGTAGAAATATAAGAGACAAATCAGTGAGCAATCTTGGTAAGTATATTGCAAATACAAGCATGGCAATTGATAAATCATTGGAGCATTACTCAGTGGGACAATCTGTTTTTGGCAACAAGGAAAAACTGTCAAGATTCACTTTCCAGAAATGATTAAATCGTACGGCATATTTTATCATGGAATTAATCAAGCAAATGGGGATAAGCCGATTTTATTTGCATATTTTTCTCAACATGTTTAGGCAACAAATTCATTCCAGGATGGTAATGGAATGCATCACAACAAATCAGGAAAGCTTTCAAAGCCAAGGAATCAAATTCAAATCGGGTATGTCATACAGGGAAAGCAACAAAATCAGATCGAAATCATTTATTGAAATCAGAAAATCTGTTTCTAGGATTTCTAACTATAAATACATCCTATCATCACAGCCTTTATTATCGAAAACCAAAATCAAAAATTCATAGAGCAACATTGAAAATCTATTTAGAGAACTCACTGTTTTCGATTGCTGGAGATTTCTCAAATCAGAGAGCAAGCCACAATCATCAGAGATTTATGAATCAAGAGAAATTCTTTTCGACGTCGATCTGATTTAGGAAAACACTTAAAATCCTAATTCAATCTTCCTCTGACCGCCATTGTTTCAAAGAGATCGGGTGAACATAAAGAAGAGTGGACCGACCAAGATTAAAGGAGATATGGGCTTTGTTATTATAAAGGTGTTATAATTGTTTTAGTTTTAATTTATTTTTTGTTTTTTGAATTCAATTTATATTCAAACAGTTTCTAAGTCTGTAAAACTAGGAAACCAATTAGGGTGTTAACTGACAGTTTACTAGAGTCTGTAAAAACTAGGGACATTGGTTACGTGGTTGTAATCAGGGGAAATCTGATCTAGAGGATTAGACCAGTCTTGGGTTTTGAGAGTAGGGTTAGGATAGGAGAAAGGGGTCGCGAGTGTACATGGTCTTGTATGCGGGATCTGTTCTTATACCTAGTAGAAACCTTAGGAATGCAGTAATAGGCAGGGTTTTGCCAAAGCTGGGTTAACCTGTGTGTCATTTACTTTCTGCATTTCTATTTCTGCTATGATCTATAATCTTCGTATTTTTAATACCTCGCAATAAACTGTAATAAACCCTATTCACCCCCTATAGGGTTAGTCTAGATCGAACAATTGGTATCGAGCATGTTTTTTGTTTAAATCTAGAGTAATGGTGATCCCTAATTGTCATTCCATAGAGAGTCAGTTCATTCGTATTCCATCTATTTTTATTCGTACAAATTTTTTAAATTGGAAATCAGAAATGGAATCCTATTTAGAATCTGTTGATATTAAATATTTGAATCATATTTTAAATGGATACGATATTGTAAATAGGGTTAATATTGAATTTAATTTTCACACTACTCATATTTTATATTTTTATATGGATAATGACCAACATAGCCTTATTTCTCACTGTTTAACTGCGTAGGGAATCTGGAGGACTCTCAATGCTCCGTATGGAAAATATGACGACTTCTCAAAACCCCGAAATGTCAACTCAGATGCCTATCTATGCTTAAAAGGAGAAACAGGTGGATCAAACGATGGAGAATCAACGGATGCTAAAACTGAAAATTTCACATATGAAGATTTAGTTTATATGTGTGTTGATTTAACAAAATCTGTTGACAAACTCCAATCTAAAAATATATCTCTAAAATCTAAGAATTCTGAGTTGACTAGCAAAATTAACTATTGGAATCAAAACTTTCAAATGTCATAAAATCAGAAAGTTCTAATTGTGAAAATTGTTTGAAATTAAAATCTGATCTCGTTCATTTCAAAAATAACACTCAAATCCTTGAAGAAGAAATTCTGATTTTAAAAGATAACAAGGTTAAGCTGAAAGGTGCAAACAATTTTTTACAAAAGGAATTTAAAAATTTTAAGACTACAAAAAATTCCAAGCATGAATTTGCTGAGAATAGTTCTTGTTGAAAGTTGAATCAATTCTGAATGAGCTAGAAAACGAGATTCAAAAATTCAAGAACTTTGAAAAACTTGAATCTGAAATCTCTGAATCCAAAGCCAAAATAAAATCACTTGAAAATGAATTTTTTTTTTTTGAAACAACATGATGCTAAAAGAAAGATCACTAACAATCGATGTTCAGATTTAATGAAAGATAATTGTGATCTTAAATCCAAAATTCAACGATTGGAATCAACTTTGGAAAAATTCTCTAATGGGGAAAAATGTTGAATATGTTGTTACATAACCAAACTTTTGTTGGAAATTAACATAGCCTTGGATTTGGGAAAATAAATGTTTTTGAAAAGATGAATTCAAATGATTTTAAAAATCCTTCGAACTGTCTTGAAAAGAATCGATATGGAAATTCAGATTCTGATAATCGCAAAGGATTTTTGAATCATAAACGTGATGTGAATTTGTGTTATAATAATCCATTTGAACAATTCTGGATTCCAAAAAGAAATCAAACAAACTTCAATTCAGACAGATTTGGGTCCTGAAGGGTACAAAGGTAGATTCGAATGGATTGTTATGTAAACAAGTCTGGGTGCCAAAACATATAAATACATCTGTGAGTGGTTTCTCAAATTTTGTAAGAACACTCAATCCCTTCAACTGCTAGGTACCGAAGAAGGCTGAGGAACTGCATTGTTAAAGAAAAACTGGATTTAATCTGCCTCATGTAACAACCCGGAAAATCTAAACCAGTTTGAAATTTTTAAATTGGCTATTTTGGTGGATTTTAAATATTTAAAATAAATATTTTAAATAATAAAGACGAAAAGTGTGTTTGAATCGATGTTTGAAAATAAATATAATTAATTCTAATTATAAACAAGGCCTAAAATGGCGCGGTAGTTTCAAAAATTGAATTCAAACTTTGACTGACTGTACCGGGTGCAGAACAAAACGGATTTGAGTGAAACTAAAAATATTTAAATCTGTTAGTGAATATCTTTCTAACGAATCTGAAAAATCGAAGTTTCATAGCTGGAAGCAAAAGTTATGGCCAAATGAACTTTCAGAAAGGTCGCTATATAATTTATATAGCCCGTGAAAATGGCCATTTTGCAAACGACCTCAGAATTCGACGAAACCTCTTTTGTTGCATCCGGGATGTCAAATTATTGCTATGTTTCAAATTTCATAATTTTTGAAGCTAGTATGTGAGCGTGGAAAAGGAAAATGTGTTTGGTTGTTTTCTATTAAATTGGATCGACCAGAAAAGGGCCATTTTTCAAACGGTCTCAGAATTCGACGAAACTAATTTTGTTGGGACCGTATCATCAAAACATAGCTAGATTTATTTTTTGGGATTTTTTAGAATCAGTATGTGGCCCCGGCAAATTGAAATGTATGTTCAAATTAAATATTGAATGTTTTATATTTTAATTTGAAGGAAAACTGACTGAAACAATCGAATGGGCCTACGAAACATATCTCATTGTGTTCGGAATGGGGGTATTTGGCTATGGACGACAGTCGTTGGGTTTGGATTGGGGTTCGTGTGTGAAAGAGGTTATTTTTGGATTTTTAAAATTTATAAATATAAAAAAATATCCTATTGGTCGGTCAAACCTCTTTCTTCCCCGATACCCCCTGAAACGAACGGCAGCTGAAGCTCAAACCTTCCACCTCCGATTTCTCCTTCCACACGCATCAAAACAGGGTGCTCCTTTGGAGAATTTTGTCGTGCTCTCAACCACCTTCAAATCCATATAAGGTTCACCCTCCATCGTCGGGCGTCGAACCCGATTTCTCCTCCACTGCCACGTCGAGCTGACCAGTGGTGGAGTTGGGTGCGCCTCTCGGAGCGCTAGGGCGTGGTGAAGGCCAATCGTTACATCGCTTCACGGATTTCACGAAATCGCGTGACCTAGTTTCGAACAAAACAGTGGAGGTATGACTTTAATTATGTTAAACTATTCCATAGCACTTTAAAGCGCTCCGGTTTTTGATTTCACTGTAAAATTCATATCTTTTTCGTTTGTTGACGAAATTCAGTGAAACAAGAGATAGTGGACTCGTGCAGACATCTTCTACATTCTAGAAGAGACCGGATATTTTTCTGAGCCTTCTACAATTTTTGGTGGAGTGGAACCCAATGTGAGATTTCTAAATTATAAACGATATGGAAAACGATGATGTATAAATTATATAGTCGATGTATGTGTTATATAAGCATTGTACACCTCATGTATAAGCGTTGTATAAGTTGTACGTTCGATGTATAAGTTATATATGCGTTGTAAAAATTATATATGTGTCGAAATAGAAGTGATATACTTATATAAATATATATATATATACGCCCCTGATCCACAAACAATGGACGATATTTATTGGTTGTGATTGGTGTGAAAATTGGTTGATAGCGAATGGTTGATTAGAATTGTTTGTGGTTGAAATTGATTGATTGTGGTTGAAACATACCCGTTTGTGATTGAGAATTATTTGGTTGAAACCACATAGGATTAGTTTGTGGAAATGGAAAAAAAATATACATGCCGCCTGCGTGCGAACTAGATGCATGAAATCCCCATTGTCAAAAGTTGCGAGGCTTTAAGGTAGAGCGAGGAGTCGTACTAGGGACGACCCCGGTTTTAACTACCCTGCCGTTATGCTGCCGAAATTTTGAATAATACTCATGTGTTAGAATTATTTTCATGTGTTGAAACTACATTCGTGTGTTGAATAGAAAACATTCATGTGTTGAATAGAAATTCATGTGTTGAATGGTATTCGTGTTTTAAATAAATTGTTTTAACAATAAAAATCACATTTTTATTCTATATATACGAACTATAGAAAACATTCATCTGTTGAATAGAAATTCATTCGTAGAATAGAAATTCATGTGTTAAATGGTATTTGTGTTTTAAATAAATTGTTTTAACAATAAAAATCACATTTTTATTCTATATATACGAACTATAGAAAATATTCATGTGTTGAATAGAAATTCATTCGTTGAATAGAAATTCATGTGTTGAATGGTATTCGTGTTTTGAATAAATTGTTTTAACAATAAAAAAATCACATTTTTATTTTATATATACGAACTATAGAAAACATTCATGTGTTGAATAGAAATTCATTCGTTGAATAGAAATTCATGTGTTAAATGGTATTCGTGTTCGAAATAAATTGTTTTATAATAAAAACCATATTTTTATCATCTATATAAACTATATAAAATAGTCGTATTTTGAAATAAATTGTTTTATAATAAAAAATCATATTTTTATCATCTATATGAACTATATAAAATAGTCATGTTTTGAAATAAATTGTTTTGCAATAAAAATCACATTTTTATTATATACATGAATTGTTAAAAATAGTGAAGTGTCGAAATAAATGTCAGTTGGATAAAAATATCATTTTTATCAAATGTATGAAAAAAAATAGTTTTGAAAACGAAGAATCGATTATATTTATATATATATATAGAAATATAATTGAAATATATCGAATAACGAAGCTGCAGTTCGTGTTTTGAAACCGTGATTTCAAATGATTAGTGCGGGAGATCCGACCATCGGATTTTCCCAAAACCGAAACTGATGGGTTCGCCTTGGAAATATCTTTCCAATGACACCCACTTTGTGCAGATCCAACGGTTGGATTGTCTAGAATGTTTAATTCAAATCTAAAGAAAAATAGCGCAAGAATCGATTATTTATATATATATATATATATTAAATCGAATAACGATGCTGTAGTTCGTATTTTGAAATCGAAACTTCAAACGAGTGTACCGGGAGATCCGACCTTCGGATTTTCCCAAAACTGGAACCGTTGGATTCGTTTTGAAAAGATCTTTCTAATGATATGAAATTTGTGAAGATCCAACGGTTAGATTTTCAGATATGTGTAAATCAAATCTGAAGAAAAACAGCGCCATGGCCTCTTTATGGCCTGAAGCGTCGTTTGAATGAATTGGCTATTTTTAAATAAGTAAAAATAGCGATAAATCGTTATAACATATTATAAACGATATGGAATGTGAAATTTAGAAACTAACTGAAGGTTAGCTAAGACGGATGGTTTTCTGGGTTTTGATCTGATGTTGGTTTCGGCCTTCGGGGTTAATATTTGGGAAATCGTTCTCTTACTGATTTACGGTTAGTGACTGATGAATTGAAATGACGCGTATTTTGTGTTTGTGTAGCACTTTTTATTATATACGCGAGTTGCTCAGAAAGATCGGATTTATCCCATTCTGAATAACTGAATCGACGATAAGAAGTCGAAGATGAAGACTGTGGTTGAAGACCGGAGATCTTCACCTCGGTTGGATGGTAACTGATGTCCTGATTGGGAGGCATCCCGAAATATGGATAATGAGTGGTGATCGTCCAGACGTACGTGGAGATCGATGGGTATGCGAGGTATATAGTGCCTCCGGTTTCATTCCGACCCAGAACGGACTTGTAAAAGGACTGTGTGTCTGACATTGGAATTCATTCTGTGTGATTGATAGCCATCAGTTGCATGGTGTGAATTGCCTGTGTGGCATGCTAAGATGCAGTGATCAAGGCTTCTGTTGAAAAGCAAAGTCTTGTGGTTGATGATCAAAGCACGGCCTGTGTAACAACCCGTATTTCGATAACATGTTAAGACGAGAATCAAGGCAGAATTTAATTTTAAATTCTGAATCAAGTAAAACGGGCTATGCTATTGCGTTCGTCTCAGAAAAATACGCGAAATAGAGTCTGAGTTTTCGAGAATCGGAGTCCGTATGACCAAGTTATGGTCCGACGAAGCTTTAAGAAAATTTAAGTTCGAATAGCTCATTACAAATAGGATCAGTAATATCCTAGTATGAGTACAGCAGAATCAGAATAAATCGTTAGAGATGGGGTGAGAAGTGCCCCAGAACGAGTCGAGAGTTATATGTTTTAAAATAACGCATTTGTGATTATATATATAGCCTAGTTTTAGAAATATGATTTTTGAATATATAAAGGATATATATTTGAAAAGTAAAAGAATATATGTATCGATTAGTATATTTTTGAAAAGTTAAAGTTAAAAACAAATTGATTTTTGTTTGTGTTGTGTGATAGTTGATTTGATTAATTAAATTTTTAGAACGATAATTAATTTAATCAATAAGAGAATGAATGGTAGAACTTATTCGATTAAATCACACATTGAACTGAGTTAAAAATAGATAGAAATATATACATGTGCATTATATATGTTTCAAAAGGTAAATGGATTAGCTGTTGAGTAAAGAATTTATTTGCGTGCCCGATAAATAGGTAAACACTAATGAGTTGGATGTGAAATATTATTATGTCAACTCCTGTGAATGCCATTGGATGCGGAGTGCTGGTTGTTCTGTGTGTAATAAAAAATGTCGCCATAGGCTAGTAACAATTAATTTTGAACTACATTACATGGCATACTTCGTAAAGATAGGCATACTTCATCATATACCATATAAGCATTTGGAGCTTGTGTGACGAGGTTGAAGATTTACCATACGTGCGAGAAGCTTGTATGGCGATGACTATATATTACAGGTTGAACTGATAACTGATATGGACCATATAAAATGTAACGGTAAATTGCCAGATTAATAAAAACCCCACATGGGTCTGGAGATGACAATAAACACGTCTCTCTAGTCATTAAGGCACAAAAACCATTTACAGGGTGACGAGAATTTATTCTCTGGAGTTATGATCTATACACACTCCCCTGTGGACACCGAAATATATCACTATAAATATGTGCATGCTTATTAGGATTTATTGGGTACCTAATACGGCCCAATAAATTTCCAAACCCCTCCCCGTACAAAGGAGGTTATGGCAAAAAATTTCAAAAATTCCGGGTGTTAGCCAAATTTTTGAAGAATTTGAAAATTCTCAGAAACTGAAAAGTTGGAGAATGGAAGCCAGATTGGAGGTAGAGTAGATTAATCAAACCACTTTCGACTTTGTTCCTTTTCGGGGACGGAAAATTTTAAGTGGGGGAGATTGTAACAACCTGGAAAATCTGAACCGGTTTGAAAATTTTAAATTGGCTATTTTTGGTGGATTTTAAATATTTAAAATAAATATTTTAATTAATAACGACGAAAAGTGTGTTTGAATCGAATTTGAAAATAAATATAATTAATTCTAATTATAAACAAGGCTTGAAATGGTGCGGTAGTTTCAGAAATTGAATTCAAACTTTGACTGACTGTACCGGGTGCAAAACAAAACGGATTTGAGTGAAACCAAAAATATTTAAATATGTTAGTGAATATCTTTCTAATGAATCTGAAAAATCGAAGTTTCATAGCTGGAAGCAAAAGTTATTGCCAAATGAATTTTCAGAAAGATCGCTATAGAATTTATATAGCCCGTGAAAATGGCCATTTTGCAAACGACCTCAGAATTCGACGAAACCACTTTTGTTGGATCCGGGATGTCAAATTATTGCTAGGTTTCAAATTTCATAATTTTTGAAGCTAGTATGTGAGCGTGGCAAAGGAAAATGGGTTTGGTTGATTTCTATTAAATTGGATCGACCAGGAAAGGGTCATTTTTCAAAAGGTCTCAGAATTCGACGAAACTAGTTTTGTTGGGACCGTATCATCAAAACATAAGTAGATTTATTTTTTGGGAATTTTTAGAATAAGTATGTGGCCCCGGCAAATTGAAATGTACGTTCAAATTAAATATTGAATGTTTTATATTTTAATTTGAAGGAAAACTGACTGAAACAGTTGAATGGGCCTACGAAACATATCCCATTATGTTCGGAATGGGGGTATTTGGCAAGGGACGACAGTCGTTGGGTCTGGATTGGGGTTCGTGTGTGAAAGAGAGTATTTTTGGATTTTTAAAATTTATAAATATAAAAAAAATATCCTATTGGTTGGTCAAACCTCTTTCTTCCCGGATACCCCTTGAAACGAATGGCGGTTGAAGCTCAAACCTTCCCCCTCGATTTCTCCTTCCACACGCATTAAAACAGGGTGCTCCTTTGGAGAATTTTGTCGTGCTCTCCACCACCTTCAAATCCATATAAGGTTCACACTCCATCGTCGCACGTCGCTCGAGTTTTGTGCTCCTAAAGACCGCCGGCGTCGAACCCGATTTCTCCGCCACCGCCATGTCGAGTTGACAACTAGTGGTGGCGTTGGTTGCACCTACCGGAGTTCTAGGGCGTGGTGAAGGCCGATCGTTACATCGCTTCACGGATTTCACGAAATCGCGTTACCTAGTTTCGAACAAAACAGTGGAGGCACGACTTTAATTATATTAAACTATCCTATAGCATTTTAAAGCGCTACGGTTTTTGATTTCACTGTAAAATTCGTATCTTTTTCGTTTGTTGATGAAATTCAGTGAAATTAGAGACAGTGGACTCGTGCGGACATCTTCTACATTCTAGAAGAGACCGGATATTTTTCTGAGCCTTCTGCTATTTTTGGTGGAGCGGAACCCAACGTGAGATTTCTAAATTATAAACGATATGGAAAACGACGATGTTTAAATTATATAGTCGATGTATGAGTTATATAAGCGTTGTACACCTCATGTATAAGCGTTGTATAAGTTGTACGTTCGATGTATAAGTTATGTATGCATTGTAAAAATTATATATGTGTCGAAATAGAAGTGATATACTTATATAAATATATATATATATATACGCCCCTCGTCCACAAACCATGGACGATATTTATTGGTGTGAAAATTGGTTGATAGCGAATGGTTGATTAGAATTGTTTGTGGTTGAAATCGATTGATTGTGGTTGAAAAATACCAGTTTGTGGTTGAGAATTATTTGGTTGAAACCACGTAGGATTAGTTTGTGGAAATGGGAAAAAATATACATGCCGCCTGCGTGCGAACTAGATGCATGAAATCCCCATTGTCAAATGTTGCGACGCTTTAAGGTAGAGCGAGGAGCCGTACTAGGGACGGCCCCGGTTTTAACTACCCTGTCGTTATGCTGCCGAAATTTTGAATAATATTCATGTGTTAGAATTATTTTCATGTGTTGAAACTACATTCGTGTGTTGAATAGAAAACATTCATGTGTTGAATAGAAATTCATGTGTTGAATGGTATTCATGTTTTAAATAAATTGTTTTAACAATAAAAATCACATTTTTATTCTATATGTACGAACTATAGAAAATATTCATGTGTTGAATAGAAATTCATTCATTGAATAGAAAATCACGTGTTGAATGGTATTCGTGTTTTAAATAAATTGTTTTAACAATAAAAATCACATTTTTATTCTATATATACGAACTATAGAAAACATTCATGTGTTAGAAATTCATTCGTTGAATAGAAATTCATGTGTTGAATGGTATTCGTGTTTTGAATAAATTATTTTAACAATAAAAAAATCACATTTTTATTTTATATATACGGACTATAGAAAACATTCATGTGTTGAATAGAAATTCATTCGTTAAATAGAAATTCATGTGTTGAATGGTATTCGTGTTCGAAACAAATTGTTTTATAATAAAAACCATATTTTTATCATCTATATAAACTATATAAAATAGTGGTGTTTTGAAATAAATTGTTTTATAATAAAAATCATATTTTTATCATTTATATGAACTATATAAAATAGTCGTGTTTTGAAATAAATTGTTTTGCAATAAAAATTACATTTTTATTATATACATGAATTGTTAAAAATAGTGAAGTGTCAAAATAAATGTCGGTTGGATAAAAATATCAATTTTATCAAATGTACAAAAAAATAGTTTTGAAATCGAAGAATCTATTATATTTATATATATATATATATATATAATTGAAATATATCGAATAATGAAGCTGCAGTTCGTGTTTTGAAACCGTGATTTCAAACGATTAGTGCGGGAGATCAGACCATCAGATTTTCCCGAAACCGAAACCGATGGGTTCGCCTTGGAAATATCTTTCCAACGACACCTACTTTGTGGAAATCCAATGGTTGGATTGTTTGGAATGTTTAATTCAAATATGAAGAAAAACAGCGCCAGAATCGATTATATTTATACATATATATAAATAAATAAATATAATTAAATTAAATCGAATAACGACGGTGTAGTTCGTATTTTGAAATCGAAACTTCAAACAAGTGTACCGGGAGATCCGACCGTCGGATTTTCCCAAACTGGAACCATTGGATTCGTTTTGAAAAGATATTTCTAATGATATGAAATTTGTGAAGATCCAATGGTTATATTTTCAGATATGTGTAAATCAGATCTGAAGAAAACCAGCGTCATGGCCGCGTTATGGCCTGAAGCGTCGTTTGAATGAATTGGCTATTTTTAAATAAGTAAAAATAGCGATAAATCGTTATAACATATTATAAATGTTATGGAATGTGAAATTTAGAAACTAACTGAAGGTTAGCTAAGACGGATGGTTTCCTGGGTTTTGATCTGATGTTGGTTTCGGCCTTCGGGGTTAATATTTGGGAAATCGTTCTCTTACTGATTTACGGTTAGTGACTGATGAATTGAAATGAGGCGTATTTTGTGTTTGTGTAGCAATTTTTATTATATACGCGATTTTCTCAGAAAGACCGGGTTTATCCCATTTTGAATACCTGAATTGACGATAAGAAGTTGAAGATGAAGACGGTGGTTGAAGACCAGAGATCTTCACCTCGGTTGGATGGTAACTGATGTCCTGATTGGGAGGCATCCCGAAATATGGATAATGAGTGGTGATCGTCCAGACGTACGTGCAGATCGATGGGTATGCGAGGTATATAGTGCCTCCGGTTTCATTCCGACCCAGAACGGACATGTAAATGGACTGTGTGTCTGACATTGGAATTCATTCTGTGTGATTGATAGCCATCAGTTGCATGGTGTGAATTGCCTGTGGGCATGCTAAGATGCAGTGATCAAGGCTTCTGTTGAAAAGCAAAGTCTTATGGTTGATGATCAAAGCACGGCCTGTGTGGCGTAGCTTTGTGTATAACGTGAATTCAAGAGCATCACACCCCGGTATGAACCAGAAACGGGAGAGGACCTCAGGGAGGGCATGCGTTTCCTACTACCTAGAGGTGGTGTCAGTGCTTAAAAATGGCAGACATTTATACTATTTTTCACCTATGTGGTTTTTGCTGTTGTGAGGCGCCTCGGATATATCAGTGACTATGTGAAGCCGATTGTAACACCCCACGCCCGCTACGGTCACTCACTAAGGGAATGCCATAGCATCGGTGGAGTATTTTAGTGAATATAGAATAGAAAAATTACAACAAGACAGATATAAGTAGTACTTGAAATTTTAAAACATCATCTCATAACAGCGGAAATAAACATGTCTGGTTACATCATAAAACCACAATAAAAGTCAAGTACAATATCCATCAAAATAAAGAAGTACATAATCCCACTCTCTCATTACAATAGCCAGGACAAAGGAAAAGATAACTGGATAACTAGAGCTTTACATCTACCCAAGCTCCTCAAGACTGGAACAGCAATCCGATCAAGCTCTACTACTGCTAGGATCCACCGTAGGACCTGAGGGTTGGAAAAAGATAAAAGCAACGGGGTCAGACATAAGTCTGAGTGAGTCCTATAACTTTAACAATACAACCCTTAAAGTAACCAGAGAAGACATAAACTTGACCTACGGTAATATCTGGGGATGAATGGCTACACTAAGCAGCTTGGTAGACTTAGGATAAACTAAGATAACCATAAGGACGCATCTACCCACCCAAGGATAATTACTAACTGCACCACACCAGTCATTCCTACTTAAAGGTTGATCCCTTCCAAGGACTTAGAAAATTTCCCCAGTAGTCTCGTGTACCCCTAGCCCACTACATAGGTGCCGTCTGCCCCTATCTCCACTAGGTGTACTCAGTAATTCTTACCCAGTAGTTTCGTGTACCCCTACATAGGTGCCGTCTGCCCCTATCTTTATTAGGTGTACCCACTACTCCCCATCGATCGGCTCCCTACCGTAGATACCCGTGCTGGTCCCACAGTGGGGTGTATCACTCCCCTAAAGTGGCTACCCAATACTATCAACGGTGCGCGGCTTTATATCTACACGATGCAACAACGGCTTATCTACCAGCCCGGGCCCACACACGCATATGAAACCCGTTGGACTTGCGTTGCCACCGCTAACCCGTTTTGGCCTCTTATAATCAAGCCCAATATGCGTGTCCCGTCACTCGACATGGGTCGAGCCCACAAAGATACGTTTGGGATATTGGTTGAAATGGGCCCCCACAAGCTACCCACCTAAGCTTGTCACATATCTAGTGTATCCCACTTAACCCTTTAATCATGTTTAATTACATGTTTCCACTTGGTTAAGTATTCTAATCGTATTTTCTATTGCCACCCAAGGCAACCCACTAGATTCCACATGCCACCCAAGGCAACCATTAAATTTCCACATGCCACCAAAGGGACCCACTTAACCCCTCATGTCCCACCACATGCTAATATGGTTAAGTGTTTCTTAATTAATTAAGACCGTGATCCCCCATAAAGACCTCCCACATTAGACTGGCTGTTATGACCGCCTGGTTAAGCCGGTAGAGTCCGGGCAGTCTTACGTCATAACAGAGCCTAACCTCATGTCTTTACTTTAATCACGTATTTAATTTATGGCTAAGACCTCTCACATTGGGCTGACATTTGTAGCAACTGGTTAAGCCGGTCGGGTCCGGGCAGTTTTACACTACAAATGAGTCCAACCTCGTGTCTTAGTCGATTAATTACACCTAATTAATCACCCCCATATTAATTATCCCTAATTAATATCAAGTTTTCCATAACATGGGTAGACCTAACTCAATAGGTAAATTCCCATGGGGTAGACCTAACTCAATAGGTAAATTCCCACTTATGGTAATTTATTTTTATGGTATGCTTAATCATACCCAATCATACATTTATTAACATATTTACCAACCCCATCGTTCCCCACGTAAATCGTTCTCATTTCATGACATAATAAAGGGGAAGATCCATCACAAATATCATGGGTTTAGCATATAACTTTGTCATGGGTTAAGAGGATGTCAACTTGCATATATGAGCACATATTAACCCAACTACATTTAACCCAAACTTGCATATTATCATACACATGATTTGCATAACATGTTGCATATGAACTTGCATATTATCATACACATATCTTGCATAACATGTTGAACTTGCATATAGGCATTCTCATAACTTGCATAACATGTTAAACATGCATTTAAGCATACACATAACTTGCATAAGCATTCACATACTTGCATAAGCATCCACATACTTGCATAAGCATTCACATACTTGCATAAACATGCATAACTTGCATATCATGTCATTTAAGCATATACATATCTTGCATAAGCATTCATATACTCGCATAAGCATGCATAACTTGCATATCACATAAATCTTGCATTTAAACATATACATAACTTGCATAAGCATCCATATACTTGCATAAGCATGCATAACTTGCATATCACATTAAACTTGCATTTAAACATATACTTAACTTGCATAACTCACTTTATTAAACATGCATAATTCCACTCATTAAATATGCATAAATCCACTTGTTAAACATGCATAAACCAACTTGTTAAACATGCATAAATCAACTTACTAAGCATGCATAAACCAACTTATCAAACATGCATAAACTCACTTATTAATTATGCATAATCATAATAAAACATAGAGTAGCATATCATTACAAATGATTCAAACTCACTAATCCGTATTTAAGACCATAAGTCTCATTACACCCAATCTACTTACTTTAACAATCGATGTTAAAGTGATAGAAACTCACCAAACCCAAAATTAATCCACTTATGAAGTGGAATTAGTTGCTAAATATGAAGATGGTGATGATTAGAGAATGATTTGAGAGGGATTAGCTTGAAACTTCCTTCTTAGATTAATGGAGACTCCTTCTAGGATTTAATTTGGCGGCATGAGGCCTTCATTTCTATTTTTAGTATGGATTAAGGTAGGTTTAGGGTGTATTTATAGATTAGGAGAGTGTTTTAGGCCCTTAGATTAACCCTAGATTAAAATGTGAATTTGATGTCCGATTTTGGATGGACACGAAAATATTGAAGTAGTGAAGCCATGTTGATTAGATGTGCCATTTTAGCGCGAATGATATTTATATTGATTTTATCCATTTTTATAATGAATATCGAAAGGGAAATGATTTCAAAATCTGATATTTTGAAAATATTATCATTTAAATATTATAATGATAAGGAGTATTCAATTTTGCCTTAAAATTGAAATGAAAGTGTGAATCGTTTTTAAAACGAATTTATAGAATACGTTTTGAATGAAATATAATAATATATATTATATATATACTAATGGCTTGAATAGAATGAGCCGTGCCGCGACCGTTTGCGAATTTCGACCGTTGACTTCAAATTGACATTACGGGAGATCTGATCGTCAGATTCTCCTAAAACCAGAACCATTGGGTTTGTATCGAAAAGAGCTTTCCATAAATATAAGAGATTTGAAATCTAACAGTTGGATTTGGAATTATGTCCAAATCAAATTTGGAAAAGGTCGTTGTAAATGCAGTTCGCTGACCGTTTATGGAAATCGAATGAAAGTAATAATTTGGAAAGAATTTGGATGAAAAAGTCCACGTTTATAAAGATAAAAATATACTTTTATCAAAGTGAACTAGTTATTAACTAGAAAGGTTATCCAATGTTTTTAAATAAATAAATTGGATTTATAAACGGTTTTAATATAACCAGAAATTTCCAATCTATAAATTGGAATGGATTTGAATAGAAATCATCTTTGGGATATTTCGATATTGGATTCCGTGACTATACGGATATTGTGGAGGAATTTGGAAGATTGATATATATCGTTATTTCCCATATGATATGTGTTGGTTTCAGAATTTGATATTGAATGTAAGCCGATATAATTTCTGTTAGAGCCTTGTATTTAATATCAAAGTGGATTTTGGGTTTGTCGTGAATGGTGTTTTCAGTAACACTGTTCTTAAACCCCGTGTGAAAAGAATAAATCTTTTAATTAAGATTATTAGAGTTTCCAGTTATATTTAGTAATTGGAATAAAAATGGAATGTGAATTGGGTTTATTATGAACTGTGTTTTCAGTGAAATGTGATTTGGAATATATAAATCTTTTATTAAGATTTAATGGAAATTTTCCGAGTAAAGTTAACTAATTTAATATATTAAATTGGAATTGAATGGAATTCGATTTGGTAATAATCGAAGTGAGCTTCTGTGGAGGAGGACCGTTAATATATATGGAGTTTAAAAAGGCTTTGTCGTTATTCCATTTATATTATTAGTCAGATACAGAAACTGATATCAATTATATATTGATCTATTTTCCATGAAGATTCGATATTTAATGGAATGTTAGTATGGGTTTATCGTGAACTGTGTTTTAAATGACATTAGTTCTTTAACCCAGTTAAAGATAGGAATACATGTCTAACATTGTATTTCGAATTGTATTGTTGATCTCTGCTAAATATATATCTGTTTGGTGGCGGAGAATTTATTCTCTTGCTTAACACCCTCTCTAAGACGTATGAGCTTAGAGGTTACATATTAGCAGAAACCAGTGGTACGGTGTAGATTGTCGATGTGGCATGTTTGTGTTTCCAAAGTTAAATAATCATTAAATAACAATTGTTGGAAGATTAAAACTGAGTGGAGTTTTAATGGATCTTTATTTAGATTGAAACATGAATGTGATAATTTAAATTATCAAATGTGGGAAATGATCGAGAATGGAGTATCGTCGGTGTTGCTCCAAGCGATAGTTAAATCTTTAACTAGATGGTAGTTAATTTTACCAATAACACCGTGGTGTTAGATATGGAGTACTACCAGTTTTGCTTCGTGGGGTGAATAGGTTGGGATTGGGAAATAAAATAAACGATTACTTCGGTAACGTTCGCTAATCCCGACTAGTTTGAAAAACCTTAATTTGGTTTAAATTGTGAAAAGAATATTTGAATAAACAAATATTCTGAATTGGAATGAGGCGTATAATGTGTTTTATTGCACTTGTTTATACGAAACGCGAGTTATTCGAAAAGACCCCTTTTATCCCATTCTGAATAATTGATATGACGATAAGTCGACAATGAACACGGTGGTTGAAGACCGGAGTTCTTCACATCATTAGGATGATTACTGATTTCTTGATTGGGTTGTACACCCAAGACAAGGTAATAAGTGTTGATCGTCCAGATGTACTTGGAGATCGACGTGATATGCGAGGACCTCTCTCTTGCATTGGACATATAAGACAAGGAATAAGATGCCTTCGGTTTCTTTCAGACCCAAAACGGACTTGTAAACGGATAGTGTGTCTGACACTGTATTTCTTTATACTGTATTCATTGATCTCTGCTAAATATATATCTGTTTGGTGGCGGAGAATTTATTCTCTTGCTTAACATCCTTCTTTGAGACGTACGAGCTTAGAGGTTATATATCGGCAAAAATCAGTGGTATGGTATGGATTGATAGTGTGGCATGCTAAGATGCATGTGATCAAGCCTTTTGTTGAAGAGCAGAGCCTTATGGTTGATGATCAAAGCATGGCTTTAAATAGCATTGCTTTGTGTGTAGCGTTAATTCGCGAGCCTCACACCCCGGTATGAACCAGCAATGAGAGAGGATCAAGGGAGGACATGCGTTTCTTTCTAGCTAGGAGTGGTATCTTGGTATGGAGCCCATACATTTTTACTTATGTGGATGATGGATAACGAGATACCTCGGATTTGAGTCTCTAGTGGTTGTTTGTGATGGTCGATGTACAGACCAGATTTACGCCCCCATAGGGCGGGGAAACGCATTGTTCAGGAATTATAATCCACAAACATAAGGGTGGACCGTCCCTGTGGCTCCAGGTGTAGTTGCGGTTGAATCCTGAGATATGAGCTAGGTTGGCTCGAATTCGGTAAGGATGACCCCTTGCCTTGGTTCATGATGGAATCCAATTTCCAATACGACATTTCGGTTTTAGTTGTAAAACTAGTATGGCGACATGATATATGGTACACATGCCGTCTACGATTAATACATTTATATTTGAAGTTGATTTTGATACTATACGCTTATAGTAATATCAAATGATTTGTTTTAAACGTACCAAGCATGTTTGGCAATTATAAGGGAAACTCTCTCCTTCGGCTTGCATTGCATTGTGTGATGGGACCTGAGTCTTATATTAGCTTCATTTTTTGAAAAGGCATTGAGATGTTTATCAACTGTTTTATGCACTGGTATTCTTGGGAGAAAACTCGTTCCGTGTTATACGTCGTGGTCCCGTGATTTACCTTATTTTAAAGTAAAGTTTTAAATAACTGTTTTAGTTCTCACACCTATCCCATGACTGACCTGGAGTTTATTGTTTCAACCTAAACTCTGGGTGCCCATATTTTCCACACGGGCAACTAGTAGTTTTGGTTTTTGTAGATATTTATTTCACATGATCCTGGATTTACAGCTGGAAATATATTCGGAAAGCTCTGTATCCGGGTATTTCTTTTAGTTGTGTTATGTATTATTTTTCCGCTGCTATGTAATGTATTTTAATCTCTGATATTTTTCAATGTGTAATATTTATTCATATTATGTTATATTCATGTACTTTGAGGTAAATTATTGTAATAGCAATGAAATATTCTTTTGTTTGTTTCCCGATTAGTCTTGTTCTCAAAGCAGTCTGTCTTCTTGTTCGGTTTAGGTCGGTCAGGAAGTTCGGGTCGCTACACTGCCTGCCCGATTTTTGTCATTTCCCGTTTGATGAGGCTTGAGGTTTGAATTTCCTTTTTTAAATATCAAGTCACCATTCACTTTGAATGCCACATCGTCAGATCCCTCAGATATCACTAATTGACGTCCACAAAAATACTCTAGTTATTTGGCTAGATAAAAACCATTTCTCTGCCATCAACTATAGTATGTTTGAAGAAATCAACATACGTAATTCCATTGGAAATACTCCGTTAGACATCCGTCCATACAAGTCATCTAGGAATAGGATGAACCGAAGGTACTCTCCTACTGCATCCAATATAGGAATCACCTCATGGATCAGTAGCAAGCAGCCCTTGCAATCCGTAGATTCCAACCACGATAGAACCACAGTTTATCTCTGGTTGTAGTCCCAAAGATTATTAGCAGTTCTTCTGTTTAATGAAGATCCACGGTCTTCAATGCCCTATTAGAGTTCTTCCGTTTAATGAAGATCCACGGTCTTCAATGCCCCATCTCGATCATCTTCTGATATCTTCACGTATTTGTTGGTCGGATTGGTTTTTGAATATAAATTTGATTTCGATCTTTCCATACCAACAATCGTATAGGCCAGATTTGATAGATGGTTATTTAACTATCAAATAGATAAACATGAGAATAAAATGAGCTTACTGATTCAGTACTCGGCGTTTGTTAATTAAAAACTAATTTACTTCTGCTAAATTAAAACTTCTATATCTTTCAATATTTTAAAATTTCGATATTTGATCCTTATTTACTTAATATACTAATGTTCTCAAAACCACTTCTTTATAATACTTAGAAAAATAACTTTATATTTGCTACAACATTCTTCGTTATCTAAAATTGGGAAATCAGTTCAACTTATTATTCGTAAAACAACGTTACGAAACATCTTTTATTACATTACTTGACAACACCCAGTGCTTATTCTTATAGGGTAAATCTATTTGATACTCAACATTACATTTCCTTTCAATCTCGCGAATATCATTATCATTTCACGCAATCCCCTTTTATTTCCCTTTTGGAATCCTCATTATATATATTTTTATTTCAATTTTTCACCAAAATGTTGCGTTATTATTTCTCTAATGAAATAATGAATCATTACTAACCTCATTTTTCCATTACCAACTAATATCATCCTCATATAATCCTAAAGTCGTTCAAGTTGGTGTATTTTAATTACCTCTCAGACCTTGATCAACAACGTTCTTATCCTAAAATAGATTACGAGTTGTAGTTCAAAACCAATATTTCATTCTAATATTAATACAAATTCCATTTAACTATTTATTTAAAATACGGTTTCATAAACCTTCTTATATTCGAAAATCTTTTCCTTATTATTTCTTAATTCAATAATTAAGTAATTTCTTATAAACATCACCTTTTTAACCTCTACCTCTTTTGAACAAATTCAATTTATAATTCTGATTTGGTTACACAATCCTATGACTCACTTCCTTTACCAAATTCATTTTTTTCCAATTTCCTTTTCTAATCCATTCAATCACTTCCCGCTTTGGAAAATCTTATTCAGATTCTCCTCCTTTTCTTAATCCCATTATTAAGTAACTTTAATGTCCATTTAAAAAAAGTAACTTTAGTGTCATATTAACGCTTTAACTCTTTAAACCTTATTTTTATAACCTTGGTTTATTATAAACCCTTTTATCTTAATTTCCTTTTACTTAATTCAATAATTAGGTAACATTTATTTTAATCTATCATATTCGCTTAAAATTTCTTTTATAACTCTGTTATAAAAACTCAAATTTAAAATAAAACCTGTTCATAAACTCTTTTCACCATTCAATTAGATTTCATTTCAACTTCGATTACATTTTAAATGGATTACAGCTAAAAAGTAACTTCCTAAATTATTATTAATTAAAATAATAATTAACTTCAATCACTAACTACTTTAGTAGTTAATTTCTTAATTAACTAAAATAAATAGTAAATTCCTTTTTTAAAAAAACATATTAAAATTAAACAAATGTTCTTTAAACTATTTTATTTGATTAAATCATACAAAATACTTTAATAATCAATTCCAATTAAAAACGGTCGACCTAGTCAACTTAAAACACGGTTATCTCGTTAACCGATTTCACTTTGTTCTCACTTTAAATTAATTAATAATATAATTAATTGAAATAATTCCATCTAAATGTTCCTTAAAATAATTATCCAACTTTTAACCATTATGTTAAGTTCTGCTCATTTGCTTATAAATCTTCTTAACCTAAGAATTTACTTTATAAAAAATAATTAATTATAAACTTAATTAATAAATATTTATTTTCTTTTAATAAACTTTTATTCGAAATAATATATTTCAAAAACTATCTTCAGTTATAAAACAAATTTTATAACTTCAATACTACCAATCCACCTGACGGTAAATCAATATAAAACAAAATAATTTATTCTTAGGCCATTTACTACCTATTACTCAACCAATATTGCCCATTGGTTAAAAACAAACAGTGGTTGAATTTCCAGTCAACTATTAATAATCAAATCAATTACCCAATTAGGACCGTTCATATATAGATAATATGAAAATAAATAATATATAATATATTTGAGGAATCCCATTGGATCCCTCCAACCTGTTCTTCCCTATATCCAAATGGTTATCTCAAATCAGGTCATTCAATTCCATTTAACTGATAATTTCTGTAAAAATAAATAATGACCATTTATCACTAACCAATTAACAAACAATTTAAACATTTTGAACACTTTAAACACATTTATGTTATAAACGTGACCAATCAAGGTAAGTTACCTCTTTTGGGTCCAATCGTTAAAATAACGATTTGGTTTTTCACTGAAATTAAATAATGGTTTAATTTCGGGAATTCATTCAATATATATAATTATGTAAATAAACAAACAACCAACCATTAGCAATAATAGCACACAAAAATAAAATAAAATAAAAATCTGACTTATATAAAATATAACTCTGAAAACTGAGTGGGTTTGACTCACCTTGATTCTCATTTGTTGTCAAAACGTTCCATTTTTCAAGCTTCCAGATGCATTCAACTCCGTCCTTTCCAATTCCATAATGTCATGCCCGTTGATGTGGTTCTAACGTGACTAATTCTGTCGAATTCTGATAACGTAAGGGGAAGTTAAAAAAAACAATTATACGTATTGTTTAAACTTTAATTAAATATTTATTTCACCCTAATTATATGTAAATTACAATATATCGTCCACGTTCAATTCCCAATTAGACACATTATACCTTAGTGATTAGGCCCAATATAAATGTTTATTCAGTTCACGTTATAACATAGGTTAAGCATGTTAAGATGGTTCGGCAGATTACCATATACATTCTATATAATAACTAATGGGCCATGTCATTTAATACTAAACTAAATTTATATTATAAAAGTTTGGCCTTACCTAATTCCTCGCAGCCCATAAGTCTACACACACCAGTTTCGCTACAAGTGCCATCCCCTTGGATATTTCCGAAGCCTGCAGCGTTTCTCCTCCCACTGTATCACTTGCTCACGTTTTAAACATGACTCCCCAGTACTGCACTTGTCTGAACACCACACTCCACAGACCCCGCACTACCTCTACCATGCCCCCATTGCCATTTGCCATCCCCTCTGAACTCCTCCACCCTTCAACGTTGTCTGTGCTACCATCATGCACTCACGCCGCTTTTTCATAACACACTGTCCTTCACTCCCCAGTCTTCACACATTCAGTTCAGACCCCTCCACGGTTTTGAAAAGCTCCCAGACACAAAAATTAGCACGCACACTTTTACCCAACATCCTCCTCATATTCCTTTCGAACACCCCCCCACCCCCCCCACCCCCGTACATGTATGTTTTATTTCTTTTTCAAGCAAGTTCCTAGTTTCCTTCTTTGTATTCAGTTCATAACACATGCTGAATGAAAATTCATCCCGTCGGTTTCCTGTAGATGCCTACTTCGTCCCAGACCATTCTCGAACCCCGCTCCCCTTCTGTTTCCTCATCGCCACAGTCATCACATCCCCACGAGGTCGATCCAGTGTCACCAAACAGCTCCCCGCACAGTAGCACCCCGTCAGACCATCCCCTTCGCCTTGAATCCAAAGCTAAAGTGTGAATCACGAATAAATGTTTTATCATCTAGATTTTCCGGATCTCGGCTTCACTGCTGAAGTAAAGCTCGTTGTACAAGGCTGGTGCAAAAGTACTTGCGGTCTCCAGTATACGTGGGTTTTGATTTGTAAAATTTTGTGTAAGTTGTTTTCATTTTAATGGCGGCAACATATACTCATTTCTGGAAAACAAAGAAATTTGAAGAAACGCGCTATATATATACACAAACCAGCGGATAAGAATGATTTCATTTCCTACATTCGTAGCCATCTGTATAGAGGAGTAGGGTTGTAGTGTTGCTTCCTTTTATTCTTTTCAGCAGACGAGTGTGTTGTTTCAGCATGAAAATAAATATCAATATGGGCTGGTGTAGGGTAGATGAGGTCTATGACTTGTGTTTACAGCAGATTAGAAGGGCAGGTAGCAGTTGTTTCCTGGGTTACGAGGAAGTGTAGTACATTGGAGAAGTTATAGGGTAGGTTCAGAACAGGGTTCCGTATGTTATCTCTTCCTCTTTGGTTGCATTAATTCAAATTGAAAATGACATGGTAGTGTTTTCATTTCGATGGGATTTACAGTATGTGTACTTAAGCTAGAGAAAATAGACATGGGTACCTAGGCTCGTTTGAAAATAAAGAAGAGATAGGGTAGTGTTTTCATTTTCGATTGAAAAGAGAATGTGGATGGGCATACTGCTGTGTTTTTATTTTGGTTGCACAAGTGTTAAGTTATATATATTATTTGTTTGGTCCACGATTAATATTTTCGTACCGCTGTTTACGTTACCATTAAATATACGTATCGCCAAACAACAATCCCAAACCCAACAAAAATAAATGTGTTGCTATGTCTTGACGTTGCAGTCCCAATAAAATTAATTTTGTTAAAAACGGGCTCCTTTTGCAAAACCGCGTGATTTTTATATATATCCGTCGGTTCACCTTTTAATCGCACACACCGATAAAAATAACCCCGATTGGCTCCAAACTGAAAATCTAGCAATACCTAGCTATACATATTGTAATAAAATTCACTTCGTTGAAAACAGAGGATGTTTGAGAAGGAAGCTATTTATAAGGCCTATACACTATCAATAAAATATTATAGAATCCAAAAAAAATCAAAATAAATAATAATAAATCATTATTATCAAATATCTCCAAAAAAAATATTATACAATTTCAAGACATGCCGATATATATTTTAAACTCAACTTTCAAAATTCTGGATTAAACGATATTCAAATTATATAGAAATTCCTATTTACTCCATTAAATGAACATTATCGTTTATTAACGAATTCCATAGCGACTATTTGAAAATTTGAATTGGACATAACTAACAATCTATAACACGAAATCTGGATTTTCTCTTCCATATGAAAGTTATAATCAACACGATTCCAACGTTTCTTGTTTCATAGAAATTCAACTTATATCGGATCCTGTATATCAAGTAAAGTTCAAAACTCCATATTACGAACTGCCGCGCCATTTCGAACTCGTTTTATATTTATATAAATATATAACGTTCAAACATCGTTTTAATAATGAATTCAATATTAAAATCCATTAATATTCCAAATATAATATTTAAAATAATAAATTAAATAAAATATTTGACTGCCAAAAATACGGGACGTTACACTAATATTCATAAGAACCATCAACAATATCATAAATAAATGTTATTACCTACGTGCAAGTGTTACTATAATCAACACTTATCAGTGCAAGAGTGTGACTAACTATACAACCATCCATCCAACATCAAATATATATATATATATATATATATTTAACAACCATAATTATATATATAATTGTGTATAGTTACTCACTGGCATATTCGCTCCTTATATCTTCACGATAGGAGAGCTTAGTTAACCGCGGACACTCCTAAACGGACAATATTTCCCTGCATCGACCTCTTTGTTAAATTCTTTTTATTACATATATTATATCATGGGAAGGGGGTAGGTAAGGCCGTGGCAAGGTGGTGGAGTGGTGGTGGCTTATGGTCGTGATGGGGTGGCTAGGTGTGGATGTGGTGATGGCCTAAGGGTAGCGCACGTTGGAGGTGTGTTTGTGGATGGGCGGGGCTGAGTTGAGAAGATGGCAGGTCGTGGATTGGGCCAAGCATTGGGAGGCTAGGGAGGAGGTGGTGGCGCTGGCTAAAGGAGGAGGTGGAGGTCGGGAGGCACTAAGTCATGGGGAAGAGATGGAAAGTACGGGGAGAAAGGAGGGGAAAAAGCTTAGGAATGAAGGAAAATAGTAAGGAATAGGATGACATGAGATGGAGAGGGTTTAGTCCCTTTATATAAGCCTTGGAGAGGGGTAATTTAAAAAGTACAAGACACATGTCCTCTTAAGTGAATGCATGGTAGCCACCTCAAATACCATCTTTTGAAATAATGTCCCCACAAATAGTTTTGTTTTGAAACACTTTTCCAACACTTAAAATGTTGCTAATTTGAAACACTTTATATACATTACAAAATACTACCTCTACGTTACCGTTTAACCATATTAACACCCGACTATTAATGTTATCAAATCCCGACGATATTTTAACAACTTGTTAATAATTCAAAATTTTATTATTCATATTTAAAATTCATATATATATATATAGCTAGAAATGATCACGTTTAAAATAGTTTTATGAATATGTGCTTGGAAAGTTTGTTATAATAAACACGATAAATTCTTACTAATATTTTATCATTATATTTTCTTAAATTCAAATATCCATTTTATTATTTAAACCATATTTATATTCAGCCAAATTCATATTCAAACCAATTTAAATTCATTTATATTCAAAATCTTGATTTAAAAAAAAAATCCTGGATCATTACAGAAAATTCATTTTAGTCGCTCAAGTATTGGTTTTAAATGGTTTATTGTCTTTTCAAAATTTATATAATTTCAAATAGAGAACTTAGCTTTTTTTCATTTAATATCCAAACATGTGGAACTATGTATCTTAGGGTTTTAAGAATATATGTTTATATATATATATAGTGATTTTATATACATATATAGGATTTGGAATTTTTATATTAATATTTGAATATTCTTATATTAAAATTCATGATTTGACTTTTAAAGAATAAAATAAAGCATATATATATATACACACACAAATATATATATATAATAAGACATGATTTGAAGTTTACTTGTAAAATAAGTAAAAGTATATTTTGATTTGTAATTTTATAATACATAAGTACAATGATTTGGTACATTACAAGGTATGTAAGATCTGAATTAAAATAACTTTGAAAAAATGCAACAAAGTACAATAACTTTTTTTTAAAACTTCCTATCTCAATTAATGTTATGCACTTAGTAGGGCATGACTAAGCCTAAGATGTAAGTTATGGAATGAAAACAATTGGGCATTTTAGTCTTTTGATAATTTATCTCCATTTTTTGTTTGCTCTCATTTCACACATATATTTATGTGCTTTCCAATTCTTTTCCTCAATCCCTTTTCTTAATCATCTTCTTGCTTAAGCTACCTCATTTACTTGCTTATCATAATCATGCATTACTTCTCACCACCCAATTCATTTCAGCACCAAGGCTGATAAAAAAATGTGTGTCACTGTAAAATAGTTTACAGTCTTTGTGTGTAAAAAAAAGTAAACCTCCTAAAATTCGAGACTAATTTCAAGTTATGTGCCTGTCATAAAATATTGTAATGAAGTGAGTTTAGTTTATGTGGGTATGTCGCTCTTTGTTTCGAAGTGATTTGGGGTTGTTTTGGTGGAATTGAGGTAGTGTAATTGTCATGGCCAAAGCCTGTAGGTGAAATTAAACTAGGATTAAGCACTGCTTAGTATATATGTAGTTGTTGTTGAAGTGGAGATCAGAGTTTGACTTGTGATGGTGAAACTCAGCTTATGGCAAGTTTTTAGGCATTCAATGATAATGCATGCCACACTTTTTTTTTGGGTTTCGTATACTTGATTTGAGTCGGAAGTTAAACTACGAGGTCGAATGTTGGTCGAAGTTCACCGAAGTGCTGAGGAGGGTGTGGTTCATGGTGGTGGTCTTAGATGAACAAGTCGGGCTAAGGTTGCAGGTCCATGTACAAGATTATACCACTTTATGGCGAACTCTTAGTCAAGTTCGGCATACTATATTTATACAATTTCCATTGTATGCTTTGACTTGATTGAGATTTCTGTAGACCATTATAACCTTAGGCTTTGGCTATATAGCCAATGGGAATGGTCGTATATGTGATGTGTGTGTATTACCTCACATAAGATCCTTGATTATGAGCTAGGGAACCTATCTAATATATTTTATGTTGCTCGTGTATTTGTCATATTCCTCCTTTATTGTCAGGAGTTATTCGTTATATGACACTATCTTCCGTTTATCATGTGTTTACTGATATGTTTATGTTGGATCTAGATTAACCCTAGAGGGGGGTGAATAGGGTTTATTGAAAATTAAGCGAGATATAAAAAAATATCAAATCACAGAATGCAGTAGAAAATAAATTCAGAAAAAGTAAATGACACAAGATATACCTAGCTTCGGCAAAATTCTGCCTACTGCTGCATTCCTAAGGTTTCTACTAGGTAATAGAACAGATCCCGCTTACAAGACCATGTAAACTCACGAACCCCTCGCTCCTATTCTAATCCTACGCCCAAAACCCTAGAATGATATAATCCACTAGTTCAGATATCCCCTAGTTTTACATACTCTAGTAAACTATCTAGTTTTAGAGACGAAACTAGAAAACCACCTAGATTTTATAGACTCTAGAAACTGCTAGTTAATCCCCTAACTGGATCCCCTAGAATTTTACAGACTCTAGAAACTATTCAGAATGGTTTACAAATAAAAATACGACAAAATGAATTCTAAAAAAAATAAACCCTAAATCCCTTTTATAACATAAAAAGAAGAGCCTGGCCCATTCTCCTTTGCAAACTCCTTCCTTCACAGATGTTGGCCGACTTTAAGAACGGAATTTGGATTTTTCAAATCCCAAATCAAATTCGATCGTGATTACTCTTTGATTTGCTTCTTTTATGAGCTTCAAAACTGGATGATCTCTGATGCTTCGATTTGGGATAATGATGATCGAAAACACGTGAGTATTGCTGTTTTGATTTCTTCGATTTTCTCTTTGAATTGTTGGGTTGGTTTTCGATTGATTTGACTTGGCTTCTGATCGAAATCCTCTATGAGTTCTCTGATTTAAAAATGATTGCTCTGAATTTTCTGTTGTATGATTTTGATATAGCCTGTGTTGAATATCGTGTTCAAAATAGGATTATATAATCCTATAAAATTCTCTGATTTCATGTATGATGACTTGGCTTGACCCGATTGATTATGTGTTTCCTCTTTTGACATTAGTTATGTCGGCCTTGATTTTCTCTGTAAATTTCTGTGACGGACCGCCCCGCACCAGCCGGCATTTCCTCCTAAAGTGCGTTGTACACATGCCCGACTAGCACGGAACGGTCGTCAAAGGAAAGAAGAGAATTAACTAACGAGGAACCTGTAGAATGTCTCACGGCGCATGGAGTAAAATATAATAATAACATACTTGACATAAAACAGGTGAGACAGTGCATAAGCTGATAACTAAAACCAACATCAACATCAGAGCAGTGGAAATCCAAATACAGCTTATTACAACTTTCCAAATTTACTCTCTCTAAACAAAAGAAAGCTAAAGTAGAAGATGCACTATTAATTCCCAAGCGGTGATCTTCAACAACACAGGGAGAATACTATATATATCATACGTGGAAGCCTCCTGCTCGTCTCCGGATCATCTACCCGTGCATCACCAGCTAACCTGTCTCTAGTCTGCTCGTGTGAGCACCCAGAGTAATAAGAAGAGACATAAAACTATGGGTCATACCCAAAAAGTCTGGTATGAGCGATAAGCATCTAAACAGAACAATAACAGGTATACTAAACCATACCTGAACCTGGACCTGCAACCAAAGAGTTAGCACTACATACCGTACAATACTCTAAGGTGCCACAACAGATAGTGTAAAGATTACGGGGGTGGGGTGTGCATGTCATAATGATGGCAAACAAATCAACCATATCAACTATCCTCACATCTCTCACTCAGCGCGTAAATCATATGATGCCCACCACTGTCAATCACTAGACCCATTGAAGTAGTGACGGAGTTCAACTTGTACAACTACTGCAACTACCAAGCTTACCAAATGGAGTCATGACCAAATCTCTACAAATGACCCCACTTCATTGGTCTATAGCCCTTTAGTCGTACCTAGGCCACTATGGCCCCGAATCCTTTCACATACCTCCCATACATAATGATCCAAAGTCATAGACATCGATAGCTCCTTGCCACACGTCTGCAGCAAAGCCCAATCATGTAGCCCACTCATTTGTTCCCATCCGGATCCTGAGTCAAAGCTCCTCATTTGGATTTCCTTTGCATCTCGGGTTTTGATCGAATTGGAGTTGGTCTTCAAAAGAGTCGTCGCGTAGAAGTGGTCCTGGATTCGATTCGGTTCGGATACATACGTATAACACGGTTCGGTTCGATGCGATGCTTCATAGTGTACTCCTGGATGCGGTTCGGTTCGGTGATTCTCCCCCTTCAGACGTCGGTTCGGTTCGGATGCTCTGAAGTGGTTTGGTTCGGGCGTGCCTCTGCTTGAGTTTGGTTCGGTAGTTGCTCTGTCGCTCCGATTCGGGTCGAGATGTCCTAGCTCCGGTCTGATCCTCCTCCCTACCTCCGATCTGATCCCCTGCTCCTTTCCATCCGATCTCGCTCGCTTGCCTGCTCCGATCCGATCCGCTCCCTAGCTCCGATCCGCTCCTCTGTCCAACTCCAACTCTAAGCAATGGCCTTCCTTTCTGCCAAACTTCCCTTGTACCAGACTTCAGTTCGGGTTGGGTTCCTTGCCTAGCTCTCCTATCCGATCTGAGCCCATACCCGATCCGATCCGAAACCCTGCACAACTTTCTACAACTTTTTCCCAGCAACTTGTTTACGCCATTCGACGACGTTATCTACCAATCTAACTATACTAATCAACCACAAATCATTCCAAACGGTCATAGCAACATAGCAAACTAACAACAAACACCAAAACAATGAATTTACATGTCAAAATGGATCAAATACCCAAAACCCCATATTTTCCCTTAAGCATATTTAAGCAAAACTAATCCTAGGGTTAACAAAACTTAACCAAATTAAACCAAATTTCTACCAGGGGCATAAAATATTATTTTCGAATTTATAGATATTTTTCCAGAATTTATTAGTGTACAAATTCACTAATCTTCACTAATTACCCTTAATTAACCGTAATTAGTGCAAGAACTATGCAAATCACTCACCTTGGCCACAAATAAAATTCTCAGAACTGAAACCTCGCTGATTTGGGTGAATACTGATGTCTAACAGCAGCTCTAACCTTGCTTTCGTGTTTTTTCTCCTTAATTTGATGTAGATTAAGCCAAAACTTGATTAGAAAGTGATTTGGGGATGTTTCTAGATGTTGGCGGCCATTGTTAGGGTTCAAGAATGAAAGTGGCGGCTGGAAAATGAGGATAAGATCGTTCTCTAACTGATTTCAGCCTCCTCATAACCCTAATCCCGAAATCCCCCATTGGGCCTAGCTGTTAATCACCCGGTTAAGCCCAATTAAGCTGTTTTTCAATATCTGAAACTTGTTTCAGCCATATCTCCCAAACGGTGAGTCCGTTTGGCTAATGTGACCACTCTACGGAATTGTAAACCATCATCCGGAGCCAATGGAAGTGGTTTCAGGTCAAAAGTCCTTTCCAGTCAAAAGATATGGCCAAAACAGTACCAACTAGGGGTAAAATGGTCATTTAAAAATCGAAAAAAATCATGAACATGGGAAATGACCCCAATAGTCGTCTCCCAAAGTTACATGACCATACGGCTTCATATGTGAAAGAAATAAATATCCTACGATCCTATGATGCGTAGAATACGGGTCGTTACACTCTCTTCCCCTTAAGAAATTTCGTCCCCGAAATTCCTTAACCCAAAACATACAAAGGATCCTGCATGCCTAACAGCCACATACAACAATCAAACATACAAAACAAGCAAACAAGCCTATCCTAGCATGCGGAAAACTAAATCGAAGTTAAAATCTTACCAGGCAAAGAGTTCTGGATATGCCTTCCTAATGTTCTCCTCTGTCTCCCAAGTGCATTCATTCTCGTCCTCGCCCCACTGAACCTTGACTAGCCTCACCGCCTTCCTTCGAAGTTGCTTCGTATCGTGCTCGACAATACGGGTCGGCTTGTGGTTCTCAACCGCCTCGGGTTCTACTTCGAAGTCCTCTAACTGATCAGGTGAAATAGTCATATTTGGGTCGTGAACGAACTTCCTTAGTTGGGAAACATGAAATACGTTGTGAACTCCCGCCATTTTCTCTGGTAAGCCAACTCTATATGCGAAATTTCCGACTAGTTCAAGAACAGGGAATGGGCCAACAAATCTTGGTGCCAACTTGCCTCTCCTGCCAAATCGTATCACGCTCTTCAACGGAGAAATCTTGACAAACACCAAGTCACCAACGGAGAATTTTAAATATCTTCTTCTTTTATCAGCATAACTCTTCTGCCTATCTTGGGCAGCTTTCATTCGTTGTCGGATGATCTTAATCTTATCTGAAGTTTCCCTCATCACATCTGGTCCAAGCATAAACTTCTCGCCAGTCTCTATCCAACATGATGGTGAGTTGCACGGTCTTCCGTACAAAGCATCATATGGAGCCATACCGATACTGGATTGGTAGCTATTATTATATGCAAACTCTACTAGATGCAAATGGTCATCCCATGATCCACCAAAATCCAATATACAAGCTCTCAAGAGATCTTCCAATATACAATTCATCCTCTCCATCTGACCGTCGGTCGGAGGATGATATGCGGTACTGAGATGTAATTCTGACCCTAGAGCCTCTTGTAAGCTCTTCCAAAACCCACTAGTGAACAACGGGTCTCGGCCACTCACAATGCTTTTAGGTACTCCATGAAATCTCACTACCCACTTCATATACAATTCTGCTAAATTAGCTGCCGTCCTGTTTGACTTGACGGGTATAAACCTCGCACTCTTAGTCAATCGGTCCACAATCACCCAAATGCTATCATGACCCGATCTAGCCCTTGGTAACCCATCAATGAAATCCATTGACACTTGTTCCCATTTCCATTATGGAATTTCTAATGGTTGCATCAAACCACTAGGCTTCTTTTGCTCAGCTTTAACTAGCTGGCAATTCATGCATTTGGATATAAACTTCCCAATGTCTCTTTTCATTCCTTCCCAGTAGTAGGTTTGCTACATATCTCGATACATCTTGTTACCACCGGGGTGTATAGTCAGTTTTGAGTAATGACATTCTCTAAGAACTTCATCTCTCAATCCATTGACATTGGGTACAACTAGTCTTTCATTCTTTCTAAGCCATCCATCTCGATCAAGCCCATACTTATTCATCTCCTCATCGATACCCATCTCTAACTTGGAGATGATTTCCAATAGGTTAGGATCGTCCCTTTGACTAGAGCCGATCCGCTCAATCAAAGTGGGTCTGATCGTCAAACTTGCTAACATTCCTGGATCCAATTCGCACTTCGGTCTGAAATCATACCCAGCGATGTACTCCAGTTGCTTCCATTCAAGAAACATAGCCCCCAAACTGGCATGTCTTCTACTCAATGCATCGGCTACCGCATTGCCCTTTCCTGGTGTATATGCGATGTCAAAATCATAGGAAGCCAAGAATTCTAACCACCTCTGTTGCCGGAGATTTAGATCCTTCTGGGAGAAGAGATACTTTAACGATTTATGATCGGTAAACAACTCGAATCTTTCCCCCAAGAGATAATGTCTCCACATCTTCAATGCGAACACGATCGCTGCTAATTCCAAATCATGGGTAGGGTACCTTCTCTCGTGCGATTTCAATTGCCGACTTGCATAAGCTACAACCCTACCACCTTGCATCAATACAGCACCCAGTCCGGTACCACAGGCATCCGTGTATACCGTCATCTCTTCATTCCCCTTAGGAACGACTAACATTGGTGCGCATGTCAACTTGTCCTTTAGACTCTTGAATGCATTCTCGCACCTTTCATCCCAGACAAAAGTTTGATTCTTCTTGGTCAACTGGGTCAATGGTGCTGCTATCTTGGAGAAACCTTGGATAAACTTACGATAATATCCAGCTAATCCCAAGAAACTTCTTACATCTGTTGCATTCTTGGGCGTAGGCCAATCCTGTACCGTAGCCACCTTCGCCGGGTCCACGGCAATACCATTCTCTGATACAACATGGCCCAAGAACCTCACTTCCCTCCTCCAGAAGTGACACTTGGAAAACTTTGCTTTCAACCGGTGTTTTCTCAACACGTCCATCACTATTCTTAAATGTTCCTTGTGTTCTTCCTCTATCCTCGAATAGACCAAAATATCATCAACGAACACAAGGACAAACTTATTCAACTGATCTCTGAATATCCTATTCATAAGATCCACAAAATATGCTGGGGCATTGGTCAGCCCGAATGGCATGACCAACCACTCATAAAATCCAGACGGCGTCCGAAATGCCGTTTTAGTTATACTCTCAGCTTCCACTCTAAGCTGATGAAAACTTGTCGCGAGATCCAACTGAGAAAATACTCTTGTGCCACTCAACTGATCGAACAAATCATCTATCCGCGGTAGAGGATACTTGTTCTTCCTCGTCACTTTATTCAACTCGCGGTAGTCTACACACAAACGAAGGGAACCATCACCCTTGGTAGCAAACATAACTGGTGCTCCCCAATCAGAAACACTCCTTCTGATAAATCCCTTCTTCAAAAGATCGCTAACTTGCACCCCGAGCTTTCGCTGCTCCCTTGGTGCCATACGACGAAGTGGCATCACTATAGGTCTGGCATCTTTCACCAAATCAATACGGAACTCAATCTCTCGATGTGGTGGAAGCCCGGTCACTTCTTCGAAAACATCTGTATACTGGCTAACCACGGGCAAACCTGACAACTCACTATGCGGAATGTCGAGGGAGTTTAGAAAACTAGCCAATACCCCCTCACTGGGTAGACCACCAAACACTATCCTCCGCCCATCATCCGCTCTAGCTGTCACCAAAAAGCCCTCACAGTCTACCACCACCCCGTATCTTTGGAGCCAATCTACTCCCAAAATAATGCCAAACCCAGTAAAGCCCAAAACAAAGCAATCACAAACAAACATGCATCCATGACTCGATAAGACCACATTACGACAAATCATGCTAAGGCTAGTCGAACCACCAATCGGGTTCGTCACTACTAAAGGTCTATCGACAATCTCGGGCTCCAATCCCAACCTATCTACCAGGTCACTAGATATGAAAGAACTGGAAGCTCCGGTATCAAACAAAACTCTAACAGGAACATCATAAACAGAAAGCATACCTTGAATGACGACATTCTTTCCCTTCTCCGCCGCAGTTGGGGCATTCGACGAAGAAGGAATAGCATTAAGGGCATATGCTTTCACCATTTGCTTTTCTTTAGGGGGTTGCAGACACTTGTCCTTGTGATGTCCCATTTGGCCACAGTTGAAGCATTTCTTATCCGCTGGCTTGGCCCGACAGTTACTAGCATAATAGCCCTTCTTACCACAGCTGAAGCACTCAACATCTTGCTTATTCTTTTTCTTCTGACCATCCTTAGTCTGATTCTGCTTTCTCTTATTCTGGGAACCACCCTTGCCTCCACCACCTGCTTGTAGTTTTGGCTCTTCTGCAGATGCAACCTCAGTCTTTGGCTTAGAGTAGAGGCTTTCGGACCTCAATGCTTTCCCCACAATCGATTCAAACGTCTCATCTATGTGGTTAATAAGCCTTTCCCCCAAGTACTGATTCAAACCAGTTATGAATTTCTCATTCTTCTTCTCGGCAGTATCAATAAGAGATAACCCATACTTCGACAAAGTGTCGAATTCAGCAATATACTCCGAGACAGCTCTGCCATTCTGCTTGAGCTCCAAGAATTTCTTAAACAGCACTGACTTCTGAGCAGCTGGAATGAACTTCTCGCTAAAGCGAACCTTTAACTGCTCCCAAGTAATCTGATCCTCGGGAGTAGCAGCCTTTATAGCATTCCACCAATTCATCGCTCGCCCTTACAACTGACGGGACGCTAACTTTCTCTTCATCGCATCCTCAAGACCCAAGTCGTCGAAGAAACGATCACAGCTATCCATCTAATCTTGAACATATGTGGCCGACTCCGTTCCGTGGAACGGCTTCCCACCAAGGTTAGTGTAATCCTTGCACAACTTGGCGAAGTCGACCCTTGGCGTCTGCACTATTGGACCACCACCATTACCACCATTGGGAGCTGCTCCTTGCACCTCCCTAAGCATGTCTCTCATGAGGTAAGTAAACATTGCCCTCATGTCAGCAGCATTCCCATTATTGGATCCCCTACCAGCACCTCTAGCATATCGGCTCATCGTCAATCTGTAAAAGGAAACGATTAACGACCCCATAGTGGAGCTAGTGCAGTACGACTTCATTCTTATACTACTAATAGTATATATACATATATAGCTTTTGAAAACCAAAGTAATCACAAATACGCTCTCTCATATACGTACTATCTCTCCCTAGGTTAACTACGCAACCTAGAGCTCTGATACCAAGTGTGACGGCCCGCCCCGCACCAGCCGACATTTCCTCCTAAAGTGCGTTGTACACATGCCCGACTAGCACGGAACGGTCATCAAAGAAAAGGAAAGAAGAGAATTAACTAACGAGGAACCTGTAGAATGTCTCACAGCGCATGGAGTAAAATATAATAATAACATACTTGACATAAAACAGGTGAGACAGTGCATAAGCTGATAACTAAAACCAACATCAACATCAGAGCAGCAGAAATCCAAATACAGCTTATTACAACTTTCCAAATTTACTCTCTCTAAACAAAAGAAAGCTAAAGTAGAAGATGCACTATTAATGCCCAAGCGGTGATCTTCAACAACACAGGGAGAATACTATATATATCATACGTGGAAGCCTCCTGCTCGTCTCCGGATCATCTACCCGTGCATCACTAGCTAACCTGTCTCTAGTCTGCTCGTGTGAGCACCCAGAGTAATAAGAAGAGACATAAAACTATGGGTCAGACCCAAAAAGTCTGGTATGAGCGATAAGCATCTAAACAGAACAATAACAGGTATACTAAACCATACCTAAACCTGGACCTGCAACCAAAGAGTTAGCACTACATACCGTACAATACTCTAAGGTGCCACAACAGATAGTGTAAAGATTGCGGGGGTGGGGTGTGCATGTCATAATGATGGAAAACAAATCAACCATATCAACTATCCTCACATCTCTCACTCAGGGCGTGAAGCATACGATGCCCACCACTGTCAATCACTAGACCCATTGAAGTAGTGACGGAGTTCAACTTGTACAACTACTGCTACTACCAAGCTTACCACATGGAGTCATGACCAAATCTCTACAAATGACCCAACTTCATTAGTCTATAGCCCTTTAGTCGTACCTAGGCCACTATGGACCTGAATCCGTTCACGTACCTCCCATACATAGTGATCCAAAGTCATAGACATCGATAGCTCCTTGGCACACATCCCGCAGCAAAGCCCAATCATGTAGCCCACTCATTTGTTCCCAATAGGATCCTGAGTCAAAGCTCCTTATTTGGATTTCATTTGCATCTCGGGTTTTGATCGAATTGGAGTTGGTCTTCAAAAGAGTCGTCGCGTAGAAGTGGTCCTGGATTCGATTCGGTTCGGATACATACGTATAACACGGTTCGGTTCAGTGCGATGCTTCATAGTGTACTCCTGGATGCGGTTCGGTTCGGTGATTCTCCCCCTTCAGACGTCGGTTAGGTTCGGATGCTCTGAAGTGGTTCGGTTCGGGCGTGCCTCTGCTTGAGTATGGTTCGGTAGTTGCTCTGTCGCTCCGATTCGGGTCGAGATGTCCTAGCTCCGGTCCGATCCTCCTCCCTACCTCCGATCCGATCCCCTGCTCCTTTCCATCCGATCCCGCTCGCTTGCCTGCTCCAATCCGATCCGCTCCCTAGCTCTGATCCGCTCCTCTGTCCAACTCCAACTCTAAGCAATGGCCTTCCTTTCTGCCAAACTTCCCTTGTACCAGACTTCAGTTCGGGTTGGGTTCCTTGCCCAGCTCTCCTATCCGATCCGAGCCCATACCCGATCCGATCCGAAACCCTGCACAACTTTCTGCAACTTTTTCCCAACAACTTGTTTACGCCATTCGACGACGTTTTCTACCAATCTAACTATACTAATCAACCACAAATCATTCCAAACAGTCATAGCAATATAGCAAACTAACCACAAACACCAATACAATGAATTTACATGTCAAAATGGATCAAATACCCAAAACCCCATATTTTCCCTTAAGCATATTTAAGCAAAACTAATCCTAGGGTTAACAAAACTTAACCAAATTAAACCAAATTTCTACCAGGGGCATAAAATATTATTTTCGAATTTATAGATATTTTTCCAGAATTTATTAGTGTACAAATTCACTAATCTTCACTAATTACCCTTAATTAACCGTAATTAGTGCAAGAACTATGCAAATCACTCACCTTGGCCACAAATAAAATTCTCAGAACTGAAACCTCGCTGATTTGGGTGAATACTGATGTCTAACAGCAGCTCTAACCTTGCTTTCGTGTTTTTTCTCCTTAATTTGATGTAGATTAAGCCAAAACTTGATTAGAAAGTGATTTGGGGATGTTTCTAGATGTTGGCGGCCATTGTTAGGGTTCAAGAATGAAAGTGGCGGCTGGAAAATGAGGATAAGATCGTTCTCTAACTGATTTCAGCCTCCTCATAACCCTAATCCCGAAATCCCCCATTGGGCCTAGCTGTTAATCACCCGGTTAAGCCCAATTAAGCTGTTTTTCGATATCTGAAACTTGTTTCAGCCATATCTCCCAAACGGTGAGTCCGTTTGGCTAATGTGACCACTCTACGGAATTGTAAACCATCATTCGGAGCCAATGGAAGTGGTTTCAGGTCAAAATTCCTTTCCAGTCAAAAGATATGGCCAAAACAGTACCAACTAGGGGTAAAATGGTCATTTAAAAATCGAAAAAAATCATGAACATGGGAAATGACCCCAATAGTCGTCTCCCAAAGTTACATGACCATACGGCTTCATATGTGAAATTATCCTACGATCCTATGAAGCGTAGAATACGGGTCGTTACAATTTCCTTGATTGAATTTGATTCCTTGGCTTTGAAATCTTTCTTGATTTGTGGAGATGAAATTCGATACTATCCCCTGGACATGCTTGTTGCCTTTTTTAGAAAAATATTTTCCCTTCCTGAAAATAAGATCTCATGACTTTGTTAATTAAAAAAAACTGTTGCCAAATATTCCAATGTTGAATTCTGAAAATATATCTGTGCATGCCATATCTGAATTATTCATGACACATGCTGATATTCTGCTAATTAACACTTGCCAAAAATGATTTCCAAGAGTGTCCCACTATTTTCATAAAGCAGAATTGCATATGAACCATAAACAAAAAACTTTCTTGCCAAATTCTGATTTGTATGCATGTATGAATATTTCTAGAAAACAAATTTGAAAACAAATAAAATGTTTTCATGCTATTTCTGGTTTTCTCATTTTGAAAAATTGCCGAATATGAATTACTGAAATTCTGGAAAAACAATGAATTGATTATTTGCCATAATTTTAAACAAGCTTTGTTGCTTGCTCTTTGTAAATCTTGGACAAAGATTATTTGTTACACAAGTTCTCATTCATGTTGTTCTCTTGCTTGACCAATGTCATAGTTGCATGTAAATTGCTGATGCCAAAAACATATTTTTGGAAATCAATGAAATTGTATTTATGGCCCCTCAATACACTTGCCATATGTTGTTTGCCAATATCACCATTGCTTGATACTTGCCTTAATTCAATCACTGAATTCTTGACACATTAAAAACTTTGACAAATTTGAACTCAGAAAAATGCTTGCCCAAAAATGTCTTTGTTTAAAACTGGAAAGAAAATTCTTTGCACATTTAAACTGTTGCCAAGATTGTAGATCAAAGAAAAACCATTCCTGTTTATTCTTTGCATGCTGATTTGTCCATGCCCATCAATGATTCTTTATGAATGCATTTCCTGCATGTGTATGTTGTACCCAATTTTCATGTACTTACCGTATACTTGCATGTTGGCTTGTGAAAATTGGAAATAACAAACCTTGTCAAATTTGGTGCTATGATTGATTTCCAAACATGATTTCTCCCAGTAAAAATATAATGTTTTAAAGCAATGAAACCTTTGAATATGCTTGCACATATCCAAAACTGATTTGTTAGGTATTTCACTGGAAATGTATTAAACACTACCCATAAATGTTGTTCCTTGATTGATTGAAAGCCTTGCACGATTAAATATGCCAAACTTATTTGTGTCATAACTTGAGAAAGTTATTTGCACCATTAACTGTTGCCAAAATTTCTTGCTTTGAATGTCTCTACAATTTTGAATATTTCTGTAAAGAAATCAAAATATGTTTGCACCATATGGTCATCTTGACTAAAACCTGAGTACAAGCTGCACTCTACACATATGTCATATTGGATTGCACCATTCATCCATGTCCTGTATTTGTATGACTTCTCAGCTAAAACTGAAAAATGCTTTACTTGCAATTCATATCAATGCACTGCTGTGATCTTGCATGATTGACAAGAAAAAAATTTCCAAAGAAAAAACTGTTGCTAAACTTGTTGTTCCTCCTTTTTTTTTGTGTGTTAAAATTGTAATGTGAATGAGTGAAATGTTGTAGTGAGGCAATGATTGTATACTAGAGTGATGAGGGTTGTAGTGAGGAACAAATGTATAGAATGAGAAAAAATGTACTGATATTTGTAATAAACAAATTTGATGAAATAAAATATTATTTCGTTGTCTTCAAACAAATTTTTCTATCATATTCAATTTATTTACTAGTACAAATATTTTGTGAATGTATATGATATGTGATGTGTTCAAATAGTGGAGTTGTAAATCTATACTGTTGTATATTGAAATATAATATTCAATTTAAATAAAATACTGTATGAATGTATGAATGTCTGTATAGTCCTATTCTATTTAAATATAAATATTATATTCCTGTCTGAGATGTATATATACAAAATAATACAATAACAAGCACATTTAAAATAAATATATTTGTTTGTTATCATCAAACAAAAATCATATAATTGTGTATACAACACCGTCATATACAGCAATCTCCCCCTTTTGATGATGACAAACAAATATGAGGATTTTGAATATAATAATATTATAAATGTGTTTGAGAGTGAAGAACTGAACTCCCCCTATTTGAAGGCTCCCCCTACAACAGAAACTCCGCCTATAACTGTGCATGAGTGAAGAAACATGAAAATTGAATGAATTTTCAAAAAAAAAAATATTTATAAAATATTCACTCATAAACAAGAAAATTGAATGAATTTTCAAAATTAAAAATATTTATAAAATATTCACTCATAAACATGAAAATTGAATGAATTTTCAAAATTAAAAATATTTATAAAATATTCACTCATAAATCAAAATCTCAATCCATTCTCCCCCTTTTGTTATCATCAAAAGGATACAGAATTTAAAATATAGATGAAAAATGACTAACAAATACAATATCAGCTTAAGAGGAAGAACGATCATCATAAATCTCAATCAGTCAAACAAAAATCATAATAAACTGAGAACTAGTGGCATATTTCACATTGTAGAAACTGATGGATTTACGATGAATGTAAAATGGAGAGTTTCAAAAACATATATTTCCAAAAAAATTCAAAAGAATTTTATAAAAATGAAGTTCAAAACAGTGACAGATTTGGACTATAATTAATAATTCAACTTAAGTGACAAAATCCATTAATCTCAAATCCCAATAGCTATCAATCAACAAATCATAATACGTCATAAGATATTAACACATTTCACAGATTAGAACATGGATTGATAGGCTGATTTTTACATACCAAGGAGAAACTCATATTAATTTATATTTAGTATATTATTTCCTTTTTCTTTTATTTTTTATTTAAGAGCACACTGACCACGCATAACCAGAGCTTAGATTTTTAAATGAGGTCAGTCGCAGCTTAAATTATAAGTTGTCTCTTAACCATGCATGACCAGAGCTTGGATTTTTAAATGAGGTTAGAGACACACTTATGTATTAATTATATATTTATCATTTTATCTTTAAAAGGAAAAACTCCTCGGTATATAAAACCAATATATGGATGATAGAAGATGGGGTAGGTAAAGGAATGGACTGTGAAATAAATTTCTAAATTAATTATATTATGAAATATGATCAACTGTACCGAGATCATTGAAAATTTTCAATTGTCACTAATTCTAAAAAATAACATAGTCCCATTTCTATCACAAATATTTCCACTGTTTATTCAAAAAGATTTTAAAACATGTTAACTCTCCACATTACTATAAAAGACATGGTCGTGAAATAATTGCCAGTTCAAAGATATTATAATAAATGTTCAACCACCATGAAAATTTTAAACAAAATCTCCTCTTGTTGTGAAATATACTGCAGTCACACTTCATCGCAATTTCAAAATATGATAATAATTTTTAGAATTATAAATACAGTTTAATTTGGATATAGATTCCAATTTCTAAATGAATAATCAATAAATAATTTTAAAATTGAAAATTAATTGCAAGAGGAATATGCTGATCTATACATGACAAGAGGGATTAAAATATATACAAAAAAAAATCAAATATAGCACTTCTGAACAACTGATACCACTTGATGTTTCAATTAATGAGGATGACACGGGAGACGAGCAAGCATATCATAGACAAAAAAAATTATAAGTACAAAGCCAAAGCAGACAAGATAACAGATGATGCACATGTATCAGAGTTGCAAACAGTTGATTCCAAAACAAACATTTTTCAAAAACAGTATCAGAGCAACACAGAAAACAATTTCAAATCATACTTGTCAAGATGACGGTCACATAAGATGATTTATGATCCAATGATTAAAAAAATACCATTTATTTGAAATCATTTGAGGAATATGAAATTCTTATGATTCAGTGAATCAATCACACCAGAATATTAATTTTAGATTCAAGATATGTGTGAGATTCAATAAATCAATAATTTCAAATGATTTTAAACAAACATATATTCAAATCAAATACATCATGAAATAGCAGTGAGTTTTAATGACCATTTCTCAAAAAAAATTCACAAATTTTTCTGACAATCACAAGACAAATTTCAAATCATTTACATCAAGATTGATTAATAATTCATGATCCAAAAATAGTGGTTTATTCAAAATCACTTGAAAAAATGTAAATCTTGAGATACAATGAATCAATTACACAGGATAATAAATTCAGATCTGAGAGGTGTGTAAGATTCAAAATATCATAAATTTTCAAGTGATCTCAAACAAACAAAAAACAAACTAGATGATCATGAATAACAACGAATTTCAAGATGTAAGCAATGATTCAAGACCAAACAAAATATCCAAGCCAATCTAAAAATCAATGAAATTACCACAACTGGTAAATAGCAGAGTGTTGTAATGAGTATAATATTCCAAGCTTTTCTAAAATGAATTAGAATAAACTAAGAACAGCAGAGATGTGTGATATTTCATTGTTTTTTAGATCTTCAAAATTTTAGAATTCATATTAACAGTGTTCAAGATATGATATGATATGAATACATCAACACTGTTATGAATTCAGAAAACAGAAAATAAATCTCAAAACAATTGCAGAATTTACAAGCTTAAATTCAAGATCTGGAAATGGTTAAGACATTAGAGTATTATACAAATGAAGTGAATTTCCAGAATTCTACAACTGGAAGTTTAAGGAAGCCCAGAATAAAAAATAATAATATGGCAGTGACAAATTTAAAACAAAAAATAGAATGGGGTAGAAGGAGGAATAAACAAAGAAAATAAAAAAATATTTACAAAGTTGAGTTTAGAGATCATACCAGAATATGATGTAAGCAAAAGAATCTCTAACTCAACATACATGGCTAAGGAACTGTGAATGATACAGAAATATAGTCCAGCTTGGTTTCAAATCTCTTTTGGCACAGCAATTCCTCAGCCTCCTCCAGTACTTAACAGTTTATAGAATCGAGTGGTCTAACAAGGTTTGTAAAACCACTCATAGTTTTATTCACATATTTTGGTACCCAGACTTATTTATATAAAAATCCATTCGAATCTACCTTTGTACCCTTCGGGACCCAAATCTGTTTGAATTTCATAAAGTTTGTTTTAATTCTTTTTGGGATCCAGAATTATTCAAATAGATTATCATAACACAGATTCACATCATGTTTATGATTCAAAAATCCTTTGTGATTATCAGAGTTTGAATTTTCATATCGATTCTTTTCAAGATAGTTTGAAGGATTTTTAAAATCATTTGAATTCCGCTTTTCAAAAAAATTTATTTTCCCAAATCCAGGACCATGTTTATTTCCGACAAAAGTTTGGTTGTGTAACAACATATTCAACGATTTTTCCCCATTAGAGAATTTTTCCAAAGTTGATTCCATTCGTTGAATTTTGGATTTAAGATCACTATTATCTTTCATTAAGTCTGAACATCGATTGTTAGTGATCTTTCTTTCAGCATCATGTTGTTTCAAAACCAAAATTTCATTTTCAACTGATTTTATTTTGGCTTGGGATTCTGAGATCTCAGATTCAAATTGTTTTTGTTTTTCAGTCTCAAATTTCTTGGATTCTTCAATCTCGTTTTCAAGTTCATTCAAAATCAAATCGGATTTCATCAAACTCTCCTTTTCAGCAATTTCAAATTTGGAATATATATCAGTCTTAAAAACTTCAAATTCCTTTTGTAGAAAATTGTTCAAATTTGATAACTCAATCTTGTTTTCTTTTAAGATCAGAATTTCATTTTCAAACCTTTGAATATTTTCATTGAGATGAACAAGATTGGTTTCCAATTTCAAACAATTTTGCAATCTGAATTTGAAAAGTTTTTAAAATATTCAAGTTGTGATTCCAAATTATCAATTTTGTTGGTTAACTAAGAATTCTTAGATTTCAGAGACTTATTTTTCAGTTGGAGTTTATCAACATATTTCGTTAAATCAAGACACATGTAAACCAGATCTTCATATGAGAAATTTTCTGTTTCAGCATTTGTTGATTCTACATCATCTGATCCATCCAAAGTTTCATCTACATGACTTGTTAAGCACAGATTTGAAGCTGAGTTGACTTTCTGGGATTTTGAGCAGCTGTTGTCAATTTTCCATACTTTGTATTGAGAGTATTCCAAATTTCCTGTGCAGATAAAAAATGACAGATAAGATTAGACTGTTTAGTACTAAGATAATCAAATATAATTTTCATAGCATGAGCATTGAAAGTAATATCTACACTATTAAACCCATTGATAACAACATCCCAACATTTAATATTAATAGATTTTAAATAAAATTCCATTTTGGATTTCCAGTTTGAAAAATCCGTTCCTTTGAAAATAGTTGGAAATGAACTGGACTGGCTCTCTGTGGACTGACACCTAGGGTTACCCATGACTCTAGAGTTAAAAATACCTGCTCTGATACCACTTTTTGGATCTAGATTAACCCTAGAGGTGGGTGAATAGGGTTTATTGAAAATTAAGCGAGATATAAAAAAATATCAAATCACAGAATGCAGCAGAAAATAAATTCAGAAAAGTAAATGACACAAGATGTACCCAACTTCGGCAAAATTCTGCCTACTGCTGTATTCCTAAGGTTTCTACTAGGTAATAGAAAAGATCCCGCTTACAAGACCATGTAAACTCGCGAAACCCTCGCTCCTATTCTAATCCTACGCTCAAAACCCTAAACTGGTCTAATCCACTAGTTCAGATTTCCCCTAGTTTCACAGACTCTAGTAAACTGTCTAGTTTTAGAGACGAAACTAGAAAACCACCTAGATTTTACAGACTCTAGAAACTGCCAGTTAATCCCCTAATTGGATCCCCTAGAATTTTACAGACTCTAGAAACTATTCGGAATGGTTTACAAATAAAAATACGACAAAATGAATTCTAAAATAATAAACCCTAAATCCCTTTTATAACATAAAAAGAAGAGCCTGGCCCATTCTCCTTTGCAAGCTCCTTCCTTCACAGATGTTGGCCGACTTTAAGAACGGAATTTGGGTTTTTCAAATCCCAAATCAAATTCGATCGTGATTGCTCTTTGATTTGCTTCTTTGTTGAGCTTCAAAACTGGATGCTCTTTGATGCTTCGATTTAGGATAATGATGATCGAAAACACGTGAGTATTGCTGTTTTGATTTCTTCGATTTTCTCTTTGAATTATTGGGTTGGTTTACAATTGATTTGACTTGGCTTCTGATCGAAATCCTCTGTGAGTTCTCTGATTTAAAAATGATTGCTCTGAATTTTCTGTTGTATGATTTTGATACAGCCTGTATTGAATATCGTGTTCAAAATAGGATTATAAAATCCTATAAAATTCTCTGATTTCGTGTATGATGACTTGGCTTGACCCGATTGATTATGTGTTTCCTCTTTTGACATTAGCTATGTCGGCCTTGATTTCCTCTGTAAATTTCCTTGATTGAATTTGATTCCTTGGCTTTGAAAGCTTTCTTGATTTGTGGTGATGAAATTTGATACTATCCCCTGGACATGCTTGTTGCCTTTTTTTAAAAAATATTTTCCCTTCCTGAAAATAAGATCACATGACTTTGTTAATTAAAAAAAACTGTTGTCAAATATTCCAATGTTGAATTCTGAAAATATATCTGTGCATGCCATATCTGAATTATTCATGACTCATGATGATATTCTGCTAATTAACACTTGCCAAAAATGATTTCCAAGAGTGTCTTACTGTTTTCCTAAAGCAGAATTGCATATGAACCATAAAATTGCCAAATTCTGATTTGTATGCATGTATGAATATTTCTGAAAAACAAATTTGAAAACAAATAAAATGTTTTCATGCCATTTCTGGTTTTGTCATTTTGAAAACTTTCCGAATATAAATTACTGAATTTCTGGAGAAACAATGAATTGATTATTTGCCTTAAACAAGCTCTGCTGCTTGCTCTTTGTAAATCTTGGACAAAGATTATTTGTTACACAAGTTCTCATTCATGTTGTTCTCTTGCTTGACCAGTGTCATAAATGCATGTAAATTACTGATGCCAAAAACATATTTTTGGAAATCAATGAAATTGTATTTATGGCCCCTCAATACACTTGTCATATGTTGTTTGCCAATATCACCATTACATGATACTTGCCTTAATTCAATCACTGAATTCTAGACACATTAAAAATTTGACAAATTTGAACTCAGAAAAATGCTTGCCCAAAAATGTCTTTGTTTAAAACTGGAAAGAAAATTATTTCCACATTTAAACTGTTGCCAAGATTGAAGGTCAAAGAAAAAACATTCTTGTTTATTCTTTGCATGTTGATTTGTCCATGCCCATCAATGATTCTTTATGAATGCATTTCCTGCATGTGTATGTTGTACCCAATTTTCATGTACTTACTGTATACTTGCATGTTGGCTTGTGAAAACTGGAAATAACAAACCTTGTCAAATTTGGTGCTATGATTGATTTCTAAACATGATTTCTTCCAGTAAATATATAATGTTTTAAAGCAATGAAACCTTTGATGATGCTTGCACATATCCAAAACTGATTTGTTAAGTATTTCACTGGAAATTTATTAAACACTACCCAGAAATGTTGTTCCTTGATTGACTGAAAGCCTTGCATGATTAAATATGCTAAACATGTAACGACCCGCATTCTACGCATCATAGGATCGTAGAATATTTATTTCTGTCACATACGAAGTCGTATGGTCATGTAACTTTGGGAGACGACTATTGGGGTCATTTCTCGTGTTCATGATTTTTCCCGATTTTTAAATGACCATTTTACCCCTAGTTGGCACTGTTTTGGCCATAACTTTTGACAAGAAAGGAATTTTGACCTGAAACCACTTCCATTGGCTTCGGATGATGGTTTCTCTTTCCGTAGAGTGGTCACATTAGCCAAACGGACTTACCGTTTGGGAGATATGGCTGAAACAAGTTTCAGACGGTGAAAAACAGCTTAATTGGGCTTAACCGGGTGATTAGCAGCTAGGCCCACAGGGGAATTTCGGGTTTAGAGGTATAGGAGGACTGATTAGGGTTAGGTTATCACTTTCATTTCAGTTTTGAGCCGCCACAAACCTTCTTGGGACCTTAGTAATGGCTTCCATCCTCTAAAACCTCTCCAAAACACATTTTTAGTGAAGATTAAGCCTAAACTACATCAAAACAAGGCCAAATAGCAACAAAGCAAGGTTGGAGCTGCTGCTATACATAGGAATTCGACCCAAACAGAGAGTATTTCAGATTTGGTGTTTCATTTGTGGCCAAGGTGAGTGATAGCATCATTTTGACACTAATTACAGTTAATTAGGGGTAATTAGTGAAGATTAGCGAATTTATACGTAAATAAATTCTGGAAAAATTCTTAAAATTCTAAAATAATGTTTTAAAGCTCTGTTAGAAATTTGGGTTAATTTCGATGTGTCTTGCTAATTGTATGCTTGAACATGATTAAGAGTGATTAGGGGAAAATGAGGGGTTCTAGCTATGTCTGATCCATTTTAAGTCTATCAAATTGTTGTTATGGTGTTTGCAATTGATGTTACATGTTGCTATGACTCTATGGTATGTTTCATGATTGATTAGAATAGTTAAATTGGTCGAAAACGTCGTCGAATGGCGTAGAAAGCTCGCTGGAAAGTTGCAGAAGTGTGCAGGTTCCGAACCGGTTCGGATCGGAGAAAGGGGTCGGATCGGATTTGTGAACTGACCAAGGGAATTCGAACTGGATTGGAACTTGTCACTGGAGGAGGCTTGGCGAGAAGGAAGGCCGTTTACTTAGGGTTGGAGTTGGACAGAGGATCGGATCGGAGCTATGGAGCAGGATCGGATCGGATCGGAGTAAGCTAAAGAGTGGGATCGGATCGGATAAGGGGATCGGGTCGGGTAGCGAACTGAACCAAGGTGGTGGCATCTCCAGCAGCGTGGAACTTCAGGGACAACAAGGGAGACCTGGACCGCGACTCTGAAGGACTCGGAAGTAGTTGAAGAAACGGCGGCAGGAGCAAGACACCCGAACCGAACCGAGTGGAGAACCCGAACCGAAGGAGAACCGAACCGGATGGAGTACTGTGACCCGAACCGAACCGAGTGGAGGACCCGAACCGAAGGAGCACCGAACCGGATTGGAGTTGCGATTACGCGACGACTCTTTTGAAGATCAACTCCAATTCGACCAAACCCGAGATGCAAAGGAAGTCCAAATGAGGAGCTTTGACTCAGGATCCAGCTGGGAACCAATGAGTGGGCTTCATGATTGGGCTTTGCTGTGGGATGCGTGCCAAGGAGTTATCGACGTCTATAGCTTTGAACCACTATGGTAGGAGGTACGAAGGCGGATTCAGGGCCATTATGGCATCGGTAGAACCAAGGGCTACAACCAATGAAGTGGGTCATTGAAATGTTTGGTCATGACTCCATATGTTTAGCTTGGTCATAGCAGGGTTTCTACAAGTCGGGATTCGTCGTTGCCTCAGTTTGTCTAGTGTTTCAAAGTGGTAGATGTCGTATGCTTTACGCACTGAGTGAGAGATGTGAGGATGGTTGCTATGGATGGTTTGTTTGCTATCATTATGACATACACACCCCACCCCCGTATTCTTTACACTATTCATTATGGCACCTTGGAGTATTGTACGGTATGTGGTACTAACTCTTTGGTTGCAGGTCCAGGTTCAGGTATGGTTTAGTATACCTGTTATCATTCTGTTTAGATGCTTATCGCTCACACCAGGCTTTATGTCTGACCCAGAGTTTTATGTCTCTTCTTATTACTCTGGGTGCTCACACGAGCAGACTAGAGACAGGTTAGCTGGTGATGCACGGGTAGATGATCCGGAGACGAGCAGGAGGCTTCCACGTAATATATATAGTATTCTCCCTGTGTTGTTGAAGATCACTGCTTGGGCATTGGTGGTGCATCTTCTACTTTAGTTTTCTTTTGTTAGAGACAGTAAATTTGGAAAGTTGTAATAAGCTGTATTTGGATTTCCGCTGCTCTGATGTTGACATTGATTATTGGTTATCAGCTTATGCACTGTCTCGCCTGTTTTATGTCAAGTATGTTATTATTATATTTTATCCCATGCGCTGTGAGACATTCTACAGGTTCCTCGTTTAGTTCATTCCCTTCTTCCTTTTCCTTCTAACGACCCGTTCCGTGCTAACTGGACATACGTACAGCGCACTTTTGGAGTAAATGCAGGCTAGTGCGGGGCGGGCCATCACATTTGGTATCAGAGCTCTAGGTTGCGTAGTTAACCTAGGGAAGTTATCAGGGAGAGATAATATACGTGTACGAGAGAGCGTATTTGTGATTACTTTGGTTTTTAAAAGCTATATATATATATATATACTATTACTAGTATAAGGATGAAGTCGTACTGCACTAGCACCACTATGGAGTCGTTAATCGTTTCCTTTTTCAGATTGACGATGAGCCGATATACTAGAGGTGCTGGTAGGGGAGCCAATAATGGGAATGCTGCTGACATGAGGACGATGTTTACTGACCTCATGAGAGAGATGCTTAGAGATGTGCAGAGGGAAGCTCCCAATGGTGGAAATGGTGGTGGTCCAATAGTGCAGGCGCCGAGGGTCGACTTCGCCAAGTTGAATAAGGATTATACTAGCCTTGGTGGGAAGTCGTTTCACGGAACGGAGTCGGCCACAGATGTTCAGGATTGGTTGGATAGTTGCGAACGTATCTTCGAGGATTTGGGTATCGAGGATGCGATGAAGAGAAAGCTAGCGTCCCGTCAACTGCAAGGGCGGGCAATGAATTGGTGGAATGCTATAAAGGCAGCTACTCCCGAAGATCAGATTACTTGGGAGCAGTTTAAAGCTCGCTTTAGCGAGAAGTTCATTCCAGCTGCTCAGAAGTCAGTGTTGTTTAAGAAATTCTTGGAGCTCAAGCAGAATGGCAGAGCAGTCTCGGAGTATATTGCTGAATTCGACACTTTATCGAAGTATGGGTTATCTCTTATTGATACTGCCGAGAAGAAGAATGAGAAATTCATAACTGGTTTGGATCAGTACTTAGGGGAAAAGCTTATTAACCACATCGATGAGACGTTTGAGTCGATTATGGGGAAAGCATTAAGATCAGAAAGTCTCTACCCTAAGTCGAAGACTGAGGTTGCATCTGCAGAAGAGCCAAAACCACAAGCAAGTGGTGGAGGCAAGGGTGGTTCCCAGAATAAGAGAAAGCAGAACCAAGCTAAGGATGGCCAGAAGAAAAATAATAAGCAAGATGTTGAGTGCTTCAGCTGTGGTAAGAAGGGCCATTATGCTAGTAATTGTCGGGCCAAGCCAGCGGATAGGAAGTGCTTCAACTGTGGCCAAATGGGACATCACAAGGACAAGTGTCCACAGCCTCCTAAGGAAAAGCAAATGGTGAAAGCCTACGCTCTTAATGCTATTCCTTCTTCGTCGAATGCCCCAACTGCGGCGGAGAAGGGAAAGAATGTCGTCATTCAAGGTATGCTTTCTGTTTATGATGTTCCTGTTAGAGTTTTGTTTGATACCGGAGCTTCCAGTTCTTTCATATCTAGTGACCTGGTAGATAGGTTGGGATTGGAGCCCGAGATTGTCGATAGACCTTTAGTAGTGACGAACCCGATTGGTGGTTCTACTAGCCTTAGCATGATTTGTCGTAATGTGGTCTTATCGAGTCATGGATGCATGTTTGTTTGTGATTGCTTTGTTTTGGGCTTTACTGGGTTTGGCATTATTTTGGGAGTAGATTGGCTCCGAAGATACGGGGTGGTGGTAGACTGTGAGGGCTTTTTGGTGACAGCTAGAGCGGATAATGGGCGGAGGATAGTGTTTGGTGGTCTACCCAGTGAGGGGTTATTGGCTAGTTTTCTAAACTCCCTCGACATTCCGCATAGTGAGTTGTCAGGTTTGCCCGTGGTTGGCCAGTATCCGGATGTTTTCGGAGAAGTGACCGGACTTCCACCACACCGAGAGATTGAGTTCCGTATTGATTTGGTAAAAGATGCCAGACCTATAGTGATGCCACTTCGTCGTATGGCACCAAGAGAGCAGCGAGAGCTCGAGGTGCAAGTCAGCGATCTTTTGAAGAAGGGATTTATCAGAAGGAGTGTTTCTGAATGGGGAGCACCAGTTGTGTTTGCTACCAAGGCGGATGGTTCCCTTCGTTTGTGTGTAGACTACCGCGAGTTGAATAAAGTGACGAGGAAGAACAAGTATCCTTTACCGCGGATAGATGATTTGTTCGATCAGTTGAGTGGCACGAGAGTATTTTCTCAGTTGGATCTCGCGACGGGTTTTCATCAGCTTAGAGTGGAAGCTGAAAGTATAGCTAAAACGGCATTTCGGACGCCGTCTGGGTTTTATGAGCGGTTGGTCATGCCATTCGGGCTGACCAATGCCCCAGCATATTTTGTGGATCTTATGAATAGGGTATTCAGAGATCAGTTGAATAAGTTTGTCCTTGTGTTCGTTGATGATATTTTGGTCTACTCAAGGACAGAGGAAGAACACAAGGGACATTTAAGAATAGTGATGGAGGTGTTGAGAAAACACCAATTGAAAGCAAAGTTTTCTAAGTGTCACTTCTGGAAGAGGGAAGTGAGGTTCTTGGGCCATGTTGTATCAGAAAATGGTATTGCCGTGGACCCGGCAAAGGTGGCTACGGTACAGGATTGGCCTACGCCCAAGAATGCAACAGATGTAAGAAGTTTCTTGGGGTTAGCGGGATATTATCGTAAGTTTATCCAAGGTTTCTCCAAGATAGCAGCACCATTGACCCAGTTGACCAAGAAGAATCAAGCTTTTGTCTGGGATGAAAGGTGCGAGAATGCATTCAAAAGTCTAAAGGACAAGTTGACAAGCGCACCAGTGTTAGTCATTCCTAAGGGGGATGAAGAGATGACGGTATACACGGATGCCTGTGGTACCGGACTGGGTGCTGTATTGATGCAAGGCGGTAGGGTTGTAGCTTACGCAAGTCGGCAATTGAAACCGCACGAGAGAAGATACCCTACCCATGATTTAGAATTGGCAGCAATCGTGTTCGCGTTAAAGATGTGGAGACACTATCTCTTGGGAGAAAGATTTGAGCTATTTACTGATCATAAGTCGTTAAAGTATCTCTTCTCTCAGAAAGATCCGAATCTCCGTCAGCAGAGATGGTTAGAGTTCTTAGCTTCCTATGATTTTGACATCGCATATACACCAGGAAAGGGCAATGCGGTGGCTGATGCATTGAGTAGAAGACATGCCAGCTTAGGGACTATGTTCCTTGAATGGAAGCAACTAGAGTTTATCGCGGGGTTTGATTTCAGACCAAAGTGCGAATTGGATCCAGAAATGTTAGCAAGTTTGACGATCAGACCCACTTTGATTGAGCGGATCGGCTCTAGTCAGAGGGACGATCCTAACCTATTGGAAATCATCTCCAAGTTAGAGATGGGTATCGATGAGGAGATGAGCAAGTATGGGCTTGATCAAGATGGATGGCTTAGAAAGAATGGAAAGCTCGTTGTACCCAATGTCAATGGATTGAGAGATGAAGTGCTTAGAGAATGTCATCACTCAAAACTGACTATACACCCCGGTGGTAATAAGATGTATCGAGACATGAGACAGACTTACTACTGGGAAGGAATGAAAAGAGACGTTGGGAAGTTTATATCCAAATGCATGAATTGCCAGCTAGTTAAAGCCGAGCAAAAGAAGCCTAGTGGTTTGTTACAGCCCTTAGAAATTCCCGAATGGAAATGGGAGCAAGTCTCGATGGATTTCATCGATGGTTTACCAAGGACTAGATCGGGATATGATAGCATTTGGGTAATTGTAGATCGACTGACTAAAAGTGCAAGATTTATACCGGTCAAGTCGACTAGAACGGCAGCTAAGTTAGCAGAATTGTATATGAAGTGGGTAGTGAGATTTCATGGAGTACCTAAAAGCATTGTGAGCGACCGAGACCCGTTGTTCACTAGTGGGTTTTGGAAGAGCTTACAAGAGGCTCTAGGGTCAGAGTTACATCTCAGTACCGCATATCATCCTCAGACCGACGGTCAGACGGAGAGGGTAAACCGTATTTTGGAAGATCTCTTGAGAGCATGTATATTGGATTTTGGTGGATCATGGGATGACCATTTGCATCTAGTAGAGTTTGCATATAATAATAGCTACCAATCCAGTATTGGTATGGCTCCGTTTGAAGCTTTGTACGGAAGACCGTGTAACTCACCATCATGTTGGATAGAGACTGGCGAGAAGTTTATGCTTGGACCAGATGTGGTGAGGGAAACTTCAGATAAGATCAAGATCATTCAACAACGAATGAAGGCAGCCCAAGATAGGCAGAAGAGTTATGCCGATAAAAGGAGAAGAGACTTAAAATTCTCCGTTGGCGACTCGGTGTTTGTCAAGATTTCTCCGTTGAAGAGCGTAATACGATTTGGCAGGAGAGGTAAGTTGGCACCAAGATTTGTTGGCCCATTCCCTGTTCTTGAGCTAGTCGGGAATATGGCATATAGAATTGACTTACCGGAGAAGATGGCAGGAGTTCACAACGTATTTCATGTTTCCCAACTAAGGAAGTTCGTTCACGACTCAGATATGACTATTTCACCTGATCAGTTAGAGGACTTCGAAGTAGAACCCGAGGCGGTTGGGAACCGCAAGCCGGCCCGTATTGTCGCACACGACATGAAGCAACTTCGAAGGAAGGCGGTGAAGCTAGTCAAGGTACAGTGGAGCGAGGACGAGAATGATTGTACTTGGGAGACAGAGGAGAACATTAGGAAGGCACACCCAGAACTCTTTGCCTGGTAAGATTTTGACTTCGATTTAGTTTTCCGCATGCTAGGATAGGCTTGCTTGCTTGTTTTGCATGTTTGATTGTTGTATGTGGTTGGTAGGCATGCGGGATCCTTTGTATGTTTTGGGTTAAGGAATTTCGGGGGCGAAATTTCTTAAGGGGGGGGAGAGTGTAACAACCCGCATTCTACGCATCATAGGATCGTAGAATATTTATTTCTGTCACATACGAAGTCGTATGGTCATGTAACTTTGGGAGACGACTATTGGGGTCATTTCCCATGTTCATGATTTTTCCCGATTTTTAAATGACCATTTTACCCCTAGTTGGCACTGTTTTGGCCATAACTTTTGACTGGAAAGGAATTTTGACCTGAAACCACTTCCATTGGCTTCGGATGATGGTTTCTCTTTCCGTAGAGTGGTCACATTAGCCAAACGGGCTTACCGTTTGGGAGATATGGCTGAAACAAGTTTCAGACGGTGAAAAACAGCTTAATTGGGCTTAACCGGGTGATTAGCAGCTAGGCCCACAGGGGAATTTCGGGTTTAGAGGTATAGGAGGACTGATTAGGGTTAGGTTATCACTTTCATTTCAGTTTTGAGCCGCCACAAACCTTCTTGAGACCTTAGTAATGGCTTCCATCCTCTAAAACCTCTCCAAAACACATTTTTAGTGAAGATTAAGCCTAAACTACATCAAAGCAAGGCCAAATAGCAACAAAGCAAGGTTGGAGCTGCTGCTATACATAGGAATTCGACCCAAACAAAGAGTATTTCAGATTTGGTGTTTCATTTGTGGCCAAGGTGAGTGATAGCATCATTTTGACACTAATTACAGTTAATTAGGGGTAATTAGTGAAGATTAGCGAATTTATACGTAAATAAATTCTGGAAAAATTCTTAAAATTCTAAAATAATGTTTTAAGGCTCTGTTAGAAATTTGGGTTAATTTCGATGTGTTTTGCTAATTGTATGCTTGAACATGATTAAGAGTGATTAGGGGAAAATGAGGGGTTCTAGCTATGTCTGATCCATTTTAAGTCTATCAAATTGTTGTTATGGTGTTTGCAATTGATGTTACATGTTGCTATGACTCTGTGGTATGTTTCATGATTGATTAGAACAGTTAAATTGGTCGAAAACGTCGTCGAATGGCGTAGAAAGCTCGCTGGAAAGTTGCAGAAGTGTGCAGGTTCCGAACCGGTTCGGATCGGAGAAAGGGGTCGGATCGGATTTGTGAACTGACCAAGGGAATTCGAACTGGATTGGAACTTGTCACTGGAGGAGGCTTGGCGAGAAGGAAGGCCGTTTACTTAGGGTTGGAGTTGGACAGAGGATCGGATCGGAGCTATGGAGCAGGATCGGATCGGATCGGAGTAAGCTAAAGAGTGGGATCGGATCGGATAAGGGGATCGGGTCGGGTAGCCGAACTGAACCAAGGTGGTGGCATCTCCAGCAGCGTGGAACTTCAGGGACAACAAGGGAGACCCGGACCGCGACTCTGAAGGACTCGGAAGTAGTTGAAGAAACGGCGGCAGGAGCAAGACACCCGAACCGAACCGAGTGGAGAACCCGAACCGAAGGAGAACCGAACCGGATGGAGTACTGTGACCCGAACCGAACCGAGTGGAGGACCCGAACCGAAGGAGCACCGAACCGGATTGGAGCTGCGATTACGCGACGACTCTTTTGAAGATCAACTCCAATTCGACCAAACCCGAGATGCAAAGGAAGTCCAAATGAGGAGCTTTGACTCAGGATCCAGCTGGGAACCAATGAGTGGGCTTCATGATTGTGCTTTGCTGCGGGACGCGTGCCAAGGAGTTATCGACGTCTATAGCTTTGAACCACTATGGTAGGAGGTACGAAGGCGGATTCAGGGCCATTATGGCATCGGTAGAACCAAGGGCTACAACCAATGAAGTGGGTCATTGAAATGTTTGGTCATGACTCCATATGTTTAGCTTGGTCATAGCAGGGTTTCTACAAGTCGGGATTCGTCGTTGCCTCAGTTTGTCTAGTGTTTCAAAGTGGTAGATGTCGTATGCTTTACGCACTGAGTGAGAGATGTGAGGATGGTTGCTATGGATGGTTTGTTTGCTATCATTATGACATACACACCCCACCCCCGTATTCTTTACACTATTCATTATGGCACCTTGGAGTATTGTACGGTATGTGGTACTAACTCTTTGGTTGCAGGTCCAGGTTCAGGTATGGTTTAGTATACCTGTTATCATTCTGTTTAGATGCTTATCGCTCACACCAGGCTTTATGTCTGACCCAGAGTTTTATGTCTCTTCTTATTACTCTGGGTGCTCACACGAGCAGACTAGAGACAGGTTAGCTGGTGATGCACGGGTAGATGATCCGGAGACGAGCAGGAGGCTTCCACGTAATATATATAGTATTCTCCCTGTGTTGTTGAAGATCACTGCTTGGGCATTGGTGGTGCATCTTCTACTTTAGTTTTCTTTTGTTAGAGACAGTAAATTTGGAAAGTTGTAATAAGCTGTATTTGGATTTCCGCTGCTCTGATGTTGACATTGATTATTAGTTATCAGCTTATGCACTGTCTCGCCTGTTTTATGTCAAGTATGTTATTATTATATTTTATCCCATGCGCTGTGAGACATTCTACAGGTTCCTCGTTTAGTTCATTCCCTTCTTCCTTTTCCTTCTAACGACCTGTTCCGTGCTAACTGGACATGCGTACAGCGCACTTTTGGAGTAAATGCAGGCTAGTGCGGGGCGGGCCGTCACAAAACATATTTGTGTCATAACTTGAGAAAGTTATTTGCACCATTAACTGTTGCCAAAATTTCTTGCTTTGAACGTCTCTGCAATTTTGAATATTTCTGGAAAGAAATCAAAACATGGTTGCACCATACGGTCATCTTGACTTAAACCTGAGTACAAGCTGCACTCTACACATGTGTCACATTGGATTGCACCATTCATCCATGTCCTGTATTTGTATGACTTCTCAGCTAAAAATGAAAAATGCTTTACTTGCAATTCATATGACTGCACGGCCATGATCTTGCATGATTGACAAGAAAAAAATACCAAACAAAAAACTGTTGTTAAACTTGTTGTTCCTTCTTTTTTTTTTTTGTGTGTGTCATAATTGCAATGTGAATGAGTGAAATGTTGTAGTGAGGCAATGATTGTATACTAGAGTGATGAGGGTTATAGTGAGGAACAAATGTACAGAATGAGAAAAAATTGTACTGATATTTGTAATAAACAAATTTGATGAAATAAAATATTATTTCGTTGTCTTCAAACAAATTTGTCTATCATATTCATTTTTTTTACTAGTACAAATATTTTGTGAATGTATATGATATGTGATGTGTTCAAATAGTGGAGTTGTAAATCTGTACTGTTGAATATTGAAATATAATATTCAATTTAAATAAAATACTGTATGAATGTATGAATGTCTGTACAGTTGTAATCTATTTAAATATAAATATTATATTCCTGTCTGAGATGTCTATATATAAAACAGTACAATAACAAGCACATTTAAAATAAAATATATTTGTTTGTTATCATCAAACGAAAATCATATAATTGTGTATATAACACCGTTATATACAACAGTTTAAGCTAGATTGACTCGTGTATTTTATACTCGGGTCAAACCGAGTTGTTTCTAGTATAACTGTTGATCCGAGCTTGCTTCACTTGCGCCATGGATATACCTTTCTAAACCGATCTCTTACGTCATATGTACGAGTGTTTGAGTCACAAGATGTATATTCAATTTGAGATTCAATGTATTTATATATGGTCTTTTGAACCATTCGAGTACGTACACAAGTATTGTTATGATTCCATTGTTTGCATATATGTGAGATATGTTCTGTGATTTATTAAACATGTTTGTATTTATGCTTTATTCTGAATACAACCTTTGCCACTATAATAATATATTAGGCATGAATTGAGTACATCGATCTACTTGAGGTAATAAAGAAAATTGTACATCCTAGTCGATGTATTCGATGCTCGTTTAATATAAGACTGTGCATGGTCGCTTCTAACCAGTCATGATCTCCGCTCTAATAGATAGTATTACTTAGTAATGATATTTATTAGGGTTGGTCTTAGGGTGAGGCGTTATTGCTCGATGAAAAGACGAACAAACATAGTCGTTGAACTTTTCTCCTCAAACTCGACTTGTCTGCCACCATCAATCCAATTAATTCAAATTAAAGTGCAACTTAGGTACAGTTTGTCCACGACCATGAAATGTCCTATGACCCATATAGTTACTGACCTCCACCAAATTCAGCCTCCATATGAAAACCAACCTCATAAACTCAAATTTTAGCCTTTAATTTCTAGATCGACGAGTGCAACTACTTTAATCACTAAGCCTACCACCAAATCACCTATGCCTTAAAACTATTAAACACTTAAAACTTCTTCAGAGCGATCCAAACTCATATAGAAATGTATATCTCTCCATTTTAAACCCAAAGGTATGAATTCTATATTTTTCCATTAAATGGAATTTCATATTTAGATTTTGAAGTTATGAGGCCATTTTGCCTTTTTTCTTTCTATTGCTTACGGAAAAAAATGAAAGAGAGAAAAAATGGAAAGTTATATTAAGAGTTGTGATACGTTAGTGAACATTCCATGCATTTCACAACACATGATTTTGTTTGTGCATGGCCGGTGAATGACATAATATAACATCCCGCATATAAAATATAACACGTTCTCAAAATAATAATATACACTAGTTATCTATTTCTCCAAAATCAAAAAAATGCTGCCATTTATCAAAAAAGTATCAACGATAAAATAATCATACAAAATAAGTTAAAAATATGTCAATAAGAATTAAGTCATTTTATTAAAAATTTATTCTCTTGTTATATTTTTAAACTTATAAATAAATTTACAAGTGTTCATCGTAATTATTATTCCAACTAAAAGGAGTTAAGCAATATTATTAAATCCATTTAATTTACATTCAGTTCATAATTCAAATTTTGAAATAATCATACAATTGAATCCAAATTATTTACCTTTAAAGAACAATTATTTAAATATTCACAATTAATTAAATACTCAAAACCAAAATAAATTTTGGAGGTGTTACATACAAAGTCAAAACGCATCACTTACATTCGGGGATTGTTAAAGGGACTCCATTTTTTGTTAAGGGAAGGATAAATTTAAGGGGACTCCATCTTATTTTTTATTTGCTAAGGGGGGTTTGGAATTAAAAAAAAATTGAAAAAAAATATAGACTAAAGTACCCCGGCCTCATCATCCCTTAACCCTATCGATTAAAATTCAGTCTAAGTTTGATCCAAACACGTCGCGAGATTTAAAAAAACAAATTTAAACTTTGATAAATCCTCTTTATGAAATTTTAGATTTTTTTAAAAAAGGTGAACACAATTTGCAGAAAGCGAATGAATTTTGTTCATTTGCGTGAATGATGAATATAGTTCATCATGGAAAGTTTGGATTTTGTTCGAGGGCGAATACAGTGTCTTACGGTTTAGATCTTACAGTTTGATAAGAAAAACAATCTCACTATGAGATGATTTGTACAAAGTAATTACATTAAAACAGTGTACATATTCCGACATTAAAACAAATGTTTGTTAAGTTGAATTTATGCTTATGTTCATGCTATGTTAAGCGTATGTGTCTGTTGTTACTCTCTCTTTTTTCATTTGTGGCTTGTGTGTTTTGTATGTGTTTATTTGTTGTTATTGTGTTCCATGCTTACTTTGATAGTGAAAATTAAAGTAAACAATGCTTGAATATGCTACTTTCATGTGTGCAGAACGTTCATGTTTCATGTATTATTATTTTTCTATGTGCATAATTAAATTAGAGTTTATGTTTTAAGGTTGCATTAATGAAGATTATGAGGTTAGTATTGGAAATTTTATTAAGGGGATTTTATTCAGAAGTACAAGCAGTATTATAAATTTTATTTGTTAGGACACACGCCTAAAATTTTACTCAAAAGGACAAGCGGTATTAAATTTTTACGTCGTTCTTCATCTCGTCGCTAATTATCTCGTTCATCACCTCATCGTTCATCATCTCGATCGATTTTCTATCACAAAATCATTTTTAATATCAATCAAATCAAAATCCGCTGCATCTCGTTCAATCGATCCTCAAACATAAATCGAACAGCAAAATCTAGGGCACGAAATCGATCTAAAGAATCAACCTCGATTGAATTTTTGTTGTTGCTATAATCATTATAATTTAATGTTCATTTCTGCTGACTAGATTTTTTAATTTTGCAAGGTGATTCATGGTTTTTTTTTTTGTTCTTCAATTTTAGTGTTCAACTTTTCAGCAGTTGGGTATCATTTTTATATTTTTCTAGGTATCATTTTTATTTATTTACCAGTGTTTTATATTCGTTTGGTCTGTTTTTAATGTTGTATTTATTTTGTAGTTGTATTGTTGCATTATCTATATATTACAGTCGAACTTATTTCATTATAATCAACCTAACTGTGATGTAACATTTTTTGCATTAATTTTAGTTTTAAAATAGTGCAACAGTTTAAAGGTATCAGTTTTTTATTTTTTAAGGTATCATTTTTATATTTTCTAGTTGAATTTACATCATAGTAGTTTTTAGGTATCATTTTTATATTTTTAAAGGTATCAGTTTTATAATTTTTGTTTATTTCAATGGCTGGTTTTTAGTTCGGTATCATTGTTGATAACAGTTTTATAATAAAGTAAGTATCAGTTTTTATCATTTTATTTCTTCAAAATAGTTGTCTCGGATTTTTGGTGAAATTCAGTTGTAAAACATATGATTTTTTGTGTAACTTCAATATTATATTTGGTGTAATGCAAGTGAGGAATACAAAGTTGATGCACAAAATGAAAGTAAAAAATTAACACAGCACCAAAATCACACGAAAAAAAACATAACACAGTTAATACTCAAAAACTGATACTTAAAAAAAAACTTATACCTAAAAACAATTGCAATGTTTTAAAGAAAATCTAATGCAAATAATGTTTACATAACAATTTAATTGATTAAAATGAAATAATTTCGACTAAGTTACAAAATTGAAGCAACAATACAACTAAAAAATTAACACAACAACAAAATCACAAAATAAAAAAAATATTATACATTTAAAAAAGAAAAACTGGTACCTAAAAAAATATAAAACTGATACCTAAAAACTGCTGCATTGTTTTAAAAAAAACAAATGGAAATGTGTTGAATCGTTTGTAACTTCTATACAAATTCTTTGTATATTTTTTTAATCTTCAAATAATTGTATTGCTGTATAATAGAATCTCAGGTTTGTATGATCATTGTTAGCATTATGTATGCGGGTTTTTTTTTTGTCATGATCATTTTTGAAAATACAGTGGTTATCAGTTTTACCACACTGTAGGTATCAGTTTTCTATATTATTTATTGGTTACAGGTATAGTGTAATGACCAGGGTTTTTGTCGACCTTGGTTATCGCCATAAACTCAATGATGACTAACCAAACATCGAAAAATACCTGATGATTAATGAAAGAAATTAGAGGGTGAGGAAAGATAAGATAGAAATTTAGAATAGAAGAAGAACACAACATCAGAGTAACACGAACCTCACAGCGGAACGAATAACATATAATAGATAACATATCTTTGAAATAAAAGATTGTACTTGAATATACATATCATCATCAAGTACAACACTTTCAACGCAGCGTAAATAAACTGTAGTTATATGATCCTGAAGCCTCCTGCTCCAGCTCTTTAAGTATCTGTAAATCCCGACTACTTGACTGCCCGTACAAAATTGGGCACCCAAGAGTTTAGGGAAAACAAAACAAAATAAACCCAGGGTCAGTCATGGGACTGGTGTGAGTAAAACAGTTTAAAACAATTCATGCAGGTAAATGATATCTCATAAGACCACGCCGTATAACGGAACGGGTTTTTCCCTTATGAGAATCAAAATTATCTTTATATCAAAAACCTTTTGATATTATAATAATGTCTATCAACCACGATATAATAATCATCTAGCAGAAACGCTTTCATCTCACGTTCTACATACATAGTATACAATCAAAACCGCAAGCACGTATTAGGTAATGGATTTCCAACTATGACAAGGTATGGAACCACCTTTCGCTAGTGTACCTCTAGAGAGGAATACACTGGATTCAACAAGAACATCTTACAACCCGGCCACACATGACCGACCACTCATTTCGCTTGAGTGTATCGAATGTATATCACCAACGGTTGGGATCAGCAACCGTTTCCCGAATGGGACAGCATCAACAATAGATTTTTAGAAGTAAATGAAAACTCTAGATCAGGTGATTATACACCCTACTTGGAGCGACCGACTTAGCCATGCTGTCTGCCCGATTTCTGTCATTTACCAATTGATGAGGCTTGAGGTTACGCTTTATCATCACATCATATTCACTTCGAATGCCACATTGTCAGATCCATCGAAAATCACTAATTGATGTCTACAATAGTACATTACGTATAAGCTAAAGAAGTTTCCTTCTCCGCTTCCACTCTTGGTACGGTTAAAGAAATCAATATACATGACCTTTCTGGAAATACTCTGTCAGACATTCATCCATACAAGTCATCCTGGAACAGGATGAAATGAAGGTACTATTCAGTATATCCATCTTAGGCATTGTTATCTAAGACTTATACAATAGCCCTTGCACTTTACTCCGTCTTCAATTATCTTTGGCATATATGATTCACAACGCTTATGCCAATACAGAGTGGTTCTTTGGATAATAATCCAACCGGTCTCTCCATATTAACAACGTTAAAATGGTCAAAACTTCGATAGTCTGTGATTTAACTATCAAAGAAAAACACATGTGCAAACAACGATATTATTTCCAAATGGAAATTTTATCGATCAATCATCAACCATATATATATATATATATTTATATTTCCTTATTTTCTACATTTAGATAATATACGTTATTAACATTGGAAACATTTCCATAGCTTAATTACGTATCACTATTCTTCCACATCTATCAGACTCTAACTATAAACTAACAAGAGAACAACTTCCTAAGTATAAACCCCGAAGGCCAAAACCAACATCAGATCGATACTTAGGAAACCATTCAACTTATTAATCTCTAGTCAGTTTCCAATTTCTGTTTAACTCCATTTCGATTAACTCTAATTGATTAACTCTATTTGATTACTCTTTTCACTTAACTCCTTTTCATTTTCCCAATAAATATTCCCTTATTCTATTCTATTCGTTTTATCAACATTTTTCCCTTTTATAAAACTCTATTCGTTTTATAATCATTTTCCTTTTATTTACTTTCGAAATATTTCCTTTTTATAAAATCTGTTGATTTTATAAAATCCCTTTATTTCAATATACATTGAAATAATTCTTTTTACATCCCAGGGTCTTTTTATGATATTTAAAATATCGAATAACAAGGATCAATATCATTCTAACACAAATAATCCATAACAGATTATATAACACATCATATATCATAATATATGAAAGACAGTAAAATAAATGTTGAGGAATCCAGTCAGATTCCTACAACCTGTCTCCCTGCATCACAGATGTTAAATAGTATAATTAACATCTATTTCATTTCAATATGAAATATTCTGCTAAACAGAATCAATATTTGATTAACGATTTATATATATATATCGTTATCTTTGATTTCAATCAATACACAAACAATTCAACCAAACAGTTAACACACAACAATCAGTCATCATTTATCAGTTCTAAATATACGTTATAAAAATAGAACTGTTTAGAGTTCGTGAGTTTTACTCACATTGGACAATCATCGTTAATAACGATAACCATCTTTGATTCTGATGGACAATTTATTTTGCGATAAATTGTAACGAGCTTCGATCCACTCCCCGCCAGTTCCATTGGGTAGTGTCCGTCCATATGATCCTATCGGATCTTTTTTTGTTCTATATAGAATCGGCCCATGAGACTGCTACCCGCTTCAGTGATCTTCTTCTGCGAATTGAACAACAGCATGCTGCTCCTATTCCATTATTTCCAACGCAACTTCTCAACCCCATCCACTTTTCGTTTCTCCACCATTTTCGAAACCTTTTCCACTGCAAATCATCTCGTCAACTCCTCTCCCACCCCCATATCGGTTCCTTCAAAACCCGCTTTCCAGAATCGGAGTCCGTTTCTCAGCCTCTCGATACCCCAAATGACAGTACCGAACCCAAAATACCCATGTTTTCTACCAAGCTGACCACTCCCTCGGACTTCAGTCTCCTCCTGAACACTGTCCTTTCCTCCACTCCGTCCCTCTAGAGGCAACCGCGACCTGAGCACTTCGATCGTCAACAACCATAAACGAATCCTCCCATGCAAATCATCTCTCTCCTGCCATACTTCTTTCCTCACACCGAAAACGGCTTGTTCTCTACTTAGCGTGCTACAGTGTGAACAAAACAACCCGTACCCTATAATGTATAGATAGAAATGAACCATGCCTGCCCAGATCTCATGGGAATGACATTGATCAACTCGGCAGCCCGTTCTCCGTAACAACAAGGAATTCCGCTTGATCCGAATCAGTCGCTAAACCGACCAAGACCGTTCGAAACGCCTGATTGTTTTGAGAACACGACAAATTAGAACGCAGACAGAAGAACATTTCATTGTACATTACAACAATTCCATCAGAATAAAAGAATATACAGAGTATAAACAAATATTATACAACAGAAAATATCAGAGATTACAATAAATTACATAGCAGCGGAAAATAATGCAATACGCAACTGAAGGAGATATACGGATACAAAGCTTTCCGAATATCATTCCAGCTGTAAACTAGGATCCTGTGAATATAAATCTGCAAAACCATAACTACTAGCTGCTCGTGTCAAAATAAGGGCACCCAGAGTTTAGGTTAAAACAATAAACTCCAGGTCAGTCATGGGACTGGTGTGAGAACTAAAACAGTTATAAATCTTTATTTTAAAGTTACGTAAATCAAGGGACCACGCTGCTAATGCGGAACGGGTTTCCTCCCAAGAATACCAGTGCATAAAACAAACAGCGCAATGATAAATAAAGAACAATGAAGCTATTATAAGACCCAGGTCCTATCACACAATGCAACGCAAGCCGGGGGATAGGGTTTTCCCTTATAATAGCCAAACATGCCTAGTACGTTTAAAACAAATCATTTGATACTATTATAAGTGCATAGTGTATAAAACAACTTCAAATCATAAATATCAATCATAGGCGGCATGGGTACCATATATCATGTCGCCAATACTAGGCTCTACAAATAAAAATGCAAAGTCACGTATTTGGAAATTGGATTTCCATCTGTGAACCGAGGAAAAAGATAGTCCTCTACCGATTCGAGACTGTCTAGCCCGAGCCTCAGGACCCAGACACAGGTGAGCCCTTGGAGCGACAGGGCCGGTCCACCGATGTGGATTAAAATGCCTGAACACTGCGTTTCCCCACCCTTTGGGGCGTAAATGAGCCAACGAATGACTCCATCGGACCCGGATCGTCCGATCAAACCGAGGCGCCTCGCAACAGCAACAACCACATAAGTCAAACTCATCAGGGCATGTAAAACCACTGACGCCACTTCTAGCTAGAAAGAAACGCATGTCCTCCCTGAGGTCCTCTCCCGTTCTTGGTTCACCATCGGTGTGTGAGGCTCGCGAATCCACGTTACACAAAGTTACGCCACACAGGCTGTGCTTTGATCATCAACCACAAGACTTTGCTTTTCAACAGAAGCCTTGATCAATTGCCACTTAGGCATGCCACACAGGCAATTCACTCCATGCGATGGATATCCATCAATATATAACCCCTGGGCTCGTACGTCTCATAGAAGGGCGTTAAGCAAGAGAATAAATTCTCCGTCGCCAAACAGATATATATTTAATAGAAATCAATCACACAGACTGAAATCTAAAGTCAGACACACAGTCCATTTGCAAGTTCGTTCTGGGTCTGAACGAAACCGGAGGCACCTAGTACCCCGTATATCCATCGATCTCCAAGTACGTCTGGACGATCACTAACTGATTCCCTCCTCTTGGGTGTACGACCCAATCAAGATAATCAGTAATCACCCAAACGATGTGAAGACCTTCGGTCTTCAACCACCGTCTTCATCTTCGACTTATCGTCGTATCAGTTATTCAGAATGGGATAAACCTGCTCTTTCCGAATAACTCAGGAAATTGTTACACAAACACAACATACGCCTTATTCCAATTCATCAGTCACTAACTGTAAATTAACAAGAGAATAATTCCCCAAACATTAACCCCGAAGGCCGAAACTAACATCAGATCAATACTCAGGAAATTGTTCTGCTTAGCTAACCTATAGTTAGTTTCTAATTTCACATTCTTAGGGAAAGGTTCCCATTAATTTTGTCAAAGATAAATTCTTTTAAATTTATTCTTTAATCCTTCTTTGAATATCACTTCAAACTAGTCGGGATTAGCAAACCACACCGAAGTAATATTTTATTTTATTTCTCAATCCCAACCTATTCATCCCATGAAGTAAAACTGGTAATACTTCATATCTAACACCACGGTGTTATCGGTAAATTAAATTACCATTTCACGTTCAAATCTAATTAAAGATTTAACTACCGCATGGAGTAAAACTGGTGATACTCCATTCTCGATCTTTTCAATCTAATTAAAGATTCATTAAAACTCTAGTTAGTTTTAATCTTTGACTGGGTTAAAGAATCAGTGTCATTTAAAACACGGTTCACGATAAACCCCAAAATCACATCATATTTCAATCAGTCCCTAACCGTAAAATGGCAAGTGAGCAATTCCCTAAGTATTAACCCCGAAGGCCGAAACCAACATTAGATCAATACCTCAGAAACCATTCAACTTAACTAATCTCCGGTTAGTTTCTGATTTTCTTAACTCCTTTGGGTCTAAGGACAGTATTATTGAAGATACCGTTCACGACAACCCAAAATCACATTTCATTAATTATCGGGTTAAAGAACAAGTGTTATTTAAAACACAATTCACGATAAACCCAAAAATCAATACCAATTCAATTCCAATTAAATATCATTTAATTGGTACACTTCATTAAATCTAAACAAAAAGATTTAATCTTTTTCTCAACTGGGCTTAAGAACAGTGTTAATGAAGACACCATTCACGACAAACCCAAATCACATTTGATATTAAATACAAGGCTCTGAATAGAAAATATATCGGCTTATATTCAATATCAAATTCTACGACCAACAAATATCGTATTGGAAATAACGATATATATATATATATATATATATATATATATATATCTTTCAAATTTCCATAACAACATCTGTATAATCACGAAACCCAACATCGAACTATTCCGAAGATGATTTCGATTCAAATACCTTCCAATTCAATCATTGGATATCCTGTTTATTTTCAAAACCATTTCAAATCTAATTTATTTATTTTAAAAATAAACAAATTATTATTCTAGTTCAAAACTAGTTCATTTCGATAAAAATCTATTTTTATCCTTTCAAATATGGAGTTTTTCATCCCAATTCTTCACAAATCATTTCTTTCGATTTTACACAAATTATTGATATTTTTAATAATTTTATCAAGGCCTGTACAGTCGATTTCCATCAACAGCCATCGAACTGCACTTAGAGCGACCTTTTCCAAATTTGATTTGGACATAATTCCAAATCCAACCGTTAGATTTCAAATTTCTATTATTCGTTAGAAAGCTCTTTTCGATATGAACCCAACGGTTTCAGTTTTAGGAGAATCCAAAGGTCGGATCTCTCGTAAAATCCGTTCGGAGTCAATGGTCAAAATTCGTGAACGGCAGCGGCGCGTTCTATTCAGGCCATTATATTATATATATAATATATACTTCGTCGATTTCCTTTTAAAATGTATTTTATATATCGTTTTAAATTCGTTTTCAAAACGATTTCAACTTCCTTTTCAATCTAATTCGAATTTCAATTCTATTCAGATTAATTCGAATTTCTATTCTTTTCAATATAATTCGAATTTCATTTCAAAATATTCGATTTTGAAATCACTTTTCAATATCCATTATAAAAACGAATATAATCGATATAAATATCGTTCACGTCAAAATGGCGTCAATCTAATCAACACGGCTTCATATATCCTATTTTCAAATATTCTATTTCAAATATTTCTTTTTCAAATATTTCTATTCAAATATTTCTTTTTCAAAACTGGAATGAGGCCCAATCAATTACCATATAATGTTAATTATATGGATTTTCTACAACACATTATACAATAACAACGATGAATAATCAACCATCATCCAAAGTGCATTCTACACTGTATAAGCATCAAATACAAATATTTAACGCTCATAACAGTCTGTCCATCAATCGATCAACATACAGCTAATTATTGGGACTAGTGTATGTCATATATCACCCCAATACCCATGTGGGGTTTTCAAACAATCAAACACAGATTTTATTTGTGCAGTTGGGCAATGTGTAAAATTTATCGTCCCAATCAATATAAGTCAAATGTGTGTATATAAACAAATCGTTCGATTTGTTTATATTTATTTATTTCATTTCATATACACGTTAAAAATTCTATTTTCAACTATATAAATATTTTATTTTATTTCACATCACATCACACAATCAACTATACATCAAAATCAAACAAACAAGCATACAAGCCGTCCATGGTTTGTGGATGACGGGTGTCAGGTGCTACTAAACACCGTCTGCATCCTAGTATATATTTCAACTAGAAAAATTAAATTAAAGGTGAGAAGTTCTCACACAAGCTATACCAAACGCCTCGACACTCCTACTATAGAATATCTTCGTCGTGCTTCCAACGATATCTGTTTCACGCGGTATACATTAAAAATCATGTTTTTAACATCGTTATTTATAGAAATAAAATTCACATTTTTATCCTTATACTATTCATATTTTAACTAACCAAAGATCGTATTTTTAACTTAGCAAAGATCGTATTTTTAACTTAGCAAAGATCGTATTCTTTCCATATTTAAAAATCTTATGTTTAAGCGAATAAAAATCTCATCTTTAAGCGAATAAAAATCTAATCTTTTTATTCAAAAATCACTTCTTTATCTAAGTAAAAAAAATCATATTTTTACTTCGCTTAACGTCATATTTTTATTTCATATTATTTCGTATAACGAGAATCTAATCTTCTTCGCTATTAAAAATCAAAGCGTTTCTTTATCAAAAACCAAAGCTTTTCTTTATAAAATCAGATTTGATTTCTTATTCCTTTGATTTATATAATTAAAACTGATTAAAATAAAATACAAACAATGTTATATAAAAAAAAGATATAGAAAAGAAAAAAAGAAAGGAACTCACAGTCCAAATCGGGAAAAAAGGGGGGTGCTATCATTCGCAGGCCAAGAGGGGAAGCAGGCTAACTGTGGCGGTCGGAGGCGAGCGGAGATGGTGGCAGGGCGGCTTCAGGCGAAGGGCGGCGGGTTGTGGGGCGGCTCCGGCGAGATTCAGGGTGGTGCGGGTTTTTTTTATTGAGGGGGGGGGGGGTTCTCTCATCGACGTGGAGGAGGAGGGGGTCCCGCTGGGGCGGCGCGGTGCTGGGAGGGTGGGGGTAGGCGCGCGGTGGCGGCGCGTCCGCCATGGGGGAGCGGTGGCCTAGGTTTTTTAATTTTCATTGATTTTGAAAAAGTGAACGGGGCTGAGAGGGTAAAGGGGATGAAGGGTTGACCAAGCATTAAAATATTTATATTTAATTAAATTAATTTCAAAAAGGTAACTTTTTATTTCAAACTCGAAATCAAACCCACCGACTATCGTCCCTAACTAATTACCCACATTCTGAACACAATGGGATATGTCACGTAGGCCAATTCTAATGTTTCGATCAGTTATTGCTACAATTAAAATATAAATCTGTATATATTCAATTTTGAACGTACATTCAATTTACCGAGGCCACATACTAACTCTAAAAATTCCAGAAAAATTATTTCTAGCTTCATATTGACGATACGGTCCTAACAAAACAATTTTCGTCAAACTCTGAGACCGTTTGAAAAATGGCCATTTTCTGGTCGATTAAAATCAACTGAAATTGGTCAAACGCGTTTTCCTTTGCCACGCTCACATATTGATTCGAAAAATCATGAAAATTGGAATCTAGCAGTAACTTGACATCACGGATCCAACTAAAGTGGTTTCGTTGAAATCCGAGGTCGTTTGCAAAATGGCCATTTTTAAGGGCCGAAATTCCATAGCGACTATTCGGAATTTTCAACTGGACATATCTTTTGATCCCCACTATGAAATTTCGATCTTTCAAATTCGTTGGAAAGATATTATCAAATAGATTCAAATATTTTTGGTTTCGCTAAAATCCGGTTTATTTTGCACCCGGTACATTCATTTGAATTTTGAAATCGAATTATCGAACTACCACGCCATTTTCAATTCCTTTTATAATTTAAAATAATTATTTATATTATAACGACGAACGATATAACTATACCCATTCTAATTCTATTCAAAATAAATTTTCGTCGATATTATTTAAAATAATTCATTTTAAATATTCAAAATTCACTAAAATTGCCAAAATGAAAATTTTAAATTGGCTCTGATTTCCGGGTTGTTACAATCTCCCCCACTTAAAACTTTTCGTCCCTGAAAAGGAACGAAGCCGAAAGTTGTTTTACAATTCAACTCAACTTCCTATATTTTCATTACGGCTTAAGTTCTTCAACTTTTCAATTTCTAAGAACTTTTCAAATTTTTCAAAAATTTGGCTAACACCCTAAATTTTCGAAAAATTTCGCCATAACCTCCCCTGCACCGAGAGAATCCCGAAATTGCCATACAGGCCCTCTGATCTCCAAAAGAAAAAGAAAAAGCCAAGCGACTAGCCAATCGGCTCATAAAATCATCATCACCCAAACAAAACAGTAAATTATGGTAAATATGTACCTATTTGTCGGGCAAACAAATTTTATTCTTCTGCTCTGGCCTCTTTGCTATGACCTGTTCAATGTAAATACATGTATATGCAAGCAAATGCGACCAAATTTCAATACAATTCACTTTTTGGTCAATTTGGCTAAATGGTTAAAATTTTAATTAATCATGCCATAATCAAACAACACAACCAACAATCCATTATTTGATTATCATTTCAAATTCATAATTTTGATACATAGTCAAAAATCACATTTTTGATGCCAAATCACAACAATAGGCCCTATCAAATTTTGGTTCTCACACCAGTCAATGGAAATATATAGATATTTCATCTTCGACACTCGAATATAAATGATGATGACGCCGCGGCATCATCAGAATCATCTTCGGGCGACTAGAGTGATTCTATATCTATCCAGTATATTAAAACTTCGAATACACGCGGATGTATATGCAAAATCTATATATACTGGATTGTCCAACTCAATATAAAATAAATAATCAAATACGAATAATTGATTTAAATTTTCAAAACAAAATTTGTTTTCATTTTCAAAAATATACTCTTCACACTCGTTTTAGGATACTACTGATCCCATCTCTAACGAGTCATTCCCGTTGGATATTACTAATCCAATATCTGATGAATTCTCTCGTATGCTTCTAATGTGTCTTGTTCTCTGAGCTTTGTAAACCAAAGCTCTGATACCAAATGTAACAACAAGGAATTCCGCTCGATCCGAATCAGTCGCTAAACCGACCAAGACCGTTCGAAATGCCTGATTGTTTTGAGAACACGACAAATTAGAACGCAGATAGAAGAACATTTCATTGTACATTACAACAATTCCATCATAATACAAGAATATGTAGAGTATAAACAAATATTATACAAAAGAAAATATCAGAGATTACAATAAATTACATAGCAGCGGAAAATAATGCAATACACAACTGAAGGAGATATACGGATACAAAGCTTTCCGGATATCATTCCAGCTGTAAACCAGGATCCTGTGAATATAAATCTGTAAAACCAAAACTACTAGTTGCCCATGTCAAAATAAGGGCACCCAGAGTTTAGGTTAAAACAATAAACTCCAGGTCAGTCATGGGACTGGTGTGAGAACTAAAACAGTTATAAATCTTTATTTTAAAGTTAGGTAAATCAAGGGACCACGCCGCTAATGCGGAACGGGTTTCCTCCCAAGAATACCAGTGCATAAAACAAACAACGCAATGCTAAATAAAGAACAATGAAGCTATTATAAGACCCAGGTTCTATCACACAATGCAACGCAAGCCGGGGGATAGGGTTTTCCCTTATAATAGCCAAACATGCTTAGTACGTTTAAAACAAATCATTTGATACTATTATAAGTGCATAGTGTATAAAACAACTTCAAAACATAAATATCAATCATAGGCGGCATGGGTACCATATATCATGTCGCCAATACTAGGCTCTACAAATAAAACCGCAAAGTCATATATTTGGAAATTGGATTTTCATCTGTGAACCGAGGCAAAAGATAGTCCTCTACCGATTCGAGACTGTCTAGCCCGAGCCTCAGGACCCAGACACAGGTGATCCCTTGGAGCGACAGGGTCGGTCCGCCGATGTGGATTAAAATGCCTGAACACTGTGTTTCCTCACCCTTTGGGGCGTAAATGAGCCAATGAATGACTCCATCAGACCCGGATCGTCCGATCAAACCGAGGCGCCTCGCAACAGCAACAAGCACATAAGTCAAACTCGTCAGGGTGTGTAAAACAACTGACGCCACTTCTAGCTAGAAAGAAACGCATGTCCTCCTTGAGGTCCTCTCCCATTTTTGGTTCACCACCGGTGTGTGAGGCTCACGAATCCAATTACACAAAGCTACGACACACAGGCCGTGCTTTGATCATCAACCACAGGACTTTGCTTTTCAACAGAAGCCTTGATCAATTGCCACTTAGGCATGCCACACAGGAAATTCACTCCATGCGATGGATATCCATCAATATATAACCCATTGGCTCGTACGTCTCAGAGAAGGGCGTTAAGCAAGAGAATAAATTCTCCGCCGCCAAACAGATATATATTTAATCGAAATCAATCACACAGACTGAAATCCAATGTCACACACACAGTCCATTTACAAGTTCGTTCTGGGTCTGAACGAAACTGGAGGCACCTAGTACCCCACATATCCATCGATCTCCAAGTACGTCTGGACGATCACTAACTGATTCCCTCCTCTTGGGTGTACGGCCCAATCAAGATCATCAGTAATCACCCAAATGACGTGAAGACCTCCGGTCTTCAACCACCATCTTCATCTTCGACTTATCGTCGTATCAGTTATTCAAAATGGGATAAATCCGGTCTTTCCGAATAACTTGTGTATATAATAAACAAGTGTTACACAAACACAACATACGCCTCATTCCAGTTCATCAGTCACTAACCGTAAATTAACAAGAGAATAATTCCCCAAATATTAACCCCGAAGGCCGAAACCAACATCAGATCAATACCTAGGAAACTGTTCTGCTTAACTAACCTACAGTTAGTTTCTAATTTCACATTCTTAGGGAAAGGTTCCCATTAATTTTGTCAAAGATAAATTCTTTTAAATTTATTCTTTAATCCTTCTTTGAATATCACTTCAAACTAGTCGGGATTAGCGAACCACACCGAAGTAATCTTTTATTTTATTTCTCAATCCCAACCTATTCATCCCATGAAGTAAAACTGGTAATACTTCATATCTAACATCACGTTGTTATTGGTAAATTAAATTACCATTTCACGTTCAAATCTAATTAAAGATTTAACTACCGCATGGAGTAAAACTGGTGATACTCCATTCTCGATCTTTTCAATCTAATTAAAGATTCATTAAAACTCCAGTTAGTTTTAATCTTTGACTAGGTTAAAGAATTAGTGTCATTTAAAACACGGTTCACGATAAACCCCAAAATCACATCATATTTCAATCAGTCCCTAACCGTAAAATGGCAAGTGAGCAATTCCCTAAGTATTAACCCCGAAGGCCGAAACCAACATCAGATCAATACCTCAGAAACCATTCAACTTAACTAATCTCCGGTTAGTTTCTGATTTTTTTAACTCCTTTGGGTCTAAGGACAGTATTATTGAAGATACCGTTCAATACAACCCAAAATCACATTTCATTAATTATCGGGTTAAAGAACAAGTGTTATTTAAAACACTGTTCATGATAAACCCAAAAATCAATACCAATTCAATTCCAATTAAATATCATTTAATTGGTACACTTCATTAAATTTAAACAAAAAGATTTAATCTTTTTCTCAACTGGGCTTAAGAACAGTGTTAATGAAGACACCATTCACGACAAACCCAAATCACATTTGATATTAAATACAAGGCTCTGAATAGAAAATATATCGGCTTATATTCAATATCAAATTCTATGACCAACAAATATCGTTTTGGAAATAATGATATATATATATATATATCTTCCAAATTTCCATAACAACATCTATATAATCACGAAACCCAACATCGAACTATTCCGAGGATGATTTCGATTCAAATCCCTTCCAATTCAATCATTGGAAATCCTGGTTATTTTCAAAACCATTTCAAATCTAATTTATTTATTTTAAAAATAAACAAATTATAATTCTAGTACAAAACTAGTTCATTTCGATAAAAATCTATTTTTATCCTTTCAAATATGGAGTTTTTCATCCCAATTCTTCACAAATCATTTCTTTCGATTTTACACAAATTATTGATATTTTTAATAATTTTATCAAGGCCCGTACAGTCGATTTTCATCAACAGCCATCAAACTGCACTTACCGCGACCTTTTCCAAATTTGATTTGGACATAATTCCAAATCCAACCGTTAGATTTCAAATTTCTAATATTCGTTAGAAAGCTCTTTTCGATGCGAACCCAACGGTTCTAGTTTTAGGAGAATCCGACGGTCGGATCTCCCGTAATATCCGTTCGAAGTCAATGGTCGAAATTCGCGAACTGCCGCGGCGCGGCCCGTTCTTTTCAGGCCATTATATTATTATATATATAATATATATAATATATACTTCGTCGATTTCCTTTTAAAACGTATTTTATATATCGTTTTAAATTCGTTTTCAAAACGATTTCAACTTCCATTTCAACATAATTCGAATTTCAATTCTATTCAGTTTGATTCGAATTTCTATTCTTTTCAATATAATTCGAATTTCATTTCAAAATATTCAATTTTGAAATCACTTTTCAATATTCATTATAAAAACGAATATAATCGATATAAATATCGTTCACGTCAAAATGGCGTCAATCTAATCAACACGGCTTCATATATCATATTTTCAAATATTTCTATTCAAATATTTCTTTTTCAAAACTGGAATGAGGCCCAATCAATTACCATATAATGTTAATTATATGGATTTTCTACAACACATGTATACAATAACAACGATGAATAATCAACCATCATCCAAAGTGCATTCTACACTGTATAAGCATCAAATATAAATATTTAACGCTCATAACAGTCTGTCCATCAATCGATCTACATACAACTAATTATTGGGACTAGTGTATGTCATATATCACCCCAATACCCGTGTGAGGTTTTCAAACAATCAAACACATATTTTATTTGTGCAGTTGGGCGATGTGTAAAATTTATCGTCCCAATCAATATCAGTCAAATGTGTGTATATAAACAAATCGTCCGATTTGTTTATATTTATTTATTTCATTTCATATACAAGTTAAAAATTCTAATTTCAACTATATAAATATTTTATTTTATTTCACATCACATCACACAATCAACTATACATCAAAATCAAACAAACAAGCATACAAGCCGTCCATGGTCTGTGGACGACGGGTGTCGGGTGCTACTAAACACCGTCTGCATCCTAGTATATATTTCAACTAGAAAAATTAAATTAAAGGTGAGAAGTTCTCACACAAGCTATACCAAATGCCTCGACACTCCTACTGTAGAATATCTTCGTCGTGCTTCCAACGAGATATGTTTCACGCGGTATACGTTAAAAATCATGTTTTTAACATCGTTATTTATAGAAATAAAATACACATTTTTATCCTTATACTATTCATATTTTTAACTAACCAAAGATCGTATTTTTAACTTAGCAAAGATCGTATTTTTAACTTAGCAAAGATCGTATTTTTTCCATATTTAAAAATCTTATCTTTAAGCGAATAAAAATCTCATCTTTAAGCGAATAAAAATCTAATCTTTTTATTCAAAAATCACTTCTTTATCTAAGTAAAAAAAATCATATTTTTACTTCGCTTAAAGTCATATTTTTATTTCATATTATTTCGTATAACGAGAATCTAATCTTCTTCGCTATTAAAAATCAAAGCGTTTCTTTATCAAAAACCAAAGCTTTTCTTTATAAAATCAGATTTGATTTCTTATTCCTTTGATTTATATAATTAAAATTGAATAAAATAAAATAGAAACAATGTTATATATAAAAAAAAAGATATAGAAAAGAAAAAAAAGAAAGGAACTCACAGTCCAAATCGGGAAAAAAAAGGGGGTGCTGTCGTTCGTAGGCCAAGAGGGGAGGCAGGCTAACCGTGACGGTCGGAGGCGAGCGGAGATGGTGGCAGGGCGGCTTCAGGCGAAGGGCGGCGTGTTGTGGGGCGGCTCCGGCGAGATTCAGGGTGGTGCGGGTTTTTTTATTGAGGGGGGGGGGGGTTCTCTCGTCGACGTGGAGGAGGAGGGGTGTCCCGCTGGGGCGGCGCGGTGCTGGGGGGTGGGGGTAGGCGCGCGGTGGCGGCGCGTCCGCTGTGGGGGAGCAGTGGCCTAGGGATTTTTTTAATTTTCTTTGATTTTGAAAAAGTGAACGGGGCTGAGAGGGTAAAGGGGATGAAGGGTTGACCAAGCATTAAAATATTTATATTTAATTAAATTAATTTCAAAAAGGTAACTTTTTATTTCAAACTCGAAATCAAACCCACCGACTGTCGTCCCTAACTAATTACCCACATTCCGAACACAATGGGATATGTGTAACAACCCGTAAAATGCGAGCCAGTTTGAAAATTTTATTTTGGCAATTTTAGCGAATTTTGATTATTTAAAAGGAATTATTTTAAAGAATATCGACGAGAAATTTATTTTGAATATAATTCGATCGTATATATTTTACGCGTCGTCGTTAGAATATATAATAATTATATATAATTATAAAAGGAATTGAAAATGGCGCGGTAGTTCGATAATTCGATTTCAAACTTCAATTGAATGTACCGGGTGCAAAACAATCCGGATTTTAGTGAAACCGAAAATAATGGAATCTAATAGTGAATATCTTTCCAACGAATCCGAAAAATCAAAAGTTCGTAGCGGGAATCAAAAGATATGTCCAGTTGAAAATTCTGAATAGTCGCTATGGAATTCAGGCCCTTAAAAATGGACATTTTGCAAATGACCTCGGATTTCGACGAAACCACTTTTGTTGGGTCCGCAGTGTCAAGTTATTGCTAGATTTCAAATTTCGTAATTTTTCGAATCAATATGTGAGCGTGGCAAAGGAAAACGCGTTTGACCAGTTTCAGTTGATTTTAATCGACTGGAAATTGGCCATTTTTCTAACGGTCTCAGAATTCGACGAAACTAGTTTTGTTAGGACCGTATCGTCAATACGAAGCTAGAAAATATTTTTCTGGGATTTTTCGTGTTCGTATGTGCCCCCGGTAATTTGAAATATACGTTTAAAATTCAATAAAGTGATTTAAATGTAAATTCAATGGAAACTGATTGTAACTATCGAATCAGCTTGCGATACATATCCTATTGTGTTCGGAATGGGGGTAGAACGCTGTGGACGACAGGCGGTGGGCCTCGTTTCGAGATCGTATGTGAAAGTTAACTTTTTTTGCAAAATAAAATAATAAAAAAAAAAAAAAATATTTAATTTCCCTTCTTAACCTGGCCCCCCCCTTTTTCAATCATTTTCATTTCCAGGTATAAAAAAAAAAAAAAAAAAAAAAAAGAATTTCGAACGAAGGGCGGAGCCTCGTCGCCGGCCCTCGACGATCCAGTCACCCTCACCCCCTCGTCGAACTCCAGCACCGCCGCCTCCCCCTGATGTTGTCGCGACCCCCTTCTTCCTCCATTCGAACGCCTAGAACCCGAACCCCCTCGCGTCCCGCTCCTTTTCCCCTCCCCGATGGACCGCCGCCACTTCCTCCAGTGGATGCTCCGACTCCGACGCAGCTCAGCAAGCTCCTCCACCTCGGCCATCTCTCCCCCTTCTTGAAAACGTGAGTTTTCTTGATCTGATTTACTTAATTTTTATTTAGTTTAAAACCAGATTTTTATTTAGTTTAAAACCAGATTTTTATTTAGTTTAAAACCAGATTTTTATTTAGTTTAAAACCAGATTTTTATTTAGTTTAAAACCAGATTTTTATTTAGTTTAAAACCAGATTTTTATTTAGTTTAAAACCAGTTTTTTTTAATGATTAAAAAAAAAAAGGGGGGGGGGGGAAGAGATTTTTAAAATGATTAAAAACAGACTTTTAAAAATGTTAAAGACGAGATTTTTAAAAATGATTAAAAACTGATTTTTTTTACATTGTTAAAAAGAAAAGAAACTGAAATTGTCATCGATTCAAAAATACAAGCAATCTTGATTTGAAAATGAAAAGACATCACTTTTGAAAATATAATGGAGAATATAAAAATTCGACTTTTATATATTGAATAGCGATATAAAAATTCGGTTTTTATATATGGAACTTCGAACTGAAAATTCGATTTTTATATATTGAATAGCGAAATAAAAATTCGATTTTTATATATTGAACTTTGAAATAAAAATTCGATTTTTATATATTGAACTTTGAACTGAAAATTCGATTTTTATATATTGAACTTTGAAATAAAAATTCGATTTTTATATATTGAACTTCGAAATAAAAATTCGATTTTTATATATTGAACTTTGAAATAAAAATTCGATTTTTATATATTGAACTTCGAACTAAAAATTCGATTTTTATATATTGAACTTTGAACTGAAAATTCGATTTTTATATATTGAACTTTGAAATAAAAATTCGATTTTTATATATTGAACTTCGAAATAAAAATTCGATTTTTATATATTGAACTTTGAAATAAAAATTCGATTTTTATATATTGAACTTCGAACTAAAAATTCGATTTTTATATATTGAACTTTGAACTGAAAATTCGATTTTTATATATTGAACTTTGAAATAAAAATTCGATTTTTATATATTGAATAGCGAAGTAAAAATTCGATTTTTACATATGTAGTGGCTACAGGCGACGAAGCTGAAGAAGATGCGAAAACAATGAAGATTTCTATCAATGAAGTGCTGTGGAGCTAGGATAGCTATATGTGAGAATTCCTCACCTTTCAATTTATTTTTCTAGTTATATATATACTAGGATGCAGACGGTGCTTAGTAGCACCCGACACCCGTCCACAGACCATGGACTTGTTTGTTTGACTGTTTGGTGATTGATTGTGATATTGGTTTGAATGTGGTTTGTGGTGTGAAAAATCGAATCGATAAATTGGTTAGGATTAGACGTGCGCCGTTATAAGGCGAAGGAGTAAGGCTAGGTTAGACCCTTACTCCAAAGTTTGTGGTTTGCATAACGAATTGATTTGATTGATGTGTGAATGGCGTGGGCCTTCACTAGACCGGGGATAAGGCTAGGCCTTGTCCCGTTTCTAGTATCGTGCCGTTATGCCGCCGAAATTTTCTAAAATAAGTTAGAAAAATAAAAATAGCATTTTATTTAACGAATGAACTGAATATAAATTCATATGTTAAAATAAAATGTGTTATCGTTAAAAATATAATTTTTAACGTGAATGTGAATAAATAAATATTCATTTACAAACCAGACGGTTTGTTTATGTACACCTATTTGAATGACGTTGATTGGGTCGATAAATTTTACACATCGCCTAACTGCACAAATAAAATATGTGTTTGATTGTTTGAAACCCCACACGGGTGTTAGGATGAAATTTGAAGTTCACTCATCCTGATTTATTAAATATGTCGATCGATTGATTGACAAGCTGCTATAAGCGTTAAATGTCTATATTTGATGCTTATACAGTGTAGTGCACTTTGGTTGATGGTTGATTATTCATCGTTGTTGATATATACATGTGTTGTAGAAAATCCATATAATTAACATTATATGGTAATTGATTGGGCCTCATTCCAGTTTCGAGAAAAAAAGAAATATTTGAAATAGAAATATTTGAAATAGAAATATTTGAAATAGAAATATTTGAAATAGAAATATTTGAAATAGAATATTTGAAAATAGAAATATGTGAAGCCGTGAGGATTAGATTGACGCCATTTTGACGTGAACGATATTTATATCGATTTTATTCATTTTAAAATGAATATTGAAACGTGATTTCGAAATCGAATATTTTGAAATGAATTGAATTGAAAACGATTTCGAAATGAATTGAATTGAAAACGATTTCGAAATGAATTGAATTGAAAACGATTTCGAAATGAATTGAATTGAAAACGATTTCGAAATGAATTGAATTGAAAACGATTTCGAAATGAATTGAATTGAAAACGATTTCGAAATGAATTGAATTGAAAACGATTTCGAAATGAATTGAATTGAAAACGATTTCGAAATGAATTGAATTGAAAACGATTTCGAAATGAATTGAATTGAAAACGATTTCGAAATGAATTGAATTGAAAACGAATTCGAATTGAATTGAAAGCGAATTGAAATGAATTCAAATTGAATTGAAATTTGAATTGAATAGAAATGAATTTTGAAACGAATTTATAAAGAAGAATTCAATTTTGATTTGAATTGAAAAGGAAGTTGAAATTGCTTTTGAAACGAATTTAAAACCATTTATATAATTCGTTTTAAATAGTAATCGACGAAATATATATTATATATATAATATAATGGCCTGAATAGAACGCGCCGCGCTGCGGCAGTTCGCGAATTTCGACCATTTGTTTCAAACGGACATTACGGGAGATCCGACCGTCGGATTCTCCTAAAACCGGAACCGTTGGGTTCGTATCGAAAAGAGCTTTCTAATGAATGTTAGAAATTTGAAATCTAACGGTTGGATTTGGAGATACGTCCAAATCAAATTCGAAAAAGGTCGCTGTAAGTGCAGTTCGATGGCCGTTAATGGAAATCGACCGTACGGGCCTTGATAAAATTATTAAAAATAGTAATAATTTGTGTAAAATCATAAGAAATGATTTGTGAAAGTTTGGGATGAAAAACTCCATATTTGAAAAGATAAAAATAGATTTTTATCGAAATGAACTAGTTTTGAACTAGAATTATAATTCTATTTATTTTTAAATAAATAAATTGAATTTGAAATGGTTTTGAAAATAACCAAAATTTCCAATGATTGCATTGGAGTGGATTTGAATCGAAATTGTCTTCGGAATATTTCGATGTTGGAATTCGTGATATTACAGGTGTTGTTATGGAAATTTGAAAGATATATATGTATATCGTTATTTCCAATACGACATTTGTTAATCGTAGAATTTGATATTGAATATAGGCCGATATAGTTTCTATTCAGAGCCTTGTATTGAATATCGAATGTGATTTGGGTTTGTCGTGAATGGTGTCTTCACTAACACTGTTCTTGAACCCAGTTGAGAAAAGATTAAATCTTTTTATTTAGATTTAATGAAGTGTACCAATTAAATGATATTTAATTGGAATTGAATTGGTATTGATTTTTGGGTTTATCGTGAACAGTGTTTTAAATAACACTTGTTCTTTAACCCGATAATTAATCGAATGTGATTTGGGTTTGTCGTGAATGGTGTCTTCACTAACACTGTTCTTGAACCCAGTTGAGAAAAGATTAAATCTTTTTATTTAGATTTAATGAAGTGTACCAATTAAATGATATTTAATTGGAATTGAATTGATATTGATTTTTGGGTTTATCGTGAACAGTGTTTTAAATAACACTTGTTCTTTAACCCGATAATTAATCGAATGTGATTTGGGTTTGTCGTGAATGGTGTCTTCACTAACACTGTTCTTGAACCCAGTTGAGAAAAGATTAAATCTTTTTATTTAGATTTAATGAAGTGTACCAATTAAATGATATTTAATTGGAATTGAATTGGTATTGATTTTTGGGTTTATCGTGAATAGTGTTTTAAATAACACTTGTTCTTTAACCCGATAATTAATGGAATGTGATTTTGGGTTTATCGTGAATCGTGTTTTTAAATGACACTGATTCTTTAACCCAGATAATGATTAAAACTAAGTGGAGTTTTAATGAATCTTTAATTAGATTGAAAGGATCGAGAATGGAGTATCACCAGTTTTGCTCCAGGCGATAGTTAAATCTTTAATTAGATTTGAACGTGAAATTTAGAAACTAACTGTCGGTTAGCCAAGCAGAATGGTTTTCTGGATATTGATCTGATGTTGGTTTCGGCCTTCGGGGTTAATATTTGGGGAATTATTCTCTTGATTAATTTACGGTTAGTGACTAATGAACTGGAATGAGGCGTATGTTGTGTTTGTGTAACACTTACTTAAAATATACGCGAGTTATTCGGAAAGACCGGGTTTATCCCATTCTGAATAACTGATACGACGATAAGTCGAAGATGAAGACGATGGTCGAAGACCGGAAGTCTTCACGTCGTTTGGGTGATAACTGATGATCTTGATTGGGCTGTACACCCAAGAAGATGGAAACAGTTAGTGATCGTCCAGACGTACTTGGAGATCGATGGATATGCGGGGTACTAGGTGCCTCCGGTTTCGTTCAGACCCAGAACGGACTTGTAAATGGACTGTGTGTCTGACATCGGATTTCATTCTGTGTGACTGATATCGGTTGCATAGGATGGTTTGCCTGTGTGGCATGCTAAGATGCAAATGATCAAGGCTTCTGTTGAAAAGCAAAGTCTTGTGGTGATGATCAAAGCACGGCCTTTGTGGCGTAGCTTTGTGTAACGTTTACCTCGCGTGTTTCACACCAGGTATGAACCAAAAACGGGAGACGGACCTCAGGGAGGACTTGCGTTTCTTTCTAGCTAGAAGTGGCGTCAGTGGTTTTACACGCCCTGACGAGTTTGACTTATGTGGTTGTTGCTGTTGCGAGGCGCCTCGGTTATATCGGTTTCGGCCGAATGCATTCTGGTCGGCTGACGGACCAGACTTACACCCCATAGGGTGGGGAGACGTATTGTTCAGGCATAATAATCCACTCCGTGTGGACCGGCCCTGACGATCCAAGGCTTGCCTGCGCGCTTGCCTGAGACATGGGCTAGATTGTCTCGAATCGGTTGAGGACTATCTTTTGCCTCGGTTCATAGATGGAAACCCAATTTCCAAATACGAGACTTTGCGGTTTTGATTGTATATCCTATATATGGCGACATAGTGGGATGGGGCGCTCATGCCGCCTATGATTGATACTTATGATTTGAAGTGTTTTATATACTATGCACTTATAATAGTATCAAATGATTTGTTTTAAACGTATCAAGCATTCTTTGGCTGTTATAAGGGAAAACCCTATCCTCGACTGCGTTGCATTGTGTGATGGGACCTGGGTCTTATAACAGCTTCATTTTTCTTTATTTAGCATTGCGCTGTTGGTTTTATGCACTGGTATTCTTGGGAGGAAACCCGTTCCGTGTTATACGGCGTGGTCCCTTGATTTACCTAATGATTTGAAATAAAGATTAATAACTGTTTTAGTTCTCACACCAGTCACATGACTGACCTGGAGTTTATTGTTTTAACCTAAACTCTGGGTGCCCCTATTTTCGACACGGGCAGCTAGTAGTTTTGGTTTTGCAGATTTATATTCACAGGATCCTGGTTTACAGCTGGAACGATATCCGGAAAGCTTTGTATCCGTATATCTCATTCTAGTTGTGTATTGTATTATTTTCCGCTGCTATGTATTTAAATGTAATTTAAATCTCTGATATTTCTGTGTAATATTCATTTATACTCTGTATATTCTTGTAATCTGATGCATTGTTGTAATATACAATGAAATGTTCTTCTGTATGCGTTCTGTTTTGTCGTGTTCTCAAACGATAGGGCGTTTCGAACGGTCTGGGTCGGTTTAGCGACTGGTTCGGACCGAGCGAAGTTCCTTGCCGTCACATTTGGTATCAGAGCTTTGGTTTACAAAGCTCAGAGAACAAGGCACATTAGAACCATACGAAAGAATTCATCAGATATTGGATTAGCAATATCCAATGGAATGACTCGTTAGAGATAGGATCAGTAGTATCCTAGAACGGGTGTGAAGAGTATATTTTTCAAATGAAAACATTTTGTTTTGAAAATTTAAATCAACTATTCGTATTTGATTATTTGTTTATATTGATTTTGGGCAATTCAGTATATAAAGAATTTGCATATACGCCTTGCAAACGTATATTCAAAGTTTTAATATACTGGATAGATATGGAATCACATTCTAGTCGCCCGGAGATGGTACTGATGATTGTCATGACATCATCCGTATTTATATTCGTGTTTCGAATGTGTGATTTTCTATATATTTCCATTAGGCTGGTGTGAGAACCCAAAACTTATATAGTTAGAATTCATTGTTGTGATTTGGCATCAAAACATGATTTTTTGTATATGTATCAAAATTATGAATTTGAAACTCTAATTCACTAATTGATTGATGTTTGTATTGTTTGATAATTTTGAATCATTATGCCTAATTGAATCAAATATTGAATTGTATTGAAATTTGGTCGCATTTGCTTGCATATACATATACTTACATTGAACAGGTCATAGCAAGGAGGCTAGAGCCAGAGAATAAAATTTGTTTGCCCGACAAATAGGTACATGTTTATTACATAATTTACTGTTTTGTTTGGGTGATGATGATTTTATGAGCCTATTGGCTAGCCGCTTGGCTTTTTCTTTTTCTTTTTGAGATCTGAAGGACCGGGAACGCTATTTGCAATTTCCCGATGCTCCCATTGCAGGGGAGGTTATGGCGAAATTTTTCGAAAATTTAGGGTGTTAGCCAAATTTTTGAAATTTTGAAAATTCTCAGAAACTGAAAAGTTGGAGAATGGAAGCCAAATCGAATGTAGGGCTGAATAATCAAACCACTTTCGACTTTGTTCCTTTTCGGGGACGAAAAGTTTTAAGTGGGGGAGATTGTAACAACCCGTAAAATGCGAGCCAGTTTGAAAATTTTATTTTGGCAATTTTAGCGAATTTTGATTATTTAAAAGGAATTATTTTAAAGAATATCGACGAGAAATTTATTTTGAATATAATTCGATCGTATATATTTTACGCGTCGTCGTTAGAATATATAATAATTATATATAATTATAAAAGGAATTGAAAATGGCGCGGTAGTTCGATAATTCGATTTCAAACTTCAATTGAATGTACCGGGTGCAAAACAATCCGGATTTTAGTGAAACCGAAAATAATGGAATCTAATAGTGAATATCTTTCCAACGAATCCGAAAAATCAAAAGTTCGTAGCGGGAATCAAAAGATATGTCCAGTTGAAAATTCTGAATAGTCGCTATGGAATTCAGGCCCTTAAAAATGGACATTTTGCAAATGACCTCGGATTTCGACGAAACCACTTTTGTTGGGTCCGCAGTGTCAAGTTATTGCTAGATTTCAAATTTCGTAATTTTTCGAATCAATATGTGAGCGTGGCAAAGGAAAACGCGTTTGACCAGTTTCAGTTGATTTTAATCGACTGGAAATTGGCCATTTTTCTAACGGTCTCAGAATTCGACGAAACTAGTTTTGTTAGGACCGTATCGTCAATACGAAGCTAGAAAATATTTTTCTGGGATTTTTCGTGTTCGTATGTGCCCCCGGTAATTTGAAATATACGTTTAAAATTCAATAAAGTGATTTAAATGTAAATTCAATGGAAACTGATTGTAACTATCGAATCAGCTTGCGATACATATCCTATTGTGTTCGGAATGGGGGTAGAACGCTGTGGACGACAGGCGGTGGGCCTCGTTTCGAGATCGTATGTGAAAGTTAACTTTTTTTGCAAAATAAAATAATAAAAAAAAAAAAAAAATATTTAATTTCCCTTCTTAACCTGGCCCCCCCCTTTTTCAATCATTTTCATTTCCAGGTATAAAAAAAAAAAAAAAAAAAAAAAAGAATTTCGAACGAAGGGCGGAGCCTCGTCGCCGGCCCTCGACGATCCAGTCACCCTCACCCCCTCGTCGAACTCCAGCACCGCCGCCTCCCCCTGATGTTGTCGCGACCCCCTTCTTCCTCCATTCGAACGCCTAGAACCCGAACCCCCTCGCGTCCCGCTCCTTTTCCCCTCCCCGATGGACCGCCGCCACTTCCTCCAGTGGATGCTCCGACTCCGACGCAGCTCAGCAAGCTCCTCCACCTCGGCCATCTCTCCCCCTTCTTGAAAACGTGAGTTTTCTTGATCTGATTTACTTAATTTTTATTTAGTTTAAAACCAGATTTTTATTTAGTTTAAAACCAGATTTTTATTTAGTTTAAAACCAGATTTTTATTTAGTTTAAAACCAGATTTTTATTTAGTTTAAAACCAGATTTTTATTTAGTTTAAAACCAGATTTTTATTTAGTTTAAAACCAGTTTTTTTTAATGATTAAAAAAAAAAAGGGGGGGGGGAAGAGATTTTTAAAATGATTAAAAACAGACTTTTAAAAATGTTAAAGACGAGATTTTTAAAAATGATTAAAAACTGATTTTTTTTACATTGTTAAAAAGAAAAGAAACTGAAATTGTCATCGATTCAAAAATACAAGCAATCTTGATTTGAAAATGAAAAGACATCACTTTTGAAAATATAATGGAGAATATAAAAATTCGACTTTTATATATTGAATAGCGATATAAAAATTCGGTTTTTATATATGGAACTTCGAACTGAAAATTCGATTTTTATATATTGAATAGCGAAATAAAAATTCGATTTTTATATATTGAACTTTGAAATAAAAATTCGATTTTTATATATTGAACTTTGAACTGAAAATTCGATTTTTATATATTGAACTTTGAAATAAAAATTCGATTTTTATATATTGAACTTCGAAATAAAAATTCGATTTTTATATATTGAACTTTGAAATAAAAATTCGATTTTTATATATTGAACTTCGAACTAAAAATTCGATTTTTATATATTGAACTTTGAACTGAAAATTCGATTTTTATATATTGAACTTTGAAATAAAAATTCGATTTTTATATATTGAACTTCGAAATAAAAATTCGATTTTTATATATTGAACTTTGAAATAAAAATTCGATTTTTATATATTGAACTTCGAACTAAAAATTCGATTTTTATATATTGAACTTTGAACTGAAAATTCGATTTTTATATATTGAACTTTGAAATAAAAATTCGATTTTTATATATTGAATAGCGAAGTAAAAATTCGATTTTTACATATGTAGTGGCTACAGGCGACGAAGCTGAAGAAGATGCGAAAACAATGAAGATTTCTATCAATGAAGTGCTGTGGAGCTAGGATAGCTATATGTGAGAATTCCTCACCTTTCAATTTATTTTTCTAGTTATATATATACTAGGATGCAGACGGTGCTTAGTAGCACCCGACACCCGTCCACAGACCATGGACTTGTTTGTTTGACTGTTTGGTGATTGATTGTGATATTGGTTTGAATGTGGTTTGTGGTGTGAAAAATCGAATCGATAAATTGGTTAGGATTAGACGTGCGCCGTTATAAGGCGAAGGAGTAAGGCTAGGTTAGACCCTTACTCCAAAGTTTGTGGTTTGCATAACGAATTGATTTGATTGATGTGTGAATGGCGTGGGCCTTCACTAGACCGGGGATAAGGCTAGGCCTTGTCCCGTTTCTAGTATCGTGCCGTTATGCCGCCGAAATTTTCTAAAATAAGTTAGAAAAATAAAAATAGCATTTTATTTAACGAATGAACTGAATATAAATTCATATGTTAAAATAAAATGTGTTATCGTTAAAAATATAATTTTTAACGTGAATGTGAATAAATAAATATTCATTTACAAACCAGACGGTTTGTTTATGTACACCTATTTGAATGACGTTGATTGGGTCGATAAATTTTACACATCGCCTAACTGCACAAATAAAATATGTGTTTGATTGTTTGAAACCCCACACGGGTGTTAGGATGAAATTTGAAGTTCACTCATCCTGATTTATTAAATATGTCGATCGATTGATTGACAAGCTGCTATAAGCGTTAAATGTCTATATTTGATGCTTATACAGTGTAGTGCACTTTGGTTGATGGTTGATTATTCATCGTTGTTGATATATACATGTGTTGTAGAAAATCCATATAATTAACATTATATGGTAATTGATTGGGCCTCATTCCAGTTTCGAGAAAAAAAGAAATATTTGAAATAGAAATATTTGAAATAGAAATATTTGAAATAGAAATATTTGAAATAGAAATATTTGAAATAGAATATTTGAAAATAGAAATATGTGAAGCCGTGAGGATTAGATTGACGCCATTTTGACGTGAACGATATTTATATCGATTTTATTCATTTTAAAATGAATATTGAAACGTGATTTCGAAATCGAATATTTTGAAATGAATTGAATTGAAAACGATTTCGAAATGAATTGAATTGAAAACGATTTCGAAATGAATTGAATTGAAAACGATTTCGAAATGAATTGAATTGAAAACGATTTCGAAATGAATTGAATTGAAAACGATTTCGAAATGAATTGAATTGAAAACGATTTCGAAATGAATTGAATTGAAAACGATTTCGAAATGAATTGAATTGAAAACGATTTCGAAATGAATTGAATTGAAAACGATTTCGAAATGAATTGAATTGAAAACGATTTCGAAATGAATTGAATTGAAAACGAATTCGAATTGAATTGAAAGCGAATTGAAATGAATTCAAATTGAATTGAAATTTGAATTGAATAGAAATGAATTTTGAAACGAATTTATAAAGAAGAATTCAATTTTGATTTGAATTGAAAAGGAAGTTGAAATTGCTTTTGAAACGAATTTAAAACCATTTATATAATTCGTTTTAAATAGTAATCGACGAAATATATATTATATATATAATATAATGGCCTGAATAGAACGCGCCGCGCTGCGGCAGTTCGCGAATTTCGACCATTTGTTTCAAACGGACATTACGGGAGATCCGACCGTCGGATTCTCCTAAAACCGGAACCGTTGGGTTCGTATCGAAAAGAGCTTTCTAATGAATGTTAGAAATTTGAAATCTAACGGTTGGATTTGGAGATACGTCCAAATCAAATTCGAAAAAGGTCGCTGTAAGTGCAGTTCGATGGCCGTTAATGGAAATCGACCGTACGGGCCTTGATAAAATTATTAAAAATAGTAATAATTTGTGTAAAATCATAAGAAATGATTTGTGAAAGTTTGGGATGAAAAACTCCATATTTGAAAAGATAAAAATAGATTTTTATCGAAATGAACTAGTTTTGAACTAGAATTATAATTCTATTTATTTTTAAATAAATAAATTGAATTTGAAATGGTTTTGAAAATAACCAAAATTTCCAATGATTGCATTGGAGTGGATTTGAATCGAAATTGTCTTCGGAATATTTCGATGTTGGAATTCGTGATATTACAGGTGTTGTTATGGAAATTTGAAAGATATATATGTATATCGTTATTTCCAATACGACATTTGTTAATCGTAGAATTTGATATTGAATATAGGCCGATATAGTTTCTATTCAGAGCCTTGTATTGAATATCGAATGTGATTTGGGTTTGTCGTGAATGGTGTCTTCACTAACACTGTTCTTGAACCCAGTTGAGAAAAGATTAAATCTTTTTATTTAGATTTAATGAAGTGTACCAATTAAATGATATTTAATTGGAATTGAATTGGTATTGATTTTTGGGTTTATCGTGAACAGTGTTTTAAATAACACTTGTTCTTTAACCCGATAATTAATCGAATGTGATTTGGGTTTGTCGTGAATGGTGTCTTCACTAACACTGTTCTTGAACCCAGTTGAGAAAAGATTAAATCTTTTTATTTAGATTTAATGAAGTGTACCAATTAAATGATATTTAATTGGAATTGAATTGATATTGATTTTTGGGTTTATCGTGAACAGTGTTTTAAATAACACTTGTTCTTTAACCCGATAATTAATCGAATGTGATTTGGGTTTGTCGTGAATGGTGTCTTCACTAACACTGTTCTTGAACCCAGTTGAGAAAAGATTAAATCTTTTTATTTAGATTTAATGAAGTGTACCAATTAAATGATATTTAATTGGAATTGAATTGGTATTGATTTTTGGGTTTATCGTGAATAGTGTTTTAAATAACACTTGTTCTTTAACCCGATAATTAATGGAATGTGATTTTGGGTTTATCGTGAATCGTGTTTTTAAATGACACTGATTCTTTAACCCAGATAATGATTAAAACTAAGTGGAGTTTTAATGAATCTTTAATTAGATTGAAAGGATCGAGAATGGAGTATCACCAGTTTTGCTCCAGGCGATAGTTAAATCTTTAATTAGATTTGAACGTGAAATTTAGAAACTAACTGTCGGTTAGCCAAGCAGAATGGTTTTCTGGATATTGATCTGATGTTGGTTTCGGCCTTCGGGGTTAATATTTGGGGAATTATTCTCTTGATTAATTTACGGTTAGTGACTAATGAACTGGAATGAGGCGTATGTTGTGTTTGTGTAACACTTACTTAAAATATACGCGAGTTATTCGGAAAGACCGGGTTTATCCCATTCTGAATAACTGATACGACGATAAGTCGAAGATGAAGACGATGGTCGAAGACCGGAAGTCTTCACGTCGTTTGGGTGATAACTGATGATCTTGATTGGGCTGTACACCCAAGAAGATGGAAACAGTTAGTGATCGTCCAGACGTACTTGGAGATCGATGGATATGCGGGGTACTAGGTGCCTCCGGTTTCGTTCAGACCCAGAACGGACTTGTAAATGGACTGTGTGTCTGACATCGGATTTCATTCTGTGTGACTGATATCGGTTGCATAGGATGGTTTGCCTGTGTGGCATGCTAAGATGCAAATGATCAAGGCTTCTGTTGAAAAGCAAAGTCTTGTGGTGATGATCAAAGCACGGCCTTTGTGGCGTAGCTTTGTGTAACGTTTACCTCGCGTGTTTCACACCAGGTATGAACCAAAAACGGGAGACGGACCTCAGGGAGGACTTGCGTTTCTTTCTAGCTAGAAGTGGCGTCAGTGGTTTTACACGCCCTGACGAGTTTGACTTATGTGGTTGTTGCTGTTGCGAGGCGCCTCGGTTATATCGGTTTCGGCCGAATGCATTCTGGTCGGCTGACGGACCAGACTTACACCCCATAGGGTGGGGAGACGTATTGTTCAGGCATAATAATCCACTCCGTGTGGACCGGCCCTGACGATCCAAGGCTTGCCTGCGCGCTTGCCTGAGACATGGGCTAGATTGTCTCGAATCGGTTGAGGACTATCTTTTGCCTCGGTTCATAGATGGAAACCCAATTTCCAAATACGAGACTTTGCGGTTTTGATTGTATATCCTATATATGGCGACATAGTGGGATGGGGCGCTCATGCCGCCTATGATTGATACTTATGATTTGAAGTGTTTTATATACTATGCACTTATAATAGTATCAAATGATTTGTTTTAAACGTATCAAGCATTCTTTGGCTGTTATAAGGGAAAACCCTATCCTCGACTGCGTTGCATTGTGTGATGGGACCTGGGTCTTATAACAGCTTCATTTTTCTTTATTTAGCATTGCGCTGTTGGTTTTATGCACTGGTATTCTTGGGAGGAAACCCGTTCCGTGTTATACGGCGTGGTCCCTTGATTTACCTAATGATTTGAAATAAAGATTAATAACTGTTTTAGTTCTCACACCAGTCACATGACTGACCTGGAGTTTATTGTTTTAACCTAAACTCTGGGTGCCCCTATTTTCGACACGGGCAGCTAGTAGTTTTGGTTTTGCAGATTTATATTCACAGGATCCTGGTTTACAGCTGGAACGATATCCGGAAAGCTTTGTATCCGTATATCTCATTCTAGTTGTGTATTGTATTATTTTCCGCTGCTATGTATTTAAATGTAATTTAAATCTCTGATATTTCTGTGTAATATTCATTTATACTCTGTATATTCTTGTAATCTGATGCATTGTTGTAATATACAATGAAATGTTCTTCTGTATGCGTTCTGTTTTGTCGTGTTCTCAAACGATAGGGCGTTTCGAACGGTCTGGGTCGGTTTAGCGACTGGTTCGGACCGAGCGAAGTTCCTTGCCGTCACAATATGTCACGTAGGCCAATTCTAACGTTTTGATCAGTTTTTGCTACAATTAAAATATAAATCCGTATATATTCAATTTGAACGTACATTTCAATTTACCGAGGCCACATACTAACTCTAAAAATTCCAGAAAAATTATTTCTAGTTTCGTATTGTCGATACGGTCCTAACAAAACTAATTTCGTCAAACTCTGAGACCATTTGAAAAATGGTCATTTTCTGGTCGATTAAAATCAACTGAAAGTGGTCAAACGCGTTTTCCTTTGCCATGCTCACGTATTGATTCGAAAAATCATGAAAATTGGAATCTAGCAATAACTTGACATCACGGATCCAATAAAAGTGGTTTCGTCGAAATCTGAGGTCATTTGCAAAATGGCCATTTTTAAGGGCCGAAATTCCATAGCGACTATTCGGAATTTTCAACTGGACATATCTTTTGATCTCCGCTATGAAATTTCGATTTTTCGGATTCGTTGGAAAGATATTATCAAATAGATTCAAATATTTTTGGTTTCGCTAAAATCCGGTTTATTTTGCACCCGGTACATTCATTTGAATTTTGAATTCGAATTATCGAACTACCGCGCCATTTTCAATTCCTTTTAAAATTTAAAATAATTATTTATATTATAACGATGAACGATATAACTATACACATTCTAATTCTATTCAAAATAAATTTTCGTCGATATTATTTAAAATAATTCATTTTAAATATTCAAAATTTACTAAAATTGCCAAAATGAAAATTTTAAATTGGCTCTGATTTCCGGGTTGTTACATTCTCCCTCCGCCTCGGCTACAGCATCTCACGCAGGACGTATGGCGCATACCCTTTTTGTTTTGATTTGTCTTGCCATGAAAAAGAGAAACTTGATGTTACTAAAACCAAAGGAGAGAACTGCCTCGTGAATCTGTGATGATGTATATATACATATCTTCCTATACTTAGCAATGAAGTATTAGAGAGTAGGAACCTAGGTATGTGGAAATGACAATTCATACGTGTACACTTTCTTAGTCGCGAAAGTATGAGTGTTGTACCATTCGATTCCTTTGTTGTTTAGCACCCACGTATATGTATTTGATTTTTTTGTTTTACTATTACGCGGTATTACTTCTGGAATGCTTTCAACTAGCCGTTAGAGGCTAGCTCAATATATTCACATTCTGTAAACCATCTTTTCTTGTAGAAAAATTGTCTAAAGTCTTTATAATAATATTTCAAAGCTTTTCTTTTAATTAGTAGCACACAAAAAATATCATATACGAGCTGCTATGGGACACAAATAAGAATACCATTGTATCAAGCGATGTGCCACGATCCCAGAAATATAATAATACTGGTAGATCAACTCATATTGTGAAACCCCAAAAATGTCGATACAGGGTGCCAAATACTCCAAATAAAAAGTTGCTTATTTAATTAATTAAAAATTACTATAAAATTCTAAAAATTATTTTATTGCTATGTCTCAAAAAAACCTTGTCTAAATTCAAACCCGATATTCAAATATTTTTAAATAACCATTATGGCCATAAACGAATATACCGCCGTTTTTCTGGAAATTTGATTTGGACATAAATCAAAATCTACATGAGAAATCCTAATTTTTCTCTTCCACTAGAAAAATATACTCCACCAGCTCCACACGTTTCTTGTTTCACAGAAATCCGATTCAAAACGAACCCTGTACATTCAGTTGAAGTTCGAATCGCCAATTTACGAACTGTAGCGCCGTTTCAAGCTCGATTTTAAGTATATTATAATTCTACATTCAAACAGTCGTATATATAATATATTCTTTATTCTAATTTAATTCTGAACTGAATTATATATTTTGAATTTCCCAATTCACATCATATCGCCATTTCGGCCCAATCTGATTATTTCAGAATTAAATATATTATTTAATTTATTATTTTAATTAAATATTCACCATTATTTAATTAAATGACCATTAAATTCTCTAATCACTATATAAATAATTAAATAAATTAATTATTATACCGTTGGAAAATGCGGGTCATTACATTTTTCTCCACTTAAAATAATTTCGTCCTCGAAATTGCTAAGGTAGAGGACGACCTTATCGACTGGTTAGAACATACTGTTCACTTCTCATCTTCAATTTTAACTGAACCAATTTAATTTCAATTAAAATATTAATTAATTCTTATTATCGAAAATTTTCAGAAATCCTGAAAATTTTCTAACTCCTTAACTTTTCGAAAAATTTCGCCAGCACCTCCTTTGTACTGGTCAATATGTCAAACTCCAACTCGCCTCTCTGGGCCATCTCCATCCCAAAAGAAAATCAAACAGCCAAGCGGCTTTCCAATTCGGCTCATAAATCTTATATCCACTAGAAATATAAAATTGTACTTTTTTGTCGGGCATATCAACTCTATCACTTTCACCTGTTATCAATTCAACATATACCGGTGTTATCCCAATCAAACTCCAATCTATTTTTATCCACAATCTCAACCATTCACTTATACCTAAGTCGAATTTTATTTCAAAATTCGAGTTCCATTCTCGATTTCAAACTCTTAACTTCCCAATCCAATTTTCATTTTAGATTCTTATCTCGACAATCCAATTTTATTCAAGAATAAATTTTCCTGATATCGTTCTATTTCAATTCAGTTTTCACTTAACTGTTTCAATTCAATTCCAGATTACTTTCGCAAATTTCTATTTAAATTTGTTCTTAATTCAAATAGTCTCTTCCTGGGAATTTTAAACAGCTTTGCTTTTCTCAAAATAATTCAAAAACAAAATCCCTTGGTAGTAATCCATCACTAAACAACTCGAAAATTAATACTGATGATGCAGCTGTCATCATCAGAATCTATTTTCCAGCGACCGAAGTGAGTTCAATACTATAAAACCATTTCTAAACATTTCCACTTTTAAATTCATTTCAAAATATAATTCACACTGCTTGTACAACAATTTAAAATCTCCCAGGATCTTAAATTTTCCTTATTTTTAATCCAAATCCATTTACAAACACTTATCCAATTTTCCAGAATTTTAATTCAATTTTTGGTTTAAATTCCAGATTTAACTCATCTGATTTAATGTATTTCACTTATATGAATTCTGATTGGTTATTTACATAACCATTTAATTTATAATCTTTACTCGATTATATTAACAACCAATATATCCACTATATTATAATTTTGATATATATATATCTTCTCAATACCAAGATATACCTTGGGTAAACTTATTTTAATTTACCCTCTTTTCAAAACATATCTTGTCGACCCATCGTATTCGAGTGTTTATAAACTCCTACCGATACAGTGGATCAAACTGATCGACCAGAACTCATAAACAACTCAACCATTAAATCACCACAATATAAAACAATTTTTATATCAATAACAAATACGCTCACTCATATATATACACTCAACTCAATCTAGGGTATTACTAACCCTATCTCTACTGAGTTATGCCACAGAGCCAAGGTAATTCACTTAACTTAAGCTTTGATACCAACTGTAATGACCCGGGTTTTTGTCGACCTTGGTTATCGCCATAAACTCAATTATGACTAACCAAACATCGAAAAATACCAGATGATTAATGAAAGAAATTAGAGGGTCAGAAAAGATAAGATAGAAACTTGGAATAGAAGAAGAAGAAGAACACAACATCAGAGTAACACGAACCTCACAGCGGAACGAATAACATAAAATAGATAACATATCTTTGAAATAAAAGATTGTACTTGAATATACATATCATCATCAAGTACAACACTTACAACACAGCGGAAATAAACTATAGCTATATGATCCTGAAGTCTCCTACTCCAGCTCTTCAAGTATCAGTAAATCCCGACTACTTGACTGTCCGTACAAAATTAGGCACCCAAGAGTTTAGGGAAAACAAAACAAAATAAACTCCGGGTCAGTCATGGGACTGGTGTGAGTAAAACAGTTTAAAACAGTTCAAGCAGATAAATGATATCTCATAAGACCACACCGTATAACGGAACGGGTTTTTCCCTTATGAGAATCCAAATTATCTTTATATCAAAAACCTTTTGATATTACAATAATGTCTATCAACCACAATATAATAATCATCTAGCAGAAACGCTTTCATCTCACGTTCTACATACATAGTATACAATCAAAACTGCAAGCACGTATTGGGTAATGGATTTCCAACTATGACAAGGTATGGAACCACCTTTCGCTAGTGTACCTCTAGAGAGGAATACACTGGATTCAACAAGAATATCTTGCAACCCATCCACACATGACCGACCACTCATTTCGCTTGAGTGTATCGAATGTATATCACCAATGGTTGGGATCAGCAACCGTTTCCCGAACGGGACAGCATCAACAATAGATTTTTAGAAGTAAATGAAAACTCTAGATCAGGTGATTATACACCCTACTTCGAAGCGACCGACTTAGCCATGCTGCCTGCCCGATTTCCGTCATTTACCGATTGATGAGGCTTGAGGTTACGCTTTATCATCCATCAGATTCACTTCGAATGCCACATTGTCAGATCCATCGAAAATCACTAATTGATGTCTACAACAGTACATTACGTGTTAGCTAAAGAAGTTTCCTTCTCCGCTTCCACTCTTGGTACGATTGAAGAAATCAATGTACGTGACCTTTCTTGAAATACTCTGTCAGACATTCATCCATACAAGTCATCTAAGAACATAATGAACCGAAGGTACTATTCAGTATATCCATCTTAGGCACTGTTATCTAAGACTTATACAATAGCCCTTGCACTTTACTTTGTCTTCAATTATCTTTGGCATATATGATTCACAACGCTTATGCCAATACAGAGTGGTTCTTTGGATAATAATCCAACCGGTCTCTCCATATTAACAACGTTAAAATGGTCAAAACTTCGATAGTCTGTGATTTAACTATCAAAGAAAAGCACGTGTGCAAACAACGATATTATTTTTAAATGGAAATTTTATCGATTAATCATCAACCATATATATATATTTGTATTTCCTTATTTTCTACATTTAGAAAATATACGTTATTAACATTGGAAACATTTCCATAGCTTAATTACGTATCACAATTCTTCCACATCTATCAGACTCTAACTATAAACTAACAAGAGAACAACTTCCTAAGTATAAACCCCGAAGGCCAAAACCAACAACAGAACGATACTCTGGAAACCATTCAACTTATTAATCTCTAGTCAGTTTCCAATTTCTGTTTAACTCCGTTTCGATTAACTCTAATTGATTAACTCTATTTGATTACTCTTTTCACTTAACTCCTTTTTATTTTCCCAATAAATATTCCCTTATTCTATTCTATTCGTTTTATCAACATTTTTCCCTTTTATAAAACTCTATTTGTTTTATAACCGTTTTCCTTTTATTTACTTTCGAAATATTTCCTTTTTATAAAATCTGTTGATTTTATAAAATCCTTTTATTTCAATATACATTGAAATAATTCTTTTTACATCCCAGGGTCTTTTTATGATATTTAAAATATCGAATAATAAGGATCAATATCATTCTAACACACATAATCCATAACAGATTATATAACACATCATATATCACAATATATGAAAGACAATAAAATAAATGTTGAGGAATCCAGTCGGTTTCCCCCAACCTGTCTCCCTGCATCACAGATGTTAAATAGTATAATTAACATCTATTTCATTTCAATATGAAATATTTTGCTAAACAGAATCAATATTTGATTAACCATATATATATATATATATATATATATATATCGTTATCTATTATTTCAATCAACACACAAAAAATTCAACCAAACAGTTAACACACAACAATCAGTCATCATTTATCAGTTCTAAATATACATTATAAAAATTGAACTGTTCAGAGTTGGTGAATTTTATTCACATTGGACGATCATCGCCAATAACGATAACCATTTTTTTGATTCTGACGGACAATTTATTTTGCGATAAATTGTAACGAGCTTCGATTCACTCCCCGTCGGTTCCATTGGGTAGTGTCCGTCCATACAATCCTATCGGATCTTGTTTTGTTCTATATAGAACTGGCCCACGAGACTGCTACCCGCTTCAGTGATCTTCTTCTCCGAATTGAACGACAGCGTGCTGCTCCTATTCCATTATTTCCAACGCAACTTCTCAACCCCGTCCACTTTTCGTTTCTCCACCATTTTCAAAACCGTTTCCACTGCAAATCATCTCGTCAACTCCTCTCCCACCCCATATCGATTCCCTCAAAACCCGCTTTCCAGAATCAGAGTCCGTTTCTCAGCCTCTCGATACCCCAAATGACAGTACCGAACCTAAAATACCCATGTTTTCTACCAAGCTGACCACTCCCTCGCACTTCAGTCTCCTCTTGAACACTGTCCTTTCCTCCACTCCGTCCCTCTGGAGGCAACCGCGACCTGAGCACTTCGATCGTCAACAACCATAACTGAATCCTCACATGCAAATCATCTCGCTCCTGCCATACTTCTTTCCTCCAACCGAAAACGGCATGTTCTCTACTTAGCGTGCTACAGTGCGAACAAAACAACCCGTACCCTATAATGTATAGATAGAAATGAACCCTGCCTGCCCGGATCTCATGGGAATGACATTGATCAACTCGGCAGCCCGTTCTCCCTCCGCCTCGGCTACAGCATCTCATGCAGGACATATGGCACATCCCCTTTTTGTTTTGATTTGTCTTGCCATGAAAAAGAGAAACTTGATGTTACTGAAACCAAAGGAGAGAACTGCCTCGTGAATCCGTGATGATGTATATATACATATCTTCCTATACTTAGCAATTAGTATAAGAGAGTAGGAACCTAGGTATGTGGAAATGACAATTCATACGTGTACACTTTCTTAGTCGCGAAAGTATGAGTGCTGTACCATTCGATTCCTTTGTTGTTTAGCACCCACGTATATGTATTTGATTTTTTTGTTTTACTATTACACGGTATTACTTCTGGAATGCTTTCAACTAGCCGTTAGAGGCTAGCTCAATATATTCACATTCTGTAAACCATCTTTTCTTGTACAAAAATTGTCTAGTCTTTATAATAATATTCCAAAGCTTTTCCTTTAATTAGCAGCACACAAAAAATATCATATACGAGCTGCTACGGACACAAATAAGAATACCATTGTATCAAGCGATGTGCCACGATCCCAGAAATATAATAATACCGGTAGATCAACTCATATTGTGAAACCCCAAAAATGTCGACACAGGGTGCCAAATACTCCAAATAAAAAGTTGCTTATTTAATTAATTAAAAATTATTATAAAATTCTAAAAATTATTTTATCGCTATGTCTCAAAAGAACCTTGTCTAAATTCAAACTCGATATTCAAATATTTTTAAATAACCGTTATGGCCATGAGCGAATATACCGCTGTTTTTCTGGAAATTTGATTTGGACATAAATCAAAATCTACACGACGAAATCCGGATTTTTCTCTTCCACTAGAAAAATGTACTCCACCAGCTCCACACGTTTCTTGTTTCACAGAAATCCGATTTAAAACGAACCATGTACATTCAGTTGAAGTTCGAATCGCCAATTTACGAACTGTAGTTCCATTTCAAGCTCGATTTTAATTATATTATAATTCTACGTTCAAACTATTGTATATATAATATATTCTTTATTCTAATTCTATTCTGAACTGAATTATATATTTTGAATTTCCCAATTCACATCATATCGCCATTTCGGCCCAATCTGATTATTTCAGAGTTAAATATATTATTTAATTTATTATTTTAATTAAATATTCACCATTATTTAATAAAATGACCATTAAATTCTCTAATCACTATATAAATAATTAAATAAATTAATTATTATACTGTTGGAAAATGCGGGTCATTACATACAGGGTATCAGTTTTATACCATTGTAGGTATCAGTTTTTGTTATTTTCTTCTTTACAGTTTTTTAGTATCATTTTTATGGCATTGTAGGTATCAGTTTTTGTTATTTTCATTTTTGTTCATTTTTCTTCAGTTTCACGCGTGGTTTCCAGCTTCTTCCTCAATTTTTTCTCACACATAAAATCAACTATGTCGTTTCATACAATTTCGCCTATTACCAATTTCAGATTGCAAATTCAATTCAGTTTGCAATTTCGATCTCGTTTGCATCGATTAGGAAATGTTTTTTACCCTAATTTCGTGAACGAATTCCCAAATCAGCATGCGCAAGATCGATTTTGCATTCAAAAAGTAGGCGATTGGTATGGGTGTTTGAAGATGATTGCTGGAGATCAAAACAAAACAGAAAAAAAATTTGCGTTTAAAATCAGTGACGAGATCGACGTCGATAGCTGATTGAGGAAGAAAAGAAAACAGCGGCCAAATAAGGTATTGTAATGTATTGTCATTTTGGATAAATTTTTAGTGGACCGTCCTTATGAATAAAAAAGCCCTTAATTTTATCCTTGTCGTTATTTTCCTGTTTTATTAATATGTTTAAGGGGAGGCTGATTTATTTTGATTCCACCTTAACAATTTTAAAATAAACTGAAATGGTACTCCTCTTAACCAAAAGTGGAGTCCCTTTAACAATCCCCTTACATTATGACATTTGCTTTCCAAAGAAACAATCACAAGAGATAAGCCAATAATATATATTCTAGAAAAAGTAAGCATTACATACACTTCATACACATCAAATGGTAAGTTGCTCTCCCTTTAACAAGTACAAACCCAAGCACCAGCCTCAATCTATCTTTTCAACCACTTCCTACTCAACTAAAGTAATTCCAGCACTTATCCCTCCTTTTTCACGACTAGCTCATGGCCTTGGCATTGGTCCGCTATGGCTTGTGTGCTCCACTTGCTCAATCTTTTGGTTGATAATCTTAGTTGATATGTGTGTTAACCCATATATTAGAGTTGTGCAGCTGAAACATTTAGCGCTTACATAATGCTAAAGATGCAAAAAAATTATAGCGGAGATATGATGAGAAATAGCGGAGGTGCAAAATGCTTGATTGTATATGAACCAAATATTTGAAGTCAATTTGTTTGCATTCTCACAACATTTGTATAAGAAAAATAATATTGTTTAATTATATATAATAAAATTGAACAACATCATGACTTGGGCAGTTCAAATTTGATGACCATAATAGAATTTTATCTTATATTGGGCACTTGTGCCTTAAAATGAAGTCTTTGCTCCAAATTAGTTGATTTGGTTTTAAAGATAACTAATCAAGTCAATCTTTTTAAATTAATGGTTCTTAAGCAGATCTAAATTTAGTGTATGCTGCGGGAAATAACTAAACATAAAATGAATATACTATTCAATAGTGTCATATTGAAAAAGCATAGCGACGTAAGGGCAGGGGCGGAGCCAGGATTTCAAATCACGGTGGGCTATGTAATATTCTTCGGCATCCGAAAAATGACAAGTACGGCTGGCCGTAATTCACGGGGTGCTGTTCGATTTATTTATCAAACAAAAATTAATGGATGTATTAGGTTTCGGGTGTTTCAGGTATGCTTAGTTTCGGGTATAACAGCAATTTCAAAAATTCTTCTTTGGCTAGATACATAGGATAGCAGAAAATTTTGACATATTCAAAAACAAACTAAAATAAATTAATTAATTAGCAGCTGATAGGCTAAAAGAAAAAGTGAAAAGAACCGCAAACTAAACGTGTATTTTATTTCAGTCATTTCCTCATCATTATTTTAGTCAAGCTTCTTTATTATGGAAAAAGGGGATCCGAGATAAAATACACATAGCCTGTTTTCATGAATGAAAGAGTCAACGGTGCTGCCTTTTACATCAACTGAATGAGGTATCCTAGTAATATAAAACAAAAGTTCAAAAATCCACACGGGCTGCAGCCCAGGTTACATCAGTCATGGATCCGCCCTTGTGTAAGGGTGTTGCATGCTACAGTAGAGATTTGATGAGACTTTAGCAGAGCTCTGACTTCATAGTACTCAAGTTTTGGCTAATTTTCTTTTAGTTTCAGAAAGTTAGAAAGAAGAAAATAAGAGTGTGTGTGTGTGCATGAAAATGCTAAAAGCATTTTGTGAACCCCTTAATGCTCTAATGTGGGCAATATAAGAGATCACCTTACCTTACCACTCATATTTATGGTCAAGACCCACTTATCCTTTTATATGCTTTTATATCTTATTCACTTGTTACTTATTATCTTTCAAGCCTTCACAAAATGCCCCCCTCCTCCTTAAATATTTTTATTTGATATCATCAATGACATCATCATTGATTTGTACGGTTAAAACGCTTAGCGATTTTATAGCAGCGGATATGCAAAATAGTGCAGCAGAGATAAAATGGAGATAAAGCGGGGATGTGCAGAGCTGGGGAAAGATTCATTAAATGTAAAATCAAATATTTTAAAATTAAATAATTATCATTATCGCATCATTTTTTTAGAAGAAACTAATATTAATAAACCTCGTATAACTAAATCAAAGAATATCATGTTTACGTACATCGCTATAATAAATTTTTACCGTATATTAGTCATTTATACCTTTTAATTAACTCTTTGTACTTACGTTGTTGATTTGTTTAAATAGCGTAGCGGTCGAAGAGTGCTACAACCTACAATGAAAAATTCGTACTGCTTTAGCGGGCTTTAACCGCACAGTCATTGATTTAGGTAGCCACAAACCATGGAAACATCTTTACTAGCTAATTTATGTTCTAACACTCTCCACATTGCAGACAAAGGATATGCCAAATCTTATCGGAATAGGCTTCAAATAGGCCACAAGTTCAATTCCAAAGCGGTCATTTCTTATAACTCTTCAACCCTGTTGGACTAGTTGCTAATTTATCAGTTACAAAGTTTCAAATTAATGTTCATCTCAGTACATATTTGACGCATTATTCGTTATGGATTAGTTGAGTGGACGGTTTCTTTTAGACCATACGTTCCAATGTGATGGAACACATCATTCTGTATACTTCAAAATACACAAAACTTGTAAGTTACAATTCTCTTATGCTTCTGTAAGTAAGTTCTACATAAGGCATCTTCTATCCATAATGATGAGCACTTTTATGTGCAGTTTCCTACGGCTTATAATAATAGGAATAACATAATAGCTATTTAAGCACATTTATAGACATAGGAGATTTTATGTAACGTGCATGTGCACATAAAAGGTTCTTATAAAATTTCAAAATTGCAATTTTTTTTGATAAAAATAAACTAAAAAAATATAAAATATTAAAAGTTATGATTGTTCTGTTGGAATAGAGTTTCAAACTTATAAAATTGTATATGTTCGAAAATTTTCACTTGAGAATAGATGTTAGGCAAATTCTATTTAGACTCATGGAATTGCTGAGTTGCCCCCCCTTTTCTTCGAAACTTCTGATGACGAAAGTACCCTTTTTGTGTGTTTATTTTTTTTCAAAGCGGCAGGTTACCTCGCAGTGCGACTACGAGGTTATCTCATATACCACACAGGGGCACTGCGTGATACATGAAGTAACCTCGCAGTGGCACTGCGAGGTTCCTACATGTACCACGCAGTGCCCCTGCGTGGTACATGAGATAACCTCACAGTCGCACTGCGAGGGAGGACATTTTTGTAAAAAAAAGGGGGGCTACTCAGAAAAACATGTGGATTTTACGTTTTTCCGGATTTTGGGGGGCAACTCAGCAATTTGGTGAGTTTGAATAGAATTTGCCTAGATGTTAATATGTGTTCTTTGTTAGATCTGAAATTATAATATTTTGTATGTTTTTTTTTGTTTGAATTTATTCAGGGGGTAAACCGACCGAAGCCGTAAAAATCCCCTAGTGCACCTAGCCCGATCCGCGGATACACACAGTGGCTAATCGTAGCGTATGCACATGGTATGCACAGAGTCTCATCTTTTGTTTTCCATTGCAAATATATTCGGTTCTATGCTATTAGCTATAGGGTGCTTTTTTCGCGAACGGAAACGGGGTATTTGAGCGGGGTACTGTAGCGAATGGAAAATGTGTTTTTTTTGCTGCGAATGGGGTATTTGAGCGGGGTATTTTTAATTGTTAATTTAATTGTTATGCACATCTTACTTAAATGGACAAAACAAAACGACTACATCTCATTGCATAAAGGAAATACAAACAGAAATACAATAGAAATACAATAATATGATTACATGAACATCCTACTTATTGGCACCACCTTGATTTATCAGATAAGTTTGATATTCTTTTGTGTGTCGTTTTCTGCAAGCCCTGCTATCAACCAGCTTTTCGCTAGATCATCGGGAATAAGAGTGAACATCTCAGTCTTCCCGGGTTCCATAACATAAAATAAAGCGTCTGCAATATTAAAGTCGCTACCTTCTCCAAGACGTTGAATGCGAGTAACTGCATTCGCAAAAGTAGAAGTATTTCCCGTTGATTCCACACTAGTTTCTGTATTCGGACTATCAGAATGTGTGCAAGATTTTTTTTTACCTGTCTCTCGTGCATTAGGTCAATGAGGGCAGTCATCTTGTCTTCATTTTCACCCCGTCGTCTTCTAGAATCTTGCCGTGAAGTTGGTTGAGAAGGGGAATTCATTGGAAGTTGGGTAGAAGGAGGAATTGGTGGAGCTTCGTAAATTGGTGCATTCATTGATGGTTGTTGCAAATGGGGATTTGTTGATGAATTCAAATTTGGAATATGATAATTTTGTAGGGAATCCAATGGATTAAAAAGCCGCTCAAAATTCCATGTTCTATCAAACATGCTCTGTCTTGAAGGCGGCGTACTAGTCTGCGACGGTTGTACGGTTGCTGCAGGAGTGTAGGACGACTGACCAATAGCATTAGTCCCGCGAAATAATTGTTGCATCAGCTCCAAGTTTTCAAGCGGACGTTTCTTATATTTCATAACAAATGGTCCAAATTCCTAAAAGAAAAAAACACAATTGTAAGAATCTATATCTTCAAAGGAACGGTAAAAGTAAATTTCATGAACCTTAATACGATCTTCCCACCATTCCTCACTTCCAGAAATCGTTCCTTTACAAGCATCCCAACCAGCACCAGTCTTGTTCATCAGTGCATCTCATTTCATCCACTCTCGTCGAAGACTATCATATTTATGTCTGATCTTGGTTTCGTTTATTGGTTCGAGTTCCGGATAGTTTTGTATGGAATTGTTGTTCTTTTCTACAATGGCTTTGTGAACACCCTTTTTGTTGCTGCCACAAGCTGTATATGCCACAACTACACATTGCAACATAATCTAAGTTGCGGTAAATGACCAGTGATGTGGGTATTTTCTACTGGCCATACTGGAAAAAAGAAAAATACAATTTATAATAAACCTGTAAAAAAAAACAGACACAAAATATGTTAAGTAATAGTGTATAACATAAACAACCAACTGAAAAAAACATGGTTTCTGCTCAGATTTGTTTGAATGAAGAATATAAGAGTATATGGATTGAAGAGAGTGGAATGAAGAGGTAATAGGGAATTGGTGATTTATAGTGAGGAGAATGAGATGTTGGAAATCAAGCTGTTGGCGTCCGACGCGTCGGCTTGATTTCCAATCTCTCTCCAGCGATGGCTTCGAGCGGAGAAACTTCTTCTAGCGTCTGACGCGAAAACCCAACAGAATGTGGCATTTGGAGGCGGCGAACAGACCCATAAATTGTAAGAGAGCGCTGACGTACACATTTCGCCTGTTATCATTGACAGTGACACATGCTGTAACACACCGTATATTCTATAACAGTAAAATTCACAAATTAAAGTATAATTAATTTCAAATCAAAGAATTAAGTGAAACGGGATACGCCATTACGTTCATCTCGGAATTCTGCTTGAAATAGAGTCCGAGTTTGCGTAAAATGGACTCCGTATGAGGGAGATATGACCTCCAGAAGTTTCAGAATTCAGTTTAAAATTCAAACAGACAGAAACAGTTCAGAAACGAGTTCATAATTCAAAAATCGGACCCAGATTGGGCTGGGTGGGAATTTTCCTGCCGAAGGCACCCAGGTCGACTGGGTAGTCGACCTGGCGCACCCAGGTCGACTGGGTAGTCGACCTGGGGGTCGACTGGGTAGTCGACCTGGCCCCTGAGCCAGGTCGAACCCAGCCCCTCCTGGTTGGCCTGGTCTGTGCTTGGCCGAATTTATGAGCTTTGTCTTGTCACTAGGGCTTATGTGTCCACTCCTGATTGGTTTCTCTTTATAACGAACGGCTTATATTAATCTAAGCTCCATCGACGGCTCTAATCAATTCACAAACTCTATAAAAAGGACCTAAGACTCCACCTAATCCACACAAATAAAAATGAGAATGGAGCTGTCATGCTGCTGAAGAAAGACTAGGAATAGCCGTCAAATCAAAGAGACAATTAGGAGTTGATTCGAAAGCTTAAAGCAACGACAATTAAATCAAAACAACGCCTACAACAAAGGATAGCATCTCCAAATTCAGAATTCAGAATCCTGAATTGAAGATTCGTCATACGTTGTAAGTAGAGTGCTATTCCGATGTGAATGAATAATTGAGATTTGATTTGTGAAAAATGAGAAATGGAATTGTACTTAATTTGTGGTGATGATAATTCATAATTGTATGTTGCTATGATTCTAATTATGAATAGATTTGGGATGTTGTGGTATAATGATGTTAGAACTATTGGATATTTGTAAGTATATGACTCATGTTGAAAGTTAACAACTATATGTTTGTGGTAGTTTATTACAACCAAGTTGAGACTCATGCAAGTATAGGATTCACTATTATGCCAACATGATTTTAGATCCTTCTATGTATATTCTTGTGATCATTTTTAGTGTAGTTGGATCCAATTGAGTATTATGATTCATATGAATTGTTGGAATTGGCATCATGATTCAAGTGTAAAACCATACTTTTGTATTAGTGACAAAAGTAAGCATCTTTGTGAACTTGTGTTGACTTTATGAACATGGCTAGTTTATGTTTAACTTTATGCCCAAACAAAATATGTTTTAGGCTTAGGTTGTTGTTAGAGAACATATGATAATATATGTGGCACATAATTAAGTTAGATTCATGCTTTAAATAAAAGTTTACATGATAGATTAAAACCATGATTCATGTTTAGGTATGTTTTATGTCAAAAATTTTATGCTATTACAATGCAAGTTCACAAGTGCCTAATTTATGTTAATTAGACCGCTATGTTGCAAGTTCATGCGTTTACATACCCCTTTTTGATGTTACTTAGAATATATATACACCATGTTCTAAGCCTCCCCTTTTTCATGTGGCTAAGTTGGGCTTAAATGTTAAGCCCAACATATGTTATAATATAGCGAACGTATAAAACGGGGGTAATGACATTGGGTTAAAATATAAAACATATGTGTTGGCATGTATGACGCATGCCAACGACCTTGAGAACATTTAAGTGGTATAAATTAATTTTACCCAATAAAGATGAATTTGAATAATGGGCTGCAAATATTTACATATAAAAAGAAAAGAGACAAAATATGTAAACTTAGAAAATACGATGTGTTTAACCCGAGGTTGGATTGCGTTGTGACATAAACCTGCCCGGACCCGCCCGGCTGTCCAGTAGTCACAACAATACCTATCCAATGTGGGTGGTTAAACATTAAGCCCAATAAAGACTCGAGGTTAGACTGAGTTGCGACGTAAGACTGCCCGGACCCAACCGGCAACAGGCAGTCACAACAATACCTGTCTAATGTGAGTGGTTGAGGCTTTAATAAGACAATTAAGGCTGAGTCAGGATTGATAGGATTAAGTAAATTTAATTAATACTTAATCAAATTGAACATGCTAAACTATACAGACTAATTGGGGGTTAGGTTTATATAGAACACTTAACCAACTTAGCATGTTGACTAGAAATAGAAAACCTAGTAGCGGGGGACCCTTTTCAGCAGTAACCCTACAAGGTGTATCAGGATACCCTGAACTAGGCAGGGTGGGGCACGATTACTGGGCTGACTGTAAGAGGTCAAATCGACGGCGGTGGTGCAGTAGTTTAGGTTCTAACGGGGTGCGGGCATGCACACACTCCGGCGCAGAAAAATTAGGCACTGGGCACCAGTAGTATACGTGTGCATTCTAGAATTGTGTCGGGCCGCCACCATAGGACTTGATACACCCCATGGTGGGACCAGCATAGGTAGCTACAACATCGGGGGCCGTAAGACACATGTAACTATGCGAGTAGGATCCGATCATTAAAAAAGATCACTTCACCCTGATTTTGGGGTGCCAGTTGGGAACTAGTCTATAGGTGTGCAGAGATTAATATGGGGTACGATAGTGTATTCATCTCTAGACAACTTAACTTAGTTTATGGTGCTTTCCCATTTCCAGTTTGTACTTATCATGCTCAATTTCTTATTCATAGACTGAATAGTCCTAGACTTACTCAGGCTTTATGTTTGACTCTACTTTTCTTTCGTCTTCTTTTCTTTCGTTCCCCCCCCCCCCCGGGCCAGGTCCACAAGGAGGGAATACCGCAGCTTGACCAGTTCCACATCCAGCTTGAAGAGAGAGAATGTATTTCTTGGATTTCTTTCGTTTTGGACTATGGCTTTGGATAACAATTATGGGGACTTTTTGCAGTTTACTTATGTTTTTATGCTTCTTTAAGTTTTGAAATCAAGACAGCTATGAAAATGTAATGTTTTTGGAAGTATTGTAAGACAATTATGGCATGGTTTATATAACACGTATTTTGATGAAATATTAGTTGCTGTTGTTTTCCACTGTTCAAAAATATGTGTATTTATATTTGTCTTGTGTATCTGTGACTTATACTTATAAACCTCCACCAAAATTAGGGCATTCCCTTTGAGAGTGACCCTAACGAAGGTGTGGTGTTTCACTTGGTATCAGAGCATAGGTTTACCAGATAAGATAAAAAGTTTTGAAAATTTATTTTCAAAAGAAAATTTAAAGAAGCATTTTTAAAGATAAAATGTTATTTTATTTTAAAAAGGCATAGTCCCCCAAAGCCATAGGTACTATCTTTTATCCTTCGTTTTGAATCTGTCCTTTTTGTTTTAGCATGTCCGAAGAACTTAACTTGCCAGAGGGTGTACCAATACCTGGTTGGTTCAGACGATTCTTAGAAGCAAGGGCCAATCAGCCAGGTCCCACTGGTCCTCCTCCCCCAGCTGCAGTAAATCATCCAGCTGCAGCAGCACCTCCTCCTCCACCTCCTCCGCGTGGTAATGCTTTTGCTAAGATATGTAAAGATTTCAAAGCTATGGGAGAGAAGGACTTTCATGGAACCGAGTCCTTCGTGGCAGCCAGGAACTGGCTGAAGGAAACCGAGGACTTATTCATCATCTTTGAGGTAGAAGATAGGCAGAAGGTACAACTGGCAGTATGGCTACTTAAAGGCGAGGCTTCCTACTGGTGGGAAGTTACCAATGCAGAAAGACCAGTGGAAACATGGGAGGACTTTAGGGTGAGGTTTGAGGCTAAATTTCTCTCAGAAGCTGAAAGGAGCCTTCAACTGGAGAAATTCTTATTTCTTAAGCAAGGGAATATGACAGTCAAAGAGTACGTTAATCAGTTCGATCAGCTGGCTAGGTTCGGACTGGACCTAGTCAACACTCCGCACAAGAAGGCTCTCCGTTTTGTCAAAGGATTGAATGAGCCATTACACAGTTTGGCCATGAACCATATACCCATGGGAGCTACGTATGAAAGGTTTGTGCAGATGGCATTGCTGAATGAAGAGGATAAGGGCAAGAAGGAGACAAACGAAGAAGGGTCACAATGGAAGAAAGAAGGTTTACAGCCTAAGAAGACAGACTTTAAGAAGGGCGGGAAAGACAACAAGTCCCAAGAGAAGAGGAAGTGTAATTTCTGTGGCAAAGTGGGGCACTTAGTGAAAGATTGCCGGAAAAAGAAGGCCAAGTTGAATGGTGGGTGCTTTTCTTGCGGTGAGACAGGCCACATGGCTAAGGATTTCCCAAAGAAGCGAGGGCAGGGGCAGAAGGCTGGATCCACCTCAGGGGCACAGGTTCATGCGCTAGAAGCACGACATCTGCAACAGCGAGGTATAAATACTTCTGTAGAAAGTGTAGTTTATCTTTATGATCACCCAGTTCGCACTTTATTTGATTCTGGCGCATCACACTCCTTTATTTCATCTGCTTTAGTAGAATCTCTGCACCTAGAAACTAGTATGGTAGAGGACCCCTTAATTGTTTCAAATCCAATCAGGGGCCCAGCTCATTTGTCTATGATCTGTGTGGGATTGAAAATTTCTATTCTAAGCGTAGAATTTAGATGTAGTGCCTTTGTTTGGGCTTCTCGGGATATGGTTTGATTTTGGGCATGGATTGGCTATCCAGTAATGGTGCCATCCTTGATTTTGAGAAAAGGGTGGTTAGGCTTCTGACCCAACTCGGTAACACTCTGGAAATTTCTTGTAATCCCTCGTATGCGGTTATGCTTAGTTATCTTGCATCGCTAGATGCTTCTGTTGAGAGTTTGCAATCGGTTAGGGTGGTCCGCAAATATCCGGACGTCTTCGAAGAGGTGAAGGGCTTACATCCGAAGCGGGAGATAAACTTCCGCATATATCTTGCAGATAATGCAAAGCCCGTTGCGTTGCCCGTTAGACACCTGGCTCCACGGGAAAGGAAAGAGCTCAGTAAACAGGTTAAAGAGCTTCTAGAGAAGGGGTTCATTAGAAGGAGCATTTCAGAATGGGGCGCTCCAGTGGTGTTCGCCACAAAGGCAGATGGTTCACTCCGTCTATGTGTTGACTATAGGGAGCTCAACAAGCTAACGAAAAAGAATAGGCACCCTCTCCCCAGAATTGACGATCTGTTTGACCAGCTTGTAGGAGCGTCTGTTTTCTCCCAACTTGATTTAGCGACCGGATTTCATCAGCTAAGGGTGGCTGAGGATAGCATCGATAAGACAGCATTCAGAACCCCAGACGGCTTCTTTGAATGGCTTGTCATGCCTTTCGGCTTGACAAACGCACCCGCTTACTTCGTGGACCTGATGAGTAGGGTGTTCAGAGAATTCCTCAACAAATTCGTGGTAGTCTTCGTAGACAATATCTTGATCTTCTCAAAGAGTGAAGAAGAACATGCTCAACACTTAAGGGCAATCATGGAAACTCTACGAGTCCATCAGCTAAAAGCCAAATTCTCCAAGTGCCACTTTTGGAGAGAGGAAGTGAGGTTTCTTGGGCATGTAGTATCCAAAGAAGGGTTAGCTGTGGACCCTGCTAAAGTTGTAGCGGTGTAGGATTGGAAGACACCAAGAAATGCAACAGAAGTCCGAAGCTTTCTAGGACTAGCAGGTTTCTACCGAAAATTCATAAGGGATTTTGCGAAAATCTCAGCTCCACTCACAAGGCTGACAAAGAAGAATCTAGTGTTCAATTGGGACTTGGATTGCGAGTTTGCTTTCCAATGACTAAAAAGGGCTCTTACAACAGCCCCAGTTCTGACGTTGCCAGATGGAAGCAAGATGTTCACAGTTTATACAGATGCATGTGGGACAGGGCTAGGCGCTGTCTTGATGCAGGAAGAGAGGGTAGTAGCTTATGGGGGAAGGCAATTGAAAGTTCATGAAAAGAACTACCCGACCCACGACCTTGAGTTAGCCGCCATCGTCTTTGCACTTAAGTCTTGGCGACATTATCTCCTAGGTGAGAAGTTCGAACTTTACACTGACCATAAATCGTTGAAATATCTTTTCTCGTAGAAAGATCTTAACTTAAGGCAACAGAGATGGATGGAGTTTCTTGCCTCGTACGATTTCGAGATCTCCTACACTCCGGGCAAAGGCAACGTAGTGGCAGACGCGTTGAGCCGAAAGAAACTGACCCTAAGCCCGCTCTTTATAGAAAGGCAAAGCTTGGAGTATATAGCCAGTTTTAACTTTAGGCCCTCCTCCGATTTTGTACTGGGCTTGCTAGCATCTCTCGAAGTACGCCCGACTCTAGTGGACTCAATAGGGACAGCAAAACGCGAAGACCCTCAGCTTGTAGAGACGATTGATAGGCTAAGTAGGGGTGAGACTTCAAGTCACCTCAACAGATACTCCATCGACGATAAGGGTTGGCTAAGGCGAGACGGAAGACTATGCGTCCCACGGACAAGGGATTTAGTAAAGACGGTTCTCGAGGAAGCACATCACTCCAAGATGACGATACATCCAGGCGGAGATAAAATGTACAAGGACATAAAGAGAACTTTCTTTTGGAGCGGCATGAAGAAGGACGTGGCAGATTTTGTTTCTAAGTGTATGGTATGCCAGCAAGTTAAAGTGGAACAGAAAAAGCCTGGAGGACTACTTCATCCTCTAGAGGTTCCACAGTGGAAGTGGGATAGCATTTCAATTGGACTTCATTGATGGGCTGCCTAGGTCTAGAAGAGGCAACACTAGCATTTGGGTAATAGTGGATAGGCTTACTAAAAGCGCCCACTTTTTACCTGTCAAGAGTAGAAGGACTGCCTCATCTCTAGCATCTCTTTATCTCAAGGAAATTGTTCGACTCCATGGAATACCCTCCAGCATTGTTAGTGACCGAGACCCTATCTTCACAAGTGAGTTTTGGCGGAGTCTGCAAGAAGCGGTAGGTACACAGTTATGCTTGAGTACAGCCTATCACCCCCAAACCGACGGCCAGACAGAAAGAGTGAACAGATTTTTGGAGGACCTGTTAAGACTGTGCGTCCTTGACTTCGGAGGGACATGGGAAGACCATCTTCCTTTGTGGAATTTGCCTACAACAACAGCTACCAAGCCACCATCGGAATGGCGCCCTTCGAAGCTTTATATGGAAGACCGTGCCGATCGCCCACTTGTTGGTGGGAGTCTACTGACAAGCTCATACTTGGACCAGATATGATCCGAGAGACTTCAGAGAAAGTAGACTTAATACGGAGGAGAATGAAGACGGCCCAAAATAGACAGAAATCCTACGCCGACAAGAGAAGGACCGACCTTGAGTTTGAGGTTGGGGACAGAGTTTTTCTTAAGGTATCTCCTCTAAGGAATGTTGTTCGTTTTGGATCCACTGGAAAGCTAGCACCGAGACTTGTATGACCATTTCCTATTATCGAGAAAATTGGGAAAATGGCCTATAGATTAGAGCTACCTGAAAAACTAGCTGGAGTTCACAACGTCTTTCATGTTTCGCACCTCCGAAAATGTCTACATGAATCTGCTGAAGTGGTAGAGCCAAACATCCTTGAAGAAGTTGAAATGGAACGCGAAGCAACCGTGAGGAAAGATCCAACCCGCATATTAGGAACGGAAGTGAAAAAGCTACGCAACCGCGAAGTCAAGCTCGTCAAAGTTCAGTGGAGCGACGCCGAGGAAGACACGACTTGGGAAACTGAGGCTAGAATACGCGCAGCCTACCCTTTTCTTTTTGAGGGTACATCTTTGATCTCTCTTTTTCCTTAAGTTATGCTTTATCCATCTTTTAGGGTATATCTCCTCGACCTTATCTTTTAGGTAGAAACCCTTTGGATGAAAACGTGTAATTGAAACATGTTATGGATGATGGTTGCAAGTGGTTGCAAGTGATTGCTCGTGGTTGCATATACACACACAATCTAGGTTTTAGATCGGCTAAGTCACTTCATATTGCATATGCATATATGTATTTATGTTCGTATATGGTTGAAGTTTAATGTGTTGTCATATGGATGTTGCATTTATATATGAATGATTGTGCACACATGTAGAATCATGAATAGGAGAATTTGCATACATAATGGATTCATGACACTTACATAATTTGCATTAAGGAGGTCAACTGAATCAGTAGACCACCTGATTTTGCATTAGATAAGTACATGTACACACACTTTGCATATGATCATGAAGCATTAGAAGTCTTTTAAGGACAATGGATGCTCGTGTTGATGGATGAGTAGATGGACGTTTGGATGTTAGGATATACATTCTCCTAGACTTGAAGATTTCGGGGACGAAATCCTTTTAAGTGGGGGAGAATGTAACACCCCGTATATTCTATAACAGTAAAATTCACAAATTAAAGTATAATTAATTTCAAATCAAAGAATTAAGGGAAACGGGATACGCCATTGCGTTCGTCTCGGGCTCGAAATAGAGTCCGAGTTTGCGTAAAACGGACTCCGTATGAGAGAGATATAACCTCCGGAAGTTTCAAAATTCAGTTTAAAATTCAAACAGACAGAAACAGTTCAGAAACGAGTTCATAATTCAAAAATCGGACCCAGATTGGGCTGGGCGGGAATTTTCCCACCCAAGGCACCTAAGTCGACTGGGTAGTCGACCTGGGGCACCCAGGCCGACTGGGTAGTCGACCTGGCGCACCCAGGTCGACTGGGTAGTCGACCTGGGGGTCGACTGGGTAGTCGACCTAGGGGTCGACTGGGTAGTCGACCTGGCCCCTGAGCCAGGTCGAACCCAACCCCTCCTGGCTGGCCTGGTCTGTGCTTGGCCGAATTTCTGAGCTTTGTCTTGTCACTAGGGCTTATGTGTCCACTCCTGATTGGTTTCTCTTTAAAACGAACGGCTTATATTAATCTAAGCTCCATCGACGGCTCTAATCAATTCACAAACTCTATAAAAAGGACCTAAGACTCCACCTAATTCACACAAATAAAAATGAGAATGTAGCTGTCATGCTGCTGAAGAAAGACTAGGAATAGCCGTCAAATCAAAGAGACAATTAGGAGTTGATTCGAAAGCTTAAAGCAACGACGATTAAATCAAAACAACGCCTACAACAAAGGATAGCATCTCCAAATTCAGAATTCAGAATCCTGAATTGAAGATTCGTCATACGTTGTAAGTAGAGTGCTATTCCGATGTGAATGAATAATTGAGATTTGATTTGTGTAAAATGAGAAATGGAATTGTACTTAATTTGTGATGATGATAATTCATAATTGTATGTTGCTATGATTCTAATTATGAATAGATTTGGGATGTTGTGGTATAATGATGTTAGAATTATTGGATATTTGCAAGTATATGACTCATGTTGAAAGTTAACAACAATATGTTTGTGGTAGTTTATTACAACCAAGTTGAGACTCATGCAAGTATAAGATTCACTATTATGCCAACATGATTTTAGATCCTTCTACGTATATTTTTGTGATCATTTTTAGTGTAGTTGGATCCAATTGAGTATTATGATTCATATGAATTGTTGGAATTGGCATCATGATTCAAGTGTAAAACCATACTTTTGTACTAGTGACAAAAGTAAGCATCTTTGTGAACTTGTGTTGACTTTATGAACATGGCTAGTTTATGTTTAAATTTATGCCTAAACAAAATATGTTTTAGGCTTAGACTGTTGTTAGAAAACATATGATAATATATGTGGCACATAATTAAGTTAGATTCATGCTTTAAATAAAAGTTTACATGATAGATTAAAACCATGATTCATGTTTAGGTATGTTTTATGTCAAAAATTTTATGCTATTACAATGCAAGTTCACAAGTGCCTAATTTATGTTAATTATACCGCTATGTTGCAAGTTCATGCGTTTACATACCCCTTTTTGATGTTACTTAAAATATATATACACCATGTTCTAAGCCTCCCCTTTTTCATGTGGCTAAGTTGGGCTTAAATGTTAAGCCCAACATATGTTATAATATAGCGAACGTATAAAACGGGGGTAATGGCGTTGGGTTAAAATATAAAACATATGTATTGGCATGTCTGACGCATGCCAACGACCTTGAGAACATTTAAGTGGTATAAATTAATTTTACCCAATAAAGATGAATTTGAATAATGGGCTGCAAATATTTACATATAAAAAGAAAAGAGACAAAATATGTAAACTTAGAAAATACGATGTGTTTAACCCGAGGTTGGATTGCGTTGTGACATAAACCTGCCCGGACCCGCCCGGCTGTTCAGTAGTCACAACAATACCTATCCAATGTGGGTGGTTAAACATTAAGCCCAATAAAGACCCGAGGTTAGACTGAGTTGTGACGTAAGACTGCCCGGACCCAACCGGCAACAGACAGTCACAACAATACCTGTCTAATGTGAGTGGTTGAGGCTTTAATAAGACAATTAAGGCTGAGTCAGGATTGATAGGATTAAGTAAATTGAATTAATACTTAATCAAATTGTACATGCTAAACTATACAGACTAATTGGGGGTTAGGTTTATACAGAACACTTAACCAACTTAGCATGTTAGCTAGAAATAGAAAACCTAGTAGCGGGGAACCCTTTTCAGCAGTAACCCTACAAGGTGTATCAGGATACCCTGAACTAGGCAGGGTGGGGCACAATTACTGGGCTGACTGTAAGAGGTCAAATCGACGGCGGTGGTGCAGCAGTGTAGGTTCTAACGGGGTGCGGGCGTGCACACACTCCGGTGCAGAAAAATTAGGCACTAGGCACCAGTAGTATACCTGTGCATTCTAGAATTGTGTTGGGCCGCCACCATGGGACTTGATACACCCCATGGTGGGACCAACATAGGTAGCTACAACATCGGGGGCCGTAAGACACATGTAACTATGCGAGTAGGAGCCAATCATTAAAAAGGATCACTTCACCCTGATTTTGGGGTGCCAGTTGGGAACTAGTTTATAGGGGTGCATAGATTAATATGGGGTACGATAGTGTATTTGTCTCTAGACAACTTAACTTAGTTTATGGTGCTTTCCCATTTCCAGTTTGTACTTATCATGCTCAATTTCTTATTTATAGACTGAATAGTCCTAGACTTACTCAGGCTTTATGTCTGACTCTACTTTTCTTTCGTCCCCCCCCCCCCCCGGTCCACAGGGAGGGAATACCGCAGCTTGACCAGTTCCACATCCAGCTTGAAGAGAGAGAGAATGTATTGCTTGGATCTCTTTCGTTTTGGACTATGGCTTTGGATAGCAATTATGGGGACTTATGAAGTTATGTTTTTATGCTTCTTTAAGTTTTGAAATCAAGACAGTTATGAAAATGTAATGTTTTTGGAAGTATTGTAAGACAATTATGGCATGGTTTATGTAACACGTATTTTGATGAAATAAAAGTTGCTGTTGTTTTCCACTGTTCAAAAATATGTGTATTTATATCTGTCTTGTGTATCTGTGACTTATACTCATAAACCTCCACCAAAATTAGGGCATTCCCTTTTAGAGTGACCCTAGTGGAGGTGGGGTGTTTCACATGCATTTTTTTTTTCTTTTTGTGCGTGAATCATGTTTTAAAAATTGTAGATGTATAACATATTTAACATTAAATAATTAGCATGAAATTTTAGTTATATTTTCATGTTGAAATAAAGTGTGGTTAGCTTAAGTTTTCATGTTTAGATTACATTATCAAAATTTTTATATTAGTATTGTTTTTATTTGTGTTATTAATTAATAAATAATGATGTTAGAGAGAATGCTTATTTGTTAGATTATATATTTATATGACACTAAAACTTGTTACAGTTTGAATTTGTAAAGAAGTTTATGGTTTATTTTTTGTTTTACATTTTGAGTTTTCAACATTAGCTTCACAAAATGAAAAGGGTAAACGAACGACAAAGGAGACGGAAAGAACATGGAGGGGACGACAGAGAGATTGGAGGACGGCCGAAGGATGAATTGTATGTCGTTTGTCCGTTGTTTCCGAAAACATAGATTTTTGTTTTTTCCGTTTTATGTATTAGCTTCATTTTTTAAAACAGTCATTTTTCATGATTTATGTACGTCATTTTTCAATTTTGTATCTTCGAAAATCAAAAACTAAAAAGGATGAACCGAATGCACCCTTAATTGTTAGACTCAATTGTTAATCGTTGTATAAAGATAAAGTTAGAAGGGTATTATCTCTGCTTAGCATTTGTCTTTTGTTTTTAATCTTTGTCGAATAACTTTTCTGGAAAATTTATCATTTATGATCACAGAAGGTTAAAACAAATCTTAGGCCCAAATATGAACTTGATAGTTACGGCCCAGCTCATGTTGGATACAGAAGAAACCGGTAATTCACTGGGAATTATACAACAGACCAACCACCAAACCCTAGAAATTGATTTGAATACCAATAGGGGAGCTGAAGAAGAGATAGGATAATATGACAACCCGAATCGCACCTGGTGTCGGGGCGAATCTTCTAGGGCAGCATTCAGCTGAGAGGAACCAAGAAGCTACCACTTATGTCGGCAATCTTGATCCTCAAGTATTACTATTTTTTCCTTTTGCTCCTTTTGTGTGCCGTTTTTTCTTTCATTTTTTGTTTTGTTTTAGATTTTGTTTTTTCGTTTTCAAAAGTGCAATTTTCTAGAATTCGGTAGCACTGGTTCCAGTTGTTTATGTGTGTGAGTTTTTCTTGTTCTTTTTTCCTGATATATCTGCTGTTTTTCTTTCGTTGCAGATAAGTGAGGATTTGCTTTGGGAATTATTTGTCCAAGCCGGGCCAGTTGGTAAGTTCACATTTATAGTATGTATAAATGAATCAGATTATGCTGAGAGCAGATTTGGCAACAACTTATTTTGAAGCTGCTTAAAACGAGATTTGAATAATAATTTCTAAGTAATTTTAGTACTGGTTTACAAGGAAACTTAGTTGGATGCAACTTGACTTTCAAGTTAAGTAAAATAATTTGTCGGAACTAGTTATACTATATGTCCATGAGTCGTCAAACACTTGAATTACAATAACCGACATATTAGGGGTTTTAGCTGCTTGTAAGTAGTTGGCAACATGCTCTTAATGAATTGTGTGATAATGCAACATAAAATATGTAAGTACAAAATCATAGTGAAGGAAATTCGTGTTTATATAATGTTGGTACTAGTTGTTTCGTTGTTCAAATATTGCCATTAAAAACTGTGGAGTTGCTCACATACTTCCTAATTGCCTTGTGTTGTACTGTTGCAGTGACTTGATTTGGTTTTAATATGCATGTGTTTGAACTTGTGCTTTGTATCTTAAATATTCAATGTCTTGTTTTTAGTTATATTTTTCTGTGCTCCTGTTCAAAGAAGTTTCAAGGTTGAAAATGTGTTAGACCATAGTTGTTTGGTGATGACATTATTAGCTGTTAATCGTCTTTTTTTACTCAACTGGCAGTGGTCATTCAAAAAAATCATTTATAACATGGTCCTTCACCCCCATCTCTCAAACCCATCCAAACCTTTATGTAAAAAATTAAATTTTGTATTAATTGCATAGCTTAGATTAAGTTTGGATTTTTTTTTTCCTCCATACTGAATGGTTATAGTTTATTGTCTCCAGTTAATGTCTATGTTCCCAAAGATAGAGTCACAAATCTCCACCAGGGATATGGGTTTGTGGAATTCCGAAGTGAAGAGGATGCTGATTATGTAAGTATAACATATATGTGCATGAATGAAATGTACTCGAATATGCTTGTCTTATGTCAATAGCTATAGCTTGCAAGGATGCTTTACAATATATTAAGCAGCTGCTTATATTTTGTCAGGCCCGTATTATGTCAATAGCTATAGCTTACAAGAACGCTTAACAATATATTAGGCAGCTACTTATATTTTGTTTTGACTTTTCAGGCGATCAAGATAATGAACATGATTAAACTCTATGGGAAGCCAATAAGAGTAAATAAGGTGCATATATTTACATCTTGGTATTTTGTATCTGCAATACAACATTCTTTATACTAGTTTTTTCCACCCTTTTTATCTGCAAATTGATACTAGCTTTTTTACACTTCTCTACACTCTTTTTTGCCCAAGCTTATACCAGTGTAGGAAAAAGGTGATTACCATGTCACCAAGTTCACTCTTCAATGTTGGCTGGTAAGGTATTCATAAGGAAAAAAAATGTTACCTAAACATGCATTGGCACTATTATATAAGTGAACGATTATTCGAAGGGAGCTTAGAACTAAACTTGATTATCTCATTGGCATAAGATAGTAGGATTTTTTTGTTTCTTGTTTTTGTTTCTTGTTTTGAGATGTTGCTTATGCATGTTCCCAATAGGAGCATGTCATCAGCATATACTAAAATTTAGGTGGAACTTAGGGACACATCCCCCTTTTGTAAACTTATTTATTTTGCATCATTCCCTTTTAAAACATATTTCTTTTTACATCCTTGTTTCTTGAAGTTCTTTCTTTTTGGATTCTCACCCGTTCCTAAAATTGAAAGCGACCACTCTGAAGTGAATTACAGAGGTTATGAATTATTACTTGTAAACGTATATTCTACAAGAACATGTGAAAATTAGTAAAATTATCCAAATAACCCCGTAAATTTTACTTTTTTTAAAAAACATAGGATATAATTTACGTAAGTAGTAGATAATAATAAAATAAAATTAGTAATTACGTAAAATCCGTGCTTAAAATATAAATCTATGATTATTAAAGTCTTATCCATCCAGACCAACGCTAATAACGCTATCATATTAAATAAATGTTTGGTGTTGTGTTTGAATTTGAAATGTTTCCATTTCATATGAATAAATACATGGTAATAATTCCCATGATAAATGGAAATAAATATGTGCAACTGGTGTAGCAATAAACCATGGTTCAAGGTATCGGCCGGTACCCTGAAATTTCGGAGGTACCGTTCCGGTTTTGGCTCTTAACGAGCCGAAAGTAGGGCAAAAAATCGGTTTCGGCGTTCTTCATAAAAAAAAAAAGGAATCATCAAAACTCTAAATGAAGCAAGTGACAAAGAAAGAAAAGAACTCGTACGTAGATAAAATTGACAATAAAAAGCGTAATCATCGAAACCTCAAAAAGAATTTGACAAAGCAAAGAAACAGTACCTCGAATTTTCAAAGCTAGGAAGATAAAATTGTGCGCAGAGAAAGGTGCTAAGTTGTGCGACAATCGGAGGAGAATTCATCAAACAACGGTAAAGTTCTTTTTTTTTTTATCGTTTAATCTGTGTGTTTGTTTTGAAGTGGAATACCCTAGTTAATGTTAATTGGGAGGGAACGTGAATAGGTAGTGAAATATGAACCGGTAATAAATTGGGCTTGCCTTTTTGGGCTTTATTCATTTAATTAAGTATGCGTTAAGTGTAAGGGGCAATGAAGTTGTGTCTGTATGCTGTAAATTAACGTTAATATATGGATATGCAATGACTAACGTGATTTTTTTTCTTTCAAAAAACCTAAACCTGGAGTGTTATTAATGTTAAGCGGGTTAGTAGGCAATGAATTTTTGTTTATGGGTATTGCAAATCTAAAAACGAACCACAAAAAACTGAAATCTGAACCGAAACCGAAATAATACCGAAACTTCCGAAATTTACGAAACCATCCGAAACTAACAAAAATTCAAATGACCGAAACCGAGTTCTCGAACCGTGCAATAAACGTGGTATTGATTGCTATAATTAAAAGGTTCATGAACAGAATAATGAATATTGTAACAATGTTTTTTTTTTTGGAAGAGGGGGGGGGGGGGAGGGGGGGAGGGGGAGGGGGATAGAATTAATGCCAAATAGGTTACAATTAAATTACGATCATAAGGTATGCAAAAATTTATAAAAAATAAGTGGGAGAGACTTGATGCTAATTTCTTATGATCATAAGGTATGCAAAAAATTTCGGAAATTTTAATCACGTGCCTCAAACAACCAAAAAATATTGTAAACTTTTGTATGGAAAAAGAACCTCAAAAAATAATAATTGACAAATGAATATTTTTCGTCTTTTGCCTCAAATATTGAAACATTAAGAGTATATATATTATGTTATCTTCGCAAACTACCTGAAAGTGTTGATTTTTTATTCTAAAAATATTTTGCCTGTGAATATTATTTGCATGTTTATGCACACACTTCTATGTATAAATACATATACATGTCTCTAAAATCAAATGATGAAATACTTGGCTAAGTGGAAATATTTCAACTAGATGGCTAATTGGATGAATGGTTAATCGTCATTAAATTGTGAAATTATGGAATCGCTTGACCAGGGGATTTTGTTTGCTTATAAGCCTATGGACCTTGTGCACCCTTACAGAATAATAGAAACATAGTGTTCCCTGGCTCCTGGTCTAAGCATTGGGGGTTCAAATCCTATATTTTGGTTGCTTTGAGTTAGGTTCGCTACAGTGTATTTAGAACCAATTTTCATCGAGATGGTCTTTTGTTACATGCCGCTGTTCATTGCATGCTTCCAATTTTAGGCTTCTCAAGACAAGAAGAGCTTGGATGTCGGGGCAAACCTTTTTGTTGGAAATCTTGATCCGGTAAATTCTCTTTTATCCACTAATGCCTTTGTTTGGAAGGTCAAAATTTAACTAAAAAACAACTTTCTGTTCTTTTGGTTATTTGCAGGATGTCGATGAGAAAATCCTTTATGATACATTCAGTGCCTTTGGTGTTATTGTCACTAATCCTAAGGTGGGGGGTTGTTTCTCTAGCAAAAATGTTACTTTCGTAGAAGTACTGTATGTTACATTTGTCTATATCTTGAGGCTGCGTGGGTTCTTCATGGTTTACTTTCTCAATGCACTTAATATGATATGCGCTTTTTGGATCTTAGAACTGAAGCAAGTAAAAGTGTAGCATTTCACCCTTCGATAGTTATACTGAAATTATCAACTCTACTTATGCCTTGTTTTTAATGTCTGGGGAAAGCTATCTTACTCTCTTTTGTAAGACTGCAGCGTATTTTATTGGAGTTTAGCTGTCATGCTATTTACCCTAGAGGGAGGGAAAAATTAACTAATATAAACTAGAAAGTGCTAAACAGCGGGTTACATACCACTTTTTCTCACAAAATTGCCAACCTACTAGCAGATCCCACTTATTGCATTTAATGCTCAAAATCATGATAACTTGCCCTGGATATGTCAAATGTGCTTGATCAAATTTTAATAATCTTTAATATATCAATTTATGCATGTTTTTTCAAAATATCTTGTGATCATCAGTTTTATTAGAATGGTACGACTTCTAGACTTTCTGACTCTTTGCTATAATTTTCAGATAATGCGAGATCCTGAAACTGGAAACTCCAGAGGTTTTGGCTTCATCAGTTACGACTCATTTGAAACATCTGATAATGCAATTGAGGTACACTGTCACATGCAACCTTCCTTTTGAATTTTTTGCCATATTCGCATCCACATTCGAAATCATTTTTGAATATTGGATATCTGCATCTTCAGATACAAATGGATACCGCTAATCCGCATCTTCAGATGCAGCTGCATATCAAATAATTATCTAGAAACATAACTAAAAAAATTTGTGCATTGTTTTTTCAATTCTTCTTATCATTAAAGTGCCGCCGAATCAACAAATACGATGATAACAAATAATTTAGAGCAATTAATATGTATTAAATGCATATAATACAAACTATTAACTTAATAAAACAATAAATACATATTTCATTGTACTAAAATGCAGATAATATAAGCTTTAATCTTGATAAAAACCAAGCAGATAAATTTTCGGATGTGGATGTCTTCGTATCCGTGTTTTCAGATACCAGATGCCTTTGTATCCGCATATGTATCCATTTTTTTGGATATCGGATATTTGTCTGCCTTTTGGATACATCCGCGGGTGGATTTCGGAATTTTTGGGTATGTGCTAAAATGCTTTCCGTGAATGGCCGGTGTCTTTTTGTAATCAGGACGTACTTGAATTTGTTTCTTCTGTTGAAATTTACTGTCATGGTATATTCTTTTGTTGTGTAGGCCATGAATGGCCAGTATCTTTGTAACAGGCAGATCACAGTCTCATACGCGTATAAGAAAGACACTAAAGGAGAGCGTCATGGTACTCCAGCAGGTTGACTCTTTTCCTTTCAGATATTTCACGCTTCATTTGGAACGATTTTAAATATATCACTTGTTGGCTTTATGAAAGCCAAAATGATTTTATTTTGGCTTCAAGGGAAAAAAGGACTTTTTTATGTCAGATCCAAACCTGGTCAAAATAGACCATAAAATTATTGTTGGCAGAATTATAAATATTTTTTCCCAAATGCAGAAAGAGTGCTGGCGGCAAGCAATCCGGGCATACAGAAAAACAAACCGCACACGCTATTCGCAAGTGGGCCACCAACCCTACCCAACCCAGCTCAACCCAATGCGCAAATGCCCACACCCATACCCGCACCGCCTAGACCCTTCATGATTGGGCAGGTGCCTCCTCCCATGCGGCCCCTACCGCCCCCACAAGCAGGGCAGTACCCTCCGCCTCAAATGCATATGGCATGGCCACCTCAGCCACCCAGTCAGCAGTACCCCCCTCCATCTTCCATGCCGCCGCCCCCTCAGCAGTTCAGGCCCATGCCTCCGCCGCCTAACATGCCTCCCCCGCCTCCTCCCAATATGATGCGGGGCCCACCTCCCCCACCTAACTGGCGGCCACCTCCGCAGATGGGTGGCATGCAGCAGCAGCAGCAGCAGCAGCAGCAGCAGTGATCGTCTGTGTGCAGTACATGAATCGTTTGTTTGTACTGTATTGTTAAGCACTGGGAACAGTGGTGTTTTGTATTGAAATATGGTAAATGTTGATGAATGACTAACTTGTATTTTAGTAGGTTGCATTCTTGTTTAGAGATAAATTGATTTTCGCTGCTTTGATATGATAGTAACGGATTTTGAAAATACAGCAAATTACACTGAGATTTGCCTAAATTTGTTCAGTCTAATTAATAAGACCAAGTCTATAATATTAAAAGGATCGTCTCAGGTTTTATTTACGTTATTAATTTGTGATTTAGTACCTTGCCAACTCGTTTATTTTTTGAATTTTGCTCATCCCTTCCTGCATCATGTTCTTTTTAAGTGGGCTAGTGTGTTAATCAGTCTGATGGAATCCGACTTGGAAACAAAGGTAAATCAGTCTCGTGAGGTGTGTTAATAAGTTGTAGTTTGACCAACTTTATTTATTTATTTGGCTGAGCGGTTTTTTAAAGTGGTTACAAACACTTATTATTATCACAGATAATTAGCGGTGGCAATTAGACCCGACCCGATGGACCCGGACCCGACCTAGCGGGTCTCGGTTCTAGGCGGGTCGGGTTTTGTCGGGTCTAAACTATACATTTCAAATATCTGGATCCGACCCGACCCGAGCTTCGGTTCGGTTCGGATCAGGACGGGTTGAAGCTCGGGTCGGGTCGGGTCGGTTCGGGTCCGATTGAATAATAACACTAAAAATACATATATGTTTTTTGGTCGGGTCTTTCGGGTCGGGTCTATGTGGGTCGGGTTTGATTGGGTCTTGAAGGTATTTTTCATCACCTAGACCCGACCCGAAACCCATCGGGTTCGGGTTTTTTCGGGTTGGGTCGGTTCGGGTTTTCGGTTCTCGGTTCTAATTGCCAGCCCTACAAATAATAAGTGTAACATGTGCGTTGCACAATATAATATTATTAAAAGAGTGGTGCTAAGGGCTTTCCAGTATGTTCTTTCTAATACCATGACTAAAAAAAAAAAAAAAAAAAAAAAACTTATTAAATTTTGTATGCTTTCTAATACCTTATTACCTCTCCATTCTATTCTCCCACTTAATCATTATTTGTCGAACCAATCATGTACTAATCTAATCTAAAACTCTAATCACTCGTAACGGCTATCTTCTTCGCATCTCTCGTGGAAAAATTCAAATTCGTATGGTAATCTCTCAATTGTTTGGTGATCTGAAAACTCTAATCTCTTAATGTCTCTTCTAGTTTAATTCAAACCTTATTCACGACTTTTGTATATTGCTGTGTCGAATTAGTTGATCGGTTATAGATCCAGAGCTTAGCTTGTTGATCAATTTTACAAATAAGAACGAACTAATATCGAGCGAAATAGAAATAAGGTAAAACGGTGTGGTATCCCCTATTTTTTAAGTGTGTGGTATTAAGAAGAGTGTAATATTAATTCTTGTGGTAGTTTTTACTCGTGTTATTAGGAAGAACATCTTGGTGTACCCTTAGCACCACACTATTAAAAATAGTATTTATTATTTTAATATGAAAATGAGAACTTTGTCATGCAATATATGATAAATTTTAATGTTAAATACAAATTATTAGTTAAAATTATTATTATTACTTGTATATAATTTATATTTTATAGCTTATATAAACAATATATATGTTTGTGAATTTGAGAATTTATGTTAACATAGATATACATGATAAATTAATGTATGTTTGTAAATTATTCAATGAATTAGCAAATATTATTTAATAGAATTGGTTTAAATAAGTTAGTTGTATAATTACGAAGTTAATTTAACTATATAACACAGCTTAAATAATCAGAAAGAAATTTGCAAAAACATATATAAATTTGTTTTGGAGTTAATGTTCAAAAAGAATTTTATTGCATAATATATGGAAAATTCTTGATATAAACAAACATAACCAATTTACAAATTAACAATGTCATTATTGCTGATATACGAAGTTCATATTATGTGATTTATACATCTTTATATTGCATGGAAAACTACATTTTTTAATATGAATACACATAGTAAAATTGACGTATATTTTAAGAGTTATTAGAAAGATTGACTAAATACTCTCCAAGACTATTTAAATAATTAGAATTTAAGATTTCATGAATAGTTTAAACATATAGATTGAAATAAAAAACATCATGAAGAATTGATGAAGTTCAACAAATAGTTGTAGAAATGTTAAAATGCAGGTATTCAAAGCGGAAATTGTTTGCTTCAATTTATGATAAATTTATTGAGATAAATGTGTAATATATTAAATTTTTTTATTATTGTTTACATATATTATATGAATTGTGCGACTTATTTAACTTTATATTTAAAAAAAAACTTACTTTCTATTTTTGTTGGCATGAGCATGGTGTACATTTTAAAACATCACACTTAGCGTTAATTGGATGAATTAACAACAATTTATAGATTGACTTCATTTGTTAAATTCAAAATCACATAATTAATTTAAACATATTGACTTGAATATACAATGTTGAGTGATGCTGTATAGTGTTTTGTAAATAACTAAATGAAATTTGAAAGTGTAGGCGTTTGACGTTAATATTGCAAAGTAATGCATGGTAAATATATTGACATAAATGAGTTCAAGTCTGAGCTTTTTAATAGTACTTACGTGTATAATTTATGTTATGTGGTTGTCGTGTTTATATACTTGATTTTTTAAAATTTGTGTTAATATGCATATGGTTAATCTTGATGTAATTTATATTTATATAATTTTAATATTATGTAATTAATTATAAAATATGGTACCAAATGTAAAATGTTAGAAAAGAACTGAAAGAGACATAAATGATTACAAAAAATTTGAAGTGTATGAGCTAAAAAAACATAATTTTGCCACTTTTAGTATTTAAAAGAAATATTAGTTAATTAAATTTATTTAAATTACTTAATTTTGGGTTTTGTAGTTAATTTAAATATGTGGACTTGAATATAAAGTATTGGGAGTTAGCTGTTAATAAATAATTATGTAAACATTAAAATGTCCATACCAAATAATAAAATGGCAGAAGAGGTAAAATAATAAGAGAGAAATGGTAAATAAGTGCAAAGTGATAAATTAATTTAACAATAAAATATTTAGAGACGATAAGGAAAAAAAACGAGAAAACTCCTAAAATGATTGAAGAAGCTTTAAAAGTTCTATCTTACAGTTATTTAATCAAACTGACCGTTAAAATGTTAAAATATAAAATATCATGAAAGAATTGAGGAGGTTCAACAAATAAGTAAAAAAATGCTAAATTGTAGGTATTTAAATTGGAAATTACTTTCTTTAATTTATGATAAATTTATTGAGATAAGTGTATGATGTATTAAATTTTTCATTATTGTTTACATATATTATTTAACCCATGTGACTTATTTAACTTTGTATTTGGAAGAAAAATTAATTTTGTTATTTTTGTTGATATGCACATGGTATACCTTTTAAAACATTACATTTAGCGTGTTAGACCAAAAATTGGTTCTAACACCCAAATGAGCTATGATTTTAATGAAATAGAACTAATAAGCAACGAAGAACACATGATTTATAGTGGTTCGGCGTTAAAGAGCCTACGTCCACTTTCTATTCTTTTAATTGATGATTCAAATGCAAATACAGCAATGATTCTCACTCAACTTCACAATTACAATGCATAAACTCACTCAAATCTCTCAAAAATAGACTTTAAGAGATGATTTTGATCAGAATGTAGTTATGAAATTCGGCTATGGAGGAAGTTAGAGCTGAGAATTTGCCAAAAGATCCTTTCAAATGCCTCTTGATGGTGTATTTATAGGTGAAAAATCTCTTGGAAGTGGCTCCGGTTCGGAACTGCGTGGCACCCATCCCATAAGAGTCGGGTTCGGAGGCTTCCAGATGGTGACAACGCATTGATTTAGTGGGAGATCATGGAAGAAATGGTCATGCTTGGTCCGAGTCTTCAGGAAACGTGTGTAGCAACAGTCACAGGCTCAGAGAAAGGGGTTCGGATCGGCTGCCTCCGATCCGATGAGGCCACTTGCTATCTTTTGATGTTGCTGACGTACTTCTCCGAACCGAACCGATATGGTATCTGCGTCTTTGATCTCTACTTTTTCTCCTGCATTGATTCCCTCCGATCCGAACCGGTTGATGGCTTTCCCACTATTTGCTCTTTATGTAGCCTAATTCACAAAGGAGGCTAACATTTTGCCCCCTCGAAGTACACTCTTATTTAAGATAAAGCGTGCTTTGAAGTAGTTTACAAAACAATCTTTGAATTAAAGCAATTGAATGATCGCTTCCATTTACTTGTTGAGACGTGCCACTTCGTAAAGTTATGCCTTTCACTGCTTACATATATCCATGAACCATATGAATTACTTTCTTCATTTTCAAACAACTTTGAGAGCTCCTTTTTAATGTCTAGTGATTCTTCCAGGTGAGCTTTTTCTTTATTTTTCCTCAAATTCAACCTGCGTGCCAAATCAGTGTATATGATCCCTTTCGGTTCAGATTCCGACCCGAATGGATTTCCCTCCAGTATTGCTTAATCAATGGACTAATAGGCCAGAATGCCTTTATGGGCCTGAATCCTGGTCCGAACGGGGTAAGAAAGATTAGGAATATGAGCGGTCATCGTAAACTTATATAAGCCCTCCTCCTGTCTTCTTCTTCCTCTCCTTCTTTTATTGCTCTCCCTCAGCAGTTTTTGCATCGAAACACAAAAACTTCAAAAACTCCGAAACTCTCTCGTTCTTCTTTAAATTAAACAACCTGGTAGGTTTAAAATCTCGAATTTCGTTGCTGTAATCGTTTTCAGTTTAAATTTGTGGTAGAATTGGGCGATTCGAACATGGTGTGTGTTTAATTCCGACGCCGTGGCCTTCTCTCTCCTCACCGTCGTCGTTGGTGGTTCTGTCACCACCTCGAGGCGTTGGGAGAGGGGATTAGGATCTTATTGGATAGTTGAGCACGTAAGTGTTTGGTCTTGATTGGGTTCTTGTGAAATGGAGTTGGGTTCGGTACTGGTTAAGCGAGAGGGAGAATGAAGGAGACGAAGGAGAGGAACTGGGATTGGTTCGGGTAGAGAAACGTTGGAGTGAAGGGAAAGGAAAAATGTTCACAAGACCGGATCGAGTCGGAGCAAAAGAAAAAGCAAAAAAAAGTGGAAACAAAGCCCACTTGACCGGGTCGGATCGGAGTAAGAGACAAGGAGGAGAAGAGGCATGATTATTCAAGTCAATCCGAACCGATCCGGTCGCCTACGTACGAACCGATCCGGTTTTACTTTCTTGGTGAGAATATCTGCTTCAGATTGAAACATGACTTTGTCCTCCGATCCGATCCCACTGCACATACCCGAACCGAAACGAAACAGTCCATCTCCATGCGCGATAATTTATCCAAATAGCTTAATCAATGCTTGGCATAACCTTTAACTTGATGAACAGTTACGATAGCGCCTTACGAACATAACAAACATCAAGAACTATTCTGAAACATTATTACTTCTTTGAATCTTTATATCACGCTCTCATGTGTTTACTTTGCATCTTTGTTACACATAGCACACACTTTAGTTCACATACACACACGGGGGACATGGCAATTTTACTCTAATCCTTGCTATTGTTTCTTCAATAGTCCAGTGATCATGGCCGAGAGACGTTTCATCTAGGTTAGCAAAGAAGATGGAAGTTGTGGAAACTTCTGAGAAATTCACTCTTGATGACATATCTTCCTCCTCAGACCCTGAATGGGACGATGAGGGCCCAAATTATGAAGTAGGAGCGCATAACAACAAAAGCCTTCCGATAGTGAAGTTTCTCTGGGCGATGAAGAGGAAGGAGGGATAGGAGATAATCGAGCTCCTGATGAATTTGAGTCTGCCATTTTATTGGAGTTACCTAAAGACTCTGTTGAATCGACGATTGATGACGACAGACTTATTCGCATATGTTTAAAGCACGGGATACTGAGAAGGGATACCCTGGTGCCATCGAAAGCTGATCGCTCCCACAATCCTCCGGAAGGATTTATGGCAATTACCCGATTGATGTATATGGTTGGGGCTATTCCACCGTTTCCACCTTTTGTTGTCGACTTTCTGAGACAGATGCGGATTTCCCCCATGCAGTTACATCCCAACTCCTATGCTTACTTATATACCTTATATATAACATACAGAGAGATTTTAGGTACAGAGCCTACTTTCGATGACGTCCACTTTTTTTATAATTTCAAGCATCGGACTCGGGAAACTCCTTCCTTCTCCTATTTTGAATCAGTCCCAAAAGGAAAATTATTTCAGCTCCATTCAGCAGCAAGGCCGGCGATTCTAAGCTTGAATGGTTTTATATCAGGCAACAACCGGGGTGCGCCAGGAGATGGACCAAATCAAGTAAAGCATCGATTTTCTAGATCTCAATTTCGAATGTTCATGCCAACACATTAACCTGCTTTCTCTTCTGTTTGCAGTTGATAACACAAAACAAATATCGGATCAGTTGTACTTTGATCGGATGCATCAGCTTCTCAATGGCGATAAAAAATTTCTAGCCATCGATGAAGTTCTTAAGGATGAGTACCTCCATCATCACGGGTTATTATCCATTACCCGTAGCATAGGCCATGGGTCGGGTCCATATGTATACATCCCCCCAGTGGACATAATTCCTGAAACGGGCGAGGGCTCGAAAAACCCAACAAAATAGTTCTTCGGACTTCACCTTCTCCATCTTCAACTCAGGACGATGAGTTGGCCAACATAGCCGAAAAGCACAGAGAAGGGTATGCCATCCCTGATGATGCTATTTCTCCTGAGAAGCCAATATCCCCTAAAGAGTTGCCAATAGACGCTTCTCAAGGAGATGTCCCCACTACCGATGATTCCACATTTCTGGGTTTAGGAGATCTCCCCCTATCTGAAACCATCTATACTTCAGAGGATTTTGGCACAAATCCTTTAATTTTCACTTCTTCAGAGGAAACTACTCCCGTGAAGGCTAAAGAGCCCACTCGCACTGGCTTGGCTTCGGACTCGGGTTTGTCGGGGGGAACACCACTTAGGATGCACCCAACACAATGGCACTACACTTCACAGCACTTACTTCTCATGTGAACACTGATTCTGAATTCCACTTACATTGTTGCGTAGGTACAATGTCTCGCCCCCACTATGATGTCAGGAAAATACGTCGCAGCATGACTAGACCCCCTTCCGATGTCGAGCATGATTGCTGCGAAAGCCGGGGTAGAGAGGACAGAAGGCCTCATGATTCTTATCGGCCACACGCCTCGCGCTCTCGCTCCCCCGTCCGGTCGGATCCAGACCGATATAAAAGCTATCAGAGTCGTCGAGGAGAAGACACATCGCAGCCCAAAGACCGAACTTCTCCTCAAGACAAACATAGTCGGGAAAAAAGTCCACCTAAACGTACCGACTCATGAGACAAATGTAAGGTTTCTGATAAGCGACCTAAAAAGGGGGATACAACCCTCGTGCCTACTAAACACAGGGACACTGAACTAACATACTGCAAACCTCCACCGCTGGATGCTGAGTCTAAAGTTAAGCGGGCATATCTGGAGAAGCAGTTCCCCGACCATTATTTTGAAAATCTGACTTTCTTACCTGCTCTCGAGTCTATTTCCTCAAAGTGGGCAGATGAGGCTAAAGCGAAAATTGACGCAGTCAAGAAGCAATATTCGGAGATGTTCAAGTATTCACGCAATCTCTCCAGAATCACTCGGACTTTAATTACAGATGTTAATTCGATGAAAAATACTGCAAATGCTAATGCAAAGGCCTTGAAAAATTTGGAGAAGGACCTTGAGGACACACAAGCCCAACTTGTCATCGCTCAACGAGATGCTAACAACTTCAAACAGAAATTCGAGGAGTTACAAAAGCGTTATCATGACGTGCTGGAATCTCATAGTCAAGAGCGTTTGGAGTTGAAGAAACAAGCGGAAGATGCTAAGTCAGACAATGTCAAAATGCAACTAGCTTACAATACTCTTGAGCGAGAAAAAGCCGAGTTAGCGAGAAAAAATGATGAATTGGAAAAACGAAACGCTGACTTGGAATCCAAGCTAATGGAAGCCGAGAATAGGGCCGCCCTAGCTGAGGGGAATGTGGAGAATGTCATTAAGTCTGCTGAAGAGACCCCGAAAACAACTATCAGAGGCTCAGGAAGAAGTGCACGGTTTTGGCGAATTACTGATTGAATTCTTCGCGCACATAATTCGTCGCCGAAACATCTCTTGGATTGAAGACTATCCAACTACCTTGGTTCACATATGGAGTCAAATTATTGAATGGGAGAAAGAGGAACTTAAGGTAGACTTCATTGACGAAGATAAACTTATGGAAAAATATCTAAGAGATGATGAGACGGCACGTTTGGCCGAGAGGCGTCACCTCATCGCTGCTGCTACGGAGGAGGAGAAGCGGATGGCCAAACAAAAGAATGTCCCTGAGGCTGGTTCTTCTTCTACTACCGCTGAAACTTATGAAGTCGAGGGATATGATCTGGAGAACCCGGGGATCCCCCAGGCATCTCTTTTATCTCCCATACCCGAGTCAGCGTCAGAGACGACAGTCACTCCAGCTGAGAAATCATCAGAAGGTATTTCTATCTTTTCACCTCAATTTGTCAAGACCGTCTCCACTTTTCACCACATAATTGGGCAATCGATGGAGGATCCTTTATTTTCTCCTGAGTTGATAACTGTTGCTTCTCATTCTGTATGTGTTGAACCGACCGAGAAGACTGGCGTGCCTCAGGGAACCACCACCGGGGTAAAATCTATGGAAAAGGCTCAAGGAGAACAGGATAAGGCTACCACTGTAGAGTCAGGAGGGGGAGCTGAACTGTCTAAGGCCGACACTTCTCATGATGATGAGATGATAGATGCCTTGAAAGACGATGGTGGTAACGAGGAGCATGAGGAAGACCCTGATGTGGCTATAACTGGGGATTCAAAAAGCGCTGATGACATCACTTTACCTGAAATGAAAGTCGAACAAGACAAATGTATGCAGCTAAAAGTTGAAGACTTGAACCCCGAAAGCCTTAAACCCCTTGCAGTGGTGGATCCTGGATCAAGATTAGTGAGCTTTCAACTAGGTCTATTACAGAGGAGCTTGCTAAAAAATATTCTCTTGATTCCAGTGTTCTAACTCCTGGTAAAAAATCAACCAACTCTAGCACTTCGACTACAGAGAAGAAAAGGTCGAAACACATTATGACTGATGCTGAAAAGGAAACTAAGCTGCTCAGAAAGCTGCCAAAAAATCAAAGTCCGATCCAAAGCCCAAGTGACGGAGTGCTTTGTTGTATTTTGGCATTTAATTGGTCCGCAGTTGTTGTAGCGAGTGCAGCCCTCGCATCTTCTTTTTTTGCTTGTTTTCCTTGTACAAACTCACATGTTTGTGAATAAAAATAGTTTATTTCCTACAATGTCTGATAGTCGTTAGTTCAGCACTTAAGTGAAAATACAAAAGTATGTCATATTAAAGTTTTATAATGAAGTCATCGTTGAGGGGAATATGTACGCACATATATGCCCCCAGTTAATCTTGGATAACTGAGCCAGAATTATTCAAGATTAATTAAATTAAAAAATCCAACTGCCCCCGATTGTCTGACGGGGCCATATTCCTTTTGTCATTGACGCCTATTCTTTCTAGCATCTTTGTACTCTCCTGTCTCATAACCAGGTTAGAGTGTCGTTGAGGCGGTCTCTCATCTGGGTGCACCTTCACGCCTCAGGGGACGTCGTCTTCCCGTCCTTTATACTCTCTCTCGATTCTTGAGAGTTAGAGTTAAGAATGTCATCTTCCCATTCTTCTGTGTTTTATCGTACAAACAATCATTTTATTTGTTCCTGCACATAGATCATCTCCAATTTTCCAAATTTAATTTATCATTTCGTGTTTCACAGTCATAATAGAATAACTGTTGAAGATATAAATAATGCAGGAAAGTAATGACACACGATATTTTTATAGTGGTTCAGCTAAGTCGTAGCCTACATCCACTTCATACTCCTTTGTTCACATAAACAGACTTTTTAAGGCAAGTCGTGCCTTTTTACATAGCTTATAAAAACAAAAGAGATGACATTTCATATTTAGCTCAGATATCGTCGTAAGTGCTAAGCGTTCCAGGCTCTGGGAATCTCCTCACCGTCCACGGTCGTTAGCTTGAACACCCCTGTATCAAGCTTCCGTTGGATGGTGTATGGCCCTTCCCATTTTGGACCCAACTGGGTCGAGGGAGGGAAGACTCGTTTCAGTACTAGGTCTCCTGGTTCAAAGGTTTTGAAGCGAACTTTCCGGTCATAATAACGTGCTACTTGATGTCGATGTCTCGAGGCACACAAGTCGGCTTCATCTCTTTTTTCTTCAATCATATCAAGAGATTCTAGGAGGAGTGCTTTATTTGTCATCGGGTCGTAATACGCAACTCGATGAGAAGGGACCTCTAATTCTACCGGGATCACTGCTTCTAACCCAAAGGAAAGTGAATAGGGAGTATGGCCGGTAGCCGTGTTAAAGGTCGTCCTGTAGGCCTATAAAGCTAATGGCAACTCATCTACCCATCTAGCTTTGGCTTGCTCCAACCGCTTATTTAGAATTGAATTAATGACCTTGTTTATGGCTTCGACCTGGCCATTTGACTGTGGGTGAGCTACTGCAGTGTATCGTTTATCAATCTTGTATTTCTGGCAGAAGTTTCTGAACTCGATGCTTTCAAATTGCGTCCCATTATCAATTATGATGGTCTTCGGTATCCCAAATCGACAAATAATGTTTCTGACCACAAAACTGATCACCTTCGTCGCAGTGATGGTTGTTAAAGGTTCAGCTTCCACCCATTTTGTGAAGTAGTCCACGACAATGATTGCATACTTGGCTCCTCCTCTAGCAATAGGTAGCACTCCAATAATGTCAATTCCCCACATGGCAAACGACCACAGACTTACCATCGACTTGAGTTGAGTCGGAGGCGCTCTGGGACTTTGGCATATCTTTGACGTCTATCGCAGCGTCGTGAATAATCAGCCGCGTCTTTATTCACGGTAGGCCAGAAATATCCATACCGTAATACTTTCTTTGCTAGGGTTTGGCCCCCAGTGTGATCTCCACACTCACCCTCATGCACTTCTTTCAGTACACGTTTATTGTCATCGTGTGCGATACACCGTAATAGGGGCATTGAAAACCCTTGACGATAAAGGACGTCGTCATGCAAAACGTATCTTGCAGCCTTGCGTCTTACAGCTCGTCTTTTGCTCTTGTTTAACAGAAGGGTTCCATTCTTGAGAAAATTATTAATCGATGTCATCCAGGATTCTCTTTCTGGTTCAACTTCCAAGGCTAGCTCTGCTTCCATTAGGTTGAAACTCGGTGATTCCAACACCTCTATCGGAACCACTTTGGTTTCTGTAGGATTATCAGAACTTGCTAGCTTCTCCAGTCGATCTGCTTTCTGATTTTCCGCTCTTGGAATGTGTGTTATGCTATAATGCTCCAAACCTTCCAATAACTCCTTTACCTTTTTGAGATAAGTGATGAGTCGAGGTCGTTTAGCAGAAAATTCTTCCCAAACTTGACATACAACTATCTTGGAATCGCAATATATATCTAGTATCTTCACTACCAAATCTTTAATGAGTTTCAACCCGGCAATCAGGGCTTCATACTCGGAATCGTTGTTAGTAGCAGCAAACTCTAACCGTAATGCATAGTAGATAGATCGTCCTTCAGGAGTTATCAAAACAACTCCGACGCCTGACTTTCTATCATTCTTGGCCCCGTCCGTATATAATTTCCACGGACTAAGCTCTAACTCTCGATCCAAAGCAACTACCTTGTCACCCACCGTTTCCTCTCCAGGAATTGTAAATTCAGATATAAAGTCAACCAATGCCTGCCCCCTTATTGATCTTCGTGGCTGAAAGTTCAAATCAAATTGACTCAGCTCAATATTCCATTTAAGTAACCGCCCCGATGCTTCGGGTTTCTGCAACACTTGTCTCAAAGGTTGATCGGTATATACAACTATCGGGTGTGCCTGAAAATAATGGCGAAGTTTTCGGGAAGCAATCAGGAGGCTATAAGCAAGCTTCTCTATCTTCGAATAGTTACGTTCTGCAGCAGCTAGTTTTTTTCTTACGTAATACACAGGTTTCTGGACTTTATCCTCTTCACGTACTAATGCTGCGCTGACGGCGTGAGATGATACCGCCAAGTAGACGAACAAATCCTCATGTTCCACAGGCTTTGATAATATTGGAGGCTTTTCTAAGAAGTCTAATAGATTCTTAAATGCCTCCACACAGTCGGGAGTCCACTCAAAATTTCGCTTTCCTCGTTTTATGATATCGAAGAAAGGTACACACTTGTCCGTTGCTTTGGAGATGAACCTGCCCAGTGCTGCAACCTTCCCAGCTAAGCTTTGAACATCCCTGATCTTTCGCGGCTCCTCTATATTTCGGATTGCTGCTATTTGGTCCGGATTGATTTCAATTCCTCTGGAACTCACGATAAAGCCAAGGAACTTGCCTGATGCCACTCCAAAAGAACACTTCAAGGGATTCAACTTCATCCCATACCTTCGTAGTATGCCGAAAATTTCTGCTAAGTCCTTCGTGTGATCGAGAGATTACTTGGATTTCACAAGCATATGATCTACGTAAACTTCCATGGTTTTCCCGATTTGATTGTAAAACATGCGGTTGACTAGGCGCTGATACGTGGCTCCCGCATTTTTTAACCTAAATGGCATTACCACGTAACAATACAACCCCAAGTCTGTGATAAAGTTTGTATGCTCCTGATCTGGTATGTGCATGGGGATTTGATTGTACCTAGAATAGGCGTCCATAAAGGATAAGAGCTCATGCCCGGCCGTCGAATCTACTAGTTGATCAATTCTGGGGAGAGGAAAGCTATCCTTCGGGCAAGCCTTGTTGAAATCAGAAAAGTCAATACACGTTCTCCACTTCCCGTTTGACTTTTTGACCAGGATAGGATTCGATATCCAGTCGGGATATTTCGAATCCTTAATGAATCCATTATCTTTTAATTTCTCTACTTCTTCTTTTAAAGCTGCCGACCGCTCTGGGCCTAACATCCATCTCTTCTGCTTGACTGGTGGGTGCTTTGGATTAATACACAAAGAATGGCTCATAATGGTAGGTGAAATCCCATGCATGTCAGCGTGAGTCCAGGCAAACACATCCAGATTTGCCTTTAAGAAATCAGCCAATTCCCTCGCTCTAACTGGATCCAGTTGCGAGCCGATCTTTAGTACTTTTGTTGGATCTGTTTCATCAATAGGTATATCTATTATTATTTCGTTGGGAGTTGCCTTCCTGTCCCCGAGTTCTCTTTCCTCTCTGGGATCTATATCCTCGAGCACGTCTGAGGGCGACTCTCTTAGGGTAGGACCTCTTAATTGCTATGCTGAAGCCTCCTTTAGAGGGGCGGAATCGTCCTTAGCATCTATACTCAACAGCTTCATTAACATCTTTAACTCTGTCATGTAACAAGCTTGTCCCGTAGCTTGGTCGCCCCTCATCACCCCAACTCCTGAGTCAGTCGGAAATTTAAGCAGCAAGCACCAAGGTGCGATACATGCCCTAAATTCTGCAAGGGCCGGTCGGCCTAGGAAGGCATTGTAAGGCGACTCCACATCCAAAACTACAAATAGAAGGAACCTTACTCTCTGGCGATCTCCCTGCCCTAGCGTGACCGGTAGTTCCACAAAACACATCGGAGCTGTAGATAGTGTTAATGACGATCCTCTTACCTTTTTGCTGAGCTGTGGGTTTTGAAGCAGGCTGGTCTTGGTTTGGGGCTTGTCCCCCTTGCCCCCTGTCCCTTGGGGCAACCTTGTACTCACCCAACTTCCCCTCTCGCAGCAGTTTTTCGACAATATCTCTCAAATGATGGCATTCATTGGTGGAATGACCGTGGGTACCATGAAACAAGCAAAACTTTCCTGTTGCAATCTCTTTCTCAGTAGAATCTCTGGGTGGTGGTTTTTTGTACTGCAATATGCTATATGTATTTAAATAAATGTTCTCCAACGTATCATTTAATGGCGTATAATTTTCAAAAGTCTGGAATATAGGTCTTTTATTAGAGCTATTTCCGTGGTTTCTGTTCCTTCTATTGCCGTTCCCATTTCTGTTGCTATTACCCCCACTCTGGTTGCCGACATTTACTTCCACCTTCCCTGAACTGTCACCAGATTGTTTCATAGCAACGTTACTTTGGACACCTTCCTTCGAGGCCCCTTCGGACTTTCTATTCCGATTTGCCTTAGCCTCTTCTCGCATTAAGCGGATATTAGCCTTTTCATAGAACAATTTTCTAGTAGGAGGTGGTTTTCCAGTCAAGTAATCCCCGAACTCTGTGTCAGGATCTACCCCCTCTATCAGGGCCATCAGGATAGTGGGCTCATGGGGATCGCTAAATTCGGTGATGGCCAGGTTGAAGCGATCCAAATATGACTTCAAAGATTCTCCTGGGGCCTGTTTAATCCGTGACAATTTGATGATGGTCTTGGATTTTTGGTCATGGAGTCGAAATTGATTCATGAAGCGCTCACTCAATTCTGTGAAATTTGATACCGACCGAGGAGGGAGTCGGGTGAACCACATTAAGGCTACGTCTTCAAGACAGATTGGAAAAGCTTTGCATTTTACGGCATCTGGAGCTGCTGCCTATTCATGAACCATGCATATCTCATCAGATGCTGCCCTGGGTCTGTTCTTCCTGAATATCGATCCATCTGAGGCAAGTTGAATCGCCGGGGAAACTGGAAATTCAGTATGTCATCTGTGAAGGGGGTATGACTTCGTTCAATGCCCGAATCTTCATTAGTATACCGCCGTCTCTCGGACATAATCTGATGCACCATTGCCCATACATCGGCGTTTGTTAATGTCTGCATAGGCTCTTTAGATCTGATGTTCGGATTACCCCTGGGTTCCTAATCAGGGGATAACCTCCTGTTTCTGGCGGCAACTGCTCTACGTTGTTCTCTGCGCTCCCGGTCGATCTCAGGAGGTAGAGGTTGGAGAAACTGTCGCTGTGTGGGGTTGGTAATATTAGGATCCCTGGGTAAGACGTGGGATCCGCGCATGGGTAGCAACATAGGCTGTTGCAGGCTCGGGTCATCAGGGCCCAATGCACGAGCAACGTCTTCTCGGGATCCTAAAGATCCAAAAGTCAATTAATCAAGGTTCTGAGGTCATTCAAGTGGCCTTCTTTCGCGAGGGCGTTCCTCGTCCAAGGAAGACGAATCATCTGTAGCAAGGCAACGTGTTGGGGAATGAGTCTTCTACCTCCGAAGCTCCTGTAGCTCTCTACCTATAGTGATCATGTTTTCCTGCATGCGAAGGTTGTCACGCCTTTGGGCTTCCATTGCTTCTTTAGTGCTCTAGAGCATGTCAAGAAAATGTGAAAAGTCTCCTTGGGTAATGGGTGAAGATGAATCAGGCTAAACATTAGTCATCGTGGATGGAATCAGAGCGTTGGAGGGAGCTTGAGTAGAAGTTCCAGCTTCATTCTGGTTCGGATCGGTTCACAGTAGCCTAGTCGGGGCGGTTCGGGTAAAGAGAGTGAGTGCCCTCGACCTCATTAGACCGGATCGGATCGGTGCCTTCCACCCGATTCGGATCGGCGCCTCCCATCCGGTTCGGATCCTCCTGATCGGAGTGGTCTGCTCCAGAGCTTTGAGCGCGTGATCTCGTTAACACGATGGCTTGCTGATCTTCTCTAGCATCGTTTCCCCTAGCGCCTTGCACTTCTTTTCCTTTGGACTTAGCCATGATACTCGATTCTTCAACGGTTAGTCAACAAGTACTGCAAGATGCCAGAGACAAGGGATTAACTTCTTTGAACTTGAAAGTCCAAATAGTAGAATGATAATCCCAAAAAGGCTGAGAATTCGAAGGTTTCTCAGTGAAAGCACCAAAATGTTAGACCAAAAATTGGTTCTAACACCTAAATGAGCTATGATTTTAATGAAATAGAACTAAAAAGCAACGAAGAACACACGATTTATAGTGGTTCGGCATTAAAGAGCCTACGTCCACTTTCTATTCTTTTAATTGATGATTCGAATGCAAATACAACAATGATTCTCACTCAACTTCACAATTACAATGCATAAACTCACTCAAATCTCTCAAAAATAGACTTTAAGAGAAGATTTTGATCTGAATGTAGTTATGAAATTCGGCTATGGAGGAAGTTAGAACTGATAATTTGCGAAAAGATCCTTTCAAATGCCTCTTGATGGTGTATTTATAGGTGAAAAATCTCTTCAAAGTGGCTCCGGTTCGGAACTGCGTGGCACCCATCCCATAAGAGTCGGGTTTGGAGGCTTCCAGATGGTGATAGCGCATCGATTTAGTGCGAGATCGTGGGAGAAATGGTCATGCTTGGTCCGAGTCTTCAGGAAACGTGTGTAGCAACGGTCACAGGCTCAGAGAAAGGGGTTCGGATCGGCTGCCTCCGATCCGATCCGATGAGGCCACTTGCTATCTTTTGATGTTGCTGACATACTTCTCCGAACCGAACCGATATGGTATCTGCGTCTTTGATCTCTACTTTTTCTCCTGTGCTGATTCCCTCTGATCCGAACCAGTTGATGGCTTTCCCACAATTTGCTCTTTGTGTAGCCTAATTCACAAAGGAGGCTAACATAGCGTTAATTAGATGATAAATTTATCGAGAAAATGTATGATATACTAATTTTTTCATTATTGTTTACATATATTATTTAAGCTATGTGACTTATTTAACTCTATATTTGGAAGAAAAATTAATTGTAATGTCCCAGACTTTTTACACATCACTGACACAGGTAAATAGAATTATCGTAAGTATGTGTTTATTAAAACGAGTTAAAATTCATACTTTAAAAATTCTAAAACATGTTAATACATGTATGATAGCATTTGCATAAGCATGTAGCACAACACTTACACAAAAATCCATTTTTTCATATTCATGTATGATAGCATGGATTCAATAGCGTTTGTTTAATTTTATTTTACACATGTGTGAAGATAACACTTTTATATAGCAAGTTTTAATGCCATTTTTTTTTACATATTTTGTTCTTCATTTTTCAAAGTATTTTAGAATTTAGTTTTTTTCAAATACTTGAATTTGAAATCCTATGACACTTGAATTTGAAGCATGCCAAAACCTATTTTTGTTATCAAAACAAGATCGAAGCAAGATTCATGTTCACAAGTACATAATCAAACCATGAAAGCCTCATTTCTTTTTGGCAAAGCAAGTTCAAAAGAATTCACATGCTCATAAACATAAACATGAAAGTATTATTTCATTTTGCAAGCATGTTTTTATTTATATATGTACATACATGAACATAACACCTACCCTAGGAATTAGCTAGTAAAGATAATCTAGTGAAATATTTTGGTCACATGGCAAAATATATCAAATATTTTCAGTTTTCAAAAGATTTTCTGAAATGACCTTTGCCTTCTTCATTTTCGAAAAAAATAACATGCTTGTTTTGTTAATAAACATGTACTGTCAAATCCCCTTGTAAAATCATGTTCTCATTCATGTATCACATACCCTATAGATGTGATTGCAAGTAGGATCTTTAGGGAAATTTTGCACATGATAAAATCATTTTAGATAAGGGCATTTTCAGTTTTTAAATCTTTCTATTTCCCTCCATTAGATTTTTTGAGATTAAAATCCCATTGCTAATTTCAAACCTTTGGATAATATGTCAATGAACATATGCATAGAAAGATTCACAAAATCATATATGCATATCATGATCTTTCCTACACTAGTTGAGTTCAAAGCCATAGATTTTTTTAATATTTTCCATGTATTTTCTTTACATGACATGGATTTTTGAGGTACAAAACTTTCAGATTTTCTCTCTACTTGAAAGGCAAGTAAGTTTTTAAATTAAGTTCTTGTAAAATCAATTGACATATGAGATTTTATTTTTAAAAACCAAGGTAAAAACTGAACCTATATATGCTAAAGAGGGATACTAAAATTGGTGTAAACCAAGAAGGATTTGTGAGAGATCATAGGATGGTACCTAAGCATTTATGAAATGATTTGTCATAGAAACCAATGGGGTAAAGGGGTGGTTGCATAGGGGTTTTAGGGTGAAGTTTGGGCTGATGTAAGCCATGTGAACCTAGGATTTGTTACTTAGATTTAGTAAGAGAATTTTTTTTTTTTGAGTTGTCAAAACAAAAATCTGAAAATAGTTTTTTTTTGTACCTTTCAAAATAGTTTTTAAATGCACCTATTTTATAGTTTTCTACCACTATAAAAGGCCACAAGCCCACACCATTTTCACTCACACAAACACACAAGTCATTCAAGAATTGTCAGCAAAGAAAGCAAGGAGTTTTATGGCATTTAAAAGTGAGTAAACATATAAGTTTCATTTAATATTTTTGTACTAGTTTATGCTTGATTGGCAATGATATTTCCCATGTTTGATTCATGCCTGGGTAGGATTAAGACCTTATTCTTTGAAACCATGTAAGTGTATATGTAATGACTCACATTGGAAGAGGTATTATAATTTATTTATTTTGTTATATAAATAGTGATATAGTGAATTTAATGGTCGTGGAATTAAATAATGGGGAATATTTAATTAAAATAATAATTTAAATAATATATTTAATTCTGAAATAATCAGAATTTGGCTGAAGTGGCGATATGGTGTGAATTGGGCAATTCAAAATATATAAAACAATTTAGAACTGAATTAGAATAACGAATATATTATATAAACGACAGTTTGAACGTATAATTATATTATAATTAAAATCGAGCTCAAAATGGCGCTGCAGTTCGTAAATTGACGATTTGAACTTCAACTAAATGTACAGGATTCGTTTTAAGCCGGATTTCTGTGAAACAAGAAACGTGTGGAGCAGGTGGAGTATATCTTTCTAGTGGAAGAGAAAAATCTGGATTTCGTCGGGTAGATTTTGATTTATGTCCAAATCAAATTTTAGAAAAGTCGCTGTGGAATTCCTTTATAATTTATAAAGGAATTATTTATATTTTAAAAAGGAATTTCATTTTAAATCGAATATCGATTTACTCGGGATTTGAAATATCAAGTTATAAATCCCAGTAGAGTTGTATGGTATTCCACTACGAATATATATATATAATAATATTAATTTATTAATATTTAATTTAATTATATTTAAATATATTTATATATTTAAATGGGTCATCCAGAGCTTTAAAAATAGCCACTTTTGCAAACGAAGTCGGAATTCGACGAAACTAATTTTGTTGGATCCACAATGTCAAAAAGTTGTTAGATTTCCAGTTTTGTGATTTTTAGAGTCAGTATGTGGCCGTATGGATTTTTAGAGTGTGAAATAGTCAGTATTTCGACGGTTAAAAATAAGTTGTGTGAGCATACGAAGTCAGAATTCGACGAAACCAGTTTCGTTGGGACCGTAATGTCGAACTGTAGCTGCATGTCCAGTTTGGTGATTTTTGGGTATTGTGTGTGATCGTAGGAATTTTTAAAGACAATTACAAACAGCGTTGAGATATAAATTAGTATTTTATTCGAATATAAAATTAATTAAACTATCCTATAAATACCGCTTAAAATTTCTAAACCTAACTTTTTACTTCTCTGGTCAAAGCAAAATATTCCGCTGTCACCTTCTTCATTTTTCTTTCAGCAAATGAGGATTTAGAAATTCAAAAACAAATCAAAGGAAATTTATAAAATCACGGAACAAGTTTGTATGGATTCGTGAAGTCGTTCTCTTCCATCTGGTATACGTTTTTCTTGGTGCGACGCAGTGCTGGGTAGCTCGAGTTTTGAGCAGTAAACTAGGGCTCGACGGTTTGTGCAAATGAAGGAGTATTGACTCGATTCGAGTTCATTTTTGGGATAAAGGGGGAAAACCACACCTATAGGCAAATTTGGGGGAGAATCCGTGTATAAAAGTGTCGTTCGAACATACTGATCCACCCAGGGCCTCTCGCGAAGGAAATTGCGAACTGGAAATGGAGCGTTGGTGATCAAAGAGGAGGTGAAGGAGGTTCTGGTGAGCAGAGCATTGGTGAATTAAGTTTGCAAATTCATGGAAAAACAGTTGGTGGAGTTAAGGATTTGAAGATGGGATGCTGTGTAATGTAAGGAGCAGGTTCGGGTTGTGTTTTGGGGAAGAAGAGTTTCGACGAGTCGGGCTTGAGCAAGGAAATGGGCCAGGGGTGTTATAAGGTAGAGGCCCAATTATAAGTGTAAAGGAAGTTAGTTTATTTTTAAATTTATTTAAATTGTATATAAATTTCGAACTTGAATAACTCGTTCATATATTATCAGAATTCAGCGAAACAAGATCCGACAGGATTGTATGGACGAGGGCAACGCCATGGCACTGTCTGGGAGTGGATTTGAGCTCATTTGAATTTATGGCGAAATAAATTGTTTGATTCAAATCAAACAACAATTTATCGATCTTTAACGATGAACTGCCAAAGTGAGTAAAACTCACCAACTCTGAACAGTTATATTTCTATAACGTATTGTTAGAACTGATAATTATCTGTTGATTGGTGTGTTGATTTGGTTGATTGAACTGCTAGTCAGTTAGTTGAAATTCTATATTGATTTTGTTTATCAGAATAGTTCATATCCAACTGAAATCGATGTTAATGATATTGTCTAACATCTGTGATGCAGGGAAACAGGTTGGAGGAATCCAACTGGATTCCTCAACATTTATTTTACTGTATTCATATATTGTGATATATGATGTGATATATAATCTGTTGTCGATTATATATGTTTGGACGATATTGATCATCGTGCTTTGATATGTTGAATACCATAACATACCGAAATGTTGAAAAAGGAATTTCAAAGTGAATATTGAAAATAAACTTTTTATAAAATCAAAGGATTTTATAAAAGAGAAATTATTTGTAACACCCCACGCCCGCTATGGTCACTCACTAAGGGAATGCCATAGCATCAGTGGAGTATTTTAGTGAATATAGAACAGAAAAATTACACCAAGACAGATATAAATAGTATTTGAAATTTAAAACATCATCTCATAACAGCGGAAATAAACATGTCTGGTTACATCATAAAACCGTGATAAAAGTCAAGTACAATATCTGTCAAAATAAAGAAGTACATAATCCCACTCCCTCATACAATAGCCATAACAAAAGAAAAGATAACTGGATGACTGGAGCTTTACATCTACCCAAGCTCCTAAAGACTGGAACAGCAATCCGATCAAGCTCTACTACCGCTAGGATCCACCGTAGGACCTGAGGGTTGGGAAAAAGATAAAAACAACGGGTCAGACATAAGTCTGAGTGAGTCCTACAACTTTAACAATACAATCATTAAAGTAACCAGAGAAGACATAAACTTGACCTACGGTAATATCTGGGGATGAATGGCTACACTAAGCAGCTTGGTAGACTTAGGATAAACTAAGATAACCGTCAGGACGCATCTACCCACCCAAGGATAATTACTAACTGCACCACACCGGTCACTCCTACTTAAAGGTTGATCCCTTCCAAGGACTTAGAAAATTTCCCCAGTAGTTTCGTGTACCCCTAGCCCACTACATAGGTGTCGTCTGCCCCTATCTCCACTAGGTGTACTCAGTAATTCTTACCCAGTAGTTTCGTGTACCCCTACATAGGTGCCATCTGCCCCTATCTTCATTAGGCGTACCCACTACTCCCCATCGATCGGCTCCCTACCGTAGATACCCGTGCTGGTCCCACAGTGGGGTGTATCACTCCCCTAAAGTGGCTACCCAATACTATCAACGGTGCACGGCTTTATATCTACACGATGCAACAACGGCTTATCTACCAGCCCGGGCCCACACACGCATATGAAACCCGTTGGACTTGCGTTGCCACCGCTAACCCGTTTTGGCCTCTTATAATCAAGCCCAATATGCGTGTCCCGTCACTCGACATGGGTCGAGCCCACAAAGATACGTTTGGGATATTGGTTGAAATGGGCCCCCAACAAGCTACCCACTTAAGCTTGTCACATATCTAGTGTATCCCACTTAACCCTTTAATCATGTTTAATTACATGTTTCCACTTGGTTAAGTTTCTAATCGTATTTTCTATTGCCACCCAAGGCAACCCACTAGATTCCACATGCCAACCAAGGTAACCACAAAATTTCCACATGCCACCCAAGGCACCCACTTAACCCCTCATGTCCCACTACATGCTAATATGGTTAAGTGTTACTTAATTAATTAAGACCGTGATCTCCCATAAAGACCTCCCACATTAGACTAGCTGTTATGACCGCCTGGTTAAGCCGGTAGAGTCCGGGCAGTCTTACGTCATAACAGAGTCTAACCTCGTGTCTTTACCTTAATCACGTATTCAATTCATGGCTAAGAGCTCTCACATTGGGCTGACATTTGTAGCAACTGGTTAAGCCGGTCGGGTCCGGGCAGTTTTACACTACAAATGAGTCCAACCTCGTGTCTTAGTCGATTAATTACACCTAATTAATCACCCCCATATTAATTATCCCTAATTAATATTAAGTTTTCCATAACATGGGTAGACCTAACTCAATAGGTAAATTCCCATGGGGTAGACCTAACTCAATAGGTAAATTCCCACTTATGGTAATTTATTTTTATGGTATGCTTAATCATACCCAATCATTCATTTATTAACATATTTACCAACCCCATCGTTCCCCACGTAAATCGTTCTCATTTCATGACATAAATAAGGGGAAGATCATCACAAATATCATGGGTTTAGCATACAACTTTGTCATGGGTTAAGAGGATGTCAACTTGCATATATGAGCATATATTAACCCAACTACATATAACCCAAACTTGCATATTATCATACACACGATTTGCATAACATGTTGCATATGAGCTTGCATATTATCATACACATATCTTGCATAACATGTTGAACTTGCATATAGGCATTCTCATAACTTGCATAACATGTTAAACATGCATTTAAGCATACACATAACTTGCATAAGCATTCACCTACTTGCATAAACATGCATAACTTGCATATCATGTCATTTAAGCATATACATATCTTGCATAAGCATTCATATACTCGCATAAGCATGCATAACTTGCATATCACATAAATCTTGCATTTAAACATATACATGACTTGCATAAGCATCCATACACTTGCATAAGCATGCATAACTTGCATATCACATAAATCTTGCATTTAAACATATACATGACTTGCATAAGCATCCATACACTTGCATAAGCATGCATAACTTGCATATCACATTAGACTTGCATTTAAACATATACTTAACTTGCATAACTCACTTTGTTAAACATGCATAATTCCACTCATTAAATATGCATAAACCCACTTGTTAAACATGCATAAACCAACTTGTTAAACATGCATAAATCAACTTATTAAGCATGCATAAACCAACTTGTCAAACATGCATAAACATAGAACAACATAGAGTAACATATCATTATAAATGATTCAAACTCACTAATCCGCATTTAAGACCATAAGTCTCATTACACCCAATCTACTTACTTTAACAATTGATGTTAAAGTGATAGAAACTCACCAAACTCAAGATTAGCAACCTTATGAAGTAGAATTAGTTGCTAACTATGAAGATAATGATGATTAAAGATTGATTAGAGAGTGATTAGCTTGCAACTTCCTTCATAAATTAGTGGAGGCTCCTCTTAGGATTTAATTTGGCGGCATGAGGCCATCATTTCTATTTTTGGTAAGGATTAAGGGGGGTTTAGGGTGTATTTATAGATTAGGTGAGTGTTTTAGGCCCTTAGATTAACCCTAGATTAGATTAGGACCCTTAGATTTCGGAAATCTCTAGAACCAGCCCTCCTAGCCAGCCTGAAACCCAACCTGGTGCAACCTGGTGCACCCAGGTTCAATGGACGGCGCGCCCCTGTCGACAGGCAAGTCGACACCCCTGTCGACAGGCCTGTCGACATGGGTAGGGAGGGAATCTTCCCGCCTGACCCCGCCTGTTCCATCCCACAATCTGAAATTTTAAATTTTTAAATCTGTTTTAGTTTTGAATTTTCTGCAAACTTCATCGGGCCATAACTGGGCCATACGGACTTCGATTTTCGAAAACTCGGACTCTATTTTGCGTATTTTTCCGAGACGAACGCAATAACGCAACCCGTTTCCCCTAATTCCCACATATGAGATTATTTATCCTGTAAATAGTGAATTTTAGTATTAACTAAAATTCGGGGTGTTACATTATTTAGGAAATAAATAAAGTTGATAAAGGAAATAGAATAATGGAATATCTATTTAGAAAATAAATAGAATAAAGGGATATTTATTTAGAAAATAAATAGAATTATAAAAGGGATATTTAGTTGGAAACTAAATAGGATTATAAAAGGAAGTTGACGAGATATAAAAGAGTTAATCGGATTTAGTTAATCGAATATAGTTATTCAAGATAGAGTTAAAAAACAGACATAGTTATTCAGATTAAAGTTAATCAAATAAAGTTAATTGAATAGAAGTAAGAAATAGAGTTAACAGGATTAGAAACTGACTAGAGATTAGTTAAGTTGAATAGTTTTCTGAGTATCAATCTGATGTTCGTTTCGGCCTTCGGGGTTTATACTCAGAGAATTGTTCTCTTATTAGTTTACAGTTAGAGTCTGATAGTTGTGGAATGGTAGTGAATGATGTTTGATCGATATAATTTCCATCTGGAAATAATATCGTCGTTTGCACACTTGTTTTTCTTCGATAGTTAACTCACCGACTATCGAAGTTTTTGACCAATTTACGTTGTTAATATAGAGAGACCGGTTGGATTATTATCCAAAGAACCACTCTGTATTGGCATAAGCGATGCGAATCATATATGCCAAAGATAATTGAAGATGGAGTAAAGTGCAAGGGCTATTGTATAAGTCTTAGATAACAGTGCCTAAGATGGATGTACTGAATAGTGCCTTCGGTTCATCCTGTTCCTGTATGACTTGTATGGATGGATGTCTGACAGAGTATTTCCAGACGATCACGTACATTGGTTTCTCCAACCGTACCAAGAGTGGAAGCGCAGAAGGAAACTTCTTTTAGCTAAAACATAATGTATGGTTGAGGACGTCAATCAGTGATTTGATGGCTTTGACGTTGTGACATTCGAAGTGAATCTGGTGTGATGATAAAGCGTAGCTTCTAGCCTCACATCCGGTAAATGACAGAAATCGGGCAGGCAACATGGCTAAATCGGTCGCTCCGAAGTAGGGTGTATAATCACCTGATCTAGAGTTTCATTTATTTCTAAAAAATCTATTGTTGATGCTGTCCCATTTGGGAAATGGTTGCTGATCCCAACCATTGGTGATATACATTCGATACACTCAAGCGAAATGATTGGTCGGTCATGTGTGGCCGGGTGGCAAGATGTTCTTGTTGAACCCAGTGTATTCCTTTCTAGAGGTACACTAGCGAAAGGTGGTTCCATTCCTTGTCATAGTTGGAAATCCATTAACCAATACGTGCTTGCGGTTTTGATTGTATACTATATATGTAGAACGTGAGATGAAAGCGTTTATGCTACATGATTATTATATTGTGGTTGATATACATTATTATAATATCAAAAGGTTTTTGATATAAAGATAATTTGGATTCTCATAAGGGAAAAACCCGTTCCGTTATTAGGTGTGGTCTTATGAGATATCATTTACCTGCTTGAACTGTGTTAAACTGTTTTACTCACACTAGTCCCATGACTGACCCGAAGTTTATTTTGTTTTGTTTTTCCTAAACTCTTGGGTGCCCAATTTTGTACAGGCAGTCAAGTAGTCAGGATTTACAGATATACTGGAAGAGGTTGGAGCAGGAGGCTTCAGGATTAGCTATAGTTATTTCCGTTGTGTTGTAAGTGTTGTACTTTGATAATGATGTATATTCAAGTACAAATGTATATTTCAAGTTATGTTATGAAATATATTTATTCATTCCGCTGTGAGATTCGTGATACTCTGATATTGTGTTCTTCTTCTTCTTCTTCTTCTTCTTCTTCTATTCTAAGTTTCTATCTTATCTTTCCTCACCCTCTGTTTTCTTTCTATTAATTTCCTGATTTTCAGTTTAATTTGGGGTTGGACTTGTGTTTTTGGTCAGCTCAAATTTTATTGGAATTTTGGGTCATTACAGTTGGTATCAGAGCTTAAGTTAAGTGAATTACCTTGGCTCTGTGGCGTGACTCAGTAGAGATGGGGTTAGTAATACCCTAGATTGAGTTGAGTGTATATATACGAGTGAACGTATTTGTTATTTGATATAAATACGTGTTTTATATTGTGGAGATTTATTGGTTGAGTTGTTTATGGGTTCTGGTCGATCAGTTTGATCCGCTGTATCGGTAGGAGTTTATAAACACTCGAATACGATGGGTCGACATGATATGTTTTGAAAAGAGGGTAAATTAAAATAAGTTTACCCAAGGTATATCTTAATATAGAGAAGATATATATATATATCAAAATTATAATATAATGGATATATTGGTTGTTATTATAATCGAGTAAGATTATAAATTAAATGGTTATGTAAATAACCAATCAGAATTCATATAAGTGAAATACGTGAAATCAGATGAGTTAAATCTAAAATTTAAACCAGAAATTGAATTAAAATTTTGGAGAATTGGATAAGTGTTTGTAAATGGATTTGGATTAAAAATAAGGGAAATTTAAGGTCTTGGGAGATTTTAAATTGTTTTACAAGCAGTGTGAATTATATTTTGAAATGAATTTCAAAGTGGAAATGTTTAGAAATGGTTTTATAGTACTGAACTCACTTTGATCGCTGGAAAATAGATTCTGATGATGACAGCTGCATCATCAGTCTTCATTTTCGAGTTGTAAGTGATGAACTACTACCATAGATACTGTTTTGAATTTGTTTTGGGAAAGACAAGTTGTATTGAATTTCAAAATGGGATTTATAATATAGAATTTGATATATAGAATTTGAATAATAGAATTTGATATATAGAATTTGAATAATAGAAGTGAAATAGATTTGAATAATAGAAGTGATATAAAATTGGAATAGAAATTGAATAGAATTAACTAAGTTGAAGAGGAATTAGTTAATCGAGTTTTGAATTTGAAGTTGAACTTTGAAAGGTGAATTGGATTTGTAAATGGATATTCGAAATCGAATATAGAACTTAAATTTGAAATTTCGATTCAAATTAGTTAATAAGCAAGTTAAAATATATTTGAACATGTCATGTTCAAATATAAAAGTGAAATAGACTAAAGAGTTAATTAACAAATTAATTAACGAATTGAGTTAAAACGATCATGTATAGTTAAAATAGATTGGGCAGGTATATAAATAGAATGCTCGACGAAAAGGTATGTATTCAATTCATATATGAGATTTTATGCATCGTATCGGCTAGCCGCTTGGCTTTTTCTTTTTCTTTTGGATTGGTGAGGGCCATGGGAGGCTATTTGAAATATCCGGATGCTCCTGGTACAAAGGAGGTTATGGCGAATTTTTCTGGGAATTTAAGGAGTTAGAATATTTTTAAGATAATTTGATAGTTAGAAATCAACGTATCGATATATATAGAAGTCGATAAGGAAGTGAACTTAGAAATAGAATAGTAAAATCAAAAAGGAAGACTAAGAATAAAATATAGTAAGAATAGAAAGAGGAAGCATATACGTGTTTAAAAGTGAATAAGTAGTTGTATGGTATTGATTATTCGAGTAAGTAGTCATATCTGTTTTGACGTTATAAATGTTATCCAGTCAAGGTCTGAGAGGTAGTTATACCCCAACTTGATTGATTTCATTATTAACAAATAAATAGTAAGATTTTAGGCTCGAAGAGCAATGTTGAATAAGAGTTAGTTGAATATAGTATTTGGGTTGTCGTAGCAATGTTTTACACAACATCCGTTTTAACCCAAATTAGTGTAAGCTTGGAAATATAATAAAGAATATTTCCTAAGTATAGAAATAAACGAGATCGGAAAAAGATAAGTAATTGGAATATTTTCCAATTATAAATAGCATATATTTTCTAAAGTTTAGAAAATAAAGGAAGGCGATATTCGGAAATGTTTTCCAAATAACATAAAAGGCCAATATGGTTATTGTAAATATTTGGTTAACAAATATTGATAAAGAAATAGAGAAGTGATTTAACTAATGGAATATTAATTAAGGGCTCAGTGACATGTTCAAAAGGAAAATTTGATTTTTGAAAAGAGTAAACTGTTTGAAAACTCCCAAGGAAAGACTATTTGAATTAAAAACAAAATTTAACAGAAATTTGTGAAAGCAAAATTGAATTAAAGTAAAGCCAGTAAAGTGGTAACTGAGATTGAATTAGAATGATATCAAGACAAATTGGATTGTGAGATTCAAATTTGAAGTTTAATGGGATAACCAAGTTAAGAGCTGGGAATCGAGAAGAAACTCGAGTTGAAATGATATTTGGCTTGGATATAAGCGAATAGTTGTGTTGTGGATAAAAGCAGATTGGGATTTGATTGCGATGACCCTTATATCTGCTGAATTGATAACAGGTGGAAAGGATATAATGATATGCCGACAAAAGGTACAAGTTTATATTTCTATTGGATATAAGATTTATGAGCCGAATTTGGCAAGCCAATTGGCTGTTTGATTTTCTTTTGGGTTGAAGATGGCCCAGAGAGGCAAGTTGGAGTTTGAGCTATTGACCAGTACAAAGGAGGTGCTGGCGAAATTTTTCGAAAAGTTAAGGCATTAGAAAATTTTTAGGATTTCTAAAAATTTTCGTTGATAAGAATTAATTAATATAATTTAATTGAAATTAAATTGGTTCAGTTGGAACTGGAGTTAAAAAGTGAAAAATTATGTTCTAACCAGCCGATAGGGTCGTTCTCTACCTTAGCAATTTCGAGGACGAAATTATTTTAAGTGGGGAAGATTGTAATGACCCGCATTGGCACAGGTATTATAATTTATTTATTTTATTATATAAATAGTGATATAGTGAATTTAATGGTCGTGGAATTAAATAATGGTGAATATTTAATTAACATAATAATTTAAATAATATATTTAATTCTGAAATAATCAGAATTTGGCTGAAGTGGCGATATGGTGTGAATTGGGCAATTCGAAATATATAAAATAGTTTAGAATTGAATTAGAATAACGAATATATTATATAAACGATAGTTTGAACGTATTATTATATTATAATTAAAATCGAGCTCAAAATGGCGCTGTAGTTCGTAAATTGGCGATTCGAACTTCAACTGAATGTACAAGATTCGTTTTAAGCCGGATTTCTGTGAAACAAGAAATGTGTGGAGCTGGTGGAGTATATCTTTCTAGTGGAAGAGAAAAATCTGGATTTCGTCGGGTAGATTTTGATTTATGTCCAAATCAAATTTTAGAAAAGTTGCTGTGGAATTCCTTTATAATTTATAAAGGAATTATTTATATTTTAAAAAGGAATTTCATTTTAAATCGAATATCGATTTAATCGGGATTTGAAATATCAAGTTATAAATCCCAGTAGAGCTATATGGTATTCCACTGCGAATATATATACGATAATATTAATTTATTAATATTTAATTTAAATATAATTAAATATATTTATATATTTAAATGGGTCATCCAGAACATTAAAAATAGCCACTTTTGCAAACGAAGTCGGAATTCGACGAAACTAATTTTGTTGGATCCGCAATGTCAAATAGTTGTTAGATTTCCAGTTTCGTGATTTTTAGAGTCAGTATGTGGCCGTACAGATTTTTAGTGTCAGAAACAGTCAGTATTTTGATGGTTAAAAATACGTTGTGTAAGCATACAAAGTCGGAATTCGGCGAAACCAGTTTCGTTGGGACCGTAATGTCGAACTGTAGCTGCATGTCCAGTTTGGTGATTTTTGGGTATTGTGTGTGATCGTAGGAATTTTTAAAGACAATTAAAACAGCGTTGAGATATAAATTAGTATTTTATTCGAATATAAAATTAATTAAACTGTCCTATAAATACCGCTTAAAATTTCTAAACCTAACTTTTTACTTCTCTGGTCAAAGCAAATTATTCCGCCGTCACCTTCTTCAATTTTCTTTTAGCAAATGAGGGTATAGAAATTCGAAAACAAATCAAAGGAAATTTATAAAATCACGGAACAAGTTTGTATGGATTCGTGAAGTTGTTCTCTTCCATCTGGTATACATTTTGCTTGGTGCGACGCAGTGCTGGGTAGCTCGAGTTTTGAGCAGTAAACTAGGGCTCGACGGTTTGTGCAAATGAAGGAGTATTGACTCGATTCGAGTTCATTTTTGGGATCAAGGGGGAAAACCGCACCTATAGGCAAATTTGGGGGAGAATCCGTGTGTAAAAGTGTCGCTCGAACACACTGATCCACGCAGGGCCTCTCGCGACGGAAATTGCGAACTGGAAATGGAGTGTTGGTGATCGAAGAGGGGGTGAAGGAGGTTCTGGTGAGCAGAGCATTGGTGAATTCAGTTTTGTAAATTCATCGAAAAATGGTTGGTGGAGTTAAGGATTTGAAGATGGGATGCTGTGTAATGTAAGGAGCAGGTTCGGGTTGTGTTTTGGGGAAGAAGATTTTCAATGGGTCGGGCTTGCGCAAGGAAATGGGCCAGGGGTGTTATAAGGTAGAGGCCCAATTATAAGTATAAAGGAAGTTAGTTTATTTTTAAATTTATTTAAATTGTATATAAACTTCGAACTTGAATAACTCGTTCATATATTATCGGAATTCAGCGAAACAAGATCCAATAGGATCGTATGGACGAGGGCAACGCCATGGCACTGAATGGGAGTAGATTTGAGCTTGTTTGAATTTATGGCAAAATAAATTGTTTGATTCAAATCAAACAACAGTTTATCGTTCTTTAATGATGAACTGCCAAAGTGAGTAAAACTCACCAACTCTGAACAGTTATATTTCTATAACGTATTGTTAGAACTGATAATTATCTGTTGATTGGTGTGTTGATTTGGTTGATTGAACTGCTAGTCAGTTAGTTGAAATTCTATATTGATTCTGTTTATCAGAATAGTTCATATCGAACTGAAATCGATGTTAATGATATTGTCTAACATCTGTGATGCAGGGAAACAGGTTGGAGGAATCCAACTGGATTCCTCAAAATTTATTTTACTGTATTCATTAATTGTGATATATGATGTGATATATAATCCGTTGTCGATTATATGTGTTTGGACGATATTGATCATCGTGCTTTGATATGTTGAATACCATAACATACCGAAATGTTGAAAAAGGAATTTCAAAGTGAATATTGAAAATAAACTATTTATAAAATCAAAGGATTTTATAAAAGAGAAATTATTTAGAAAATAAATAAAGTTGATAAAGGTAATAGAATAATGGAATATCTATTTAGAAAATAAATAGAATAAAGGGATATTTATTTAGAAAATAAATAGAATTATAAAAGGGATATTTAGTTGGAAACTAAATAGGATTATAAAAGGAAGTTGACGAGATATAAAAGAGTTAATCGGATTTAGTTAATCGAATATAGTTATTCAAGATAGAGTTAAAAAACAGACATAGTTATTCGAATTAAAGTTAATCAAATAAAGTTAATTGAATTGAGGTAAGAAATAGAGTTAACAGGATTAGAAACTGACTAGAGATTAGTTAAGTTGAATAGTTTTCTGAGTATCGATCTGATGTTCGTTTCGGCCTTTAGGGTTTATACTTAGAGAATTGTTCTCTTATTAGTTTACAGTTAGAGTCTGATAGTTGTGGAATGGTAGTGAATGATGTTTGATCGATATAATTTCCATCTGTAAATAATATCGTTGTTTGCACACTTGTTTTTCTTCGATAGTTAACTCACCGACTATCGAAGTTTTTGACCAATTTACGTTGTTAATATGGAGAGATCGGTTGGATTATTATCCAAAGAACCACTCTGTATTGGCATAAGCGTTGCGAATCATATATGCCAAAGATAATTGAAGACGGAGTAAAGTGCAAGGGCTATTGTATAAGTCTTAGATAACAGTGCCTAAGATGGATGTACTGAATAGTGCCTTCGGTTCATCCTGTTCCTGTATGACTTGTATGGATGGATGTCTGACAGAGTATTTCCAAACGATCACGTACATTGGTTTCTTCAACCGTACCAAGAGTGGAAGCGAAGAAGGAAACTTCTTTTAGCTAACACATAATGTATGGTTGAGGACGTCAATCGGTGATTTGATGGATTTGACGATGTGACATTCGAAGTGAATCTGGTGTGATGATAAAGCGTAGCTTCTAGCCTCACATCCGGTAAATGACAGAAATCGGACAGGAAGCATGGCTATGTCCGTCGCTCCGAAGGAGGGTGTATAATCACCTGATCTAGAGTTTCATTTATTTCTAAAAAATCTATTATTGATGCTGTCCCATTCGGGAAACGGTTGCTGATCCCAACCGTTGGTGATATAAATTCGATACACTCAAGCGAAATGAGTGGTCGGTCATGAGCGGCCGGGTGGCAAGATGTTCTTGTTGAACCCAGTGTATTCCTTTCTAGAGGTACACTAGTGAAAGGTGGTTCCATACCTTGTCATAGTTGGAAATCCATTACCCAATACGTGCTTGCGGTTTTGATTGTATACTATATATGTAGAACGTGAGATGAAAGCGTTTATGCTAGATGATTATTATATTGTGGTTGATAGACATTATTATAATATCAAAAGGTTTTTGATATAAAGATAATTTGGATTCTCATAAGGGAAAAACCCATTCCGTTATACAGCGTGGTCTTATGAGATATCATTTACCTGCTTGAACTGTGTTAAACTGTTTTACTCACACCAGTCCCATGACTGACCCAGAGTTTATTTTGTTTTGTTTTCCCTAAACTCTTAGGTGCCCAATTTTGTACGGGCAGTCAAGTAGTCAGGATTTACAGATATACTGGAAGAGCTTGGAGCAGGAGGCTTCAGGAATAGCTATAGTTATTTTCGTTGTGTTGTAAGTGTTGTACTTTGATAATGATGTATACTCAAGTACAGATGTATATTTCAAGTTATGTTATGAAATATATTTATTCGTTCCGTTGTGAGATTCGTGTTACTCTGATATTGTGTTCTTCTTCTTCTTCTATTCTAAGTTTCTATCTTATCTTTCCTCACCCTCTGTTTTCTTTCTATTAATTTCCTGATTTTTAGTTTAATTTGGGGTTGGACTTGTGTTTTTGGTCAGCTCAAATTGGACCGGAATTTTGGGTCATTATAGTATATTACTGGGCATATAACATTTTCTATACCATGCTCATTGATTTACTACTGGCATACTCTGTGAACAAATTTGAAGAACCCGAGAAGCATGAATCATAACCTGAACTGTGAGTAAGCATAGGGTAAGCTTGTGAGTAAAACAAGTGAAGTCCTTTCCACTGTTATATTAGTTTCTAAGTAGGATTCAAAGCTTTTTAGGTGTTAATATACACACACACACACACACATATATATATATATATATGTGTGTGTGTGTGTGTGTGTGTGTGCGTCTACACTGTAGATTCAAACATTTAAGTGTTTAAGAGTAGATTCCGCAAACAATGGATTAGGAACAGAGGGTTAAAACAATAGCAGCAGCAGTATATAATTGAGTAAACACCCTTTTCATCTTCTGTACCCATGAGTTGATCCATGATTGATCTAAGATATACTATATATTAATATACGTAGTAGTTATATTGATAAATCATGAACTTTTGTTAAAGTAAAATAGCTGGAAATAGATGACAAGGAAATGCACCAATGTAGAGAGTAAAAACTCACTTAAATCTTCATTTAACTTCCTGCTCAGATTATTCACTGAGTGAGGCATCTTATAAATGTGTATTTGTATGCTTATGGGTGTGTTATAACATGTCTGAATCAAACATTCAGACTTAAATCACTGAGAAACCTTTGAAAAGAAAAGGAAAACATCACTATGTTTAAACTGGTAACCATATCTCTTATACCAGTTTCAATATATACAAATTACATTTTCAGTTAATAAATAAACTAAAGTGCAAACGAAGAATGGATTGTACACCCCTCAAATATGATATAAAATTAGTTTCATCTAAATTTAAGTTCATTATTTTCCGAATCAAGTAATTATACAGGAAAGGTCTGTAAACACAAAATTTCTAACATCAAATTTTTTAAATCCAGACATACGAGTGGATTCGTATGTGGATATCATGAATTTTAAGAATAAATTCATGAATTTTAGATATGGGATTAAGTAAATTTTCTGAGTTGATCAAAATATCAACTCTGGCCAAATTCCTGCTGTCGCGGCGACCATATGCCTTGGGATTGACACCAGAGTAGCACGGAGGAGTAGGAATCATAGGAAAAATAGCAAAATGATTTTTCCATAGCTTGTTTTGGGAAGTCGAGATGATTTTAGATGTTTAGGTTTTTTTTAGTCGCTGTTCAAAGTCGAACTGCTCGGGCACGGTGGCATTTCAGACCGCCGCACCGGGGGGGATCGAAGGGGGAGGTGGTCATCTTGACTGTGGTGAAGTTCTAAGGTGATCGGTTGCTTGTGGTGGTGATGCAAGATGGTTGTTTGGATTGGGCTTAAAGGTGGGTTTGAGTGGTACTGTCGAATTTTGATGCAAGGATTAATGGGATCCGTGAGTGTTGGCGATTGTTTCAGGAGATGGGGGGTAATAGGTGGTGATGACTGGCATAAGGTTACATTGAGAGGAGGAGTGGTACACTTGTACAGCGTGCATAACGTGTACTGGGAGGAGGGAATGGCAAACAACATTGGGAAAAAGAAGTGATAATCACCGGGGCATGATGATCACGAAATTTGCATTTCCACCCTCAAAGTTTCCCCCCTGGCATTTGGCGTTTTGGCAAATAGGAAGAATATGGATCGGTAAATGGCAAAGTGAGTGATCCAGTGTAAGGATCATCAGTTTGCGTAGCACAATATTGGATCTGGCAACAAATAAAAAGGTTGAGCCGAAAACATGAGCCGGACGAACAAGGGAAGAAGAAGAAAATTATATAAAGAAGAAATAAAGGAAAGGAAAAAAAATATAAAGAAAAACATGGTAAAAGAAAATGAAGGAATTTTGAAAGGGAAATAAATATTTAAATAGAATTTTTATTTAATTAGCCAGTAAATGAAAAAGAAGTGAATCAGGATTTAACGTAGTTTGTCAGCATTTGATATTTAAATGCAGAAACTGAAATTTTAAATTAAATTATGAATTTAATTTAAAATAAGAATTAGAAATGATATACTAATGGATTATTCAAACTTTAAAGTCAAACAAAGGAAGTCGATCAAGTGTAAGAAAATCAGATATGGTTTTGACAAAAAGTCAAGAAGTCAGCACATGAACTGTAGTTTTATTAGATTATAAATTTAGTTTATAATTTTAATTAAAATTTATTTTCTAATAGAATATTTGAATTTTAACCAAGAAACCGTATGTAACACATACGCTAGAATTTGTCAGTTTTATAAAATATCTGATATAAGAAACTGATCATGAACAATTTTGTACTTTTAAAAACAAAAACTGTGAATAATGTTTTAATCGTGGTCAAACTGATAAATTAAAAAGAGGAACCTTATCAGTATAGAAGAATAAGTAAATCAAGAATAAAGAATCAATGGGAAAATTTGACGAGGAAAATACCACGTGTAAAAGTTGTAAAATAAATGATTAAATCATAATTTAAGTCATTTATGAGTGTTCAGATTAAGGAACAGTGATGAGTAATATTTTCTAAAGGAAAAATAAAGTATTTATTTTTAGAAGGTGACAATCAAAACAGAATGAAAAATCGTGTGCAACGCACACACTAAATGGGCCGTTTGGAAAAGATGATCAAAATAACCAGATAGAGACCAGATGATCTTATACCGCTTAGTTTGACTGGAATTATATATGCAGATGAGATTATAATCTTGTTAGATTTATAATTTGAAGAGAAAAATGTTCGTTAATCATTTCAAAGAGATCGAAATAAATATTTCACTTTGAATTTATGATACGCCGCGCGTTAGAGATTGTTAAATTGAAGACGACGATATACAAGGGTTATTTTTGAATAGTGCCTTCGGTTTGTCCTGTCCCAGGACAACTTGTATGGACGAGTGTCTGACAGAGTATTTCCAACTGTCACGCCGTTGATAATTATGAATATACCAAGTTGGTGGGGAGAAGGTAACTTCTCTTTATTTTACACCCAGTGTGTATTTGTATAATCAATATGTGATCACTGGATTTGATGATGTGACATTCAAAGTGAATTGTGGACAAGTGTTCTAGAAGATAACGTAGCCTCAAGTCTCACACCCAGGAAATGACAAAAATCGGGCAAGCAGCATGGCTATGTGGATCGCTCCCATTAGGATGTAGCATCACCTATCTAGAGAAATTCCTTTTGTTTCTTAATCTATCGATTCTGCCCATTCAGGAATGGTTGCCGTACACAACCATTGGTGATATACATTCGATACACTCAAGAGAAATGAGTGGTCGGTCATGTGAGGGCCGGGTTGCAAGACGTTCTTGTTGAACCCAGGTGTATTCGCCTCTAGAGATACATCATCGGAAGGTGGTCCCATACCTTCTCATAGTTGGAAATCCAATTTCCATAAGCGCCAAGCGGTTTTTATTTGTATACTATATAGGAGAATGTGAGATGCAAGCATTCTTCTAGATTCTAAATTATTTGTGAAATACCTAGATACTATAACATATACTTTTCAAGTATACAAAGTGTTTTGATCTCATAAGGTAAAAACCCGTTCCGTATTCACGGTGTGGTCTTATGAGATATTTTTATTTGTTAAACTGTTTACTCATACCAATCCCCTGACTGACCCAGAGTTTATTTTTCTGTGTTTCCCTTAAACTCTTGGGCATAACATTTGTTATGGATAGACAAGTGAATCAGGATTTGATGAAACTTGTGAAGCAGGAATGAAGATTTTGTGGTGTGCTGGTCCATCTGTCTACTGTATAATTAAGTCTATCAGTTGATCATGTATGATATGTATAATTACCGATGTACTATGAATGGGTTGTATCACTAGATTCTGTATGCCCTGATGTAATATATTCCGCTACGAAATGTTATAAAGTATTATGTTTTGTGAAAATTCCGCTGTGAGATTCTAATGTTTCTGTGATTTATCTTCTATCTATTCTCATTTCTTATTAATGGTACGACTTCCGATGTGTTCGAAAGTTGGGTCATTACAGTTGGTATCAGAGCTTAGGTTACCGATTACCTAGGCTTTGGGTGAGTGTAAAAGAGCGTATTTTTTTATAAAATTTAAAATAAGTTTGGATGGTAAACCTAAGTTAGTTATGTCCAATCAAGTCTGGATTGACGACCTGTTATATTCAGGTGATTAAGATGAGTAATCGAGGACGAAGGGGTTGAGCTAGAGGGTCGTCCACTACTATTGGTCGTAATACTGGATCCCAAGATCAAGGGGAAACAGTGGAGGAAGTTGCACCAGTCCAACAGGACAAGAGCTTTGCAACTATTTGTAAAGAGTATACGACTCTAGGAGGAAAAGTTTTCAAAGGGACGGTGTAACACACCGTAAGTTTATAACATTAAAATTCACAAATTAAAGTATACTTAATTTTTAGAAAAGAATTAAGTGAAATGGGTTGCACAGAGAAATATATATATTGATATATATATATATATAAATTAAAAAATAAATAAATAAATATGCGAAAAAGTTCAAAACAGCGAATTGGGAGGGGAAATAACCGAAGCGGCCCATTTTTGAGGTCGACCCGAGCCCCGCTGGGTCGGGGTTAATCCAGGGTGTTTGGCTGTCAACCCGTGGGCCGATTCGCTCAAATGCAGATTTTGCATTTGATTGGTTTTCATGGTTCAGGGTTAATCTAATGGTCCTAAATAACTTCCTACACCTATAAATACATCCTAATGCTAACCCGAAACCTAATTGAAATAGAATAGTTACCGTCATACCGTCGCCATGGAAATCAATGGAGCCGCTGCTAACTAAGAAGGAAGAAAAGCAAATTCAATTCTAATTCTCTCAACCCTAAAGCAAAGCAAAACTCTCTCTTTTCTTCTCTAAATTGTGAGTATGATGATCTTAACAAGATTATTATCATTTTAATTAGGTTGAGTTATGAATGGATTATGAGTAGATGATGTGAATTATCATATATGTTGTTGTAAACCCCTGTTGCTATCATGTATATTGTAAATCCAATGTTATGTGATGATGATATCTTATATGTTGTAAATCATGTTATGATGATGTTATGTATGTTGAAAGTTTCTATGCTAAGTTGTGATGAATCATACATGTTAAAAAGGCCATGATGTTACCATCTATGATAGTTAGTTCATATTAATTAAATCATCATGTTTGGGTTATGTTGATCTATATGACAAGTCACATATGCAAGTTAAATTGATTAGAAAAGTTATGAACATATGCCAAGACATCTATTATGACATCTAGAATTATGCTATGACATATGTGATATCCTATGCTAGTTCACACCATCATTATGTTGCCTAAAAACCCCACATGCAAGTTTATGTATAGATTTGGGCTATGATCATATCATGTAAATTGAGACATTCAACAAGTTGACACCTTTTGATCCTTAACATGTGTAGTTTATGCAAGTTTCACCCCTATTATGATTAGATTTATTTTAATTGTCTATATGTTGTGATAATTTATCTTCGTGCTAGGTGTTAGACTATACAAGTCTAGCCTATATTATGCGTTGAATAAGCGAACGTATAAACGTGGGGTAGGGGTAATATTAAGGATTTAATATTGAAAAAAATTGGGGTGCAATTGATATGATTTTGCATGCCATAAGTGGATGGCCATAATTGAGTCAATAATGGACATCATTAAAAGTTGACTTAATTAATAATTTGAATAGGGAATTATTAAAACTGGGGTAAAAGATTTTAAGTGTTAATCAATGCTTAGGACACGAGGTTGGACTCGTTTATGACGTAAACCTGCCCGGACCCGCCCGGCAAATCCAGTGGTCACAAATGTCAGTCCAATGTGAGAGGTCCTAGGCCTAAACTAAAGCATAACGGTTGTAAAGACACGAGGTTAGACTCTTTTAAGGTGTAAGACTGCCCGGACCCGCCCGGCAATTCCAGCTGCCATAAATGCCAGTCTAATGTGAGAGGTCTTTATGAGGTTATGGCCTGAATGAATTAAGAAATACTCAACCATATAAACATGTAAGGTGGGACATGGGGGTTAAGTAGGTGCCTTGGGTGGCATGAGGAATCTAGGGGGTGCCCTTAGTGGCATGTGAAATACGATTAGTAAGACTTAACCAAACACACATGTAAATGAACATGACTAAGAGGGTTAAGTGGGATATACTATTGACAAGCTTAGGTGGGTAGCTTGTGGGGGCCCATTTCGACCAGTATCCCAAACGTATCTTTGTGGGCTCGACCCAAGTCGAGGACGGAACACGCATGCTGGGTTCGACTGTAAGAGGCCAAAACGGGGAGCGGTGGCAACGCAAGTCCAACGGGTTTCGTATGCGTGTGTGGACCCGTGCTGGTAGGTAAGACGTTGTTGCATCGTGTAGGTATAAGCCGTGCATTCTCAAGTTGTATCGGGTTGCCACTTTAGGGGAGTGATACACCCCACTGTGGGGCCAGCACGGGTATCTACGAGTAGGGAGCTGATCGAAAGTGGGTAGTGGGGTACACCTAGTGGAGATAGGGGCAGACGACACTTATGTAGTCAGCTATGGGTACGTAAGGCTATTTATAAAGTTTCTGTGTGAAGCAAGTGGGATCAAACAATAGGGTGACTGGTGTGGTGCAGTGTAGTAATGTGCGGTGCAGTGTAGTAATCATTCGTTAGTAATTAGGTGTGCCTTTACCGTTATCTTTAACGTTATCTTAAACGCTATCTTTATCTTCCTAAGAGTTCATAGACATTTACTTGTCTTCCAGCTTATGCCTTAGTCTAGTTATTTTGATAATAGTTTTGTTAGAACTATCATACTCTCCAGACTTTATGTCTGACCCCCTCTATTTCTATCCTTTTTCCCCCTTTAGGTCCTCAGGTTGGGCCCAGTTCTAGTGGAGTTTGATTAAATTGCTTCATCTCTCTTGGAAAGCTTGGACCGTTGAAGTAAAGTCCATCTTGTTATCTTTTTAATGGCTATTTATGTAATCGGATTATGTATTTTGTTTTTATGAAGATGGATATTGTACTTGGTTTTATGATGTAACAACATTTCCGCTGCAATAAAATGAAGTTTTAGATTTCCAAGTACTATTTATTATCTGTCTTGTTGTAATTTTTCTATTCTATATTCACTTATAACCTCCATGGAAGTTAATGCATTCCCTTTGTGAGTGACATTAATGGACGTGGGGTGTTACACGTGGTATCAGAGCTTAAGGTTACCAGAACATATAAAAATACTTTAGAAAAATAGTTATTTTTGGAAGAAGTGCTTTCAAAAACATGTTTTAATGAGAAATTTAAAGAGAAAAGTTTTTAAGAAAAAAAACATAATCCCCAATAGCCCATATCTTTGTCTTTCGAATTCTCCATTCTGAATCTTTCCTTTTTTGTTTCAGCATGGCTGAAGATCTTAATCTACCCGACGGTGTAACGATACCAGGATGGTATAGGAGGTTATTAGAGGCTAGGGCCGCTGCAGGTCCAGCCAATGTTCCTCCACCACCAGTTGCACCCGTTCCTCCTCCTCCTCCTCCTAGTGTAGATACTTTTGCAAAGACGTGCAAGGAATTCAAGGCTATGGGTGGAAAACCATTTCAAGGGTCAGAAACGTTTGTGGAAGCTAGTGATTGGCTTAAGGAGGTGGAAGAATTGCTAGAAATCTTTGAAGTAGAAGAAGGGAGGAGAGTTCGATTAGCAGCTTGGTTGATGAAGGGAGATGCCTCGTTTTGGTTGGAGGTCACTAATGGGGAGCGTCCCATAGATTCTTAGGCCGATTTCAGACGTAGGTTCGAGGCGAAGTTTCTCTCAAGGGCGGAAGAAAATCTATATATGGAAAGGTTCTTGACATTGAAGCAAGGAAGCTCATCAGTGAAAGAATATGTCAAAAATTTAATCAGTTAGCAAGGTTTGGCTTGGACTTAGTAAACACGCCGGAGAAGAAGGCTCTAAGGTTCGTGAATGGCTTGAATGAACCATTGCAAGGGTTGGCTATGACCCACATCCCGATGGGGGCCACCTTTGAGAAGTTAGTAGAAATGGCGCTCATGCATGAGGAGAAAAGCGCTAAAGCTGAAAAGGCACCCGAGAAGAAGGGGGATCAGAAGAAACCACAACAGCAAAACAAGAAGGGTGCAAAAGACAATAATGGCAAGGGAAAGAAGAAGTGCTTTAACTGTGGAACCCTAGGCCATCTCAGCAAGGATTGCTGAAAGAAAAAGAAGACAGGCTGTTTTCATTGTGGCGATGCGGGATATTTAGTGGACTGCCCAAAGAAGGGGCAGAGGGCAGGAGCTACCTCGGGAGGACAGGTGCAGGCTCTTATAGCACCAGGGCAAGCAAGGGGACAAGTTCAGGCTCTCGCGGTCCCACCGCTGCAAGAACGAGGTAGAACCATTTCTGTTGAAAGCTTAGTTTTTCCGTTTGATCATCCTGTCCGTACCTTATTCGATTCGGGCGCATCACATTCATTTATCTCTACATCATTAGTTGAATCACTGCACTTAAACACCAGTTTAGTAGAGGATCCCTTAGTTGTTTCGAATCCAATTGGGGGCTCAGCTTATTTGTCTATGATGTGTTTGGATTTGAAAATTTCCATACTTAGCATTGAATTTAGATGTGATGCTTATGTGTTGGGCTTTACGGGCTATGGGCTAATTTTAGGAATGGATTGGTTATCCAGAAATGGGGCCGTTCTTGATTGTGAAATAAGAGTAGTTAGGCTCGTGACTCGCCTTGGCAACACTCTCGAAATCTTTTGTAATCCCATAAATTCGGTTATGCTGAGTTATCTAGAATCGCTTGACATGTCTGAGGAAAATCTACGATCTGTTAGAGTGGTCCGAGAATATTCGGATGTGTTTGAGGAGGTGAAGGGCTTGCCTCCGAAGCGGGAGATAGATTTTCGAATATATCTTGTGGATAATGCGAAACCAGTATCTTTGCCAGTACGCCACATGTCTCCACGTGAAAGGAGGGAACTCGATAAGCAAGTGAAGGAGTTGCTTGAGAAGGGGTTCATAAGACGAAGTATATCGGAGTGGGGTGCTCCAGTATTATTTGCCACGAAGGCGGATGGGTCCCTTAGACTTTGTGTGGACTATAGAGAACTTAATAAGCTTACTAAGAAGAACAGACACCCACTGGCGAGGATTGACGATCTCTTCGATCAGTTAGTTGGCGCCTCAGTGTTTTCGCAGTTGGACTTAGCCACTGGGTTCCATCAGTTGAGATTGGATGAGGATAGCATAGACAAGACTGCCTTTAGGACTCCGGACGGTTTCTATGAATGGCTAGTGATGCCTTTCGGTTTGACAAACGCCCCAGCATATTTTGTTGATTTGGTGAGTAGGGTGTTTAGGGAGTACCTTAACAAATTTGTGGTAGTCTTTGTAGATGACATCTTGATCTTTTCTAAGGATGAAAAAGAGCATGCCCTACAACTTAGGGAAGTGTTGGAGACCCTACGAGCGCATAACCTTATGGCTAAATTTTCTAAGTGTCACTTCTGGAGGAAGGAAGTACGGTTCTTGGGGCACGTGGTTTCCAAAGAAGGGATAGCTGTAGATCCCGCGAAGGTGGTGGCCATCCAAGATTGGAAGGTTCCTAAAAATGCTACCGAACTGAGAAGTTTCTTGGGGTTGGCTGGCTACTATAGGAAGTTTATCAAAGACTTCGCAAAGATATCAGCTCCACTGACACGCTTGACGAAGAAGAACCTAGTTTTCACATGGGACGTAGATTGTGATGATGCGTTCCAACGTTTGAAGAGAGCTTTGACTTCAGCCCCAGTCTTAGTATTGCCAGACGGGAGTAAGCCGTTTACCGTTTATACTGACGCTTGTGGGACAAGACTAGGCGCAGTCTTAATGCAAGAGGGTAGGGTAATAGCCTATGGTGGAAGGCAGTTGAGAGCGCATGAGAAAAATTATCCTGCACATGACCTAGAATTGGCCGCTATTGTTTTCGCGCTTAAGTCTTGGCGTCATTATCTTCTTGGCGAGAAATTCGAATTATTCACTGACCACAAGTCTTTAAAATACCTATTCTCTCAAAAGGACTTGAACTTAAGGCAGCAAAGGAGGATGGAGTTCTTAACGTCCTACGACTTCGAAATAGCCTATACCCCTGGCAAGGGTAACGTGGTGGCAGATGCCTTAAGTAGAAAAAGATTATCCTTAAGTCCTTTGTTTGTTGAGCGGCAAAGTTTAGAATTCATTTCGATGTTTGACTTTAGACCTTTTGTTGACTTCGTACCCGGTTTGCTAGCATCCTTGGAGGTCAGACCTACGCTTTTGGGACGGATTGGCGAGGCACAGCGAGACGACCCGCAGTTGGTTGAGTTAGTAGAAAAACTCAAAGGAGGGGAGTCATCAAGCTATCTCAGTAGGTATACCCTAGATGATAAGGGTTGGTTACGTAGGGATGGTAGACTTTGTGTACCAAAAGACGATGACCTAAGGAAGACTATTCTTGACGAAGCACATAGTTCGAAGATGACCATTCATCCCGGCGGGGACAAGATGTACAAAGACATGAAGAGAGTTTACTTCTGGGCCGGCATGAAGAAAGACGTGGCCGAGTATGTCGCTAGATGCTTGGTATGCCAACAAGTAAAAGCGGAGCAAAAGAAACTCGGTGGGTTGCTTCACCCATTGGAGGTTCCACTATGGAAATGGGAAAGCATCTCGATGGATTTTGTGGATGGATTACCGCGATCGAGGAAGGGTAATACAGGAATTTGGGTTATAGTAGATAGACTTACTAAGAGTGCCCATTTTATTCCCGTGAAGAGTAAGAGGACTGCTCCATGGTTAGCTTCTGTATACGTTCGAGAGATAGTTCGTTTGCACGGTGTTCCTTCTAGCATAGTGAGCGACCGCGATCCTATTTTCACTAGCGAATTTTGGAGAAGCTTACAAGAGGCGGTAGGGACTCAGTTATGTTTGAGCACCGGATATCATCCTCAGACGGACGACCAGACTGAGAGGGTGAATCGTATTCTAGAGGATCTGTTGAGGCTATGTATCCTAGATTTTGGGGGTACATGGGAAGAGCATCTTCCATTGGTTGAGTTCGCATATAATAATAGCTTTCAGTCCAGCATTGGTATGGCACCATTCGAAGCTTTATATGGACGACCTTGTCGTTCACCTACATGTTGGTGGGAATCTACGGATAAGATCTTAATTGGGCCCGATATGATTAGGGAGACTTCGGAGAAGATCGACTTGATTCGAAGGAGGATGAAAGCAGCGCAAGATAGGCGGAAATCTTATGCGGATAAGAGGAGGACAGATCTCGAGTTTGAAGTTGGGGACATGGTCTTTGTCAAAGTGTCTCCATTACGAAACGTTGTTCGCTTTGGGTCCGTTGGGAAATTAGCACCAAGGTTTGTAGGGCCGTTTCTTATTAAGGAGAGGATTGGACGGATGGCGTATAGAGTGGAGTTGCCCGAGAGACTTAGTGGTGTACATGACGTATTCCATGTGTCACATTTGAGGAAGTGCTTGCACGAGACCGCGGAAGTGGTAGAGCCGAGCTTGCTTAGAGAGGTGGAGATAGAGCGTGATGCGACAATTCGATGAGCTCCTACGCGCATTCTTGGGTCGGAGATCAAGAGGTGGAGGAATCGAGAGGTCAGACTAGTCAAAGTGCAATGGGGAGATGATGAGAGCAACACTACTTGGGAGACGGAAGAGAAGATGCGTTCACGATACCCTTTTCTTTTTGAGGGTATGTCCTTTAATTTCTCCTTTATCGCTTAGCTTGTACTTATCTTATCTTTAGTATATCCTCTCGCTAGTATCTTTGACCTTTAGTTAGGATAATCCTATGGTTGAAACATGTGTTTGAGACATGTTATGTATGGTGGATGCAAAGTGGATGCAAGTGTTTGCTAGTGGTTGCTCGTGGATGCATATACACACACTATTAGGCACCAGATCGGCTCAGTCACTTCATATTGCATATTGCATATATATGGATGTATTTAGTAAAATGGATGTATAATGGTTGTATTATCATATAGTTGCTGCATTCGGGTGGATGGTTGTGTACGCATATAGAATTAATATGTATCATTAGGAATCTTTTGCATACATATTGGACGCATGGCACTATCATGAATTGCACTAAGGAGGTCGACTGAATCAGTAGACCGCCTAATTTTGCATTAGATATGGACATATACACACACTGTGCATATAAACATTAAAGCATTAGAAGTCTTTTAAGGACAATGGATGCTGGTGTTTGATGGTTGAGTAGATGGACGATTAGATGGTAGGATATACATTCTTCTTGACTTGGAGATTTCGGGGACGAAATCCTTTAAGGAGGGGAGAATGTAACACCCCGTAATTTTATAACATTAAAATTCACAAATTAAAGTATACTTAATTTTTAGAAAAGAATTAAGTGAAATGGGTTGCGCAGAGAAATATATATATATATATATATATTGATATATATATATATATAAATTAAAAATTAAATAAATAAATATGCGAAAAAGTTCAAAACAGTGAATTAGGAGGGGAAATAACCGAACCGGCCCATTTTTGAGGTCGACCTGAGCTCCGCTGGGTCGACTAGGGGTTAATCCAGGGTGTTTGGCTGTCAACCCGTGGGCCGATTCGCTCAAATGCAGATTTTGCATTTGATTGGTTCTCATGGTTCAGGGTTAATCTAATGGTCCTAAATAACTTCCTACACCTATAAATACATCCTAATGCTAACCCTAAACCTAATTAAAATAGAATAGTTACCGTCATACCGTCGCCATGGAAATCAATGGAGCCGCCGCCAACTAAGAAGGAAGAAAAGCAAATTCAATTCTAATTCTCTCAACCATAAAGCAAAGCAAAACTCTCTCTTTTCTTCTCTAAATTGTGAGTATGATGATCTTAACAAGATTATTATCATTTTAATAAGGTTGAGTTATGAATGGATTATGAGTAGATGATGTGAATTATCATATATGTTGTTGTAAACCCCTTTTGCTATCATGTATATTGTAAATCCAATGTTATGTGATGATGATATCTTATATGTTGTAAATCATGCTATGATGATGTTATGTATGTTGAAAGTTTCTATGCTAAGTTGTGATGAATCATACATGTTAAAAAGGCCATGATGTTACCATCTATGCTAGTTAGTTCATATTAATTAAATCATCATGTTTGGGTTATGTTGATCTATATGACAAGTCACATATGCAAGTTAGATTGATTAGAAAAGTTATGAACATATGCCAAGACATCTATTATGACATCTAGAATTATGCTATGACATATGTGATATCCTACGCTAGTTCACACCATCATTATGTTGCCTAAAAACCCCATATGCAAGTTTATGTATAGATTTGGGCAATGATCATATCATGTAAATTGAGACATTTAACAAGTTGACACCTTTTGATCCTTAACATGTGTAGTTTATGCAAGTTTCACCCCTATTATGATTAGATTTATTTTAATTGTCTATATGTTGTGATAACTTATCTTTGTGCTAGGTGTTAGACTATACAAGTCTAGCCTATATTATGTGCTGAATAAGCGAACGTATAAACGTGGGGTAGGGGTAATATTAAGGATTTAATATTAAAAAAAGTTGGGGTGCAATTGATATGATTTTGCATGCCATAAGTGGATGGCCATAATTGAGTCAATTATGGACATCATTAAAAGTTGACTTAATTAATAATTTGAATAGGGAATTATTAAAACTGGGGTAAAAGATTTTAAGTGTTAATCAATGCTTAGGACACGAGGTTGGACTCGTTTGTGACGTAAACCTGCCCGGACCCGCCCGGCAAATCCAGTGGTCACAAATGTCAGCCCAATGTGAGAGGTCCTAGGCCTAAACTAAAGCATAACGGTTGTAAAGACACGAGGTTAGACTCTTTTATGGTGTAAGACTGCCCGGACCCGCCCGGCAAATCCAGCTGCCATAAATGCCAGTCTAATGTGAGAGGTCTTTATGAGGTTATGGCCTGAATGAATTAAGAAATACTTAATCAGATAAACATGTAAGGTGAGACATGGGGGTTAAGTAGGTGCCTTTGGTGGCATGAGGAATCTAGGGGGTGCCCTTAGTGGCATGTGAAATACGATTAGTAAGACTTAACCAAACACACATGTAAATGAACATGACTAAGAGGGTTAAGTGGGATATACTAGTGACAAGCTTAGGTGGGTAGCTTGTGGGGGCCCATTTCGACCAGTATCCCAAACGTATCTTTGTGGGCTCGACCCAAGTCGAGGACGGGAGACGCATGCTGGGTTCGATTGTAAGAGGCCAAAACGGGGAGCGGTGGCAACGCAAGTCCAACGGGTTTCGTATGCGTGTGTGGACACGGGCTGGTAGGTAAGACGTTGTTGCATCGTGTAGGTATAAGCCGTGCATTCTCAAGTTGTATCGGGTTTCCATGTTAGGGGAGTGATACACCCCACTGTGGGGCCAGCACGGGTATCTACGAGTAGGGAGCTGATCGAAAGTGGGTAGTGGGGTACACCTAGTGGAGATAGGGGCAGACGACACCTATGTAGTCAGCTAGGGGTACGTAAGGCTATTTATAAAGTTTCTGTGTGAAGCAAGTGGGATCAAACAATAGGGTGACTGGTGTGGTGCAGTGTAGTAATGTGCGGTGCAGTGTAGTAATCATTCGTTAGTAATTAGGTGTGCCTTTACCGTTATCTTTAACGTTATCTTAAACGCTATCTTTATCTTCCTAAGAGTTCATAGACATTTACTTGTCTTCCAGCTTATGCCTTAGTCTAGTTATTTTATTAACAGTATTGTTAGAATTATCATACTCGCCAGACTTTATGTCTGACCCCCTCTATTTCTATCCTTTTTCCCCCTCCAGGTCCTCAGGTTGGGCCCAGTTCTAGTGGAGTTTGATTAAATTGCTTCATCTCTCTTGGAAAGCTTGGACCGTTGAAGTAAAGTCCAGCTTGTTATCTTTTTAATGGCTATTTATGTAATGGGATTATGTATTTTGTTTTTATGAAGATGGATATTGTACTTGGTTTTATGATGTAACAACATTTCCACTTCAATAAAATGAAGTTTTAGATTTCCAAGTACTATTTATTATCTGTCTTGTTGTAATTTTTCTGTTCTATATTCACTTATAACCTCCATGGAAGTTAATGCATTCCCTTTGTGAGTGACATTAATGGACGTGGGGTGTTACAGACGGAATCTTTCATTGAAGTCCAAGCATGGTTGAGGTCTTGTGAAAGGATTTTCAAGGGTCTGAAATTGAATGATGAGCAGAAACTTCTCTTAGCTTCGTGGCAACTTCAAGAAGCTGCTGCTATTTGGTAGGATGCTCAGATCACAAATATTCCTGAGGAAGAATTCACTTGGGAAAATTTTAAAGAAGCTTTTGATGCACAATTTCTACCTGCATCTGGAAAGATTAGAATATATCGGGACTTCATTTTTCTCAAGCAAGGGAACATGAAAGTATCCGAATATGAGAACAAGTTCAGTTCACTTTCTTGTTTCGGGCCAGAATTGATCAATACCCCACTCAAGAAGAATGAAATGTTTATAGCAAGATTAAAGGATAGTCTGCAAGTTCAGATGATTGGATATCTCAAGGTTCCATTCGTCGATCTAGTTGATATGGAAGTTCGTTATGAGGCACTGAAGGGTAAGAAGTCAGTTACTAAAGCAGCACAGACGGGAAAACCTAGTGGTAAGAATCCAAACAAAAGGAAATTCAACCCGAACTGGAACAACAACAAGGGAGTACCTAAGATGGGAGAAAAGGCCAAAGAACAAATCAAAGACACCAAATGCCACAACTGTTTGCAGAAAGGACATATTGCCAAGTTCTGCACCAAACCAGCAGCGAAAAAGCCACAGCAAACTCAACAACCAGAGCAGCCTCAATAGAAACCAAAGGGAACAAGTGATGTTATTCACCAAAAGTTTGCATGCTACAACTGTCATCAGCCTGGGCACTTGGTTAAGGACTGTCCACTTATGAAAAAGGCACAACAACCAAAGGTCTATGCTTTAATGGATAAGTCATCAAATTCTGAGGATGTGAAAAAGGAAGGAGCTTCAGAAGGTACTTTACTCTTTTTAGATAAAAGGAGTTAATTAACTAGGGTCAGCCTCTAGATAAATTAGATATGGTTGGATTAAATTAGAATAATATCCAGTCATATTGATACCGGAAATCAAGTTAGAATTCTAAATTGAATTAAAGTTTGGAATTAAGGCTGGACTTAATTATTAATTGAATATGAACTCAGGAAAAGTGAATTGGTCGATTTGTGAAATCAAATCAAAATTATGAGTCCCGAAATGGAGATCGTTAAGTACGTGAATAAAGATTTTGGTTAATGCTTAATGGAGTTAAGTAAATTGACCGATGAGTTAGAAAGGGAATTTGGATAGATATTTTTGGTTATGAATTTTTGATGTGTGTTAACTATTAATATATAAGTCGATAACTCTAATCTACTGTATACAAATTTCAGGGACGAAATTTTTATAAGGGGGATAGAATGTAATGACCCAGACTTTTTACACATCACTACACAGATAAATAGAATTATCGTAAGTACGTGTTTATTAAAACAAGTTAAAATTCATACTTTAAAAATTCTAAAACATGTTAATACATGTATGATAGCATTTGCATAAGCATGTAGCACAACACTTACACAAAATCCCATTTTTTCATATTCATGTATGATAGCATGGATTTAATAGCATTTGTTTAATTTTATTTTACACATGTGTGAAGATAACACTTTTATATACCAGTTTTAATGCCATTTTATTTTACATATTATGTTCTTCATTTTTCAAAGTATTTTAGAATTTAGTTTTTTCAAATACTTGAATTTGAAATCCTATGACACTTGAATTTGAAGCATGCCAAAACCTATTTTTGTTATCAAAACAAGATCAAAGCAAGATTCATGTTCATAAGTACATAATTAAACCATGAAAGCCTTATTTCTTTTTGGCAAAGCAAGTTCAAAAGAATTCACATGCTCATAAACATAAACATGAAAGTATTATTTCATTTTGCAAGCATGTTTTTATTTATATATGCACATACATGAACATAACACCTACCCTAGGAATTAGCTAGTAAAGATAATCTAGTGAAATATTTTGGTCACATGGCAAAATCTATCAAATATTTTCAGTTTTCAAAAGATTTTTCTGAAATGACCTTTGCCTTTTTCATTTTCGAAAAAAATAACATGCTTGTTTTGTTAATAAACATGTATTGTCAAATCCCCTTGTAAAATCATGTTCTCATTCATGTATCACATACACTATAGATGTGATAGCAAGTAGGATCATTAGGGAAATTTTGCACATGATAAAATCATTTTAGATAAGGGCATTTTCAGTTTTTAAATCTTTCTATTTCCCTCCATTAGATTTTCTAAAATTAAAATCCCTTTGCTAATTTCAAAACTTTGGATAATATGTCTATGAACATATGCATAGAAAGATTCACAAAATCATATATGGATATCATGATCTTTCCTACACTAGTTAAGTTCAAAGCCGTAGATTTTTTTTAGTATTTTCCATGTATTTTCATGACATGACATGGATTTTTGAGGTACAAAACTTTCAGATTTTCTCTCTACTTGAAAGGCAAGTAAGTTTTTAAATTAAATTCTTGTAAAATCAATTTGACATATGAGATTTTATTTTTAAAAACCAAGGTAAAAACTGAACCTATATATGCTAAAGAGGGATACTAAAATTGGTGTAAACCAAGAAGGATTTGTGAGAGACCATAGGATGATACCTAAGCATTTATGAAATGATTTGTCATAGAAACCAATGGGGTAAAGGGGTGGTTGCATAGGGGTTTTAGGGTGAAGTTTGGGCTGATGTAAGCCATGTGAACCTAGGATTTGGTACTTAGATTTAGTAAGAGAAAAGATTTTTTTTTGAGTTGTCAAAACAAAAATTTGAAAACAGTTTTTTTTTTGCACCTTTCAAAACAGTTTTTAAGTGCACCTATTTTATAGTTTTATACCACTATAAAAGGCCACAAGCCCACACCATTTTCACTCACACAAACACACAAGTCATTCAAGAATTGACAGCAAAGAAAGCAAGGAGTTTTAAGGCATTTAAAAGTGAGTAAACATATAAGTTTCATTTAATATTTTTTGTACTAGTTTATGCTTGATTGGTGAGGATATTTCCTGTAACAACCCGGAAAATGCTAGCCAATTTAAAAATTTTAAATTGATTATTTTCAAAGAATTTAAATTATTGAAATAGAGTATTTCAATGAAGTATTGAATTGGAAATAGTGTAGCAGTTTGAAAATTGGAATTCAAACTTTAACCGACTGTATCGGGTGGAAAATACAACATATTTTAGCGAAACCAAAAATATTTAAATCAGTTTATGAATACCTTTCTAATGAATCAGAAACATCGAAGTTTCATAGCGGAAGTCAAAAGTTATGGCCAAATGAATTTTCAGAAAGGTCGCTATATAGAATATATAGCCCTTGAAAATAGACATTTTGCAAACAACCTCGGAATTCGACGAAACAACTTTTGTTGGATCTGGGATGTCAAACTATTGCTAGATTTCAAATTTCATAATTTTTGAAGCTAGTATGTGAGCGTGGCAAAAGAAAATGTGATTGGTCAATTTCTATTAAATGGGGTCGACCAGAAAATGGCCATTTTTCAAACGATCTCAGAATTCGACGAAACTAGTTTTGTTGGGACCGTATCATCAAAACATAGCTAGATTTATTTTTATGGAATTTTTCGAATCAGTTTGTGGCCCTGGCAAATTGAAATGTACGTTCAAAATGAAATATTAAATGTTTTATACTTTAATTTGAAAAATAACTGATTGTAATAGTCGAATTGGCCAACAAAACATATCCCATTGTGTCCGAGATGGGGCTATTTGGCTAGGGGCGATAGTCGTTAGGTTGAAATTGGTGTTCGTTTGTTCAAAAGGATATTTTTGAATTTAAAATAAAATATATGGGTCAAACCCCCCCTCTTTTTCTCTCACTTCTGTTTTGACCAGTCAAAACCTCGATTACCCCCCCCCCCCGAACGACGGAAAGCACTCAAATCTTCCTGAGCAAATCGCCGTAGCCACATCCACTTTCAACGCCACCTCCAGTTGAGTTTTCCGTTCGCCTGTCCCTCCTATATAAATCCATACAATTCTCGTCAGTTATAGTGGGATATTTGTGTCGAATTACCTCGAGGAAGGCGCCGTCTTTGGAGCTCCGCCGTGCGCTACAAGGACCACCGAGTTGAGTGTTACCACCGGCGCTGGAGACCCTGTTCGAAGCTCTTTGACGCTGCAGCACCTGATCGAGACAACAGTGCACGGATCGAGAGAAAATTTAGAACCTAATTTCGAAGGTTTACAGAGTCGAACGACTTTAATTTTTCTGAATTGAAAATAACACTTTTAAGCGTTGTCAACTTTGAAAAATCATATCTTTGTCGTGTGTTGACGAAAATCGATGAAACAGGAAACATTGTGATCGCAAGGAGGCTCGCTACCATCAAGAAGAGACCACAAATTTTTCTGAGCTATCTACGATTTTTAGCACCTCGAAACCCAATGTGAGAACTCTAAATCGAAATGTGTGAATGAAATCGCGTTGTATAAATTATATAAGCGAAGTGTAAATTATATACGCATTGTATACCTCATGTACATGTGTTGTATAAGTTATACGAGCGATGTATAAATTATACAAGCGTTGTATGAAACATATATGCTTTGAATTGTGTTGAAATGCAAGTGGAATATAGAAATAATGTATATATATATATACTCCCCTCGTCCACAAACCATGGACGATATTTATTGCTTGTGATTGGCGTGAAAATATGTGATATGACGAATGATTGAAAATAATTGTTTGTGGTTGATATTGTGGTTGAAAAATACCTTTGTGGTTGAAAAATACCTTTGTGGTTGAAAAATACCCTCTTGTGGTTGAAAACAAATTAGAATGGAATTGTGGAAATGAAAATAAAACATGCCGCCTGTGTGCGAACTAGATGCATGAATCCCCATTGTCAAAAACCGCGAGGTTTTAAGGTAGAGCGAGGAACCGTACTAGGGACGGTCCCGGTTTTAACTACCCAGCCGTTATGCTGCCGAAATTTTCTGAAATATTCATGTGTTAGAATAATTTTCATTTGTTGAAATCATTTTCATATGTTGAAACCGCATTCATGTGTTGAATAGAAATTCATGTGTTGAATGGCGTTCATATTTTAAATAAATAGCTTTAACGATAAAAATCACATATACACACACACACACACATATATATATATATATATATATATATACAAAAGATAAAGAACATTCATGTGTTGAATAGAAATTCATGTGTTGAATGGCGTTCGTATTTTAAATAAATAGCATTAACGATAAAAATCACATTTTTATTTATATATACAAACTATAAAGAACATTCATGTATTGAGTAGAAATTCATTCGTTGAATAGAAATTCATGTGTTGAATGGCGTTCGTATTTTAAATAAATAGCTTTAACGATAAAAATACATATATATACATATATATATATACAAACTATAAAGAACATTCATGTGTTGAATAGAAATTCATTCGTTGAATAGAAATTCATGTTTTGAATGGCGTTCGTATTTTAAATAAATAGCTTTAACGATAAAAATCACATTTTTATATATATATACAAAATATAAAGAACATTCGTGTGTTGAATAGAAATTCATTCGTTGAATAGAAATTCATTCGTTGAATAGAAATTCATTCGTTGAATAGAAATTCATGTGTTGAATGGCATTCGTATTTTAAATAAATAGCTTTAACGATAAAAATCACATTTTATATATAGGCAAACTTTAAAGAACATTCATGTGTTGAATAGAAATTCATTCGTTGAATAGAAATTCATGTGTCGAATGTTATTCGTATTTTATATAAATTGATTAAACAATAAAAATTACATTTTTATTGTGAATAAGAAGTGTTAGAAACATTCACGTGTTGAATAAATATTTATGATGATAAAAATATTACCTTTATCATGTATATGCCTCACTAAAAATACACACGTGTTGAAATAAGTATTTGTTCGCTATAAATATTATTATTAGCTTTGTTCTGCATATATATATATATATATACACATGTGTTGAACAGAGAAAATGGATCAGCTGTTGAGTAAAGAAATTATTTGCGTGCCCGACAAATAGGTAAGCCTTGATGAGTTGGCTGTGAAATTTTATTTTTATATCAACTCCTGTGAATGCCATTGGATGCGAAGTGCTGGTTATTCTGTGTGTAATAATAAACATCGCCATAGGATAGTAACAATTAATTTTGAACTACACTACATGGCCTACTTCTTGACGATAGGCATACTTCATCATATACCACATAAGCATTTGGAGCTTGTGTGACGAGGTTGAAGATTTACCATACGAGCGAGAGGCTTGTATGGCGATGACTATAAATTACAGGTTGAACTGATGACTGATATGGACCATATAAAATATAACGATAAATTGCCAGATCAATAAAAACACCACACGGGTCTGTAGTTGACAATAATCACGTCTCTCTAGTTATTAGATACGGGACATGGATTATTTATTTCCCACACGGGATGAGGTGACGAGGATTTATCCTCTGGAGTAATTAAAAATACACACTCCCTCGGGCTTTGACAGAGTGACGAGAATTTATTCTCTGGAGTTATTATCTATACACGCTCCCCTGTAAACACCAGAATATATCACTATAAATATGTGTATGCTTTATAGGATTTATTGGGTACCTAATACGGCCCAATAAATTTCTAAACCCCTTCCCGTACAAAGGAGGTTATGGCGAATTTTTTCGAAATATAAAGGCATTAGTGAAATATTTGAAGTGAAAACGATATTGAAATTACAAAATGAACTATATATATATATAAATAGAATTGAAAGGAGTCGAGGCCGTGTAGTTCATGTTTTGAAATCGTAACTTCAATCGATTAGTATGATAGATCTGACCATCGGATTTCCTCGAAACCGCAACCGTTGGGTTCGCCTTGGAAATATCTTTCCAACGACACCAACTTTGTAAAAATCCAACGGTTAGATTGTCTGGAATGTTTAATTCAAATCTGAAGAAAAACAACGCCAAAATCGATTATATTTATATATAAATATAAATATAAATTAAATTAAATCGATTAACGACGCTGCAGTTCGTATTTTGAAACCATAACTTCAAACGACTAGTGTAGAGGATCCGACCGTCGAATTTTCACGAAACTGGAACCGTTGGGTTTGCTTTGGGAATATCTTCCCAGTGATATAAACTTTGTAGAAATCCAACGGTTAGATTTCCCGATATGTGTAAAACAAATTTGGGGAAAAACAGCGCCAGTGCCACGACACGACCTGAAACGTCGTTTAATTAAATATGGCCATTTTTAAATAAATAAAAATGGCGAAAAATCGTTATAAAATATTATAAGCGACATGGATTGGAAATAAACCAACTTTGCTAGATTTGCTTGATATTTGATGGTTGTATGTGTTTGACATGAAAATTATACTACAGAACTGAAAGGTCAATGTCGAATAATATAACCATAGAAAGAATTGATTTGAATTCTAATTACATAAATTATTTGAAAAGGCCGAGCTAACCCTCATTTCAAATAATTGATCGAACGATTCGAAGTCAAAATACAAAGACGGTTCAAGACCGATGATCTTCGTATCGGATGGATGGGCGCTGCTGAGGTTCCTGATTGGAGTAGCTACCTTGAAGGAACGGAAGTAGTAGCCGTCTGGACGTATGTGTTGATTGTACGGATATACGAGGAATATGGTGCCTCCGGTTTCGTTCAGACCCAGAACGGTCTTGTAAATGGACTGTGTGTCTGACATTGGATTTTGTTCTGTACTGATTGATCTCTGTTAAATATATATCTGTTTGGCGGCAGAGAATTTATTCTCTTGCTTAACGCCCTTCTCTGAGACGTACGAGCTTAGAGGTTATATATCGATAGAAATTAGTCGTATGGAGTGGATTGCCTGTGTGGCATGCCAAGATGCAGTTATCAAGGCTTCAGTTGCAAAGCAAAGTCTTGTGTTCGATGATTAAAGCACGACCTACGTAACCTGACTTTGTGTATAGCGTGGATTCACGATCCTCACACCTCGGTATGAGTCAAAAAGGGATAAGGACCGCTGGGAGGATACGACGTTTCTTTCTAGTTATGATGGTGTTAGTGCTTAAACTGGCTGACATTTATATTACTTTCATCTTTGTGGTTATTGGAATGCGAGGCGCCTCGATTATAGGTCTGTATGGACCAGGAAATGTGTGTTCAGGAATAACTAATCCTCAAACGTAAGGGAGGACCGGCCCAGCCGATTCCAAGTGTTACCCAGAGTGTGTAGTCCTGAGGCATTTGCTAGAGTGTCTCGAAGCGGAGAGGAGCTTGCCCCTTGCCTCGACTCATGACGGAAATCCAATTTCCAATACGAGATAACAGATTCGATTGTAACTTATGTATAGCGACATAGTGGCATGGGATGCTCATGTCGTCTATGATTGATATTTATGATGATATTCGTTTCTGAAACATATATGCACTAGTAATAATATCAAGTGATTTTTCTTTGTATGTATTAAGCATATTTTGGCCATTATAAGGTAAAACTCTATCCCCCGGTTTGCGTTGCATTGTGTGATGGGACTTGAGTCTTATAACGGCTTCATTCTTTTTAAAAGCATTGCGTTGTTTTAAAGAATTTACTTTGTTTTTAAATGCACCGGCAATCACTGGAGTAAACCTGTTCCACGAAAGTGGCGTGGTCCTATGATTTGCCTTATTACTGTTGTTTAACCAGTTAAGTAGATTTCTCATACCAGTCCCATGAATGAATCGTTGTTTGTTTCACTTTGCAAACTCGGGTGCCCTTATTTTCACACGGGCAACCAAGTTGACAGATGACAGGTTGTTTTGGCTTAGCACTGCAGTACAGAGTGCGCTTTTGGCTTGATGGCGAGGATTAGATTTGTATTTTGGCTATTGATTTTCCTCTATCCTTACCTTATGTATATGATTCCGCCTATGGCGATGCAGACTGTTTTACTTCCAGTATTTATTATCTTATGTATATGTACCGCCGCAGGCGATGTAGACTGATACCTTTATTATGTCTCACTGTATGTATATATTCCGCCTATGACGATGTTGACTGATCATTCCCCTTTTATTTACTAAGTTATATCCTACGTTGTGCTATTATGATGTTGTTACATGTTATGATTCCGCCGTCATATCTATGTAAAATTATTCTATTTATTGCTTATGTTATTATCTGTACTCTGCTAATGATGATTAATGTGTTATATTCCAATGATTATCCTTAACACCGTCATACGGTTTTGGGATCGTCACAGTTGGTATCAGAGCTTTGGTTGACCTTAGTTCTGGAATCTAACACATGAAACACCTCGTCAGAATAGAATCAGTATTGTTCAAAGGCGAGTGGCTCATTAGAGATAGGATTAGTGATGTCCTAGAATGAGCTAAGCAGAATAGCAAAACAATTTGATCAGTACATCATTACCTTTCCTTATGTTCTCCTGATTTATCATATATGAAAGTTATCATTTCTGTGAGCTTGACTCTTTTCTTGCTTATACAGTACTTGACTTGATGGCTACACGAGCAGCTGCAGTCAGAGGCGGCCGAGGAGGCCGAGCAGGCAGAGCTGGAGGACGGGGGAATATCCCCGTAGCAGAACAAGGGCCTATGATTCAGCCACCAGCACCTCAGGACTTCGATCTTGATCGAGTAGCAAAGAGGTACAGAAACCTCGGAGGCAAACCCTTTTCTGGCATTAGCACCGTGACAGAGGCTTTGGCATGGTTGAAGACATGCGAGAAGATTTTTGCTGGCATGAGACTGGGAACCCACGACAAAGCGCTTATGGTCGCTTGGCTTTTACAGGAGGAGGCCGAATTGTGGTGGGTTGCCATCACCTCTGAGAATGAGGAGGATACTGTTAGGACCTGGGAAGAGTTCAAGACCTTGTTCAAGGGGAAGTTCATCCCCGAGCAAGCATTAGAGCGTATGCGTGATGAGTTTGCTTATCTCCAACAGGGGGACCGTTCTATTCAAGACTATCTAAACAAATTCACACAGCTATCACGTTATGCTCCAGAGCTTATTTTGACATCCAAAGCAAAGAACAAGAGGTTCATATTGGGGCTGAGGCGCAAGTACCAGGACCGGGCCATGAGCAACATCAAACTCCCATTTTCAGATCTAGTGGAGATGGCCTGCAACTAAGAAGATTTGGATGAGAGAAACTCCAATCTAGACTGTGCTAAAAGCCAAGCTGGAAACAAGCGCAAAGCTTCAGGTGATCAGCCCGAGTCCAGCAATGCAGCAGCCGCTACTCAGCAAGCTGGTAAGATACCCAAAGGAAGATGCTACAATTGCGGAAAGAAGGGGCATTATTCAAATGTGTGCACCGCCCCAAAGAGACTGAAGGAAAATCCAGAAAGCTCAAACCCGAACCCCAGCAGCTCGGCTGAATGCTACAACTGCCATCAGAAGGGGCACTATAGCAGGAATTGTCCTTTGAAGAAGAATGCACAGGTAGCACATGTTTATGACGGGGAAAACCCGCTAGCTATCACTGATGGATCAGGTAAACCCGATGTCTTGGGAGGTACCTTTACAATTAAAAACATTCCTGTTTCTGTACTTTTTGATACTGGTGCATCACATAGCTTCATTTCTAGTTACACTATTCACAAATTAAAATTTAAACAAAGAAAGCTTAGAGAACCAATTAAAGTTCAAAACCCGATAGGAGGCTCTATCATTCTCGATTCATGTTGTAAAGTGCCTATTTCTTTTTCCCGATACCGATTTTCTTTTAAGTTGATTGTTATGAATTTTTCTGAATTCGACACTATTCTTGGGCTTGACTGGTTAACGGAGTATGAAGCTGAAGTAAAGTGTGTCGAAAGAGAAGTAAAAATAAAAAAAAACTTGGGAGTATTGTTATACCCTGTCATGGCTCGGATACAAATAGAAAAGGATTTTGGTCTTCTTTGGAAGTTATCCCCACTTCGTTAGAAAAGATTCCTGTTGTTAAAAACTATGCGGATGTGTTTGAAGAAGTCGAAAAATTACCTCCGCAAAGAGAAATTGAATTCAGAATCGATCTAATCCCGAACGCCAGACCAGTAGTACACCCAATTCGAAGAATGGCCCCAAAAGAAAAGGAAGAGTTGGGTAGCCAAACTCAAGAATTGCTTTGGAAAGTTCTGATCAGGCCAAGCTTTTCAGATTGGGGAGCAGCAGTAGTATTTGTCCCGAAATCAGACAGTACTCTACGACTATGTGTTGATTACCGAGATCTCAATAAGCAGACATTGAAGAACAAATGCCCCTTGCCTTGAATCGACGATCTGTTAGATCAATTAAATGGGGCAAGAGTATTCTCCAGAATGGACCTAGCTACAGGTTTCTACCAATTACGTATAGCCAAAGACTGTGTTCCTTTGACAGCCTTCAGGGGTCCCGATTTATTCTACGAATGGTTAGTGATGCCGTTCGGCTTGTGTAACGCTCTAGCATACTTCGTCGATCTTGTGAATAGAGTGTTCCGTGGTGTCTTGAATAAATTTGTTCTGGTCTTCATCGATGATATCTTAATATACTCCTAGTCAGAAGGCGAGCATGCAAAAAATTTAGAACAAGTGTTGGTAATTCTTAGGAGAAATGTCTTGAAAGCTAAATTTTCTAAGTGTATCTTCTGGCAAGATGAAGTTAAGTTCCTTGGCCATGTCGTATCAAAAGAAGGGATTGCTGTAGATCCAAGCAAAATTATAGCGATTCAGGACTGGAAACAGCCTACTACCCCCACAGAAGTTCGAAGTTTTCTTGGATTGGCTAGTTACTACTGGAAATTTGTTAAGGATTTTTCAAAGATATCCGGTGTATTAACAAAGCTTACAAAGAAGCATGAGAAATTCAAATGGACTCCCCAATGTGAGGAAGCTTTCCAGGAGCTGAAACTGAAATTGACAACTGCTCCAGTATTAACAATTATAAAAGGCAACCAGGACTTGACTGTATGGACGGATGCTTCTATTAGAGGGCTTAGCGCAGTATTAATGCAAAAAGGCCAAGTGATCACTTATGCTAGCCGTCAGCTGAAGCCGCATGAAAGGAACTATGCAACTCATGATCTTGAATTATTAGCTATCGTGTTTGCTTTGAGAATCTGGATGCATTATTTATTGGGTGAGAAGTTCGAACTATTTACCGATCATCAATCATTGAAGTATCTACTCACTCAGAAATATCTGAACTTGAGACAATAGCGGTGGTTAGAATTCCTTGCAGCATACAATTTTGAGATTCTATACACTCCAGGGAAAGCCAATGTTGTCGCAGATGCGCTCAGTAGAAAGAATGAAATCATCTCCAGTTTTATCGTTACGTCTTCATTGATTGACAAGATTTCGGTCCTCCAGAAAGATGATGAATTTATTAAAAGAATTACTCAGCGGATCCGAGAAGGCAAAACTTCAGATTTCAGCCTAGATACCCAAGGGGTCCTAAGATTACAAGGGCGAATTTGTGTACCAGAAATTTCTGAGCTCAGAAGGGAAGTGCTTGATGAATGTCACAAGTCTAAACTGAGTATCCATCCGGGAGTGAGAAAAATGTACAATGATATTAAGCGCACGTTCTGGTGGAAGTCATTAAAAAGGGACATTTCAATATATGGTAGTCGGTGTCCCACCTATCAACAAGTTAAGAGCAACCAGCAGAAACTAGCTGGATTATTACAACCACTAAATATTCTAGGATGGAAGTGGGAACAGATTTCCATGGACTTCATAGATGGTTTGCTTCGAACGAAGAAAGAAAATGACAGTATTTGGGTGATCGTAGATCGCTTCACGAAGACTGCCCATTTCATACCTGTCAGATCCAATAGAACGGCTCAAAGTTGAGCACAGATTTACTTCAAAGAAATGGTTAAACTGCATGGAGTGCCGCTCAGTATAGTCAGTGATAGAGATCCCCTATTTACTAGAAAATTCTGGGAAGCATTCCAGATAGAATTGGGAACCAAATTGAATCTAAGCACCGCTTATCACCCTCAGACAGATGGCCAAACTGAGCGGGTGAATAAAATTGTAGAAGATTTACTACGGGCTTGTATTATTGATTTTGGCGGGTCATAGGAGGATCACTTACATTTGGAAGAATTCTCTTATAACAATAGCTATCAAGCAAGTTTGGGAATGTCGCCATTTAAAGCCTTGTACGGTAGACCATGCAGATCTCCCGCATGTTGGGTAGAACCTGGCAACAGGCTTGTTTGGGACCCGATATGATTAGAGAAGCATCTGATAAAGTCGATTTCATCAAGAAGCGATCGAAATCCGCGCAAAGTAGACATAAAAGTTATGCGGATTCTAGAAGAAGATATTTATCATTTGTCGTTGGTGATTATTCTATTTAAGGGTTTCTCCGATGTGGTGAGCAATCAGATTTGGAAAAACGGGGAAGTTAGCACAGAGATTTATTGGTCCCTTTCCTATAATTGAACGAATTGGAACTCTTGCTTATAGGGTTTCATTACCTGATTGGTTGCCTGGAGTGCATGATGTGTTCCACGTATCTCAACTCAGAAAACATGTGCATGATCCAGATCTTGTTGTAGAAGAAGCAGCGCAACAGGACTTGTAAATTACTCCAGAATTAGCAGTCAGAAGGGATCCATTAAAGATTGTTGGCAAAGAAACTAAAGAGCTCAAGAGAAAAAAGGTTCATTTAGTTAAAGTGCAGTGGAGTAGTGATCCTAGAGACTGTACTTGGGAGACTGAGGAAAGCATTAAGCAAGCCTACCCCAAATGCAGGGTGGACATCTCTGACTAACTCCGGTGCAAGGTAACTTTACCATACTTTGCATTTACATTTTGTTTCCTACTGTACTGCTGTTTCCTTTTCGGGGACGAAAAGTTTTAAGTGGGGGAGATTGTAACAACCCGGAAAATGCGAGCCAATTTAAAAATTTTAAATTGGTTATTTTCAAAGAATTTAAACAATTGAAATAGAGTATTTCAATGAAGTATTGAATTGGAAATAGTGTAGCAGTTTGAAAATTGGAACTCAAACTTTGACTGACTGTACCGGGTGGAAAATACAACATATTTCAGCAAAACCAAAAATATTTAAATCTGTTTATGAATACCTTTCTAATGAATTTGAAACATCGAAGTTTCATAGCGGGAGTCAAAAGTTATGGCCAAATGAATTTTCAAAAAGGTCGCTATATAGAATATATAACCCTTGAAAATAGACATTTTGCAAACGACCTCGGAATTCGACGAAACCTCTTTTGTTGGATCCGGGATGTCAAACTATTGGTAGGTTTCAGATTTCATAATTTTTGAAGCTAGTATGTGAGTGTGGCAAAAGAAAATGTTATTGGTCAATTTCTGTTAAATGGGGTCGACTAGAAAATGGCCACTTTTCAAACGATCTCAGAATTCGACGAAACTAGTTTTGTTGGGACCGTATCCTTAAAACATAGCTAGATTTATTTTTCTGGAATTTTTCGAATCAGTTTGTGACCCTGGGAAATTGAAATGTACATTCAAAATGAAATATTAAATGTTTTATACTTTAATTTGAAAAATAACTGACTGTAACAGTAGAACTGGCCAACGAAACATATTCCATTGTGTCCGAGATGGGGGTATTTAGCTAGGGGCGATAGTCATTGGGTTGAAATTGGTGTTCGTTTGTTCAAAAGGACATTTTTGAATTTAAAATGAAATATATGGGTCACATCCCCCCTCTTTTTCTCTTACTTCTGTTTCGACCGGTCAAACCCTCGATTACCCCCCCCCCCCCCCACGAACGATGGAAAGCACTCAAATCTTACCGACCAAATCGCCGCCGCCACGTCCACTTTCAGCGCCACCTCCAATTGAGTTTTCCGTTCGCCTCTCCCTCCTCTATAAATCCATACAATTCTCATCGGTTATAGTGGGATATTTGTATCGAATTACCTCGAGGAAGGCGCCATCTTTGGAGCTCCACTGTGCACTACAGATACCACCGAGTTGAGTGCCACCACCGGCGCTGGAGACCCTGTTCAAAGCTCTTTGACGCAGCAGCACCTGATCATGACAACACTGCGCGGATCGAGAGAAAATTTAAAACCAAGTTTCGAAGGATTACAGAGGTGAATGACTTTAATTTTTCTGAATTGAAAATAATACTTTTAAGCGTTTTCAACTTTGAAAAATCATATCTTTGTCGTGTGTTGACGAAATTCGATGAAACAGGAAACCTTGTGACCGCAAGGAGGCTCTCTACCATCTAGAAGAGATCGCAGATTTTTCTGAGCTATCTACGATTTTTAGCACCTCGAAACCCAATGTGAGAACTCTAAATCGAAATGTGTGAATGAAATCGCGTAGTATAAATTATATAAGTGAAGTGTAAATTATATACGCATTGTATACCTCATGTACATGTGTTGTATAAGTTATATGAGCGATATATAAATTATACAAGCATTGTATGAAACATATATGCTTTGAATTGTGTTGAAATGCAAGCGGAATATAGAAATAATATATATATATATATATATATATATATATATATATATATATACACACTCCCCTCATCTACAAACCATGGACGATATTTATTGCTTGTGATTGGCATGAAAATATGTGATATGACAAATGGTTGAAAATAATTGTTTGTGGTTGATATTGTGGTTGAAAAATAACTTTGTGGTTGAAAAATACCCTATTGTGGTTGAAAACAAATTAGAATAGAATTTTGGAAATGAAAATAAAACATGCCGCCTGCGTGCGAACTAGATGCATGAATCCCCATTGTCGAAAACCGCGAGGTTTTAAGGTAGAGCGAGGAGCCGTACTAGGGACGGTCCCGGTTTTAACTACCCTGCCATTATGCTGCCGAAATTTTCTGAAATATTCATGTGTTAGAATAATTTTCATTTGTTGAAATCATTTTCATATGTTGAAACCGCATTCATGTGTTGAATAGAAATTCATTCGTTGAATAGAAATTCATGTGTTGAATGGCGTTCGTATTTTAAATAAATAGCTTTAACGATAAAAATCACATTTATATATATATATACAAACTATAAAGAACATTCATGTGTTGAATAGAAATTCATGTGTTGAATGGCGTTCGTATTTTAAATAAATAGCTTTAACGATAAAAATCACACACATATATATATATATATATAAACTATAAAGAACATTCATGTGTTGAATAGAAATTCATTCGTTGAATAGAAATTCATGTGTTGAATGGCGTTTGTATTTTAAATAAATAGCTTTAACGATAAAAATCACACACATATATATATACAAACTATAAAGAACATTCATGTGTTGAATAGAAATTCATTTGTTGAATAGAAATTCATGTATTGAATGGCGTTCGTATTTTAAATAAATAGCTTTAACGATAAAAATCACACACACACATATATATATATATATATATACAAACTATAAAGAACATTCATGTGTTGAATAGAAATTCATTCGTTGAATAGAAATTCATGTGTTGAATGGCGTTCGTATTTTAAATAAATAGGTTTAACGATAAAAATCACATTTTATATATAGGCAAACTTTAAAGAACATTCATGTGTTGAATAGAAATTCATTCGTTGAATAGAAATTCATGCGTTGAATGTTATTCGTATTTTAAAAAAATTGATTAAACAATAAAAATTACATTTTTATTGTGAATAAGAAGTGTTAAAAACATTCATGTGTTGAATAAATATTTCTGATGATAAAAATAATACCTTTATCATGTATACACCTCGCTAAAAATACACACGTGTTGAAATAAGTATTTGTTCGCTAGAAATATTATTATTAGCTTTGTTCTGCATATATATATATATATATATATATATATATATATATATATATATATATATTCACATGTGTTGAATAGAGAAAATGGAACAGCTGTTGAGTAAAGAAATTATTTGCGTGCCCGACAAATAGGTAAGCCTTGATGAGTTGGCTTCGCAATTTTATTTTTATATCAACTCCTGTGAATGCCATTGGATGCAGAGTGCTGGTTATTCTGTGTGTAATAGTAAACATCGCCATAGGATAGTAACAATTAATTTTGAACTACACTACATGGCCTACTTCTTGACGATAGACACACTTCATCATATACCACATAAGCATTTGGAGCTTGTGTGATGAGGTTGAAGATTTACCATACGAGCGAGAGGCTTGCATGGCGATGACTATATATTACAGGTTGAACTAATGATTTATATGGACCATATAAAATATAATGATAAATTTCCAGATTAATAAAAACCCCACACGGGTCTGGAGTTGACAATAACCACGTCTCTCTAGTTATTAGATACGACACATGGATTATTTATTTCCCACACGGGACGAGGTGACGAGGATTTATCCTCTGGAGTAATGAAAAATACACACTCCCTCAGGCTTTGACAGGGTGACGAGAATTTATTCTCTGGAGTTATTATCTATACACGCTCCCCTGTAAACACCAGAATATATCACTATAAATATGTGTATGCTTTATAGGATTTATTGGGTACCTAATACGGCCCAATAAATTTCCAAACCCCTTCCCATACAAGGGAGGTTATGGCGAAATTTTTCGAAATATAAAGGTGTTAGTGAAATATTTTGTAACACCCCGTAATTCTGTAACACTAAGATTCACAAATCAAGGCAGAATTAGAATTTAATGTCAAAATCAAGGGAAACGGGCTGCGCCATTGCGTTCGTCTCAGAATTCCACATGAAAACGAGTCCGAGTTTGCGTAAATCGGAGTCCGTATGAGAAAGATATGACCTCCGGAAGATTCAGCGAAGTTAGAATTTCAAAACAGGTCAGAAAAGCGAATTCAAATTCGAAATCAGACCCAGGATGGGCTGGGCGGGAATTCTCCCGCCCAAGGCACCCAGGTCGACTGGGAAGTCGACCCAGGTCGACTGGGTAGTCGACCTGGGGGTCGACCCCCTTCTTTTTCCAGTTTTCTGCACTGGTTCGTTCGGATGTATTTGGTCTAGGTTCGTCCGCCTAACACTATATAAACAGCCCTTGTCTCCTTCTCTATTCACAATTCTTTTCTATCCTTATGCTGCCTCTGAGAAAATATATATAAATAAATAAATATAAGAAAATACTACGAAAATCCAAGACAAGGTTATGCTGCTCAAATTATCCAGAAGAGATTCAAATCAAGATTAAAGCATCAAGATAAGGATCAAAGGCTAACGTCGCACGAATCATAGCAACGCCATCTTTCTTTTCTAATCTGAATCTCTGTAAGTCAGTTATTTCTAGATTTGAACGTTTTTTCTCTGTTCGTGACATGAAATTAAAGGAATAAAAGAATATGCCAAACCTCTCTCTCTCTCTCTCTATTCGAATCAATGCCTATACTCTTGAACCTAATTTAGAACTGTTATGACTCGAGGACAAATAAGACCGTGATTATGAAACTATGGACCTTAAAACCATATGCCTATGACTATGAACATTTGCCTATGACTATGGACATTGCCTATGACTATGAACATTGCCTATGTCTATGAGGATTATTTCCTTGACTAAACCTATGCCTTTGATTAGAAAACATAAACTATTGCCTATGACATAACAAGGACATCTGTGATTAAACATCTATGATTCAAGACTAGGAAAGTGTTGCTTAAGTTCTGTGATTATGAGATTGGGTCTAAACCCGATTATTTATTCTGTCTGTCCTTGGTTTTCTTTGGTTTTAGACCATGGGAATTTACCTATTAAGTTAGATCTACCCATGTTCTTGAACCTGCGTCTCTATTCTGTCTATCCTTGGTTTTAGACCTTGGGAATTTACCTATTAAGTTAGGTCTACCCATGTTCTTGAACCTACGTCGTTATTCAAACCTTTTATGCCAGTTATTATGTCCATCCTTTTTCATAGCATCTTTGGTTCATTCCCTATTTTCTACGAGTCTAGATTTATCCATAATCTAGATTGAATCGCAATTATACGAACGGTGGGAATACGATTTGGGCATAATGTGAAATGTACTAAAAACATAGTTATAAACTTGGAATTTGGCATAAATTGGGAACATGAATTATGGCATGTTCATAGAAATACAAATTGGATAAATTTAACATGAATTATAGGATGTGTAATTTGAATCTAGTATTGACTTGTAAATCTAGCATTTACATGAGTTATGAACTAGAATAATAAGTCTAGTTTGACGTGAACTGTAATTAGAATGTTAAATCAGGGTTGGATTAGCTAATTTGGCGTAATAAGTATATTGGTATAAATTTGAGATTTGACATAATTGGAAATAACCGTAAGGTTTAGCAAAATCATGGTTAGTGACACTTAATTGGTATAGTTTACATACCAAAAGGCATAATTATGATATAGAGGGGAAAATGGGCCATAAGAATAAATGTTGGCAGTTTACATTAAAACGGTAATTAGGAAATATGTAAATTAGGAATAATTTACTTATAGAATTTGGCCTAAATGAGGAAATGTAAATTTATACAAATTAAAGGTTTATTAACGACATCTCTTTTAATGGTACACCAGAAAGTTCTAGGGTGACAGAGAGGATAGTGTCTAGGCTTGGGTTTGGAAAATACAAGTTTCCTGCTCTCCCTGGCTATCCCTAACTGATCCGACGGACGGGATGGTTGCTTTCAAAACCTGATTTGAAAATTAAGCAAAACCCTTTGAACTTAGAAGACACGAATATGCCTAACCCGAGGTTAGACCGAGTTGCGATGTAAACCTGCCCGGAAACAACCGGCACATCCAGTATTCGCAAAAATATCTGTCCAATGTGAGTGGTCACGGCTTTAATTTATTTAGTTAAAGCTAGAACAAGAAAGGTAGGGTTAAGTTAACTAAGACACTTAACCAGTTCAACATGATAACTAAACTGATGGGTTGGGTTAGGTTCAGACTGACACTTAACACAGTTAAGCTAGAATGGGAGGGTTAAGTCCATAAGAACACTTAACCAACTTAACACGGTTAAGCTAGGATGGGAGGGCTAAGTCCATAGGGACACTTAACCAAACTTAACATCGTAATAAGAAAAGATTTGTAGGGGATAAGTAACTAAGAAAACACTTATCCAAATTAACATGTTAACTACACTAGAAGGTGAGGTTAAGTAAAGTTAATACACTTAGCCAATTTGATATGTTAGCTGGGCTAGACTGTAGGGTTAAGTAAACTTGAACACTTAACCATCGGATTGAGATAAAGGAATAGGGTTAAGTCTAAAACATGAAGGGATAATACTTAACCATTAATAACATTTTAGTTAAAACAGACGGGTAAGGTTAAGTTAAAAGGAAACACTTAACCAATATAGGATGAATGGGTAGGGTTAAGTAATAAGGAATACTTAACCAATATAACTTGGTTTGTGGTAGGGTTAAGTCAACATGAATTACTGATAACACTTAACCAGTTTAACAGGATAAATGAAGGGGGTTAAGTTAGCTGGAATTGACTAATGACACTTAACCAATCCGAGTTGACGGGAAAGAGAACTAAGTAGTAAACCTTAGTTAAGAAAACAACGATTCTGGGAACTCAGTGGTAAACCTTATTTGACAAAACTAAGTAGTAATTCTTAGTATAACACGAGGAGGAGCGAACGTCCGTCTGATTTAAAAAGAAGGCTCCAACGGATTGGGTTACGAAGCCCGAGGCTTCGAGGGGACGTGAGGGTACTCTTGGTATCCCTCTGTGAGGCTGCAGATGATCCGCCTGGGCCCACAGAGGTTAAGGTCTGCGTAGAAGAACCAGGGGTATGCCTTGGTTGCAACACATGGAAACCTAAAACTAGGATGGACCGGCGTGATTCGGCGAGCAAACGGTAGCCCTGTGATAACAACTCGTCGTCTACCATCCATCTTCAGTCAATCGAGATACGTGAAGCGGAAAGGCGGAGAACTCCAAAAGACCATATACTTGCTATCTAGTTATGGGTGAGGATGGCCATAGGATAGTGGGGCACCGGGGGCCGGCGTATAGTTCTCATTTTTCAAGGTGTGCCTTTCATTAGTTGAGGGAGGGGTCAAGTGGGACCATAGCCACTGGAATAAAAACAGACCTTAGAATCTGCACCGGCAAATATCTGAAAGCTCCCGACCAAGTTTTGTATTCCTTGATTTGCCCTGACACAGGACTCGGGTCGCACATTACAGGACATGTGCATCTAGACAAGTGATAACGATTCGCGATACATGCGTGGGGACGTATAGGAACATATACCACTCTAGGTAGTGTGTCCTAGACTTGGGGGCATCGTTCGACAGGTAGCATAATTCCTAGTTGAACTAGGTGGCATAAATCCTGAATCCGATAAGCGTTCAGCAGACAGCGTAAACTCTAGTTGAATCTAGAAGGCACTTGATAGAAAACCCTAGATTAAATCTAGGTAACAAATAACAAATGTATGCCTGAAGGCAATGGAAACTACAGGGGTTGGGATCATGTTATCGTTACTAGTTGGGACACTAGTTAGGTGGTGCAGAGATATATAAACCAGTATAACGAGGAAATAGCGAAATGGCGAAAGTATTAGGGTATATCCAGTTTGTCTTATCTTAGCATATCTTGTGATTATCTTGTCTAATCTTGATGACCCTATCATCATGGTGTTATCTTGTATTCAGTTAATTCATGTCGTTCTGTTTTTCCATGTTCATATGCTAGAAGTTACTGAACTTACTCAGGCTTTATGTCTGACTCTGTTTTTCTTTCGTCTTCTTTTCTTCCGTTCCCCCCCAGGTAGTAAAGGAGGGAATAGTATAGCTCAGGTTAAGTTGGACTGTCACTCTTTCCCAACTTGAAGATTTGTCGCAGTTTGCTTGGATTCTCTTTTTAGATGCTATGGCTGGCTCTTGCTAAAATCGGGGAATATAAATGTTGTTTTTATGCTTCTTTATTTTGTAAGATAGATGATACTCTGATATTGTAAAGAAACCATTGTACAAACTATTTTATCAATAAAGCAAAGTTTTATTTTCTGCTGTTTAATTTCTGCCTGTCTTGTAATTTATCTGCATCTCTTACCCTAAATGCTCCACAGAACTTAGTGCATTCCCTTTGTGAGTGACACTAACGGATGTGTGGTGTTACACGTGGTATCATAGCTGAAGGTTACCAGATCAGACAAAGGATTTGAAAAATTATTTTCAAAATGGTTTTTAAAAAACCATTTTCAAGAGAAAAGATTTGTTTTAAAGATATTCCCGAAAGCCATACGCACTATCTTCTCTTCCTCTATTTAAATTCTTGTCTCCTTCTTTCTTGAGTCTCTGGGGCTCCTGGCTTTCTGGGAGGTAACCTCATCGAAGGGCAAAGTAGTGCCCGACTTCCATCCATAGCCGTAGTTGTTTCATCTATGGGCAGTTTTCTTTCGAAGCTTATAGGGTTTTCCGGACGATGGAGGCAGGTTTTCGAGAGATTTGTCAACATGACTACACACGGAAGGGGATGAGGAGTTTGGCTAAGGTGCATAACCCTAGGATGAGGAATTCATGGAGGTAGATTTAGCTCACGAAGGAGGAAGAAATTATAAAACCTAAGACAAGAGGAAGTATCTTTACTAGGGTATGATATGGCATATACTTAAGGACAAGGGAAAGAATGAGGACGAGATTTTCAAAAGGACAAGTACATGCTTTCGCCACCAAGCGTACCTAGGAGAAAGGTAGTCCGGTTGGAAGAGTCTATTTTTCTGTTCATACTATTTCCTTAGGTTCTAGCGCTTCTCATTTGTTCATATCCACTTCCATAGTTGGGTCTCTGCACCATAGTACTTGTATAGTAGAAAGATCCCACTAGAGTCTCAAATCCAATTGGTGGTCCGACCAGTTTATTTTTGGTTAGTAGGGATTTGAGAATAGCTATCGAGTTTGCTTATTTCATCTCATGTAGATCGTCTAAATTCGGAGGAGATATTCCTTGGGTGCTTGCCTGATATTGGTTTAGGCCTTTGGGGCTCGTACTTGAGGAATGTCAAGTTCGACTAGGATGTTTTGCGTGAGAGATGAATAGTTGTTGCAGGCACTCCAAAAAGTACGGAGTGATCTTTTGACTCTCATAGTTATGGCGTGATGGATAAGCTAAGAGGAGAGACCTCAAGCCATCTTAGTATGTACACTTGCTACCGTGATTTAACATCTGTTTATTTTGGAAATGGAGATCGGAAACTTCACAATCGTGAAGTAAAATTTAGTTAAGATACAGTGGAGTAAAGCTCAAGAAGGCTAGATACTAGCAACATACCCTTTTCCTTAAGGGTGCATCCTTGATTTTCTTTTTGTAGGAGCTTTACGCATAGTTGTTTCTCTCTTTCCAAAGTATATCCTCTAGATCGTATCTTCGATCCCTCGGTAGAAGCCAATGGATGTAAACATGTATTTGAAACATGTTATGGTTGATGGTTGCAAGTGGTTGCTAATGGTTGCTCGTGAATGCATATGCATACGTATTAGACACTAGATCAGTTCGGACGCTTTCATATTGCATTTACAGATATGTATTTGTTTGTAAGTTGAACTTGATATGTTATCAGATGGATGTTGCATATGAATGAATGGTTGTGCACGCATGTAGTGTTTACATAACTAGGGATGCTTACATACATGATTGGACGCATGGCACTGACATGATTCGCATTAAGGAGGTCAACTGAATCAGTAGACCGCCTGATTTTGCATTAGATAAAGACATATACACACACTATGCATATAAACATAAAAGCATTAGAAATCTTTTAAGGACAATGAATGCCTGTGATTGAATGATTGAGTAGATGGATGATTGGATGGTAGGAAACATTCTTCCTAACTTGAAGATTTCGGGGACGAAATCCTTTTAAGTGGGGGAGAATGTAACACCCCGTAATTCTGTAACACTAATATTCACAAATCAAGGCAGAATTAGAATTTAAAATCAAAATCAAGGGAAACGGTCTGCGCCATTGCGTTCGTCTGGGAATTCTGCATGAAAACGAGTCCGAGTTTGCGTAAATCGGAGTCCGTATGAGAAAGATATGGCCTCTGGAAGATTCATCGAAGTTCGAATTTCAAAACAGGTCAGAAAAGCGAATTCAAATTCGAAATCAGACCCAGGATGGGCTGGGCGGGAATTCTCCTGCCCAAGGCACCCAGGTCGACTGGGTAGTCGACCTGGGGCACCCAGGTCGACTGGGACCCAGGTCGACTGGGTAGTCGACCTGGGGGTCGACCCCCTGCTTTTTCCAGTTTTCTGCACTGGTTCGTTCGGATGTATTTGGTCATGTTTCTGCCTAGGTTCGTCCGCCTAACACTATATAAACAGCCCTTGTCTCCTTCTCTATTCACAATTCTTTTCTATCCTTATGCTGCCTCTGAGAAAATATATATAAATAAATAAATATAAGAAAATACTACAAAAATCCAAGACAAGGTTATGCTGCTCAAATTATCCAGAAGAGATTCAAATCAAGATTAAAGCTTCAAGATAAGGATCAAAGGCTAACGTCGCACGAATCATAGCAACGCCATCTTTCTTTTCTAATCTGAATCTCTGTAAGTCAGTTATTTCTAGATTTGAACATTTTTTCTCTGTTCGTGACATGAAATTAAAGGAATAAAAGAATATGCCAAATCTCTCTCTCTCTCTCTATTCGAATCTGTGCCTATACTCTTGAACCTAATTTAGAACTATTATGACTCGAGGACAAATAAGACCGTGATTATGAAACTATGGACCTTAAAACCATATGCCTATGACTATGAACATTTGCATATGACTATGGACATTGCCTATGACTATGAACATTGCCTATGTCTATGAGGATTATTTCCTTGACTAAACCTATGCCTTTGATTAGAAAACATAAACTATTGCCTATGACATAACAAGGACATCTGTGATTAAACACCTATGATTCATGACTGGGAAAGTGTTGCGTAAGTACTGTGATTATGAGATTGGGTCTAAACCCGATTATTTATTCTGCCTGTCCTTGGTTTTCTTTGGTTTTAGACCATGGGAATTTACCCATTAAGTTAGGTCTACCCATGTTCTTGAACCTGCGTCTCTATTCTGTCTATCCTTGGCTTTAGACCTTGGGAATTTACCTATTCAGTTAGGTCTACCCATGTTCTTGAACCTACGTCGTTATTCAAACCTTTTATGCCAGTTATTATGTCCATCCTTTTTCATAGCATCTTTGGTTCATTCCCTATTTTCTACGAGTCTAGATTTATCCATAATCTAGATTGAATCGCAATTATACGAACGGTGGGAATACGATTTGGGCATAATGTGAAATGTACTAAAAACATAGTTATAAACTTGGAATTTGGCATAAATTGGGAACATGAATTATGGCATGTTCATAGAAATACAAATTGGATAAATTTAACATGAATTATAGGATGTGTAATTTGAATCTAGTATTGACTTGTAAATCTAGCATTTACATGAGTTATGAACTAGAATAATAAGTCTAGTTTGACGTGAACTGTAATTAGAATGTTAAATCATGGTTGGATTAGCTAATTTGGCGTAATAAGTATATTGGTATAAATTTGAGATTGGCCATAATTGGGAATAACCGTCAGGTTTAGCAAAATCATGGTTAGTGACACTTAATTGGTATAGTTTACATACCAAAAGGCATAAATATGATATAGAGGGGAAAATGGGCCATAAGAATAAATGTTGGCAGTTTACATTAAAACGGTAATTAGGAAATAAGTAAATTAGGAATAATTTACTTATAGAATTTGGCCTAAATGAGGAAATGTAAATTTAGACAAATTAAAGGTTTATTAACGACATCTCTTTTAATGGTACACCAGAAAGTTCTAGGGTGACAGAGAGGATAGTGTCTAGGCTTGGGTTTGGAAAATACAAGTTTCCTGCTCTCCTTGGCTATCCCTAACTGATCCGACGGACGGGATGGTTGCTTTCAAAACCTGATTTGAAAATTAAGCAAAACCCTTTGAACTTAGAAGACACGAATATGCCTAACCCGAGGTTAGACTGAGTTGCGATGTAAACCTGCCCGGAACCAAACGGAACATCCAGTATTCACAACAACATCTGTCCAATGTGAGTGGTCACGGCTTTAATTTATTTAGTTAAAGCTAGAACAAGAAAGGTAGGGTTAAGTTAACTAAGACACTTAACCAGTTCAACATGATAACTAAACTGATGGGTGGGGTTAGGTTCAGACTGACACTTAACACAATTAAGCTAGAATGGGAGGGTTAAGTCCATAAGAACTCTTAACCAACTTAACACGGTTGAGCTAGGATGGGAGGGCTAAGTCCATAGGGACACTTAACCAAACTTAACATCGTAACAAGACAAGATTTGTAGGGGGTAAGTAACTAAGAAAACACTTATCCAAATTAACATGTTAACTAGACTAGAAGGTGGGGTTAAGTAAAGTTAATACACTTAGCCAATTTGATATGTTAGCTGGGCTAGACTGTAGGGTTAAGTAAACTTGAACACTTAACCATCGGATTGAGATAAAGGAATAGGGTTAAGTCTAAAACATGAAGGGATAATACTTAACCATTAAAAAATGTTAGTTAAAACAGACGAGTAAGGTTAAGTTAAAAGGAAACACTTAACCAATACAGGATGAATGGGTAGGGTTAAGTAATAAGGAATACTTAACCAATATAACTTGGTTTGTGGTAGGGTTAAGTCAACATGAATTACTGATAACACTTAACCAGTTTAACAGGATAAATGAAGGGGGTTAAGTTAGCTGGAATTGACTAATGACACTTAACCAATCCGAGTTGACGGGAAAGAGAACTAAGTAGTAAACCTTAGTTAAGAAAACAACGATTCCGGGAACTAAGTGGTAAACCTTAGTTGACAAAACTAAGTAGTAATTCTTAGTATAACACGAGGAGGAGCAAACATCCGTCTGATTTAAAAAGAAGGCTCCAACGGATTGGGTTACGAAGCCCGAGGCTTCGAGGGGATGTGAGGGTACTCTTGGTATCCCTCTGTGAGGCTGCAGATGATCCGCCTAGGCCCACAGAGGTTAAGTTCTGCGTAGAAGAACCAGGGGTATGCCTTGGTTGCAATACATGGCAACCTAAAGACTAGGATGGACCGGCGTGATTCGGCGAGCAAACGGTAGCCCTGTGATAACAACTCGTCGTCTACCATCCATCTTCAGTCAATCGAGATACGTGAAGTGGAAAGGCGGAGAACTCCAAAAGACCATATACTTGCTATCTAGTTATGGGTGAGGATGGCCATAGGATAGTGGGGCACCGGGGGCCGGCGTATAGTTCTCATTTTTCAAGGTGTGCCGTTCATTAGTTGAGGGAGGGCTCAAGTGGGACCATAGCCACTGGAATAAAAACAGACCTTAGCATCTGCACCGGCAGATATCTGAAAGCTCCCGACCGAGTTCTGTATTCCTTGATTTTCCCTGACACAGGACTCGGGTCGCACATTACAGGACATGTGCATCTAGACAAGCGATAACGATTCGCGATACATGCGTGGGGAAGTATAGGAACATATACCACTCTAGGTAGTGTGTCCTAGACTTGGGGGCATCGTTCGACAGGTAGCATAATTCCTAGTTGAACTAGGTGGTGGCATAAATCCTGAATCCGAGAAGCGTTCAGCAGACAGCGTAAACTCTAGTTGAATCTAGAAGGCACTTGATAGAAAACCCTAGATTAAATCTAGGTAACAAGTAATAAATGTATGCCTGAAGGCAATGGAAACTACAGGGGTTGGGATCACATTATCGTTACTAGTTGGGACACTAGTAAGGTGGTGCAGAGATATAGAAACCAGTATAATAAGGAAATAGCGAAACGGCAAAAGTATTAGGGTATATCCAGTTTGTCTTATCTTGTGATTATCTTGTCTAATCTTGCTGACCCTATCATCATGGTGTTATCTTGTATTCAGTTAATTCATGTCGTTCTGTTTTTCCATGTTCATATGCTAGAAGTTACCGAACTTACTCAGGCTTTCTGTCTGACTCTGTTTTTCTTTCGTCTTCTTTTCTTCCGTTTCCCCCCACCCCAGGTAGTAAAGGAGGGAATAGTATAGCTCAGGTTAAGTTGGACTGTCACTCTTTCCCAGCTTGAAGATTTGTCGCAGTTTGCTTGGATTCTCTTTTCAGATGCTATGGCTGGCTCTTGCTAAAATCGGGGAATATAAATGTTGTTTTTATGCTTCTTTATTTTGTAAGATAGATGATATTCTGATATTGTAAAGAAACCATTGTACAAACTATTTTATCAATAAAGCAAAATTTTATTTTCCGCTGTTTAATTTCTGTCTGTCTCGTAATTTATCTGCATCTCTTACCCTAAATGCTCCACAGAACTTAGTGCATTCCCTTTGTGAGTGACACTAACAGATGTGGGGTGTTACATATTTGAAGTGAAAACGATATTGAAATTACAAAATGAACTATATTTATTTATATATATATATAAATAGAATTGAAAGGAATCAAGGCCGTGCAGTTCGTGTTTTGAAATCGTAACTTCAATCGATTAGTACGAGAGATCCGACCATCGGATTTCCCCAAAACCGCAACCATTGGGTTCGCCTTGGAAATATCTTTCCAACGGCACCAACTTTGTAAAAATCCAACGGTTGGATTGTCTGGAATGTTTAATTCAAATCTGAAGAAAAACAGCGTCAGAATCGATTATATTTATATATAAATATAAATAAAAATTACATTAAATCGATTAACGACGCTGCAGTTCGTATTTTGAAACCGTAACTTCAAACGACTAGTGTAGAGGATCCGACCGTCGGATTTTCATGAAACTGGAACCGTTGGGTTCACTTTGGGAATATCTTCCCAGTGATATAAACTTTGTAGAAATCCAACGGTTAGATTTCCCGACTTGTGTAAAACAAATTTGGGGAAAAACAACGCCAGTGCCACGACACGACCTGAAACATCGTTTAATTAAATATGGCCATTTTTAAATAAATAAAAATGGCGAAAAGTCATTATAAAATATTATAAGCGACATGGATTGGAAATAAACCAACTTTTCTTGATTTGCTTGATATTTGATGGTTGTATGTGTTTGACATGAAAATTATACTACAGAACTGAAAGGTCAATGTCGAATAATATAACCATGGAAAGAATTGATTTGAATTCTAAATACATAAATTATTTGAAAAGGCCGAGCTAACCCTCATTTCAAACAATTGACTGAACGATTCAAAGTCGAAAATACAAAGGCGGTTCAAGACCGACGATCGTCTTATCGGATGGATGGGCGCTGCTGAGGTTCCCGATTGGAGTAGCTACCTTGAAGGAACGGAAGTAGTAGCCGTCTGGACGTATGTGTTGATTGTACGGATATACGAGGAATATGGTGCCTCCGGTTTCGTTCAGACCCAGAACGGACTTGTAAATGGACTGTGTGTCTGACATTGGATTTTGTTCTGTACTGACTAATCTCTGTTAAATATATATCTGTTTGACGTCGGAGAATTTATTCTATTGCTTAACTCCCTTCTCTGAGACGTACGAGCTCAGAGGTTATATATCGATAGAAATCAGTCGTGTGGAGTGGGTTGCCTGTGTGGCATGCCAAGATGCAGTGATCAAGGCTTCTGTTGCAAAGCAACGTCTTGTGTTCGATGATCAAAGCACAACCTACATAGCCTGACTTTGTGTATAGCGTGGATTCGCGAGCCTCACACCTCGGTATGAGTCAAAAACGGGATAAGGGCCGCTGGGAGGATACGACGTTTCTTTCTAGTTATGATGGTGTCAGTGCTTAGACTGGCTGACATTTATATTACTTTCATCTTTGTGGTTGTTGGAATGCGAGGCGCCTCGATTATAGGTCTGTAAGGACCGAGAAACATGTGTTCAGGGATAACTAATCCTCAAACGTAAGGTAAGACTGGCCCAGCCGATTCCAAGGGTTACCCAGAGTGTGTAGTCCTGAGGCATTTGCTAGAGTGTCTCGAAGCAGAGAGGAGCTTGCCCCTTGCCTCGACTCATGACGGAAATCCAATTTCCAATACGAGATAACAGATTCAATTGTAACTTATGTGTGGCGACATAGTGGCATGGGACGCTCATGTCGTCTATGATTGATATTTATGATGATATTCATTTTTGAAACATATATGCACTAGTAATAATATCAAATGATTTTGCTTTGTACGTATTAAGCATATTTTGGCCATTATAAGGTAAAACTCTATCCCCCGGTTTGCGTTGCATTGTGTGATGGGACTTTAGTCTTATAACGGCTTCATTCTTTTTAAAAGCATTGCGTTGTTTTAAAGAATTTACTTTGTTTTTAAATGCACCGACAATCACTGGAGTAAACCCGTTCCACGAAAGTGGCGTGATCCTATGATTTGCCTTATTACTGTTGTTTAACCAGTTAAGTAGATTTCTCATACCAGTCCCATGACTGACTCGTTGTTTGTTTCACTTTGCAAACTCGGGTGCCCTTATTTTCACACGGGCAACCTAGTTGACAGATAACAGGTTGTTTTTGCTTAGCACTGTAGTACGGAGTGCGCTTTTGGCTTGATGGCGGGGATTAGATTTGTATTTTGGCTATTGACTTTCCGCTATCCTTACCTTATGTATATGATTCCGCCTGTGGCGATGCAGACTGTTTTACTTCTAGTATTTATTATCTTATGTATATGTACCGCCGCAGGCGATGTAAACTGATACCTTTATTATGTCTTACTGTATGTATATCTTACGCCTATGGCGATGTTGACTGATCATTCCCCTTTTATTTACTAAGTTATATCCTACGTTGTGCTATTCTGATGTTGTTACATGTTATGATTCCGCTGTCATATCTATGTAAAATTATTCTATTTATTGTTTATGCTATTATCTGTACTATGCTAATGATGATTAATGTGTTATATTCCAATGATTATCCTTAACACCGTCATACGGGTTTTGGGATCGTCACCTTTCCCAAGTTTGATTCACGCCTGGGTAGGATTAAGACCTTATTCTTTGAAATCATGTAAGTGTATATTACTGGGCATATAACATTTTCTATACCATGCTCATTTATTTACTACTGGCATACTCTGTAAACAAATTTGAAGAACCTGAGCAGCATGAATCATAACCTGAACAGTGAGTAAGCATAAGGTAAGTTTGTGAGTAAAACAAGTGAAGTCCTCTCCACTGTTGTATTAGTTTCTAAGTAGGATTCAAAGCTTTTTAGGTGCATATATATATATATGTGTGTGTGTGTGTGTGTGTGTCTACACTGTAGATTCAAACATTTAAGTGTTTAAGAGTAGATTCCGCAAACAATGGATTAGGAACAGAGGGTTAAAACGATAGCAACAGCAGTATATAATTGAGTAAACACCCTTTTCATCTTCTGTTCCCATGAGTTGATCCACGATTGATCTAAGACATATTATATATTAATATACATAGGAGTTATTTTGACAAATCATGAACTTTTGTTAAAGTAAAATAGTTGGAAATAGATGACAAGGAAATGCACCAATGTAGAGAGTAAAAACTCACTTAAATATTCATTTAACTTCCTGCTCAGATTATTCACTGAGTGAGGCGTCTTATATATGTGTATTTGTATGCTTATAGGTTTGTTGTAACATGTCTGAATCAAACATTCAGAATTAAATCACTGTGAAACCTTTGAAAAGAAAAGGAAAACATCACTATGTTTAAACTGGTAACCATATCTCCTATACCAGTTTCAGTATATACAAATTACATTTCAGTTAATAAATAAACTAAATTGCAAAAGAAGAATGGATTGTACACCCCTCTAATATGATATAAAATTAGTTTCATCTAAATTTAAGTTCATTATTTTCCAAATCAAGTAATTATACAGGAAAGGTCTGTAAACTCAAAATTTCTAACATCAAAGTTTTTAAATCCAGACATACGAGTGGATTCGTATGTGGATATCATGAATTTTAAGAGTAAATTCATGAATTTTAGATATGGGATTAAGTAAATTTTCTGAGTTGATCAAAATATCAACTCTGGTCAAATTCCGGTTGTCGCGGCGACCATACGCCTTGGGATTGTGAAACGACCCGCAAATCCGGCTATCTGAGTTGACTAAATATACCACACATCCAACCCAAATAACACAGAAATACGACTCATTATTAGAAAGAAGTTAGAGGATGAGAAATAGAAAGAAAGAAATATTAGAATAGGAGAAACAAAGATCACAAACTCACAGCGGAACGAATAAAATATATTATATAACATAAGCTTCGAAATACAAATCTGTTTTGTACATATACACATACCATCATCAGAGTACACATAACATTTGATCCAGCGGAAGTAACTCTAAATAACTAACGTTGAAGCCTCCTGCTTCAAGCTCCTCCAAGTGTATCTGTAAAAGCCTGAAACACTTGACTGCCCGTACAAATTTGGGCACCCAAGAGTTTAGGGAAACAAAACAAAATAAACTCTGGGTCAGTCATGGGACTGGTGTGAGTAAACTCCAACCACTTGTTTAACTTTTAAAAATCCTTTCAAAAGAAAAGATAATAGTAAGACCAGTCCACACATAAACACGGACGGTTTTACCTTACTATAACCCAAAACACTTTGATACGAAAATCCAGTGATATTATAATAATGTCTACATCAAGTAAATAACCAAATAGTAGAACGCTTGCATCTCACGCTCCACATATATAGTATATAATCAAAAACCGCATGGCGCTTATTGGAGATTGGATTCCAACTATGACAAGGTATGGAACCACCTTCCGATGATGTATCTCTAGAGAGGAATACACTGGGTTCAACAAGAACATCTTGTAACCCGGCCCACACATGACCGACCACTCATTTCGCTTGAGTGTATCGAATGTATATCACCAACGGTTGGACTCAAACCACCGTTTCCCGAATGGGCAGAATCGATAGATTTAGAAACAAAAGGAATTTCTCTAGATAGGTGATTATACACCCTAATGGGTGCGACCCACATAGCCATGCTGCCTGCCCGATTTTTGTCCTTTCCCGGTTGTTGAGGCCTGAGGCTACGAATACTTACCATACATTGATAGCACAATCACTTTGAATGCCACATTGTCAGATCCGTTAATCACTAGTTTGAGTTTGCACAAATATTCTGGATATTATGCTAAGGGATAAATCCGTTGCAACCATATATATTCATACAGACCAACCCATTTGATCATTGGAAATACTCTGTCAGACATTCGTCCATTTACGTTCGTTCTGGGATTGAACGAAACCGAAGGCACTATTTCTATTTAATAGAAAAGCCCTTGCACTTCACTCCGTCTTCAATTTATTCAGCATACTTGGTTCGCAACGCTTATGCCGATACGGAGTGGTTCTCGGATAATAATCCAACCGGTCTCTCCATATTGACAACGATGGTCAAAACTTCGATAGTCTGTGATTTAACTATCGAATAAAAACAAGTGTTCATCCAACATAGCAAACAAATCACTGGGCTCTTTAATTAATATTTCATTAATTAAATTTCTTTTCCATTTCCTTATCAATATTTGTTACCCAAATATTTTCAATAATCATCTCGGCCTCTTATGCCATTTGGAAAACGTTTTCAAATATCAATTCTTTTATTTTCTATATATTAGAAAAATCTCTATTTGCAATTGAAAACAATTTCAATTACTTATCTCTATCCCTTTTACAACATTCGATTTTTTTTTTTTTTTTTTTTTTATATTCACTTTCCTATCGAATTCAATACGTCGATACAATGATTTCAAATTATCAAAATATCTTAAAAATATTCTAACTCCTTAAATTTCCGGAAAATTTCGCCATAACCTCCCCTGTATCGGGAGCATCGGGAAATTTCAAATAACTTCCCGGTATCTTCCTCAATCAAAAAGAAAAAGGAAAAGCCAAGCGGCTTGCCGATACGGCGCATAAATCTCATATATGAATTAAACATGTACCTTTTTGTCGAGCACATAAATAAAATTCTTCATATGCTTCATAACAAACCTGCTTACACATGTTCACCTGTTTTCAATTCAATTCAACACTATCTAATCGTTTGAATTCAGTTTCGCCATTTATTCTTTAAATCGGCCATTTTGCCTATTTCACTTTTTGTTGAACATACATGTTCAAACAAAATGTTTAACTCGTCCATAGCCAAATTGAATTTTTCTTTCAATTCTAGTTCTCTTTTTCGATTTCGAAGATAAATTTTCAAATCGAATTTATTTATTCAACCCCCAATATCCATTCGAAATCGTCTTAACTAATTTCTATTCAATTTAGTTAATTCCATCAATAAATCAAAAATCTGGTTTCTGTTTCAAAACTCATATTTATTTACACAACTTGAATTCGCATATATTTTATAACTCAAGTCTGAAATTTTCTAAATAGAAAACTTCGGATTTTATTTGCTTAAAATCCCTTTAAAATATTAAATAAACCATTTTGGTCGTTAAATAGTTCTGGCGCTGTTTTTCTGAAAATTTGATTTTGACATAACTCAAAATCTATCCGATGAAATCCAGATTTTTCTCTTCCATTAGAAAACTATTATCAAGCCGGTCCTGACGTTTCTTGTTCCGAAGAATTCCGACTTCAATTGAGTCCTGTATACTCAATTGAAGTTCGAATCGCTATTTTACGAACTGCAGCGCTGCGGCGAGTTCGTTTTAATTATATTTATATATATAAACTTTTAAACTTCATTCAAAATGAATTCAACTCTATTCTGATATATTTTAAATATATATCAAACCATTTTTCCAACTCAACAAATATTTCTGATCTTCTATTTCATTTATATTTGAAGTCTATATTCAAATTTCAATTCGATTCTAATTCAAATTCTATTTCAACTCTTTGAATTCAAATTCCATTTTTAATCTATTTGAACTTCAAATATTTAAACTCCATTTTTACTTGAACTTCAAATACCACATTTATATTCCTTTGAATCCAAATATCATATTTCAAATCTCTTTGAATCCCTCTCGTTCAAATTCTTTCTAATTAAACTCCATTTGAGTTTTGGTTGAATCCTTATATTTAACACCATTTGAATTCTATTTGAATTCTTATATTTAAATCCTTTTTATTAAGACCCATTATTTAAATCCCATTTGAATTTCCCTTATTTCAAATCCATTTGAACTCCTTTAAAATTCAAATTCCATTTCAAAATTTATTTGGATTTCCTATTTTGAAATCCTATTCCACTTCTTACTTTGAAGTCCTATTTTCAAAGTTTATTTCAAATTCTATTTTGAAATCTCATATTCAAATTTCTACTTGAATTTCTATATTCAATTCCATGTTCAAATTCAACACTTGAATTTCTATTTCAAATCTCAATTCAAATTTTCATATTTGAATCCCATTTCAAATCTCTATTCAAATTTCATATTTCAATTCTTCTTTGAAATACTATATTTCAAATTCTATTTAATTCTTCTTTGAAATTCTATTTTCCAAATTCTATTCAATTTTCTCTTTTGAAATTCTATTTTCAAATTCTATCTTGAAATTCTACATTCAAATCTCTATTTTCAAACACCATTTGAAAGTTCTATATTCAAATCCACCTTGGATTTTCTATTTGAATTCTAAATTCAAATTTTCTATTTCCTTTTCTTTTTGAATTCAAATTTCCATTTCCTTTTCTATTATTCAAATCCTATATTTAAATTTCCTTTTGAATCATATTTTCAAAACACTTGTATTTCTATTTCTGAATTATCAAATGATAATTCTTTTTACTTCATTTATAACTTCGTTATAAAAGAACTATTTATAAACTTCGTTTATAAAGGAACTACTTGTTTTATTTTTTCAAAAACAAGTTTTATCTTATTCCATTAAAAATTCAAATTCTATTTTAAAAATAGAATTTCCCCTTTTAAAAATCTCAAATGTCCTTTTTATTGGCCCAGTGATATTTAAACACACAAAGCAACGAATTATTTATTTTTCTAACACATCATATATAACAATATATATATGCAAACAAATAAACAAACAGATAATATATTTTTGAGGAATCCAGTTGGATTCCTCCAACCTGTTTTCCCTGCATCCACGGATGTTAGCACATAAATAATACCCATTCTGCTTCGTGGCAGAATATCGCGGTATAGAAGGTCATCCACTAATCATAGCGTGGGGCGTATAGGGTAATCATCCGCTATGAAACTGCGGGCATCCGCTAATGAGACTGCGGGAATCCAACCAATCAATCAACCCAATATATATATATATATAGCCTAAATAACTAATATATATAAAGCAACCAGAAAATATGCACACAAGCAACAGACAATTATTTTTAACGAATAAAAATAATTCTAAAGGTGAGTGAGATTTACTCACCGAGATATTTCCTTTTTCTGAATATCCAGTTAATCTCCATATTGCTGTGACTATGAATCGTCTTCAACCAAAACTAGTCGCCCCTATGATAATTTAAGTTTGTTACCGATTAACCATTTGTTAAATTTATATAACTTGCTAAAATAAATAACTATCCTATGATTATTTAATTAAATGATTAAATGGTTTATAATTCAAACTAATCCCAACAATTTAAATAAATAAATTTTATGAAATTTAAAATTAAATAAAACGTATACCTTAAAGCTACCCCAACCATTCGACTAATCCACAGAGCAATCCTCGAACATCTCCAAAACTGCATCAGCCCCAAACTGCAATCTGCCTCATTACGGCATTTCATCAAACAGCTTGCTGTCGTCTCTTCCCTGTTCAAAATATCAGACCGCGCTGCCAACCTTTTTACCCACAGTCGAACTGCTTGAACTCCACAAACTTTTCACTGTCGAACTCCTAATCCCAATACCGAACCCCAGTTCGTCACTAGAAGGATCGAACTCCTTCACTGAACATCCGTTCGAACTCCAGCCCTCCACTACCAATTCAGATAACCCCTCAACGAACTCGACATCACAATTCGAACTCCACCTATCGACTTCCCTGGCATCGCAAATCCTCCCTCCACTCACCGCAACCGTCCACCAATCACCACATCGCACCCAATTCATCGCGACCCCTTTCCGCGAAATCCCTGAGCAACCCCGCTCGATAACCCCTGTCGCACCCTAAATCGCGAGTGGTGGTGTTGAGCGAGCTTCAGGAAACTCCCGATCCGCTTGGGACTTCAGAACGTGATTCGAATTTCCTCTCTTTTTTTTTTTTATTTGCGGAGGATTCAAATTTTGACTGGGAAGAAAACTAAAAGGGGGAAATGGTTTTCGTGAAATTGTGAATGGAAGAGATTCAACACAGTTCAATATATAGATGCGATAGCAGACAATCGGGTACAAAGGCCATTAATCAGATGTTTCTCTGATTTTTGAAGAAGGGAGACAAAAGTTTGAGCTCGAGGAAAATATAGATGTCGCGATGTCCACCCATAGGTCCGCGTTAGTACATGCATAGGTCGGCCTTCTTTTTATTTTATTTATTTTGATTTTTATTTTGTTTTAAATTTAAACAACTGAAATATCTCGCGGTCCCCGAACCACTATATTAAACCTAACGACCGACATTACCAGATTATAGCGTTGTTCTGGACTCAATGGGGTCGATCCTAAATTCTAATTCGACTGTATAGAGGAAATAACAATTTAAAATTTACCATTTAAATTTAATTCAATTTAAAATATTATCAATTTCCAACAATTAAATTTATTGATAATAAATAATTATTATCGTTCTAATTCAATATTAAATCATATAATGATTTTTAAACTGATAGATTTTATAATAAAAATCCATTTATTTTTGAATCAATATTTAAAACTATATTAAATATTTAAAATTAATCGACGAAAAATCTGGGTCGTTACATTCTTCCCCCCTTAAAATAATTTCGTCCTCGAAATTGCTAAAGTAGGAAAAAGGGTACAAATCCATTACTTTTCACAACTTCTTTATGTTGAAACCCAACTCTTCATATTTCAACAAATTAACTCCAACCAAAACTTTTGGTCTTCCTTCATTCAATTCGAATGATCGACGATCAATCCATCAAATCTATGTTCTATTAAACCAATTCAAATTGATTTTAATCAATTCATTCACTTCGACCCATTTAACTTGTTTAAGTTAAATTTCAATTCCAGAATCCAAATCCCTGGGTTTTCCTTTCAAATTCTTTTGAAATCCCACAAATATATACATATATTTATTTTCATTTCAAATTCAAAACATTTGAATTTCTTAAACCACTTGTTTTCTTTCAAACAAATTTCCATCAATTTTTTTTTTAAGGTAGCAATTCATCACTTAGAAACTCGGAAATGAACACTGATGATGTTGCAATCATCATCAGAATTATTTCCCAGCCACTGAAGTGAGTTCAGTGCTTTAAAAATTTTAAAACCCAATCTAAAATGATTTTAAATCAAAAATCCTTCCAAACAAAGCTATATTATTTTAATATACTTCGAAAAATAAATTTCAACTTCCCAGGATTTTGAATTCTTAATTCTGGTTTGAATTAAATTCTAATTCATCTTATTTGTATATTTAATCCCTATACAAATTCTATTTGGTTATAAATAACCATTCTAATTTTATAATCTCATTTGATTATAATCCTAACAATCAACACATCCATATAATATAATTCTAGAAATTATTCTTCCTATATCAAAATAGAATTTTGGGTAAAATTATTTCATCTACCCACTTAAAAACAATATCATGTCGTATTTTCTGTTCAAGTGTTTAGAAATCCCTATCGACTTCGTGGCGTCCCACGATTCGACCAGAATTCATAAATCACTCAACAGACTAGCCAACACAATATAAAACAACTTTTATATCAAATAACAAATACGCACTCTCGTATCTATACACTCAACTCATTCTAGGGTACTACTGACCCTATCTCTAATGAGCACATGCCACACAAGCCTAGGTGTTCGCTCAACCTATGCTCTGATACCAACTGAAACGACCCGCAAATCCGGCTATCTGAGTTGACTAAATATACCACACATCCAACCCAAATAACACAGAAATACGACTCATTATTAGAAAGAAGTTAGAGGATGAGAAATAGAAAGAAAGAAATATTAGAATAGGAGAAACAAAGATCACAAACTCACAGCGGAACGAATAAAATATATTATATAACATAAGCTTCGAAATACAAATCTGTTTTGTACATATACACATACCATCATCAGAGTACACATAACATTTGATCCAGCGGAAGTAACTCTAAATAACTAACGTTGAAGCCTCCTGCTTCAAGCTCCTCCAAGTGTATCTGTAAAAGCCTGAAACACTTGACTGCCCGTACAAATTTGGGCACCCAAGAGTTTAGGGAAACAAAACAAAATAAACTCTGGGTCAGTCATGGGACTGGTGTGAGTAAACTCCAACCACTTGTTTAACTTTTAAAAATCCTTTCAAAAGAAAAGATAATAGTAAGACCAGTCCACACATAAACACGGACGGTTTTACCTTACTATAACCCAAAACACTTTGATACGAAAATCCAGTGATATTATAATAATGTCTACATCAAGTAAATAACCAAATAGTAGAACGCTTGCATCTCACGCTCCACATATATAGTATATAATCAAAAACCGCATGGCGCTTATTGGAGATTGGATTCCAACTATGACAAGGTATGGAACCACCTTCCGATGATGTATCTCTAGAGAGGAATACACTGGGTTCAACAAGAACATCTTGTAACCCGGCCCACACATGACCGACCACTCATTTCGCTTGAGTGTATCGAATGTATATCACCAACGGTTGGACTCAAACCACCGTTTCCCGAATGGGCAGAATCGATAGATTTAGAAACAAAAGGAATTTCTCTAGATAGGTGATTATACACCCTAATGGGTGCGACCCACATAGCCATGCTGCCTGCCCGATTTTTGTCCTTTCCCGGTTGTTGAGGCCTGAGGCTACGAATACTTACCATACATTGATAGCACAATCACTTTGAATGCCACATTGTCAGATCCGTTAATCACTAGTTTGAGTTTGCACAAATATTCTGGATATTATGCTAAGGGATAAATCCGTTGCAACCATATATATTCATACAGACCAACCCATTTGATCATTGGAAATACTCTGTCAGACATTCGTCCATTTACGTTCGTTCTGGGATTGAACGAAACCGAAGGCACTATTTCTATTTAATAGAAAAGCCCTTGCACTTCACTCCGTCTTCAATTTATTCAGCATACTTGGTTCGCAACGCTTATGCCGATACGGAGTGGTTCTCGGATAATAATCCAACCGGTCTCTCCATATTGACAACGATGGTCAAAACTTCGATAGTCTGTGATTTAACTATCGAATAAAAACAAGTGTTCATCCAACATAGCAAACAAATCACTGGGCTCTTTAATTAATATTTCATTAATTAAATTTCTTTTCCATTTCCTTATCAATATTTGTTACCCAAATATTTTCAATAATCATCTCGGCCTCTTATGCCATTTGGAAAACGTTTTCAAATATCAATTCTTTTATTTTCTATATATTAGAAAAATCTCTATTTGCAATTGAAAACAATTTCAATTACTTATCTCTATCCCTTTTACAACATTCGATTTTTTTTTTTTTATATTCACTTTCCTATCGAATTCAATACGTCGATACAATGATTTCAAATTATCAAAATATCTTAAAAATATTCTAACTCCTTAAATTTCCGGAAAATTTCGCCATAACCTCCCCTGTATCGGGAGCATCGGGAAATTTCAAATAACTTCCCGGTATCTTCCTCAATCAAAAAGAAAAAGGAAAAGCCAAGCGGCTTGCCGATACGGCGCATAAATCTCATATATGAATTAAACATGTACCTTTTTGTCGAGCACATAAATAAAATTCTTCATATGCTTCATAACAAACCTGCTTACACATGTTCACCTATTTTCAATTCAATTCAACACTATCTAATCGTTTGAATTCAGTTTCGCCATTTATTCTTTAAATCAGCCATTTTGCCTATTTCACTTTTTGTTGAACATACATGTTCAAACAAAATGTTTAACTCGTCCATAGCCAAATTGAATTTTTCTTTCAATTCTAGTTCTCTTTTTCGATTTCGAAGATAAATTTTCAAATCGAATTTATTTATTCAACCCCCAATATCCATTCGAAATCGTCTTAACTAATTTCTATTCAATTTAGTTAATTCCATCAATAAATCAAAAATCTGGTTTCTGTTTCAAAACTCATATTTATTTACACAACTTGAATTCGCATATATTTTATAACTCAAGTCTGAAATTTTCTAAATAGAAAACTTCGGATTTTATTTGCTTAAAATCCCTTTAAAATATTAAATAAACCATTTTGGTCGTTAAATAGTTCTGGCGCTGTTTTTCTGAAAATTTGATTTTGACATAACTCAAAATCTATCCGATGAAATCCAGATTTTTCTCTTCCATTAGAAAACTATTATCAAGCCGGTCCTGACGTTTCTTGTTCCGAAGAATTCCGACTTCAATTGAGTCCTGTATACTCAATTGAAGTTCGAATCGCTATTTTACGAACTGCAGCGCTGCGGCGAGTTCGTTTTAATTATATTTATATATATAAACTTTTAAACTTCATTCAAAATGAATTCAACTCTATTCTGATATATTTTAAATATATATCAAACCATTTTTCCAACTCAACAAATATTTCTGATCTTCTATTTCATTTATATTTGAAGTCTATATTCAAATTTCAATTCGATTCTAATTCAAATTCTATTTCAACTCTTTGAATTCAAATTCCATTTTTAATCTATTTGAACTTCAAATATTTAAACTCCATTTTTACTTGAACTTCAAATACCACATTTATATTCCTTTGAATCCAAATATCATATTTCAAATCTCTTTGAATCCCTCTCGTTCAAATTCTTTCTAATTAAACTCCATTTGAGTTTTGGTTGAATCCTTATATTTAACACCATTTGAATTCTATTTGAATTCTTATATTTAAATCCTTTTTATTAAGACCCATTATTTAAATCCCATTTGAATTTCCCTTATTTCAAATCCATTTGAACTCCTTTAAAATTCAAATTCCATTTCAAAATTTATTTGGATTTCCTATTTTGAAATCCTATTCCACTTCTTACTTTGAAGTCCTATTTTCAAAGTTTATTTCAAATTCTATTTTGAAATCTCATATTCAAATTTCTACTTGAATTTCTATATTCAATTCCATGTTCAAATTCAACACTTGAATTTCTATTTCAAATCTCAATTCAAATTTTCATATTTGAATCCCATTTCAAATCTCTATTCAAATTTCATATTTCAATTCTTCTTTGAAATACTATATTTCAAATTCTATTTAATTCTTCTTTGAAATTCTATTTTCCAAATTCTATTCAATTTTCTCTTTTGAAATTCTATTTTCAAATTCTATCTTGAAATTCTACATTCAAATCTCTATTTTCAAACACCATTTGAAAGTTCTATATTCAAATCCACCTTGGATTTTCTATTTGAATTCTAAATTCAAATTTTCTATTTCCTTTTCTTTTTGAATTCAAATTTCCATTTCCTTTTCTATTATTCAAATCCTATATTTAAATTTCCTTTTGAATCATATTTTCAAAACACTTGTATTTCTATTTCTGAATTATCAAATGATAATTCTTTTTACTTCATTTATAACTTCGTTATAAAAGAACTATTTATAAACTTCGTTTATAAAGGAACTACTTGTTTTATTTTTTCAAAAACAAGTTTTATCTTATTCCATTAAAAATTCAAATTCTATTTTAAAAATAGAATTTCCCCTTTTAAAAATCTCAAATGTCCTTTTTATTGGCCCAGTGATATTTAAACACACAAAGCAACGAATTATTTATTTTTCTAACACATCATATATAACAATATATATATGCAAACAAATAAACAAACAGATAATATATTTTTGAGGAATCCAGTTGGATTCCTCCAACCTGTTTTCCCTGCATCCACGGATGTTAGCACATAAATAATACCCATTCTGCTTCGTGGCAGAATATCGCGGTATAGAAGGTCATCCACTAATCATAGCGTGGGGCGTATAGGGTAATCATCCGCTATGAAACTGCGGGCATCCGCTAATGAGACTGCGGGAATCCAACCAATCAATCAACCCAATATATATATATATAGCCTAAATAACTAATATATATAAAGCAACCAGAAAATATGCACACAAGCAACAGACAATTATTTTTAACGAATAAAAATAATTCTAAAGGTGAGTGAGATTTACTCACCGAGATATTTCCTTTTTCTGAATATCCAGTTAATCTCCATATTGCTGTGACTATGAATCGTCTTCAACCAAAACTAGTCGCCCCTATGATAATTTAAGTTTGTTACCGATTAACCATTTGTTAAATTTATATAACTTGCTAAAATAAATAACTATCCTATGATTATTTAATTAAATGATTAAATGGTTTATAATTCAAACTAATCCCAACAATTTAAATAAATAAATTTTATGAAATTTAAAATTAAATAAAACGTATACCTTAAAGCTACCCCAACCATTCGACTAATCCACAGAGCAATCCTCGAACATCTCCAAAACTGCATCAGCCCCAAACTGCAATCTGCCTCATTACGGCATTTCATCAAACAGCTTGCTGTCGTCTCTTCCCTGTTCAAAATATCAGACCGCGCTGCCAACCTTTTTACCCACAGTCGAACTGCTTGAACTCCACAAACTTTTCACTGTCGAACTCCTAATCCCAATACCGAACCCCAGTTCGTCACTAGAAGGATCGAACTCCTTCACTGAACATCCGTTCGAACTCCAGCCCTCCACTACCAATTCAGATAACCCCTCAACGAACTCGACATCACAATTCGAACTCCACCTATCGACTTCCCTGGCATCGCAAATCCTCCCTCCACTCACCGCAACCGTCCACCAATCACCACATCGCACCCAATTCATCGCGACCCCTTTCCGCGAAATCCCTGAGCAACCCCGCTCGATAACCCCTGTCGCACCCTAAATCGCGAGTGGTGGTGTTGAGCGAGCTTCAGGAAACTCCCGATCCGCTTGGGACTTCAGAACGTGATTCGAATTTCCTCTCTTTTTTTTTTTTATTTGCGGAGGATTCAAATTTTGACTGGGAAGAAAACTAAAAGGGGGAAATGGTTTTCGTGAAATTGTGAATGGAAGAGATTCAACACAGTTCAATATATAGATGCGATAGCAGACAATCGGGTACAAAGGCCATTAATCAGATGTTTCTCTGATTTTTGAAGAAGGGAGACAAAAGTTTGAGCTCGAGGAAAATATAGATGTCGCGATGTCCACCCATAGGTCCGCGTTAGTACATGCATAGGTCGGCCTTCTTTTTATTTTATTTATTTTGATTTTTATTTTGTTTTAAATTTAAACAACTGAAATATCTCGCGGTCCCCGAACCACTATATTAAACCTAACGACCGACATTACCAGATTATAGCGTTGTTCTGGACTCAATGGGGTCGATCCTAAATTCTAATTCGACTGTATAGAGGAAATAACAATTTAAAATTTACCATTTAAATTTAATTCAATTTAAAATATTATCAATTTCCAACAATTAAATTTATTGATAATAAATAATTATTATCGTTCTAATTCAATATTAAATCATATAATGATTTTTAAACTGATAGATTTTATAATAAAAATCCATTTATTTTTGAATCAATATTTAAAACTATATTAAATATTTAAAATTAATCGACGAAAAATCTGGGTCGTTACAGATTGACACCAGAGCAGCACGGAGGAGTGGGAATCATAGAAAAAATAGCAAAGGATTTTTCCACAGCTTGATTTGGGAAGTCGAGATGATTTTAGATGTTTAGGTTTTTTTTAGTCGTTGTTCAAAGTCGAACTGCTTGGACACGGTGGCATTTCAGACCGCCGCACCAGGGGGGATCGAAGGGGGAGGTGGTCGGCTTGACTGTGGTGAAGTTCTAAGGTGATCGGTTGCTTGTGGTGGTGATGCGAGATGGTTGTTTGGATTGGGCTAAAAGGTGAGTTTGGGTGGTACTGTCGAATTTTGATGCAAGGATTAATGGGATCCGTGAGTGTTGGCGATTGTTTCAGGAGACGGAGGGTAATAGGTGGCTATGACCGACATAAGGTGACGTCGAGAGGAGGAGTTGTACACGTGTACAGCGTGCACAACGTGCACTGGGAGGAGGGAATGGCAAAAAACATTGGGAAAAAGAAGTGATAATCACCAGGGCGTAGTGATGACGAAATTTGCATTGCCACCCTCAAAGTTTTCCCCCTTGGCATTTGGCGTTTTGGCAAATAGGAAGAACATGGATCGGTAAATGGCAAAGTGAGTGATCCAGCGTAAGGATCATCAGTTTGGGTAGCACGATATTGGATCTGGAAACAAAGTAAAAGGTTGGGCCGAAAACATGAGCTGGACGAACAAGGGAAGAAGAAGAAAATTATATAAAGAAGAAATAAAGGAAAGGGAAAAAATATAAAGAAAAACATGGTAAAAGAAAAGGAAGGAATTTTGAAAGGGAAATAAATATATAATTATCCAGTAAATGAAAAAGAAGTGAATCAGGATTTAATGCAGTTTGTCAGCATTTGATATTTAAATGCAGAAACCGAAATTTTAAATTAAATTGTAAATTTAATTTAAAATAAGAATTAGAAATGATACACTAATGGATTATTCAAACTTTAAAGTCAAACAAAGGAAGTCGATCAAGTGTAAGAAAATCAAATATGGTTTTGACAAAAAGTCAAGAAGTTAGCACATGAACTGTAGTTTTATTAGATTATAAATTTAGTTTATAATTTTAATTAAAATTTATTTTCTAATGGAATATTTGAATTTTAACCAAGAAACCGTATGTAACACATACACTAGAATTTGTCAGTTTTATAAAATATCTGATATAAGAAACTGATCATGAACAGTTCTGTACTTTTAAAAACAAGAACTGTGAATAATGTTTTAATCGTGGTTAAACTGATAAATTAAAAAGAGGAACCTTATCAGTATAGGAGAATAAGTAAATCAAGAATAAAGAATCAAAGGGAAAATTTGACGAGGAAAATACCACGTGTAAAAGTTGTAAAATAAATGATTAAATCATAGTTTAAGTCATTTATGAGTGTTCAGATTAAGGAACAGTGATGAGTAATATTTTCTAAAGGAAAAATAAAGTATTTATTTTTAGAAGGTGACGATCAAAACGGAAAGAAAAACCGTGTGCGACGCACACACTATAATGGGCCATTTTGAAAAGATGATCAAAATAACTAGAAAGAGACCAGATGATCTTATACTACTTAGTTTGACTGGAATTATATATGCAGATTAGATTATAATCTTGTTAGATTTATATTATAAAGAGAAAAATGTTTGTTAATCATTTCAAAGAGACCGAAATAAATATTTCACTTTGAATTGATGATACGCCGCGCGTCAGAGATTGTTAACTTGAAGATGGCGATATACAAGGGCTATTTTTGAATAGTGCCTTCGGTTTGTCCAGTCCCAGGACAACTTGTATGGACGAATGTCAGACAGAGTATTTCCAACGGTCATGCCGTTGATAATTACGAATATACCAAGTTGGTGGGGAGAAGGTGACTTCTCTTTATTTTACACCCAGTGTGTATTTGTATAATCAATATGTGATCACGGATTTGACGATGTGACATTCAAAGTGAATGGTGGACAGGTGTTCTAGAAGATAACTTAGCCTCAAGCCTTACACCCAGGAAATGAAAAAAATTGGGCAGGCAGCATGGCTATGTGGGTCGCTCCCATTAGGGTGTAACATCACCTATCTAGAGAAATTCCTTTTGTTTCTTAATCTATCGATTCTGCCCATTTGGGAATGGTTGCCGTACCCAACCATTGGTGATATACATTCGATACACTCAATAGAAATGAGTGGTCGGTCATGTGAGGGCCGGGTTGCAAGACGTTCTTGTTGAACCCAGATGTATTCGCCTCTAGAGATACATCATCGGAAGGTGGTCCCAGACTTTGTCATAGTTGGAAATCCAATTTCCATAAGCGCCAAGCGGTTTTTATTTGTATACTATATAGGAGAATGTGAGATGCAAGCATTCATCTAGATTCTAAATTATTTGTGAAATACCTAGATACTATAATATCTGCTTTTCAAGTAAACAAAGTGTTTTGATATCATAAGGTAAAAACCCGTTCCGTATTCACGGCGTGGTCTTATGAGATATTTTTATTTGTTAAACTGTTTACTCATACCAGTCCCCTGACTGACCCGGAGTTTATTTTTCTGTGTTTCCCTTAAACTCTTGGGTGTTCATAACATTTGTTATGGATAGACAAGTGAATCAGGATTTGATGAAACTTGTGAAGCTGGAATGAAAATTTTGCTGTGTGCTGGTCCATCTATCTACTGTATAATTAAGTCTGTCAATTGATCATCTATGATATGTATAATTACTGATGTACTATGAATCGGTTGTATCACTGGATTCTGTATGCCCTGATGTTATATATTCTGCTGTGAAATGTTATAAAGTATTATGTTTTGTGAAAATTCCGTTGTGTGATTCTAATGTTTCTGTGATTTATCTTCTATCTATTCTCATTTCTTATTAATGGCACGACTTCCGATGTGTTCGAAAGTTGGGTCGTTACATTAATTTTGTTATTTTTGTTGATATGCACATGGTATACATTTTAAAAAATCACATTTAGCGTTAATTAGTTGAAATAATAGCAATTTATTGATTGAATTCAAAATCACATAACTAAATTAAACCTATTAATTTAAATGTACAATGTTAGTGATATCGTGCGATGTTTTGTAAATGACTAAATAAATTTTAAAATGTACATGTTTGACATTAATATTACAATGCAATGCATGGTAAATATATTGACGTAAATGAGTTCAACTTTCAACTTGCGAATAATTAATTATGTGTATAATTTATGTTATGTGATTGACATGTTTATATATTTGATTTTATTATTTTTGTTGATACGAATATGGTTAACCTAATGTGATTTATTGCACGAATTAACGAATAATAGTTTGCTAAAATTATTCAAATAGTTTTAATATTATGTAATTAATTATAAAATATGGCACGCTAAGTGTAAAATATTAGAAAAGAATTGAAAAGGACTTAAATGATTATAGAAAATTTGAAGTGCAGGTATTTAGAGCCAAATAAACATAATTTTATCCTTTTCAATATTTTTTAAAAAATAGTTAATTATATTTATTTAAGTTACCTAAATTTTGGGTTTTGTAATTAAGTAGATTAAAATATAAAATGTTAGGAGCTAACTGTTAATAAATAATTGTGTAAACTTTGAAATGTTCATGTCAAAATGTTAAATGTAGAAGAAATAAAATAATGTGAAAGAAATAGTAAATAAGTGTAAAATGATATAGTAATTTAGAAATAAAGTATCCGGAGAGATTTAATGACAAGAGAGAAAAGTCATGGAAGTAATGAGAACTTTAAAAGGTTCAGCTTTACTATTATTTAATAGATAATTACAATCTTCTATCTATTACCTGTAACAGAAAGAATGATCCAATAATTGCTTACTTGGAAGTCTAATTTTCTTTCCTGTGTACCTTTGTCGCTTCTCATGTTTCCCCCAAAAATAAAACACACCAGTTCCCACTCTCTTTTGGCAATTTCCCCTTTTCTTTCAAAAAATAAAACTTTTTTATGGGATGGTTCTTCGCATCTCCTCAGACGAATCTCCTCTTCCGTGAAATAGATCTCCTTTTCATCCATGACACAGTTGAACTTTCTACTTTCGTCGCTTTGAAATCATTAGGATTCCTCCACGACTCAAATCTCCTATCTACCTGAATTATTGAATTAGGGTTACTAAGAAAAAACCATAAAATAGTTTTCAGTTGTAACCCTATTTATAACGATAGTAACAACGATCCTGTTAGTAACACATTGTTGAATTGTCTTTGACGAAGACGAAGATTGAAGACACAACTACTTTATTTCATGTTTCCCTTTTTTGTTCCTTTTCAGAATAAGTTTTTCTTCAATCTATTAGGGTTGCAAACTTTTAATGTTAATCCAAAAAATTGCGTTACTAGAAATGGAAGCAGAGAATCCCTGACAAGATCACCTTATTTTGAATGAAAGAGTACGTATGTAGGTGTTTTCCTACGTATTATATATTTTATTACATATAACCATAAAATTCAAGCATAGTATATAAAATTACAGCTATCATATTTACCCATTTAAACTTAGAGTACAATATCTTTTTTTTGTATTATTACATATATGAATACAATATTTTTAAGAATTCAATGCATATGTATGAATGAATGAATACAATACATATATATATATGTATGTATGTATATAATTTCAAAGTATGTTTTTAAACTTATCTGGGGTTTGAAAAATTCTTAGTTAACCCAATTATAGAAGTTCAAAATTTGAACAAACTTACTGAGATTCGGATGATGCTATTTATGATTTTATCATAAGATAATTTATTATAAACCCTGTCAAATCTGAGGATGCATGTTTCCATAGTTCATGGAGGAATGTGATAACTGGGGACCTGGGGTGGAAACTCCTTTTTTGTTGTGATGGTTTTACACAAGTCTAAATTGGTTGCATTCTGTTCATTGCATATCAGGTCCACAAAATATTGTTTATAGTAGTTAGCATACTATTCGACTATATTTATTAAGTTGTTTGTAAATAGTTGAAATCTGGAAAAAAAATGTAATACAATGCAACTGGACATTTGGCTTATTTTGACCATTTACCATTGATACCTTGAGTCTGAACCAAAAATAAAATAAAAATCATTTGCATTGTTTAACCTTTATCAATACTAGAAATGATTTGATTGTTTTTGTCATTTTATCCCATGATTAATTTGTAACGACTTCAGATATTTCCAATATAAAAAGTTTTACATTTGAATATATGTTTTCTCTCCCATGGGGAAAGAAACTGCCAAGAAAATGGCGATTTACATTCTGATCTCTGTACCCTCCAATTGCTACATCTTGAGCCTGAAACCGCGTATTCCATTCTATCAAATCTTATGTTGCCAGTTCTGTACATATCGAATTCTAGGATGCATCACTCAAATAATTTATCCTTAGCTCCAGTCAGTGGCGTACGCAACGATTTGACTCAGTGGGGGCGCAACTTCAAAAAATAAACCATACTTCCATATAAAAAATTAGCACTTATTATCATATAAGTTTAACAAATTATATTAACATTCAACTTAAATATAAAAAAATATTGCAAAATGTTCACAAACATATCATTTCAAAGTCATCACCCTTCTTACTGTGGTTGCGCACTTCAACTTTGATGCATGGGGTCATAGGTTTGAAACTTTTGTAATGTGATTTAAACATATATTGACTTGAAATATGTTGCATGCTATTTAAACTTGTATATAAGTATCCAATTTCCAAAAAAACCATATCACTTACAAATTCATATTTTAATTTTTTTATGTAATACGGTAAACTTTGCATGTAATTAACTTATCTTTTCCAATATAAGTTACTAGGAATATATTCATCATTCCATCATGCGAGCAACTAAGTAGTAAAGCCTTTATAATTTGTGTGAATTTTTTATCTCCAGTTAATGTTTTTGCAAAATCATCTTTATTGGATGCTACTACCTTGGGTGTTAGTGATGAAGGCTTGGATGTTTTTTGCTGTCATTGGTAATGCTGTACCGAATGATAGTGACGGTGACAAAAGCTTGAATGGTTTTGCTGTTTTGAATGCTACTGTCTTGAGTGACAGTGCAAAGAATGATAATGCTGAATTGGTTAATGAGGTGGTTATCTCAGACAACACAGTTGTCGATCTAGTCGCACTAAATCATTTGATAGAAAAAGTTCGATGAATAAGATTATCTTTTACTTATCAAAGCTCATAGTGAATGGTTTCAACAAGATAAACCATACACAATAGGAATTTAATATTTAGCTGGAGCGTTTGTTAACCTTTTAAGTTGCATGTGTGTACTTCATAAAGAAATAATTTGACAAGCCTTCAAACTGAAAGAAACAATCTTCACTGAATAGCAAAGAAGCTATAAATATCAAGGATAGAAAATGTTAAGAAAACTTAGCACATATTTATCTTCAACCCACATAACCCAATGTCAAACAAAACCAAAATAACTATAAAAAAAATGAATCCAGTGGGGGCGGCAGCTCCCACTGGTCCCCATATAGGAACGCCATTGGCTACAATTTATGAATGGGATCTAGCAAGTAGGATCCGGTAACCAAGGCATGTTTAGGGCGAAGCTTATACCCACAAGATGGGTAAGTCTTGCAAATCGTCTTTGATTATAAGTTGTAATGGTTAAAGGGAATCATATGTTAAAGTCTCTTAGGTCGAACTTTTAATCTTACATATAGTCTCACAAGTTAAAAGTTTCAAAATAAGGCAATATACTACTAAGATAATGATAATAAAAGATTTTGGTATTGAATAGAAGATGCATGCATATATGGGTGTTTGCGCATGTGCTTGATATTTTTTATATACAGAAATATAATTGTATTGCGGCTACATTGTTAACCTAAGCCTAAATTGTGTTACGTGTGTGTATAAAATGTCAACCATTGTTACATATAAAAATTAAACTATAAATATTTTTTACAATTGAAGTTGTGGAGTACACAAATGATAATTGTGGTTATAGGCAAAAAAAGAATTTGAACTCCATGAACCACAGAACTGTGCTGGTTGTCTTTAAAGCATCAACTCATAGCCTGCTGTTTCTACAAACATGCTAAAAACCTTAACTAAACTTGCATTATATACACCTTTTCGTATGAATAATTCTCAAAAGGAGAAATATTTTATTAGTCTTTTTTACTTTCATCGTCAACACTAAATTTTGTTTTTTAGAAGGAATCGTAGATTCAATCATCAACCACCATTAGTTCTGATCTGTTTGGTCGAACCATTATCTTACATATAGTTTCTATGGCTAGAAGTTTCAAAGTATTACGATATATGTAACAACCCATATTTTTAACGGATAGTAAATAATTTATTTAATTATTTAAATGATGGTTATGTAATTTAAAATGACCAAAATTAAGTATTATTGTATATTTAGTTAATATAAATAATAGAATAATATATTTAATTTCTGAAATAGTCGGAAATAGTGGAATTCACAATATTGTGTGAATTGGATCATTTATAATATATATTTTAGTTTAGAGTTGAATTATATTAACGAATATATTATATAAACGACGGTTGAACGTAATAACTATATTATAATTATAATCGAGCTCGAAATGGCGCTGTAGTTCATAAATTGGCGATTCGAACTTTAAACGAATATACATAATCCATTTTAAGTCAGCCGGATTTCTATGAAACAAGAAACGTTCGGAGCTGGTGAAGTATATATTTCTAATGGAAGAGAAAAATCAAGATTCCGTCATATAGATTGTGAGATATGCCCAAATCAAAATTTTAAAATAGTCGCTATGGAATTCCTTTATAATTTATAACGATCTATTTAAATTATAAAAAGATTTTTAATATAAATTGAATACTGATTTAATCTGGATTTGAAATGTCGAGTTATAAATTCAGATAGGAATATTTTAGAGCTGTATGACATTATATAGGGAATATATATGATAATATTTATTTATAAATATTTAATTTAATTATTTTTAAATATATTTAATATTTAAATGGATTTATTTAAAGCTTTAAAAATAGCCATTTTTGGAAACGAGCTCCGTTTTCGACGAAACTAATTTTATTGGATCCGGAATTTTAAATTATTGTTAGATTTCAATTTTCGTGATTTTTGGAGTCAGTATGTGGTCGTACGCGATTTTAAAGTGAAAAACAGTCAAAAATTTGGCTTTAAAAATACGCTGTGTGAGCAAATGGAGTCGGAATTCGATGAAACAAGTTTCGTTGGTCCGTAATGTCGAACTTTAGCTACATGCCCATTTTCATGATTTTTGGATGTTGTATGTGATCACATGAGCTTTTAAACAACAAAACAAGTAGCGGCTGATTATAAATAAATATAATATTCAAATATAAAAATATTAAAATCCTCCTATAAGTACCCTACCATCTCACTAACCCTAAGACTGTTTTCCCAGTAATCAACAACATTTCCTACCGCCACATTTTTCTCCCTCATAGCAAATTTGCCACTTCTAAAATGGAGAAAAAATTCATATATAATTTATAAAATCCAAAACCAGAGTTTTTGAGTTCAGAAAGTGATTCTCTTCCATCCTATATTAATTTCGTCGGGTTCGAACTATATTGGGGTCACTATGTTCAAGCAGCGTGAGTTTTTGCAAATTAGGGTTAACGATTGTATGAATATGAGGATTCGATTGAAAATAAGATTGTTGTCATTGAGATCAGTGTGGGAAATAGCATCATTTAGGGGATTTATGTGGGATTCGATGTTTCTTTTTGTTGATCGAAGTGCTGAAGAACAGGAGAAACACGGTTCGACGCGTTTGATTCAAGGAGCGCGAGTTGGATGTTTTGGATACATGGTAATGGAGAAAGGGACGAGAAGTTTAATGGTAATATTGGTTTTTATTTTAAGTGAGAAGGAGAAGGAGAAATGTAGGAATATTGTTCGGTAATGGTGCATTGAGCAGAGGAGCAGCGTATGCAGTGGTTGAGGAAGATGGATTAACTGTTTAACGTGGATTAAGAGTTTGAATAGCATGATTTCAGTGATGTTTGTTTTGAATTAGTGAAGGAATAAAGGGGTTAGAAGGAAGAATTAGTTCGGTCATGGTGTGTGTATCGCGAGAGCAAATTCTGAAGTGTTGAGGGTGATACTGTTCATTGCGTGTTGAAGACATGTGGGCAGGCCGATGAAAATGGGTGAGGCCCAATAGCTAATTATTTGAATTTAAACTATTTTAATTTAGTTCAAAACTTGTAAAATCACTAACTATTGCATACAATATCCAAATTAGACAAAACATGATTCGTTGGGATCGTATGGACAGACACTACACGATGGAACTGACTGGGAGTGGATTGGAGCTTGTTGAAATTTATAGCGAAATAAATTGTCTGTCTGAATCAACCGACAATTATCGTTGTTTAACGATAATCGTCCAATGCGAGTAAATCTCACTAACTCTGTATAGTTTATATTTTTATAAATTTAATCTAGTATTGATAAATGATGATTGATTGTTGTGTGTTGATTGTTTGGTTGAATTGTTGATTTATTGGTTGAAATCATAGATAAAGATATATATAAATCGTTATTTATATATTGATTCCGTTTATCAGAATATTTCATATTGAAATGAAATCGATGTTATTTATATTGTTTAACATCTATGATGCAGGGAAACATGTCGGAGGGGTCCAACTGGATTCATCAATATTTGTTATACCGTTTGTTTTTCATATATTGTGATATATGATGTGATATATAATCTATGATTGATTATGATGACACTAGTCATGTTATTTGGTATTTTAAATACATGTGAAACATTGGAATGTAAAAAGGAAATCTTCAAAGTGAATATTGAAAATGAAATATTTATATATGAAATAAACAGGAAATTATAAAAGGTAATATTTGGTAAAAACAAATATTGGAAAATATAATTAAGAAATATTTGGGAAATGAATAGAATTATATAAAAGGATTTACATAAAATAAATAGAATTATATAAAAGGATTTATATAAAATGAATAGAATTATATAAAAGGATTTATATAGAATAAATAGAATTATATAAAAGTGATTATAATCGTTAGAAGAATAAAATGAGATTTTATATGAATAATTATATAATTAGAAGTATAAATAGAATTTGGATTTGAGATATTATTTCAAATACAAAATCAAACTTTTTTGATTATATAAAGAAATATTATTCACATTCTATGTGAAAAATTAGATTAAAGTAAATATTCTACAAATAAAATATTATAAAGTAATTTAGGGTTTGAATTAGGAATTTAAATGGAATTACTGAAATTAGAAACTGACTGGAAATTAGTTGAGTTGAATGGCTTTCTAGGTATCGATCTGATGTTGGTTTCGGCCTTCGGGGTTTATGCTTGGGAAGTTGTTCTCTTACTAGTTTACAGTTAAAGACTGATGAAGGTGGGAAGATATTGATGCGTGAATCAGAAATGGAAACGTTTTCTGTAACAACCCGTAAAATGCGAGCCAGTTTAAAATTTTTATTTTGGCAATTTTAGCGAATTTTGAATATTTAAAATGAATTATTTTAAATAATATCGACGAAAATTTATTTTGAATATAATTCGAGCGTATATATTATATACGTCGTCATTAGAATATAAATAATTATATATAATTATAATAGAATTGAAAATGGCGCGGTAGTTCGATAATTCGATTTCAAACTTCAATTGAATGTACCGGGTGCAAAACAACCCGGATTTTAGTGAAACCAAAAATAGTAGGATCTAATTGATGATATCTTTCCAATAAATCCGAAGAATCGAAATTTCATAGCGGGAATCAAAAGATATGTCCAGTTGAAAATTCTGAATAATCGCTATGGAATTCAGGCCCTTAAAAATGGACATTTTGCAAATGACCTCGGATTTCGACGAAACCACTTTTGTTGGATCCGCAGTGTCAAGTTATTTCTAGATTCCAAATTTCATAATTTTTCGAATCAATATGTGAGCGTGGCAAAGGAAAACGCGTTTGACCAGTTTTAGTTGATTTTAATCGACTAGAAAATGGCCATTTTTCAAACGGTCTCAGAATTCGACGGAACTAGTTTTGTTAGGACCGTATCATCAATACGAAGCTAGAAAATATTTTTATTGAATTTTTAGAGTTAGTATGTGACCCCGGTAATTTGAAATGTACGTTTAAAATTCAATATAGCGATTTAAATGTAAATTCAACGGAAAATGATTCAAACGATCAAATCAGCTTACGATACATATCCCATTGTGTTCGGAATGGGGGTAAAACGCTATGGACGACAGGCGGTGGGCCTCGTTTAGAGGTCGTATGTAAAAGTCAACTTCTTTGAAAATAAAATAAATTAAATAATAAAAATAAAATAAAAAAAACCCCTCTCCTCCCTTAACCAGGCCCCCCCGATATCTTCTCATTCCAGAAAAAAAAAAAAGAAAAAAAAAAATCCGATCGAAGCCCCTAGGCGGAGCACCGCCGCCGCGCCCCAGTGGAGCCTCGCCGCTGCCATGACCTCGCGAGCCCTCCCCTCTCGCGTCTCCTCCTCTCCACTCTCCTCTCCCACCAGCGAACCCTCCCCAAATCCCCCAAAACCCACTTCGACCACTCGACGCCCCCTTTCCCCGCACCACCACCATCGCCTCCCTCCTCCACCGATCAACTGCGCCACCCACGAGCCCTCCTCCACGCGCCACGCTCAGCTCCTCCGCCGCACCTCAGATGAGCCGCGACCTCCCCTTCCTCCAGCGTGAAACAGCGCCCGTTTCCCCCTTCCATCTGAATTTCTTACTGTAAGTTTTATAATCCTGATTTATTAGTTTTATAAATCTGATTTTTCTTTGTTATATAAATATGAATTTAATTGTTTTAAAACAATCTGAAATTTTATATTGAAGGAGGATAAAAATACAATCTTTTATATTGTAGAAAGATAAGAATATGATTTTTTATTTTTAAAGTAATAAAAATATGACTTTTATATTTTTAAGGTATTAAAAATATAGTCTTTACTATATAAAAGGTGTAAAAATATGATTTTTGGTTAGGTAAAGAGTTAAAAATATAATTTTTACATGATAGGAAGATTAAAAATATCATCTTTGTGTATGTAACGAATTAAAAATATGATTTTTATTATATATATGTTGAAATAAAGAGGGAATTTTTTTTATAGTGATGAAAGGCGAAAACTTTATTTTTATAAAGGCGAAAACTTTATTTTTATAAAGGCGAAATCAATATTTTTGAAATGGAATTTTTATCTATATGACACCAAAGTAAAAATTCGATTTTTATATATTGAATAGCACAGTAAAAATTCGATTTTTAAATATATGAAGTGATTATTAAAAATATGATTTCTAAATTGAAAATGAATAAATAAAAATGTGATTTTTATTTTAAAGACATCAAAATATAAAAATGTGTGATTTTTATATATGTAGTGGCTACGGGCAACAAAGGAGATGAAAAGGCGAGAACGACGAAGATCTCTACAATAGGAAGTGTCGTGAAGTTGGATAGCTATCGGTGAGAACTTCTCACCTTTCAATTTCTTTTTCTAGTTATATATATATATATATATATACTAGGATGCAGACGGTGTTTAGTAGCACCCGACACCCGTCATCCACAGACCATGGATGGCTTGTTTGTTAAATTGTTTGGTTGTGTAGTTGGTTAGTCTATTTGGTTTAAATTGAATTGTTTGGTGAATTGAAATGGATTTGATTGATGTGTGAATGGCGTGGGCCTTCACTAGACCGGGGATAAGGCTAGGCCTCGTCCCGTTTCTAGTATCGTGCCGTTATGCCGCCGAAATTTTCTAAAATATGTTAGAAAAATAAAAATATCATTTTATTGAATAAATGAACCGAATAGGATATTCATAGGTTGAATAAAATGTTTTATTGTTAAAAATATAATTTTTAACGTGAAAGTGAATAAATAGATATTTATAGACAAATCGGCCGATTTGTTTATATGCACTGATTTGACTGATATTGATTGGGTCGATAAATTTTACACATCGCCCAACTGCACAAATAAAATCTGTGTTTGATTGTTTGAAACCCCACACGGGTGTTGGGATGAAATTTGAAGTTCACTCATCCTGATTGATTAAATATGTCGATTGATTGATTGACAGGCTGATATAAGCGTTAGATATCTATATTTGATGCTTATACAGTGTAGTGCACTTTGGTTGATGGTTGATTATTTTTCAATGCTATTATATGTGTGTAATGTATGAAAATCCATATAATTAACTTTATATGGTAATTGATTGAGCCTCATTCCAATTTGAAAAATAAAAAATATTATAAAATAAAGGTTCATGTGTTGACAGTACTCATCCATTGAGATTGGTCATGTGTTGAACGAAATATTTTGATAATAACAACTATTTTGAAAAAGAAATATTTGAAATAGAATATTTGAAAATAGAAATTTATGAAGCCGTGTTGATTAGATTGACGTCATTTTGACGTGAACGATATTTATATCGATTTTATTCATTTTAAAATGAATATTGAAAAGTGATTTCGAAATCGAATATTTCGAAATGAAATGAATTGAAAACGATTTCGAAATGAATTGAATTGAAAACGATTTCGAAATGAAATGAATTGAATTGAAAACGATTTCGAAATGAATTGAATTGAAAACGATTTCGAAATGAATTGAATTGAAAACGATTTCGAAATGAAATGAATTGAAAACGATTTCGAAATGAAATGAATTGAAAACGATTTCGAAATGAATTGAATTGAAAATGATTTCGAAATGAATTGAATTGAAAACGATTTCGAAATGAATTGAATTGAAAACGATTTCGAAATGAATTGAATTGAAAACGATTTCGAAATGAATTGAATTGAAAACGATTTCGAAATGAATTGAATTGAAAACGATTTCGAAATGAATTGAATTGAAAACGATTTCGAAATGAATTGAATTGAAAACGAATTCAAATTGAATTGAAAGTGAATTGAAATGAATTCAAATTGAATTAAAATTTGAATTGAATAGAAATGAATTTTAAAACGAATTTATAAAGAAGAATTCAATTTTGATTTGAATTGAAAAGAAAGTTGAAATTGCTTTAGAAACGATTTTAAAACGATTTATAAAATTCGTTTTAAATAGAAATCGACGAAATATATATAATATATATAATATAATGGCCTGAATAGAACACACCGCGCCGCGGCAGTTCGTGTATTTCGACCATTTATTTCAAACGGACATAGCGGGAGATCCGACCGTCGGATTCTCCTAAAACCGGAACCGTTTGGTTCGTATCGAAAAGAGCTTTCCAATGAATATTAGAAATTTGAAATCTAACGGTTGGATTTGAAATTATGTCCAAATCAAATTTGAAAAAGGTCGCTGTAAGTGCAGTTCGATGGCCGTTGATGGAAATCGACTGTACGGGCCTTGATAAAATTATTAAAAATATCTATAATTTGTGTAAAATTATAATATGTGAATTGGAAAGAATTGGGCTGAAAAATTCCACATTTGAAAAGATAAAAGTAGATTTTTATTGAAATGAACTAGTTTTGAACTAAAATTAAAATCAATTTATTAGTGAAATAAATAAATTGAATTTGAAAGTGATTTTTAAAAATAATCAATATTCCCGATACGTGGATTGGACTGGAGTTGAATCGAAATTATCTTCGGGATATTTCGATGTTGGATTTCGTGACTATACAGATATTGTTATGGGAATTTGAAAGATATATTTTATATCGTTATTTCCAATACGATATTTGTTGGTTTCAGAATTTGGTATTGAATATAAGCCGATATATTTTCTATTCAGAGCCTTGTATTTAATATCAAATGTGATTTGGGTTTATCGTGGATCGTGTTTTAGATGACATTGGTTCTTTAACCCAGTTAAAGGCATGATGTTGATTTATTTGAAAAGATTAAAACTAAGTGGAGTTTTAATGAATCTTTAATTAGATTAAAAAGTGAATTGATAATTTAAATTATCAAATCTGAAAAGTGATCGAGAGTGGAGTATCACCAGTTTTGCTCCAAAGCGATAGTTAAATCTTTAATTAGATTTGAACGTGAAATGGTAATTAATTTTACCGATAACACCGTGGTGTTAGATATGGAGTATCACCAGTTTTTCTCCATGGGATATATAGGTTGGGATTGGGAAATAAAACAAATAATTACTTCGGTGTGGTTCGCTAATCCCGACTAGTTTGAAATGATATCCAAAGGAAGATTATAGGATAAATTTAGAAGAATTTATCTTTGGTAAAATTAATGGGAACCTTTCCCTAAGAATGTGATTTTGTGAATAAAAGAATATTCTGAATTGGAATGAGGCGTTCATTGTGTTTGTGTAACATTTGTTAATTATATACGTGGGTTATTCAGAAAGGCCGGGTTATACCCATTCTGAATAACCGATTCGACGAGATGTCGAAGATGAAGACGGTGGTTGAAGACCGGAAGTCTTCACATCGTTTGGGTGATTACTGATGATCTTGATTGGGCTGTACACCCAAGATGAGGGAAACAGTCGGTGATCGTCCAGACGTACTTGGAGATGGATGGATTTGCGAGGAAAGTGCCTCCGGTTTCGTTCAGACCCAGAACGAACTTGTAAATGGATTGTGTGTCTGACATTGGATTTTATTCTGTGTTGATTGATCTCTATTAAATATACATCTGTTTGGCGGCGGAGAATTTATTCTCTTGCTTAACGCCCTTCTCTGAGACGTACGAGCTCAGAGGTTGTATATCGATGGACATCAGTCGCATGGAGTGAATTGCCAGTGTGGCACACGTAAGTGGCAATTGATCAGGGCTTCTGTTGAAAAGCAAAGTCTTGTGGTTGATGATCAAAGCACGGCCTGTGTGGCGTAGCTTTGTGTATAACGTGAATTCGCGAGCCTCACACCTCGGTATGAGTCAAAAACGGGATAGTGACTGCAGGGAGAGCACGACGTTTCTTTCTAGCTAGGGTGGTGTCAGTGACCTACCAGCCCTGACATTTATATACTTTTCACCTGTGTGGTTGTTGGATATGAGGCGCCTCAGATATAGGTCTGTAAGGACCGGGAAACGTGTGTTCAGGAATAACTAATCCTCAAAAGTAAGAGACGACCGGCCCTGAAGATCCAAGGATCATAGTGGGGTCCTGAGGCATTTGCTAGAGTGTCTCGAACGCGGAGAGGAGCTTGCCCCTTGCCTCGACTCATGATGGAATCCAATTTCCAATACGTGTGTTTCGGTTTTATTTGTAGAACCTAGTATGGCGACATAGTGGTATGGGTCATTCATGCCGCCTATGATTGATATTTATGATTGAAATTGATTTGACACTATACACTTATAATAGTATCAAATAATGTGTTTTAAACATATCAAGCATGCTTTGGCTGTTATAAAGTAAAAACCCTATCCTCCGGCTTGCGTTGCATTGTGTGACGGGACCTGGGTCTTATAACAGCTTCATTTTTCTTTATTTAGCATTGCGCTGTTTGTTTTATGCACTGGTATTCTTAGGAGGAAACCCGTTCCGTGTTATACGGCGTGGTCCCTTGATTTACCTAACTTAAAAATAAAGATTTATAACTGTTTTAGTTCTCACACCAGTCCCATGACTGACCTGGAGTTTATTGTTTTAACCTAAACTCTAGGTGCCCCTATTTTCCACACGGGCAGCTAGTAGTTTTGGTTTTGCAGATTTATATTCACAGGGTCCTGATATACAGCTGGAATGATGCTCGGAAAGCTCTGTATCCGTGTATCACTTCTAGTTGTGCTTTTGTATTATTTTCCGCTGCTATGTAATTTATTGTAATCTCTGATATTTATCGAATGTAATTTATTCATTTATACTCTGTATATTATTGTATCTGATGGAATTGTTGTAATAACAATGAAATGTTCTTTCGTCTGCGTCCTTTTGTGTGTTGTTCTCAAAGTATTCGTGCTTTCCTTTACGGGGAAGTTACGGGTCCTTTCAGTTGGTATCAGAGCTTTGGTTTACAGAGCTCGAGAACAAGACACATTAGAACCATACGAAAGAATTCATCAGATATTGGATTAGTAATATCCAATTAGAATTACTTGTTAGAGATAGGATCAGTAGTATCCTAGAACGAGTGTGAAGAGTATATTTTTTCAAATGAAAACAATTTTGTTTTAAAATTTAAATCGTTTTATACGTATTTGAATATTTATTTATTTTGAATATGGACAATCGAGTATATATAGATTTCGTGTATACGCGTCATGAAAGTATATTCGAAGTTTTAATATATTGGATAGATATAGAGTCACATTCTAGACACCCGGGAATAATTCTGGTGATGTGGCCACATCATCAGTATTTATATTCGTGTTTCGAATGTGTGATTTCTATATATTTCCATTAGACAGGTGTGAGAACCAAAACTTATATAGATAGATTTATTGTTGTGAATTGGCATCAAAAACATGATTTTTGTATATGTATCAAAATTATGAATTTGAAACTCTAATCCACTAATTGATTGATGTTTGGGTTGTTTGTTTAATTGTTTGCTAATTTTTAACCATTTAGCCTAATTAAACCAAATATTGAATTGTATTGATAATTGGTCGCATTTGCTTGTATATACATATACTTACATTGAACAGGTCATAGCAAGGAGGCTAGAGCCGAAGAATAAAATTTGTTTGCCCGACAAATAGGTACATGTTTACTACATAATTTACTGTTTTGTTTGGGTGATGATGATTTTGTGAGCCTATTGGCTAGCCGCTTGGCTTTTTCTTTTTTCTTTTTGAGATCTGAAGGACCGGGGAAGCTATTTGAAATTCCCCGATGCTCCCGGTGCAGGGGAGGTTATGGCGAAATTTTTTGAAAATTTAGGGTGTTAGCCAAATTTTTGAGAATTTGAAAATTCTCAGAAACTGAAAAGTTGGAGAATGGAAGCCAGATCGAGCGTAGAGTCGAATAATCAAATCACTTTCTACTTTGTTCCTCTTCGGGGACGAAAAGTTTCAAGTGGGGGAGATTGTAACAACCCGTAAAATGCGAGCCAGTTTAAAATTTTTATTTTGGCAATTTTAGCGAATTTTGAATAATTAAAATGAATTATTTTAAATAATATCGACGAAAATTTATTTTGAATATAATTCGAGCGTATATATTATATACGTCGTCGTTAGAATATAAATAATTATATATAATTATAATAGAATTGAAAATGGCGCCGTAGTTCGATAATTCGATTTCAAACTTCAATTGAATGTACCGGGTGCAAAACAATCCGGATTTTAGTGAAACCAAAAATAATAGGATCTAATTGATGATATCTTTCCAACGAATCCGAAGAATCAAAATTTCATAGCGGGAATCAAAAGATATGTCCATTTGAAAATTCTGAATAGTCGCTATGGAATTCAGGCCCTTAAAAATGGACATTTTGCAAATGACCTCGGATTTCGACGAAACCACTTTTGTTGGATCCGCAGTGTCAAGTTATTGCTAGATTCCAAATTTCATAATTTTTCGAATCAATATGTGAGCGTGGCAAAGGAAAACGCGTTTGACCTGTTTTAGTTGATTTTAATCGACTAGAAAATGGCCATTTTTCAAACGGTCTCAGAATTCGACGGAACTAGTTTTGTTAGAACCGTATCATCAATACGAAGCCAGAAAATATTTTTATTGAATTTTTAGAGTTAGTATGTGACCCCGGTAATTTGAAATGTACGTTTAAAATTCAATATAGCGATTTAAATGTAAATTCAACGGAAACTGATTCAAACGATCAAATCAGCTTACGATACATATCCCATTGTGTTCGGAATGGGGGTAAAACGCTATGGACGACAGGCGGTGGGCCTCGTTTAGAGGTCGTATGTAAAAGTCAACTTCTTTGAAAATAAAATAAATTAAATAATAAAAATAATATAAAAAAAACCCCTCTCCTCCCTTAACCAGGCCCCCCCGATATCTTCTCATTCCAGAAAAAAAAAAAGAAAAAAAAATCCGATCGAAGCCCCTAGGCGGAGCACCGCCGCCGCGCCCCAGTGGAGCCTCGCCGCCGCCATGACCTCGCGAGCCCTCCCCTCTCGCGTCTCCTCCTCTCCACTCTCCTCTCCCGCCAGCGAACCCTCCCCAAATCCCCCAAAACCCACTTCGACCACTCGACGCCCCCTTTCCCCGCACCACCACCATCGCCTCCCTCCTCCACCGATCAACTGCGCCACCCACGAGCCCTCCTCCACGCGCCACGCTCAGCTCCTCCGCCGCACCTCAGATGAGCCGCGACCTCCCCTTCCTCCAGCGTGAAACAGCGCCCGTTTTCCCCTTCCATCTGAATTTCTTACTGTAAGTTTTATAATCCTGATTTATTAGTTTTATAAATCTGATTTTTCTTTGTTACATAAATATGAATTTAATTGTTTTAAAACAATCTGAAATTTTATATTGAAGGAGGATAAAAATACAATCTTTTATATTGTAGAAAGATAAGAATATGATTTTTTATTTTTAAAGTAATAAAAATATGACTTTTATATTTTTAAGGTATTAAAAATATAGTCTATACTATATAAAAGGTGTAAAAATATGATTTTTGGTTAGGTAAAGAGTTAAAAATATAATTTTTACATGATAGGAAGATTAAAAATATCATCTTTGTGTATGTAACGAATTAAAAATATGATTTTTATTATATATATGTTGAAATAAAGAGGGAATTTTTTTTATAGTGATGAAAGGCGAAAACTTTATTTTTATAAAGGCGAAAACTTTATTTTTATAAAGGCGAAATCAATATTTTTGAAATGGAATTTTTATCTATATGACACCAAAGTAAAAATTCGATTTTTATATATTGAATAGCACAGTAAAAATTCGATTTTTAAATATATGAAGTGATTATTAAAAATATGATTTCTAAATTGAAAATGAATAAATAAAAATGTGATTTTTATTTTAAAGACATCAAAATATAAAAATGTGTGATTTTTATATATGTAGTGGCTACGGGCAACAAAGGAGATGAAAAGGCGAGAACGACGAAGATCTCTACAATAGGAAGTGTCGTGAAGTTGGATAGCTATCGGTGAGAACTTCTCACCTTTCAATTTCTTTTTCTAGTTATATATATATATGCTAGGATGCAGACGGTGTTTAGTAGCACCCGACACCCGTCATCCACAGACCATGGATGGCTTGTTTGTTAAATTGTTTGGTTGTATAGTTGGTTAGTCTATTTAGTTTAAATTGAATTGTTTGGTGAATTGAAATGGATTTGATTGATGTGTGAATGGCGTGGGCCTACACTAGACCGGGGATAAGGCTAGGCCTCGTCCCGTTTCTAGTATCGTGCCGTTATGCCGCCGAAATTTTCTAAAATATGTTAGAAAAATAAAAATATCATTTTATTGAATAAATGAACCGAATAGGATATTCATAGGTTGAATAAAATGTATTATCGTTAAAAATATAATTTTTAACGTGAAAGTGAATAAATAGATATTTATAGACAAATCGGCCGATTTGTTTATATGCACTGATTTGACTGATATTGATTGGGTCGATAAATTTTACACATCGCCCAACTGCACAAATAAAATCTGTGTTTGATTGTTTGAAACCCCACATGGGTGTTGGGATGAAATTTGAAGTTCACTCATCCTGATTGATTAAATATGTCGATCGATTGATTGACAGGCTGTTATAAGCGTTAGATATCTATATTTGATGCTTATACAGTGTAGTGCACTTTGGTTGATGGTTGATTATTTTTCAATGCTATTATATGTGTGTAATGTATGAAAATCCATATAATTAACTTTATATGGTAATTGATTGGGCCTCATTCCAATTTGAAAAATAAAGAATATTATAAAATAAAGGTTCATGTGTTGACAGTACTCATCCATTGAGATTGGTCATGTGTTAAACGAAATATTTTGATAATAACAACTATTTTGAAAAAGAAATATTTGAAATAGAATATTTGAAAATAGAAATTTATGAAGCCGTGTTGATTAGATTGACGTCATTTTGACGTGAACGATATTTATATCGATTTTATTCATTTTAAAATGAATATTGAAAAGTGATTTTGAAATCGAATATTTCGAAATGAAATGAATTGAAAACGATTTCGAAATGAATTGAATTGAAAACGATTTCGAAATGAAATGAATTGAATTGAAAACGATTTCGAAATGAATTGAATTGAAAACGATTTCGAAATGAATTGAATTGAAAACGATTTCGAAATGAAATGAATTGAAAACGATTTCGAAATGAAATGAATTGAAAACGATTTCGAAATGAATTGAATTGAAAACGATTTCGAAATGAATTGAATTGAAAACGATTTCGAAATGAATTGAATTGAAAACGATTTCGAAATGAATTGAATTGAAAACGATTTCGAAATGAATTGAATTGAAAACGATTTCGAAATGAATTGAATTGAAAACGAATTCAAATTGAATTGAAAGTGAATTGAAATGAATTCAAATTGAATTAAAATTTGAATTGAATAGAAATGAATTTTAAAACGAATTTATAAAGAAGAATTCAATTTTGATTTGAATTGAAAAGAAAGTTGAAATTGCTTTTGAAACGATTTTAAAACGATTTATAAAATTCGTTTTAAATAGAAATCGACAAAATATATATTATATATATAATATAATGGCCTGAATAGAACACGCCGCGCCGCGACAGTTCGTGAATTTCGACCATTTATTTCAAACGGACATTGCGGGAGATCCGACCGTCGGATTCTCCTAAAACCGGAACCGTTGGGTTCGTATCGAAAAGAGCTTTCCAATGAATATTAGAAATTTGAAATCTAACGGTTGGATTTGAAATTATGTCCAAATCAAATTTGAAAAAGGTCGTTGTAAGTGCAGTTCGATGGCCGTTGATGGAAATCGACTGTACGGGCCTTGATAAAATTATTAAAAATATCTATAATTTGTGTAAAATTATAATATGTGAATTGGAAAGAATTGGGCTGAAAAATTCCACATTTGAAAAGATAAAAATAGATTTTTATCGAAATTAACTAGTTTTGAACTAGAATTAAAATCAATTTATTAGTGAAATAAATAAATTGAATTTGAAAGTGATTTTTAAAAATAATCAATATTCCCAATACGTGGATTGGACTGGAGTTGAATCGAAATTATCTTCGGGATATTTCGATGTTGGATTTCGTGACTATACAGATATTGTTATGGGAATTTAAAAGATATATTTTATATCGTTATTTCCAATACGATATTTGTTGGTTTCAGAATTTGGTATTGAATATAAGCCGATATATTTTCTATTCAGAGCCTTGTATTTAATATCAAATGTGATTTGGGTTTATCGTGGATCGTGTTTTAGATGACATTGGTTCTTTAACCCAGTTAAAGGCATGATGTTGATTTATTTGAAAAGATTAAAACTAAGTGGAGTTTTAATGAATCTTTAATTAGATTAAAAAGTGAATTGATAATTTAAATTATCAAATCTGAAAAGTGATCGAGAGTGGAGTATCACCAGTTTTGCTCCAAAGCGATAGTTAAATCTTTAATTAGATTTGAACGTGAAATGGTAATTAATTTTACCGATAACACCGTGGTGTTAGATATGGAGTATCACCAGTTTTGCTCCATGGGATATATAGGTGGGGATTGGGAAATAAAACAAATAATTACTTCGGTGTGGTTCGCTAATCCCGACTTGTTTGAAATGATATCCAAAGGAAGATTATAGGATAAATTTAGAAGAATTTATCTTTGATAAAATTAATGGGAACCTTTCCCTAAGAATGTGATTTTGTGAATAAAAGAATATTCTGAATTGGAATGAGGCGTTCATTGTGTTTGTGTAACATTTGTTAATTATATACGTGGGTTATTCAGAAAGGCCGGGTTATACCCATTCTGAATAACCGATTCGACGAGATGTCGAAGATGAAGACGGTGGTTGAAGACCGGAAGTCTTCACATCGTTTGGGTGATTACTGATGATCTTGATTGGGCTGTACACCCAAGATGAGGGAAACAGTCGGTGATCGTCCAGACGTACTTGGAGATGGATGGATTTGCGAGGAAAGTGCCTCCGGTTTCGTTCAGACCCAGAACGAACTTGTAAATGGATTGTGTGTCTGACATTGGATTTTATTCTGTGTTGATTGATCTCTATTAAATATACATCTGTTTGGCGGCGGAGAATTTATTCTCTTGCTTAACGCCCTTCTCTGAGACGTACGAGCTCAGAGGTTGTATATCGATGGACATCAGTCGCATGGAGTGAATTGCCAGTGTGGCACGCGTAAGTGGCAATTGATCAGGGCTTCTGTTGAAAAGCAAAGTCTTGTGGTTGATGATCAAAGCACGGCCTGTGTGGCTTAGCTTTGTGTATAACGTGAATTCGCGAGCCTCACACCTCGGTATGAGTCAAAAACGGGATAGTGACTGCAGGGAGAGCACGACGTTTCTTTCTAGCTAGGGTGGTGTCAGTGACCTACCAGCCCTGACATTTATATACTTTTCACCTGTGTGGTTGTTGGATATGAGGCGCCTCGGATATAGGTCTGTAAGGACCGGGAAACGTGTGTTCAGGAATAACTAATCCTCAAAAGTAAGAGAGGACCGGCCCTGAAGATCCAAGGATCATAGTGGGGTCCTGAGGCATTTGCTAGAGTGTCTCGAACGCGGAGAGGAGCTTGCCCCTTGCCTCGACTCATGATGGAATCCAATTTCCAATACGTGTGTTTCGGTTTTATTTGTAGAACCTAGTATGGCGACATAGTGGTATGGGTCATTCATGCCGCCTATGATTGATATTTATGATTGAAATTGATTTGACACTATACACTTATAATAGTATCAAATAATGTGTTTTAAACGTATCAAACATGCTTTGGCTGTTATAAGGTAAAAACCCTATCCTCCGGCTTGCGTTGCATTGTGTGATGGGACCTGGGTCTTATAACAACTTCATTTTTCTTTATTTAGCATTGCGCTGTTTGTTTTATGCACTGGTATTCTTGGGAGGAAACCCGTTCCGTGTTATACGGCGTGGTCCCTTGATTTACCTAACTTAAAAATAAAGATTTATAACTGTTTTAGTTCTCACACCAGTCCCATGACTGACCTGGAGTTTATTGTTTTAACCTAAACTCTGGGTGCCCCTATTTTCCACACGGGCAGCTAGTAGTTTTGGTTTTGCAGATTTATATTCACAGGGTCCTGATATACAGCTGGAACGATGCTCGGAAAGCTCTGTATCCGTGTATCACTTCTAGTTGTGCTTTTGTATTATTTTCCGCTGCTATGTAATTTATTGTAATCTCTGATATTTATCGAATGTAATTTATTCATTTATACTCTGTATATTATTGTATCTGATGGAATTGTTGTAATAACAATGAAATGTTCTTTCGTCTGCGTCCTTTTGTTTGTTGTTCTCAAAGTATTCGTGCTTTCCTTTACGGGGAAGTTACGGGTCCTTTCATTTTCCAAAGTTAATTACATACATTTTCTAATTTTAGAAAATAAGGAATTTATGAATATATGGAAACGATAATGGGAAATTGGGAAATGAAATGTTGATTGATCGGTAAGATTTCCATTTGGGAATACGACCATTGTTTGTACAAATGTTTTCCTTTTATAGTTAAATCACCGACTATCAAAGATTTTGACCCTTTCCGCTGTCAATACGGAGAGACCGAGATCATATATTGTAGTGCCCGGTCCCTAGACCCATGCTGACCAAGAGCAACACTAAGTGTTACTGTCGGAAAGCACGGAGAATGGGACTCGATAGGGCTAAAAGTTGTTCTCATTCCTTTGAACGAACACTGGCACGAGAAATTTAAAACTTCTTAACTTACCATTTGTGCTCAGTATAAGTTCAAAGAAATGGTACAAGAAAATTTCCGAGGTACATAGTGCAAAATATAATAGAATCAAGCACAACACAATAACAACAGCAGAATACATAATACATATCATAATAGAGATGTCCAGAATACATGGTCCATCATACATAATATCACTTCCCAAAATACATAATAGTGCACATACCATAATACTACACAATACTAATTGTCTGAAGCTGCGTAGTCCAAAACCTCAAAACGTGGAAAAAGATAAGAATGACGTTGCAATCCACGCAACCTAACCTGCATACAATCCTCAACCTGACCCGAGGATTGTAAAAAAACAAATCACACGGGTCAGACTATTGCTAGTGTGAGTGAAGTAAATATCTATGGACAATAAATAATTCATCAAATAAATAAAGGTGCTGTAACACCCCACTCCCGCTATGATCACTCACTAAGGGAATGCCATAGCATCGGTGGAGTATTTTAGTGAATATAGAACAGAAAAATTACAACAAGACAGATATAAATAGTACTTGAAATTTTAAAACATCATCTCATAACAGCGGAAGTAAAACATGTCTGGTTACATCATAAAACCACAATAAAGGTCAAGTACAATGTCCATCAAAATAAAGAAGTACATAATCCCACTCTCATACAATAGCCAAACAAAAGAAAAGATAACTGGATAACTGGAGCTTTACATCTATCCAAGCTCCTAAAGACTGGAACAGCAATCCGATCAAGCTCCACTACTGCTAGGATCCACCGTAGGACCTGAGGGTTGGGAAAAAGATAAAAACAACAGGGTCAGACATAAGTCTGAGCGAGTCCTATAACTTTAACAATACAATCGTTAAAGTAACCAGAGAAGACATAAACTGATATACGGTAACATATAGGGATGAATGGCTACCCTAAGCAGTCAACTAAACGAAGATAAAGGATAAAGACGCATCTACCCTCCCTAAGGTAAATTACTAAACTGCACCACACCAGTCGTTCTTAACTTAAAGGTTGATCCCTCCTAAGGACTTATAAAATTACTTTAATAGTACTTGCGTACCCCTAGATGACCAAGTAGGCGCCACGGGGCCCTACAATCCACTAGGTGTACACACTACTCCCCATTCGATCGGCTCCCTAACGTAGATACCCGTGCTGGCCCCACCATGGGGTGTACCATTCCCCAACGTGGCAACCCGATATAATTAACGGTGCACGGCTTATATCTACACGATGCAACAACGGCTTATCTACCAACCCGGGCCCACTCACGCATATGAAGCCCGTTGGACTTGCGTTGCCACCGCTAACCCGTTTTGGCCTCTTATAATCAAGCCCAATACGCGTGTCCCGTCACTCGACATGGGTCGAGCCCACAAAGATACGTTTGGGATATTGGTTGAAATGGGCCCCCACAAGCTACCCACTTAAGCTTGTCAAATATCTAGTGTATCCCACTTAACCCTTTAATCATGTTTAATTACATGTTTCTCTTGGTTAAGTATACTAATCGTATTTTCTATTGCCACCCAAGGCAACCCACTTAAGATTCCACATGCCACCCAAGGCACCCACTTAACCCCTCATGTCCCTCTACATGCTAATATGGTTAAGTGTTTCTTAATTAATTAATTAAGAACGTAACCTTTGTAAAGACCTCTCACATTAGACTGTCTTTTATGACCGCTGGTTAAGCCGGTTGGGTCCGGGCAGCCTTATGTCATAACAGAGTCTAACCTCGTGTCTTTACATTAATTACGTATTTAGTTTGTGCCTAAGACCTCTCACATTGGGCTAACATTTGTAGCAACTGGTTAAGCCGGTTGGGTCCGGGCAGTTTTACGCTACAACTGAGTCCAACCTCGTGTCTTAGTCAATTAATTACACCTAATTAATCACCCTCATAATTTTATATTAATTATCCCTAATTAATCAAGTTTTCTTAACATGGGTAGACCTAACTTAATAGGTAAATTCCCATGGGGTAGACCTAACTCAATAGGTAAATTCCCAACACATAGTATGGGTACACCTAACCAAATAGGCAAATTCCCATACTATGTTTATTTATTTTGTGTTATGCATAATTATATTAATTTCACACAATCTTATTAACTTATGCATTTAATTACCCCATCGTTCCCACGTAATTTCGTTCATGATATAACACATATAAAAGGTGTCAACTTGCATATGAACAAACACATAACTTGCATATGAACTTGCATAACATGTCACATAACTTGCATATAATATGTCACATAACTTACATATTCATTTTGCATAACAAACTTGCATATTAGCTTATAGACTTGCATAATGTGTCATCATGAACTTGCATATTAATAAACATGTAACTTGCATATTTACATACATGTAACTCGCATATTAACAAACATGTAACTTGCATATAAAGAAACATGTAACTTGCATATTTACATACATGTAACTTGCATATTAACAAACATGTAACTTGCATATTAACAAACATGTAACTTGCATATTTACATACATGTAACTTGCATATTAACAAACATGTAACTTGCATATTTACATACATGTAACTTGCATAGCATATTACCATGAACTTGCATAACATGCATATGATTACATAGCCCACAACTTGCATATTTAGCATCATGCAAACATAACATACATCATATTAAACTTGCATAAGCTTACATACTCAACATGCATAAACATAAGATTAATGCTAACATCATATCATATGATTCAAAGCTCATTAACCCACATACAAAACCATAAATCTCATCACATCTCATCTAATTAGTTTACCAAAAGATCATCAAAGTGATAGAAACTCACAACTAGCAACTTTGAACACCAAATGAAGAAGATTAAGATGCTAAGAAGGGATTAGAAGTTGATTAGAGAGTGATTAGTATGCAACCCTCTTCATAAAATTAGTGGAGGCCATGAGAGCTAGCATTTTGCCATAGTTTAGTCACTAGGTTTAATTATGAATGAATTAGGGTAGGTTAGGGTCTTATTTATAGATTAGGCAAGTGTTTTAGGCCATAGGATTAACCCTAGATTCAATCCAAGCCATCAAAGCATGTCTTGGGGAAGAAGTCAAGTGTAGGAACCATCTAGGGCCTTTAGATTAAAGATGGACCATAAGAACCATTCAAATGCAAAATCTGCACTTGAGCGAATCGGCCCACGGGTTGACAGCCAAACACCCTGGATTAACCCCTAGTCGACCCAGCGGGCTCGGGTCGACTTCAAAAATCGGCCGGTTCGGTTATTCCCCTCTCCCAATTCGCTGTTTTGAGCATTTTTGCATATTTATTTATTAAATTTTCAATTATATATATATATATATATATATATATATCAATATATATATATATATATATATATATATCTACACAACCCATTTCACTTAATTAAGTATACTTTAATTTGGGAATTTTCGTGAAACTTCGCGAGGCCATATCTTGGTCATACGGACTCCGATTTTCGAAAACTCGGACTCTATTTCGCGTATTTTTCCGAGACGAACGCAATGGCATAGCCCGTTTCCCTTGATTCCCATTTTAGAATTAAATTCTGCCTCGATTTATGTTATTACAGGTTATTGAAAATACGGGTTGTTACATTCTCCCCTCCTTAAAGGATTTCGTCCCCGAAATCTTCAAGTTAGGAAGAACGTACCCTACCATCCAATCATCCATCTACTCAAAGCATCATCCACGAGCAATCATTGTCCTTATAAGATTCTAAATGCTGGATGGATATATGCAAAAGTGTGTGTATATGTACTTACCTAATGCAAAAATCAGGCGGTTACTGATACAGTAAACCTCCTTAATGCAAACCATGATAGTGCCATGCATCCAATATGTATGCAAAACCCTATTGACACATACAAATTTCTACATGCGTGCACAACCATACACAAAAATGCATCATCCATATGATAACACAGCCATGATACATCCATCAATCTAACTACCACATCCATTTATGCAATATGCAACATGAAGTGACTGAGCCGATCTAGTGCCTAATGTGTGTGTATATGCATCCACGAGCAACCACTAGCAAACAATTGCATCCATATGCATCCATCAACCATAACATGTTTCAAACACATGTTTCAACCATAGGTTTTACCCTATCTAAAGGTCATAGGTATTAGCGAGAGGATATACTAAAGATAAGATAAGTACTAGACAAGCAATAAAGGAGAAGTTAAAAGACATACTCTCAAAAAGAAATGGATACAAAGAACGCATCTTTGCTTCCGTCTCCCAAGTAGCATTGCTTTCGTCATCTCCCCATTGCACTTTAACTAGCTGAACTTCTCTGTTCCTCAACTTCCTAGTTTCTGACCCAAGGATGCGAGTAGGAGCTCGTCGAATCGTCGCATCACGCTCTACCTCTACATCTCTAAGCAAGCTCGGCTCTACCACCTCCGCGGTCTCATGTAAGCACTTCCTCAAATGTGATACATGGAATACATCATGAACACCACTAAGTCTGTCGGGCAACTCCACCCTATATGCCATCCGTCCAATCCTTTCCTTAATAGGAAACGGCCCAACAAATCTCGGTGCTAACTTCCCTACGGACCCAAAGCGAACAACATTTCTCAATGGAGATACTTTGACAAAAACCATGTCCCCAACCTCAAACTCAAGATCCGTCCTTCTCCGATCCGCATAAGATTTCTGTCTATCTTGCGCTGCTTTCATCCTTTTTCGAATTAAATCAATCTTCTCTGAAGTCTCTCTAACCATATCCGGCCCAAGCAAGATCTTATCCGTAGATTCCCACCAACATGTAGGAGATCGACAAGGCCTTCCATAAAGAGCTTCGAAAGGAGCCATACCAATACTGGACTGAAAGCTGTTATTATATGCGAACTCCACCAAAGGAAGATGTTCTTCCCATGTACCTCCAAAATCCAAGATACAAAGCCTCAAAAGATCTTCTAAGATACGGTTCACCCTCTCAGTCTGACCGTCCGTCTGAGGATGATATGCGGTGCTCAAACACAACTGAGTCCCTACCGCCTCTTGCAAACTTCTCCAAAACTCACTAGTGAAAATAGGATCTCGATCACTCACAATGCTGGATGGTACGCCATGTAATCTAACAATCTCTCTAACATAGACTGAAGCAAGCCATGGAGCGGTCCTCTTACTCTTTACGGGTATAAAATGGGCACTCTTGGTAAGTCTGTCTACCACAACCCAAATTCCCGTATTGCCCTTCCTCGATCTCGGTAACCCGTCGATGAAATCCATCGAGACACTATCCCACTTCCACTGTGGAACTTCCAATGGGTGTAGCAACCCACCGGGTTTCCTTTGCTCCACTTTAACTTGTTGGCACACTAAGCATCTAGCCACATACTCGGCCACATCTTTCTTCATACCGGCCCAGAAGAAAACTCTCTTCATGTCTTGGTACATTTTGTCTCCACCGGGATGAATAGTCATTCTTGAACGATGTGCATCATCCAAAATAGCCTTCTTCAAACCCTCATCTTGCGGTACACAAAGTCTACCGTCTCTATGCAACCATCCCTTATCATCTATGGTGTATCTACCCAAATGGCTGGACGACTCCCCTCTTATAAGCTTCTCTACCAACACAACCAACTGTGGGTCGTCTCGCTGAGCCTCGCCAATCCGTCTCAAAAGAGTAGGTCTAACCTCCAAGGATGCCAACAAACCAGGTACAAAATCAACAGAAGGTCTGAAGTCAAACAAAGAAAGAAACTCCAAGCTTCGTCGTTCCACGAACAATGGACTCAAAGATAGCCTTTTTCTACTTAAGGCGTCTGCCACCACGTTACCCTTACCAGGGGTATACGCTATCTCGAAATCATAGGATGCTAAGAACTCCATCCACCTTTGCTGTCTTAAGTTTAAATCCTTCTGAGAGAATAAGTACTTCAATGATTTATGGTCGGTGAACAACTCGAATCTCTCACCAAGAAGATAATGGCGCCAAGACTTAAGTGCGAAAACAATCGCGGCCAACTCTAGATCATGGGTAGGGTAATTCTTCTCATGCACTCTCAATTGTCTCCCTCCATAGGCTATTACCCTTCCCTCCTGCATCAAGACTGCGCCTAATCCTGTTCCACAAGCATCGGTATAAACAACAAACGGCTTACTCCCATCCGGGAGCACTAAAACTGGAGCGGTGGTCAAAGCTCTCTTTAACCGTCGGAAAGCTTCATCACAATCTACATCCCACGAGAAAACCAGATTCTTTTTCGTCAAGCGGGTTAATGGGGCTGATATCTTCGCGAAGTCTTTGATGAACTTCCTATAATATCCTGCCAACCCCAAGAAACTTCTTACCTCGGTAGCATTTCTAGGAACTTTCCAATCCTGGATAGATACTATCTTTGCGGGATCCACAGCTATCCCTTCCTTAGAGACCACATGCCCTAAGAATCGCACTTCTCTTCTCCAAAAATGGCATTTAGAGAATTTAGCTTTAAGACTATGCGCTCGAAGAGTCTCCAACACTTCCTTGAGATGTAAGGCATGCTCTTCTTCATTCTTGGAAAAGACCAAGATGTCATCCACAAAAACTACTACAAACTTATTCAGATACTCTCTGAACACTCTACTCATGAGATCAACAAAGTATGCAGGGGCGTTTGTCAACCCAAATGGCATCACTAGCCACTCATAAAAACCATCCGGAGTCCGGAAAGCAGTCTTCTCTATACTGTCCTCCGCCACTCTTAACTGATGAAACCCTGTAGCTAAGTCCATCTGCGAAAATACTGACGCGCCAACCAACTGATCAAAGAGATCATCTATCCTCGGTAATGGGTGTCTATTCTTCTTCGTGAGCTTATTAAGTTCTCTATAATCCACACAAAGTCTGAGGGACCCATCCGCCTTCGTGGCAAACACAACTGGAGCTCCCCACTCCGATATACTTCGCCTTATGAACCCCTTCTCAAGCAACTCCCCTACTTGCTTATGAAGTTCTCTTCTCTCACGAGGAGCCATATGGCGCACTGGCAAAGACACTGGTTTGGCATTATCCACCAAATAAATTCGGAAATCTATCTCCCGCTTCGGAGGCAAACCCTTTACTTCTTCAAACACATCCGGATATTCCCGGACTACTCTGACAGAACACAAACTCTCGACCGAAGCATCGAGCGATTCAAGATAACTTAGCAAAACAGATTCCATGGGATTACAAGAGATCTCGAGAGTATTACCCAAGCGGGTCATAAGCCTGACAACTCTCCTTTCACAATCAAGAACGGCACCATTACTGGATAACCAGTCCATGCCCAAAATCAACCCATAGCCCGTGAAGCCCAATACAAAAGCATCACATCTAAACTCAACGCTAAGTATAGAAATCTTCAAACCCAAACATATCATAGACAGATATATGGAGCCCCCAATTGGGTTTGAGACAACCAAGGGATCATCAACTAGACTGGTGTCTAAGTGCAGTGACTCAACTAACGATGATGAGATAAAAGAATGCGATGCGCCAGAGTCAAACAAAGTACGAACTGGATGATCAAACAGAAAAACCAGACTTTCAACGGAAATAGTTCTACCTCTCTGCTGAATCGGTGGAACTGAGAGAACCTGAACTTGCCCCCCTGACTGAGGTGGTGCTATAAGAGCTTGCACCTGGCCTCCTGAGGTAGACCCCGTCTTCTGCCCCTTCTTTGGGCAGTTTTTCACAAGATGCCCTGCTTCACCACAATGAAAGCAACCGGTCTTCTTCTTTTTGCGACAATCCTTACTAAGGTGTCCTGGTGTTCCACAATTGAATCACTTCTTCTTCGTCTTCTTTTTGTCACCATTGCCTTTTCCGCCCTTGCCTTGTTGTTGCTGTTGCGGTTTCTTCTGATCCCCCTTTTTCTCTGGTGCCTTAGAATTCTTATCATCCTCATGCATAAGTGCCATGTAGACAAGCTTCTCAAAAGTGGCCCCCATAGGAATGTGAGTCATAGCTATTCCTTGCAATGGTTCGTTCAAGCCTCTAACGAACCTCAAAGCCTTCTTCTCCGGTGTATTCACCAACTCTATGCCAAACCTTGCTAATTGATTGAATTTGTTGACATATTCTTTCACCGTGAGATTCCCTTGCTTCAAATTCAAGAACTTCTCCATAAACAGATTCTCTTCCGCCCTTGAGAGAAACTTAGCCCCAAACCTTTGCTTAAAATCTGCCCAAGAGTCAACAGGGCGTTCTCCATTAGTGACCTCCCACCAGAATGAGGCCTCTCCCTTCATTAACCAAGCCGCCAACTTGACTTTCTTTCCCTCTTCCACTTCAAAGATATCTAGCAACTCTTCCACTTCCTTAAGCCAATCTCTAGCCTCTACGAAAGTCTCTGAACCAAGAAAAGGTTTTCCTCCTATAGCCTTGAACTCCTTGCAAACCTTAGCAAAATTATCCACTCTAGGCTGAGGAGGAGGAGCGGTTGTCTCTGGTGTAGTAGCATTGGCCGGACCCGCAGCCGCGGCCCTAGCCTCTTGCAACCTCCTATACCATAGTGGTATAACTAAACCCTCCGGGATGTTAAGATCTTCAGCCATGCTGAAACGAAAGAGGAAAGATTCAAAAAGGAGATTCCGAAAGATAAAGATATGGCTATTGGGGATTATGCTTTTCTTTTTCAAAAACTTTTTCTCTTAGAAGACATGCTTTTAAAAATCCTTTCTTCGAAAATACTCTTAGAAAGTAGTTTTTCTCAAAAATTTTATCTGTTCTGGTAACCTTAAGCTCTGATACCACGTGTAACACCCCACTCCCGCTATGATCACTCACTAAGGGAATGCCATAGCATCGGTGGAGTATTTTAGTGAATATAGAACAGAAAAATTACAACAAGACAGATATAAATAGTACTTGAAATTTTAAAACATCATCTCATAACAGCGGAAGTAAAACATGTCTGGTTACATCATAAAACCACAATAAAGGTCAAGTACAATGTCCATCAAAATAAAGAAGTACATAATCCCACTCTCATACAATAGCCAAACAAAAGAAAAGATAACTGGATAACTGGAGCTTTACATCTATCCAAGCTCCTAAAGACTGGAACAGCAATCCGATCAAGCTCCACTACTGCTAGGATCCACCGTAGGACCTGAGGGTTGGGAAAAAGATAAAAACAACAGGGTCAGACATAAGTCTGAGCGAGTCCTATAACTTTAACAATACAATCGTTAAAGTAACCAGAGAAGACATAAACTGATATACGGTAACATATAGGGATGAATGGCTACCCTAAGCAGTCAACTAAACGAAGATAAAGGATAAAGACGCATCTACCCTCCCTAAGGTAAATTACTAAACTGCACCACACCAGTCGTTCTTAACTTAAAGGTTGATCCCTCCTAAGGACTTATAAAATTACTTTAATAGTACTTGCGTACCCCTAGATGACCAAGTAGGCGCCACGGGGCCCTACAATCCACTAGGTGTACACACTACTCCCCATTCGATCGGCTCCCTAACGTAGATACCCGTGCTGGCCCCACCATGGGGTGTACCATTCCCCAACGTGGCAACCCGATATAATTAACGGTGCACGGCTTATATCTACACGATGCAACAACGGCTTATCTACCAACCCGGGCCCACTCACGCATATGAAGCCCGTTGGACTTGCGTTGCCACCGCTAACCCGTTTTGGCCTCTTATAATCAAGCCCAATACGCGTGTCCCGTCACTCGACATGGGTCGAGCCCACAAAGATACGTTTGGGATATTGGTTGAAATGGGCCCCCACAAGCTACCCACTTAAGCTTGTCAAATATCTAGTGTATCCCACTTAACCCTTTAATCATGTTTAATTACATGTTTCTCTTGGTTAAGTATACTAATCGTATTTTCTATTGCCACCCAAGGCAACCCACTTAAGATTCCACATGCCACCCAAGGCACCCACTTAACCCCTCATGTCCCTCTACATGCTAATATGGTTAAGTGTTTCTTAATTAATTAATTAAGAACGTAACCTTTGTAAAGACCTCTCACATTAGACTGTCTTTTATGACCGCTGGTTAAGCCGGTTGGGTCCGGGCAGCCTTATGTCATAACAGAGTCTAACCTCGTGTCTTTACATTAATTACGTATTTAGTTTGTGCCTAAGACCTCTCACATTGGGCTAACATTTGTAGCAACTGGTTAAGCCGGTTGGGTCCGGGCAGTTTTACGCTACAACTGAGTCCAACCTCGTGTCTTAGTCAATTAATTACACCTAATTAATCACCCTCATAATTTTATATTAATTATCCCTAATTAATCAAGTTTTCTTAACATGGGTAGACCTAACTTAATAGGTAAATTCCCATGGGGTAGACCTAACTCAATAGGTAAATTCCCAACACATAGTATGGGTACACCTAACCAAATAGGCAAATTCCCATACTATGTTTATTTATTTTGTGTTATGCATAATTATATTAATTTCACACAATCTTATTAACTTATGCATTTAATTACCCCATCGTTCCCACGTAATTTCGTTCATGATATAACACATATAAAAGGTGTCAACTTGCATATGAACAAACACATAACTTGCATATGAACTTGCATAACATGTCACATAACTTGCATATAATATGTCACATAACTTACATATTCATTTTGCATAACAAACTTGCATATTAGCTTATAGACTTGCATAATGTGTCATCATGAACTTGCATATTAATAAACATGTAACTTGCATATTTACATACATGTAACTCGCATATTAACAAACATGTAACTTGCATATAAAGAAACATGTAACTTGCATATTTACATACATGTAACTTGCATATTAACAAACATGTAACTTGCATATTAACAAACATGTAACTTGCATATTTACATACATGTAACTTGCATATTAACAAACATGTAACTTGCATATTTACATACATGTAACTTGCATAGCATATTACCATGAACTTGCATAACATGCATATGATTACATAGCCCACAACTTGCATATTTAGCATCATGCAAACATAACATACATCATATTAAACTTGCATAAGCTTACATACTCAACATGCATAAACATAAGATTAATGCTAACATCATATCATATGATTCAAAGCTCATTAACCCACATACAAAACCATAAATCTCATCACATCTCATCTAATTAGTTTACCAAAAGATCATCAAAGTGATAGAAACTCACAACTAGCAACTTTGAACACCAAATGAAGAAGATTAAGATGCTAAGAAGGGATTAGAAGTTGATTAGAGAGTGATTAGTATGCAACCCTCTTCATAAAATTAGTGGAGGCCATGAGAGCTAGCATTTTGCCATAGTTTAGTCACTAGGTTTAATTATGAATGAATTAGGGTAGGTTAGGGTCTTATTTATAGATTAGGCAAGTGTTTTAGGCCATAGGATTAACCCTAGATTCAATCCAAGCCATCAAAGCATGTCTTGGGGAAGAAGTCAAGTGTAGGAACCATCTAGGGCCTTTAGATTAAAGATGGACCATAAGAACCATTCAAATGCAAAATCTGCACTTGAGCGAATCGGCCCACGGGTTGACAGCCAAACACCCTGGATTAACCCCTAGTCGACCCAGCGGGCTCGGGTCGACTTCAAAAATCGGCCGGTTCGGTTATTCCCCTCTCCCAATTCCCCTTGGTCCATCATACATAATATCACTTCCCAAAATACATAATAGTGCACATACCATAATACTACACAATACTAATTGTCTGAAGCTGCGTAGTCCAAAACCTCAAAACGTGGAAAAAGATAAGAATGACGTTGCAATCCACGCAACCTAACCTGCATACAATCCTCAACCTGACCCGAGGATTGTAAAAAAACCAATCACACGGGTCAGACTATTGCTAGTGTGAGTGAAGTAAATATCTATGGACAATAAATAATTCATCAAATAAATAAAGGTGCCGCATGTATAAGCCAACATGAGGCGTAAGGATGTTACTATATGTGAACAATTTAGCGAAATCGTCGCATTAATATGCGATAACCGCATGCATCGGTATTATATATAACTCAATACAATACCAGAACAATTATCATATGTAAAGCAATATGATAATATAAAAAGTAAAGTTAAAAGCGTGCAGGTATTGTATGTAAAGCAATACAATACCAAAACAATTACCATATATAAAGCAATATGATAATATAATCAAACGTTGGTTAAAATACTGGGTTTCCGAATTATCTTGGGTAATATCCCATTATTATTCAAACAAATTAGAAGTTAATAAAGAATTATGGGAACTACGGGATAAATATAATATGACTCATAAAAGATACCAAATAAACAGACGCTAGTATTGTAAAATCACAGTGGTAGAGCTCTTGCGCGCGCGGAGACATCAACACCGTAACCTACTCATAACGCCATAACGACACCTGGCGATCAACCCAGGATAACCAAGACGGTCTAAGGCGAAGGCCATATGCTACCCGTTCACGGCACTACACGTGGCACACCCACGTCTCCATCTGATGTAGTCCGTGACCCGCCGATCGGGAATCCCGATCAAAACAACAAAATTGCCCAATGTAGCAGACCGTTTGACCTTTGGTGGTAAGTGGGCGAAATTTATAACCACCGTGATTCAGGTAGCGAACCTGAATCAGGTCGACCAAGATGGAGTTTTGGCCCATTGGTACAACAGAGTCCAATCTATCCCAATCCCAAAATTAAAGTATTTTAAAATATTAATTTGTAAATTCATACTTTGAAAACTCATAGTGTTTATAACATCAAAACACTATATAAAACCATTCAGGCAACATTCATAAAAGTAAGTTTTTTTTACAAAACCCAGTATACTTTACAAAAAGGTTAACATCACATGTCCATAGATGGTTACACTTCCGTTTCGCTCTAATACACAAGCACCCCATAATACTTATGTATTATAACGAAACTTAATCATTGTTTAACATGTTTAATTTATTTGGAACTAATAAGATTATTTGGCCATTTAATTTGTACATGATACTGTTATTTTTGCAAGTAGGAAGAATTTATTCTCAAATATTAAAGAAAACAATAATTTCTCTAATATAAAAATTGCATAATTATTTTTAAATAAAGTTTAGAAATTTTTTTTTTTTTTGGGTCTGCCCAGTGCAACCTGGACTGCACAGTGCAGCCTGGACTGCTTAGTCAGCCAACTGGGCTGCACTGTGCAGCCCACTGCCGGGCTGCATTGCAGCCCATAGTTGGGCTGCTGCGCAGCCCATAGTTGGGCTGCTGCGCAGTCCATCTGGGCTGCATTGTAGCCCAGACACGGGCTGCACTGCAGCCCGTTCTGGGCTGCTAATACAGCCCCATCACGGGCTGCGCTGCAGCCCTTTCTGGGCTGCTATGCAGCCCGAACGCGGGCTGCACTGCAGCCCATTCTGGGCTGCTAATGCAGCCCCAACACGGGCTGCGCTGCAGCCCTTTCTGGGCTGCTATGCAGCCTGTTCTGGCCTGCTTTGCAGCCCGAACGCGGGCTGCACTGCAGCCCATTCTGGGCTGCTAATGCAGCCCCATCACGGGCTGCGCTGCAGCCTTTTCTGGGCTGCTATGCAGCCCGTTCTGGGCTGCACTGCAGCCCGTTCTGGGCTGCTATGCAGCCCGTTCTGGGCTGCTTTGCAGCCCGAACGCGGGCTGCACTGCAGCCCATTCTGGGCTGCATGGCAGCCTGAACACGGGCTGCTGCACAGCCTGCGCACGGGCTGCCTGTGCAGCCCAGTTCTGGCTGCACAGAGCAGCCTAGCTGCGCAGGACTGCACAGCAGTCCTTCCCCTCCCCCTTGCTGAAAATTTCAGCAAAAAAATAATTTTTTTTTTTCGATGGAATTGAAGTTTAACAAAGGCATGTAGGTTTGTTCATCATGGTTTAATAATGTACCTCTCTTTGAAGCAATTAAGCAAGCATTTTGCATGCATCAAAACTACATACCTACAACAATCTTCACTACATAACATTTTCTTTCAACCAATTTGCAGCAAATTCAATTAGGTGAAGATTGACCACAAAAGGGGAGGAGCCAATATATACTACGAAAAGGTTTTGACCTTTTCTCCTACATGCATACCTAAATCAACCAAAAAGAGAAGAAAGATTGAAACTTCACTCACCTATTGCTCCAAAAGCAAACTTTCACCTCTGAAATCAATTAGCCTTTGGATTGAAACCCTCTACAAATATGAATTGAATAGGAAAACAATCTTAAATCTCTATTTACAAAAATTGAAAGAACCAGAGAGAGAGAGATTAAATAGGTTTAGGGAATACTTACTGAATTGGGAGCCTACTTTTATCTCCAATTTTGTATGAGAATTGATTAAGCAGGAAGATTGAGGATGAGAGAAAAATGTAGAGTTCTCGGTGGTTTCTGAATGAGAAAAAAGAAAGATACGTACTGATATTTTTAATCGCAGGAAGAGGGGTTACGTATTTTTATTCATAAGTCCCCCTCTAGATCTTTCCTCGTAAAAATCTCCTTTTTATTTTTTTATTTCCACTCTTTTCTAAAGAAACATAATGATTACTCTTTGTCTTATTAGGAGATTTTTTTCTTTTTCCCCTTATTTTATTTGTTTCTAGAGATTTCCTACATAATCAAAATAAAATAATTTTTTTTCTTTTATAATCTTTTCTTTTTATTTTCTTTTTATGAAAAAAAAGTGGACATAAAATTCTCTTTTTATCTTACATAACACACATTTTCAACATTATGTAAACTTCTCCTTTTTTTTTCTCCTCTCATCCATTTTAATAGATTATTATCATTTATTTAATTTTCAAACAATATTTAATATAATTATTAACAATTTATTATTAGATTCCCAATTCAGTCTCCCTAAAAAAAATGGGGTTGTTATAGACTTCCCCCCTTACAAAAATTGCGTCCTCGCAATTTCTACGTAGGGGATACATCTGTAATAAACTTATAGATTCAACTCAAAACAAAAGGACATACCTTACTCAAGCGCCAAACAAATTAGGATAATGCCTCTGCATCGACTCTTGTGTTTCCCAAGTGCAGTCCTTTGGATTACTTGACCACTGCACCTTGACTAAAGGAACCACTTTGCTACGAAGCTTCTTCGTCTCAGAGGCAATAATACGAATAGGCTCTCGAGTAAAAGTCATGTTGGGAGCGATCTCAAGCTGCTGCAACTGCTTCGGCTCTATGACCTCTTCGGAATCCCTTAAACACTTCCTCAAGTGAGACACATGAAAGACGTTGTGCACACTCGATAAGTGTTCGGGTAAGGCAACCCTGTAGGCAAGTTTTCCAATTCGCTCCACAATAGGATAAGGGCCAACAAATCTCGGAGCAAGCTTACCAGTCTTACTGAACCTCATTACTCCTTTTAATGGAGTAACCTTCACGAATACCTGATCTCCAACACTGAACTCCAAGTCCCTTCTTCGTCGATCCGCATAGGACTTTTGTCTATCCTGTGCTTCTTTCATTCTTTTTCTAATTAGGTCCACCTTCTCAGAAGCTTCACGCACAGTGTCGGGACCAAGCACCAACCTATCCCCAGTCTCAAGCCAGCATGCAGGAGATCTACAGGGTCTTCCATACAATGCTTCAAAAGGAGCCATGCCTATACTGGACTGAAAGCTATTATTATATGCAAACTCGACCAAGTATAGGTGGTCCTCCCAAGACCCACCAAAATCAAGAATACAAGAATGCAACAAATCCTCCAATATCTTGTTGACCCGCTCAGTTTGTCCATCGGACTGAGGATGATATGCTGAGCTGATATTCAACTTTGTCCCCAAAGCAGACTGCAAGCTTCTCCAGAATCCACTAGTAAATAGTGGATCCCTATCACAAACTATAGCACTAGGCACACCATAAAGACGAACAACTTCCTTCACATATAGCTTCGCCAAATAAGGAGCAGTCCTTTTCGACTTGACTGGGATAAAATAGGCAGATTTAGTCAAACGATCCACTACTACCCATATGCTATCATGCCCTTGCTTTGATCTCGGCAATCCATCAATGAAGTCCATGGATACCTAAACAAAGGATTTATATTTACAGCATTACGCCGAAGGATCTAAGTATAAATAAACAATTTAGAATTTTAATTCACTTATACCTGATCCCATTTCCATAGCGTAATCTCCAATGGCTGAAGAAGACCGCTAGGCTTTTGGTGCTCGCACTTCACCAATTGGCAGGTAATACACTTCTTTACATACTCGCCTATGTCGCACTTCATTCCTTCCCAGTAATATAGACGTTTCATGTCCATATACATCTTACTGCCTCCTGGGTGAATGGTATATCGCGAACAATGGCAATCACTCATCACCTCATGCCTAAGACCTGCAACATTACGTACAAAGATCCTACCCTTCTTCCTTAAACAACCTTGAGCATCCAACTCAAATCCTTTCAAATCACCAGCATCATCTCCATTCTTCAGCCGATGAATACGCTCTAAAGCAGTAGGATCTTCTGTCTGAGCATGAGAAATCCTATCTATGAGGCTTGGTCTCATAACCATATTGGCCAACATCCTTCCAGAGCTATGAGTGGGCATATTGCAATAGATTCCACTAGAACCCAACACCTCCAAGTCTCGCCATTCAGCTATCATCATCGATACAACTGCTTGGTGTTTACGACTAAGAGCATCTGCCACTCGATTACCTTTTCCAGGTGTATACTGAATATCAAAGTCATATGCTGCCAAAAACTCCAACCATTCTGTTGGCGCATATTCAGCTCCTTCTGAGTAAAGAGGTATTTCAAGGACTTATGGTCAGTGTAAAGAACAAACCTCTCACCCATAAGATAATGACGCCACAGCTTCAAAGCAAAAACTACAGCTGCCAGCTCCAAATCATGTACAGCATATCTAACCTCATTGGGTCTTAATTGTCTAGATGCATAAGCCACAACTCGTCCTTTCTGCATAAGCACAGCACCCAGTCCAGACCCACAAGCATCAGTATAGACCACAAGATCCTGATTACCTTCTGGAATCACCAAAACTGGTGCATTAGTGAGCATCTCCTTCAACTTAGAGAAAGCTTCTTCACACTTATCTGTCCACTCAAATCTTATACCCTTCTTCGTCAGCCTTGTCAAAGGAGTGACAATCTTCGAAAAATCCTTAACAAAGCGACGATAGTATCCTGCTAGACCGAGGAAGCTTCGAATCTCCGTAACAGTCTCCGGCCTTTTCCAATTCTGTATTGCTTCTATCTTAGAAGGATCCACAGCTAGACCGGCTTCGGATATAATATGGCCCAAGAAATTTACCTCCTTCTGCCAAAAGTGGCACTTGGAAAACTTTGCTTTTAGCTTATGTTCCCTCAAAGTCTCCAAAACAATCCTCAAATGACCTTCATGCTCTTGCTCAGACTTGGAATAAACTAATATATCATCAATGAAGACCAAGACGAATCTATCAAGGTAGCTTCTGAACACTCTATTCATCAAGTCTACAAAGTATGCAGGGGCATTCGTAAGTCCAAACGGCATTACCAACCATTCATAAGAGCCATATCGAGTGCGAAAGGCAGTGAGAGGGATGCTGTCTTCCGCTACTCGCAACTGATGGAATCCAGTGGCTAAGTCAAGCTGGGAAAAGACTTTTGCTCCACTTAACTGATCAAAAAGATCATCAATACGAGGGAGTGGATACTTATTCTTCACGGTCAGCTCATTAAGCTTCCTATAATCAATGCACAAGCGGAGAGAGCCATCAGCCTTCTTTACAAAGACTGCAGTAGCTCCCCAAGGAGAGCTACTAGATCGGATGAACTGCTTCCCTTCCAATTCTGTCAACTGCTTCCGAAGCTCCTCCATCTCAACACGAGGTATACGATTAGGAGGTCTACTAACTGGTTGGGCTCCAGGGATAAGATCTATGCGAAACTCCACAGCTCTCTTAGGCGGTAAGCCGGTAACAGGCTCAAACACATCACCAAAGTCCCTAACAACAGGAACTCTGGCAATTTCATCATCTTCTCGTGATTCAATGGAATGAAGAGAACCATGAGCATTAGGGCCTTGCGTATCAAGTGTTATATTAACGAGCCCTTTGAAAGATGGATGCTTCAAGGTAACAACTCTGTCTAAGCAAGATAGACGAGCCTCATATCGATCCAACCAATCCATCCCCAAGATAATATCAAAGCCAAGATGCTCAAACACATGCAAATCACATGAGAAAGAGAGTCCTCCTAAAAAGATCTCAAGGTTCTTGCACAACATTCCAAGTGTTGCGGACCCGCCAATGGGATTCGCAACCCTTAGAGATGTGACGAGATAAATTACTTCCAAAGCATATCTATCAACTAAATCTTTAGATATAAATGAGTGTGATGCACCAGTGTCAAAAAGTATGCAAATGAAAGTATCTTTAAATGGGGTTGGACCTTGCATAACTTGCTTCCCCTTCCTTTGGCTCGGACCAGGGTCTCCCTCCATGACATGCAGTCTAGCAGCTTGTTTCTTCTTCGTGAGTTGTGGGCACTCGTTCCTTAAATGACCAATCTGGTGACACTCATAACACTCCCTTTGAGGACAAACATTAGCAAAATGCCCCTTAGCTCCACACTTATAGCATTCCACTCCACCTTTAGCTTGCTTTTGAGTGCCTGAAGCTTGTCCCTTCTTTTGCTTCTTTTGAGAATTCTGCTTCTTCTTAGGGAAGAATGGAGCTTTCCTCTTAGGTGCATCCTCATCTCTTTCACGATATAGATCTTCGTACCTCAAAGCCAGATCAACAATCTCATCAAATGTAGAGCGAAGCTGAGTCAGAAGCCGTTCTCTCAGCTTCCTACGCAGACCATCCACAAATTTTTGATTCTTTTTGAACGGGGTATTGATCAAGTCTGCACCATACTTAGAGAGAGAATTGAAGGTATTGACGTATTCCTGAACTGATGTATCCCTCTGCTTAAGCTCAATAAATCTGCGAGTAAGGATGGCCTTCTCTGCTTCTGGAACGAATCTCAACTCAAAACGTTCTCTAAATCTTTCCCATGTGAGCTCTTCCTCTCCCCTCTCAGCATTCATAATATCAAACCAATCAGAAGCATTGCCTTGGAGGAAGCTAGAAGCAATCTCGACCTTTTGACGGTCAGTCACACCCATGTGCCCAAAAACACGCTCACAAGTCTTAAGCCAGGCCTGAACTTCAATAACACCTTCTTTCCCAAGAAAAGGCTTCCCTCCAAGGCTCGTAAAGTCCTTACACATACGAGCGAAATCAGCTCTAGGAGCAGCATTAGGAGCGGGTGCGGCTTGAGGCATGTTCCGCATCAACTCCAACCACTGCTCCATCGTCAAACGGGGAGGTCTTCCAGCCATCTTTCTTACTACTCTGCATATAGTGAGATATATCACTCAGCTGGAATTAAAATATTACTCGCACTAGAACGCTAAAAATTAGGGTTTTGGTTCAGGTATGTACAACTACTATTAAATAATGGGAGTGATACTGTAAAATAAACAGACATGTACGATGTTTCTACTGTCTTGTGCTAATCCATATTCTAAATATATTTTGTACTATGTCAAACCTGGGCTCTGATACCAACAATGTAGCGCCGGGCCCTTAGACCCATGCTGACCAAGAGCAACACTAAGTGTTACTGTCGGAAAGCACGGAGAATGGGACTCGATAGGGCTAAAAGTTGTTCTCATTCCTTTGAACGAACACTGGCACGAGAAATTTAAAACTTCTTAACTTACCATTTGTGCTCAGTATAAGTTCAAAGAAATGGTACAAGAAAATTTCCCAGGTACATAGTGCAAAATATAATAGAATCAAGCACAGCACAATAACAACAGCAGAATACATAATACATATCATAATAGAGATGTCCAGAATACATGGTCCATCATACATAATATCACTTCCCAAAATACATAATAGTGCACATACCATAATACTACACAATACTAATTGTCTGAAGCTGCGTAGTCCAAAACCTCAAAACGTGGAAAAAGATAAGAATGACGTTGCAATCCACGCAACCTAACCTGCATACAATCCTCAACCTGACCCGAGGATTGTAAAAAAACCAATCACACGGGTCAGACTATTGCTAGTGTGAGTGAAGTAAATATCTATGGACAATAAATAATTCATCAAATAAATAAAGGTGCCGCATGTATAAGCCAACATGAGGCGTAAGGATGTTACTATATGTGAACAATTTAGCGAAATCGTCGCATTAATATGCGATAACCGCATGCATCGGTATTATATATAACTCAATACAATACCAGAACAATTATCATATGTAAAGCAATATGATAATATAAAAAGTAAAGTTAAAAGCGTGCAGGTATTGTATGTAAAGCAATACAATACCAAAACAATTACCATATATAAAGCAATATGATAATATAATCAAACGTTGGTTAAAATACTGGGTTTCCGAATTATCTTGGGTAATATCCCATTATTATTCAAACAAATTAGAAGTTAATAAAGAATTATGGGAACTACGGGATAAATATAATATGACTCATAAAAGATACCAAATAAACAGACGCTAGTATTGTAAAATCACAGTGGTAGAGCTCTTGCGCGCGCGGAGACATCAACACCGTAACCTACTCATAACGCCATAACGACACCTGGCGATCAACCCAGGATAACCAAGACGGTCTAAGGCGAAGGCCATATGCTACCCGTTCACGGCACTACACGTGGCACACCCACGTCTCCATCTGATGTAGTCCGTGACCCGCCGATCGGGAATCCCGATCAAAACAACAAAATTGCCCAATGTAGCAGACCGTTTGACCTTTGGTGGTAAGTGGGCGAAATTTATAACCACCGTGATTCAGGTAGCGAACCTGAATCAGGTCGACCAAGATGGAGTTTTGGCCCATTGGTACAACAGAGTCCAATCTATCCCAATCCCAAAATTAAAGTATTTTAAAATATTAATTTGTAAATTCATACTTTGAAAACTCATAGTGTTTATAACATCAAAACACTATATAAAACCATTCAGGCAACATTCATAAAAGTAAGTTTTTTTTTTACAAAACCCAGTATACTTTACAAAAAGGTTAACATCACATGTCCATAGATGGTTACACTTCCGTTTCGCTCTAATACACAAGCACCCCATAATACTTATGTATTATAACGAAACTTAATCATTGTTTAACATGTTTAATTTATTTGGAACTAATAAGATTATTTGGCCATTTAATTTGTACATGATACTGTTATTTTTGCAAGTAGGAAGAATTTATTCTCAAATATTAAAGAAAACAATAATTTCTCTAATATAAAAATTGCATAATTATTTTTAAATAAAGTTTAGAAAAAAAATAATTTTTTTTTTTTGGGTCTGCCCAGTGCAACCTGGACTGCACAGTGCAGCCTGGACTGCTTAGTCAGCCAACTGGGCTGCACTGTGCAGCCCACTGCCGGGCTGCATTGCAGCCCATAGTTGGGCTGCTGCGCAGCCCATCTGGGCTGCATTGTAGCCCAGACACGGGCTGCACTGCAGCCCGTTCTGGGCTGCTAATGCAGCCCCATCACGGGCTGCGCTGCAGCCCTTTCTGGGCTGCTATGCAGCCCATTCTGGCCTGCTTTGCAGCCCGAACGCGGGCTGCACTGCAGCCCATTCTGGGATGCTAATGCAGCCCCATCACGGGCTGCGCTGCAGCCCTTTCTGGGCTGCTATGCAGCCCGTTCTGGCCTGCTTTGCAGCCCGAACGCGTGCTGCACTGCAGCCCATTCTGGGCTGCTAATGCAGCCCCATCACGGGCTGCGCTGCAGCCCTTTCTGGGCTGCTATGCAGCCCGTTCTGGCCTGCTTTGCAGCCCGAACGCGGGCTGCACTGCAGCCCATTCTGGGCTGCTAATGCAGCCCCATCACGGGCTGCGCTGCAGCCCGTTCTGGGCTGCACTGCAGCCCGTTCTGGGCTACTATGCAGCCCGTTCTGGGCTGCTTTGCAGCCCGAACGCGGGCTGCACTGCAGCTCATTCTGGGCTACATGGCAGCCTGAACACGGGCTGCTGCACAGCCTGCGCACGGGCTGCCTGTGCAGCCCAGTTCTGGCTGCACAGAGCAGCCTAGCTGCGCAGGACTGCACAGCAGTCCTTCCCCACCCCCTTGCTGAAAATTTCAGCAAAAAAATAATTTTTTTTTTCCGATGGAATTGAAGTTTAACAAAGGCATGTAGGTTTGTTCATCAAGGTTTAATAATGTACCTCTCTTTGAAGCAATTAAGCAAGCATTTTGCATGCATCAAAACTACATACCTACAACAATCTTCACTACATAACATTTTCTTTCAACCAATTTGCAGCAAATTCAATTAGGTGAAGATTGACCACAAAAGGGGAGGAGCCAATATATACTACAAAAAGGTTTTGACCTTTTCTCCCACATGCATACCAAAATCAACCAAAAAGAGAAGAAAGATTGAAACTTCACTCACCTATTGCTCCAAAAGCAAACTTTCACCTCTGAAATCAATTAGCCTTTGGATTGAAACCCTCTACAAATAGGAATTGAATAGGAAAACAATCTTAAATCTCTATTTACAAAAATTGAAAGAACCAGAGAGAGAGATTAAATAGGTTTAGGGAATACTTACTGAATTGGGAGCCTACTTTTATCTCCAATTTTGTATGAGAATTGATTAAGCAGGAAGATTGAGGATGAGAGAAAAATGTAGAGTTCTCGGTGGTTTCTGAATGAGAAAAAAGAAAGATACGTACTGATATTTTTAATCGGAGGAAGAGGGGTTACGTATTTTTATTCATAAGTCCCCCTCTAGATCTTTCCTCATAAAAATCTCCTTTTTATTTTTTTATTTCCACTCTTTTCTAAAGAAACATAATGATTACTCTTTGTCTTATTAGGAGATTTTTTCTTTTTCCCCTTATTTTATTTGTTTCTAGAGATTTCCTACATAATCAAAATAAAATAATTTTTTTTTTCTTTTATAATCTTTTCTTTTTATTTTCTTTTTATGAAAAAAAAGTGGACATAAAATTCTCTTTTTATCTTACATAACACACATTTTCAACATTATGTAAACTTCCCCTTTTTTTTTCTCCTCTCATCCATTTTAATATATTATTATCATTTATTTAATTTTCAAACAATATTTAATATAATTATTAACAATTTATTATTAGATTCCCAATTCAGTCTCCCTAAAAAAAATGGGGTTGTTACAGACTTCCCCCCTTACAAAAATTGCGTCCTCGCAATTTCTACGTAGGGGATACATCTGTAATAAACTTATAGATTCAACTCAAAACAAAAGGACATACCTTACTCAAGCGCCAAACAAATTAGGATAATGCCTCTGCATCGACTCTTGTGTTTCCCAAGTGCAGTCCTTTGGATTACTTGACCACTGCACCTTGACTAAAGGAACCACTTTGCTACGAAGCTTCTTCGTCTCAGAGGCAATAATACGAATAGGCTCTCGAGTAAAAGTCATGTTGGGAGCGATCTCAAGCTGCTGCAACTGCTTCGGCTCTATGACCTCTTCGGAATCCCTTAAACACTTCCTCAAGTGAGACACATGAAAGACGTTGTGCACACTCGATAAGTGTTCGGGTAAGGCAACCCTGTAGGCAAGTTTTCCAATTCGCTCCACAATAGGATAAGGGCCAACAAATCTCGGAGCAAGCTTACCAGTCTTACTGAACCTCATTACTCCTTTTAATGGAGTAACCTTCATGAATACCTGATCTCCAACACTGAACTCCAAGTCCTTTCTTCGTCGATCCGCATAGGACTTTTGTCTATCCTGTGCTTCTTTCATTCTTTTTCTAATTAGGTCCACCTTCTCAGAAGCTTCACGCACAGTGTCGGGACCAAGCACCAACCTATCCCCAGTCTCAAGCCAGCATGCAGGAGATCTACAGGGTCTTCCATACAATGCTTCAAAAGGAGCCATGCCTATACTGGACTGAAAGCTATTATTATATGCAAACTCGACCAAGTATAGGTGGTCCTCCCAAGACCCACCAAAATCAAGAATACAAGAACGCAACAAATCCTCCAATATCTTGTTGACCCGCTCAGTTTGTCCATCGGACTGAGGATGATATGCTGAGCTGATATTCAACTTTGTCCCCAAAGCAGACTGCAAGCTTCTCCATAATCCACTAGTAAATAGTGGATCCCTATCACAAACTATAGCACTAGGCACACCATGAAGACGAACAACTTCCTTCACATATAGCTTCGCCAAATAAGGAGCAGTCCTTTTCGACTTGACTGGGATAAAATGGGCAGATTTAGTCAAACGATCCACTACTACCCATATGCTATCATGCCCTTGCTTTGATCTCGGCAATCCATCAATGAAGTCCATGGATACCTAAACAAAGGATTTATATTTACAGCATTACGCCGAAGGATCTAAGTATAAATAAACAATTTAGAATTTTAATTCACTTATACCTGATCCCATTTCCATAGCGGAATCTCCAATGGCTGAAGAAGACCGCTAGGCTTTTGGCGCTCGCACTTCACCAATTGGTAGGTAATACACTTCTTCACATACTCGCCTATGTCGCGCTTCATTCCTTCCCAGTAATATAGACGTTTCATGTCCATATACATCTTACTTCCTCCTGGGTGAATGGTATATCGCGAACAATGGCAATCACTCATCACCTCATGCCTAAGACCTGCAACATTAGGTACAAAGATCCTACCCTTCTTCCTTAAACAACCTTGAGCATCCAACTCAAATCCTTTCAAATCATCAGCATCATCTCCATTCTTCAGCCGATGAATACGCTCTAAAGCAGTAGGATCTTCTGTCTGAGCATGAGAAATCCTATCTATGAGGCTTGGTCTCATAACCATATTGGCCAACATCCTTCCAGAGCTATGAGTGGGCATATTGCAATAGATTCCACTAGAAGCCAACACCTCCAAGTCTCGCCATTCAGCTATCATCATCGATACAACTGCTTGGTGTTTACAACTAAGAGCATCTGCCACTCGATTACCTTTTCCAGGTGTATACTGAATATCAAAGTCATATGCTGCCAAAAACTCCAACCATCTCTGTTGGCGCATATTCAGCTCCTTCTGAGTAAAGAGGTATTTCAAGGACTTATGGTCAGTGTAAAGAACAAACCTCTCACCCATAAGATAATGACGCCACAGCTTCAAAGCAAAAACTACAGCTGCCAGCTCCAAATCATGTACAGCATATCTAACCTCATTGGGTCTTAATTGTCTAGATGCATAAGCCACAACTCGTCCTTTCTGCATAAGCACAGCACCCAGTCCAGACCCACAAGCATCAGTATAGACCACAAGATCCTGATTGCCTTCTGGAATCACCAAAACTGGTGCATTAGTGAGCATCTCCTTCAACTTAGAGAAAGCTTCTTCACACTTATCTGTCCACTCAAATCTTATACCCTTCTTCGTCAGCCTTGTCAAAGGAGTGACAATCTTCGAAAAATCCTTAACAATGCGACGATAGTATCCTGCTAGACCGAGGAAGCTTCGAATCTCCGTAACAGTCTCCGGCCTTTTCCAATTCTGTATTGCTTCTATCTTAGAAGGATCCACAGCTAGACCGGCTTCGGATATAATATGGCCCAAGAACTTTACCTCCTTCTGCCAAAAGTGGCACTTGGAAAACTTTGCTTTTAGCTTATGTTCCCTCAAAGTCTCCAAAACAATCCTCAAATGACCTTCATGCTCTTGCTCAGACTTGGAATAAACTAATATATCATCAATGAAGACCAAGACGAATCTATCAAGGTAGCTTCTGAACACTCTATTCATCAAGTCTACAAAGTATGCAGGGGCATTCGTAAGTCCAAACGGCATTACCAACCATTCATAAGAGCCATATCGAGTGCAAAAGGCAGTGAGAGGGATGCTGTCTTCCGCTACTCGCAACTGATGGAATCCAGTGGCTAAGTCAAGCTGGGAAAAGACTTTTGCTCCACTTAACTGATCAAAAAGATCATCAATACGAGGGAGTGGATACTTATTCTTCACGGTCAGCTCATTAAGCTTCCTATAATCAATGCACAAGCGGAGAGAGCCATCAGCCTTCTTTACAAAGACTGCAGCAGCTCCCCAAGGAGAGCTACTAGATCGGATGAACTGCTTCCCTTCCAATTCTGTCAACTGCTTCCGAAGCTCCTCCATCTCAACACGAGGCATACGATTAGGAGGTCTACTAACTGGTTGGGCTCCAGAGATAAGATCTATGCGAAACTCCACAGCTCTCTTAGGCGGTAAGCCGGTAACAGGCTCAAACACATCACCAAAGTCCCTAACAACAGGAACTCTGGCAATTTCATCATCTTCTCGTGATTCAATGGAATGAAGAGAACCATGAGCATTAGGGCCTTGTGTATCAAGTGTTATATTAACGAGCCCTTTGAAAGATGGATGCTTCAAGGTAACAACTCTGTCTAAGCAAGATAGACGAGCCTCATATCGATCCAACCAATCCATCCCCAAGATAATATCAAAGCCAAGATGCTCAAACACATGCAAATCACATGAGAAAGAGAGTCCTCCTAAAAAGATCTCAAGGTTCTTGCACAACATTCCAAGTGTTGCGGACCCGCCAATGGGATTCGCAACCCTTAGAGATGTGATGAGATAAATTACTTCCAAAGCATATCTATCAACTAAATCTTTAGATATAAATGAGTGTGATGCACCAGTGTCAAAAAGTATGCAAATGAAAGTATCTTTAAATGGGGTTGTACCTTGCATAACTTGCTTCCCCTTCCTTTGGCTCGGACCAGGGTCTCCCTCCATGACATGCAGTCTAGCAGCTTGTTTCTTCTTCGTGAGTTGTGGGCACTCGTTCCTTAAATGACCAATCTGGTGACACTCATAACACTCCCTTTGAGGACAAACATTAGCAAAATGCCCCTTAGCTCCACACTTATAGCATTCCACTCCACCTTTAGCTTGCTTTTGAGTGCCTGAAGCTTGTCCCTTCTTTTGCTTCTTTTGAGAATTCTGCTTCTTCTTAGGGAAGAATGGAGCTTTCCTCTTAGGTGCATCCTCATCTCTTTCACGATATAGATCTTCGTACCTCAAAGCCAGATCAACAATCTCATCAAATGTAGAGCGAAGCTGAGTCAAAAGCCGTTCTCTCAGCTTCCTACGCAGACCATCCACAAATTTTTGATTCTTTTTGAACGGGGTATTGATCAAGTCTGCACCATACTTAGAGAGAGAATTGAAGGTATTGACGTATTCCTGAACTGATGTATCCCTCTGCTTAAGCTCAATAAATCTGCGAGTAAGGATGGCCTTCTTTGCTTCTGGAACGAATCTCAACTCAAAACGTTCTCTAAATCTTTCCCATGTGAGCTCTTCCTCTCCCCTCTCAGCATTCATAATATCAAACCAATCAGAAGCATTGCCTTGGAGGAAGCTAGAAGCAATCTCGACCTTTTGACGGTCAGTCACACCCATGTGCCCAAAAACACGCTCACAAGTCTTAAGCCAAGCCTGAACTTCAATAACACCTTCTTTCCTAAGAAAAGGCTTCCCTCCAAGGCTCTTAAAGTCCTTACACATACGAGCGAAATCAGCTCTAGGAGAAGCATTAGGAGCGGGTGCGGCTTGAGGCATGTTCCGCATCAACTCCAACCACTGCTCCATCGTCAAACGGGGAGGTCTTCCAGCCATCTTTCTTACTACTCTGCATATAGTGAGATATATCACTCAGCTGGAATTAAAATATTACTCGCACTAGAACGCTAAAAATTAGGGTTTTGGTTCAGGTATGTACAACTATTATTATATAATGGGAGTGATACTGTAAAATAAACAGACATGTACGATGTTTCTACTGTCTTGTGCTAATCCATATTCTAAATATATTTTGTACTATGTCAAACCTGGGCTCTGATACCAACAATGTAGCGCCGGGCCCCTAGACCCATGCTGACCAAGAGCAACACTAAGTGTTACTGTCGGAAAGCACGGAGAATGGGACTCGATAGGGCTAAAAGTTGTTCTCATTCCTTTGAACGAACACTGGCACGAGAAATTTAAAACTTCTTAACTTACCATTTGTGCTCAGTATAAGTTCAAAGAAATGGTACAAGAAAATTTCCCAGGTACATAGTGCAAAATATAATAGAATCAAGCACAGCACAATAACAACAGCAGAATACATAATACATATCATAATAGAGATGTCCAGAATACATGGTCCATCATACATAATATCACTTCCCAAAATACATAATAGTGCACATACCATAATACTACACAATACTAATTGTCTGAAGCTGCGTAGTCCAAAACCTCAAAACGTGGAAAAAGATAAGAATGACGTTGCAATCCACGCAACCTAACCTGCATACAATCCTCAACCTGACCCGAGGATTGTAAAAAAACAAATCACACGGGTCAGACTATTGCTAGTGTGAGTGAAGTAAATATCTATGGACAATAAATAATTCATCAAATAAATAAAGGTGCCGCATGTATAAGCCAACATGAGGCGTAAGGATGTTACTATATGTGAACAATTTAGCGAAATCGTCGCATTAATATGCGATAACCGCATGCATCGGTATTATATATAACTCAATACAATACCAGAACAATTATCATATGTAAAGCAATATGATAATATAAAAAGTAAAGTTAAAAGCGTGCAGGTATTGTATGTAAAGCAATACAATACCAAAACAATTACCATATATAAAGCAATATGATAATATAATCAAACGTTGGTTAAAATACTGGGTTTCCAAATTATCTTGGGTAATATCCCATTATTATTCAAACAAATTAGAAGTTAATAAAGAATTATGGGAACTACGGGATAAATATAATATGACTCATAACAGATACCAAATAAACAGACGCTAGTATTGTAAAATCACAGTGGTAGAGCTCTTGCGCGCGCGGAGACATCAACACCGTAACCTACTCATAACGCCATAACGACACCTGGCGATCAACCCAGGATAACCAAGACGGTCTAAGGCGAAGGCCATATGCTACCCGTTCACGTCACTACACGTGGCACACCCACGTCTCCATCTGATGTAGTCCGTGACCCGCCGATCGGGAATCCCGATCAAAACAACAAAATTGCCCAATGTAGCAGACCGTTTGACCTTTGGTGGTAAGTGGGCGAAATTTATAACCACCGTGATTCAGGTAGCGAACCTGAATCAGGTCGACCAAGATGGAGTTTTGGCCCATTGGTACAACAGAGTCCAATCTATCCCAATCCCAAAATTAAAGTATTTTAAAATATTAATTTGTAAATTCATACTTTGAAAACTCATAGTGTTTATAACATCAAAACACTATATAAAACCATTCAGGCAACATTCATAGAAGTAAGTTTTTTTTTTACAAAACCCAGTATACTTTACAAAAAGGTTAACATCACATGTCCATAGATGGTTACACTTCCGTTTCTCTCTAATACACAAGCACCCCATAATACTTATGTATTATAACGAAACTTAATCATTGTTTAACATGTTTAATTTATTTGGAACTAATAAGATTATTTGGCCATTTAATTTGTACATGATACTGTTATTTTTGCAAGTAGGAAGAATTTATTCTCAAATATTAAAGAAAACAATAATTTCTCTAATATAAAAATTGCATAATTATTTTTAAATAAAGTTTAGAATTTTTTTTTTTTTTTTGGGTCTGCCCAGTGCAACCTGGACTGCACAGTGCAGCCTGGACTGCTTAGTCAGCCAACTGGGCTGCACTGTGCAGCCCACTGCCGGGCTGCATTGCAGCCCATAGTTGGGCTGCTGCGCAGCCCATCTGGGCTGCATTGTAGCCCAGACACGGGCTGCACTGCAGCCCATTCTGGGCTGCTAATGCAGCCCCATCACGGGCTGCGCTGCAGCCCTTTCTGGGCTGCTATGCAGCCCGTTCTGGCCTGCTTTGCAGCCCGAACGCGGGCTGCACTGCAGCCCATTCTGGGATGCTAATGCAGCCCCATCACGGGCTGCGCTGCAGCCCTTTCTGGGCTGCTATGCAGCCCGTTCTGGCCTGCTTTGCAGCCCGAACGCGTGCTGCACTGCAGCCCATTCTGGGCTGCTAATGCAGCCCCATCACGGGCTGCGCTGCAGCCCTTTCTGGGCTGCTATGCAGCCCGTTCTGGCCTGCTTTGCAGCCCGAACGCGGGCTGCACTGCAGCCCATTCTGGGCTGCTAATGCAGCCCCATCACGGGCTGCGCTGCAGCCCGTTCTGGGCTGCACTGCAGCCCGTTCTGGGCTACTACGCAGCCCGTTCTGGGCTGCTTTGCAGCCCGAACGCGGGCTGCACTGCAGCTCATTCTGGGCTACATGGCAGCCTGAACACGGGCTGCTGCACAGCCTGCGCACGGGCTGCCTGTGCAGCCCAGTTCTGGCTGCACAGAGCAGCCTAGCTGCGCAGGACTGCACAGCAGTCCTTCCCCACCCCCTTGCTGAAAATTTCAGCAAAAAAATAAATTTTTTTTTTTCCGATGGAATTGAAGTTTAACAAAGGCATGTAGGTTTGTTCATCAAGGTTTAATAATGTACCTCTCTTTGAAGCAATTAAGCAAGCATTTTGCATGCATCAAAACTACATACCTACAACAATCTTCACTACATAACATTTTCTTTCAACCAATTTGCAGCAAATTCAATTAGGTGAAGATTGACCACAAAAGGGGAGGAGCCAATATATACTACAAAAAGGTTTTGACCTTTTCTCCCACATGCATACCAAAATCAACCAAAAAGAGAAGAAAGATTGAAACTTCACTCACCTATTGCTCCAAAAGCAAACTTTCACCTCTGAAATCAATTAGCCTTTGGATTGAAACCCTCTACAAATAGGAATTGAATAGGAAGACAATCTTAAATCTCTATTTACAAAAATTGAAAGAACCAGAGAGAGAGATTAAATAGGTTTAGGGAATACTTACTGAATTGGGAGCCTACTTTTATCTCCAATTTTGTATGAGAATTGATTAAGCAGGAAGATTGAGGATGAGAGAAAAATGTAGAGTTCTCGGTGGTTTCTGAATGAGAAAAAAGAAAGATACGTACTGATATTTTTAATCGGAGGAAGAGGGGTTACGTATTTTTATTCATAAGTCCCCCTCTAGATCTTTCCTCATAAAAATCTCCTTTTTATTTTTTTATTTCCACTCTTTTCTAAAGAAACATAATGATTACTCTTTGTCTTATTAGGAGATTTTTTCTTTTTCCCCTTATTTTATTTGTTTCTAGAGATTTCCTACATAATCAAAATAAAATAATTTTTTTTTTCTTTTATAATCTTTTCTTTTTATTTTCTTTTTATGAAAAAAAAGTGGACATAAAATTCTCTTTTTATCTTACATAACACACATTTTCAACATTATGTAAACTTCCCCTTTTTTTTCTCCTCTCATCCATTTTAATATATTATTATCATTTATTTAATTTTCAAACAATATTTAATATAATTATTAACAATTTATTATTAGATTCCCAATTCAGTCTCCCTAAAAAAAATGGGGTTGTTACAGACTTCCCCCCTTACAAAAATTGCGTCCTCGCAATTTCTACGTAGGGGATACATCTGTAATAAACTTATAGATTCAACTCAAAACAAAAGGACATACCTTACTCAAGCGCCAAACAAATTAGGATAATGCCTCTGCATCGACTCTTGTGTTTCCCAAGTGCAGTCCTTTGGATTACTTGACCACTGCTCCTTGACTAAAGGAACCACTTTGCTACGAAGCTTCTTCGTCTCAGAGGCAATAATACGAATAGGCTCTCGAGTAAAAGTCATGTTGGGAGCGATCTCAAGCTGCTGCAACTGCTTCGGCTCTATGACCTCTTCGGAATCCCTTAAACACTTCCTCAAGTGAGACACATGAAAGACGTTGTGCACACTCGATAAGTGTTCGGGTAAGGCAACCCTGTAGGCAAGTTTTCCAATTCGCTCCACAATAGGATAAGGGCCAACAAATCTCGGAGCAAGCTTACCAGTCTTACTGAACCTCATTACTCCTTTTAATGGAGTAACCTTCATGAATACCTGATCTCCAACACTGAACTCCAAGTCCTTTCTTCGTCGATCCGCATAGGACTTTTGTCTATCCTGTGCTTCTTTCATTCTTTTTCTAATTAGGTCCACCTTCTCAGAAGCTTCACGCACAGTGTCGGGACCAAGCACCAACCTATCCCCAGTCTCAAGCCAGCATGCAGGAGATCTACAGGGTCTTCCATACAATGCTTCAAAAGGAGCCATGCCTATACTGGACTGAAAGCTATTATTATATGCAAACTCGACCAAGTATAGGTGGTCCTCCCAAGACCCACCAAAATCAAGAATACAAGAACGCAACAAATCCTCCAATATCTTGTTGACCCGCTCAGTTTGTCCATCGGACTGAGGATGATATGCTGAGCTGATATTCAACTTTGTCCCCAAAGCAGACTGCAAGCTTCTCCATAATCCACTAGTAAATAGTGGATCCCTATCACAAACTATAGCACTAGGCACACCATGAAGACGAACAACTTCCTTCACATATAGCTTCGCCAAATAAGGAGCAGTCCTTTTCGACTTGACTGGGATAAAATGGGCAGATTTAGTCAAACGATCCACTACTACCCATATGCTATCATGCCCTTGCTTTGATCTCGGCAATCCATCAATGAAGTCCATGGATACCTAAACAAAGGATTTATATTTACAGCATTACGCCGAAGGATCTAAGTATAAATAAACAATTTAGAATTTTAATTCACTTATACCTGATCCCATTTCCATAGCGGAATCTCCAATGGCTGAAGAAGACCGCTAGGCTTTTGGCGCTCGCACTTCACCAATTGGTAGGTAATACACTTCTTCACATACTCGCCTATGTCGCGCTTCATTCCTTCCCAGTAATATAGACGTTTCATGTCCATATACATCTTACTTCCTCCTGGGTGAATGGTATATCGCGAACAATGGCAATCACTCATCACCTCATGCCTAAGACCTGCAACATTAGGTACAAAGATCCTACCCTTCTTCCTTAAACAACCTTGAGCATCCAACTCAAATCCTTTCAAATCATCAGCATCATCTCCATTCTTCAGCCGATGAATACGCTCTAAAGCAGTAGGATCTTCTGTCTGAGCATGAGAAATCCTATCTATGAGGCTTGGTCTCATAACCATATTGGCCAACATCCTTCCAGAGCTATGAGTGGGCATATTGCAATAGATTCCACTAGAAGCCAACACCTCCAAGTCTCGCCATTCAGCTATCATCATCGATACAACTGCTTGGTGTTTACAACTAAGAGCATCTGCCACTCGATTACCTTTTCCAGGTGTATACTGAATATCAAAGTCATATGCTGCCAAAAACTCCAACCATCTCTGTTGGCGCATATTCAGCTCCTTCTGAGTAAAGAGGTATTTCAAGGACTTATGGTCAGTGTAAAGAACAAACCTCTCACCCATAAGATAATGACGCCACAGCTTCAAAGCAAAAACTACAGCTGCCAGCTCCAAATCATGTACAGCATATCTAACCTCATTGGGTCTTAATTGTCTAGATGCATAAGCCACAACTCGTCCTTTCTGCATAAGCACAGCACCCAGTCCAGACCCACAAGCATCAGTATAGACCACAAGATCCTGATTGCCTTCTGGAATCACCAAAACTGGTGCATTAGTGAGCATCTCCTTCAACTTAGAGAAAGCTTCTTCACACTTATCTGTCCACTCAAATCTTATACCCTTCTTCGTCAGCCTTGTCAAAGGAGTGACAATCTTCGAAAAATCCTTAACAATGCGACGATAGTATCCTGCTAGACCGAGGAAGCTTCGAATCTCCGTAACAGTCTCCGGCCTTTTCCAATTCTGTATTGCTTCTATCTTAGAAGGATCCACAGCTAGACCGGCTTCGGATATAATATGGCCCAAGAACTTTACCTCCTTCTGCCAAAAGTGGCACTTGGAAAACTTTGCTTTTAGCTTATGTTCCCTCAAAGTCTCCAAAACAATCCTCAAATGACCTTCATGCTCTTGCTCAGACTTGGAATAAACTAATATATCATCAATGAAGACCAAGACGAATCTATCAAGGTAGCTTCTGAACACTCTATTCATCAAGTCTACAAAGTATGCAGGGGCATTCGTAAGTCCAAACGGCATTACCAACCATTCATAAGAGCCATATCGAGTGCGAAAGGCAGTGAGAGGGATGCTGTCTTCCGCTACTCGCAACTGATGGAATCCAGTGGCTAAGTCAAGCTGGGAAAAGACTTTTGCTCCACTTAACTGATCAAAAAGATCATCAATACGAGGGAGTGGATACTTATTCTTCACGGTCAGCTCATTAAGCTTCCTATAATCAATGCACAAGCGGAGAGAGCCATCAGCCTTCTTTACAAAGACTGCAGCAGCTCCCCAAGGAGAGCTACTAGATCGGATGAACTGCTTCCCTTCCAATTCTGTCAACTGCTTCCGAAGCTCCTCCATCTCAACACGAGGCATACGATTAGGAGGTCTACTAACTGGTTGGGCTCCAGGGATAAGATCTATGCGAAACTCCACAGCTCTCTTAGGCGGTAAGCCGGTAACAGGCTCAAACACATCACCAAAGTCCCTAACAACAGGAACTCTGGCAATTTCATCATCTTCTCGTGATTCAATGGAATGAAGAGAACCATGAGCATTAGGGCCTTGTGTATCAAGTGTTATATTAACGAGCCCTTTGAAAGATGGATGCTTCAAGGTAACAACTCTGTCTAAGCAAGATAGACGAGCCTCATATCGATCCAACCAATCCATCCCCAAGATAATATCAAAGCCAAGATGCTCAAACACATGCAAATCACATGAGAAAGAGAGTCCTCCTAAAAAGATCTCAAGGTTCTTGCACAACATTCAAAGTGTTGCGGACCCGCCAATGGGATTTGCAACCCTTAGAGATGTGACGAGATAAATTACTTCCAAAGCATATCTATCAACTAAATCTTTAGATATAAATGAGTGTGATGCACCAGTGTCAAAAAGTATGCAAATGAAAGTATCTTTAAATGGGGTTGTACCTTGCATAACTTGCTTCCCATTCCTTTGGCTCGGACCAGGGTCTCCCTCCATGACATGCAGTCTAGCAGCTTGTTTCTTCTTCGTGAGTTGTGGGCACTCGTTCCTTAAATGACCAATCTGGTGACACTCATAACACTCCCTTTGAGGACAAACATTAGCAAAATGCCCCTTAGCTCCACACTTATAGCATTCCACTCCACCTTTAGCTTGCTTTTGAGTGCCTGAAGCTTGTCCCTTCTTTTGCTTCTTTTGAGAATTCTGCTTCTTCTTAGGGAAGAATGGAGCTTTCCTCTTAGGTGCATCCTCATCTCTTTCACGATATAGATCTTCGTACCTCAAAGCCAGATCAACAATCTCATCAAATGTAGAGCGAAGCTGAGTCAAAAGCTGTTCTCTCAGCTTCCTACGCAGACCATCCACAAATTTTTGATTCTTTTTGAACGGGGTATTGATCAAGTCTGCACCATACTTAGAGAGAGAATTGAAGGTATTGACGTATTCCTGAACTGATGTATCCCTCTGCTTAAGCTCAATAAATCTGCGAGTAAGGATGGCCTTCTCTGCTTCTGGAACGAATCTCAACTCAAAACGTTCTCTAAATCTTTCCCATGTGAGCTCTTCCTCTCCCCTCTCAGCATTCATAATATCAAACCAATCAGAAGCATTGCCTTGGAGGAAGCTAGAAGCAATCTCGACCTTTTGACGGTCAGTCACACCCATGTGCCCAAAAACACGCTCACAAGTCTTAAGCCAGGCCTGAACTTCAATAACACCTTCTTTCCCAAGAAAAGGCTTCCCTCCAAGGCTCGTAAAGTCCTTACACATACGAGCGAAATCAGCTCTAGGAGCAGCATTAGGAGCGGGTGCGGCTTGAGGCATGTTCCGCATCAACTCCAACCACTGCTCCATCGTCAAACGGGGAGGTCTTCCAGCCATCTTTCTTACTACTCTGCATATAGTGAGATATATCACTCAGCTGGAATTAAAATATTACTCGCACTAGAACGCTAAAAATTAGGGTTTTGGTTCAGGTATGTATAACTATTATTATATAATGGGAGTGATACTGTAAAATAAACAGACATGTACGATGTTTCTACTGTCTTGTGCTAATCCATATTCTAAATATATTTTGTACTATGTCAAACCTGGGCTCTGATACCAACAATGTAGCGCCCGCCCCCTAGACCCATGCTGACCAAGAGCAACACTAAGTGTTACTGTCGGAAAGCACGGAGAATGGGACTCGATAGGGCTAAAAGTTGTTCTCATTCCTTTGAACGAACACTGGCACGAGAAATTTAAAACTTCTTAACTTACCATTTGTGCTCAGTATAAGTTCAAAGAAATGGTACAAGAAAATTTCCTAGGTACATAGTGCAAAATATAATAGAATCAAGCACAGCACAATAACAACAGCAGAATACATAATACATATCATAATAGAGATGTCCAGAATACATGGTCCATCATACATAATATCACTTCCCAAAATACATAATAGTGCACATACCATAATACTACACAATACTAATTGTCTGAAGCTGCGTAGTCCAAAACCTCAAAACGTGGAAAAAGATAAGAATGACGTTGCAATCCACGCAACGTAACCTGCATACAATCCTCAACCTGACCCGAGGATTGTAAAAAAACAAATCACACGGGTCAGACTATTGCTAGTGTGAGTGAAGTAAATATCTATGGACAATAAATAATTCATCAAATAAATAAAGGTGCCTCATGTATAAGCCAACATGAGGCGTAAGGATGTTACTGTATGTGAACAATTTAGCGAAATCGTCGCATTAATATGCGATAACCGCATGCATCGGTATTATATATAACTCAATACAATACCAGAACAATTATCATATGTAAAGCAATATGATAATATAAAAAGTAAAGTTAAAAGCGTGCAGGTATTGTATGTAAAGCAATACAATACCAAAACAATTACCATATATAAAGCAATATGATAATATAATCAAACGTTGGTTAAAATACTGGGTTTCCAAATTATCTTGGGTGATATCCCATTATTATTCAAACAAATTAGAAGTTAATAAAGAATTATGGGAACTACGGGATAAATATAATATGACTCATAACAGATACCAAATAAACAGACGCTAGTATTGTAAAATCACAGTGGTAGAGCTCTTGCGCGCGCGGAGACATCAACACCGTAACCTACTCATAACGCCATAACGACACCTGGCGATCAACCCAGGATAACCAAGACGGTCTAAGGCGAAGGCCATATGCTACCCGTTCACGGCACTACACGTGGCACACCCACGTCTCCATCTGATGTAGTCCGTGACCCGCCGATCGGGAATCCCGATCAAAACAACAAAATTGCCCAATGTAGCAGACCGTTTGACCTTTGGTGGTAAGTGGGCGAAATTTATAACCACCGTGATTCAGGTAGCGAACCTGAATCAGGTCGACCAAGATGGAGTTTTGGCCCATTGGTACAACAGAGTCCAATCTATCCCAATCCCAAAATTAAAGTATTTTAAAATATTAATTTGTAAATTCATACTTTGAAAACTCATAGTGTTTATAACATCAAAACACTATATAAAACCATTCAGGCAACATTCATAAAAGTAAGTTTTTTTTTACAAAACCCAGTATACTTTACAAAAAGGTTAACATCACATGTCCATAGATGGTTACACTTCCGTTTCGCTCTAATACACAAGCACCCCATAATACTTATGTATTATAACGAAACTTAATCATTGTTTAACATGTTTAATTTATTTGGAACTAATAAGATTATTTGGCCATTTAATTTGTACATGATACTGTTATTTTTGCAAGTAGGAAGAATTTATTCTCAAATATTAAAGAAAACAATAATTTCTCTAATATAAAAATTGCATAATTATTTTTAAATAAAGTTTAGAAAAAAAAAATATATATTTTTTTTTTGGGTCTGCCCAGTGCAACCTGGACTGCACAGTGCAGCCGGGACTGCTTAGTCAGCCAACTGGGCTGCACTGTGCAGCCCACTGCCGGGTTGCATTGCAGCCCATAGTTGGGCTGCTGCGCAGCCCATCTGGGCTGCATTGTAGCCCAGACACGGGCTGCACTGCAGCCCGTTCTGGGCTGCTAATGCAGCCCCATCACGGGCTGCGCTACAGCCCTTTCTGGGCTGCTATGCAGCCCGTTCTGGCCTGCTTTGCAGCCCGAACGCGGGCTGCACTGCAGCCCATTCTGGGCTGCTAATGCAGCCCCATCACGGGCTGCGCTGCAGCCCTTTCTGGGCTGCTATGCAGCCCGTTCTGGCCTGCTTTGCAGCCCGAACGCGGGCTGCACTGCAGCCCATTCTGGGCTGCTAATGCAGCCCCATCACGGGCTGCGCTGCAGCCCTTTCTGGGCTGCTATGCAGCCCGTTCTGGGCTGCTATGCAGCCCGTTCTGGGCTGCTTTGCAGCCCGAACGCGGGCTGCACTGCAGCCCATTCTGGGCTGCATGGCAGCCTGAACACGGGCTGCTGCACAGCCTGCGCACGGGCTGCCTGTGCAGCCCAGTTCTGGCTGCACGGAGCAGCCTAGCTGCGCAGGAGTGCACAGCAGTCCTTCCCCTCCCCCTTGCTGAAAATTTCAGCAAAAAAATAAATTTTTTTTTTTCGATGGAATTGAAGTTTAACAAAGGCATGTAGGTTTGTTCATCAAGGTTTAATAATGTACCTCTCTTTGAAGCAATTAAGCAAGCATTTTGCATGCATCAAAACTACATACCTACAACAATCTTCACTACATAACATTTTCTTTCAACCAATTTGCAGCAAATTCAATTAGGTGAAGATTGACCACAAAAGGGGAGGAGCCAATATATACTACGAAAAGGTTTTGACCTTTTCTCCCACATGCATACCTAAATCAACCAAAAAGAGAAGAAAGATTGAAACTTCACTCACCTATTTCTCCAAAAGCAAACTTTCACCTCTGAAATCAATTAGCCTTTGGATTGAAACCCTCTACAAATAGGAATTGAATAGGAAAACAATCTTAAATCTCTATTTACAAAAATTGAAAGAACCAGAGAGAGAGAGATTAAATAGGTTTAGGGAATACTTACTGAATTGGGAGCCTACTTTTATCTCCAATTTTGTATGAGAATTGATTAAGCAGGAAGATTGAGGATGAGAGAAAAATGTAGAGTTCTCGGTGGTTTCTGAATGAGAAAAAAGAAAGATACGTACTGATATTTTTAATCGGAGGAAGAGGGGTTACGTATTTTTATTCATAAGTCCCCCTCTAGATCTTTCCTCATAAAAATCTCCTTTTTATTTTTTTATTTTCACTCTTTTCTAAAGAAACATAATGATTACTCTTTGTCTTATTAGGAGATTTTTTTCTTTTTCCCCTTATTTTATTTGTTTCTAGAGATTTCCTGCATAATCAAAATAAAATAATTTTTTTTTTCTTTTATAATCTTTTCTTTTATTTTCTTTTTATGAAAAAAAAGTGGACATAAAATTCTCTTTTTATCTTACATAACACACATTTTCAACATTATGTAAACTTCTCCTTTTTTTATTCTCCTCTCATCCATTTTAATATATTATTATCATTTATTTAATTTTCAAACAATATTTAATATAATTATTAACAATTTATTATTAGATTCCCAATTCAGTCTCCCTAAAAAAAATGGGGTTGTTACATATATATTATCTGAAAACCACTCTGTATGGCATTAGCGTTGCGAATCAAATATGATGAAGATAATTGAAGACAGAGTTATGCAAAGGCTGTTCAGTAAATCCTTAGTAGAAATTACCTAAGATGGATTTACAGAAAAGTACCTTCAATCTGTCCAGCCCCAGGACGACCTGTATGGAAGAATGTCTGACAGAGTAAATTTGATAGATCGTGTAAATTGATCTCTTCAAACGTATTTACGTTTGGTGGCCAAGGAATTCATTTCTCTTAGCTGTATACCCATAGTATTTATGGGGAAATCAATTTGTGATTTGGCGGGTATGACAATGTGGCATTCAAAGTAAATAAAGTTGTGATTTATACGTTATGGCCTCTTGCCTCACAACCAGGAAATGGTATAAAATCGGGTAGGTCACATGGCTAAGTGGTTAGCTGCCAATTAGAGTGTATTGTCACTTGATCTAGAGAAATTCCATTTACTTCTATAATCTATTTTGATGCTGTCCCTTTCAGGAAACGGTTGCTGATCCCAACCGTTGGTGATAATACATTCGGTACACTCAAGCAAAATGAGTGACTGGTCATGTTTAGTCTGGGTTACAAGATGTTCTTGTTGAACCCGGTGTATTCCTCTCTAGAGTTACACTGTCGGAAGGTGGTCCCATACCTTGCCAGTTGGAATTCATTAACCAATAAGCGCCCGTAATTTTTGATTATATATTATGTATGTGGAAAGTGAGATGAAAGCGTTCTACTAGATGATTATTATATTGTGGTTGATAGACACTACTATAATATCAAAAGAATTTTGATATAAAGATTATCATTTCTTTCAAAAGGATTTTGAATGTTGAATCAAGTGTTTTGGATCTCATAAGGGAAAAACCTGTTCCGTGTTATACAATGTGGTCTTATGAGATATCGTTTATTTTCTCAAATTGTTTACTCACACCAGTCCCATGACTAACCCAGAGTTTATTTTGTTTTGTTTTCCCCAAACTCTTGGGTGCCTAATTTTGTACGGGCAGTCAAGTAATCAAGTTTTTATAGATATACTTGGTGAATTGCAGCAGGAGGCTTCAGGGTTATATAGCTATTATTTATTTCCGCTGTGATGTAAGTGTTATACTCAAATGATAGATTTCTATTTCCAAGTTATGTTGTATACTATATTTTATTCGTTTGGTTGTGAGATTCGTGTTTACTCTGATATTATATGTTCTTCTTCTTCTATTCTAATTTTCTATCTTATCTACCCTCACCCTCTAACTTCTGTCATTAACTATCCGGTATTTCCAATGCTTGGATAGTCGACATTGAGTTTTATGTCGATAACCAGGATGGCGAAAACCCGGGTCGTTACAATACAGTTCCAATAATGATAAAGGAATGAATCTTATTTTGAATGAAAGAGTATGTATGTAGGTGTTTTCCTGCATATTATATATTTTATTATATATAACCATACAATTCAAGCATAGTATATACAATTACAGCTATCATATTTACCCATTTAAACTTAGTGCACTTTTTTTGTAATATTACATATATGAATACAACATTTTATAGAATCCAATGTGTATGTATGAATGAATCCACTGTTTTAAGAATCTATGATACGTTATATCTATTGCTCAGAAGCCTCCACCAGTTCTTTCGAAATGAATGGTCGCGTCTTTTCATCTTTTCTTTGTTTTGTACATTCTGCTAATTGTCATCCACTTCACCACTCCTCAAAACAACCTTAATTGTTCTTCTACTCATCCTATATTCTTTAAATTATGACTTTACAACTTAACATACTTTGGGAAAGGGTGAAATTGTAATTAGCAACATGCTTTGTTCAATCCTATGTCGTAAAGATAATATGAAAACAAATTTTGACAAGGTTCCCAGGATATTGTCATTTGTCTTAGTTATGACTATTGATAAATTGTCCACCGCTAAAACCTAAGTATATTAAATCATGGATATTTGTACGATTCTAGAAAATATAAATAAAAAACTAAATTAGTTTTAAATTTTAGAAGTTAGAGGGGAAATAAACGTTATGCCACATCTTTCAAATCATTTATATCTCTGCATTCTTTATTCTATCAATAAATTAGTTGGGAAGATAGGTAAGCAAAAGAATAGTTGAAATCGAGTGTTATAATTGAACTATTTATCTTTAATCACCATATTTATACCGTTAACTGACCAGTTACCATCATTTCATTGTTTTTTTTAATATACAATTGCTAAATCTGAGATTGCCTAGCGAACATACTTTTGAGCAAGCAAAATATAATTTATAAAAAAAACACGATTTCAGGGACCAAACTATTAGAAAAAGGTAGTATTGCAAGTAATACAATTCAGTGAAATCTATGAATGTTTTCTCCTCGTCCATAAAGTAATTTATAGGCTTTAGAAAATTAATGAATGAATACTATGATTTGGTGATAGCTACAGATGTGATCTTCCTATTATATACTAATTAGTCAAATTTTGATGAAACTGAAATCACGATTTAACTACCTTCACCTTCAAAAGGTTGTCAAAATAAAAGGCACTGGACCATTGTTATAAAGTGCTAAACTGTTTATTTATTTATTTTAATTTTGGCACCAGAGTTGAGAACATAATAAGAGTGACAAAGATGACAGTTGTTTGTTATATTTCTTTTTGCCAATCCTCTAATCAAGATTTTATGCATTGAAAGGACTTAGGTATACGTGTTTAATTTGTCCAAATGTTCGTCGGTTGCTTTTCTATCAGTTGCTAAAAAATATTTTATGATTTGATAGCCTTGACGTTTAAATTTTTTGTTTATACTATTAAGTGCATCACACAATATTTATGATGATTATTATTATTACACTGCTGACTTGCTGCTCAATTCTTTCACCTATATACTATATTATTACGTGCAGTTGAGCTGAGGAAACAAATGGTGTTTAAACTGGCATAGGAATTATTTTTAAGATGCAACAAATAAACGTTAAACTCACATTAGACTTAAGAATTGTTTTGAATCAACTTCCTTTGTTTGTGTTGATATGTTACTTATTACATGAACTCTACCAGACTTATTTCTTAGGTATTACATCAGACTCTGTTTATGGATGTATTTTTCTTCAATCACTGCTTACGAATACTTGTAATAAATTTAATTTCTATTCTCATACACTTAGCTCATTATGAATTTTATATTCTTTTCTTCATTTATTTTTTCATATTATGTTTGTTAACTGTTATCAAACAAATAAATAACCTAATTTTCATGTTGTAAATGAAACATCAAATTATTCATTTATGCATTTAATTTATAACAAGCGCATTTTTTTCATTTCAAAATTGGATCTATATTATTAGCCTACCATGTTTAAAAATTGATCAAGTTATTTTTTTCCGCAAATATACTGCTACCAATGTTGAATACACACACTATGGATTAGGTTCGAGCTATGACCAATTTCATATTTCAATAATTTCATTTAACAAAAAAATGTTATCTCTCTCAAAATGGTACTCTGCATAACTGGTAAATTTCATCCATTTTTTGTCTTAAAGTTGTAAATCATCCAACAATTCAAGCTTTTGTCACGGAGCATTTATTTGTATGCTAATGTTCCGTTACCGATTATACATATATGTTGACAAAAATGGATATTGTTCAACATTTGATAAGATAATTGGCTTATGTCTACACCGGGTAAATTTGATAATTCACCCAACCTAACTATGAATACAAGTTTTATCTCTTATGAGTTAGTACAATTGCTGGGTAATGGAGTGCACCAATTTTTGATTGATTAATATATTACAAAGCGTATTGAAGAAACATCGCAATGAGTATGTTGTTAAGAGGGTTGATCATATTACATGTTGTTAGACCAAAAAATGGTTCTAACACCCAAATCATTGTATTTCGAGCATAGAATATGAAGAAATAGCTGAAAAATAAGAGAAAAAGCAAGGAAACATAATTTTTAAAGTGGTTCGGCGTTAACGAGCCTACATCCACTTCATATTTTCTCATTTCATTCAAAGATTACAATTACAATAAATATTGTCTCTCAAGCACTTGAATCTAATGAATAATTCTCTCTGAATTCATTGATTTTATTGAGGAAGATGGTGATTATTCATGGAGAAGTGTTGACCATGGCAGCCATGGATATTAAGATGCCCAAAAGTCCCATGAAAATGCCCTCTGGCGGTGTATTTATAGCTATAGGAAAGCCCATATGGTGATAAGGTCGTGGTAGGACACATGGCACTCGATTCGGGAAAGTAGGAGTGGTCATAGCCTCAAGAATAGGTCAACATTCATGTGTAAGAGCAGGTTCGGTCCAGGCGGTTCGTGACCATGGTGTGCACCATAAACAGGGTCGTGGTCATGAGGGGCTCCACGAGTTGGGTCGTGGACCATGGGTGTGTCACGAATGGGTCGTGATGAAAGCGAGCCGAGCCGGGCTCACGAGCCGAGGAGGGTGAGCCGGTCACCACGAGGTGGTCTCCACGAGCTGGTCTCCACGAGCTGGTCTTCACGAGCTAGTTCAGCGTGCGTTTACGGAAACGTGCGTAACTTTCAAACTATAAGGCCGATTGGGCCACATGAAAGCTCTACTTGAAGCTAATTCAGAGGGCTATAAGTATTCGATGTGGTTAGATCCAAATGAGGTAGTCTAATAGGAGTTTTGGGTCAGTTTATACTGATGCTGTGATTTTGACCAAACTGCCATGTGTCTTCTGATGATGCTTTCAATGCCGAAGAGTGATGCTATCCCACCAATTCAACCAAGTGATTGCTGATCAATTCATGTTCGTGTTCAAGTCTTTTGCTTTGGGTAGCCTAGTCACAAAGCAAGCTAACATTTTTTCCCCCAAAGTACATCTTATCGCAGGTGAGATATGCTTTGAATATGTTGAGCTAAATCTCTCTGGAACGTCGTTTATCCTTGAGAAGGCTTTATCCAATCGTTGCATTACTTCCACGCGAGCTAATTAGGCCAAGTTCTATGGAAGGAGTATTCGAGATGACCAAGTAATTGCTTAAACTTCGTCGAATTAGGAGGTCTAATTCATTCATCAAAAATCATGCTGGATCGTTAGCTCCTGAGCGTGATCCTAGACGCATAGATCATTGCCAAACAAGGTCATCATTCTACGCGAGTCAAACCATTGTTGGGTCAGACTTTCTTTTATATATGAGTCAATCCATGAAGTGGCCATCCAAATTATTGGGTAGTTCAAGAATCCTCGAGCTTTTAGTTGGTATCTGGATGGTTGGGACAAAGCACATCAGAATCAACGTTTGAATTTACCATTTGTACTCAAGTTTGGACTGTCTTGATATCTTGATATTGATCCAGGATCTTAAAATCGCCTTGGATCATAAAAGTAAGGGATCCTAAGACCATGATCACTCCTTATCGCGGTCAAAGGAATCCACAATCGCTCTGGGTCGCTTCCCTTCGATATAACTACGATTTAAATCTTTGAAGTCACATTTGACCAATAAGCTAGCTTATTTGAAAAGGCAGGACACATCCTGCAAAGTTCTGAAGATATGGTGCATATGCTTTAAATCTTGCTCCAAGCCAGGGTCATCTTCAAAGTCAGACTACGAATTTTTGCTTGTTCTCTTAGCGCCGTCGGAGGACAAGCGAAGTCAGGACTTATGCCCCCAGTATCGATGGGGGTTGAGTTGAGTCAATCAGGCATCTAATCTTGAAGATTCTATACTTCCCATCGTTGCATCTGGTAAGAGTTATAGGTTCAACAATCTTAGTCGACCCAGATCATTCTATACTATTTCTCAATTTAGCAAAAATTTGGCATTGTATATGCAAATGGTCGAACCACATTTGCTTTGATATCATCTCTTCTCTTTAGTCGGATAATGAGGATTACCTCATCGCGCGTCAGCGAGTTCGGTTACTCCAATCGGATCAGTTGTGGAGTTAAGTAATCTTGTTAAATGCGAGTGACTAAATGTCATTATGAAGTTAGTTGGGCCCCTCCATTTATGCTTCAGCATAGTCCGAAATGGTCATCAGAGTCTTGTTGAGCCTCTTTCTCATGCTTGGTTCAATTGAGCTTGACAAATAAGATCATGGACTCGATAAGTGGTATAGATTTTCTTTGGAACTTCACATCCTTGTCATTCTTTTCCAGGGCCTTTCCTTTATCCTTATCGTTTCAGGAATTGGAAGGTGCTTCATTCTTTAGTCGGAAAAGCATCAAGATCGTCCATCTCGACATTAACACCTTCTAGTCATAGAAGTATGTCCACCTAAGGGATGAATTTACCAAAGCTTCTGAGCAAATCTCGTTATAGGGAAAATTTAAAGTCTGGGGGAATAACAGGGGATCCTGATGTCCTATGGGAAAGAGCTTTAGTCGTCATTATCCATATCATCTTGAGAAGTGCCGCCAAGAGGCTAATGCATATTTCCAAGATCGATATTGGTGCCCCCAACATCAAATCTGAGATTACAAAGGGGGCCTTTGCTGATCTCTTGTTTCCGCATCAATATTGCCCCTGAGTCGTGGTTCGAGTCATTCTACCCGACCGGGTTCCTGTTCTTTGAATCGTTGCGTTCTTTCTTAGAGCTGAGTGTGGGATGCCGCTCGAGTATCCATTCAAGTTGGAGCTAAAGCTGGTTGTGCATTACCTTAGTTTGTTGCAATTCTTGCATTCTCATCTAGGATGTTGTAGGTGGCTATTCCACTGCCCATGTTTCCATCCGCACCGTTATGAATCGAAGCCGCATGCTGCATGCCTGTTGATTAGTTCATGTTCAACCCGAGTTAATGATTGCTATCTGACTGTGCCAAGTTCGTCACTACTTGAACTTCGATTTTATCATTTCTAGCGAATCGATGATTATTACTCGTCCTTCCAATTCAGCGCTGGTGCCCTCAGTGTGAAGTCTTGAAATAGGTAAAAGTCGGCCTCGCTCTTCTTGGTTCCACATGAGCAGTAGCCATCAATCAGGCTTTTGTCATTCAATTATAAATATAGGCATCGAGTAGTTGAACTATGCTACTTGAGGCTCATATTCTGTGCCCCCTTCCTCGGGGGTTTGTTCTGAGTAGTGGACTTCAAATCCATATCTTTTATACTCCCTCTTCGTATCATGATTCAGAGTTGGGTGAAAATCGATCTGCTGGTACGCAGCCCATGCCAATCTCTTATCCAGGTTCTGAGGATCGGCATCAGATGGAAAAAGGTTAGACTCTGATCGTCCCGAGTTTTGTCGCTTGACCCCTGCATCAAGGGAAAGGTCGGAGGAAGGGCGGCTATTTCACACCTAGTCATTGCATGGGATATGTCCTGCCTCATCTGAACTTTCCAGTTTGGAAATAGGTTAGGACTAGCAAATGGACGTTCTCTCTGCATCCGCTTCATGGTCCTCAAATGGCCTGCAAAATTTTCATGCTTAGTCAAATATTTAAACAATCGAATCATAAATAAGTCATAAATGAAATTGAATCATAAGTTATCAGTGCAGGCATAACATATAAATTCTATAGCATGTTATTTTGTTGTGTGCCAAGTAGTATGTGTATGTGTGCCCCCAATCAATCATTGACGTAATGCCTGGCCAGGGCTTGTTGAGGATTGATTAGGATTGACATTGCATTGCCCTCCATGTCCGGACACGAAGGGTTCGGGTTCAGCTTTCAATCTTGCCCCCGATACTACAGCGGGGTTGGAGCCCTTTAATGGAATTTAGTCAATATGCCTTTATACTCTCCTATCATATGCCCAGGACAGAGTTCAAACTCAGCTTTCAGTATGCTCCCGGATCCTTCAACAGGATAGGAGTTCTTTCGTGGTGCTAAGTCTCTAGTGCCCTTATACTCTCTCGTCGTATGTCAAGGGTAGAGTGTTATCGAGGCGGTCTTTAATCATGGTGCACCGTCATGCCTCGTGGATGCTATCTTCTTGTCTTTTATAGTCTCTCTCGGATCATGAGTGTTAGAGCGGTTCATGCGAACGGTCATATCATACGCCACCGCGTTCCTTCTACACTCTAGCTCAAAGAGTGGGATTCTACCGCTTCAGGTGTCGTTCTCGAGATCGGTTCTAGTCCGTACTCTATGCTTCACTCTGGCGGATCGAGTTTTTTGGGAAAGCGGTCGGATCACACTTGTCGAGGCGCTACCTAATAATCTCTGATTCATGAGTAGAGGCGGTCGTTTGCAACAATCAAGTCTCTCTCGTCCCGTCGACTCGTGGGATGGAGTTTGGTCGGACGTCGTGATATTATCCTTTATAATTTCTCTCAAGTCATGAGAGTTGGAGTCACAAATAGAGTGGTTTTGAATCATGGTGAGCCCATTACACTCATCCTAAATTCATGCTTATATCCAAGCTAAGAAGATTTGAGTTAGTTGGACAAATAGTCTAAAGACGTCTGCCAAAGCCTTGCGTTCCTCCGATCGATCTATTGGAGGAGTGGTTGGCACCGATCTTTGGGTACCTGCATCATTCATATCGCATGAGTTAGTCATGTCAATAACTCGAGAATCATGTAAAAGTAAATTGCATGGTTGAAAAGTAAGCATATCAAGGGGCAGTGTTGCCTCCTTTATCAGGATTCATGAAATCTGGTAGCATCGCGGATAGGATCGAGCCATATAGACGGTCACCCCGCGCCTATTTGGAGTCAGACTCCGACTTTGCAATTCAATGATTTATGTATAATTGTCTTGTGGTATGCCACGTGTGAGCCAGGGATTGGATGGTCATTCCAGATCCGCTTAGAGCTATACAACTCTCTTTAGATGGAGGGCGTGGCTTTGTAGACGAGTAGTTTGGTCGAGCTCGTTATGGTTCTGTTCCATAACTCCATATGCGGGTGTTTGAAATCTGACTGTTATCAAATTCGGGGTACATCTTCATTGTAGGTCCATTTTTCTTCGCCCTATCTCTACCAGTGAAGGGCTGCCAAAGTCTTTTAGCTGATGAAGGATATCTTTTCAAACTATCGTGGGGCAGAACTCCCAAGGATGAATAGACCTTGATCGGGGTGTTGAGATGACAAAGGTGGTTAGGTAGGTACTGTAAACAATTGATGAAGTCACATCTCCTTTAAATTGCCGTTTTGCCCCCATGCTGAGGGTAAGGATAGAGTGTCAGGAAGTCATGACAGTATCGCTAATGGTATCACATCTTTGCATTGGCGTTAGGTTTGAAATTGGCATGAGAACAATGGATTCATGCTTATAGAAATTTTTGCACTTTTCATTCTAGGAAATAGGATATTACTGCTGGTGGGATAATCATATCTCATAAATTTGCTAATATACCCTCGATCCCATATCCGGGACAAGGGTTGGTGCACCGACAATCAATCAACATTCATGCGTAAGCGTTCTATTCCTTCAACTTGCTAACTTTAAGGCAAGACTAAGGCAATCGGCTAGGCAAACTCTTGATGTATCAGCTTTGAATTAGATGATGTAATCTCGAGCAATTCACGCTCAAATCTGCAGTTGCCCCTAGGGTCCGGGGAGTGAGTCACTTGGCATATAATTGATTAAAAGAGTGAAAGTCTAAGCCTTCACTTTCTAGCTTCAAAACGCCGTTCACCAGAAGTTTCATTCATGTACATCTCCCATCTAACGGGTGGCTGATTAGTGATTTGGTCGAATCATTCGGGGCGGTGAATTCAGCAATTGCACTCGTTGGTGTCTGTTTTGGGATAACCTTCTAAGAAAAATAGGCACTGTCGATTTGCATGTCATATCTCGAGGCATAAAGAACGATGGCACACCTTTCACTTCACCTTGCTAGATGTATTACATACTGCAGGAAGTTTATCATGGGTTTATCCATGACTCTCTTCCGGGTTCGGTCTCCAACGCTGAATCAACTTCCATTTGATCAATGGTTGTATTTTATAGTGTCTTGATGGGGATCATCTCTATCTTTTCTAGACTGTCATACCCTTCAAACTTGGTCAGATTATCCGCATTCTGATCTTCTGCTCGTAGGACATGAGATACGTTGTAACGTTCCAATACATCTAACAGCCCTTCTTCCACTTCTAGGTAAGCTGCGAGTGGTGGTTCCTTCACCTGGAATTCCTCTTGAGCCCGGCGAGCAACAATATGAAAGTCATAAAATACGTTCGATTCCACCATTCCCAACTCCTTAGCGAGTTTCAATTTGGCAATCAGGGTGTCGTCTTCGGAACCGTTGTTAGTAGCGGAGAATTTCAATCGTAAGGCATAGTAAATTGACCATCCTTCAGGAGTTATTAATAAAACACCGGCGTCAGACAGTCGACCATTCTTTGCATCGCCTGATTACAACTTCCAGGTGCATCTTCTACATCTAACACATTCTCTTCGGGAGTGGTACATTTAGAGATGAAGATGGCTAATGCTTGTCCTTGTATGGACTTCTTTAGGAAGGAATTGAGATCAAACTAGTTCAGCTCTATGTTCCATTCGAGCAATCTTCTAGATGCCTCAGGTCGCTGCAAGTCCTCTCGTAGCGGCAAATCAATGTGTATCACAATCATATGAACCTAGAAATAGTAGCGGAGCTTCCTTTTGGGCGGACTTTGCTAAAATCTGAGAAATCAATGCATGTGCACCATTTTCCATTAGCATTCTTGACGAGGACGGGATTTGATATCCAAGCGGGATGTGTGGCGCCTCATATAAAACCATTGCCTCTTAGCCGTCTGACTTCTTCTTTCAAGGAAAACGCTCTCCCTAGACTGAGCATACGTCCTATTTTCCTGATAGGAGCACAATTTATGTTTATACTCGATCATAATTTATGGTAAAATCCTACGAATATTAGTGTAGGTCCAAGCGATCACATCCAGGCTCGCCTGTAGAAAGCTTGTCAGTTCCCTTGCTCGGAATAGGTATAAATAAGATCCGACTTAAAGACCTTTGTCAGGACGGCGTCACCAATCAGACCATGTGTAGTTGTGTCATTAGATGTCACCCTTCTACATCCTGAATCACCATCCTCTCTGGGGTTTATGTCTTCGGGCAGATCATTGGACAATTCCTTTTGTGATGCTTCCTTTATTCGCAATATTGACACCTCCTTCACACTCCATTTCATCTGGGGGGAAGCGTCTTTGGGTTTCATGTCATCTATGTTGCATAGTATATTCTATTCAGCCAAATAGTCAGCTTCTTCAATAACTCGGTCACCGTAGACTATTCTCACTACATCTTCGGTTGGGATATTTAGCAGTAGACACCAAGGTGTTATGTAAGATCTGAGTTCTGCTAGAGCTGGTCAGTCTAGACCTTAATCAGATAAGTTTCACTGCGATAGCGTGGCTTGCGAGGCTTAAAGTAATGTTCACAAATTCTATCACAACCATTGTATGAAGTGCAGAGCTAATGGTTGATTCATATTTTCATTGCTCTCGAGCTCTCGTCTCTTAACCGAGGTCATATGGTGACTGGTAAGCAGTCGAGTTGCTATTGTCCGGACAAAGATCATATGTCCAATCATGGCTCGCGCTAGTTCAACTAGTACCTAACTCTGGGCACCAAAGTGTGTAGATGTGACCCTTATATGATTGAGATCAACCTTCATTAGTGTAGTGGATAGCAGTTATGCATTGCAAAGGTCAGGTAAGTTCTCCCAGAAGTACACCGCAGGACACATGTCCTTCATCACACCATACGAGTGAAGTGTAGATTTGTAATAATAGGATCCGTAGTCCTTTCTAGTAACTTGTCAATGTGAATCATCGTTGCTATGATCATCCGAGTCGTCAGAATAGTACCTGGACTTCTCCATATTAATGTCATCTTGGACCCTACCAACCGGACATGTTTAAGTCATGTAAACCTGGTGCTCACTACTCGTTCATGAAAAACATCAGTTGCATTGGCGAAATCAATACACCATCGGAACTCTAGAAGAGAAGGCTGTTATGAGACAATCATTACTTCGTATACCGCCATAGCCAACGTGCCGAATCTTTTCAACAGCTCCCCACATTCAATAACACCGGTAGATAGAGGTCATGGCTTCTGGAGGAATCCCAGTCGTCGACATTCTATTGTCATATTCTTTGACTATCTGTCTATTATTCATTGACAAGCTTTGATGAATGCTATTGACCAACATATATGTTGAGCCGAAGACGAGCCGTGCTTCGAGCCGAAGGCGAGGCCGTCAGCGGGTCCGGGCGCAGCGCCGATGGGGGTCCGGGGCCATACAATCCCAGCGGCGATCGACCTAGCCAGTTAGGTCAAAAATGTGGGCACCGCACGATATTTTCGATTTTGGAAGATGGAGCCTTCTCTGAAATAATCTGAAAATTGCATTTTTCCCAAAAACTATCACTTTTTCGGGTCGGGTCGTGACCCTTGTTCGTCGTCACTTTTTCGGGTCACGGTTCGCTATTGTCCTCCGGTTCGCGGTTCGTGACAGCTCTTTAGACTCGGGTAGGTTCGTGGTTGAGCTCTTTTGGGTTGCGGTTCACTGAACTTCATCGGGTGGTGGTCCAGCTTGGCGATCGGGATCCTCCAACCTTCCAGCTTCAGATTGGTTCGTGATCCTCACCGAGGGGTCGGGTCGCCCTAGGCGAGCCTCGAACCACAAGCCGACCACCTGCTTTTGCGTGTTATCTATCCATCCTTCATTTGGTCAGGAAGTTTGCAGTTCCTTTGCTTTCCTCGGAGCCATAAAATTCTGATTTTACTGAGATAACTGAAATCTTCAAAAATGGTAGAAACGTGGACTGTTTTCTTCGAACTTTCAAATCCAAATAGTAGAATAGTAATCCGATAGGCTGAGAATTCATTTATCAGTGAAAGCACCAAAATGTTATATCAAAAAATGGTTCTAACACCCAAATCATTGCATTTCGAGCATAGAATATGAAGAAATAGCTGAAAAATAAGAGAAAAAGCAAGGAAACACGATTTTTATAGTGGTTCGGCACTAACGAGCCTATATCCACTTCATATTTTCTCATTTCATTCGAAGATTACAATTACAATAAATATTGTCTCTCAAGCACTTGAATCTAATGAATAATTCTCTCTGAATTCATTGATTTTATTGAGGAAGATGGTAGATATTCATGGAGAAGTGTTGACCATGGCAGCCATGGATATTAAGATGCCCCAAAGTCCCCTGAAAATGCCCTTTGGAGGTGTATTTATAGCTGTAGGAAAGCTCATATGGTGATAAGGTCGTGGTAGGGCACATGACACCCGATCCGGGAAAGTGGGAGCGGTCATAACTTCAGGAATAGGTCAACATTCATGTGTAAGAGCAGGTTCGGTCCACGCGGTTCGTGACCATGGTGTGCACCGCGAACCGGGTCGTGGTCATGAGGGGCTCCACGAGTCGGATCGTGGACCATGGGTGTGTCACGAGCGGGTCATGACGAAGGCGAGCCGAGGAGGGTGAGCCGGTCACCACGAGGCAGTCTCCACGAGCTGGTCTCCATGAGTTGGTTCAGCATGCGTTTACGGAAACATGCGTAACATTCAAACCGTAAGGCCGATTGGGCCAAATGAAAGCTCTACTTAAAGCTAATTCAGAGGGATACAAGTATTCGATGTGTTTAGATCCAAATGAGGTAGTTTGATAGGAGTTTTGGGCCAGTTTATACTGATGTTGTGATTTTGACCAAACTGCCCTGTGTCTTCTGATGATGCTTTCAGTGCCGGAGAGTGATGCTATCCCACCACTTCAACCGAGCGATTGTTGATCAATTCATGTTCATGTTCAAGTCCTTTGCTTTGGGTAGCCTGGTCACAAAGCAGGCTAACACATGTCGAGGTATGAAAAGAAACCGGGATGACGATGAGACATGAATTAGATTTATGTTTGCTAAATATCTTAACCAGCTTGCTGCTCGAAACTGCTAATTCGATTTCTCAAGTGAATTTTATTTAACTATCTGCTTTACTTAAAGTGCAGTGAAATTATGTGCACTTTATTTAAATTATTTGGGTCGAAATTTCATTATTTGTGGTTATATTTTATATGGTAATGTGGTTAAAGAGGTGTTTTTTGTGCAATCATATAGTTAGAAAAAAAAATATTTACTTAACCTAACTTTTTTCAGCTACATCCTGACATTCCACTTTGTGCCGTGAATGATACTGCGCATGCATGTCTGTAGAAGGCAAAGTTACTTCAAAATAATGTACACATACTGAAATTAATTAACATAAAGTGAATTTTGTGAGTTTATATGTCACTGAGATATGAAGATAAAAGTTGTTTATTGGATGCTTTTTTTATACCGAGTATTTTACCCTATTTTTGGCTATTTAACATTTTTTCGTTTATGTTAAGCATAATGCTATAGTTGTAAGATTAGGAGGTAGATATTGTACGATTATGATCTATATCTCATTACAAGTAGCTGCATATGTATTCCCATTAGATGCTTTTTTTCCTTATGTTAGGTAAATGCAAATGATTATATAATTTATAGCTATAACAATTAGTGAAGATGAACTGAGTTGTAGTAAGATAATGGGTAAATCTAGTTATGTGATGTAAATTCAGTAGGATACTAGACTTGGAACACCATTCCATAGTTCTTTTGTGTCATTACACCCATCCATTTATTTCCACTACATATCAAAGTACATTCTTTTTCAAAGTTCCAATCAGAATAATATTTTTAGTTTCTGGTTGTGGACTTTAATTTATTCACAAATTGAAATTACGGTGAACTTACTTGAAATATTTTTTAGTTTCATATACTATTATCATTTTGGCTTCTGCAATTTAGAAATTAACTAGCTATTATAGTTAATTAAGTTTAGTTTGAAGCAGCATATAATATGTGGCTTTCCTGTCGGTGCAACCGTATATCCAAGTATGTGTCTCGAATTTATATTTTATGCATATTGGATCTCAAGTTTGCTTTCTTAATTTTTAAAACACATGATTTCAGTGCCATTGGCATTATAAAATCCCAGCAAACATTCAAATGATATGTTCAGAAAAGCGTCTACCTACATTGTTCTTACTGTTGTACTGTTACACTTACACATGCTCAAAGCGATATGGTTGATTAACTTTTTAGCCAAAACAATAATATTACCAACTTCCCAACTATGAGACTGATTGGTGCACAAACTGAAGGTGACCAATGCCCTTTTCTCCCCCTCATTTATGGTAACTAGGATTCGTACAATATTCTAAAATATCGTAAATAGAAATAACATGGTTTACATAAATCATATAAACTCTTATTATGACGTATATTTCATGGTTTACATAAATCATATAAATTTTTATTATAACTACATTTCATAGTCATCATGATACAGCTCCTGTGAATAACGCATTAATTACAACTTAGTCCTTCCTACATGCTATAGATTTGAATATCACTGTTTTTTCCTTACAGCCTTGGTAACCAATGCTGCTGCTAAGATATTTACTACCCATAATTTTTTGTTTTACTGGCTTCAAAGTAACTAATGGATCAAATCAAGTATACGTCTATTTTCGCCCATTGCATTCCATCTTCTTCAAAAATTATGATTGCAAAGATCAACATTATGTTTACATCAAAACAACTAAATCCAACACCCTGTATAGGTACATTAAACTCAACTAAATCTTCCAACGTTACAACTACAATACACATCACTGCACATTCCCCGCGTGTGTAGATATGTTGAGGCTGCTGCAAATATCAATATTATCTCGTTGTGCATCTTCTAGATGTTATTGTAAGTAAAACTTAAATTTGGGAATAATGTTCCTGAATTTTCAATTTTGTAGCTTCTACGGATATGTTTCCGTAGTTTCAATTTTTTTTTGCTCTCTAAAGAACTTATGAATGGTTGCAAGACATACAACTAATGAGATTTTTGGAATATTTTGTAAAGGAGTTTGAGCTCAAAATTTCATAGTTTCGTTGGTGGATTAAGGAATCACCTATTGAGGAGTTTATTTGCTATAAATTTTAGTTTGGGTTTTATTTTCGTGACATCTACTTCTAATCTTGGATCTTGATATCTCGATTATGATGATTAGATCTTACAAATTGACCTACAAAGCTATTTTAGTCTATTCACATGTGTGTTGAACTATTTTTATTTCAGTATGTTAATGGATTTTTTATATGGTTTCACATCATGGTTATAATTATTTTTATTTTTGAAATTTTCATATTTATATTTATGCTATCAAGCCACTTTATATTATATGTTCTGGTGTATTGTAATACAAGTTATATGTCACTAGCTCATATTTTTGTTTTCACAAGCAGTATAAAATTCAATATGTCATCATCCAAAAATTAAGACAGGAATAACATACATTCGTACGTTAATTTTTATACAATTTTTGATATCAAGTGATAGATAGCATTATTTTTTTCCATTTTTTCATGTATATGTTTTGGTAAGAAACTGATTTGATTTTTAAAATCATGCTAACATGCAATATCATGGATTATTTAGTTTAGTCAATCATGTTTCTTATTTATATACTTTTCCAGTTTGTTCCATTTTCTTCTTTGCGTTGTATGCTATCAGCAAGAAGGGATTGCTTCTCTTATATTTATATATCAGCTTTTATAAACATTGTTTATTAGCACCAATTCTATTTCTTAATGTGCATGTATGAAAACTAAGCTACAACTATATATTATATATCAGCTCTTACAATTACTGTTTTATAACACCAATTTCTCTTGTGCATATACATTCCATGTGCACAAGTACTCTATCAAGTCAAAGTGAAGCATTTTATGCATTTCTAATAATAACCTTATCACAAAGCACATGATAAAATAAAGTAGGAAAGCCATCGTCGTTCATCTATCCACGTTCCATTGTGGAGTGGTTCCATGATCTATACATCTTCTCAATTTTCACAATCTTCCTTCATTCTTTGTCGGTAATTCCAAGAAGAGCAACACTTATAACAAACAATCCAAGCTTCGACACGAATCCATTTCCAAATCCTTGCATTATAATTTAAAACGATCAATACCAATCTGATTAGGAAGAACAAGAAGGAAAAATTTTCAAATACGAATGAAAAAATTTAACTACAAACTGAAGCAGTGCATATGTAGCTTACAACGACCTGAATTCTCTAGCTTAAGGATTCTCCAAACGCTTCGACTGTCCAATAGTAGTAGTCATCGAACACCAAACGAATGGTAAAAGCTCATTAGTTGAAGCTCTTATGGAATTCCAATTTATCCACCTTGGGGACGGTACCAAAATGAGAAGACCTATTTCAGCCCTATGTGTCGTTTAGTTACAAATGATTTCCTAAGTGGTGAAAGCGCAACTTTAACCAAAGTTCAAGTATGTTTTGGTTTCAAAAAATTTGGTAATTTTGACATTTTATGGACATTTATATGGGCTGTATTCATGTCCAATGTCGACTGTGAAAATATTTCAATAGAAATTGTACTTCGGGAGTAAGGCGGTTGATTTTTGCCTCAACTTAAAATTGGTGCTAAATAATTTGTTATTTTTTCGGCTCTCAAACAAACTTAGACACATTGAGCTATCAAAAAACATTTACTATTTATTTACATATTATTTTTTGCTGATTAAATTTTTTGCAATTGATATATTTGGTACTACTACCCATTTCCCTTTTGAATTCTATCCGTCGATCGATATAACTTAGAATACTACTTTTCTTCTTCAGTAAACTATGTGAATGGTCTTAATACATATGTGAATGCTTATTTTTTAAATTTAGGTGATACAAAATCAAAAATAGATGGAAAGTAAATATTTGTTTAATATGGAAATGCATGAATTAATTGATTGCATTTGCATGAGATGGAAAGAAATAAATGCATGCATTAATCTCTTCCATCTATGCTAAAGAAACAGATTGGTTTACTTTCTATCTCTGCACATTTGATGCTATGGTAATTTGCCTCCATTATATTATTACCATATGTTGGTAATTTAATCAATGACTCATATAAATTTGCACTGGCTATATATTAAGGGGTATACTTCATTATAAACCCATTCTGGCATGGAGCCAGTGATCCCCAATGGTGTCTCTTCTTGTTAATATATGTAAACTCTTATTTTTGTAATCTCTTGTAATTCTCTCATGTGGAATAAAATCTCTCTCTTTTAGACTGGACGTACACTTTCTCAATGATAGCGGAATCAGTATAAATATTGTGTGTCTCTTTATTTCTCTGTTATAATGATTTACTATTTATTTGATGTAATAGAATAATTGCTGTCAGCTTAGATTGATGTTCAATTGGAAAATCTTGATCTTGTATCTTGTTTATTGCGCTTCCGCATCTGTTCAACCCTTTTTCGCGTAACAGATTGGTATCAGAGCAAGGTGATTTTTTTTTAAATTGTGCATCAATTATTTCTACAAAGGTTGGTAGATTTAGTGATGATTATGCTATTGCTATTTTGGGAGAAAATGAGACTTTGGAGAAGAAGATTATGTTGAGAGAGAAAAGTGTTCCATGCTTGGAACTTTGATGTAGCTTGAGCTTTGGATTCTCATTAAGGTGGAGTTATATGTTTGTTCAAGAATGTGACTTCGTAGAAAACAGATTGGAGAAATTGCTTAGAGGTGGTAACGACCAAAGACAAACAGGGGGAGGTGTTAGCAAGCTTTCCAAGTGTTTGAGAACAGGTAACTTCAAGTTCAGTTGAGAAACGCTCGCATTGTATGAGAGATAAAGAGTTTAATGTGTTGAAAGGACCACTGGGTTTAGAAACTGTATCTGATGTAGCTGATTTTGGTGACGTATTTTGACGCCACTCAAACCAATCGACTTGTGATGCCATCTTGGAGAGTTCAGTTCATAGAGCTGATTATGATGGATTGGGTGCCATTATGATACATCGTCGATTTTATGATGCCGTCTTAAAGGAGGTGCTACATGTAGGTATATGGAAGGAAAGAGAGAGTTATCTTACATACAGAGATTTGGATTTTGGCTTTGTTTTTGAATTAGTGATTGAGAGAATTATTTGTGGCCTTGGTGGTATTGAGATTATTTTGGAATCTGCCTTTTTATTTTGATTTTGGATATTTGCAACATTTTGTTGGCCGGCGGGGACATAGTCTGAGCTCATTAACATGGCGTGATGGAGGGTAGCTTCGTTGGAACCCATCAGGCAAATATTCATTTTTGGTTTCCATCTCATCGTGAGATTTTGATTTAAGGTGGAGTTCTATTGAAGAGTTTTAAGTGAAGAGAATTTTATTCAAGATGGGGTATTGAAGATATGTGATTTTGCACCAAGGTAGAGTGTTAAATTTAGCTGATACAAAATTACAAATAGATGGAAAGTATTTGTTTAATATGAAAACGCATGAATTAATTGATTGCATTTGCATGAGGTGGAAATAAATAAATGCAGGCATTTATTTCTTCCATCTATGCTAAAGAAATAGATTGGTTTACTTTCTATCTTTGCACATTTGTTGCTATGTAAATTTGCCTCCATTATATTATTACCATATGTTGGTAATTTAATTGAAGACTCACATAGGTTTGCACTGGCTATATGTTGAGGGGTATACTTCATTGCAAACCTATCCTAACGTGGAGCCAGTGATCCCCAATGGTGTCTCTTCTTGTTAATATATGTAAACTCTTATTTTTGTAATCTCTTGTAATTCTCTCATGTGGAATAAAATCTCTCTCTTTTGGACTGGACGTACACTATCTTGATGATAGTGGAACCAATATAAACATTGTGTGTCTTTTTTTCTCTGTTATAGTTATTTACTATTTATTTGATGTATTAGAATAATTGTTGTCAGCCTAGATTGATGTTCAATTGGAAAATCTAGATCTTGTATCTTGTTTATTGCAGTTCTGCATCTGTGAAACCCTTTTTTGTGCAATAAATTGGTATCAGAGCAAGGTGGTTTGTTTTAAATTGTGCATCAATTATATCTACAAAGGTTGGTAGATTAAGTGGTGATTATGCTATTGCTATTTTGGGAGAAAATGAGATTTTGGAGGAGAAGATTACATTGAGAGAGAAGAGTGTTCCAAGCTTGGAACTTTGATGTAGCTTGAGATTTGGATTCTCAATAAGGTGGAGTTATATGTTCGTTCAAGAATGTGACTTTATAACGACCCGAACTTCCTCGTAAAGGAAAACCCAGATTGGGTTGAGAACACGACAAATTAGAACACAAACAGAAGAACATTTCATTGTCAATTACAATAATTTCATCAGAATACAAGAATATTACAGAGTTGTAACAACCCTGAATTTTGGGGTAAATTTAAAAATTTATTTTAACTAATTACAATGGGTTGGATATTCAAAATAATTTATTTAAAATAATAATTATTAAAATTTGATTTAAATCGAGGTTAGGATGAATAATTTAATTTTAATTATAAAAGGAGTTAGAAATAGCGCGGTAGTTTGAAAAGTCAAATTTAACTTTGACTGACCGTACAGGATGCAAAATTTAACGGATTTTAGTGAAACCAAAAATATTGGAATCTATTTAAAAATATCTTTCTAACAAATCTGAAAAATTGAAATTTCATAGCAGGAATCAAAAGTTATGCCTAGTTTGAAATTTAGAAAGGTCGCTATGAAATTTATAAAGGTCAAAAATCCTACTTTTTGCATTCGACGGAATTTGGACTCGAAACCACTTTTATTGAGTTCAGAATGACGTTTCTGCATTTAAAAAGTATAAACACTTATATATTTTGAGTTTCAAAAATTATTTGTTTAAAAATGTATTTTAATATTTAATATATACGCCTTGAAAATAGCCATTTTACAAACGACCTCTGTTTTTGATGAAACTACTTTAGTTGGATCCGGAATGTCAAAATATGGTTAAGTTTAATTTTTCATAATTTTTAGAATTAATTTGTGACTGTGGCAAAAAGATTTCAGTTTTGTCAATTTCGGTCAATTTTAATCGACTTGAAAAATGCCATTTTTCAAACAGGCTCAGAATTGAACGAAATTAATTTTTCTAGTCCGCAGCGTCAAAACATAGCTAAATATATATTTTGGAAATTTTTGAAGTTAATTTGTGACCCCGGTGAATTTTTCTATACGAATGAATTAAAAATAAAAGAAAATATTTTAAATTAAAGAAATTTGGGTCAAGACAGTCGTTTGGGCCTACGGTACATAGCTAGATGAGTCCGGAATAGGGGTTAACGGGTAGAAACGTCAGTCGTTGGGCTGAAATCGGATAAAATCACTAAACTGGTCTTAAATGCGTAATTAAGGATTTAATAATAATTAGTTAAACCTAATATTTTATTTAAACCGCTACAGTACGTTCTCCTTCCCCGATTCGTCAAACCCACAGCCGCCTAAACCCATCTACCTTCTCTCCTTCATTGCTCCAAATCCAAGCAAAATTAGACTGGGGTCCTTTGGAAGTTTTTCAAGCTCTTCTCCTCCTCTTCCTTCTCCGACAAGTCTCACATCAAACCGCGCCCCGTAACTCCCTCCCCACGCCCATGAACCCGCCAAGAAAAACCCATTGCCTGGCCTCTAAGAACGCGTCGCACCTCCCTCTATTCCTGGCAGTTGTGCACCTCTCCTCCCCCTCCATCCTCCAACAAACGGCACCCAAAACCGTTGATCCAATCTTGAGTTATCCTAATTCAAAGTTTGGAACAATTTCAAAGGTCCAAATTAATTTAATTAAATCGATTTGTAACGCTTGATTTCATTGATAATGTAATTTAATAATTAAAACATATTTTTGATTCAATGCGATACAGAACCCGACAAATCTGATAATCTTGGAACGACGTGACAATACACAACATCATAGATCGGTTGTGTACAAGTTTCTGACTTTCGATTTGATTTCTAGATCTGACAAATCCCAAGGTGAGAAATCTTAATTTATTTTTTTATTATTTATTTTAGATAATGTGAATAAATCTTAACTGTGTTCTCCTCCATTCACTGTATATGCCATGCTTTGTGATTTGATTTGAACTTTGATTTGTGTGTTACGTGGATCTGAAAAATTAACATATTTGTTAATTAGAATTATGTTTAACAAAAATGAACAGTTTGTTAATTAGTGAGTTTTCTGATCTAAATAATTTAAAACAAATTACTTGTTATCATGTTTAGTGATTCATACATGTTCGCGTGATTGGATTCTAAACGTTTGATGATGTTTGGTGTTATGTTAATTTGATGGAATATTTATGTTGAATTAAAACTTAACAAATTGAACATGTCATCATGTTGTGTTATTAGATATGTTAATAAACAAATTTGTTAAACCAAATCACCTTGTTCTGTTATGAGATTTGTTAATTTACAACTATGTTAAGTAGAAAAATAGTAGAACAAAATCATTATGTTGTGGTTGTTAGATTTGTTAATCCAAGAATTCACATTTATGTTAAATTAGAATTGTTATATAAAACCATCGTTTTATGTTGAAAAGGAATTATCATTTAAAAACATCGTTTTTATGTTGAATATGAATTGTTGTATAAAAACATCGTTTTATGTTGGAATAAGAATTGGCATATAAAAACATCGTTTTATGTTGAAATGAGAATTGCTATATTGAAAATGTCAATATATTAGAAACAAGATCACATTAGAAAAGTGTTTACATTAGAAAAATGTTTACATTAGAAATATGATTACATTTTTATGTAATGTTAAAAATAAAAAGATTACATTTTTATGTGATGTTAAAAGAATAAATTATCATCTTTTATTAGAGAATAAATTGTCATCTTTTATTAGAGAATAAATTTTCATCTTTTATTAGAGAACACGTTGTCATCTTTTGTTAGAAAATAAAAGAACATTTATGTTAGAATTAAAAAGAACATTTATGTTAGAATTCAAAATGACATTTATGTTAAGATTCAAAAATGTCATTTATGTTAGATTAAAAATGTCCTTATATTGGAATGGTTATTAGATTAAAATTATCATACTTGTTGAAATAAGAGAGTTGAAACCAAACTATCATACTTGTTGAAATGTTAGAATTGATTTAACATAAAAGTATTCTTTTTATGTTAATATATGAATTGTTAGAATTATTAAACATTAAAAATGTCTTTTTATTGTTTACATGTTATGTTAGAAATGTTTTCTATGTTGAAAACATTATTTTCAACATGCTTATAAAGAAAGAAAAGAGAATACATTAGAAAAGGATAAATATGTTAAAAACATATTTTTAACATTGCTAGAAGAACATGTTAGAAAATATAACAGGTTATAAACCATATTCTTAACATGATAGAGAAAATGGTCATTTATTTACACTAATAACATGATAGAGAAAATGGTCATGTTAATATAATATTGTCATGTTAGAGAAAATGGTCATTTATTTACACTAATGTCATGTTCGAGAAAATGGTCATTTATTTGCACTAATGTCATGATAGAGAAAATGGTCATTTATTTACACTAATATCATGTTAGAGAAAATGGTCATTTATTTACGCTAATGTCATGATAGAGAAAATGGTCATTTATTTATACTAATATCAGGATAGAGAAAATGGTCATTTATTTACACTAATGTCATGATAGAGAAAATGGTCATTTATTTACACTAATGTCATATTAGAGAAAATTGTCATGCATTTATACTAATGTCATGTTAGAGGAAATTTGTCATGTTAATATAAGATGCCATGTTAGGAAAGGTCATTTATGTTTGTATTAAAAAAATGCCATGTTAAAAAATGTCATGTATGAAAAACAGGTTATGCAAATAAACATTTCTTTTTATTTGTCATATACAAGGTTGAAAACATGTAGACAAATAAATACTTCTTTTTATTTTCCATTAGAAATACAGAAGTCTGTATGCAGACAAAATCTCTTTTTATTTGGTCGCTAGGATTGTAAACAGGTCATTTGGTTGAATTAGAAATATTAAATTAAAATGTTATTTGGTTGAATTAGATATATTAGAATTAAAATGTCATTTGGTTAGAATATTATCATGACAAATACATATGTCATTTTGTTGGAATATTGTCAGGTAAATAAAAATGTCCTTTATCTAGAATAATGACATGTTACATAAAAATTGTCTTTTATTCGGAATAATATACACTATATAAATAAAAATATTGAAACGCAGAAAGAGAATTACATTTTTATGTAATCAAGATTACAAAGAAAAGAGGATTACGTTATGTGTAATTAAAGAATAAGAATTTACATTAAATGAGATTACATTTTTATATGTAATTAAAAAGTAAGAATTTACATTAAATAAAATCACATTTTTTATGTAATTAAAAAGTAGGAAATTTCATTGTTAATGAAATCACATTTTTTTATGTAATTAATTAAGATATGATTTTGCCATGTAATGAAAATTACATTTTTATTAGGAATTTAAAGAGTAGAAAGCAACGTTGAAAAATAATTTACATTTGTATGTAAATAAAAGAATAAAGAATGGAATGTAACGTTGAAATATAATCTACATTTCTATGTAAAAATAAGATATGAATACTTACATATTTATTATGTAATTCAAATGAAACTTACATTTTTATCAATGTAATAAGAAGGGAATGAGAAGAATACATTTACAATGTATAAAATAAGAAAAGAATTTACATTGTAAATTAAAGTTACATTTTATCATGCAATTTAGAATAGGATATATACATTGTAAATTAAAAATACATTTTATATGAAGTAAAAGAATGAGAATTTGCATTGTAAACGAAAAGTACATTTTTAATGTAATTAAAAAGTAGAATTTTACGTTGCCAATTAAAAAAACGAAATTTGATATGTAAGGTTAATTGCAATTTACATTGTAATTAAAAAGGAGATTTTACATGGTAATTAAAAGGTAGAAATTTTACATTATAATGTTGATTACAATTTTAATGTAATTTAAAAAGAAGATTTTGGCATTGTAAATTATTACATTTTCAATGTGATTAAAAGAATGGATTTCTCATGAAATTATAAGAATAGAATTAAAAAGAATAGAATAAAAGTCATATATTTTTATCGTCATTTTAGAGGCGGTAAAAGGAAGTTACATTTTTCAATGTAAATAAGGATGAAATAGAAGTTATAATTTTAAAGAATTTACATTTTTCAATGTAAAGGAATTAAAGAATTTACATTTTTCAATGTAATTAAAGAATGTAAGTAAAATATGAAATAAAAATTTACATTTGCTTATGTAAATAAAAAGAATTATTTTAGATGACACTTTCATTTACATTTTCATGTAAATCGGATATGTAGAAGTGAAAGATAACATTTATCTACATTTAGGTAAATAAATAAGAATAAGGAAAGGTAAACTTATTCACATATGGTGTAAATAAATAAGAAAAAGAAATTTTTTTAAATGACATTTTCTATGCATTAAATGAATTAAAAGTTACATTTTAGTTGTTGTTTATCAACAAATAAAATGAGGGAAGGGAATTGAACTGTTCATATAACATGATATCTTGATGTAAACATGTCACATTACATCATTGTATGATAGGAACATGATTGTGCACCGTTTGTTTGGTTGATTCGTTGCCCTTATATGTTAATGACTACGTTGAATGATTTATATCTATTTTTATCAAAATAAAAATTGTGATAAGTAATAACGTTATGAAATAATTCAAATGATAATTATGCGAAGATTAATTGAAAAGACCAAGTTACACTCATTTCAAATAATCATTCGACGTTTTAAATGGAAGAATTGAAGACGACGATTGAAGACCGATGATCTTCACATCGAATAGGTAACTAGTGTTGAGGCCCTTGATTGATTTGCTCCTAAGACGGGGCTAAGAAGGTAGTTATCCGGACGTAGTGTTGATTGTACTGATTTGGCTTTCGCTCAGACCTAGAGCATAAGCTTATAAATGGAATGTGTGTCTGACATTGTACTGATTTATATTGTATTTATTGATTTTCTGTCGAATGTACGAATGCTTGGTGGCGGAGAATTTATTCTCTTCCTTAACACCCTTTTGTACATTTTGAAAAAATATTAATAGTGTGATATGGATTGACAGTGTGGCATACTAAGATGCAATGATCAAGGTTTCTTATTGAATAGCAGAACCTTGTGGTGGCGATCAAAGCACAGCTTGAATAAACATAGCTTTGTGTATTACGTAGCTTCACGAGCCTCACAACCCGGTGGAGTCTAAAACGGGAGAAGGGAACGAAGGGAGAGCATCACGTTTCTTTCTAGCTAGAACTAATGTCAGTGCTTAAACTGGCTTATATTTTACTTATGTGGATGATGGAATGAGGCTCTTCGGATGATAGGTCCTAAAGGACCGGGAAACGTGTGTTCAGGAATTGCCAATCCATGAAGCTGTATGTGTGGACCGGCCCTACAGGATCCAAGGGTTAACTGCGGGGTATCCTGAGACATTAGCTTGAGTGTCTCGAATCGGTAAGGAGCTCCTCCCTAGCCTTGACTCATGATGGAAACCCAATTTCCAATACGATCTCATACGGTTTTGATTGTATTACTAGTATGGAGGCATAGTATATGGTAGCTATGCTTCCTAGGATTGGTACATTTACTTTGAAATGTTTTTAAAACGTACATACACTAATAATAATATCAAATTCGTTTTTATCGTATCAAGCATTTTTGACCATTATAAGGTAAAACTCTATCCTCAGGTTTGCGTTGCATTATGTGATGGGACTTGAGTCTTATGATGGTTTCATTTTTCTAAAAAGCATTACGTTGTTTAACGATTTACTTTAATTTATGCACCGACAATCCATTGCAGTAAACCCGTTCCGCATTAGCGGCGTGGTCCTTGGATTTGCCTTATTACTATTAGTTAAATTAATTTAGAATTCTCACACCAGTCCCATGACTGACCCGTTGTAACACCCCGCGAATTCTATAACTGTGAAATTCACAAATTAAAGTATAATTAAGTTCACATCAAAGAACTAAGGGAAACGGGATACGCCATTGCGTTCGTCTCGGAAAAATACGCGAAATAGAGTCCGAGTTTTCGAAAAACGGAGTCCGTATGAAGAAGATATGGCCTTCGGAAGTTTCTGAATTAAGTTTAAAATTCGAACAGAATAAAACAGCTCAGAAAAAAAATTAATAATCGGGCCCAATTGGCCAGGGCGGGAAAACTCCCGCCTAATGCACCCAGGTCGACTGGGCTGTCGACCTGGTCTAGCCAGGTCGACAGGGCTGTCGACAGGGCTGTCGACCTGGTCCAGAGCCAGGTCGAACCCAGTCCACCCTGGCTGGCCTATTCTATGTTGGTCGATTTTCAGAAGTCTGCTTTGTCATTAGGGCTAGGTGGCAGGCTCTAATTGGTCTCTCTTTCGAATGAATGGCTACGATCAATCCAAGCAACATCAATGGTCCTAATCAGTTCATAAACCCTATAAAAATGACCCTAGACTCAACCTAATCTATTCATTCAAAAATAAGAACAAGGCCATCATGTTGCTGAGGAACGACTAAGAGTAGCCACCAATTGGAGAGAGGATTAGGAGGCAAATTCTAAAGCATAAAGCAACTTAATCAAATCAAATCAACAAGGAATCGCATCTCCAAATTCCTAAATTGGAGAATTCGTCACACAATTGTAAGTAGAGTATTATTTTGGTATGAACAAATAATTGTGTTGGTTTGTATACTTGATTGTGGTGATAAAGTAATTCATATTTGTGCGTTACTATGATTCTTATCGATTTGGAATATTGTATACGTTTGGATATTCGCAAAGCATGTTATTTATTATAAAAACTACATATTTGCGGTAGTTTTATGCAAGTATACGTTTGGAATATTCGCAAATTATGAAATCCATGTTGAAGCTACATGTATGTAGTTGTTTAATTGAAACTCATGCAAGTTTGGGGTTTTGCTACTATGCCATCATAATGTATATTTTTGTACATAAATCATTTTGTATGGAATTGGAGCAAATTTGGGTTATTATAGTTCATATGAAACTATGTTGAAATTTTGGCACCATGATCTATGTATTAAGCCATGCTTTTGTACTAGAAAACTTATTTGCAAACTTATGAATATGACTAGGCTATGATTGATATTTTGCATAATTGAAATCCATGTTAGGTCTATATTGTTAACAAGAATTATATGATGACATTTGTGGTACATAGCTAGGTTAGATTCAAAATCCCATTTGCAAGTTTGCATGACCAAAGTAAAAATCATGATTTCATGCTAGAAATATTTATGCCATAGTTATGTGAATAGATTTAAAATCATGATTAAGTTGAACTATACTTTTGGGTTAGTAACAAAAGTAAGCACCTTTGTAAACATGTAGTAATCTTATGAACATGATTTGCTTATGTTTGACATTATGCCTAAATAAAAATATAGGTTTATGTTGTAGTTAAGACTATGTGTCAATAATGATATCCAATTTAGATTCTTATCTCAACTACAAGTTTACATGCTTTGATTCATGTCACTTATGCTTTATGACCAAAGTATACATTACTACTATGCAAGTACACAAGTTTCTATTTTGTAGTTCCAACGTTATGTTGCAAGTTCATGCGTTCACATTCCCCTTCTTGTGTATGTAATCATGCTTTAAGCCTCCCTTTTTCTCATGGCTAAGTTGGGCTTAAAAGCCTAAGCCCAACATATATTATGATAAACGGACGTATTAAACGGGGGAAAATAACGTTGGGCCAAATTAATTAATAAATGAAAATATAAAGTAGAAGGGCCCAAATTCAAGTATGGGTTGGGCCCATGATTGGTGTAACCTTTACACCATTAACTTAATAATGGGCCGCAAATATTTACATATAAGAAAATAAAGAAGAAAGACAAAATATGTAAATGTAGAACATACGATGTGTTTAACCCGAGGTTGGATTGAGTTGTGATGTAAACCTGCCCGGAACCGCCCGGCTGTCCAGTAGTCACAACAATACCTATCCAATGTGGGAGGTTAAACATGGAGCCCAATAAGGACCCGAGGTTAGACTGAGTTGTGGCGTAAGACTGCCCGGAACCAACCGGCAACAGGCAGCCACAACAATACCTGTCTAATGTGAGAGGTCAAGGCTTTAATAAGACAATTAAGGCTGAGTCAGGATTGTTAGGATTAAGTGAACTAAAGACTTAATCAAAATGGAACATGCTAAACTAAACGGACTGGTGGGGGTTAGGTTAGAAAACACTTAACCAACTTAGCATGTTGGCTAGAGGTAAAAAACCTAGTAACGGGGGACCCTTTTCAGCAGTAACCCTAGAAGGTGTATCAGGAGACCCTGAAACTAGGCAGGGTGGGGCACGATTACTGGGCTGACTGTAAGAGGTCAAATCGACGGCGGTGGTGTAGCAGTGTAGGTTCTAACGGGGTGCGGGCGTGCACACACTCCAGCGCAGAAAAATAAGGCACTGGACACCAGTAGCATACCTGTGCATTCTAGGATTGTGTCGGGCCGCCACCATGGGACTTGATACACCCCATGGTGGGACCAGCATAGGTAACTACAACATCAGGGGCCGTAAGACACATGTAACTATGCAAGTAGGAGCCGATCATCATAGAATGGATCACATCACCCTGATTATGGGGTACCAGTTGGAAACTAGTTTATATGGGTTCAGAGATTAACATGGGGTACGATAGTATATTCGACCCTAGACAACTTAACCAAGTTTATAGTGCTTTCCCACTTCTTGTTTATACTTATCATACCCAGTTCTTTATTCATAGACAGAATAGTCCTAGACTTACTCAGACTTAATGTCTAACTCTACTTTTCTTTCGTCTTCTTTTCTTCCATGTCCCCCCCCAGGTCCACAGGGAGGGAACACTGCAGCTTGACCAGCCTTAACATCCAGCTTGAAGAGGAGAAATGTATTGCTTGGACTTTTTCGTTTTGAACTATGGCTTTGGGCAACCACTATGGGGCTTTTGCAGTTTATCTATGTTTTATTTATGCTTCTTTAAATGATGTAATCAAGACAGATTATGGAAGTGTTATGTTATGTTTTTGGAAAAGATGTAAGACAATTATGGTGATGTTGTTTGCTTTTATGAAATAAGAATTGTTGTTTTTCCGCTGTTTACAAATATGTGTTCTTATATCTGTCTTGTATATCTGTGACTTATACTTATAAACCTCCACCAAAATTAGGGCATTCCCTTTGAGAGCGACCCTAACGGAGGTGGGGTGTTTCACTTGGTATCAGAGCATGGGTTTACCAGATAAGATAAAAAGTTTTGAAAATTTATTTTCAAAAAGGAAATTTAAAGAAGCATTTTAAAAAAAACATATTATTTTAAAAAGACAAAGTCCACTCCCCAAAGCCATAGGTACTATCTCTTATCCTTCGTTTTGAATCTATCCTTTTTATTTCAGCATGTCCGAAGAACTTAACTTGCCAGAAGGGGTGCCAATACCTGGTTGGTTTAGACGGTTCTTAGAAGCAAGAGCCACTCAGCCAGGTCCTACCGTTCCTCCTCCCCCAGCTGCAGGAAATCATCCAGCTGCAGCGGCACCTTTTCCTCCACCTCCTCCTCGGGGAAACACGTTTGCTAAGATATGTAAAGATTTTAAAGCTATGGGAGGAAAGGATTTCCATGGAACTGAGTCCTTCGTGGCAGCTAGGAATTGGCTGAAAGAAACTGAGGACCTATTCATCATCTTTGAGGTAGAAGATAGACAAAAAGTACAATTGGCAGTATGGCTATTGAAGGGCGAGGCTTCCTACTGGTGGGAAGTCACTAATGCTGAAAGACCAGTGGAGACATGGGAGGACTTTAGGGCAAGGTTTGAGACTAAATTTCTCTCAGATGCGGAAAGAAGTTTGCAGTTGGAAAAAATCTAATTTCTTAAGCAAGGGGACAAGACGGTCAGAGAGTATGTGAATCAGTTCGATGAGCTGGCTAGGTTTGGGCTTGACCTAGTCAATACCCCACACAAGAAGGCTCTCCGTTTCGTCAAAGGGTTGAATGAGCCATTACACAGTTTGGCCATGACACATATACCCATGGGAGCCACGTATGAAAGATTGGTGCAAATGGCATTGCTGAATGAAGAGGATAAGGGCAAGAAGGAGACAAAGGCAGAAAGCTCTCAAGGGAAGAAAGAGGGTCTGCAGCCTAAGAAGACAGACTTTAAGAAGGGCGGGAAAGGCAACAAAGAGAAGAGGAAGTGCAATTTCTGTGGCAAAGTGGGGCACTTAGTTAAGGACTGCCGGAAAAAGAAGGCCAAGGAGAATGGTGGGTGCTTTTCTTGCGGTGAGACAGGCCACAGGGCTAAGGACTACCCAAAGAAACGAGGACAGGGGCAGAGGGCTGGATCCACCCCAGGGGCACAGGTTCATGTGCTGGAAGCGCCACCTCTGCAACAGCGAGGTATAAATACTTCTGTAGAAAGTGTAGTTTATCTTTATGATCACCCTGTTCGCACTTTATTTGATTCTGGCGCATCACACTCCTTTATCTCGTCTGCTTTAGTAGAATCTCTGCACCTAAAAACTGGTATGGTAGAGGACCCCTTAATTGTTTGAAACCCAATTGGGGGCCCAGCTCATTTGTCTATGATCTGTTTGGGATTGACAATTTCTATTCTAAGTGTAGAATTTCAATGTAGTGCCTTTGTTTTGGGCTTTTCGGGGTATGGTTTGATTTTGGGTATGGATTGGCTATCCAGTAATGGGGCCATCCTTGATTGTGAGAAAAGGGTTGTTAGGCTCCTAACCCAGCTCGGTAATACTTTGGAAATTTCTTGTAATCCCTCATACGCGGTCATGCTTAGTTACCTTGAATCGCTAGATGCCTCTGTTGAAAATTTGCAATCAGTTAAAGTGGTCCGGGAATATCCGGATGTCTTCGAAGAGGTGAAGGGCTTACCTCCGAAGCGGGAAATAGACTTCCGCATATATCTTGTAGATAATGCAAAGCCCGTTGCGTTACCCGTTAGACACATGGCTCCACGGGAAAGGAAAGAGCTCAGTAAACAGATTAAAGAGCTTCTAGAAAAGGGGTTCATTAGGAGAAGCATTTCAGAGTGGGGCGCTCCAGTGGTGTTCGCTACAAAGGCGGATGGTTCACTCCGTCTATGTGTTGACTATAGGGAGCTCAACAAGCTAACGAAAAAGAATAGGCACCCTCTCCCTAGAATTGACGATTTATTTGACCAGCTTGTAGGAGCGTCTGTTTTCTCCCAACTCGATTTAGCAACTGGTTTTCATCAGCTAAGGGTGGCTGAAGATAGCATCGATAAAACGGCGTTCAGAACCCCAGACGGCTTCTTTGAATGGCTTGTCATGCCTTTTGGCTTGACAAATGCACCTGCTTACTTCGTGGACCTGATGAGTAGGGTATTCAGAGATTTTCTCAACAAATTCGTAGTGGTCTTCGTAGATGATATCCTTATCTTCTCAAAGAGTGAAGAGGAACATGCTCAGCACTTAAGGGCAATCATGGAAACTTTACGAGTCCATCAACCAAAAGCCAAATTCTCCAAATGCCACTTTTGGAGAGAAGAGGTGAGGTTCCTTGGGCACATAGTATCCAAACAAGGGTTAGCAGTGGACCCTGCTAAGGTAGTGGCGGTACAGGATTGGAAGACACCAAAGAATGCAACTGAGGTCCGAAGCTTTCTAGGACTAGCAGGTTTCTATCGAAAATTCATAAGGGATTTTGTGAAAATCTCAGCTCCGCTCACGAAATTGACCAAGAAGAATCTAGTGTTCAATTGGGATTTGGATTGCGAGTTTGCTTTCCAACGACTGAAAAGGGCTCTTACAACAGCCCCAGTTTTGACGCTGCCAGATGGGAGCAAGATGTTCACTGTTTATACGGATGCATGTGGGACAGGGCTAGGCGCTGTCTTAATGCAAGAAGGAAGGGTAGTAGCTTATGGCGGGAGGCAGTTGAAAGTGCACGAAAAGAACTACCCAACCCACGATCTTGAGTTAGCCGCCATCGTCTTTGCACTCAAGTCTTGGCGACACTATCTCCTAGGTGAGAAGTTCGAACTTTACATTGACCATAAATCGTTGAAATATCTTTTCTCGCAGAAGGATCTTAACTTGAGGCAACAAAGATGGATGGAGTTTCTTGCCTCGTACGATTTCGAAATCTCCTACACTGCGGGCAAAGGCAACGTAGTAGCAGACGCGTTGAGCCGAAAGAAATTGACCCTAAGCCCGTTGTTTGTTGAAAGACAAAGCCTAGAGTTTATAGCCAGCTTCGACTTTAGGCCTTCCTCCGATTTCGTACCAGGCTTGTTAGCATCTCTAGAAGTGCGCCCAACTTTAGTGGATTCAGTAGGGACAGCACAACGCGAAGACCCTCAGCTTGTGGAAACAATTGATAGGCTAATTAGGGGTGAGACTTCAAGTCACCTCAACAGATACTCCATCGACGATAAGGGTTTGCTAAGGCGAGACGGAAGACTATGTGTCCCACAAACAAAAGATTTAGTAAAGAAGGTTCTCAAGGAAGTACATCACTCCAAGATGACGATACATCCAGGCGGAGATAAAATGTACAAAGATATAAAAAGGACTTTCTTCTGGAACAGCATGAAAAAGGACGTGGCAGAGTTCGTTTCTAAGTGTATGGTGTCCCAACAGGTTAAGGCGGAACAGAAAAAGCCTAGCGGACTGCTACATCCTCTGGAGGTCCCGCAGTGGAAGTGGGATAGCATCTCAATGGACTTCATCGATGGGCTGCCTAGGTCTAGGAGAGGCAACACTAGCATTTGGGTAATAGTGGATAGGCTTACTAAAAGCGCCCACTTTTTACTTGTCAAAAGTAAAAGAACTGCCTCATCCCTAGCATCACTTTACCTCAAGGAGATCGTTTGACTCCATGGAATACCATCTAGCATTGTTAGTGACCGAGACCCCATCTTCACCAGTGAGTTTTGGCGGAGTCTGCAAGAAGTAGTAGGAACGCAGTTATGCTTGAGCACAGCCTATCATCCCCAAACTGACGGCCAAACAGAGAGAGTGAACAGAGTTTTGGAAGACCTTTTAAGACTATGCGTCCTTGACTTCGGAGGGACATGGGAAGACCACCTTCCTTTGGTGGAATTTGCCTACAACAACAACTATCAAGCAACCATCGGAATGGCGCCCTTCGAAGCTTTATATAGAAGACCGTGCCGATCACCCACTTGTTGGTAGGAGTCTACGGATAAGCTCATACTTGGACCAGATATGATCCGAGAGACTTCAGAGAAAGTAGACTTAATACGAAGAAGAATGAAGACGGCCCAAGACAGACAAAAGTCCTATGCCGACAAAAGGAGGACCGACCTTGAATTTGAGGTTGGAGACAGAGTTTTTCTCAAGGTATCTCGACTAAGAAACGTTGTTCGTTTTGGAACCACAGGAAAACTGGCACCAAGGTTCATAGGGCCATTCCCTATCATCGAGAAAATTGGGAAAATGGCCTATAGACTAGAGCTACCCGAGAAGTTGGCTGGAGTCCACAACGTTTTTCACGTTTCACATCTCCGAAAATGTCTACATGAGTCTGCTGAAGTGGTAGAGCCAAATATCCTCGAAGAGGCCGAAGTGGAACGCGAAGCAACCATAAGAAAAGTTCCAACCCGCATATTAGGAACGGAAGTGAAGAAGCTACGCAACCGTGAAGTCAAGCTCGTCAAAGTTCAGTGGAGCGACACCGAGGGAGACGCGACTTGGGAAACTGAAGCTAGAATACGCACTGCCTACCCTTTTCTGTTCGAGGGTACATCCTTGATCTTTCCTTTTCCTTAAGTTGCGCTTTTATCTATCTTTTTAGGTATATTTCCTCGACCTTATCTTTTAGGTAGAAACCCTTTGGATGGAAACATGTAGTTGAAACATGTTATGGATGATGGTTGCAAGTGGTTGCAAGTGGTTGCAAGTGGTTGCTAGTGGTTGCTCGTGGTTGCATATACACACACAATCTAGGGTTTAGATCGGCTCAGTCACTTCATATTGCATATGCATATATGTTTGGATTCGTATATGGTTGAACTCTAATGTGTTGTCATGTGGATGTTGCATTTGTATTGAATGATTGTGCACTCATGTAGAATCAAGAATAGGAAAATTTGCGTACATAATGGATTCATGGCACTTACATAATTGGCATTAAGGAGGTCAACTGAATCAGTAGACCGCCTGATTTTGCATTTGATAGGTACATGTACACACACACTTCGCATATGATCATGAAGCATTAGAAGTCTTTTAAGGACAATGGATGCTCGTGTTTGATGGATGAGTAGATGGATGATTGGATGTTAGGATATACATTCCTCCTAACTTGAAGATTTCGGGGACGAAATCCTTTTAAGTGGGGGAGAATGTAACACCCCGCGAATTCTATAACTGTGAAATTCACAAATTAAAGTATAATTAATTTCACATCAAAGAAATAAGGGAAACGGGATACGCCATTGCGTTCGTCTCGGAAAAATACGCGAAATAGAGTCCGAGTTTTCGAAAAACGGAGTCCGTATGAAGAAGATATGGCCTTCGGAAGTTTCTGAATTAAGTTTAAAATTCGAACAGAATAAAACAGCTCAGAAAAAAAATTAATAATCGGGCCCAATTGGCCAGGGCGGGAAAACTCCCGCCTAATGCACCCAGGTCGACTGGGCTGTCGACCTGGTCTAGCCAGGTCGACAGGGCTGTCGACAGGGCTGTCGACCTGGTCCAGAGCCAGGTCGAACCCAGTCCACCCTGGCTGGCCTATTCTATGTTGGTCGATTTTCAGAAGTCTGCTTTGTCATTAGGGCTAGGTGGCAGGCTCTAATTGGTCTCTCTTTCGAATGAATGGCTATGATCAATCCAAGCAACATCAATGGTCCTAATCAGTTCATAAACCCTATAAAAATGACCCTAGACTCAACCTAATCTATTCATTCAAAAATAAGAACAAGGCCATCATGTTACTGAGGAACGACTAAGAGTAGCCACCAATTGGAGAGAGGATTAGGAGGCAAATTCTAAAGCATAAAGCAACTTAATCAAATCAAATCAACAAGGAATCGCATCTCCAAATTCCTAAATTGGAGAATTCGTCACACAATTGTAAGTAGAGTATTATTTTGGTATGAACAAATAATTGTGTTGGTTTGTATACTTGATTGTGGTGATAAAGTAATTCATATTTGTGCGTTACTATGACTCTTATCGATTTGGAATATTGTATAAGTTTGGATATTCGCAAAGCATGTTATTTATTATAAAAACTACATATTTGCGGTAGTTTTATGCAAGTATACGTTTGGAATATTCGCAAATTATGAAATCCATGTTGAAGCTACATGTATGTAGTTTTTTAATTGAAACTCATGCAAGTTTGGGGTTTTGCTACTATGCCATCATAATGTATATTTTTGTACATAAATCATTTTGTACGGAATTGGAGAAAATTTGGGTTATTATAGTTCATATGAAACTATGTTGAAATTTTGGCACCATGATCTATGTATTAAGCCATGCTTTTGTACTAGAAAACTTATTTGCAAACTTATGAATATGACTAGGCTATGATTGATATTTTGCATAATTGAAATCCATGTTAGGTCTATATTGTTAACAAGAATTATATGATGACATATGTGGTACATAGCTAGGTTAGATTCAAAATCCCATTTGCAAGTTTGCATGACCAAAGTAAAAATCATGATTTCATGCTAGAAATATTTATGCCATAGTTATGTGAATAGATTTAAAATCATGATTAAGTTGAACTATACTTTTGGGTTAGTAACAAAAGTAAGCACCTTTGTAAACATGTAGTAATCTTATGAACATGATTTGCTTATGTTTGACATTATGTCTAAATAAAAATATAGGTTTATGTTGTAGTTAAGACTATGTGTCAATAATGATATCCAATTTAGATTCTTATCTCAACTACAAGTTTACATGCTTTGATTCATGTCACTTATGCTTTATGACCAAAGTATACATTACTACTATGCAAGTACACAAGTTTCTATTTTGTAGTTCCAACGTTATGTTGCAAGTTCATGCGTTCACATTCCCCTTCTTGTGTATGTAATCATGCTTTAAGCCTCCCTTTTTCTCATGGCTAAGTTGGGCTTAAAAGCCTAAGCCCAACATATATTATGATAAACGGACGTATTAAACGGGGGAAAATAACGTTGGGCCAAATTAATTAATAAATGAAAATATAAAGTAGAAGGGCCCAAATTCAAGTATGGGTTGGGCCCATGATTGGTGTAACCTTTACACCATTAACTTAATAATGGGCCGCAAATATTTACATATAAGAAAATAAAGAAGAAAGACAAAATATGTAAATGTAGAACATACGATGTGTTTAACCCGAGGTTGGATTGAGTTGTGATGTAAACCTGCCCGGAACCGCCCGGCTGTCCAGTAGTCACAACAATACCTATCCAATGTGGGAGGTTAAACATGGAGCCCAATAAGGACCCGAGGTTAGACTGAGTTGTGGCGTAAGACTGCCCGGAACCAACCGGCAACAGGCAGCCACAACAATACCTGTCTAATGTGAGAGGTCAAGGCTTTAATAAGACAATTAAGGCTGAGTCAGTATTGTTAGGATTAAGTGAACTAAAGACTTAATCAAAATGGAACATGCTAAACTAAACGGACTGGTGGGGGTTAGGTTAGAAAACACTTAACCAACTTAGCATGTTGGCTAGAGGTAGAAACCTAGTAACGGGGGACCCTTTTCAGCAGTAACCCTAGAAGGTGTATCAGGAGACCCTGAAACTAGGCAGGGTGGGGCACGATTACGGGGCTGACTGTAAGAGGTCAAATCGACGGCGGTGGTGTAGCAGTGTAGGTTCTAACGGGGTGCGGGCGTGCACACACTCCGGCGCAGAAAAATAAGGCACTGGACACCAGTAGCATACCTGTGCATTCTAGGATTGTGTCGGGCCGCCACCATGGGACTTGATACACCCCATGGTGGGACCAGCATAGGTAACTACAACATCGGGGGCCGTAAGACACATGTAACTATGCGAGTAGGAGCCGATCATCATAGAATGGATCACATCACCCTGATTATGGGGTGCCAGTTGGAAACTAGTTTATATGGGTTCAGAGATTAACATGGGGTACGATAGTATATTCGACCCTAGACAACTTAACCAAGTTTATAGTGCTTTCCCACTTCTTGTTTATACTTATCATACCCAGTTCTTTATTCATAGACAGATTAGTCCTAGACTTACTCAGGCTTTATGTCTGACTCTACTTTTCTTTCGTCTTCTTTTCTTCCGTTCCCCCCCCCCCCCAGGTCCACAGGGAGGGAACACTGCAGCTTGACCAGCCTTAACATCCAGCTTGAAGAGGAGAAATGTATTGCTTGGACTTTTTCGTTTTGAACTATGGCTTTGGACAACCACTATGGGGCTTTTGCAGTTTATCTATGTTTTATTTATGCTTCTTTAAATGATGTAATCAAGACAGATTATGGAAGTGTTATGTTATGTTTTTGGAAAAGATGTAAGACAATTATGGTGATATTGTTTTCTTTTATGAAATAAGAATTGTTGTTTTTCCGCTGTTTACAAATATGTGTTCTTATATCTGTCTTGTATATCTGTTACTTATACTTATAAACCTCCACCAAAATTAGGGCATTCCCTTTGAGAGTGACCCTAACAGAGGTGGGGTGTTTCACCCGTTGTTTGTTTCGACCTTTACAAACTCGGGTGCCCTCTTCTCCACACGGGCAGTCGAGTAGTTTGTCTATAGGTTCTTATCTCAAGCAGGATTCTAGATTGAAGCCTAAAGCTGTGTCCAGAGCATCGAAGTCTTCCGCTGTGTATTGTATTTAAATTATTGTAATTTATCTTCCATTGTAATTTTATTCAATATACTCTGATATGTTATGTACTCTGATGTAACATTGTTGTAATGTTTATAAAAGTCTGCTGTTATTGTATGATGTGTTGTAGCCCAAAGTAAGCGTATTCGGCTATCTCCCGCAAGGGCGATTTTTGGGTCATTTCATTTTGGTATCAGAGCTCTAGTTAGCTCAAATCTTTGGGGTACAACTCGTTAGAACTGAACAAAAGACTCATCAGAGATTGGATTAGTAATATCCAATAAGAATACTCATTAGAGATAGGATCAGCAGTATCCTAGAATGAGAAAACTCATTAGAGATGGGGTTAGTAATGCCTTAAAATGAGTTGAGAGTGAAAAGTATATAATTAACATATTTTGATTATATATATAATCCGCTTTTAGGAAATATGATTTTTGAATATATATAAAAGTTATATATTTTAAAAGTTAATCAACAAATAAAATTATCGAAATCAATAAAAGAATAAAAGATGAGTTAGTTAATTAAACACTTTTTGGCTTCATTCCATTTCGAGGACGAAAAGATTTTAAGTAGGGGAGACTGTAACAACCCTGAATTTTGGGGTAAATTTAAAAATGTATTTTAACTAATTTTAATGGGTTGGATATTCAAAATAATTTATTTAAAATAATAATGATGAAAAATTGATTTAAATCGAGGTTAGGATGAATAATTTAATTTTAATTATTAAAGGAGTTAGAAATAGCGCGGTAGTTTGAAAAGTCAAACTTAAACTTTGATTGACCATACAGGATGCAAAATTTAACGGATTTAAATAAAACCAAAAATATTGGAATCTATTTAAAAATATCTTTCTAACGAATCTGAAAAATTGAAATTTCATAGCAGGAATCAAAAGTTATGCCCAGTTTAAAATTTAGAAAGGTCATTATGAAATTTAAAAAGGACAAAAATGCTACTTTTTGCATACGAACGAATTTGGACTCGAAACCACTTCCATTGAGTTCAGAATGACGTTTCTGTATTTAAAAAGTATAAACACTTAAATATTTTTAGTTTCGCAAATTATTTGTTTAAAAATGTATTTTTAATATTTAATATATACGCCTTGAAAATAGTCATTTTACAAACAACCTCTGTTTTCGACGAAACCACTTTTGTTGGATCCGGAATGTCAAAATATGGTTAAGTTTAATTTTTCATAATTTTTAGAATTAATTTGTGACCGTGGCAAAAAGATTTCAGTTTTGTCATTTTTGGTCAATTTTAATCGACTTGAAAAATGCCATTTTTCAAACGGGCTCAGAATTGAACGAAAGTAATTTTCCTAGGTCCGCAGTGTCAAAACATAGCTAAATATATCTTTTGGGAATTTTTGAAGTTAATTTGTGACCCCGGGGAATTTTTCCATACGATTGAATTAAAAATAAAAGAAAATATTTTAAATTAAAGAAATCTAGGTCAAGATAGTCGTTTGGGCCTGCGGTACATAGCTAGATGAGTCCGGAATAGGGGTTAATGGGTAGGAACGTCAGTTGTTGGGCTGAAATCGGATAAAATCCCAAAACGGACTTTAAATGGGTAATTAAGGATTTGATAATAATTAGTTAAACCTAATATTTTATTTAAAAACAGCTACAATACGTTCTCCTTCCCCGATTCCTCAAACCCATAGCCACCTAAACCGATCTACCTTCTCTCCTCCATTGCTCCAAATCCAAGCAAAATTAGATTGGGGTCCTTTGGAAGTTTTCAAGCTCTTCTCCTCCTCTTCCTTCTCCAACAAGTCTCACATCAAACCGCGCCCCGTAGCTCCCTCCCCACGCCCACGAACCCGCCGAGAAAAACCTGCCGCCTAGCCTCGAAGAACGCGCCGCACGTCCCCCTATTCCTAGCGGTTGTGCGCCTCTCCTCCCCCTCCATCCTCCAACAAACGACACCCAAAACCGTTGATCCAATCTTGAGTTATCCTGATTCAAAGTTTGGAACAATTTCAGAGGTTCAAATTAATTTAATTAAATCGATTTGTAACGCTTGATTTCGTTGCTAATGTTAATTTAATAATTAAAAACATGTTTTTGATTCAATGCGATACAGAACCCGAAAAATCTGACAATCTTGGAACAACGTGACAATACACAACTTCATAGATCGGTTGTGTACAAGTTTCTGACTTTCAATTTGATTTCTAGATCTGACAAATCCAAAGGTGAAAAATCTTAATTTATTTTTATTATTATTTATTTTAAATAATATGAATAAATCGTAACTGTGTTCTCCTCCATTCACTGTATATGCCATGCTTTGTGATTTGATTTGAACTTTGATGTGACGAAAAGGAATTTCGCTCGATCCGAATCAGTCGCTAAACCGACCCAGACCGTTCGAAACGCCTGATTGTTTTGAGAACACGACAAAATAGAACGCGGACGGAAGAACATTTCATTGTTATTACAACAATTCCATCAGAATACAAGAATATACAGAGTATAAATGAATATTACACAGAAATATCAGATATTTAAATTACATTTAAATACATCGCAGCGGAAAATAATACAATACACAACTAGAAGGGATATACGGATACAAAGATTTCCGGATATCGTTCCAGCTGTAAACCAGGATCCTGTGAATATAAATCTGCAAAACCAAAACTACTAGCTGCCCGTGTCAAAATAAGGGCACCCAGAGTTTAGGTCAAAACAATAAACTCCAGGTCAGTCAAGTGACTGGTGTGAGAACTAAAACAGTTATTAATCTTTATTTTAAATTTAGGTAAATCAAGGGACCACGCCGTATAACACGGAACGGGTTTCCTCCCAAGAATACCAGTGCATAAAACAACAGCGCAATGCTAAATAAAGAACAATGAAGCTATTATAAGACCCAGTTCCCATCACATAATGCAACGCAAGCCGGAGGATAGGGTTTTTACCTTATAATAGCCAAGAATGCTTGATACATTTAAAACAAATCATTTGATACTATTATAAGTGCATAGTGTATAAAACAACTTCAAATCATAAGTATCAATCATAGGCGACATGAGCGTCCCATGCCACTATGTCGCCATATATAGGTCTACAAATAAAACCGCAAATGTCACGTATTTGGAAATTGGATTTCCATCTATGAACCGAGGCAAAAGATAGTCCTCAACCGATTCGAGACTCTCTAGCCCGAGCCTCAGGATCAGAGCTCGAGTGACCCTTAGAACGACAGGGCCGGTCCACCGTTGTGGATTAAAATGCCTGAACACTGCGTTTCCCCGCCCTTTGGGGTGTAAATGAGCCAACGAATGGCTCCATCGGACCCGGATCATCCGATCTAACCGAGGCGCCTCGCAACAGCAACAACCACACAGGTGAAAAGTATATAAATGTCAGGGCTGGTAGGTCACTGACACCACCCTAGCTAGAAGGAAACGCATGCCCTCCCTGAGGTCCTCTCCTGTTTCTGGTTCACAACCGGGGTGTGAGGCTCGCAAATTCACGTTACACAAAGCTATGCCACACAGGCGGTGCTTTGATCATCAACCACAAGACTTTGCTTTTCAACAGAAGCCCTGATCATTTGCATCTTAGGCATGCCACACAAGCAATTCACTCTATGCGTTTGATATCCATCTGTATATAACCCCTGAGCTCGTACGTCTCAGAGAAGGGCGTTAAGCAAGAGAATAAATTCTCTGCCGCCAAACAAATATATATTTAATAGAAATCAATCAAACAGACTAAAATCCAATGTCAGACACACAGTCCATTTACAAGTCCGTTCTGGGTCTAAACGAAACTGGAGGCACCTAGTACCCCGCATATCCATCGATCTCCAAGTACGTCTGGACGATCACCAACTGTTTCCATCTTCTTGGGTGTACAGCCCAATCAAGATCATCAGTAATCACCCAAACGACGTGAAGACCTCCGGTCTTCGACCACCGTCTTCACCTTCGACACCACGTCGAATCAGTTATTCAAAATGGGACAAACCCGGTCTTTCTGAATAACTCGCGTATATAATAAATAAGTGTTACACAAACACAACATACGCCTCATTCCAATTCAGAATATTCTTTTATTCAAATATTCCTATATTTGGGAAAAGTTCCCATTAATTTTATCAAAGATAAATTCTTTAAATTTATTCTTTAATCTCCTTTGAATATCAATTCAAACTAGTCGGGATTAGCGAACCACACCGAAGTAATCATTTATTTTATTTCCCAATCCCAACCTGTTCATCCCATGAAGAAAAACAGGTAATACTTCATATCTAACACCACAGTGTTATCGGTAAATTCAATTACCATTTCACGTTCAAATCTAATTAAAGATTTAACTATCGCCTAGAGAAAAACTGGTGATACTCCATTCTCGATCTTGTCAATTTAATTAAAGATTCATTAAAACTCCACTTAGTTTTAATCTTTAACTGGGTTAAAGAATCAGTGTCATTTAAAACACGGTTCACGATAAACCCAAAATCAGATTCCATTAATTATCGGGTTAAAGAACAAGTGTTATTTAAAACACTGTTCACGATAAACCCAAAAATCAATACCAATTTGATTCCAATTAAATATTATTTAATTGGTACACTTCATTAAATCTAAATAAAAGGATTTAATCTTTTCTCAACCGGGTTCAAGAACAGTGTTAATAAAGACACCATTCACGACAAACCCAAATCACATTTGACATTAAATACAAGGCTCTGAATAAAAAATATACTGGCTTACATTCAATATCAAATTCTACGACCAACAAATATCGTATTGGAAATATCGATATATATATCTTTCAAATTCCCATAACAATATCTGTATCCTCACGAAATCCAACATCGAAATATTCCGAAGACAATTTTGATTCAAATCCATTCCAATTCAATTACTGGAATTTCTGGTTATATTTCAAAACCATTTCAAATTCACTTTATTTATTTCAAAAATAAATGAATTATAATTCTAGTTCAAAACTAGTTCATTTCGATAAAAATCTATTTTTATCTTTTCAAATATGGTGTTTTTCATCCCGATTCTTCCCAAATCATTTCTTATGATTTTACACAAATTATTGATATTTTTAATAATTTTATCAAGGCCTGTACAGTCGATTTCCATCAACGGCCATCGAACTGCACTTACAGCGACCTTTTCCAAATTTGATTTGGACATAATTCCAAATCCAACTGTTAGATTTCAAATTTCTAATATTAGTTAGAAAGCTCTTTTCGATACGAACCCAACGGTCCCGGTTTTAGGAGAATCCGACTGTCGGATCTCCCGTAATGTCCGTTCGAATCAATGGTCGAAATTTACGAACTGCCGCGGCGCGGCGCGTTCTATTCAGGCCATTATATTATATATATAATATATACTTCGTCGATTTCAATTCAAAATACGCTTTATAAATCGTTTTAAATTCATTTTCAAAATGGTTTCAACTTCATATTCAATTTCAAATCAACATTGAATATTCCAATATACATTCGTTTTAAATTCATTTCAAATCGATTTCAATTCAAATTGATTTATAATCCAATTCCAGTTCCTTTTCAATTCAATTCAATTTCAATTCGAATTCATTTATATTCAATTTCAATTCGAATTCATTTCTATTCAGTTTCAATTCGAATTCATTTCTATTCAATTTCAATTCGAATTCATTTCTTTTCAAAATATCAGATTTTGAAATCACTTTCGATATTCACTATAAAATGAATAAAATCGATATAAATATCGTTCACGTCCAAATGGCGTCAATCTAATCAACACGGCTTCATATATTTTTATTTTCAAATATTCTATTTAAAATATTTCTATTTCAAATATTTCTTTCTCAAATATGGAATGAGGCCCAATCAATTACCATATAATGTTAATTATATGGATTTTCTACAACACATGTATACAATAATGACAATGAATAATCAACCATCATCCAAAGTGCATTCTACACTGTATAAGCATCAAATATAACTATTTAACGCTCGTAGCAGTCTGTCCATCAATCGATCGACATAAAATTAAACAATCGGGATTAGTGTACGTCAAATATCATCCCAATACCCGTGTGGGATTTCAAACAATCAAACACAGATTTTATTTGTGCAGTTGGGAGATGTGTAAAATTTATCGTCCCAATCAATATCAGTCAAATGTGTGTATATAAACAAATCGCCCGATTTGTTTATTTTTATTTCATTTCATACACATTAAAAATTCTATTTTTAACTATAAAATATTTTCAACTATATAAATATTTTATTTCATTTCACATCACATCACACAATCAACTACACATCAAAATCAAACAACCAAGCATACAAGCTGTCCATGGTCTGTGGACGATGGGTGTCGGGTTCTACTAAACACCGTCTACATCCTAGTATATATTTCAACTAGAAAATTAAATAAAAGCTGAGGATTTCTCACAGATAAGCTAATCCAATCCCACGACTCTTCTTATGTAGGAAATCTTCACCGTTCTTGCCTCTTGTTACTTCCTTTGCCCGTATCCTCTACATATGTAAAAATCGAATTTTTACTTCGCTATTCAATATATAAAAATCGAATTTTTACTTCGCTATTCAATATATAAAAATCGAATTTTTACTTCGCTATTCAATATATAAAAATCAGCTCTTTCATATCTAAAAATCTCGTCTTTTACATACTAAAAATCTCGCCTTTCACTTGCTGAAAACCTCGCCTTTCACTTTAACAAAAATATGGTTTTTCGTATACCAAAAATATGGTTTTTCCTTCAACAAAATTTGGTTCTTTCCTTCACAAAAATTTCAGTTTTTATCCTACTCATTACATAGAAGATAAGTAATCAAATCAAATTAAAATAGTGAAAACTTACAGGTCATTTTCGTTCGGGTGGTGGATGTTCGCCGGGGGGGGGGGGGGGGTTTCTTGGCGTCGGAATAGGGTGGAAGAAGAAGAAGCAACGGCCGCATCAGTAGGAGGAGGGGGGTATCATGCAGTAGGAAGAGGCAGGGGGGGTATCGCGGTCGGCTGTAGGAGGGGGGGGGGGGTATCGCACAGCAGGAAGAGGCGGGGGTGGGGGGGAGGGTATCGCGGTTGGCTGTGAGGGGTTGCGGTCGGCTGCTGAAGGGGGGTGCGGTCGGCTGCTAGGGTTTTTTCCTTTTGTTTTTTTCCGTGATTTGAAGATAACGAAGAAGGGGGGGGTTGACAGTGTATAGGAGGGAGAGAAGGAAAGGAAATTATATTATTTATTTATTTTATTTTAATCCACTAAAAAGCAACTTTTTCTTTCGAACTCAGAATCGAACCCAACGACTGTTGTCCATAGCTAATTACCCCCATTTCGAACACAATGGGATATGTATCGCAAGCTAGTTTGGCCGTTTCGATCAGTTTTCATCAAAATCAAAATATAACTCTATATATTGAATTTGAACACGCATTTCAATTTACCGGGGTCACATACTGACTCGAAAAATTCCAGAAAATATTTTCTAGCTTCGTGTTGACGATACGGTCCTAACAAAACCAATTTCGTCAAATTCTGAGACTGTTTGAAAAATGGCCAATTTCCAGTCGATTAAAGTCAACTAAAACTGGTCAAACGCGTTTTCCTTAGCCACGCTCACATATTGATTCAAAAAATTATGAAATTTGGAATCTAGCAATAATTTGACATCGCGGACCCAACAAAAGTGGTTTCGTCGAAATCCGAGGTCATTTGCAAAATTTCCATTTTTAAGGGCCTGAATTCCATAGCGACTATTTAGAATTTTCAACTGGACCTATCTTTTGATTCCCGCTATGAAATTTTGATTTTTCGGATTCGTTGGAAAGATATTCCCAAATAGATCCTATTATTTTTGGTTTCACTAAAATCTGGTTTATTTTGCACCCGGTATGTTCAATTGAAATTTGAAATCGAATTATCGAACTTCCGCGCCATTTTCAATTCCTTTTATAATTTAAATAAATATTTATATTCTAACGACAATCTATATAATACATACATTCAAATTCTATTCAAAATAAATTTCTCGTCGTTATTATTTAAAATAATTCATTTTAAATAATCAAAATTCGCTAAAATTGCCAAAATAAAAATTTTTAACTGGCCCAGATTTCTGGGTTATTACAATCTCCCCCACTTATAACTTTTCGTCCCCGAAAAGGAACAAAGCCAAAAGTTGTTTCACAAATCAACTCAACTTCCAGTGTTTTCACTACGGCTTAAGTTCTTCAACTTTTCAGTTTCTAACAACTTTTCAAAAATTTCAAAAATTTGGCTAACACCCTAAATTTTCAAAAAATTTCGCCATAACCTCCCCTGCACCGGGAGCACGGGAAAATCCCGAAATTGCCATACAGGCCCTCTGATCTCAAAAAGAAAAAGAAAAAGCCAAGCGGCTAGTCAATCGGCTCATAAAATCATCATCACCCAAACAAAACAGTAAATTATAGTAAACATGTACCTATTTGTCGGGCAAACAAATTTTATTCTCTGCTCTAGCCTCCTTGCTATGACCTGTTTAATGTAAGTACATGTATATGCAAGCAAATGCGACCAATTTTCAATAAAATTCACTATTTGATTCAATTGGGATATATGGTACAAAATTATCAAATAAATAATCAAACAACACAACCATCAATCAATTAGTTGATTAGCTTTTCAAATTCATAACTTTGATATATAGTAAAAAAAAATCAGATTTTTGATGCCAAATCATAACAATAGGCCCTATCTAATTTTGGTTCTCACACCAGTCAATAGGAAATATATAGAAAGCCCACTTTCGTCACACGAACATAAATTCTAATGATGGAGCTCCATCATCAAAATCATCTCCGGGCGATTAGAGTGTAATTCTATATCTATCCAGTATATTAAAACTTCCAATATATGCGGATCAGACGTATACGCAAAGTCTATATATATGGACTGTCCCAATCAATACAAATAAATATTCAAATACGTATAATTGATTTAAATTTCAAAACAAAGCTTGTTTTCATTTTCAAAAATATACCCATCACGCTCGTTCTAGGATACTACTGATCCCATCTCTAACGAGTCATTCCCATTGGATATTTCTAATCCAATTTCTGATGAATTCTTTCGTATGGTTCTAATGTGTCTTGTCCTCTGAGCTTGGTAAACCAAAGCTCTGATACCAGCTGTGATGAAAAGGAATTTCGCTCGATCCGAATAAGTCGCTAAACCGACCTAGACCATTCGAAATGCCTGATTGTTTTGAGAGCACGACAAAATAAAACGCGGACGGAAGAACATTTCATTGTTATTACAACAATTCCATCAGAATACAAGAATATACAAAGTATAAATGAATATTACACAGAAATATCAGAGATTTAAATTACATTTAAATACATCGCAGCGGAAAATAATACAATACACAACTAGAAGGGATATACGGATACAAAGCTTTCCGGATATCGTTCCAGCTGTAAACCAGGATCCTGTGAATATAAATCTGCAAAACCAAAACTACTAGCTGCCCATGTCAAAATAAGGGCACCCAGAGTTTAGGTCAAAACAATAAACTCCAGGTCAGTCATGTGACTGGTGTGAGAACTAAAACAATTATTAATCTTTATTTTAAAGTTAGGTAAATCAAGGGACCACGCCGTATAACACGGAACGGGTTTCCTCCCAAGAATACCATTGCATAAAACAACAGCGCAATGCTAAATAAAGAACAATGAAGCTATTATAAGACCCAGTTCCCATCACACAATGCAACGCAAGCCGGAGGATAGGGTTTTTACATTATAATAGCCAAGAATGCTTGATACGTTTAAAACAAATCATTTGATACTATTATAAATGCATAGTGTATAAAACAACTTCAAATCATAAGTATCAATCATAGGCGACATGATCGTCCCATGCCACTATGTCGCCATATATAGGTCTACGAATAAAACCACAAATGTCACGTATTTGGAAATTGGATTTCCATCTATGAACCGAGGCAAAAGATAGTCCTCAACCGATTCGAGACTCTCTAGCCTGAGCCTTAGGATCAGAGCTCGAGTGACCCTTGGAGCGACAGGGCCGGTCCACCGATGTGGATTAAAATGCCTGAACACTGCGTTTTCCCGCCCTTTGGGGCATAAATGAGCCAACGAATGGCTCCATCGGACCCGGATCGTCCGATCTAACCGAGGCGCCTCGCAACAGCAACAACCACACAGGTGAAAAGTATATAAATGTCAGGGCTGGTAGGTCACTGACACCGCCCTAGCTAGAAGGAAACGCATGCCCTCCCTGAGGTCCTCTCCCGTTTCTGGTTCACAACTGGGGTGTGAGGCTTGCGAATTCACGTTACACAAAGCTATGCCACACAGGCGGTGCTTTGATCATCAACCACAAGACTTTGCTTTTCAACAAAAGCCTTGATCATTTGCATCTTAGGCATGCCACACAGGCAATTCACTCTATGCGTTTGATATCCATCTGTATATAACCCCTGAGCTCGTACGTCTCAGAGAAGGGCGTTAAGCAAGAGAATAAATTCTCCGTCGCCAAACAGATATATATTTAATAAAAATCAATCACACAGACTAAAATCTAATGTCAGACACACAGTCCATTTACAAGTCCGTTCTGGGTCTAAACGAAACCGGAGGCACCTAGTACCCCGCATATCCATCGATCTCCAAGTACGTCTGGACGATCACCAACTGTTTCCATCTTCTTGGGTGTACAGCCCAATCAAGATCATCAGTAATCACCCAAACGACGTGAAGACCTCCGGTCTTCGACCACCATCTTCACCTTCGACACCACGTCGAATCAGTTATTCAGAATGGGATAAACCCGGTCTTTCTGAATAACTCGCGTATATAATAAATAAGTGTTACACAAACACAACATACGCCTCATTCCAATTCAGAATATTCTTTTATTCAAATATTCCTATACTTTAGGAAAAGTTCCCATTAATTTTATCAAAGATAAATTCTTTAAATTTATACTTTAATCTCCTTTGAATATCAATTCAAACTAGCCAGGATTAGCGAACCACACCGAAGTAATCATTTATTTTATTTCCCAATCGCAACCTATTCATCCCATGAAGTAAAACTGGTAATACTTCATATCTAACACCACAGTGTTATCGGTAAATTCAATTGCCATTTCACGTTCAAATCTAATTAAAGATTTAACTATCGCTTGGAGCAAAACTGGTGATACTCCATTCTCGATCTTGTCAATTTAATTAAAGATTCATTATAACTCCACTTAGTTTTAATCTTTAACTGGGTTAAAGAATCAGTGTCATTTAAAACACGGTTCACGATAAACCCAAAATCACATTCCGTTAATTATCGGGTTAAAGAACAAGTGTTATTTAAAACACTGTTCATGATAAACCCAAAAATCAATACCAATTCGATTCCAAATAAATATTATTTAATTGGTACACTTCATTAAATCTAAATAAAAGGATTTAATCTTTTCTCAACTGGGTTCAAGAACAGTATTAATAAAGACACCATTCACGACAAACCCAAATCACATTTGACATTAAATACAAGGCTCTGAATAGAAAATATACCGGCTTATATTCAATATCAAATTCTACGACCAACAAATATCGTATTGGAAATATCGATATATATATCTCTCAAATTCCCATAACAATATCTGTATCCTCACGAAATCCAACATCGAAATATTCCGAAGACAATTTCGATTCAAATCCATTCCAATTCAATTACTGGAATTCTGGTTATATTTCAAAACCATTTCAAATTCACTTTATTTATTTGAAAAATAAATGAATTATAATTCTAGTTCAAAACTAGTTCATTTCGATAAAAATCTATTTTTATCTTTTCAAATATGGAGTTTTTCATCCCGATTCTTCCTAAATCATTTCTTATGATTCTACACAAATTAATGATATTTTTAATAATTTTATCAAGGCCTGTACAGTCGATTTCCATCAACGGCCATCAAACTGCACTTACAGCGACCTTTTCCAAATTTGATTTGGACATAATTCCAAATCCAATTGTTAGATTTCAAATTTTTAATATTCGTTAGAAAGCTCTTTTTGATACGAACTCAACGGTCTCGGTTTTAGGAGAATCCGACGGTCGGATCTCCTGTAATGTCAGTTCGAAGTCAATGGTTGAAATTTACGAACTGCTGCGGCGTGGCGCGTTCTATTCAGGCCATTATATTATATATATAATATATATAATATATACTTCGTCGATTTCAATTCAAAGCACGCTTTATAAATCGTTTTAAATTCATTTTCAAAATGGTTTCAACTTCATATTCAATTTCAAATCAAAATTGAATATTCCAATATACATTCGTTTTAAATTCATTTCAAATCGATTTCAATTCAAATTGATTTCTAATCCAATTTCAGTTCCTTTTCAATTCAATTAAATTTCAATTCGAATTCATTTATATTCAATTTCAATTCGAATTCATTTCTATTCAATTTCAATTCGAATTCATTTCTATTCAATTTCAATTCGAATTCATTTCTATTCAGTTTCAATTCGAATTCATTTCTTTTCAAAATATTAGATTTTGAAATCACTTTCGATATTCATTATAAAATGAATAAAATCGATATAAATATCGTTCACGTCAAAATGGCATCAATCTAATCAACACGGCTTCATATATTTTTATTTTCAAATATTCTATTTAAATTATTTCTATTTCAAATATTTCTTTTTCAAATATGGAATGAGGCCCAATCAATTACCATATAATGTTAATTATATGGATTTCCTACAACACATGTATACAATAATAACAATGAATAATCAACCATCATCCAAAGTGCATTCAACACTGCATAAGCATCAAATATAAATATTTAACGCTCATAGCAGTCTGTCTATCAATCGATCGACATACAACTAAACAATCGGGATTAGTGTACGTCAAATATCATCCCAATACCCATGTGGGGTTTCAAACAATCAAACACAGATTTTATTTGTGCAGTTGGGCGATGTGTAAAATTTATCGTCCCAATCAATATCAGTCAAATGTGTGTATATAAACAAATCGCCCGATTTGTTTATTTTTATTTCATTTCATACACATTAAAAATTCTATTTTTAACTATAAAATATTTTCAACTATATAAATATTTTATTTCATTTTACATCACATCACACAATCAACTACACATCAAAATCAAACAACCAAGCACACAAGCCGTCCATGGTCTGTGGACGACGGGTGTCGGGTGCTACTAAACACCGTCTGCATCCTAGTATATATTTCAACTAGAAAATTAAATAAAAGGTGAGGAGTTCTCACAGATTAGCTAATCCAATCCCACGACTCTTCTTATGTAGGAAATCTTCACCGTTCTTGCCTCTTATCACTTCCTTTGCCCGTATCCTCTACATACGTAAAAATCGAATTTTTACTTCGCTATTCAATATATAAAAATCGAAATTTTACTTCGCTATTCAATATATAAAAATCGAATTTTTTACTTCGCTATTCAATATATAAAAATCATCTCTTTCATATCTAAAAATCTCGTCTTTTACATACTAAAAATCTCGCCTTTCACTTGCTGAAAACCTCGCCTTTCACTTTTACAAAAATATGGTTTTTCGTATAACAAAAATATGGTTTTTCCTTCAACAAAATATGGTTCTTTCCCTCACAAAAATTTCAGTTTTTATCCTACTCATTACATAGAAGATAAGTAATCAAATCAAATTAAAATAGTGAAAACTTTCTGGTCATTTTCGTTCGGGTGGTGGATGCTCGCCGGGGGGTGGGGGGGTGGGGGGGGGGAGGGGGCGGTTTCTTGGCGTTGGAATAGGGTGGAAGAAGAAGAAGCAGCGGCCGCATCAGCAGGAGGAAGGGAGTATCGCGCAGCAGGAAGAGGCGGGGGAGGGGGGGGGGGGTATCGCGGTCGGCTGCAGGAGGGGGGTGCGATCGATTGCTGGAGGGGGGGTATCGCACAACAGGAAGAGGCGGGGTGGGGGGGGTATCGCGGTCTGCTGCAGGAGGGGGGGTGCGGTCGGCTGCTGGGGGGGTCGGCTGCTACGGTTTTTTCCTTTTTTTTTTTCTGATTTGGATATAACAAAGAAGGGGGGGTTTGACCGTGTATAGGAGAGAGAGGAGGAAAGGAAATTATATTATTTATTTATTTTATTTTAATCCACTAAAAAGCAACTTTTTCTTTCGAACTCAGAATCGAACCCACCGACTATTGTCCATAGCTAATTACCCCCATTCCGAACACAATGGGATATGTATCGCAAGCCAGTTTGGCCGTTTCGATCGGTTTTCGTCAAAATCAAAATATAACTCTATATATTGAATTTGAACACGCATTTCAATTTACCGGGGTCACATACTAACTCGAAAAATTCCAAAAAAATATTTTCTAGCTTCATATTGACGATACGGTCCTAACAAAACCAATTTCATCAAATTCTGAGACTGTTTGAAAAATGGCCAATTTCCAGTCGATTAAAATTAACTGAAACTGGTCAAACGCGTTTTCCTATGCCACGCTCACATATTGATTCAAAAATTTTTGAAATTTGGAATCTACCAATAATTTGACATCACGGACCCAACAAAAGTGGTTTCGTCGAAATCCGAGGTCGTTTGCAAAATTTCCATTTTTAAGGGCCTGAATTCCATAACGACTATTCAGAATTTTCAACTGGACCTATCTTTTGATTCCCACTATGAAATTTTGATTTTTCGGATTCGTTGGAAAGATATTCCCAAATAGATCCTATTATTTTTGGTTTCACTAAAATCCGGTTTATTTTGCACCCGGTATGTTCAATTGAAATTTGAAATCGAATTATCGAACTACCGCGCCATTTTCAATTCCTTTTATAATTTAAAATAAATATTTATATTCTAACGACGATCTATATAATATATACGTTCGAATTCTATTCAAAATAAATTTCTCATCGTTATTATTTAAAATAATTCATTTTAAATAATCAAAATTCGCTACAATTGCCAAAATAAAAATTTTAAACTAGCCCAGATTTCCGGGTTATTACAATTGATTTGTGTGTTATGTGGATCTGAAAAATTAACATGTTTGTTAATTAGAATTGTGTTTAACAAAAATGATCAGTTTGTTAATTAGTGAGACTTCTGATCTAAATAATTTAAAACAAATTACTTGTTATCGTGTTTAGTGATTCATACATGTTCGTGATTGGATTCTAAACGTTTGATGCTGTTTGGTGTTCTGTTAATTTGATGGAATATTAATGTTGAATTAAAACTTGACAAATTGAACATGTCATCATGTTGTGTTATTAAATGTGTTAATAAACAAATTTGTTAAACCAAATCACCTTGTTTTGTTATGAGATTTGTTAATTTACAACTATGTTAAGTGGAAAAATAGTAGAACAAAATCATTATGTTGTGGTTGTTAGATTCGTTAATCCAAGAATTCACATTTATGTTAAATTAGAATTGTTATATAAAACCATCGTTTTATGTTGAAAAGGAAGTATCATATAAAAACATCGTTTTTATGTTGAATGTGAATTGTTATATAAAAACATCGTTTTATGTTGGAATGAGAATTGGCATATAAAAACGTCGTTTCATGTTGAAATGAGAATTGCTATATTAAAAATGTCAATATATTAGAATTACGATCACATTATAAAAGTGTTTACACTGAAATATGATCACATTTTTATGTAATGTTAAAAATAAAAAGATTACATTTTTATGTGATGTTAAAGGAATAAATTGTCATCTTTTATTAGAGAATAAATTGTCATCTTTTATTAGAGAATAAATTGTCATCTTTTATTAGAGAATAAGTTGTCATCTTTTGCTAGAAAATAAAAGAACATTTATGTTAGAATTAAAAAGAACATTAGAATTCAAAATGACATTTATGTTAAGATTCAAATATATCATTTATGTTAGATTAAAAATGTCCTTATATTGGAATGGTTATTAGATTAAAATTATCGTACTTTTTGAAATAAGAGAGTTGAAACCAAACTATCATATTTGTTGAAATGTCAGAATTGATTTAACATAAAAGTATTCTTTTTATGTTAATATATGAATTGTTAGAATTATTAAACATTAAAAATGTCTTTTTATTGTTTACATGTTATGTTAGAAATGTTTTCTATGTTGAAAACATTATTTTCAACATGCTTATAAAGAAAGAAAAGAGAATACGTTAGAAAAGGATAAATATGTTAAAAACATATTTTTAACATTGCTAGAAGAACATGTTAGAAAATATAACAGGTTAAAAACCATATTCTTAACATGATAGAGAAAATGGTCATTTATTTACACTAATAACATGAAAGAGAAAATGGTCATGTTAATATAATTTTGTCATGTTAGAGAAAATGGTCATTTATTTACACTAATGTCATGTTCAAGAAAATGGTCATTTATTTGCACTAATGTCATGATAGAGAAAATGGTCATTTATTTACACTAATATCATGTTAGAGAAAACGGTCATTTATTTACGCTAATGTCATGATAGAGAAAATGGTCATTTATTTATACTAATGTCATTGTTAGCCCACTTTGTGAACTGGGAAACACAAAGTCAAGACGTAAAGCGTTGAAGAACTTAGAAACCGTCATAGCGGATCGGATCGGAGAGCTGCTACCAGTCGGATCGGAGAGCTATCACCAGTCGGATCGGAAAGCTATCACCAGTCGGATCAGAGAGCTGTTACGATTTGGATCGAAGAGACGCTGCTATTCGGATCGGAGGGCTACCTACTACCAGGTCGGAACAGAGCAGAGCGAAATGGATAAGAACTTAGTTTCAGCTTAATTCGGGTCGGATCAGATGCCCCGATCCGAACCCCTTCTGCACACTCCTCCGATCAGAACCCATATTACACATCATTTTCCCCCATGATCGCCTGATTATTCGGAGCGGTTATGACCAGTTCCTACCCACGATGTCCACCACTCTTATGCGCTGTCAGCACTAGAATCCATCTGAACCCGAGGACGATGGGATGGAAGACACGTAGCTCCGATCCGGATCGGGTTCTGAGCAAATTTTCACCTATAAATACCCTGTCTGGAGACAATTAAAGGGATTTCTTTTTTGGCACTTTGAGAGTTCAACCACTTTCATAAACCGAATTCCAGTACTCCCGGATAATCCAAATCGTCTTTCAACATTTGTTTTGAGACAATTGAGTGAATGTATGTGAGTTGTGAGTGGAGTTGAGTGAATATCTCATTGTAATTGCAACTATATCATCGAGAATAGTGATTGACAAGTGGACGTAGGCTTTTCAACGCCGAACCACTATAAATTCTGTGTCTCCATTTTACTTTTGATCTTATTTTATTCTGATTTTTGTCAATTTGGGTGTTAGAACCACTTTTTGGTCTAACAGTCATGATAGAGAAAATTGTAATGCATTTATACTAATGTCATGTTAGAGGAAATTTGTCATGTTAATATAAGATGCCATGTTGGGAAAGGTCATTTATGTTCGTATTAAAAAAACGCCATGTTGGAAAATGTCATGTATGAAAAACAGGTTATGCAAATAAACACTTCTTTTTATTTGTCATATACAAGGTTGAAAACATGTAGACAAATAAATACTTCTTTTTATTTGTCATTAGAAATACAGAAATCTGTATGCAGACAAAATCTATTTTTATTTGGTCGCTAGAGTTGTAAACATGTCATTTGGTTGAATTAGAAATATTAGAATTAAAATGTTATTTGGTTGAATTAGAAATACTAGAATTAAAATGACATTTGGTCAGAATATTGTCATGACAAATACATATGTCATTTCGTTGGAATATTGTCATGTAAATAAAAATGTCCTTTATATAGAATAATGACATGTTACATAAAAATTGTCTTTTATTCAGAATAATATACACTATATAAATAAAAATGTTGAAACACAGAAAGAGAATTACATTTTTATGTAATCAAGATTACAAAGAAAAGAGGATTACATTATGTGTAATTAAAGAATAAGAATTTACATTAAATGATATTACATTTTTATATGTAATTAAAAAGTAAGAATTTACATTAAATAAAATCACATTTTTTTATGTAATTAAAAAGTAGGAAATTGCATTGTTAATGAAATCACATTTTTTTATGTAATTAATTAAGATATGATTTTGCCATGTAATGAAAATTACATTTTTATTAGGAAATTAAAGAGTAGAACGCAACGCTGAAAAATAATTTACATTTCTATGTAAATAAATAATAAAGAATGGAATGTAACGTTGAAATATAATCTACATTTCTTGTAAAAATAAGATATGAATACTTACATATTTATTATGTAATTCAAATGAAACTTACATTTTTATCAATGTAATAAGAAGGGAATGAGAAGAATACATTTACAATGTATTAAATAAGAAAAGAATTTACATTGTAAATTAAAGTTACATTTTATCATGTAATTTAGAATAGGATATATACATTGTAAATTAAAAATACATTTTATATGAAGTTAAAGAATGAGAATTTCCATTGTAAACGAAAAGTACATTTTTAATGTAATTAAAAAGTAGAATTTTACGTTGCCAATTAAAAAAACGAAATTTGATATGTAAGGTTAATTGCAATTTACATTGTAATTAAAAAGGAGATTTTACATGGTAATTAAAAGATAGGAATTTTACATTATAATGTTGATTAGAATTTTAATGTAATTTAAAAAGATGATTTTGGCATTGTAAATTATTACATTTTCAATGTGATTAAAAGAATGGATTTCCCATGAAATTATAAGAATAGAATTAAAAGAATAGAATAAAAATCATATATTTTTATCGTCATTTTAGTGGCGGTAAAAGGAAGTTACATTTTTCAATGTAAATAAGGATGAAATAGAAGTTATAATTTTAAAGAATTTACATTTTTCAATGTAAACAAAAGGAATTAAAGAATTTACATTTTTCAATGTTATTAAAGAATGTAAGTAAAATATGAAATAGAAATTTACATTTGCTTATGTAAATAAAAAAATTATTTTAGATGACACTTTCATTTACATTTTCATGTAAATAGGATATGTAGAAGTGAAAGATAACATTTATTTACATTTAGGTAAATAAATAAGAATAAGGAAAACTTATTCACATATGGTATAAATAAATAAGAAAAAGAAATGTTTTTAAATGACCTTTTCTATGCATTAAATGAATTGAAAGTTAAATTTTAGTTGTTGTTTATTAACAAATAAAATGAGGGAAGAGAATTGAACTGTTCATATAACATGATATCTTGATATAAACATGTCACATTACACCATTGTATGATAGGAACATGATTGTGCGCTGTTTGTTTGGTTGATTCGTTGCCCTTATATGTTAATGCTACATGGAATGATTTATATCTATTTTTATCAAAATAAAAATAGTGATAAGTAATAACGTTACGAAATAATTTAAATGATAATTATGCGAAGATTATTTGAAAAGACCGAGTTATACTCATTTCAAATAATCATACGACGTTTTAAATGGAAGAATTGAAGACGGCGATTGAAGACCGACGATCTTCACATCGAATGGGTAACTAGTGTTGAGACCCTTGATTGACTTGCTCCAAGACGGGGCTAAGATGGTAGTTATCCGGACGTAGTGTTGATTTGTACGGATTTGGTTTTAGCTCAGACCTAGAGCATATGCTTATAAATGGAATGTGTGTCTGACATTGTACTCCTTTATATTGTATTTATTGATTTTCTGTCGAATGTACGAATGCTTGGTGGCAGAGAATTTATTCTCTTGCTTAACACCCTTTTTTACATTTTGGGAAAAGAATAATAGTATGATAAGGATTGACAGTGTGGCATACTAAGATGCAATGATCAAGGTTTCTTGTTGAAAAGCAGAACCTTGTGGTGATGATCAAAGCATAGCTTGAATACGCATAACTTTGTGTATTACGCCGCTTCACGAGCCTCAAAACCCGGTGGAGTCTAAAACGGGAGAAGGGAACGCAGGGAGAGCAACACGTTTATTTCTAGCTAGAAGTAGTATCAGTGCTTAAACTGGCTGATATTTTACTTATGTGGATGATGGAATGAGGCGCCTCGGATGATAGGTCTTATAGGACCGGGAAACGTGTGTTCAGGAATTGCCAATCCACGAAGCTGTATGTGTGGACCGGCCCTGCAGAATCCAATGGTTAACTTGCGGGGAATCCTGAGATATTAGCTAGAGTGTATCGAATCGATAAGGAGCTCCTCCTTAGCCTTGACTCATGATGGAAACCCAATTTCCAATACGATCTCATACAGTTTTGATTGTATTACTAGCATGGAGGCCTAGTATATGGTAGCTATGCTTTCTAGGATTGATACATTTACTTTGAAATGTTTTTAAAATGTATATACACTAATAATAATACCAAATTCGTTTTTATCATATCAAGCATTTTTGACCATTATAAGGCAAAACTCTATCCTCCGGTTTGCGTTGCATTATGTGATGGGACTTGAGTCTTATGATGGTTTCATTTTTCTAAAAAGCATTGCGATGTTTAATGATTTACTTTAATTTATGCATCGACAATCCATTGGAGTAAACCCGTTCCGCATTAGAGGCGTGGTCCTTGGATTTGCCTTATTACTATTAGTTAAATTAGTTTAGAATTCTCACACCAGTCCCATGACTGACCCGTTGTTTGTTTCCACCTTTACAAATTCCGGTGCCCTCTTCTCCACGCGGGCAGTTGAGTAGTTTCTCTACAGGTTATTATCTCAAGCAGGATTCTGGATTGAAGCCTAAAGCTGTGTCCAGAGCATCGAAGTCTTCTGCGATGTATTGTATTTAATTTATTGTAATTTATCATCCACTGCAATTTTATTCAATATACTCTGATATGTTCTGTACTCTGATGTAACATTGTTGTAATGTTTATAAAAGTCTGTTGTTATTGTTCTGATGTTGTTGTATTCCCAAAGTTAATGTGTTCGGGTTTTAAACGGTCTTGGTCGATTTTGCGATCGATCGAGTCGGGCGAAACCCGAGCCGTTACAAGAGTCTTAATGAATATTACACATTTGATAAATATCAGAGATTAAATAATTTACATAGCAGTGGAAAAATAATACAATACACAACTGAAAGTAATACACGGATACAGAGATTTCTGAATATCGCTTTAGTTGTAAATTAGGATCCTTTGAATATAGTATCTGCAAACCCCAACAACTAGCTGCCCGTGTGGAAAATAAGGGCACCCACAGTTTATGTTAAAACAATAAACTCCAGGTCAGTCATGTGACTGTTGTGAGAACTAAAACAGTTATTAATTTAGTTTTAAAGTTAGGTAAGCTAAGGGACCACGCCATACAACACGGAACGGGTTTCCTTCCAAGAATACCAATGCATAAAACAAACAGCGCAATGCTAAATGAAGAACAATGAAGCTATTATAAGACCCAGGTCCCGTCAGATAATCCAATGCAAGCCAGAGGATAGGGTTTTACCTTATAATAGCTAAATAATGCTTGATACGCGAAATTTAATCTTTTATTATTATTATAAGTGAAGAAAATAACTTCAAATATAAATGTATCAATCATAGATGGCATAGCATCCCATGCTACTATGTCTCCAATACTAGGCTATACAATCAAAACTACAAAGTCACGTATTGGAAGTTGGATTTCCATCTGTGAACCAAGGCAAGGGATCGTCCTTACTGCTTCAAGAACCTCTACCCCGCGTCTTAGAAACAGCAGCAACTGCACCTTGGATCTTCAGGGTCGGTCCACACGTAGTGGATTAAAATGCATGAATAATGCGTTCCCCCGCCCTATGGGGCGTAAATTGGTCATATCCCGACCAGACCATTGGCATCGTAGTGACCGATATAACTGAGGTGCCTCGCTTCCCATCCTCCACATAAGTAAAATGTCAGGGCTTGTAAACGCTGACACAACTCCTAGCTAGAAAGAGATGCATGTCCTCCCTGCAGTCCTTTACCATTTCTGGTTCACATTAGTTGTGTGAGGCTCGCGAATTAACGCTATACACAAAGCGGCGCTATATTAAAGGTATGCTTTGATCATCAACCACTAGACTCTGCTTTTCAACAGGAGCCTTGATCCATGCATCTCAGCATGCCACCCAGGAAATTCATGCTATGTGACCGATGTTTATCAATCACACAGGATGAAATCCGAGGTCAGACACACATCCATTTATAAGTTCTTTCTGGGTCTAAACGAAACCGGGGGCACCTTAGTCCTCGTCCCGTACGTCCAATACAGGAGAGAGGCCCTCGCATATCCGTCGATCTCCAAGTACGTCAGGACGATCACCACTTATTACCTCGTCTTGGGTGTACAGCCCAATCAAGACATCAGTAATCATCCAAACGATGTGAAGACCACCGGTCTTCAACCACCGTCTTCATCTTCGAATTATCGTCGTATCAGTTATTCAGAATGGGTATAAACCCGGTGTTTCTGGATAACTCGCGTATATAATAAACAAATGTTACACAAACACAACATACTCTTCATTCCAACCCAGAATATTCTTTATTCAAATATTCACATTCTTAGGGAAAGGTTCCCATTAATTTTAACAAAGATAATTTCTTTTAAATTTATTCTTTAATCCTCCTTTTGATGTCATTTCAAACCATTTTAAGATTTTCCAAACTAGTCGGGATTAGCGAACCTTACCGAAGTAATCATTTGTTTTATTTCCCAATCCCAATCTATTCATCCCATGAAGCAAAACTGGTAATACTTCATATCTAACACCATGGTGTTATCGGTAAAATTAATTAAAATTTCTCAAATCTAGTTAAAGATTTAACTATTGCTTGAAGCAAAACTGCTGATACTCCATTCTAGATCATTTCTTTAATTTGATAATTTTAATTGTCAAATTCACCTTTCAATCTATTTAAAGATTCACTAAATCTCTGATTCAGTTCTAATTTCCAAAAATCATCAATAAATGATTTTTCAATTTTAAGAAATTAATCTTCGAAAGGACCAATGACATTTAAAACACAACCCACGATAAACCCAAAATCACATTCTATTAACAATGGAATCTTCACGGAATACAGATCAATATATATAATCGATATGAACTTCCATATCCAACTGATAATATAAATGGAATAACGGCAAAGCCTCTTAAATTCCATATATAGCAACAGTCTTCCTCCACTGAAGTTCATTTGTGTTATTACCGAATCGAATTCCATTCCATTCGAATTTATTTTATTAAACTGGAAAACTTTACTTTGGAAAATCTCCTTTAAATCTTAACAAAAGATTTATAAATTTCAAATCACATTTCACTGTAAATCGGGTTAAAAACAAGTGTTATCTAAAACACCGTTCACGATAAACCCAAAAAACCAATTTCAATTCAATTCCAGTTAAATATTAATTAATTGGTAAACTTCATTAAATCTTAATAAAAAGATTTAATATTTTCTCAACTGGGTTTAAGAATGGTGTTAGTGAAGACACCGTTCACGACAAACCCAAAATCCCATTTGATATTAAATACGAGGCTCTGAATAGAAAATATATCGGCTTATATTCAATATCAAATTCTAAAATCTACAAATATCTATTGGAATAACGATATATATATCTTCCAAATTCCTCCACAATGTCCGTATAATAACGGAATTCAATATCGAAATACTCCGGAGATACTTTCGATTCAAATCCATTCCAATTCATATAAATTCCGGTTATTTTTAAAACCATCCCAAACCCAATTTGATTATTTTAAAATAATTGGATTATAATTCTAGTTCATAACTAGTTCATTTCAATAAAAATATATTTTTACCTTTTCAAATATGGAATTTTTCATCCCAATTCTTTCCAAATCATTTATTATGATTTTTCACAAATTATTGCTATTTCAATAATTTTATCAATGCCCGTACAGTCGATTTCCATAAACGGTCATCGAACTGCACATACAACGACCTTTTCCAAATTTAATTTGGACATAGTTCCAAATCCAACCATTAGATTTCTAATTTCATTTATTCGTTAGAATGCACTTTTCGATACGAACCCAATGGTTCCGGTTTCAGGAGAATCCGACGGTCGAATCTCCCGTATTGTCCATTCGAAGTCAATGGTCGAAATTCATGAACTGCCGCGGTGCGTTCTATTCAGGCCATTATGTTACATATATAATATATACAATATATATTTCGTCAATTTCCATTTGGAACGTATTTTATAAATCTTTTTAAATTCATTTTCAAAACGATTTCAACTTCATATTCAATTTTTGAATCAAAATTGAATATTGCATACCATCAATACATAAATGATAATATTTTCAAACTTCAGATTTTGAAATCACTTCCTTTTCGATATTCATTATAAAAATGAATAAAATCGATATAAATATCATTCACGTCAAAATGGCGTTAATCTAATCCACAGGCTTTATATATTTAAATATATTCGTGTCCATCCCAAATCGGACATCAAAATCAGATTTTGATCCATTACTGAAGATTATTTTGAAATATTCATTATTTTAAAATATTCATTATTTTAAAATATTCATTCTTTCTGAACTGGAATCAGACACAGTCAATTACCATATAATGTTATTTATATGGATTTCATAAACACATGTACACAACAATAACTATACACAGTCAACCATCATCTAGAGTGCATTACACAACTGCATAAGCATTAATTATAAATAATTAATGCTTACAACAGTCTATCAACCAATCGATTGACATACCACGAAACAATTGGGATTAGTGTACGTCAAATATCATCCCAACACCCGTGTGGGGTTTTCAAACAACAAACACAGATTTTATTTGTGTAGTTGGGCGATGTGTAAAATTTATCGTCCCAATCAATATCAGTCAAATGAGTGTACATTTACAAATCGTCCGATTTGTAAATGAATATTTATTTTACCCATATACACGTTAAAAACTATATATTTTAACAATAAAATATTTTATTTCAACATATGATTATTTTATATTCCATTCCACATCACAATCACCATCAATTTTCACAACATATCAAAATCTATCAAGTTGTCCATGGTCTGTGGACGACGGGGAGCAGTTTATACATGCAGTTATAAAATAAATAACGGTATAAAGAAGGTTATAGTGAGGAGTTCTCACCTTCGGGATCCACTCCGCCAGTTTTTTTTCTGAATTTCTGAACGGTTTGATTTCCAGTGCGTAGCGTTCTTCTTCGTGATTTCCACGTAATCTGTTTCACGCAGTTTATGTTAAAAATTATATTTTTGACAACACTACATATATTTTAAAAGTCACCTTCTTATCATATCCTTATATATATAAAAATCACATTTTTATATCGCTACTTCATATATAAAAATCGTATTTTTATTTCGATACATATATAAAAATTATATTTTTACAACGCTACTTTCTATATAAAAATTATATTTTTATATCACTAACTTCATAATAAAGATCGTATTTTTAATTCGCCATTCATATATTAAAAATCGTATTTTTATATCGCTACATCTATAAAGATCATATTTTTAATTCTCTACTTATATAAAAATAATATTTTTATACTGTGAAAAATCATATCTTTGCCTTTTTCTTTTAAACATCTAATCTTTTCTAATTAAAATTATAAACTTTTCTAAATAAAATATAAACTTTACTTCTTATATTAAAAATAAATTCTTTTTCTAATTAAAATTTCAATCTTTATCAAATTAAAAATTCCTAAATCTATGTAAGTAAATTCCTAACTTTTTATAATCTAAAAATCTAATCTTTTTCCTCTCTGTGTTATTATATATTTTAAAAACTAAATTTAAAACAATAGAAAAAACTCACTTTGTAACTTATCCGGACCGATAGAATTGAAGTCGCGCTCCTCTTTAAAACCAACGAACCCATCTTAGCCCCTACATTTTCACGTCGACGTCTCCGTAGCTAACCGGAGTTGGAGCTCCTGGAGATGGCAATTGCAAAGGCTGTTGGGTGGACTGCGGGTTAAAGCAGTGGCGAAGGAGGCGAGGTGATGGCGAGGTTGGCTGCTGACTGGTGACGGGAGCGGATCTGCGGTGGGGATTGAGCTCGCGGTGGTCTCAAAGGAAGCAACAAGGGGGGTTTCGACGCAAAAGGGAAGGCGGAGGGCAGACGCTTGAGGTTTCATCGATTTGGGATTAAACGGTGGCGGGGGAGAGGGAATCAAGGGGGGAGGAAAGGATGCGGAGGGGGTGCGCGCCGCTTAGGGAGGTGCGATGGTGGGGGCGACGTCCACTGGGAGGGCGTCGGGGCCTGGCGATGGCGAATGTCACCATTTCCTCTTTTTTTTTTAAATTTTGAAAAGGGTGCGTTGACTGTAATGAATGGGGGGAAGGGAAGAGTTATATTATATATATTTAATTAATTTATTTATTTTCCAAAAAAAGTCGCTTTTTCATTTAATCTCCAATTTGAACCCAACGACTGTCACCTTTAGCTAATTACGCCATTCCGAACACAATGGGATATGTTTCGTAACCCAATTCAGCTGTTACGATCAGTTTTCATTTAAATTAAAAATATAAATCTATATATATTCAATTCAAACGTACATTTCAATTTACTAGTGCCACATACGGATTCCAAAAATTCCAAAAATAAATAAATCTGGCTATATTTTGACGATATGGTCATAACAAAACAAATTCATTAAATTTGAAGGCCGTTTGAAAAATGGCCATTTTCTGGTTGAACCAAATTGACTAAAATTGACAAAAACACGTTTTCTTTTGCCACGCTCGCATATTGATTCCAAAAATTATGAATTTTGTAATCCAACAATCATTTGACAATCTGGATCAAACAAAAGTGGTCTCGTCAAAAACGGAGGTCGTTTGCAAAATGGCTATTTTTAAGGGCTATATTTCCATAGCGACTATTCTGATTTTTCAATTAGGCATAACTTTTTATTCCCGCTATGAAATTTCAATTTTTCAGATTCGATAGATAGATATCTTCAAACAAATTCAAATATTTCTGGTTTCACTAAAATCTAGTTTATTTTTAATCCAGTACATTCATTTGAAATTTGAGATCGAATTTTCAAACTACCGCGCAGTTTTCAATTCCTTTTATAATTGAAATAAATATTTATATTCTATCTTCGATTTAAATAAATTTATACGTTCTAATTCTATTCAGAATAAATTTCTAGTCGTTATTATTTAAAATAAATCATTTTAAATATTCAAAATTCGTTAAAACTGCCAAAATATAAATTTTAAATTGGTTCTGATTTTCCGGGTTGTTACAATCTCCCCAACTTAAAATCTTTTCGTCCTCGAAAAGGAACGGAGCTGAAAGTTGTTTAACTAATCAACTCAACTTTCAGTTTGGCTTTCATTCTTCAACTTTTCAGTTTCTAAGAATTTTCCAATTCTTCAAAAATTTGGCTAACACCCTAAATTTTCAAAAAATTTCGCCATAAACTACTTTGTATGGGAAGCACAGAGGAAATCCCCAAATTGCCACACAGGCCCTCTCATCATTTAAAAGGAAAAGAAAAGTCCAAGCGGCTAGCCAATCGGCTCATAAAATCATCCAAACCCAATAAATTTGTAAACATGTACCTAATTGTCCGGCATACAATTTTATTCCTCTTCTCTAGCCTCCTTGCTATGACCTGTTCAATATATATGCATGTACATGTATGCAATTTCAAACAATTTGCAATTTAGTTCAAATTTGACTAAATTGGCTAAATTTAATTTTCATTCACATGTTGGTTTAACAATTCAATTAGTCGAACTAATAATCAAACAACGCAACCAGCAATCAATTAGTTGGTTAACATTTCAAACACATAACTTTAATACATAATCAAAAATCATGTTTTTGATGCCAAGTCACAACAATATATCCTATCAAGTCTTGGTTCTCACACCAGTCGATTGGAAATATACAGATATCTCACTTTTTGAAACTCAAACACTGATGATGGCGCGCCATCATCAGAATCATGCCCGAGCGACTATAGTGTGATTCTATATCTATCTAGTATCTGAGGCTTCGAATACCCACCCCGTCAGGCCTATACTCAAAATCTCCCTATACTAGATTGTCCAAATTCAATATATAATAAATAATCAAATACGTATCATAAGGTTTAAATTTTCAAAACCAAAATTTGTTTCCATTTTTATTTTAAAAATTCACTCTTCTCTCTCGTTCTAGGACACTACTGATCCTATCTCTAAGAGCTATTCTTGTTGGATATTACTAATCCAATCTCTGATGAATTCTTTTGTTTAGTTCTAGTGTTTCCTGTTCTCGAGCTCTGAAAACCAAAGCTCTGACACTAAATATAACAACCCGAACTTCCCCGTAAAGGAAAGCCTGGATTGAGTTGAGAACACGACAAATCAAAAAACAAACAGAAGAACATTTCATTGTCAATTACAACAATTTCATCAGAATACAAGAATATTACAGAGTCTGAATGAATATTACACATTTGATAAATATCAGATATTAAATAATTTACATAGCAGTGGAAAAATAATACAACACACAACCGAAAGTAATACACGGATATAGAGCTTTCCGAATATCGCTTCAGCTGTAAATCAGGATCCTATGAATATAATATCTGCAAAACCCAACTAGTAGCTGCCCATATGGAAAATAAGGGCATCCGGAGTTTACGTTAAAACAATAAACTCTAGGTTAGTTATGTGACTGGTATGAGAACTAAAACAATTATTAATTTGGTTTTAAAGTTAGGTAAGTCAAGGGACCACACCTTATAACACGGAACGGGTTTCCTCCTAAGAATACCAGTGCATAAACAAATAGCGCAATGCTAAATAAAGAACAATGAAGCTATTATAAGACCTAGGTCCCATCACACAATGCAACGTAAGCCGGAGGATAAGGTTTTACCTTATAATAGTCAAATAATGCTTGATATGCGAAATTTAATGTTTTATTATTATTATTATAAGTGAAGAAAACAACTTCAAATATAAATGTATCAATCACAGATGGCATAGCATCCCCATGCTACAATGTCGCCAATACTAGGATATACAATCAAATCCGCAAAGTCACGTATTGGAAGTTGGATTTCCATCTGTGAACCAAGGCAAGGGATCATCCTTACCACTTCGAGAACCTCTACCCTGCGTCTCAGGAACAACCACAACTGCACCTTGGATCTTCAGGGTTGGTCCACACGTAGTGGATTAAAATGCCTGAACAATGCATTCCCCCGCCCTATGGGGCGTAAATTGGTCATATCCCGACCAGACCGTCGACATCGTAGTGACCGATATAACCGAGGCGCCTTGCTTCCCATCATCCACATAAGTAAAATGTCAGGGCTTGTAAACGCTGACACCACTCCTAGCTAGAAAGAAACGCATATCCTCCCTCTAGTCCTTTCCCGTTTCTGGTTCACACCTGGGTGTGAGGCTCGCGAATTAACGCTTTACATAAGGGGTCTCTATATTAAAGCTATGCTTTGATCATCAACCACAATACTCTGCTTTTCAACAGAAGCCTTGATCCATGCATATCAGCATTCCACACAGGCAATTCACGCTATGTAACCGATGTCTAACAATCACACAGAATGAAATCTAATATCAGACACGCATCCATTTACAAGTTCGTTCTGGGTCTGAATAAAACTGGAGGCACCTTATTCCTCGTCCCGTATGTCCAATACAAGAGAGTGGACCTTGCATATCCATCGATCTCCAAGTAAGTCTGGACGATCACCACTTAGTACCTCGTCTTAGGTGTACAGCCCAATCAAGACATCAGTAATCATCCAAACAATGTGAAGACCTCCGGTCTTCAACCACTGTCTTCATCTTCGACTTATCGTCGTATTAGTTAATCAGAATGGGTGTAAACCCGGCCTTTCCGAATAACTCATGTATATAATAAACAAGTGTTACACAAGCACAACATACGCCTCATTCCAATCTAGCATAATCTTTATTCGAATATTCACATTCTTAGGGAAATGTTCCCATTAATTTTATCAAAGATAAATCCTTTTAAATTTATTCTTTAATCTTCCTTTAGATATCATTTCAAACCATTTTAAGGTTTTCCAAATTAGTCGGGATTAGCGAACCTTACCGAAGTAATCATTTATTTAATTTTCCAATCCCAACCTATTCATCCCATGAAGCAAAACTGGTAATACTTCATATCTGACACCACGATGTTATCGGAAAAATTAATTACAATTTCACGTTCAAATCTAATTAAAGATTTAACTATCGCTTGGAGCAAAACTAGTGATGCTCCATTCTCGATCATTTCTTGAATTTGACAATTTTAGTTATCAAATTCACATTTCAATCTATTTAAAGATTCACTAAAACTCTAATTCAGTTCTAATTTCCAAAAATCATCAACTAATGATTTTTTCAAAGTTAAGAAATTAATCTTATCTTTAACTGGGTTAAAGAATTAATGTCATTTAAAACACAACTCACGATAAACCCAAAATCACATTCCATTAACAATGGAATCTTCTCAGAATACAGATCAATATATATAATCGATATGAACTTCCATATCCAACCGATAATATAAATGGAATAACGGCAAAGCCTCTTAAATTCCATATATTGTAACAGCCTTCCTCCACAGAAGTTCACTTCGGTTATTACCGAATCGACTTCCATTCCATTCCAATTTATTTTATTAAACTGGAACACTTTACTTTGGAAATTTTCCTTTAAATCTTAACAAAAGATTTATAAATTCCAAATCACATTTCACTGTAAATCGGGTAAAGAACAAGTGTTACTAAAACACCGTTCACGATAAACCCAAAAAACCAATTTCAATTCAACTCCAATTAAATGTTAATTAATTGGTAAACTTCATTAAATCTTAATAAAAAGATTTAATATTTTCTCAACTAGGTTTAAGAACGGTGTAGTGAAGACACTGTTCACGACAAACCCAAAATCCCATTTGATATTAAATACATGGCTCTGAATAGAAAATATATCGGCTTATATTCAATATCAAATTCTGAAATCTACAAATATCGTATTGGAATAACGATATATATATCTTCCAAATTCCTCCACAATGTCCATATAATAATGGAATCCAATATCAAAATACTCCGGAGATACTTTCGATTCAAATCCTTTCCAATTCATATATTGGAAATTCCGGTTATTTTTAAAACCATTTCAAACCCAATTTAATTATTTAAAAATAATTAGATTATAATTCTAGTTCATAACTAGTTCATTTCGATAAAAATATATTTTTCTCTTTTCAAATATGGATTTTTTTCATCCTAATTCTTTCCAAATCATTTATTATGATTTTACACAAATTATTACTATTTTTTAATAATTTTATCAAGGCCCACACAGTCGATTTCCATAAACGGTCATCGAACTGCACTTACAGCGACCTTTTCCAAATTTTATTTGGACATAATCCCAAATCCAACCGTTTGATTTTAATTTCTTGTATTCAGTACAAAGTTCTTTTCGATACGAACCCAACAGTTCCTGTTTTAGGAGAATCCGACGGTCGGATCTCCCGTAATGTCCATTCAAAGTCAATGGTCGAAATTCGCGAACTGCTGCGGCGCGGTGCATTCTATTCAGGCCATTATATTATATACATATATAATATATATTTCATCAATTCCCATTTAAAACGTATTTTATAAATTGTTTTAAATTCATTTTCAAAATGATTTCAACTTCATGTTCAGTTTTTGAATCAAAATTGAATATTCCTTACCATCAATATATAAATGATAATATTTTAAAACTTCAGATTTTGAAATCACTTCCTTTTCGATATTCATTATAAAAATGAATAAAATCGATATAAATATCGTTCATGTCAAAATGGCGTTAATCTAATCTACACGGCTTTACATATTTAAATATATTCGTGTCCATCCCAAATCGGACATCAAAATCAGATTTTGATCCATTACTGAAGATTATTTTGAAATATTCATTATTTTAAAATATTCAATATTTTAAAATTTTCATTATTTTAAAATATTCATTCTTTCTGAAATAGAATCAGACACAGTCAATTACCATATAATGTTATTTATATGGATTTCGTACACACATGTGCTCAACAATAACTATACACAGTCAACCATCATCCAGAGTGCATTACACAACTGCATAAGCATTAGTTATAAATAATTAACGCTTACAATAGTGTATCAACCAATCGATTGACATACCACCAAACAAATGGGATTAGTGTACTCAAATATCATCCCAACACCCGTGTGGGGTTTTCAAACAACAAACACAGATTTTATTTGTGCAGTTGGGCGATGTGTAAAATTTATCTTCCCAATCAGTATCAGTCAAATGAGTGTACATTTACAAATCATCCAATTTGCAAATGAATATTTATTTTATCCATATACACATTAAAAATTGTATATTTTAATGTTAAAATATTTTATTTCAACACATAAATATTTTATATTCCATTCCAGATCACAATCACCATCAATTTTCACAACATATCAAAACCAATCAAGTCGTCCATGGTCTGTGGACGACGGGGAGCAGTTTATACATGCAGTTATAAAATAAATAACTATATAAAGAAGGTTATAGTAAGGAGTTCTCACCTTCGGGATCTACTCCGCTTGTTTTATTTTTGAATTTCTGAACGGTTTGATTTCCAGTGTGTAGCGTTCTTTTACGTGACTTCCACGTAATCTGTTTCACGCAGTTTATGTTAAAAATTATATTTTTAACAACGTTGCACATATTTTAATAGTCACGTTCTTATCATATCCTTATATATATATAAAAATCACATTTTTATATCGCCACTTCATATATAAAAATCGTATTTTTATTTCGATACATATATAAAAATTATATTTTTACAATGCTACTTTCAATATAAAAGTTATATTTTTATATCGCTAACTCCATAATAAAGAACGTATTTTTAATATGCCATTCATATATTAAAAATCGTATTTTTTTATCGCTACATCTATAAAGATCATATTTTTAATTCTCTACTTATATAAAAATAATATTTTTATACTATGAAAAATCATATCTTTTCCTTTTTCTTTTAAAAATCTAATCTTTTCTAATTAAAAATATAAATTTTTCTAATTAAAAATATAAACTTGACTTCTTATATTAAAAATCAGTTCTTTTCATAATTAAAAATTCAATCTTTATCTAATTAAAAATTCCTAGATCTATGTAAGTAAAATCCTAACATTTTATAATCTAAGAATCTAGTCTTTTTCCTCTATGTTATTATATATTTTAAAAACTGAATTTAAAACAATAGAAAAAACTCACTTTATAACTTATCCAGACCGATAGAATTGAAGTTGCGCTCCTCTTTAAAACCAACGAACCCATCATTGCCCCTACATCTTCACGTCGATGCCTCCATAGCTAACCAGAGTTTGAGCTCCTGGAGATGGAAATTGTGAAGGCTGCTGGGTCGACTGCGGGTTGAAGTAGTGGCGGAGGAGGCGAGGTGATGGCGAGGTTGGCTGCTGACTGGTGACGGGGATCTGTGTTGGGTTTGAGGCTCGTGGTGGTCTCGAAAGAAGAAGCAAGGGGGGTTTCGACGCAAAAGGGAAGACGGAGGTCTGACGCATGAGATTTCATCGATTTGGGATTAAATGGTGGCAGGGGATAGGGAACTGAGGGGGGAGGCTGTGGAGGCGGTACGCATTGCCTGGGGAGGCGCGTTGGGGGTGGCTGCGTCCATTGGGAGGGCGTCGGGGCCTGGCGATGGCGAACGTCGCCATTTCCTCTTTTCTTTTAAATTTTGAATAGGGTCCGTTTACTATAATGAATGGGGGAAAGGGAAGATTTATAATATATATATTTAATTAATTTATTTATTTTCCAAAAAAAGTCGCTTTTTCATTTAATCTCCGATTCGAACCCAACGACTGTCGCCTCTAGCTAATTACCCCTATTTCGAACATAATGGGATATGTTTTATAACCCAATTCATTGTTATGATCAGTTTCTGTTTAAATTAATATATATATATATAATTCACACGTACATTTCAATTTACTAGGGCCACATATGGACTTCAAAAATTTCAGAAAAATAAATCTGGCTACGTTTTGACAATACAGTCCTAACAAAACTAATTTCGTCAAATTTGAAGGCTGTTTGAAAAATGGCTATTTTCTGGTCAATCCAAATTTACTGAAATTGATAAAACATGTTTTCTTTTGCCACACTCAAACATTGATTCCAAAAATTATGATTTTTGGAATCCAGCAATCATTTGAAATTCCGGATTCAACAAAAGTGGTCTCGTCGAAATCGGAGGTCATTTGCAAAATGGCTATTTTTAAGGGTTATATTTCCATAGCGATTATTCTGAATTTTCAATTGGGCATAAATTTTTATTCCCGCAATGAAATTTCAATTTTTCGGATTCGTTAGGAAGATATCTTCAAATAGATTCAAATATTTCTGGTTTCACTAAAATCTGGTTTATTTTGAATCCTGTACATTAATTTAAAATTTAAAATCGAATTTTCAAACTACCACGCAGTTTTCAATTCCTTTTATAATTAAAATAAATATTTATATTCTATCTTCGATTTAAATAAATTTATACGTTCTAATTCTATTCAAAATAAATTTCTAGTCATTATTATTTAAAATAAATCATTTTAAATATTCAAAATTCATTAAAACTGCCAAAATAAAAAAATTAAATTGGTTTTGATTTTCTAGATTGTTACAGACTTCGTAGAAAACAGCTTAGAGAAATTGCTTAGAGGTGGTAGCGACCAAAGATGAATAGCTGGAGGTGTTAGCAACCTTTCTAAGTGTTTAAGAACTGTATAACTTCAAGTTTAGTTGAGAAATTGTAACACCCCGTGTATTCTATAACAGTGAGATTCACAAATTAAAGTATAACTAATTTCAAATCAAAGAATTAAGGGAAACGGGATACGCCATTGCGTTCGTCTCGGAATTCTGCTTGAGATAGAGTTCGATTTTGCGTAAAACGGATATCGTATGAAGAAGATATGGACGAACGAAGTTGGGCGAAAAACCAGAAAACGGGTCAGAATGCACTGGCGCACTTGGGAAGTGCGCCAGAACAAAAATCCACTGGCGCACTTGGGAAGTGCGCCAGTACATTTTTGACCTGGCGCACCTGCCAAGTGCGCCCAGGTCAAAAATGACCTGCTGGTCAGGTCTGGTCAAGTCCTGGCTGGCTAGGTCTGTGTTTGGTCGATTTTCTGAGCGTTGCCTTGTCACTAGGGCTAGGTGTCAGCTCCTGGTTGGTCTCTCCTTCAAACGAATGGCTATTATTGAACCAAGCTTCATCGACGGTCTAAATCAACTCACAAACTCTATAAAAAGGACCTAAGACTAACCCTAATTCACACAAACTAAAATGGAGCTGAGACCGTCATGTTGCTGAGGAGAGACTAAAGATAGCCGTCGGAAATAGAGAGACAATTAGGAGATAAATCAAAAGCCTAAAGCAACATCAAATCAATCAAAGCAACGCCTACAACAAAGGATAGCATCTCCAAATTCAGAATTCAGATTCCTGAATTGAAGATTCGTCATACGTTGTAAGTAGAGTGCTATTCCGATGTGAACTAAATAATTGTGTTGATTTGTGTAATGTAAGAAATGGAATAGTGGCGATAATAATCTATATTTGTATGTTGCTTTGATGCAAAACGATTTGGGAATATTATGGTATACGATTGGATATTTGCAAGTACGCGATTTGCGTTGGAAACGAAATGGAATTGTGGCGATAATGACTTATATTTGTATGTTATTTTGATTTTAAACGATTTGGCAATGCTATGGTTTGATTCATACAAGTACATGGTTTATGTAGACAACCACATGTTGTGGAATTTTGATTGGGACTCATGCAAGCATATGATTCATATTGAAAACTACATGTTTGTGGTAGTTATTTACAACACCCATTTGGTAAATGCAAGTATAAGATTCATGTTGAAACAACAACTATATGTTGTAATAGTTTATTTTGAAATTCATGCAAGTCTATGATCTATTGTTATGACAACATGATGTAAAATTCTATGGTCATCATTAGTGTAATTTGATTCACCTAAGTATTACGATTCATATGAAGGTTATGTTGAAATTGGCATCATAGTTCAAGTATAAAAATCATGATTTTGTGATAGTGACAAAAGAAAGCGTCGTTGTAAGCTTGTATTAATTTTATGAACATGACTAAGCTATGTTTGTTATTATGCCTAGTTAAAAACATGTTTTCTAAGCTTATGTTGTTAACTTAATCATATGATAATATATTTGGCACATAAGTTACATTATAAATTACACTAGAATTACATCCCGTTACAAGTTACATAGATAGGACAAAAACCATGATTATATGAATAGTAGGATTCATATTCAATTATGTTTATGCCATGACCATATAAGGACTCATGTTCAATTTTGATTATGCCATAATTATATGATTAGAGTGGTTCATGTTTAAGTACTATTTATGCCATGACTACATGTCTCGTTTGCACTATGATTATGTGAATAGAATGATTCATGTTTAAGTATTGCTTATATTATATGTTGTTACAATTGCAAGTTCACATATGCCTATCTTATGTTAATTAGATCGTTATGTTGCAAGTTCATGCGTTCACACTCCCCTTTTTATATCACCTTATAAACACCATGTTATAGCCTCCCCTTTTCATATGGCTAAATTGGGTTTAAGTATTAAACCCAACACACCTTACATTGGAACGAACGTATAAAACGGGGGTAATGACGTTTGAGCTAAAATATAGAACATATGTGTTGGGATGTTTGACGCACGCCAATAACTTTGAAAAACAATTAAGTGGCATAAATAAATCTTAAACAATAAAGATGAATTTGAATAATGGGCCGCAAATATTTACATATAAAAGGAAAAGAGACAAAATCTGTAAATGTAGAAAATACGATGTGTTTAATCCGAGGCTGGATTGAGTTGTGATGTAAACCTGCCCGGAACTGCCGGGCTGTCCCGTAGTCACAACAATACCTATCCAATGTGGGTGGTTAAACACGGAGCCCAATAAGGACCCGAGGTTAGACTGAGTTGTGGCGTAAGACTGCAAGGACCCAACCGGCAACAGGCAGCCACAACAATACCTGTCTAATGTGAGAGGTCAAGGCTTTAATAAGACAATTAAGGATGAGTCAGGATTGATAGGATTAAGTAAATTATATTAATACTTAATCAAAATGGAACATGCTAAACTAAACAGACTGATTGGGGGTTAAGTTTATAAAACACTTAACCAACTTAGCATGTTGGCTAGAAATAGAAAACCTAGTAGCGGGGGACCCTTTTCAGCAGTAACCCTACAAGGCGTATCATGATACCCTGAAACTAGGCAGGGTGGGGCAGGATTACTGGGCTGACTGTAAGAGGTCAAATCGACGGCGGTGGTGCAGCAGTGTAGGTTCTAACGGGGTGCGGGCGTGCACACACTCCGGCGCAGAAAAATAAGGCACTGGACACCAGTAGCATACCTGTGCATTATAGGATTGTGTCGGGCCGCCACCATGGGACTTGATACACCCCATGGTGGGACCAGCATAGGTAACTACAACATTGGGGGCCGTAAGACACATGTAACTATGCGAGTAGGAGCCGATCATCATAAAATGGATCACTTCACCCTGATTATGGGGTGCCCGTTGGGAACTAGTTTATATGGGTACAGAGATTAATATGGGGTACGATAGTATATTCGACCCTAGACAACTTAACTAAGTTTATGGTGCTTTCCCATTTCTAGTTTATACTTATCATAACCAGTTCTTTATTCATAGACTGAATAGTCCTAGACTTACTCAAGCTTTATGTCTGACTCTACTTTTCTTTCGTCCTCTTTTCTTCCGTTCCCCCCCCCCCCAGGTCCACAGGGAGGGAATACCGCAGCTTGACCAGCTTTCATATCCAGCTTGAAGAGAAAAAATGTATTGCTTGGATCTTTTCGTTTTGGACTATGGCTTTGGACAACAACTATGGGACTTTTGCAGTTTATTTATGTTTTCTTTATGCTTCTTTAAATAATGTAATCAAGACAGTTATGAAGATGTTATGTTTTTGGAAGTATTGTAAGACAATTATGGTATGGTTGGTGTAACACGTATTTTAATGAAATAAAAGTTGTTGTTTTCCGCTGTTCAAAAATATGTGTTTTTATATCTATCTTGTATATCTGTGACTTATACTTATAAACCTCCACCAAAATTAGGGCATTCCCTTGAGAGTGACTGGAACACGATGCAGGGTGTGGTGTTTGGTGTTTGTTTTTGCGTAAAGTATGGTGATGATTTTGGTATCAATTTTCTTGAGATATTGGAGGTACACGAATAAAGCAATAGTGATCAAAGTTTTCGGATGGCAGGGGAAATGACACCATATACTGGGAGCGGAATATAATGTATTATTGGAAAGAAGAAGGTATGTATATTGCGGGTTGTGTTTGACAATGGGCCGAAGTCTTGGTAAAAGCCCAATTGGAAATTTAATTTAGTTATTTAAAATAAAATTGTATATTAACTTGTATAACCAATATCTTGGCCATAATGTATCAGAAATTCGAACGGTTAGTCACGTTGGGATAATAGGGACAAACACTACAACATGGAACTAACTGGGAGCGGATTTGAGCTCGGATGAATTCATGGCAAAATAAATTGTTTGATTCAAATCAAGCAAACAGTTTATCGTTCTTTAACGATGAACTGCCAAAGTGAGTAAATCTCACTAACTCTGAACAGTTTATAATTTCATGTTGTATTTTTAGAACTGTTAGATATTGGCTGATTGATTGTATGTTGACTGTTTGATTGAACTGCTAGTCAGTTAGTTGAATTTTCTATATCGATTCTGTTTAACAGAATATATCATATAGAACTGAAAGTGATGTTATCTATATTGTTTAACATCTGTGATGCAGGGAAACAGGTTGGAGGAATCCAACTGGATTCCTCAACATTTATTTTACTGTTTTCATATATTGTGATATATGATGTGTTATATAATCTGTTACGGATTATGTTTGTTGGAATGATGTTGATCATTGTTATTCGATATTGTAAATATCATAAAAGACCCTGGGATGTAAAAAGAAGTATTTCAATGTATATTGAAATAAAGGAATTTTATAAAATCACAGGATTTTATAAAAGGAATTATTTATAAAACGAACACGGTTTTATAAAAGGGATATTTATTTAGAAAATAAATAGAAATAGAAAAGGAATATTTATTTAGAAAATAAATAGAAGTTATAAATAGGTTATATTTGTAACGGTAAGTAAACGTTATAAATAGGAAATATTTGTAACGGTAAATAGAAGTTATAAATAGGTTATATTTGTAACGGTAAGTAAACATTATAAATAGGAAATATTTGTAACGGTAAATAGAAGTTATAAATAGGAAATATTTGTAACGGTAAATAGAAGTTATAAATAGGATATATTTGTAACGGTAAGTAAACGTTATAAAAAGGAAGTAGTTTTAACGGAAAACATAGTTTATAAAAAGAAGTTAATCGATTAATGAATAAAGTTAAAAAGAAGTTAATCGATGTTAGTTAATCGATTAGAGAATAAAGTTGAAAGGAGATAATCGATGTTAGTTAATCGATTAGTGTTAAAGTAAAAGAAGTTAATCGATGTTAGTTAATCGATTAAAGAATAAAGTTAAAAAGAAGTTAATCGATGTTAGTTAATCGATTAGAGAATAAAGTTGAAAGGAGATAATCGATGTTAGTTTAATCGATTAGAATAGAAGCAAATGAGTAAATCGAATGTAGTTATTCGAATAGAAAGTAAAAGGAATTATCGAATATAGTTTATTCGAAAAGAGTAAGTGAAATGAGTAAATAAATAGCGTTAGTCAAATAGTGTTAGTCCAATAGAGTTAATTGATAGGGGTTAGTCCAAAGGAGATAAGTAAAAAGAGTCAATCGAATATAGCTATTCGAAGGAGGGTTAAGTAAGGAAGTTAGTAAATGGAATACAAAGTGAACTTTGTCTATTTCAAAGTTAGAAATGTTGTTCAGTTAAGGTCTGAGAGGTAGTTCTTCCCTAACTTGATTGACTTCATTTTTAACTAAGGAATAGTTAAGGTTCGGCAGTAAAGGAAATGGTTTGAGTTGGCATCGCGATGGTTTGTTTAAACATCTGTCTATGTCCAATGAAGAAGCTTTGGAAATGTTTTCCAAATAAGAAACCCGAAATGTTTTCTAATAAAGAAGACAAGAAATGGAAATGTTTTCCATTATTAATAACGTATATTTTCCAAATTTAGAAAATAAGAAATATTGAACGTAGGGAAACAGGAGATAAGTAGATTGATGAAATAAAGAGATTAATGTTGAATGATGTTTGATCGATATAAATTCCATTTGGAAATAATATCGTTGTTTGCACACTTGTTTTATTCGATAGTTAAATCACAGACTATCGAAGTTTTGACCATTTTAACGTTGTTAATATGGAGAGACCGGTTGGATTATTATCCAAAGAACCACTCTGTATTGGCATAAGCATTGCGAATTATATATGCCAAAGGAAATTGAAGACGGAGTTATGCAAGGGCTATCCTGTTTACAGAGTAGTGCCTTCGGTTCATCCTGTTCCTGGGTGACTTGTATGGACGGATGTCTGATAGAGTATGTCCAGACGATCACGTATATTGATTTCTCCAACTGTACAAGCGGAGAAGGAAACTTCTCTTAGCTAACACATAATGTATGGTTGAGGACATCAATCGGTGATTGGATGGATTTGATGATGTGACATTCAAAGTGAATCTAATGTGATGATAAAGCGTAGCTTCTAGCCTCATTATCCGGTAAATGACAGAAATCGGGCAGGCAGCATGGCTAAGTCGGTCGCACCGAAGTAGGGTGTATAATCACCTGAGCTAGAGTTTCATTTACTTCTAAAAATCTATTGTTGATGCTGTCCCATTCGGGAAACGGTTGCTGATCCCAACTGTTGGTGATATACATTCGATACACTCAAGCGAAATGAGTGGTCGTTCATGTGTGGCCGAGTTGCAAGATGTTCTTGTTGAACCCAGTGTATTCCTCTCTAGAGGTACACAAGCGGAAGGTGATTCCATACCTTGTCATAGTTGAAAATCCATTACCCAATACGTGCCTGCGGTTTTGATTGTATACTATATATGTAGAACGTGAGATGAAAGCGTTTCTGCTAGATGATTATATATATACTGTGGTTGATAGACATTATTATAATATCAAAAGGTTTTTGATATAAAGTTATCTTGGATTCTCATAAGGGAAAAACCCGTTCCGTTATGCGGCGTGGTCTTATGAGATATCATTTACTTGTTCAACTGTTTTTAAACTGTTTTACTCATACCAGTCCCATGACTGACCCGGAGTTTATTTTGTTGTTTCCCCTAAACTCTTGGGTGCCTAAATTTGTATGGGCAGTCAAGTAGTCGGGATTTACAGATATACTGGAAGAGCTGGAGCAGGAGGCTTCAGGATCATATAGCTATAGTTATTTCCGCTGTGTTGTAAGTGATGTACTCTGATAATGTTATTATATACATATAAATCTTTTATGTCCAAGTTATGTTATGAAATATATTTATTCGTTCCGCTGTGAGATTCGTGTTACTCTGATGTTGTGTTCATCTTCTTCTTCTATTCTAATTTTCTATCTTATCTTTCCTCACCCTCTAATTTCTTTCACTAATTACCAGGATTTTTCCGATGTTTTGGTTATCGACATCGTGCTTATGTCGATAACCAAAGTCGCTGAAAATCCGGGTCGTTACAGTTGGTATCAGAGCTTAAGTTAAGAATTACTTGGCTCTGTGGCGTGACTCGGTAGAGATAGGGTTAGTAATACCCTAGACTGAGATTGAGTGTATATATACGAGTGAACGTATTTGTTATTGATATAAAAATTTGTTTTTTTATTGTGGGGATTCATTGGTTGAGCCGTTTATGAGTTCTGGTCGATCAATTTGATCCACTGTATCGGTAGGAGTTACTAAACACTCGAATACGATGAACCGTCATGGTATGTTTTGAAAAGAGGGTAAATTAAAATAAGTTTACCCAAGGTATATCTCGATATAGAGAAGACATATATATCAAAATTATAATATATTGGATATATTGGTTGTTATTATAATCGAGTAAGATTATAAATTAAATGGTTATGTAAATAACCAATCAGAATTCATATAAGTGAAATACGTGAAATCAGATGAGTTAAATCTGAAATTAAAACCAGAAATCGAAGTTAAAACTCTGGAGAATTGGATAAGTGTTTGTAAATGGATTGGGATTAAAAATAAGGAAAATTTAAGATCCTGGGAGATTTTAAATTGTTTTACAAGAAGTGTGAATTATATTTTGAAATGAATTTCAAAGTGGAAATGTTTAAAAATGGTTTTATAGTATTGAACTCACTTCGATCGCTGGAAAATAGATTCTGACGATGACAGCTGCATCATCAGTATTCATCTTCGAGTTGTAAGTGACGAATTACTACCAGAGATACTGTTTTGAATTTGTTTTGGGAAAGACAAGTAGTGTTGAATTTCAAAATGGGATTTCAAATATAGAATTTGAACTTTTAAATAGATTTGAAATATTAACTTGTTTTAAAAGAAATAAAACGAGAAGTTCCTTTATAAACGAAGTTTATAAATAGTTCTTTTATAAACGAAGTTTATAAAATGAAGTGAAAAGAATTATCATTGGATAATTCAGAAATAAAAAAAATACAAGTATGGAATTGAAAGGGAAATCTATTTTCCAAAGGTAGAGATATCGATTTCAAAAGGAATTGAAAACGAGACTTATTTAAAGGAATTTGAATAAAGGAAGTTCAAATATAGGATTTGAATATAGAAAATTCAAAGGGGATTTGAATAAAGAGAATTCAAATAGAAATTTAATATAGGAATTCAAAGGGAGTTTGAATATATGAAATTCAATGGAATTGATATATAGTTTGAATATAGAAATTCAAATGGCGTTTGGATATAGAAAATATAAAAGATTTCAAATATAGGATTTGAATATCGAAAGTGAAATTGAAATTTGAATATAGAAGATTCGAAGAAAATTGAAATGAAATTCAAATATAAAATTTGAATAAGAGATTTGAAATGAAATTCAAGTATAAAATTTGAATAAGAGAATTGAAATGGAATTTGAATGTAGAGGATTCAAATAGAATTGAAATGGAATTCAATTAGTTGATAAACAAGTTAACCTATATTTGAACATGTATATTCAAATAAAAAGGTGAAATGGGCAAACCAGTAATTTGAAAATCACTTAACGAACTAAGTTAAAATGATTGGATTAAGTTGAAATGAATTAGAAATGTATGGATATACATGAGATATGTATGGATAAGGTATGAAGGTATATAAATAGAATGCTCGACGAAAAGGTATGTATTTAATTCATATATGAGATTTTATGCGCCGTATCGGCTAGCCGCTTGGCTTTTCTTTTTCTTTTTGATTGGAGAAGGCCTGTGTGGCAGTTTGGGGATTTTCCCGATGCTCCCGGTACAAAGGAGGTTATGGCGAATTTTTCCAGGAATTTAAGGAGTTAGAATATTTTTAAGATAATTTGATAATTAGAAATCAACGTATCGATATATACCTAGAAGTCGATAAGGAAATGAACTTAAAAATAGAATAGTAAAATCAAAAAGGAAGACTAAGAATAAAATCTAGTAAGAATAAAAAGAGAAAGTGTATATGTGTTTAAAAGTGAAGAATTAGTTGTATTGTATTGATTATTCGAGAAAGCAGTCTTATCTGTTTTGACGTTATAAATGTTATTCAGTCAAGGTCTGAGAGGTAGTTATACCCCAACTTGATTGATTTCATTATTAACAAATAAATAGCAAGATTCAGGCTCAAGGATCAATGTGGAATAAGAATTAGTTAAATACTGTATTTGGGTTGTCGTAACGATGTTTTACACAACATCTGTTTTAACCAAATAAGTGTAAGCTGGAAAATAGAATAAAGAATATTTCCTAGGTATAGAAATAAACGAGATCGGAAAAGAGATAAGTAATTGGAATATTTTCCAATTATAAATAGCACATATTTTCTAAAAAAGTTTAGACAATAAAGGAAGGCGATATTCGGAGATGTTTTCCTAATAACATAAAAGGCAAATATGGATATTGAAAATATTTGGTTAACAAATATTGATAAAGAAATAGGGAAGTGATTTAAAGAATGGAATATTAATTATAGGCTCATTTGAATTTCAAAAAAAGAAAATTTGATTTTTGAAAAAGGTAAACTGTTTGAAAACTCCCTGGGAAAGACTGTTTGAATTAAAAACAAATTTAACAAAAAAAATTGTGAAAGCAGATTTGAATGAAAGCAAATTCAGTTAAGTGGTAACTGAAGTTGAATTGAAATCGAATAAGATTGGATTTGTGAAATTAGAATCCGAAATGGTATTGCATTGAGGAGTTTAGGAATTGAAAACTAAGAGTTGAACTTGAGTTGGAATGGGATATTTGACTCAAATATAAACGAATGGTTGTGTTGTAAAGCAGATTGGAATTTGATTGGGATGACATTGGTATATGCTGAATTCGCAGCAGATGTAAAGGATATAATGATATGCCGACAAAAGGTACCAGTTTATATTTCATATATGCGTTTGAGATTTTGATGAGCCGAATTGGCAAGCCGCTTGGCTGTTTGATTTTCTTTTGGGTTGGAGATGGCCCAGAGAGGCGAGTTGGAGTTTTACCGATTGACCAGTACAAGGGAGGTGCTGACGAAATTTTTCGAAGAGTTAAGGCATTAGAAAATTTTCAGAATTTTTGAAAATTTTCGTTGATAAGAATTAATTAATAATTTAATTGAAATTAAATTGGTTCAGTGAAACTGAAGTTAAGAAGTGAACAAATGTGTTCTAACCAGTCGATAGGGTCGTCCTCTACCTTTTAGCAATTTCGAGGACGAAATTATTTTAAGTGGGGAAGATTGTAATGACCCGCATTGGCAGAGGTATTAGAATTAATTTATTTAATTGTATAAAAGGTAGGTTAGTGAATTACATGGTCGTTGAATAAAATAATAGTGAATATTTAATTAAAATAATAATTAAATAATATATTTAATTCTGAAATAATCAGAATGGGCTGAAATGGCGATATGTTGTGAACTGGATCATCTGTGATATAGTTCAGTTTAGAATTGAATTAGAATAACGAATATATTCAATCGTCGACAGTTGAACGTATAGTTTATAATATAATTATAAACGAGCTCGAAATGGCGCTGCAGTTCGTAAATTGGCAATTCGAACTTCAACTGAATGTACAGGATTCGTTTTAAACCGGATTTCTGTGAAACAAGAAACGTGTGGAGCTGGTAGAGTATATCTTCCTAGTGGAAGAGAAAAATCAGGATTTCGTCATGTAGATTTTAAGATATGGCCAAATCAAATTTTAGAATAGTCGCTATAGAATCGTTTATCGACCGTAATAGTTTATTCGATATAACTAGAGACCGGTTTTGAATTTAGACAAGGTTCTTTTGAGATGTAGTGATAATTCAATTTTTAGAATTTTATGGTAATTTTTAATTAATTAAATACGCGACTTTTTATTTGGAGTATGTTGCACCCTATATCTTTTCCTTGGGGTTTCACAATATGGGTTCACCTACCGATATTATTATATTTGTGGGACCATGGTACATCGCTTGACACAATAGTGTTTTTATTTCAGTCCATAGCAACATGTACGTGAATGAAATTATACGGAACGGATATACTAAAGTTTAAAGAGAAAAAGCATAAAAACATATACAAGAAGGCCACGCACCCTTCTTTCAGCCGTGGAAATCCTTTCTTCCAAAAACATGGATACAAATCCTCCACGACATTCAAAGAAGAAATAAAAACAATTCTACTAAATCTATAAATACCACACCCAAGCCTTGACCTAAATAAAATCATTCCTCTTAAATAAATCGGCCGCCAAACATTTCTCAAAGCTCCAACGAACGACAGCACGGGCTCCAACGTTTCTTCTTCTCAAATCTTCTCCTCCAAGCTTTAAAATTTAAAACTCATAAATAGAAAAGTGTTCATCTCCGTGAAAGCGACCTACCCTACGGCTGCGATGTGAAATGGGATGTTGGGACGGCTAGATCTGGGGCGAGAACGTGCGGCGGTTCATGGATCAATTGCCGGAGATGGGTGAACTCTGGCGAAGTGGCACTTCGGGGGAGGAAGGAAAAGGATCAGGCGCTCTCGACGGCACTGAATGATCAAACTCCGGTGATGTGGTGGTCATACGGTAGGCAAGGAAGCTCGGTGTACGTTGACAGCGAGATGTCTGGGTTAGTTCGAAACAAAGGGGATCAGGCATCCGAACAAAGCAGCTGAACGAAGGAAGCGGAGCACCGTAATGCATGAAGGAGGATAATATTCGGAGCAGCAACGTTCCTGGAAGTAAGAAGAGAGGGTGGGACTGGAACATGATGCAGGGTGTGGTGTTTGGTGTTTGTTTTTGCGTAAAGTATGGTGATGATTTTGGTATTAATTTTCTTGAGATATTGGAGGTACACGAATAAAGCAATAGTGATCAAAGTTTTCGGATGGCAGGGGAAATGACACCGTATACTGGGAGCGGAATATAATGTATTATTGGAAAGAAGAAGGTATGTATATTGCGGGTTGTGTTTGACAATGGGCCGAAGTCTTGGTAAAAGCCCAATTGGAAATTTAATTTAGTTATTTAAAATAAAATTGTATATTAACTTGTATAACCAATATCTTGGCCATAATGTATCAGAAATTCGAACGGTTAGTCACGTTGGGATAATAGGGACAAACACTACAACATGGAACTAACTGGGAGCGGATTTGAGCTCGGATGAATTCATGGCAAAATAAATTGTTTGATTCAAATCAAGCAAACAGTTTATCGTTCTTTAACGATGAACTGCCAAAGTGAGTAAATCTCACTAACTCTGAACAGTTTATAATTTCATGTTGTATTTTTAGAACTGTTAGATATTGGCTGATTGACTGTATGTTGACTGTTTGATTGAACTGCTAGTCAGTTAGTTGAATTTTCTATATCGATTCTGTTTAACAGAATATATCATATAGAACTGAAAGTGATGTTATCTATATTGTTTAACATCTGTGATGCAGGGAAACAGGTTGGAGGAATCCAACTGGATTCCTCAACATTTATTTTACTGTTTTCATATATTGTGATATATGATGTGTTATATAATCTGTTATGGATTATGTGTGTTGGAATGATGTTGATCATTGTTATTCGATATTGTAAATATCATAAAAGACCCTGGGATGTAAAAAGAAGTATTTCAATGTATATTGAAATAAAGGAATTTTATAAAATCACAGGATTTTATAAAAGGAATTATTTATAAAACGAACACGGTTTTATAAAAGGGATATTTATTTAGAAAATAAATAGAAATAGAAAAGGAATATTTATTTAGAAAATAAATAGAAGTTATAAATAGGTTATATTTGTAACGGTAAGTAAACGTTATAAATAGGAAATATTTGTAACGGTAAATAGAAGTTATAAATAGGTTATATTTGTAACGGTAAGTAAACGTTATAAATAGGAAATATTTGTAACGGTAAATAGAAGTTATAAATAGGAAATATTTGTAACGGTAAATAGAAGTTATAAATAGGATATATTTGTAACGGTAAGTAAACGTTATAAAAAGGAAGTAGTTTTAACGGAAAACGTAGTTTATAAAAAGAAGTTAATCGATTAATGAATAAAGTTAAAAAGAAGTTAATCGATGTTAGTTAATCGATTAGAGAATAAAGTTGAAAGGAGATAATCAATGTTAGTTAATCGATTAGTGTTAAAGTAAAAGAAGTTAATCGATGTTAGTTAATCGATTAAAGAATAAAGTTAAAAAGAAGTTAATCGATGTTAGTTAATCGATTAGAGAATAAAGTTGAAAGGAGATAATCGATGTTAGTTTAATCGATTAGAATAGAAGCAAATGAGTAAATCGAATATAGTTATTCGAATAGAAAGTAAAAGGAATTATCGAATATAGTTTATTCGAAAAGAGTAAGTGAAATGAGTAAATAAATAGCGTTAGTCAAATAGTGTTAGTCCAATAGAGTTAATTTATAGGGGTTAGTCCAAAGGAGTTAAGTAAAAAGAGTCAATCGAATATAGCTATTCGAAGGAGGGTTAAGTAAGGAAGTTAGTAAATGGAATACAAAGTGAACTTTGTCTATTTCAAAGTTAGAAATGTTGTTCAGTTAAGGTCTGAGAGGTAGTTCTACCCCAACTTGATTGACTTCATTTTTAACTAAGGAATAGTTAAGGTTCGGCAGTAAAGGAAATGGTTTGAGTTGGCATCGCGATGGTTTGTTTAAACATCTGTCTAAGTCCAATGAAGAAGCTTTGGAAATGTTTTCCAAATAAGAAACCCGAAATGTTTTCTAATAAAGAAGACAAGAAATGGAAATGTTTTCCATTATTAATAACGTATATTTTCCAAATTTAGAAAATAAGAAATATTGAACGTAGGGAAACAGGAGATAAGTAGATTGATGAAATAAAGAGATTAATTTTGAATGATGTTTGATCGATATAAATTCCATTTGGAAATAATATCGTTGTTTTCACACTTGTTTTATTCGATAGTTAAATCACAGACTATCGAAGTTTTGACCATTTTAACGTTGTTAATATGGAGAGACCGGTTGGATTATTATCCAAAGAACCACTCTGTATTGGGATAATCGTTGCGAATTATATATGCCAAAGGAAATTGAAGACGGAGTTATGCAAGGGCTATCCTGTTTACAGAGTAGTGCCTTCGGTTCATCCTTTTCCTGGGTGACTTGTATGGACGGATGTCTGACAGAGTATGTCCAGACGATCACGTATATTGATTTCTCCAACTGTACCAAGAGTGGAAGCGGAGAAGGAAACTTCTCTTAGCTAACACATAATGTATGGTTGAGGACATCAATCGGTGATTGGATGGATTTGATGATGTGACATTCAAAGTGAATCTGATGTGATGATAAAGCGTAGCTTCTAGCCTCATCATCCGGTAAATGACAGAAATCGGGCAGGCAGCATGGCTAAGTCGGTCGCACCGAAGTAGGGTGTATAATCACCTGATCTAGAGTTTCATTTACTTCTAAAAATCTATTGTTGATGCTGTCCCATTCGGGAAACGGTTGCTGATCCCAACTGTTGGTGATATACATTCGATACACTCAAGCGAAATGAGTGGTCGGTCATGTGTGGCCGGGTTGCAAGATGTTCTTGTTGAACCCAGTGTATTCCTCTCTAGAGGTACACAAGCGGAAGGTGATTCCATACCTTGTCATAGTTGAAAATCCATTACCCAATACGTGCCTGCGGTTTTGATTGTATACTATATATGTAGAACGTGAGATGAAAGCGTTTCTGCTAGATGATTATATATATACTGTGGTTGATAGACATTATTATAATATCAAAAGGTTTTTGATATAAAGTTATCTTGGATTCTCATAAGGGAAAAACCCGTTCCGTTATGCGGCGTGGTCTTATGAGATATCATTTACTTGTTCAACTGTTTTTAAACTGTTTTATTCATACCAGTCCCATGACTGACCCGGAGTTTATTTTGTTGTTTCCCCTAAACTCTTGGGTGCCTAAATTTGTATGGGCAGTCAAGTAGTCGGGATTTACAGATATACTGGAAGAGCTGGAGCAGGAGGCTTCAGGATCATATAGCTATAGTTATTTCCGCTGTGTTGTAAGTGATGTACTCTGATAATGTTATTATATACATATAAATCTTTTATGTCCAAGTTATGTTATGAAATATATTTATTCGTTCCGCTGTGAGATTCGTGTTACTCTGATGTTGTGTTCATCTTCTTCTTCTATTCTAATTTTCTATCTTATCTTTCCTCACCCTCTAATTTCTTTCACTAATTACCAGGATTTTTCCGATGTTTTGGTTATCGACATCGTGCTTATGTCGATAACCAAAGTCGCTGAAAATCCGGGTCGTTACATACCCATTCTGAATAACCGATTCGACGATATGTCGAAGATGAAGACGGTGGTTGAAGACCGGAAGTCTTCACATCGTTTGGATAATTATTGACGATCCTGATTGGGCTGTACACCCAAGAGGATGGAAATAGTTGGTGGTCGTCCAGACGTACTTGGAGATCGATGGATATGCGAGGAAAGTGCCTCCGGTTTCGTTCAGACCTAGAACGAACTTGTAAATGGATTGCGTGTCTGACATTGGATTTTATTCTATGTTGATTGATTTTTGTTAAATATATATCTGTTTGGCGGCGGCGAATTTATTCTCTTGCTTAACGCCCTTCTCTGAGATGTACGAGCTTAGAGGTTATATATCGATAGATATCAATCGCATGGCATGAATTGCCTGTGTGGCATGCTGAGTTGCATGGATCAAGGCTTCTGTTGAAAAGCAAAGTCTTGTGGTTGATGATCAAAGCACGGCCTTTGTGGCGTAGCTATGTGTATAACGTGAATTCGCGAGCCTCACATCTCGGTATGAGTTAAAAACGGGATACGGACCGTTGGGAGAACACGACGTTTCTTTCTAGCTTTGGTGGTGTCAGTGACTTACCAGCCCTGACATTTATATACTTTTCACCTATGTGCTTGTTGGATGCGAGGCGCCTCGATTATAGGTCTGTAACGACCGGGAAATGTGTGTTCAGGCATAATTAATCCTCTAACGTAAGTGAGGACCGACCCAACCGATCCAGTGGCTGCCCAGATTGTGTAGTCCTGAGCATTTGCTAGAGTGTCTCGAAGCGGAGAGGATCTTGCCCTTTGCCTCGACTCATGACGGAAATCCAATTTCCAATACGTGTATTGCGGTTTTAATTGTAGAACTAGTATGGCGACATGATAGATGGTACCCATGCCGCCTAGGATTGATATTTATGATTGAAATTGTTTTGACACTATACACTTATAATAGTATCAAATGATTTGTTTTAAACGTACCAAGCATGTTTGGCTATTATAAGGGAACACCCTATCCTCCGGCTTACGTTGCATTGTGTGATGGGACCTGGGTCTTATAATAGCTTCATTTTTTGAAAAAGCATTGCGTTGTTTATTCTATGCGCTAGTATTCTTGGGAGGAAACCCGTTCCGTGTTATACGGCGTGGTCCCTTGAATTACTATCTTTTAAAATTGAATTAATAACTGTTTTAGTTCTCACACCAGTCACATGACTGACCTGGAGTTTATTGTTTTAACCTAATCTCTGGGTGCCCCTATTTTCCGCACGGGTAGCTATTAGTTTCGGTTTTGCAGATTTATATTCACAGGATCCTGATTTACAGCTGGAACGATACTCGGTAAGCTCTGTATCCGTGTATCACTTTCAGTTGTGTTTTGTATATTTTTCCACTGCTATGTATTTATTGTAATCTCTGATATTTATCGAATGTAATTTATTCATTTATACTCTGTATATTCTTGTATCTGATGGAATTGTTGTAATATACAATGAAATGTTCTTCCGTCTGCGTTCTGATTTGTCATGTTCTCAAAATGATCAGGGGTTTCGAACGGTCTAGATCGGTTTAATGACTGATTCGGATCCAGCGAAATTCCCGGCCGTCACAGTTGGTATCAGAGCTTTGGTTTACAGAGCTCGAGAACAAGACATATTAGAACCATACGAAAGAATTCATCAGATATTGGATTAGTAATATCCAATTAGAATGACTCGTTAGAGATAGGATCAGTAGTATCCTAGAACGAGTGTGAAGAGTATATTTTTCAAATGAAAACAATTTTGTTTTGAAAATTTTAACAATTTTATACGTATTTGAATATTTATTTATTTTGAATTTGGACAATCCATTATATAAAGGTTTTGCATATACGCGTCATGAACGTATATTCGAAGTTTTAATATACTGGATAGATATAGAATCACATTCTAGACACCCGGAGATGGTTCTGATGATTGATCGATCATCATCCGAACTTATGTGTAACAACCCGAAAATCTGGGCCAGTTTAAAATTTTTATTTTGGCAATTTTCGTGAATTTTGGATATTTAAAATAGATTATTTTAAATAAAAACGACGAGAAATTTATTTTGAATTGAAATTCAACGTATATATTATACGCGTCGTCGTTAGAATATAAATAATTATATATAATTATAAACAGAATTGAAAATGGCGCGGTAGTTCGATAATTCGATTTCAAACTTCAATTGAATGTACCGGGTGCAAAACAATCCGGATTTTAGCAAAACCAAAAACATTGGGATCTAATTGATAATATCTTTCCAACGAATCCGAAAAATTGAAATTTCATAGCGGGAATCAAAAGATATGTCCAGTTGAAAATTCTGAATAGTCGCTATGGAATTCAGGCCCTTAAAAATGGGAATTTTGCAAGCGACCTCGGATTTCGACGAAACCACTTTTGTTGGGTCCGTGATGTCAAATTATTGCTAGGTTTCAAATTTCATAATTTTTCGAATCAATATGTGAGCGTGGCAAAGGAAAACGTGTTTGACCAGTTTCAGTTGATTTTAATCGACTGGGAATTGGCCATTTTTCCAACGGTCTCAGAATTCGACGAAACTAGTTTTGTTAGGACCGTATCGTCAATACGAAGCTAGAAAATATTTTTCTGGGATTTATCGAGTTCGTATGGGACCCCGGTAAATTGAAATATGCGTTCAAATTCAATTTATAGAGTTATATGTTGATTTCAGCGGAAACTGATCGAAACGGTCGAATCCGCTTACGATACATATCCCATTGTGTTCGGAATGGGGGTGAAACGCTATGGACGACAGGCGGTGGGCCTCGTTTTGAGGTCGAAATAAAAAGTCAACTTTTTAAAATTAAAATAATAAATAAATAAATAAAAAATCTCTCCCCCTTAAACTCCTCAGCCCCCCCCCCCTCCGTTCAATTAATTTCAAAGCAGAAAAAGAAAAAAAAGAAAAAAAAATTCAAATCGCGTCGCCCCATCTGCCGCCGCCGCCTTGATCCGCCCTCCCCCACGCCGACGCGATCCCCCACTCCCCCCCCCCTCTCGTCTCCTTCCTCCAGCGAACGCCAACAGCCCAGCACCCCCAATTCGAGCACCCCCTAGCCACCGCAAGCCCCAAACACCCTTGAACCCGCCGCCGACCCCCAGGGCGCCACCCACCTGACCTCCTCCGACCGCTCCACCATCCTCCTCCGCCTCCAACAGCCCAACACCCCTCTTCCCAGTTAAAGGCAGAAAAATGTGAGTTTTTTTTATTTTGTTATTTAATTAGTGGAATTTAACTTTGTAATAAAATTAGGATTTTTATTCATATGGCTTTGCATTAAAAATCTGATTTTTATTTGACTTTGTTTGGAAAAGATAATTTTTGATAGCTTATAAAAGAAGTGATCTTTAAACTATAAAAGATTAGATTTTTGAAATTGAAAAGGCGACATCTTTATATGAATAATAGCGGGATAAAAATAGAATTTTTATCTATATAACATCGTTGTAAAAATAGAATTTTTATCTATATAACATCGTTGTAAAAATAGAATTTTTATCTATATAACATCGTTGTAAAAATAGAATTTTTATCCATATAGCGTGATTATAAAAATTCGATTTTTTTATATTGAATAGCAAAGTAAAAAATTCGATTTTTATATATTGAATAGAAAAGTAAAAATTCGATTTTTATATATTGAATAGCAAAGTAAAAATTCGATTTTTATATATTGAATAGCAATATAAAAATGTGATTTTTATATATGTAGTGAATACGGGCAGCGAAAGTGACAAAAAGGCGAGAACGATGAAGATTTCTATTAATGAAGAGTCGTGGTATTGGATAGCTTTTGGTGAGAACTTCTCACTCAAATTTCTTTTTCTAGTTATATATACATACTAGGATGTAGACGGTGCTTAGTAGCACCCGACACCCGTCATCCACAGACCATGGATGGCTTGTTTGTTTGATTGATGTGTTGTGAAAATTTGTTTGTGAAATTGATGTGAAATCGATAATAAATTGTAGATGGTTGAAATAAATATATTATCGTTGAAAATATAATTTTTAACGTGAATGTGAATAAATAAATATTTATAAACAAATCGGCCGATTTGTTTATATACACTGACTTGACTGATACTGATTGGGTCGATAAATTTTACACATCGCCCAACTGCACAAATAAAAATCTTTGTTTGTTGATTTGAAACCCCACACGGGTGTTGGGATGATATTTGGGTACACTAATCCCAATTGCTTAATTGTATGTCGATCGATTGGTCGACAGGCTGTGTAAGCGTCGATTGTTTATATTTGATGCTTATGCAGTTGTGTGGTGCACCTTGGATGATGGTTGATTGTTTGTCATTGCTATTATATACATGTGTTTTGTGGAATCCATATAACTAAGGTTATATGGTAATTGATTGGGCCTCATTCCAATCGGGAAAATAATGAATATTATAAAAGGAAATTCATGTGTTGAATATAAAAACATTCATGTGTTGAAACTATTTATGTGTTGAGTAAAATATTTTTAATAATAAAATTTACATCTTTATCATATTTAAAATTAGAACTACTTCACGGTGGAGTCTAATTATAAAAATCAAACGATAGATACCATGATTTATAAAATATTTTACATAACTAAAATAGTCGTGTGTTGAAAGAAATATAGATTCATGTGTTGAATAGAATATATATTCATTTGTTGAATAGAATAACGAAGTTTTTGAAAAATATAAAGCCGTGTTGATTAGAGACGCGCTATTTTGACGTGAACGATATTTATATCGATTTTATTCGTTTTATAATGAATATTGAAAAGTGACTTCAAAATTTAATATTTTGAAATGAAATTCAAATTAAATTAAATTAGATTAAAATTCAAATTGAAATTTTATTGAATCAATTTGAAATGAATTCGAATCGAATAGAAAATAAATTTGATTCGAATTGGATAGAAAGTGAATTTGAATTTGAATTGAATAGAAATGAATTCAAATTGAATTAAATTGAAATTGAATTAAAAATGAATTGAAATCGTTTTGAATGAAATTTAAAATGAACTGAAATCAATTTGAAATGAATTCGAATCGAATAGAAAATGAATTCGACTCGAATTGAATAGAAATGAATTCAAATTGAATTAAATTGAAATTGAATTAAAAACGAATTGAAATCGTTTTGAATGAAATTTAAAACGAACTGAAATTGAATTAAAACCAATTTGAAATGAATTCGAATTGAAGTAAATAGAAGGTAAATTCAAATTGAATTGAATTAAAACGAATTAGAATTTGAGTTGAATTGAAACGAATTTGCATTCGAATTAAATAAAAATTAAAATGAATTCGAATTGAATTGAAATCAAATTGATTAGAAATTGAAAGTAGAGTTGAAATGGTTTTGAAAACGAATTTAAAATGATTTATAAAATACGTTTTAAAAGGAAATCGATGAAATATATATAATATATATATTATATATATATAATGGCCTGAATAGAACGCGCCGCGCCGCGGCAGTTCGTGAATTTCGACCATTGATTTCGAATTGACGTTGCGGGAGATCTGACCGTCGGATTCTCCTAAAACCGAAACCGTTAGGTTCGTATCGAAAAGAGCTTTCCAATGAATATTAGAAATTAGAAATCTAACGGTTGGATTTGGAATTATGTCCAAATCAAATTTGAAAAAGGTCGCTGTAAGTGCAGTTCAATGGCCATTGATGGAAATCGACTGTACGGGCCTTGATAAAATTAGTAAAAATATCAATAATTTGTGTAAAAGCACAATATATGAATTGGAAAGAACTGGGATGAAAAACCCCACATTTGAAATGATAAAAATAGATTTTTGTCGAAATAAACTAGTTTTGAACTAGAATTAAAATCAATTTATTTTTGAAATAAGTAAATTGAATTTGAAAGTGATTTTTGTCGAAATAAACTAGTTTTGAACTAGAATTAAAATCAATTTATTTTTGAAATAAATAAATTAAAAGGAATGTTGGACTTGCATCGTTGAGATCTATGTCGTGGAGCAGATTTGGTCAAGTTTGAAATCAACTGGGATATTCAGTTAAATTAAATGCTTGATTAATTTAACTGAAACAAGTTGTTTTAACAATGAATCAGCTCAAGGTGAGTTAAACTCACTCAATTCTTCCCACTTATATCTTATATAAGTCGGGTTTTATGATTGTGTGCTATGGTTGTTAATGGTTGACTATTTATTGATTATATATTCATATGTTGATTGAACCGATGAAATCAAACATTGTTTAATTTTAGTGAAACACCAAAATCGTTATTCTAACGATTGGAACCAATTGAGGTAACTTACCTCGTTGGTCACGTTTAAAAATAAATGTGTTTAATTTAATTGTTTGTTAAATAAATTGGTTGATGCTAAATAGTCGTTATTTAGTGTTTTAGAATTTATTAGTTTAAATTGGATAATTCTTATTGAATAATTTTATTTGAGGTAACCATATTTGGATGCAGGAAATAATCGGTTGGAGGGATCAAACTAGATTCCTCACAGTAGTTGTTAAATTTTATGATATTATAATATATGTTGGACAATATGAAGTTGTGATGTAGGGATTGACAGGTTGGAAAAATCCAACAGGATTTCTCAATAATACTGATAATGTTAATCAATATGATTGGTTGTGTTCATTTGGATGTGAAATTGGTTTACATTTCACAGCTTGGTACTTCACTCTTTAGTACTATTGATAAAAGAAAAGATTTTTGAAATCAACATTTAATCGATTGTGAACGTTTTTAAAGTTATATTTATATATTTGCAATACGTTTAAAAATAAATGTCAACGATTTGTTTTAGTTTTTTTTAACTATTTAAATTATAAATTAATTAATGGAAATTCCCAGATATTAATAAATAAATGGCTAACCTGTATAAAGTGAATAAACATGTTAAAATGATTGCGAAGAAGGGTTTAAGTGGCGTAAATGAAATTTTTAAAGGTTTTAAATTGTTGAAATGGACTACTAGAATTAGAAGTGTATATGAAATGAGTTAAAAAGAACCGAGAAGTGATTTTTCATAACAAATGAATGTTTTTTATAATCATTGTTTATAAATATATTACATGCGATTAATATGGTTTTTCATGAATGAGATTAGCAAAATAATGAAATTGGTAATAGAATATGAATATTGGCATATAATTAGAATCGAGATAAATGTCAAATAAATGGGATTTCAAGACAAGATTAGTAGAAAGGAAGTATAAATGGATATGAATTTATAAATGAAAGAGAAAGATTTCATAAAGAGAATGGTAATGAATTTATAAAGTGAATGGTTATGGATTTATAAAGTGAATGGTTATGGATTTATTAAACGAATGGTAAAAAAATTTATAAATGAAAGGAAACGGATTTGTAAATAGAAGATAAAGGAATTCGTGAATGGAAGGTTAAATGATTGTGTAAAGGAGAGGTGAAGGGTTTTGAAATGGAATCTGTAATATTTATTTATAGAAGTTAAGTTGAATTATTTTAATTTATTTTGTGAAATAATATTTAAATAAATTTGGAAATGATTTGTGAGATTATAAAGCAATATAACCGTTTTAAAAATGATTAAAAATGATTATGATGTGTTTTCTAAGAAATCGTAACTTGTTGTACGTTGGTTGAACAACTTTCAAGGTGTCAATCTGATGTTGGTTTCGGCCTTCGGGGTTGATATAGAGAGATTCACTCACTTACCAATATACAATGAGGAGCCAATGAGTAGAAGTGAAATAAGAAAAGGGATATGTTTTCCGGTTTAGAAGTTTTTAATATTTAATTAATGACTGGTTAATTAAAGAGGCTAAATGATGCTGGATACTGAATTTGTAAATTTGTTTTATTTTTATGGATGAATGGATGTTTATTTGATAGATAAATAACCGACTAAAAAAATCCAACCTATACGATTGTGGGTATGAAAAGACTGGGATCGAGTTTATATTCGAAAACCATTTCGACCAACAAATACGTAGTAGATATCAAATGTTGGTTGAAGATGGAACAATTGAAGACCATTGATCTTCCTGAGCGGAAGAGCTACTTGTTGAATCTCTCCGGTGGATGCCAGGGATATTTTGACTTGTGATTCTACCGTAAGTGAAATCTTCGGATTGCAAGGATTACTCGCTACCGATCCGTAGGGTAATTCTTAGGATGTGGTAGGAGGGTGCCTTCGGTTCATCTTGTTCCTTGATGAATTGTATGGACGAGTATTTGACAGAGTATGCCTAGCCAATCATATGATTAATCGCTTCGAAGCTATGTTTGGTGCGGAGAAATTCGTTTCTCTTAGCTTTATAGCCGTGGTATTTGGGGAAATCAATTTGTGATTTGACGGGTTTGACGATGTGGCATTCAAAGAGAATGGTAGTCATATGTTCTAAAAAGAAGATTTTTTAACTCAAGCCTCATCAACCAGGAAATGAAAAATCGGGTAGGTCACATCGCTATGTGGGTCGCTCCTATTAAGGTGTATTGTCACCATCTAGAGAATATTAATATTTATTTTTCGTTTCGCTTATGTATCTCCCAGGAATGGTTATGTTGCAAGCAACTGTAATGTAACAACCCGAGTTTTCATGATCCTGGTTAACCGACACAAAACTCAATGTCGACTAATCAAGCATCGGAAATACCGGATAGTTATGAAAGAAATTATTGGGTGAGAATAGATAAGAGAGAAATTTAGAATAGAAGAAGAATAAGAACATACAACATCAGAGTAAACACGAATCTCACAGCGGAACGAACAATATATAATAGATACATAACTTTAAAATAAAATCAGTATATGTATACAGTAACATTATCAGAGTATAACACATACAACATAGCGGAGACAAACAATAGCTATAAAAATGCTGTTGAAGCCTCCTGCTCTAGCTCCTTCTAGTGCATCTGTAAAATCCTGACTACTTGACTGCCCGTACAAATTCGGGCACCCAAGAGTTTAGGGAAAACAAAACAAAATAAACTCCGAGTCAGTCATGGGACTGGTGTGAGTTAACAATTTAAAACAGTTTGAGAAAATAAACGATATCTCATAAGACCACGCTGTATAACATGGAACGAGATTTCCCCTTATGAGAATCCAAAGCATTTAATTTAACATTTCAAAATCTTTTTGAACGAAATGATAAACTTTATATCAAACTCATTTGATATTATAAAAGTGCCTATCAATCACAACTAATTAATCAACTAGTAGAACGCTTTCATCTCACGTACTACGTACATAATATATAATCAAAAACCGGGGCGCTTATTGGGTAATGAATTCGAACTAGCAAGGTATGGGACCACCTTCCGATAGTGTATATCTAGAGAGAAATACACCGGGTTCAATAAGAACATCTTGCAACCCATGCTAAACATGACCGGTCACTCATTTCGTTTGAGTGTACCAAATGTATTATCACCAACGGTTGGAATCAGCAACCGTTTCCCGAAAGGGACAGCATCGAAATAAATTATATAAGTAAATTGAATTTCTCTAGATCAAGTGACAATACACCCTAATTGGCAGTTAACCACTTAGTCATGTGACCTACCCGATTTTATACCATTCTCGATTGTGAGGCTAGAGGCCATAACATATATATCACACCTTTATTTACTTTGAATACCACATTGTCATACCCGCCAAATCACAAATTGATTTCCCCAAAAATACTACGGGTATACAGCTAAGAGAAACGAATTCCCCCGCTACCAAACGTAATTACGTTTGGAGAGATCAACTTACGTGATCTATTAAATATACTCTGTCAGACATTGTTCCATACAGGTCGCCCTGAGACTGGACAGACCGAAGGCATTATTCTGTAAACATGACAGCCCTTGAATAACTCCATCTTCAATTATCTTCATCATATTTGATCACAATGCTAACGCCATACTGAGTGGTTTTTGGATAATATATCTGATCCCGGTCTCTCCTTATTGACAACGGAAAAATGGTCAAAAACTTTGATAATAGGTGATTAAACTATCAAAGACAAACATGTGTGCAAACAACGATATTATTTCCAGATGGAAATTCTATTGATCAATCATCGACCAACATTTATTCATTTCCCCATTTCTCGTTTCCATATATTCATCAAATCCTTATTTTCTAATTTTATAAAATATACGTTGTTAACTTTGGAAAAAGTTTCCATTTCTGATTCATGCATCACTATCTTTTCACATATATCAGTCTCTAACTGTAAACTAGTAAGAGGACAACCCCCTACATATTAATCCTAATGGCTGAAACCAACATCAGATCAATACCGAGATAGCTGTTCAACTTAACTAATCTCCAGTCAGTTTCTAATTCCTTTAACTCCATTTTAATTCCTATTTCAAACCTTGTTTCCTTTATAAATATTTTATTAGCAAAATATTTACTTAAATCCTTTATTCACATTAAATGTAAATAATATATCTTCTTTGCAATCAAAACAGTTTGATTTCATATTTAAAACAATATCCCAAATCTAATTTCTATTTATACTTCTAATTATAGAATTATTTATGTAAATTCTCATTTTATTTCTAACACATAAATCTTATTTATAATTCCCTTTATATAATTCTATTTATTTTATATAAATCCTTTTACGTAATTCTATATGTTTTAAATAAATCCTTTTATATAATTCTATTTATTCTATATAAAAATATTTCATTTTCAATATTCACTTTGAAATTTTCCTTTTATACATTCCAGTAATTCATATGGTATTTAAAATACCAAATAACAAGACCAGTGTCATCATAATTAATCACAGATTATATATCACATCATATACCACAATATATGAAAACAAGCAGTATTATAAATATTGAGGAATCCAGTTGGATCCCTCCAACCTGTTTCCCTGCATCGCAGACGTGAACAATATAAATAATATCGATTTCATTTCAATATGGAATATTCTAATAAACAGAATCAATACTTGATTAACAATTTATATATATATATATATATATATCGTTATTTATAATTTCATCCAATAAATTAGCAATTCAACCAAACAATCAACACACAACAATCAGTAATCATTTATCAATGCTAGATTATATTTATAAAAATATAAACTGTATAGAGTTAGTGAGATTTACTCACATTGGACGGTCATCGTTAAATAGCAATAACTATCAATTGATTCAGATTAACAATTTATTTTGCTATAAATTGTAACGAGCTCCAATTCACTCCCAGTTAATTCCATTGTGAAGCTCTCGTCGGTACGATCCCAACGGATCTGACCATTCGTTAATCTGATACAGTATGATGGAGATATTTAATTTACAAGTTATATGATTATTTAAATCCATTAAAAACTTAGATTTTAAATTCTTAATGGGCTCACCACTGAAATTAGGCCTATACCCATTTCCTACTGTGACGGCCCGCCCCGCACCAGCCTGCATTTCCTCCAAAAGTGCGTTGTACACATGCCTGACTAGCACGGGACGGTCGTCAGGAGAAAGGAAAGAAGGGAACGAACTAATCAAGAACCTGTAGAATGTCTCACAGCGCATGGAGTAAGATATAATATTAATAATGTACTTGACATAAAACAGGTGAGACAGTGCATAAGCTGATAACTAAAATCAACATCAACATCAGAGCAGCGGAAATCCAAATACAGCTTATTACAACTTTCCAAATTTATTGTCTCTAAACAAAAGAAAGCTAAAGTAGAAGATGCACCACTAATGCCCAAGCAGTGATCTTCCACAACACAGGGAGAATACTATATATATATATATATTACGTGAAAGCCTCCTGCTCGTCTCCGGATCATCAACCCGTGCATCTCCAGCTAACCTGTCTCTAGTCTGCTTGTGTGAGCACCCAGAGTAATAAGAGGAGACATAAAACTCTGGGTCAGACATAAAGCCTGGTATGAGTGATAAGCATCTAAATAGAACAATAACAGGTATACTAAACCATACCTGAACCTGGACCTGCAACCAAAGAGTTAGTACCACATACCGTACAATACTCTAAGGTGCCATAATAAATAGTGTAAAGAATACGGGGGTGTGGTGTGCATGTCATAATGATAACAAACAACTCAACCATAGTAACCATCCTCACATCCCTCACTCAGTGCGTAAAGCATACGATGTCCACCACTGTCAATCGCTAGACCCATTGAAGTAGTGGCGGAGTTCGACTTGTACAACTACTACTACTAACAAGCTTACCACGTGGAGTCATGACCAAATCTTTACAAATGACCCCACTTCAATGGTTTATAGCCGTTTAGTTGTACCTAGGCCATTGCAGCCCTGAATCCGTTCACGTACTTCCCATGCATAGTGATCCAAAGTCATAGACATCAATGGCCCCTTGGCACACGTCCCGCAGCAAAGCCGAACTCATGAAGTGAAATCATCGGTTCCCAACTGGATCCTGAGATCTAACTTCCATTTGGACTACCTTTGCATCTCGGGTTTCTGTCATCACCGGATCGGTTCGGATCCCCTCTTAGCCATCGGTTCGGTTCGGCCTTTAGCTCCCCATCATCAACGCGGTGCGGTTCGTGGCGTCCATCTGGTAGCGGTTCGGATCGACCTCCTCCAAGCACACCGGTTCGGGTCGCACTTCCTGCTCACGAGTGGTTCGGATCGTGGTCACCTCACTGGGTCGGTTCGGGCTCCTCTATTCAAGTCAGTCCATTGGGTTCGGGTCACCTCTTCATGAAGCAACACGGGTCGTCTCGCGAAGTCTTGATCGGATCGGATCGGCACCATCGGATCGGAGTCCCCCCACAAAAGCAGGTCAGATCGGTCGCTATCATCGGATCGTGGTCTTCAAGCATCGATGGATCGGGTCGCGCCATCGGTTCGGATCGCCTTTGCTTCCACCGATCCGGTCTGGTTCGGGCTGATTTCCTGCAGTTCTTCCAGCGAGCAGTTTACGCCATTCGACGGCGTTTTTGACAAATCTAACACTTCTAATCAATCATAAAACACACCATAAAGTCATAGCAACATGTAATAGCAACCACAAACACCAAACAACAATTCAAATGAAGCAAAATGGATCAAAAGTGGCCAAAACTCCTTATTTTCCCTTAAGCATGTTTAAGTAAAACTAATCATAGGGTTAATGAAACTTAATCAAATCAAACCAAATTTCCAACAGAAGCATAAAACATTATTTAAGAAGTTCTAAACATTTTTCCAGATTTTATTTGTGTATAAATTCACTAATTAACACTAATTACCCCTTAATCAACCGTAGTTAGTGAGAAATCATGCAAATCACTCACCTTTGCCACAAAATAAAACACCAAATCTGAAATACTCTCTATTTGGGTCGAATTCGTATGTATAACAGCAGCTCCAACCTTACTCTGTTGCTATTTGGCCTTGTTTTGATGTAGTTTAGGCTTAATCTTCAATAAAATGTGTTTTGGTGTGGTTTTAGAGGATGGAAGCCATTACTAAGGTCTCAAGAAGGTTTGTGGCGGCTCAAAACTGAAATGAAAGTGACTTCCTAACCCTAATCAGCCCTCCTATGCCTCTAAACCCGAAATTTCCCTCTGGGCCTAGCTGCTAATCACCCGGTTAAGCCCAATTAAGCTGTTTTTCGCCATCTGAAACTTGTTTCAGCCATATCTCCCAAACGGTGAGTCCGTTTGGCTATTATGACCACTCTACGGAAAGAGAAACCATCATCCGGAGCTAATGGAAGTGGTTTCAGGTCAAAATTCCTTTCTAGTCAAATGTTATGGCCAAAACAGTACCAACTAGGGGTAAAATGGTCATTTAAAAATCGGGAAAAATCATGGACATGGGAAATGACCCTAATAGTCGTCTCCCAAAGTTACATGACCATACGACTTCGTATGTGACAGAAATAAATATTCTACGATCCTATGATGAGTAGAATGCGGGTCGTTACACTGTCCCCCCCTTAAGAAATTTCGCCCCCTTAAGAAATTTCGTCCCCGAAATTCCTTAACCCAAAACATACAAAGGATCCCGCATGCCTAACAACCACATACAACAATCAAACATGCAAAACAAGCAAACAATCCTACCCTAGCATGCGGAAAACTAAATCAAAGTCAAAATCTTACCAGGCAAAGAGTTCTGGGTATGTCTTCCTAATGTTCTCCTCTGTCTCCCAAGTACAATCATTCGCGTCCTCGCTCCACTGAACCTTGACTAGCTTCACCGCCTTCCTTTGAAGTTGCTTCATGTTGTGCTTGACAATACGGGCCGGCTTGCGGTTCCCAACCGCCTCGGGTTCTACTTCGAAGTCCTCTAACTGATCAGGTGAAATAGTCATATCTGGGTCGTGAACGAACTTCCTTAGTTGGGAAACATGAAATACATTGTGTACTCCCGCCATCTTCTTTGGTAAGTCAATTCTGTATGCCAAATTCCCGACTAGTTCAAGAACAGAGAATGGGCCAACAAATCTTGGTGCCAACTTGCCTCTCCTACCAAATCGTATTACGCTCTTCAACGGAGAAATCTTGACAAACGCCAAGTCGCCAACAGAGAATTTTAAGTCTCTTCTCCTCTTATCAGCATAACTCTTCTGCCTATCTTGGGCAGCCTTCATTCGTTGTTGAATTGTCTTGATTTTATCTGAAGTTTCCCTCACCACATCTGGTCCAAGCATAAACTTCTCGCCAGTCTCTATCCAACATGATGGTGAGTTACATGGTCTTCCGTACAAAGCTTCAAACGGAGCCATACCGATACTGGATTGGTAGCTATTGTTATATGCAAACTCTACTAGATGCAAATGGTCATCCCATGATCCACCAAAATCCAATATACACGCCCTCAAGAGATCTTCCAAAATACGATTCACCCTCTCCGTCTGACCGTCGGTCTGAGGATGATATGCGGTACTGAGATGTAACTCTGACCCTAGAGCCTCTTGTAAGCTCTTCCAAAACCTACTAGTGAACAACGGGTCTCGGTCACTCACAATGCTTTTAGGTATTCCATGAAATCTCACTACCCACTTCATATACAATTCTGCTAACTTAGCTGCCGTTCTGGTTGATTTGACTGGTATAAATCTTGCACTTTTAGTGAATCGGTCCACAATCACCCAAATGCTATCATGTCCCGATCTAGTCCTTGGTAAACCATCGATGAAATCCATCGAGACTTGCTCCCATTTCCATTCGGGAATTTCTAATGGTTGTAACAACCCACTAGGTTTCTTTTGCTCAGCTTTAACTAGCTGGCAATTCATACATTTGGATATAAACTTCGCAATGTTTCTTTTCATCCCTTCCCAGTAGTAGGTCTGCCTCATATCTCGATACATCTTGTTACCACCGGGGTGTATGGTCAGTTTTGAGTGATGACATTCTTTAAGCACTTCATCTCTCAATCCATTGACATTGGGTATGACTAGTCTTCCATTCTTTCTAAGCCATCCATCTCGATCAAGCCCATACTTGTTCATCTCCTCATCGATACCCATCTCTAACTTGGAGATGATTTCCAATAGGTTAGGATCGTCCCTCTGACTAGAGCCGATCCGCTCAATCAAAGTGGGTCTGATCGTCAAACTTGCAAACATTCCTGGATCCAATTCGCACTTCGGTCTGAAATCATACCCAGCGATGTACTCCAGTTGCTTCCATTCTAGAAACATAGCGCCTAAGCTGGCATGTCTCCTACTCAATGCATCAGCCACCGCATTACCCTTTCCCGGTGTATATGCGATGTCAAAATCATAGGAAGCCAAGAATTCTAACCACCTTTTTTGCCGGAGATTTAAATCCTTCTGGGAGAAGAGGTACTTTAATGACTTATGATCTGTGAACAACTCAAATCTTTCTCCCAAGAGGTAGTGTCTCCACATATTCAATGCGAACACAATCGCTGCCAATTCCAAATCATGGGTAGGGTATTTTCTCTCGTGCGGTTTCAATTGCCGACTTGCATAAGCTACAACCCTACCGCCTTGCATCAATACAGCACTCAGTCCGGTACCACAGGCATCCGTGTATACCGTCATCTCTTCATTCCCCTTAGGAATGACTAACACTGGTGCGCTTGTCAACTTGTCCTTTAGACCCTTGAATGCATTCTCGCACCTTTCATCCCAGACAAAAGCTTGATTCTTCTTGGTCAACTGGGTCAATGGTGTTGCTATCTTGGAGAAACCTTGGATAAACTTACGATAATATCCCGCTAACCCCAAGAAACATCTTACATCTGTTGCATTCTTGGGCGTAGGCCAATCCTGTACCATAGCCATCTTTGCTGGGTCCATGGAAATACCATTCTCTGATACAACATGGCCCAAGAACCTTACTTCCCTCTTCCAGAAGTGACACTTAGAAAACTTTGCTTTCAATTGGTGTTTTCTCAACACCTCCATCACTATTCTTAAATGTTCCTTGTGTTCTTCCTCTGTCCTCGAGTAGATCAAAATATCATCAACGAACACAAGGACAAACTTATTCAACTGATCCCTGAATACCCTATTCATAAGATCCACAAAATATGTTGGGGCATTGGTCAGCCCGAATGGCATGACCAACCACTCATAAAATCCAGACGGCGTCCGAAATGTCGTTTTAGCTATACTCTCAGGTTCCACTCTAAGCTGATGAAAACCTGTCGCGAGGTCCAACTAAGAAAATACTCTCGCGCCACTCAACTGATCGAACAAATCATCTATCCGCGGTAGAGGATACTTGTTCTTCCTCGTCACTTTATTCAACTCGCGGTAGTCTACACACAAACGAAGGGAACCATCCACCTTGGTAGCAAACACAACTGGTGCTCCCCATTCAGAAACACTCCTTCTGATAAATCCCTTCTTCAAAAGATCGCTGACTTGCACCTCGAGCTCTCGCTGTTCCCTTAGTGCCATACGACGAAGTGGCATCACTATAGGTCTAGCATCTTTTATCAAATCAATACGGAACTCAATCTCTCGGTGTGGTGGAAGCCCGGTCACTTCTTCGAAAACATCCGGATACTGGCCAACTACGGGCAAACCTGACAACTCACTATGCGGAATGTCGAGGGAGTTTAGAAAACTAGCCAATACTCCCTTACTGGGTAGACCACCAAACACCATCCTCCGTCCATCATCCGCTCTAGCTGTCACCAAAAAGCCCTCACAGTATACCACCACCCCGTATCTTTAGAGCCAATCTACTCCCAAAATAATGCCAAACCCAGTAAAGCCCAAAACAAAGCAATCACAAACAAACATGCATCCATGACTCGATAAGACCACATTACGACAAATCATGCTAAGGCTAGTCGAACCACCAATCGGGTTCGTCACTACTAAAGGTCTATCGACAATCTCGGGCTCCAATCCCAACCTATCTACCAGGTCACTAGATATGAAAGAACTGGAAGCTCCGGTATCAAACAAAACTCTAATAGGAACATCATAAACAGAAAGTATACCTTGAATGACGACGTTCTTTCCCTTCTCTACCGCAGTTGGGGCATTCGACGAAGAAGGAATAGCATTAAGGGCGTATGCTTTCACCATTTGCTTTTCTTTAGGGGGCTGTGGACACTTGTCCTTGTGATGTCCCATTTGGCCACAGTTAAAGCACTTCCTATCCGCTGGCTTGGCACAACAATTGCTAGCATAATGGCCCTTCTTACCACAGCTGAAGCACTCAACATCTTGCTTATTCTTTTTCTTCTGGCCATCCTTAGTCTGATTCTGCTTTCTCTTATTCTGGGAACCACCCTTGCCTCCACCACTTGCTTGTGGCTTTGGCTCTTCTGCAGATGCAACCTCAGTCCTCGGCTTAGGGTAGAGACTTTCTGATCTTAATGCTTTCCCCACAATCGACTCAAACGTCTCATCGATGTGGTTAATAAGCCTTTCCCCAAAGTACTGATCCAGACCAGTTATGAATTTCTCATTCTTCTTCTCGGCAGTATCAATAAGAGATAACCCATACTTCGACACAGTGTCGAATTCAGCAATATACTCCGAGACAGCTCTTCCATTCTGCTTGAGCTCCAAGAATTTCTTAAACAGCACTGACTTCTGAGCAGCTGAAATGAACTTATCGCTAAAGCGAGCTTTAAACTGCTCCCAAGTAATATGATCTTCGGGAGTAGCGGCCTTTATAGCATTCCACCAATTCATTGCCCACCCTTGCAGCTGACGGGACGCTAGCTTTCTCTTCATCGCATCCTCGATACCCAAATCCTCGAAGATACGTTCGCAACTATCCAACCAATCTTGAACATCCGTGGCCGACTCCGTTCCGTGGAATGGCTTCGCACCAAGGCTAGTATAATCCTTATTCAGCTTGGCGAAGTCGACCCTCGGCGCCTGCACTATTGGACCACCACCATTTCCATCATTGGGAGCTGCCCTCTGTACATCTCTAAGCATCTCTCTCATGAGGTCAGTAAACATCGTCCTCATGTCAGCAGCATTCCCATTATTGGCCCCTCTACCGGTACCTCTAACATATCGGCTCATCGTCAATCTGAAAAAGGAAACGATTAACGACTCCATAGTGGTGCTAGTGCAGCACGACTTCATTCTTATACTACTAATAGTATATATATATATAGCTTTTGAAAACCAAAATAATCACAAATACTCTCTCTCGTATATGTATATTATCTATCCCTGATAACTTCCCTAGGTTAATTACGCAACCTAGAGCTCTGATACCAAGTGTGACGGCCCGCCCCGCACCAGCCTGCATTTCCTCCAAAAGTGCGCTGTACACATGCCTGACTAGCACGGGACGGTCGTCAGGAGAAAGGAAAGAAGGGAATGAACTAATCAAGAACCTGTAGAATGTCTCACAGCGCATGGAGTAAGATATAATATTAATAATGTACTTGACATAAAACAGGTGAGACAGTGCATAAGCTGATAACTAAAATCAACATCAACATCAGAGCAGCGGAAATCCAAATACTGCTTATTACAACTTTCCAAATTTATTGTCTCTAAACAAAAGAAAGCTAAAGTAGAAGATGCACCACTAATTCCCAAGCAGTGATCTTCAACAACACAGGGAGAATACTATATATATTACGTGGAAGCCTCCTGCTCGTCTCCGGATCATCAACCCGTGCATCTCTAGCTAACCTGTCTCTAGTCTGCTCGTGTGAGCACCCAGAGTAATAAGAGGAGACATAAAACTCTGGGTCAGACATAAAGCCTGGTATGAGTGATAAGCATCTAAATAGAACAATAACAGGTATACTAAACCATACCTGAACCTGGACCTGTAACCAAAGAGTTAGTACCACATACCGTACAATACTCTAAGGTGCCATAATAAATAGTGTAAAGAATACGGGGGTGGGGTGTGCATGTCATAATGATAAAAAAACAACTCAACCATAGTAACCATCCTCACATCCCTCACTCAGTGCGTAAAGCATACGATGTCCACCACTGTCAATCGCTAGACCCATTGAAGTAGTGGCGGAGTTCGACTTGTACAACTACTGCTACTACCAAGCTTACCACGTGGAGTCATGACCAAACTTTACAAATGACCCAACTTCATTGGTTTATAGCCCTTTAGTTGTACCTAGGCCATTGCATCCCTGAATCCTTCACGTACTTCCCATGCATAGTGATCCAAAATCATAGACATCGATGGCCCCTTGGCACACGTCCCGCAGCAAAGCCCAACTCATGAAGTGAACTCATTGGTTCCCAACTGGATCCTGAGCTCTAACTTCCATTTGGACTACCTTTGCATCTCGGGTTTCTGTCATCACTGGATCGGTTCGGATCCCCTCTTAGCCATCGGTTCGGTTCGGCCTTTAGCTCCCCATCATCAACGCGGTGCGGTTCGTGGCGTCCATCTGGTAGCGGTTCGGATCGGCCTCCTCCAAGCACACCGGTTCGGGTCGCACTTCCTGCTCACGAGTGGTTAGGGTCGTGGTCACCTCACTGGGTCGGTTCGGGCTCCTCTATTCAAGTCAGTCCATTGGGTTCGGGTCACCTCTTCGTGAAGCAACACGGGTCGTCTCGCGAAGTCTTGATCGGATCGGATCGGCACCATCGGATCGGAGTCCCCCACAAAAGCAGGTCAGATCGGTCGCTATCATCGGATCGTGGTCTTCAAGCATCGACGGATCGGGGCGCGCCATCGGTTCAGATCGCCTTTGCTTCCACCGATCCGGTCCGGTTCGGGCTGATTTCCTGAAGTTCTTCCAGCGAGCAGTTTACGCCATTCGACGACGTTTTTGACAAATCTAACACTTCTAATCAATCATAAAACACACCATAAAGTCATAGCAACATGTAATAGCAACCACAAACACCAAACAACAATTCAAATGAAGCAAAATGGATCAAAAGTGGCCAAAACTCCTTATTTTCCCTTAAGCATGTTTAAGTAAAACTAATCATAGGGTTAACGAAACTTAATCAAATCGAACCAAATTTCCAACAGAAGCATAAAACATTATTTAAGAATTTCTAAACATTTTTCCAGATTTTATTTGTGTATAAATTCGCTAATTAACACTAATTACCCCTTAATCAACCGTAATTAGTGACAAATCATGCAAATCACTCACCTTTGCCACAAAATAAAACACCAAATCTGAAATACTCTCTATTTGGGTCGAATTTCTATGTATAGAAGCAGCTCCAACCTTGCTCTGTTGCTATTTGGCCTTGTTTTGATGTAGTTTAGGCTTAATCTTCACTAAAAATGTGTTTTGGAGTGGTTTTAGAGGATGGAAGCCATTACTAAGGTCTCAAGAAGGTTTGTGGCGGCTCAAAACTGAAATGAAAGTGACTTCCTAACCCTAATCAGCCCTCCTATGCCTCTAAACCCGAAATTCCCCTCTGGGCCTAGCTGCTAATCACCCGGTTAAGCCCAATTAAGCTGTTTTTCGCCATCTGAAACTTGTTTCAGCCATATCTCCCAAACGGTGAGTCCGTTTGGCTATCATGACCACTCTACGGAAGGAGAAACCATCATCCGCAGCCAATGGAAGTGGTTTCAGCTCAAAATTCCTTTCTAGTCAAAAGTTATGGCCAAAACAGTACCAACTAAGGGTAAAATGGTCATTTAAAAATCCGAAAAAATCATGGACATGGGAAATGACCCTAATAGTCGTCTCCCAATGTTACATGACCATACGACTTCGTATGTGATAGAAATAAATATTCTACGATCCTATGATGCGTAGAATGCGGGTCGTTACACCTACCAACTCATACAATCGTTCTTCCCTGACATAACGCTGCTCATCCCTTCAGTATTATACACATACATTTCTTCACACATTCATGGATATTCAATTCGATCAAATCCCCTTCATTACTTAATAAAAATTCAAATAGAGATCATACTCCTCACCAAAATCTCATTATTCCCATATAACTCTTCACCGGCTTGCGCCCAAGACAACAGATCACTTTCCCAATAAAGTTTCAAACTCCATTACATCCAATCGCATCTTCATCTCACCACAAATTTGCAAATGGACTTTACTGATATCCATATCTTCCGAAGCTCAACCTTCCCGTACCATTGATATACAACTCACGCAACCTTTCTAGTAACCGATCGACAGGCTCGAACAACGACTACAGTGCATCGCGTGTCCCAATTCATGATCGAAATCTAACAATTCATCACACTTGAAGCTCCTCCATGCCGCAAATACCATGATATACTCCAAATTGCTGATTGATGCTTCTATTCCCAGTTTCCACAAACCCTAAGACTATGATTATTATTTTTCATGAACTTCAGAATGTCATCGCAACAAGTATGAGAGGTATCAAATTGAAAAGGATGATTCCAGGAATTCGAATATATACGTTTGAAGATTTATAGAGTTTGATTTGAATTATCTTTGATTTTAAACTTGCAAAATGTTTGTTTTCTTTATGGCGACTTGAAAAGCCATTGACCAGACAAATAGAACGATATAAATTAGGTTAAGGTGCTGAGATAATTATAGGGAGGAAAATACAATTTTTTTATTGATTATTTTATTTAATTTTAATCAATCGTTATATGTATTTTTGGTTTAAAAATCCGTGTTATCACATACGATATCCAACATCGACGAAAATGGACATACGGTTATTGTTCAACATTACAGACCCAACGAAACTTGTTTCGTCGAATTCCGACTTCGTTCGCTCACACAGCATATTTTTAAAGTCAAATTATTGACTATTTTTCAGATAAAAGTCCCGTACGGCCATATACTGACCCCAGAAATCCCAAAAATTGAAATCTAGAATAATTTAATATTCTGGATCTAACAAAATTAGTTTCGTCAAAAACGGAGATCATTTGCAAAAATAGCAATTTTTAAAGCTCTAAATAAACCCATTTAAATATTTAAAAATAATTAATTTAAATATTTATGAATAAATACTATCGTATATATTCACAATATATATCATACAGCTCCAAAATATTCCTGTATGAATTTCTAACTCGACATTTCAAATCCAGATTAAATCAGTGATCAATTACATTGAAAATTCATTTAAATATAAATAATTCGTTATAAAATTATAAAGGAATTTCATAGTGACTTTTCTAAAATTTGATTTGGACATAACTCAAAATCTACATGACGAAATCTCAAATTTTCTCTTCCAATAGATAAATGTACTTCACCAGCTCCGAATGTTTTTTGTTTCAAAGAAATCCGATTTAAAATGGATTCTTTATATTTGTTTAAAGTTCAAATCACCAAATTACGAACTGCCACGCCATTTCGAGCTTGATTTTAATTATAATATAATTATATGTTCAACTGTCGTTTATATAATATATTCGTTAATATAATTCAACTCTAAACTGAATTATATATTATATATGATCCAATGCACACAATATTGTGAATTCCACTATTTTCGACTATTCTGGAATTTAAATATATTATTCTATTATTAATATTAATTAAATATTCAATATTATTTAATTTTGGTCACTTTAAATTACCAAACCATCCTTTAAATAATTAAATAAATTATTTATTATACCGTAAAAATACAGGACATTACACGTAAGGTGACAATTTATTCGGAACATTGAAGCGAAGTAAATGGTCGGTCATGTTTAGCCTAGGTTGCAAGATGTTCTTATTGAACTCGGTGTATTCCTCTCTAGAGATACACTATCAGAAGGTGGTCCCATACCTTGCTAGTTGGAATCCAATCTCCGACAAGTGCCCGCGATTTTGATTGTATATTATGTATGTAGAGCGTGAGATGCAAGCATTCTGCTAGATTATTATTTATTTGTATTTAGACATTATTATAATATCAGAATAGATATGATTTCTAAATGTTTTGGGTTATCGTAAGGTAAAAACCATCCATGTTTATGTGGGGATTGGTCTTACGATTATCCTTTTCTTTCAAAAAAATTTGTTAACTTTAAAATCAAGTTGGATGTTGCATATAAACTTAGTGGATTTCTCACTCTGGTTCACCAAACTGATACGGTGTTTGTAATGCTCGGGTTAGACTGGGTTTTACAAGTTCCGGTTATCAGATGCTGTGAAGTCCAAAGACAAGCTGGAAGAGTTCAGACGTATGATAAGTATTAACATTTATTCCGCTGTGTGATGCATATGAGGACATGTTGTTATAACTGTCCAGATGTGTTGATGTACTTTGATGATTGCAAGTATTTTTCAAGCTCTCAATAAAGATTTATTTCTATATTATATTTTGTTTCGCTTCAATGTGAGACTCTGCGCTGTGTTGGTTCTTCTTCTTCTTCTTCTATTCTAATATTTCTTTCTTTCCTCACCCTGTAATTCCTTTCTATTAACTATCTGGTATTTTCGATACTAGAGTTTTGGCAAGTAATATGGGATTATGTATTATTGTCCGAATTCGGGCATCGAATTCCCGCCAGGTCGTTACAGTGGTATCAGAACATGAGGTTTATTAATAACCTTGGCTCTATAGCGTAACTCGATAGAGATGGGGTTAGTGATACCCTAGATTGAGTGTGAGTGTATATATATGAGAGCGTATTTGTAGATTTTATATACAAATGTTTTGTATTGTGTTGTTTGGTCAGTTCAAGTGTTGAGAAGAATTGAACTGGAAATGGATACAATATTGTTTTGTAAAGAGGGTAAATGAAATAATTTTACCCAAATTATATTTTTGTATAGAAAATAATAACTTTATCAAATTATTGAGATATTGGTGTTAATATGTTTGGTTGGTTTGATTAAAATTCAAATTTGATTACGAATTGAAATGGTTTAAGATAACCAGAAGAAATTTCACACATAGGGTTTGTGAATAAGAATTTTTAATATGAAATTGAATGAATCAGGATTTAACTTAAAAACAAACTAAAACAGAACGGATTAGAATGGATGATTATTGAAATAAAATCAAAATTAAGATTATAAAATGAAAATGAATTAATTGGATAAATTAACTAGTTAATAGGATTTGAAATGGAACTTAACTGGGTTAAGTGGAGTTAAGAATGATGTTGAAATTAAATGAAATAGATTTGGAATTTGGAAACTGAATGAATTATAATTAAATGGAAATCAATCAGATATTAATCGATTGATGTTCAAATATGTTAAACCAAAGTAAATATTAATATTGAATGTAAATTAAATTGATTAAGTTGGTTGTACATTGGTTGTTGATTAAATTTTTGTTAGATCAGTCGAATATAATTCATCAACAGTTTAAAATATAGTTGAACGAATTAAAAAATAATTCCAACATAATTAATTGGAATGAAACTGCATATGAATTGAAATTTAATGATTTAACCCTGTATTTGCTAATGAATGATGCTTCATGTTTAGTACTTGGAATTTGTATAGTTATACTTGATGATTGATGAAGTGCTATCTAAATATCATGTAATTGTTATTTATATGTTGAAAAGAGTACATGTGCTAGAAGGCTTTGACGTTGTTTTTGGTTGCGTAAATTGCACGTAAATTGAGCAAGTATGCTTAGTAACACTGGTAAATGGTATGCCTACTTGGAATTATAAAAAAATTTGTTTTGAATTTTGTTTTCCAACCGTGTGGGTCGATGTATATATATTATTTGATCCTGCGATATCGCAGAAGTCCCTTCGTATAGGGGAGACTCTACCGAATTTTTCAGAGAATTTAAGGTGTTAGAAAATTTTGGATGTTCCTGAAATTTTTATTAACAATATTGATTTTGTTTTTGATTTATAATAAATCGAATTTTTAAAAAGTGAATGGGTTTGTAACATTTTTCTTACCTTAGCAATTTTGAGGACGAAATTCTTTTAAGAGGGGAAGAATGTAACGACCAGGATTTTTCGGTCATTTTATTTTGAATATTTTAATCTGTTTTAAATATTGTAATTGAAATATAACTAGATTCTAGTACTAAATTCATTTATAAAACGAAATTTGAATGTTAAATTTATTTATAATTTAAAATGAACTCGAAATGGCGTGGTAGTTCGTAATATTGGGTTTTGAACTTCAAGCGAATATACGTAATCCGTTATAAGTCGGAATTCCGTGAAAGAAGAAATGTTTGAATCTTGTTGATTATAATTTTCTAATAAAATAGAAAAATCGAGAATTCAGTTTATAGATTATTAGTTATGTCCAAATCAAATTTTAAAATAGTCGCTATGGAAATCTTTAATAAATAATAATGTTTATTTAATAAATTTAATAAGATTTATATATATATTTGGGTACCATTTAGCTCGAAAATTTTTAACGTTGAGTTAGAAATCCATATTGTTTATATCCGAAGCTATATGATAATTTTATTTAGATATTTACAATAATAATAATTTTTTATTATTTAATTAGATTATTTTTTAATTTATTTAATATTTTATTTAATTTATATAAGCCTTAAGAAAGGTCATTTTGCAAAGGGCTTTAGTTTTCGATGAAATTAGTTTCATTGGAACCGAAACATTAAATTATTGTTCGAGACCAAATTTAATGGCAAACAGATGTCGTATGTGACAATAGCAGTCGTAAACACTTCGGTTTTATTTTAATCGTTTTGTCGGTTTAAATTTGAATTTAAGAATAACGGATTCTCTAACAAACTCCATTTTCAGCGAAATTAACTTCATTAAATCCGTAATGATTTTGAATTGTAGATTTCATGTCTCAATATTTTTGGATTTACTTTGTGATCATATGCAATTTAAACGTGTGTCGATTCACATATATGGATATTGGATTATAAAGGAATTTTCACAAATGATCTCTTAATTTGACAAAACCTTTTCCATTGTGTCCAAAATATTGTTTTATGTTAGGATGCAAATTTTCATCTCGTTCGGATGTTGTTTGTAGTGGTTTTTTCTTGTTACTTTATGGTGAAGTTTAAATAATAATATTAAATTAATAGGTTTCCTATAAAAGGGGGTGTAACCCTAAAATTTCATCAACGTTATACCCTTGGTCAACAGACCATTTCCAGCGCCTCAATTCGAATCAATGTTAGAGAATTGTTGAACCTTTCCTCCTCAAAATCTCAAAATCCATTCGTTATTTCAAAAAGTTTCAACTGTGGATATCTTCATCTCGTTGATCTGCTGGTTTTGACCAGCAATGATCGTTTGACGTCGCTCGTGGTGGCCTGGGTGACGATCGAAAGACGATGTGGGTTTTAGGTCATAGAAGTTGATCGAGGAGGTCGAGTTTGTCAGAGGTTAGGTTTATTGACAAGGGCAGTACGGCGTGTGGTTCGGCCAGATCTGATGGGAGACAGATGATCACGGTCAAGCTTGGCGTGGGGGAGTAAAGGTCGAGCATGGGTTCTGCCTGTGTAACACCTCGTAATTTTAGCAACACTAAAAGAGGATAAACTAAATAATTATTAATTTAATATTTAGAATTAAGGGAAAAGGACTACGCCATTGCATCCGTCTCGAAATTCTTGTTAAGATAGACATTTGGTTTGCGTAAAATGGACACCGTATGAAGAAGTTATGAAGGTTTGAATTTTGTATACGCACAAGACAATTATATATATAGGGACCAAGAATTTAAAATTTCAGTTCAAATTTCAAAAAAATCCCATAGGCGGTAAAATCCCCGCACTAGGGGTGTCGTCCCTATAAGGGGGTCGACCCTATAACGGGGGTCGACCCCACTAGGGCTGAGGTGGCAGTCGATTTCTAGGGGGCTAGCAGCTATAAATAAAGGTCCATTTCTCTTGTTTTCTTCATTGGAAATCAATTGAAGCCAAATGCTGCCGGTACCTGAACTGAAACAAATCATTTTCTTAAACAACATCAACTAAGAGCTAATCAGTTAGAGATTCAAGTATAGATCTGAGATTCAACACCAACAATTCCTCTTCTATCTTCTAAAATCAAAACACTATGAGTTTAGTTACTTTTAGATTTAAATGATTAAAAGTAAAACGTGATATGACTGTGATTTGGATCTGTTATAAATTGTGAATCTATGATACTCTTAGATCTTAAACTTTATCATGCTAGATCTACCATTATAGATCTAATTCACTTGTGGTTAATTTATTATGTCACATTTGTGGAATAAAACCTTGTTTAGATCTAATTCTCCATCTAGATCATCTTGTACCTATCATGTTGTGGTTAATTTAGATTTGTCATTTATTGGACATATGAATCCTTATTTATATCTATTCATGCCTAATATGACATCCTTAGTATGTTAGAGATCTAGTTTTATCATCACCTGTTCACTAGATCTGTTTTTATGTCCACCTTATTACTATGCCAATTACATGTCTATGTCAGTATATATATATATATAAATATATATATATATATATATGCTAGTTATGTCAAAATAATCACTATTGTCATCTTTCCATCACCTTTCCCTTTTATTTTTTATGGCTAGGCTACTTTCTAGCCTAGGCATGCCGCCAAATATATGTGAATGCTTAGTTAGGGAACGTGGGAAAAACATTAGAATTGGCATAACTTGAATAATGAATATGAATTTGGACATATAATTCACTATGAATATAATTGGGTTAATGGGCAGGAACACCTATAACGACATAGGTATAACTAATTGGATAATAGTGAAATGCCTTGTATTATAGTTATTAGAAACTGTAACTACTCTTATGACACGAGGATAGGTTGCATTTGTGGTGAAAGTCTGCCTGGACCCGACCGGCATATCCAACAACCGGGTCTAAGTGCATAAATATGAGACCGGCTAAGACACAAGGTTAGGCCCAACTTGTGGAAGAAGTCTGCACGGAACCGACCGGCATATCCAGCATCCACAAGTTGTAGGCATAATATGGGAGGTCTAGCCCATTATAACCATAAATGGACATGTTAACAAATTGGAATACTTAACCTAGTTGAATCCATAGGGATTGTGTGAACATGAACATGAATATGGGTTAAATAAACTTGGTTAAACAATGGGATGGTTAAGTTAAGTATATCTGAGATGGGTGGGTAATATTTTAATATAGGCCAACAAAACTTAACCAATTGCGGGTTATGCATCAAAGACACCTATAGGTAAGCATAACCGGTAGAAAGATTGGGGTTATATAATTAATGACACTTTTCGGGTAAATATAACATGTGGAAAACCTAGTGAGGGATACAAAGGGGAGAGCTTGTATCATATTGTGTGCGACCCATTTCAGTCAGTAACCCAGAGTAGGTATCAAATAAAGTACTCCGAACTCGGTCAGAGACGGGGAACACTTACTGAGATGATTGTAAGAGATCCAAATGTGAAGGACTGTGTGGGCGGCGCAAACCGACCGGGTCATATGCTTGGGCCGGGCAGAGGGGGATAAGATGACCGTGACAACTGTAGATATGGGGCTGTGCATATTAGCGAAGGGTTGCCACTTTAGGACTTGATACATCCAATGGTGAGGCCGACACAGAGTATCTACGTGGATTAGGGAGCCAATCGATTAGGGTAGTAGTTGGGGTATATTTGCACATATGCCTAAGTCTACCATCTTATAGTGGAAGGGATCATCCCATTCTGGTTATACTAGTAATGGTGCAGAGTAATCATTAGAGAAGCGTATACACTCTATCTTGTTACCTTGTCATACTTACCTTTTGTGATGTCATATTTCTTATCCATATTATATGCCTGTCATGCTACTTTTATTTATCTTACTAAAAGTAACTGGACTCGCTAGACTTTATGTCTGACCCTTTTTATTTCCTCTTCTTTCTTCCTTTCCCCCCTAGGTTATAAGGGCGGGAACACTCAGTCTTGACCATGATTCTGCTCTTATCTTGTTAGTAGCTTCTCTTGAAGTATGGCTCAGGTTCTTATCTCTACTATGGCTTTGTCTCTTTTTGGGGAATTATGTTTTTTATGTATTTTCTATACTATGATGGTACAAGACAGAAGTTTTACATGATTGCAATGGGTTTTATGTGGTTTTAGACTTACGGTATTTTTGGACCACGATGTTTTGACTTATGATTGAAATAAAATTTAAATTCCGCTATTGCTTTTATATCCGTCTTGTAATAATTCTACTTTTTTTTACCTATAATGCATCAAGAAACTTAATGCATTCCCTTAGCGAGTGACATTAACGGACGTGGGGTGTCACATTTGGTATCAGAGCTGATGGTTATCAGATTAGATAAGGGTTTTTGAAAATTACTTTCAAAAAGGTTTTAAAAGAAAGCATTTTCAAAAAGAAAAGTCGGTTTTGGAAAACATTCCCCAAAAAGCCATAAGTAATATCTTTCGATCAATTGTCTGAATCTCTTTTCTTTTTCAGCATGTCCGGGGAACCTAATATTCCAAAGGGCGTTAAGATACCAAGCTGGTTCCATAGATATCTGGAGGCCATGGCTCCTGCCGAAGGCCAAGGAAACGTTCTTCCCCTAGCTGCACCCGTTATTCCTCCTCCTTCGCGTGCAGACAACTTTTGCAAGATCTACAAAGATTTCCGTGCTATGGGAGGAAAGCCATTCCACGGAACTAAGATATTCGTAGAGGTAAGGAATTGGCTCAAGGAGACCGAGGACTTGTTTGTAATCTTTGAAGTGGAAGATCGAAGGAAGATTTAGTTGGCTACTTAGCTGCTGAAAGATGAAGCTTCATTTTAGGAGGAAGTAACCTAAGCTGGACATCCGTAGAGACATGGGATGATTTTAGGCAAAGATTTGAAGTGAACTTTCTTTCCTAAGCTGAGAAAAGCATGCAAATGGAGAGGATCTGGGCGCTCAAACAAGGAAACATGGTCATTAAAGAATATGTAACAAATTCAACCAGCTAACAAGGTTTGTATTAAAGTTGGTGGACACTCCACATAAGAAGGCTTTGTGGTTTGTTGAAGGACTTAATGGGCCCCTTCATGGGTTGGCTATGTCCTACCTTCCAATGGGAGCTACTTTTGAAAGACTTGTCAGTACGGCCTTAATGCATGAGGAAGATAAGGGAGAAAATAAGGAGGTTAAGGCTGAGGAAACAATGCAAAACAAGAAGATATGGCCTAAGAAAGGACAACAACAGCAACAGAAGAAGGGAGGAAAGAATGACAAGGGTAAGGATAAGAGGAAGTGTCACAGTTGTGGACGTGAGGGTCACTTGGTGAAGGACTGCAAAAGAAGGAAGAATTCTTGCTTCAATTGCGAAGAGATTGGACACTTTGCTAGGAAGTTGAAACACCCCACCTCCGTTAAGACCACTCACAAAGGGAATGTCTTAACTTCGATGGAGCATTATAGGTAAAAGACACATAAAGTTACAAGATAGAATTATAAGCAGTGGAAAAAAAACATTTAATTCATACGTGGTTCAATACAAAAACCATTACAGTAAATTTTCTCAACATAACTTTCAAAACATTTCATCATAATCTATGTCTTGCTTAAAACATTAAGAAGCATATAGCATAAATAAAACTGCATAAATCCCCAAGTCTAGTGTGTCCAAAGCCATAGCCAAAGATAAGAGATTCCAAGCCGTACATCACAGAGTCTTCAAGCTTGGAAAGATGGAAGGTACTAATTAAGCTGAGTTATTCCCTCCCTGGCTACCTAAGGGGGAGGGAACGAAATAAAAAGAAGACGAAAGAAAAATGGGATAGACATAAGTCTGAGTAAGTCTAGTGACTTTTCAGTGTGCGCATAAAGCAAAGGGTCATGATATGAATAAACTGAAAATAGGACAGTACCAGAACAACAACTAACATAAAGTTATATAAGGCAGGATAAACCGAATATACATCGCACCCATGTTTAATTCTCTGTACCTACTTATACTTGTCCAACTAGCACCCCGTGTTCATGGTGAAATGATTCCCTTATATCGATCAGCTCCTACTAGCATGCATTTATCACGTGTGTCCTTCGGCCCCCGCTTGACTGTAGATACTTGTGCTGGTCCCACCACGGGGTGTATCAAATCCAGTGGTGGCAACCCGACACGATTCAAGACGCACAGTGTATGACTACTGATGCCCAATGCCTGATTTTTCTACTCTGGAGTACGTGCACTCCCGATACGCTGCCGGAACCTATACTGATCCACCACCACCGATGTTTATGACCGCTTATAATCAGCCCAGTAAGCGTGCCCCACCCTGCCTAGTTCAGGGTCCCATGATACATCTACGTGGGTAACTGCTGAAATGGGTCCCCGTTACTAGGGTTTTCCAGTCAACATGTTAAATTGGTTAAGTGTCCAAATTTACCTTAACCCCACCCATCATTTTAGCTAACATTTTGGATTGGTTAAGTGTTTCCTTAATTGAGTTAACTCTACCTCTCTTGACTTAACTTTATTAGAGCACCAACCACTCACACTAGATAGGTATTGTTGTGGTCACTGGATGTGCTGGTTGGTTCCGGGCAGTTTTACACCACAACTCAGTCTAACCTTGGGTCCTTTTTGGGCTCAATGAACCAAACACCCACATTAGACAGGTATTGTTGTGGTCACTGGATGTGTCGATCGGTTCCGGGCAGTTTTACACCATAACTCAGTCTAACCTCGGGTTAGGCATGTTCGTCTTTTCCAAATTTTATATATTTTTTCTTTTATACTTATATGTAAATTTGTCAACAATTTATTGTTATGGCCAACTTTCCTTCTAAATCAAATTCATAATTTTTGGTAAGTAAATTATACCATTTCAATGCCATACCATTTTTATATGGTTATGAGCCAAATATGTTAATTATGTATTTCAAGTTTTCCCAAACGTTACCCCCGTTGTACGTTCGCAAAATTTCATAAGATGTTATGCTTGACATTTTAGCCTAACTAATAAACGAAAAGGGGAAAAAGAGGATCTTGCAACATTCCAACATCATACAAAAATAAGGGTCTAACTACAGATGTGTCACATGAACTTGGCATAATATACTTTTAATTATGAACTTGCAAACTAGATCTATGCAACATGAATCATAAAATAATAGTATTACATAGAACTTTCCAAAATCTAATTAGACATGTAGTGGTGAACTTGCATAGATTGAATCATGCTAATATTAATCTAACATAAAGGCATGTGATTTTAACATGTAAAGTTGTAGATCTAAACATATAGGCTTGCATAGTTATGTTTTTAACCTATAAACTTGCATGTATTCATAACATGATAGTATCACTTAACTTGCATAAACATGGCATAATTTCTAAATTAACATACAACATATAGATGTCATCACAAGGTCGTGGATCTAAGCATGTATGCATAATGGATCTAAACAATTAGGCATAAACTATATGACTTAGCCTAAAACTTGTATAATATCACCACTTACATATGATAATTTCATAACACATAGGTTTATTCACCAATTTCCACAAAACATTATAAACCACAATAATTCATAGGCATATACGATAGAACATACATGAATAAACATAAATCAGCATCACATACAACTTGATACAATTCTATTTTACAATTCATTACAAACCATGTCTTTAATTCATTCGCATCTGAAAGATAAATACACTTACAAACTAAAAGGAGTTCTTGAGTTCTGGAATCTGTATTCTGAAATTGAATTGCTCGCCTTTTATGTAGATCGTTGAATTTTCTTAGTTGAATTAGATTAAATTTAATTTTGACGTCCCTTCAATCTTGCCTTTGAGTTGAAAGAGATGACGACTATTCTAGGTTCACCATTAACGGCATGGTGGCTCTTGGTATGAATATTTGTGATTTAGGGTTAAGAGTTAGATTGTTTTCATATTGTTTTAATTAATTTAGAGTCATCAGATTAACCCTAGAAATAATCAAGGCCATCCAGTCAAGATAGGATAACACCTCAGCCCTAATGACTCAGCAGGGAGTCAGAAATCGTCATCCTTTCAGATCTGCCCGGGGGGGGGGGGGGTAGGTCGACCCCCAGGTCGACCTGTAGGGTAGGTCGACAGTAGGGTCGACCTGGCCTGGGCAGGAATCTTTCCTACCCTACCCTCTTCTGTGTTTGAATCTGAATTTTGAATTTCTGAAACTTCCGAAGGCCATAATTTCATCATACGAAGTCTAATTCACGCAAACTCGGACTCTATCTCAACCAGAATTCCGAGACGAACGCAATGGTGTAACCCATTTCCCTTAATTCTCATGTTTGGAATTAATTATTCTTTAATTCGTTACTTTAAGTTTATCGAAAACACGGGGTGTTACATTCTCCCCTCCTTAAAGGATTTCGTCCCCAAAATCTTTAAGTCAAGAAGAACGTATATCCTACCATCCAGTTTTCCATCTGCTCAACCATCAAACATAGGCATCCATTGTCCTTAAAAGACTTCTAATGCTTCATGATCATATGCAAAGTGTGTGTACATGTCCTTATCTAATGCAAAATCAGGCGGTCTACTGATTCAGTTGACCTCCTTAATGCAAGTCATGTCGGTGTCATGCGTCCATAATGTATGCAATCTTCCCTAATTATACTTTCTACTTGAGTGCACAATCATTTATACAAATGCAACATCCACATGATAACACATCAGGTTTCAATCATATATAAGTACATATATGCATATGCAATATGATAGTGACTGAGCCGATCTAATTCCTAAAGTGTGTGTATATGCATCCACGAGCAACCACTAGCAATCACTTGCAGCCGTCAATCATAACATGTTTCAAATACATGTTTACATCCATTGGTTTCTACCTAACGATCGAGAATGGCACTGAGGAAAGTACTAGAAAAGATCAAAGACGTACCCTAAAAAAGAATAGGGTAGGCTGCGCATATTTTGGCCTCAGTCTCCCAAGTCGCATCTTCCTTAGCGTCACTCCATTGAACTTTTACAAGTTTGGCTTCGCGGTTGCGTAGCTTCTTGACTTATGTACCCAAGATACGCGTTGGAACTCTTCTCACAGGCGCCTCTCGTTCTACTTCTACGTCCTCCAATATGCTTTGTTCCACCACTTCCGCGGACTCATGTAAGCACTTTCGTAAGTGAGAAATGTGAAAGACATTATGAACTCCAGCCAATCTTCCGGGCAGCTCTACTATGTAAGCCATCTTCCTAATCCTTTCAACGATAGGAAACGACCCTACAAATCTTAGTGCCAACTTTCCTGCGGATCTGAAGCGAACGACGTTCCTTTAAGGAGATACTTTGAGGAAAACCCTGTCCTCAAACTCAAGGTCGGTCCTTCTCTTATCTGTGTAGGACTTTTTTCTATCTTAGGCAGTCTTTATTCTTTTTCGTATCAAGTCCACCTTCTCTGAAGTTTCTCTAATCATATCTGGTCTTAGTATGAGCTTATCTGTAGACTCTCACCAACAAGTTGGTGATCAGCACAGTCTTCCATATAAAGCTTCGAAGGGTGCCATACCTATTATGGCTTGGTAACTATTGTTGTAGGCAAACTCCACCAAAGGAAGATGATCCTCCCATGTTCCTCCGAAGTCAAGAATGCATAATCTCAAGAGGTCTTCAATACTTTATTCACTCTCTCTGTCTGTCCATTGGTTTGGGGGTGATAGGTCGTGCTTAAGCATAATTGTGTGCCTACAACCTCTTGCAAGCTCTTCCAAAACCCGGTCATAAAGATAGGTTCTCGGTCGCTAACAATGCTGGATGGTATCCCATGGAGTCGGACTATCTCTTTAAGATATATGGATGCTAAAGATGAGGCAGTCCTTCTACTATTAACGGGTATGAAGTGAGTGCTTTTTGTGAGCCTGTCCACTATTACCCAAATACTGGTATTGCCTCTTCTTGACCTAGGAAACCCATCAATAAAGTCCATCGAGATGCTATCCCATTTCCACTGCGAGACCTCTAGAGGATGAAGCAAACCACCAGGCTTGTTCTGTTCCACCTTGACTTGTTGGCATACTAAGCACTTTGAGATGAATTCAACTACATTCCTCTTCATGCCATTCCAAAAGAAAACTCTTTTGATGCCTTTGTACATTTTGTCTCCACTGGGGTGTATGGTCAACTTGGAATGGTGTGCTTCTTTAAGAACTTTCTTCACCAAATCCCTTGCTTTTGGGATGCATAGCCTCCCATGCCATCTCAACCAACCCTTATCATCGATGGAGTATCTATTGAGGTGACTAGAAGTCTCACCCGTACTCAACTTACCTATCATATCTACTAGCTGAGGGTCTTCACGTTGTGCGGTCCCTATTGAGTCCAAAAGAGTAGGCCGCACCTCTGGCGATCCTAACAAACTAGTCACTTGATCGACAGAGGGTATAAAATCAAAGTTGGATATATACTCCAAGCTCTGCCGTTCAACAAAGAGAGGGCTTAAGGTCAGCTTCTTTCTACTCAAGGCGTCTGCTACTACATTGCCCTTGCCAGGGGAATAGGAAATCTCGAAGTTGTAGGATGCCAAAAATTCCATCCACCTCTGTTGCCTTAAGTTAAGATCTTTCTGTGAGAAAAGGTACTTCAATGATTTATGGTCAGCATATAATTCAAACTTTTCACCTAGGAGATAATGGCGCCAAGACTTAAGCGCAAAGACGATGGCAGCCAACTCTAGATCGTGGGTTGGGTAGTTTTTCTCATGTATTTTCAGCTGTCGGCCTCCATAAGCTACTACCTTCCCTTCTTGCATCAAGACAGCTCCTAATCCTGTGCTACAAGCATCTGTGTATACGGTAAACATCTTGCTCCCATTCGGCAATGTCAGAACTGGGGCTGTTGTTAGAGCTCTTTTTAAGCATTGGAAAGTAATATCGCAATCCAAATCCCAAGTAAAAGTTAAGTTCTTCTTTGTCAACTTTGTAAGCGGAGCTGAGATTTTCACAAAATCTTTGATGAACTTCCGGTAAAAGCCCGCTAGCCCTGAGTAAGCTTAGGACTTCGGTTGCATTCCGTGGTACCTTCCAATATTGCACCGCAACTACTTTTGCGGGGTCCACAGCTAATCCTTCTTTGGACACCACATGTCCAAGAAACCTTACTTCTTCTCTCCAGAAGTGGCATTTGGAGAATTTGGCTTTTAACTAGTGTGATGAAGAGTGTCCATGACTTCCTTTAGATGCCGAGCATGCTCTTCCTCACTCTTCAAGCAAATCAAAATGCCATCTACGAAGACCACTACAAATTTATTGAGGAACTCCCTAAACACCCTGCTCATCAAATCGACGAAGTAAGCGGGTGCGTTTGCCAAGCCGAAAGGCATGACAAGCCACTCGAAGAAACCATCCGGAGTTCTGAACGCAGTCTTGTCAATGCTCTCTTCAGCCACTCTCAGCTAATGAAATCCGGTAGCTAAATCTAGTTGGGAGAAAACCGATGTACCTACAAGCTGATCGAACAAGTCGTCTATTCTTGGGAGTGGGTGCCTATTCTTCTTGGTCAGCTTGCTTAGCTCCCTATAATCGACGCATACGCAAAGCGAACCGTCTGCTTTTCTTGTGAACACTACTGGAGCAACCCATTCAGAAATACTCCGCCTTATAAACCCCTTCTCAAGAAGCTCTTTAACTTGCTTGCTGAGTTCTTTCCTCTCCCTTGGAGCCATGTGTCTAACAGGTAGAGCGACGGGTTTTGCATTATCAATGAGGTATATGTGGAAGTCTATCTCCCGCTTCGGAGGTAACCCTTTAACCACTTCAAAGACATCCGGGTATTCACGGACTACCCTAACAGACTGCAAATTCTCAATAGACGCATCCAGAGATTCTAGATAACTAAGCATAATAGAGTTTATGGGATTATAATAAATTTCAAGAGTGTTACCAAGGCAAGTCATGAGTCTAACCACTCTCTTTTCATAGTCGAGGATGGCACCATTACTGGATAGCCAGTCCATGCCTAGAATTAACCCATAGCTCGTGAAGCTCAAAACATAGGCATTGCATCTAAACCCCACACTTAATATAGAAATTTCCAAATCCAAACAAATAATTGACTAATAAGTTGACCCCCCAATTGGATTTGAAACAACCAAGGGATCCTCTACTAAACTGGTGTCTAGGTGCAGAGATTCAACTAAAGCAATAGATATAAAAGAGTGCGATGTGCCAGAATCAAAGAGTGTACAAACAGGATGATCAAAAAGATAAACTAAACTCTCAACAAAAATTTCTTCCTTGTTCTTGCGGAGGTGCCATGAGAGCATGGACCTGTCCTCCAGAAGTAAATCCAACTCTCTGCCCTTGCCCTTGCTTTCTTCGGCAGTCCCTAGCTATGTTTCCTGCCTCGCCGCAATGGAAACAGCCACCCATCTTTCTTTTCTTCTTCCAACAGTCCTTAACTAGATGTCCAGGAATGCCACGAAAATTACACTTCCTTTTGTCATGGGTTTTGTTATTTTTTCCGCCTTTCTTAGAGTCTGTCTTCTTGCTCTGTGATCCTTCCCCTTTCTTGTCTTGAGATGCTTCCACCTTTGTCTCCTTTTTGCCAGTCTTATCTTCTTCTTGTAACAGTGCCATGTCCACCAGTCTTTCATAAGTTGCACCCATAGGTATATGGGACATAGCTACGCTGTGCAGTGGCTCATTCAATCCTTTAACAAAGCGGAGAGCCTTCTTATGGGGATTGTTTACTAACTCCAATCCGAACCTAGCCAGCTGATTAAATTGGTTAACGTATTCCTTGACCAACATACTTCCCTGTCTGAGAGCTAAGAACTTATCCATCTGTAGGCTTCGTTCAGCTTGTGAGAGGAATTTCATTTCAAACCTCATCCTAAAATCCATCCAAGTTTCAATTAGTCTTTCAACGTTAGTGACTTCCCACCAATAGGAAGCTTCATCTTTGAGCAACCATACCGCCAACTGTATCTTGTGCCTAAAGATAACAAATCCTCAGTTTCTTTGAGCCAGTTTCTTGCTTCCACTTAGGATTCATTTCCATTGAAGTTCTTTCCACCCATGGCTCGAAAGTCCCGACATATTTTTGAGAAAGCATTCGCTCGAGGAGGAGGAGGAGGAACCTCTGCAGCTAGGGCAGGAGGAATGTCTGCTAGGCCTGCATCGTTGGCCCTGGCCTCTAGGTACCTCCTGAACCAGCCGGGTATCGGTACACCCTCTGGAAGGTTAAGATTCCCAAACATGCTGAAATGAAAAAGGAAAGATTCAAGACAAAGGACAGAAAGATAGTGCATATGACTTTGGGGGATTATGCCTTTTAAAGTAAAACAACACTTTTTCTTGAAAAATGCTTCTTTTTCAAAATAATTTTCAAAAAACTTTTATCTAATCCAGTAAACCTTTGCTCTGATACCAAGTGAAACACCCCACCTCTATTAAGATCACTCACAAAGGGAATGCCTTCACTTCAATGGCGCATTATAGGTAAAAGACACAGAAAGTTACAAGACATAAATATAAGCAGCGGAAAATAAACATTTATTTCATATGTGGTTCAATACAAAAACAATTACAGTAAATTGCCTCAACATATCTTCCAAAACATTTCATCATAATCTATGTCTTGCTTAAAACATAAATAAGCATATAACATAAATAAAACTGCGTAAATCCCCAAGTCTAGTGTGTCCAAAGCCATAGACAAAGATAAGAGATTTCAAGCCGCACATCACAGAGTCTTCAAGCTTGGAAAGATGGACGGACCTAATTAACCTGAGTTAATCCCTTCTTGGCTAGCTGGGGGGGGGGGGGGGGGAGAAACTGAAGAAAAAGAAGACGAAAGAAAAATGGGTCAAAAATAAGTCTGAGTAAGTCTAGTGAATTTTCAGTGTGTGAATAAAGCAAAGTGCCATGATAGGAATAAACTGAAAATAGGACAGTACCAGAACATCAACTAACATAAAGTTATATAAGGCAGGATAAACCGAATATACATCGCACCCATGTTTAATTCTCTGTACCTACTTATACTTGTCCAACTAGCACCCCGTGTTCATGGTGAAATGATTCCCTTATATCGATCAGCTCCTACTAGCATGCATTTATCACGTGTGTCCTTCGGCCCCCGCTTGACTGTAGATACTTGTGCTGGTCCCACCACGGGGTGTATCAAATCCAGTGGTGGCAACCCGACACGATTCAAGACGCACAGTGTATGACTACTGATGCCCAATGCCTGCTTTTTCTACTCTAGAGTACGTGCACTCCCGATACGCTGCCGGAACCTATACTGGTCCACCACCACCGATGTTTATGACCGCTTATAATCAGCCCAGTAAGCGTGCCCCACCCTGCCTAGTTCAGGGTCCCATGATACATCTACGTGGGTAACTGCTGAAATGGGTCCCCGTTACTAGGGTTTTCCAGTCAACATGTTAAATTGGTTAAGTGTCCAAATTTACCTTAACCCCACCCATCATTTTAGCTAACATTTTGGATTGGTTAAGTGTTTCCTTAATTGAGTTAACTCTACCTCTCTTGACTTAACTTTATTAGAGCACCAACCACTCACACTAGATAGGTATTGTTGTGGTCACTGGATGTGCTGGTTGGTTCCGGGCAGTTTTACACCACAACTCAGTCTAACCTTGGGTCCTTTTTGGGCTCAATGAACCAAACACCCACATTAGACAGGTATTGTTGTGGTCACTGGATGTCCCGGTCGGTTCCGGGCAGTTTTACACCACAACTCAGTCTAACATCGGGTTAGGCTTATTCCTCTTTTCTGAATTTTATATATTTATTCTTTCATACTTATATGTAAATTTGTCAACAATTTATTGTTATGGCCCACTTTCCTTTTAAATCAAATTCATAATTTTTGGTAAGTAAATTATACCATTTCAATGCCATACCATTTTTATATGGTTATGAGCCAAATATGTTAATTATGTATTTCAAGTTTTCCCTAATGTTACCCCCATTGTACGTTCGCAAAATTTCCTAAGATGTTAGGCTCGACATTTTAGCCTAACTAATAAACCAAAAGGGGAAAAGAGGAGCTTGCAACATTCCAACATCATACAAAAATATGGATCTAACTACAGATGTGTCACATGAACTTTTCATAATATACTTTTAATTATGAACTTGCAAACTAGATCTATGCAACATGAATCATAAAATAATAGTATTACATAGAACTAGCAAAATCTAATTAGACATGTAGTGGAGAACTTGCATAGGTTGATTCATTCTAATATTAATCAAACATAAAGGCATGTGGTTCTAACATGTAAAGTTGTAGATCTAAACATATAGTTTTACATAGTCATGTTTTTAACCTATAAACTTGCATGTATTCATAACATGATAGAATCACTTAACTTGCATAAACATGGCATAATTTCTAAATTAACATACAACATATAGATATCATCACAAGGTCGTAGATCTAAACATGTATGCATAATGGATCTAAACAATTAGGCATAAACTATAGGACTTAGCCTAAAATTTGTATAATATCACCACTTACATATGATAATTTCATAACATCATAGGTTTATTCACCAATTTCCACAAAACATGATAAACCACAATAACTCATAGGCATATACGATAGAATAGACACGAATAAACATAAATCAGCATCGCATACAACTTGATGCAATTCTATTTTACAATTCATTACAAACCATGTCTTTAATTCATTCGCATCTGAAAGATAACTACACTTACAAACTAAAAGGAGTTCTTAAGTTCAGGGATCTGTATTCTGAAATTGAATTGCTCGCCTTTGATGTAGATCATTGAATTTTTTTAGTTGAATTAGATTAGATTTAATTTTGACGTTGCATCAATCTTGCCTTTGAGTTGAAAGAGATGATGGCTATTCTAGGTCCACTATTGACGGCATGGCAGCTCTTGGTATGAATATTTGTGATTTAGGGTTAAGAGTTAGGTTATTTTTATAGAGTTTTAATTAATTTAGAGCCGTCATATTAACCCTAGAAATAATCAAGTCAATCCAGTCAAGATAGGATAACACCTCAGGCCTAATGACTCAGCAGGGAGTCAGAAGTCGTCATCCTTTCAGATCTTCCCGGGGGGTAGATCGACCACCAGGTCGACCCCTCGGTCGACCTGTAGGGTAGGTCAGCACAAGGGTTGACCTCCTGGTCGACCTGGCCAGGGCAGGAATCTTTCCTGCCCAGCCCCCTTCTGTGTTTGAATCTGAATTTTGAATTTTTGAAACTTCCGAAGGCCATAACTTCTTCATACGAAGTCTAATTCATGCAAACTCCGACTCTATCTCAACCAGAATTCCAAGTTGATCGCAATGAAGTAACCCGTTTCCCTTAATTCTCACATTTAGAACTAATTATTCTTTAATTCGTTACTTTAAGGTTTATTGAAAACATGGGGTGTTACAGAAGTGCCCGAAGAAACAGGGACAAGGTCAAAGGGCAGGAAATTCTGGAGGGCAGATGCATGCTTTCGCGATCAATGCTCCTGATAGAGGTGGAAAAATTTCTGTGCAAGGTTTAATTTCTCTTTCCAATCATCCTATTAGAACACTTTTTGAATCTAGCGCTTCACATTCATTTATATCTAGTTTTGTGGTTGAATCTCTGCACTTAATTAGTAGTATGGTTGTGGATCCCATAGTTGTCTCAAACCTCATTGATGGTTCAGCTCATTTATCTATGATTTGTCGGGGTTTGAGAATATCTGTGTTAGGCGTCTAGTTTGAATGCAACACGTATGTGCTCGGTTTTATGGGCTATGGTTTGATTCTGGGGACGAATTGGTTAACCACATATAGTGCCACTATAGATTGTGAGAGGAGGGTCATTAGACTTTTGACTTGCCCTGGGAGGACCCTCGAGATTTCTTGTGACTCACAAGGGTCGGTTATGCTTAGTTTCATGGAGTCTCTTGATGCATCTATCGATGATCTGCAATCCGTTCCAGTAGTCCAAGATTATTCTAATGTTTTTGATGGGGTACGGGGTTTACCTCCTAGGCACAAGATCGATTTCTGTATATATCTGTTGGACAATGCGAAGCTAGTCGCATTACCATTGCTCCATATGGCTCCGTGGGAAAGGAGGGAGCTGAGTAAGCAAGTAGGGGAGCTACTTGAGAAAAGATTTATCAGATGAAGCATATCTGAATAGGGTTCTCCAGTTATATTCGCAACTAAGGCCGATGGTTCGCTTCGTTTATGTGTGGACTATAGAGAAACTCACAAAGAAGAATAGGCACCCACTTCCAAGGATAGACGACTCGTTTGACCAGCTTGTTGATGCCTCGATATTCTCTCAGTTAAACTTGGCCACGAGACTTCATCAGTGGAGGGTGGCCGAAGACAGCATAGATAAGACCGCTTTTAGGACTCTGGATGGTTTCTTTGAATGGCTAGTTATGCCTTTTGTGTTGACAAATGCACCCGCCTATTTTGTTGATCTGATGAATAGGGTGTTTTAGGAATTTCTAAACAATTTTGTCGTGGTCTTTATTGATGATATCTCGATCTTCTCCAAAAGCGAAGAAGAGCATGCCCAACATTTGAGAGAAGTTTCGAAAAATCTTCGTGCTCATGAGCTTAAGGCAAAGTTCTCCAAATGCCATTTTGGGAGAAAAGAGGTGAGATTCTTAGGGCATGTGGTCTCCAAAGAAGGGATAGCTGTAGATCCAGCAAAGGTGGTTGTAGTGCAAGATTGGCAGATTTCGAAAAATGCAATAGAGGTGAGAAGATTTCTTGGATTGACAGGCTATTATAGGAAGTTCATTAAGGACTTCGCAAAGATATCAGCACCTCTCAAAAGGTTGACGAAGAAGAACTTGGCATTTCATGGGATATAGATTGTGATGTTGCTTTCCAACGTTTGAAGATGGCTCTGACAACAGCCCTAGTCTTGAACTTGCTTGATGGGATCAAAGTATTTATGGTTTACACTGATGCATGTGGTACTAGGATCTGTGTAGTTCTAATGCAAGAAGGAAAGGTAGTGTGTTATGGGGGTAGACAGTTGAGAGTTCATGAGAAGAACTACCCCACCCATGATTTAGAGCTAGCTGCCATAGTATTCGCGCTTAATATATGGCGTCGTTATTTACTTGGAGAAAGTTTGAATTATACACCGATCACAAATCTCTCAAGTACATGTTCTCGCAGAAGGATCTTAATTTAAGGCAACAAAGGTGGATGGAATTCGTAGCTTCTCATGATTTTGAAATCGCTTATGCCCGCGGCAAGGGTAATGTGGTGGTCGACGCACTAAGTAGTTAGAGGATGGCTTTAAGTCCTCTATTTGTGAAAAGGAAGAGCTTGGAGTTCATATCAACTTTTGACTTTAGACCCTCCATCAAGATTTTGTCCGATTTGTTTGCATCATTGGAGATACGACCTACTCTTATGGATCAGATAGGTGCTTCGCAGCGAAATGATCTACAAATTTTAGACGTCATAGATAAATTCAGAAAAGGGGAGACTTCTAGTCACCTCAGTAGAAATTCTATATATGAATAAGGGTGATTGCGACAAGATGGAAGGGTTTGTGTTCCTCATACTGGAAGCTTGAAAAAGGAAGACCTAGAAGAAGCCCACCATTCTAAGATGACTACTCATCCAGGCGACGATTATATGTACAGAGACATGAAGAGGGTTTTCTTTTGGGCTGCGATGAAGAAAAATTTGGCAGAGTTTGTTTCTCAATGTTTGGTTTGTCAGCAAGTCAAAGCTGAGCAATAGAAGCCCGATGGTTTACTTCATCCTTTAGAGGTTCCATATTGGAAGTAGGAGAGCATCTCTATGGATTTCATAGGTGGTCTGCCTAGATTGAAGAAAGGCAGCACCTGTATCTGTGTTGTGGCGGATAAACTTACTAAGAGCGCTCATTTCATTCCAGTTAAGAGTAAGTGGACGACGTCTTGATTGGGAGTAATTTACTTTCGTGAGATAGTCCATCTTCATCAGTACCTTCCAGCATCATAAGTGATCATGACCCTATGTTCACCAGTGAATTTTGATGGAGCTTGCAAGAAGCATTAGGTACACAGTTGTATTTGAGCACTGCTTATCATCCTCAGATCGATGGGTAGAGGGAGAGGGTGAACATAATTCTTGAAGATCTTTTAAGGTTGTGTATCCTAGACTTCGGAGGGACCTGGGAAGAGCATCTTCCTTTAGTAGAGTTTGCCTATGACAACAGTTATCAAGCTAGCATTGGTATGGCACCCTTCAAAGCATTGTATGGACGACCCTGTAGATTACCAACTCGTTGGTGGGAATCTACATAAAGATTATCACTTGGACCAGATATTGTTGATTCAAAGCTTCATGGATTATTTTGATTTATGACAAGAAGAAGCTTCTACATCGACAAAAAGAAGACGAGATGCCTTCATAGGTTAGAAGTTGATTATTTAGACTCATAAATGTTAAAATCTATCCTCAAATAATCATACTTCTTTTTGGCTTTCAAAAATTACTTATAAGACCTTCTTTATGCATATCATCAAAAACATGTCGACCTACACTTTTTTTATAGGTCAACAGGTTTTCAAAATATAACGGTCGAAAAGAGGTCGACCTATATTTTTTTATAGGTCAACAGGTTTTTAAATTATAATGGCTAAAAACATGTCGACCTACAAATTTTTATAGGTCAACAGCTTTTTGAAATTTTGTGAAAAGTCATCTCCTTTCTTGAAGAGTTACATCCATTCCTTCTCAAGAATAATCACTTCTTTTGAGAGCAACTTTTCACCAACAATTACATCTTCTCGATTATTATAAATACATCGATTTTCATTCATTCAAATCACCGAAATTTCTCTCCATTCTCTTGTCTATATTGTATTATTTTTAGCATTCTAAAAGCACTCAAAAGCATTCAATTATCGTTTGAATCTCCAAGCATATTTAACATACTTGTGATTCAACTCGATAATCCACTTCCAAATCTTTGCAAACATCAATATATATTTGAGGATAAGATTATAGGAAGGGTGTACTCAATCGTTGACAAATCAATGTTGAAAGAAGAACACAATCAGAAGTCAAACTCTTGTAATTGTCCTGTGTGGGTAAGCTTGTAGCCCGTGAAATCAAGTGGGTAAGCTTGTGGCCCGTGAAATCAAGTGGGTAAACTTGTAGCCCGTAAATCAAGTAGTTGTGAACCTGTTCCTCCGGCTGAAGCGAGGCTGTTGTTAAGTGAAAAGCCGAAGAGGAGCTTCGGGACTGGACGTAGGACTGGAGGTCCGAACCAGTATAAAAATCCTGGTGTCGTTACTCTACTTTACTTTACTTTACTGCATTTAAAGTTTGTTATCATATTCCGCATAGCCATATTATAGATCCTGCATAAGTCGTACACACCCGACCTTTTCAATTGGTATCAGAGCAAGGTCATCATATAACCGTAACACAGTTATTTGATATATTCTAGTAATATGGAAAATAACGCAAGTACAAGTGACACCACTTATACAGAAGGTCAATCGACACAAAGACCTCCTTTCTTTAATGGCCTAAACTATAGTTATTGGGCAACACGTATGACTTTTTATATGCAATCAACTAGCTATGATGCTTGGAATGCTACTCAGAAAGAGATAATAAATCCAACTACTGAGTATGCAGAATGGACTCCTGCTGAGAAAACAGCAGCTACTGTAAATGCAAAAGCAATGAATATGTTGTTTTGTGCATTAGACCAAAATGAGTATAACCGTGTTAGTATCTGTACCACTGCCTATCAAATTTGGCAAACACTAAAGACCACTCATGAAGGTACTAACAAGGTTAAACAAGCAAAAATAGCTTTGTTGAAAAGTCAATTTCAAAATTTCAAAATGAAGCCAAATGAAACAATCAATGAGATGTATTCAAGGTTTCAAACTATTCATCATGCTCTTATCGGGTTAGGACAAAAATATTCTGACTTCGATGTAGTTTCAACAGTCCTACATTCACTGACTAATGAAGGGGAAGGAAAAGTATTAGCCATAGAAGAAGCTAATGATTTTTCCACCATGAAGCCAGATGAATTGATAGGAAATCTTATGTCCAATGAAGCTAACTTACAGGCTCGAAAAGAACAAAAAGAAGAAAAGAAAAATGTAGCTTTTCATGCTGATGAAGATATCTCAGATTATGAAGATGAGAATCTAGCATTCATTGCTAAAGGATTCAAAAAATTCTTAAAGCAACGAAGAGCTAGTCGATACAACAAGAAAAAGTTCGGATCAAACAGACCATCATCATCGAATGTAGAATGCTTTAACTGTCATAAGAAAGGACATATGCAAAATGATTGTCCAGAACAAAAGAAGAAGACAGAAAATGACAAGTTCAAACACAAAACGGACAAGTCAAAGAAACGGGCATTCTCAGTAACTTGGGATGATTCAGATTCATCTTCATCCGAAAGTGAAAGCGACTCAGATAATGAACAAGCAAATGTATGTTTTATGGCAACAGAGGATGAGGTACAAATTCCTACCCTTGAGGATATGCTTGATATTTATGATAAATTAATGATTAAATTTGAAGATGCAAAACATCAATTAAAAGAAGTCAAGGCAATGTTGAATAGATCAGAATTAGAACGAGATATGTTAAGAGATGAAAAAAACATATTAGAGGAGGAACTTGAAAAGGCTCAAGGATCATCATCTAATAATAATTCTCAACTATCTCTTCTAAGTCAAGAAATTGAAATTCAGAAAGAGAAAAATGACACTCTTACTGCTGAGAATTATGAGCTTAAAGCTAAAGTAAAATCTCTAGACCTTGAAAAAGCTAGTTTACAAACAAAGTTAGACGACATTTCTAAAAATGTTTCTAACTTTAACAAAGGACGAGAAAATTTGACAAAAATTATTGAGAGTTCACAATCAGCTACAAACAAGCAAGGATTGGGATATAAGAAACAAGTTATCAAGAAACATCTTGGTAAAAGAAAAAGAAAAAATAAGAAAGTTCAAGAAACTGAAGCTAAGAAAAATCTTAGTTTATTATATTCCAAACCAAAACCGATTGTGAAATCTCAAAAGAAGAATGTCAAATCTATAAAAATATGGGTTCCTAAAACAAATAATAATTTGATTAGGAACAAGTACATTCAAAAATTTTTGAATACTGTGCATTATAATCCAAATTATTTGTATAAAGGGGATACCGGACCCATATGGGTTTGGACTCCTAAGACCTAACTCTTAGGACCCTATAAAAAGTGGGTACCATGGACTTAATTTTATTTTTTGTAGGTCCCACTTAAGAAAAGAGGAAAGTGGATATTGGACAGTGGTTGCTCAAAGCATATGACTGGAGACAAGAGCTTATTAACAAATATTACTTATTCGGATGGTGACTCAGTCACTTTTGGAGATAATTCAAAAGGCTATATCATCGGAAAAGGCGATGTGAGCAATTATGGTACATCTAACTTACCTCTTATCACAAATGTCATGCTAGTTAAGAATTTGAAACATAATTTATTAAGTATTAGTCAATTGTGCGACAAAGGTTTTACTATTTCCTTTTCAGATAATAAATGTAGTATACTAGATAAAGATCGAAATATAGCTTTTGAAGGAAATAGAGATAGAAACATTTATATTCTGAATATGAATATCAATCATAATTCAGATATGTGTCTTGTAGAAAATGATAATGATCCATGGCTATGGCACAAGCGTTTCTGTCACATAAACTTCAAAACTATTGACAAGCTAGCCAAAAATGATCTTGTTAAAGGTCTCCCCAAAATGAGCTTTTTGGTTAATAATATTTGTGATGCATGTCAATTAGGAAAATTGACTAAATCTTCCTTCAAATCCAAGAAAATCATATCAACATTACAACAACTTGAATTATTACATATGGATTTATTTGGACCAACACAGGTTCAGTCAATAAATCATAATAAATATGTGTTTGTAATTGTTGATGATTATTCTCGTTATACATGGGTTATTTTCTTAAAAAATAAAAGTGACACTTTTCATCATTTCAAATCCTTCGTCAAAAGAATTCAAAAATTAAAAGGACTTAAGGTTAAAAATATTAGAAGTGATCATGGCGGAGAGTTCGAAAATAATGAATTTGAACATTTTTGTACAAAGAAAGGTATCAATCATAATTTTTCGTTTCCTCGAACTCCACAACAAAATGGAGTTGTAGAACGGAAAAATCGGACACTACAAGAATGTGCAAGAACATTATTAAATGGATCCACTCTACCAAAACATTTCTGGGCAGAAGCTGTTGCAACTGCATGTTATGTTTTGAACCGTGTATCTATTCGACCTCTGACTAAAAATACATCATATGAGTTATTTAATCAAAGAAAACCAAATATCTCATATTTCAAAGTTTTTGGTTCTAAGTGCTTTATTTTAAATATGAAAGACCATCTTGGAAAATTTGATCCAAAATCCGATGAAGGTATATTTGTCGGATATTCGGAAAGAAGCAAGGCCTATCGTATATTCAATAAGAGAACCAAGTCTATTGAAGAATCACTTCACGTTTCCTTTGATGAATTCTTTAAACCATCTCATATAATATCAGATGACGAAGAAACCATAGTTACTAATAACCCTATCATCACAAATAATGACTCTGACTCAGAAATAGTTGATGATAACCCTCAAATTGATGTAATACCTTCTCCACCAAGATTTAGATCTCCTCCAAGAATTCTAAGAGATCATCCAGTTCAAAATATAATTGGACAAGTATCATCTCAAATAAGAATGAGAAGTCAACTTAACCAAATGGGACATGTTGCATTTATTTCTAATATCGAACCTAAGAATCCTAAAGAAGCTGCTACCGATGAATATTGGATTTTTGCGATGCAAGAAGAACTAAATCAGTTTGAACGCAATAATGTATGGGAACTTGTTCCAAGGCCAACCGATCAATCGGTTATAGGAACTAAATGGGTTTACAAAAACAAGGCTGATGAACAAGGAAACATAATTCGGAACAAAGCACGGTTAGTAGCACAAGGATATAATCACGAAGAGGGTATCGATTATGAAGAAACTTTTGCACCTGTCGCTAGACTAGAAGCAATTAGAATTCTTCTATCATTTGCTTGTCACCATAACTTTAAATTATATCAGATGGATGTCAAGAGTGCATTTTTAAACGGATTTATAAAAGAAAAAGTATATGTTGAACAACCACCTTTATTTAAACATGAAAAACATCCGGATCATGTGTTCAAGCTTAAGAAGGCTTTGTACGGTCTAAAACAAGCACCACGTGCTTGGTATGAACGACTACGAAGTTATCTAATTGATTCTAGATTTCAAATAGGAAAGGTTGATCAAACATTATTTATTAAACATTCGCATAAAGATATACTTGTTATTCAAATATATGTGGACGACATAATCTTTGGATCAACAAATGAGAAACTTTGTAAAGAGTTTGCAAATATCATGACCAAAGAATTTGAAATGTCACATATGGGAGAGTTATCATACTTTCTTGGTCTTCAAATTAAACAACTTCCGAATGGTATTTTTATAAATCAAGAAAAATATTGTGAAAATCTTATTAAAAGATTTGGTCTTGAAAATACTTCCGGAAAACCAACTCCGATTAGTACAACTAGTCATCTCGAAAAAGATGAAAGTGGAAAGAGTATAGACCAAAAGACGTATCGCAGTATGATAGGTTCTCTCCTATATTTAACAGCTAGTCGTCCTGACATTATGATGAGTGTTTATTTGTGTGCACGTTTTCAAGCTAATCCTAAGGAATCGCATCTACGAGCAGTAAAACGAATTATTCGGTATCTTAATAACACCAAAGATTTCGGTCTTTTCTATCCTAAGGACTGTGCATTCGAATTGGTATCATATAGTGATGCTGATTTCGGAGGATCACGAACGGATAGAAAGAGTACAAGTGGTACGTGCCATTTCATTGGAAAATCACTTGTCTCTTGGTTTAGTAAGAAACAAAATTGTGTTTCACTCTCGACATGTGAGGCAGAGTATATCTCAGCAGCTTTAGCATGTACACAAGTTATATATATGCAACAAACACTTAAAGACTTCAATATGAACTTGTCAAATTCTATTATATATTGTGATAACACAAGTGCGATAAACTTATCCAAAAATCCGGTTAACCACTCAAGAACTAAACATATTGACATCCGACATCATTTTCTTAGAGATAATGTTGAGAAAGGAAATATAAAATTAGAATATGTAAGCACAGACAATCAACTAGCTGATATATTTACAAAGCCTCTACTAGAATCAAGTTTTGTCAAGTTACGTAGAGAGCTAGGCTTGGTTTCAAGAAGAGAACTCGAAGGCTAATATTTTTAATTTATAACAAGAGTTCACATTTTTTTCGGAACCCAATTCCTTTTCTTTTTACTATATAGAAAAGAGAATTTTTCTACGGTTAAAAATACAAACCATCTTTTCTTTTTCTAAAAATAGAAAACTCTTTCTCTATATATACGTTTGCATTTTTGAGTGCTCTCAGACAATCACTCTCTCAAAATCTCCTTTAAACTTTTAAATTCATGGCACACATTTGTGAAAAATGTGCTGAAAACTCCCATATTTCAATCACGAGTTCCGAACCAACGGAATACAACTCCCCGAAAACACCAGAACATCCACATGGATTTCATCCACCTTCTCGAACACCAGGAACCACACCAACTTCTAATAAAAGCAAGAAAGTTTTGTTTTGCTCTCCACGAACAAAAGAAAAGATCGACGAAATGCATTATTATCAGCAGCAAATGTTCTATGAGCAAAAATTGACGACTTCTCGTTTGACGTATCTCGAACGACTAGCCTCTCTTTTCTGCAGCTCTGACAGGCATAACGTACATGAGCCAATACCTATACCATCATCTTCGCGAACTCCAAACTCATGGGATAGGAATTACAACAACAATGAAGGAGTAATTGGAAAATACAATCCTTGAGAACCAAGAAGATAATTTTTTTTTATATCGTTTAAATTTTCTGAAAATAAATTTGTATTTAAAGTATCTGTTTTTGAATTCATATTGTTTTGAATAAAATATTTTTTATATATAGTGTTCATTTCATCTCAACAAACCAGAAAAACAAAAGTATTCAGCACCTGTCGACCGCCCAGTTCTATGCTGTCGACCGGTACAACCCTTTTGTTTTTATTTTTCAACCAGAGAATTAACCTGTCGACCGCCCCATATACTCCCTGTCGACCGGTCATGATAAAATTATATGTTTATAATTTTCCAGAACCTTTACCTGTCGACCGCCCCATATACTACATGTCGACCGGTCAACATACAAATGGTTGTATATATTCTTCCAGAACTGATTCCTGTCGACCGCCCCAAACTTTCCTGTCGACCGGTATCGGGAATTGCTGTTTCCCTTTGCGTTAGACACGTCGATTCACTTTTTAAATCCTCACAACCTTTCATTAAAATCTTATTTATTCTTACTCCTAATTCTCTCAATCCTACCCTCAAAAGGAATTTCAATTTCTCTAAACTCTAAAATGGCTCCTAAGCAAATGAAATCAAAAACTTCATCCTCTCAAACACTAATCCAACCCATTGATTCTCAAATCAAACAATGGCTTACGGATCCACTAGCGGTGAAAAGGTGGAACAAAATGAAAGACTATACAATTCACCATGGATCTTTCATCAATTTCTCTGATTTTGTCTACTACGAAGTTCGAGAGATATCAAACCGAGCAGGCATTGAATCTCTTCTTTCTTTTGAACACAACAATGTTGAGATTAGTCACATTTTGATAAAGCTATTCTACGCTAATCTCAACTTAGAGAAATTTAAACCCTACAACTCAGAAGATTGCTTATGGTCAGTAATATGTGGATAACACATTTTTCTTTCTAAAGATAGAATGGCAGAAATTCTACGATCTCACAATGATGGTATACAATTCTCTACTGATTTCTGCCCTATTCATATTCGTGATAAACATAGTCACTTATTCATTGAAGACCATAAGTCAAGTACCAAAGGAGTCAATTTGAGACCCTCGGCTAGAATTCTTCATCTTTGTATCACGCATTCTCTACTTCCAAGAACTGGAAATTTTGATGCTGTTTACAGAGAAAATTTTAAGGCATTGTATGCTATCTTTGGGAATATCAAGGTAAATTGGATTGAGATGATTTTTGACGAAATTTCAATGGTAAACAAACGCTCTAGGCCACATCTGTTTTATAACGAGTATATTATGCGTTGCCTCATGGACTGTGGAATAAGATCCCCCATGTCCAAAATTTCAATACCAAAATGTATTGATAAAGCGTCCAAAAAGAGGATGAAGCTACCCGATCCGTGTTTTACCATTATTCCTTTTGAGCAATATGTCGAACTAGGTCCTCCGGAGACTTCTTCTTCACAAATCCCTAGGCAAAGGCCTGAAGACGTAACAATTCCACCACCTACTTCTTCAACTAAAGAAACTCTTGAACAAATTGCACGTAATCAATTTTTACTCGAAGCAAGACTGAAACGAACCGATAATAAGCTTGACCGCTTGGACACTAAACTCGATAAGCGGTTCAACAAATTAAAGTCTTTCTTCGGAACAATTTGGGAAGCAATCTTTTGTGCCTCATTTTCAGCAACACTTGCACAAGATCCCGGAAAACGTCCTATGCCTCCTACTTTTACATGGTCCTCGTCGGAAGAAGGTACTAGTTCTGGAGCAAGTACCCAACATAATCGTGGTCGTGGAATGTCGCATATTGAAGAAGGAGCTCATGACGATGTTGAGAAAGACGATGATGACGGAAACAATGAGGAACAAGAGGAGGAAGGAAACAAAGACGAAGAAGAAGACAGTGATTCGGACTGGCCATCACAATAGTGTTTACGTTTTTATCTCTTTATCTTCAAAAACTTAATTATGACTGATGTATGTAATTATGCCACTATCTAGTACTTCTGGTGTGTTTGTTTTGGTTTGTAATATGCAGAACAATTTACTTATTATAATGCTAGCCTTATGCAGTTCTTCTGGACACCCTTTTTGTCGATGACAAAGGGGGAGAAAATATTACTAACGACTGTTGTGCAGATTATATATAATTCAGGGGGAGCATATATACAAGGAGAGATAACGGATTAATCCAAGTTGTCATCAATCAAAAAGGGGGAGAATGTTGAGTCAAAGCTTCATGGATTATTTTGATTTATGACAAGAAGAAGCTTCTACATCGACAAAAAGAAGATGAGATGCCTTCATAGGTTAGAAGTTGATTATTTAGAGTCATAAATGTTAAAATCTATCCTCAAATAATCATACTTCTTTTTGGCTTTCAAAAATTACTTATAAGACCTTTTTTATGCATATCATCAAAAACATGTCGACCTACACTTTTTTTATAGGTCAACAGGTTTTCAAAATATAACGGTCGAAAAGAGGTCGACCTATATTTTTTTATAGGTCAACAGGTTTTTAAATTACAACGGCTAAAAACATGTCGACCTATAAATTTTTATAGGTCAACAGCTTTTTGAAATTTTGTGAAACGTCATCTCCTTTCTTGAAGAGTTACATCCATTTCTTCTCAAGAATAATCACTTCTTTTGAGAGCAACTTTTCACCAACAATTACATCTTCTCGATTATTATAAATACATCAATTTTCATTCATTCAAATCACCGAAATTTCTCTCCATTCTCTTGTCTATATTGTATTATTCTTAGCATTCTAAAAGCACTCAAAAGCATTTAATTATCGTTTGAATCTCCAAGCATATTTAACATACTTGTGATTCAACTCGATAATCCACTTCCAAATCTTTGCAAACATCAATACATATTTGAGGATAAGATTATAGGAAGGGTGTACTCAATCGTTGACAAATCAGTTTTGAAAGAAGAACACAATCTGAAGTCAAACTCTTGTAATTGTCCTGTGTGGGTAAGCTTGTAGCCCGCGAAATCAAGTGGATAAGCTTGTGGCCCGTGAAATCAAGTGGGTAAACTTGTAGCCCGTAAATCAAGTAGTTGTGAACCTGTTCCTCCGGGTGAAGCGAGGCTGTTGTTTAGTGAAAAGCTGAAGAGGAGCTTCGGGACTGGACGTAGGACTGGAGGTCCGAACCAGTATAAAAATCCTGGTGTCGTTACTCTACTTTACTTTACTTTACTGCATTTAAAGTTTGTTATCATATTCCGCATAGCCATATTATAGATCCTGCATAAGTCGTACACACCCGACCTTTTCAGATATGGTTAGAGAAACGCCCGAGAAGATTGATCTTATTCGATGACGGATGGAGACAGCCCAAGATAGGAAGAAATCTTAAGTAGATAAGAGAAGGACTGACTTCGAATTTGAAGTGGGAGACTTAGTTTTTATTAAAGTATCACCTTTGAGGAATGTAGTTCGCTTTGGATCTGTTGGGAAGTTGGCACCCCGATTTGTGGGACCATTCCCCATAACCGAAAGGATCATCCAAATGGCCTATAGAGTAAAGCTCCCAGAAAATCTACTCAGCGTTCATGATGTTTTCCATGTTTCTCAGTTGCGGAAGTGCTTGCATCACACTACGGAAGTTGTTGAACCAAGTGTATTAAAGGAAGTAGAGCGGGAGGCGACAGTCAGACGAGTCCTTACCCGTATTCTTGGATCAGAAGTTTAGGAGCTACGAAATAAAGAAATCATGCTGATAAAGGTTCAATTGGGAGATAACCCAGAGGACACGAATTGGGAGACCAAAGACAAGATTCGTGCTTCGTACCCTTTCTTTTTCGAGGGTTTGTCCTTAACTCCTTTTCCAAAGTTTAATCTATGCTTGTCTCTATCATTTGAGTATGTCATATCAATAGTATTTTTTACCTTTAGATAGGAATTCTATGGATGCAAACATGTGTTTGAGACATGTTATGTTTGATGGATGCAAGTGTTTGCTAGTGGTTGCCTGTGGATGCATATACATACATTAGGCACTAGATCGGCTCAATCACTCTCATACTACATATGGATGTGTGTGCATTTTTCTTTTCTTTTAGTTGGAGAAAATGGACGTTGCATTTGGACGAATGAGTGTGCACACATATAGAATTTACATGTTATAATAGGATTATTTGCATACATATTGGATTCATGGCACTAATGTACATTGCATTGAGGAGGTCGACGGAATCAGTAGACTGCCTAATCTTCGCATTAGTATTGGGACATATACACACATATTTGCATATGTTCATATAACCATTAGATCTTTGTATTAGCATTTGGACGAATGAGTGTGCACACATTTAGAACTTACATGTTATAATAGGATTATTTGCATACATATTGGATTCATGGCACTAATGTACATTGCATTGAGGAGGTCGACGGAATCAGTAGACTGCCTAATCTTCGCATTAGTATTGGGACATATACACACATATTTGCATATGTTCATATAACCATTAGATGCCTTTAAGGACAATGGATGCCTGTGATTGTTGGATGAGTAGATGGGTGATGGATGGTAGGATATACACTCTTCCTATCTTGAAGATTTCGGGGACGATGTAACACCCCGTATTTTCGGTGAACATCAAAGTAACAAATTAAATTATACTTAATTTTTAAGAGAAGAATTAAGGGAAATGAGTTATGTCATTGCACTTGTCTCGGAATTCTGCTTGAGATTGAGGCCGAGTTTGCATAAATCGGACTTCGTATGAAGAAGTTATGACCTTCAGAAGTTTCATGGGTTTAAATAAAACAGCTCAGGTTTGAAATTCGAAATTCAAATCACACACCCGGCTGGGCGGAAAATTTCCCGCCCAGGACCTAGGTCGACCGAGGGGTCAACCTGGGTTAGACAGGTCAACCAGGGGGTCGACCTCCCCCCATTTCTAGATCCGAGGACAGATTCATTTTTCTGCATCAGGACTCCTCTTTTGACCAGATTCATTGATCCTTATGCTATATAAACACCCCTAAGGCTACAGTTTTCTCTACACAACTTCATTTTTCCTACACTCTACCCTAGTTCATATAAAAATAAATCAAAGACAGGGTTATGCTGCTGAAGTCCTTTGTAGAATCAAGTTAGAATTCAAGTAGAGATTCAAAGGTTAATTCAATGACTTCAACAACTATTTTCTAAGAATCAAATCAAATCTAAATTAGAAGAACAAATATTCTATTTCAAGGGAGAGCTATTCAGTTTTAGAATACAGATCCCAGAATTCAAGACCGTTCTGTAATTTGTAAGTTCACGTTACTTTCAGAAATAAAAGTTAGTTGGGATTCTGACATTGTAATAAATCTGGATCTGAGATTATGCCTATTTCTATCTGTCTTTCAATGTCCTTTGGATATATCTCATTGATAATACTATGTCCATTCTTCGTCTCTTCTTTCCTTCTTCCGTTTTTGTTTTATAGCCAGGCTACTGCAAGCCTGAGCCAGATCTCATAAGAAATGAACGTACGTTGGAAATAAAATTGGGCATAAAATATGTTTTGAACATGACCAGCGCTAAAACTTGGGGAAATGTATTAAATTGTGTATAATTCGGCATAATTGAGTTGTAACTGATTTGAGGACATAACAAATGTTGTATTCAAAACATAAAGTATTGGACATATGACTTGAGATTTGAAGCATAAATTATTGGACATATGACTTGAGATTTGAGGCATAAAGTATTGAACATATGACTTGAGATTTGAGGCATAAAGTATATTGGACATATAACTTGGGATTTGGGGCGTAAAATGAACTGTAAACATGTAAGTTCAAGTTATTTTCAAATTTAAACACCTAATAGTGATTTTGGCGTATAATGAAATGGATCTACGTCCATGCTTGATGATAAATCTTTTAGATTAATTCCTATCTTTCTATTGAGTCAATGATTTATATGTCTTGGAAGTTATTATTCAATCATGTCTGTTTTTGTTGGACATCTGATATATAATCCTTTTAGGTTCATGATGTTATTTATATTGGATCTTTATGTCTATGAGGTTATTTTTGTAAGTTTGTTTTAGATCTATCTTTATTATACCCCAAATCTAACAGATCTGTAATCCTCTTAGGTCCAAAATATTTGATATATCTACCATTTTAATGCCTGTTTTATGCCTACTCTCGTTTATGTTCCTCTTTCGTCCCCTTTATTTTATGAATCTAGATTAACCTCGAATCTAGACTGAAACTTATTATATGTGCGATTGGAACGCGGGTGTAATGGGGAATAGTCTATTTGGTAATGGTGGAACATAATTTTGTAACTTATGATTTGGGGCATAATTTGTCTTTGTTGCAAACTTGGGTTAAATTGAAATATTAAATCTACATTTGGCGCAAACTATAAATTGGAATATTAATCTAGATTGGGCGCAAAACAGTAAATTAGGATATTAATTAAGATTGGGCATAACCATTGGTTGAAACGCCAAAGAATAATGAATATTGGGGTATTGGGGCATGGCTATTAGTACAATCTTGGGGAGATTAGGTGTAGCCTATTTTGAGTAATAATTCGAAATTGAATTTGGGGGCCATAACTTGCAACTAGTTTTCATTGGGCATAACTTGAGAATTGGAATATGACTGGTTGGGATAATTAGCATATAAATCTAGACTTGGACATTTATGGAAAATATGGCATAATCTGAAATTGACAACAGTTGCGAGTAATTTACATATAATCTGTAAATATGTAAATATGTGAAAAGATGAATATGCCTAACCGAGGTTAGATTGAGTTGTGGTGTAAAACTGCCCAGAACCGCCAGGCACATCTAGTAACCACAACAACACCTATCTAATGTGAGTGGTTAGTGCATTATTCCCAAGAAAAACCCGTGGTTAGATTGAGTTGTGGTGTAAAACTGCCCGGAACCGCCCGGCACATCTAGTAACCGCAACAACACATATCTAATGTGAGAGTTTGGTGCATTAATAAATCGATTAATGCTAATGAACAAGATGAATGACTAGGATTAAGTTCATAGGAACACTTAACAAATATAACATGAATGACTAGGGTTAAGTTAATAGGAAACACATAACCAGTATAGCATGATGAATGGTAGGGTTAAGTAATAAGAAACACTTAACCAATATAACCTGATTTGTGGTAAGGTTAAGTTAAAACAAGAGGGCAACACTTAACCAATATAACTTGATTTGTGGTAGGGTTAAGTTGACATAAGAAGGCAATACTTAACCAAAGTAGTTATGACAAGTAGGTGGGGTTAAGTTAACTTGAATTGATTGATGACACTTAACCAATACAACATGATGAACATGTGGGGTTAAGTTAACTTGAATTGATTGATGACACTTAAACAATACAACATGATGAACATGTGGGGTTGAGTTAACAAGGAACACTTGACCAATATAACTTGATGGACGAACGGGGTTAAGTTAATAGGAAACACTTAACCAACATGACATGATGAATGGGTGGGTTAAGTTAACATGAATTAACAACACTTAACCAATATGACATAATGTGTGGTAGGGTTAAGTACATATCGGGTTGGTGGGTAATATTAATAAATATAGGCCCACAAAACTTAACCATTAAATAAATATGCTTGAATTGATGGAAGGGTTAAGTACATCTCATGTAGGTGGGTAATATTTGTATATATAGGCCCACAAACTTAACCAGTAGGAAACCATAGTAACGGGGACCTATTTCAGCAGTAACCCACATAGATGTATCATGGTACCCTGAACTAGGCAGGGTGGGGCACGATTACTGGGCTGATTATAAGCGGTCAAAACAGCGGCAACGGGTACGTCAGTGTAGGTTCCAACAGTTTACGGGAGTGCACGTACTCCGGAGTGGGAAAAAGCAGGCACTGGGTACCAGTAGTTATACACTGTGCATCTTGAATTGTGTCGGGTCGCTATCATGAGGACTGATACACCTTATGGTTGGACTAGCACAGGGTATCTACATGCAAGGGAGGGCCGATTGACACAGATACATGGAACATTAATGCAAGTAAGGTGCGGATCGATAAGGTAGTAAGGGTACATCTTACATGTTCATGGTAATAAGGAAGATTGAGGTGGAATCCTCACGATAGATGTACACCTGAAGGCTACCACAATTACGGGGATTGGGATCACGTTATCATTTTATATAGATTACTAGTTGGGACACTAGTTAGGTGGTGTAGAGATAGATATAGAAATCAGAATAACAAAGTAGTAGCAAAGCAGAGAAAGAGTAGAAGCGCATTTAGTTTATCTTGCCTTATCATACCTTATGCTTATCCTATGTTATCTTATTATCCCTTTTTAGCACAGTATTGTCTTATATTCAGTTTATTCATGTCATGAATTCTTTTGCATGTTTATATGCTGAAAGTCACTGGACTTAACAGACTTATGTCTGACTTAGTTTTGTTTTGCCTCTTTTCTTCCGTTTCCCCCTCCCAGGTTCATAGGGAGGAAATGTTTCCACATAGCTCGTTTTTCTTTCCAATCTCGAAGATAGTCAATGTACTGCTTTGGACTCTCTCTTCCACTACTATGGCTGATTCATGCTTTATTGGGGAATATCATTGTTGTTTTTATGCTTCTTTTATATTTGGAAGTTTTTAGATCAAGATAGAAGTTCTATGTATTATTTTTAAGTATGATTGAGATAACTGTTGTAAAAGCTTGACTGAACCATATTGTTTATAAAATGACTTTACTTTCCACTGCTTTATTTGTCTGTCTTGTAATTTATCTGCATCTTTTACCTAAAATGCTCCACCAAAGTTAAGGCATTCCCTTTGTGAGTGACCTTAACGGAGATGGGGTGTTTCTGACGAAATCCTTTGAGAAGGGAAGAATTTAACACCCCGTAATTTTAGCAACACTAAAAGAGGATAAATTAGATTATAATTAATTTAATAATCAGAATTAAGGGAAATGGACTGCGCCATTGCGTTCGTCTCGAAATTCTGGTCAAGATAGACATTTGGTTTGCGTAAAACGGACATCGTATGAAGAAGTTATGAAGGTTTGAAGTTTGTATACGCACAAGATTATATATATACACACATACATATACTTATACATACATACATACATACATACATACATACATATATATATATGGGGGGACCAGGAATTCAAAATTTTAGTTCAAATTTCAAAAAAAAATCCCGTAGGCTGTAAAATTCCCGCCCCAGGGGTGTTAACCCCATAGTAGGGGTGTCTATCCCATAAGGGGGGTCGACCCAATAAAGGGGGGTTGACCCCATAAAGATGGAGGGGTCGATCCCCTAGGGCTGAGGTGGAAGTCGATTTCAAGGGAGCTATCAGCTATAAATAAAGGTCCATATCTCTTGTTTTCTTCATTGGAAATCAATGGAAGCCAAATTCTACTAGTATCTGAACTGAAACGAATCCTTTTCTTCAACAACAATCAACTAAGGGCTAATCAGTTAGAGATTCAAGTATAGAGCTGAGATTCAACACCAACAATTCCTCTTCTATCTTCTAAAATACAAACACTGCAAGTTTAGTTACTTTTTGATTTAAATGAGTAAAAGTAAAACGTGATATGCCTGTGATTTGGATTTGTTATCAATTGTGAATCTATGATACTCTTGGATCTTAAACTTTAACATGCTAGATCTACCTTTATAGATCTGTTAGCCTACTTTGTGAACTAGGCTACACAAAGAGGAAACAACGAAAAAGTCATCAGTCGGTTCGGATCTGATGAAGATAGCATAGGAGGTAAATAAAGACCAAGAATGATTTGGATCGGATCGGAATGGCATCAGTATCATGAAGCTAGTGGCTTCGGCGGTTCGGATAAGAGGGACACTTCAGTGGCATCAGAAGAAAGAAAGCGATCAAAACTGTTCAGATTGGATGAATACGTCAGCAGCATCAAAGAACATCAAGTTGCATCATCGGATCGGATCGGAGGCCCCGATCCGAACCCCTTCTCCTATCCGAACCCGCAACTATTCCTGCGTATATCTCCTGAAGACTCAGACAAGATCTGACCATTTCTTCAGCGATCTCCTATTCAATCAATGTGATGTAACCATCTTTGAGCTCCCAAACCCGACTCTCAAGGGATCAATGCCACGCTATTCCGAACCGGAGCCACTTCGAGGAGATTTATCACCTATAAATACACCATCTGGAGGCACTTGAAAGGATCTTTTGGCAAGTTCTCAGTCCATACTTCCTCCATAGCTGAATTCTACAATCATATTCAGACCAAAATCATCTCTTAAAGCCCATTTTTGAGAGATTTTAGTGAGTTTATGAATTGTAATCGTGAGGTTGAGTGAGAATTCTTGCTGTATTCATATTCAAATTATCAAATCAAAGAAAACAAAGTGGACATAGGCTCGTTAACGCCGAACCACTATAAATTGCATGTTCTTTACTGCTTTTTGATTCTATTTTGTTGAATTCATATCTAATTTGGGTGTTAGAGCCAATTTTTGGTCTAATATTTTTGGTGCTTTCACCGAGAACTTCAAATTCTTAGCTTTTCAGGATTACCATTCTACTATTTGAACCCTCAAGTTCAAAGAAGTTAATCCCTTCTCTCTGACATCCTTCAGTACTTGTTGACTAATCGTCGAAGAATCAAGCATTATGGCTAAGACCAAAGGAAAGGAAGTGCAAGGTGCTAGGGGAAATGATACTAGAGAAAATAAGCAAGCTCTTGTGTTGACAAGGTCACGCGCTCAAAGCTCTGGAGAAGATCACACTAACCAGGAGAATCCAGATCGGATCAGTGGAGCTGATCCAAATCGAGAGGAAGCAAGTTGGATCATGTTGACGTCGATCCGAACCGATGATGTAAGGCGCTCTCAACCTCTCCCTCCGAACCGCACTGAACAGAATGCTGGGAACCGATCCGATCCGAACCAGGGTGAGGCTGGAACTTCTACTTGAGCTCCATGTGACGCTCCAGTTCTAGCCACGATGACCAATGTCTAGCATGATCCCTCTGCACCCATTACTCAGGGAGATTTTTCACGTTTTCTTGACATGCTTCAGAGCTCTAAAGAAGCATTGGAAGCCCAAAGGCATGACAACCTTTGTATGCAGGAAAACATGATCACCATAGGTAGAGAATTACAGGAGCTTCGTAGGTAGAGGACTCCTTCCCCACCACGCCACATTCCTACATATGATTCGTCTTCTTCGGAGGAGAAACGTCCCCGCGAGAGGAGGCCACTTGAACGACCTCAGAACCTAGATCAATTGACCTTCGGATCTTTGGGATCCCGAGAAGATGCTGCCCGTGTATTGGGTCCTGATGACCCGAGTCTACAACAACCTATGTTGCTACCTATGGATGGATCCCACGTCTTACCTAGGGATCCTAATATCACTAACCCTACACAGCAACAACTCCTCCAAACTTTACCTCCAGAGATTGACCAAGAGCACAGAGAGCAACGCAGAGCACCTACCGCCAGAAACAGAAGGTTATCCCCCGATCAGGAACCCAGCGGTAACTCGAACATCAGATCTAGAGAACCTATGCAGACACTAACCAACGCCGATGTACAGGCAATGGTACGACAGATTATGTCGGAAAGCCGACGGTATACTAATGAAGATTGGGGCATCGAGCGAAGTCATACCCCTTTCACAGATGACATCCTGAATTATCAGTCCCCCCAACGATTCAATTTGCCTCAGATGGATCGATATACAGGAAGAACAGACCCAGGGCAGCACCTAATGAGATATGCATGGTTTATGAACGCGGCAGCAGCTCTCGATGCCGTAAAGTGCATAGCTTTTCACATTTATCTTGAAGATGTAGCATTAATGTGGTTCACTCAACTTCCTCCTCGGTCGGTGTCCAATTTCACAGAATTGAGTGAGCGTTTCATGAATCAGTTCCGACTCTATGCCCAAAAGTCCAAGACCGTCATAGAGTTGTCACGAATCAAACAGGGCCCAGGAGAATCTTTGAAGTCATATTTGGATCGCTTCAACCTGGCCATCACCGAAGTCACTGATCCCCATGAGCCTACTATTCTGATGGCTTTGATAGAAGGGGTTGATCCTGACACAGAGTTCGGGGATTACTTGGCTGGAAAACCACCTCCCACAAGAGAGTTATTCTATGAAAAGGCTAATGTTCGCCTGAGGCGAGAAGAAGCTAAGGCAAATCGGAAGAGAAAGTCCGAAGGGACCTCGAAGGAAGGTGTTCAGAGTAATGTCACTGTGAAACAGTCTGGTGACAGTTCAGGAAATGTAGAAGTAAATGTTGGCAACTAGAGTGGTGGTAATAGCAACAGAAATGGGAATGGCAATAGAAGGAATAGAAACCGTGGAAACAGCTCCAATAAAAGGCCCAGATTCCAGAGTTTTGAAAATTACATGCCGTGAAATGATACGTTGGAGAACATCTATCTAGACACATACAGCGTATTGCAGTACAAGAAGCCACCACCCAGGGATTCTACAGAGAAGGAGATTGAAACAGGAAAGTTTTGCCTATTTCATGGAACACACGGCCATTCCACCAATGAGTGTCGTCATTTTAGGGACATCATCGAAAAATTGCTGCGAGAAGGGAAGTTGGATGAGTACAAAGCTGCCCCAAGGGACAGGGGGCAAGGAGGACAAGGCCCGAACCAAGAACAGCCTGCTTCAAAGCCTACGGCTCAGCAAAAGGGTAAGAGGATTGCCATTAACTCCATTATAGGCGGGCCTCATTTGGTTGGTCGAAGTTTTAAAGCCATGGACCAGTATGTCAACGCCGCCAAGCATTATGAAGTGGGAGAATGCAGCAGCCTTGAAGACGTCACTCCAATAAAGCAGCAAAAAACGATGTCCGATGATGTCATATTCCGCAATAGAGACGAGTTTGGAGTTCTATCCCCAACTGATGATCCGCTGGTGATAACCACGACAATTGGTCCCGCTCTGGTTCATAAGGTGTTAGTGGATAACGGAAGCTCAGTCAATATCCTCTTCAAGAAAGCCTTCGAACAAATGAGGCTCGAAGCAAAAGACTTAAAGCCATGTCAAGGATGGATACGTGGTTTTAACGGAGTATCTACGGCTCCAATGGGTTTTGTGGAACTACCAGTCACACTAGGGCAGGGGGATCGCCAGAGAGTAAGGATCCTACCGTTTGTAGTACTGGATTTGGAATCGCCTTATAATGCCTTTCTAGGCCGACCAGCCCTTGCCGAATTTAGGGCATGTATTGCGCCTTGGTGTTTGCTGCTAAAATTCCCGACTGACTCGAGAGTTGGAACAATGAGAGGCGACCAAGCCACAGGACAGGCTTATTATGTGGCAGAGTTAAAGATGCTGATGAAGGGGCTAGATTTAGATGCTAAAGACGGTTCCGCCTCCCCAAAGGGGGCCTCAGCATAGCAACTAAGGGGCCCTGCCCCAAGAGAGTCGCCCTCAGACGTGCTCGAGGATACAGATCCCAGAGAGGATAGAGAGCCAGGGGACATGAAAGCGACTCACAATGAAATAACGATCGATATATCTATTGACGAAACTAACCCAACAAGAGCACCAAAGATTGGCTCGCAACTAGATCCAGTAAGAGCAAAAGAATTGGCTGATTTTTTGAAGGCAAATCTGGATGTGTTTGCCTGGACCCACGCTGACACGTGTGGGATTTCGCCTGCCATCATGAGTCACTCCTTGTGCATTAATCCAAAGCACCTACCAGTCAAGCAGAAGAGACGGATGTTAGGCCCAGAGTGGTCAGCAGCTTTGAAAGAAGAAGTAGAAAAGTTAAAAGGTAACGGATTCATTAAGGATTCGAAGTATCCCGACTGGATATCGAATCCTGTCCTGGTTAAAAAATCAAATGGGAAGTGGAGAACATGCATCAATTTATCTGATTTGAACAAGGCTTTCCCGAAGGATAGTTTTCCTCTCCCCCGGATTTATCAACTAGTAGATTCAATTGCAGGGCACGAACTTTTATCCTTCATGGACGCTTATTCCGAGTACAATCAAATTCCCATGCACGTACCAGATCAAGAGCACACAAGCTTTATTACAGACTTGGGATTGTATTGCTACGTCGTAATGCCATTTGGGTTAAAAATGCGGGAGCCACGTATCAGTGCCTGGTCAACCGCATGTTTTACAATCAAATTGGGAAGACTATGGAAGTTTATGTAGATGATATGCTAGTGAAATCCAAGCAATCTTCCGATCATACGAAAGACTTAGCAGAAATGTTTGCATACTACGAAGGTATGGGATGAAGTTGAACCCTTTGAAGTGATCTTTTGGCGTGGCATCAGGCAAGTTCCTTGGCTTTATCGTAAGCTACAGAGGAATTGAAATCAACCTAGACCAAATAGCAGCAATCCAGAATATAGAGGATCCATGAAAGATTAGGGATGTTCAGAGCTTAGCTGGGAAAGTTGCAGCACTGGGCAGGTTCATCTCCAAAGCAACACACAAGTGTGTGCCTTTCTTCGATCTCATAAAATGGGCAAAGCGAAATTTTGAGTGGACCCCCTACTGTGTGGAGGCGTTACAGAATCTATTAGACTTCTTAGAAAAGCCTCCAATATTATCAAATCCCGTGCAACATGAAGATTTGTTCGTCTACTTGGCGGTATCACCTCACGCCGTTAGTGCAACACTAGTACGTAAAGAGGAAAAAGTCCAGAAGCCTGTGTATTACGTAAGCAAAAAAATAGCTGCTGCAGAACGCAACTATCCAAAGATAGAGAAGCTTGCTTATAGCCTACTGATTGCTTCCCACAAACTCCGCCATTATTTTCAGGCACACCCAATAGTTGTGTATACCGACCAACCTTTAAGACAAGTATTGAAGAAACCTGAAGCATCAGGGCGGCTACTCAAATGGAATATCGAGCTGAGCCAGTTTGATCTGAATTCTTAACCGCGAAGATCAATACGGGGGAAGGCCTTGGCTAACTTCATAGCTGAATTTACAATTCCTGAAGAAGAAACGGTGGGTGACAAGACATTTACCGTGGATCAAGAATTAGAGCTTAGTCCGTGGAGATTATATACGGATGGAGCCAAGAATGATAGAAAGTCCGGCGCCGGAGTTGTTTTAATAACTCCTGAAGGACGATCTATATACTATGCGTTGCGGTTAGAGTTTGCTGCTACCAATAATGACTCTGAGTATGAAGCCCTGATTGCCGGGCTGAAACTCGCCAAAGATTTGGGAGTGAAGACACTATATATATATTGCGATTCCAAAATAGTGGTATGTCAAGTTCGGGAAGAATTTGCTGCTAAGGGACCTCGGCTCATCACTTGTCTTAAGAAAGTAAAGGAGTTGTTGGAAGGTTTGGAGCGTTATAGTATAACACACATTCCAAGGGCTGAAAATCAGAAAGCAGATCAATTGGCGAAGCTAGCAAGTTCAGATAGTCTTAAAGAATCCGAAATGGTTCCGATAGAGGTGTTGGATTCACCCAGTTTTGACTTGATGGAAGTAGAGCTAGCCTTGGAAGTTGAACCAGAAAGAGAATCCTGGATGACACCAATTAAGAACTTTCTCAAAAGTGGAACTCTCCCATTGAAAAAGAGCGAAAGACGAGCTGTAAGACGTAAGGCCACAAGATACGTTTTACAGGACGACGTCCTTTATCGTCAAGGGTTTTCAATGCCCCTGCTACGGTGTATCGCACACGATGGCATCAAGCGTGTACTACAAGAGGTGCATGATGGTGAGTGTGGAGATCACACTGGGGGCCAGACCCTGGCAAAGAAAGTGTTACGGTACGGATATTTCTGGCCTACCGTGAACAAAGATGCAGCTGCTTATTCACGACGTTGCGACAGATGTCAAAGATATGCCAAAGTTCCCAGAGCGCCTCCTACTCAGCTCAAGTCAATGGTAAGTCCGTGGCTGTTTGCCATGTAGGGAATTGACATTATTGGAGTGCTACCCATTGCCAGAGGAGGAGCTAAGTATGCGATCATTGCCATGGATTACTTCACGAAATGGGTGGAAGCTGAACCTTTAACATCCATCACGACAAGGAGAGTGATTAGTTTCGTGGTGAGAAATATTATTTGTCGATTTGGGATACCGAAGACCATCATAACTGACAATGGGACGCAGTTTGACAGCATAGAGTCCAGAAACTTTTGCCAAAAATACAAAATTGATAAGCGATACACTACAGTAGCTCATCCGCAGTCAAATGGACAGTTCGAGGCCGTAAATAAAGTCATTAAATCAATTCTAAAGAAGCGACTGAAACGGCCAAAGCCAGATGGGTAGATGAGTTGCCATTAGCCTTATGGGCATACAGGACGACCTTTAAGACGGCTACTGGCCATACTCCCTATTCACTTTCATTTGGGTCTGAAGCATTGATCCCAGTAGAATTGGAAGTCCCTTCTCATCGAGTCACGTACTATGACCCAATGACGAATAAAACGCTCCTCCTAGAGTCTCTTGATATGATTGAAGAAAAAAGAGATGAAGCCGACTTGCGTGCCTCAAGACATCGGCATCAAGTGGCACGTTATTATGACCAAAAGGTTCGCCTCAAAACCTTTGAACCAGGAGACCTAGTCTTGAAGCGAGTCTTCCCTCCTTCAACCCAGTTGGGTCCAAAATGGGAAGGACCATACGCCATCCAACGGAAGCTTGAAAAAGGAACATTCAAGCTAACGACCGTGGACAATGAAGAGATTCCCAAAGCCTGGAACGCTCAGCATTTACGATGATATCTAAGCTAAACATGAAATGTCATTTCTTTTGTTTTCATAAGCTATGTAAAAAGGCACGACTTGCCTTAAAAAGTCTGTTTATGTGAACAAAAGATTATAAAGTGGATGTAGGCTATGACTTAGCCGAACCACTATAAAATATCGTGTATCATTTACTTTCCTGCATTATTTATATCTTCAACTATTATTCTATTATGACTGTGAAACACGAAATGTTAAACTAAATTTGAAGATGACCCATATACAAGGACAAACAAAACGACTGTTTGTACAATAAGACATAAAAGAATGGGAAGATGACATTCTTAACTCTAACTCTCAAGAATCGAGAGAGAGTATAAAGGACGGGAAGACGACGTCCTCTGAGGCGTGAAGGAGCACCCAGATGAGAGACCGCCTCAGCAAGAACTCTAACCTGGATATAAGTCAGGAGAGTATAAAAGATGCCAAAAAAGAACAGGCGTCAACGACGAAAGGAATGTGACCCCCGTCAGAGAATCGGGGACATTCAGACTTTTTAATTTAATCTTGAATAGTTCCCCTTCAGTTACCCAAGGTTGACTTGGGGCATAGATGTACACACATATTCCCCTCCACCGTGACTCCATTACATGACTTTAGTATGACATGCATTTGTATTTTTACATAAGTATTGAACTAACGACTAATAGGCATTGCAGGAAATGAATTATTTTTATTTACAAATGTATGAGTTTGTACAGGAAAACAAGCAAAAAAGAAGATGCGAGGGCCACACTCGCTGCAACAATTGTGGGCCAATTAAATATTAAAATAAAACAAAACACTTCATCACTTAGGCGTTGGAGTGGACTTGGATTTTTTAGCAGCCTTCTGAGTATCCTTCGCCTCTCTTTCAGCATCATTTAAAATGCGCCTTGGTTTTTTCCTCCCTGAGACTGAAGTGCTGGAATCGGTTGATTTTTTCCCAGGAGTCGGAACACTGGAATCAAGAGAAGACTTTTTAGCAAGCTCTTCTGTAATAGACATAGTCGAAATCTTAACAACTAACCTTGATCTAGCGTCCACCACTGCGAGAGGCTTGAGGCTTTCAGGGTCCAGGCCTTCAACTTTAAGCTGCATACGCTTGTCTTGTTCGGCTTTCAAGGCAGCTAAAGTGATGTCATCAGCGCTTTTTGACTCCCCAACTATAGCCACCTCAGGGTCTTCCTCATGTCCCTTATTGCCACTATCATCCTTTAAGGCGTCTATCATCTCGTCATCATGGGGAGCATCAGCCTTATCTTTTTCTCCTTCGGCCTTCTCCGCGAATTCTTTTCCGGCGGTGGTCCCCTGAGGCACGTCTGTCTTCTTGGACGGTTCAGCACCTGCCGAATGAGAAGCAACAATTATCAACTCGGGGGAAAATAAAGGGTCCTTCATCGATTGCCCGACTATGCGATGGAAAGTGGATACAACTTTGACGAATTGGGGTGAAAAGGTAGAAATACCTTCCGATGATTTCTCAGCTGGATTAGCTGCCGTATCTGAAACCGACTCAGGAATAGGGGATAAAAGATATGCCTGAGAGATCGCCGGGTTTTCGGGGTCATATCCCTCTACTTTAGAGGTTTCAGTGGCAGTGGAAGAAGAACCAGCATCCAAGATGTCCTTTTGTTTAGCCTTCCGCTTTTCCTCCTCCATGGCAGCAGCGATCAGGCGACGACTCTCAGCCAGACGTGCCGGCTCGTCATCTCTTAGATATTTTTCCATGACCTTGTCCTCGTCGATGGAATCTACCTTGAGTTCTTTTTTCTCCCATTCAACAATTTGGCTCCACACGTGAACCAAGGTAGTCGGATAATCGTCGATCCAAGAGATGTTTTGGTGATGAATTATATATGCAAAAAATTCGATCATTAATTCACTGAAGCCCTGCACATCCTCCTGGGCATCTACCAGCTGCTTGCAGGACTCTTCGGCCGACTTGATGACACTTTCAACATTACCCTCTGTTAGGCAAGCCCTGTTTTCGGCCTCCAACAACTTGGAAGCCAAGTCAGCGTTATTCTTCTCTAATTCAGCGTTCTTATTCGCTAACTCGGCCTTTTCTCGCTCAAGGGCAGCGTAAGCAAGTTGCATTTTTGCGTTATCTGACTTAGCGTCTTCTGCTTGCTTCTTCAGCTCCAAGCGCTCTTGGCTATGAGACTCGAGCAAGTCATGATAACATTTTTGTAGATCTTCAAATTGTTGCTCGAAGCTAGCAGCATCCCGTTGAGCGATAGAAAGTTGGGCTTGTGTATCCTCAAGGTCTTTCCCTAAATTTTTCAAGGCCTTTGCGTCAGCTTCGGCAGTCTTCTTCATCGAGTTAGTATCCTTGATTAGAGTTCGGATAATTCTGGAGAGGTTGCGCGAGTACTTGAACATCTCCGAATATTGTTTTTCGACCGCGTCAATTTTTTCTTTGGCCTCGTCTGCCCACCTCGAGGAAATAGGCTCAAGAGAGGGTAAGAAAGTCAAGTTTTCAAATAGTGATCGGGAAACTGATCCTCCAGATACGCCCGCTTAACTGCAGTTTCGGCATCCAATGGTGGAGGTACGGGGAATGTTAGCTCGGTATCCTTATGTGTGGAGGGCCCGACGGCCTCGTCACCCGTCCTAGGCCGCTTAGCAGGAACCTTACGCTTATCTTGCGAACTGGTATCTTTCGGCGGGCTTCTTTCCCTACCGCGTTTCTCTTGAGAAGAGGTTTGATCTTTTGGCTCCGACGAGTCATCTCCCTACGACCTTGGGAGCTTTTGTATCGCTCTGGATCCGACCGAACGGGAGAGCGAGAGCGTGAAGTTCGCGATTGATAAGAGTCATAAGGCCTTCTATCCTCTCTACCGCGGCGATCAAGCTCAACATCATGAGGGGGTCTGGTCATACTGCGGCGTAGTTTCCTGATGTCATAGTAAGCATGAGACATTGTACCTGCACAACAATGTAAGTGGAATTCAGAATCAGTATTCTTGTAATTAGTAAGTGCTGTGAAGTGGGGTGCTATTGTGTTAAGTGTATCCTAAGTGGTGTCCCCCCACCCCACGACAAACCAGAGCCCGAAACCAAGCCAACACGAGTGGGCTCTTTGGCCTTGACAGAAGTAGTCTCCTCTGAAGAAGTAAAAACTAAAGGATTTGTGCCAAAATCCTCAGAGGTGTAGATAGTTTCAGGTAGAGGGAGATCTCCGAAGCCCTGGAATATAGGATCATCAATAGTAGGGGCATCTCCTTGGGAAGTGTCTGCTGGCGATTCTTTAGGAGACAACGATTTTTCAGGAGAAATAGCATCCCCAGGGGTGATGTACCCTTCTCGGTGCTTTTCAGGTATGTTAGCCAGCTCATCATCTTGAGTCGAAGTTGGATAAGGTGATGTTCGAAATGGCATGGTGGGGCCTTTCGAGCTCTCTCCCGTTTCTGGAATTACATCCACCGGGGGGATATATACATATGGACCTGACTCGTGACCTATGCTACGGGTAATGGACAGTAGTCCGTGGTGATGAAGATATTCATCCTTGCGGATCTCGTAGATAGTTAGAAATTTTTGGTCACCATTGAGGAGCTGATGCATCCGATCAAAAAACACTTGACCCGATATTTGTTTGGGATTATCAACTGCAAACAAAAGGAAAATGGATTAATGTATTGGCATGGACACTCAGAGTTGAGATTTAGAAAACCAATGCTTTACTTGATTTTGTCCATCTCCTAACGCATCCCGGATGTTGCCTTATACAAAACCATTCCAGTTTGGAGTCGCCGGCCTTGCTATTGAACGGCGCCGAAATTATTTTTCTTTTTGGGACTGACTCGAAGTAAGAGAAAGAAGGGGTTTCTCGAGTCCGATGCTTGAAGTTATAAAAGAAATGAACGTCGTCGAAAGTGAGCTCTGTATCTAAAATCTCACGGCATGCTACATATAAGGTATATAGGTAAGCATAAGAGTTGGGATGCAGCTGCACGGGGGCAATCCGCATCTGTCTTAGGAAGTCGACAACAAAAGGAGAAAATGGTGGGATAGCCCCAACCATGCACATTAATCGGGTGATTGCCATAAACCCTTCTAGAGGACTTTGAGGACGGTCAATTTTCGACGGTACCAGAGTATCCTTTCTTAATATACCGTGCTTTAGACATATGCGAGAAAGTCAATCATTGTCGATTATTGATTCAACAGAGTCCTTGGGTGACTCCAAGATAAGGGCAGACTCAAATTCGTCAGGAGCTCGGCGGTCTCCAATCCCTCCTTCCTCCTCATAACCCAGAGAAGCTTCATTGTCCGAGGATGTTTCGTTGCTATGCGTTCCTATTTCATAATCTGAGCCCTTGTCATCCCATTCAGGGTCTGAAGAAGAAGATATGTCATCGAGAGTATATTTCTCGGAAATTTATGCAGGTTCCATCTTCTTTGCTAATCTAGAAGAATGGCTTTCGGCCATGATCGCTAGACTATTGAAGAAACAATGGCAAGGATTATAGTAAAGTTTCCCGTGACCCCCGTGTGTGCATGCGAACTAAAGTGTGTGCTACGTGTAACAAAGATACAAAGCAAATACATGAAAGTATAGTGTAAACGTCCAAGGAAGCAGTAATGTTCGAAACAGTTCTTGATATTCGTTTATGTTCGCAAGGCACTATCCTAACTGTCCATTAAGTTGAAGATGGTGTTGAATGTTGATTTAGTTAGTCAAATAGATTCTTGCTTATTAAGTCATGTTGCTCCAGTTCGGTTCGGGTGCATGCGTGGGATCGGATCGGAGGGCAGAGCCTCCTCTTGGTTTAAAGAAAAATTGGCACCCGACAGGCAAGCCGGATCAGTTCGGAAAAGGCGCTTAGAGCGGATCGGAGTGACTTGAGTGTCCTTACCACTTTTCTCTTTATTTCTTGCTCCGATCCAGCCCGGTCAAGTGAGCCCTCTCTCTCTTCTTTACTTTCTAGTCTGATCCGGTCCGATCAGCTGAATTCAACTCCCATCTCCACTTCTATGCTTCTTTACCCGAACCGGTCCTCCATACTCTTCTTCTTCCTCCTCCCTAACATCGAACCCACTCCCGTGCCAGGAGCCCCAGTTAAAATTAAGTACTTGTGTGTTCAAATATTCAACGACGGACCCTAACACCCTTCATCGCTGCCTCAAGATGGCGATTGACGCCACTAACGATGATGGCGGAGGGTGGAAGAGGTCGCGATATCAGAATTAAGCAAATACCATGCTCATATCGTTCGATTTAACCACAAATCTAAACTAAAAACAACTATAGCAAGATGATTCGAGATTATAAAGCTACCTATAAATTTGACTCGGGAATTAAAACGAGAGTTTTGAAGTTTTTTAAAAGGCTAGGGTTTCGGCGCAGGATTTCTCAACTGAGAGCAATAAAGGAAAGGGGGAGGGAAGGAAAGGGGTAGCGGATTTATTTAGATTCAAGGTGACTCTTAGTATCCCCGACCTCTTATCTTGCTCCGTTCGGACCGGAAATCAAGCCCGCTAACACATTCTGGCCTGTTGGACCAGCGCTAAGCAATACAAAGGGAAAGCATGTTGGGGTCGGGTCTGAACCGAAGAGAACTAAGCACAATGACTTTGCATGAAAGTTGAATTTAAAGAAAAATAAAGAAAAGGCTTACCTGCAAGAATCACAGGACGTTAACTAAAAGCTATCAAAGTTGATAGAAAATGAAGGAGGTAACTCATATCGATTATGGATATATATAAGCAGCAAAAGCCACGATGTTATGAAGCGACAAGCTGCTATAAGTAGATGGAAGTAATCATTCAATGGTTCTAATTCAAAAGATGTTTTGTAAAACGCTTCGAAGCACACTTTATCTTAAATAAGAGTGTACTTCGAGGGGTAAAAATGTTAGCCTACTTTGTGAACTAGGCTACACAAAGAGGAAACAACGAAAAAGTCATCAGTTAGTTCAGATCGTATGAAGATAGCGCAGGAGGTAAGTAAAGACCAAGAATGATTCGGATCAGATCGGAATAGCATCAGTATCATGAATCAAGTGGCTTCGGCGGTTCAGATCGAAGGGACACTTTAGTGGCATCAGAAGAAAGCAAGCGATCAAAACGGTTCGGATCAGATGAATACGTCGGCAGCATCAAAGAACATCAAGTTGCATCATCGGATCGGAGGCCCTGATCCGAACCCCTTCTCCTATCTGAACCCACAACCGTTCCTGCGTATATCTCCTGAAGACTTGAACAAGATCTGACCATTTCTTCAGCGATCTCCTACTCAATCAATGCGCTGTAACCATCTTAGAGCTTCTGAACCCGACTCTCAAGAGATCAATGCCACGCCATTCCGATCTGGAGCCACTTCGAGGAGATTTTTCACCTATAAATACACCATCTGGAGGCACTTGAAAGGATCTTTTGGCAAGTTCTCAGTCCATACTTCCTCCATAGCCGAATTCTACAATCATATTCAGACCAAAATCATCTCTTAAAGCCCATTTTTGAGAGAATTGAGTGAGTTTATGAATTGTAATCGTGAGGTTGAGTGATAATTCTTGCTGTATTCATATTCAAATTATCAAATCAAAGAAAACAAAGTGGACGTAGGCTCGTTAACGCCGAACCACTATAAATTGCGTGTTTTTTACTGCTTTTTGATTCTATTTTGTTGAATTTATATCTAATTTGGGTGTTAGAGCCAATTTTTTGTCTAACAAGATCTAATTCACTTGTGGTTAATTTATCATGTCACATTTGTGGATCTTGACCTTTATTTATGTTTGTGGTTAATTTGGATCTGTCACTGTTTGGACAGTTAAAACCTTGTTTAGATCTAATTCTACATCTAGATCATCTTGTACCTATCATGTTGTGGTTAACTTAGATCTGTCATTTATTGGACATATGCATCCTTATTTAGATCTATTCATGCCTACTATGACATCCTTAGTATGTTAGATCTAGTTTTATCATCACTTTTTCACTATATCTGTTTTAAAGTCCACCTTATTACTATGCTAATTACATGTCTATGTCAGTATATATGTATATATATATGCTAGTTATGTCAAAATAATCACTATCGTCGTCTTCCCATCACCTTTCCCTTTTATTGTTTATGGCCAGTCTACTTTCAAGCCTAGTCATGCCGCCAATATATGCGAATGCGTTAGTTAGGGAACAGGGGAAAAACATTAGAATTTGCATAACTTGAATAATGAATATGAATTTGGACATATAATTCACTATGAATATAATTGGGTAAATGGGCATGAACACCTATAACGACATAGGTATAATTAATTGGATATTAGTGAAATGCCTAGGATTACAGTTATTAGAAACTGTAACTACACTTAGGACATGAGATTAGATTGCATTTGTGGTGGAATTCTGCCTGGACCCGACTGGCATATCCAGCAACCGCAAATGTTGAATCTAATGTGAGGCGTCTAAGTGCACAAATACGAGATGGGCTTAGACATGAGGTTAGGCCCAACTTGTGGAAGAATTCTGCCTGAACCCGACTGGCATATCCAGCATCCACAAGTTGTAGGCCTAATGTGGGAGGTCTAGCCCATTGTAACCATAAATGGTCATGGTAACGAATTGGAATACTTAACCTAGTTGAATCCATAGGGATTGTGTGAACATGAATATGAATAGGGGTTAAGTAAACTTGTTTGAACAATGGGAGGGTTAAGTTAAGTATATCTGAGATGGGTGGGTAATATTTAAATATAGGCCCACAAAACTTAACCAATTAGGGATTATGTATTAAAGACACCTATAGGTAATCATAACTGGCATAAAGATTGGGGTTATATAATTAAAGACACCTTTTAGGGTAAAAATAACATGTGGAAAACCTAGTGGGGGATACAAAGAGGAGAGCTTGTATCATATTGTGTGCGACCCGTTTCAGTCAGTAACCCGGGGTAGGTATCAAATAAGTACTCTGAACTAAGTCAGAGAAGGGGAAAGCTTATTGAACTGATTGTAAGAGATCCAAACGTGGAGGACAGTGTGGGAGGCGCAAGCCGAATGGGTCATGTGCGTGCTTAGGATGGGCAGAGGGGGATAAGACAATCATGACACCTGTAGATATATGGTTGTGCATATCAGCGAAGGGTTGCCACATTAGGACGTGATACATCCTATGGTGGGGCCGGCACAGAATATCTATGTGGATTAGGGAGCCGATCGATTAGGGTAGTAGTTAGTGTATATTTGGACGTATGCCTAAGTCTACCACCTTATAGTGGAAGGGATCATCTAATTCAGGTTATACTAGTAATAGTGTAGAGAAATCATTAGAGAAGCGTATATACTCTGTCATGTTACCTTGTCGTACTTACCTTTTGTGATGTCATCTTTCTTATCCACTTTATATGCCTGTCATGCTACTTATATTTATTTACTTACTAAAAGTAACTAGACTCGCCAGTCTTTATGTCTAACCCTTTTTGTTTCCTCTTCTTTCTTCCATTTCCCCATAGGTTATCATGGCGGGAACACTCGGGCTTGACCATGATTCTGCTTTTATCTTGTAAGGAGCTGCTCTTGAAGTATTGCTCAAGTACTTATCTCTACTATGGCTTTGTCTCTTTTTAGGGAATTATGTTTTTTATGTATTTTCTGTACTCTGATGATACAAGACAGAAGTTTTACATTATTGTAATGGGTTTTATGTAGTTTCAGACTTATGGTATTTTTGGACCACAATGTTATGACTTATGATTGAAATAAAATTTAAATTCCGCTGTTGCTTTTATGTCTATCTTATAATAATTCTGTTTTTGTTTACCTATAATACTTCAAGAAACTCAATGTATTCCCTTAGTGAGTGACATTAGCGGACGTTGGGTGTCACACTTGATATGAGCTGAACGTTACCAGATTATATAAAGGTTTTTGAAAATTACTTTCAAAAAGGTTTTAAAAGAAAGCATTTTCAGAAAGAAAAGTCTGTTTTGGAAAACATTCCCCAAAAAGAAGTAAGTAATATCTTTTGATCACTTGTCTGAATCTCTTTTCTTTTCTTTTTCAGCATGTCTGGGGAACCTAATATTCCAGATGGCATTACGATACCAAGCTGGTTCCGTCGGTATTTGGAGTCCAAGGCGCCTGCCAAAGGCCAAGGAACCGTTCCTCCCCCAACTGCACCCGTTGTTCCTCCTCTTCCTCCTCTGCATGCAGACAACTTTTCCAAGATCTACAAAGATTTCCGTGCTATGGGAGGAAATCCATTCCATGGAACCGAGACATTCGTAGAGGAAAGGAATTTGCTTCAGGAGACCGAGGACTTGTATGTAATCTTTGAAGTGGAAGATAGAAGGAAGATTCAGTTGGCTGCTTAGCTGCTGAAAGATGAAGCTTCGTTTTGGTGGGAAGTAACCTAAGATGGACATCTGATAGAGACATGGTATGATTTTAAGCAAAGATTTGAAATGAAATTTCTTTCCCAAGCTGAGAAAAGCATGCAAATGGAGAGGTTCTTGGCGCTCAAACAAGGAAACATGATCGTTAAAGAATATGTGAACAAATTCAACCAACTAGCAAGGTTTGGACTAGAGTATGTGGACACTCCACATAAGAAGGCTTTGTGGTTTGTCAAAGGACTTAATGGTCCCCTTCATAGGTTGGCTACGTCCCAAATTCCAATCGGAGCTACTTTTGAAAGACTTGTCGATATGGCCTTAATGCATGAGGAAGACAAGGGAGAAAATAAGGAGGTTAAAGCTGAGGAAACAACGCAAAACAAGAAGATATGGCCTAAGAAAGGACGACAACAACAACAACAACAGAAGAAGAAGAAGGGAGGAAAGAATGACAAGGCTAAGGATAAGAGAAAGTGTCACAGTTGTGGACGTGAGGGTCACTTGGTGAAGGACTGCAAAAGAAGGAAGAATTCTTGCTTCAATTGCGGAGAGGTCAGACACTTTGCTAGGGAGTGCCCGAAGAAATAGGAACAAGGTCAAAGGGCAGGAACTTTTGGAGGTCAGGTGCATGCTCTCGCGATCAATGCTCCTGATAGAGGTAGAAAAATTTCCGTGGAAGGTTTAATTTCGTTTTCCCATCACCTTATTAGAACACTTTTTTATTCTGGCGCTTCACATTCATTTATACCTAGTTCTATGGTTGAATCTCTGCACTTAGTTACTAGTATGGTAGTGGATCACGTAGTTGTCTCAAACCCCATTGGTGGTTCTGCTCATTTATCTATGATTTTTTGGGGTTTGAGAATATCTGTGTTAGGCGTCGAGTTTGAATGCGACGCGTATGTGCTTGATTTTATGGGCTATAATTCAATTCTAGGGATGGATTGGTTAACCACATATGGTGCCATTCTAGATTGTGAAAGGACGGTCGTTAGACTTTTGACTTGCTATGGGTGGACCCTCGAGATTTCTTATGACCAGCAAGGGCTGGTTATGCTTAGTTTCCTAGAGTCTCTTGATGCATCTATCGATGATCTGCAGTTCGTTTCAGTAGTCTGAGATTATTCTAATGTTTTTGATGAGGTACGAGGTTTACCTCTGAGGCATGAGATCGATTTCCGTATATATCTGGTGGGCAATGCAAAGCCAGTCGCATTGCCAATGCACCATATGACACCTAGGAAAAGAAGGGAGCTGAGTAAGCAAGTAGGGGAGCTACTTGAGAAAGGATTTATTGGACGAAGCATATCTGAATGGGGTGCTCCAGTTATATTCACAACTAAGGCGGATGGTTCGCTTCGTTTGCGTGTGGACTATAGAGAGTTGAACAAACTCACAAAGAAGAATAGGCACCCACTTCCGAAGATAGACGACTTGTTTGACCAGCTTGTTGATGCCTCAATATTCACTTAGTTAGACTTGGTCAAGGGATTTCATCAGTTGAGGGTGGCCGAAGATAGTACAGATAAGACTGCTTTTAGGACTCCGGATAGTTTCTTTGAATTGCTAGTTTTTCCTTTTCGATTGACAAATGCACCCACCTATTTTTTCGATCTGATGAATTGGGTGTTTCGGGAATTTCTAAACAAATTTGTCATGGTCTTTGTTGACGATATCTTGATCTTCTCCAAAAGAGAAGAAGAGCATGCCTAACATTTGAGAGAAGTTTTGAAAACTCTTTGTGCTTATCAGCTTAAAGCAAAGTTCTCAAATGCCATTTTTGGAGAAAAAAGGTGAGATTCTTAGGGCATGTGGTCTCCAAAGAAGGGATAGTTGTAGATCTCGCAAAGGTGGTTGTAGTGCAAGATTGGCAGATTCCGAAAAATGCAACAGAGGTGAGAAGCTTTCTTGGATTGGCAGGCTATTATAGGAACTTCATTAAGGATTTCGCAAAGATATCAGCCCCTCTCACCAGGATGACAAAGAAGAACTTGGCATTTTCGTAGGATATAGATTGTGATGTTGCTTTCCAACGTTTGAAGAGGGCTCTGACAACAGCCCCAGTCTTGACCTTGCTTGATGGGAGCAAAGTATTTATGGTTTACACTGATGCATGTGGTACTGGGCTCTGTGCAATTCTGATGCAAGAAGGAAAGGTAGTGTGTTATGAGGGTAGCTAGTTGAGAGTTCATGAGAAGAACTATCCCACCCATGATTTAGAGCTAGCTTCCATAATATTCGCGCGTAATACGAGACGTCATTATTTACTTGGAGAAAAGTTCAAATTATACACCGATCATAAATCTCTCGAGTACCTGTTCTCGCATAAGGATCTTAATTTAAAGCAACAAAGGTGGATGGAATTCCTAGCTTCTTATTATTTTGAAATCACTTATACCCCTGGCAAGGGTAATGTGGTGGCCAATGCAATAAGTAGGTAGAGGATGGCTTTAATTCCTCTGTTTGTGAAGAGGAAGAGCTTGGAGTTCATGTCAACTTTTGATTTTAGACCCTTCATTGAGATTTTTCCCGATTTGTTTGCATCATTAGAGATACGACCTACTCTTATGGATCAGATCGAGGCTTCACAGCGAAATGATCCACAAATTTTAGACATCATAGATAAATTTAGAAAAGGGGAGACTTCTAGTCACCTCAGTAGATATTCCATTGATGAAAAAGGGTGGTTGCGATGAGACGGAAGGCTTTGTGTTCCTCATACTGGAAGCATGATAAAGGTAGTCCTAGAAGAAGCCCACCATTCTAAGATGACTATTCATCCAGGCGGCGATAAGATGTACAGAGACATGAAGAGGGTTTTCTTTTGGGCTTGGATGAAGAAAGATGTGGTAGACTTTGTTTCTCAATGTTTGGTTTGTCAGCAAGTCAAAGATGAGAAAAAGAAACCTGATGGTTAAATTCATCCATTGGAGGTTCCACATTGGAAGTGGGAGAGCATCTCTATGGATTTCATAGATGGTTTGCCTAGATCAAAGAAAGGTAATACCAGTATCTAGGTTGTGGTGGATAGACTTACTAAGAGCGCTCATTTCATTCTAATCGTAAGCGACCGTGACCCCATCTTCACCAGTGAATTTTGGAGGACCTTGCAAGAAGCATTAGGTACACAGTTGTGTTTGAGCACCATGTAATACCCCACCTCCATTAAGGTCACTCACAAAGGGAATGCCTTAACTTCAGTGGAGCGTTTTTGGTAAACAGACACAGAATATCACAAGACAGATATAAAAATTTTGCAGTGGAAAATAAACAACTTTATTAAATCACCAAAATATTTTGTTACATAATAACATGAGTCATAAAACCATTACAACAAAACACTTCTGTCTTATATTATCAGAGTATATAGGTATTTAAAAGAAAACATCATTCCCTATATTAAAGAGCAAGCCATATAAGAGACAGAGACTCGAGCCATACTTCAGATGCAGCTCCTAGAAGATATATCCAAATCCTGACTAAACCTGTGTGTTTCCTCCCTGAGAACCTGGGGGGTGGAACGGAAGAAAAGAGGCGAAACAAACTAGGTCAGACATAAGTCTGGTGAGTCCAGTAACTTTTAGCAAGTAAATAAATAAAGGTAAACATGACAGGCATACAAAGTGGATAAGAGGATCACGGTACAGATGACAGGTATGACAGGACAAATAAGGTAAGGTGTATGCATGATTCACTACTAACTACTCTGCAATATTAGTAGTCAAATCAAGATGGGATGATCCCTTTCGCTAATGATAATGATGGTGGTAGTTTCGTGTATTCCTAGCTGCTGCCATAGGTGTCGCCTGCTCCTATCTCAACTAGTCGTACCCACTACCCTCCTACTATAAATTGGTAGACTCAGGGCATACGTCCGGGTATACCCTAACCACTACCCTAATCGATCGGCTCCCTACTCTGTAGATACCATGTGCTGGTCCCACAACTAGGGGGTATCACTTCCCTAAAGTGGCAACCCAAGGTGTGCACAGTTATACCTACTGGTGTCACGATCGTCTTGTCCCCCTCTGCCCGGCCCATGCACGCACATGTCCCCGGTCGGTTTGCGTCGCCCACACCATCTGTCTCATTTTGGATCTCTTACAATCAGTCAGTAAGCATGCCCCTTCCCCGCCTAGTACGGAGATTTTTACTTTGATACCCCTCCGGGTTACTGACTGAAATGGGTCCCACACAACATGATACAAGCTCTCCCCTATGTCTTGTATCCCCACTAGGTTTTCTACTGACTATGTATACCCTAAGGTGTCTTTAATTGCATAGCCCTCAATCAGTTATGCATACCTATAGGTGTCTTTAATACATAACCCCTATTCTACCTAACGGTTATGCGTACCTATAGGTGTCTTTAATACATAACTCTACCTATTCCCATTAGTTATGCGTACCCCTAAGGGTGTCTTTAATACATAACTTTACCTACTCCCATTAGTTATGCGTACCCCTAAGGGTGTCTTTAATACATAACTTTACCTACTCCCATTAGTTATGCTTACCCCTGAGGGTGCCTTTAATACATAACTTTACTATTCTGCCCCGGTTATGTATACCATTAGGTGTCTTTAATTACATAACCCCTTTTTAATGGTTAAGTTTGCGGGCCTATATGTATTAATATTACCCACCTACACTTCAGTTGTACTTTACCCTCCCACTGATTTAATCCTATTTATTTAACGGTTAAGTTTGTGGGCTTATATATATTAATATTACCCACCTACCCATCAGTTGTACTTAGCCCACCCACAATCCAATTCGTTTTTCTTAACCCTAACTTATGTCAACCATCATACAGTCCATATGTATTAAGTTAGGTTAAGTAGCATTACTTTATTATTGAGACATCTAATCGTATTTCACATGCCAACCAAGGCACCCACTTATTTCCCCATGCCACCCAAGGCACCCACTTAACCCCTCATGTCCCACTACATGTTTATCTGGTTAAGTGTTTCTTAAATCATTAAGACTGTAACCTTATAAAGACCTCTCACATTAGACTGGCATTTGTGGCAGCTGGATTTGTCGGGCGGGTCCGAGCAGTCTTACACCACAAAAGAGCCTAACCTCGTGTCTTTACAACTGTCATGCATTTAATTTATGTAATAACCCGGAAATGCGAGCCAATTTAAAATTTTTATTTTGGCAATTTTAGCGAATTTTGAATATTTAAAATGAATTATTTTAAATAATATCGACGATAAATTTATTTTTAATAGAATTAGAACATATATTTATATAGATCGTCATTAGAATATAAATATTTATTTTAAATTATAAAAAGGAATTGAAAATGGCACAGTAGTTCGAAAATTCGATTTCAAATTTCAAATGAACATACCGAGTGCAAAATAAACCGGATTTTAGCAAAACCAAAAATAATGGAATCTAATTGAGGATATCTTTCTAACGAATCCGGAAAATCAAAATTTTATGGAGGGAATCAAAAGATATGTCCAGTTAAAAATTCAGAATAGTCGCTATGGAATTTCTGGCCCTTAAAATTGGAAATTTTGCAAACGACCTAGGTTTTCGACGAAACAACTTTTGTTGGATCCGTGATGTCAAGTTATTGCTAGGTTTCAAATTTCATAATTTTTCGAATCAATATGTGAGCGTGGCAAAGGAAAACGCGTTTGACCAATTTCAGTTGATTTTAATCGACTGGAAAATGACCATTTTTCAAACGGTCTCAGATTTGACAAAATTAGTTTTGTTAGGACCGTATTGTCAATACGAAGCTAGAAAATATTTTTCGGGAATTTTTAGGGTTAGTATGTGGCCCCAGTAAATTGAAATGTGCGTTCAAATTCAATATATAGAGTTATATGTTGATTTTGACGAAAAATGATCGAATCAGCTTACGAAACATATCCCATTGTGTTCGGAACGGGGGTAATTAGATGTGGACGACATGCGGTGGGTCCCGTTTCGAGGTCAAAATAACAAGTACCTTTTTGAAATTAAAATAATTAAATAAAATAAAATAATCCCTCCCACCCCTTTCTTTCTCTTTCCTCGTTAGTCGAACCCCCTCCCCCCTCCGTTCGATTTAATTTCAATCAAAAGAAAAAATTAAAAAAAAAAAGAGAAAGGAAGGGGCGACCGGGGGGGGGGGACCGCCGCCGCCACTTCAATCGCGGCCCCCCAGGTGGCGCCGACCACCACCGACCCCTCCCTTCCTCTCCCTCTCCAATCGACGGCCCCCTTGCTTCCCTTGCGCGACGGCTCCACCGCGATGGCCCCCACCTCCGTTCACCGCCCTTCCCACCGCCCTCTCTCTCGTCTCCTCCTTCCACTTAGAAGCCCTCTTTCATGGTAAGAATTTATTTTATTTACTTGTTTTTATTTAATAATATTAATTTTAAAAGGAATTTTTAAATCAGTTTTTATCTAAGGAAAGCATTGTTTGAATAGATAAAGCAGGGATTTTTATTCATCAGGATAACGTATAAAGATTTGACTTTTATATTTTTAGAATAATAAAAATATGATTTTTATGTTATAGGAATAATAAAAATATAATTTTTATATTATAGATAAATTCAAAATATGATTTTTATATTGTAGAGAAATTAAAAATACGATTTTTAGTAATGAAAAGGTAGGATTTTTACACTAGAAAACAATGATTATTGATAAAGAAAAGTTATTATTTTTAATGCGAAGGTAGCGAAATAAAAAATCGATTTTTATATGAATGGATTAGAAATAAAAATTCGATTTTTATATATTGAATAGCTAAATAAAAATTTGATCTTTCTATATAGGAAGTGGCGATGTAAAAATATGATTTTTATACTATAGAAAGAATAAAAATATAATTTTTATAAAGTAGAAGTATTAAAAAAATATGGTTTTTATATAATAGAGAATATAAAAATATTATCTTTTATATATGTAGAGAACATGAAAATATGATTTCTATATTATAGAAGTATTAAAAATTCGATCTTTATGTTAGAAATAGATATATAAAAATATATTTTTTAGATGGAGAATAGCTTGATAAAAATATAATCTTTATTATATAACACCGTTATAAAAATAGAATTTTCATCTATATAATAGCGGTGTAAAAATAGAATTTATATCCATATAGAGTGATTATAAAAATATGATTTTTATATATATAACAACAATATAAAAATGTGATTTTTATATATGTAGTGGCTATGGACTACGAAATTGACGAAAGGCAGGTACGACGAAGATTTCTACAAAGAAGAGTCATGGAGTTTGGTTTAGCTAGCCAGCGAGAATTTCTCACTTTAAATTTCCTTTTCTAGTTTAAAATATATACTAGGAAGCAGACGGTGATTAGCAGCACCCGACACCCATCATCCACAGACCATGGATGGCTTGTATGTTTGATTGTTTGTTGTGGTGAAAATTGATTGTGTGATGTGAAATAAAATATTTATATAGTTAAAAATATTTTATCGTTAAAAACATAATTTTTAACGTGAATGTGAATAAATAAATATTTATAAACAAATCAGACGATTTGTTTATATACACTGGTTTGACTGATATTGATTGGGACGATAAATTTTACACATCGCCCACCTGCACAAATAAAATATGTGTTTGATTGTCTGAAACCCCACACGGGTATTGGGATGATATTTGCCATACACTAATCCAAATTTTTTAATTGTATGTCGATCGATTGGTCGACAGACTGTGTAAGCGTTAATTATTTATATTTAATGCTTATGCAGTTGTGTGGTGCACTTTGGATGATGGTTGATTATTTATCGTTGCTACTATATACATGTGTTGTATGGAATCCATATAATTAACATCATATGGTAATTGATTGGGCCTCATTCCAATTGGGAAAATAAAGAATATTATAAAATATAGATTCATTTGTTGAATGAAATATTTTAACAATAAAATTTACATCTTTATCATATATAAAATTATAAACTAACTGGAAAATAGATAAGATGAGTGGTCTCCTGGGTATTGATCTGATGTTAGTTTCGGCCTTCGGGGTTAATATTTAGGGAATTGCTCTCTTGCTAATTTACGGTTGGAGTCTGATTAGAAATTAAACGATATAAATCATAATTTTATAAAATATATTGAATAACAAAAACAGTCACATGTGGACAGTACTCATTTGTTGAGATTAGTCATGTGTTGAAAGAAATATAGATTCATGTGTTGAATCGAATAAATATTCATTTGTTGAATAGAATAACGGATTAATGAAATATATAAAGCCGTGTTGATTAGAGATGCGCTATTTTGACGCGAACGATATTTATATCAATTATATTCATTTTTATAATGAATATTGAAAAGAGATTTAAGAATTCGAATTGAATTGAATATAAAACTAATTCAAATCGAATTGAATATAAAACGAATTCGAATCGAATTGTATTGAATTGAAAACGAATTCGAATCGAATTGAATTGAATAGAAAACGAATTGAATGGAATTGAATTGAATTGAAAAGAAAATGAATTCAAGTCGAATTAAAAAATCGATTTGAATTGGAATCAAATAGAAATGAAAGTAAAATAAATTTATAATGGAAAATTCAATTTTGATTTGAATTTGAAATGAAAGTTGAAGTTGTTTTTGAAACAAATTTGAAACGATTTATAAAATTCGTTTTAAAAGGAAATCGATGAAATATATAATATATATATATATTATATATATAATGGCCTGAATAGAACGCGCCGCTCCGCGGCAGTTCGTGAATTTCGACCATTGATTTCGAACGGACATTACGGGAGATCCGACCGTCGGATTCTCCCAAAACCAGAACCGTTGGGTTCGTATCGAAAAGAGCTTTCTAAAGAATCTTAGAAATTAGAAATTTAACGGTTGGATTTGGAGATACGTCCAAATCAATTTCAGAAAAGGTCGCTGTAAGTGCAGTTCGATGGCCGTTGATGGAAATCGGTTGTACGGGCATTGATAAAATTATTAAAAATATCAATAATTTGTGTAAAATCATAAAAAATGATTGGTGAAGAACTGCGATGAAAAATCCCACATTTTAAAGATAAAAATGGATTTTTATTGAAATGAACTAGTTTCGAACAAAAATTAAAACCCAATTATTTTTAAATAAATAAATTGGATTTGAAATGGGTTTTAAATAACCAGAATTTCTAATATATTTAATTGGAATCGAATTAGAATTGATTTGTGGGTTTATCATGATCGGTGTTTTAAATAACATTTGTTCTTTAACCCGATAATAATTAGAATGTGATTTGGGTTTATCGTGAACTGTGTTTTAAATGACATTAGTTCTTTAATCCAGTAAAAGGAGTTTTAATGAATCTGTAATTAGATTGAAATGTGAATTGAAAATTTAAATTATCAAATTTGGAAAGTGAGCGAGAATGGGGCATCACCAGTTTTGCTCCAAAGCGATAGTTAAATCTTTAATTAGGTTTGAAGGTAAAATGGTAATTAATTTTACTGATAACACCATGGTGTTAGATATGAAGTATTACCAGTTTTTCTTCATGGGATGAATAGGTTGGGATTGGGAAATAAAATAAATAATTACTTCGGTGTGGTTTGCTAATCCCGACTAGTTTGGAAGACCTTAGCATGGTTTGAAATGACATCCAAAGGAAGATTAAAGAATAAATTTAAAGAATTTATCTTTGATAAAATTAATAGGAACCTTTCCCAAAGAATGTGAAATTTAGAAACTAACTGTAGGTTAGCTAATAAGAATTGTTTCCTGAGTATTGATCTGATGTTGGTTTCGGCCTTCGGGGTTAATATTTGGGGAGTAGTTCTCTTGCTAATTTACGGTTAGTGACTGATGAATTGGAATGAGGCGTATGTTGTGTTTGTGTAACATTTGTTTAGTATATATGCGGGTCATTCAGAAAGGCCGGGTTTATAACCATTCTGAATAACCGATTCGACGATATGTCGAAGATGAAGACGGTGGTTGAAGACCGGAAGTCATCACATCGTTTGGGTGATTACTGGTGATCTTGATTGGGCTGTACACCCAAGAGGAGGGGATCAGTTGGTGATCGTCCAGACGTACTTGGAGATCGATGGATATGCGAGGAAAGTGCCTCCGGTTTTGTTCAGACCTAGAACGAACTTGTAAATGGATTGTGTGTCTGACATTGGATTTTATTCTGTGTTGATTGATCTCTATTAAATACACATATGTTTGGCAGCGGATAATTTATTCTCTTGCTTAACGCCCTTCTCTGAGACGTACGAGCTCAGAGGTTGTATATTGATGGACATCAATCGCATGGAGTGAATTGCCTGTGTGGCACGCTTAAGTGGCAAATGATCAAGGCTTCTGTTGAAAAGCAAAGTCTTGTGGTTGATGATCAAAGCACGGCCTACATGGCATAGCTTTGTGTATAGCATGGATTCGTGAGCCTCACACCTCGGTATGAGTCAAAAACGGGATAGTGACTGCAGGGAGGACACGACGTTTCTTTCTAGCTAGAGGTAGTGTCAGTGCTTAAACTGGCTGACATTTATATTCTTTTTACCTATGTGGTTGTTGGAATGCGAGGCGCCTCGGATATAGGTCTGTTATGTAATAACCCGAAAATCTGGGCCAGTTTAAAATTTTTATTTTGGCAATTTTAGCGAATTTTGATTATTTAAAATGAATTATTTTAAATAATATCGACGAGAAATTTATTTTGAATTGAATTCGACGTATATATATTTACGCGTCGTCATTAGAATATAAATATTTATTTTAAATTATAATAGGAATTGAAAATGGCGCGGTAGTTCGATAATTCGATTTCAAACTTCAATTGAATGTACTGGGTGCAAAACAATCCGGATATTAGTGAAACCAAAAATAATGGGATCTAATTGATAATATCTTTCCAGCGAATCCGAAAAATCAAAATTTCATAGCGGGAATCAAAAGATATGTCCAGTTGAAAATTCTGAATAGTCGCTATGGAATTCAGGCCCTTAAAAATGGACATTTTGCAGATGACCTCGGATTTCGACGAAACCACTTTTGTTGGGTCCGTGATGTAAAATTATTGCTAGGTTTCAAGTTTCATAATTTTTCGAATCAATATGTGAGCGTGGCAAAGGAAAACGCGTTTGACCAGTTTCAGTTGATTTTAATCGATTGGAAATTGGCCATTTTTCCAACGGTCTCAGAATTCGACGAAACTAGTTTTGTTAGGACCGTATCGTCAATACGAAGCTAGAAAATATTTTTCTGGAATTTTTCTAGTTAGTATGTGACTCCGGTAATTTGAAATGTACGTTTAAAATTCAGTATAATGATTTAAATGTAAATTCAACGGAAACTAATCGAAACGAACAAATCAACTTACGATACATATCCCATTGTGTTCGGAATGGGGGTAAAACGCTATGGACGACAGGCGGTGGGCCTTGTTTTGAGGTCGTATGTGAAAGTCAACTTTTTTGCAATTAAAATAAAAAAAATTATATATATAATTTCTCCTTTATACTCCCCCCCCATTCGATTTTAAAATCAGAAAAAAAAAGAGAACGCTGCGCGAAAGGGAAGGCGCCCCCCTCCAGCCGCCGTCGGAGGCCCTCAGCCCACCGCCGCCTGGCCGAATCCGCCTCCCCGCGCCCCCATCTCCTTCCTCTCCCCTTCTAATCGAACCCGATACCCCCAAAAGCCTCGCCCCTCTCCTCGAATCGCACCCCCTACAGCCAACCCCCCCCTCCCTGTCGCTTCACCGTTCGACCCGCCGCCTCCGGCCAAACACCACCCGCGGCCACCAAACCGCACCCCGCTTCCCCTTCTCCCCGTACCTCGGCGCCCAGACCCCCCTTCGACCATAGCAGACGCACATACACCCCCTTCCTTCCTTCTGTAAGTTTTCTTTCTAATTTTATTTTCCTTATTTATTTTGTTTTATTTGTTTTAATTTTATTTATTTATTTCTTTTATAGGTAGGAAAGTTAATATTTTTAACCTTGTAAAGTTTGAATTTTTAACCTTGTAGAAGCAAGATTTTTGAAATTACAAAACAAGATATATATAATCAAAAAGGTTGGATTTTTAATGGAATAAAAATCGGATTTTTAAATTAGAAAAGTTTGTTTTTTTTAAATTAGATAAGTTTGATTTTTAAATTAGTAAAAATTCGATTTTTATATATTGAACTTAGAAGTAAAAATTCAATTTTTATATATTGAACATCGAAGTAAAAATATGATTTGTATATATTGAATAGCGAAGTAAAAATTCGATTTTTACATATGTAGTGAAAGCGGACAACGAAGATGACAAAAGGGCGAGAACGAAGAAGATTTATATCAAAGAAGAGTCAAAATGTTTGGATAGCTATCTGTGAGAATTTCTCACCTTTCAATTTCTTTTCTAGATATATTTATATACTAGGATGCAGACGGTGCTTAGTAGCACCCGACACCCGTCATCCACAGACCATGGATGGCTTGTTTGTTAAATTGTTTGGTTGAGTAGTTAGTTAGAATATTTGATTGAATGGAAATTGTTTGGTGAAATGAAATTGATTTGTTTGATGTGTGAATGGCGTGGGCCTTCACTAGACCAGGGATAAGGCTAGGCCTCGTCCCGTTTCTAGTATCGTGCCGTTATGCCGCCGAAATTTTCTAAAAATAGTTAGAAAAATAAAAATATCATTTTATTGAATAAATGAACTGAGTAGAAATTCATATGTTAAAATAAAATGTTTTATCGTTAAAAATATAATTTTTAACGTGAAGTGAATAAAATAAATATTCATTTACAAACCGGACGGTTTGTTTATGTACACTGATTTGACTGACATTGACTGGGACGATAACCTTTACACATCGCCCAACTGCACAAATAAAATCTGTGTTTGATTGTTTGAAACCCCACACGGGTGTTGGGATGAAATTTGAAGTTCACTCATCCTGATTGATTAAATATGTCGATCGATTGATTGACAGGCTGTTATAAGCGTTAGATATCTATATTTGATGCTTAGTGTAGTGCACTTTGGTTGATGGTTGATTATTTTGCAATGCTATTATATGTGTGTAATGTATGAAAATCCATATAATTAACTTTATATGGTAATTGATTGGGCCTCATTCCAATTTGAAAAATAAAGAATATTATAAAATAAAAGTTCATGTGTTGACAGTACTCATCTATTGAGATTGGTCATGTGTTGAACGAAATATTTTGATAATAACAACTATTTTGAAAAAGAAATATTTGAAATAGAGTAGTTGAAAATAGAAATTTATGAAGCCGTGTTGATTAGTTTGACGCCATTTTGACGTGAACGATATTTATATCGATTTTATTCATTTCGAAATGAATTGAATATATAACGATTTCGAAATGAATTGAATTGAAAACGATTTCGAAATGAATTGAATATATAACGATTTCGAAATGAATTGAATATATAGCGATTTCGAAATGAATTGAATTGAAAACGATTTCGAAATGAATTGAATTGAAAACGATTTCGAAATGAATTGAATTGAAAACGATTTCGAAATGAATTGAATTGAAAACGATTTCGAAATGAATTGAATTGAAAATGATTTCGAAATGAATTGAAAACGAATTCAAATTGAATTGAAAACGATTTCAAAATGAATTGAAAACGAATTCAAATTGAATTGAAAGCGAATTGAAATGAATTCAAATTGAAATGAAATTTGAATTGAATAGAAATGAATTTTAAAACAAATTTATAAAGAAGAATTCAATTTTGATTTGAATTGAAATGGAAGTTGAAATTGCTTTTGAAACAAATTTTAAAACTATTTATATAATTCGTTTTAAATAGTAATCGACGAAGTATATATTATATATATTATATATATAATATAATGGCCTGAATAGAACGCGCCGCGGCAGTTCGTGAATTTCGACCATTTATTTCAAACGTACATTACGGGAGATCCGACCGTCGGATTCTCCTAAAACCGGAACCGTTGGGTTCTTAACGAAAAGAGCTTTCTAACGAATATTAGAAATTAGAAATCTAACGGTTGGATTTGGAATTATGTCCAAATCAAATTTGAAAAAGGTTGCTATAAGTGCAGTTCGATGGCCATTGTTGGAAATCGACTGTACGGGCCTTGATAAAATTATTAAAAATAGTAATAATTTGTGTAAAATCATAAGAAATGATTTAGAAAGAATTGGGATGAAAAACTCCATATTTGAAAAGATAAAAATAGATTTTTATCGAAATGAACTAGTTTTGAACTAGAATTATAATTCTATTTATTTTTAAATAAATAAATTGAATTTGAAATGGTTTTGAAAATAACCAAAATTTCCAATGATTGCATTGGAATGGATTTGAATCGAAATTGCCTTCGGAATATTTCGATGTTGGATTTCGTGATTATACAAATGTTGTTATGGAAATTTGAAAGATATATATATATATATATATATATATATATCGTTATTTCCAATGCGATATTTGTTAGTCGTAGAATTTGATATTGAATATAAGCCGGTATATTTTCTATTCAGAGCCTTGTATTGAATATCAAATGTGATTTGGGTTTGTCGTGAATGGTGTCTTCACTAACACTGTTCTTGAACCCAGTCGAGAAAAGATTAGATCTTTTTGTTTAGATTTAACGAAGTGTACCAATTAAATAATATTTAATTGGAATTGAATCGATATTGATTTTTGGGTTTATCGTGAACCGTGTTTTAAATAACACTCGTTCTTTAACCCGATAATTAATGAATGTGATTTTGGGTTTATCGTGAACCGTGTTTTAAATGACACTGATTCTTTAACCCAGTCGCAGATTAAAACTAAGTAGATTTTTAATGAATCTTTAATTAGATTGAAATGATCGAGAATGGAGTATCACCAGTTTTGCTCCAGGCGATAGTTAAATCTTTAATTAGATTTGAACGTGAAATGGTAATTGAATTTACCGATAACACCGTGGTGTTAGATATGAAGTACTACCAGTTTTACTTCATGGGATGAATAGGTTGGGATTGGAAAATTAAAACAAATGATTACTTCGGTAAGGTTCGCTAATCCCGACTAGTTTTGAATTGATATTCAAAAATAGATTAAAGAATAAATTCAAGGAATTTATCTTGGATAAAATTAATGGGAACCTTTCCCTATGAATGTGAAATTTAGAAACTGACTGTCGGTTAGCCAAACAGAATGGTTTTCTGGATATTGATCTGATGTTGGTTTCGGCCTTCGGGGTTAATATTTGGGGAATTATTCTCTTGATTAATTTACGGTTAGTGACTAATGAATTGGAATGAGGCGTATGTTGTGTTTGTGTAACACTTATTTAATATATACGCGAGTTATTCGGAAAGACCGGGTTTATCCCATTCTGAATAACTGATACGACGATAAGTCGAAGATGAAGACGATGGTCGAAGACCGGAGGTCTTCACGTCGTTTGGGTAATTACTGATGATCTTGATTGGGCTGTACACCCAAGAAGATGGAAACAGTTAGTGATCGTCCAGACGTACTTGGAGATCGATGGATATGCGGGGTACTAGGTGCCTCCGGTTTCGTTCAGACCCAGAACGGACTTGTAAATGGACTGTGTGTCTGACATTGGATTTTAGTCCGTGTGATTGATCTCTATTAAATATATATCTGTTTGGCGGTGGAGAATTTATTCTCTTGCTTAACGCCCTTCTCTGAGACGTACGAGCTCAGGGGTTATATATTGATGGATATCAAACGCATGGAGTGAATTGCCTGTGTGGCATGCCTAAGTGGCAATTGATCGAGGCTTCTGTTGAAAAGCAAAGTCTTGTGGTGATGATCAAAGCAAGGCCTTTGTGGCGTAGCTTTGTGTAACGTTTGCTTCGCGAGTTTCACACCCGGTATGAACCAAAAACGGGAGAGGACGTCAGGGAGGGCATGCGTTTCTTTCTAGCTAGAAGTGGCGTCAGTGGTTTTACACGCCCTGACGAGTTTGACTTATGTGGTTGTTGCTGTTGCGAGGCGCCTCGGATTGATCGGTCGTTCTCGAACCGATGGAGTCATTTAGTTGGCTCACCTACGCCCCATAGGGCGGGGAAACGCATGTTCAGGGTTTAAGTTTAATCCACATCGGTGGACTGGCCCTGAGGATCCAAGGCTTGACTGAGTACTTGCCTGAGACACGGGCTAGAGCGTCTCGAATCGGTTGAGGACTATCTTTTGCCTCGGTTCATAGATGGAAACCCAATTTCCAAATACGTGATTCTGCGGTTTTATTTGTAGAGCCTAGTATGGCGACATAGTGGGATGGGGCGCTCATGCCGCCTATGATTGATACTTATGATTTGAAGTTGTTTTATACACTATGCACTTACAATAGTATCAAACGATTTGTTTTAAACGTATCAAGCATTCTTTGGCTGTTATAAGGGAAAACCCTATCCTCGGCTGCGTTGCATTGTGTGATGGGACCTGGGTCTTATAACAGCTTCATTTTTCTTTATTTAGCATTGCGCTGTTTGTTTTATGCACTGGTATTCTTGGGAGGAAACCCGTTCCGTGTTATACGGCGTGGTCCCCTGATTTACCTAACTTTAAAATAAAGATAAATAACTGTTTTAGTTCTCACACCAGTCACATGACTGACCTGGAGTTTATTGTTTTAACCTAAACTCTGGGTGCCCTTATTTTGACACGGGCAGCTAGTAGTTTTGGTTTTGCAGATTTATATTCACAGGATCCTGGTTTACAGCTGGAATGATATCCGGAAAGCTTTGTATCCGTATATCTCTTCTAGTTGTGTATTGTATTATTTTCCGCTGCGATGTATTTAAATGTAATTTAAATCTCTGATATTTCTGTGTAATATTCTTTTATACTCTGTATATTCTTGTAATCTGATGCATTGTTGTAATATACAATGAAATGTTCTTTTGTATGCGTTCTGTTGTGGCTTGTTCTCGAACTATCCGACGCTTTCCTTTACGGGGAAGTTACGGGTTTTCACAGTTGGTATCAGAGCTTTGGTTTACAAAGCTTAGAGAACAAGACACATTAGAACCATATAAAAGAATTCATCAGATATTGGATTAGTAATATCCAACGGGAATGACTCGTTAGAGATGGGATCAGTAGCATCCTAGAACGAGTGTGAAGGGTATATTTTTCAAATGAAAACAATTTTTGTTTTGAAAATTTAAATCAACTATTCGTATTTGATTATTTCTTTATATTGATTTTGGACAATTCAGTATATAAAGAATTTGCATATACGCCTTGCAAACGTATATTCAAAGTTTTAATATACTGGATAGATATAGATTCACACTCTAGTCGCCCGAAGGTGATTCTGATGATTGTAGCTACATCATCAGAATTAGTGTTCGAGAGTCGAAGGTGTGATATTTATATATTTCCAATTGACTGGTGTGAGAACCAAAATTAGATAGGGCCTATTGTTGTGATTTGGCATCAAAAATCTGATTTTTGACTATATATCAAAAGTATGAATTTGAAATGTTAAATTCACTAATTGATTGATGTTTGTGTTGTTTGTTTATTTGGTTGATAATTTTTAGCCATTTAGCATAATTGAAACAAATATTGAGTTGTATCGAAATTTGGTCGCATTTGCTTGCATATACAAATACTTACATTGAACAGGTCATAGCAAGGAGGCTAGAGCCAGAGAATAAAATTTGTTTGCCCGACAAATAGGTACATGTTTACTACATAATTTACTGTTTTGTTTGGGTGATGATGATTTTATGAGCCTATTGGCTAGCCGCTTGGCTTTTTCTTTTTCCTTTTGAGATCTGAAGGACCGGGGAAGCTATTTGAAATTCCCCAATGCTCCCGGTGCAGGGGAGGTTATGGCGAAATTTTTCGAAAATTTAGGGTGTTAACCAAATTTTTGAAATTTTTGAAAATTCTCAGAAACTGAACAGTTGGAGAATAGAAGCCAGATCGAGCGTAGAGCTAATTAATCAAACCACTTTCGACTTTGTTCCTTTTCGGGGATGAAAAGTTTTAAGTGGGGGAGATTGTAATAACCCGAAAATCTGGGCCAGTTTAAAATTTTTATTTTGGCAATTTTAGCGAATTTTGATTATTTAAAATGAATTATTTTAAATAATATCGACGAGAAATTTATTTTGAATTGAATTCGACGTATATATATACGCGTCGTCGTTAGAATATAAATATTTATTTTAAATTATAATAGGAATTGAAAATGGCGCGGTAGTTCGATAATTCGATTTCAAACTTCAATTGAATGTACCGGGTGCAAAACAATCCGGATATTAGTGAAACCAAAAATAATGGGATCTAATTGATAATATCTTTCCAGCGAATCCGAAAAATCAAAATTTCATAGCGGGAATCAAAAGATATGTCCAGTTGAAAATTCTGAATAGTCGCTATGGAATTCAGGCCCTTAAAATTGGACATTTTGCAGATGACCTCGGATTTCGACGAAACCACTTTTGTTGGGTCCGTGATGTAAAATTATTGCTAGGTTTCAAGTTTCATAATTTTTGGAATCAATATGTGAGCGTGGCAAAGGAAAACGCGTTTGACCAGTTTCAGTTGATTTTAATCGACTGGAAATTGGCCATTTTTCCAACGGTCTCAGAATTCGACGAAACTAGTTTTGTTATGACCGTATCGTCAATACGAAGCTAGAAAATATTTTTCTGGAATTTTTCTAGTTAATATGTGACTCCGGTAATTTGAAATGTACGTTTAAAATTCAGTATAATGATTTAAATGTAAATTCAACGGAAACTAATCGAAACGAACAAATCAGCTTACGATACATATCCCATTGTGTTCGGAATGGGGGTAAAACGCTATGGACGACAGGCGGTGGGCCTCGTTTTGAGGTCGTATGTGAAAGTCAACTTTTTTGCAATTAAAATAAAAAAATTATATATATATTTTCTCCTTTATACTCCCCTCCCCATTCGATTTTAAAATTAGAAAAAAAAAGAGAACGCTGCGCGAAAGGGAAGGCGCCCCCCCTCCAGCCGCCGTCGGAGGCCCTCAGCCCACCGCCGCCTGGCCGAATCCGCCTCCCCGCGCCCCCATCTCCTTCCTCTCCCCTTCTAATCGAACCCGATACCCCCAAAAGCCTCGCCCCTCTCCTCGAATCGCACCCCCTACAGCCAACCCCCCCTCCCTGTCGCTTCACCGTTCGACCCGCCGCCTCCGGCCAAACACCACCCGCGGCCACCAAACCGCACCCCGCTTCCCCTTCTCCCCGTACCTCGGCGCCCAGACCCCCCTTCGACCATAGCAGACGCACATACACCCCCTTCCTTCCTTCTGTAAGTTTTCTTTCTAATTTTATTTTCCTTATTTATTTTGTTTTATTTGTTTTAATTTTATTTATTTATTTCTTTTATAGGTAGGAAAGTTAATATTTTTAACCTTGTAAAGTTTGAATTTTTAACCTTGTAGAAGCAAGATTTTTGAAATTACAAAACAAGATATATATAATCAAAAAGGTTGGATTTTTAATGGAATAAAAATCGGATTTTTAAATTAGAAAAGTTTTTTTTTTTTAAATTAGATAAGTTTGATTTTTAAATTAGTAAAAATTCGATTTTTATATATTGAACTTAGAAGTAAAAATTCAATTTTTATATATTGAACATCGAAGTAAAAATATGATTTGTATATATTGAATAGCGAAGTAAAAATTCGATTTTTACATATGTAGTGAAAGCGGACAACGAAGATGACAAAAGGGCGAGAACGAAGAAGATTTATATCAAAGAAGAGTCAAAATGTTTGGATAGCTATCTGTGAGAATTTCTCACCTTTCAATTTCTTTTCTAGATATATTTATATACTAGGATGCAGACGGTGCTTAGTAGCACCCGACACCCGTCATCCACAGACCATGGATGGCTTATTTGTTAAATTGTTTGGTTGAGTAGTTAGTTAGAATATTTGATTGAATGGAAATTGTTTGGTGAAATGAAATTGATTTGATTGATGTGTGAATGGCGTAGGCCTTCACTAGACCGGGGATAAGGCTAGGCCTCGTCCCGTTTCTAGTATCGTGCCGTTATGCCGCCGAAATTTTCTAAAAATAGTTAGAAAAATAAAAATATCATTTTATTGAATAAATGAACTGAGTAGAAATTCATATGTTAAAATATAATGTTTTATCGTTAAAAATATAATTTTTAACGTGAAGTGAATAAAATAAATATTCATTTACAAACCGGACGGTTTGTTTATGTACACTGATTTGACTGACATTGATTGGGACGATAACCTTTACACATCGCCCAACTGCACAAATAAAATCTGTGTTTGATTGTTTGAAACCCCACACGGGTGTTGGGATGAAATTTGAAGTTCACTCATCCTGATTGATTAAATATGTCGATCGATTGATTGACAGGCTGTTATAAGCGTTAGATATCTATATTTGATGCTTATATAGTGTAGTGCACTTTGGTTGATGGTTGATTATTTTGCAATGCTATTATATGTGTGTAATGTATGAAAATCCATATAATTAATTTTATATGGTAATTGATTGGGCCTCATTCCAATTTGAAAAATAAAGAATATTATAAAATAAAAGTTCATGTGTTGACAGTACTCATCCATTGAGATTGGTCATGTGTTGAACGAAATATTTTGATAATAACAACTATTTTGAAAAAGAAATATTTGAAATAGAATAGTTGAAAATAGAAATTTATGAAGCCGTGTTGATTAGTTTGACGCCATTTTGACGTGAACGATATTTATATCGATTTTATTCATTTCGAAATGAATTGAATATATAACGATTTCGAAATGAATTGAATTGAAAACGATTTCGAAATGATTTGAATATATAACGATTTCGAAATGAATTGAATATATAGCGATTTCGAAATGAATTGAATTGAAAACGATTTCGAAATGAATTGAATTGAAAACGATTTGAAATGAATTGAATTGAAAACGATTTCGAAATGAATTGAATTGAAAACGATTTCGAAATGAATTGAATTGAAAACGATTTCGAAATGAATTGAATTGAAAACGATTTCGAAATGAATTGAAAACGAATTCAAATTGAATTGAAAATTATTTCAAAATGAATTGAAAACGAATTCAAATTGAATTGAAAGCGAATTGAAATGAATTCAAATTGAAATGAAATTTGAATTGAATAGAAATGAATTTTAAAACAAATTTATAAAGAAGAATTCAATTTTGATTTGAATTGAAATGGAAGTTGAAATTGCTTTTGAAACGAATTATAAAACTATTTATATAATTCGTTTTAAATAGAAATCGACGAAGTATATATTATATATATTTTATATATAATATAATGGCCTGAATAGAACGCGCCGCGCCGCGGCAGTTCGTGAATTTCGACCATTTATTTCAAACGTACATTACGGGAGATCCGACCGTCGGATTCTCCTAAAACCGGAACCGTTGGGTTCGAAACGAAAAGAGCTTTCTAACGAATATTAGAAATTAGAAATCTAACGGTTGGATTTGGAATTATGTCCAAATCAAATTTGAAAAAGGTCGCTATAAGTGCAGTTCGATGGACATTGTTGGAAATCGACTGTACGGGCCTTGATAAAATTATTAAAAATAGTAATAATTTGTGTAAAATCATAAGAAATGATTTAGAAAGAATTGGGATGAAAAACTCCATATTTGAAAAGATAAAAATAGATTTTTATCGAAATGAACTAGTTTTGAACTAGAATTATAATTCTATTTATTTTTAAATAAATAAATTGAATTCGAAATGGTTTTGAAAATAACCAAAATTTCCAATGATTGCATTGGAATGGATTTGAATCGAAATTGTCTTCGGAATATTTCGATGTTGGATTTCGTGATTATACAAATGTTGTTATGGAAATTTGAAAGATATATATATATATATATCGTTATTTCCAATGCGATATTTGTTAGTCGTAGAATTTGATATTGAATATAAGCCGGTATATTTTCTATTCAGAGCCTTGTATTGAATATCAAATGTGATTTGGGTTTGTCGTGAATGGTGTCTTCACTAACACTGTTCTTGAACCCAGTTGAGAAAAGATTAGATCTTTTTGTTTAGATTTAACGAAGTGTACCAATTAAATAATATTTAATTGGAATTGAATCGATATTGATTTTTGGGTTTATCGTGAACCGTGTTTTAAATAACACTCGTTCTTTAACCCGATAATTAATGAATGTGATTTTGGGTTTATCGTGAACCGTGTTTTAAATGACACTGATTCTTTAACCCAGTCACAGATTAAAACTAAGTAGATTTTTAATGAATCTTTAATTAGATTGAAATGATCGAGAATGGAGTATCACCAGTTTTGCTCCAGGCGATAGTTAAATCTTTAATTAGATTTGAACGTGAAATGGTAATTGAATTTACCGATAACACCGTGGTGTTAGATATGAAGTACTACCTGTTTTACTTCATGGGATGAATAGGTTGGGATTGGAAAATTAAAACAAATGATTACTTCGGTAAGGTTCGCTAATCCCGACTAGTTTTGAATTGATATACAAAAATAGATTAAAGAATAAATTCAAGGAATTTATCTTGGATAAAATTAATGGGAACCTTTCCCTATGAATGTGAAATTTAGAAACTGACTGTCGGTTAGCCAAACAGAATGGTTTTCTGGATATTGATCTGATGTTGGTTTCGGCCTTCGGGGTTAATATTTGGGGAATTATTCTCTTGATTAATTTACGGTTAGTGACTAATGAATTGGAATGAGGCGTATGTTGTGTTTGTGTAACACTTATTTAAAATATACGCGAGTTATTCGGAAAGACCGGGTTTATCCCATTCTGAATAACTGATACGACGATAAGTCGAAGATGAAGACGATGGTCGAAGACCGGAGGTCTTCACGTCGTTTGGGTAATTACTGATGATCTTGATTGGGCTGTACACTCAAGAAGATGGAAACAGTTAGTGATCGTCCAGACGTACTTGGAGATCGATGGATATGCGGGGTACTAGGTGCCTCCGGTTTCGTTCAGACCCAGAACGGACTTGTAAATGGACTGTGTGTCTGACAATGGATTTTAGTCCGTGTGATTGATCTCTATTAAATATATATCTGTTTGACGGCGGAGAATTTATTCTCTTGCTTAACGCCCTTCTCTGAGACGTACGAGCTCAGGGGTTATATATTGATGGATATCAAACGCATGGAGTGAATTGCCTGTGTGGCATGCCTAAGTGGCAATTGATCGAGGCTTCTGTTGAAAAGCAAAGTCTTTTGGTGATGATCAAAGCAAGGCCTTTGTGGCGTAGCTTTGTGTAACGTTTGCTTCGCGAGTTTCACACCCGGTATGAACCAAAAACGGGAGAGGACGTCAGGGAGGGCATGCGTTTCTTTCTAGCTAGAAGTGGCGTCAGTGGTTTTACACGCCCTGACGAGTTTGACTTATGTGGTTGTTGCTGTTGCGAGGCGCCTCGGATTGATCGGTCGTTCTCGAACCGATGGAGTCATTTAGTTGGCTCACTGTAACACCCTGAATTTTAGTTAATACTAAAATTCACTAATTATAGGATAAATAATCTCAGATGTGGGAATTGGGGGTAACGGGCTGCGTCATTGCGTTCGTCTCGGAAAAATACACGAAATAGAGTCCGAGTTTTCGAAAATCGGAGTCCGTATGGCCCAGTTAAGGCCCAGTGAAGTTTGCAGAAAAATTAAAGCTTAAAACAGATTTAATAATTTAAAACCAGAATTTTAAATAGAAGCAGCGAGTCAGGCGGGAGAAATTCCCGCCCTAGCCATGTCGACAGCGCTGTCGACAGGGCTGTCGACAGGGGTGTCGACTGCCCTGTCGACTTGCCTGTCGACAGGGGTGCGACGCCCAGTGAAACTGGGTGCACCAGTTTAGGTTCTTGGGCTGGCTTGGAGGGCTGGTTCTGGAAGCTTCTTGGATCTGACGGGTCTAAACCAATCTAGGGTTAATCTAAGGGTCTAAAATGCAACCTAATCCTATAAATAAGACCCTAACCCTGTCCTAATTCATTCATAATTAGATCTTGTAACTAAACTATGGCAAAATGAAACTTGATCATGGCCACCACAAATCAATGAAGAGGAAAGCAAGCTAATTAACCTCTCTAATCAACCTCTAATCTCTTCTAAGCATCTTAATCTTCTTCATTTGGAGTGCAAATTGCTAGTGGTGAGTTTCTATCACTTTAACATCAATTGTTAAAGTAAGTAGATTAGGTGTAATGAGACTTATGGTCTTGAATGCGGATTAGTGAGTTTAAATCATTTGTAATGATATGTTACTCTATGTTTTTCTATGTTTATGCATATTGAACAAGTTGGTTTATGCATATTTAATAAGTTGGTTTATGCATATTTAATAAGTTGGTTTATGCATGTTTAACAAGTGGGTTTATGCATGATTGAGTATGTAAGTTTATGCAAGTTTAGTATGATGTATGTTATGTTTACATGATGCTAAATATGCAAGTTGTGGACTATGTGATCATATACATGTTATGCAAGTTCATGAAGATATGCTATGAAAGTTACATGTATGTTAATATGCAAGATATGCTATGCAAGTTACATGTTTGTTAATATGCAAGTTCATGATGACACATTATGCAAGTTTAAGAGTTAATATGCAAGTATATGGATGCTTATGCAAGTCATGTATATGTTTAAATGCAAGATTTATGTGATATGCAAGTTATGCATGCTTATGTGAGTATATGAATGCTTATGCAAGATACGTATATGCTTAAATGACATGATATGCAAGTTATGCATGTTTATGCAAGTATGTGAATGCTTATGCAAGTTATGTGTATGCTTAAATGCATGTTTAACATGTTATGCAAGTTATGAGAATGCCTATATGCAAGTCCAACATGTTATGCAAGATATGTGTATGATAACATGCAAGCTCATATGCAACATGTTATGCAAATCATGTGTATGATAATATGCAAGTTTGGGTTAAATGTAGTTGGGTTAATATATGCTCATATATGCAAGTTGACATCCTCTTAACCCATGACAAAGTTGTATGCTAAACCCATGATATTTGTGATGATCTTCCCCTTATTTATGTCATGAAATGAGAACGATTTAAGTGGGGAACGATGGGGTTGGTAAATATGTTAATAAAAATATGATTGGGTATGATTAAGCATACCATAAAAATAAATTACCATAAGTGGGAATTTACCTATTGAGTTAGGTCTACCCCATGGGAATTTACCTATTGAGTTAGGTCTACCCATGTTATGGAAAATTTGATATTAATTAGGGATAATTAATATGGGGGTGATTAATTAGGTGTAATTAATCAACTAAGACACGAGGTTGGACCCTTTTGTAGCGGAAGTCTGCCCGGAACCGACCGGCCATCCAGCGGCTACAAATGATTGGTCCAATGTGAGAGGTCTTAGTCATAAATTAAATACATGATTAAAGTAAAGACACGAGGTTAGACCCTTTTGATGGCAGAAGTCTGCCCGGAACCAACCGGCACATCCAGCAGTCATAAAAGACGGTCTAATGTGAGAGGTCTTTATGAGGTCATGATCTTAATTAATGAATTAAGAAACACTTAACCATATTAGCATGTAGAGGAACATGAGGGGTTAAGTGGGTGCCTTGGGGTGGCATGATGAGACTAGTGGGTTGCCTTGGGTGGCAATAGAAAAATACGATTAGAATACTTAACCAAAGTAGAACATGTAATTAAGCATGGTTAAAGGGTTAAGTAAATGCCATGGGTGGCATGTGAAAATATGATTAGAATACTTAACCAAAGTGGAACATGTAATTAAACATGATCAAAGGGTTAAGTAAATGCCATGGGTGGCATGTGAAAATACGATTAGAATACTTAACCAAAGTGGAACATGTAATTAAAACATGGGTGAAGGGTTAAGTAAGTGCTTTTGGTGGCATGTAGAAATCTAGTGGGTGCCCTAAGTGGCAAATGAAATATGATTGATGACTTAACCAAAACTTAACATGTAAGTGGGCATGACTATATAAGGGGTTAAGTGGGATGCACTAGATAAAAGTAGCAAGCTTAAGTAGTAGCTTGTGGGGGCCCATTTCAACCAATATCCCAAACGTATCTTTGTGGGCTCGACTCTAGTCGGGTGACGGGACACGCATATTGGGCTTGACTGTAAGAGGCCAAACCGGGTTAGCGGTGGCAACGCGGGACCAACGGGTTTCATATGCGTGTGTGGACCCGGGCTGGTTGGTAAGTCGTTGTTGCATCGTGTAGATATAAAGCCGTGCACTGTTGATATTATCTGGTAGCCACTTTAGGGGAATGATACACCCCAATTGTGGGACCAGCACGGGTATCTACGGTAGGGAGCCGATCGATGGGTAGTAGTAGGTACACCTAATAAAGATAGGGGCAGACGGCACCTATGTAGGGGTACACAAAACTACTGGGTAAGAATTACTGGGTACACCTAGTGGAGATAGGGGCAGACGGCACCTATGTAGTAGGCTAGGAGTACATGAAACTACTGGGGAAATTTTCTAAGTCCTTGGAAGGGATCAACCTTTAAGTAGGAACGACTGGTGCGGTGCAGTTAGTAATTATCCTTGGGTGGGTAGATGCGTCCTTACGGTTATCTTAGTTTATCCTAAGTCTACCAAGCTGCTTAGTGTAGCCATTCATCCCCAGATATTACCGTAGGTCAAGTTTATGTCTTCTCTGGTTACTTTAATGATTGTATTGTTAAAGTTATAGGGCTCACTCAGACTTATGTCTGACCCCGTTGTTTTAATCTTTTTTTTCCCAACCCTCAGGTCCTACGGTGGATCCTAGCGGTGGTAGAGCTTGATCGGATTGCTGTTCCAGTCTTTAGGAGCTTGGGTAGATGTAAAGCTTCAGTTATCCAGTTATCTTTTCGTTTGTTCTGGCTATTGTATATAAGAGTGGGATTATGTACTTCTTTATATTTGATGGATATTGTACCTAACTTTTATCATGGTTTTATGATGTAACCAGACATGTTTATTTCCGCTGTTATGAGACGATGTTTTAAAATTTCAAATACTATTTATATCTGTCTTGTTGTGATTTTTCTGTTCTATATTCACTAAAATACTCCACCGATGCTATGGCATTCCCTTAGTGAGTGACCATAGCGGGTGTGGGGTGTTACACGTGGTATCAGAGCAAAGGTTACCAGAACAGATAAAAGTTTTATAAAACTATTTTTCTAAAAACATTTTTGGAAGAAATATTTTCAAAAACATGTCTTTTAAGAGAAAAGTTTTTGAAAGAAAAGCATAATCCCCGATAGCCATATCTTTATCTTTCGAGTTCGCCGTTTTGAATCTTTCCCTTTTTCGTCTTAGCATGGCTGAAGATCTTTATCTTCCGGATAGTGTAGCGGTACCAGTATGGTATAGGAGGTTGTTAGAGGCTAGGGCCGCCGCTGCGGGTCCAGCAAATGTTCCTCCTCCACCCGTTGCATTCGTTTCTCCTCGCGCGGATACTTTTGCTATGACTTGTAGGAAGTTTAAGGCTATGGGAGGAAAACCTTTTGTGGGAGCTAGGGATTGGCTTAATGAGATGGAAGAATTGATGGAAATCTTGGAAGTAGAAGAGGGAAAGAAAGTCAGGTTGGCCGCTTGGTTAATGGAAGGAGAGGCCTCGTTCTGGTGGGAGGTCACTAATGGAGAACGCCCGATTGACTCTTGGGTGGATTTCAGGCATAGGTTTGAGGCAAAGTTTCTCTCAAAAGCGGAAGAAAATATGCATGAGGAAGAGAAAGGTCCCAATGCTAGTAAAGCACACGAGAAGAAAGGAGATCAGAAGAGACCTCAACAGCAACAGCAAAACAAGGGTGGGAAAGACAACGGTGGCAAGGGAAAGAAGAGGTGCTTCAATTGTGGGACACTAGGCCACCTAAACAAAGATTGTCGCAAGAAGACTAAGACTGGCTGCTTCCACTGTGGTGAAGCAGGGCATCTGATGAAAGACTGTCCAAAGAAGGAGCAAAGGACGGGGTCTACCTCAGGAGGACAGGTGCAAGCTCATGTGGCACCAGGTCAGGCTAGGGGGCAAGTACAGGCTCTCGCGATTCGGGAAAGAGGTAGAACTACTTCTATTGAAAGTCTAGTTTTTCTGATCGATCATCCTGTCCGTACTTTATTTGATTTTGACGCATTGAGTTCGTTTATCTCATCATTACTAGTAGAGTCACTGCACTGAGACACCAGTTGGTAGATGATCCCTTAGTTGTTTCAAACCCAATTGGGCTCCATGATGTGTTTGGGTTTGAAAGTTTCTATACTTAGCATTGAGTTTAGATGTGATGCTTTTGTATTGGGCTTCACGGGCTATGGGTTGATTTTGGGCATGGACTTGTTATCCAGTAATGGTGCCGTTCTTGATTGCGAAAGGAGAGTTGTTAGGCTCATGACCCGCTTGGGTAACACTCTCGAGATTTCTTGTAATCCCAGGGACTCTGTTATGCTAAGTTATCTTGAATCGCTTGACGCTTCGGTCGAGAGTTTGCAATCTGTTAGAGTGGTCCGGGAATATCCGGATGTGTTTGAGGAGGTGAAGGGCTTACCCCCGAAGCGGGAGATTGACTTCCGAATATATTTGGTGGATAATGCTAAACCGGTATCTTTACCAGTGCGCCACATGGCTCCTCGTGAGAGGAGGGAACTCCATAAGCAAGTAGCGGAGTTACTTGAGAAGGGGTTCATAAGACGGAGCATATCGGAGTGGGGTGCTCCAGTAGTATTTGCTACGAAGGCGGATGGGTCCCTCAGACTTTGTGTAGACTATAGAGAACTCAACAAGCTCACAAAGAGGAATAGACACCCATTGCCGAGGATTGATGATCTTTTCGATCAGTTGGTTGGCGCTTCAGTATTTTCTCAGTTGGACTTAGCTACGGGGTTTCATCAATTGAGGGTGGCTGAGGATAGCATAGACAAGACTGCCTTTAGGACTCCGGATGGTTTCTATGAGTGGCTAGTGATGCCATTTGGGTTGACGAACGCCCCTGCATACTTTGTTGATTTGATGAGTAGGGTGTTCAGGGAGTTCCTTAATAAATTCGTGGTGGTCTTTGTGGATGATATCTTAGTATTTTCTAAGAGTGAAGAAGAGCATGCCCTACATCTTGGGGAAGTGTTGAAGACTCTTCGAGCACATAGCCTTAAGGCTAAATTCTCTAAATGTCACTTCTGGAGGAAGGAAGTACGGTTCTTGGGGCACGTGGTCTCCAAGGAAGGGATAGCTGTGGACCCCGCGAAGGTAGTATCAATTCAGGATTGGAAGGTTCCGAAGAATGCTACCGAAGTAAGAAGTTTCTTGGGGTTGGCGGGTTATTATAGGAAGTTTATTAAAGACTTCGCGAAGATATCAGCCCCATTAACCCGCTTAACAAAGAAGAATCTTGTTTTCACATGGGACGTAGATTGTGATGATGCGTTCTGACGGTTAAAGATAGCTTTAACCACCGCTCCTGTTTTAGTGTTGCCATATGGGAGTAAGCCATTTGTTGTCTATACCGATGCCTGTGGGACAGGACTTGGCGCAGTCTTAATGCAAGAGGGAAGGGTAATAGCCTATGGTGGAAGGCAGTTGAGGGCACATGAGAAAAATTACCCTACCCATGATCTCGAGCTGGCCGCTATTGTTTTTGCGCTTAAGATTTGGCGTCATTATCTTCTTGGTGAGAGATTCGAGTTGTTCACTGACCATAAATCATTGAAGTACTTATTCTCTCAGAAAGATTTAAACTTAAGACAGCAAAGGTGGATGGAGTTTTTAGCATCCTATGATTTCGAGATAGCGTATACCCCTGGCAAGGGTAACGTGGTGGCGGACGCCTTGAGCAGGAAGAGGTTGTCCTTGAGTCCATTGTTCGTGGAACGACGAAGCTTGGAGTTTATCTCGATGTTTGATTTCAGACCTTCCATTGATTATGTACCCGGTTTGCTAGCTTCTTTGGAAGTTAGACCTACTCTCTTGGGGTGGATTGGAGAAGCACAGAGGGGCGACCCACAGTTGGTTGAGTTAGTAGAGAAGCTCATGAGGGGGGAGTCGCCCAGCCATTTGAGTAGGTACACCCTAGACGATAAGGGGTACTTGCGTAGAGACGGTAGACTTTGTGTACCGCAAGACGAGGGTTTGAGGAAGGCTATTCTTGATGACGCACACCGTTCTAGGATGACCATTCATCCCGGTGGGGATAAGATGTACCAAGACATGAAGAGGGTTTTCTTCTGGGCGGGTATGAAGAAAGATGTGGCCGAGTATGTCGCTCGATGTTTGGTGTGCCAGCGAGTGAAGGCGGAGCAAAGGAAACCAGGTGGGTTGCTTCACCCATTGGAGGTTCCGCAATGGAAGTGGGATAGCGTCTCGATGGATTTTATTGACGGGTTACCCAGGTCGAGGAAGGGTAATACGGGAATTTGGGTTGTGCTAAATAGACTTACTAAGAGCACCCATCGTATACCCGTGAAGAGTAAGAGAACTGCTCCATGACTAGCTTCAGTGTACATTCGAGAGATTATTAGATTGCATGGGGTACCCTCTAAGCATTGTGAGTGATCGAGATCCTATCTTCACTAGAAAGTTTTGGAAGAGACTGCTAGAGGCGGTAGGGACTCAGCTGTGTTCAAGTACCGCATATCATCCTCAAACGGACGGCCAGACCGAGAGGGTGAATCATGTTTTAGAAGACCTTTTGAGGCTATGTATCTTGGATTTTGGAGGTACATGGGAGGAGCATCTTCCATTGGTGGAGTTGCCCGACAGGCTTAGTGGTGTACATGACCGCAGAGGTGGTGGAGCCGAGTTTTGGAAGTAGAGCGTGATGCGACGATTCGACGAACTCCTATTTGCATCCTTGGGTCAGAGATTTGGAAGTTGAGAAACAGAGAGGTTCAACTAGTCAAAGTACGAAGGGGAGATGAAGAGAGCGACGCTACCTGGGAGACGGAAGCGAAGATGCGTTCGAGGTACCTTTTTCTTTCGGAGGGTATGTCCTTTTGTTTCTTCTTCATCGCATATCTTGTGCTTATCTTATCTTTAGTATGTCCTCTCGTTAGTACCTTTGACCTTCAGATAAGGATAGTCCTATGGTTGAAACATGTGTTTGAGACATGTTTTGTTGATGGATGCAAGTGTTTGCTAGTGGTTGCTCGTGGATGCATATACACACACTCTAGGCACTAGATCGGCTCAGTCACTTCATTTTGCATATTGCATAAAATTGTGTGTAGGAAAATATATTTATGGATGTATAATGGTTGTGTTATCACATGGATGATGCATTTTGGTGAATGATTGTGCACTCATGTAGATATTGTATGTGTCGATAGGGTTCTCTCGCATACATAATGGATGCATGGCACTATCATGGTTTGCATATGTTCATACATTAGATAGGGAACATATACACACACTGTTTGCATATGCTCATACATCATTAGAAACTCTTTAAGGACAATAGATGCCCGTGGTTGATGATTTGAGTAGATGGTTGTTTGGATGGTAGGATATGCATTCTCCTTAGCCTAGAGATTTCGGGGACGAAATCCTTTAAGGAGGGGAGAATGTAACACCCCGAATTTTAGTTAATACTAAAATTCACTAATTATAGGATAAATAATCTCAGATGTGGGAATTGGGGGTAATTGGCTGCGTCATTGCGTTCGTCTCGGAAAAATACGCGAAATAGAGTCCGAGTTTTCGAAAATCGGAGTTCGTATGGCCCAGTTAAGGCCCAGTGAAGTTTGCAGAAAAATTAAAGCTTAAAACAGATTTAATAATTTAAAACCAGAATTTTAAATAGAAGCAGCGAGTCAGGCGGGAGAAATTCCCGCCCTAGCCATGTCGACAGGGCTGTCGACAGGGGTGTCGACTGCCCTGTCGACTTGCCTGTCGACAGGGGTGCGACGCCCAGTGAAACTGGGTGCACCAGTTTAGGTTCTTGGGCTGGCTTGGAGGGCTGGTTCTGGAAGCTTCTTGGATCTGACGGGTCTAAACCAATCTAGGGTTAATCTAAGGGTCTAAAATGCAACCTAATCCTAAAAATAAGACCCTAACCCTATCCTAATTCATTCATAATTAGATCTTGTAACTAAACTATGGCAAAATGAAACTTGATCATGGCCACCACAAATCAATGAAGAGGAAAGCAAGCTAATTAACCTCTCTAATCAACCTCTAATCTCTTCTAAGCATCTTAATCTTCTTCATTTGGAGTGCAAATTGCTAGTGGTGAGTTTCTATCACTTTAACATCAATTGTTAAAGTAAGTAGATTAGGTGTAATGAGACTTATGGTCTTGAATGCGGATTAGTGAGTTTGAATCATTTGTAATGATATGTTACTCTATGTTTTTCTATGTTTATGCATATTGAACAAGTTGGTTTATGCATATTTAATAAGTTGGTTTATGCATATTTAATAAGTTGGTTTATGCATGTTTAACAAGTGGGTTTATGCATGATTGAGTATGTAAGTTTATGCAAGTTTAGTATGATGTATGTTATGTTTACATGATGCTAAATATGCAAGTTGTGGACTATGTGATCATATACATGTTATGCAAGTTCATGAAGATATGCTATGAAAGTTACATGTATGTTAATATGCAAGATATGCTATGCAAGTTACATGTTTGTTAATATGCAAGTTCATGATGACACATTATGCAAGTTTAAGAGTTAATATGCAAGTATATGGATGCTTATGCAAGTCATGTATATGTTTAAATGCAAGATTTATGTGATATGCAAGTTATGCATGCTTATGTGAGTATATGAATGCTTATGCAAGATACGTATATGCTTAAATGACATGATATGCAAGTTATGCATGTTTATGCAAGTATGTGAATGCTTATGCAAGTTATGTGTATGCTTAAATGCATGTTTAACATGTTATGCAAGTTATGAGAATGCCTATATGCAAGTCCAACATGTTATGCAAGATATGTGTATGATAACATGCAAGCTCATATGCAACATGTTATGCAAATCATGTGTATGATAATATGCAAGTTTGGGTTAAATGTAGTTGGGTTAATATATGCTCATATATGCAAGTTGACATCCTCTTAACCCATGACAAAGTTGTATGCTAAACCCATGATATTTGTGATGATCTTCCCCTTATTTATGTCATGAAATGAGAACGATTTAAGTGGGGAACGATGGGGTTGGTAAATATGTTAATAAAAATATGATTGGGTATGATTAAGCATACCATAAAAATAAATTACCATAAGTGGGAATTTACCTATTGAGTTAGGTCTACCCCATGGGAATTTACCTATTGAGTTAGGTCTACCCATGTTATGGAAAATTTGATATTAATTAGGGATAATTAATATGGGGGTGATTAATTAAGTGTAATTAATCAACTAAGACACGAGGTTGGACCCTTTTGTAGCGGAAGTCTGCCCGGAACCGACCGGCCATCCAGCGGCTACAAATGATTGGTCCAATGTGAGAGGTCTTAGTCATAAATTAAATACATGATTAAAGTAAAGACACGAGGTTAGACCCTTTTGATGACAGAAGTCTGCCCGGAACCAACCGGCACATCCAGCAGTCATAAAAGACGGTCTAATGTGAGAGGTCTTTATGAGGTCATGATCTTAATTAATGAATTAAGAAACACTTAACCATATTAGCATGTAGAGGAACATGAGGGGTTAAGTGGGTGCCTTGGGGTGGCATGATGAGACTAGTGGGTTGCCTTGGGTGGCAATAGAAAAATACGATTAGAATACTTAACCAAAGTAGAACATGTAATTAAGCATGGTTAAAGGGTTAAGTAAATGCCATGGGTGGCATGTGAAAATATGATTAGAATACTTAACCAAAGTGGAACATGTAATTAAACATGATCAAAGGGTTAAGTAAATGCCATGGGTGGCATGTGAAAATACGATTAGAATACTTAACCAAAGTGGAACATGTAATTAAAACATGGGTGAAGGGTTAAGTAAGTGCTTTGGGTGGCATGTAGAAATCTAGTGGGTGCCCTAAGTGGCAATTGAAATATGATTGATGACTTAACCAAAACTTAACATGTAAGTGGGCATGACTATATAAGGGGTTAAGTGGGATGCACTAGATAAAAGTAGCAAGCTTAAGTAGTAGCTTGTGGGGGCCCATTTCAACCAATATCCCAAACGTATCTTTGTGGGCTCGACTCTAGTCGGGTGACGGGACACGCATATTGGGCTTGACTGTAAGAGGCCAAACCGGGTTAGCGGTGGCAACGCGGGACCAACGGGTTTCATATGCGTGTGTGGACCCGGAATGGTTGGTAAGTCGTTGTTGCATCGTGTAGATATAAAGCCGTGCACTGTTGATATTATCTGGTAGCCACTTTAGGGGAATGATACACCCCAATTGTGGGACCAGCACGGGTATCTACGGTAGGGAGCCGATCGATGGGTAGTAGTAGGTACACCTAATAAAGATAGGGGCAGACGGCACCTATGTAGGGGTACACAAAACTACTGGGTAAGAATTACTGGGTACACCTAGTGGAGACAGGGGCAGACGGCACCTATGTAGTGGGCTAGGAGTACATGAAACTACTGGGGAAATTTTCTAAGTCCTTGGAAGGGATCAACCTTTAAGTAGGAACGACTGGTGTGGTGCAGTTAGTAATTATCCTTGGGTGGGTAGATGCGTCCTTACGGTTATCTTAGTTTATCCTAAGTCTACCAAGCTGCTTAGTGTAGCCATTCATCCCCAGATATTACCGTAGGTCAAGTTTATGTCTTCTCTGGTTACTTTAATGATTGTATTGTTAAAGTTATAGGGCTCACTCAGACTTATGTCTGACCCCGTTGTTTTTATCTTTTTTTCCCAACCCTCAGGTCCTACGGTGGATCCTAGCGGTAGTAGAGCTTGATCGGATTGCTGTTCCAGTCTTTAGGAGCTTGGGTAGATGTAAAGCTTCAGTTATCCAGTTATCTTTTCGTTTGTTCTGGCTATTGTATATAAGAGTGGGATTATGTACTTCTTTATATTTGATGGATATTGTACCTAACTTTTATCATGGTTTTATGATGTAACCAGACATGTTTATTTCCGCTGTTACGAGACGATGTTTTAAAATTTCAAATACTATTTATATATGTCTTGTTGTGATTTTTCTGTTCTATATTCACTAAAATACTCCACCGATGCTATGGCATTCCCTTAGTGAGTGACCATAGCGGGTGTGGGGTGTTACACTCACCTACGCCCCATAGGGTGGGGAAACGCATGTTCAGGGTTTAAGTTTAATCCACATTGGTGGACTGGCCCTGAGGATCCAAGGCTTGACTGAGTACTTGCCTGAGACACGGGCTAGAGCGTCTCGAATCGGTTGAGGACTATCTTTTGCCTCGGTTCATAGATGGAAACCCAATTTCCAAATACGTGATTCTGCGGTTTTATTTGTAGAGCCTAGTATGGCGACATAGTGGGATGGGGCGCTCATGCCGCCTATGATTGATACTTATGATTTGAAGTTGTTTTATACACTATGCACTTACAATAGTATCAAATGATTTGTTTTAAACGTATCAAGCATTCTTTGGCTGTTATAAGGGAAAACCCTATCCTCGGCTGCGTTGCATTGTGTGATGGGAGCTGGGTCTTATAACAGCTTCATTTTTCTTTATTTAGCATTGCGCTGTTTGTTTTATGCACTGGTATTCTTGGGAGGAAACCCGTTCCGTGTTATACGGCATGGTCCCCTGATTTACCTAACTTTAAAATAAAGATAAATAACTGTTTTAGTTCTCACACCAGTCACATGACTGACCTGGAGTTTATTGTTTTAACCTAAACTCTGGGTGCCCTTATTTTGACATGGGCAGCTAGTAGTTTTGGTTTTGCAGATTTATATTCATAGGATCCTGGTTTACAGCTGGAATGATATCCGGAAAGCTTTGTATCCGTATATCTCTTCTAGTTGTGTATTGTATTATTTTCCGCTGCGATGTATTTAAATGTAATTTAAATCTCTGATATTTCTGTGTAATATTCTTTTATACTCCGTATATTCTTGTAATCTGATGCATTGTTGTAATATACAATGAAATGTTCTTTTGTATGCGTTCTGTTGTGGCTTGTTCTCGAACTATCTGACGCTTTCCTTTACGGGGAAGTTACGGGTTTTCACATGTTAGGACCGGGAAACGTGTGTTCAGGAATTGCCAATCCTCAAACATAAGAGAGGACTAACCCTGAAGATCCAAGGGTTACCCAGAGTGTGTAGTCCTGATACATTTGCTAGAGTGTCTCGAAGCGGAGAGGAGCTTGCCCCTTGCCTCGACTCATGATGGAAATCCAATTTCCAATAAGATATATTTCGATTTTATTTGTAGAGCCTAGTATGGCGACATAGTAGCATGGGATACTATGCCGTCTATGATTGATATTTATGATTGAAGTTGTTTTGACACTTTATACTACAATAGTATCAAAATGATTTGTTTTAAACGTACAAAGCATGTTTGGATATTATAAGGGAAAACCCTGTCCTCCGGCATGCGTTGCATTGTGTGATGGGACCTGGGTCTTATAATAGCTTCAGTTTTCCAAAAACCATTGTGCTTTTTTGTTATATACACTAATGTTCTTGGGAGGAAACTCGTTCCGTGTTATACGGCGTGGTCCCGTGAATTACTCTCTTTTAAAGTAAAGTTTTAAATAACTGTTTTAGTTCTCACACCAGTCACATGACTGACCTGGAGTTTATTGTTTTAACCAAAACTCTGGGTGCCCCTATTTTCGACACGGGCAGCTAATAGTTTTGGTTTTGCAGATTTATATTCACAGGATCCTGATTTACAGCTGGAACGATGCTCGGAAAGCTCTGTATACGTGTACCACCTTCAGTTGTGTTTTATATTGTTTTTTCGCTGCTATGTAATTTATTGTAATCTCTGATATTTTTCTGTTTAGTAATATTTATTCATACTCTGTATATTCTTGTAATCTGATGGAACTGTTGTAAATAACAATGAAATGTTCTTCTGTTTGCGTTCTGTTTTGTCGTATTCTTAAGATAATCCGGGCTTTCCTTACTGGGGAAGTGACGGGCTATCACAGTTGGTATCAGAGCTTTGGTTTACAGAGCTCGAGAACAAGACATATTAGAGCCATATGGAAGAATTCATCAGATATTGGATTAATAATATCCAACTGGAATAACTCGTTAGAGATGGGATCAGTAGTATCCTAGAACGAGTGTGAAGAGTTTATTTTTCAAATGAAAACACACTTTGTTTTGAAAATTAAATTCAAGTATATGTATTTGAATATTTTATTTATATTGAATTTGGACAATCCCATATATAAATATTTTGCATATACGCGTCATGAACGTATATTCGAAGTTTTAATATACTGAATAGATATTGAATCACACTCTAGTTGCCCAGGGATGATTCTGATAAGGCTGCAGCGTTATCAGTATTTATATTCAAGTGACGAAGGTGTGATTTCTATATATTTCCATTAGACTGGCGTGAGAACCAAAGTATAGCTAGAATACATTGTTGTGAATTGGCATCAAAAACATGATTTTCTGTATATGTATCAAAATTATGAATTTGAAAAGTTAATTCACTAATTGATTGATGTTTGTGTTGTTTTTTTATTTGTTGATAATTTTGAACCATTATGCCTAATTGTATCAAATATTGAACTGTGTTGGAAAATTGTTTGGAAATGCATGCATATACATGTACTTACATTAAACAGGTCATAGCAAGGAGGCTAGAACAGAAAAATAAAATTGTTTGTCCGACAAATAGGTACATGTTTACCATAATTTACTGTTTTGTTTGGGTGATGATGATTTTATGAGCCGATTAGCTAGTCGCTTGGCTTTTTCTTTTTATTTTGGACTGAAGAAGGCCATGCGAGGCTATATGAAATATCCCCAAGTCCCCGGTGCAGGAGAGGTTATGGCGAAATTTTTCGGAAATTTAAGGTGTTAGCCAAATTTTTTGAAAAATTTGAAAACTTCTTAGAAACTGAAAAGTTGAAGAACTTAAGGCGTAGTGAAAACGATGAAAGTTGAGTTGGTTTGTAAAACAACTTTCGGCTTCGTTCCTTTTCGAGGACAAAAAGTTTTAAGTGGGGAGATTGTAATATCCCGGAAATGCGAGCCAATTTAAAATTTTTATTTTGGCAATTTTAGCGAATTTTGAATATTTAAAATGAATTATTTTAAATAATATCGACGAGAAATTTATTTTTAATAGAATTAGAACATATATTTATATAGATCGTCGTTAGAATATAAACATTTATTTTAAATTATAAAAGGAATTGAAAATGGCGCGGTAGTTGGAAAATTCGATTTCCGATTTCAAATGAACATACCGGGAGCAAAATAAACCGGATTTTATCGAAACCAAAAATAATGGAATCTAATTGAGGATATCTTTCTAACGAATCCGGAAAATCGAAATTTCATAGCGGGAATCAAAAGATATGTCTAGTTGAAAATTCAGAATAGTCGCTATGGAATTTCTGGCCCTTAAAAATGGAAATTTTGCAAACGACCTCGGTTTTCGATGAAACCACTTTTGTTGGATCCGTGATGTCAAGTTATTGCTAGGTTTCTAATTTCATAATTTTTCGAATCAATATGTGAGCATGGCAAAGGAAAACGCATTTTACCAATTTTAATTGACTGGAAAATGACCATTTTTCAAACGGTCTCAGTATTCGACAAAATTAGTTTTTAGGACTTTATCGTCAATATAAGCTAGAAAATATTTTTCGGGAATTTTTAGGGTAGTATGTGGCCCCAGTAAATTGAAATGTGCGTTCAAATTCAATATATAGAGTTATATGTTGATTTTGACAAAAACTGATTGAAAGGATCGAATCAGCTTATGAACCATATCCCATTGTGTTCGGAATGGGGGTAATTAGCTATGGATGACAAGCGGTAGGTCCCGTTTCGAGGTCGAAATAACAAGTACCTTTTTGAAATTAAAATAATTAAATAAAATAAAATAATCCCTCCCACCTTTTTCTTTCTCTTTCCTCGTTAGTCAAATCTCCCCCCCCCCCCCCCCCCCACCCCCGTTCGATTTAATTTCAATCAGAAGAAAAAAGAGAAAGGAAGGTGCGACAAGGGGGGAACCACCGCCGCCACTTCAATCGCGGTCCCCCAGGTGGCGCCGACCACCACTGACCCCTCCCTTCCTCTACCTCTCCAATCGACGCCACCCTTGCTTCCCTCGCGCGACGGCTCCACCGCGATGGCCCCCACCTCCGTTCACCGCCCTCTCCCTCTCTCGTCTCCTCCTTCTCCGTCTCCTCCTTCCACTTAGAAGCCCTCTTTCGTGGTAAGAATTTATTTTATTTTATTTACTTGTTTTTATTTAATAAAATTAGTTTTAAAAGGAATTTTTAAATCAGTTTTTATCGAAGGAAAGCATTGTTTGAATAGATAAAGTAGGGCTTTTATTCATGAGGATAACGTATAAAGATTTGACTTTTATATTTTTAGAATAATAAAAATATGATTTTTATGTTATAGGAATAATAAAAATATAATTTTTATATTATAGAGAAATTCAAAATATTATTTTTATATTATAGAAAAATTAAAAATACGATTTTTAGTAAGGAAAAGGTAGATTTTTTACACTAGAAAAGCAATGATTGTTGATAAAGAAAAGTTATGATTTTTAATGCGAAGGTAGCGAAATTAAAATTCGATTTTTATATGAATGGATTAGAAATAAAAATTCGATTTTTATATATTGAATAGCTAAATAAAAATTTGATCTTTCTATATAGGAAGTGGCGAAGTAAAAATATGATTTTTATACTATAGAAAGAATAAAAATATAATTTTTATAAAGTAGAAGTATTAAAAAAAATTATGGTTTTTATATAATAGAGAATATAAAAATATTATCTTTTATATATGTAGAGAACATGAAAATATGATTCTATATTATAGAATATTAAAAAATCGATCTTTATATTAGAAATAGATATATAAAAATAAAAAATTTATATGGAGAATAGCGTGATAAAAATATAATCTTTATTATATAACACCGTTATAAAAATAGAATTTTTATCTATATAATAGCGGTGTAAAAATAGAATTTATATCCATATAGAGTGATTATAAAAATATGATTTTTATATACATAGCAACAATATAAAAATGTGATTTTTATATATGTAGTGGCTATGGACAACGAAATTGACGAAAGGCAGGTACGACGAAGATTTCTACAAAGAAGAGTCGTGGAGTTTGATTTTGCCAGTCGGTGAGAATTTCTCACTTTAAATTTCCTTTTCTAGTTTAAAATATATACTACGATGCAGACGGTGCTTAGCAGCACCCAACACCCGTCATCCACAGACCATGGATGGCTTGTATGTTTGATTGTTTGTTATGGTGAAAATTGATTGTGTGATGTGAAATGAAATAAAATATTTATATAATTAAAAATATTTTATTGTTAAAAATATAATTTTTAACGTGAATGTGAATAAATAAATATTTATAAACAAATCAGATGATTTGTTTATATACACTAGTTTGACTGATATTGATTGGGACGATAAATTTTACACAGCGCCCACCTGCACAAATAAAACCTGTGTTTAATTGTCTGAAACCCCACACGGGTATTGGGATGATATTTGGCATACACTAATCCCAATTATTTAATTGTATGTCGATCGATTGGTCGACAGACTGTGTAAGCGTTAATTATTTATATTTAATGCTTATGCAGTTGTGTGGTGCACTTTGGATGATGGTTGATTATTTATCGTTGCTATTATATACATGTGTTGTATGGAATCCATATAATTAACATTATATGGTAATTGATTGGGCCTCATTCCAATTGGGAAAATAAAGAATGTTATAAAATATAAATTCATTTGTTGAATGAAATATTTTAACAATAAAATTTACATCTTTATCATATATAAAATTAGAAACTAACTGGAAAATAGATCAGATGAGTGGTCTCCTGGGTATTGATCTGATGTTGGTTTCGGCCTTCGGGGTTAATATTTAGTGAATTGCTCTCTTGCTAATTTACGGTTGGAGTATGATTAGAAATTAAATGAAAGAAATCATAATTTTATAAAATATATTGAATAACAAAAACAGTCACATGTGGACAGCACTCATTTGTTGAGATTAGTCATGTGTTGAAAGAAATATGGATTCATGTGTTGAATAGAATAAATATTCATTTGTTGAATTGAATAACGGGATTATTGAAATATATAAAGCCGTGTTGATTAGAGATGCGCTATTTTGACGCGAACGATATTTATATCGATTATATTCGTTTTTATAATGAATATTGAAAAGAGATTTAAGAATTCGAATTGAATTGAATATAAAACGAATTCAAATTGAATTGAATATAAAACGAATTCGAATTGAATTGAATAGAAAACGAATTCGAATCGAATTGAATTGAATAGAAAACGAATTGAATGGAATTGAATTGAACATAAAGAAAATGAATTCAAATCAAATTAAAAATCGATTTGAATTGGAATCAAATAGAAATGAAAGTAAAAAGAATTTATAATGGAAAATTCAATTTTGATTTGAATTTGAAATGAAAGTTGAAGTTGTTTTTGAAACAAATTTGAAACGATTTATAAAATTCGTTTTAAAAGGAAATCGAAGAAATATATATAATATATTTATATTATATATATAATGGCCTGAATAGAACGCGCCGCGGTAGCTCGTGAATTTCGACCATTGATTTCGAACGGACATTACGGGAGATTCGACCGTCGGATTTTCCTAAAATTGGAACCATTGGGTTTGTATCGAAAAGAACTTTCTAACGAATATTAGAAATTTGAAATCTAACAGTTGGATTTGGAGATACGTCCAAATCAATTTCAGAAAAGGTCGCTGTAAGTGCAGTTCGATGGCCGTTGATGGAAGTCGGCTGTACGGGCCTTGATAAAATTATTAAAAATATCAATAATTTGTGTAAAATCATAAGAAATGATTGGTGAAGAACTAGGACGAAAAATCCCACATTTGTAAAGATAAAAATGGATTTTTATCGAAATGAACTAGTTTTGAACTAAAATTAAAACCCAATTATTTTTAAATAAATAAATTGGATTTGAAATGGGTTTTAAATAACCAGAATTTCTAATATATTTAATTGGAATTGAATTATAATTGATTTGTGGGTTTATCGTGAACGGTGTTTTAAATAACATTTGTTCTTTAACCCGATAATAATTAGAATGTGATTTGGGTTTATCGTGAACTGTGTTTTAAATGACATTAGTTCTTTAATCCAGTAAAAGGAGTTTTAATGGATCTGTAATTAGATTGAAATGTGAATTGAAAATTTAAATTATCAAATTTGGAAAGTGAGCGAGAATGGAGCATCACCAGTTTTGCTCCAAAGCGATAGTTAAATCTTTAATTAGGTTTGAACGTAAAATGGTAATTAATTTTACCGATAACACCGTGGTGTTAGATATGGAGTATTACCAGTTTTTCTTCATGGGATGAATAGGTTGGGATTGGGAAATAAAATAAATAATTACTTCGGTGTGGTTCGCTTATCCCGACTAGTTTGGAAAACCTTAGCATGGTTTGAAATGACATCCAAAGGAAGATTAAATAATAAATTTAAAGAATTTATCTTTGATAAAATTAATGGGAACCTTTACCAAAGAATGTGAAATTTAGAAACTAACTGTAGGTTAGCTAAGAAGAATGGTTTCCTGGGTATTGATCTGATGTTGGTTTCGGCCTTCGGGGTTAATATTTGGGGAATTGTTATCTTGCTAATTTACGGTTAGTGACTGATGAATTGGAATGAGGCGTATGTTGTGTTTGTGTAACATTTGTTTATTATATACACGTATCATTCAGAAAGGTCGAGTTTATACCCATTCTGAATAACCGATTCAACGATATGTTGAAGATGAAGACGGTGGTTGAAGACCGGAAGTCTTCACATCGTTTGGGTGATTAGTGATGATCTTGATTGGGCTGTACACCCAAGAGGAGGGAATCAGTTGGTGATCGTCCAGACGTACTTGGAGATCGATGGATATGCGAGGAAAGTGCCTCCGGTTTCGTTCAGACCTAGAACGAACTTGTAAGTGGACTGTGTGTCTGACATTGGATTTTATTCTGCGTTGATTTATCTCTATTAAATATACATCTGTTAGCGGCAGAGAATCTATTCTCTTGCTTAACGCCCTTCTTTGAGACGTACGAGCTCAAAGGTTGTATATCGATGGACATCAATCGCATGGAGTGAATTGCCTGTGTGGCACGCTTAAGTGGAAATTGATCAAGGCTTCTGTTGAAAAGCTAATTCTTGTGGTTGATGATCAAAGAACGGCCTACGTGGCACAGATTTGTGTATAGCATGGATTCGCGAGCCTCACACCTCAGTATGAGTCAAAAACGGGATAGTGACTGCAGGGAGGACACGACATTTCTTTCTAGCTAGAGGTAGTGTCAATGCTTAAACTAGCTGACATTTATAATATTTTTACCTATGTGATTGTTGGAATGCGAGGCGCCTCGGATATAGGTCTGTTAGGACCGGGGAACGTGTGTTCAGAAATTGCCAATCCTCAAACGTAAGAGAGGATCGGCCCTGAAGATCCAAGGGTTACCCAGAGTGTATAGTCCTGAGACATTTGCTAGAGTGTCTCGAAGCGGAGAGGAGCTTTCCCCTTGCCTTGACTCATGACGGAAATCCAATTTCCAATATGAGATATTTCGGTTTTATTTGTAGAGCCTAGTATGGCGACATAATAGCATGGGATACTATGTCGTCTATGATTGATATTTATGATTGAAGTTGTTTTGACACTTTATACTACAATAGTATCAAAATGATTTGTTTTAAACGTACAAAGCATGTTTGGCTATTATAAGGGAAAACCCTATCCTCCAGCTTGCGTTGCATTGTGTGATGGGACCTGGGTCTTATAATAGCTTCATTTTTCCAAAATGCATTACGCTGTTTTGTTATATGCACTAATGTTCTTGGGAGGAAACCCCTTCCGTGTTATACGGCATGGTCCCTTGAATTACTCTCTTTTAAAGTAAAGTTTTAAATAACTGTTTTAGTTCTCACACCAGTCACATGACTGACGTGGAGTTTATTATTTTAACCTAAACTCTGGATGCCCCTATTTTCGACACGGGCAGCTAGTACTTTTGGTTTTGCAGATTTATATTCATAGGATCCTGATGTACAGCTGGAACGATGATCGGAAAGCTCTGTATCCATGTGTCACCTTCAGTTGTGTTTTATATTGTTTTTCCGCTGCTATGTAATTTATTGTAATCTCTGATATTTTTCTGTTGCGTAATATTTATTCATACTCTGTATATTCTTGTAATCTGATGGAATTGTTGTAAATAACAATGAAATGTTCTTCTATTTGCGTTCTATTTTATCGTGTTCTCAAGATAATCTGGGCTTTCCTTGCCAGGGAAGTTACGGGCTATCACAATTTATGCCTCAGACCTCCCACATTAGACTGGCATTTGTGGCAGTTGGATTTGTCGGGCGGGTCCGGGCAGTCTTACACCACAAAAGAGCCTAACCTCATGTCTTAGACGATTAATTACTCCTAATTAATCATTCCCCAATTTGAATTACTTTCCCTATTCAAATTATCAATTAATTCCAAATTTAACTATGGCCATAATTGACTCAATTATGTCCATCCAATTATGGTATGTAAAATCATACCGTTTCTTCACAAATTTATTTTATGCCATTTAAGGCATTTATGCCAATTCTCAATATTAAATCTTCAGACTTTAATTGCTTAAACATTCCTCTTTTGATTAATTAAGTTAAATAATTAATCCTTTCCTTTTTCATAGGTGTCAATATCTATCTTATTAACAATTTGGATTTCTTATCCATAAATGGTCATATTCAAATTACACCATTTTTACCCAATTTTACCCATATCATAATAGGTAATTATTTATTTGTTTCCCTACTAGAATCATGTGTCCAATTTACATAATCACTAAGTAAATTATGCCTATTAAAATTCCCCTTTTTCCCCTGCTTCTTAACTAGCGTAACCATTTGCCTTTTTGGCATCATCGAGGCTACAAAATAGTCTCGCCATAACAATAAAATAAAGGGAATGACAAGGTGATCGTTTTCAGTACAATTTTTGGCATAATCATGACAACTAGGGAAAATGACAAGATAACTTCGCATATAATTATGATTCACCACATAATTAACAACTTGCATGGATTCATAACAACTTGCATAGGTTCGTGAATTAACAACATAATTAACAACTAACATAGGTTCATGATTCTCAACATAATCAACAACTTATATGGATTCATGATTCACAACATAACAACTTGCATGATTCATAACATAACTTCTTGCATAGGTGACTTACATAGGTTCATGATTCATAACATGACAACTAGCATAGGTTCATGAATTAACAACGCAAAAACTTGCATAGGTAACTTGCATAGGTTCATAGTTTCTCAACATAATAATTTGCATAACTTCATGATTCACAACAATAATAAACTTGCATCATATCATGATTCACAACAATAATGAACTTGCATAACTTCATGATTCACAATAATAAGGAACTTGCATCATTTCATGATTCACAACAATAAGGAACTTGCATCATTTCATGATTCACAACAATGAACCTGCATAACTACAAACAACATATACCCAAATCATAGTCTACCACAATTCACTTTTATTTATTTAAACATAAAAATGACTAGAACTCACCGAATAAGGGGTCTTGAGTTCTGGGATCTGAATTCTGTAATTGATTAGTGTTCCCTTATTGTAGACAATTTCGTTGTTGTAGTTTTAGGATTGATTTTAATTGGATTGTTGTCTTTAATTTGTGTAACGACCCACAAAATCTGAACCAATTTAAAAAATTTAAATTGGCTAAAATAATGGATTTTAAATATTTAAAATAAATATTTTAAATAATAGCAATGAAAACTGAGTTTGAATCGACAACTGAAAGCGAATATAATTAATTATAATTACAAACAAGGCTTGAAAGGGGGCTGTAGTTTCAAAAATTGAATTCAAACTTTGTCGGACTGTACCGGGTGCAAAACAAAACGGATTTTAGTGAAACCAAAAATATTTAAATCTGTTAGTGAATACCTTTCTAACGATCTGAAAAATCGAATTTTCATAGCGGGAAGCAAAAGTTATGGCCGAATGAATTTTCAGAAGGGTCGATATGGAATTTATATAGCCCGTGAAAATGACCATTTTTCATACGACCTCGGAATTCGATGAAACCACTTTTGTTGGATCCGGGATGTGAAGTTATTGCTAGGTTTCAAATTTCATAATTTTTGAAGCTAATATGTGAGCGTGGCAAAGAAAAATGTGTTTTGGTCAATTACAGTTAAATTGGATCGACCAAAAATGGGCCCTTTTGCAAACGGTCTCAGAATTCGACGAAACTAGTTTTGTTGGGACCGTATCGTCAAAAGATAGCTAGATTTATTTTTCTGGAATTTTTTGAATCAGTTTATGGCCTGGCAAATTGAAATGCACGATCAAATCAAATATTGAATGTTTTATATTTTAATTTGAAGGGAAACTTACTGAAACAGTCGAATGGGCCTTCGAAACATATCCCATTGTGTTCGGAATGGGGATAAAACGCTAGGGATGACAGTCGTTGGGTATAGATTGGTGGTCGCATCAGAAAACACCTTATAAAATCTCCCGGCCAAACAGAAAATTTTAAAAAAATAAAAAAAGAAAACCAGTCTCTCTCTCTCTCTCTCTCCCCATCGCGATCGACGACGGAACCCCATTCATTCCTTCCCTGGCCGATTCCGGCGAAACCACGGCGAATTACACCACCGTCCTTTGGAGTTTTCCGAAGCCCTCGCCACCCTCTTCCCATCCATAGCTGGTACGCCCCCTATCGTCGCTCGTGCGAGGAGATCCAGCCCCTCAAAGTTCGGAAGTTCCCGCCGCCGCCACGACCAGGATTCGCCACCGAGCTGGCCAACTCCCCCACGCGTGCGAAGCCCTCTCCTAGCCCTTCGACGCTGCGAAGGTCGATCGTCCTCTAGCTTCACGGATTTCGCGAGAAATCGAAACCTAGTTTCGAACAAAACAGTGAGGTACGGCTGTGTAATTTTAAAACTGATTTTAACAGTTTAAAACCGTTGCAAACTTTGAAAAATCATATCTTTTTGCTGTGATAACGAAATTCGATGAAACAGGAAACATCGTGACCGTGTGGACGCCTTCTACATTTTAGAAGAGACCGCATAATTTTCCGATCCTTCTGCTATTTTTGGTGGAGTGGAACCCAATGTGAGATTTCTAATTTAAAAACAATATGGAAAACGACGATGTATAAATTATATAGTCGATGTATGAGTTATATAAGCGTTGTACACCTCTTGTATAAGCGTTGTATAAGTTGTACGTTCGATGTATAAGTTGTATATGCGTTGCAAAAATTATATATGTGTTAAAATAGAAGTGAATTGCTATATATATATATATATATATATACGCCCCTCGTCCACAAACCATGGACGATATTTATTGATTGTGATTGTGTGAAAATTGATTGATAGCGAATGATTGTTTGGGATTGTTTGTGGTTGATATTGATTGATTGTGGTTGAAAAATACCCATTTGTGGTTGAGAAATATTTGGTTGAAACCACATAGGATTAGTTTGTGGAAATGAAATAAATATATACATGCCGCCTGCGTGCGAACTAGATGCATGATCCCCATTGTCAAAAACCGCGAGGTTTTAAGGTAGAGCGAGGAGCCGTACTAGGGACGGTCCCGGTTTTAACTACCCTGCCATTATGCTGCCGAAATTTTGAATAAAATTCATGTGTTTGAATTATTTTCATTTGCAGAAATATATTTATTCATTGAATAGAAAACCTTCATGTGTTGAATTGATATTCATTCGTTGATTAGAAATTCATGTGTTGAATGGTATTCATATTTTGAAATAAATTGTTTCATAATAAAAATCACCTTTTTATCATCTATATGAGCTATGTAAAATAACCCTGTTTTGAAATAAATTGTTTTACAATAAAAATCCTATTTTTATCACCTATATGAAATATATAAAATAATAGTGTTTTGGAATGAACTGTTTTACAATAAAAATCACATTTTTATTATATACACGAGTCGTTGAAATGTGAAGAGTTAAAAATTGCCACTCGTTCAAATAAATATATATGATTCGAAATATTCATTAATTAGCTAATGATATGATTTTTGCCTATACATGTAACATTAGAATGAATGGTGTTTTTTTTAAACCAAATGGAATCAAATATGAAGTTGAATAGAAAATGATAAGTGATAAGAACTTCATATATGTACATGCATATTTATTGGACAGGTTATGGCAAAGGGGCTAGAGAAGAGGAATAAAATTTTGTGCCCGACAAATAGGTACACATTTACTGTTTTGTTTGGGTGATGATTTTATGAGCCTGTTGGCTAGCCGCTTGGCTTTTTCTTTTTCTTTTTGACATGAGACGCCCGTCTGGCTATTTGGGAATTTTCCCAGCCCCTCCCGTACAATGGAGGTTATGGCGAAATTTTCCAAAATTTAAAGGCTTTAGTGAAATATTTGAAGTGAAAATGATATTGAAATTGTTGAATGAACTATATTTATATAAATATATAAATATAAATAAAATTAAAACGAAACGTGGCCGCGTAGTTCGTGTTTTGAAACCGTGATTTCAAACAACTAGTGCGGGAAATCCGACCGTTGGATTTTCCCGAAACCGCAACCGTTGGGTTCGCCTTGGAAATATCTTTCCAATGGCACCAAGTTTGTAAAAATCCAATGGATGGATTGTCTGGAATGTTTAATTCAAATCTGAAGAAAAACAGCGCCAGAATCGATTATATTTATATTTATATATAAATATAATTATATTTAATCGAATAACGATGCTGCAGTTCGTATTTTGAAATTGAAACTTCAAACGATCGTACCGGGAGATCCGACCGTCGGATTTTCCCGAAACTGGAACCGTTGGATTCGTTTTGAAAAGATCTTTCTAATGATGTAAATTTTGTAAAGATCCAACAGTTAGATTTTCAGATATGTTTAATTCAAATCTGAAGAAAAACAGCGCCACGGCCGCGTTATGGCCCGAAGCGTCGTTTTGAAAAAATTGGCTATTTTAAAATAAATAAAAATAACGATAAAACGTTATAAAATATCGTAAACAATATGGAATGGAAATAAACTGAATTTGCTCGATTTATGTGGTATTTGATGGTTGAATGTGTTTGGTGTGAAAATTACATTAAAGAACAAAATTGGTGTTGTCGAATGATTTAACCATTGAAATAAATTGATTTGAAGTTCTAAATATACGTGAATTATTTGGAAAAGCCGAGTTAATTCTCATTTCAAATAATTGACTGACGATTGAAGGTCGAAGATGAAGACGGTGGTCGAAGACCGGAGATCTTCACCTCGTTTGGATGGTAACCGAGGTCCTGATTGGGAGGCATCCCGAAATATGGATAATGAGTGGTGATCGTCCCGACGTACGTGGTCATCGATGGGTTTGCGAGGTATTTAGTGCCTCCGGTTTCGTTCAGACCCAGAACGGACTTGTAGATGGACTGTGTGTCGGACATTGGATTTTATTCTGTGTTGATTGATCTCTTTTAAATATACATTTGTTTGGCGGCGGAGAATTTATTCTTTTGCTTAACGCCCTTCTCTGAAACGCACGAGCTCAGAGGTTGTATATCGATCGACATCAGTCGCATGGCATGAATTGCCTGTGTGGCATACTAAGATGCAATTATCAGGGCTTCTGTTGAAAAGCAAAGTCTTGTGGTGATGATAAAAGCACCGCCTGTGAGGCGTAGCTTTGTGTATAACGTGAAATCGCGAGCCTCACACCCCGGTATGAACCAGAAACAGGAGCAGGACCTCAGGTGGGACGTGCGTTTTCTTTCTAGCTAGGGTGGTGTCAGTGACCTACCGGCCCTGACATTTATATACTTTTCACCTATGTGGTTGTTGCTGTTGCGAGGCGCCTCGGTTTGATCGGACGATCAGGGTCCGATGGAGTCATTCGTTGGCTCATTTACACCCCAAAGGGTGGAGAAACGCATTGTTCAGGCATTATAATCCACTTCGTGTGGACCGGCCCTGACGATCCAAGGTACGGTTGCGGCTGTGCCTGAGGGGCGGGCTAGAGCGTCTCGAATTCGGTAAGGACTATCTTTTGCCTTGGTTCATGACGGAAATCCAATTTCCAAATACGTGACTGTGCGGTTTCGATTGTAAATATATATTTGGCGACATAGTGGCATGGGACGCTCATGTCGTCTATGATTGATAGTTATGATTTGAAATTGTTTTCAAAACATATAGACACTAGCAATAATATCAAATGCCTTTGTTTTATTCGTATCAAGCATATTTTGGCCGTTATGAGGTAAAAACTCTATCCTCCGGTTTGCGTTGCATTATGTGATGGGAACTGAGTCTTATAACGGCTTTTTTTTTTGTAAAAAGCATAGCGATGTTTAAAAGAAAGATTGGTTTTAAAGCACTGGCAACCCAATGGAGTAAACCCGTTCCACGAAAGTGGCGTGGTCCTGTGATTAGCCAATTATATAGGTGTTGAGTGGATTTCTCATACCAGTCCCATGACTGACTCGTAGTTTGTTTCACTTTCAAACTCGGGTGCCCCTTTTTCTACACGGGCGGCCTTGTATTCAGGTTTAGCTGGATTCTTTCTGGATAGTTGGAGCTGAAGATGGATCCTATAATTTATCTCTTTTTATGCTGTTCAGCTCCTATTGTACATATTTTGTTTATTTCCGCTGTAGACATTTATGTATAGCTAAACTGTATTTGTACTAAGTAAGATCCTATATACTGTGTAACTATGATGACTACGTTTATCCAGTATATTCTATTGTTCATTATCTGGTGTATATACTTAATTCTGTTCTGCTATTATCTGTTTCTGTGTTATATTCCAAAGATAACCCTTGTCTCCGTCAGTACGGGATTTGGGGTCGTCACAATTTGCGTCTAGTTGGTGGAGGCTACTCTAGGGTTTGGAGTGACAACATGACGGCAACTGATCTAATTTTGATTTTGATTCTAGGGTTTGAGTCTACACATGTTTATATAGAATTTCAATTTAATTATATCCGTCGGATGACCCTAGAGTTAATCGCAACCATTCAGTCCAGATTAGAACTATCCAGAAACCCTAATGACTCATTATCTAGTCAGAAATGACTCAGCACTAACTCACCGTTCGAATCAGAGCCTCAGAAATCTGTGCAGATTTTTACCTCGACCTGGGCGCACCTGCCAAGTGCGCCGGTGCAATATTGCATGGGCGCACTTCTCAAATGCGCCAGTGCAATTTTGTTCTGGCGCACTTCCCAAGTGCGCCAGTGCATTCTGGCTCGTTTCTGTTTTCTCTGCCTAAATTCGTTCGTCCATACCTTCTTCATACTGTATCCGTTTTACGCAAACTCAGACTCTATCTCAAGCAGAATTCCGAGACGAACGCAATGACATGACCCGTTTCCCTTAATTCCCACATTTAAATTAAGTATTCTTATTAGTTAATTTGATTATTCAAAAATTTGGGGTGTTACATTCTCCCCTCCTTAAAGGATTTCGTCCCCGAAATCTTCAAGTCAAGAAGAATGTGCATCCTACCATACAATCATCCATCTACTCAACCATCAAACACAGGCATCCATTGTCCTTAAAAGATTTCTAATACCGTATGAACATATGCAAAAAGTGTGTGTATATGTTCCTTATCTAATGCAAAATTAGGCGGTCTACTGATTCCGTTGGCCTCCTCAATGCAAACCATGATAGTGTTGTGCGTCCATTATGTATGCGAAAGAATCCTATCGATACATATTATTTCTACATGTGTGCTGAACCATTCATCAAAATGCAGCATCCATATGATAACACAACCATTGTTCATCCATTAACCGAAATATGAACACACATTTATATGCAATATATAAGTGATTTGTGCCGATCTAGTGCCTAATGTGTGTGTAAATGCATCCATGGGCAACCACTAGCAAACACTTGTATCCACTTGCAACCATCAAACATAACATGTCCCAAGCACATGTTTACATCCATGGATTTCCTATCTAAAGGTCGAAGATTCAGTTGATGGGATATAAACAAGTGATATAACTAAAACAAAAGCTCTGTTCCCATTTGACATCGGTTAAGAGAATAATTCCCTAAGTCTCAGCCCCGAAGACCGAAATCAACATCAGACTGACACCCAAAGAATTACCCCCATTAAACAATGTCAAAACTAGAGATCTACTTCATGCTTCGAGTAGAAACTCCTATCCCTCAGAAATTTTCATATACTTACAGACTACTGGTACAGATCAGATTATAGAATGATTCCCAGAAAGCTAAGCATAACAGACCCGTGCGGGTCACAAGAAACTTTGGGGGTCTTCCCATGACAAGTTAGAAACTTAACGACCCTCCTCTCAAAATCTAGAACGGCCCTCTACATAGAAAGCTGGTCCATTTAGAACTAACCCATAGCCCATAAACTTGAGCACACAAATGTCACATTCAAATTTTTGACGCCTAACACAGATAATTTCAAACCCTTTCCAACAAATGAGCTGAACCACCAAAGGGGTTTGAAACAACTATGGGATTAGAAACAAGACTAGTATTAAAGTGCAGAGTCTCAATTACAAAGTCAAAATGCCAAAATCCAAAAGAGTCTTAACTTCATAAGTAAATTAAACCTTTTACATAAAATTTTCCTATCTCTATCCTATCCATCTGCCACGAGAGCATTCGCCTGCCCTCCAGAAGTCCCTTGCGATCCCTGCGCCTTCGGGCATTCCTTGGAGTAGTGTCCGACCTCTCCGCACTTAAAGCAATTGAACTTCCTCCTTTTACATTCTTTGACTAGGTGACCTTCTTTCCCACAATAGTGTCATTTCCTCTTATCCTTTCCCTTGTCATCCTTATTGCCTTTCTTCTGTTGTTGCTGTCCTTTCTTGGGTCCCGCCTTCTCATTTTTCAATGTCCCTTCAACTTTTTCCTCTTTGTTTGCTCCCTTGTCCTCTTCATGCATTAGGGCCATATCCACCAGCTTTTCAAAAGTGGCCCCCATAGGAACGTGGGTCATAGCCAATCCATGTAGCGGCTCATTCAAGCCTTTAACAAATCTCAGAGCCTTCTTCTCAGGTGTGTTTACCAAGTCTAAGCCAAACCTCGCCAACTAATTGAACTTGTTGACGTACTCTTTTACCGACAGATCCCCCTGCTTCAATGCCAAGAACCTTTCCATGTATAGATTTTCTTCTGCTCGTGAGAGAAACTTCGCCTCAAACCTACGCTTGAAATCCGGCTATGTATCAACTGGACGCTCTCCATTAGTGGCCTCCCACCAAAACGAGGCCTCATCCTTCATTAACCAGGCAGCTAACTGGACCTTTCTTCCATCCTCTACCTCAAAGATTCCGAACAATTCTTCCACCTCCTTTAGCCAATTTCGAGCTTCAACAAACGTCTCTGACCCGTGAAAAGGTTTCCCGCCCATTGCCCGAAAGCCCATACATATCTTTGCAAAAGTATCAACACAAGGAGGGGGAGGAGGAGGAATGGGTGCAGCTGGGGGAGGAGGAACATTTGTTGGACCTGCGGCGGTGGCCCTAGCTTCCAAATACCTCCTAAACCATCCCGGTATCGATACACCCTTTGGAAGGTTAAGATCCTTAGACATGCTAAGAAGAAAAAGGGAGAGATTTTAGAAAAAGGACCGAAAGATACTACATATGGCTTTTCGGGGAATGTTTTTCAAGACAGGCTTTCCTTTTTGAAAATACTTTCTTTTAAAACCTTTTGAAAAATATTTTCCAAACTTTTATCTAATATGGTAACCTTTAGCTCTGATACCATGTGTAACACCCCACCTCCATTAAGGTCACTCACAAAGGGAATGCCTTAACTTCAGTGGAGCGTTTTTGGTAAACAGCGACAGAATATCACAAGACAGATACACAAATCTTGCAACGGAAGATAAACAACTTTATTAAATCACCAAAATACTTTGTTACATAATACCATGAGTCATAAAATCATTAAAACACTTCTGTCTTACATTATCAGAGTACATAGGTATTTAAAAGAAAAACATCATTCCCCATCTTAAAGAGCAAGCCATATAAGAGACAGAGACTCGAGCCATACTTCAGAAGTAACTCCTAGAAGATGATATCCAAATCCTGATTAAACCTGGGTGTTTCCTCCCTGAGAACCTGGGGGGAGGGGAAACGAAAGAAAAGAGGCGAAACCAATCAGGTCAGACATACATCTGGTGAGTCCAGTAACTTTTAGCCAACAAATAAATAAAGGTAAACATTACAGGCATACAAAGTGGATAAGAGGATTCATGGTACAGATGATAGGTATGACATGACAAATAAGGTAAGGTGTATGCATGCTTCACTACTAACTACTAACTATTCTGCACTATTACTAGTCAAATCAAGATGGGATGATTCCTTCTGCTAATGATAACGATGGTGGTAGTTTCGTGTATTCCTAGCTACTGTCATAGGTGCTGCCTGCTCCTATCTCAACTAGTCATACCCACTACCCTACTACTATAAATTGGTAGACTTAAGCCATACGTCCAGGTATACCCTAACCACTACCCTAATCGATCGGCTCCCTCCTCTGTAGATACCCTGTGCTGGTTCCAAAACTAGGGGGTATCACTTCTCTAAAGTGGCAACCTAAGGTGTGCACAGTTATACCTACTGGTGTCACGGTCGTCTTGTTCCCCTCTGCCCGGCCCATGCACGCACATGTCCCCGGTCGGTTTGCGCCGCTCACACCATCCGTCTCGTTTTGGATCTCTTACAATCAATCAGTAAGCGTGCCCCTTCCCCGCTTAGTACGGAGTTCTTACTTTGATACCCCTCCGGGTTACTGACTGAAATGGGTCTCACACAACATGATACAAGCTCTCACCTATGTCTTGTATCCCCACTAGTTTTTCTACTGACTATGTATACCCTAAGGTGTCTTTAATTACATAGCCCCCAATCAGTTATGCGTACATATAGGTGTCTTTAATACATAACCCATGTTCTACCTATCGTTTATGCGTACCTATAGGTGTCTTTAATACATAACTTTACTATTCTGCCCCGGTTATGTATACCATTAGGTGTCTTTAATTACATAACCCTTTTTATCCGGTTAAGTTTGTGGGCCTATATGTATTAATATTACCCACCTACCCCTTCAGTTGTACTTAACCCTCCCTCTGATTTGATCCTATTTATTTAATGGTTAAGTTTGTGGGCCTATATATATTAATATTACCCACCTACCCATTAGTTGTACTTAACCCACCCACAATCCAATTCGTTTTACTTAACCCTAACTTATGTCTATCATCATACAATCCATATGTATTAAGTTAGGTTAAGTAGTCTTTAATCAACATTAATTAATTATTGAGACACCTAATCGTATTTCACATGTCACCCAAGGCACCCACTTAATTCCACATGCCACCCAAGGCACCGACTTAACCCCACTACATGTTTATCTGGTCAAGTGTTTCTTAATTCATTAAGACCGTAACCTTATAAAGACCTCTCACATTAGACTGGCATTTGTGGCAGCTGGATTTGTCGGGCGGGTCCGGGCAGTCTTACACCACAAAAGAGCCTAACCTCGTGTCTTTACAACTGTCACGCATTTAATTTATGCCTAAGACCTCCCACATTAGACTGGCATTTATGGCAGCTGGATTTGCCGGGCAGGTTCGGGCAGTCTTACACCACAAAAGAGCCTAACCTTGTGTCTTAGACGATTAATTACTCCTAATTAATCATTCCCCAATTTGAATTGCTTTTACTATTCAAATTATCAATTAATTCCAAATTTAACTATGGCCATAATTGACTCAATTATGTCCATCCATTTATGGTATGTAAAATCATACCAATTTCTTCACAAATTTATTTTATGCCATTTAAGGCATTTATGCCAATTCTCAATATTCAATCTTCAAATTTTAATTGCTTAAACATTCCTCTTTTGATTAATTAAGTTAATTAATTAATCCTTTCCTTTTTCATAGGTGTCAATACCTATCTTATTAACAATTTGGATTTCTTATTCAGAAATGGTCATATTCAAATTATACCATTTTTACCCAATTTTACCCATGTCATAATAGGTAATTATTTATATGTTTCCCTACCAGAATCATGTGTCCAATTTACATAATCACTAAGTAAATTATGCCTATTACAAATTCCCCCTTTTTTCCCGCTTCTTAACTAGCGTAACCGTTTGCGTTTTTGGCATCATCGAGGCTACAAAATAGTCTCGCCATAATAATAAAATAAAGGGAATGACAAGGTGATCGTTTTCAGTACAATTTTTGGCATAATCATGACAACTAGGGAAAATGACACGATAACTTCGCATATAATTACGATTCACCACATAATTAACAACTTTCATGGATTCATAACAACTTGCATAGGTTCATGAATTAAAAACATAATTAACAACTAACATAGGTTCATGATTCTCAACATAATCAACAACTTATATGGGTTCAAGATTCAAAACATAACAACTTGCATGATTCATAACATAACTTCTTGCATAGGTGACTTACATAGGTTCATGATTCATAACATAACAACTAGCATAGGTTCATGAATTAACAACCCAACAACTTGCATAGGTAACTTGCATAGTTTCATAGTTTCTCAACATACTAATTTTCATAACTTCATGATTCACAACAATAATGAACTTGCATAACTTCATGATTCACAATAATAAGGAACTTGCATCATTTCATGATTCACAACAATAAGAAACTTGCATCATTTCATGATTCACAACAATGAACTTGCATAACTACAAACAACATATACCCAAATCATAGTCTACCACAATTCACTTTTATTTACTTAAACCTAAAAGTGACTAGAACTCACCGAAAAACGGGTCTTGAGTCCTGGGATCTGAATTCTGTAATGATTAGCATTCCCTTGTTGTAGACAATTTCGTTATTGTAGTTTTAGGCTTGATTTGAATTGAATTGTTGTCTTTAATTTGCGTCTAGTTGGTGGCGGCTACTCTAGGGTTTGGAGTGACAACATGACGGCCACTGATCTAATTTTGATTTTGATTCTAGGGTTTGAGTCTACACATGTTTATATAGAATTTCAATTTAATTATAGCCGTCGGATGACCCTAGAGTTAATCGCAACCATTCAGTCCAGATTAGAACTATCCAGAAACCCTAATGACTCATTATCTAGTCAGAAATGACTCAGCACTAACTCACCGTTCGAATTAGAGCCTCAGAAATCTGTGCAGATTTTTATCTTGGCCTGGGCGCACCTGCCAAGTGTGCCGGTGCAATATTGCATGGGCGCACTTCCGAAGTGTGCCAATGCAATTTTGTTCTGGCGCACATCCCAAGTGCGCCAGTGCATTCTGGCTCGTTTCTGGTTTTTATGCCTAACTTCGTTCGTCTATATCTTCTTCGTACTGTATCCGTTTTACGCAAACTCGGACTCTATCTCAAGCAGAATTCCGAGACGAACGCAATGGCATGACCCGTTTCCCTCATTTCTCACATTTGAAATTAATTATTCTTAAATTTAGTTAATTTGATTATTCAAAAATTCGGAGTGTTACACATCGCTTATCATCCTCAGACCGATGGGCAGATGGAGAGGGTGAATAGGATTCTTGAGAATCTTTTAAGGCTGTGTATCCTAGACACCGGAGGGACCTTTGAAGAGCATCTTCCTTTAGTAGAGTTTGCCTACAACAACAATTTTAAAGCTAGCATTGGTATGGCATGATTCGAAGCATTGTATTTATGAACCTGTAGATCACCAACTTGTTGTGGGAATCTACAGAAAGATTATTACTTTGACTAGATATGGTTAGAGAAACGTCCGATAAGACTGACCTTATTCGACAGCGGATGAAGACAGCCCAAGATAGGAAGAAATCTTACGCAGACAAGAGAAGTACTGACATTGAATTTGAAGTGGGAGACTTAGTTTTTATTAAAGTATCACCTATGAGGAATGTGGTTCGCTTCGGATCTGTAGGGAAGCTGGCACCCCGATTTATGGGGCCATTTTCCATAACCGAAGGGATTGGCTAAATGGCCTATAGAGTAAAGCTCCCAGAAAACCTATCCGGCGTTCATGATATTTTCCACGTTTCTCATCTGCGGAAGTGCTTGCATGACACCGTAGAAGTTGTTGAACGAAGTTATTAGAGGATGTAGAGTGGTAGGGGACAGTTAGACCAGTCCCTACATGTATCCTTAGATCAGAAGTTTAGAAGCTACGCAATAAAGAAATCAAGATAATAAAGGTTCAATGGGGAGATAACCCAGAGGACGCGACTTGGGAGACCGAAGACAAGATTCGTGCTTCGAAACCTTTCTTTTTCGAGGGTATGTCCTTAACTCCTTTTCCAAAGTTTAATATATGCTTGTCTCTATCATTTGAATATGTCCTATCAATAGTATTTTTGACCTTTAGAAAGGAATCCTATGGATGTAAACATGTGTTTGAGACATATTATGTTTAATGGATGCAAGTGGATGCAAGCATTTGTTAGTGGTTGCCTGTGGATGTATATACACACACAGTAGGCACATATGGATGCATGTGCGATTTTCTTTTCTTTTAGCAGGAGAAAATGAATGTTGCATTTGGACAAATGAGTGTGCACACAAATAGAACTTACATGTTATAACAGGATTATTTGCATACATATTGGATTCATGGCACTAATGTACATTGCATTGAAGTGGTCGACTGAATCAGTAGACCGCCTAATCTTCACATTAGTACTGGGATATACACACACACCTTTGCATATGTTCATATAAGCATTAGAAGTCTTTAAGGACAATGGATGCTTGTGATTGTTGGATGAGTAGATGGGTGATGGATGGTAGGATATGCACTCTTCCTAACTTTTGACTGGAAAGGAATTTTGACCTGAAACCACTTCCATTGGCTTCGGATGATGGTTTACAATTCCGTAGGGTGGTCACACTAGCCAAACGGACTCACCGTTTGGGAGATATGGCTGAAACAAGTTTCAGATAGTGAAAAACAGCTTAATTGGGCTTAATCGGGTAATTAGCAGCTAGGCCCAAAGGGGATTTCGGGATTTGAGATGTATAGGGGTTGATTAGGGTTAGAAAACATTTCTTTCAGCTGCCACTTTCATTCTTGAAACCTAACAATGGCTGCCAACATCTAGAAAAACATCCGCAAATCACTTTCTAATCAAGTTTTGGCTTAATCTACATTAAATTAAGGAGAGAAAATACGAAAGCAAGGTTAGAGCTGCTGTTAGACATCAGTATTCACCCAAATCAGCGAGGTTTCAGTTCTGAGAATTTTATTTGTGGCCAAGGTGAGTGATTAGCATTGTTTTGACACTAATTACGGTTAGTTAAGGGTAATTAGTGAAGATTAGCGAATTTATACACTAATAAATTCCGGAAAAATATCTATAAATTCGAAAATAATATTTTATGTCTCTGTTATAAGTTTGGTTTAATTTGATTAAGTTTTGTTAACCTTATGATTAGTTTTGCTTAAACATGCTTAAGGGAAAATATGGGGTTTTGGGTATATTTGATCCATCTTGACATGTAAATTCATTGTTTTGGTGTTTGTGGTTAGTTTGCTATGTTGCTATGACTGTTTGGAATGATTTATGATTGATTAGAATAGTTAACTTGGTCGAAAAACGTCGTCGAATGGCGTAAACACTTGCTGGAAATGTTTCAGAAAACAGTGCAGGATCGGATCGGATATGGTGGCTCGGATCGGATAAGTTGAACTGGGCAAGGGATTCGATCGGATCGGAACCTGACACTTGAGAAAATTGGCAAAAAGGAAGGCCACGCTAACTGAACTGGGATCGGATCGGATAAAGGAGGAGGGATCGGATCGGAGCACGTGAAGAACGAGGGAGCTGATCGGAGCGGGAGCATGAACTGGATGGGAGATGGCATCCGACCCGACCCGAAGGAGGGCACCCGACCCGAAGGGGGACACCCGACCTGAACCGACGCGATGGAGTGGACCCGAACCGAACCGCTACCAGAGGAAGACCATGCACCAACGCAACGCAGTGGACCCGACCCGAACCGATGGCTTGAAAAGAATCCGACCCGACCCGGTATTGACCAATAACCCAAGATGTAAAGGTAGTCCAATATGGGAAGTTAGAGCTCAGGATCCAGTTGGGAACCGATGAGTTCACTTCATGATTGGGCTTTGCTGCGGGACGTGTGCCAAGGGGCTATCGATGTCTATGACTTTGGATCACTATGTATGGGAGGTACGTGAACGGATTCAGGGCCACTGTGGCCTAGGTACGACTAAAGGGCTATAGACCAATGAAGTGGGGTCATTTGTAAAGGTTTGGTCATGACTCCATGTGGTATGCTTGGTAGTAGCAGTAGTTGTACAGGCCGAACTCCGTCACTACTTCGATGGGTCTAGTGATTGACAGTGGTGGACAACGTATGCTTTACGCACTGAGTGAGAGATGTGAGGATGGTTGCTATGGTTGATTTGTTTGCCATCATTATGATATGCACACCCCACCCCCGTATTCTTTACACTATCTATTATGGCACCTTAGAGTATTGTACGATATGTGGTACTAACTCTTTGGTTGCAGGTCCAGGTTCAGGTATGGTTTAGTATACCTGTTATTGTTCTGTTTAGATGCTTATCGCTCATACTAGGCTTTATGTCTGGCCCAGAGTTTTATGTCCCCTCTTATTACTCTGGGTGCTCACACGAGCAGACTAGAGACAGGTTAGCTGGTGATGAACGGGTAGATGATCCGGAGACGAGCAGGTGGCTTCCATGTATAATATATATATATAGTATTCTCCCTGTGTTGTTGAAGATCACTGCTTGGGCATTAGTAGTGCATCTTCTACTTCAGTTTTCTTTTGTTTTAGAGACAGTAAATTTGGAAAGTTGTAATAAGCTGTATTTGGATTTCTGCTGCTCTGATGTTCATGTTGGTTTTAGTTATCAGCTTATGTATTGTGTCACCTGTTTTATGTCAAGTATGTTATTATTATATTTTATTCCGTGCGCTGTGAGATGTTCTACAGGTTTCTTGTTAGTTAATTCCCTTCTTTCCAATCTTCTGACGACCGTCCCGTGCTAGTCGGGCATGTGTACAGTGCACTTTCTGTAACAACCCGAAAATCTGGGCCAGTTTAAAATTTTTATTTTGGCAATTTTAGCGAATTTTGAATATTTAAAATAGATTATTTTAAATAATATCGACGGAAATTTATTTTGAATATAATTCGAACGTATATATTATATACGTCGTCGTTATATATAATTATAAATAGAATTGAAAATGGCGCGGTAGTTCGATAATTCGATTTCAAAATTTCAATTGAACATACCGGGTGCAAAACAATCCGGATTTTAGTGAAACCAAAAACATTAGGATCTATTTGATGATATCTTTCCAACGAATCCGAAAAATCGAAATTTCATAGCGGGAATCAAAAGATATGTCCAGTTGAAGATTCTGAATAGTCGCTATGGAATTCAGGCCCTTAAAAATGGGAATTTTGCAAACGACCTCGGATTTCGACGAAACCACTTTTGTTGGAACCGCGGTGCCAAATTATTGCTAGGTTTCAAATTTCATAATTTTTTGAATCAATATGTGAGCGTGGCAAAGGAAAACGCGTTGACCAGTTTCAGTTGATTTTAATCGACTGGAAATTGGCCATTTTTCAAACGGTCTCAGAATTCGACGAAACTAGTTTTGTTAGGATCGTATCGTCAATACGAAGCTAGAAAATATTTTTCGGGAATTTTTCTAGTTAGTATGTGACCCCGGTAATTTGAAATGTACGTTTAAAATTCAATATAGTGATTTAAATGTAAATTTAACGGAAACTGATTGTAACAGCCGAATCAGCCTACGATACATATCCCATTGTGTTCGGAATGGGGGTAAAACGCTATAGACGACAGGCGGTGGGCCTCGTTTCGAGGTCATATGTGAAGGTCAACTTTTTGCAAAATAAAATAATTAAAAAATAAAAAAACCCCTCTTCATTTATCTCTGCCCCCCTCCCCCCCCCCCCCCCCCCCGGTTCGAATTTCATTTTACAGAAAAACAAAAAGAAAAAAAAGAAGAAGGAGGCGGAGAGGAGTCGCTGCCCTCCCCAAGGACCACCGCGCCACATCCAAACCCCCCTTCCACCTCGACCTCGCGACAGCCCCCCCTCCCCCCCCCCCCCCCCCCCCGTTCGATTTTCTTCCACCGCTGCCGCCTGCTACGGCTGCCGCCGCCCCCTGAGACGCGAGCAACCAACCTCTAACCCCCATTCCTCCTCTTCGATTTAAAACCGTGAGTTTTCCTACTTTCTTTTCTAATCTGATTTTATTTTTATTTATATAACTTAGATCAGTTTTAGATTCAGATAAAGAATTTTGAAATGAAAAAAATGCAAAAAGTTAGATTTTTAGAAATGCAAAAAGTTAGATTTTTAGAAATGCAAAAAGATTAGATTTTTAAAATGCAAAAAGATTATATTTTTAAAATGCAAAAGATTAGATTTTTATAGTTGAAAAGGCGATATTTTTATATTATAGAAAGGCTAAAAATAGAATTTTTATATAGTATAGATAATAAAAATTCGATCTTTATTATGTGGGAGATGTAAAAATATGATTTCTATATTTTTAAAGTATTAAAAATATAGTCTTTACTATATAAATGATGTAAAAATATGATTTTTGTTTATGTAGAGAAGTAAAAATATAATTTTTACATGATAGGAATATTAGAAATACCATCTTTATATGTGTAGAAAAATAAAAATGTGATTTTTATAATTATATATTTGAAAAGGTGAAATCTTTATATAGAGAATAGCGAGGTAAAAATAGAATTTTTATCTATATAGTAGCGGTGTGAAAATGGAATTTTTATCCATATAGCGAAGTAAAATTTCGATTTTTATATATTGAATAACAAGGTAAAAATTCGATTTCTATATATTGAATAACAAGGTAAAAATTCGATTTTTATATATTGAATAACGAAGTAAAAATTCGATTTTTACATATGTAGTGGCTACAGCAACGAAGATGACAAAAATGCGATAAAGATGAAGATTTCTATCAAAGAAGAGTCAAGATGATTGGATAGCTATTGGTGAGAATTTCTCACCTTTCAATTTCTTTTTCTAGTTATATATATATATACTAGGATGCAGACGGTGCTTAGTAGCACCCGACACAATCGTCCACAGACCATGGACTTGTTTGTTTGGTTGCATAGATTAGTTAGATGATTTGATTTGAAATTGAATTGTTTGGAGAAATGAATGGATTTGATTGATGTGTGAATGGCGTGGGCCTTCACTTGACCGGGGATAAAGGCTGGGCTGTGTCCCGTTTCTAGTATTGTGCCGTTATGCCGCCGAAATTTTCTAAAATATGTTAGAAAAATAAAAATATCATTTTTATTGTGTAAATGAACTGAATAGAAATTCATGTGTTAAAATAAAATATTTTATCGTTAAAAATTTTTTTTTTTAACGTGAATGTGAATAAAATAAAATATTCATTTACAAACCGGACGGTTTGTTTATGTACACCTATTTGAATGACATTTATTGGGACGATAAATTTTACACATCGCCCAACTGCACAAATAAAATCTGTGTTTGATTGCTTGAAACCCCACACGGGTGTTGGGATGAAATTTGAAGTTCACTCATCCTGATTGATTCAATATGTCAATCGATTGATTGACAGGCTGTTATAAGCGTTAGATATCTATATTTGAGGCTTATACGGTGTAGTGCACTTTGGTTGATGGTTGATTACTTTTCAACGCTATTATATACGTGTGATGTATGAAAATCCATATAATTAACTTTATATGGTGATTGATTGGGCCTCATTCCAATTTAGAAAATAAAGAATATTATAAAATAAAGGTTCATGTGTTGACCGTACTCATCCGTTGAGATTAGTCATGTGTTGAACGAAATATTTTAATAATAAAATTTATATCTTTATCACTATAAAATAAAGGTTCATGTGTTGACCGTACTCATCCGTTGAGATTAGTCATGTGTTGAACGAAATATTTTAATAATAAAATTTATATCTTTATCACTATAAAATAAAGGTTCATGTGTTGACCGTACTCATCCGTTGAGATTAGTCATGTGTTGAACAAAATATTTTAATAATAAAATTTATATCTTTATCACCATAAAATAAAGGTTCATGTGTTGACCGTACTCATCCGTTGAGATTAGTCATGTGTTGAACGAATATTTTAATAATACAATTTACATCTTTATCATATATAGAATTAGAAATCAACTGGAAAATAGATGAGATGAGTGGTCTCCTAGATATTAATCTGATGTTGGTTTCGGCCTTCGGGGTTAATATTCAGGAAATCGTTCCCTCACTAAATTACGGTTGGAGTCTGATTCAATATCAAACGATAGATACCTTAATTTTTATAAAATATATTAAATAACAAAAATAGTCACACGTGGACAGTACTCATTCGTTGAGATTAGTCGTGTGTTGACAAAAATAAATATTCATTTTTTGAATAGAATATTGGAAAATAGAAATATATGAAGCCGGGTTGGTTAGATTGACGCCATTTTGACGTGAACGATATTTATATCGATTTTACTCATTTTAAAATGAATATTGAAAAGTGATTTCAAAATCGAACATTTTGAAATGAAATTTGAATTGAATCGGATATAAAACCAATTCGAATTGAATTGAATAAATAACGAATTCGAATTGAATTGAATAGATAATGAATTCGAATTGAATTGAATAAATAACGAATTCGAATTGAATTGAATAGATAATGAATTCGAATTGAATTGAATAGATAATGAATTTGAATTGAATTGAAAACGAATTCGAATTGAATTGAATAGATAACGAATTCGAATTGAATTGAATAGATAATGAATTCGAATTGAATTGAATAGATAATGAATACGAATTGAATTGAATAGATAACGAATTTGAATTGAATTGAAAACGAATTCGAATTGAATTGAATAGATAACGAATTTGAATTGAATTGAAAACGAATTCGAATTGAATTGGAAACGAATTGAAATGAATTCAAATTGAATTGAAATTTGAATTGAATAGAAATGAATTTTAAAACGAATTTATAAGGAAAAATTCAATTTTGATTTGAATTTGAAATGGAAGTTGAAAATGTTTTTGAAACGAAATTAAAACAATTTATAAAATTCGTTTTAAATAGAAATCGACGAAATATATATTATATATATTATGTATATAATATAATGGACTGAATAGAACGCGCCACGCCGCGGCAGTTCGTGAATTTCGACCATTTAATTCAAATGGACATTACGGGAGATCCGACCGTCGGATTCTCCTAAAACCGGAACCGTTGGGTTCGTATCGAAAAGAGCTTCCTAACGAATATTAGGAATTTGAAATCTAACGGTTGGATTTGGAGTTACGTCCAAATCAAATTTGAGAAAGGTCGCTGTAAGTGCAGTTCGATGGCCATTGTTGGAAATCGATTGTACGGGCCTTAATAAAATTATTAAAAACAGTAATAATTTGTGTAAAATCATAAAAAATGATTTGAGAAAAATTGGGGTGAAAAACTACATATTTGAAAAGATAAAAATGGAATTTTTATCGAAATGAACTAATTTTGAACTAAATTTAAAACCCAATTATTTTAAAAAAAATAAATTAGATTTAAAAAGGGGTTTTAAATAATCGGAATTTCTAATATATTTGATTGGATTTGATTTGGGTTTGTCGTGAACTGTGTTTTAAATAACACCTAGTTCTTTAACCCAGTAAAAGGAGTTTTAACGAATCTGCAATTAGGTTGAAATGTGAATCTATAATCTAAATTATCGAATTTAGAAATGAGCGAGAATGGAGTATCACCAGTTTTGCTCCAAAGCGGTAGTTAAATCTTTAATTAGATTTGAACGTGAAATGGTAATTAATTTTACCGATAACACCGTGGTATTAGATATGGAGTATTACCAGTTTTGCTTCATGGGATGAATAGGTTGGGATTGGGAAATAAAATAAATAATTACTTCGATGTGGTTCGCTAATTCCGACTAGTATGGAAAACCATAATTTGGTTTGAAACGACAACCAAAGGAAGATTAAAGGATAAATTTTAAAAAATTTATCTTGGATAAAATTAATGGGAACCTTTCCCTGAGAATATGAATTGGAATGAGGCGTATGTTGTGTTTGTGTAACATTCGTTTTAATATACGCGGGTTGTTCGGAAAGGCCGGGTTTATACCCATTCTGAATAACCGATTCGACGATATGTCGAAGATGAAGACGGTGGTCGAAGACCGGAAGTTTCCACATCGTTTGGGTAATTACTAACGATCCTGATTGGGCTGTACACCCAAGAGGATGGAAATAGTTGGTGGTCGTCCAGACGTACTTGGAGATGGATGGATATGCGAGGAAAGTGCCTCCGGTTTCGTTCAGACCCAGAATGAACTTGAAAATGGATTGTGTGTCTGACATCGGATTTTATTCTGTGTTGATTGATTTCTATTAAATATACATCTGTTTGGCGGCGGAGAATTTATTCTTTTGCTTAACGCCCTTCTCTGAGATGTACGAGCTCAGAGGTTGTATATCGATGGACATCAGTCGCATGGCATGAATTGCCTGTGTGGCATGCTAAGATGCATTGATCATGGCTTCTGTTGAAAATAAAAGTCTTGTGGTTGATGATCAAAGCACGCCTACGTGGCAGCTTTGTGTATAACGTGAATTCGCGAGCCTCACACCTCGGTATGAGTCAAAAACGGGATACGGACTGCAGGGAGAGCACGACGTTTCTTTCTAGCTTTAGTGGTGTCAGTGACTTACCAGCCCTGACATTTATATACTTTACACCTTTGTGGTTGTTGGAATGCGAGGTGGCTCGATTATAGGTCTGTAAGGACCGGGAAACGTGTGTTCAGGCATAACTAATCCTCTAACGTAAGTGAGGACCGACCCTGAAGATCCAGGGGTTTCCCAGAGTGCGTAACCCTGGGACATTTGCTAGAGTGTCTCGAACCCGGAGAGGAGCTTGCCCCTTGCCTCGACTCATGACGGAAATCCAATTTCCAATACGTGTATTGCGGTTTTAATTGTAGAACTAGTATGGCGACATGATATATGGTACCCATGCCGTCTATGATTGATATTTATGATTGAAATTGTTTTGACACTATACACTTATTATAGTATCAAATGATTTGTTTTAAACGTACCAAGCATGTTTGGCTATTATAAGGGAAAACCCTATCCTTCGGCTTGCGTGGCATTGTGTGATGGGACCTGGGTCTTATAATAGCTTCATTTTTCGAAAAAGCATTGCGCTGTTTATTCTATGCGCTAGTATTCTTGGGAGAAAACCCGTTCCGTGTTATACGGCGTGGTCCCTTGAATTACTCTCTTTTAAAGTAAAGTTTAAATAACTGTTTTAGTTCTCACACCAGTCACATGACTGACCTGGAGTTTATTGTTTTAACCTAAACTCTGGGTGCCCCTATTTTCCGCACGGGCAGCTAGTAGTTTTGGTTTTGCAGATTTATATTCACAGGATCCTGGTTTACAGCTGGAATGATATCCAGAAAGCTCTGTATCCGTATATCACCTTCAGTTGTGCTTTGTATTATTTTCCGCTGCTATGTAATTTATTGTAATCTCTGATATTTATTGAATGTAATTTATTCATTTATACTCTGTATATTCTTGTATCTGATGGAATTGTTGTAATAGCAATGAAATGTTTTTCCGTCTGCGTTCTATTTTGTCGTGTTCTCAAAACGAACAGGGGTTTCAAACGGTCTAGATCGGTTTAACGACTGATTCGGATCGAGCGAAATTCCTTGCCGTCACATTTGGTATCAGAGCTTTGGTTTACAGAGCTCGAGAACAAGACACATTAAAACCATACGAAAGAATTCATCAGATATTGGATTAGTAATATCCAATTAGAATGACTCGTTAGAGATAGGATCAGTAGTATCCTAGAACGGGTGTGAAGAGTATATTTTTTTCAATTGAAAACAATTTTGTTTGAAAATTTAAATTGCTTTATACGTATTTGATTACTTATTTATTTTGAATTTGGACAATCGAGTATATAAAGATTTTGCATATACGCGTCATGAACGTATATTCGAGGTTTTAATATACTAGATAGATATGGAATCATACTCTAGTGGCCCGAAGATGATTCTGATGGTTGAGTACTCATCGTCAGAATTTATATTCGAGTGACGAAGGTGTGATATCTATATATTTCCATTAGGCTGGTGTGAGAACCAAAACTTATCTATATAGCTAGAACACATTGTTGTAATTGGCATCAAAAACATGAATTTTTGTATATATATTAAATTTATGAATTTGAAACTCTAATCCACTAATTGATTGATGATGGTGTTGTTTGTTTATTTGTTTAATCATTTTGAACCATTATGCCTAATTGAATCAAACATTGAACTGTATTGAAAATTAGTCACATTTGCATGCATATACATATACTTATATTGAACAGGTCATAGCAAGGAGGCTAGAGCAGAGAATAAAATTTGTTTGCCCGACAAATAGGTACATGTTTACTACATAATTTACTGTTTTGTTTGGGTAATGATGATTTTATGAGCATATTGGCTAGCCGCTTGGCTTTTTCTTTTTCTTTTTGAGATCAGAAGGCCTATATGGCAATTTCGGGATTTTCCCGTGGCTCCCGGTGCAGGGGAGGTTATGGCGAAATTTTTCGAAAATTTAGGGTGTTAGCCAAATTTTTGAAAATTTGAAAGTTCTTAGAAACTGAAAAGTTGGAGAATGGAAGCCAGATCGAAAGTAGAGTTGATTGATCAAACCACTTTCGACTTTGTTCCTTTTCAGGGATGAAAAGTTTTAAGTGGGGGAGATTGTAGCAACCCGAAAATTTGGGCCAGTTTAAAATTTTTATTTTGGCAATTTTAGCGAATTTTGAATATTTAAAATAAATTATTTTAAATAATATCGACGAAAATTTATTTTGAATATAATTCGAACGTATATATTATATACGTCGTCGTTAGAATATAAATATTTATATATAATTATAAATAGAATTGAAAATGGTGCGATAGTTCGATAATTCAATTTCAAAATTTCAATTGAACATACCTGGTGCAAAACAATCCGGATTTTAGTGAAACCAAAAACATTAGGATCTATTTGATGATATCTTTCCAACGAATCCGAAAAATCGAAATTTCATAGCGCGAATCAAAAGATATGTCCAGTTGAAGATTCTGAATAGTCGCTATGGAATTCAGGCCCTTAAAAATGGGAATTTTGCAAACGACCTCGGATTTCGACGAAACCACTTTTGTTGGAACCGCGGTGTCAAATTATTGCTAGGTTTCAAATTTCATAATTTTTCGAATCATTATGTGAGCGTGGAAAAGGAAAACGCGTTGACCAGTTTCAGTTGATTTTAATCGACTGAAAATTGGCCATTTTTCAAACGGTCTCAGAATTCGACGAAACTAGTTTTGTTAGGACCGTATCGTCAATACGAAGCTAGAAAATATTTTTTGGGAATTTTTATAGTTAGTATGTGACCCCGGTAATTTGAAATGTACGTTTAAAATTCAATATAGTGATTTAAATGTAAATTTAACGGAAACTGATTGTAACAGCCGAATCAGCCTACGATACATATCCCGTTGTGTTCGGAATGGGGGTAAAACGCTATAGACGACAGGCGGTGGGCCTCGTTTCGAGGTCGTATGTGAAGGTCAACTTTTTGCAAAATAAAATAATTAAAAAATAAAAAAAACCCCTCTTCCTTTATCTCTCCCCCCCCCATTCGAATTTCATTTTACAGAAAAAAAGAAAAAAAGAAGAAGAAGGAGGCGACGAGGCGGAGAGGAGCCGCCGCCCTCCCCAAGGACCACTGCGCCACATCCAAACCCCCCTTCCACCTCGACCTCGCGACAGCCCCCCCCCCCCCCCCCGATGCACCCATCCTCCCTCCAGCCGACGCTCGAAGACCCCCCTCCCCCCCGTTCGATTTTCTTCCACCGCTGCCGCCTGCTACGGCTGCCGCCGCCCCCTGAGACGCGAGCCACCAACCTCCGACCCCCATTCCTCCTCTTCGATTTAAAACCGTGAGTTTTCCTACTTTATTTTCTAATCTGATTTTATTTTTATTTATATAAATTAGATCAGTTTTAGATTCAGATAAAGAATTTTGAAATGAAAAAAATGCAAAAAGTTAGATTTTTAGAAATGCAAAAAGTTAGATTTTTAGAAATGCAAAAAGATTAGATTTTTAAAATGCAAAAAGATTAGATTTTTAAAATGCAAAAGATTAGATTTTTATAGTTGAAAAGGCGATATTTTTATATTATAGAAAGGCTAAAAATAGAATTTTTATATAGTATAGATAATAAAAATTCGATCTTTATTATGTGGGAGATGTAAAAATATGATTTCTATATTTTTAAAGTATTAAAAATATAGTCTTTACTATATAAATGATGTAAAAATATGATTTTTGTTTATGTAGAGAAGTAAAAATATAATTTTTACATGATAGGAATATTAGAAATACCATCTTTATATGTGTAGAAAAATAAAAATGTGATTTTTATAATTATATATTTGAAAAGGCGAAATCTTTATATAAAGAATAGCGAGGTAAAAATAGAATTTTTATCCATATAGTAGCGGTGTGAAAATGGAATTTTTATCCATATAGCGAAGTAAAAATTCGATTTTTATATATTGAATAACAAGGTAAAAATTCGATTTTTATATATTGAATAACAAGGTAAAAATTCGATTTTTATATATTGAATAGCGAAGTAAAAATTCGATTTTTACATATGTAGTGGCTACAGCAACGAAGATGACAAAAATGCGATAAAGATGAAGATTTCTATCAAAGAAGAGTCAAGATGATTGGATAGTTATTGGTGAGAATTTCTCACCTTTCAATTTCTTTTTCTAGTTATATATATATATACTAGGATGCAGACGGTGCTTAGTAGCACCCGACACAATCGTCCACAGACCATGGACTTGTTTGTTTGGTTGCATAGATTAGTTAGATGATTTGATTTGAAATTGAATTGTTTGGTGAAATGAATGGATTTGATTGATGTGTGAATGGCGTGGGCCTTCACTAGATCGGGGTTAAAGGCTGGGCCTTGTCCTGTTTCTAGTATTGTGCCGTTATGCCGCCGAAATTTTCTAAAATATGTTAGAAAAATAAAAATATCATTTTTATTGTGTAAATGAACTGAATAGAAATTCATGTGTTGAAATAAAATATTTTATCGTTAAAAATAATTTTTTTTAACGTGAATGTGAATAAGATAAAATATTCATTTACAAACCGGACGGTTTGTTTATGTACACCTATTTGAATGACATTTATTGGGACGATAAATTTTACACATCGCCCAACTGCACAAATAAAATCTGTGTTTGATTGCTTGAAACCCCACACGGGTGTTGGGATGAAATTTGAAGTTCACTCATCCTGATTGATTCAATATGTCAATCGATTGATTGACAGGCTGTTATAAGCGTTAGATATCTATATTTGAGGCTTATACGGTGTAGTGCACTTTGGTTGATGGTTGATTATTTTTTAACGCTATTATATACGTGTGATGTATGAAAATCCATATAATTAACTTTATATGGTGATTGATTGGGCCTCATTCCAATTTAGAAAATAAAGAATATTATAAAATAAAGGTTCATGTGTTGACCGTACTCATCCGTTGAGATTAGTCATGTGTTGAACGAAATATTTTAATAATAAAATTTATATCTTTATCACTATAAAATAAAGGTTCATGTGTTGACCGTACTCATCCGTTGAGATTAGTCATGTGTTGAACGAAATATTTTAATAATAAAATTTATATCTTTATCACTATAAAATAAAGGTTCATGTGTTGACCGTACTCATCCGTTGAGATTAGTCATGTGTTGAACGAAATATTTTAATAATAAAATTTATATCTTTATCACTATAAAATAAAGGTTCATGTGTTGATCGTACTCATCCGTTGAGGTTAGTCATGTGTTGAACGAAATATTTTAATAATAAAATTTACATCTTTATCATATATAGAATTAGAAATCAACTGGAAAATAGATGAGATGAGTGGTCTCCTAGATATTAATCTGATGTTGGTTTCGGCCTTTGGGGTTAATATTCAGGAAATCGTTCCCTCACTAAATTACGGTTGGAGTCTGATTCAATATCAAACGATAGATACCTTAATTTTTATAAAATATATTAAATAACAAAAATAGTCACACGTGGACAATACTCATTCGTTGAGATTAGTCGTGTGTTGACAAAAATAAATATTCATTTGTTGAATAGAATATTTGAAAATAGAAATATATGAAGCCGGGTTGGTTAGATTGACGCCATTTTGACGTGAACGATATTTATATTGATTTTACTCATTTTAAAATGAATATTGAAAAGTGATTTCGAAATCGAATATTTTGAAATGAAATTTGAATTGAATCGAATATAAAACCAATTCGAATTGAATTGAATAAATAACGAATTCGAATTGAATTGAATAGATAATGAATTCGAATTGAATTGAATAAATAACGAATTTGAATTGAATTGAATAGATAATGAACTCGAATTGAATTGAATAGATAACGAATTTGAATTGAATTGAAAACGAATTCGAATTGAATTGAATTGATAATGAATTCTAATTGAATTGAATAGATAATGAATTCGAATTGAATTGAATAGATAACGAATTTGAATTGAATTGAAAACGAATTCGAATTGAATTGAATAGATAACGAATTTGAATTGAATTGAAAACGAATTCGAATTGAATTGGAAACGAATTGAAATGAATTCAAATTGAATTGAAATTTGAATTGAATAGAAATGAATTTTAAAACGAATTTATAAGGAAAAATTCAATTTTGATTCGAATTTGAAATGGAAGTTGAAAATGTTTTTGAAACAAAATTAAAACGATTTATAAAATTCGTTTTAAATAGAAATCAACGAAATATATATTATATATATAATATAATGGCCTGAATAGAACGCGCCGCGCCGCGGCAGTTCGTGAATTTCGACCATTTATTTCAAACGGACATTACGGGAGATCCGACCGTCGGATTCTCCTAAAACCGGAACCGTTGGGTTCGTATCGAAAAGAGCTTCCTAACGAATATTAGGAATTTGAAATCTAACGGTTGGATTTGGAGTTACGTCCAAATCAAATTTGAAAAAGGTCGTTGTAAGTGCAGTTCGATGGCCATTGTTGGAAATCGATTGTACGGGCCTTAATAAAATTATTAAAAATAGTAATAATTTGTGTAAAATCATAAGAAATGATTTGAGAAAAATTGGGGTGAAAAACTCCATATTTGAAAAGATAAAAATGGATTTTTTATCGAAATGAACTAGTTTTGAACTAAATTTAAAACCCAATTATTTTTAAATAAATAAATTAGATTTAAAATGGGGTTTTAAATAATCGGAATTTCTAATATATTTGATTGGATTTGATTTGGGTTTGTCGTGAACTGTGTTTTAAATAACACCTAGTTCTTTAACCCAGTAAAAGGAGTTTTAACGAATCTGCAATTAGGTTGAAATGTGAATCTATAATCTAAATTATCAAATTTAGAAATGAGCGAGAATGGAGTATCACCAGTTTTGCTCCAAAGCGGTAGTTAAATCTTTAATTAGATTTGAACGTGAAATGGTAATTAATTTTACCGATAACACCGTGGTATTAGATATGGAGTATTACCAGTTTTGCTTCATGGGATGAATAGGTTGGGATTGGGAAATAAAATAAATAATTACTTCGATGTGGTTCGCTAATCCCGACTAGTTTGGAAAACCATAATTTGGTTTGAAACGACATCCAAAGGAAGATTAAAGGATAAATTTTAAAGAATTTATGTTGGATAAAATTAATGGGAACCTTTCCCTGAGAATATGAATTGGAATGAGGCGTATGTTGTGTTTGTGTAACATTCGTTTTAATATACGCGGGTTGTTCGGAAAGGCCGGGTTTATACCCATTCGGAATAACCGATTCGACGATATGTCGAAGATGAAGACAGTGGTCGAAGACCGGAAGTTTCCACATCGTTTGGGTAATTACTAACGATCCTTATTGGGCTGTACACCCAAGAGGATGGAAATAGTTGGTGGTCGTCCAGACGTACTTGGAGATGGATGGATATGCGAGGAAAGTGCCTCCGGTTTCGTTCAGACCCAGAACGAACTTGAAAATGGATTGTGTGTCTGACATTGGATTTTAATCTGTGTTGATTGGTTTCTATTAAATATACATCTGTTTGGCGGTGGAGAATTTATTCTTTTGCTTAACGCCCTTCTCTGAGACGTACGAGCTCAGAGGTTGTATATCGATGGACATCAGTCGCATGGCATGAATTGCCTGTGTGGCACGCTAAGATGCATTGATCAAGGCTTCTGTTGAAAAGCAAAGTCTTGTGGTTGATGATCAAAGCACGCCTACGTGGCAGCTTTGTGTATAACGTGAATTCGCGAGTCTCACACCTCGGTATGAGTCAAAAACGGGATACGAACTGCAGGGAGAGCACGACGTTTCTTTCTAGCTTTGGTGGTGTCAGTGACTTACCAGCCCTAACATTTATATACTTTTCACCTTTGTGGTTGTTGGAATGCGAGGCGCCTCGATTATAGGTCTGTAAGGACCGGGAAACGTGTGTTCAGGCATAACTAATCCTCTAACGCAAGTGAGGACCGGCCCTAAAGATCCAGGGGTTGCCAGAGTGCGTAACCCTGGGACATTTGCTAGAGTGTCTCGAACGCGGAGAGGAGCTTGCCCCTTGCCTCGACTCATGACGGAAATCCAATTTCCAATACGTGTATTGCGGTTTTAATTGTAGAACTAGTATGGCGACATGATATATGGTACCCATGCTGTCTATGATTGATATTTATGATTGAAATTGTTTTGACACTATACACTTATTATAGTATCAAATGATTTTTTTTAAACGTACCAAGCATGTTTGGCTATTATAAAGGAAAACCCTATCCTCCGGCTTGCGTTGCATTGTGTGATGGGACCTGGGTCTTATAATAGCTTCATTTTTCGAAAAAGCATTGCGCTGTTTATTCTATGCATTGGTATTCTTGGGAGAAAACCCGTTCCGTGTTATACGGCGTGGTCCCTTGAATTACTCTCTTTTAAAGTAAAGTTTAAATAACTGTTTTAGTTCTTACACCAGTCACATGACTGACCTGGAGTTTATTGTTTTAACCTAAACTCTGGGTGCCCCTATTTTCCGCATGGGCAGCTAGTAGTTTTGGTTTTGCAGATTTATATTCACAGGATCCTGGTTTACAGCTGGAATGATATCCGGAAAGCTCTGTAACCGTATATCACCTTCAGTTGTGCTTTGTATTATTTTCCGCTGCTATGTAATTTATTGTAATCTCTGATATTTATCGAATGTAATTTATTCATTTATACTCTGTATATTCTTGTATCTGATGGAATTGTTGTAATAGCAATGAAATGTTCTTCCGTCTGCGTTCTATTTTGTTGTGTTCTCAAAACGAACAAGGGTTTCGAACGGTCTAGATCGGTTTAACGACTGATTCAGATCGAGCGAAATTCCTTGCCGTCACACTTTCGGAGGAATTGCAGGCTGGTGCGGGGCGGGCCATCACATGGATGGTAGGATATGCACTCTTCCTAACTTGAAGATTTTGGGGACGAAATCCTTTTAGTAGGGGAGAATGTAACACCCCATAATTTTAGCAATACTAAAAGAGGATAAATTTAATAATAATTAATTTAATAATCAGAATTAAGGGAAATGGACTGCACCATTGCGTCCGTCTTGAAATTCTGGTCAAGATAGACATTTGGTTTGCGTAAAATGCTGTATGAAGAAGTTATGAAGGTTTGAAGTTTGTATACGCACAAGATAATTATATATACATACATATGTATATATATATAGGGACCAAGAATTCAAATTTTCAGTTCAAATTTAAAAAAAAAAATCCCGTAGACTGCAAAATTCCCGCCCCAATGGTGTCAACCCCATAGTAGGGGTGTCGACCCCGAGGTTGACCCCCTAGGGCTGAGGTGGCACTCGATTTTTTGGGGGCTAGCAGCTATAAATAAAGGTCCATTTCTCTTGTTTTCTTCACTGGAAATCAATGGAAGCTGAATGCGGCCGGTACCTGAACTGAAACGAATCCTTTTCTTCAACAACAATCGACTAAGAGCTAATCAGTTAGAGATTCAAGTATAGATCTAAGATTCAACACCAACAATTCCTCTTCTATCTTCTAAAATCCAAACACTGTGAGATTAGTTACTTTTAGATTTAAATGATTAAAAATAAAACGTGATATGACTGTGATTTGGATCTGTTATAAATTGTAAATCTATGATACTCTTGGATCTTAAATTTTATCATGCTAGATTTTCCTTTATAGTTCTAATTCACTTGTGGTTAATTTATCATGTCACATTTGTAGATCTTGACCTTTATCTATGTCTGTGGTTAATTTGGATCTGTCATTGTTTGGATAGATAAAACCTTGTTTAGATCTAATTCTCCATGTAGATCATCTTTTACCTATCATGTTGCGGTTAATTTAGATCTATCATTTATTGGACATATGAATCCTTATTTAGATATATTCATGCCTACTATGACGTCCTTAGTATGTTAGATCTAGTTTTATCATCACATGTTCACTAGATTTGTTTTTATGTCCACCTTATTAATATGCCAATTACATGTCTAATGTATATATATATATATGCCAGTTATGTCAAAATAACAGCTATTGTCATCTTCCCATCACCTTTCCCTTTTACTGTTTATGGGCAGGCTACTTTCTAGCTTAGGCATGCCGCCAAATATATGCAAATGTGTTAGTTAGGGAACATGGGAAAAACATTAGAATTGGCATAACTTGAATAATGAATATGAATTTGGACATATAATTCACTATGAATATAATTTGGTAAATGAGCATTAACACCTATAACAACATAGGTATAATTAATTGGATAATATTGAAATGCCTAGGATTACAGTTATTGGAAACTATAACTGCACTTATGACACAAGGTTAGATTGCATTTGTGGTGGAAGTCTGCCCAGACCTGAACGACATATCCAGCAACCTCAAATGTTTAATCTAATGTGAGGGGTCTGAGTGCACAAATACGAGAGGGGCTAAGACACGATATTAGGCTCAACTTGTGTAAGAAGTCTTCCCGGACCCGACCGACATATCCAGCATCAAAAAGTTGTAGGCCTAATGTGGGAGGTCAAGCCCGTTATAACCATAAATGGACATGGTAACGAATTGGAATACTTAACCTAGTTGAATCCATATGGATTCTGTGAACATGAACATGAATAAGGGTTAAGTAAACTTGGTTGAACAATGGGAGGGTTAAGATAAGTATATCTGAGATGGGTGGATAATATTTAAATATAGGCCCACAAAACTTAACCAATTGGAGGTTTTGTATTAAAGACACCTATAGATTAGCATATCCGGTAGAAAGATTGGGGTTATATAATTAAAGACACCTTTTAGGGTAAATATAACCTATGGAAAACCTAGTAGTGGATACAAAGGGGAGAGCTTGTATCATATTGTGTGTGGCCCGTTTCTGTTAGTAACTTGGTGTAACAACCCGCAAATCCGTACCATTTGGAACGACTGAATACAACTCAGGTCCAACCCAAATTGCATGAAAATACGAATCATTAATAGAAAGAAGTTAGAGGATGAGAATAGATAAGATAGAAAATTTAGAATAGAAGAAAATAGATAGAAGATTGAACTGAGCAACACCACAAAATCTCACAATTGCAGCGGAACAAAATATAATATATATAATCCCTTTTGAAATAAAAACTAGATTTGAACTTACATATAGTATCAGAGTACATCTCATATACAATACAGCAGAATTAAACTCTACATATCTAATGTTGAAGCCTACTGCTCCAAGCTCCTCCAAATAAATATGTTAAATCATGAACCACTTGACTGCCCGTACAAATTTGGGCACCCAAGACTTTATGGAAAATATAAAAAAAATAAACTCTGGGTCAGTCATGGGACTAGTATGAGTAAACGATTTTAAAACAAACTGATTCTGATACAGGATATCTCATAAGACCACGCCTTAAAAATGGAACGGGTTTTTCCCTTATGAGAACCCAAAACACTTGTTTAATTTTCAAAAAAACATTTTGAAAGAAAAGATAATCGTAAGACCGATCCACACATAAACATGGATGGTTTTTACCTTATGATAACCCAAAACATTCTGAAATCAATATTCTTGTGATATTATAATAATGTCTAAATACAAATAAATAACAAACTAACGGAACGTTTGCATCTCATGCTCCACATATATAGTATACAATCAAAACCGCTAGCGCTTAGTGAAGAATGGATTTCCCTCTATGACAAGGTATGGATCCATCTTCCAATCAGTGTACTCTGGAGAGGATACACTGAAGTTCAACAAGAACGTCTTGCAACTCGGCCACACATGGCCGACCACTCATTTCTCTTGAGTGTATCGACTATATTGTCATCGTACGGCTGCGCAACTACCGTTTCCCGAGAGATACAGAAATGAAAAGAAGTAACAAAACGAATATTCTGTAGATGATGACAATACACCCTAATGGGAGCGACCCACATAGCCATGCTACCTGCCCGATTTTTGTCATTTCCCGATTGATGAGGCTTGAGGTTATAATTACTCTTTTGAACATCTGGTCACCATTCACTTTGAATGCCACATCATCCGATCCGCCAGATATCGCTAATTGATGTCCACAAAAATACTCTAGTTGTTAAGCTAAACAAGTTTGCCTTCTATGCTACCAACTTGGTACGTTTGAAGAAATCAACGTACGCGATCCGTTTGTAAATACTCTGTCAGACATTCATCCATACAGGTTGTCCTGGGATTGGACAAACCGAAGGTACTATCATGTAAACTGAACAACCCTTGTAATACTCCGTCTTCAATAAAATCTCTGACTCGTAACGTATATCGAATCGAAGTGGAAATTAGATTCCAGTCTCTTCGAAAACGATAACGAAAAGGTCTGGATTTTGATAGTTGGTGATGTAACTATCAAATATAAAATAAACAGGTTTAATACCGTTGGATCTGCTAAGTCATAAAATAATCTTTATTTGAACATTAACTTTGTATTTATTTCTAAATTACTTTACAGAAATTACAACTTAGCAGTTCCCATGGCCTATATCAGTTCTTATAACAGATGATATTTGATTCGTTAATCTAATATACATAAACAGCATGTAAATGTAATACAATATTTCCATTGATAACATAGCATCTCGGCATATAATTACTAATAAAATGTATCAACTAATAAATAGTAGAACAGTGTTTATTTCTGCTAACAGTGTGTTTTAAACAATCCAGTCAGTCAATACATAGTGGAACGGTGTTTTAATTCCACTGACAGATGTCAAATAAAATATTTAATTTCGATCAACGTAACTAAACACAACTAAATTTATAAATCCATGAATTTAACAATCAATTCAAGATGTGCTGCATTTACAGATTTATTATTGATCAATGGTTTAGTTCATGATTAATTTACGTTTACTTTGTTATAATGATTGTTAGAGACGAACCCGATTCAATTACTAAATAAGTTAATTCATTTTATATTGAATTGTTTAAAATTCGATAACTAAATCAAGTTACTTGCATACGCTACGTTCGACTCAATGAGCCGAAACTATTCAAACATATGTTCTTGATTTAACATGTATATATATTCTATTTACATTATAGCTCAAACATTTATGTATTCTATGGGTCGCGCCCCATATGAATCAGCCCACAACTTTGGCTAATACCCACCGCTTTATATATATGCTAAATAATTTATATGCACACTTGTTTTTAGCTTAGACTTAAAAACCTTATATATATAAACCGAGCTGAAGCCCATTATCATTTATCGCACTGCCCACCGTTCTTGTTACCGAACAACAAGCAAAACATGTTCGCTTTCCTTGCTATTGCTATCCCAATTCTTGATATATATATATATATATATATATATATATATACATATATATATAACCCACAGGCCCAAAAGCCCCAAAATTTTCACACGCTCATTTCCTGGTAACATGCTGCATCATTTCTCTGCCTGTTACCGTTTCCCCTTCTCTTGTTTCTTTCCCATGGTCTGCTTTCTTTAAGTTTTGTTTTTAATTTGTATATTTAAATATTAAGATTAATATAAAATATAGTCAATTGAAAACAACGGTTAGGTACGGATGTTTACACATGAAAACTTTAATTAATTCCGCCTGTTGACTTGTAACGTTGATTCAAGTATACCAACCATATTAAATTAGAGTATAATATTAGGTAGTATACCGACCATATTAAATTAGAGTATAATATCATGTAGCATACCTGTAGATCGCCACCATGGATCCGGATGTTAACCAGATTTTTAAACTTAACCCCCTTTTTCTCATTTTCCTTAGAAAAAGGTGAGGCTTCGCAGGATTTTTTGGAATATCTTTCTCTCAATATAGAGTTCGGTAGTACCGTGTTTAAACTAGGAAATATACATGCCAAATTAATTTCCCACTACTCCTTTAAACTAGAAAATAAAATAATATATTTGCGTTCAGCTCCTTTACATTACTCTCCTAATAGTTGCTTACATTACCTCTCATAATAACTGCCTACCATCTCTAAATCCATATTTTCCTCCCATCCCCTCAATTACAGTCTTAAATGGCAAATTAATTTCGTTCCTTTTTTCTTTTGTCTCTCGTTTTAAGTTAGGTAATTTTTGTTCTAATCCACGGTTTTAATAAGTTAATCCAACATTTTACTTTAATAAGTTAATCCACGACTATTTTGTAAGTTAATCCACGAGTGGATTAACTTAAAGATTTCATTCTATCATACAGCTTACAATCAATTTTTGTGCTTCTTGTTTTAACATGACATTACAAAACGCTTCATTCTAATAGACAATCGAATGCAGCAAACCTATACGAAAGAAGAAAACCAGACATGTTTCTATCAATTTCAAGATTTCAGAAAATAGCTAAACAACTATACGTGATAATGGTGATATAAAAAAAAACAATTTGTATACAATTAATCAACTTCAAACAAAAAATAAACAAACTACTTACTATTATTATGTTGAATTACTACACTTAAACTTGGATTTAGATGGTAGAATTTTAGAAATAAGAATATAACGCAAAACGCAGAGAAGAAGACTGAAAAGAAGAAAAATATGTATGATTTTTTTAAGGTGGATACACTGATTAAAATTTATATTTTAGTAAAAGTCAACGATCATATTTTATATGGTGGATTAACTTACTAAAATTGTGGATTAAAATAAAAGTTACCTTTTTAAGTTATTACATCTATAGCCCATGCCGTATCATCCCTCATGCCTTAATAGTTAATATAAACTGTTACCTTACTGTTAACTTAAGGACTCCTAAAAACTGTCCACCGGCCAGCATTTCATCAACTACTGTAATCTTAACATCTTCTAAACTGGTGAAAGCCAATTCTTTATATGATTCCAGTTTGTGAAATCAGTCCTTAATAGGATCTCAACTTAACATAATTTAAGAAGCAATGATAGTGTAAACTATAAAGTAACCTGAATCCATATTGACAGCCTTGGTTAACAATATGATGATTCTCCCTGCTGTGCCTTTGCTGTAATGTATTCTCTGATGGATGAGAATTCTCCTTTCGTTTCTTTCTTATTTACTGTTATGCGAAAACTGGTATGGTTTATGTATAAATTGCAAAGGGGTAGTTGTCTTCATTAGACACTTGTCAAATATGTACTGGTCAAAGGAGTAACTGCACAATATGTCTTTCAAAAAAGAAAGAAACAAATGCAATTCGAACTTATTAGGCCAGCAAGGAGGGAACAGTTATATTCCCAGATTTTAACCATACATAATCAATACCAGTCCATCATAGTACTGCTTTTCATATTAAAATCATGTTATAGAATGTAGACCTACGTACCCTTACAGAAAGTACACAGGCCACATAGAATATTTAAGTAAATATTCTAACATTCTCCCACTTGGCCTGTGTCATAACCTCATGGTTTAATAATTGTAATTGCAGACTTTTACATTAAGTCCAATAATTATCATACCACCTTATGCAAATTAGAAATGAATTGAATAATGGCGGTCACCTATTATTAATCAATAAGATCCCTTCCATGTATCACAAATCAATTCTAACTTAGCTTTAATTTCATATTGAGTAACACCATAAGTCTCAAGTTTACTTGTTATCAAAAGAACAGTAAGTGTACACATATACTATAATGATAACTTATATTAACAAAACAGAAACATAACTATAAACGAATTCTAAGTGTCTACATCATGAGCAAACTGTAATCAAAATGGCAAGGCTTTATTTATAATTCCCATACGCTCGACATGGCCAATGAACGCGTTGGGAGGTAATCCTTTTGTCAACGGATCCGCTACCATGACATCCGTTCTAATATGCTCAAAGAACACTCTCTGTTTTTGCACTTCCTCTTTTACTGATAAGTACTTTAACTCCATGTGTTTAGCACCCTTAGAGTACTTGTCGTTCTTAGAGAAGAAGACGACTGCGGAATTATCACAATAAATTCTCAACGGCCTGGATATACTGTCGACAATTCCAAGTCCCGAGATAAAGTTCCGCATCCACAATGCATGAATAGTGGCCTCAAAGCATGCTACAAATTCTGCCTCCATAGTGGAAGTAGCAATGACTGACTGTTTTCCACTCTTCCATGAAACTGCCCCTTCAGCTAGTAGAAACACATAGCCAAATGTAGATTTTCTACTATCTAAACATCCGGCATAATCCGAATCCGAATATCCAATAACTTCTAGATTCTCAGATCTCCTATATGTAAGTATGTGCTCCTTGGTGCCTTGCAAATACCTGAGGACCTTCTTAGCAGCTTTCCAGTGATCCATACCGGGATTACTTTGATATCGACCCAACATTCCTACAGCAAAGCTGATATCAGGTAGAGTACATGTTTGAACATAGTTCAAACTCCCAACCACTGATGCATATGGAATTCTTTCCATTTCCTTTCGCTCCAACTCATTTTTAGGACATTGCATTTTACTAAACTTGTCCCCTTTCTTTATTGGAGCTATTCCTTCGGAGCATTTGTCCATTCTATATTTCTCTAAGATCTTATTTATATAACCCTTCTGAGACAGTCCTAACAGTCCTTGTGATCTATTTCGAATGATTTCAATTCCAATCACGTAGGATGCCTCGCCTATATCTTTCATTTCAATGTTCCTAGAGAGATACTTCTTTACATCATGCAACATCCCTAAATTATTTGCAGCAAGCAAAATATCATCAACATACAGGACCAAAATTATAAATCTGCTCCCACTAACTTTTATGTAGATACACCGGTCAACGACAACCTCTACAAAACCATATGATGTGATGGTATCATTAAACTTTAAATACCACTGTCTGGAAGCTTGTTTAAGTCCATATATTGATTTCCTAAGCTTACACATCATCTGTTCATTTCCTGTGGCCAAGAACCCTTCAGGTTGATCCATATATACTTCTTCCTCTAATTCAGCATTTAGAAAGGCGGTTTTCACATCCATCTGGTGGAGCTCTAAATCATAATGAGCCACCAAGGCCAAAACAATCCGCAAGGAGTCCTTTTTTGAAACTGGAGCGAAGGTCTCCTTATAGTCAATGCCATCCTTTTGGGTGAAGCCCTTAGCAACAAGTCTGGCCTTATATCTTTCAATGTTGCCCTTTGAGTCCCTTTTCGTCTTAAAGACCCACTTGGAACCAACTGTCTTACAACCCTTAGGCAACTCAACTAAGTCCCAGACTTTGTTATCACCCATAGACTTAATTTCTTATTTCATGGCAATCAACCATTTATCGGAATTGGCACTTTCCATGGCCTTATTAAATGAGACTGGATCTTCATCAATGCTTAAGTCACATTCATTTTCAACAGCATAAACCACATAATCATTTGGAATAGCAGATCTTCTTTCCCTTACAGACCTCCTTAACAGTTCTTGTGGTTCATTAATCTCTTCTTGAATTATTACCGGTTCATCCACTGTAATGTCATCTTGTGGGATTTGGACATCATTTTGTTGTTCCAATGCGTCATGTGACTGTGATGCAACACCTGGTACAACAACTTTAAGTGGAATAACAGGTGAAGGAACTTCAACCTGAATCTCTTGAATATCCACCTTTCGTGATTCACCACTCCCACTAGATTGACCATTTTCTATGAACCTAGCATTACCTGTCTCAACAATTCTCGTACTATGGCTAGGACAATAAAACACATACCCCTTTGATTTTTCAGGATAGCCAATGAAGAAACCACTGACTGTCCTTGAATCAAGTTTTTTTTCATGTGGATTATATAGCCTTACTTCTGCTGGACAACCCCAAACACGTAGATGCCTTAAACTAGGTTTCCTTCCCGTCCACAGTTCATAAAAAGTCTTAGGAACTACCTTACTTGGAACCCGGTTAAGCAAATACGTAGCAGTCTTTAATGCATATAACCACAACGAAGAGGGCAATGAACAATTACTTAACATGCTCCTAACCATTTCCATTAATGTACGGTTCCGCCTCTCCGCTACACCATTTTGTTGAGGTGTACCAGGCATTGTATACTGTGCACAAATAAATACCTCTACTTTCGAGGAGCTTTGCAAATGGACCTGGACATTGTCCACTTTCATTATATTTACCATAAAATTCACCACCTCTATCGGATCTCACAACCTTTACTTTTCTATCTAACTGTCTTTCCACCTCATTTATGAATATCTCAAGGACATTCACAGATTGAGATTTTTCATGCAGTAGATATACATATCCATAAAGTGAGTAATCATCAATAAAAGTGATGAAGTATTTTTCACCATTCCAAGAAGGAACGTCAAAAGGGCCACATATATCAGTGTGTATTAACTCAAGAAGCTGAGTGCTTCTTATGGCGGGTTTCTTTACTGTGTGTTTAGTTTGCTTTCCTTTAATGCAATTTATACACACATTTAAGTCACTAAAATCCAATTGAGGAAGGATTTCACTTTTCACCAACCTCATTAGTCTTTCCTTGGAAATATTACCAACTCTTTGATGCCACAAGTAAGCAGAATTTTCATTAGATGCACTACGTTTAATGCCTTGACATTCAACATGAAACAAGGATTCAGAAAATTTAATATCAAGATTGAACCTATAAAGTGAATCAATCAAAGTACCACTACCATAAAAATAATTATGTTTGTACAATGAAAATACACCATGTCCAAAACTAACACAGAAACCTAAATTATCCAACCTACTAATAGAAACAAGATTCCTAGCACACTCAGGTACATAGAGACATCTTTCAAGATCTATTCGACAACCGGTGTCTAAGATCAATCTATAGGTCCCAATGCCTTCTATCCGTGCCTTCATCCTGTTTCCCATGAACAAGCTCTGCTCAGTTCCTCTTATGGGCTGGATCGAACTGAATCCCTGTTTTACATGAGACACATGATTAGTAGCACCAGAATCTAACCACCAAGTATTATTAGGCACTTCCATAAGGTTAGATTCAAAGAAAACATAACCATAATACATACCTTTCTTTTCAAACCATGCCTTCCTTTTCGGACATTCCTTCTTGAAGTGTCCTGATTTCTTACAAAAGAAACACTTCATCTCCTTTCGGATGTTGCTGTCAGGGCCTTTTGGGGCCTTATCCTTCTTCTTGTCCTTTTTACCTGGCTGCCTTTTACTGCTGTTGGCACCATCATGACCTACGAGATGAACAGATTGATCCTTCATCTTCCTTAATCTCCCTTCCTCCTGTATTAACATGGCCTTCAATTCTTGAAAGTTCCATTTATCTTTAATGGTGTTATAATACTCCTGGAACTGGCCAAATTCAACAGGCAGAGAGTTAATGATGAATTGGACTAAGAATGTCTCATTTACATCCATCCCCATGGTCTTTAACCTTGCTGCTAAATTCGACATGAGTGTCACATGATCATGGATAGGCTGAGACCAGTCAAACTTCTTCGTAGTCAGCTGACTCATAAGGCTGCCTACTATTGACTTGTCAGCTAAATCCGATTGAGAACACTCCTTAATCTTGTGCATGAATTCCCTTGCATTATCTGTCTTGGGCATAGATGGCTTGATACTTTCCGCCATAGTCATCCGCGTGAGGTTCAAACTCAACCGGTTAGACCGCTCCCACCTCTCATAAAGAGACTTCTCAGTTTTGGAGCTAGCATCTGTAATGGTTGAAGGTTGCTCCTCCATTATTATTGCAAGGTCCAAAGCCATACAACCCAGTGTGAACCGGATTTGTTCAGACCAATCATCATAGTTCAGCCCATTGAACTTCACGATAGAGTTAGCAGATGCAAACACACTAGATAAAGTTGCAATCATTTATACGTACTAATCTATTAGTGCTTTGAGAACTTTATATAGATTTGTAAATATTATTATTGACTTTAAAATATGCATTCAAGTCACCTTTGGGAAATACATAAATACATACATTCATTGATGCCAAAATCTAAATACTTTAACAGATAATCATAACATGCATATGTCAAATAGGTATGCCATCTTTGGATATACATACACCATTCAACCTAAGTATGATGACTAGTCCAGTTAATATTATTGATTGTACTCAATGATCCACCTTTGGGTGATCTCCTAGAATATAATCAATAAAATTAATTGTTCAATTAAACTATAAATGTCATTTAATGGCATCTTATTTAACATCAACAACTAAATATATTTACTTAAATCTCTATGTTTCAATATAACTAGGCCACTTTGGTGACTAACTAAGTTATACAAAACGCAAATAATGAATTTGTAATGTACTATGCATGGATCAAAAGACAAATTAACCCTCTTTAATGGCACAGGTTCTTTTAACTCATATTTACAAACTACCTAACTTGAATTAAATAATTTAGATCTTCATGTCCATTAATGTTGGTTTCAAGTGTATATATAAACACACACATAACTGGTTTAAATAAATCTGAACATGCTGAAATCCGATTCTTTGAATGGTTGAATTATCCATCAAATAAGTATTAGAACTTAAAATTTAAGTAAATTCTAAGATGAATAATCAAACAACAGGCAATTCAATTTGGTTCATGAATTGAATATTTAATAGACAACAAATCCAACCATTATCATATAGACAGATCAAATAAAAGAAAAGAGTCTGATAGTAAATTATATTAAGTCTAAACTCGCTCTGATACCAAATTGAAAGCCAATTCTTTATATGATTCGAGTTTGTGAAATCAGTCCTTAATAGGATCTCAACTTAACATAATTTAAGAAGCAATGATAGTGTAAACTATAAAGTAACCTGAATCCATATTGACAGCCTTGGTTAACAATATGATGATTCTCCCTGCTATGCCTTTTCTGTAATGTATTCTCTGATGGATGAGAATTCTCCTTTCGTTTCTTTCTTATTTACTGTTATGCGAAAACTGATCTGGTTTATGTATAAATTGCAAATGGGTAGTTGTCTTCATTAGACACTTGTCAAATATGTACTGGTCAAAGGAGTAACTGCACAATATGTCTTTCAAAAAAGAAAGAAACAAATGCAATTCGAACTTATTAGGCCAGCAAGGAGGGAACAGTTATATTCCCAGATTTTAACCATACATAATCAATACCAGTCCATCATAGTACTGCTTTTCATATTAAAATCATGTTATAGAATGTAGACCTACCCTTACAGAAAGTACACAAGCCACATAGAATATTTAAGTAAATATTCTAACAACTGGATCCCCTTTCATTAACTACTGCATTCTCATTATTCCTTACTTTGTTATGTGTATCAAACACCCTGCTTATTTCTATTTATTTTATTTTATGATAGCCGAAACAACATAGGCTAATGCCCAACACGGCTTGTACTGCTTTTCCTTCCCTTACAAAAAGGGACGTGAGCAGCTTCAGGCAAAACAAAGTGATAGTTAACCTTTCTTCTCTTCTTTCAACCCTTTTTCTTTGCCAAACATCGTGTCTGCATGCATACATTAGTCCATAAACCTTGCTTTTGTACTTCCCCTTCAGTGCATTCCACGCTCAACTCTCATGCAAACCCTCTTGCCGTCCCTTTCTTTTCCTTTCCGTTCTGTCTTCCTTTGTTTTTCTTTTCGTTTTTTTACTTCTGTATGTTTCTGTGTCCCATATTTTGATCCACTTTACTATCTTTCGACCCCTGTGCACGATATTATGCATGTACACCGTCGCCGCTTCGACCATCCATCGTTCGGACCATTCCCGTAAATGCAAATCCCGCGCCTAAGCCTATTTCCATCATCAATACTTCAACACTTCGCTGAGTTACAAATTTCAAGCTTTCAACAGTAAACCCAACAAAATATGTTACCACTTAACCACCTAGCGACGTCACCATAAGCCATCGTTCGTTGCCAAACTACAGTTAGAGGTTAGTGAAGTCCCACCAGTTCTATACCCCCACTTGCGATCGGCTGAAGTGCACCCACGACGGTGCAGTTTTGCGCCCAAACCTAAGCTTTAAAACCTCGTCCAATATCCTATTTTGAGGCTAATCTCTCAAACTATATATTGGAAAAATCAGTTTACATTCTTCTCATGTTTTTTGACCTTCCACACTGGTTCATGCCAAACACCATGGTTTCCAATCATTTCCCTTGTCCGATCATGCCAAAATTCCCTTTCCTATCGACTTTGTTTGTTTTTTTCCTCGCTCCAATCTACTCTTACGTTGAACATTTATCCTAAAGAAAACTAGGCTTTTAGTTGTCGATTTTTTTTATGGTTGGTGGAGAAATGTGTCTCTAGTTTTACCAACAGCAGGTATCGTTCAGGCAACTAATGATATATTCAGCGCCAACTATATGTTGAATTCACATCAATAAAAATACTCCTGAACTTATATTTGGAAAGGAAAAAATTTTGGAGTTCACTTACCAATGTATTCACAACTTAGACATTTCCACTTACATGCTTATTTCATTTCGTTTGTTTGTGCCAGTGAGAAGATTTATTCAACCAAATCTATGCACATATACATGTGCTTATAAAATTAGTAAACAAATGGATAACCTCTCACGTATTTGATCACTAGTTAATACTATTTAATTTACAGCACTTCCTATACTCTGGTTCCAGGCATTTTCCTTCTTTTTATTGTTCAGGTTTTCGTACAGAAATCGAATTATCCCACACAGTGCACATGAATCCATATGGCATGGCATATATATATATATATATATATATATATATATGGGAAAATTTATTCATAACTAGTTTACTGATAAAGGGTTTCTCTGTTTTTGGTTTCATGTTTCAATCTAGTTTTAGTCAGTGAAGATCAACCTAATTTACACATTCATAAGTCATAAGAGTCCATATATAATTTCATTAGCATAACCAGAACTAGATTTAAAAAGGAATTGTTTACTCACAAAGAAAAAGCTCCTCTGTTTTCAAGACTTGCCGCAGCTTCTAATGGATTGGTTTGACTGTTTTTGTGTGATGAGAACACGAGGAGTGTGTGTTTATTTATAGTAAACATTTAATAATAATCTACTGCTTCGTTTACAGTCTTGCAAAGCATTTACACTAGATGGGATGTCTTCTACACAGCTACTTCTTTACTTGATTAGAGAGGTTAGGCTCAAGCTAGTTTTAGCTGCTACCACACTTCATTGAAAAGAGAGTTATGTACGGTCATTTGTAGAATTTCCACTACTAAGCTAAAATGCTACGGCTAGGCAAATCCTGGGGTACATATTTTCTTGTACAAACCTAATATTATCTATACTTTTAACTGGCTACAGTGTGAAACACGTCAAAATATAAAAAAAAATTATACAACGTCATTTACCGCTTTTATATTCAAGTACACACTGGTCTTAAATTTTAAATCATTCAGAATGTATACATAGTTAAAATTTTCGTCAATATATATTATTCACAAATTACTATTTAAATAAATTATCAAAATAAATCTCAAAATGAATTGTATTACAAAAGCAGTCAAAAATCGGGACGTTACACTCGAAGTATGTATTAAACAAAGTACTCCAAACTAGGTCGGAGAAGGGGCATGCTAACTGAACTGAATGTAAGAGATCCAAACGTGAAGGACGGTGTGTGCGGCGCAAACCGACCGGGTCATGTGCGTGCTTGGGTCGGGCAGAGAGGGATAAGACGATCGTGGCACCTATAGGTATGGGGTTGTGCATATCAGCGAAGGGTTGCCACTTTAGGACGTGATACATCCTACGGTGGGGCCGGTATAGAGTATCTACGCGGATTAGGGAGCCGATCGATTAGGGTAGTAGTTAGGGTACATTTGAACGTATGCCTAAGTATACCATCTTATAGTGGAAGGGATCATCTCATTCTGGTTATATTAGTAATAGTGCAGAGTAATCATTAGGGAAACGTATACACTCTATCATGTTACCTAGTCATACTTACCTTTTGTGATGTCATCTTTCTTATCCACTTTATATACCTGTCATGCTACTTTTATTTATTTACTTACTAAAAGTAACTGGACTCGCCAGACTTTACGTCTAACCCTTTTTGTTCCTCTGCTTTTTTTCGTTTCCCCCTCCCCCCATGTTCTCAGGGAGGAAACACTCAGGCTTGACTATGATTCAACTTTTATCTTGCTAGCGGCTGCTCTTGAAGTATTGCTCAAGTTATTATCTCTACTATGCCTTTGTCTCTTTTTAGGGAAATATGTTTTTTTATGTATTTTCTTTACTCTGATGGTACAAGACAGAAGTTTTACATTATTGTAATGAGTTTTATGTAGTTTCAGACTTATGGTATTTTTGGACCACGTTGTTATGACTTATGTTTAAAATAAAATTTAAATTCTGATGTAGCTTTTATATCTGTCTTATAACAATTTTGTTTCTGTTTACCTATAATGCTTCACGAAACATAATGCATTTCCTTAGTGAGTGACATTGACGGACGTGGGGTGTCACGACCTGGGATAAGAGAATGATGAATATGGGAGGAAGTAGAAGTTAAGCAAATGATTGACCCTATAATTTTTTAAATGTAATTAGTTTAACGTAAACCCAAATTAAGTAATAAATTATTTTTTAATTTAGGTGATTAAATATTTTAATATTTAAATTAAATTGTGCAGGTTATGTTGAACGAGGCAGAAGGTATACGCGAGGGAAGAAAGAACAAGGATCGGATCCGTTTAATTTTAAATGTAATTAGCTATTTTAAAATTTTAATTAGGGATTATAATTGGCTATTAATTTATGAACACTTCGTAATTAATATTATAAACTATGGTTTTGTAATAAATTTTAATAATTAAGATGATAGTTAAGGAACTAATAATTTGTTTAACTTGATCAGATAACAAGAATATGTCGGCCCTGTATGATAACATAATTAACTTATTAAGTTTAAACTAAACTTAAATTAAGAAATAAATAATTATATTAATTAAATTGTGTTACTAAAATGCTTATATAATTTTGTGATGTTATTAGAATTGAATGAAACAAGGAACGTTGGACTCGTGTCGTCGAGATCTACGTCATGGAGCAGATTTGGACAAGTTTGAAATCAACTGGGATATTCAGTTAAATTAAACGCTTGTTTAATTTAACTGAAACAAACTGTTTTAACAATGAATCAGATCAAGGTGAGTTAAACTCACTCAGTTCTTCCCACTTATATTTTATATAAGTCGGGTTTTATAAATGTGTCCTATGGTTGCTAATGGTTGACTGTTTGTTAATTATATATTGATATGTTGATTGAACAGATGAAACTAAACGCTGTTTAATTTCAGTGAAACACCAAATCGTTATTCTAAAGATTGGAACCAACTGAGGTAACTTACCTTGTTGGTCACGTTTATAAAATAAACGTGTCTAATTTAATTGTTTAAATTGTTTGTTAAATAAATTGGTTGATGCTAAATAGTCGTTATTTTCTGTTTTAAAATTTATTAATTTAAATTGGATAATTCTTGTTGAATAATTTTATTTGAGGTAACCGTATTTGGATGCAGGAAATAACAGGTTGGAGGGATCGAACCGGTTTCCTCACAGTAGTGGTTAAACTTTATGATATTATAATATATGTTGAAAAATATGAAATTGTGATGCAAGGATTGACAGGTTGGAGGAATCCAATAGGATTTATCAATAATACTGATAATGTTTATCAATATGATTGGTTGTGTTCCTTTGGATGTGGAATTGGTTTTGTATTTCACAGCTTGGTAATTCAGTAGATATTTACCTCTTTAGTACCGTTGATAAAAGAAAAAAAATTTGAAATCGATATTTAATCGATTGCGAACATTTTCAAAGTTATATTTATATATTTGAAATACGATGTTTATTTTAAAAATAAACGTCGACGATTTATTTTAGTTTTTATTAAAACTATTTAAATTATAAATTAATTAACGGAAACTCCCAGATATTAATAAATAAAAGGTTAAGCTGTATAAAGTGAATAAAAATGTTAAAATTATTGCAAAGAAGGATTTAAGTGTCGTAAATGGAAATTTTAAAGATTTTAAATTGTTGAAGTGAACTAACAGAGTTGGAAGTGTATGGGAATTGAGTTAAAAATAACTGAAAAGTGATTTTCCATAGCAAATGAACGTTTTTTATTAACGTTGTTTATAAATATATGAAATGTGATAAAAATGGGTTTTCGTGAATGTGATTATCGAAATAATGAAATTGGAAATAGAGTATGAATATTGGCATATATCTGGAATTGAGATAAATGTCAAATAAATGGGATTTCAAGACAAGATTGGTCAAAAGGAAGTTATAAATGGAAATGAATTTACAAAAGAAAGGGAAAGATTTCATAAAGCGAATGGTAATGAATTTATAAAGTGAATGTTTATGGACTTATAAAGTGAATGGTTATGGATATATAAAACAAATGGTTATGGAATTATAAAACAAGTGGTAAAGGATTTTATAAATGAAAGGAAATGGATTTGTAAATGGAAGATAAAGGAATTCATAAATGGAAGGTTAAATTATTGTGTAAAGGAAAGGTGAAGGGTTTTGAAATGGAATCTGTAATATTAATTTATAGAAGTTAAGTTGAATTATTTTAATTAATTTTATGAAATGATATTTAAATAAATTCAGAAATGGTTTGTGAGATTATAAAGCAATATAATCATTTAAAAAATGATTAAGAAGGATTGTGATGTGTTTTCTAAGAAATCAGAACTCGTTGTACGTCGGTTGAGTTTACTAACTTTCAAGGTGTCAATCTGATGTTGGTTTCGTCCTTCGAGGTTGATACCGAGAGATTTATTCACTTACCAATTTACAATGAGGAGCTAATGAGTAGAAGTGAAATAAGAAAAGCGATATATTTTCCAAGTTAGAAGTTTTTAATATTTAATTAACGACTGGTTAATTAAAGAGGTAAATGATGTTGGGTACTGAATGAAGTTTTTAATATTTAATTAATAACTGGTTAGTTAAAGAGGCTAAATGATGTTGGGTACTGAATCAACAAATTTATTTTATTTTTATGGATGAATGGATATTTATTTGATAGTTAAATTAATGACTATCAAATCTGGCCTATACGATTGTGCGTATGGAAAGATCGGGATCGAATTTATATTCGAAAACCATTTTGACCAACACATACGTGAGAGATATCAAATGTTGGTTGAAGACGGGACAATTGACGACCATTGATCTTCATGAGCGGACGAGCTTCTTGTTGAATCTCTCTGATGGCCACCAGAGATATTATGACATGTGATTTTGTCATAAGTGAAATCTTCGAATTGCAAGGACTACTCGCTACTAATCCATAGGGTGATACTTAGGATGTGGCAGCATGGTGCCTTTGGTTCTTCTTATTCCTGGATGACTTGTATGGACGAATGTCTGATAGAGTATGCCTAATAGATCATATGATTGGTCGCTTCAAAACTATGTTTGGCGGTGGAGAAATTCGTTTCTCTTAGCTTTACAGCCGTGGTATTTGGGGAAATCAATTTGTGATTTGACGGGTTTAACGATGCGGCATTCAAAGTGAATGGTGGCCAGATGTTCTAAAAAGATGATTAAACCTCAAGCCTCATCAACCAGGAAATGGTATAAAATCGGGTAGGTCGCATGACTACATGGGTCGCTCCCATTAGGGTGTATTGCCACCATCTGGAGAATATTAATATTTGTTCTTCCTTTCACTTCTGTATCTACCAAGAACGGTTATGTTGCTAGCAACCATAAGGTGACCATATATTTGGAACATTTAAGTGAAGTGAATGGCCGGTCATGTTTAGCCTGGGTTGCAAGATGTTCTTATTGAATATGGTGTATTCCTCTCTAGAGACACACTATCGGAAGGTGGTCCCATACCTTGCCAATTGGAATCCAATCTCTGATAAACTCTCGTAGTTTTGATTGTATTATGTGTGTAGAGAGTGAGATGCAAGTGTTCTGCTAGATTGTTATTTATTTGTATATAGACATTATTATAATATCAGAATAAATATGATTTCTAAATGTTTTGGGTTATCGTAAATAGTCCGTGTTTATGTGTGGATTGGTCTAACGATTATCCTTTTCTTTTAGAATTTTTTTTAACTTTAAAATCAAGTTGGATGTTGCATATAAACATAGTGTATTCTCACTCTGGTTCACCAGACTGATCTGACGTTTTTAATGCTCGGGTTAGACCGAGTCTTACAGGTTCAGGTTATCGGTTGCTGTGAAGTCCAAAGACAAGCTGGAGGAGTTCAGACGTAGGATATGTATTAGTATTTATTTCGTTGTGTGATGTATATGAGGACAAGTTGTTAAAACTGTCCAGAAGTGTTGATGTAATCTGATGATTGTAACTATTTTTCAAGCTCTCAATAAGATTTATTTCTATATTATATTTTGTTCTGCTGTGATGTGAGACTCTGTTTTGTGTTGGTTCTTCTTCTTCTATTCTAACATTCCTATATTTCTTTCCTCACCTCTAATTTCTTTCTATTAAACTATCTAGTGTTTTCGATACTTGAGTTTTGGCAAGTAATACGGGATTATGTATTATTGTTGGAATTCGAGCGTCGAATTTTCGCCGAGTCGTTACAATTATCAACCATTATCTACACCTATCTACTCAACCGTCAACCACTAACATCCATTGTCCTTAGAATTTCTAATGATTTTTATGAACATATGCAAGAGGTGTAGTGTATATGTTCCTAAGATAATGCAGAAATTAGGCAGTCTCTTGATTCAGTTGACCTCCTTTGTGCAATTTCATGTATGTGTTATGCATCCAATGCAAAGGAACCCTAATAATACATATAATTCTATATGCGTGCATAGTCATTCACCAAAATGCATCATCCAAGTGATGATTCAACCATTTCCATCCATTTTAAGATTAATTTAAAAGTGTACACACATCCATATGCAAGTATGTAAGTGTCCTAGTTTGTCGATCTCTAATTAGTGCCTAGTGTATGTATATGCATCCACTAGCAAACACTTGCATCCATGTGAATCCATTCAATCATAACATGTTTTAAACCATTTCCTACCATCCATAGATTTCTACCTAATATTTATAATTCAAACGATAGGAAAAATAGAGTCAAATTCAGAGCTTAGGAAACGATTAAAAGCATATTGTCAAAGAAAAATGGAAAAGAAGTGTGAATCATATCCTTTGGTTCCCAAGTCGCATCATTGCTATCCTCTGCCTTTAACAAGCTTGATCACTTTATTTCGCAACTTCTTCAACTCAGATCCTAGTATCTATATAGGAACTCGCCTAACTGATGCTTCCTTCTCTACCTCGGTTTTCTTTAGGTGTACTAGGCCCTACTACCACCATGAAATCATGTAAGAACTTTCGCAAACACTAAACACAAAATACATCATGGACCCTAACCAATCTCTCTAGTAGTCTAATCCTGTAGGTCATCGGACTTATCCTCTCCACTATAGGGAATGGCCCTATGAACCTCGGTGCCAACTTTCCCACTGAAATGAATAGAACCACACTCAAGGTGATACCTTAACTAACAGCAGGTCTTCTACCTTGAACTCTAGGTCTGTCCTCCACCGATATGCATACGAATTTTGTCTATCTTGAGCTGCCTTCGTCCTCTTTCAAATCATATCTATCTTCTACGAGGTCTCTATAACTATCTCAGGTCCAAGTAGGAGTCTATCCGCGGACTCCCACTAGCAAGTAAGTGATCTGCATGGTCAACCATACAATGCCTAGAAGGGAGCCATACTTGTGCTCGTCCTATAGCTGTTATTATATGAAAACTCTACCAATGGAAGATGCTCCTCCCAAGTCCCTCCGAAGTCTAAGATACATAGCCATAAAAAATACTCAAGAATCATATTAACCCTCTTCTTCTGTCCATCTGTTTGAGGGTGATAGGAAGTGCTAAGTCGTAGCTGTGCCCCCAATGCCTCCTGTAGGCTCCTCCAAAACTCTCTGTTAAAGATGGGATCTCTATCACTAATAATACTAGAAGGAACTCCATGAAGTCGAACGATCACTCTAAGATACAATGATGTTAACCAAGATGTCGTGTGCTTACTTTTAAATAGGATAAAATAAGCGCTCTTAGTCAACCTATCGACTATAACCCAAATACTAGTGCTTCCCTTTCTCGATCTGTGCAACTTATATGTGAAGTCCATCGAGATGCTCTCCCACTTCCACTGTGGTACGTCTATAGGCTGGAGCAATCCATTAGGCTTCCGCTGCTCATCCTTCACTCTCTGGCGAGTCATGTATCAAGCTACACACTCTATCACATCCTTCTTCGTCCCGATCCAATGAAAAACTCTCGTCATGTCTCTATACATCTTACCACCTCCTGGATGGATGATCATCCGAGAATGATAAGTTTCCTCTTTAACCAGTCTCAACAAATCATCAACTCGTGGAACGCATAATCTACCATCATGATGTAGCCACCCTCTCTCATCCACTGAATACTTAGCAAGGTGACCATAGGCCTCTCCTCTACTGAGTTTTCCATGATATCTGCTAATCCTTGCGCTGACTGGATCCAACGTGCTCTAAGAGAGTAGGTCGTACCTTTAATGATCCTAATAATCCTGGTGCATAATCCTAGTGTATAGATCGGACCTCTAACCTAATAAATAATGTCTCCAAGAATTAAACGCAAATACTATCGCTGCTAGCTTAAAATCACGGGAAGTTTAACTTCTCTTATGTTCCCTCAACTGCCTACTCCCGTAGCAGTCAACCCTACCCTACAGCTACACCTAAACCCATGTCGCAAGCATTTGTATATACCTTGAACATCTTCGTACCATCAGAAGAGTCAATACTGGAGTTGATGTGAAAGCCTTCTTCACTCTCAAGAATGCATCCTTGCAATCCACATCCTAAGCAAATACTAGGTTTTTCTTTGTAATGCTGGTAAGAGGAGCTGAGATCTCCGCAAATTCCTTAATGAATTTTCTAAAATTTGGCCAAGCCTAGAATGCTCCTTACCTTAGTCACAATCTTGGGTACCCTCCAATCATTCACTACAACCACTTTAGCGGAATCTACCGGTATACCATCTCCTGAAACTACGTACCCTAAGAACCTCACTTCCCTTCGCCAAAAGTGACATTTTGGAAAATTTTCCTTTAGACGATTGGGACGCGGAGTACAAAGGGCCTCTCCTAAGTGAAACACATGCTCATCCTCGTCTCTAGAAAATATCAAGATGTCATCTACGAACACCACTACAAACTAATTCAGGAACTCCCTAAACACTTCGCTCATCAGATCAACAAAATAGGCTGGTGCATTGGTTAGTCCAAAAGGCATAACTAACCACTCAAAGAATCCATATGGAGTCCTAAAAACTATCTTATCCACATTGTCATCTGCCATTCGAAGATGATGAAACTAGTCGCCAAATCTAACTAAGGGAAAACGGACACACCCATTATTTGACGAAATAAATTATTTATCCAAGGGAGTGGGTGTCGGTTCTTCTTCGCGAACTTGTTTAATTCTCTGTAATCCACACATAGACAAAGATAGCAATCTGCATTAGTAGCAAATACAACTAGTGCTCCCCACTCAGATATACGCCACCTAATAAAGTCTTTCTTCAATAGCTCACCCACTTGCTTACTCAATTCTTTCCTTTCCTTCGGAGCCGTTTGACGAACGCATAGGCAATGCAACGGGATTAGCATTCTCCATCAAGTAAATCCATAAATTGATCTCTCGTCTCGAAGGTAGTCCTCTCACCTCCTCAAATACATACAGAAATCTGTCACCATTAATACCGAGCTAAGATGGCTGATAGAAGTACCTTGTGTAACAACCCGGAAAATACGAGCCAATTTAAAAATTTTAAATTGGTTATTTTAAAGGAATTTGAACAATTGAAATAGAATATTTCAATAAAATAGTGAATTAGAAATAGTGAGTCAGTTTGAAAATTTGAATTCAAACTTTGACTGACTGTGCAAGGTGGAAAATATAACGGATTTTAGCGAAACCAAAAATATTTAAATTTGTTTATCAATACCTTTCTAACAAATCTGAAAAATCGAAGTTTCATAACGGGAATCAAAAGTTATGGCCGAATGAATTTTCAGAAAGGTCGCTATATAGAATATATAGCCCTGGAAAATTGATATTTTGCAAACGACCTCGGAATTCGACGAAACCACTTTTGTTGGTTCCGAGATGTCAAATTATTGCTAGGTTTCAAATTTCATAATTTTTGAAGCGTGGCAAAAGAAAATGTTTTTGGTCAATTTCTGTTAAATTGGATCGACCAGAAAATAGCCATTTTTCAAATGATCTCAGAATTCGACGAAACTAGTTTTGATGGGACCGTAGCGTCAAAACATAGCTAGATTTATTTTTCTGGAATTTTTCGAATCAGTTTGTGGCCCTGGCAAATTGAAATGTACGTTCAAAGTTAAAATTAAATGTTTTATACTTTAATTTGAAGAATAACTGACTGTAATAGTCGAATGGGCCAACGAAACATATCCCATTGTGTCCGGGATGGGGGTATTTAGCTAGGGGTGACAGTTGTTGGGTTTGAATTGGGGTTCGTATGGGAAAAACCCTAATTTTCTGAATAATATATATATCGGCGAATCAGAAAATTCCTTTCATAAATTAAAAAAAAACCCGCTCTCTCTCGTTTAACGGCGGAAAACCGATCGCCACTTCCCCTCCAAATCGCCGCCGCCTCAACTCACTGCCGACGCCGCCACCAACCTCCGTCGACGCGCCTCCTCCTCCTCTTCAGATCCGACCAACCCTCACACCTCGACCACCGTATCGCCTGAATCGAGCCCTCCAAGTCGCCGACTTCTCAGCGCCGCCCCGATCGCCAGAGACCACCTCCGACCACCACCGACCAACTCCCCTCTCCTCCCTCTTCCACGCTGTACCCTCCGATCATCCTCTCGTGCCTCGGTTTTCGCGAAAACTGCAACCCTAGTTTTGAACCATCGTGAAAGGTGAGTTCTTTTTGATGTTTGCACTTTGAAAAATCATATCTTTATGGTGTGTTGACGAAATACGATGAAACAGGAAACATCGGGACCGCAAGGAAGCTCTCTACCACATAGAAGAGACCGCGGATTTTTCCGAGTCGTCTACGATTTTTGGCACTCCGAAAACCAATGTGAGAAATCTAAATTAAATGAATTTGAATGGAAAATGTCGTGTATAAATTATATAAGCAAAATATAAATTACACACGTGTTGTATACCTCATGTACATGCGTGGTGTAAGCTATATAAGTGAAGTATGAATTATACACGCATAAATAATTGATATATGTGTTGAAATGCAAGTGAAATATAGAAATTATATATATACATATATATATATATATATACTTCCCTCGTCCACAAACCATGGACGATATTTATTGTTGTGAATTGGTGTGAAATATTAGATGAATAAATGCGAATGGTTGAATAATTGTTTGTGGTTGATATTGATTGGTTGTGGTTTAAAAATACCCATTGATGATAGAAATAAATTGGAAATAATTGTGGAAATAAAAATAAAACATGCGGCCTGCGTGCGAATTGGATGCATGAATCCCCATTGTCAAAAACCGCGAGGTTTTAAGGTAGAGCGAGGAGCCATACTAGGGACGGTGCCGGTTTTAACTACCCTGCCGTTATGCTGCCGAAATTTTGAATAATATTCATGTGTTAGAATTATTTTCATTTGTTGAAATTATCTTCATGCGTTGAAATTAAAGTCATGTGTTGAAACTATATCCATATGTGGAAATGCTCATGTGGTGAGAAGTGATGTGTAAAAATTAAATTCATGTATGAGTGAATGAAGTGTTTAAACAATAAAAATCACATTTTTATAATATATATGAAGTATGTAAAATATTCGCCTTATATATAAACAGTTTCAACAATAAAAAAAAATTCATCTTTCTTATATGAACAACACATATAAAATATCCACGTGTGGAGGTGCTCATGTGTTGAGAAGTGTGTGTATTGGAAAAGTTCATGTGTTGAATAAAAAGATTGAACAATAAAAATTACATTTTTATTGAAATTATAAAGTGTTGAAAACATTCATGTGTTGAATAAATAATTCAAATGATAAAAATATCATTTTTATCATGTATGTGATATGCTAAAGATATGCGAGCATTGAAATAAATATTTGTGAGAGAAATATTGTTCTTAACATGCATAGGAACTAAATAAAATAGTCATGTGTTGAAATATATTTTAGTTCGCCAAAATTATCATCTTTGAAATGTGAAGGGTTAAAAATAGCCACTTGTTCAAATAAATATGCATGAGTTGAAATGTTCATTAATTAGCTAATGATATGATTTTTGCCTATCTTTAGCATATAATAGGATAACTATTAATGTGAATATGCCTAAATGGGGATTTTGGATATTAGGCATACGCTGAAATAAAATGCTATAATTTGGCATAATTCGTATTGTATATCATGATTTGGGGTTTTTGGAGAATATTCTGTACTGTGTAAATTTAAATAAAATTTAGGGCATATGTTATATTGTGAATTATGACCATAATTTGGGAACGAAAAATTAGGCTTAATTTTATGATTAAATCTGTTAAATTGGCTAATCTGATGAATCTATGGAAACTGAATACGGTAAATTTGGGGTATGAAAATATGTAGGATCGATCTAAAATTGAGAAACAAGTTAATAGAACTTTGAATAATCTGCTGTAACTTATAAAGAAGTTTAATTTATTGAATTGGCATAATTAGTCTGATATTGGCATAATCTGTGAATGAATAATTTAGCTAAAAATAAGAATGCTAGGACACGAGGTTAGACTCTGTTTGCGGTAGAAGCCTGCCTGGACCCAATCGGTTTAACTAGCAACCACAAACTATCAGTCTAATGTGATAGGTCGTAGGCATAACTAAAAGATGCTTAGACACGAGGTTAGGTCTGGCTTGCGGCGGAAGTCTGCCCGGAACAGCCCGGCACATCCAGTGGCCAGAAGCTACTGACCTAATGTGAGAGGTCTGTGCATTAGTAATTAATTAATGCAAATCTAGGATAAATATGATGCCTAAAACGTGTTGGGTGGATAAGCTTAAATTAACTGGGCGGATGAATCTAATAAACCTGTTTCGTAAATCTGTAGGCCCAATACAAGGTTAGGTAAAACAATCTGTAAGTCTGTTAATCTGTATATTTGATCCGTTAGTCTAAAAACCTGTTAACCTGTATGTTTGATCTGAGAACTAGTTAATCTGAACTTTGTACATCTAAAATCTATAAGCAAGTTAATCTGAAATCTGTTAGTCTGGGGCACAAGGTTAGGAGGGGTGATTACTTGTGTCATCTGTTGTGTGGGACCCATATTAGTCAGTAACTCTTTTCTAGTATCAAAACTATGACCCAACACTAGGAGGGTTCCGGGCACGCTTACTGAACTAATTGTAAGAGGTTCACTATGATAATGGTGAGGGGTGTTGATGGTGCATTCCAACCAGGTCATGTGCATGCATGGATCTAGTCTGCTCTGAGGATGTAAGACACTGTGACATCTATAAAAAGGTCTGCGTCTATAGGTTGCCACTTTAGGGAACGATACACCCTTCTATTGGGCTAACACAGGGTATTTATGCATTAGGGAGCCGATCTCTTGGGGTATAATTTAGGGTACACCTAGTTCTGTCTGTTTCTGTTGGTATACCTTCTGTCTCTATTGGGTTGGTAAAGGCCCATTAGTTAGGGTGCTAAAGGTCCATTAGTTGGGGTGGTAAATGCCCATTATTAGCATTTTGTTTCTGTACCTTCTGTCTCTGTTGGGGTGGTAACGGCCCATTAGTTGGGGGTGGTAAAGGCCTATTATTAGCATTCTGTTTCTGTACCTTCTATCTCAGTTGGGGTGGTAAAGGCCCATTACTAGCATTATGTTTCTGTAGAGATTATTCTGTTTCCGTTTCTTTTTCAGTTTAGACATTAGGGTAAAACCTAATCCTTTTATACTAAGTATCATTCTAGAGAAGTAAGATATAGGTAAGAAGCATATCTTGGTCTATATCATTCTGTTTCTTCTGTTTAACTTAAGCATACCTGCTACTCCTGTTGTTGTAATCTCTCATCCAGCTTTATTTACATGTCATGATACTACTATCTGTTTATATGCTGAAACATACTGGACTCGCCGGACTTTATGTCTGACCTCGTTTGTTTTCACCTCTTTTTCTTTCCGTTTCCTCCCCCCACCCCCCAAGGTGCTCAGGGTGGAAAAATAGGAGCTTGATTCATATTCTCTCTTCTTGAAGTATTGCTTGGCTTTGACTCTACCTTCTTATGGAGTTTATGTTGGGGATTATAGTTTTAAAACTATGCATTCTGGAGGATTTTGGTATAAGACTAATACTTGTGTACTTGGGTTTTGGTATTGTGATTTTGAAGGATGTAACCAAACTTATTTCTATTTCTACTGTAATAAAGTTATAAATTTTTCAAGTACTACTTTATGTATCTGTCTTGTAATATTCTGTTCTGTTTACTTATAATGCTTCATGGAAGTTATTGCATTCCTTTTGTGAATGACATTAACGGACATGGGGTGTTACACTTGGTATTAGAGCTGAAGGTTACCAGATTTGATAAAATGTTTTTGAAAAATATTTTCATGAAGTTTTTAAAGAGGAAGTATTTTCAAAAGTAAAGTTTATTTTGGAAAAAAAAATAATCCCAAAAATCCATATATCTGTCTTTCGATTCTCCGTTTTTGAATCTCATTTTTTTCGTTTCAGCATGTCTGGAGAACAAAACATCCCTTATATCCTAGAGGGAGTCACCATACCTGAATGGTTCCATAGATGTTTGGAGGCCACGGCACCCGCCGAAGGCCAAGGAAACGCTCGTCCAGCTGTACCTATCGCTCCTCCTCCTCCTCCTCCGCGCGTGAATACTTTCCCGAAGACATGTAGAAACTTTCGAGCTATGGGCGGAAAGAACTTTAATAGGACTGAATCATTCGTGGAAGCAAAAAACTGGCTCAAGGAAACAGAAGATTTGTTCGTTATCTTCGAAGTGGATGATAGGCAGAAGATACAGTTGGCTGTATGGTTACTTAAGGACGAAGCCTCATTCTGGTAGGAGGTCACGAATGGAGAACGAGAAGTGGAGACTTGGATGGATTTCAGGCATAGGTTCGAGATGAAATTTCTCTCATGAGCAGAAGAGAATTTATACATGGAGAAGTTCTTGGCGTAGAAGCAGGGTAATTTATCAGTGAAAGAATATGTCAACAAGTTCAATTAGTTGGCGAGATTCGTCTTAGACTTGGTGAACACACCTGATAAGAAGGCCCTGAGATTTGTTAAAGGTTTGAATGAGCTGCTACACGGGTTAGCTATGACCCACATTCCCATGGGGGCTACCTTCGAGAAATTGGTTGACATGGCTTAATGCATGAAGAGGAAGCCAAAAGTGAGAAAAAAGAGGAAAAGCTCGAAGGACCATAGAACAAGAAAGCGTGGCCCAAAAAGGAAACACAGAAGAAGGATGAAAAGTCTGAAGATAAGAAGGAGAAAAAGTGCTTTACTTGTGGAAGCTTGACTCATCTGTACAAGGATTGCAGAAAGAGGAAGGGCACTTGCTTCAACTGTGGTGAGATGGGACACTTCACAAGGGACTGCCCGAAGAAACGAGGGCAAGGGCACAGGAAAGGACCTACTTCTGAAGGGCAGGTGAATGCTCTCGTGGCTGGTGGATAGGATAGAGATAGGAAAATTTCTATATAAGGTTTAATTTCCTTATCTGATTATTGAGTTAAAACTCTTTTTGATTTTGGCATTTTGATTATGTAATTGAGACTCTACACTTTAATGCTAGTCTTGTTTCTGATCCCGCTATAGTCTCAAACCCCATAAGGGTTACGACTCATCTGTTTGTGATAGGTTGGGGTCTGAGGGTATCTGTGTTGGGCGTTAAGTTGACTATGATGCATACATTCTGGGTTTTGTGGGATATGGTGGGGTTTTATCATGCTTAGTTTCCTAGGAATCATTTGATAATCTGATCTGTACCAGTAGTCTGTAAGTATCTGAATATTTCTGAAAAGGATAGGGTTTTTTACTCGAAGCATGAAGTAGATTTCCAGTTTTGACATTGTTTAATGGGAGTAATTCTATGAGTGTCAATATGATGTTGATTTCGGTCTTCGGGGTTGATACTTAGAGATTTATTCTCTTAACCGATGTCTAATGGGAATAGAACTTTTGTTTTAATTGTACTTGCTTCTATCACTCGGCCGTATCCTATCGATCGAGTCTTCGACCTTTAGGTAGAAACTAATGGGTGTAAACATGTGTTTGAGACATGTTATGTTTGATGGTTGCAAGTGGTTGCTCATAGATGCATATACACACACTAGGCACTAGATCGGCTCAAAAACACTCTCATACTGCATATGGATGTGTGTGCATTTTTCAATTTTTGTGGATGCAAAATGATTGACTCGTCACATGGATGTTGTAGTTGGATGAATGGTTATTCACTCATATAGAAATGATGTGTATCAAATAGGATTTCTTGCATACAAAATTGGACTCATGGCACTAACGTAATTCGCATTGAGGAGGTCAATTGAATCAGTAGACCGCCTGATCTTTGAATTAGATAAGAGACATATACACACACTTTTGCATATGTTCATACAACATTAGAATTTTTCTAAGGACAACGGATGCTTGTGGATGATGGTTGGGTAGATGGGTGATTGGATGGTAAGACACATTCTTCTTAACTTGAAGATTTCGGGGACGAAATCCTTTAAGGAGGGGAGAATGTAACACCCCGTATTTTCTGTGAACATAAAAGTAACAAAACAAAGTATACTTAATTTTTAAAAGAAGAATTAAGGGAAATGGGTTATGCCATTTCTTTCGTCTTGGAATTCTGCTTGAGATAGAGTCCGAGTTTGCGTAAATCGGACTCCGTATGAAGAAGTTATGTCCTTGAGAAGTTTCAGAAAATTTAAATTAATTAAAATAACTCAGTTCTAAATTCAAAATTCGAATTCAAACGCAGAACAGGGTGGGCCGGATTTTTCCCTCCCAGGGGCCAGGTCGACTAGGGGGTCGACCTACCTAATACAAGTCGACCAGGGGGTCGACCTCTCCACTACAGGTCGACCTGTTTCCGATCCGAGGCAGATTCAGATTTTTGTATCTAGACTTGTTTTCTGGACAGATTCTTAGGCTCCTAAGCTATTTAAACACCCCCAAACCCCACTTTCTCTCCACATCAAACCATTGTAACATTATGTTGCTTCAATTCTAATTAAAATAAATCAATGGCGTCTCTACTCTGCTGAAACCTAATCTAGAACTAGTGCTTCTTCTTCTTCCAATCTGAATAGGATTAAAAGAGAACAACTACAACCCTTTTTCTTTTAGAATCCAACCAAGGTGAGTACAGTTATTTTTAGATATGAAATTTAATTATGATATTGACATGGTTATAAATTTGAATTTGAGATTATGCATATTCTTATTCATCAGATCTGTTCTTCTGTGTAGATCTATCTTATTAATATTATAGTAACTATTCTGTATATCTACCTTCCTTCTATTCTATAGCAAGGCTACCACAAGCCTGAGCCAAATCTCATAAGAGATTGACGCATGAACGCTAGATTTGGGGAAAATAGTGAATGATGCATAATTAAACATGACTTATTTGTGATTAATTTGAGAAAAGAACATATGTTGTAATTTAAGATCTAAATCTGGGCTTACTATATATGAATGTCTGTGATTTGGAAGAAGGAGAATTATTGTGTATATGACTTTGGCGCAAAGATCTATATTATAATAGGATAACTATTAATGTGAATACGCCTAAATGGGGATTTTGGATATTAGGCATACGCTGAAATCAAAGGCTATAATTTGGCATAATTCGTATTGTATATCAGGATTTGGGGGTTTTTGGAGAATATTCTGTACTTTGTAAATCTAACTAAAATTTGGGGCATATGTTATATTGTGAATTATGACCATAATTTGGGCATGTAAAATTAGGCTTAATTTTATGATTAAATCTGTTAAATTGCCTAATCTGCTGAATCTGTGGAAACTGAATATGGTAAATTTGGAGTATGAAAATCTATAGGATCGATCTAAAATTGAGCAAAACAAGTTAATAGAACTTTGAATAATCTAACGTAACTTGTAAAGAAGTTTAATTTGTTGAATTGGCATAATTAGTCTGATATTGGCATAATCTATGAATGAATACTTTAGCTAAAAATAAGAATGCTGGGACATGAGGTTAGACTCTGTTTGCGGTAGAAGCCTGCCCGGACCCAACCGGCTTAACCAGCAACCGCAAACTGTCAGTCTAATGTGAGAGCTCGTAGGCATAACTAAAAGATGCTTAGACACGAGGTTAGGTCTGGCTTGCGGTAGAAGTCAGCCCGGAACCGCCCGGCACATCCAGCGGCCACAAGCAACCGACCTAATGTGAGAGGTCTGTGCATTAGTAATTAATTAATGCAAATCTAGGATAAATATGATGCCTAAAGCGTGTTGGATGGATAAGGTTAAATCAACTGGTCGGATGAATCTAATAAACTCGTTTCGTAAATCTGTAGGCCCAATACAAGGTTAGGTGAAACAATCTGTAAGTCTGTTAATCTATATATCTGATCCGTTAGTCTAAAAACCTATTAACCTGTATGTCTGATCTGAGAACTAGTTAATCTGAATTTTGTACATCTGAAATTTGTAAGCAAGTTAATCTGAAATCTCTTAGTTTGGGGACACAAGTTTAGGAGGGTAATTACTTGTGTCTTCTGTTGTGTGGGACCCATATTAGTCAGTAACCCTTTTCTGGTATCAAAATTATGACCTAACTCTAAGAGGGGTCCGGGCACGCTTACTGAACTAATTATAAGAGGTTCACTCCGACAATGGCGAGGGGTGTTGATGGCGCATTCCAACTGGGTCATGTGTGTGCATGGATCTGGTCTGCTCTGAGGATGTAAGACAATGTGACATCTGTAAATAGGTCTATGTCTATATTTTGCCACATTAGGGAATGATACACCCTTCTGTGGGGCCGGCACGGGGTATTTATGCATTGGGGAGCCGATCGCTTGGGGTAGAATTTAGGGTACACCTAGTTCTGTCTGTTTCTTTTGGTATACCTTTTGTCTTTGTTGGGGTGGTAAAGGCCCATTAGTTGGGGTGGTAAAGGTTCATTATTAGCATTCTGTTTTTGTACCTTCTGTCTCTGTTGGGGTGGTGAAGGCCCATTAGTTAGGGTGGTAAAGGTCCATTATTAGCATTCTGTTTATGTACCTTCTGTCTCAGTTGGGGTGGTAAAGGCCCATTACTAGCATTCTGTTTCTGTAGAGATTATTCTGTTTCCCTTTCTGTTGCAGTTTAGACATTAGGGTAACTCCTAATCCTATTATACTAAGTATTAGTGCAGAGAAGTAAGATATAGGTAAGAAGCATATCTTGGTCTATATCATTTTGTTCCTTCTGTTTAACTTAAGCATACATGCTACTCCTATTGCTATAATCTCTCATCCAGCTTTATTTACATGTCATGATACTACTATCTGTTTATATGCTGAAAGTTACTGGACTCGCCAGACTTTATGTCTGACCTCGTTTGTTTTTGCCTCTTTTTCTTTCCATTCCCCCTCCCCCATGTGCTCAGGGAGGAAACATAAGAGCTTGATTCATATTCTCTCTGCTTGAAGTGCTCGAAATATTGCTTGGCTTTGACTCTACCTTCTTATGCCAGTTTATGTTGGGGATTATGGTTTTAAAATTATGCATTCCAAAGGATTTTGGTATAAGACTGAGACTTGTGTACTTGGGTTTTGGTATTGTGATTTTGAAGGATGTAACCAAACTTAATTTTGTTTCTGTTGTAATAAAGTTATAAAATTTTCAAGTACTACTTTACGTATCTATCTTGTAATATTCTGTTTTGTTTACTTATAATGCTTCATGGAAGTTAATGCATTCCCTTTGTGAATGACATTAACGGACATGGGGTGTTACATGAATGCAATATGGTAAGGTGGGGGGGCTATTTATAGTTGAAGTTTCTAATGCAAATTACCCTTTTAAAGTTAATGAAAATGACCAAAATACCCCTCCTATCAAATTGATTTTTGTCTCTTTTTACTCTCTCTAAGGCATGCTTAGACTTGCATTTATGCTGATATGATAACTGTGAAATATTACACTTAAATGCTTAATTTCCACGTAAAAGTGTCACATCTCAAAATGAGCTTAGGGCTTTGATTTGATTTTTGCTTTATGCGATAAGTGGTGCATTAATGAGGATTTGGCATAAGGTAATAATGAGATCTCTTTAAAGATATTTGATTTTATAATTTGTTTTATATACTTTAATTAATTATATAATTAACTAAATTAATCTTTTTCTATTAATTTAAAAGTGATTAGTATATATGTTACTAATTTCATATATCGTTATTAGCATTGTAAAACGTTCGTACAACTTACTTCGGTTGAACCGTTGATTTTTCTATAAAAAAATCAGCAGTCATATCTTGACGTTTTATTTCTCGTTTATGTTAACAAGTCTGCAAAATGATTTTTTTCTACTTCCTTATATAAATTAAAACATGTTTATTCATATCTAAAAATCGTATGACCTGAATTCTAATTTCTACGGTTTTAGACCTAATTGACAAAATCTACCAAACACGTTAAATTCTGATTTTTGACTAATGATAAATTATTTGAATAGTTAAGTTGATAAAACTGACATAAATTACTTATCTGATCATTATACTTTTTGAAATCATATTTAAAAATGAGTGTATGTGTCCAGAACCATGTGTTGTTGTTCTAAATTCTTAAAAATTCGAATTTAGAAAATATTAGAATTTCGGAGGTTACATTCTCCCCTACTTAAAAAAATTTTGCCCTCGAAATTACCCGCATTCAAACATGATCAGTTTTCTTATAACTTTATTTCGTAACTTAATTTTTTATGTTATACAAAGATCATCTATATGAAATATTTCGTCCAATATATTATCCGAATTCACAATTTTAATTCCAAACTAGTATCGATCTCCCAATTCTCTAGTGCGAACTTTGATCGGTCTTTTGGATCAGATACATTTGCTTTCCTTGCATAGTCTTAACTATGATAGAAAACTAAAATAATCAACCATAAATCGTTATCAATGTTCGATCTTTCAAAATCGAGTGATATATTCTTTTTCAGATTGGTGTAAACACCTTAAAGTTCCGTACTCGAATATTAATCGACTTTTATCCAAGGAGATGAACTACGTACAACCTACATTTTATCTTTAGGATTTTAATCTTACTATTCATCTTTATTTCCCATCATCAAATTCAATTTTATTTACGTTCATTTTAACTTCTCAACTTTAATTCAATTGCTTAAATTTCAATTCACTAATTCAATTTCAATTAAACATTTAATGAATTTGATTCAGTAATCTAACATCCAACTAACGATCAATACACGTTTATTATAACCAAATCGATATGATTTAACTTTCATATTTATTTTCATTGTATTAGATTTGGTATAACATTTTAACCAATTCATTTGCCTTTGATAGATTAAAATCAATTTATATATAATAACATTTCATTCATTCTATATTCATTCTTCCAACAACTTATTTTATGCTTTTAATTCAAATTTACTTAAGCTAAATTCCAATGTAAAATTCATTTTATTCTAAACAATTAGCTCTTCGATATCTCCTTTGATGAAAACTATCTTCTTATCAGATTTTAAAATCAAGTGATTCTCCATATCTCGCTCTACTTCTAAGTCTCCCCCACTTAGAAATTCTCATCCTTGCCACTAGTTTAGTGTATGAGCTAATTTTACTTTCCCATTACTAACCTTAGTATTTAACTTTATCACTTAGGTATGCAAAAATAATTTAAACCTGCATTTTATTCCTAAATGTATAGGATTCATTATTATGTTTTACCTAAATTTTTCTAAGGTCTTAACCACTTGTATTACTTATCCTTACTTACTTCTTCTTATATGGAAACTTTACTATGTGTTTGACTTTTGTTATTTCTAATTGTATGATATCCAATTAACTATATGGTTAACAATTTTCTTTTCAAATTTCTTATCCAATAAAAAATCTTATAATCAAACAGTGAAAGTAAATTCACAAGGCATTGATATTTTGGATTATGCATCCTAACTAGGTTCCAAAGTCAAATTTATTCTTTTGAATCTCAATATAAGATAACTTGTATAACCTTCATCTTTTACTTATTTAATCAAATTTGTTAATCTTAAATTAAAACCAAATACCCTATAGTTAAATCGTAAACCATAATTCACTTAGTATTTTTTATTTAAATATTTTCATCCAAAAATCAACCAAATTATCATGCACCAGAAAATCCTAAACTTATTAATTATTTTTATGAAACATCTTACAGTCAAATTGTGAGATTCTAATCCCAAGATGTTCAAATCTTAGATTTAAATCATATTCAAACAACCCTTATTTTCAACCTCTATGGCTTTTCAAAATATATATTCTATATCCATAATATAATCCTAGGTAAATTTATTTCATTTACGATATTTTTCAATAAAAAATCTTTTATATATAAAATTAACAAATATGTGCTTATATATAATACTCTCAAAACTCGTTCTAGGGTATTGCTAACCCTACATCTAATGAGCTACTCATCCTAGGATATTACTGATCCTATCTCTGATGATTCTTTACCAGAAAAAAGCCAAAGTTCTTAACCTTTAGCTCTGATAACATGATTTGATATTTGTTAACTAAAGCTCTGATACCAAGCGAGACGAAACTAGCCTTTTCAACCATCGTCCAGTGGAAACATGTGTGGCTCCCAATGGTACCTTGAAATTGATTTTATGGCCAGCCTCTCGACTTGGACAGACCTAAAATCAAACCGAAAAAACGACATGTAGGTGTAAGAGTCAATTGCTCGCCAACAAACACAAGGCGAGAATCTTCTTTTGATCAACATGTAAAAGTGTTTATTTTTATGCTCATATCTTATGTTTATTATATATAAATAAATGATACTTTGGATAATTTTGTATTTTTTCACAGATTGTCCGTAAATGTCTCCTTCTTTTCAATTAAAGACCAACTGCCAAGAAAAAAAAAAGCTACTTCTTTATCTCAACACTATATCATTCCCAAATGATGTTGTAGCTCATTGGTAAGAGAATAATAATTTGTATAGAGTGGCCTGAGTTCAATCCTTGTCAAACCCTATTTTTTGCCGAAGAAGGGAGCATGGATATATATACAATGCCTTCTTTGCTCTGAAGAATATATAGAATGGTGGTATATTAGATATATATATATATATATATATATATATTCATATGTATGTATATAATATACGCACTAATAAAGATTTTAAGAAATAGGCATATTCTACTCAACGAAATTAAATCAAATCATTCATTTTCAACTGCCATGTAGAAGAAGATTTGATTGAATTATTGCCAAGGAAAAGTCAATCAATCTGCCAAAGTCACTAATCTGAAGAGGAAATCTGCATGGAATATCTCAAGTGCATCTTCATATCTCTTTTATTTGTAAATAGATTATTTAAATAGATTCATTCTTGGCCTAATTATACTCATAAGATAGAGACTACATCCCCTGTAAATACCCATTGTTTTCATTGTAAATCTTTTGTTCCTTTTTCTGTATTCCCTTCTTCTCTTTAATATAGCTTTCATTTCTTTAATTTCTGCATTTTTTTATTTTCATGGCAATTTGTGTTATCTAGTCAATTAGATTTTCTAGAACACAAATTGCTACTGCAAATACTTTTCTATTTAGTTATTGACCGTTTGATTAGATTCAACAGTAATCCGAATTTTATTTTCTTGTTAGCTTATTTTTGTTCTGCAATTTTATTTCTAGTATTCAATTTTATTTTTTATCATTGAATTTATTATAGATCAGATTAGATTCGAATTTGTAGTGAATTCAATTGCAGTTTTAATTTGTTTTCTTATTGATAACTTAATTTTGGTTGTCAGTTCAATTAGATTTGTTCTGAACTAATTTGCAATTTTTATTTTTATTTCTATTTCTATCAAATACTCCAAATTCGTCTAACTCGCCCACAAAATAAATAAATAATAAATTTTAATTTTCCTCCCTGTGTTCGACCTAAATACTACACACCTGTGCACTTGTAGTAATTTATAATAAATTTGCGCTTTTCTAATTCCTATAAAGTGTCAAACAAGTTTTTGGATCCGTTGTCGGGGAGGCAATATTTAAATTTTTGTAACAACCAGGATTTTCAAAGTCAATTTAAATTTCTTATTTTAGCTATTTTAACAGATTTTGAATATTTAAAATGATTTATTTTAAATAATAACGACTAAAAATTTATTTAAATCGAAGTTAGAACATATAAATTTATTTTAATTATAAAACAAGCCTGAAATGGTGCGGCAGTTTGAAAATTCGATTTCAAATTTCAAATGAATGTACATGATTCAAAATAAATCGGATTTCAGTAAACAAGAAATATTTGAATCTTTTTAATTATGTCTTTCTAATGAATGTGAAAAATTCAGATTTTATAACAGGAATAAAAAGTTATGTCCTGTTTAAAATCCAAAATAGTCGCTATGGAATTTATATATATTTTATATAATATAAAGGCCTTAAAAATAGCCGTCTCGCAAACGACCTCCGTTTTCGACAAAACTACTTTTGTTGAATCCAAAATGTCAAATTATTACTAGATTCCAATTTTCATAATTTTTGAAATTAATATGTGAGTGTGGTGAATTTAAACACGTTTGGTCATTCAGTTTGAATTTTATCGACTGGAAAATGACCGTTTTTCAAACGATATCCAAATTCGACGAAATTAGTTTTGTTAAGACTGTAACGTCACAACATAGCTAGATTTATTTCTATGGAATTTTTGGAGTCAGTATGTGACCCCTGTAAATTAAAATATACATTTGAATTCAAATACATTTATTTATATTTTAATTTAAATGAAAACTAATCGAAACAGTCGAATTGGCTTGCGGGACATATCCCATTGTGTCCGGAATGTGGGTAATTAGTTAGTGACATCAGTCGTTGGGTTTGAATTGGAGTTTGAATAAAAACATGCTTCTTTGAAACTAAAAGGAATTATATATATATATACATATTTTTATAAATGCTCCTTTTCTCTTCACAGTCAAAGCACGATAAAAATATATATAAAAAAACAAAACCGCCCAGACCCCGCCACTTCCCCCTTTCCCCATCGCGACCGCCGCCAGGCGATTGCCTTCGCCAAAGACCCCCCCTCCGATCCTCCATCGCCTCCCTTCCTTCTCCTCCTCCTCTTCAGCCTCTGTCCTTCTTCCCCAACCCTAGCACCCATGAGATCCGCCACCGCCGCCCTAATTGGCCTGCCGCCGACCACAGAGGGAACCCCCGCAGCCTGCAGCTCCGGCGCCTACGTCAGACCCTCCCCCTTCGACCAAAACCCTAAAACTTGTAGGTTTTTTTATTTTTTTAATCTGATTTTGATTTCCTTGAAAAAATGCTGTTTTTAGTCATATAAAAATATAATTTTAAGTTAGGATAAAAATATGGTTTTTGTATATATGAAAGCATGATAAAAATTGGAATTTTATAAATATGAAAGCATGAAAAAAATTGGATTTTTATGTATATTATAGCTTGAATAAAAATAAGTTTTTTATTTACATAACCATGAATAAAAATATAATGTTATTTATTTGAATGGCATGTTAAAAATATGATTTTTATATATATGATAGCATTATAAATATATATTTTAATTATTTGAATAGCGTCATAAAAATATAATTTTTATATATATAGTAATGAAATAAAAATATAATTTTTAATATAAATCTGCGTGAAACATATTGTGTTGAAATCATGGAGAGGAACATGACGCGTTGAAACAAATCCAAATCCAAAATTCGCCAAATAAAAGAATGACGGAGTGGAAACCAAAGTGAGAACTCCTTCTCACGTAATATATTTTACAGTTAAAAATATTTTAGGTTGCAGATGGGGCTTAGAAGCCCTCGACACTATTTATTGTACAAACCAAATTATGTGATTTGAAATATATGGAGTTCAACACTCGAAATCGCACAATCACACAATTGAAAGCGATGTATGGATATTACCGACACACGGATTTCATACTCCGCAAATAGCCACTTATGGCACCGTAAATGACATTTGGGGTAGTTGAGTATTTATTTATTTGTATGTTCTGCGTGTTTTGATTATTATGGTAAAATTGGTTGTGGATTAATTGTGAATTGATTTGAATTGGTTTGTGTATGGCACGAGCCAGTATTAGGCGAGGGATAAGGCTAGACCTTATTCCAGTTCTAGTATCGCGCCATTATGCTGTCAAAATTTTCTAAAATATGTTAGAACAATAAAAATATCATTTTTATTGTATAAATGAACAATATGAAATATAAATGTGCTGAAATAAATATTTTATCGTTAAAAATATAATTTTTAACATGTATATAAATGAAAATGAATATTCATTTACAAATCGGACGATTTGTTTATGTACACTCATTTGACTAATATTGATTGGGGGGATATATTTTTCACATCGCCCAACTGCACAAATAAAATCTGTGTGTGTTGATTGAAATTCCACATGGGTATTGGGATGATATTTGACGTACACTAATCCCAATTGTTTAGTTGTATGTCAATCGATTGGTTGACAGACTGTTGTAAGTGTTAATTATTTATATTTAATGCTTATGCAGTTGTGTAATGCACTCTGGACGATGGTTGATTGTTTATCATTGTTGTTGTATAATTATGATGTATGAAATCCGTATAAAGAACATTATATGGTAATCAACTGTGTCTGATTCCAATTCGGAAAGAACAAATATTTTAAAATAACGAATATTTCAAAATAAGGAATATTTTAAAATAATATTCAATAAAGGATTAAAATCTGATACTAATGTCTGATTTTGGATGGACATGAAAATATTAAAATATGTGAAGCCGTATTGATTAAATATGCGCCATTTTGGCGTGAAGGATATTTATATCGATTTTATTCATTTTTAAAATAAATATCGAAAAGGAAATGATTTCAAAATCTGATATTTTGAAAATATTATCATTCAAATAATATAATGATGAGGAGTATTCAATTTTGATTTAAAATTGGAAATTAAGTTAGAATCATTTGAAAATGAATTTATAAACGATTTATAAAATACGTTTTAAATGGAAATCGATGGAATATTATATATATATATATATGTTGTATATATATATATATTATATATATAATATAATGGCCTGAATAGAACGCGTTGCGACCGTTCGAGAATTTCGATCATTGACTTCGAATTAATATTACGGGAGATCCGACAGTCGGATTCTCCTAAAACTGGAACGATTGAGTTTGTATCGAAGAAAGCTTTCCAACGAATATAAGAGATTTGAAATCTAATGGTTGGATTTGGAATTATGTCCAAATCAAATTTGGAAAAGGTCGTTGTAAGTGCAATTCGATGACCGTTTATGGAAATCAATTGAAAGGGCCTTAACAAAATTATTAAAAATATTGATAATTTGTGTAAAATCATAATAAATGATTTGGAAAGAATTGGGATGAAAAGATCCACGTTTGTAAAGATAAAAAAATATTTTTATCGAAATGAACTAGTTATTAACTAAAATTATAATCTAGCTATTTTTAAATAAATCAATTGGATTGATAATAGGTTTTAATATAACCAGAATTTCCAATATATGAATTGAAATGGTTTTGAATGGAAATCATCTTCGGAATATTTCTACGTTGGATTCCGTGATTATATGGATCTTGTTATAGAGATTTAGAAAACATATATATATCGTTATTTCCAATACGATATTTGTTGGTTTCAGAATTTGATATTGAATATAAGCCGATATAATTTCTATTCAGAGCCTTGTATTTAATATCAAATGGGATTATGGTTTTGTCGTGAACGATGTCTTTAATAACACTGTTATTAAACCCAGTTGAGAGAAGAATAAATCTTTTAATTAATATTTAGTGAAGTTTACCAATTAATTAACATTTAATTGGAATTGAAATGAAAGTTGATTTTGTGTTTATTGTGAACTGTGTTTTTAATCACATTTGTTCTTTTATCCAATAACGGTGAAATTTGATTTTGTAATGACTCGGATTTTTAGCCATTTAATTTTGAATATTTAAATTTATTTTAATATTGCATTAGAAATATAAAATGATTTTTATAAGGAATTTATTTTAAATAAATGAAATTTCTGCGTAGTCAATACCACTTCAACTTTAACTGATATATATGTACGGGTAAATGGCCCGTGCTTCGCACATGGGAAATAATTCGTGCTGTAGTTGCTCGGAATATCGATTGGTTTGTATGATATTTCTATTATTTTATGCCTTTAATGGATAGGTGGTTATAGTAGGTAAACCATATTGTAGATACACATTCTATGGTTTCCAAATATGTAAATAATATAACTATTGAAGTAAGACTTTTCGGAATCTCTTACAAATATACAGCTTGGAATGTAGACCAAAACATACATGAAATAAAATATATGAGTTGTGTAACACCCCGGATTTTTGAATAATCGAATTAACAAAATTAAAGAATAAATGTTTAGCATTGTTCTAAGGTTTTTAAGCAAAAGACTAAGTAGCTCATTTGGTTGGAACATGTGACTTGCATATAAGAGGTACAGAGTTCGATCCCCGCCAACGTCATATTTTTGTTTTAGGGGATTGGCTAAAAAGCGGCTTAGTGTGGACGCGGTTCAAAAAGTAGTTTAGTGTGAAAATGGTTAATTAGGAAGATAGAAATATATATACATATATTTATAAAAATAAAATTCTACCTAAAATTTAAGAAAATTTTCAAAACAGCGGAAGCGGGAAGGCAAAACACCAAATCGACCTATTTTATGGGTCGACCCGAGACCCGCTGGTCTCCAGTCGACCCTAGGGTCGACTCAGGAGGTTTGGAATTAGTCTTGTCGGCCCTAAATGGTCTATGACGAAATTTTATGTTTTAGGGCTTAGGTGGCGATTTCTGGTTGATCTGTTGACATCATTACTTGGTTTCTAAGGCCTAGATGGATTCTAGAGTGATCTGACGGCTATAAATAAATTCAAAACTCTATAAAACGACCCATAGACTCAAACCCTAAATCAAAATTAAAACTAAAACTATGGACGTCATGTTGTCGTCTTGAACCCTAGAGCAGCCGCCACCAATTAGAGAGGAAGAACAACAAATCAAATCAGTTCTATTCAACCCTAGCAACGAATCTTCTTCAAAGGAGAGCTAATACAACTTCAGAAATTAGAATTCAGAACTCAAGACCGCTTTTGAGTTGTGAGTTCGATCACTTTAACAAAATAATTGCTAGATTAATTATGATGTGATATACGTTGGATTATAAGTTGTGGTTGTGAATCTAATTCATACGTTTAATCATGTATGTTAACTTGATTCATATTATATGATGTTATGCAAGTTTTATATATGATGTTATGCAAGTTTCATGTATGATGTTATGCAAGATTAATATGATTATGTAAGTTAATATGATTATGCAAGTTTCATATATGATGTTATGCAAGTTAATATGATTATGCAAGTTTCATATATGATGTTATGCAAGTTAATATGATTATGCAAGTTTCATATATGATGTTATGCAAGTTAATATGATTATGCAAGTTGTACATATGATGTTATGTAAGTTAATAGGATCACGCAAGTTGTATGCGAGTTATATGATGTTATATAAGTTTGGATCTAAAATATGTGCTATTAGTTCATGATGTTAACTTGTGTCAATGAATCCCTTTTTATAATCCAATCACCTAGGTTTATAACATCAGTTTTTATGCGAATATGGATGTGGAACATATGCTAGTTCGTATAAGTATTATGTTCATATGCAAGTTTAAGTGATAATTGGATTCACATATATACAAGTTCACACCTTTAAAGTTTAGATCCATATTCAAGTTGACATTTTTATGTTGAAACTATGACATGCATAGTTATGCAAGTTTACACCTTTATGTAGATCCATAGTTTACTCAGGTTGACAACTTTTATTGGATCCATAGTTATGAAAGATGACACCTTTATGTTTAGGTTGACGACATACATATTTTACGTAAATTTGTGATAATTACCTAGGCTAGTTGGGTGTAAAACTATGTTCATACATACAAGTTCACACATTTTAGATCTATGATTTTTGGATCCTTGATAATACAAAGACTATGTAAGTATGTTGTAATTCTTAATTGCAAGTCAGATGTAAATTAGATCTATTTATTGTGTGTATGTGAATTTGTGACGTTTATTCCTTTTTTTAAGTATTAGACTATTTGCTAGTCTAATATGTATATGTCATGTTAAGCGAACGAATGACGGGCGTACGATGGGGAAAATAGTGGATACACACATATTGTGAATTTGGCACGTAATGGCCTAGAAAGGCATGTAATTAATTTTAAGGAATAAAATTAATTAGTGATGAAATTGGTATAATTTATATACCATAAATAGATGAGCATAATTTAGGTGATAAATTATGGACATAAATAAATATGGAAATTTGAATGGGGAAAGTAATTCAAATTTGGGGAAAATTAATTATGTATAATTAATTGCCTAAGACACGAGGTTGGACTCATTTGTGGTGTAAGACTGCCCGGACTCGCCCGGTAAATCCAGCAGCCACAAATGGTAGCCCAATGTGAGAGGTAAAAGGCCTAAACTAAATGCATAACAATTGTATGGACACGAGGTTAGGCTCATTTTTGGTGTAAGAATGCCCGGACCAGCCTGGCAAATCCAGCAGCCACAAATGCCAATCTAATGTGAGAGGTCCTACAGGGTTTACGGTAGTAATAAATTATGAAACACTCAACCAAAGTAAAACATGTGGTGGGACATGGGGGTTAAGTGTGTGCCTTGGGTGGCATGAGGAAATACGATTAGTAACACTTAACCAAGGTAAAACATGTAAGTGGGACATAGGGGTTAAGTGGGTGCCTTGGGTGGCATGTGGAATTACTAATAGAAACCCTTAACCAAATTTAAAACATGTAATTGGACATGAATGGGGTTAAGTGGGATGTACTAGAGGGGACCAAGCCTAGGTGGAAAGCTTGTTTCAAGCATGGGGGGCCCTTTTCAGTCCTGTAGCCCATTAAGTATCTTTGTGAGCTCGACCCAAGTCGAGGACGGGACACGCCTACTGGGTCTGATTGTTAGAGGCCAAAACGGGTTAGCGGTAGCAACGCAAGTCCAACGGGGTCATGTTCGTGCGTGGGTCCGGGATGGTAGATAAGACGTTGTTGCATCGTGTAGTTATAAGCCGTGCATTCCTTGCATGGTATAAGGTTGCCATATTGGGGAGTGATACACCCCACTCTGGGACCTGCACGGGTATCTACGAGTTAGGGAGTCGATCGAATGGGGCAGGGTAGTGGGTACACCTAGTGGAGATAGGAGCAGACCGCACCTATGTAGTCATCTAGGGGTACACGAAGCTACCACTATTATTAATAATTATTAAGGGGGTACACCTAGTGGAGATAGGAGCAGGCGGCACATATGACGTCAACTAGGAGTACATGGAATTACCATTATTACTTATTGAAGGGGTACATCTAGTGGGGATAGGTACACGCTGGGTACCTATGATAGCAACTAGAGATATACATTCAAACATGGAGGATAGTGGGTACATCTAGTAGTACATGAAGCTATCATCGTTCTATTTAGCCAAGAGGGATCAAATTTCTAGAGTGACTAGTAGGGGTGCAGTTAGTGTTAGTACAGTACAGTACGATACAGTACGGTAGAGTATAGTAATTATCCTATATTAATTAGGTAGCGCCATTGACGTTATCTCTGTTTCTCTTGATTGCCTTGCCATACCCATGTGGTTCACACAGTCAATACCTTATTATCCAGCTTATATCTTATCATATTGCTTTAATAATTATGTTGTTAGAGTTATCGGACTCGCCAGACTTTATGTCTGACCCCCTTTGTTTCCACCTCTTTTCTTCCTTTTCCCCCCATGTTCTAAGGGTGGGATTAGTACTAGTGGAGCTTGATTGGGATCTCTTTGGGAGCACTTGGATTTGGATTGCTGAAGTAAAGTTCAGCCAATCATTTTCTTTATTGCTATTTGTAGTAGTGGGATTATGTACTTTGTTTTTCAAAATGGATATTATGTACTTGACTTTGGTTTTTGGTTTTTGATGATGTAACCAAACATATTTACCTTCTGCTGCAATAAATAAAGTTTTAAATTTTCAAGTACTGCTTTATATCTGTCTTGTTGTGATTTTCTGTTCTATATTCACTTAAAATGCTCCATGGAAGTTAATGCATTCCCTTTGCGAGTGACATTAATGGACGTGGGGTGTTACACGTGGCATCAGATGTGACAAAAAGGAATTTCGCTCGATCCGAATCAGTCGCTAAACCGACCCAGACCGCTCGCAACACCTGATTGTTTTGAGAACACGACAAAATAAAACGCAGACGGAAGAACATTTCATTGTATAATACAACAATGCATCAGATTACAAGAATATACAGAGTATAAATGAATAAATATTACACAGAAATATCAGAGATTTAAATTACATTTAAATACATAGCAGCGGAAAATAATACAATACACAACTAGAAGAGATATACAGATACAAAGCTTTCCGGATATCATTCCAGTTGTAAACCAGGATCCTGTGAATATAAATCTGCAAAACCAAAACTACTAGCTGCCCGTGTCAAAATAGGGGCACCGAGAGTTTAGATCAAAACAATAAACTCCAGGTCAGGCATGGGACTGGTGTGAGAACTAAAACAGTTATTATTCTTTATTTTAAAGTTCGGTAAATTAAGGGACCACGCCGTATAACACGGAACGGGTTTCCTTCCAAGAATACCAGTGCATAAAACAAACAATGCAATGCTAAATAAAGGAAAATGAAGCTATTATAAGACCCAGGTCCTATCACACAATGCAACGCAAGCCGGGAGATAGGGTTTTCCCTTATAATTGCCAAACATGCTTAGTACGTTTAAAACAAATCATTTGATACTATTATAAGTGCATAGTGTATAAAACAACTTCAAATCATAAGTATCAATCATAGATAGCGTGGGTACCATATATCATGTCGCCATACTAGGCTCTACAATCAAAACCGCAAGTGTCACGTATTTGGAAATTGGATTTCCATCTATGAACCGAGGCAAAAAAAAGTCCTCGACCGATTCGAGACAATCTAGCCTACCATGTCTCAGGAACAGAAAGCATCGACCCTTGGAGCGACAGGGCCGGTCCACCGATGTGGATTAGACGAAATCCTGAACACTGCGTCTCCCTGCCCTATAGGGCGCAAATGAGCCAACAAATGACTCCAACGGACCCGGTTCGTCCGATCAAACCGAGGTGCCTCGCAACAGCAACAACCACATAAGTCAAACTCGTCAGGGCGTGTAAAACCGCAGACGCCACTTCTAGCTAGAAAGAAACGCAGGTCCTCCCTGAGGTCCTTCTCCCGTTTTTGGTTCATAACGGGTGTAAAACTCGCGAAGTAAACGTTACACAAAGCTACGCCACATAGGCCGTGCTTCGATCATCAACCGCAAGACTTTGCTTTTCAATAGAATCCTTGATCATTTGCCACTTATGCATGCCACATAGGAAATTCACTATATGTGTTTGATATCCATCAGTATATAACCCCTGAGCTCGTACGTCTCAGAGAAGGGCGTTAAGCAAGAGAATAAATTCTCCGCCGCCAAACAGATATATATTTAATAGAATCTACCACACAGACTAAAATCCAATGTCAGACACACAGTCCATTTACAAGTTCGTTCTGGGTCTGAACAAAACTGGAGGCACCTAGTACCCCGCATATCCATCGATCTCCAAGTACGTCTGGACGATCACTAACTGATTCCCTCCTCTTAGGTGTACGGCCCAATCAAGATCATCAGTAACCACCAAAACGACGTGAAGACCTCCGTTCTTCGACCACCGTCTTCATCTTCGACACCATGTCGAATCAGTTATTCAGAATGGGATAAACCCGGTCTTTTTGAATAACTCGCGTATATAATAAACAAGTGTTACACAAACACAACATACGCCTCATTCCAATTCAGAATATTCTTTTATTCAAATATTCTTATACTTTGGGAAAGGTTCCCATTAATTTTATCAAAGATAAATTCTTTAAATTTATTCTTTAATCTTCTTTGAATATCAATTCAAACTAGTCGGGATTAGCGAACCACACCGAAGTAATCATTTATTTTAATTTCCCAATCCCAACCTATTTATCCCATGAAGTAAAACTGGTAATACTTCATATCTAACAGCACGGTGTTATCGGTAAATTCAATTACCATTTCTCGTTCAAATCTAATTAAGTATTCAACTATCGCCTGGAGTAAAACTGGTGATACTCCATTCTAACACCTTTTCAATCTAATTAAAGATTCATTAAAACTCCACGTAGTTTTAATCTTTAACTCGGTCAAAGAATCAGTGTCATTTAAAACACAGTTCACAATAAACCCAAAATCACATTCCATTAATTATCGGGTTAAAGAACAAGTGTTATTTAAAACACGGTTCACGATAAACCCGAAATCAATACCAATTCAATTCCAATTAAATATTACTTAATCGGTACACTTCATTAAATCTAAATAAAAAGATTTAATCTTTTTCTCAACTGGGCTTAAGAACAGTGTTAATGAAGACACAATTCACGACAAACCAAAATCACATTTGATATTAAATACAAGGCTCTGAATAGAAAATATATCAGCTTATATTAAATATCAAATTTTACGACTAACAAATGTCGTAATGAAAATAACGATATATATATCTTTCAAATTTCCATAACAATATTTGTGTAATCACGAAATCCAACATCGAAATAATCCAAAGACAATTTTGATTCAAATCCATTCCAATTCAATTATTGGAAATTCTGGTTATTTTTAAAACCCTTTTCAAATCCAATTTATTTATTTAAAAATAAATAGAATTTTAATTCTAGTTCAAAACTAGTTCATATCAATAAAAATCTATTTCTATCTCTTCAAATATGGAGTTTTTCATCCCAACTCTTCCCAAATCAATTCTTATGATTTTACACAAATTATTGATATTTTTAATAATTTTATCAAGGCTCGTACAGTCGATTTCCATCAACGGCCATCGAACTGCATTTACAACGACCTTTTCCAAATTTGATTTGGACATAACTCCAAATCCAACCGTTAGATTTCTAATTTCTGCTATTCGTTAGAAAGCTCTTTTCGATACAAATACAACGGTTCCGGTTTTAGAAGAATCCGACGGTCGGATCTCCCGTAATATCAATTCGAAGTCAATGGTCGAAATTCGCGAACTGCCGCGGCGCGGCGCGTTCTATTCAGGCCATTATATTATATATAATATATATATAATATATACTTCGTCGATTTCCTTTTAAAACGTAGTTTATAAATCGTTTAAAATTTATTTTCAAAACGATTTCAACTTCATTTCTAATTCAAATCAAAATTGAATTTTCCTTATACATTCGTTTTAAATTCATTTCAAATTGATTTCAATTCAAATGGATTTTTAATTCAATTTCAGTTCGTTTTCAATTCAATTTCAATTCGAATTCATTTATATTCAATTTCAATTCGAATTCATTTATATTCAATTTCAATTCGAATTCATTTATATTCAATTTCAATTCGAATTCATTTATATTCAATTTCAATTCGAATTCATTTATATTCAATTTAATTCGAATTTCAATCCTTTTCAAACTATCAGATTTTGAAATCACTTTCGATATTCATTATAAAATGAATAAAATTGATATAAATATCGTTCACGTCAAAATGGCGTCAATCTAATCAACACGTCTTTATATATTTCTATTTTCAAATATTCTATTTCAAATATTTCTTTTTCAAATATTTCTATTCAAATATTTCTTTTTCAAATATTTCTATTCAAAACTGGAATGAAGCCCAATCAATTACCATATAATGTTAATTATATGGATTTTCTACAATACATGGATACAATAACAACAATGAATAATCAACCATCATCCAAAGTGCATTCTACACTGTATAAGCATCAAATATAAATATACGACGCTTATAATAGTCTGTCAATCAATCGATCGACATACAACTAAAAAATCGGGATTAGTGTACATCAAATATCATCCCAATACCCGTGTGGGGTTTCAAACAATCAAACACAGATTTTATTTGTGCAGTTGGGCGATGTGTAAAATTTATCGTCCCAATCAATATCAGTCAAATGTGTGTATATAAACAAATCGTTAGATTTGTTTATATTAATTTATTTCATTTCATATACACGTTAAAAATTCTATTTTCAACTATAAAATATTTCCTCTATAAAATATTTTATTTCAACTATATAAATATTTTATTTCATTTCACATCACATCACATAATCAACTACACATCAAAATCAAACAAACAAGCATACAAGCCGTCCATGGTCTGTGGACGACGGGTGTCGGGTGCTACTAAACACTGTCTGCATCTTAGTATATAATTTAACTAGGAAAATAAAATTAAAGGTGAGAATTTATCACAGAGGGTTCCACTCCGCCGTGCTTTGCTGTTGAACTGCCGAATCGTCGGGATCTGCTTGAAATTCCAATGCAGTCATTTTCACGCATACGAATTGGGAGAGGGGGTGTTCGCTGCTGCGTTGGAGGTGGAGGGAGCTGTCAGATGGTCACGTAGGGGGGTGTGCTCACAGCAGCGATGGTGGGGAACAGGGGCGGTTTCAGGTGGGATTCGGGGGTTTTCTCGCTGAAGAAGGGTAGAGAGAGGAGAGAGGGGGATCGAGGAGCGGATGGTCGGAGTTGAACCACTGGCGGCGGCGGCCTCCAGGCGATGGGGCTAGGTTTTCTCGGGTTCAGGGTCTTGGGCATTCGAGTGGAGGAAGAGGAGTTTGGGGGGGAGCGCGTGGAGGTTGGGGACGGCACGGTGGCAGCAGCGCCGCTGCTTCGGCGATGGAGGAGGCGGCGCGCTCCTCCGTTATTTCTCTTTTTTATTTAATTATTTTCTTAGATGTGAAAACGAAAGGGGAGGGAGAGAGAAGTTAATGGGTAGAGGGTGATTAAATAATTAATATATTTCTTTTCTTTTCTTTTATTTTTCTCCTCTAAAATGTTGTTTTTCATTCGAACTCTAATTCGAGCCCAACGACTATCGCCCTTAGTGTATTACCCCCATTCCGAACACAATGGGATATGTACCGTAAGCCGATTCGACTGTTTCGATCAATTTTCATCAAAATATAAATATAAATCTATATTTTGAATTTGAACGCGCATTTCAATTTACCGAGGCCACATACTAACTTGAAAAATTCCCGAAATTGTTTATAGCTTCCTATTGACGATACGGTCCTAACAAAACCAGTTTCGTCGAATTCCGAGAACGTTTGAAAAATGGCCATTTTTCAGTCGATAAAATTCAACTAAAATGGTCAAAACGCATTTCCCTTTGCCATGCTCAAATATTGATTCAAAAAATTATGAATATTCGCATCTAGCAATAACTTGACATCACAGATCCAACAAAAGTGGTTTCGTCGAAATCCGAGGTCGTTTGCAAAGTTCCCATTTTTAGGGGCCTGAATTCCATAGCGACTATTCAGAATTTTCAACTGGGCATAACTTTTTATCCCCGCTATGAAATTTCAATTTTTCGGATTTGTTGGAAAGATATTATCAATTAGATTCTAATATTTTTGCTTTCACTAAAATCCGGTTTAATTTGCACCCTATACATTCATTAGAATTTTGAAATCGAATTATCGAACTACCTCGCCATTTTCAATTCCTTTTATAAATATAAATAAATATTTATAATCTAACGACGATCTATATAATATATACGTTCGAATTCTATTCAAAATAAATTTTTCGACGTTATTATTTAAAATAATTCATTTTAAATAATCAAAATTCGCTAAAATTGCCAAAATAAAATTTTTAAATTGGCCCAGATTTCCGGGTTATTACAATCTCCCCCACTTAAAACTTCTCGTCCCCGAAAAGGAACGAAGCCGAAAGTTGTTTTAAATACCAACTCAACTTTCATTGTTTTGATTATGGCTTAAGTTCTTTAACTTTTCAGTTTCCAAGAACTTTTCAAATTTTTCAAAAATTTGGCTAACACCCTAAATTTTTGAAAAATTTCGCCATAACCTCCCCTGCACCGGGAGCACGGGAAAATCCCGAAATTGCCATACAGGCCTTTTGATCTTCAAAAAGAAAAAGAAAAGGCCAAGCGACTCATAAAATCATCATCACCCAAACAAAACAGTAAATTATGGTAAACATGTACCTACTTGTCGGGCAAACAATTTTATTCTTCTGCACTAGCCTCTTTGCTATGACCTGTTCAATGTAAGTACATGTGTATGCAAGCAAATGCGACCAATTCTCAATACAATTCACTTTTTGGTTCAATTTGGTTACATGGTTAAAATTTTAATGAATCAACCAATAATCAACAACACAACCATCAATCAATTAGTTGATTAGCTTTTGTAATTCATAACTTTGATATATAGTCAAAAATCACATTTTTGATGCCAAATCACAACAATAAGCCCTATCTAGTTTCGGTTCTCATACCAGTCAAATGGAAATATATAGAAACCTCACTTTCGAAACTCGAAAATAAATACTGGCGATGGTGCCCCGCCACCAGAATTATCCACAGGCACTAGAGTGCGATTCTATAACTATCCAATACATTAAAACTTCGAACACACGTTTGCAAGACATATATACAAAATTTTTATGTATTGGATTGTCCAAATTCATATAAGTATAATCAAATACGAATAGTTGATTTAAATTTTCAAAACAAAAATTGTTTTCATTTTAAAAATATACTCTTCACACTCGTTCTAGGATACTACTGATTCCATCTCTAACAAGTCATTCCCGTTGGATATTACTAATCCAATCTGTGACGAATTCTTTCGTACGGTTCTAATGTGTCTTGTTCTCTGAGCTTTGTAAACCAAAGCTCTGATACCAACTGTGACAAAAAGGAATTTCTCTCGATCCGAATCAGTCGCTAAACCGACCCAGACCGTTCGAAACGCCTGATTGTTTTGAGAACACGACGAAATAGAACGCAGACGGAAGAACATTTCATTGTATATTACAACAATGCATCAGATTACAAGAATATACAGAGTATAAATGAATACATATTACATAGAAATATCAGAGATTTAAATTACATTTAAATACATAGCAGCGGAAAGTAATATAATACACAACTAGAAGAGATATATGGATACAAAGCTTTCTGGTTATCATTCCAGCTGTAAACCAGGTGTAACAACCCGTATTTTGATAACATGTTATAACCATAAATCTAGGCAGAATTCAATTTTAATATAAGAACCAAGGGAAACGGGTTGCGCCATTGCGTTCGTCTCGGAATTCTACATGAAATCGAATCCGAGTTTTCGAAAATCGGAGTCCGTATGACCAAGTTATGGCTCCCCAAAGTTTCAGAAATATTCAGAGTTCAAAATAGCTCGAATTCGAATTCAAAATTTGAATTTCAAACGCAGAATAGACTGTGCTGGAAATTTCCCGCCCAGACCCAGGTCGATTGGGGAGTCGACCCCCCAGACCAGGTCGACTGGGCAGTGACCAAGGTGTCGACCTGGTCCCCGAGCCCATTTTTGGGCCAGTGTTCGTTCTGATGTTTCTAGTCCGATTTCTGTCCAGATTCATCTGCCTGAACCTATTTAAATAGCCCCAAACCTAGCCTTCTCTACACACAATTCTATTCTTCTTCTACTCTGCCTCTGTTCTAAATAAAAATAAAAATGGCGTCGCTACTCTGCTGCAATCAAAACTAGAATCTAATCAACATCAACCTAATCAACTCAATTCAAACTAGAGATTAAAGCTTCTGCAATGATCCTACGACAATTTCTGTTCTTAGTTCTCAAAAACCACGATCTGTAAGCCCAGTTACTCTTAAATCTAAACTCTAAACTTAATATGGACATGTGTAAATTGAAGTTGAACATAAACATGATAACTACTTGAGACCTACTCTTGTATATCTTTGATCTATGATTATTCCTTTTTGATCTATTATTTTAGATCTACACTTGTTCACCCTAGATCTATTCACCTTGAACCTAGTACCGTTCATTTTTAACCTTGATTTGTGGAATACTGATAAGAACTTGATTTAGGGGTCGTTCATGTCATAACCTAAACCCTATCATTATTTTAACATGCCTGTGATGTTGTGATGTTGAAACTATTGCTAGTCACAAGTTTAGGATTATCATCTTATGTCATTTATTACTATGTTTATCACCCTATTTCATATGCCAGTGATGTTATGATCATATCTCAAGTTACACCATGCTTGCCTTGAAGTCACCTTTGCCACTTTATACCCATCCTTGTTATGTTATTCCCTAGTTACATCTATTGCATTGATTTGAATTCACGAGCGTTGGGGATGCGATTTGGGTAGTTTAGGAAAACCTGAATTTAGTATGAACTTGAAAACATGAATATCGTTATAACTTGAGCTTGGATAGGAACATGAACTTGACATGAAATTGTACTTGAAAATATGAATTTGGGACATGACACTTAGATAACTTGAACGTGGCCAACTCGAGGTTGGGTTGAGTTTGCAGTATCAATTTGCCCGGAACCACCCGGCGAATCCAGTAACTGCAAAAAATAGGACCCAATGTGAGTAGTTGGTCATATCGCACTCGAAACCCGAGGTTAGACTAGGTTATGGTGTAAAACTGCCCGGACCCGCCCGGCACATCTAGTAACCATAACCAAGTCTAATGTGAGAGGTTAGGGGTGCATTAAGTAAATTAATACCACTGGATAGGGTTAAGTCATGGACCACTTGAATATACTTAACCAATTTGACACGTTGATTTGATAGGGTTAAGTCATGAGCCGCTTGAACACACTTAACCAACCTGACACATGATTCGTAGGACTAAGTCTTGAACTAGAACGACACACTTAGTCAATTTGACATGACACGTAGATGGGGTTAAGTCTCGATTTTAAATGACAACTTAACCTGTTGAACGAAACCCTAGTTACGCGGTCGTTTTCAGCAGTAACCCACTAGATGTATCACGGTAGCCTGGGACTAGGCAGGGTGGGGCATGATTGCTGGGCTGTTGTAAGCGACCAGAACAACGGCTGAGTTGGTGCGCCATTGTAGGTTCAGGCGGACTAGGGTCGTGCACTTAGTCCGGAGTTGAAAAAGCAGGCATTGGGCATCAGTAGGATTATCTATGAATTCTTGATTCGTGTCGGTGGTTGGCACCCTAGGGCTTGACACACCCTATGATGGACCTAGCACAGGTGACTACATTCGTGATAGGGTTGTATGATACAGACATACGATGAGCTAGACTTTTAGGGAGCCGATCGATTAGATCATACCGTTGGACCCCGAATTGGGTCACTTCATGATATTGGGCCAAGGGATTATTTCTTGATTTACAGTTGACACAGGATTAGTATACCAGTATAGTTGTTATGGCGAACCTTGAATACGCAATGTTAGACTTGAGTTATCTTGTTAGTTTAGTTATCATGTCAGACTTATCATCATTCCTATGTTTAATTCCAGTTTATTCATGTCTTGTTAACTTTACTAGTTTCTATGCTGATAGTCACTAGGGCTTACCAGTCTTTTTGACTGACCCGTTTTCTTTCGCCTCTTTGTCTTTTGTCCCCCCAGGTTCTCAGGGAGGAAACTCTAGCTCTTAGCTTGGACTTTGCTTGCTTTCTGACAGCTCATGTACGGTTTGGTCTTGAGCTATGCTATGGCTGCACTCATGCACTTTTTGGGGAATAATATTTTACTTATGTTGTTTTAAGTACTTTGCTTCTTTAGAACTTGATGTAATGAAATAATGACTTGGCATTTTGATGTAAGAGGTTTTGACTCTATTTTTCAGTAATGAGATTTGGTTTTAAAGTTTATATCCACTACTTTATATACTCTATTTTATCTATGTTTTGTCTTGTGTTATCTCTGTGCCTGTTTACTAGATAATACCCCTCCAAAACTAGGGCATTCCCTTTGTGAGTGACCCTAGCGGAGGTGGGGTGTTACATTTGGTATCAGAGCGAGGTTATCAGACTAGGCAAAAGTTTTAAAAACCTTTTGAAACTATTTTCAAAATAATTTATAAAGAAGCATTTTTCAAGAAAAGTTTTATTTTTCAGAAAAGGCTATTCCCCAAAAGCCATTGGCGCTTTCCTTTGTTTCCTCGTTTGAATCTTTTTCCTTTTCGCTTTTCAGCATGTCTGATCTTAACCTTCCTGAGGGAGTACCCATACCTGGCTGGTTCCGAAGATACTTGGAAGCTAGGGCCAACGGCGCGGGCCCGGCAGATATCCCTCCTCCTCCTCCCCCGGTGACCACGGTTCCTCCTCCTCCTGCTCTGGGTACCGCCTTCGCCAAAATATGCAAGGACTTTATAGGAATGGGCGGCAAGAACTTCATTGGAACTGAAACCTTCGTTGAGGCGTGAAACTGGATAAAAGGGACTGAAGACTGGTTTGTTATTTTCGATATGGAGGATCATAGGAAAGTTCAGTTGGCAGCATGGTTGTTGAAAGAGGAAGCTGCATTTTGGTGGGAAGTCACCAACGCTACCAGGCCAATTGAGACTTGGGCAGACTTTAGAGAGAGGTTTGGGCTTAAGTTTTTATCATCCGCAGAAGCAAGTCTTCAGATGGAGAGGTTCCTAGCACACAAGCAAGGGGACATGTCAGTTAGGGAATACGTGAATAAGTCTAATCAGCTTGCTCGGTTTGGTTTGGACTTAGTCAACACGTCTGAGAAGAAGGCTCTACACTTTGCTCGAGGATTGAGCAAGCCACTCCACACTATGGCCATGACTCATGTACCCATGGGGGCGATCTTTGAAAGCTTGGTGAATATGGCCCTACTTCATGAAGAAGACGAGAATGGCAAGAAGAAGGTCAAGGCGAATGAGTCTCAAGACAAGAAGGTAGACTCCGAGAAAGGAGGAAAGAACAACAACAACAAGAATGAAAAGTCACGTGAGAAAAGAAAATGCAACTTATGTGCTATTGACAGGCATATAGTCCATGACTGTAGGAAGAAGAAGATGATGATAGGAGCATGTTTTCAATGCGGTGAAACTGGACACATCAGCAAGAACTGCCCTAAGAAGCAAGGGCAAGCCCCGCAAGAAGGACCTTCTAGGGGTACATCTTTAACTTCTTTTCCCTAGATACTCTGTTTTATCTTGTATATCCTTTCGATCCTGTCTTAAGAACCTTAGGTAGAATCCTATGAATGTAAACATGTATTTGAAACATGTTATGCTTGATGTTTGCGAATGGTTGCAAGTGGTTGCAAGTGATTGCTCTTGGTTGCATAACACACATTGGGCACTAGATCGGCTCAGACACATTTTCATATTGCATATGCATGAGTGGTTATACTTATTTATGGATGAAATTAAATGTGTTATCATATGGATGTTGCATATGGATGAATGTTTGTGCACACATATAGTGCTTATGTGACTAGGATTATTTGCATACATGTTGGATTCATGACACTAAACATATTTTGCATTAGAAAGATCAATCAGGCCTGATCATTTGCATTAGATAAGGAACATATACACACCTTTTCTGCATATGTTCATACAGCATTAGAAATCTCTTAAGGACAATGTTTGCTTGTGGATGATGTTTTGAGTAGATGGATGATGGATGGTAGGATATGTTCTTCCTAACTTAGAGATTTCGGGGACGAAATCCTTAAGGAGGGGAGAATGTAACAACCCGTATTTTGATAACGTGTTATAACCATAAATCTAGGCAGAATTAAATTTTAAAATAAGAACCAAGGGAAAAGGGTTGCGCCATTGCGTTCGTCTCGGAATTCTGCATGAAATCGAGTCCGAGTTTTTGAAAATCGGAGTCCGTATGACCAAGTTATGGCTCCCCAAAGTTTCAGAAATATTCAGAGTTCAAAACAGCTCGAATTCGAATTCAAAATTCAAATTTCAAACGCAGAACAGACTGGGCGGGAAATCTCCCGCCCAGACCCAGGTCGACTGGGGAGTCGACTGGGCAGTCGACCCCCCAGACCTGGTCGACTGGGCAGTCGACCTAGGTGTCGACCTGGTCCCCGAGCCCATTTTTAGGCCAGTGTTCATTTTGATGTTTCTAGTCCGATTTCTGTCCAGATTCATCAGCCTAAACCTATTTAAACAGCCCCAAACCTAGTCTTCTCTACACATAATTCTATTCTGCTTCTACTCTGCCTCTGTTCTAAATAAAAATAAAAATGGCGTCGCAACTCTGCTGGAATCAAAACTAGAAGCTAATCAACATCAACCTAAGCAACTTATTCAAACTAGAGATTAAAGCTTCTGCAACGATCCTACGACAATTTCTGTTCTTAGTTCTCAAAAACCACGATCTGTAAGCCCCAGTTACTCTTAGATCTAAACTCTAAACTTTATATGGACATGTGTAAATTGAAGTTGAACATAAACATGATAACTACTTGAGAGCTACTTTGTATATCTTTGATCTATGACTATTCCTTTTTGATCTATTATTTTAGATCTACTCTTGTTCACCCTAGATCTATTCACCTTGAACCTAGTACCGTTCATTTTTAACCTTGATTTGTGGAATACTGATAAGAACTTGATTTAGGGGCCATTCGTGTCATAACCTAAACCCTATCATTATTTTAACATGCCTGTCATGTTGTGATGTTGAAACTATTGCTAGTCACAAGTTTAGGATTATCATCTTATGTCATTTATTGCTATGTTTATCACCCTATTTCATATGCCAGTGATGTTATGATCATATCTCAAGTTACACCATGCTTTCCTTGAAATCACCTTTGCCACTTTATACCCATCCTAGTTATGTTATTCCCTAGTTACATCTATTGCCTTGATTTGAATTCACGAGCGTTGGAGATGCGATTTGTGTAGTTTAGGAAAACCTGAATTTAGTGTGAACTTGAAAACATGAATATCGTTATAACTTGAGCTTGGATAGGAACATGAACTTGACATGAAATTATACTTGAAAATATGAATTTGGGACATGACACTTAGATAACTTGAACGTGCCCAACTCGAGGTTGGGTTGAGTTTGCAGTATAAATCTGCCCGGAACCGCCCGGCGAATCCAGTAACTGCAAACAATAGGACCCAATGTGAGTAGTTGGTCATATCGCACTCGAAACCCGAGGTTAGACTAGGTTATGGTGTAAAACTGACCGGACCCGCCCGGCACATCCAGTAACCATAACCAAGTCTAATGTGAGAGGTTAGGGGTGCATTAAGTAAATTAATGCCACTGGATAGGGTTAAGTCATGGACCACTTGAATATACTTAACCAATTTGACACGTTGATTTGATAGGGTTAAGTCATGAGCCGCTTGAACACACTTAACCAACCTGACACATGATTCGTAGGACTAAGTCTTGAACTAGAACGACACACTTAGACAATTTGACATGACACGTAGATGTGGTTAAGTCTCGATTTTAAATGACAACTTAACCTGCTGAACGAAACCCTAGTTACGCGGTCCTTTTCAGTAGTAACCCACTAGATGTATCACGGTACCCTGGGACTAGGCAGGGTGGGGCACGATTGCTGCGATGATTGTAAGCGACCAGAACAACGGCTGAGTTGGTGCGCCATTGTAGGTTCAGGCGGACTAGGGTCGTGCACTTAATCCGGAGTTGAAAAAGCAGGCATTGGGCATCAGTAGGATTATCTATGAATTCTTGATTCGTGTCGGTGGTTGGCACCCTAGGGCTTGACACACCCTATGGTGGACCTACCACAGGTGACTACATTCGTGATAGGGCCGTATGACACAGACACACGACGAGCTAGACTTGTAGGGAGCTGATCGATTAGATCATACCGTTGGACCTCGAATTGGGTCACTTCACGATATTGGGCCAAGGGATTATTTTTTGATTTATAGTTGACACGGGATTAGTATACCAGTATAGTTGGTATGGCGAACCTTGAATACGCAATGTTAGACTTGAGTTAGCTTGTTAGCATAGTTATCATGTCAGACTTATCATCATTCCTATGTTTAATTCAAGTTTATTCATGTCTTGTTAACTTTACTAGTTTCTATGCTGATAGTCACTAGGGCTTACCAGTCTTTTTGACTGACCCGTTTTCTTTCGCCTCTTTGTCCTTCGTTCCCCCACCCCCCAAGGTTCTCAGGGAGGAAACTCTAGCTCCTAGCTTGGACTTTGCTTGCTTTCTGATAGCTCATGTACGGTTTGGTCTTGAGCTATGCTATGGCTGCACTCATGCACTTTTTGGGGAATAATATTTTACTTATGTTGTTTTAAGTACTTTGCTTCTTTAGAACTTGATGTAATGAAATAATGACTTGGCATTTTGATGTAAGAGGTTTTGACTCTGTTTTTCAGTAATGAGATTTGGTTATAAAGTTTCTATCCACTGCTTTATATACTCTATTTTATCTATGTTCTGTCTTGTGTTATCTCTGTGCCTGTTTACTAGATAATACCCCTCCAAAACTAGGGCATTCCCTTTGTGAGTGACCCTAGCGGAGGTGGGGTGTTACACCAGGATCCTGTGAATATAAATCTGCAAAACCAAAACTACTAGCTGCCCGTGTCAAAATAGGGGCACCCAGAGTTTAGGTCAAAACAATAAACTCCAGGTCAGTCATGGGACTGGTGTGAGAACTAAAACAGTTATTATTCTTTATTTTAAAGTTCGGTAAATCAAGGGACCACGCCGTATAACACGGAACGGGTTTCCTCCCAAGAATACCAGTGCACAGAACAAACAACGCAATGCTAAATAAAGGAAAATGAAGCTATTATAAGACCCAGGTCCTATCACACAATGCAACGCAAGCCGGGGGATAGGGTTTTCCCTTATAATAGCCAAACATGCTTAGTACGTTTAAAACAAATCTTTTGATACTATTATAAGTGCATAGTGTATAAAACAACTTCAAATCATAAGTATCAATCATAGATGGCATGGGTACCATATATCATGTCACCATACTAGGCTCTACAATCAAAACCGCAAGTGTTACGTATTTGGAAATGGGATTTCCATCTATGAACCGAGGCAAAAGATAGTCCTCTACCAATTCGAGACAATCAAGCCTACTATGTATCAGGATCAGAACGCATCGACCCTTGGAGCGACAGGGCCGATCCACCGATGTGGATTAGGCGAAATCCTGAACACTGCATCTCCCTGCCCTATGGGGCGCAAAATGAGCCAACAAATGACTCCATCGGACCCGGATCGTCCGATCAAACCGAGGCGCCTCGCAACAGCAACAAACACAAAAGTCAAACTCGTCAGGGCGTGTAAAACCACTGACGCCACTTCTAGCTAGAAAGAAACACAGGTCCTCCCTGAGGTCCTTCTCCCGTTTTTGGTTCATACCGGGTGTGATACTCGCGAAGTAAACGTTACACAAAGCTACGCCACAAAGGCCGTGCTTCAATCATCAACCACAAGACTTTGCTTTTCAACAGATGCCTTGACCATTTGCCACTTATGCATGCCACACAGGCAATTCACTCTATGCGTTTGATATCCATCAGTATATAACCACTGAGCTCGTACGTCTCAGAGAAGGGCGTTAAGCAAGAGAATAAATTATCCGCCGCCAAACCGATATATATTTAATAGAATTCAACCACACAGACTAAAATCCAATGTCAGACACACATTCCATTTACAAGTTTGTTCTGGGTCTGAACGAAACTAGAGGCACCTAGTACCCCGCATATCCATCGATCTCCAAGTACGTCTGGACGATCACTAACTAATTCCCTCCTCTTGGGTGTACGGCCCAATCAATATCATCAGTAACCACCAAAAAGACGTGAAGACCTCTGGTCTTCGACCACCGTCTTCATCTTCGACACCACGTCGAATCAGTTATTCAGAATGGGATAAACCCGGTCTTTCTGAATAACTCGCGTATATAATAAACAAGTGTTACACAAACACAACATATGCCTCATTCCAATTCAGAATATTCTTTTATTCAAATATTCTTATACTTTGGGAAAGGTTCCCATTAATTTTATCAAAGATAAATTCTTTAAATTTATTCTTTAATCTTCTTTGAATATCAATTCAAACTAGTCGGGATTAGCGAACCACATCGAAGTAATCATTTATTTTAATATCCCAATCCCAACCTATTCATCCCATGAAGTAAAACTAGTAATACTTCATATATAACACCACGGTGTTATCGGTAAATTCAATTACCATTTCACATTCAAATCTAATTAAAGATTTAACTATCGCCTGGAGTAAAACTGGTGATACTCCGTTCTAACACCTTTTCAATCTAATTAAAGATTCATTAAAACTCCACTTAGTTTTAATCTTTAACTGGGTCAAAGAATCAGTGTCATTTAAAACACGGTTCACGATAAACCCAAAATCACATTCCATTAATTATCAGGTTAAAGAACAAGTGTTATTTAAAACACAGTTCATGATAAACCCGAAAATCAATACCAATTCAATTCCAATTAAATATTACTTAATTGGTACACTTCATTAAATCTAAATAAAAAGATTTAATCTTTTTCTCAACTGGGCTTAAGAACCGTGTTAATGAAGACACCATTCACGACAAACCCAAATCACATTTGATATTAAATACAAGGCTCTGAATCGACAATATATCGGCTTATATTCAATATCAAATTCTACAACTAACAAATGTCGTATTGAAAATAACGATATATATATCTTTCAAATTTTCATAACAATATCTGTGTAATCACGAAATCCAACATCGAAATAATCCAAAGAAAATTTCGATTCAAATCCATTCCAATTCAATTATTGGAAATTCTGGTTATTTTTAAAACCCTTTTCAAATTCAATTTATTTATTTAGAATTTTAATTCTAGTTCAAAACTAGTTCATTTCGATAAAAATCTATTTCTATCTCTTCAAATATGGAGTTTTTCATCCCAACTCTTCCCAAATCATTTCTTATGATTTTACACAAATTATTGATATTTTTAATAATTTTATCAAGGCACGTACAGTCGATTTCCATCAACGGCCATCGAACTGCACTTACAGCGACCTTCTCCAAATTTGATTTGGACATAACTCCAAATCCAACTATTAGATTTCTAATTTTTGCTATTCGTTAGAAAGCTCTTTTCGATATGAACACAACGGTTCTAGTTTTAGGAGAATCCGACGGTCGGATCTCCCGTAATATCAATTCGAAGTCAATGGTCGAAATTCGCGAACTGCCGCGGCACGGCGCGTTCTACTCAGGCCATTATATAATATATATAATATATATAATATATACTTCGTCGATTTCCTTTTAAAACGTAGTTTATAAATCGTTTTAAATTCGTTTTCAAAACGATTTCAACTTCATTTCTAATTCAAATCAAAATTGAATTTTTCCTTATACATTCGTTTTAAATTCATTTCAAATTGATTTTAATTCAAATGGATTTCTAATTCAATTTTGATTCGTTTTCAATTCAATTAAATTTCAATTCGAATTCATTTATATTCAATTTCAATTCGAATTCATTTATATTCAATTTCAATTCGAATTCTTTTATATTCAATTTCAATTCGAATTCATTTATATACAATTTCAATTCGAATTCATTTAAATTCAATTTAATTCGAATTTCAATCCTTTTAAAACTATCAGATTTTGAAATCACTTTCGATATTCATTATAAAATGAATAATATCGATATAAATACCGTTCACGTCAAAATGGCGTCAATTTAATCAACACGGCTTTATTTATTTCTATTTTCAAATATTCTATTTCAAATATTTCTTTTTCAAATATTTCTATTCAAATATTTCTTTTTCAAATATTTCTATTCAAAACTGGAATGAAGCCCAATCAATTACCATATAATGTTAATTATATGGATTTTCTACAATACATGCATACAATAACAACGATGAATAATCAACCATCATCAAAAGTGCATTCTACACTGTATAAGCATCAAATATAAATATTCGACGATTGTAATAGTCTGTCAATTAATCGATCGACATACAACTAAACAATCGGGATTAGTGTACCTCAAATATCATCCCAATACCCGTGTGGGATTTCAAACAATCAAACACAGATTTTATTTGTGCAGTTGGGCGATGTGTAAAATTTATCGTCCCAATCAATATCAGTCAAATGTGTGTATATAAACAAATCGTTCGATTTGTTTATATTAATTTATTTCATTTCGTATACACGTTAAAATTTTTGTTTTCAACTATAAAATATTTCCACTATAAAATATTTTATTTCATTTATATAAATATTTTATTTCATTTCACATCACATCACACAATCAACTACACATCAAAATCAAACAAATAAGCATACAAGCCGTCCATGGTCTGTGGACGACGGAGGTCGGGTGCTACTAAACACCGTCTGCATCCTAGTATATATTTTAACTAGAAAAATTGAATTAAAGGTGAGAACTTCTCACAGAGGGTTCCACTCCACCGTGCTTTGCTGTTGAACTGCTGAACCGTCTGGATCTGCTTGAAATTCCAGTGCAGTCATTTTCACGCATACGAATTGGGAGAGGGGGTGTTCACAGCTGCGTTGGAGGTGGAGGGGGCTATCAGATGGTCATGTAGGGGGGTGTGCTCACAGCAACGATGGTGGGGAACAGGGGCGGTTTCAGGTGGGATTCGGGGGTTTTCTCACTGAAGAAGGGTAGAGAGAGGAGAGAGGGGGATCGGGGAGCAGATGGTCGGAGTTGAACCACGGGCGGCGGCGGCCTCCAGGCGATGGGGCTAGGGTTTCTCGGGTTCGGGGTCTTGGGCGTTCGAATGGAGGAAGAGGAGTTTGGAGGGGAGCGCGTGGAGGTTGGGGATGGCACGGTGGCAGCAGCGCCGCTGCTGCGGCGATGGAGGAGGCGGCGCGCCCCTCTGTTCTTTCTCTTTTTTTTTCTCAGATGTGAAAACGAAAGGGGAGGGAGAGAGAAGTTAATGGGTAGAGGGTGATTAAATAATTAATATATTTATTTTCTTTTATTTTATTTTTCTCCTCTAAAAAGTTGTTTTTCATTCGAACTCTAATTCGAGCCCAACGACTATCGCCCTTAGTGTATTACCCTCATTCCAAACACAATGGGATATGTACCGTAAGCCGATTCGACTGTTTCGATCAGTTTACATCAAAATGTAAATATAAATCTATATTTTGAATTTGAACGCGCATTTCAATTTACCGAGGCCACATACTAACTTTAAAAATTCCAGAAAAAATGTTTATAGCTTCCTATTGACGATACGGTCCTAACAAAACCAGTTTTGTCGAATTCCGAGACCGTTTGAAAAATGGCCATTTTTCAGTCGATTAAATTCAACTGAAATGGTCAAAACGCGTTTCCCTTTGACACGCTCACATATTGATTCGAAAAATTATGAAAATTCGCATCTAACAATAACTTGACATCACGGATCCAACAAAAGTGGTTTCGTCGAAATCCGAGGTCGTTTGCAAAGTTCCCATTTTAAGGGCCTGAATTCCATAGCGACTATTCAGAATTTTCAACTGGGCATAACTTTTTATCCCCGCTATGAAATTTCAATTTTTCGGATTTGTTGGAAAGATATTATCAATTAGATTCTAATATTTTTGGTTTCACTAAAATTCGGTTTAATTTGCACCCTATACATTCATTTGAATTTTGAAATCGAATTATCGAACTACCGCTCCATTTTCAATTCCTTTTATAAATATAAATAAATATTTATATTCTAACGACGATCTATATAATATATACGTTCGAATTCTATTCAAAATAAATTTTTTGTCATTATTATTTAAAATAATTCATTTTAAATAATCAAAATTCGCTAAAATTGCCAAAATAATTTTTTTAAATTGGCCCAGATTTCCGGGTTATTACATCAGAGCTAAAGGTTACCAGAACAGATAAGATATTTTGATAAACTATTTTTTCAAAAGAATTTTTATAAAGAATACTTTCAAAAATATTTTTGTAGAAGAGTATTTTTGAAAGAAAGGTTTATTTTAAGAACATAATCCCCAAGAGCCATATATCCTTCCTTTGATTCTCCGTTTTGAATCTCTTCCTCTTTCTCTTTTCGAGTCCCTCCCCTCGGCGTATAGATGCTTTTTCTAAGATAAATAAGTACTTCCGTACAAAGGACGGAAAACCACTTCAAGGGACTTAGACGTTTGTCGGGCCAGAAGTTATTCCAAGGAAGTGGAGGGCTTGTTGGTACCTTTAAGATAGACGATGGGAGGAAGGTTCAAATAGCTGTTTGGTTAACAAAGGACGAAACCTCATCTTGGTGGGAGGTCACAAATGGAGAATGTGAAGAAGAAGACTAGTTGTTTTGGACAAATAGGACACCTTAGGATTGTCCAAAGAGGCAAGGACAAAGTACAGGATCTTCTGGAGGGTAGTTGTATTCCCTCACGGCTGGTATACCTGATGGGGGTAGGACCGTCTAGGTTGAAATTTGGTTTTCTTTATCAGCCTGTTTGAACTTTGTTTGATTCTGGCGCTTCATACTCGTTAGTATCTGCTTCGTTAGTTGAAACACTGCACCTAAATACTAGTCTAGTTAAGGATCCTATCCTAGTCTCAAATCCTATCGGAGGTTCAGCTCATCCTTCAATGGTTTGTCGGGATTTGAGAGTGGCTATCTTGGGCGTTGAATTTGAATGCAACGCCTTCGTCCTTGATTTCACGGGCTATAGTTTGATTCTATGGGTGGATTGGCTAGCCAGGCGAGTTGCCATCCTAGATTGTGAAAGGAGGGTAGTTAGACTATTGATTCGTTATGGAAAGACCCTCATATTTCTTGTGACCCTAGGGGCTCAGTGATGCTTAGCTGCCTAGAATCTTCTGCCACATCCAACGATGATTGGGAGTCTGTTTGTGTGGTCCGTGAGTATGGAGACGTCTTTGATAAAGTGCGGGGTTTACCCAGAGGCGCGAAATAAGTTTTCGTACGTGCTTAATTGATTAAGCAAAGCCAGTTATGTGATCAGCCATGGTTTTGGAGCAAGACTGGCAAGGACAGCCAGAGTCGTTCAAGTGCTCAATTGGTTGGCCGTCTTACTAGTATCATCTCACGTAGGTCGTCTGAATTCGAAGGAGGTATCCCTTAGGTGTTGGTCTGATATTGGTTTAGGCCTTTGGGGCTTGCACTTGAGGGATGTCGAGTTCGAGTAGGATGGTCTTTGTGAGAGATGGATAGTTGTGACGATTTTGCATGGGATAATATCCTGGTTTTCTCTAGAAGCAGAGAAGAGCATGCCCTACATCTTAGGGAAAGCTTAGGGACCCTACAAGCGCACCAGCTTAAAGCTAAGTTCTCCAAAATACCATTTTTGGAGGAAAGAAGTGAGGGTTTTAGGGCATGTGGTCTCTAGGGAAGGGTGATATGTTATGGTGGAAGACAGTCGGAAGTCCATGAGAAAAATTACCCTACATATGACCTAGAGTTGGCCGCTATTGTCCTTGCGCTTAAGTCTTGGCGTCATTATCTTCTTGGCGAGAAATTCGAATTATTCACTGACCATAAATCATTAAAATACTTATTCTCTCAGAAGGACTTGAACTTAAGGCAGCAAAGGTGGATTGAATTCTTAGCATCCTACGACTTCGAGATAGCATATACCCCTAGCAAGGGTAACGTGGTGGCAGACGCCTTAATTAGAAAAAGGTTGTCCTTGAGTCCGTTGTTTGTTGAGCGGCGAAGCTTAGAGTTCATCTCTACAATTGACTTTAAACCTTACGTTGACTTTGTACCGGGTTTGCTAGCATCCTTGGAGGCCAGACCTACGCTTTTGGGACGAATTGGGGAGGCACAGCGAGATGACCCACAGTTGGTTGAGTTAGTAGAGAAGCTCAAAGGAGGGGAGTCATCAAGCCATCTCCGTAGGTATACCCTAGATGATAAGGGTTGGTTACGTAGGGACGGTAGGCTTTGTGTACCAAAAGATGAGGACCTAAGGAAGATCATTCTTGATGATGCACATCGTCCGAAGATGACTATCCATCCCGGCGGGGACAAGATGTACATGGACATGAGACGAGTTTACTTTTGGGACGGCATGAAGAAGGACGTGGCAAAGTTTGTTGCTAGATGCTTGGGGTGCCAACAAGTAAAAGCAGAGCAAAAGAAGCCCGGTGGATTACTACACCCATTGGAGGTCCCACAATGGAAGTGGGAAAGCGTCTCGATGGATTTTGTTGATGGATTACCGAGATCGAGGAAGGGTAACACAGGGATTTGGGTTATGTTAGAGAGACTTACTAAGAGCGCCCATTTCATTCCCGTGAAGAGTAAGAGGACTACTCCATGGTTAGCCTCCGTATACATTCGAGAAATAGTTCGTTTGCACGGTGTTCCTTCTAGCATAGCGAGCGATCGCGATCCTATCTTTACTAGCGAATTTTGGAAGAGCTTAAAAGAGGCGGTAGGGACTCAATTATGTTTGAGCACCGCATATCATCCTCAGATGGATGGCCAGACCGAGAGGGTGAATCGTATTCTAGAGGACCTATTGAGGTTGTGTGTCTTAGATTTCGGAGGTACGTGGGAGGAACATCTTCCGTTGGTGGAGTTCGCATATAATAACAGCTTTCAGTCTATCATTGGCATGGCACCGTTCGAGGCTCTTTATGGACGGCCGTGTCGTTCGCCTACATGTTGGTGGGAGTCTACAGATAAGATCTTGCTTGGGCATGATATGATTAGAGAGACTTCAGAAAAGATCGATTTGATTCGAACGAGGATGAAGACGGCGCAAGATAGAGCGTGATGCGACGATTCGGCGAGCTCCTACGTGCATTCTTGGGTCGGAGGTTAAGAAGTTGAGGAATCGAGAGGTCAAGCTAGTCAAAGTGCAATGGGGAGATGATGAAAGCAACACTACTTGGGAGACGGAAGAGAAACATGCGTTCATTATACCCTTTTCTTTTTGAGGGTATGTCTTTTAGTTTCTCCTTTATCGCTTACCTTATACTTATCTTATATTTAGTATGTCCTCTTGTTAGTACCTTTGACCTTTAGATAGGGTAGTCCTATGATTGAAACATGTGTTTGAGACATGTTATGTATGATGGATGCATGTGGATGCAAGTGTTTGCTAGTGGTTGCTCGTGGATGCATATACACACTTTAGGCACTAGATCGGCTCAGTCACTTCATATTGCATATTGCATATAAATGTGTGTGCATATTTAAGCTAATCGATTTATAATGGTTGTGCTATCATATGAATGTTGCATTTTGGTGAATGGTTGTGCACATATGTAGAAATAGTATGTATCGATAGGGTTCTTTCGCATACATAATGGATGCATGACACTATCATGGTTTGCATTAAGGAGGTCAACTGAATCAGTAAACCGCCTGATTTTGCATTAGATAAGGAACATATACACACACTTTTTGCATATGTTCATACAACATTAGAAATTCTATAAGGACAATGGATGCCTGTGTTTGATGGTTGAGTAGATGGTTGTTTGGATGTTAGGATATGCATTCTCCATAACTTGGAGATTTCGGGGGCGAAATCCTTTAAGGAGGGGAGAATGTAACAACCCGGATTTTTGAATAATCGAATTAACTAAATTAAAGAATAAATGTTTAGCATTGCTGTAAGGTTTGTAAGCAAAAGACTAAGTAGCTCATTTGGTTGGAACATGTGACTTGCATACAAGAGGTACAGATTTCGATCCCCGCCAACGCCATATTTTTGTTTTAGGGGAATAGCTAAAAAGAGGTTAGTGTGAACGTAGTTCAAAAAGTAGTTTAGTGTGAATATGGTTAATTAGGAAGACAGAAATATATATAGGTATATTTATAAAAATAAAATAAAATTCAACCTAAAATTTAAGAAAAAAATTCAAAACTGCGGAAGCGGGAAGGCAAAACACCAAACCGACCTATTTTATGGGTCGACCTGAGTCCCGCTGGGTCGACCCCAGGGTCGACTCAGGAGGTTTGGAATTGGTCCCGTCGGCCCTAAATGGTCTATGACGAAATTTTATGTTTTAGGGCTTAGGTAGCGATTTCTGGTTAGTCTATTGACATCATTACTTGGTTTCTAAAGCCTAGATGGATTCTAGAGTGATCTAACGGCTGTAAATAAATTCAAAACTCTACAAAAAGACCCATAGACTCAAACTGTAAATCAAAATTAAAACTAAAACTATGGCCGTCATGCTGTCGTCTTGAACCCTAGAGCAGCCGCCACCAATTAGAGAGGAAGAACAGCAAATCAAATCAGTTCTATTCAACCCTAACAATGAATCTTCTTCAAAGGAGAGCTAATACAACTTCAGAAATTAGAATTCAGAACTCAAGACCACTTTTGAGTTGTGAGTTCGATCACTTTAACAAAATAATTGCTAAATTAATTATGATGTGATATATGTTGGATTATAAGTTGTGGTTGTGAATCTAATTCATATGTTTAATCATGTATGTTAACTTGATTTATATTATATGATGTTATGCAAGTTTTATATATGAAGTTATGCAAGTTTCATGTATGATGTTATGCAAGATTAATATGATTATGCAAGTTAATATGATTATGCAAGTTTCATATATGATGTTATGCAAGTTAATATGATTATGCAAGTTTCATATATGATGTTATGCAAGTTAATATGATTATGCAAGTTGTACATATGATGTTATGTAAGTTAATAGGATCACGCAATTTTTATGCGAGTTATATGATGTTATATAAGTTTGGATCTAAAATATGTGCTAGTAGTTCATGATGTTAACTTGTGTCAATGAATCCCTTTTTATAATCCAATCACCTAGGTTTATAACATCAATTTTTATGCGAATATGGATGTGGAACATATGGTAGTTCGTATAAGTATTATGTTCATATGCAAGTTTAAGTGATAATTGGATTCACATATATACAAGTTCACACCTTTAAAGTTTAGATCCATATTCAAGTTGACATTTTTATGTTGAAACTCTGACATGCATAGTTATGCAAGTTTACACCTTTATGTGGATCCATAGTTTACTCAGGTTGACACCTTTTATTGGATCCATAGTTATGCAAGATGACACATTTATGTTTAGGTTGACAACATACATAGTTTATATAAGTTTGTGATAATTACCTAGGCTAGTTTGGTGTAAAACTATGTTCATACATGCAAGTTCACACCTTTTAGATCTATGATTTTTGGATCCTTGATAATACAAAGACTATGCAAGTATGTTGTAATTCTTAATTGCAAGTTAGATGCAAATTAGATTTATTATTGTGTGTATGTGACTTTGTGACGTTTATTCCTTTTTTTATGTATTAGACTATTTGCTAGTCTAATATGTATATGTCATGTTAAGAGAATGAATTACGGGGGTACGATGGGGATAATAGTGGATACACACATATTGTGAATTTGGCATGTAATGGCCTAAAAAGGCATGTAATTAATTTTAAGGAATAAAATTAATTAGTGATGAAATTGGTATAATTTATATACCATAAATAGATGAGCATAATTTAGGTGATAAATTATGGACATAAATAAATATGGAAATTTGAATAGGGAAAGTAATTCAAATTTGGGGAAAATTAATTATGTATAATTAATTGCCTAAGACACGAGGTTGGACCCATTTGTGGTGTAAGACTTCCCGGACCCGCCCGGCAGATCCAGCAGCCACAAATGGAAGCCCAATGTGAGTGGTCAAAGGCCCAAAATAAATGCATAACAATTGTATGGACACGAGGTTAGGCTCGTTTGTGGTGTAAGACTGCCCGGACCCGCCCGGCAAATCCAGCAGCCAAAAATGCCAGTCTAATGTGAGAGGTCCTACAGGGGTTACGGTAGTAATAAATTAAGAAACACTTAACCAAAGTAAAACATGTGGTGGGACATGGAGGTTAAGTGTGTGCCTTGGGTGGCATGAGGAAATACGATTAGTAACATTTAACCAAGGTAAAACATGTAAGTGGGACATAGGGGTTAAGTGGGTGCCTTGGGTGGCATGTGGAATTACTAATAGAAACCCTTAACCAAATTTAAAACATGTAAGTGGATATGAAGGGGGTTAAGTGGGATGTACTAGAGGGGACCAAGCCTAGGTGGAAAGCTTGTGTCAAGCATGGGGGGGCTTTTCAGTCCAGTAGCCCATTAAGTATCTTTGTGAGCTCGACCCAAGTCGAGGACGGGACACGCCTACCAGGTCTGATTGTTAGAGGCCAAAACGGGCTAGCGGTGGCAACGCAAGTCCAATGGGGTCACGAGCGTGCGTGGGTCCGGGCTGGTAGGTAAGACGTTGTTGCATCATGTAGTTATAAGTCGTGCATTCCTTGCGTGGTATAAGGTTGCCATATTGGGGAGTGATACACACCACTGTCGGACCTGCACGGGTATCTACGAGTTAGGGAGCCGATCGAATGGGGGCAGGGTAGTGGGTACACCTAGTGGAGATAGGAGCAGAAGACACCTATGTAGTCAGTTAGGGGTACACGAAGCTACCACTATTATTAATAATTATTAAGGGGGTACACCTAGTGGAGATAGGAGCAGGCGACACCTATGACGTCAACTAGGAGTACATGGAATTACCATTATTACTTATTGAAGGGGTACATCTAGTGGGGATAGGTACACGCTGGTTACATATGATAGCAACTAGAGATATACAGTCAAACATGGAGGATAGTGGGTACATCTAGTAGTACACGAAGCTATCGTCATTCTATTTAGCCAAGAAGGATCAAATTTCTAGAGTGACTAGTAGGGGTGCAGTTAGTGTTAGTACTGTACAGTACGGTACAATATTGTGGAATATAGTAATTATCCTATATTGATTAGGAAGCGCCATTAACGTTATCTCTGTTTCTCTTGATTGCCTTGCCATACCCATGTGGTTCACACAGTCATTACCTTATTCTCCAGGTTATATCTTATCATATTGCTTTAATAATTATGTTGTTAGAGTTATTGGACTCGCCAGACTTTATGTCTGACCCCCTTTGTTTCCACCTCTTTTCTTCCTTTTCCCCCCAGGTTCTAAGGGTGGGACTAGTACTAGTGGAGCTTGATTGGGATCTCTTTGGGAGCACTTGGATTTGGATTGCTGAAGTAAAGTTCAGCCTATCATTTTCTTTATGGCTATTTGTAGTGGTGGGATTATGTACTTGGTTTTATCAAGATGGATATTATGTACTTGACTTTAGTTTATGGTTTTTGACGATGTAACCAAACATATTTACCTTCTGCTACAATAAATAAAGTTTTAAATTTTCAAGTACTGCTTTATATCTGTCTTGTTGTGATTTTCTGTTCTATATTCACTTAAAATGCTCCATGGAAGTTAGTGCATTCCCTTTGCGAGTGACATTAATGGACGTGGGGTGTTACACGTGGCATCAAGCACTGACCTTTGACATCATTCAATAGCATCACTAATGAATGCTAATAGCTTAGTTGCTGGTTGGTACAAAAATCATTTAAATCTCTTCGTAGTGGTTGATTAGTTTCAATATTATATTGATGATATAATATGCTCTTGCGCAACTGTCTTTTGATGTCCTTGTTTATTTCTCACGCTTCTAAATTCTAAACTTTTCTTCTGTCCAGTTTCTTTACTGAAGTTTCAGTCCATTATAAGCATGAAATTATAAACATTCCACGTTTTCAAACCCGTGTCCTCCACGTTTTTAACAACGTGATTACGAAACTTTCATAAAAACGTGCTCTCCACGGTTTCTAAACAGTGCACTCCAAAGAATTTGATTCTGTGGCCTCCAATCTATTTTACATCCGTGCATACCAAGTCAGCTACCATTATAAAACCTTCTTTCCCAATTCATTTTCGTGTTTCCCCATTTCAGCTGAAAAACCCGTCCCTTCCAGTAATCAACCAAGAGAAAATCGCCACTTCTAAATTCAAAAGTAAATCAAATTTAATTCTATAATTTACGAGATTCCTATATTTGGATTGCTGCAATTTCAAACTTTGATTTCGCATCCATTTTATATGGTGCGATTCATATTTTTCTCGAGTTCAAGAAAACGATGTCAGTCTGGATGTCTGCTGTCAGAGTTTGGCGGCATCGGAATGCGCTTTGAGGTTGCCACAGGTTTAAGGAGGGTATGGCGCACGATTTGGGGTGGAGATTGGTGTGAGTCGGTGTTAGTTTGGGTTTGTTGGGAGAGAACGGTGGGAGAGAGGTTGGTCGATGTGGGTGCCTCACTGTAAGGAGCGGAATGTAATTTGTTGGGGAAGAAGAGTTTAGTTGCTGCTAAACGCAATTAAGGGGATATTTAAACTAAATTAAATGCTTATTTAAGTGTTAGTGTTGCAGTGGCTTCATTTGTTCATGGAAAGGGGAGTGTGGCATATTTCATTTCCTGTTTAAAACTGTAGAAGAATAAAGCAAAAATGAAAGAAATGATAAAGCAGCATGGTTCCAGTATTTGGTTCGTGAGAAAGAAAAGTTCCCACATGTAAAAAAGGGTTGGAAAAAAATTGGTGTTAGAGTGGAAGCTTTTGTAGAGAGGAAACCAGTAGTAATTACAGTGTTGGAAATAATGGGATTATTAAGAGGTAAAAAGGTGTCGAGTTCCTGAAACTGGAAGGGAACGAATTTTACATGGTGAAGGGGAGAAACGTTAATAAAGGAGGATAGGTCCAGGGGATTGTTAGTGTGGTTAGAGTGAAAATGGATGGAGAAATGAAATTGTGAAGGGGGTTGGAAGGAACGTTAATGGTGCACGGAAGTTGTATGTATTCGAACGTCGGAGAAGGATTTATAACGTGGTTATGGTAATAGTGAGCTAATTAAGAGGGATGTTTGGTTCCAGTATTCGAAGGTGGGAGGAGAACGTGGCCTAATTTTTAGGTAATTCATAGTAATAATTTTAAGAATGTGATTTATTTGGGGTAATTAAGTTTAAGATGGTAATTAGTGTTTTGACCATGTTGAATTGATACAAGGAAATGGGACAGAAAATTGAACTGGGGAAAATCTGGAGTTCGAAAGATAAGTTGGAAAAAGAAGAGTCAACGCCTGATTTGTCTATAATGGGGTAATTAGTTTAAACCGTAATTAGATTTTAATGACCATTTCTAAGCTATTTAATTTTTTCAATTTAAATACATTTGTAAACATAATATATATTATACATTTGTATACAGAATTGAGCACCCCATCATGTTGGGATCGCGACGAAGAAATCTACATTGTAGAACTATTTTGATTGAGAATGGGGCTACTGGAATTTAGTGATAAAACTCAAACGCTCGTTTGATTGTAAATGAAACAAAAACAACATCGTCAAACTGTGAACCGAGGTGAGTAAACTCACTAACTCTACCCGTTTATATTTTCATATAAACGAGTTTTAAATTTATTTTTAATAATTTTATACCAAGTGATGGTTGTGTGGAGGATTGGTTGATAGAATTGGTTGATATAGTCATATCATTGATCTTATAATAATTCTGTTCACCATGATATTTCATATGGATGTGAAAATAATATTATTGATGTTGATTAACATCTGTGGATGTAGGGAAATAGGTTGGAGGAATCCAACTAGATTCATCAACATTTATATTTTGTATTTGCATTGATTGTGACATAAGCTATGATATATTAACCGTGATTGATCTTGTTGTGTTTTAATTTCACTGGCTGTGACGGCGCGCCCCGCATCAGCCGGCATTTCCTCCGAAAGCGCGCTGTACACATGCCCGACTAGCACGGAACGGTCGCCAAAGAAAGGAAAGAAGAGAATGAACTAATCGAAAACCTGTAGAATATCTCACAGGGCATGGGATAAAATATAATAACAACATACTTGACATAAAACAGGCGAGACAGTGCATAAGCTGAACACTAAACATCATAGCAGCGGAAAATCCAAATACAGCTTATGTTCCACATCATCATTATTACAACTTTAAAACTGTCTCTAAAGTAAAAGAAAGAAAGGGTACACTACTAATGCCCAAAGTAGTGACCAACAAAGACATAGGGAGAATATCTATATATCATACGTGGAAGCCTCCTGCTCGTCTCCGGTACAACTACTCGTGCATTACCAGCTAACCTGTCTCTCGTCTGCTCGTGAGAGCACCCAGAGTAATAAGAAGAGACATAAAACTCTGAGTCAGACAAAAAGTCTGGTATAAGCGATAAGTAGCAAAACAGAACAATAACAGGTATACTAAACCATACCTGGACCTGGACCTGCAACCAAAGAGTTAGCACTACATACCGTACAATACTCTAAGGTGCCACTAAACAGATGGTGTAAAGATAACGGGGGCGGGGGGGTGTGCATGTCATAATGAAGTTAAACAACCAAACATAGCAACCATCCTCACATCTCTTACTCAGTGCGTAAAGCATACGATGTCCACCACTGTCAATCACTAGAACCATCGAAGTAGTGACGGAGTTCGACTTGTACAACTACTACTACTACAAAGCTTACCCCATGGAGTCATGAACAAATCTTTACAAATGACACTACTTCATTGGTCTGTAGCTCTTTAGTCGTACCTAGGCCCATGTGGCCCTGAATCTGTTCCCATACCCCCTACACATAGTGATCCAAAGTTATAGACATCGACAAACCCTTAGCAAACGTCCCGCAGCAAAGCCCAACTCATGAAGTCGACTCGTTGGTTCCCAACTGGATCCTGAATACAAACTTCCCACTTGGCTACCTTTGCATCTCGGGTTTTGGTCTCCCCCGGATCGGTTCAGTCCTTCCTACTATCTTCAGTCCGGTTCGGTTCAGTGCATCCTCAGTTCGTGCTCAACATCTCAGTTCGTGACAAGCTCCTTCATGTCAGATCGGGTCGTTCTCCTTCCACCGGGTCATTCTTGGTCATCCCATCGGATCGTGGTCTCCGTTCGTGGTGCAAGCAACTCGAGTCTTCCTCTCCACTCCGAGTCGGATCGGAGACGCATAAGTGGTTTGGGTCGGAGGTCTTCTGGCGGATCGGGTCGGGTCATGTGTCCTTCCATCGGATCGTGTCGAGCTCCCTCCATCGGATCGGTCGTGGATGCATACTCGCGGCGGCTCGTGAGGATGGTGTCACGACCGGGTCGGGTTCGGAAAGGGCGACCCGATCCAGTTGCTGGCCAATTTCCTGCAGTTCTTCCAGCGACTATTTTACGCTATACGATGTCGTTTTCGACCATTCTAACTTTTCTAATCAATCACAAAGCATACCATATAGTCATAGCAACATATAGAACTGACGACAAACACCAAAACAACAATTTGATAGGTTAAAACGGATCAAACATAGCCAAAACCCCATATTTTCCCTTAAGCATGTTTAGGCATAATTAATGATAGAATTAACAAAACTTAACCAAATTAACCAAATTCTCTAACAGAGGCCTAAAACATTACTTTCGAATTTATAAATATTTTTCCAGAATTTATTTATGCATAAATTCGCTAATTAACACTAATCACCCAATTAATTGTAATTAGTGCAAAAACAATGCTAATCACTCACCTTTACCACAAATAAAACTCAGATCTGAAATGAATCTCTGTTTGGCACAAATACTGATGTCTAACAGCAGCTCTAACCTTGCTTTTGTGCTATCTCTCCTTAATTTGATGTTGCTAAGCCTAATCTTCAATTAGAAAGTGGTTTAGGGATATTTTAGATGTTGGAGGCCATTGTTAAGGTTGAACAAATGTCTATGGCGGCTGGAGAATGTCTAAAAACCGTAATCATTAACCCTAACAGCCCTTAAATACACCAAATCCCCAAATTCCCCTTTGGGCCTAGCTGTTAATCACCCGGTTAAGCCCAATTAAGCTATTTTTCACCATCTGAAACTTGTTTCAGCCATATCTCCCAAACGGTTAGTCCGTTTGGCTAATGTGACCACTCTACGGAATTTTAAACCATCATCCGGATCCAATAGACATTGTTTTAGGACAAAATTCCTTTTCAGTCAAAAGTTATGGTCAAAACAAGATCAGCTACGGGCAAAACGGTCATTTAAAAATCGGAAAAAATTATGAACATGGGAAACGACCCCAATAGTCGTCTCCCAAAGTTACATGACCATACGACTCTCTATGACAATGAAATAAATATTCTACGATCCTATGATGCGTAAAATGCGGGTTGTTACACTCTCCCCCCCTTAAGAAATTTCGTCCCCGAAATTCCTTAACCCAAAACATACAAAGGATCCCGCATGCCTACCAACCATATACAACAATCAATCATGTAAAACAAACAAAACAAACCTATCCTAGCATGCGGAAAGACTAAATTGAAACTGTAATCTTACCAGCCGAAGTGTTCTGGATACGTTTTCCTAATGCTCTCCTTCATCTCCCAAGTACTGTCATTCTCATTCTCACCCCACTGAACTTTGACTAATTTCACCGCCTTCCTTCGAAGCTGCTTCGTATCATTCCCAACAATACGCATAGGCATGCTGTTCCGAACCGCCTCGGGTTTAACTTCGATATCATCCAACTGATCAGGTGAAATAGTCACATCGGGGTCATGCACGAATTTCCTTAACTGTGAAACATGAAATACGTTATGAACTCCAGCCATCTTGTCCAGTAATTCAACTTTATATGCCAAATTCCCAATTTGCTCAAGAACAGGGAATGGACCAACAAATCTTGGTGCTAACTTGCTTCTCCTGCCAAATCGTATCACACTCCTCAACGGAGAAATCTTGACAAATACCCAGTCGCCAGTGGTGAACTTTAAATCTCTTCTCCTCTTATCGGCACAACTCTTCTACCTATCCTGGGCAGCCTTCAATCGCTGTTGGATAACCTTAATCTTGTCTGATGTTTCTCTTATTACTTTTGGTCCAAGCATAAACTTCTCACCGGTTTCTAACCAACATGAGGTGAGTTGCACGGTCTTTCGTACAAAGCTTCAAATGGAGCCATACCAATACTGGATTGATAACTATTATTATATGCAAACTCTACTAGATGCAAATGGTCATCCCATGATCCACCAAAGTCTAATATGCAAGCTCTTAAGAGATCTTCTAACACTCAATTCACCCTCTCTGTTTGACCGTTGGTTTGAGGATGATATGCGGTACTGAGATGTAACTATGATCCCAACGCCTCTTGTAAGCTCTTCCAAAATCCACTAGTGAACAACGGATCTCGGTCACTCACAATGCCTTTGGTTATTCCATGAAAACTCACTACCCACTTTACATATAGTTCAGCTAACTTAGCTGTCGTTCTATTCGACTTGACGGGTATAAATCTTGCACTCTTGGTCAATCGCTCCATAATCACCCAAATGTTGTCATGGCCCGATCTAGTCCTTGGTAACCCATCAATGAAATCCATTGAGACTTGTTCCCATTTCCATTCTAGAATTTCTAATGGTTGCAATAAACCCCTAGGCTTCTTTTGCTCAGCTTTAACCAGCTGGCAATTCATGCATTTGGATATAAACTTCCTAATGTCTCTTTTCATCCCTTCCCAGTAGTAGGTCTGCTTCATGTCTCGGTACATCTTGTTACCACCGGGATGTGTAGTCAGTTTTGAGTGATGACATTCTCTAAGCACTTTATCTCTCAATCCATTGACATTAGGTACAACTAGTCTTCCATTCTTTCTAAGCCATCCATCTTGATCAAGCCCATACTTGCTTATCTCTTCGTCGATTCCTATCTCTAACTTTGAGATGATTTCCAATAGGTTAGGATCATTGCTCTGACTGTAACAATTCCGCTCAATCAAAGTTGGTCTGATCGTCAAACTTGCTAACATTTCTGGATCCAATTCGCACTTTGGTCTGAAATCATACCCCGCGATGTACTCTAGTTGCTTCCATTCTAGAAACATATCGCCTAGACTGGCATGTCTTCTACTCAATGCATCAGCCACCGCATTGCCCTTTCCTGGTGTATACGCGATGTCGAAATCATAGGAAGCTAAGAATTCTAACCATCTTTGTTGTCGGAGATGTAGATCCTTTTGAGAGAAAAGATACTTTAACGATTTATGATCGGTAAATAACTCAAATCTTTCTCCCAAGAGATAATGTCTCCACATCTTCAACGCGAACACGATCGCTGCCAATTCCAAATCATGGGTAGGATATCTTTTGTCATGCGGTTTCAGTTGCCGACTTGCATAAGCTACAACCCCACCTCCTTGCATCAATACAGCACCTAGTCCGGTACCACATGCATCTGTGTATACCGTCATCTCTTCATTCCCCTTAAGAATGAGTAACACTGGTGCACATGTCAACTTGTCCATTAGAATCTTGAATGCATTCTCGCACTTTTCGTCCCAGACGAAGGCTTGATTCTTCTTGGTCAACTGAGTCAACGGTGCTGCTATCATGGAGAAGTTTTGGATAAACTTACGATAATATCCAGCTAATCCCAAGAAATTTCTTATGTCCGTTGCATTCTTGGGCGTAGACCAATCTTGTACCGTAGCCACCTTCGCAGGGTCCACAGCGATACCATTTTCTGAAACAACATGGCCCAAAAATCTCACTTCCCTCCTCCAGAAGTGACACTTGGAAAACTTTGCTTTCAATTGGTGTTTTCTCAACACTTCCATCACTATCCTCAAATGTTCCTTGTGTTCTTCCTCCGTCCTCGAATAAACAAGTATATCATCCACGAACACAAGAACAAACTTATTCAACTGGTCTCTGAATACCCTATTCATATGATCCACAAAATATGTTGGTGCATTGGTCAACCCAAATGGCATGACCAACCACTCATAAAATCCAGACGGCATCTGAAATGTCGTTTCAGCTATACTCTCAGCTTCCACTCTAAGCTGATTGTAACAACCCGGAAAATACGAGCCAATTTAAAAATTTTGAATTGGTTATTTTAAATAAATTTAAACAATTGAAATAGAATATTTCAATAAAATAAAGAATTAGAAAAGGTGCGACAGCTTGAAAATTTGAATTCAAACTTTGACTGACTGTACAGGGTGCAAAATAAAACGGATTTTAGTGAACCAAAAATATTTAAATCTGTTTATGAATATCTTTCTAACAATCTGAAAAATCGAAGTTTCATAGCGGGAATCAAAAGTTATGGCCAAATGAATTTTCAAAAAGGTCGCTATAGAGAATATATAGCCCTTGAAAATAGACATTTTGCAAACGACCTCGGAATTCGATGAAATCACTTTTGTTGGATCCGGGATGTTAAATTATTTCTAGGTTTCAAATTTCATAATTTTTGAAGCAAGCATGTGAGCATGGCAAAAGAAAACGTGTTTGGTTGATTTCTATTAAATTGGATCGACCAGAAAATGGCCATTTTTCAAATGATCTCAGAATTCGACGAAACTAGTTTTGTTGGGACCGTAGCGTCAAAACATAGCTAGATTTATTTTTCTGGAATTTTTCGAATCAGTTCGTGGCCTTGGCAAATTGAAATGTACGTTCAAATCGAATATTGAACGTTTTGTACTTTAATTCAAAGAATAACTGACTGTAACAGTCGATTGGCCTACGAAACATATCCCATTGTGTTCGAGATTGGGGTGTTTAGCTAGGGGCGACAATCGTTGGGTTTGGATTGGTGTTCGTGAGGAAGAAACCATATTTTGAAAATTTAATAAAGCACCGGCCAATTAAAAAAATTCTATTCATAATTTAATTTATAAAATTCTCTCAGAAACCGCCCCCCTCCCCCCCGGTTATTCACGCTCGACGGCGGCTGTTCATCACCGCTTCCCACCCATTTTATGGCTAAACCAGGAAGAATTAGCCCCTTCCCCTTTGCTGCTTTTTAAAGATCCCTCCGTCCTCTTCAAATCAGTACCTATTTGACCTCCTATCGTTGTGCCATCGAGGAGAACGAGCTCCCTGAACCAGCCGGCTTCAAGCTGCCGATTCACCTCCGATCTGCCACCGAGCTGCGTCGAGCCCACTGGTGCACGTGCGCCTTAGTCCCCTCTTCGACGTCATACAGTTCGATCGGGACATCGGGCTTCAGATTTGAAGATTTCTGCAACCCTAGTTTCAAAGTTCAAAGGAGGTATACGGCTTTGATTTTCTGAATAGAAAATAACAATTTTAAGTGTTGCAAACTTTGAAAAATCGTATCTTTATCGTGTATTAACGAAATTCTATGAAATAGGAAACATCGTGACTGCAAGGACGCTTTCTACAGTCTAGAAGTGTCAGGGGATTTTTCTAAGCTTGCTAGGATTTTTAGAAAAGCAACAACCAATGTGAGATTTCTAAACTGAAATGTGAATGGACATGTGTTGTATAAGTTATATAAGCGAAATATAAATTATATACGTGTTGTATACCTCATGCACATGCATTGTATAAGTTATACGAGCAAAGTATGAATTATACAGGCATTGTATAAATGATATGTGTGTTGGAATGGAAATAAAATATATTTATATACGAATATATATATACTCCCCTCGTCCACAAACCATGGGTGATGTTTATTGATTGTGAATTGGTGTGAAAAATTTGATGAATAATGCGAATGGTTGATAGGATTGTTTGTGGTTGATATTGTTTGGATTGTGATTGAAAAATACCCATTTGTGATTGAAACAAAATTTGAATAAATTGTGGAAAGGAAAAACATACTCACCTGCGTGTGAATTAGATGTATGAAATCCCCATTGTCAAAAACCGTAAGGTTTTAAGGTAGAGCGAGGAGCCGTACTCGGGACGGTGCCGGTTTTAAATACCCTGCCGTTATGCTACCGAAATTTTCAATAATAGTCATGTGGTAGAATTATTTTCATATGTTGAAACTACATTCATGTGTTAGAACTATATTCATGGGTTAATAGAAATTCATGTGTTGAAACCATATTCACGTGTTGAATAGAAATCATGTATTGAAAAGAAATTCATGTGATGAATAAAATTCTTTGAAAAACAAAAATAGCATTTTATCACATATCTAAACTATATAAACTATCCGTGTTTTAAATAAATTGTTTTAACATTAAAAATCACATTTTAATTATATGTATAAACTATAGAAATTATTCATGTTTTGAATAAAGGATTAGAACGAAAAAATCATAATTTTATCGTATGTGTGAAGTGGATAGTATTCGTGTGTTGAATATATAGATTGAACAATAAAAATTACATTTTTATTGTGAATATGAAGTGCTAAAAATTGTAATGACCCGCATTGGCAGAGGTGTTATAATTAATTTATTCAATTATATATATAGTGATATAGTGAATTAAATGGTCATGGAATTAAATAATGGTGAATATTTAATTAAAATAATAATTAAATAATATTTTTAATTCTGAAATAATCAGAATTAGCTGAAATGGCGATATGGTGTGAATTGGATCATCTGTGATATTTAATTCAGCTTGGAATTGAATTTGAATAACGAATATATTATTTAAATGACAGTTTGAACGTATAATTATAATATAATTATAATCGAGCTCGAAATGGCGCTGCAGTTCGTAAATTGGCGATTCGAACTTCAACTGAATGTACAGGATTCGTTTTAAGCCGGATTTTTGTGAAATAGGAAACGTGTGGAGCTAATCAAAATAGACTTAGGGTTGATCAGTCAGATAGACTTGAAAGGAGTTAATCGATTTCACATATAAAAGAAATTGAAAGGAGTTAATCGATTTGAATTAGTCAAATAGACTTATTCAAATGGAGTTAATCAAAATGAGTTAGGGAAAGGGATAAATCAAATGAGTTAGTCAAACCAAGTCAAAGGAGTTAAACAAACCAAGTTGATCAAATTGGTTCAACCAGATTAACCAAGTCGAGTTAACCAATTAGAGTTGATCAGTTAGGGTTGATCAGTCAGAGTTAATCAATTAGAGTTGACCAGTTAGGGTTAACCAGTTAGAGTTAAACTAGCTATAGTAAATCGAACTAGAGTTATTCAAATGGAGTTTGTCGAATATTAGTTTATTCGAATAGAGTTAAAGGAAAGGAATTATCGATTATTGGTTAATCGAAAGGAGATATCGATCATTAGTTAACCGAAAGGAGTTATTGATTATTAGTTAATCGAAGGAGTTATCGAATTTAGTTATTCGATGGAGTTAATCGATTAGAGTTAAAATAAAGGAGTTAATCGTATATAGTTTATTCGAATAGAATCAATTGAGTTAATCGAATTTTAGTGATTCGAATAAAGTAAAAGGAGTTATCGAATATTAGTTATTCGAATAGAGTTAAATGGAGTTAAAGAATAAATCGAATATAGTTTATTCGAATGGAATTAAAGTAGTTAATCGAATTTGGTTTATTCGAATAGAGTTAAAGGAGTTATCAACTAGAGTTAAATCAAATAGAGTTAATCCGATAGAGTTAGTCCAATAGAGTTAATTGATAAGGGGTAATAGAATAAAGAAAATTGAATAGAGTTATCGAATATACCTTATCGAAGGAAAGAATTATCGAATAGAGATGATTCGAAAGAGAGTAACGTAAGGAAATTTGTTAAAGAATTAAAAGGTGAACTTTGTCTATTTCAAGGTCAGAAACGTTGTTCAGTTAAGGTCTGAGAGGTAGTATTACCCCAACTTGATTGACTTCATTTTTAGCCAAGGAATGGTTAAGGTTCGATAGTGAAGGTGGGTTAAAGGAATTTAGCTAATAAGCGTAATGGTTTGAGTTGGCATCGCGATGGTTTGTTTAAACATCTGTCTATATCCAATGAAGGTGTTTTGGAAATGTTTTCCAAATAAGAACCAGAAATGTTTTCTGATATAGAAACCAAGAAATGAAAATGTTTTCCAATGGTAATAACATATATTTTCTAAATTTAGAAAATAAGAAATGTTGAATATAGGGAAATAGGAGATAAGTAAATTAATGAAATAAAGAGATAAATGTTAAATGATGTTTGATCGATATAATTTCCATCTGGAAATAATATCGTTGTTTGCACACGTATTTTTCTTTGATAGTTAAATCATAGACTATCGAAGTTTTGACCATTTTAACGTTGTTAATACGGAGAGACCGGTTGGATTATTATTCAAAGAACCACTTTGTATTGGCATAAGCATTGCGAATCATATATGCCAAAGATAATTGAAGACGGAGTAACGTGCAAGGGCTGTTGTATAAATCTTAGAGAACAGTGCCTAAGATGGATATACTGAATAGTGCCTTCGGTTCATCCTGTTCCTGGATGACTTGTATGGACGAATGTCTGACAGGGTATTTCCATACGATCACGTATATTGATTTCTCCAATCATAACAAGAGTGGAAGCGGAGAAGGAAACTTCTTTTAGCTAACACATAATGTATTGTTGTAGACATCAATCGGTGATTTGGTGGATTTGACGATGTGACATTCGAAGTGAATCTGGTGTGATGATAAAGCGTAGCTTCTAGCCTCACAACCACTAAATGACAGAAATCGGGAAGGCAGCATGGCTAAGTCGGTCGCTCCAAAGTAGGGTGTATAATCACCTGATCTAGAGTTTCATTTATTTCTAAAAATCTATTGTTGATGCTGTCCCATTCGGGAAACGGTTGCTGATCCCAACCGTTGGTGATATACATTCGATACACTCAAGCGAAATGAGTGGTCGGTCATGTGTGGCCGGGTTGCAAGATGTTCTTGTTGAAACCAGTGTATTCCTCTCTAGAGATACACTAGCGAAAGGTGGTTCCATACCTTGTCATAGTTGGAAATCCATTACCCAATACGTGCTTGCGGTTTTGATTGTATACTATATATGTAGAACGTGAGATGAAAGTGCTTCTGCTAGATGATTATTATATTGTGGTTGATAGACATTATCATAATATCAAAGGTTTTTGATATAAAGATATTTGGATTCTCATAAGGGAAAAGCCCGTTCCGTTATATGGCGTGGTCTTATGAGATATCGTTTACATGTTCAAACTGTTTTAAACTGTTTTACTCATACCGGTCCCATGATAGACCCGGAGTTTATTTTGTTTGTTTCCCCTAAACTATTGGGTGCCCAATTTTGTACGGGCAGTCAAGTAGTCGGGATTTACAGATACTTGAAGAGCTGGAGCAGGAGGCTTCAGGATCATATAGCTATAGTTTATTTCCGCTGTGTTGTAAGAGATGTACTTTGATAATGATGTATATTCAAGTACAGATGTATATTTCAAGTTATGTTATATATATTATATGTATTCGTTCCGCTGTGAGGTTCGTGTTACTCTGATGTTGTGTTCTTCTTCTTCTATTCTAAGTTTCTATCTTATCTTTCCTCACCCTCTAATTTCTTTCATTAATGACCGGTATTTTCGACCCATGGATGTTCGATATGTGTTGTATATCGGATAACCAAGATCGCTAAAAACCTGGGTCATTACAATTGGTATCAGAGCTTAAGTTAAGTGAATTACCTTGGCTCTGTGGCATGACTCAGTAGAGATAGGGTTAGCAATACCCTAGATTGAGTTTGAGTGTATGTATACGAGTGAGCGTATTTGTTATTGATATAAAAACTTGTTTTATATTGAGGAGATTCACTGGTAGAGTTGTTTATGGGTTCCGGTCGATCAGTTTGATCCACTGTATCGGTAGGAGTCTATAAACTCTCGAATACGATGGGTCGACACGATATGTTTTAAAAAAAAAGGGTAAATTAAAATGAGTTTACCTAAGGTATATCTTGATATAAAGAAGATATATATATATATATATATATCAAAATTATAATATAGTGGATATATTGGTTGTTATTATAATCGAGTAAGATTATAAATTAAATTGTTATGTAATTAACCAATCAGAATTCATATAAGTGAAATACGTGAAATCGGATAAGTTAAATTTGAAATTTAAACCAGAAATTGAGTTAAAGCTCTAGAAAATTGGATAAGTGTTTGTAAATGGATTTGGATTAAAAATAAGGAAAATTTAAGATCCCGGGAGATTTTAAATTATTTTACAAGCAGTGTGAATTATATTTTGAAATGAATTTCAAAGTGGAAATGTTAGAAATGGTTTTATAGTATTGAACTCACTTCGATCGCAGGAAAATAGATTCTGATGATGACAGCTGCATCATCAGTATTCATTTTCGAGTTGTAAGTAACGAATTACTACCAGAGATACTGTTTTGAATTTGTTTTGGGAAAGACAAGTTGTGTTGAATTTCAAAATGGGATTTATAATATAGAATTTGAATATAGAAATTCAAATGGGATTTATAATATAGAATTTGAATAAAATTTGATATATAGAATTTGAATAATAGAATTTGATATATATAGATTTGAATAATAGAAGTGATATAAAATTTGAATAGAAATTGAATAGAATTAACTAAGTCGAAGAGGAATTAGTTAATCGAGTTTTGAATTTGAAGTTGAACTTTGAAAGGTGAATTGGATTTGTAAATGGATATTCGAAATCGAATATAGAACTTAAATTTGAAATTTGGATTCAAATTAGTTAATAAGCAAGTCAAAATATATTTGAATATGTCATGTTCAAATATAAAAGTGAAATAGACTAAAGAGTTAATTAACAAATTAATTAACGAATTGAGTTAAAATGATCAGGTATGGTTAAAATAGATTGGGCAGGTGTAGATATACATGAGATAGGTATGGATAAGGTATGAAGGTATATAAATAGAATGCTCGACGAAAAGGTATGTATTTAATTCATATATGAGATTTTATGCGCCGTATCGGCTAGCCGCTTGGCATTTCTTTTTCTTTTGGATTGGTGAGGGCTATGGGAGGCTATTTGAAATATCCCGATGCTCCTGGTACAAAGGAGGTTATGGCGAATTTTTCCAGGAATTTAAGGAGTTAGAATATTTTTAAGATACTTTGATAGTTAGAAATCAACGTATCGATATATATATATATATATATATATATATATATATATATATATATATATATATATATATATATAAGTCGTTAAGGAAACGAACTTAGAAATACAATAGTAAAATTAAAAAGGAAGACTAAGAATAAAATCTAGTAAGAATAGAAAGAGGAAGCATATACGTATTTAAAAGTGAATAAGTAGTTGTATGGTATTGATTATTCGAGTAAGTAGTCATATCTGTTTTGACGTTATAAATGTTATTCAGTCAAGGTCTGAGAGGTAGTTATACCCCAACTTGATTGATTTCATTATTAACAAATAAATAGTAAGATTTCAGGCTTGAAGATCAATGTTGAATAAGAGTTAGTTGAATATAATATTTGAGTTGTCGTAACGATGTTTTACACAACATCCATTTTAACCCATATAAGTGTAAGCTTGGAAATATAATAAAGAATATTTCCTAAGTATAGAAATAAACGAGATCGGAAAAGAGATAAGTAATTGGAATATTTTCCAATTATAAATATCATATATTTGCTAAAGTTTAGAAAATAAAGGAAGGCGATATTCGGAAATGTTTTCCAAATAACATAAAAGGCCAATATGGTTATTGAAAATATTTGGTTAACAAATATTGATAAAGAAATAGAGAAGTGATTTAACTAATGGAATTTTAATTAAGGGCTCAGTGACATGTTCAAAAGGAAAATTTGATTTTTGAAAAGAGGAAAGTGCTTAAAAACTCCCAGGGAAAGACTGTTCAAATTAAAAACAAATTTAACAGAAATTTGTGAAAGCAAATTTGAATTAAAGTAAAGCCAGTAAAGTGGTAACTGAGATTGAATTAGAATAATATCAAGACAAATTGGATTGTGAGATTCAAACTTGAAGTGTAATGTGATAATCAAGTTAAGAGTTGGGAATGGAGAAGAAACTCGAGTTGAAATGATATTTTGGCTCGGATATAAGCGAATGGTTGCATTGTGGATAAAAGCAGATTGGAATTTGATTGGGATGACCCTTGTATTTGCTGAATTGATAACAGGTGGAAAGGATATAATGATATGCTGACAAAAGGTACAAGTTTATATTTCTATTGGATATAAGATTTATGAGCCTAATTGGCAAGCCACTTGGCTGTTTGGTTTTCTTTTTGGTTGGAGATGGCCTAGAGAGGCAAGTTGGAGTTTGACCGATTGACCAGTACAAAGGAGGTGCTGGCGAAATTTTTCTTAGAGTTAAGGTGTTAGAAATTTTTTAGGATTTTTGGAAATTTTCGTTGATAAGAATTAAATAAATTTTTAATTGAAATTAAATTGGTTTAGTTGAAACTGAAGTTAAGAAGTGAACAAATATGTTCTAACAAGTCGATAGGGTCGTTCTCTACCTTATCAATTTCGAGGACGAAATTATTTTAAGTGGGGAAGATTGTAATGACCCGCATTGGCAGAGGTATTATAATTAATTAATTTAATTATATATATAGTGATATAGTGAATTAAATGGTCGTGGAATTAAATAATGGTGAATATTTAATTAAAATAATAATTAAAATAATAATTAAATAATATATTAAATTCTGAAATAATCAGAATAGGCTGAAACGGCGATTTGGTGTGAACTGGATCATCTGTGATATTTAATTCAGCTTGGAATTGAATTTGAATAATGAATATATTATTTGAACGATAGTTTGAACGTATAATTATAATATAATTATAATCGAGCTCGAAATGGGACTGCAGTTTGTAATTTGGCGATTCGAACTTCAGCTGAATGTACAGGATTCATTTTAAGCCGGATTTCTATGAAACAGGAAACGTGTGGAGCTGGTGGAGTATATCTTTCTAGTGGAAGAGAAAAATCGGGATTTGTCATGTAGATTTTGATTTATGTCCAAATAAAATTTTAGAAAAGTCACTGTGGAGTTTGTTTATAATTTATAAAGGAATTATTTACATTTTAAAAAGGAATTTCAATATAAACCGAATATCGGGTTGACCCAGATTTGAAATATCAACTAAGAAATTCATATAGGAATTTTCTGAAGCTGTATGATATCGTATGTGAATATATACGATAATATTTATTTATAAATATTTAATTTAATTATATTTAAATATTTATTTATAAATATTTATTTATATATTTAAATGGGTCATTTAGAGCTTTAAAAATAACCACTTTTGCAAACGAAGTCGGAATTCGAGGAAACTAATTTTGTTGGATCCGCAATGTTAAATTATTGTTAGAGGTCAAGTTTCAAGATTTTTAGAGTCAGTACGTGGCTGTACGGATTTTTAGAGTGAAAAACAGTTAGTATTTTGATAGTTAAAAATACGCTGTGTGAGCAAACGGAGTCGGAATTCGACGAAAACCAGTTTCGTTGGGACCGTAATGTCAAACTCTAGCAGTATGTCCAGTTTGGTGATTTTTGAGTATCGTGTGTAATCACTCAGATTTTTAGAGTGCAAATACAGATATAAATAAATAACTAAAAAAATATCCTAAGACTTGTGGACCAAACCAAGGCCACACACCCACCTTTACAGCCACAAAAGGTTTATCAACCCCTTATAAAATCAAATATTCAAGCCGCCGGGTATTTCTCGTTCTCAAACGAAAATGGCAAACTCAAAATCAAAAGAAAAATGGAGAATAATTCAAATCAAATGTTATTAATCCTCTCATATATATATATATATATATTTGAGTTGCTCGGTCACTTCTCTTCAGATTTGTATGTGTTTTGAAGGGTCCGACGCGAGTCATCTGAGTTCGAACAGCGAACTAGGGCTGGGATTTTTGAGATATTGAAGCTTCGATCCCCATTCTTGTGTTGATATTTAGATTGAGTAGTGGATTTCGAACATGTAGAAGGTTTTTGGGTGGATTCCGAGCCAGAAAGTGCCGCACCCATTAATGGAAGACCTGGAGGAAGCTCGACGTCGGGTTTTATCTGGAGGGGGCGAGTTCAGCAATTCGGGTACGAGGAGGTAGGTCTCGAGAAGGAGAAGGTGTTGGGGATTTTAGTTTGAATTTTTATGAAGAGAAGGAGAAGATGGAAGGAGGAACCATCAACCGTTTGTGGTTTTGAGAAGTACAGGAAGCGACAGAAATTAATTTGGGGAAGAAGGGATTACGTCTGGGCTTGGTAGGAGGAAAATGGGCCAGAGTTTAAACGATAAGGCCCATTTGAAAATAAAATTCAAGTTTTATTTTAAATTTTGTGTATTAAATTGTTAATCCAATAACTTGATCATACGATATCAGATTGACGAACCGTAAGTTGCGTTGGGATCGTATGGACGGACACTACCCAATAGAACTGACTGGAAGTGGATTGGGGCTTGTATGAATTTATGGCAAAATAAACTGTTTGATTCAAATCAAACAACAGTTTATTGTTCTTTAACGATGAACTGCCAAAGTGAGTAAATCTCCCTAACTCTGAATAGTTTATATTTCATGTTGTATTCTTAGAACTGTTAAATATTGGCTTATTGACTGTGTGTTGACTGTTTGATTGAACTGCTAGTCAGTTAGTTGAATTTCTATATTGATTATGTTTAACAGAATATATCATATAGTGATGTTGATGATATTGTGTAACATTTGTGGATGCAGGGAAACAGGTTAGAGGGACCCAACTGGGTTCCTCAATATATAAATACTGTTTTGTTTCATATATTGTGTTATACGATGTGATATGAAATCTATTGATGATTTTATATGTGTGAATGATACTGGTCATTGTTGTATGGTATGTTAAATAGAATAACATACCGGAATGTTGATAAGGGAATTTTCAAAGTGATGTTTGAAAAAAAATTATTTATAAAATCAAAAGAGAAAGATTTGTAAACCATTTACAAATGAAATCGAAAAGAAAATATTTGTGAAATCAAATATAAAGGAAAATATTTGTGAAATCAAATATAAAAGGAAAATATTTGTGAAATCAAATATAAGAGAAAATATTTGTTAAATAGAATTGAAAGGAGTTAATCGATTTGAATTAGTCAAATAGACTTATTCAAATGGAGTTAATCAAAATGTGTTAGCGAAAGGGATAAATCAAATGAGTTAGTCAAACCAAGTCAAAGGAGTTAATCAAACCAAGTTGATCGAATTGGTTCAACCAGATTAACCAAGCCGAGTTAACCAGTTAAAGTTGATCAGTTATGGTTGATCAGTCAGAGTTAATCAATTAGAGTTGACTAGTTAGAGTTAACCAGTTAGGGTTAACCAATTAGAGTTAAACCAGTTAGAGTAAATCGAACTAGAGTTATTCAAATGGAGTTTATCGAATATTAGTTTATTCGAATAGAGTTAAAGGAAAGGAATTATCGATTATTAGTTAATCGAAAGGAATTATCGATTATTAGTTAATCGAAAGGAGTTATCGATTATTAGTTAATCGAAAGGAGTTATCGATTATTAGTTAATCGAAGGAGTTATCGAATTTAGTTATTCGATGTAGTTAATCGATTAAAGTTAAAATAAAGGAGTTAATCGAATATAGTTTATTCGAATGGAATCAATTGAGTTAATCGAATATTAGTGATTCGAATAAAGTAAAAGGAGTTATCGAATATTATTTATTCGAATAGAGTTAAATGGAGTTAAAGGATTAAATCGAATATAGTTTATTCGAATGGAATTAAAGTAGTTAATTGAATTTGGTTTATTCGAATAGAGTTAAAGGAGTTATCGAATAGAGTTAAATCAAATAGAGTTAATCCGATAGCGTTATTCCAATAGAGTTAATTGATAAGGGTTAATCGAATAGAGTAAATTGAGTAGTGTTATAGAATATACCTTATCGAAGGAAAGAATTATCAAATAGAGATGATTCGAAAGAGAGTTACGTAAGGAAATTTGTTAAAGAATTAAAAGGTGAGCTTTGTCTATTTCAAGGTCAGAAACGTTGTTTAGTTAAGGTCTGAGAGGTAGTATTACCCCAACTTGATGGACTTAATTTTTAACTAAGGAATATTTAAGGTTCGATAGTGAAGGTGGGTTAAAGGAATTTAGCTAATAAGCGTAATGGTTTGAGTTGGCATCGCGGTGGATTGTTTAAACATCTGTCTAAGTCCAATGAAGGAGTTTTGGAAATGTTTTCCAAATAAGAACCAGAAATGTTTTCTGATATAGAAAACAAGAAATGGAAATGTTTTCCAATGGTAATAACATATATTTTCTAAATTTAGAAAATAAGAAATGTTGAATATAGGGAAACAGGAGACAAGTAAATTAATGAAATAAAGAGATAAATGTTAAATGATGTTTGATCGATGTAATTTCCATCTGGAAATAATATCGTTGTTTGCACACGTATTTTTCTTGGATAGTTAAATCACAGACTATCGAAGTTTTGACCATTTTAACGTTGTTAATATGGAGAGACCAGTTGGATTATTATCCAAAGAACCACTCTGTATTGGCATAAGCGTTGCGAATCATATATGCCAAAGATAATTGAAGACGGAGTAAAGTGCAAGGGCTGTTGTATAAATCTAAGATAACAGTGCCTAAGATGGATATACTGAATAGTACCTTCGGTTCATCCTGTTCCTGGATGACTTGTATGGACGGATGTCTGACAGAGTATTTCCAGACGATCACGTATATTGATTTCTCCAACTGTACCAAGAGTGGAAGCGGAGAAGGAAACTTCTTTTAGCTAACACATAATGTATTGTTATAGACGTCAATCAGTGATTTGATGGATTTGACGATGTGACATTCGAAGTGAATCTGGTGTGATGATAAAGCGTAGCTTCTAGCCTCACAACCGGTAAATGACAGAAATCGGGCAGGCAACATGGCTAAGTCGGTCGCTCCGAAGTAGGGTGTATAATCACCTGATCTAGAGTTTCATTTATTTCTAAAAATCTATTGTTGATGTTGTCCCATTCGGGAAATGGTTGCTGATCCCAACTGTTGGTGATATACATTAGATACACTCAAGCGAAATGAGTGGTTGGTCAAGCGTGGCCAGGTTACAAGATGTTCTTGTTGAACCCAGTGTATTCCTCTCTTGAGATACACTAGCGAAAGGTGGTTCCATACCTTGTCATAGTTGGAAATCCATTACCCAATACGTGCTTGCGGTTTTGATTGTATACTATATATGTAGACCGTGAGACGAAAGCGTTTCTGCTAGATGATTACTATATTGTGGTTAATAGACATTATCATAATATCAAAGGTTTTTGATATAAAGATATTTGGATTCTCATAAGGGAAAAACTTGTTCCGTTATACGGCGTGGTCTTATGAGATATCGTTTACCTGTTCAAACTGTTTTAAACTGTTTTACTCATACCAGTCCCATGACTGACACGGAGTTTATTTTGTTTATTTCCCCTAAACTCTTGGGTGCCCAATTTTGTACGGGCAGTCAAGTAGTCGGGATTTACAGATACTTGAATAGCTGGAGCAGGAGGCTTTAGGATCATATAGCTATAGTTTATTTCCGCTGTGTTGTAAGTGATGTACTATGATAATGATGTATATTCATGTACAAATGTATATTTCAAGTTATGTTATATATATTATATGTATTCGTTCCGCTGTTAGGTTCGTGTTACTCTGATGTTGTGTTCTTCTTCTACTATTCTAAGTTTCTATCTTATCTTTCCTCACCCTCTAATTTCTTTCACTAATGACCGGTATTTTCGACCCTTGGATGTTCGATATGTGTTGTATATCGGATAACCAAGATCGCTAAAAAACCGGGTCATTACAAAAATGTTCATGTGTTGAATAGATATTTTAAGTGATAAAAATATCATTTTTATCATGTAAATGACTCGCTAAAAATATACAAGTGTTGAAACAAATATTTGTTTGCATGAATATTATTTTTAACATGTAGGCGAAATAAACAAAATAGTCATGTGTTGAAATATATTTTTGTTCGCCAAAAATATCATTTTTATGCGAAACGTGAAGTGCTAAAAATAACCACTTGTTCAAATAAATATGTGTGGGTTGAAAATATTATTTTTAACATGTGTAGGAAGTGTTAAAAATAACCACATATGGAAATAAAACCTTTGTTCGCTAGAAATATTATTTTTAGCTTAGTTTTGCACGTATATATACATGTGTTGAACAGGAAGTGGATATTGAGCAAAGAATTTATTTGGGTGCCCGACAAATAGGTAAACCTTAAAGATTTGGATGTGCAATTTTATTGTTATATCAACTCTTGTGAATGCCATGGGATGCGGAATGCTGGTTGTTCTGTGTGTAATAACAAAAATCGTCATAGGATAGTAACAATTAATTTTGAACTACACTAAATGACATACTTCTCGAAGATAGGCATACTTCATCATATACCACATAAGCATTTGGAGCTTGTGTGACGATGTTGAAGATTTACCATACGAGCGAGAGGCATATATGGTGATGACTATATATTACAGGTTGAACTGATGACAGATCTGGACTATATAAATTGTAATGATAAATTGGAAGATTAATAAAAAAAACCACATGGGTCTGGAGATGACAATAAACACGTCTCTATGGTCATTAAGGCACAAAAACCATTTATAGGGTGACGAGAATTTATTCTCTGGAGTTATGATCTGTACACACTCCCCTATGGACACGGAATATATCACTATAAATATGTGCATGCTTATTAGGATTTATTGGGTACCTAATACGGCCCAATAAATTTCCAAACCCCTTCCCGTACAAAGGAGGTTATGGCAAATTTTTTTGAAATATAAAGGTGTTAGTGAAATATTTGAAGTGAAAATGACATTGAAATCGTTGAATGAACTATATATATATATAAATATAAATTAAATTAAAACGAATCGAGGACGTGCCGTTCGTGTTTTGAAATTGTAATTTTAAACGATTATACCGAAAGATCCGACCATCGGATTTTGACAAAACTGCGACCGTTGGGTTCACTTTGGGAATATCTTCCCAATGATATAAACTTTGTTGAAATCCAACAGTTAGATTTTCAGATTTGTGTAAAATAAATTTAGGGAAAAACAGCGCCAGTGCCTCGGCACGACCTGAAACGTCGTTTAACTAAATAGGGTCGTTTTAAAAAAAATAAATATAGTGACGTATCATTATAAAATATTATTGACGATATAGAATGGAAATAAACTGACTCTGCTTGGTTTGCTTGATATTTGGTGGTTGAGTGTGTTCGACATGAAAATTATACTAAGGAACTGAAATGTGAATGTTGAATGATTTAACCATGTGAAGAATTGATTTGAAAATCTAAATATACGTGGATTATTTGAAAACGCCGAGTTAATTCTCATTTCAAATAATTGATCGACGGTTAGAAGTCAAAGAGTTGAAGACAATTCAAGACCGACGATCTTCACATTAGATGGATGGGCGCTACTGATGCTCATGATTGGAGAAGCTAACTTGAAGGAGCTGAAGTGGTAGCCGTCCGGATGTATTGTTGATTGTACGGATAAGCAAGGAGTTTGGTGCCTCTGGCTTCGTTCAAACCCAGAACGAACTTGTAAATCGACTGTGTGTCTGACATTGGATTTTGTTCTGTGTTGATTGATCTCTATTAAATATATATCTGTTTGGTGGCGGAGAATTTATTCTCTTGCTTAACGCCCTTTTCTGAGACGTACGAGCTCAGCGGTTATATAATGATAGAAATCAGTCGCATGGAGTGAGTTGCCTGTGTGGCACGCCTAAGTGGCATATGATAAAGGCTTCTGTTGAAAAGCAGAGTCTTGTGGTTGATGATCAAAGCATGGTTTGTGTGGCGTAGCTTTGTGTATAGCGTTGATTCGCGAGCCTCACACCTCGATATGAGTCAAAAACGGGATAAGGACCGCTGGGAGAACACGACGTTTTTTTCTAGCAACGGTGGTGTCAGAGACTTACCAGCCCTGACATTTATATATACTTTTCACATGTGTGGTTGTTGGAATGCGAGGCGCCTCGATTATAGGTCTTTAAGGACCGGGAAACGTGTGTTCAGGAATTGCCAATCCTCAGAAGTAAGAGAGGACCGGCCCAGCCGATTCCAGGGACCACTGTGTGTGATCCTGGGACATTTGCTAGAGTGTTTCGAATGAAGAGGAGCTTGCCCCTTGCCTCGACTCATGATGGAATCCAATTTCCCATATGAAATTGTGGATGTGATTGTATTACTAGTATGGTGACATAGTAGATGGTAGCTATGCCATCTAGGATTGATATTTATGATTGAAATTGCTTTTGAAACATATATTGTAACACCCCACATCCGTTAGTGTCACTCACAAAGGGAATGCACTAAGTTCTTTGGAGCATTTAGGGTAAAAGATGCAGATAAATTACAAGACAGACAGAAATTAAACAGCGGAAAATAAAACTTTGCTTTATTGATAAAATAGTTTGTACAATGATTTCTTTACAATATCAGAGTATCATCTGTCTTACAAAATAAAAAAGCATAAAACAACATTTATATTCCCCAATTTTAGCAAGAGCCAGCCATAGCATCTGAAAAGAGAATCCAAGCAAAACTTCGACAAATCTTCAAGCTGGGAAAGATTGACAGTCCAACTTAACCTGAGCTATACTATACCCTCCTTTACTACCTTGGGGGGGTGGAACGGAAGAAAAGAAGACGAAAGAAAAATAGAGTCAAACATAAAGCCTGAGTAAGTTCAGTAACTTCTAGCATATGAACATGGAAAAACAAAACGACATGAATTAACTGAATACAAGATAACACCATGATGATAGGGTTGGCAAGATTAGACAAGATAATCATGAGATATGCTAAGATAAGATAAACTGGATATACTCTAATACTTTCGCCGCTTCGCTATTTCCTTGTTGTACTGGTTTCTATATCTCTGCACCACCTAACTAGTGTTCCAACTAGTAACGATAACGTGATCCCAATCCCTATATTTTCCATTGCCTTCGGGCATCCATTTATTATTTATTACCTAGATCTAATCTAGGGTTTTCTATCAAGTGCTTTCTAGATTCAACTAGAGTTTACGCTATCTGCTGAGTGCTTCTCGGATTCAGGATTTATGCCACCTAACTAGGGATTATGCTACCTGTCGAATGATGCCCCCAAGTCTAGGACACACTACCTAGAGTGGTATATGTTCCTATACTTCCCCACGCATGTATCGCAAATCGTTATCGCTTGTCTAGATGCACATGTCCTGTAATGCGCGGCCCGAGTCCTGTTATAGGGCAAATCAAGAAACACAGAACTCGGTCGAGAGCATTCAGATATCTTCCGATGCAGATGCTAAGGTCTGTTTTTGTTCCAGTGGCTATGGTCCCACTTGACCCCTCCCTCAACTAATGAAAGGCACACCTTGAAGAATGAGAACTATACGCCGGCCCACGGTGCCCCTCTATCCTATGGCCATCCTCTCCCACAACTAGATAGCAAGTATATGGTCTTTTGGAGTTCTCCGCCTTTCCGCTTCACGTATCTCGATTGACAGAAGATGGATGGTAGACGACGAGTTGCTATCACAGGGCTACCCTTTTCTCGCCGAATCACGCCGGTCCATCCTAGTCTTTAGGTTGCCATATATTGCAACTAAGGCATACCCCTTGTTCTTCTACGCAGACCTTAACCTCTGCGAGCCCAGGAGGATCATCTACAGCCTCACAGAGGGATACCAAGAGTACCCTCACGTCCCCTCGAAGCCTTGGGCTTCGTAACCCAATTCGTTGGAGCCTCCTTTTTACTCAGACGGACATTCGCTGCTTCCCGTGTTATACTAAGAATTACTACTTAGTTTTACTAACTAAGATTTACCACTTAGTTTCCAGAATCGTTGTTTTCTTAACTAAGGTTTACTACTTAGTTCTCTTTCCCGTCAATTTGGATTGGTTAAGTGTTATTAGTCAATTCAAGCCAACTTAACCCTCTTCATTCATCCTGTTAAACTGGTTAAGTGTTATCAGTAATTCATGTAGACATAACCCTCCCATTCTACCTTAACCGTGTTAAGTGTCAGTCTGAACCTAACCCCACCCATCAGTTTAGTTATCATGTTGAACTGGTTAAGTGTCTTATTTAACTTAACCCTACCATTCTTGTTCTAGCTTTAATTAAATAGATTAAAGCCGCAACCACTCACATTAGACAGATATTGTTGTGAATACTGGATGTGTCGGTTGGTTCCGGGCAGGTTTATATCGCAACTCAGTCTAACCTCGGGTTAGGCATATTCGCGTTGTCTGAGTTCAAAGGGTTTTGATTAGTTTTCAAATCAGGTTTTGAAAGTAACCATCCCGTCCGTCGGATCAGTTAGGGATAGCCAGGGAGAGCAGGAAACTTGTATTTTCCAAACCCAAGCCTAGACACTATCCTCTCTGTCACCATAGAACATTCTGGTTTATTATTAAAAGAGATGTCGTTAATAAACCTTTAATTTGTCTAAATTTACATTTTCTCATTTATGACAAATTCTATAAGTAAATTATTCCTAATTTACTTATTTCCTAATTCCTCTTTTAATGTAAATTGTCAACATTCATTCTTATGGCACATTTCCCCCTCTAAATCATGTTTATGCTTTTTGGTATGTAAACTATACCAAATTAAGTGTCACTAACCATGATTTTGCTAAACCTGACAATTACTCCCAATTATGGCCAATTTCAAATTTATGTCAATATGCCAAGTTAGCTAATCCAATTCTGATTTAACTTTCTAATTACAGTTCATGCCAAACTAGACTTATTATTCTAGTTCACCGTTCATGTAAATGCTAGATTTACAAGTCAATACAAGATTCAAATTACACATGCTATAATTCATGTCAAATTTATCCAATTTGCATTCCTATGAACGTGCCATAATACATGTTCCCAATTTATGCCAATTTCCAAGTTAAAACTATGTTTTTGGTAAACTTCAAATTTTTCCCAAATCGTATTCCCACCGTTCGTATAATCGTGATTCAATCAAGATTGTAAATAAAGCTAGATTCGTCGCTAAAAGGGAATGAACCAAAATGCCATGAAAGAACGGACATAACAACTGGCATAAGATGGTAGTTCACAGGCATATAGATTACGACGTCGGTTCAAGAACATGGGTAGATCTTACTTAATAGGTAAATTCCCAAGGTCTAAAACCAAAGAAAACCAAGAATAAACAGAATAGGAAATCAGGTTTAGACCCAATTTCACAGTCACAAAACTTAAGCAACACTTTCCTAGTCAGGAATCATAGGTGTTTAGTCACAGTTGTCCTTGTTATGTCATAGGCAATAGTTTATGTTTTCTAGTCAAAGGCATAGGCTTGTGTTCATAGTCAAGGAAATAATTCTCATAGTCACAGTCATAGTCATAGGCAATGTTCATAGTCAAAGAGGCATATGGTTCTAAGGTCCACAGTTTCATATTCACAGTCTCATTTGTCCTCGAATCACAACAGTTCTTAATTAGGTCCAAGAGTATAGGCACTGATTCGAATAGAGAGAGAGATTTGGCATATTCTTTTATTCCTTTAATTTCATGTCACGAACAGAGAAAAACATTCAAATCGAGAAATAGCTGACTTACAGAAATTTAGATTAGAAAAGAAAGATGGCGTTGCTATGATTCGTGCGACGTTAGCCCTTGATCCTTATTTTGAAGCTTTAATCTTGATTCGAATCTCTTCTTGAAAGTCTTTGAGCAGCATCTCCTCGTCTTGATTTATTTCATATATATTATTCTATTTATTATTTATTTTAAGTGGAGGAGAAGAAGCCATGTTCACTAAGAATCTTTGCAGCATAAGGGTAGAGAAGAATTGTGAATAGAGGAGTCTAGGGCTGTTTATATAGTGTTAGGCGGACGAACCTAGGTAGAAAACGTGACCAAATACATCAGAACGAACCCGGTGCAGAAAGCTGGAAAAAGCAGGGGGGTCGACCCCCAGGTCGACTACCCAGTCGACCAGGGTGACCCAGGTCGACTACCCAGTCGACCTGGGTGCCTTGGGCGGGAAAATTCCCGCCCAGCCCAACCTGGGTCTGGTTTCGAATTTGAATTCGCTTTTCTGACCCGTTTTGAAATTCGAACTTCGCTGAATCTTCCGGAGGCCATATCTTCCTCATACGGACTCCGATTTAAGAAAACTCGGACTCGTTTTCATGCAGAATTCCGAGATGAACGCAATGCCGCAGCCCGTTTCCCTTGATTTTGAATTTAAAATTTAATTGTGCCTTGATTTGTGAATCCTAGTGTTGTAGAATTACAGGGTTTTACATATATGCACCACTAATAATATCAAACACTTTTGTTTTATACGTATGAAGCATCTCTTGGCCATTATAAGGTAAAAACTCTATCCTCCGGCTTGCGTTGCATTGTGTGATGGGACATGAGTCTTATAATGGCTTCATTTTTATAAAAATCATTGAAATGATTTAATAATTTACTTTATTTCATGCACTAGCAATAATTGGAGTAAACCCGTTCCGCGAAAGTGGCGTGGTCCTTTAATTATCCTTATTATTGTTGTTTAATTAGTTAAGTAGATTTATCATACCAGTCCCATGACTGACTCGTAGTTTGTTTCACCTTGCAAACTCGGGTGCCCTTATTTTCACATGGGAAACCTAGTATCAGGTAGCTGGCATATTTTGGCTTGGCACTACAGTAGAAGTGCACCTTTTGGATCATGGCGAGGCTTGACTTCACAGTGTTGACTATTGTTTTCCACCATTGTTATTATACGTATATGATTCCGCCTCTGGCGATGTAGACTAACGTTTAATTTATGTACTCTCTATGTATATGTGTCGCTTATGGCGATGTAGACTGATCATGTATCATTATGCACTAAGTTGTATCCTGCACTATGCTCTCTGATGTTGTGATATGTATGATTCCGCTGTCATACTTGTTTAAATTATTCTATTTCCTGCTTATGCTATTATATGTACTCTGCTAATTATGATTAAATTGATATATTCCAATGATTATCCTTAACACCATAGCACGGGGTTTTGCGATCGCCACAGTTGGTATCAGAGCTTTGGTTAACCATAGTTCTGGAATATAACACATTAAACACCTCGTCAGAATAGAATCAGTAGTATTCTCAGGCGAGTATCTCATTAGAGATAGGACTAGTAATGTCCTAGAATGAGCTAAGCAGAATAGCAAAAATAATCTGATCAGTACATCGTTTTCTTTCCTTAAGTTCTTCTGCTGTACCATATAATAAAATTATCGTTTCTGAGAGCTAACTCTTTTCTTGCTTATACAGGACTTGATAAATGGCTACCAGAGCTGTAGCAGCTAGAGGAGGCCATGGAGGCCAAGGAGGCCGAGGCAGAGGCCGAGGAGATGTTCCCGATGCAGAAGGACCATTAATACAACCACCAGCCGCCCAACCATTCAAGCTCGACCGAGTGGCCAAAAGATATAAGAATCTATGAGGCAAAATCTTCTCAGGAACCGGTATGGTGATTGAGGCTTTGGCATGGTTGAAAACATGCGAAAAGATTTTGGGAGGCCTAAGGCTTGGAGATCAAGACAAGGCATTCATGGGTGCCTGGCTTTTGCAAGACGAAGCGGAATTATGGTAGGAAGCCATCACCACGGAGAACCAAAATGCAGGAAGGACATGGGATGACTTCGAAGAAATGTTCAAAGAGAAGTTCATCCCGGAGCAAGCAATTGAGCTCATGCATAATGAATTTGCAAATCTCCAGCAAGGAGACCTCTCTATGCAAGACTATCTCAATAAGTTTACACAGTTATCTCGCTACACCCCGGAGCTCATCGCGACTGCTAAGTCCAAGAACAAGAGGTTCAACCACGGGCTAAAGCGTAAATATCAAGACAAGGCCATGAGCCACATCAAGCTAGCATTTTTAGACTTAGTGGAGATGGCATGAAGTTATGAGGACCTTGACCAAAGAAACCTTGATCTGGACCGCGCTAAGAGTCAAGTGGGGAGCAAACGGAAGCCCTCTACGAACCAGGCTGAGTCAAGCAATGCGACATCCACAAATCCGCAAACTAGAAGGATGCCAAAGGGAAGCTGCTTCAATTGTGGAAAGATGGGGCACTATTCTAATGTGTGCACAGCCCCAAAATGACAGAAGACCAACTCCCAAGGCTCAAGCCAGAACTCGCAGAATTATCGTTCATGCTTTAACTGCCGCAGAACCGGACATCTTGTCAAAGATTGTCCATTAATTAAGAAGGCAGAAGTTGCACATGTGTACGATGGGGCGAACCCGCTGGCTGCATCCGATGGAGCAGGTAAACCCGATGTTTTGGGAGGTACCCTTACAATTAAAAATATTCCTGTTTCCGTATTATTTCATACGGGTGCATCACGTAGTTTTATTGCAAGTAACACTGTTCATAAGTTAAAGTTAAAGATAAGATTTCTTAAAGAATCGGTTAGGGTTCATAATCCAATAGGGGGTTCTATTATTCTCAGTTCATATTGTAAAGTACCTACTTCTTTTTCTCGATACCGGTTTCCTTTTGATCTAGTCGTTATGGATTTTCCAGAGTTCGATATCATTCTCGGACTAGATTGGTTAACGAAATACGAGGCCAAAGTAAATTGTGCGGAAAGAATAGTGAACATTAAAACGAAACTTGGATATATTACAGTACCATGCAATGGTTCAAATCTAGATAGAAAGGGATTTTGGTCTGAGCTAGAAGTTATCCCCACTTCCTTAGAAAAGATTCTTGTTGTTAAAAACTATGCGGATGTGTTTGAAGAAGTCGAAAACTTACCTCCACAAAGAGAAATTGAATTTAGAATCGATCTAATTCCAAATGCCAGACCAGTGGTACATCCAATTCGAAGAATGACTCCAAAAGAAAAAGAAGAATTAGGCGATCAAACTCGTCAACTGCTATGGAAGGGTCTGATCAGACCTAGCTTTTCTAGTTAGGGTGCAGATGTAGTGTTTATCCCTAAGTCGGACGGTACTCTCCAATTGTGTATTGATTACCGTGATCTCAACAAATAGATGCTCAAAAACAAATACCCGTTACCCCGCATCGATGATCTGTTAGACCAATTAAATGAGGCGAGAGTATTTTCCATAATGGACCTAGCTACAGGTTTCCATCAACTAAGAATTGCCGAAGAGTGTGTTCCTTTGACAGCTTTCAGAGGTCCAGACATATTTTATGAATGGTTAGTAATGTTGTTCGGCTTATGCAACGCTCCAGCCTACTTCGTGGATCTAATGAATAGAGTGTTCATGGAAGTTCTAAATAAATTTGTCCTAGTATTCATTGATGATATTTTAATCTACTCTAAGTCAAAAGCCGAGCATGAAAGACATCTAGACTAAGTATTGAGGATTCTGAGAAAGAACGTCTTCAAAGCCAAATTCTCTAAATGTATCTTCTGGCAGGAAGAGGTGAAGTTCCTTGGCCATGTCGTGTCAAAGGAAGGAATTTCTGTAGATCCGAGCAAAATTACAACAATTCAAGACTGGAAACAGCCTACTACACCCATAGAGGTCCGAAGTTTTTATGGGGTTGGCTAGTTATTATCGAAAATTCATTAAGGATTTTTCGAAGATATCCAGTCCATTAATGAAGTTTACAAAGAAGCACGGGAAATTTAAGTGGACTTCCGACTGTGAGGAAGCTTTCCAGGAATTGAAATCGAAATTGACTACCGCTCTAGTATTAACCATTATCGATGGCAATCAGGATTTGGCGGTTTGGACAGATGCTTCTATTAGAGGTCTTGGTGCAGTGTTAATGCAAAGAGGCTAAGTAGTCGCTTATGCAACCCGCTAGCTGAAACCGCATGAGAAGAATTATGTGACTCATGATCTTGTGTTGCTAGCCATCTTTTTTGCTTTGAAAATCTGAAGGCATTACTTATTGGGTGAGAAGTTCGAACTATTTACAGATCACCAATCATTCAAGTATTTGTTCACACAAAAAGATCTGAACTTGAGGCAGCAACGTTGGCTAGAACTGTATGATCTAGATACGCCGGGGAAGGCTAATGTAGTAGCTGATGCACTCAGTGGAAAGAATGAGATCATTGCCATCCTAACTGTTACATCTTCATTGATTGACAAGATTTCAGTCCTTCAGAAAGACGATGAATTTATTCATAGAATCAATCAGCGGATCAAGGAAGGTGAAACCACAAGTTTCCGTATTGATGATAAGTGAGTTCTTAGATTAAAAGGCAGGATTTGCATCCCGAATATTCCAGAGCTTCGAAGAGAAGTCATGGATGAATGCTATAAGTCCAAACTTAATATCCACCCCGGTGTGAGCAAAATGTATAATGATATTAAGCGCACATTCTGGTGGAAGGCAATGAAGAGGGACATTTCTTTATATGTTAGCAGGTGCCCTACTTGTCAACTAGTCAGGAGCGACCAACAAAAGCTGGCCGGATTATTGCAACCGTTGGAAGTCCCAGGTTGGAAATGGGAACATATTTCCATGGATTTCATAGATGGTTTGCCCCGGACCAAGAAAGGTAATGGTAATATTTGGGTGATCGTAAATCGCTTCACGAAGACCGCACATTTCATACCTGTCAGATCCAATAGAACCGCCCAAAATTTAGCACATATTTATTTCAAAGAAATTGTTAAGCTGCATGGAGTTCCCATCAGCATAGTCAGTGATAGAGACCCAATATTTGCTAGCAAATTCTGGGAGGCATTCCATATAGAATTGGGAACAAAACTGAATCAGAGCACCGCTTATCACCCTCAGACAAATGGCCAAGCTGAGTGAGTGAATAGAATTCTAGAAGATTTACTACGGGCTTGTATTATTGATTTTGGCGGGTCATGGGAAGATCACTTGCATTTGGCAGAATTCTCATATAACAACAACTATCAAGCAAGTTTAAAGATGTCACCATTTGAAGCATTATACGGTAGACCGTGCAGATCTCCCGCATGTTGTGTAGAACCTAGCAACAGACTTGTGTTGGGACCCGATATGATTCGAGAAGCATCAGATAAGGCGATTTCATCAAGAAACGAATGAAAACCATGCAACACCGACAGAAAAGTTATGCGGATCCTAGAAGAAGAGATGTGGCATTCGCTGTTGGTGATTATGTTTATTTGAAGGTCTCTCCGATGAGAGGAGTGATCCAATTCGGTAAAACTGGGAAGTTGGCACCCAGATTTATTAGTCCCTTTCCTATACTTGAACGAATTGGAACTCTTTCTTATAGGGTTCGATTACCTGATTGGTTGCCTGGAGTGCATAATGTGTTTCACGTATCTCAACTTAGAAGACATGTGCATGATCCAGGTCTTATTGTAGAAGAAGCAGGGCAACAGGACTTGGAAATTACTCTAGAATTAGCAGTCAGAAGAGAGCCATTAAAAATTGTTAGCAAAGAAACTAAAGAGCTAAGGAGCAAGAAGGTTCATTTAGTTAAAGTGCAGTGGAGTAGTGATCCTAGAGACTATACTTGGGAGATAGACGAAAGCATTAAGCAAGCTTACCCCAAATGCAGAGTGGACATCTCTGACTAACTCCGGTGCAAGGTACCTTCACAATACTTTGCGTTTACATTTTTGTTTCCTACTGTATTGCTGTTTCTTTTTCAGGGACAAAAATTTTAAGTGGGAGAGGTTGTAACAACCCAGAAAATACGAGCCAATTTAAAATCTTTAAATTGGTTATTTTAAAGAAATTTAAACAATTGAAATAGAATATTTCAATAAAATAAAGAATTAGAAAAGGTGCGGCAGTTTGAAAATTTGAATTCAAACTTTGACTGACTATACCGGGTGCAAAATAAAATGAATTTTAGTGAAACCAAAAATATTTAAATCTGTTTATGAATATCTTTCTAACGAATCTGGAAAATCGAAGTTTCGTAGAGGGAATCAAAAGTTATGGTCAAATGAATTTTCAGAAAGGTCGCTATAGAGAATATATAGCCCTTGAAAACAGACATTTTGCAAACGACCTCGGAATTCGATGAAACCACTTTTGTTGGATCCGGGATGTTAAATTATTGCTAGGTTTCAAATTTCATAATTGTTGAAGCTAGTATGTAAGCATGGCAAAACAAAACGTGTTTGGTTGATTTCTATTAAATTGGATCGACCAGAAAATGGCCATTTTTCAAACGATCTTAGAATTCGACGAAACTAGTTTTGTTGGGATCATAGCATCAAAACATAGCTAAATTTATTTTTCTGGAATTTTTGAATCATTTCATTGCCCTGGCTAATTGAAATGTACGTTCAAATCGAATATTGAACGTTTCATACTTTAATTTGATGAATAACTGGCTGTAACAGTCGAACTGGCCTACGAAACATATCCCATTGTGTTCGGGATGGGGGTATTTAGGTAGGAGCGATAGTCGTTGGGTTTAGATTGGTGTTCGTGTGGAATAAACCCTATTTTGAAAATTTAATAAAGCACCGGCCAATTAAAAAAAATTCTATTCATAATTAAATTTTTAAAATTCTCTCAGAACCCCCCCATTATTCACGCTCGATGGCGGCTGTTCATCACCGCTTCCCATCCATTTTCCGGCGAAACCAGGAAGAATTAGCCCTTCCCTCTTTGCAACTTTTTAAAGCTCCTTCCTTCCTCTTCAAATCAATACCTGTTTGACCTCCTATCGTTGCGCTATCGAGGAGAACAAGCTCTCAGAACCAGCCGACTTCAAGCCGCCGATTCACCTCCGATCTACCACCAAGCTGCGTCGAACCCCTGGCGCACGTGCGCCTTAGTCCCCTCTTCGACGTCATACAGTTCGATCGGGTCACCGGGCTTCGGATTTGAAGATTTCTGCAACCCTAGTTTCGAAGGTTCAAAGGAGGTATACGGCTTTGATTTTCTGAACAGAAAATAACACTTTTAAGTGTTGCAAACTTTGAAAAATCGTATCTTTATCATGTGTTAACGAAATTCGATGAAATAGGAAACATTGTGACTACAAGGATGCTTTCTACAGTCTAGAAGTGTCCGGGGATTTTTCTGAGCTTGCTAGGATTTTTAGAAAAGCAACAACCAATGTGAGATTTCTAAACTGAAATGTGAATGGACATGTGTTGTATAAGTTATATAAGTGAAATATAAATTATATACGTGTTGTATACCTCATGTACATGCGTTGTATAAGTTATACGAGCGAAGTATGAATTATACATGCATTGTATAAATGATATTTGTGTTGGAATGGAAATAAAATATATTTATATACGAATATATATATATATATATATATATACTCCCCTCGTCCACAAACCATGGGCGATATTTATTGATTGTGTATTGGTGTGAAAAATTTGGTGAATAATACGAATGGTTGATAGGATTGTTTGTGGTTGATTTTGTTTGGATTATGGTTGAAAAATACCATTGTGGTTGAAAAATACCCATTTGTGATTGAAACAAAATTTGAATAAATTATGGAAAGGAAAAACACACTCGCCTGCGTGCGAATTAAATGTACGAAATCCCCATTGTCAAAAACCGTGAGGTTTTAAGGTAGAGCGAGGAGCCGTACTCGGGACGGTGCCGGTTTTAAATACCCTGTCGTTATGCTGCCGAAATTTTCAATAATATTCATGTGTTAGAATTATTTTCATATGTTGAAACTATATTCATGTGTTAGAACTATATTTATGGGTTGAATAGAAATTCATGTGTTGAAACCGTATTCACGTGTTGAATAGAAATCATGTGTTGAATAGAAATTCATGTGATGAATAAAATTCTTTGAAAAATAAAAATAGCATTTTATCACATATCTAAACTATATAAACTATTCGTGTTTTAAATAAATTGTTTTAACATTAAAAATCACATTTTTATTATATATATAAACTATAGAAATTATTCATGTGTTGAATAAAGGATTAGAACGATAAAAATCATATTTTTATCGAATGTGTGAAGTGGATAATATTCATTTGTTGAATATATAGATTGAACAATAAAATTTACATTTTTATTGTGAATATGAAGTGCTAAAAATGTTCATGTGTTGAATAGATATTTTACATGATAAAAATTCATTTTTATCATGTAAACAACTCGCTAAAAATATACAAGTGTTACAAATATTTGTTTGCTATAAATATTATTTTTAACATGTAGGCGAAATAAATAAAATAGTCATGAGTTGAAATATATTTTTGTTCGCCAAAAATATCATTTTTATGCGAAACGTGAAGTGTTAAAAATAACCATTTGTTCAAATAAATATGTGTGGGTTGAAAATATTATTTTTAACATTTGTAGGAAGTGTTAAAAATAACCATATGTGGAAATAAAATCTTTGTTCACTAGAAATATTATTTTTAGCTTAGTTTTGCACATATATATACATGTGTTGAACAGGAAGTGGATTAGCTGTTGAGTAAAGAATTTATTTGGGTGCCCGACAAAACCTTAATGAGTTGGATGTGCAATTTTATTATTATATCAACTCCCGTGAATGTCATTGGATGCGGAATGCTGGTTGTTCTGTGTGTAATAATAAACATCGCCATAGGATAGTAACAATTAATTTTGAACTACACTAAATGGCATACTTCTTAAAGATAGGCATAATTCATCATATACCACATAAGCATTTGGAGCTTGTGTGACGAGGTTGAAGATTTACCATACGAACGAGAGGCTTGTATGGCGATGACTATATATTACATGTTGAACTGATGACAGATCTGGACTATATAAATTGTAACGGTAAATTGCAAGATTAATAAGAACCCCACACGGGTCTGGAGATGACACTAAACACGTCTCTCTGGTCATTAAGGCATAAAAACCATTTATAGGGTGACGAGAATTTATTCTCTGGAGTTATGATCTATACACACTCCCTTGTGGACACCGGAATATATCACTATAAATACGTGCATGCTTATTATGATTTATTGGGTACCTAATACGGCCCAATAAATTTCCAAAGCTCTTCCCGTACAAAGGAGGTTATGGCAAAAAAATTTGAAATATAAAGGTGTTAGTGAAAATTTGAAGTGAAAACGATATTGAAGCCCCGTATCTTTGGAGCCAATCGACTCCCAAAATAATGTCAAACCCATTAAAGCCCAAAACAAAGCAATCACAAACAAACATGCATCCATGACTCGATAAGACCATATTACGAAAAATCATGCTAAGGCTAGTCGAACCACCAATCGGGTTCGTCACTACTAAAGGTCTATCGACGATCTCGAGTTCCAATCTCAACCTACCTACCAGGTCACTAGATATGAAAGAACTGGAATCTCCGGTATCAAAAAAAAATTTATAGTAGGAATATCATAAACAGAAAGCATACCTTGAATAATGACATTCTTTCCCTTCTCCGCCGCAGTTGAGGCATTCGACGAAGAAGGAAAAGCATTAAGGGCATATGCTTTCACCATCTGCTTTTCTTTAGGGGGTTGTGGACACTTGTCCTTGTGATGTCCCACTTGGCCACAGTTGAAGCACTTCCTATCCGCTGGCTTGGCCCGACAATTACTAGCATAATGGACCTTCTTACCACAGCTGAAGCACTCAACATCTTTCTTATTCATTTTCTTCTGGCCATCCTTGGTCTGATTCTGGTTTCCCTTATTCTGAGAACCATTCTTGCCTCCACTGCTTGCTTGCGGCTTTGGCTCCTCTGTAGATGCAACCTCAATCTTGGACTTAGGGTAAAGACTCTCTGACCTCAATGCTTTCCCCACCATCGATTCAAACGTCTCATCGATGTGGTTAATAAGCCTTTCCCCCAAGTATCCATCCAAGCCAGTTATGAACTTCTCGTTCTTCTTCTTGGCAATATCAATTAGGGATAACCCATATTTCGAAAAAGTGTCGAATTCGGCAATATACTCCGAGATAGCTCTACCATTCTGCTTGAGTTCCAAGAATTTCTTAAACAGCACTGACTTTTGAGCAGTTGGAATGAACTTATCGCTAAAGCGAACCTTAAACTGATCCCAAGTAATCTGATCTTCGGGAGGAGCTGCCTTTATAGCATTCCACCAATTCATTGCCCGTCCTTGCAGCTGACAGGATGCTAGCCTTCTCTTCATCACATCCTCGATACTCAAGTCTTCGAAGATGCACTCGCAGCTATGCAACCAATCCTGAACATCCTTAGCCGACTCCGTTCCGTGGAACAGCTTCCCACCAAGACTAGTATAGTCCTTGTTCAGCTTGGCGAAATCGACCCTAGGCGCCTGCACTATTGGACCACCACCATCGTCCTCATATCAGCAACATTCCCACTATCGGCTCCTCTACCGGTACCCATTGCGTATCGGCTCATCGTTTAATCTGCACAGAGAAAACGATTAACCATCTCCATAGTGGTGCCAGTGCAGTGCGACTTAATCCTTAACTATACTAATAATATATATGTAGCTTTTGAAAACCAAAATAATCACAAATACGCACCCTCATATACGTATTATCTCTCCCTGGTGTCTTTCCCTAGGTTAACTACACAACCTAGAGCTCTAATACCAAGTGTGACGGCCCGCCCCACATCAGCCGGCATTTCCTCCGAAAGTGCGCTGTACACATGCCCGACTAGCAAAGAACGGTTACCAAAGAAAGGAAAGAAGAGAATGAACTAATCGAAAACCTGTAGAATGTCCCATAGCGCATGGGATAAAATATAATAACAACATACTTGACATAAAACGGGCAAGACAGTGCGTAAGCTGAAAACTAAACATCATAGTAGCGGAAAATCCAAATACAGCTTATGTTCCACATCATCATTATTACAACTTTAAAATTGTCTCTAAAGTAAAAGAAAGGGTACACTACTAATGCCCAAAGTAGTGACCAGCAGCGACACATGGAGAATATCTATATATCATACACGGAAGCCTCCTGCTCGTCTCCGGTACAGCTACTCGGGCATTACCAGCTAACCTGTCTCTAGTCTGCTCGTGAGAGCACCCAAAGTAATAAGAAGAGACATAAAACTCTGGGTCAGACAAAAAGTCTGGTATGAGCGATAAGCAGCAAAACAGAACAATAACAGGTATACTAAACCATACCTGGACCTGCAACCAAAGAGTTAGCACTACATACCGTACAATACTCTAAGGTGCCACTAAAAAGATGGTGTAAAGATAACGAGGGAGGGGCTGTGCATGTCATAATGAAGGCAAACAACCAAACATAGCAACCATCCTCACATCTCTCACTCAGTGCATAAAGCATACGATGTCCACCACTGTCAATCACTAGACCCATCGAAGTAGTGACGTAGTTCGACTTGTACAACTACTGCTACTACTAAGCTTACCCCATGGAGTCATGACCAAATCTTTACAAATGACCCCACTTTATTAGTCTATAGCCCTTTAGTCGTACCTAGGCCCCTATAGCCCTGAATCCGTTCACGTACCCCTTACACATAGTGATCCAAAGTTATAGACATCGACAACCCCTTTGCACACGTCCCGCAGCAAAGCCCAACTCATGAAGTCGACTCGTTGGTTCCTAACTGGATCCTGAGTACAAACTTCCCGCTTGGACTACCTTTGGATCTCGGGTTTTGGTCTCCTCCGGATAGGTTCAGTCCTTCCTTCTATCTTCAGTTCGGTTCGGTTCGATGGATCCTCAGTTCTTGCTCAACATCTCAGTTCGTGACAAGCTCCTTCGGGTCGGATCGGGTTGTGCTCCTTCCACCGGGTCGGTCTTGGTCATCCCATCGGATCGTGGTCTCCGTTCGTGGTGCAAGCAGCTCGAGTCTTCCTCTCCACTCCGGGTCAGATCAGAGATGCATAAGTGGTTCGGGTCGGAGGTCTTCTGGTGGATCGGGTCGGGTCATGTGTTCTTCCATCGGATCATGTCGAGCTCCCTCCATTGGATCGATCGTGGATGCATACTCACGGCGGCTTGTGAAGATGGTGTCACGACCGGGTCGGGTTCGGAAAGGGCGATCCGATCCGGTTGCTGGACAATTTCCTGCAGTTCTTCCAACGACTGTTTTATGCCATACGACGGCGTTTTCGACCATTCTAACTTTTCTAATCAATCACAAAGCATACTATACAGTCATAGCAACATATAGAACTGACCACAAACACCAAAACAACAATTTGATAGGTTAAAACGGATCAAACATAGCCAAAACCCCATATTTTCCCTTAAGCATGTTTAGGCATAATTAATGATAGGATTAACAAAACTTAACCAAATTCTCTAACAGAGGTGTAAAACATTATTTTCGAGTTTAAAAATATTATTCCAGAATTTATTTATGCATAAATTCGCTAATTAACACTAATACCCTAATTAACTGTAATTAGTGCAAAAACAATGCTAATCACTCACCTTTGCCACAAATAAAACTCAGATCTGAAATGAATCTCTATTTGGCACGAATACTGATGTCTAACAGCAGCTCTAACCTTGCTTTGGTGCTATCTCCCCTTAATTTGATGTTGTTAAGCCTAATCTTCAATTAGAAAGTGGTTTGGGGATGTTTTAGATGTTGGAGGTGATTGTTAGGGCTGAACAAATGTCTATGGAGGCTGGAAAATGTCTAAAAACCGAAATCCCTAACCCTAACAGCCCTTAAATACTCCAAATCCGGAAACCCCCCTTTGGGCCTAGTTGTTAATCACCAGTTAAGCCCAATTAAGCTGTTTTTCACCATCTGAAACTTGTTTCAGCCATATCTCCCAAACGGTGAGTCCATTTGGCTAATGTGACCACTCTACGGTATTGTAAACCATCATCCAGATCCAATGGAAGTGGTTTTAGGTCAAAATTCCTTTTCAGTCAAAAGTTATGGTCAAAACCAGATCTACTAGGGGGAAAATGGTCATTTAAAAATCGGGAAAAATTATGAACATGGGAAATGACCCTAATAGTCATCTCCCAAAGTTACATGACCATACGACTCTCTATGACGATGAAATAAATATTCTACGATCCTATGATGCGTAGAATGCAGGTCGTTGCACTGGCCCTAGAATTTTGGTATTTAAATACCGTAAAATATTTTTGAATAGAAAATGAAATTTGAAATTTAAAAGGAACTATATTTTTCCAAAAATTTAAGTGTAATTCAATAGAGTTAAAAAGTAGAAAAGCTGTTTTATTAAAACAATAAATTGACTTTAAACGAGTTTATAAATTAAGGGAATTAATTATCATTGGATAAATTGAAATATAAATTCAAATTTGAATTTATATGGAAAAGTGGAAATCAGATTTGAAAGAAATATTTGAGATGAGATTTGAACTTAGCAAATTATAAAGGAAATTATTAACGAGATTCTAAATGATTACAATACAAATAAGATTGGTATGGAAAAATCTGGTAGAAGTTATAAATAGAAGTTGGGTTTAAGATATTAGTTATAAATACGAAATCAAACTGATTTGATTGTATATAAAAGAAAATATCCACGATTAAAGTGAATAATGTTTTAAAGTAAATATTTCACAAATTAAATATCTCTAAAGGAAATTTAGATTTGAAATAATGAATCCACATTGGAAATTTAATGAAAAGGGAAATGGGTAATCGTTTTAAAAGAAAACAATGAGTTTTAGTTCAAAATTTGGAATTTAAAATAAAGTGTGATAATGTTTTGTAGACTGGAATGATTATAAAGGAAATTGGTAATGATTTGGAAAGGATAAACTTAAAAGTAAATTGGAATTTTAATTAACCTGAAATGGTAGATAAATTCCGAAGCTCGGAATATAAATCGAATATAGATTAATCGAGAGGAACTTATTTATTGGAATTCGATTATATCGAATTTAGTGAAGTAGCTTTTTTTTACTCTCCGTTGTATCAAATTTAATTATTTATTTACTTATAAATTTATTTTTGAAATTAATAGATACAAGTTATATTTTTATAAACCAAATATTTGGGAACAACGATTATAACGCTGTTGTTATAACAAATGCTTTTATAAATCTAAAGAGCAATTCTAACACTGTCGTTATAACAAATGCTTTTATAAATCTAAACAACGATTTTAACGCTGTCATTATAACAAATGTTTTTATAAATCTAAACAGCGATTATAACGCTACCGTTATAATAAATGTTTGTAAATCTAGAAAGCGATTTTAATGCTACCATTATAATTAATGTTTTATATATCAAATATTTGGAAATAGCGATTATAACTCTACCGTTATAATCAATGTCTTTTCCGTAAAAGATGTGGATTCTTAGATTGAATCTAAGAGTCACGTAAGCCTTGTTTTGTTTAAAGTTGTGGGCTTTGACTATTTCAAATTTGAGAATGTTGTTCAATTAAGGTATGAGAGGTAATTATACCCCAACTTGATTGACATCATGATTGATGGAGGAATGATTAACGTCCGATAGTGAAGATTGGTTAGTAATATGGTTAGTTAATAAATGATTAATGGTTTGAGTTATAATAACGATGTTTTTATAACACTGGGATAATTTAAAGAAATTTTGAAATGTTTCCCCAAATAAAAATGAGAGATACTTTCAATGTATAGAAAATAAAATGAATTGGTCAACGAGGAATTAATAAAAGGAATATGAAATATTTATCGATATTAATAAGGTATATTTTCTGCATAGAAAATAAGGATTCGTAAATATTTAGAAATGTTTTCTAACTGAAATAAGAGATATTTTCTTGAATAAAGGAATTATGATATTGGAAATGTTTTTTTCCAAGAATCGAGGAAGACAATTGAATTTTGGAAGAATCTGAAAGATGGAAAATGGTAATTGGAATCGATAATATAATAAGGAATTAATGTAAAAAGGGGCCAGTGTTGTTTGATGCTTGATCGATAGGATTTCCTTTGGAAATACGACCGTTGATTGTATGGATGTTCCTTTGATAGTTAAATAACCGAGTATCAAAGTTTTTGTTTATTTTATGCCTCTGTTGTCAATACGGAGAGACCGGGATCAGATTTAATATTCGAAAACCACTCCGTATTGGCATAATTGTTATGAATCAACTTATGCTGAAGTTAATTGAAGACGGAGTAAAGTGCAAGGGATGTTCTTTTAATCCTAGGTAGAAATTGCCCAAGATGGGTTAATAAAATGGTGCCTTCGGTTTGTCTAGTCCTAGGACAACGTATGTGGATGGATCTGACAATGTGGAATTCAAAGTAAATGATGGCAAGATGTGCTGAAAGATAATCGTGACCTCAAGCCTCATCACCCGTGAAATGACAAAAATCGAGCAGGCAGCATGGCCATGTGGTTCATTCCCATTAGGGGTATTATCACCGGATCTAGAGAAAATTCATTTGCTTCTTATTCTATTCGCTGTTGTATGCTTTCTGTAACGGTTACTGATCACAACTGTTGGTGATAATATGCTCGATACACTCAAGTTATATGAGTGGTCAGCCATGTGTGCGCCGGGTTGCAAGACGTTCCTGTTGAACCCAGTGTATTCATCTCTAGAGATACACTTTCAGAAGGCGGTTCCATACCTTATCATGTTGGGAATCTAATCCCCAATAAGCACCCTGCGGTTTTCAATTTAATATTATATATGGAGCGTGAGATGCAAGCGTTCAGCTAGATTCCTATTTATTTGATTTAGACACTATTATAATATCACCGGATTTGATATGAAAAATATTTTTGGTTATTGTAAGGTAAAAACCATCCGTATTTATGTGTGGATCGGTCTTACGGTTATCATTTCTTTCGAAAGGCTTTTTTTAAAGTTAAATTAATGGTTTAAGTTTACTCACACCAGTCCCATGACTGACCCAGAGTTTATTTTGTTTTGTTTCCCTAAACTCTTGGGTGCCCAAATTTGTACGGGCAGTCAAGTAGTCGTGGTTTTACAGATTCACTTGGAAGAGCTTGAAGAAGGAGGCTTCACTAGTTAGTTATAGACTGTCATATTTTTCCGTTGTACGTTATGTTCGTATCTGGAAACAGGTGTTTATTACTGTTCCAGAAATAGCTGATGTGCTCAAATGATGGTATGTATATAAAATTACTGAATTGTATTTCAAAGTTTATGTTATCTAATAAAATTTACTCGTTCTGTTGTGAGTTTTTGATCTTCGTTTTCTTCTATTCTAATATTTATTTCTTTCTATTTCTCATCCTCTAACTTCTTTCTAATAATGATTCGTATTTCTGTGAAATTTGGGTTGGACGTGTGGTGTTATTAGTTGACTCAAAGAGTATGGAAATTCGGGCCATTACATTTGGTATCCGTGCTGAAGGTTGAGTAGTAACCTTGGCTCTGTGGCGTAAATCAATAGAGATGGGTTTAGTAATACTCTAGATTGAGGTTGAGTATATAATGAGAGAGCGTATTTTTAGATTCGATATAAAAATGGTTTTATATTATGTTGTATGGTTTGTTGAGTAGTTTATGAATTCTAGTCGATACAGGATGTACAACTATATCGATAGTGTTTCTAAACTCTCGAACAAAGCTGTTCGATACAGTATTGTTTTAAAAATGGGTAAATGATATAATTTTGCCCAAAAATCTATTACTTAAATAGGAAAGGAAGAACCACAATCCACGTGTTGGTTCCGTATGCATTCCACCGTTCTACCCATTACTTCCGGTTTTGTCACCGCTTTCTCTTCCAGTTTACCCGCTTTTGACATTGCCATTACTCAACTGTTCAGCCCCTCCTGTGAGTCGATCTACTCACCGTTGTTAACTTTTCTCCCAGTGCTTCACTTCTACCCTTTTACTCTTTACGGTGCGGAGAGACAACGATTTGCTCTTATTCCCTAATCATCTCTTCAACGCTTCCCAATCCTGTCGGTTTCCTCTTCTTCACCGCAGTCCTTCTTAATCCTAGCGCTCTTTCTGCCGTTACCTTCGTAATCTTTCACAATCCACTCGGTTTCTCTTCTTCACCACCAAAAACGTCTTTCCCTTCTCTATCCCCAATATTTCTATACATCTACCAAAGTCTCTGCTGCTGATGTTTTCTATTCCGGTCGCCAACATGGATTTCGCCCCCGCTTCCCAATTCTAACTCCATCCGCAAATCTATCGCTTTTTCTAATATAATTATCAAAGTATTTGAGGTACTACTATTGTTTTATTTCAGAAGTCTTGAATGTATTCAAGTTTAATTTCATGTTCACAGTTATTTTTACACATTATTCTCAAGCCCCAATCACTACTTCGTATATTTAACCTAATTGCTCACGAAATTACTAATTTTACCGTCGATAAACACCCATTCTTAAATTTTGAATGTTTACACTTTTCTGTCCATTATTTCATTTGTGGACATATTCATAATGCAAGATCTAAAAAATTTTGGGTAATCAAATTATAAATTCCTTGCTATATCGTATGGTAAGTTGCTACCAATATCAAATGGTAAATTGCTTCAGAATATAGGTATTTATTTTAATTAGTCTACTGCTGAAAATATTATACTATGTGAGTATTTTCTAATTACTCACGAAATTACTAATTTAACTGTCGATAAATAACAATTCTCAAATTTTGAATGATTAGACTTTTCTGTTCATTATTTCATTTGTGGCCATATTCGTAATGCAAGATCTAAAATTTTTTGGGTAATCAAATTATAAATTCCTTGCTATATCGTATGGTAAGTTGCTACCAATATCAAATGGTAAATTGCTTCAGAATATAGGTATTTATTTTAATTAGTCTACTGCTGAAAATATTATGCTATGTGAGTATTTTCCAACGTACGTCTTCATTCCAAGTTGCCGTGTATCATTTCTGGGTACAAAATTGATTTTACTGTCTACATGAGTAATTAGTCCTCTCATTGAATCTGATTATTTCATCTATTTGTTAATGTAAGGTATATATGGCACAAAACAACTGATGAACAATGCGAATAAAATTCAATTATCATAAGATTTTTGAACTTAATAGTAAAATTATACCATTTTATATTAATACCATTGGTGATCTGTCACCTACAAATCATTAAATGACATATTGTTTGGAGAATATAAAAAATCGTATAATTTTTTAATAAGAAAAGGGTTTCATAAAGTAAATGCAAATGTCACTTTGGATTTAAAGGAAATACAACAAATGATTGCTTCTAATCCTTTTTATATGCTTTTATCTTCAACAATTGAAATTAGATTGATTGTGGACACTATTTGCTATGGTTAATTTTATCTGAGAACGTATTCTCAATTTTTTATGTTTTCCCCATGTTCTAATAACTATAATCATTTTCCATCATTTGGAGCATTTTTTTATTTGAATTTTAACATATAATACCTGAATGTGTTTTTATTTAATTTCATACCATAATCATAAACCTAATATTTTATATTTTTGAATAAAACTTATATAGCAAATCATTAGTAAATGTTTAGCCTTCTTTCATGTATACATATATGTAATCAATTGTTCTAAACAAAACATACTCTTAAGTCTTCAGGTAGATTATTCTCATTTTTACATCATAGAAATTACGGGCCTTAAACAAATTTGTGCATTTTCTTTAAGATAACATGTGGATGTGTAGTAGTGCTCAAACATAATGCTATGAAAATAGTTGTGGTGGGTAACTAAAATTATTACTACTGTACGCTACTGATTGAGGTTTACTTCCATGCATATAATTGCATATGTACTTAGTTTAGGTTTCTTCTTAATCGTAAACGTATGATTGGTTCGTAATCAGATTTATTTGATTTGAAATGCAAGTATAGTTAGTTGAGTTTCACTTGAAAAGCTTCGGTTGCTTAAAGTTCTTTTTGTGGATTGATAGTTTAAATGACTAGATTTTATTGAATTACTTCAATATTCAATGTATAAATGTTAAGTTTTCTTAAAAATACACATGGTTTCACTAATTCATTAGCTACATGCTTTGTTTGAATTTTTCGAACTGTTGATATTTACATTGAGCATACTTGAATTTATCCACTCTAGGTTCAATCTTTTGAATATCCATACTGTATATTCTAAACTGAAATATAATTCCATAATTCAACTTTCCAACATGTATGGCATTTATTAAACTGAATATTAATCTCAATTCCTTAAAACCAAACTTAATACACAAAATCTTCTTCCCCAAAAAAGATTATAAATTAGGTCCCTAGAATGTAGTTAGTGAAAATTGCATAAGATTATGCAATCATTTGATGAATAATTGTAGAAATTTATGCAAGTATGTCAAAAATTTGCATGATTTTATGCAATTAATTGCGGAAATTTCCGTTGAATAATCAAGGAAATTTCAGCAATTTTTTGATATACTTGCATAATTGTCTGTAACTATTTACTGAATTATTGCATAAATTTAGACAATTATTAGTTATCTTAATTCTAGGGACCTAATTTACATACTTTTTTGGAGAATGATGTTTTGGTTATTTTGAAACTTAATAGGGACTTTAGTCAAATTGTCCCTTTATTAAATATATCATGTCATTCACCAGCCCATATATGCAATAGCATATGTCAAAAAATTATGCAGTAGAATATCTTAGTGCTCAAACCCATATTATGAATATTACAGTTCTCAAAATGGAATTATTTCACTCTCCCACGACTTTTCTTATGTCAAATTCAAAGTAAGGTTATATTTCCTTTTTTAGATTCAGATTATGTAGTATGTAGTTATTTGATTACGTACCATGGAAGCAAGCACAATATTTGTTATGTGGCAAGCATTCTGCCTGGATGAATATAAATTATTCTTTATGGATATGAATAATTACAACTCATAAATATTTATTTGTTTACTTTAACCTAATAAGTTAATCTCATGACAGACAAAACTTCATTGGATCTATCAGGAACTCTAAACTAATTGATCGATTCAATAAGCACGTTGGATATGTTCATAGTATGCCTTCCCATAATAATCTTCTCTCCTATTTTTGTTTGGTTTCTAATGGTATGAGTTTGATTTCACTTTTACACCATTTAGATATTTCTATTTCATGTTACATTTGGTGATTGATTTGGTTACATGTTCTATGATTTGCTCTGTACTTGTGCAGATAGTTAACAGGATGATTTCAATGTTACATTACTGAGCATAATAGTGTTTTTTTTTCCATTCAATCTGACACACTTTTTCCATTGTAGTAAAACTATTGACAGAACATGCAGGTTTAACTTTCAACACGTCTTACCTTTTATCTTGAGGTGTCCGTACACCATTTTTTTTTCATATTTCAATTTTCTTCTACTTTGATTGTCACTATTTTATTATGGGTTAGTTGGCTATTCCGAAATTCGTTGGTTAATTAATTTTAGGTTGCTTGATCAGTCGACCTTTTAGATTATTTTATTATATACACAAATTAGCTAATAATAAGTTTTAAACCTATTTCATTTTTTTAATTTGTATAACAGTATTTTCTTGGCCTTAGTTTATTATCATATTGGTAATATGTTTTCAATAACTGATATTTTCAATGTCAATTTATTCCTTTTTGTTTAATTCACGTACTGCATTACAATGAGCATCAATTTATATTATCCAGACATATGCATAAATATATATACTCTATTGCAACTTTAGTTTAGATAGTTCAAACTTTATGCATATAAGTTGCAGATTGTTTCTAAAACAACTGTGTACTAACCAAAATTTATTTCTGTAATTTTATATATTTCATGTACAAACGATGACAAGTTAGATAATGGATCTTTTGTGATAATTTTTTTTTTTAAAATGAAGTGAAAACAAGCAATGGTTTCTGTAGAAGATGTTTTATTTATTGGGAGTTCAAGCTAATTCCTTTTCTATACATACTTACTGGTAACTATTTATTTATTGGGAGTTAAAGATAATTCCTACAATAATGTAACTTATATTAGTCATATTTAGCAGTATTGAACTAATTGCCAGTTCAATGATCTGTTCAATAAGTTTGCACTTTAGGCTGCAACTCAATGAAAATGCTGCTATTGACCAGAAAAGGAGCATCCAACAAAAGCTGATAAAATAACGGTATGGTTTATTTTTTATATCTTTTATGGACCACATATACAATTATTTTAGTGTCGTGATCTTTCTCTTAGACTATTTGAAGCGACCCGAACTTCCCCGGTCTCCGAAGAGATGAGAAAGAACGAATTACTGTGAGGACAAGACAAATCAGAACACAAACAGAAGAACATTTCATTGTTATTACAACAATTCCATCAGATACAAGAATATACAGAGTATAATTGAATAAATTACATTCGATGAATATCAGAGATTTAAATAAATTACACAGCAGCGGAAAAATATACAAAACACAACTAGAAGTGATACACGGATACAGAGCTTTCCGAGCATCGTTCCAGCTGTAAATCAGGATCCTGTGAATATAAATCTGCAAAACCAAAACTACTAGCTGCCCATGCGGAAAATAGGGGCACCCAGAGTTTAGGTTAAAACAATAAACTCCAGGTCAGTCATGTGACTGGTGTGAGAACTAAAACAGCTATAATTCTTGGTTTTAAAGTTAGGTAAATCAAGGGACCACGCCGTATAACACGGAATGGGTTTCCTCCCAAGAATACCAGTGCATAGAAAAAAAAAACAGCGCAATGCTAAATAAAGAAAAATGAAGCTGTTATAAGACCCAGGTCCCATCACACAATGCAACGCAAGCCGGAGGATAGGGTTTTCCCTTATAACAGCCAAAGCATGCTTGATACGTTTAAAACACATTATTTTGATATTACTATATGTGTATAGTGTCAAAACAATTTCACATCATAAATATCAATCATAGGCGGCATGGGTACCATCTATCATGTCGCCATACTAGTTCTACAATTAAAATCGCAATACACGTATTGGAAATTGGATTCCGTCATGAGCCGAGGCAAGGGGAAAGCTCCTCTCCGCGTTCGAGACACTCTAGCAAATGCCTCAGGACCCCACTTTGATCCTTGGAATCGGCTGGGTCGGTCCTCTCTTACTTTTGAGGATTAGTTATTCCTGAACACACGTTTCCCGGTCCTTACAGACCTATATCCGAGGCGCCTCATATCCAACAACCACACAGGTGAAAAGTATATAAATGTCAGGGCTGGTAGGTCACTGACACCACCCTAGCTAGAAAGAAACGTCGTGCTCTCCCAGCGGTCCGTCTCCCGTTTTTGACTCATACCGAGGTGTGAGGCTCGCGAATTCACGTTATACACAAAGCTACGCCACACAGGCCGTGCTTTGATCATCAACCACAAGACTTTGCTTTTCAACAGAAGCCTTGATCAATTGCCACTTATGCATGCCACATTGGCAATTCACTCTATGCGACTGATGTCCATCGATATACAACCTCTGAGCTCGTACGTCTCAGAGAAGGGCGTTAAGCAAGAGAATAAATTCTCCGCCGCCAAACAGATGTATATTTAATAGAGATCAATCAACACAGAATAAAATCCAATGTCAGACACACAATCCATTTACAAGTTCGTTCTGGGTCTGAACGAAACCGGAGGCACTTTCCTCGCATATCCATCGATCTCCAGGTACGTCTGGACGATCACCAACTGATTCCCTCATCCTGGGTGTACAGCCCAATCAAGATCATCAGTAATCACCCAAACGATGTGAAGACTTCCGGTCTTCAACCACCGTCTTCATCTTCGACATCTCGTCGAATCGGTTATTCAGAATGGGTATAACCCGGCCTTTCTGAATAACCCACGTATATAATTAACAAATGTTACACAAACACAATGAACGCCTCAATCCAATTCAGAATATTCTTTTATTCACAAAATCACCTTCTTAGGGAAAGGTTCCCATTAATTTTATCAAAGATAAATTCTTCTAAATTTATTCTTCAATCCTCCTTTGGATATCATTTCTAACTAGTCGGGATTAACGAACCACGCCGAAGTATTATTTATTTTATTTCCCAATCCCAACCTATATATCCCATGGAGCAAAACTGGTGATACTCCATTCCTAACACCACGGTGTTATTGGTAAAATTAATTACCATTTCACGTTCAAATCTAATTAAAGATTTAACTATCGCTTTGGAGCAAAACTGGTGGTACTCCATTCTCGATCACCTTTCAGATTTGATAATTTAAATTATCAATTCACATTTTAATCTAATTAAAGATTCATTAAAACTCCACTTAGCTTTAATCCTCTCAAAAATCAATATCTTGCCTTTAACTGGGTTAAAGAACCAATGTCATCTAAAACACGATTCGCGATAAACCCAAATCACATTTGATATTAAATACAAGGTTCTGAATAGAAAATATATCAGCTTATATTCAATACCAAATTCTGAAACCAACAAATATCGTATTGGAAATAACGATATAAAATATATCTTTCAAATTCCCATAACAATATCTGTATAGTCACGAAGTCCAACATCGAAATATCCCGAAGATAATTTCGATTCAGCTCCAGTCCAATCCACGTATTGGAAATTATCGGTTATTTTCAAAATCACTTTCAAATTCAATTTATTTATTTCAAAAATAAATTGATTTTAATTCTAGTTCAAAACTAGTTCATTTCGATAAAAATCTATTTTTACCTTCTAATGTGGAATTTTCTAGCCCAATTCTTTCCAATTCACATATTATAATTTTACACAAATTATAGATATTTTTGATAATTTTATCAAGGCCCGTACAGTCGATTTCCAACAACGGCCATCGAACTGCACTTATAGCGACCTTTTTCGAATTTGATTTGGACATAGTTCCAAATCCAACCGTTAGATTTCAAATTTCTAACATTTATTGGAAAGCTCTTTTCGATACGAACCCAACGGTTCCGGTTTTAGGAAAATCCGACGGTCGGATCTCCCGCAATGTCCGTTTGAAATAAATGGTCGAAAATCACGAACTGCCACGGCGCGGCGCGTTCTGTTCAGGCCATTATATTATATATATATAATATATATAATATATATATCGTCGATTTCTATTTAAAATGAATTTTATAAATCGTTTTAAATTCGTTTCTGAAACAATTCAACTTCTATATTCAATTCAAATCAAAATCGAATTCTTCTTTATAAATCCGTTTTAAAATTCATTTCTATTCAATTCAAATTTTAATTCAATTTGAATTCATTTCAATTCACTTTCAATTCAATTTGAATTCGTTTTCAATTCAATTCATTTCGAAATCGTTTTCAATTCATTTCGAAATCGTTTTCAATTCAATTCATTTCGAAATCGTTTTCAATTCAATTCATTTCGAAATCGTTTTCAATTCAATTCATTTCGAAATCGTTTTCAATTCAATTCATTTCGATTTCGTTTTCAATTCAATTCATTTCGAAATCGTTTTCAATTCAATTCATTTCGAAATCGTTTTCAATTCAATTCATTTCGATTTCGTTTTCAATTCAATTCATTTCGATTTCGTTTTCAATTCAATTCATTTCGATTTTATTTGAATTCAAATTCACTTTCTATTCAATTCGAATTTTAATTCAATTTCTATTCGATTCGAATTCTTTTCAAATTGATTCAATAAAATTTCCATTTGAATTTTTAATCTAATTCAATTTGAATTTCCTTTCAAAATATTAAATTTTGAAATCACTTTTCAACATTCATTATACAACGAATAAAATCGATATAAATATCGTTCGCGTCAACATAACGCATCTCTAATCAACACGGCTTTATATTTTTCAATAAATTCGTTATTCTATTCAACAAATGAATATTTATTTCATTCAACACATGAATTTTCCTTTATAATATTCATTATTTTCCCGATTGGAATGAGGCCCAATCAATCACCATATAATGTTAATTATATGGATTCCATACAACACATGTATATAATAGCATTGAAAAATAATCAACCATCAACCAAAGTGCACTACACTGTATAAGCATCAAATATAGACATCTAACGCTTATAACAGCCTGTCAATCAATTGATCGACATATTTAATCAATCAGGATGAGTGAACTTCAAATTTCATCCCAACACCCGTGTGGGGTTTCAAACAATCAAACACAGATTTTATTTGTGCAGTTGGGCGATGTGTAAAATTTATCGACCCAATCAATATCAGTCAAATCAGTGTATATAAACAAATCGGCCGATTTGTTTATAAATATTTTATTTATTCACTTTCACGTTAAAAACTATATTTTTAACGATAAAATATTTTATTTTAACACATGAATTTCTATTCAGTTCATTTATTCAATAAAATGATATTTTTATTTTTCTAACATATTTTAGAAAATTTCGGCGGCATAAGGGCACGATACTAGAAACGGGACGAGGCCTAGCCTTATCCCCGGTCTAGTGAAGGCCCACGCCATTCACACATCAATCAAATCAATTCCAATTCACCCAATAATTCAATTCAAACCAATTAGACTAACCAACTACACAACCAAACAATTTAACAAACAAGCCATCCATGGTCTGTGGATGACGGGTGTCGGGTGCTACTAAGCACCGTCTGCATCCTAGTATATATATATATCTAGAAAATAAATTTGAAAGGTGAGAAATTCTCACCAAAAGCTATCCAACTTCACGACACTCCTATTGTAGATATCTTCGTCGTTCTCGCCCTTTTTGACCGCTTCGTTGTCGTAGCCACTACATATGTAAAAATCAAATTTTTACTTCGCTATTCAATATATAAAAATCGAATTTTTACTTTGCTATTCAATATATAAAAAACGAATTTTTACTTTGCTATTCAATATATAAAAAACGAATTTTTACTTTGCTATTATATGGATAAAAATTATATTTTTATCTCGCTATTCGCTATATAAAGATTTCGCCTTTTCGAAAATATAGATTTCACCATTATAAAAATCATCACTTTACTTCAACGTATATAAAATAAAAATCAGATTTTTATTTCGCTACATATACAAAGATGATATTTTTATATTCTCTATCCTATAAAGATTATATTTTTAATCTTTCTACAATATAAAAGATTATATTTTTACTACTTTAAAAATATATAAATCATATTTTATTACTTTAAAAATCAAATCTTTTCTACTTTAAAAATCACGTCTTTTATAATTCTAAAAACACTGTCTTTTCGAATTTAAAAATACTGTCTTTTCTAATTTAAAAATCACATCTTTTATAAAGTTTAAATCTTGTCAAAAAAAATCAGTTTTTAAACAAACAAAAAAAACAGTTTTAAACTTTAAAAATAAAAACAGTATTTTATCTTTTTTTTTAGTTTATATAAAACAAAATAAAATAAATAAAAATAAAAAAAAGAAGAAAAGACTTACAGGGGGGAGTCTACTCGCGGGTTCAGGTGGGTGGAAGAGGGTGCGGTCGCGGATCCGTGGTGGGGTGGGGCTGCGCCTGCTGAGGCGGCGGAGGAGAGCAGTGGGGCGGGTGGCTTTGTGGGCCGCGGTTTCTCGATTTGGGGCTGTGAATGATTGGAGGGAGGAGAAGTGAGGAGGAAGGAGGAGTGAGGGGGGGGAGGGTCGAAGGGGGAGGCGCCGCCCATGGCGCGGTGGTGGCTCATCGGAGGAGCGACGAGCTCCTCCGCCCCTTTTTCTCTTTTTTTTTTCTTCTTTAATTCGATCTGAAAAGATAGAGGGGGGGGGGGGGTAGCGGGTTAAAAGGGGGAGAAAAATTTTTTTTTATTAATTTAATTATTTAATTATTTTATTTTAATTCAAAAAGTCAACTTTTTCAAACGACCTCTAAACGAGGTCCACCGCCTATCGCCCATAGCGTTTCACCCCCATTTCGAACACAATGGGATATGTATCGTAAGCTGATTCGGCTGTTACAATCAGTTTTCGTTAAATTTACATTTAAATCACTATATTGAATTTTAAACGTACATTTCAAATTACCGGGGTCACATACTAACTAGAAAAAATCCAGAAAAATATTTTCTAGCTTCGTATTGACGATACGGTCCTAACAAAACTAGTTTCGTCGAATTCCGAGACCGCTGGAAAAATGGCCAATTTCCAGTCGATTAAAATCAACTGAAATTGGTCAAACGCGATTTCCTTTGCCACGCTCACATATTGATTCAGAAAATTATGAAATTTGGAATCTAGCAATAAATTGACATCACGGACCCAACAAAAGTGGTTTCGTCGAAATCCGAGGTCATTTGCAGAATGTCCATTTTTAAGGGCCTGAATTCCATAGCGACTATTCAGAATTTTCAACTGGACATATCTTTTGATTCTCGCTACGAAATTTTGATCTTTCGGATTCGTTGGAAAGATATCCACAATTAGATCCCATTATTTTTGGTTTCACTAAAATCCGGATTGTTTTGCACCCGGTACATTCAATTGAAGTTTGAAATCGAATTATCGAACTACCGCGCCATTTTCAATTCTATTTATAATTATATATAAATATTTATATTCTAACGACGACGCGTATAATATATACGTCGAATTCAATTCAAATTAAATTTCTCGTCGATTTTATTTAAAATAATCTATTTTAAATAATCAAAATTCACTAAAATTGCCAAAATAAAAATTTTAAACTGGCCCAGATTTTCGGGTTGTTACAATCTCCCCCACTTAAAACTTTTCATCCCCGAAAAGGAACAAAGTCGAAAGTGGTTTGATTAATCCACTCTACGTTCGATCTGGCTTTTATTCTCCAACTTTTCAGTTTCTGAGAATTTTCAAAATTTTCAAAAATTTGGCTAACACCCTAAATTTTCGAAAAATTTCGCCATAACCTCCCCTGCACCGGGAGCATCGGGGAATTTCAAATAGCTTCCCCGGTCCTTCAGATCTCAAAAAGAAAAAGAAAAAGCCAAGCGGCTAGCCAATAGGCTCACAAAATCATCATCACCCAAACAAAACAGGAAATTATGTAGTAAACATGTACCTATTAGTCGGGCAAACAAATTTTATTCTCTGGCTCTAGCCTCCTTGCTATGACCTGTTCAATATAAGTACAAGTATATGCAAGCAAATGCGACCAATTGTCAATACAGTTCAATATTTGGTTATATTAGGCTAAATGGTTAAAATTAGCAAACAAATAAACAAACAACACAAACATCAATCAATTAGTGAATTTAACGTTTCAAATTCATAATTTGATATATATACAGAAAATCATGTTTTTGATGCCAATTCACAACAATGTGTTCTAACTACATAAGTTTTGGTTCTCACACCAGTCTAATGGAAATATATCGATATCACACATTCGTTACTCGAACATTAATACTAATGACGACTAGTCAATCATCAGAATCATCTTCGGGCCACTAGAGTATGATTCTATATCTATCCAATATATTAAAACTTCGAATATACGTTCATGACGCGTATATGCAAAATCTTTATATACTCGATTGTCCATATTCAAAATAAATAAATATTCAAATACGAATAAAACGATTTAAATTTCAAAACAAAATTGTTTTCATTTGAAAAATATACTCTTCACACTCGTTCTAGGATACTACTAATCCTATCTCTAACGAGTCATTCTAATTGGATGTTGCTAATCTAATATCTGATGAATTCTTTCGTATGGTTCTAATGTGTCTTGTTCTCGAGCTCTGTAAACCAAAGCTCTGATGCCAAATGAAGCGACCCGAACTTCCCCGGTCTCCGAAGAGATGAGAAAGAACGAATTACTGTGAGGACAAGACAAATCAGAACACAAACAGAAGAACATTTCATTGTTATTACAACAATTCCATCAGATACAAGAATATACAGAGTATAATTGAATAAATTACATTCGATGAATATCAGAGATTTAAATAAATTACACAGCAGCGGAAAAATATACAAAACACAACTAGAAGTGATACACGGATACAGAGCTTTCCGAGCATCGTTCCAGCTGTAAATCAGGATCCTGTGAATATAAATCTGCAAAACCAAAACTACTAGCTGCCCGTGCGGAAAATAGGGGCACCCATAGTTTAGGTTAAAACAATAAACTCCAGGTCAGTCATGTGACTGGTGTGAGAACTAAAACAGTTATAATTCTTGGTTTTAAAGTTAGGTAAATCAAGGGACCACGCCGTATAACACGGAACGGGTTTCCTCCCAAGAATACCAGTGCATAGAAAAAAAAACAGCGCAATGCTAAATAAAGAAAAATGAAGCTGTTATAAGACCCAGGTCCCATCACACAATGCAACGCAAGCCGGAGGATAGGGTTTTCCCTTATAACAGCCAAAGCATGCTTGATACGTTTAAAACACATTATTTTGATATTACTATATGTGTATAGTGTCAAAACAATTTCACATCATAAATATCAATCATAGGCGGCATGGGTACCATCTATCATGTCGCCATACTAGTTCTACAATTAAAACCGCAATACACGTATTGGAAATTGGATTCCGTCATGAGCCGAGGCAAGGGGCAAGCTCCTCTCCGCGTTCGAGACACTCTAGCAAATGCCTCAGGACCCCAGTTTGATCCTTGGAATCGGCTGGGCCGGTCCTCTCTTACTTTTGAGGATTAGTTATTCCTGAACACACGTTTCCCGGTCCTTACAGACCTATATCCGAGGCGCCTCATATCCAACAACCACACAGGTGAAAAGCATATAAATGTCAGGGCTGGTAGGTCACTGACACCACCCTAGCTAGAAAGAAACGTCGTGCTCTCCCAGCGGTCCGTCTCCCGTTTTTGACTCATACCGAGGTGTGAGGCTCGCGAATTCACGTTATACACAAAGCTACGCCACACAGGCCGTGCTTTGATCATCAACCACAAGACTTTGCTTTTCAACAGAAGCCTTGATCAATTGCCACTTACGCATGCCACACTGGCAATTCACTCCATGCGACTGATGTCCATCGATATACAGCCTCTGAGCTCGTACGTCTCAGAGAAGGGCGTTAAGCAAGAGAATAAATTCTCCGCCGCCAAACAGATGTATATTTAATAGAGATCAATCAACACAGAATAAAATCCAATGTCAGACACACAATCCATTTACAAGTTCGTTTTGGGTCTGAACGAAACCGGAGGCACTTTCCTCGCATATCCATCCATCTCCAGGTACGTCTGGACGATCACCAACTGATTCCCTCATCCTGGGTGTACAGCCCAATCAAGATCATCAGTAATCACCCAAACGATGTGAAGACTTCCGGTCTTCAACCACCGTCTTCATCTTCGACATCTCGTCGAATCGGTTATTCAGAATGGGTATAACCCGGCCTTTCTGAATAACCCACGTATATAATCAACAAATGTTACACAAACACAATGAACGCCTCATTCCAATTCAGAATATTCTTTTATTCACAAAATCACCTTCTTAGGGAAAGGTTCCCATTAATTTTATCAAAGATAAATTCTTCTAAATTTATTCTTCAATCCTCCTTTGGATATCATTTCTAACTAGTCGGGATTAACGAACCACGCCGAAGTAATTATTTATTTTATTTCCCAATCCCAACCTATATATCCCATGGAGCAAAACTGGTGATACTCCATTCCTAACACCACGGTGTTATTGGTAAAATTAATTACCATTTCACGTTCAAATCTAATTAAAGATTTAACTATCGCTTTGGAGCAAAACTGGTGGTACTCCATTCTCGATCACCTTTCAGATTTGATAATTTAAATTATCAATTCACATTTTAATCTAATTAAAGATTCATTAAAACTCCACTTAGCTTTAATCCTCTCAAAAATCAATATCTTGCCTTTAACTGGGTTAAAGAACCAATGTCATCTAAAACACGATTCGCGATAAACCCAAATCACATTTGATATTAAATACAAGGTTCTGAATAGAAAATATATTGGCTTATATTCAATACCAAATTCTGAAACCAACAAATATCGTATTGGAAATAACGATATAAAATATATCTTTCAAATTCCCATAACAATATCTGTATAGTCACGAAGTCCAACATCGAAATATCCCGAAGATAATTTCGATTCAGCTCCAGTCCAATCCACGTATTGGAAATTATCGGTTATTTTCAAAATCACTTTCAAATTCAATTTATTTATTTCAAAAATAAATTGATTTTAATTCTAGTTCAAAACTAGTTCATTTCGATAAAAATCTATTTTTACCTTCTAATGTGGAATTTTCCAGCCCAATTCTTTCCAATTCACATATTATAATTTTACACAAATTATAGATATTTTTGATAATTTTATCAAGGCCCGTACAGTCGATTTCCAACAACGGCCATCGAACTGCACTTACAGCGACCTTTTTCGAATTTGATTTGGACATAATTCCAAATCCAACCGTTAGATTTCAAATTTCTAACATTTATTGGAAAGCTCTTTTCGATACGAACCCAACGGTTCCGGTTTTAGGAAAATCCGACGGTCGGATCTCCCGCAATGTCCGTTTGAAATAAATGGTCGAAATTCACGAACTGCCGCGGCGCGGCGCGTTCTATTCAGGCCATTATATTATATATATAATATATATAATATATATTTCGTCGATTTCAATTTAAAACGAATTTTATAAATCGTTTTAAATTCGTTTCTGAAACAATTCAACTTCTATATTCAATTCAAATCAAAATCGAATTCTTCTTTATAAATCCGTTTTAAAATTCATTTCTATTCAATTCAAATTTTAATTCAATTTGAATTCATTTCAATTCACTTTCAATTCAATTTGAATTCATTTTCAATTCAATTCATTTCGAAATCGTTTTCAATTCAATTCATTTCGAAATCGTTTTCAATTCAATTCATTTCGAAATCGTTTTCAATTCAATTCATTTCGAAATCGTTTTCAATTCAATTCATTTCGATTTCGTTTTCAATTCAATTCATTTCGAAATCGTTTTCAATTCAATTCATTTCGAAATCGTTTTCAATTCAATTCATTTCGATTTTGTTTTCAATTCAATTCATTTCGATTTTATTTGAATTCAAATTCACTTTCTATTCAATTCGAATTTTAATTCAATTTCTATTCGATTCGAATTCTTTTCAAATTGATTCAATAAAATTTCCATTTGAATTTTTAATCTAATTCAATTTGAATTTCCTTTCAAAATATTAAATTTTGAAATCACTTTTCAACATTCATTATACAACGAATAAAATCGATATAAATATCGTTCGCGTCAACATAACGCATCTCTAATCAACACGGCTTTATATTTTTCAATAAATTCGTTATTCTATTCAACAAATGAATATTTATTTCATTCAACACATGAATTTTCCTTTATAATATTCATTATTTTCCCGATTGGAATGAGGCCCAATCAATCAACATATAATGTTAATTATATGGATTCCATACAACACATGTATATAATAGCATTGAAAAATAATCAACCATCAACCAAAGTGCACTACACTGTATAAGCATCAAATATAGATATCTAACGCTTATAACAGCCTGTCAATCAATCGATCGACATATTTAATCAATCAGGATGAGTGAACTTCAAATTTCATCCCAACACCCGTGTGGGGTTTCAAACAATCAAACACAGATTTTATTTGTGCAGTTGGGCGATGTGTAAAATTTATCGACCCAATCAAAATCAGTCAAATCAGTGTATATAAACAAATCGGCCGATTTGTTTATAAATATTTTATTTATTCACTTTCACGTAAAAAACTATATTTTTAACGATAAAATATTTTATTTCAACACATGAATTTCTATTCAGTTCATTTATTCAATAAAATGATATTTTTATTTTTCTAACATATTTTAGAAAATTTCGGCGGCATAACGGCACGATACTAGAAACGGGACGAGGCCTAGCCTTATCCCCGGTCTAGTGAAGGCCCACGCCATTCACACATCAATCAAATCAATTCCAATTCACCCAATAATTCAATTCAAACCAATTAGACTAACCAACTACACAACCAAACAATTTAACAAACAAGCCATCCATGGTCTGTGGATGACAGGTGTCGGGTGCTACTAAGCACCGTCTGCATCCTAGTATATATATATATATATATCTAGAAAATAAATTTGAAAGGTGAGAAATTCTCACCAAAAGCTATCCAACTTCACGACACTCCTATTGTAGAGATCTTCGTCGTTCTCGCCCTTTTTGACCGCTTCGTTGTCGTAGCCACTACATATGTAAAAATCGAATTTTTACTTCGCTATTCAATACATAAAAATCGAATTTTTACTTTGCTATTCAATATATAAAAAACGAATTTTTACTTTGCTATTCAATATATAAAAAATGAATTTTTACTTTGCTATTATATGGATAAAAATTATATTTTTATCTCGCTATTCGCTATATAAAGATTTCGCCTTTTCGAAAATATAGATTTCACCATTATAAAAATCATCACTTTACTTCAACGTATATAAAATAAAAATCAGATTTTTATTTCGCTACATATACAAAGATGATATTTTTATATTCTCTATCCTATAAAGATTATATTTTTAATCTTTCTACAATATAAAAGATTATATTTTTACTACTTTAAAAATATATAAATCATATTTTATTACTTTAAAAATCAAATCTTTTCTGCTTTAAAAATCACGTCTTTTATAATTCTAAAAACACTGTCTTTTCGAATTTAAAAATACTGTCTTTTCTAATTTAAAAATCACATCTTTTATAAAGTTTAAATCTTGTCAAAAAAAATCAGTTTTTAAACAAACAAAAAAAAAACAGTTTTAAACTTTAAAAATAAAAACAGTATTTTATCTTTTTTTTTTAGTTTATATAAAACAAAATAAAATAAATAAAAATAAAAAAAAGAAGAAAAGACTTACAGGGGGGGGGAGTCTACTCGCGGGTTCAGGTGGGTGGAAGAGGGTGCGGTCGCGGATCCGTGGTGGGGTGGGGCTGCGCCTGCTGAGGCGGCGGAGGAGAGCAGTGGGGCGGGTGGCTTTGTGGGCCGCGGTTTCTCGATTTGGGGCTGCGAATGATTGTAGGGAGGAGAAGTGAGGACGAAGGAGGAGTGAGGGGGGGGGAGGGTCGAAGGGGGAGGCGCCGCCCATGGCGTGGTGGTGGCTCATCGGAGGAGCGACGAGCTCCTCCGCCCCTTTTTCTCTTTTTTTTCCTTCTTTAATTCGATCTGAAAAGATAGAGGGGGGGGGGGCCAGCGGGTTAAAAGGGGGATAAATTTTTTTTTTATTATTAATTTAATTATTTAATTATTTTATTTTAATTCAAAAAGTCAACTTTTTCAAACGACCTCTAAACGAGGTCCACCGCCTGTCGCCCATAGCGTTTCACCCCCATTCCGAACACAATGGGATATGTATCGTAAGCTGATTCGGCTGTTACAATCAGTTTTCGTTAAATTTACATTTAAATCACTATATTGAATTTTAAACGTACATTTCAAATTACCGGGGTCACATACTAACTAGAAAAAATCTAGAAAAATATTTTCTAGCTTCGTATTGACGATACGGTCCTAACAAAACTAGTTTCGTCGAATTCCGAGACCGTTGGAAAAATGGCCAATTTCCAGTCGATTAAAATCAACTGAAATTGGTCAAACGCGTTTTCCTTTGCCACGCTCACATATTGATTCAGAAAATTATGAAATTTGGAATCTAGCAATAAATTGACATCACGGACCCAACAAAAGTGGTTTCGTCGAAATCCGAGGTCATTTGCAGAATGTCCATTTTTAAGGGCCTGAATTCCATAGCGACTATTCAGAATTTTCAACTGGACATATCTTTTGATTCTCGCTACGAAATTTTGATCTTTCGGATTCGTTGGAAAGATATCCACAATTAGATCCCATTATTTTTGGTTTCACTAAAATCCGGATTGTTTTGCACCCGGTACATTCAATTGAAGTTTGAAATCGAATTATCGAACTACCGCGCCATTTTCAATTCTATTTATAATTATATATAAATATTTATATTCTAACGACGACGCGTATAATATATACGTCGAATTCAATTCAAATTAAATTTCTCGTCGATTTTATTTAAAATAATCAATTTTAAATAATCAAAATTCACTAAAATTGCCAAAATAAAAAATTTAAACTGGCCCAGATTTTCGGGTTGTTACAATATTGATATTGATGCAGCTAAGAGAACGCCAAATAAACTATTAGAAATATTGAATAGTTCCCTGTAGTTCATTTGGAAATTGGCTTGATTGATACAATTTCAAGCACATGGATTGAAACCAACCTATAATTGTCATGATTTTAATCTTATTGTATAAATTTCCATAGTTGGATAGTTGTATTCTCTTTTTATAATGAAATTTTACATATCGTTAACATTTGCCTAATATAACTCATTTATATAAATTTATATTTATATTACCATTTTAGGAAGTGCTTATTCAAAATTGTAAACTTAAAAAAGACAGAATCATCCCTGAAGCTTTAATGCTAATATAGGACCTCATAGCTTTCCTTATTACATCTACTATTTTGAATTCTCTTCTTATTATTTTCTTTTCCTTAATTTTTCCTATGATTTTTTCCACTATAATTTCGATCCAGATAAGAATTCCCTCTTCAATTTCTTCTATATGTTTTCTCTTTTATAATTCTTTTCCTAATACCAGAACAATCATTTATCTTTCTATGTTTCTGTCAAAGCACGGTCAATTCATCATTTTATTGTCTCTTTTCCAACAATCCTAATTTTTATTTATTTATTTCAGATACGTACATATGTAATTATCCAAAGAAGCATCAATTTTTCAAGTGTGTAATTCCCTATATAACATATAAAACAACTGCTGGGAAGATTGCTTTGATTTAGCCAAGATAACTGAAAGGAACCTTTTTCGCTACTTCAACTAGGTAAAACCATATATTTTCACTGATTATTTGGCATCTAGAATTGTCTTTATCAACATAATCAGATCGTGATTCATTCGTTATGACGACCACATTTGACCAATAGCAAACTAACCTTTGGTGCATCTTTGCATTTATAGTAGTTTAATCAAGTACCCTCCCACTACTAAACAAACAGTCTACAAGGAGAAATGTTATAGATTATATAACTGGCATATTTGTCTACAATTTTATATTCAAGCCCCTAACTGAACTGTTAAAATGAGATAAAAGGTTGCATTTGGAAATATTTGAATAAGCATAGTTCTGATATTTCGGTTGATGAGTTTGTGTTGTCATGTTTTATTTGTCGGTGGCTTCCATTTACTACATTTGCTATATATGAGAAACAATCTACCTGTTTGTCACTGGGAGGTAATTGCCAGTGGTGTTAGTTTGACCAAATACTATTAAGATGCTAACTATGGTTTACATAATTAAAAACAAGGGCTTGAGTGCCTGATAGAACATGCCTCACAGAATCAGTAATAATTAAGTGACATTTTACCTCTTAGGTAAAAGGGATAAAAAATAATTAGAGGAAAAGTGATCGCAAGTGTGGGAAAAGGCGAATAAGATGGGATGATAAATCTAGAGCAAAGAAAAGAAGGAACTGGAGTCAAATGATATTTAGATATTATGACTAAATGAGCAAGAGATGAAGAAGATGATGGTAAGAAAGAGTTTGAAGGATAAAATGAAATATCATATGTCGTGAATGCTTTTGAAATGCTAGATAAAAGATTATAAACTTCCTTCAATAGTGGATAAACTTGCTGGAGTTGAAGCAATCTAACGTCCACGTGGAAGTGAATTACAGAATTGGCGAGAATTGCAGAGCTTTATTATTCAGCAATGGTGTTGATAACTTTGTTAGTTTCATTACTTGACAACAAGCCAAGAAAAAATATGTCCTTCTATATTTTGTACAAGTATGTTATTATAGATAACATTACTACAAACTTTGTAAAATAAACTGTTAGTACATCCGGCATAGTATTTTTTTTTAGTTAAAACCGTACAAAGACAGTATTTGATAATTGTATGATTATTTTAGCTCTGGTTGATTTCTAGGCTCCAGTTTAGAATCTTTGTATCAACGTGGACTTATTGTCTACCTCATATCAAAAAGTTTTTTTTAAGCTTAGAATGATATTTGTTTGCCTCACTTTTGTTTTTTTAATGGACTCTGGTTCTTTTGAACTTTTTATATTCTACTGTACCAAGAAAGATGAACTTTCATCTAATTTATTCACTTTCATTCTGGGATATGTTTTATTTCAAAATGAATCCATCAAAGCGAAGTGTGAAGATATCATGCCTGCTTGCTTTGGTAGGCAGCATGGTTACGTTTGTTTTTTAACACATTATTGAAAGTTGTGTAACTTGACATAAGTTGAAGAAAGGAGAAGCAAAAGGAATGATACATTTGACAGGCCATTCACTATCGGAAATTCTCTATCAATGGTCTAAATATGGAAAAATTCAAAGCTTACGAGATATGTTGGTCAACAGCAATTTTCTCTTGTGAAAAAAGCTGGATTACATGTCATTTATCCTGGAGGTCAGGTTAGAGTTTCTAAACGGCATTAAACTATGAGATTCAAAACACCTAATTTTCAATTTTCCTTAGCTATCCTTACATATTTCTTAGTACATGTTGATGTGATATTAGTTGCAAATACAAAACTTATATGTATTATTTGTAGATTTTGAGTACCAGCTATTACAGAATCATTTGCATATGTAATATAAATTAAACCACACAACACTACATTCACTAAACTAAACTATATAATTGTCATCATTGCAATAGAAAAAGCAAAGCAATCTAAAATCATATTTTAAATTTATATTTTAATCACTAGAAAGCTAAGGAAAAAAATTGCAAACTTTTATCATGCAATCTGACTTGATGATGCACACTAATTCTTATTCGTCAAATAACCGTGTGCGTAGCACGGGTCACGCACTAGTTATGTTGATATAAAAGGAATAATTTTTGGATTGTTATAGTATATGAGTGTGTTGATTGTTATTACAATCAAATAAAATTGTAAAATATTAAAATGATTATATAAATCCAAATTGAATTGGTATAAGAATGGAATATAAAAAAAAGCTAAATTAGAATTGGATTTAGATCAAAATTGTCGATTTAAATCCCGGATATATAGAAAATATTTCTTGAAGTATTTCAAAGGTAATATAGCATTGTTTTGAAGATATTTTTGAATTAGAAATGGTGTAAATAGATTTTGAAAGTGACTAAGCACTGAAATTACTTCAGTGACAAGAAAATAATTATGATAATGGATCGTGACATTATCGGTGTTTATTTTCGAGTTTCTAAGTGACAGACTGCTGCCATAATAGATTTATTAATGGAAAGTGTTGAGAAAAATATTTTTTTTTATAAATTCAAATGTTTTGAATTGAGTTGATTATAAATATATGTGTCTAAATATATATGATTTCAAACTAATTTGAAATATAACCCGAGAATTTGAATTCTGAAATTAAAATTTAACTTGTATAAGTTGAATATATTTAAATGGTAAAAATGTATCAAAAGAATTGAAAATTAACTTAAGTTAAATAAAATTGGATTGAATTAAAATAATTCCGAATGAAATTAAATAAAGAAAATGTTGATATTTGAAATATTAATATGAATTCGACTTATGAATAAGAAAGTTGAATATATATTGGATGTTATTAATTAAAATTTGAATTGTAATAAATTTGGATTCAAGTATAATAAGTGGATCGACTTAAATAGAAATTAGATTTGAATTGATATAATGGAAGTGAACTAATCAGAAGTTGATTAGAGATTTAAAAACTTGAGGTTGGATTGATTTGAAACCATTTGGAAATGGATATATGTATGCTGAGCAGATATTGAATGGAAGAAAATGCAAGAGATAGAATTTATGCCGACAAAAGAGTACATGTTTACAATATTACTTGGGTTTGATGGTTTTATGAGCCTATGGGGCAAGCCGCTTGGCTTTTTAATTTTCTTTTGGATTGGAGAAGACCTAGAAAGGCGAGTTGTGGTTGTACCGATTGAGCCGCGCAAACGAGATGTTGGGAAATTTTTAGAAAATTTAAAAAGTTAGAAAATTTTCAATAAATTTCTGATAATTTAAAATCGGGTGTTAATTGTGATTGAAATAAGAAAACCAAAGTTAGTTAATAAAATTTCAAGTGGAATAATGAAATTGATAAATGGATTTAAAATCAATTGGAATGGGTATGGATATGAAAAAGAGCATATGGACTGAAGACAAGAAAGTGACGATGGATTGTCCCAAAATGGTGAACAGATCATTTGGAATGAATTATGAATGGTCGAGCATTGGTACGAGAATTCAAAGGTCGGGTAAGAACTGGATTATGAAAGTATGGAATACAAGATTTCAACTAAGTAGGTTATGAGGAGTTAGAGCTATAGCATTTGTACTGCTTAGCAATTTCGAGGACGAAATTATTTTAAGGGGGAAGGAATGTAACGACCACGATTTTCAGCCATTTAATTTTGAATATTTAAATTTATTTTAATAATGTATTAGAAATATAAAAACGATTTTTATAAGGAATTTATTTTAAATAATTGAAATTTCTGCGTAGTCAATGCCACTTCAACTTTAACTAATATATATATATATATATATATATATATATGTCTAATTGACCCGTGCTTCACACACGGGAAATGATTCGTGCTGTAGTTGCTCGGAATATTGATTGGTTTGTATGATATTTCTGTTATTTCCTGCCTTCAATGGATAGGTGGTTATAGTAGGTAAACCATATTGTAGATACATGTTTTATGGTTTCAAAATATGTAAACTAATATAACTATTGAAGTAAGACATTTCAGAATCTCTTACAAATATACAGCTTGGAATGTAGACCAAAACATACATGAAATAAAATATATGAGTTGTGTCACCGTATTGATATAATCAAGTAACCGTGGGAGTTGGCATAGTAAATATATATGAACATTATTTGCTTCTTGAATACTAAGGATGTTAGCTTTATATTATATAAATAAATATAAATCGAAAGTAGTTTAATATTCAATTTTAATATGAAAATTTATCAAGCACTGACCTTTGACATCATTCAATAGCATCACTAATGAATGTTAGCAGCTTAGTTGCGGGTTGGTACAAAAATCATTTAAATCTCTTAATAATGGTTGATTAGATTCAATATTATATTGATAATATAATATGCTGTTGCGCAACTGTCTTTTGATGTCCCTGTTTATTTCTTACGCTTCTGAATTCTTGCCTTTTCTTCTGTCTAGTTTCTTTACTAAAGTTTCAGTCCAATATAAGCATGAAATTATAAACATTCTAAGTTTTCAAACCCGTGTCCTCCACGTTTTCAACAACGTGATTACCAAACTTTCATAAAAACGTGCTCTCCACGGTTTCCAAACCATGCGCTCCAAGGAATTTGATTCCGTGGCCTCCAATCTATTTTACATCCGTGCATACCGAGTCGGTTACCATTATAAAACCTTCTTTCCCAATTCATTTTCTTGTTTCCCCATTTCACCTGAAAAATCCGTCCCTTCCAGTAATCAACCAAGAGAAAATCGCCACTTATAAATTCAAAAGTAAATCAAATTTAATTCTATAATTTACGAGATTCCTATATTTGGATTGCTGCAAGTTCAAACTTCGATTTCGCATCCACTTTATGTGGTGCGATTCATATTTTACTCAAGCTCAAGAAAATGATGTCAGTCTATATGTCTACTGTCAGAGTTTGGCGGCAACGGAATGCACTTTGAAGTTTCCACAGGTTTAAGGAGGGTGTGGCACACGATTTGGGGGGGGGGGGAATTGGTGTGAGTCGGTGTTAGTTTGGGTCTGTTGTGAGAGAACAGGGAGGGAGAGAGGTTGGTCATTGTGGGTACCTCACTTTAAGGAGCGGAATGTAATTTATTGGGGAAGAAGAGTTTAGTTGCTGCTAAACGTAATTAAGGGGATATTTAAATTAAATTAAATGCTTATTTAAGTGTTAGTGTTGCGGTAGTTTCATTTGTTCGTGGAAAGGGGAGTATGGCATGTTTCATTTCCTGTTTAAAATTGTCGAAGAATAAAGCAAAAATGAAAGAAATGATGAAGCAGAGTGGTTCCAGTATTTGGTTTGTTAGAAAGAAAAGTTCCCACGTGTGAAGGGTTGAAAAAAATTGGTATTGGAGTGGAAGCTTTTGTAGAGAGGAAGCCAGTAGTAATCTCAATGTTGGAAATGAGGGGATTATTAAGAGGTAAAAAGGTGTCGAGCTCCTGAACCTGGAAGGGAACAAGTTTTACATGGTGAAGGGGAGAAACGCTAATAAAGGAAGATAGGTCCAGGGGATTGTCAGTGTGGTTAGAGTGAAAATGGATGGTGAAATAAAATTGTGAAGGGGGTTGGAAGGAACATTAGTGGTGCACGGAAGTTGTCTGTATTCGAACGTAGGAGAAGGATTTATAACGTGGTTATGGTAATATTGAGCTAATTAAGAGGGATGTCTGGTTCCTGTATTCGAAGGTGGGAGAAGAACGTGGCCTACTTTTTAGGTAATTCATAGTAATAATTTTTAGAATGTGATTTATTAAGGGTAATTAAGTTTAAGATGGTAATTAATGTTTTGGCTATGTTGAATTAATACAGGGAAATGGGACAGAAAACTGAATTGGGGAAAATCAGGAGTTCGAAAGTTAAGTTGGAAAAATAAGATTTAACGCCTTATTTGTTTATATTGTGGTAATTAGTTTAAACCATAATTAGACTCTAATGACCATTTCTTTCAAGCTATTTACTTTTTTCAATTTAAATAAAACTTGTAAACATAATATATATTATTCATTTGTATACAGAATTGAGCACCGCACCATGTTGGGATTGCGACGAAGAAATCAACATTGTAGAACTATTGTGATTGAGAATTGGACGACTGGAATTCAGGGATAAAAATAAAACGCTCGTTTGATTGTAAATGAAACAAAAACAACATCATCAAACTATGTAATCGAGGTGAGTAAACTCACTAACTCTACCACGTTTATATTTTTATATAAATGAGTTTTAAATTTATTTATAGTAATTTTATACTGATTGATGGTTATGTGAAGGATTATTTGATAAAATTGATTGAATTAGTTGATATAGTCATATCATTGATCGTATAATAATTCTGTTCATCATGATATTTCATATTGATGTGAAAATAATATTATTGATGTTGATTAACATCTATGGATGCAGGGAAATAGGTTGGAGGAATCCAACTAGATTCCTCAACATTTATATTTTTGTGTTTGCATTGATTGTGACATATGCTATGATATTTTAACCGTGATTGATCTTGTTGTGTTCTAATATCACTGGCCCTAGAATTTTGGTATTTAAATACCGTAAAATATTACCGAATATAGAAAATGAAATTTGAGATTTAAAAGGAAATATATTTTTCCAAAAATTTAAGTGTAATTCAATAGAGAGTTAAAAAGTAGAAAACTTGTTTTATTAAAATAAAAAGTTGACTTTAAACGAGTCTATAGATTAAGGGAATTATTTATTGTTGGATAAATTGAAATATAAATTCAAATTTGAATTTACATGGAAAACTGGAAATCATAATTGAAAGCAATATTTGAGATGAGATTTGAACTTAGCAAATTATAAAGGAAATTATTAACGAGATTCTAAATGATTACAATAAAAATAAGATTGATATGGAAAAATCTGAATAGAAGTTATAAACAGAATTTGGGTTTAAGATATTAGTTATAAATACGAAATCAAACTGGTTTGATTGTATATGAAAGAAATGTATCTACGATTAAAGTGAATAATGTTTTAAAGTAAATATTTTGCAAATGAAATATATCTAAAGGAAATTTAAATTTGAAATAATGAATCCATATTGGAAACTTAATGAAAAGGGAAATGGGTAATCATTTTAAAAGAAAACAATGAGTTTTAGTTCAAAATTTGGAATTTAAAATAAAGTGTGATAACGTTTTGTAGACTGGAATGATTATAAAGGAAATTGGTAATGATTTGGAAAGGATAAATTTAAAAGTAAATTGGAATTTTAATTAACTTGAAATGGTAGATAAATTCCAAACTTCGGAATATAAATTGAATATAGATTAATCGAGAGTAACTTATGTATTGGAATTATATCGAATTTAGGGAAGTAGTTCTTTTTTTAACTTTCGGTTGTATCAAATTTAATTATTTAATTATACATTTACTTTTAAATTTATTTGTTGAAATTAATAGATACAAGTTATATTTTTATAAACCAAATATTTGGGAACAGTAATTATAACGCTGTCGTTATAACAAATGCTTCTATAAATCTAAACAGCAATTCTAACGCCGTCGTTATAACAAATGCTTTTATAATTCTAAACAGTGATCTTAACGATGTCGTTATAACAAATGTTTTTATAAATCTAAACAACGATTATAACGCTACCGTTATAATAAATGTTTGTAAATCTAGACATCGATTTTAATGCTACCATTATAATTAATGTTTTATAAATCAAATATTTGGAAATAACGATTATAACGCTACCGTTGTAATCAATGTCTTTTCCGTAAAATAAGCGGATTCTTAGATTGAATCTAAGAGTGGCGTAAGCATTGTTTTGTTTAAAGTTGGGAGATTTGACTATTTCAAAGTTGAAAATGTTTTTCAATTAAGGTCTGAGAGGTAATTATACCCAACTTGATTGACTTCATGATTGATGGAGGAATGGTTAAGGTTCGATAGTAAAGATTGGTTAGTAATATGGTTAGTTACTAAATGATTAATGGTTTAAGTTATAATAACGATGTTTTTATAACATCATGATAATTTAAAGAAATTTTGAAATGTTTCCCCAAACAAAAATGAGAGATACTTTCTATGTATAGAAAATAAAATGAATAGGTTAACGAGGAATTAATAAACGGAATATGAAATATTTTTCGATATTAATAATGTATATTTTTTGCATAGAAAATAAGGATTCGTAAATATTTAGAAATGTTTTCTAACTGGAATAAGAGATATTTTCTCGAATAAAGGAATTATGATATTGGAAATGTTTTTTCCAAGAATCGAGGAAGACAAATAAATTTTGAAAGAATCTGGAAGATGGAAAATGGGAATTGAATCGATAATATAATAAGGAATTAATGTAAAAAGGGGCCAGTGTTGTTTGATGCTTGATCGATAGGATTTCCTTTGGAAATAGGACCATGGATTGTATGGATGTTCCTTTGATAGTTAAATCACCGACTATCAAAGTTTTTTATTTATTTTATGCCTCCATTGTCAATACGGAGAGACCAGGATCAAATTTAATATTTGAAAACCACTCCGTATTGGGATAAGTGTTACTAATCAACTTATGCTGAAGTTAATTGAAGACGGAGTAAAGTGCAAGGGTTTTTCTATTAATCCTAGGTAGAAATTGCCCAAGATAGGTTAATAAAATGGTGCCTTCGGTTTGTCCAGTCCCAAGACAACGTTTATGGATGGATCTGACAGTGTGGAATTTAAAGTAAATGATGGCAAAATGCGCTGAAAGATAATCGTGACTTCAAGCCCATTAGGGTCATTCCCATTAGGGGTATTGTCAGCTGATCTAGAGAAAATTCATTTGCTTCTTATTCTATTCGCTGCTGTATGCTTTCGGTAATGGTTGCTGTGCTCGATACACTCAAGTTAAATGGGTGATCAACCCTGTGTGGTCCGGGTTGCAAGACGTTCTTTTTGAACCCGGTGTAATCCTCTCTAGAGATACACTTTCGGAAGGTGGTTCCATACATTGTAATGTTGGAAATCCAATCCCCAATAAGCGCCCTGTGGTTTTCGATTTAATATAATATATTAAGCGTGAGATGCAATCGTTCCGCTAGATTCCTATTTATTTTATATAGACACTACTATAATATCACCAGATTTGATATCAAAAATATTTTTGGTTATCATAAGGTAAAAACCATCTGTATTTATGTGTGAATCGGTCTTTCAATTATCATTTCTTTCGAAAAGTTTTTTTTTTTGAAAGTTAAACTAATGGTTGAAGTTTACTCACACCACTCCCATGACTGACCCAGAGTTTATTTTGTTTTGTTTCCCTAAACTCTTTGGTGCCCAAATTTGTATGGGCAGTCAAGTCGTCGGGGTTTTACAGATTCAGTAAGAGGAGGTTGAAGCAGGAGGCTTCACCAATTAGTTATAGACTATCATATTTTTCCTCTATGTATTATGTTCATATCTAGAAGCAGGTGTTTATAACTGTTCCAGAAATAGCTGATGTGCTCTGATGATGGTATGTATATAAAATTACCGAATTGTATTTCAAATTTTATGTTATCTAATATAATTTACTCGTTCCACTGTGAGTTTGTGATCTTCGTTTTCTTCTATTCTAATATTACTTTTTTTCTATTTCTCATCCTCTAACTACTTTCTAATAACGATTCGTATTTCTGTGCAATTTGGGTTGGACGTGTGGTGTTATTAGTCGACTCAAAGAGTAAGGAAATTCAGGCCATTACAGATTTGAAATTTATAAATCTTTTTATTAAGATTTAATGGAAAATTTCCAAAGTAAACTTTTCTAATTTAATAAAATAAATTGTAATGGAATGGAATTCGATTGGTTAATAATCAAAGTGAGCTTCTGAGGAGGAAGACTGTTAATATATACGCAATTTGAAAGGCTTTTTCGTTATTCCACTTATATTATTAGTTGGATACGGAAATTGATATCGATTATATATTGATCTGTTTTCTATGAAGATTCCATAATTGATGGAATGTGATTTGGAATTTATCATGAACTGTGTTTTAAATGACATTGGTTCTTTAACCCAATCAAAGACAGGATTACATGTCTAACATTGTATTTTGAACTGTATTGTTGATCTCTGCAATATATATATTTGTTTGGTGGTGGAGAATTTATTCTCTTCCTTAACACCCTTCTCTAAGATGTACGAGTTTAGAGTTTATTTATCAGTAGAAATCATTGGTACGGTGTAGAATGTCAATGCGACATGTTTGGTTTGCTAAAGTTAAACAATTATTAACATTGATTTTTGGGAAGATATCAACTAAGTGGATTTTTAATGAATCTTTAATTAGATGGAAATGAGAGTGTGATAATTTAAATTATCAAATTCTGGAAATGAATGAGAATGCAGTACCACCAGTTTTACTCTAAGCGATAGTTAAATCTTTAATTAGATTTGAACGTAAAATGGTAATTAAATTAACCGATAACACTGTGGTGTTAGATATGGAGTATTATCAGTTTTGTTCCATGTGATGAATAGTTTGGGATTGGGAAATTAAACAAATGATTACTTCGATAAGGTCCGCTAATCCCGACTAGTTGTAAAACTTTAATTTGTTTTAAATTGTGAAAAGAATATTCTGGATTGGAATGAGGTGTATGTTGTGTTTTATAACACTTGTTTATAAGATACGTGAATTATTCGGAAAGGCCAGGTTTATACCCATTCTGAATAATTCATTCGACGATAAGTCGACGATGAAGACGATGGTTGAAGACCGGAGGTCTTCACATCGTTTGGATGATTACTGATGTCTTGATTGGGCAGAACACCCAAGACAAGTAATAAGTGGTGATCATCCAGACGTACATGGAGATCGACCGAATATGCGAGAACCTCTCTCCTGTATTGGACATATGAGACGAGGAATAAGGTGCCTCCGGTTTTGTTCAGACCCAGAACGAACTTGTAAATGGATGTGTGTCTGACATTGGATTTTGTTCTGTGTTGATTGATCTCTATTAAATATATATCTGTTTGGTAGCGGAGAATTTATTCTCTTGCTTAACACGCTTCTCTGTGACGTACGAGCTCAGAGGTTATATATAGATATACATCAATCGCATGGCGTAATTGCCTGCGTGGTATTGTAACTTCCCGCATTTTTGGTAGTCAGATATTTAATATATTTTATTATTTTAAAAATCGATTTGGAATTTGAAATGAGTTTATAATATATAATTCATTTATATAACGGAGTTTGAATGTACATTTATATAATTCGAACTCATAAACATCGTGGTATTTCAAAATTTAAAATGTGAAATTCATGTATATCGATACGAACATAAAACGCTTAACAACCATTAAAGACGAAAGTAAATAATCATAAGAAATAGAACGTTCAAATCAATGCGTTGCCTACCTTATGATGAGGCACGTGCTTCGCACACGGGAAATTGTTCGATATATTATATATGCCTTAGAAATGGTTTTCTTTTCAAACGACCTCCGTTTTTGATGAGACGAGTTTTATTGGAATACTTATCGCTAATTATTGCTATGTTTCTAGTTTAGAGCCAATCGGAGTTGTTCTATTGGTGCGTGACATTTAAAGGTGAACCGATAAATTAAAATAGCGTCATTGTGCAAACAAAGTCCGCTTTCAACGAAATTAGATTTATTGGGACCGGAATGTTGAGATATAACAGTGTGTCTATTTCCATTCTGTTTGGAGTTTATGTATGACGGTATGCATTTAACGGTTGGTGGTAAAAATCGGTTACTATAAAATTTAAAATAAAAATGTATATACTTAATGTTTAAGTAAACCAGGTACTTCCAAAATTAAATGGTACAGCTATCCTCTATACTGAAAACATGTAGCCTGCATGTTCTAGACTAATTAAATAAAATAGTAGCTGAAACACTTCATCCTTAAGGAAACCCATAACTCTAGTTTCGGCCATTTTCCTTTTTCTACAGCTACCCTAAATATGTACTATTCCTGTCGAAATCAATGAAAAATCACCTGCAAGCCTAGAGAAAACTGGTGAAGTAAACATCAACCAGCTACACAGCTCTGTTTTCACTTCACCTAACATCACGAACGAGAAAATGAAAGCACGCTGTCTCTTTCCATTGTACATGATACACACAGCTAATCTATTTCCTATCCCCCGCTTGTTTACAAATCAATGGTGGGTACATCAACAAAGACAATACAAGCCACTCTATTTTCTTTTCCTCCAACGTGCCTGTGTAAATCAGTACTTTTTCACATGCCTCGCCTTGGTCTTTCTCTGCAAACTACCCATCAAAGGTGAACCTTGTCGACCAAGTATTCACAAGTGAAAGGGACATCCCACTACCTTGCTAACCACAATTTCTCCTCTATAAATATCAGCGTGCATACCCTCTTATTCTTCAGCAATTCTTTGCTGCTTTCTTTTTCCTCTCGTCCAGCCCTTCATGCAAGCCTTTGTTATATAAAACAATAATAATGCTTAGTTATATGCTATAACAAAAAAGAAGTGGTTTTTGAGAAGTAATAAGTGGAGATCGAGATCCGGTCGGAGGCGCAGTGCTGCTGGTCGGCATCGGTTGTAAGATGACATTTAACGTCAAGTAAATGGTGGCACTATAAGTTGAGGCAGAGGGCTTGAGTTAGGAACGCATTGTGTGTGAAGGGGTGATGAAAACAGGTGGTTTGAAAGTTATAAATGAAAGAAGAACGGCCAGCATGAAATGGTGGAATCAGAAAGTCATGAGGCATGCGGCAGTAAAGGGAATAGAGTGAATGCGTTTATGCTTGGATGGGTAGAGATGAGAGGTGGTTCCTCACGTCGTGGATCTAGAGCTGTTTCGGAAATTGTAGAGATGGGAGAGTAGGGCAAATGATGGAATTGCAAGGGCGTGAGGCATTGTGATTGTAAAGACCCGGAAAATTCGAACACTTAATCTTTGAATAACATAACAATTTTAATATTGTTAAGTGTTACAAATATGATTTTATAACCTTGTTAAACATCATTTAATTAGTAATTTATAATTTATAATTCTAGACTCGTTTAGGAAAAATGCTTTCAAAAATATATTTTTGGTAAAATATTGATAAAATGACCGAAAATCGTTTTATCAATAAATGGCTATTTTCTCAGTAAAAGTTGTTGAAAATTTTAGTGAATGTCTAATTAATCATTAGGGAAGTAGTTAGCTAATAAAAGTATTTTTCATATTTATGGTTAACTATTTTGATGATGTCATCATTTTAAAAAAATGAGCATTTAAGGAAAGTTTTTGTATTTTGGGTATTTAAATATTCAAATAAACGTTTTATAATTTGAATATGCTTGTTTAATTGTTTAAATAAGTTAATGAATTTATTTCCAAGTTTTGTTTACTTGAATAAATCATTTGATAAAGAACTAAAAATATAATCGAGGTTCAACTTCCAAATTCACATCCTATCGTTGAATAGAAGTTGTTTTATATCGTTGCAACGTTGTTTGATATATTTGTATATATGCACATACACATATATATGTAAGCATAATTAGTCACATCAAGAGTTTAGAAAATATCCTAAGTGTATGTATATAAGCTTTTTATATGTATACAAATGAATGTTTACTTGAAAAAGCAAACTTACCATCACTTACACACCTTTCACTTCACTTACACACCATCCCATCTATCATAATTACTATTAGGGTTTTAAGGGCATTTTGGTCTTTTCCCATTCACCTTCCTTTTCCTATATAAGGAGGGGTATGCCTCCTTATTTCTTACACAAAATTCCTAAGCTTAATGAAGCTTTTTAATGGTTTCTCTTTATCTTCTTCCTCTTCCTTACTAACTTTCTCAAACTATACTCAAACCAACTCCAAATCAACTCAAACTTTGAGTGTAGCCTTCTTATGCCATTACAAGAACTTCTAGAAAGTTAGAAGTTGAAAATTCCAAGTCCTTCTCTATTTTCATCTTTGGCCATGAGCTTTATAAGAAGGGAAAGCAAGGAAAGGAAGGATGTAACGACCCGCATTCTACGCATCATAGGATCGTAGAATATTTATTTCATTCACATACGAAGTTGTATGGTCATGTAACTTTGGGAAACGACTATTGGGGTCATTTCCCATGTTCATGATTTTTCCCAATTTTTAAATGACCATTTTACCCCTAGTTATCACTGTTTTGGCCATAACTTTTGACTGGGAAGGGATTTTGACCTGAAACCACTTCCATTGGCTCCGGATGATGGTTTCTCTTTCCGTAGAGTGGTCACATTAGCCAAACGGACTCACCATTTGGGAGATATGATTGAAACAAGTTTCAGATGGTGAAAAATAGCTTAATTGGGCTTAACCGGGTGATTAACAGCTAGGCCCAAAGGGTAATTTCGGGATTAGGAGTTTAAAAGGGCTGTTAGGGTTTGGAGAATACCTTTTTCTCATTTTTCAGCCGTCACTATTCATTTCTCTTAACCTAGCCATGGTCTCCACCCTCTAAATCTCTTCAAAACACCTCTTAATCACTTTCTAATTGAAGATTAGGCTTAGCAAACATCAAATCAAGGAGTATTAGCACGAGAACCGAGGTAGAGCTGTTGTGTAAGATTGGGAACAGCGCCAAATCAGAGAGTATTTCAGATTTGGTGTTTTATTTTGTGGTCAAGGTGAGTGATTTGCATAGTTTTGACACTAATTACAGTAAATTAAGGGTAATTAGTGAAGATTAGCGAATTTATACACTAATAAATTCTGGAATTTTTTTTAGAAATTCTTAAATTGTATTTCATGCCTCTGTTAGAAAATTTAGACGATTTGATTAAGTTTTACTAAGTATGTGCTTAAACATGATTAAGAGGGATTATAGGAAAATGTGAGGTTTTAGCCACTTTTGATCCATTTTGATTCATTTGGATTGTTGTTTGGTGTTTGTGGTTGCTCTTACATGTTGCTATGACTCTATGGTATGTTTTATGATTGATTAGAATAGTTAAATTGGTCGAAAACGTCGTCGAATGGCGTAGAAAGCTCGCTGGAAAGTTGCAGAAGTGTGCAGGTTCCGAACCGGATCGGATGAGGGCTCGGATCGGGTAGGGAGCTGGGAAAGGAATCCGACCCGAACTGGAATCTGGCACAAAGAAGGTTGGCAAGAAGGAAGGCCACTGCTTTGAGTTGGAGTTGGACAGAGGATCGGATCGGAGTCATGGAGCAGGATCGGATCGGAGTGGGCTAGGGAGCGAGATCGGATCGGAGGAGGCAAGCAAGGGGGATCAGATCGGAGCTATGGAGCGGGACCGGATCGGAGTAGGCCAGGGAACGAGATCGGATCGGAGCAGGCAAGCTGTTGCAGGAGGGACGAACCGAACCGACCGGAGCGTGACACCCGAACCGAACCGACGTCTAAAGGGGAAGGATCACCGAACCGAACCGCACGCAGGAATACACCATGGAGCATTGCACCAAACCGAACCGTGTTATACGTATATATCTGAACCGAATCGAATTCAGGACCACTTCTATGCGACGACTCTTTTAAAGACCAACTCCAATTCGATCAAAACCCGAGATGCAAAGGAGGTCCAAATGAGGAGCTTTGACTCAGGATCCAGCTGGGAACCAATGAGTGGGCTTCATGATTGGGCTTTGCTGCGGGACGCGTGTTAAGGGGTTATCGATGTCTATAGCTTTGGACCACTATGGTAGGAGGTACGAAGGCAGATTCAGGGCCATTATGGCATCGGTAGAACCAAGGGCTACGACCAATGAAGTGGGTCATTGAAATGTTTGGTCATGACTCCAAGTGTTTGGCTTGGTCACAGCAGGGTTTCTACAAGTCGGGATTCGTCGTTACCTCAATTTGTCTAGTGTTCCAAAGTGGTAGATATCGTATGCTTTACGCACTGAGTGAGAGATGTGAGGATGGTTGCTATGGATGATTTGTTTGCTATCATTATGACATGCACACCCCACCCCCGTATTCTTTACACTATTCATTATGGCACCTTGGAGTACTGTACGGTATGCGGTACTAACTCTTTGGTTGCAGGTCCAGGTTCAGGTATGGTTTAGTATACCTGTTATTATTCTGTTTAGATGCTTATTGCTCATACCAGACTTTATGTCTGACCCAGAGTTTTATGTCTCATCTTATTACTCTGGGTGCTCACACGAGCAGACTAGAGACAGGTTAGCTGGTGAGGCGCGGGTAGATGATCCGGAGACGAGCAGGAGGCTTCCACGTAATATATATATAGTATTCTCCCTGTGTTGTTGAAGATCACTGCTTGGGCATTGGTGGTGCATCTTCTACTTTGGCTTTCTTTTGTTTAGAGACAGTAAATTTTGAAAAGTTGTAATAAGCTGTATTTGGATTTCCGCTGCTTTGATGTTGATGTTGGTTTTAGTATCAGCTTATGCACTTTCTCACCTGTTTTATGTCAAATATATTATTATTATATTTTATCCCATGCGCTATGAGACATTCTACAGGTTCATTCCCTTCTTCCCTTTCCTTCTGACGACCCATTCCGTGCTAACTGGACATGTGTACAACGCACTTTTGGAGTAAATGCCGGTTGGTGCGGGGCGGGCCGTCACACTTGGTATCAGAGCTCTAGGTTGCGTAGTTAACCTAGGGAAGTTATTAGGGAGAGATGATATACGTATACGAGAGAGCGTATTTGTGATTATTTTGGTTTTAAAAGCTATATATATACTATTAGTGGTATAAGGATGAAGTCGTGCTGCACTAGCACCACTATGGAGTCGTTAATCGTTTCCTTGACCTCATGAGAGAGATGCTTAGAGATGTACAGAGGGCAGCTCCCAATGATGGAAATGGTGGTGGTCCAATAGTGCAGGCGTCGAGGGTCGATTTCGCCAAGCTGAATAAGGATTATACTAGCCTTGGTGGGAAGCCGTTTCACGGAACGGAGTCGGCCACGGATGTTCAAGATTGGTTGGATAGTTGCGAACGTATCTTCGAGGATTTGGGTATCGAGGATGCGATGAAGAGAAAGCTAGCGTCCCGTCAGCTGCAAGGGCGGGCAATGAATTGGTGGAATGCTATAAAGGCAGCCACTCCCGAAGATCAGATTACTTGGGAGCACTTTAAAGCTCGCTTTAGCGAGAAGTTCATTCCAGCTGCTCAGAAGTCAGTGCTGTTTAAGAAATTCTTGGAACTCAAGCAGAATGGCAGAGCTGTCTCGGAGTACATTGCTGAATTCGACACTTTATCAAAGTATGGGTTATCTCTTATTGATACTGCCGAGAAGAAGAATGAGAAATTCATAACTGGGTTAGATTAGTACTTAGGGGAAAGGCTTATTAACCACATCGATGAGACGTTTGATTCGATTGTGGGGAAAGCATTAAGATCAGAGAGTCTCTACCCTAAGCCGAAGACTGAGGTTGCATCCGCAGATGAGCCAAAGCCACAAACAAGTGGTGGAGGCAAGGGTGGTTCCCAGAATAAAAGGAAGCAAAGCCAGACTATGGATGGCCAGAAGAAAAAGAATAAACAAGATGTTGAGTGCTTCAGCTGTGGTAAGAAGGGCCATTATGCTAGTAATTGTCGGGCCAAGCCAGCGGATAGGAAGTGCTTCAATTGTGGCCAAATGGGACATCACAAGGACAAGTGTCCGCAACCCCCTAAGGAAAAGCAAATGGTGAAAGCATATGCCCTTAATGCTATTCCTTCTTCGCCGAATGCCCCAACTGCGGCGGAGAAGGGAAAGAATGTCGTCATTCAAGGTATGCTTTCTGTTTATGATGTTCCTGTTAGAGTTTTGTATGATAACGGAGCTTCCAGTTCTTTCATATCTAGTGACCTGGTAGATAGGTTGGGATTGGGGCCCGAAATTGTCGATAGACCTTTAGTAGTGACGAACCCGATTGGTGGTTCTACTAGCCTTAGCATGATTTGTCGTAATGTGGTCTTATCGAGTCATGGATGCATGTTTGTTTGTGATTGCTTTGTTTTGGGCTTTACTGGGTTTGGCATTATTTTGGGAGTAGATTGGCTTCGAAGATACGGGGTGGTGGTAGACTGTGAGGGCTTTTTGGTGACAGCTAGAGCGGATGATGGGCGGAGGATAGTGTTTGGTGGTCTACCCAGTGAGGGGGTATTGGCTAGTTTTCTAAACTCCCTTGACATTCCGCATAGTGAGTTGTCAGGTTTGCCCGTGGTTGGCCAGTATCCGGATGTTTTCGAAGAAGTGACCGGACTTCCACCACACCGAGAGATTAAGTTCCGTATTGATTTGGTAAAAGGTGCCAGGCCTATAGTGATGCCACTTCGTCGTATGGCACCAAGGGAGCAGCTAGAGCTCGAGGTGCAAGTCAGCGATCTTCTGAAGAAGGGATTTATCAGAAGGAGTGTTTTTGAATGGGGAGCACCAGTTGTGTTTGCTACCAAGGCGGATGGTTCCCTTCGTTTGTGTGTAGACTACCGCGAGTTGAATAAAGTGACGAGGAAGAACAAGTATCCTCTACCGCGGATAGATGATTTGTTTGATCAGTTGAGTGGCGCGAGAGTATTTTCTCAGTTGGATCTCGCGACAGGTTTTCATCAGCTTAGAGTGGAAGCTGAGAGTATAGCTAAAACGGCATTTCGGACGCCGTCTGGGTTTTATGAGTGGTTGGTCATGCCATTTGGGCTGACCAATGCCCCAACATATTTTGTGGATCTTATGAATAGGGTATTCAGGGATCAGTTGAATAAGTTTTTCGTTGTGTTCGTTGATGATATTTTGGTCTATTCGAGGATAGAGGAAGAACACAAGGAACATTTAAGAGTAGTGATGGAGGTGTTGAGAAAACACCAATTGAAAGCGAAGTTTTCTAAGTGTCACTTCTGGAAGAGGGAAGTGAGGATCTTGGGCCATGTTGTATCAGAGAATGGTATTGCTGTGGACCCGACAAAGGTAGCTATGGTACAGGATTGGCCTACGCCCAAGAATGCAACAGACGTAAGAAGTTTCTTGGGATTGGCTGGATATTATCGTAAGTTTATCCAAGGTTTCTCCAAGATAGCAGCACCATTGACCCAGTTGACTAAGAAGAATCAAGCTTTTGTCTGGGATGGTAGGTGCGAGAATGCATTCAAGAGTCTAAAGGACAAGTTGACAAGCACGCCAGTGTTAGTCATTCCTAAGGGGAATGAAGAGATGACGGTATAGACGGATGCCTGTGGTACCGGACTGGGTGCTGTATTGATGCAAAGCGGTAGGGTTGTAGCTTATGCAAGTCGGCAATTTAAACCGCACGAGAAAAGATACCCTACCCATGATTTGGAATTGGCAGCGATCGTGTTCGCGTTGAAGATGTGGAGACACTATCTTTTGGGAGAAAGATTTGAGCTGTTTACAGATCATAAGTCGTTGGAGTATCTCTTCTCCTAGAAGGATTTGAATCTCCGGCAACAAAGGTGGTTAGAATTCTTGGCTTCCTACGATTTTGACATCGCATATACACCGGGAAAGGGTAATGCGGTGGCTGATGCATTGAGTAGGAGACATGCCAGCTTAGGCGTTATGTTTCTAGAATGGAAGCAACTGGAGTATATCGCGGGGTTTGATTTCAGACCAAGGTGCGAACTGAATCCAGAAATGTTAGCAACTTTGACGGTCAGACCCACTTTGATTGAGCGGATCGGCTCTAGTCAGAGGGACGATCCTAACCTATTGGAAATCATCTCCAAGTTAGTGATGGGTATCGATGAGGAGATGAACAAGTATGGGCTTGATCGAGATGGATGGCTTAGAAAGGATGGAAGACTAGTCGTACCCAATGTCAATGGATTGAGAGATGAAGTGCTTAGAGAATGTCATCACTCAAAACTGACTATACACCCCGGTGGTAATAAGATGTATCGAGACATGAAGCAGACCTACTACTGGGAAGGGATGAAAAGAGACATTGGGAAGTTTATATCCAAGTGCATGAATTGCCAGCTAGTTAAAACTGAGCAAAAGAAGCCTAGTGGGTTGTTACAACCCTTAGAAATTCCCGAATGGAAATGGGAGCAAGTCCCGATGGATTTCATCGATGGTTTACCAAGGACTAGATCGGGACATGATAGCATTTGGGTGATTGTAGACCGATTGACTAAGAGTGTAAGATTTATACCGGTCAAATCAACCAGAACGGCAGTTAAGTTAGCAGAATTGTATATGAAGTGGGTAGTGAGATTTCATGGAGTACCTAAAAGCATTGTGAGTGACCGAGACCCGTTGTTCACTAGTGGGTTTTGGAATAGCTTACAAGAGGCTCTAGGGTCAGAGTTACATCTCAGTACCGCATATCATCCTCAGACCGACGGTCAGACGGAGAGGGTGAATCGTATTTTGGAAGATCTCTTGAGAGCATGTATATTGGATTTTGGTGGATCATGGGATGACCATTTGCATCTAGTATAGTTTGCATATAATAATAGCTACCAATCCAGTATCGGTATGGCTCCGTTTGAAGCTTTGTACGGAAGACCGTGTAACTCACCATCATGTTGGATAGAGACTAGCGAGAAGTTTATGCTTGGACCAGATGTGGCGAGGGAAACTTCAGAGAAAATCAAGACCGTTCGACAACGAATGAAGGCTGCCCAAGATAGGCAGAAGAGTTATGCTGATAAGAGGAGAAGAGACTTAAAATTCTCCGTTGGCGACTTGATGTTTGTCAAGATTTCTCCGTTGAAGAGCGTAATACGATTTGGCAGGAGAAGAAAGTTGGCACCAAGATTCGTTGGCCCATTCCCTGTTCTCGAACTAGTCGGGAATTTGGCATACAGAGTTGGCTTGCCAGAGAAAATGGCGGGAGTTCACAATGTATTTCATGTTTCCCAACTAAGGAAGTTCGTTCACGACCCAGATATGATTGTTCCACCTGATCAGTTGGAGGACTTCGAAGTAGAACCCGAGGCGGTTGGGAACCGCAAGCCGGCCCGTATTGTCGAGCACGACATGAAGCAACTTTGAAGGAAGGCGGTGAAGCTAGTCAAGGTTCAATGGGGCGAGGATGAGAATGATTGTACTTGGGAGACAGAGGAGAACATTAGGAAGACTTATTCAGAACTCTTCGCCTGGTAAGATTTTGACTTCGATTTAGTTTTCTGCATGCTAGGATAGGCGTGGTTGCTTGTTTGCATGTTTGATTGTTGTATGTGGTTGTTAGGCATGCGGGATCCTTTGTATGTTTTGGGTTAAGGAATTTCGGGGACGAAATTTCTTAAGGGGGGAAGAGTGTAACGACCCGCATTCTACGCATCATAGGATCGTAGAATATTTATTTCATTCACATACGAAGTTGTATGGTCATGTAACTTTGGGAGACGACTATTGGGATCATTTCCCATGTTCAAGATTTTTCCCAATTTTTAAATGACCATTTTACCCCTAGTTATCACTGTTTTGGCCATAACTTTTGACTGGAAGGGATTTTGACCTGAAACCACTTCCATTGGCTCCGGATGATGGTTTCTCTTTCCGTAGAGTGGTCACATTAGCCAAACGGACTCACTATTTGGGAGATATGGCTGAAACAAGTTTCAGATGGTGAAAAAACAGCTTAATTGGGCTTAACCGGGTGATTAACAGCTAGGCCCAAAGGGGAATTTCGGGATTAGGAGTTTAAAAGGGCTGTTAGGGTTTGGAGAATACCTTTTTCTCATTTTTCAGCCGTCACTATTCATTCCTCTTAACCTAGCCATGGCCTCCACCCTCTAAATCTCTTCAAAACACCTCTTAATCACATTCTAATTGAAGATTAGGCTTAGCAAACATCAAATCAAGGAGTATTAGCACGAGAACCGAGGTAGAGCTGCTGTGTAAGATTGGGAACAACGCCAAATCAGAGAGTATTTCAGATTTGGTGTTTTATTTTGTGGTCAAGGTGAGTAATTTGCATAGTTTTGACACTAATTACAGTTAATTAAGGGTAATTAGTGAAGATTAGCGAATTTATACACTAATAAATTCTGGAAAAATGTTTAGAAATTATTAAATAATATTTCATGCCTCTGTTATAAAATTTAGACAATTTGATTAAGTTTTACTAAGTATGTGCTTAAACATGATTAAGAGGGATTATAGGAAAATGTGAGGTTTTATCCACTTTTGTTCCATTTTGATTCATTTGGATTGTTGTTTGGTGTTTGTGGTTGCTCTTACATGTTGCTATGACTCTATGGTATGTTTTATGATTGATTAGAATAGTTAAATTGGTCGAAAACATCGCCGAATGGCGTAGAAAGCTCGTTGGAAAGTTGCAGAAGTGTGTAGGTTCCGAACCGGATCGGATCGGATGAGGGCTCGGATCGGGTAGGGAGCTGGGCAAGGAATCCGACCCGAACTGGAATCTGGCACAAAGAAGGTTGGAAAGAAGGAAGGCCACTGCTTTGAGTTGGAGTTGGACAGAGGATCGGATCGGAGTCATGGAGCAGGATTGGATCGGAGTGGGCTAGGGAGCGAGATCGGATCGGAGTAGGCTAGGGAGCGAGGGGGATCAGATCGGAGCTATGGAGCGGGACCGGATCGGAGTAGGCCAGGGAACGAGATCGGATCGCAGCAGGCAAGCTGGAGCAGGAGGGACGAACCGAACCGACTGGAGCGTGACACCCGAACCGAACCGACGTCTAAAGGGGAAGGATCACCGAACCGAACCGCACGCAGGAATACACCATGGAGCATTGCACCGAACCGAACCGTGTTATACGTATATATCCGAACCGAATCGAATTCAGGACCACTTCTATGCGACGACTCTTTTAAAGACCAACTCCAATTCGATCAAAACCCGAGATGCAAAGGACGTCCAAATGAGGAGCTTTGACTCAGGATCCAGCTGGGAACCAATGAGTGGGCTTCATGATTGGGCTTTGCTGCGGGACGCGTGTTAAGGGGTTATCGATGTCTATAGCTTTGGACCACTATGGTAGGAGGTACGAAGGCGGATTCAGGGCCATTATGGCATCGGTAGAACCAAGGGCTACGACCAATGAAGTGGGTCATTGAAATGTTTGGTCATGACTCCAAGTGTTTGGCTTGGTCACAGCAGAGTTTCTACAAGTCGGGATTCGTCGTTACCTCAATTTGTCTAGTGTTCCAAAGTGGTAGATATCGTATGCTTTACGCACTGAGTGAGAGATGTGAGGATGGTTGCTATGGATGATTTGTTTGCTATCATTATGACATGCACACCCCACCCCTGTATTCTTTACACTATTCATTATGGCACCTTGGAGTACTGTACGGTATGCGGTACTAACTCTTTGGTTGCAGGTCCAGGTTCAGGTATGGTTTAGTATACCTGTTATTATTCTGTTTAGATGCTTATTGCTCATACCAGGCTTTATGTCTGACCCAGAGTTTTATGTCTCTTCTTATTACTCTGGGTGCTCACACGAGCAGACTAGAGACAGGTTAGCTGGTGAGGCGCGGGTAGATGATCCGGAGACGAGCAGGAGGCTTCCACGTAATATAAATATAGTATTCTCCCTGTGTTGTTGAAGATCACTGCTTGGGCATTGGTGGTGCATTTTCTACTTTGGCTTTCTTTTGTTTAGAGACAGTAAATTTTGAAAAGTTGTAATAAGCTGTATTTGGATTTCCGCTGCTTTGATGTTGATGTTGGTTTTAGTATCAGCTTATGAACTGTCTCACCTGTTTTATGTCAAATATATTATTATTATTATATTTTATCCCATGCGCTGTGAGACATTCTACAGGTTCATTCCCTTCTTCCCTTTCCTTCTGACGACCCGTTCCGTGCTAACTGGACATGTGTACAGCGCACTTTTGGAGTAAATGCCGGTTGGTGCGGGGAAGGCCGTCACAAAGGAGGTTGCTAGCTTGGATCTTTGTTCTTATTCTTGGATCTCTATTCTTATTCTTGGTTCTCGTATCTGCTAAGGACTAAAGTGAGTTTACTCACTATTTAGGACAGCAAACATAAACCCTTTTGAATGTTTTTAACTATGCTTAAAGTTGCTTGAATGTTGGTAACTTATGTTAAAAATGTTAACTTTATTCTTACTTTAAAAGTAAGTGACATATGTAATCCATGTTAATGGATTAGAATGGACTTGAATGAACTTTGATTTGGACTTGAATTAAATTGTATAACTAGTGGAATGGACTAGAAACAAAGCACATAAGGATCAGTAGGGAATTGACATATTGTGGACTTGAACTTGAAAGCGCACTTATAGCGATAGTCGCTATAGATGCAGTTTGAATTGTTGTGTTTCCAACACTTTGTATCGAACTTTGTAAAGACATATTTAGTGATTTCATATCGTATAAGATCTTGTTTTACTTTTATGTTTACTACCTTGAAGTGATTGAATAGTAAAATGCTAAGTAATCCCTTGAAAATGACCAAAACTTCACTAGTGCAAAACTACCCGTTTAACCTTGATTTTTGGATTTCAAAGTATTGTAAATGTTCTTTAAGTTTATGTAAATGATCATATCTTCTAAAATATCTTCTTTTCAAAATATCTCCTTTCAAAATATCTTCTAAATATCTTCTTTCAAAATATCTTATAAATATCTTCTTTCAAAATATCTTCTAAATATCTTCTTTCAAAAATATCTTCTTTCTAAATATCTTCTTTCATAATATCTTCTTCTAAAATATCTTCTTTCTAAATATCTTCTTTCATAATATCTTCTTCTAAAATATCTTCTTTCTAAATATCTTCTTTCTAAATATCTTCTTTCTAAATATCTTCTTTCAAAATATCTTCTTTTCAAAATATCTTCTTCTAAAATATCTTCTTTCTAAATATCTTCCAAATATCTTCTTATAAAATATCTTCCCAAATAAAACGAAGGTTAGAAAAGGGTTATGAATTGCTAAACCTTGTCATGATTAAGTTACTAGATTAATTGGTAACTGATAATGCTTAACACTAATAAGCCAACGAAGTAGGCTTATCTATTTGTGAGAGTTAAGATTGATGTCGAGTACGGACGGAGCTATAGAGCTCTAACCTACCGGGCTTCCCTCTTGGCCGAGGAATAGATAGGTTGGGAATGCTGGAAACGTGTTAATCATAATGATTACTTACCTGTATATTGAATACCATGGATATTGTGCTTAATTCTAATAAACCAACGAGTAGGCTTATCTATCAGTGAGTGTCAAGAATGGGGTGTCTAGGCAAGGGGTGATATGCAACCAATGCTCTAACTTACCTGGCCTCACTCTTGACCAAGGGATAGTTAAGTTGATAATGTCGGAAATGAGTTAAGTGTACGAACCATGGTTTCTATAAGTTATTGTTTTGACTAGATAGTCAATTTGTCTACTATCGAACTATACCATTATAACTTAAGAAGTATCGGGAAAGCTTCACGATTCCATGCCAATGAGAACCCCCGGGGAGGAGTGTTGGTATGAAACGTCTCTAGCATTCACTTACTTTTGAAAGAACCGGAATTGAATTAACCTGAAATTCATCGATTAGTTTTGAAGAGTCCGGGATCGATAAGTGTTTTACTCATCGAATACCACTTCAAAACTAGAGTTCAAGTTCTACGTTTTGGAAGCGGTTGAAGAAGAAAAGTGAATCTACATGAAGGTTGGGAAACTTCTCGTGATGCTCGGATCAAAGTAGTGATTCGTGATCTATTCGAGAAGTAGGAATCCAATTTGGGATCCGTGTTATGTTCGAGTGATGAAGACTCGTGTGAAAGATGCCGAACGAAACCTCGACATCGGATATGGCTAAAAGCAGAGTAGGAGCACAATCAGAGGTTTTGCTAACCTATGGCAGGATATATTGACTCCATATCTAGTGTATGCTTATATCGAATCGTGCGGGAGCTCCTCGAAGTTGCGCGCGGGAGTTGGATATATTTAGTTCCACGTGGTGCACTTTGGTGTATCGTGCATGGGCCAGTTGTGTTTACCTTATGGTATATTTTATCTAGAGATATGCAACACTCGGATGTACTTTCTGACCCCTATTCATGGAGTTTGGATCTGTATTGAGAGATCTCCGATGGAAAATCCAATATACGAACGTACCTTAGCGGTTTTGTTTGTACACTTAATAATTTTCGAATGTAACCATTCCATCTATGTGATTTATTTATATTCTACACCCTAGACATTATTTATAATACAACTATAGTAAACTTAATAAATGGTTGGTTTCTTTTGAGGGGAAAACCGGAGCGGTTATGTGCATGGTCCCCTCAATATTGTTACATGCAATCTTGAGCTTTCTCATACCAGAATGATGTTTGACGCTTGGTTTTTGTTTTACCTAAAATCCTCACGTACTCCTTCGAGTAGGCTGAGTATGGCAGGTTTTGCTTTGGATGCTTTAAAGTTTGGAAGATGAGCTGGAGGCTTCCATTATCTATCTACCTATTTCTATTTCAGTTGTACTGTATTAGTTATGTACATATCAGCATTGTGAGGACAGGCAGTTATAACTGTCCAGGCTGATTATGGTAATTAGGTTATTGTAACTCTGAAATTCCTTTATTCAGAGTAACCCTTTGTATTATGTTGATATTATATATTTCCGTTCCGCTGTGAGATTTTGATATTGTGTCCTCTTCTTCCTCGGTCTATTTTCTTTTTACTTTATTTCACCCTAACTTTTCGTCTTTCCAGCACTTGGGTGCTCGGCACGTGAATACCGTGGATGTATTAATGTCGACATTTGAGGGTCGAAAAGTCGGGTCGTTACATTTGGTATCAGAGCACAAGGTTGAGCGAACACCTTGGCTTAGGTTGGGTATGACTCATCAAGAGATAGAGTAATGGAATGCCCTAACATGAGTTGAGTGTATTATATATAAAAGAGCGCGTATTTGTTAGTGCTATAAATATATTTTATGTTGTGTTAATTAATCTGTTGAGTGGTTTATGAATTCTGGTCAATATCTGGGACGCCATGGTATCGATAGGGATTTCTAAATACTTAAACAAGGCAAATCGACACAATATTGGTTTTAAATTGGTAAATGAAATAATTTTACCTAGGCTTATATTTTTGTACAAAATATAAACTTTCATAAATTGATATAGTCATTTATGATGTGTTTGGTTGTTAGGAATGATAATATTCAACTATTATTAGTTATGCTTGATCAGTTTATGAGCATGTACTATTGCTTGTTGACTTATAACTAGTTTACCTTTTAAAAACATGGGTTGGGTAGATGGGAATAAGTGAGAACATTAGATATGAAAGCCTTGTGAATTAAGTTTCATAGTTTGACTATAAGGCATTTAATGATGATGTTAGGTTAAATTTAATTTTAACATGATCCGTCTATTATAATCCGAATAATGATAAGAATTTGTGAAATAAGTTAGATAAAGAAGTGCTTTATATAAATTATTGAAACTCGATTAAGTCATTTTACGGAACCATATAGTCTATGCATTAAGATTGTATAAATGTGAATAATGCCATGATTTGTAGTTTGGTCGGTTTCATTTGTTAAAATGAAACGGGATTTTCAACGATTTTGGATAGTTGAAAACTTTTGAATTATTATGGAACTTGAAGTTAAGTGTTTGTGAAAATATAAATTGAGTTTATATAACTTGAATTATTAAGATAGCAAGTTGGAACAAGTTCAAAATTTGATTAACATACTCAACAAATTTGATGTTTGGATATACTCATAGAATGTATTAGAGTATTATATGTGTGCAAACTTAAGTTATACAGTGTTTAATAACTTGAAGTAAAGTTTTATGAAATGATTCATAAGTGGTTTTAGTATTAATAAAGAAATACTAAGTGATAATTGAATGTCGAAAAAAGAGGAAGGATATTAGAATAAAATGGCATACAATACATATAGAAGAATTAATAAAGGATATTGGTGGTTAAGAAACCAATAGGATAAAATACGTGAGTTGTACGTAGATCGTTTTATTCGCATAGTTGATCTTGGTACAGATTCGACTACAGGATTTTGAAGGTGATTTACACCAGTCCGAACAAGGGTTCTTCACTAGACTTTGATAGTGAATACTTGATATGGATTTTTGATATGATCCTGAAGTTTTCTATCATATTGTATGGCTATGTAAGGAAGATGGAAGTTTCTGGTCAAGAAACTAGATCGAAGTACGCACTAGATATGTCAAGTGTGGTATACTAGTTCGGAAACGAAGTCTTGTGATCAGGAAAGTGATATGATCAAACAATGTGTACGGATGATTTATTAACATCGTATGGGATTTAGTATGTTTGGTAGCTAGTGGAGGGTTTGGGAAATGACTCTTTGATTTATTATGAGGTATGGTGAATTATCGACTGAGTAATCCCTAAGGCTGTTGAGCGTAAGGCGCACTTAGTAGGTTGTTTATCATCCTTATGCGACGAGGGGGTTTGAACTTGATCAAGCCTTGAGTTTTGTTTGCTGGTAGTATGATACTGTTAGGTAACGATGTTTGATTGTTTCTTTGGTTTCTCGTGTTGAATTTCGGGGACGAAATATTTTAAGTGGATGGAGAATGTAAAGACCCGGAAAATTCGAACACTTAATCTTTGAATAACATAACAATTTGTAATATTGTTAAGTGTTATGAATATGATTTTATAACCTTGTTAAACATCATTTAATTAGTAATTTATAATTCTAGACTCGTTTAGGAAAAATGCTTTCAAAAAAATATTTTTGGTAAAATATTGATAAAATGACCGAAAATCGTTTTATCAATAAATGGCTACTTTCTCAGTAAAAGTTGTTGAAAATTTTAGTGAATGTCTAATTAATCATTAGGGAAGTAGTTAGCTAATAAAAGTATTTTTCATATTTATGGTTAACTATTTTGATGATGTCATCATTTAAAAAAAATGAACATTTAAGGAAAGTTTTTGTATTTTGGGTATTTAAATATTCAAATAAACGTTTTATAATTTGAATATGCTTGTTTAATTGTTTGAATAAGTTAATGAATTTATTTCCAAGTTTTGTTTACTTGAATAAATCATTTGATAAAGAACTAAAAATATGATCGAGGTTCAACTTCCAGATTCACATCCTATCGTTGAATAGAAGTTGTTTCATATCGTTGCAACGTTGTTTGATATATTTGTATATATGCACATACACATATATATGTAAGCATAATTAGTCACATCAAGAGTTTAGAAAATATTCTAAGTGTATGTACATAAGCTTCTTATATGTATACAAATGAATGCTTACTTGGAAAAACAAACTTACCATCTCTTACACACCTTTCACTTCACTTACACACCATCCCATCTATCATAATTACTATTAGGGTTTTAAGGGCATTTTGGTCTTTTCCCATTCACCTTCCTTTTCCTATATAAGGAGGGGTATGCCTCCTTATTTCATACACAAAATTCCTAAGCTTAATGAAGCTTTTTAATGGTTTCTCTTCATCTTCTTCCTCTTCCTTACTAACTTTCTCAAACTATACTCTAACCAACTCCAAATCAACTCAAACTTTGAGTAGCCTTCTTATGCCATTATAAGACCTTCTAGAAAGTTAGAAGTTGAAAATTCCAAGTCCTTCTCTATTTTCATCTTTGGCCGTGAGCTTTATAAGAAGGGAAAGCAAGGAAAGGAAGGAGGTTGCTAGCTTGGATCTTTGTTCTTATTCTTGGATCTTTATTCTTATTCTTGGTTCTCGGATCTTCTAAGGACTAAACTGAGTTTACTCACTATTTAGGATAGCAAACATAAACCCTTTTGCATGTTTTTAACTATGTTTAAAGTTTCTTGAATGTTGGTAACTTATGTTAAAAATGTTAACTTGATTCTTGCTTTAAAAGTATGTGACATATGTAATCCATGTTAATGGATTGGAATGGACTTGTATGAACTTGGATATGGACTTGAATTAACTTGTATAACAAGTGGAATGGACTTGAAACAAAGCACATAATGATTAGTAGGGAATTGACATATTGTGGACTTGAACTTGAAAGCGCACTTATAGCGATAGTCGCTATAGATGCAGTTTGAATTGTTGTGTTTTCAACACTTTGTATGGAACTTTGTAAAGACATATTTAGTGATTTCATATCGTATAAGATCTTGTTTTACTTGTATGTTTACTACCTTGAAGTGATTGAATAGTAAAATGCTAAGTAACCCCTTGAAAATGGCCAAAACTTCACTATTGCAAAACTACCCGTTTAACCTTGATTTTTGGATTTCAAAGTATTGTAAATGTTCTTTAAGTTTATGTAAATGATCATATCTTCTAAAATATCTTCTTTTCAAAATATCTCCTTTCAAAATATCTTCTAAATATCTTCTTTCAAAATATCTTATAAATATCTTCTTTCAAAATATCTTCTAAATATTTTCTTTCAAAAATATCTTCTTTCAAAATATCTTCTTCTAAAATATCTTCTTTCTAAATATCTTCTTTCTAAATATCTTCTTTCAAAATATCTTATTTCTAAATATCTTCTTTCTAAATATCTTCTTTCAAAATATCTTCTTGTCAAAATATCTTCTTCTAAAATATCTTCTTTCTAAATATCTTCCAAATATCTTCTTATAAAATATCTTCCCAAATAAAACAAAGGTTAGAAAAGGGTTATGAATTGCTAAACCATGTCATGATTAATTCACTAGAATAAATGGTAACTGATAATGCTTAACACTAATAAGCCAACGAAGTAGGCTTATCTATTTGTGAGAGTTAAGATTGATGTCGAGTAGGGACGGAGCAATAGAGCTCTAACCTACCTGGCTTGCCTCTTGGCCGAGGAATAGATAGGTTGGGAATGCTGGAAACGTGTTAATCATATTGATTACTTACCTATTTATTGAATACCATGGATATTGTGCTTAATTCTAATAAGCCAATGAGTAGGCTTATCTATCAGTGAGTGTCAAGAATGAGGTGTCTAGGCAAGGGGTGATATGCAACCAGTGCTCTAACTTACCTGGCCTCACTCTTGACCGAGGGATAGTTAAGTTGATAATGTCGGAAACGAGTTAAGTGTACGAACCATGGTTTCTATAAGCTATTGTTTTGACTAGATAGTCAATTAGTCTACTATCGAACTATACCATTATAACTTAAGAAGTATCGGGAAAGCTTCACGATTCCATGCCAATGAGAACCCCCGAGGAGGAGTGTTGGTATGAAACATCTCTAGCATTCAATTACTTTTGAAAGAACCAGAATTGATTTAACCTGAAATTCATTGATTAGTTTTGAAGAGTCTGGGATCGATAAGTGTTTTACACATCGAATACCACTTCAAAACTAGAGTGCGAGTTCTATGTATTGGAAGCGGTTGAAGAAGAAAAGTGAATCTACATGAAGGTTGGGAAACTTCTCGTGATGCTCGGATCAAAGTAGTGATTCGTGATCTGTTCGAGAAGTAGGAATCCAATTTGGGATCCATGTTATGTTCGAGTGATGAAGACTCGTGTGAAAGATGCCGAACGAAACCTCGACATCGGATATGGCTAAAAACAGAGTAGGAGCACAATATGAGGTTTTGCTAACCTATGGCAGGATATATTGACTCCATATCTAGTGTATGTTTATATAGAATCGTGCGGGAGCTCCTCGAAGTTGCGCGCGGGAGTTGGATATATTTAGTTCCATGTGGTGCAATTCGGTGTTTCGTGCGTGGGCCAGTTGTGTTTACCTTATGGTATATTTTATCTAGAGATATGCGATGCTCGGAGGTACTTTCTGACCCTTGTGCATCGAGTTTGGATCTGTATTGAGAGATCTCCGATGGAAAATCCAATATACGAACGTACCTTAGCGGTTTTGTTTGTACACTTAATAATTGTCGAATGTAACCATTCCATCTATGTGATTTATTTATATTCTACACCCTAGACATTATCTATAATCCAACTATAGTAAACTTACTAAATGGTTGGTTTCTTTTGAGGGAAAAAACGGAGCGGTTATCTGCACGGTCCCCTCAATATTGTTACATGCAATCTTGAGTTTTCTCATACCAGACTGATGTCTGACGCTTGGTTTTTGTTTTCCCTAAAATCCTCACGTACTCCTTCGAGTAGGCTGAGTATGGCAGGTTTTACTTTGGATGCTTTAAAGTTTGGAAGACGAGCTGGAGGCTTCCATTATCTATCTACCTATTTCTATTTCAGTTGTACTGTATTAGTTATGTACATATTAGCATTGTGAGGACAGGCAGTTATAACTGTCCAGGCTGATTATGGTACTTAGGTTATTGTAACTCTAAAATTCCTTTACTCAGAGTAACCCTTTGTACTAAGTTGATATTATATATTTCCTTTCCGCTGTGAGATTCTGATATTGTGTCCTCTTCTTCCTCAGTCTATTTTCTTTTTATTTTATTTCACCCTAACTTTTCGTCTTTCCGGCACTTAGGTGCTCGGCACGTGAATACCGTGGATGTATTAGTGTCGACATTTGAGGGTCGAAAAGTCGGGTCGTTATAGTGATCTTGCATAGGGATGGGGAAGTCTGTTCAATGCAGAACAGTCATCACGCAAATAAAAAAATAAAATAAAAAGAATATTAGAAGTTTCGAAAAGATCACGGGGCGGAAAATGCAAGGGGCGCAAGTTGCTGGTTGGCGCAGCATGCGGAGGTGGCGTTGGCTTCAGGTGTAGCGGTGTATGGTTTGAAGAAGGGGTGGTGTGAAGTAGTAGTGAAGGAATTAGTGGGGTACTCATGTCCGAAACTAGCAGTGTACTGTGTACAGCAGGCATGGGTTCAGCATTGACATGAGTAGGTGCTTGCGGTTTGTTTAAGGAAAGTTAGAAAATGGGAAGAATTATATTCGGTGGAGGGGACAAAAGGAACTAAAGCATGGGGAAGATAAACAGTAGTTTCGTGGGTGGCCTGGGTAAGGACTCTGAAGTTTTTAAATAACTTGATCCTATTTTAGTGCCTACTAGTTTTATTTAGTGTTTACGTGGCCTGGTGGACTGTTTCAAACATAACTATCCTTGCCTAATCATTTTAATGACCGATCTGTTTATAAGCATGAATTAACTAACGGTTAGGTATATAGACTGAATGTGCCTAATTTTGATTTTTATGCATAATCAAGTTGAGCTAGCCTAATTAGAGTCGTTTAACGGAAATAGGAATTTGTTAGGAATGTTGTTTAATATTTGACTCGAGAAGAATATATATATATATATATATATATATATAAACGGTTCCAAAAATAAGCCCAAGCATACCTTAACATAACGTTAGTTTTATTTTTTATATTTTTAATAATACACATGGCCTAAGTTTTCTATTGTGCCTGAACAAGCTCTCACCGTGCCAAATTTTAGTTTAGATATGCCTAACCGTGTTTTAGTCAGTGCCTAATCCTAAGTTTTAATGTTAACTAAGAATTTAATAATATTACTTGATCAGTGTATATAACATGCTGATTATAATATGCCTAACTTTTGTGTGCCAAACCACAAATTGAACATGTCCAAAAAGGTGACATGGCCTGATATATTCAAAAAAATAATTTTTAAGGGTGCCTAATCTAGAAAATAAATTATTATTTCGTTTTAATAATTTTAAATTAAATGGTTAGTGACGTATTAAATTTATAACAGTGTCATACGATAACAGAATGGGATGAAACAAGAGTCGTCAGAATCGTGTCTACGGATGTAATATCCTTAAGCTAGTTTGGACAGAGTTGGGCGCATGTGGTAGTTTTTATTAAATTAAACACTTGTTTAATTTAATTAAAACAAACTGTTCACCGATGGATGGAAAGTCAAGGTGAGTTCAACTCACTCGGTTTTTATCCCACATATATTTATTATAAGTCGGGTCTAAATATTTGTGTGCTATGATTGGTTGATGGATGTTTGGATTGCTGTTATTGTGATGGTTGAATATTATATCTGTTTATAGATGATATTGTTGAGATAACGTATTTGGATGTAGGGAAAACTGGTTGGAGGGATCCAACTGAATTCCTCAAATTTATTGTTTATTTTTGTATAATAATTACATGAACCATTTAACTGATATGAAAGGATGATTGAATTAATCATTGATTATTGAATTTAAATTCAACGGTTGTTTGTTTTAACCAATAGACAGTATTGGTTGAGTAATTGGTATCGGTTGGCCCAAAAATACATCATTTTATAAATGTTGATTTACCGTCGGACGAATCGACAATAATGAAGTTATAAATTTAATTCTAACTAGAAATAGATTTTGAAAGTGATACATTTGAATAAAAGTTTAATAAAAGTAATTAGTATGTATTATTTATTATTTAAGTTTTTAAAGTAATTATTAAATGATTTTATAAATCGATTTTTTTGGTTAATAAGGTTTATAAGAAGATGAGGAGAAACTAACATAACGGTTAAGACTTAGATTAATTATTTCTCAAGGGAGAATTAAATGAAATTATTGAAATTAATTACAAAATTATATGAATTAAAAAGAAGAACTAATGGAGTTAAGTAATGAGATAATCATGGTTTGAGCTGATGAAGTCAACTCAATTGGAATTAGTTATTTGATTAATTTATTTTAATTAATCTAATAAAATCTTTGTTTTAACTGTAATTAATAAGATAAAAAAGGGAAAATTACCGTTTAGTAAAAAAAGAAGTTAACTATTCCTACAATAGTAAATGATGATGTAAATTATTATTTTTCAATGAATAATAATTTAAGTGATCAATTCGTAAATGAGATTCTTTAAGGTAAGTAATCAAAGTTGATATTGTAACCCACTTAGAATTTTGAAAAAGTATTGATGAATGGTTTTATATTAAAACTGAGATTTATAAACAAAGTTATAAAGGAGATTTTAAGCCAAGACAATAGCTTAAAGTAAGTATCTGAATCAAGGAAAGAAAGCAGGATAAAAAGGGGTTTTATATTAAACCCGATTTAATAAACAATGTTATAAGAGGAGTGTAAGGCTAAAAACATTAAGATTTAATTAACATTACTTAATTCTGGAATTATGAGATGCGATCTAAATTCGCTATATTAAACGAGAGATGAAGTTTCATCAATTATAACTAAAATGGGATTTGGTTTGATATTGGGGATGAATATGGGTTTTGGTATTACAACTAATACCTATCTTAAGATATGAACGTTGTTGATCAAGGTCTGAGAGATAATTTAAAATACCCCAACTTGAACGACTTCAGGATTATCGAGAGATGATATTAGTTAAAGTGGTGAAGATGTTTAAAGGAATTTATTCTGAGAAATAATAATGTATCGTTGTTTGAAGAATTTGGAGTATATAATAGATTCCAAAATAAAAGGAAATTAAAACGGGCATGAGAATATGAAATGATATTTCCATAGGAAGGGAAATAAAGGAGATTGGTAAAAATATAACGATATTTTCAAAATAAGAAGATGAGATTTAGAATAGAAAGGTGAATGACGATATGGTATTCAAATAACGAAACCAAAGGAGGTGTCATAACGATTATTTATGAATAATAAGTGGAATCGATGATAAAAAAATAAATGGAGCTGTAACTAATGTTTTGAAATAATAATAATAAAAATAGGAATTTGATAGGGTTACCAAATACTTTTCTAAATACTAGATTGAAATGGTTTAAGAAGATAAATATATTTAAAATGAGAATTGAATATCATGTTTAAAAATATGAAATGTTTTATAAGTTTTAAATTAACCATCCATTAATTATTTACAGTTAAAGGGCCAAGTGATGTTGAATACTGAACCAGTGAGTCTTTTTATTTCCATGGTTGTTTATTTGATAGTTAAATAACCGACTATCAAATCTGGCCAATACGATTGTTGGTACGGAAAGACAGGGATTGAATTTATATTCGAAAACCATTTCGTCCAGCAAATACGAAATATTGAAGATATTAGATACTAATCAAGACAAAGAAATTGAAGACCGTGGATCCTCATAAAACGGAGGGATTACTTATAAACTCTGGCTTAGCGGCCCGAGATACACTGTGATTCTGTCGTGGTTGGAATCTACGGATTGCAAGGACTTCTCGCTACTGATCCATGGGGTGATTCCTATATTGGATGCAGTAGGAGGGTACCTTCGGTTCATCCTGTTCCTGGATGACTTGTATGGACGAATGTCTGACAGAGTATTTCCTAAAAACCAAGTATGTTGATTTTTACAAATATACCAAGTTGATGGCAAAGAATGGCCCTTCTTTAAAACCCAGTGTATATTTGTGGACGTCAATTCGTGATTTGACGGATCTGATAATGTGGCATTCAAAGTAAATAATGGCCAGATGTTCCAAAGGAAAATCCTAACCTCAAGCCTCACAACGGGAAATGACAAAAATCGGGCAGTTAGCAATGGCTATGTGGGTCACACCCATTAGGGTGTATAATCACCTCTAGAGAAATTCCTTTTTCTTCTTTTATCTATCGATGCTGTCCCTTTTGGGAAACGGTTGCTGATCCCAACCGTTGGTGATATACATTCGATATACTCAAGCGAAATGAGTGGTCGGTCATGTGTGGGCTGGGTTGCAAGACGTTCTTGTTGAACCCAGTGTATTCGCCTCTAAAGATACACTAGCGGCAGGTGGTTCCATACCTTGTCATAGTCAGAATCCAATCTCCAATAAGCGCCCGAGATTTGATTGTATACTATATATGTGGAGCGTGAGATGCAAGCGTTCCGCTAGATTGATATTTATTTGTAATTAGACACTAATATAATATCAGAAGATATATATGATTTCAAAATGTTTTGGGTTATCATAAGGTAAAAACCATCCGTATTTATGTATGGAATTGGTCTTACGATTATCTTTGTCTTTCGAAAAGATTTTGAACTTAAAATTAAAGTTGGGTGTTTCCTTAAATTTAGCGAGTTGTTCTCACTCTAGTTCACCAGAGTGACCCGGTATTTGTAATGCTCAGGTTAGCCCGGTTTTCAGGTTCACGTTATTGGATACTACATAGTTCAGAGGACATGCTGGAGGGGTTCAGACATGTTAGTATTTATTCCGCTGTATATTATATATGAGGACAGATTATTATAACTATCCTGATGTGTAATATACTCTGATGACTGTAAGTTTTACTTAAAACTCTCAATAAAGATTTATTTCTATATTATATTTTGTTCCACTGCGATGTGAGACTCTGATTCTGTTGTATTATCTTCTTCTTATCTCTTTTATTCTAATCATTCTTTCTTATCTCATCCTCTAAATTCTTTCTATTGACATCTGAGTTTCCAGCACAATTTGGGTTGGACTGGTGTTGTTCGGTCAGCTCAAAAGGTACCGGAAATTCCAGGACGTCATAGTTGGTATCAGAGCAATGGTTTAGGAATATTGCTCTGTGGCGTAACTAAATAGAGATGGGGTTAGTAATACCCTAGATTGAATTTGAGTATACATATAATGAGGGCGTATTTGTAAATTTTATATACAAATGTTTTGTATTGGGTGATTTGATCGGTTCGATTTTGAATTGACAGCTGATGCAATATTGTTTTGTTAAGCGGGTAAATAAAATAATTTTTCCCGAACTATATTTTTAAAATGTAAAAAAACAATAATTTTACTAAATTATTGAGATATTTTTGATTGATTGAATAGAATTCAAATTAAAATTTGAAATAGTTTAATATAACCTGAGTATTATATATATGAAACTAGTAAATGAGTATTTTCTTGAATGGATCAAGAAGTAAGTAATGAAATTAAATAGAAATGTACGAAATAAAATTTAACTTGGGGATAAGTTAAATAAAAACATGATGGATTAGAATGGTTGACTTTTGAAATAAAATCTGAATTAGAATTTGAAATGGAGTTGAATTAATTAGAAAATTAAATAACTAATTGAATTCGGAACTTAACTTTGGTTTAGTCAAGTTGATTAAGAATGGATATTGGGGTTAAAATAGATTTGAAGTAAATGAAATAAATTTGAGTAAATTATAAATTGATTAGTTTAGATAAGTTGGTTGTGTATAGATTATGGTTGTGCATTAATTATTTGTTAGATAACTTGAATAAAATTCATAAATGATTTAATAGTAGAGTTGAATGAATTGAAAACTAAATTCCATTATAATGAATCCAAATGAAATTCGATTAGGAAATAAAACTAAATAACCTTGTATTTGTTCTGGCATTGGAAATGAGTTGAGCACAGGTTGATTGAAGAAGGATGAGTTGTTAATGGCTATGCTTTGGAATTTGAGTTTAGGTGCCCAAAAAAAAGGTAAACCTTAATTATACGGATTGGTGATTGATTTTATACCCCTGAGTTTGGTAGCCGTTTGGTTCGGGTTTTCTTCGATAAGATGTGTGGTCTGGAGTGGCATTTGTAGTTGGTCTGATCGAGCAGTGCAATGGAAGTGCTGGAAAAAATTTCGTAGATTTACATAATTTAAAAATTTTTTGTTGATAATTCTATAATAATTATTTTGGAAATAATTGGGATTTAAATATTTCTCTTATCTACTAATTTCGGGGACAAAATTCTTCTATGGGGGAAGGAATGTAACATTCCGCATTTTTGGTAGTCAAACATTTAATATATTTTATTATGTTAAATATCGATTTCGAATTTGAAATGAGTTTATAATATATAATTCATTTTATATAACGGAGTTTGAATGTACATTTATATAATTCGAACTCGTAAACATCGCGGTATTTCATAATTTAAAATGTGAAATTCATGTATATCGATACGAAGATAAAACGCTCAACAACTATTAAAGATGAAATTAAATAATCATAAGAAATACAATGTTCAAATCAATGCGTTGCTTACCTTATGATGAGACACGTGCTTCGCACAAGGAAAATTGTTCGATATATTATATATGCCTTAGAAATGGTTTTCTTTTCAAACGACCTCCGTTTTTGATGAGATGAGTTTTATCGGAATACTTATCGCTAATTATTGCTATGTTTCCAGTTTGGAGCCAATCGGAGTTGTTTTATTGGTGCGTGACATTTAAAGGTGAACCGATAAATTAAAATAGCGTCGTTTTGCAAACAGAGTCCGCTTTCAATGAAATTAGTTTTATTGGGACTGGAATGTTGAGATATAACAGTGTATCTATTTCCATTCTGTTTGGAGTTTATGTATGACTATATAAATTTAACGGTTGGCGGTAAATATCGGTTACCGTTAAAATTTAAAATAAAAATGTATATACTTAATGTTTAAGTAAACAAGGTACTTCCTAAATTAAATGGTACAGCTATCCTCTATACTGAAAACATGTAGCCTGTACGTTCTAGACTAATTGAATAAAATAGTAGCTGAAACACTTCATCCTTAAGGAAACCCATAACTCTAGTTTCGTCCATTTTCCTTTTTCTATAGCTACCCTAAATATGTACTGTTCCTGTCAAAATCAATGAAAAATCACCTGAAACCCTAGCGAAACCTCATGAAGTAAACATCAACCAGCTACACAACTCTGTTTTCACTTCACCTAAAATCACGGACGAGAAAATGACAGCACGTTGCATCTTGCCATTGTACATGATACACACAGCTAATCTACTTACTTACCATCACGTGTTTTCAAATCAATGGTGCATATATCAACAAAGACAATACAAGCTACTCTATTTTCTTTTCCTCCTACGTGCCTGCGTATTCTCAAATCAGTACTTTTTCATATGCCTCGCCTTGGTTTCTCTCTGCAAACTACCCATCAAAGGTGAACCTTGCCGACCAAGTATTCACAAATGAAAAGGACATCCCATTACCTTGCTAACCACACTTCCTCCTCTATAAATATCAGCGCACATACCCTCTTGTTCTTCAGTAAATCTTAACTGCTTTCTTTTTCCACTCGTCCAGCCCTTCACGCAAGCCTTAGTTATATAAAACAATAATAATGCTTAGTTATATGTTATAACACAAAAGAAGTGTCTTTTGAGAAGCAATAAGTGGAGATCGAGCTCCGGTCGGAGGCACAGTGCTGCTGGTCGACATTGGCTGTAAGATGGCATTGAACGTTAAGTAAATGGTGGCACTGTAAGTTGAGGCAGAGGGCTTGAGTTTGGAACGCATGGTGTGTGAAGGGGTGATGGAAACAGGAGGTGTGAAAGTTATAAATGAAAGAAGAAGGACCACCACTAAATGGTGGAATCAGAAAGTCATGAGGTATGTGGCTGTAAAGGGAATAGAGTGAATGCGTTTATGCTTGGATGGGTAGAGATGAGAGGAGGTTCCTCACGTCATGGATCTGGAGCAGTTTTGGAAAATGTAAAGATGGGAGGGTAGGGAAAATGATGGAATTGCATGGACGTGAGGCATTGTGATCTTGCATGAGGATGGGGAGGTCTGTTCAACGCAGAACAGTTATCACGTAAATAAAAAAATAAAAAATAAAAAGAATAATAAATGTTTCGAAAAGATCGTGGGGCAGAAAATGCAAGGGGGGCGCAAGCTGTTGGTTGGTGCGGCATGCGGAGGTGGCGTCGGCTTTAGGTGTGGCAGTGTACAGTTTGAAGAAGGGGTGGTGTGAAGTTGTAGTGAAGGAAGTAGTGGGGTACTCATGTCCGAAACTAGCAGTGTACTGTGTACAGCAGGCATGGGTTTAGCATTGACATGAGTAGGTGCTTGCGGTTTGTTTAAGGACAGTTAGAAAATGGGAAGAATTATACTCGGTGGAGGGGACGAAAGTAACTAAAGCATGCGGAAGATAAACAGTAGTTTCGTGGGTGGCCTGGGTAAGGACTCTGAAGTTTCTAAATAACTTAATCCTATTTTAGTGCCTACTAGTTTTAATTAGTGTTTACGCGGCCTGGTGGACTGTTTCAAACATAACTATCCTTGCCTAATCATTTTAATGACCGATCTGTTTATAAGCATGAATTAATTAACGGTTAGGTATACAGACTGAATGTGCATAATTTTGATTTTTATGCTTAATCAAATTGAGCTAGCTTAATTAGAGTCGTTTAACGGAAATAGGAATTTGGTAGGAATGTTGTATGTTGTTTTATATTTGACTTAAGAAGAGAATATATATATATACGGTTTTAAAAATAAGCCCAAGCATACCTTAACATAATGTTAGTTTTATTTTTTTATATTTTTAGTAATACACATGGCCTAAGTTTTCTATTGTGCATAAATAAGCTTTTACCATGCCAAATTTTAGTTTAGATATGCCTAACCATGTTTTATTTAGTGCCTAATCCTAAGTTTTAATGTTAACTAAGAATTTAATAATATTACTTGATCTTTATATATAACATGCTGGTTATAATATGCCTAACTTTTGTGTGCCAAACCACAAATTGAACATGTCCAAAAGGTGACATGGCCTGATATATTCTAAAAAATAATTTTTAAGGGTGCCCAATCTAGAAAATAATTTATTATTTAGTTTTAATAAAATTAAATTAAATGGTTAGTGACGTATTTAATTTATAACAGTGTTATACGATAACAGAATGGGATGAAACAAGAGGCGTCAGAATCGTGTCGACGGACGTAATATCCTGAAGCTGGTTTGGACAGAGTTAGGTGCATATGGTAGTTTTTATTAAGTTAAACACTTGTTTAATTTAATTAAAACAGACTGTTCACCGACGAATGGAAAGTCAAGTTGAGTTCAACTCACTCGGTTTTTGTCCCAATTATATTTAATATAAGTCGGGTCTAAATATTTGTGTACTATGATTGGTTAATGGATGTTTGGATTGCTGTTATTGTGATGGTTGAATATTATATCTGTTTATAGATGATATTATTGAGATAACATATTTGGATGTAGGGAAAACAGGTTAGAGGGATCCAACTGGATTCCTCAAATTTATTGTTTACTTTCATTTGTAATTACATGAACCATTTAACTGATATGAATGGCTGATTGAATTGATCATTGATGGTTGAATTTAAATTCAACGATTGTTTGTTTTAACCAATAAACAGTATCGGTGGAGTAATTTGTATCGGTTGGCCCAGAAGTACGTCATTTTATAAATATTGATTTACCGTCGGATGAATCGACAATAATGAAGTTATAAATTTAATTCTAACTAGAAATAGATTTTGAAAGTGATACATTTGAATAAAAGTTTAATAAAATAAAATTAGTATACATTATTTATTACTTATGTTTTTAAAGTAATTATTAAATGATTTTATAAATCGATTCTTTTGGTTAATAAGATTTATAAGCAGACGAGGAGAAATTAACATAACGGTTAAGACTTAGATTAATTATTTCTCAAGTGAGAATTAAATGAGATTATTGAAATTAATTATATAATTATATTAATTAAAAAGAAGAACTAACTGGAGTTAAGTAACGAGATAATCATGGTTTGAGCTGATGAAGTCAACTCAATTGGAATTAGTTATTTGATTAATTTATTTTAATTAATCCAAGAAAATATTTGTTTTAACCTTAATTAATAAGATAAAAATGGAAAATTACTATTTAGTAAAAAAAGAAGTTAACTATTCTTACAATAGTAAATGATGATGTAAATTATTATTTTTCAATGAATAATAATTTAAGTGATCAATTCGTAAATGAGATTCTTTAAGGTAAGTAATCAAAGTTGATATTGGAACCCAATTGGATTTTTGAAAAAGTCTTGATGAAAAGATTTATATTATAACCAAGATTTATAAACAAAGTTATAAAGGAGATTTTAAGCCAAGACGATAGCTTAAAGTCAGTATTTGAATTAACGAAAGAAAGCATGATAAAAAGGGGTTTTATAATAAACCCGATTTTATAAACAATGTTATAAAAGGAGTGTTAGGCTAAAAACGTTAATACTTAATTAACATTACTTAATTCTGGAATTATCAGATGCGATCTAAATTCGCTATATTAAACGAGAGATGAAGTTTCGTCAGTTATAACTAAAATGGGATTTGGTTTGATATTAGGGATGAATATGGGTTTTGGTATTACAACTAATACCTATCTTAAGATAAGAACGCTGTTGATCAAGGTCTGAGAGGTAATTCAAAATACCCCAACTTGAACGACTTCAAGATTATCGAGAGACGATATTAGTTGTAGTGGCGAAGATGTTTAAAGGAATTTATTATGAGAAATAATAATGTATCGTTGTTTGAAGAATTTGTAGTATATAATAGATTCCAAAATAAAAGGAAATTAAAACGGGCTTGAGAATATGAAATAATATTTCCATAGGAAGGGAAATAAAGGAGATTGGTAGAAATATAACAATATTTTCAAAATAAGAAGATGAGATTTAAAATAGAAAGGTAAATGACGATATGGTATTCAAATAACGAAACCAAAGAGGTGTCATAACGATTATTTATGAATAATAAGTGGAATCGATGATAAGAAATAAATGGTGCTGTAACTAATGTTTTGAAATAATAATAATAATAATAAAAATAGGAATTTGATAAGGTTATAAATATATTTCTAAACACTAGATTGAAATGGTTTGAGAAGATAAATATATTTAAAATGAGAATTGAATATCATGTTTAAAAATATGAAATGTTTTATAAGTTTTAAATTAACCATCCATTAATTATTTACAATTAAAGGGCCAAGTGATGCCGAGTACTGAACCAGTGAATCTATTTTTATTTTCATGGTTGTTTATTTGATAGTTAAATAACCGACTATCAAATCTGGCCAATACGATTGTTGGTACGGAAAGACCGGGATTGAATTTATATTCGAAAACCATTCCGTCCAACAAATACGAAATATTGATGATATCATATACTAATCAAGACGAAGAAATTGAAGACCGTGGATCTTCATAAAACGGAGGGATTACTTATAATTTCTGGCTTAGCAGCTCGAGATACACTGTGATTCTGTCGTGGTTGGAATCTACGGAATGCAAGGACTTCTCGCTACTGATGCATGTGGTGATTTCTATATTGGATGCAGTAGGAGGGTACCTTCAGTTCATCCTGTTCCTGGATGACTTTTATGGACGAATGTCTAACAGAGTATTTCCTAAAAACCACGTACTTTGATTTTTACAAATATACCAAGTTGGTGGCAAAGAATGGCTCTTCTTTAAAACCCAGTGTATATTTGTGGAAGTCAATTAGTGATTTGACGGATCTGACAATGTGGCATTCAAAGTAAATGATGGTCAGATGTTCCAAAGGAAAATCCTAACCTTGAGCCTCACAACCGGGAAATAAAAAAAATCGGGCATGTAGCATGGCTATGGGGGTCGCACCCATTAGGGTGCATAATCACCTATCTAGAGAAATTCCTTTTGTTTATTTATCTATCGATGTTTTCCCTTTTGGGAAACGGTTGCTGATCCCAGCCGTTGGTGATATACATTCAATACACTCAAGCGAAATGAGTGGTCAGTCATGGGTGGGCTAGATTACAAGATGTTCTTGTTGAACCCAGTGTATTCGCCTCTAGAGATACACTAGCGGCAAGTGGTTCCATACCTTGTTATAGTCGGAATCCAATCTCAAATAAGCGCCCGCGGTGTTGATTGTATACTATATATGTGGAGTGTGAGATGCAAGCGTTTCGCTAGATTAATATTTATTTGTAATTAGACACTATTATAATATCAGAAGATATATATGATTTCAGAATGTTTTGGGTTATCGTAAGGTAAAAATCGTCCGTATTTGTGTGTGGATTTGGTCTTATGATTATCTTTTTCTTTCGAAAAGATTTTGAACTTAAAAATAAAGTTGGGTGTTTCCTTAAATTTAGTGAGTTGTTCTCACTCTGGTTCACCAGACTGACCCAGTGTTTGTAATGCTCGGGTTAGCCCGGGTTTTCAGGTTCAGGTTATTGGATAATACACAGTTCAAAAGACGTGCTAGAGGAGTTCAGACGTATTAGTATTTATTCCGTTGTATGTTGTATATGAGGACAGATTATTATGACTATCCCGATGTGTAATATACTCTGATGAATGTAAGTTTTACTTAAAACTCTCAATAAAGATTTATTTCTATATTATATTTTGTTCCGCTGCGATGTGAGACTCTGATTCTGCTGTATTATCTTCTTCTTATCTCTTCTATTCTAATCTTTCTTTCTTATCTCATCCTCTAAATTCTTTCTATTGACATCTGAGTTTCCAGTACACTTTGGGTTGGATTGTTGTTTTTTGGTCAGCTCAAAAGGTACCGGAAATTCCAGGTCATCACAGGCATGCTTAGATGAAAATGATCAAGGCTTCTGTTGAAAAGCAGAGTCTTGTGGTTGGTGATCAAAGCATGGCTTTAAATAGGATAGCTTTGTGCAGTGTTAATTCGCGAGCTTCATACTCAGGTATGAACCAAAAACGGGATAGCGACTGCATGGAAATGGACATACGTTAGTTCTAGCTACGAGTAATGTCATGGTATGGAGCCCAGACTGTTTACTCATGCGGATGTTGCTTATTATTACTTTGCTGGATAGAAAGGTGCCTCGTATATATCGTTCACTATGGGATCGATGGATATGTCAGTCACTACGGGATTGATGGATGATATGGTCGATATACTGACCATTTTAGAGGTTCGATAGAACCGTCTAACATATAGTTTATGGTATAATTAATCATCAACGGAGGACCGACCATGAAGATCCAAGGGGTTCACTATGGGGGATCCTGAGGCATTTGCTAGAGTGTCTCGAATCGGTGAGGATAATCCCTTGCCTCGGTTCATAGATGGAAACCCACTTTCCAATACGTGATTTCACGATTTTAGTTGTAAATATATATTTGGCGACGTAATATTATGGCACCTACACCACCTATGATTGATACATTTATATTTGAAGTTGTTTTATACACTATGCACTTATAATAATATCAAATGATTCGTTTTAAACGTACCAAGGATGTTTGGCTATTATAAGGGAAAACTCTATCCTCTGGCTTGTGTTGCATTGTGTGATGGGACCTGAATCTTATAGTAGCTTCATTTTTCAAAAAGCATTGCGATGTTTATAAACTAGTTTATGCACTGGTATTCTTGGGAGGAAAGTCGTTCCGTGTTATACGGCGTGGTCCCTTGATTTACTTTATTTCTAAAGTAAAGTTTTAAATAACTGTTTTAGTTCTCACACAAGTCCTATGACTGACCTGGAGTTTATGTTTTTAACCTAAACTTTGGGTGCCCCTATTTTCCACACGGGTATCAAGGAGTTTTGCTTTTGCAGATTTATATTCACAGGATCCTGGTTTACAGCTGGAGTGTATTCGGAAATCTCTGTATCTGTGTATTTCTTTCAGTTGCGTTATGTATTATTTTTCTGCTACTTTGTAATTTGAATCTCTGATATTTATCAAATGTATTTTATTTATTCATACTCTGTTATATTCTTGTACTTTGGTGTAATTGTTGTAATAAGCAATGAACCGCTCTATTGTTTATGTCCTGATTTGTCGTGTTCTCAACTGAATTCGGGCTTTCCCGTAAGGGCGAGTTTGGATGGACACAAAAATATTAAAATATTTGAAGCTGTATTGATTAGATATGCGCTATTTTGACGTGAACGATATTTATATCCATTTTATTCATCTCTAAAATGAATATTGAAAAGGAAATGATTCCAAATTTTGATATTTTGAAAATATTATCATTTAAATAATATAATGATAAGGAGTATTCAATTTTGATTTAAAATTGGAAATGAAGTTAGAATCCTTTTAAAGCGAATTTATAAACGATTTATAAAATACGTTTTAAATGGAAATCGATGAAATATATATTATATATATATAATATAATGGCCTGAATAGAACGCGCCGCGACCGTTCGCAAATTTCGACCATTGACTTCGTATTGACATTACAGGAGATCCAACCATCAGATTCTCTTATAACCCGAACCGTTGGGTTCGTATCGAAAAGACTTTCCAACAAATATAAGAGATTTGAAATCTAATGTTTAGATTTGTAATTTTGTCCAAATCTAATGTGGAAAAGGTACTTGTAAGTGCAATACGATGACCATTTATGGAAATCGATGGAAAGAGCCTAACCAAAATTATTAAAAATATTAATAATTTTAAAAATCATAATAAATGATTTGGAAATAATTGGGATGAAAATTTCCATGTTTGTAAAGACAAAAATATATTTTTATCGAAATGAACTAGTTATTAACTAGAATTATAATCAAGTTATTTTTAAATAAATCAATTGGATTGATAATGAGTTTTAATATAACCATATTTTCCAATATATGAATTGGAATGGAAATCATCTTCAGAATATTTCAATGTTGGATTCCGTGATTAAACGGATACTGTTTTGGAAATTTGGAAGATATGTATTTAAGCCGATATAATTTCTATTTAGAGCCTTGTATTTAATATAAAATGGAATTTTGGGTTTGTCGTGAACGGTGTCTTTAATAACATTGTTCTTAAAACCAATTAAGAAAAGAATAGATCTTTTAATTAAGATTTAGTGAAGTTTACCAATTAATTAACATTTTATTGGTATTGAAATGAAAGTTGATTTTGGGTTTATTGTGAACTGTGTTTTTAATGACATTCGTTCTTTAATCCAATTAACAGTGAAATGTGATTTAGAATTTATAAATCTTTTTACTAATATTTAATGGAAAATTTCCAATGTAAAGTTTTCCAATTTAATAAAATAAATTGGAATGGAATGGAATTCGATTGGGTAATAATCGAAGTGAGCTTCTGTGGAGGAAGACTGTTAATATATATGGAATTTAAAAGGCTTTGTCAATATTCCATTTATATTATTAGTCGGATACCTCAACTGATATGGATTATATATTGATCTATTTTCCATGAAGATTCCATAATTAATGGAATGTGATTTTGGGTTTATCATGAATTGTGTTTTAAATGACATTGGTTCTTTAACCAAGTTAAAGGCAGGATTACATGTCTAACATTGTATTTCGAACTGTATTGTTGATCTCTGCTAAATATATATATCTGTTTGATGGCGGAGAATTTACTCTCTTGCTTAACACCCTTCTCTAAGAATATGAGCTTAGAGGTTATATGTCGGCAGAAATCAATGGTATGGTGTAGATTTTCGATGCGGCATGTTTGATTCCCAAAGTTAAACAATCATTAATATTGACTTTTGGGAAGATTAAAACTTAGTGGAGTTTTGATGAATCTTTAATTAGATTGAAATGAGAATGTGATAATTTAAGTTATCAAACTCGGGAAATGACTGAGAATGCAGTACCACCAGTTTTACTCTAAACGATAGTTAAATCTTTAATTAGATTTGAACGTAAAATGGTAATTAAATTTACCGATAACACCGTGGTGATAGATATGGAGTATTACCAGTTTTTCTCCATGGGATGAATAGGTTGGGATTGGGAAATTAAACAAATGATTACTTCGATAAGGTCTTCTAACCCCGACTAGTTTGGAAAACCTTAATTTGGTTTAAATTGTGAAAACAATATTTGAATAAAAGAATATTCTAGATTGGAATAAGGCATATGTTGTGTTTTATAGCACTTGTTTATAAGGTACATGAATTATTCGAAAAGGCCGGGGTTTATACCCATTCTGAATAATTGATTCGATGATAAGTCGACGATGAAGACGATGGTTGAAGACCAGAGGTCTTCACATCGTTTGGATGATTACTGATATCTTAATTGGGTGGTACACCCAAGTCAAGGTAATAAGTGGTGATCGTCCAGACTTATTTGGAGATCGACCGGATTTGCAGGACCTTCCAGTATTGGACATATGGGACGAGGAATAAGGTGCCTTTGGTTTCGTTCAGGCCCGAAACGAACTTGTAAATGGATGTGTGTCTGACATTGGATATTATTTTATTTTGATTGATCTCTATTAAATATATATCTGTTTGGTGGAAGAAAATTTATTCTCTTACTTAACACCCTTCTCTGAGATGTACGAGCTCAGAGGTTATATATCGATATACATCAATCACATGGCATGAATTGCTTGTGTGACATGCTGAGATGCAAATGAGCAAGGATTCTGTTGAAAAGAGAGTCTTGTGGTTGATGATCAAAGCATGATTTTAATAGCATAGCTTTGTGTAGCGTTAATTCGCGAGCTTCACACCCAGGTATGAATCAAAAAGGATAGTGACTGCATGGAAATGGACATATGTCAGTTCTAACTACGAGTAACGTCATGGTATGAAGCCCAGACTGTTTACTCATGTGGATGTTGCTTATTATTACTTGCTGGATAGAGAGGCGCCTCGGATATATCGGTCACTACGGGATCGATGGATGTATCGGTCACTATGGGATCAATGGATGATATGCTCGATATACTGACTATTTTAGAGGTTCTATGGAACCGGATAACATATAGTTTATGATATAATTAATCATCGATGGATGACCGACTATGAAGATCCAAGGGGTTCACTGCGGGGGATCCTGAGGCATTTTCTAGATTGTCTCGAATCGGTGAGGATAATCCCTTGCCTCGGTTCATAGATGGAAACCCACTTTCCAATACGTGGTTTCACGATTTTAGTTGTAAATATATATTGGGCGATGTAATATTATGGTACCTATGCCGAATATGATTGATACATTTGTATTTAAAGTTATTTTATATACTATGCACTTATAATAGTATCAAATGATTTGTTTAAAACGTACCAAGCATGTTTGGCTATTATAAGGGAAAACTCTATCCTCTGGCTTGTGTTGCGTAGTGTAATGGGACCTGATTCCTATAATAGCTTCATTTTTCAAAAAGCATTGCGATGTTTATAAACTGGTTTATGCATTGGTATTCTTGGGAGGAAACGTGCTCCGTGTTATACGGCGTGGTCCCTTGATTTACTTTAGTTCTAAAGTAAAGTTTTAGATAAATGTTTTAGTTCTCACACCAGTCCCATGACTGGCCTAGAGTTTATTGTTTTAACCTAAACTCTGGGTGCCCTTATTTTCCACACGGGCAGCTAGGAGTTTTGGTTTTGCAGATTTATATTCATAGGATCTTGGTTTACAGCTGGAGCAATATTCAGAAAGCTCTGTATCCATGTATTTCTTTCAGTTGTGTTATGTATTATTTTTCCGCTACTTTGTAATTCGAATCTCTGATATTTATCAAATGTATATTATTTAATCATACTCTGTTATTTTCTTGTACTCTGATGTAATTGTTGTAATAAGCAATGAAACGTTCTATTATTTGTGTTCTAATTTGTCGTGTTCTCAACTCAATCCGAGCCTTCCCATAAGGGCGAGTTTGGGTCGTTTCATTTTTATTATTTATTTAATTTCTGATTTGTGTTAGTTTTTGTTTTATCTTGTTTTGTCCTTAGTATTATTTTTCTTACTTTTATTTCATAAAAGAAAAAGTCTTGATTAGTGATTTGGTATATCAATTCCTTTGGTATTATCATCCACTAAACAAGAGAAAAAATACTTGTTAATTTTTTTGATTTCTTTCTGTCTTTCAATTCCTTTCCAATTTCTTACATTACTTCTTTTACAAGTCTCACTAACAAAAAAAATTGCCAAATTCTCTTCCATTTGTTTTCAATCTTTCAATCTTCTTTCCATTTTTTTTACGTTTGTTTCCTTCTTTCTTATACAAGTTCAAAAAAAACCTTTTGTAACTTCTTTTTTCCTTTCTGCCTTAATTATCTTCACTGCCATCTCTTCAACGTCCGCAGATTTCCTCAATATCAACAACATTCTCCGTAGACCATTAACACCTGAACCCGATTCGAAGAATTATCAAACAGTTTTTTTTTAACCTACTCCACCATCTACCAAAGTTAGCTAACCTACCATCATCACAAACCATGTTCATCTTCATAACATCGCCTTCTACACGTCCATAGCCTCATCCTCGCACAGTACAAACCTGAATTCCCCAAATCCACTTTGGACAGTTCCTCAATTCACAATCCTCACTCTAAGCTACAATATTGGAACCCAAATCTCTACCTACCCACAACCACTGGACCTTCCTTCATCCACCCAAAATCCACTTCCACAGTTCAAAAGCTAACTTTACAACCGATCACTTCAAATACCCCACTGCACAAATCATCAATTCCCTCTTTAGTTCCTCCAACAAGCATCAACTAAACCCATATCATCGTTTGAAACCCTCTCCAAGCAGCCATCACTCGAATCAATTTGAACACCGGTCGTAGATCCCTAGAAACCGCGAGCAACTGAAACCCAGAACCTCATACCCTTATTCGTATTTTTCGAATCCAATCCGAACCTCAATTCGAAAACCCCAATCCATATTCAAGAACCAAACTTGATCGATTCCCAGGAAAAAAAAGACGTGAATTTTGAGATTGAAACATTTGGATTTTCTAGAGTTTATTTAGGTGGTTTATAGAAAAAAAGGGAAAAGGCGATTTCTTATTTTAAGTTTGAATGCTCCTTGTGGGTTCTGAATGTTGCATGTGATTTAAGTTTGTGTCTTTTGAGCCTAGTTTCTTATTTTCATTAAGGTTAGTTTTTTTTGTTTTTGTTTTTGTTTTTGGCTTTAGTTTAGTTCCTTTTTTTAGTTTAACTTTTTAAATTCCTATTTAGTCTTTTTGTTTTTGTTTTTTTAATTACTTCCAAAAAAAGTGAAATCTCAAGAAAAACAAACAAATCAAAGGCCGAAGTGAAGGAACAGATTCAACAAACGAACAGGAAATTCAAGGGTCAATCGATCTCCAATTTGCAAATAGTGGCGTTTGAAACGTGAGCACAACTCAAATTTTCTGGGGATAGCCATACCCCACTGTAAAATTTTCTGAACTCTACAGGTACTCTACTTCTAAAAGAAATATATATATGTGTATATATATATATATATATAGAGAGAGAGAGAGAGAGAGAGAAATTTCTTGTAAAAATTTTCTATAGGGGTAGCGGCTTGCTTGTACGATTTTAATTTTTGCGATTATTATTGTCTGATTGTAGTTTTGGCTGCATACTAGAATAAACTTAGTTATGAGCAAAGCCCCTAACAAACATAAGGTGAGGAATTCATTACCTTCCCTTGGCTCCAAAATAATTAAATTATGTCATTTGCATACTCCTTGGACTTAAATAAAATTTAATTAAACGTTGGCCCTAGGATCAAAACTCAAGCTGGTTAGGACAAACAAATTGGATTAAATATTTAGTTTCGAAATTTTATTTTTCTTACTCTAGCAAGTTAACTTTTCTAGTCTATCTATTTAATTTGATTTGCAAAATGTTTAACTACAAGAGTGTATTTTATGAAATTGATTCTCTTAAGGGTCTGATTGTGGGTATATATTAGTTCAATTTATTGAATTCTATCGAAAGTGGTTGCACACTACCCGTAAAATATTGGTCGTATCACTTAGTATTTATACTATACATGAACAACCATAAGACCCTCTTCCCCCTTCAAATCGAGATTATCAACTAATAAGATATACTTGAGTATGTTATTTATCTTGAATAGGAGCAGTTTGTGTCAACCTTAAGTTTAGGATTTTCTTTGTTTGCATTCAATAATGATGAGTGAAAGAAGTGTCACTCACCATAACTCCCCAGTGGTTCTCAGATAAATCAAAACTTCTATTACGAGATAGGTCAAAATCGAATAAATCAAAATTTTCAAAATCTCAATGTCGAAGTGGATAGACCCTTATCTCTTCGAGATAGATGTTATCCAACTAGAACCATTCCACCCTCTGTCATCATATTCCCACCAGTTGAAGGAGATAATTTTGAGCTTAAGCATTCGTTTATTCAAGGGGTACCAAAATTTACTGGTTTTGAAAATGGTTACGAATTTCTAAGTGAATCTGAATTGTATGCGTCTACAACAAAAACGCAACAATTTTCTAGTGAACCAACCAAGCTAAGGCTTATCCCATTCGCATTACTTGAAAGTGCTAAAACATGGTTAAATTCTCTTCCAAAATATTTCATGAGAAGTTGGGATGAATTTTTCACTGTATTCTTGAAAAAGTTTTTTCCTTTCCATAAAACTATGAAAATCCAAACTGAAATAAACCAATTTTCACAAAAAGAGGGGTCAACTTTTTCAAAATACTTTGAAAGATTCACCCAACTACAGTATAGTTGTCCTCATCATGCAATCCCAAAACACCACTTATGTCAAATTTTCATATGAAGGGCTAAACTATTAGACTAAAACTCAGCTAAAATCTATGTGTAAAGGAAAATTTATGTCTAAAACGGCCGATGAAGCTTGGGAATTCTTAGAAAATTATTCTGAAAAGGACATGGAATGGGAGTTAATTCATGTTCCCATTCATACTTCTACTAGAGGAGTGCATCTAGTGGACCCAACTCACCTTCCCTTAGAAAATATAACTCCTCAAGTCGGAGAAGGACTACCCCACTATAACTGTCAAGACCAAATCAATGTTGTAACTCGAAATAATCCGTACTCATCTACGTACAACCTAGTTGGAGGAATCACCCAAATTTTTCTTGCTCAAATCCTAATAATTCGGCAATCCATCTCACATGAAACCCTTTTTTCCAAATCTGAATTTCCAAGCTACATCTTCTCATTCTCAAACCTCTTAAGCTGCATCTCAATCCAAACAACCATATAGGCATTCCAACTTTCATTCCTTGACTCAATCTTCTCAGCCATTACAAGAAATTATTCATTTAGAGAAACAAATAAACTCTCCAGAAGTTAAACTTAAACAAAAGATGAATATGATGAAAGAACCAGTGAAAAGGGAAAATTACCTAATCAACTCGAGGTTAATCCAAAATATAATTCTCGTATCGTAAATTCTTGTAAGGATGAAACCATAATTCGGTCAGTCGTGTTACCACCCTTAGGCGTGGAAAAAGGGTTGATAATAATGTAGGCATCCCTGACAAACCTTCGAACTCGACCTCAATGCTAAATCTTGACGATCACCCATTGGCTACAAATGTCAGTTCTTCTAAACTTCCATCTTCCTTAAATGTTGGCAATCCCAACGGTTATCCTCCTAATGTTGGCAAACCCGACGTGTCTTCGAAAATCGATGCTGGCTATACTTTTCATCTAGTACACTCTTACCACCTTATTTTACCATTGCTAAACCTTATTCATCGAATGATGAAACTGATTAGAGAGTCGAAAATCTAGTAGCTCCATATCCCCCATAGACTCAATAATAAGAAGAAACATTCGTCCTTAAACACCACTGAAAAAGTTCCTCAATATGCTAAATGTCTTTAGGAATTTTATACACAAAAACTAGCAACTAATGTCTCAAAAACTTCCTTTCTGAATGTGAAAACAAGCTTTGTTCTTTTGAATCTTACCCTAATCAAGTACAAAGACCGTGGTTTCCCTACAATTGATTGCAAAATAGGAAACACTCACATCTCTCACGCCCTACTTGATCTTGGTGCTAGTGTCAATATTCCTCCTTATATTGTTTATCGTCAACTTGGATTAGGGGAGATTAAACCAACAAACATCACTCTTCAGCTAGCTGATCGATCTGTCAAAAAGCCATTGGGAACAATCGAAGACTTCTTGATACAAATCAAATAGTTTTACTTCCCATTCGACTTCATAGTTCTAGAAACCAAGCATGTCTCAAATCCCAATGTTTAGATCCCATTGATATTAGGATGTCCCTTCTTATCAACCTCAAATGCTATCATTAGTTGTAGGAACAGTCAACTTCGACTTTCTTTCGGGGACCTAACCATTGAGCTAAACATCTTTAATCTCAACAAACAACTTAGGGATTTTGAGATTGATGAAATTGACATGATTCAAACCAAAGTTGATGAAACCTCTATTGATGCTTCTAAAGCCTTGAAAATGTGTCTTGAACATTACAACTCCGATTTTGATGAACTCGAATACATTTCTGAACTAAATGAACTTCTTGGCTCAAAACCCTCATTACCTGAATCTAACAAGGAAATATTGACAAATGTTCGCATACAAGAACATCCTAAGTTAGACCTCAAACCCTTTCTACAAGACCTTAAGTATGCATACTTGGACTCTACAGAAAATTTTCCCATAATCTTGGCCTCTAATCTTACCGAGGACCAAGAAGAAAAACTTTTGGAAATTTTGCGGGAAAATAAAGAGGCATTGGTGTGGGAAATTAGTGATACAAAAGGAATTAGCCCTTCAATTGTGGAACATCGCATACATTTAGTTGATGAGGCTAAACCTACTCGTGAGGCTCAAAGGCGATTAAACCCAAACATAAGAGAAGTGGTCAAGGAAGAAATAATCAAATGTCTAGTTAATAACATCATTTATCCCATCTCCGACACTACTTGGGTGAGTCCGGTACAAGCTGTACCAAAGAAATCGGGAGTCACAGTGATCAAAAATGAAATTAATAAACTCGTCACAACAATAATCAAAACAAAATGGCGCGTGTGTATTGATTATCGAAAGCTCAACTCAGCAACACGAAAAGACCATTTTCTCTTGCCTTTTATTGATCCATTACAACAACAAAAACACTTTTCGCAACATGCAATATCTGTTGCAGTAGGCCAATTGCAACAGACACACGCCCTCTAGATAGCCGAAGCTGTAATAGGTCGGTCCCTTTTCGCAACTATTATTGCCAGTTGTGGCAAACTTTTTTGCAACTAGCCTTTGTTGTTGGAACAGATACTTTTACAACAAAAAATGCCAGTTGCAAACCTGGAATAAATGTTCGAAAAGTAAGATACTACAATTGTTTCTAACAGCTGCAAATGGCTCAGCTACAATTGTTTAGGATAGTTGCAATTTGATTATTTACAACAGTAGATGCCCATTGAAAAATTCAAAAAACTCATTTTCCTATTATAATCAACCTTCGTCTACATTTAATAATGCAATAATGAAATCACGTATTACCAAGAAATAAATAAACATATATTTCCAGTAGACATAGATAAGATAAAATCAAATTCACTATATTGTAACAGACGTTTCAAAAGTATAGTTAAAGTTACATCCAAAGTTCAACCATATTAAAAAATGTAATCCATACACATAATCTAAACGCATACTATAGTGACGATTCCAAAATACAATACAACACAAAACCATAAAGCTAAAAGTGCACATATTACTATGGCGAAATGAATTCTCTTTGTCAACCCACGGTTGTACCAACGGCCCCTTGAATGGTGCACATCTCTGAATTTGGCCTTAGCAGAAAAGCTTCACGATCGCTTGAATGACACACATCTCTTGAAGTAAGTGCATTATAAAATTATGTTACAAATTTAAAGCAAGTGCTAAATTTCAATAATAATTTATAAATTCATTCTTATTATCGAATGCTTCACTTCAACCATTAACAATGCGAATGAATAATACACCAGATAACCATCACTGTTATCCTAAAACTGGGATAACACATAACAACACCACTTCTATTATTAACATTATGCAACTTCCATGATCAAAGGAGTACTATTACACCACATTATCAGTTTAAGAGAAATTGTAACGACCTAGAGGAATTCAACGCCTGAATTTCGATAATAATACATAAACCTGTATTACTTGCCAAAACCCAAGTATCGAAAAAACTAGATAGTTAATAGGAAGAAATTAGAGGGTGTGGCAAGAAATAGTAGAATAGAAGATTAATAAGAAGAATCAACACAGAATCAGAGTCTCACATCGTAGTAGAACAAAATATAATAAAGAAATAAATCTTTATCGAGAACTTGAAATAATACTTACAATCATTAGAGTACATCAACACATCTGGACAATTATAACAATTTTTGCTCATATACAGCACACAGCGGAATAGATAATAATATGTATGAACTCTACAACACATCTTCTAAAGCCCGTAGGATCCTAACCTAAACCGGTAAAACCGGGTCTAACCCGAGCATTACAAATGTCGTATCAGTCTGGTGAACTAGAGTGAGAAACCCACTAAGTTTACAAGCAAGATCCAACTTGATTTTAAAGTTAAAATTCTTTTCAAAAGAAAGGATAATTGTAAGACCAAATCCACACATAAATACAGACGACTTTTTCCTTACGATAACCCAAAACATTTTGAAATCATATCTTTCTGATATTGTAATGGTATCTAAAGCAAATAAATAACGACCTAGCAGAATGCTTGCATCTCATGCTCTACATATATAGTATATAATCAAAAACCGTGGAAGCTTATTGGAGATTGGATTCCGATTATGACAATGTATGGAACCACCTGCTGATAGTGTATCTCTAGAGAGGAATACACTGGGTTCAACAAGAATATCGTGCAACTCGACCACACATGACTGACCACTCATTTCACTTAAGTATATCGAATGTATATCACAAACGGTTGGCATCAGCAACCGTTTTCCGAAAGGGACAGCATCGAAAAGAATAAAGAAGGAAATGAAATTTCTCTAGATAGGTGATTATACACCCTAATTGGGAGCAACCCACTTAGCCATGCTGCCTGGCCGATTTTTGTCATTTCTAGGTTGTGAGGCTTGAGGTTTAAATTATCTTTTAAAGAACATTCGACCATCATTCACTTTGAATGCCACATCATCAAATTACTAATTGACGTTCACATAAATACCTTGAGTGTTAGTTATCACCAACAGAAGTATATTTGTAAAAATCAATGTACGTGACTCTTAAAAATACTCTGTCAGAAATTTGTCCATACAAGTCATCCAGGAACAGGATGAATCGAAGGCACTCTCCTATCACATCCTAGGAATCACCCTATGGATTGGTAGCGAGTATTCCTTGCAAATCCGTAGATTTCAACCACAATAGAATTACAGTGTACCTTTATGCCTCTAAACTAGAGAATATAAGTAATTATATCGTTTTATGAATATCCACAGTCTTCAATTATTCCGTCTTGATCAGTATCTAATATCTTCAACTGTTTACGTATTTGCTGGTTGGAATGGTTTCCGAATATAAATTCAATCCCGGTCTTTACGTACCAATAATTGTATAAGCCAGATTTGATGGTCGGTTATTTAACTATCAAATAAACAACCATGAAATAAAATGAATTCATTTGTTAAGTATCCAGCATCACTTGGCCCCTTAAATTAAAAATAATTAACAAATGGTTAACTAAACTTCTAAATCTTTCAATATTTTAAACACAGATTCCCTTGTTATTTTAATAGAAAAGTCTTCTCAAACTATACTATTTTAATATTTGGAAAAAATATATTATAGCAATATCTAATTTCTATTTTACTATTATTTCAAAACACTCGTTACATCATTTTCCACATATATCTATACCCCAACACTCATTAGTCCCTGACCGCAAATTGGTAAGAGAGTAATTCCCTAAATATCAACCCTGAAGACCGAAATCAACATCAAATTAACACTTAGAAAATTTCTCAACTCAACCAATCTCCATTAGGTTCTAAATCTTACTTTAACTTGTTAACAAACCCATATTATTCCATTTTACCTTCATTCAACCATTTTCCACTTTTGAAAACCTCCTTTCAAATTCCATTGTTAAATTAAACTCAATGTTCTAGCCATACGTTCCATTTTATAAACATCTCTTACAAAACTCGGGTTTAATATAAAACCCATTTTTATCCAGCTTTCCTCTACTTAATTCAAATATCACATAAACATTTAATTTAAGCTATTTTATTTGCTTATTATAACTTCGTTTATAAATCTCGGTTTTAAATGTAAAACCCATTCGTCAACTGCTTTCAAAATTGAACTAGATTCCATTACCCACTTTGATCTTATTAATGAATATTCGTTAAACTATTTCTATAGATTTATTTAAAAGTAAATTAATCAAATAACCAATACCAATCAAATTAGTTAACTTCGTCAACTCAAAATATGATTATCTCTTTAATCAACTCCAATTAATCCTTTTAAATTAATCAATAATATAATTAATTTAAATAATTCAATTTAATTATCTCTTGAAAACAATTAATCCAACTCTGAACTATGACATTACTTTCTATTCATCTTCTTATATATCTTATTATCAAAAGAATTGATTTATAAAACTATTTGATAATTACTTAAAGACTTATATAATAAACAAAAAACCTTAATTTCCTTTTATTAAACTTTTATCCAAATATAATAGATTTCAAAAAAAATCTATCTTTAGTTATAAAATAATTTTGTAACTTCATTTCTATTGATTCACCTGACAGTAAATCACCATTTGTAAACCGATTGATTTTTAGGCCAACTGTTGCCAATTATTCAACCAATACTGCTCATTGGTTGAAACAAAATAAACGTTGAATTTTCAGTCAAAGATCAACAACCAAATCTATCATCCAATCAGAACAGTTCATATAGTGATAATATGAAATAAATAACATTTAATATATTTAAGGAATTCAGTTGGATCCCTCCTAATTGTCTTTCACTGCATCCAAATACGTTATTTCAAATAAAATAATCTATTTCATTAAATAGATATAATATTCAACCATCAAACAATAACAGCAATTGTGACAGCCCGTCCTGCACCAGCCGTCATTTCCAATGGAATGCACTGTGCTGATGCCTAACCAGCATGGGATGGTCGTCATAAGAAAGGAAAAAGGAAGGAATTTGAATGGTGAACCAACAAAGAACCTGCAGTATATCTCACAGCACATGGAACAAAATATAATAATGATAACATAACTTGATATAAACAGGCGAGATAGTGCATAAGCTGAAAACTAAACCATCATAGTAGCGGAATCTAAAATACAGTTTATAATCCAAACCATTATTACAACTTTAAAATACTGTCTCTAAAGCAAAGTAGAAAGGTGCACTACCAATGCCCAAAGTAGTGACCAGGAATAACGCAGGGAGAATATATGTAAATAGTACGTGGGAGCCTCCTGCTCGTCTCTGGACAACTACTCGTGGATAACACCTAACCTGCCACTAGTCTGCTCACTTAAGAGCACCTAGACTAATAAGAAGAGACATAAAACTATGGGTCAGACAAAATCCTGGTATGAGCGATAAGCAGCAAAACAAAACAATAACAGATATACATAACCATACCTGAACCTGGACCTGCAACCAAAGAGTATAATCATCCTCACGTCTCTCACTCAGTGCGTAAAGTATACAATATCTACCACTTTGATCACCCAATTTTTGCTACGATCACTCTACCCATGGAGTCATGAAGGCTCCACTGCATTGGTCCATAGCCACTAATCCTTTGCTATGTCCACTCTGCCCCCATGGAGTCATGACAACTCCACTGCACTGGCTCATAGCCATGCTATGATCACTTTGCCCCATGGAGTCATGACAACTCCACTGCATGATTCATAGCCAACATCCATCTCTCAGTGGTGAGTCAAAGCTATAGACATCGATAACCCCTTTGCACGCATCCCGCAGCAAAGTCCAATCATGAAGTTAACTCGTTGGTTTCCATCTGGATCCTGAGTAACAACTTCCCATTTGGACTACCTTTGCATCTCGGGTTTTGGTCTTCTCTGAGTCGGTTCGGAAACAAGCCTCCATTCTGTTTGTCCTTCTTTCTCTTGTTCGACTCGTGATCTTTGTCCATTCAGTTCATGACGCTCTACCGGGGTCGGATTGGTTTGTGGTGCCCTTCCCTTGGAGGTTCGGTTCATGATGCCTCCTCCAGATCATCGGGTCGGTTCGGCTCATGGCTTCCATTTCTTGTTCGGGTCGGGCTCCTTCACTCAAGTAGGTCGGTTTGGGATGAGCATCCGGGTCGAGTCGTGGTCTTCAAGTGCGAGTGGATGGTTCGTGCGCTTCTGGAGGTCGGCTCTACCATCTTCATCGATTCGGGGTCGTGAATTACAAACGGGTCGGTTCGGAGAGGGCGATCCGATCTGGTTCCTGCACAATTTTCCTACAACATTTCCAACGACTGTTTTACGCCACACGACGACGTTTTCGACCATTTTAACTTTGCTAAAGAATCATGAATCATACCAGACAGTAATAGAAACATGTATAATCAACCATAAACACCAAAACAATGAATAATCATGTACATATGGATCAAACATACCCAAAACCCATGACTTTCCCCTTAATCATGTTTAACCATAACTAATGATAGGATTAGAAAAACATATCCAAATTAACCAAAAATTTCTATCAGAGCCCTAAAATAATATTAACGAATTTTTACATATTTTTCCATAATTTTAACATGCATAATTTCGCTAATTAACACTAATCACCCCTAATTAACCATAATTAGTGAAAAACAATGCAAATCGCTCACCTTAGCCACAAATAAAATACTAGATCTGAAACTCTACTATTTTAGGGCGTTTTCCAATGCAACACATCAGCTCCAACTATGACTTGACACAAATCTTCCTTGGTTTGGTATAGATTAAGCTAAAAAGTGATTAGAAAGTGATTTGGGAGTGATTTAGAAGGTGGAGGCCATTGCTAGGGTTTCAAGGTTGTAAACGGCGGCTGGAAAATGAATAAAAACTGAACTCCCTAACCCTATCAGCCCTCTCATAACCCTAATCCCGAAATGGGTTATGGACCTAGCTGCTGATCAACTTAACTAGGCCATGTTAAGTTGTTTTTCACCTTCTAAACCTTGTTTCAGCCATATCTCCCAAATGGTAAGTCCGTTTGGCTAAAGTCACCATTCAAGGAAAGGTAAACCATCATCTGAATCCAATGGAAGTGGTTTTAGGTCAAAACTCCTTACCAATCAAAAGTTATAAACGAAACAAGATTCACTAGGGGAAAACGGTCATTTAAACATCGGAAAAAATCGTGAACATGGGAAATGACCCCAATAGTCATTTCCCAAAGTTACACGATCATACGACCTCATATGAAAATGAAATAAATATCCTACGATCCCCTAATTCGTAGAATGCGGGTCGTTACATTCTCCCCCCCCCCCCCCAAGAAATTTCGCCCCCAAAATTCCTTAACCAAAACATAAAATGGTATCCCGCATGCCTATCAGCCATTTATAACAATCAAACACATATAATAACACAACAAGTCTATCCTAGCATGCGATTTACTAACAAAGGAATAATTATCGCTATTAAAATCTTAACAGGCAAAGAGTTCTGGATGCAACTTCCTTATGCTCTCCTCTGTTTCCTAAGTACAGTCATTCTCGTTCTCGCCCCACTGAACCTTGACCAGTTTCGCCGCCTTCCTTCGAAGTTGCTTTGTATCGTACTCAACAATACGGACCGACTTGTAGTGTCCAACCGCCTCGGTTCTACTTCGCAACCATCCAACTGATCTGGTGAAATAGTCATATCAGGGTCGTGCATGAATTTCCTTAACTGGGAAACATGAAATACGTTATGAAGTCCCACCATTTTGTCAGCCAACTCAACTTTATGTACCAAATTCCCAACTTGCTTGAGAACTGGTAATGGACCAACAAATTTTGGTGCTAACTTGCCTCTCTTACCAAATCGAATCACGCTCTTTAATGGAGAAATCTTGACAAAAAGCAAGTCGCCAACGGAGAATTTTAAATCTCTTCGCTTATTATCAGCATAACTCTTCTTCCTATCTAAGGCAGCCTTCATTTGCTGTCGGATAAGCTTAATCTTGCCTGAAGTTTCTCTTATTACATCTGGCCCAAGCATGAATTTCTCACCAGTTTCTAGCCAATATGATGGTGAGTTGCACGGTCTTCCATAAAAAGCTTCAAATGGAGCCATACCAATACTGGACTAATAACTATTATTATATGCAAACTCCACTAGATGCAAATGGTCATCCCATGACCCTCCAAAATCTAATATGCAAGCTCTCAAGAGATCTTCTAATACTCAATTCACCCTCTCTGTCTGACCGTCGGTTTGAGGATGGTACGCGGTACTAAGATGTAATTCTGATCCCAAAGCCTCTTGTAAGCTCTTCCAAAATCCACTAGTAAACAACGGATCTCGGTCACTCACAATGCTTTTGGGTATTCCATGAAATCTCACTACCCACTTCATATACAGTTCTGCTAACTTAGCTGTTGTTCTATTTGACTTGACGGGTATAAACCTTGCACTCTTGGTCAATCGGTCCACAATAACCCAAATGCTATCACAGGTCGATCTAGTCCTTTGTAACCTATTAATGAAATCCATTGAGACTTGTTCCCATTTCCATTCGAGAATTTCTAATGTATGCAACAAACCACTAGGCTTTTTTTGCTCAGCATTAACTAGCCGGCAGTTCATGCATTTGGATATAAACTTCCCAACGTCTCTTTTCATCCGTTCCCATTAGTAGTTCTGCTTCATGTCTCGATACTTTTTGTTACCACTGTGATTTATAGTCAGTTTTGAGTGATAACATTATCTAAGCACTTCATCTCTCAATCCATTGAATTGGGCACAACTAGTCTCACATTCTTTCTAACCCATCCATCTCGATCAAACCCATACTTGTTCATCTCCTCATTGTCGATACCTATCTCTAATTTCGATATGATTTCCAATAGGTTAGGATCGTTCCTTTGACTGGAACCAATCCACTCAATCAAAGTGGGTCTGATCGTCAAACTTGCTAACATTTCTGTATCCAATTCGCACTTTGGTCTGAAATCATACCCAACGATATACTCAAGTTGCTTCCATTCTAGAAACATAGCCCCTAAACTGGCATGTCTCCTAATCAATGCATCAGCTACTGCATTGCCCTTTCCTGGTGCATATGCGATGTCAAAATCATAGGAAGCCAAGAATTCTAACCATCTTTGCTGTCGGAGGTTTAGATCCTTCTGAGAGAAAAGATACTTTAATGGCTTATGATCGGTAAACAACTCAAATCTTTCTCCCAGGAGATAGTTTCTCCACATTTTCAACGCGAACACAATCATTGCCAATTCCAAATAAAGGGTAGGATATATTTTCTCATGCGGTTTCAGTTTCCGACTTGCATAAGCTACAACCCTACCTCCTTGCATTAATACAACACCTAGTCTGGTACCACAGGAATCCGTGTATACCGTCATCTCTTCATTCCCTTTAGGAATAACTAATATTCTTGCACACGTCAACTTTTCCTTTAAGCTCTTGAATGCATTCTCACACCTTCTGTCCCAGACGAAAGCTTGATTCTTCTTGGTCAACTAAGTTAACGGTGTCGCTGTCTTGGAGAAGTCTTGGATAAAGTTACGATAATATCCAACTAATCCCAAGAAACTTCTTACGTCTGTTGCATTCTTGGGCGTAGGCCAATTCTGTACCATAACCACCTTTGCAGGGTCCACGGCAATATCATCCTCTGAAACTACATGGCCCAAGAATCTCACTTCCCTCCTCCAGAAGTGACATTTAGAAAATTTTGCTTTTAATTGGTGTATTCTCAACACCTCCATTACTATCCTCAAATGTTCCTTGTGTTCCTCTTATGTCCTTGAATAAACCCAGTTATCATCCACGAACACATGAACAAACTTATTCAATTGATCCCTGAATACTCTATTCATAAGATCTACAAAATATGCGGGTACATTGGTCAACCCGAATGGCATGACCAACCATTCAAAAAATCCAGACGGCGTCCAAAATGCCGTTTTAGGAATACTTTCGACTGCTACTCGGAGCTGATGAAATCCTGTCGTGAGGTCCAACTGGGAGAACACTCTTACTCCTACTAGTTGATCAAATAAATCATCTATCCATCGAAGGGGATACTTATTCTTCCTAGTCACTTTATTTAACTCGCGATAGTCCACACATAAACGAAGGGAACCATCTGCCTTAGTGGCAAATACAAATGGTGCTCCCCACTCGGAGACACTTCTTTAGATAAATCCCTTTTTCAAAAGATCTCTTACTTGCACCCTGAGCTCTAGCTACTCCCTTGGTTCCATACGACGAAGCGGCATTACTATAGGTCTGGTATCTTTCACTAAATCAATACGTAACTCAATCTCTCAGTGTGGTGGAAGTCCAGTCACTTCCACGAAGATGTCCGGATATTAGGCAGCAATGGGAACCCTTGATAACTCGTCCTGCGGGATGTCAAGGGAATTTAGAAAACTAGCCATCACATCATCACTACGTAGGCCACCAAACAAACCCTTCGCCCATCATCCGCCCTAATAGTCACCGAAAATCCCTCACAGTCTACCACCACCCCATATCTTTGGAGCCAATCGACTCCCAAAATAATGCCAAACCCAGTAAAGCCCAAAACAAAGCAATCACAAGCAAACATACATTTATGACTCGATAAGACCAAATTTTGACAAATCATGCTAAGGCTAGTCAAACCACCAATCGGGTTCGTCACAACTAAAGGTCTATCGACTATTTCGGGTTCCACTCCCAACCAATCTACCAGGTCACTAGATATAAAGGAACGGGAAGCCCTAGTATCAAACAGTACTCGAACAGGAACATCATAAATGGAAAGCATACCTTGAATGATGACATTCTTTCCTTTCTCCGCCGCAGTTGGGGCATTCGACGAAGAAGGAACATCATTAATAGTATATGCTTTCACAATCTGTTTCTCTTTAGGAGGTTGCGGACATTTTTCCTTGTGATGTCCCACTTGGCCGCAGTTAAAGCACTTCCTGTCCGCTGGCTTTGCTCGACATTCTTTGGCGTAGTGGCCCTTCTTCCCACAGCTAAAGCACACAACATCTTTCTTATTCTTTTACTGACCATACTTAGCTTGGTTCTACTTCCTCTTCTTCTGGGAATTATTCTCGTCTCCACCGCTTGCTTGCGGCTTTGGCTCCCTTGCAGATGTAACAGCGACCTCAGTCTTGGGCTTAAGATAAAGGCTCTCATATCTCAATGGTTTTCTAACAAATGATTCAAAAGTCTCATCAATATGGTTTATAAGCCTTTCTCCCAAGTACTGATCTAAGCCTGTTATGAACTTCTCATTCTTCTTCTCGGCAGTGTCAATAAGGGATAATCCATACTTCGATAAAATATTGAACTCAGCAATATACTCTGAGACTGGCCTACCATTCTTCTTAAGTTCCAAGAACTTCCTAAACAATTCTGGCTTTTGGGCAGCTGGGATATACTTATCACTGAATCGGATCTTAAATTGATTCCATGTAACTTGATCCTCAGGAGTAGCTGCCTTAATAACATTCCACCAATTCTTCGCCCGTCCTTGCAGCTGACGGGATGCTAGCTTTCTCTTCATTGTGTCTTCGATTCCCAGATCCACGAAGATGCGCTCATAGTTATCAAGCCAATCCTGAACTTCTGTAGCCGATTCCGTTCCGTGGAATGGCTTCCCACCAAGACTAACGTAGTCCTTACAGAGCTTGGCGAAATCGACTCTAGGCGCCGGCACACCTGCACAACAACCATTTTGCAGCATTAGGAGCTACCCTCTGAACATCCCTAGGAATCTCTCTCATGAAGTCATTGAACATCATCCTCATATCAAGAGCATTCCTAATATTGGCTTATGAACCAGTATTCCTCGTATATCGACTCATCGTTCAATCTGTAAAGAGAAAACGACTAACCATATCATCAGTGGTGCCAATGCAGTGCGACTTCATCCTTAGATATACTAATAGTATATATATAACTTTTGAAAACCCAAGATATAGCAAATACGCGCTCTTACATACGTACTATCTCTCCCTGGTGTCTTTCCCTAGGTTAACTACGCAACCTAGAGCTCTGATACCAAGTGTGACGGCCAGGCCCGCACCAGCCGACATTTCCAATGGAATGCGCTGTGTTGATACCTAACCAGCAAGAGACGGTAGTCAAAGGAAATGAAAAGGGAAGGAATTTGAACGGTGAACCAACAAAGAACCTGTAGTATATCTCACGGCGCATGGAACAAAATATAATAATAATAACATAACTTTATATAAACAGGTGAGACAGTGCATAAGATCAAAACTAAACCATTATAGCAGCGAAATCCAAAATATAGTTTATGATCCAAACCATTATTACAACTTTAAAATATTTTCTCTAAAGCAAAGTAGAAAGGTGCACTACCAATGCCTAAAGTAGTGACTAGCAACAATGCTGGGAGAATATACGTAAATAGTACGTGGGAGCCTCCTGCTCGTCTCCGGACAGCTACTCGTGCATACCACCTAACCTGCCTCTAGTCTGCTCGTTTAAGAGCACCCAGAGTAATAAGAAGAGACATAAAACTCTAGGTCATACAAAAGTTTGGTATGAGCGATAAGCAGCAAAACAGAACAATAATAGGTATACATAATCATACCTGGACCTGCAACCAAAGAGTTAGCACCACAGGATGTACAATACTCTAGGTGATACTAGCACATGGTGTGAAAATAATAGGGAAGGGGCGTGCATGTCATGGTGATAGCAAATATTAAACATAGCAATCATCCTCATGTCTCTCACTCAATGCGTAAAGTATACAATATCTACCACTTTGATCACCCAATTCTTTGCTACGATCACTCTGCCCCATGTAGTCATGAAGGCTCCACTGCACTGATCCATAGCCACTAATCCTTTGCTATGTCCACTCTACCCCATGGAGTCATGACAACTTCACTGCACTGGCTCATAGCCATGCTACAATCACTTTGCCCCATGGAGTCATGACAACTCCACTGCACTGATCCATATCCAACATTCGTCTCTCAGTGGAGAGTCAAAGCTATAGACATCGATAACCCCTTTGCACACATCCCGCAGAAAAATCCAATCATGAAGTTAACTCGTGGTTCCCATCTGGATCCTGAGTAACAACTTCCCATTTGGACTACCTTTTCATCTCGGGTTTTGGTCTTCTCCGGATCGGTTCGGAAACAAGCCTCCATTCTGTTTGTCCTTCTTTCTCTCGTTTGACTCGTGATCGTTATCCGTTCAGTTCACGACGCTCTACTAGTGTCGGATCAGTTCGTGGTGGCCTTCCCTTGGCGGTTCGGTTCATAATGCCTCCTCCAGATCATTGGGTCGGTTCGGCTCGTGGCTCCCATTTCTGGTTCGGGTCGGGCTCCTTCGCTCGTGGGTTGGTTTGGGATGAGCATCCAAGTCAGGTGGTCATCTTCAAGTGCGAGTGGATCGGTTCGTGAGCTTTTGGAGGTCGGTTCATACCATCTTCATCGGTTCAGGGTCGTGAGTCACGAACGGGTCGGTTCGGAGGGTGGCGATCCCATCCGGTTCCTGCACAATTTTACTTCAGCTTTTCCAGCGACTGTTTTACGCCACACGACGGCATTTTCGACCATTCTAACTTTGCTAAACAATCACGAGTCATACCAAACAGTAATAGCAACATATATAATCAACCATAAACAACAAAACAATGAATAATCATGTACATGTGGATCAAACATACCCGAAACCCATGATTTTCCCTTTAATCATGTTTAACCATAACTAATGATAGGATTAGCAAAACATATCCAAATTAACCCAAATTTCTATCAGAGCCCTAAAATAATATTTAAGAATTTTACATATTTTTCCATAATTTTAATATGCATAATTTCGCTAATTAACACTAATCACCCCTAATTAGCCGTAATTAGTGAAAAACAATGCAAATCACTCACCTTAGCCACAAATAAAATAGTAGATCTGAAACTCCACTATTTTGGGGCGTTTTCCAATGCAACACAACAACTCCAACTCTGATTTGAAACTAATCTTCCTTGATTTGGTGTAGATTAAGTTAATAAGTGATTTGGAAGCGATTTAGAAGGTGGAGGCCATTGCTAGGGTTTCAAGGTTGTAAATGGCGACTAGAAAATGAATAAAAACTGAACTCCCTAACCCTATCAGCCCTCTCATAACCCTAATCCCGAAATGGGTTATGGCCTTGTTGCTAATCACCTTAATTAGGCCCAGTCAAGCTGTTTTCCACCTTCTAAACCTTGTTTCAGTCATATCTCCCAAACGTTAAGTCCATTTGGCTAATGTGACCACTCTACAGAAAGGTAAACCATCATCTGAATCCAATGGAAGTGGTTTCAAGTCAATACTCCTTACCAATCAAAAGTTATAAATGAAACAAGATTCACTAGGGGTAAAATGGTCATTTAAAAATCGTGAACATGGGAAATGACCCCAATAGTTGTTCCCCAAAGTTACACGACCTTACGACCTTATATGAAAATGAAATAAATATCCTACGATCCTCTGATGCGTAGAATGCGGATCGTTACAGCAATCCAAACATCCATATTTGGAAATAAACGTTAAAATAATGATTTCGTTTTTATTTAAATTAAACGTACGTTTAATTTAAACAATGCATATATGAATATTCAGCATCCATCCAACCAACTATCAAATCATCCAATAATTAGAAAATATGGCATACAAATACTAAACCTGACTTATAAAAATATAAGTAGGACAAAACTGAGTGAGTTGTACTCACTTGGATTTATTTATTTCTGAAGCGGTTCGTTTCAGTTAAATTAAACAATCATTTAATTTAACCAAAAAAATTTGTTCCTTCCATATCTTTCCAGACTAGCTAAAAAATGTTATGCTTGTCGATGCGGTTCCAATATCTCTGGCTTCATCTAATTCCGTTAATGTATGGCAGTGTTAGAAATTTTTAACGTTATTAACTATTTAAATTAGTATATGTAAATAAAATTTTAAATCCAAATTTTTAATTAACGTTTACACAATTAACGTTTGGCATATTATAAACTGGGTTAGGCGTATATTAAAACCAGCGTACATTCAATCGAGTTAGGCATATAAGCATTTTTAGGTGGCCAAGTTAAAGTGTTTATTTTTATGCTCATATCTTATCTTCATTGTATGTAAATAAATGATACTTTGGGTATTTTTGTGTGTTTTCACAGATTGTCAATAAATGGCTCATTCATTTCAATTAAAGACCAACTTCAAAGAAAAGGATACTTCCCTATGTCAACACTATCTCAATCCCAAATGATGTTGTATCTCATTGATAAGTGCTTAGAAGTTTGTACAGAGTGGCCTGAGTTTGATCCTTGTCAAGCCTTATTTTTTGCTGAAGAAGGGCGCATGGATATATACACACCGCCTTCTTTGCTCCGAAGAATATATGGAATAGTGGTATATTATATATATATATATATATACATATACATATATATATATATATATTCATATGTACGTATTTAATATATGCACCAATAAAGATTTTAAGAAATAGGAACATTCTTCTCAAGGAGATCCAATTAAATCATTCATATCTCTTTTATTTGTAAATAGATTATTTCAAGAGATTCATTCTTGGCCCAATTATTCTCATAGGATGGACATCCCCTATAAATACCCATTGCATTCATTGTAAATCTTTTGTTCCCTTTTCTGTATTATCTTCTTCTCTTTAATAAATCTCTCTTTTCTTTTAATTTTGCATTTTTTATATTTTCATGGAAATTTGTGTTGTCTAGTCAATTAGATTTTCTAGAACACAAATTGCTATTGCAATTACTTTTCTCATTAGTGATTGACCGTCTGATTAGATTCAACAGTAATCCTAATTTTATTTTCCTGTTAGTTTATGTTTGTTCTGCAATTTTATTTCCAATATTCAATTTTATTTTTTATCATTGAATTTATTATCGATCCGATTAGATTCGAATTTGTAGTGAATTCAATTGCAGTTTTAATTTTTTTTCTATTGATAATTGTAATCTGGTTGTCAATTCAGTTAGATTTGTTCTAGACCAATTTGCAAATTCAATTTTTATTTCAAAAAATCTCATCTCCAGATATTGTCTAACTCACCCACGAATTACATAAATAATAAATTAAAAATTCCTCCCTATGTTCCACTTGTGTACTACACAATCTGTGCGCTTGTAGTTTATGACAAAATTTGCACTTTTCTAATTCATAGAAAAGTGTCAAACAAGCCCTATCATGCTGTATTACATTACAGCAGTTCCAAACCAGCTCCAATGTGTGAGGCTCAATAGAGGTAATGATTTACCTTTCATATATCATCTTTATAGTTTTTGATTCTTTACACTACCATATTCTATTGACTATTGCCCAACTTCGTCATAAAGTATATAATCCCTTAAGCTCATACGTCCTAGGGAATAGTGTTAAGCTAAGAGAAGGTGTCTTCTCCTCCACCATGATGTACAATTGTTAAAAGTTAAAGCATGAGGTCTAGAAATGCATTCATCATAAAATAATCCAGACAAGTTCATTCTGAAACTAAATTAAACCGAAGGTGCATTTATACCACATCCAACAAGGATTATTAGCGAACCGACCTTGCATTGGATAATTAATAACAGATATTGTCACTTTGAAGCAAATGGATCCCTAATTAATCAACAAGTAGTTCCCTACTATAATCATCCTAAATCTTCTCTTTAAAAACTTGCAATAGGGTCACTTCGTATGCGAATTGGTTCGAAGTGGTTTTCATATAGGAATCACCCAAGTTTGAGTTCGGTTCCTTCCGATCCAATTGTTGATTAAAGTAAAAGAATATGGATCATACTCAGATTTTTAATAACCTTTTTTTCTTAATTAAAATAAACTTCTCTTTACATTTCTTATAGATCTTAATTTTATCCATATTGATAAATCTTCCATTTAAGAAACTCATTCAATGAATCCAATTCAATTGATCCTATTCAAATAATCCCATTCGTACACAACTTGCTTTAAACGAAATTTTTATTTTATATCCACTGTCCAAAATCATGAATTATATAATCTTACCAAATTCTTTACTTTGATTTGCTTAAATCAAAATGGTAATACATTGTCCAATATCGTGTATAATATCCCTTTTAAAATCTTAATGCCTACTTTGTTCCATTAAAATGATTTCTTATAAATTTAATAATTCTAAACGAATATTCACTGTCCAAAATCTTGAACATTATTCCTTTATAAATTATAATTCAACTAGACTAATTCATTCTTTTTTATACTTACAAAATCTCATCTTTTCGACTTATAGTAATTATAAATAAATTCATTATTTCTCATTGGTTAATTTAAACTCAATTTCCTAGCTTATCTCATGATCTGAATTCTTTAGATTTTTAAAGGGTTAAAAACAATGTTATTTAGACATCATTTAGAATAAACCCTAAAATAAATCTTAATCAATATTGTTGAGTATACCGGATTACAGAGATTATCTAATTTTACTCAATCTCAAATTTCGTATTCAATGAATGATATGGGAGGAATAACAGCGAGATTACCTTTTAAATTCCATGAATAGGGCAAGTCTCCCTCTGCGGATTTTAACACCAAGTATAAGAATATTACCTTTATGAAATACAAATTGATTTTATTTCAAATTTTAAATCTTTTATTTTAACTTGTTTTGGGTATTCTAGATTCATTTCTTTATTCGTAAATTATTCTAAGTTTAATTCTTAAAATTTATTGATCTGAATAAACCAAATTCACAATTTCCTTCATCGGCATGCAGAGCACGAAACTGGTTTTCCAAATCCAAGCCTAGACATTATTGTTCATTCACCCTAAGATTGTAACACCCCGTAAAATACACCTAAACAAACATAAGATAATTTAATTTTAAAATAATAAAATATTAATGGGTTGAAAAATGGAATTTTACAAAATTAGGAATTTGTCCATGAAATATCATAGTAGTTTTCGTTGCGAAATTCTGATCCAATTTCATATATAATATGTCTAAATCAAAGTCCATGTGAAGAATTCACATTTAAAAATGTTGTACATTAATATATATACACAAACATTTGAAATTTGAATTGAAATACAAATATATGGATTAAAAATAACTTATTTTTTTGGCCAGGTGTTAAAAATAACTAATTGACGGTTGATTAGAATATTCCAATGAACTCAAAATCGTGTGTGTGTATATATACATATAACAGGTGACAAGAGTATTGATTAAATGGAAAGGAATTAATTGAAATAAGTAGCGTTTAATAAAATAATCCTTTCAAGCAATCAACGCTGGCCACTGGCCATTTTCGTGACCAGGAGTTGACCGCCCCTAGAATGGGTGTCGACCGCTGGTCGACCGCCTTCCTAGGGAGGATGTCGACCACTTGGTGTGGCTAGAGCCCAATGAAGCTTGTTTGGATGGTGTTTTGGTTGGTTTTATAGATAATGAATAGCCTAGATTAAATGTATGTTTATCTAACGGTTACTATTCATTTACAATACCATTTAACTAACCTTACAATTCTCTAAACCCTCTCGTTCTATGTGCCTCCATTCTGCTTTCGATATTCCAAAATTTAGGTTGGAATAAGTTTCTTCCTCTATCCCTAATCAATTTCATTTCTAATCTATTTCTATTTAGATTATATTACCGAATTTTTATTATTTATATATGATATTCAAATCTGTATGATTCTCTTATATAGATTTAAAGTAGAATCAAAGAATGAAGATTTCAGCTTTTAAATCAGTATTAATTTCTTTGCCTAAAATCTTTTTGTGCGAAAATAATACTTGTTTAGGATAAATTCTACATTTTACAGATTTCATACTGATTTGTATGCCTAAGGAGATTTTGTTTCATGATAACACCATAATGCAAAACCCCCAAATCTCTTATTGTGTATACATAGCAAAGTTGTCAATTAATATTTTAGGTTGTGAATTGTTTTGGTTATGTTTGAGGAATAGTTTGGTGATTTTACTTTTGTTTAATTGGATTTACCTCTTTTTATTTAAAAAGTATTGTAATGTAAAAAGATTAAGATTTGGTTTGGTTTTATTATTTGAGTAGGTTTAGATTTCCATTCAAAGATGGATAATTTTAATGTATTCACATTTGAAATAATCAAATGTTAATGTTTTTATGTGCAACATAGAAAAGGGATAAATTTATTCAAATAAAGGTTTATATATATATATATATATATGTTGAATAGGTCTATATGTATGTATTTAACACCTTATTTCTCTTTCATTACCTAAATCGTTCTAACAAACCTAGGATACAGGTTTGAATAGTCATGTTATTATTTTCCCATTTGTTGTTTATTATTGATTATGCCATGAATTAAGTAGTTTAGTATGGGAATTGCACTTCTATACCTTTTATGTGACCAAGATTAATAATTTACACCGTTTAAAACATAATAATGGCGTAACAAATACGTTAGAATAAGATTAGAAGCTTGAAATGTCCCCATATGAATTGTTGCTTGTGTGTGTAATAAATGGCTTATTTATATATATCTATCTATTATCTATAATAGCTAGCTAAATAGGTGAAATAATGAGGTGGCATATCTATTTTTCGTCCAGATCCAACGTGGAAGCCTCTTAAGTCGTTCACGCTATTTCTTTCCCAATCAATCCATTAATAATCGCAGGAAACCACATTTTCATTCCTTTTCTTAAACCGTAATTATCCATAACTTCCGTGTTTTTTCCCTTCGCCTTTCTCTCTCCCAAAACCTACGCTGATCTTTGAATCAATGACAGTTGTCCTGTAATTAAATTAGTTTTCCTCCCATCGTTATTCCTCCACGCTTCTTCTTTTCTCTTCTCCTTAATATCGTAACCATCGCCTTGAACATCCTCCTTGCATCACTTTACCTGTAAAACAATCCTACAACGATTATGTCCACATTAATGGTTTGTAAACTTTGTATAGCTTTAACCCCAAAATCGAAAATTGGGGATTTCAGGTTAGTAAATGTGTATTTTTCAAAAATTAATTTTGGGTTTTTTTCTCCAGATTTGGTCGCAATATGGGTTCTCTGCTGATTTGGGTCTAAGGCTTTTAAACAAGCCATCGTTAATGCAATTCCTTTTGGAGTATGTCAGAAATATTCAATTCGAGTTTGTGGGAGTACTTGCCTAGGAAGCACCCAAACAGGTTCACTTCTTAAATTATTGCCATGTTTAGTACCTTTCCGTTCAACTTTTTATGTTTCGTTCACCGCAGAAGTACCATTTTTGTACTTTGCAAAGGCTGTGATCCATCTCTGTGATTACTAATTTTGTAAAGCATCACTAAAGATTCTGATAACATATATATAATACAATATTTCATGTAAATTGTATTAAATTCATGTTAAGCAGTTATTTTAACTCAACCATGTGGAACTTACTATATGAGTCTTGAGTTGTTAAGAAACAACCAAATATTACAACATAAATTTTAAACCCAAACAACTTCTACTGTTTGCTTATATTAGTTGTTGAATATTGTTAACAAATAATTCGCCAAAAAAACTCACACTTACTCCATAACTGAGGGTTGTTAATGCAATGAACAAATTGTGGCTAACATGATTGGAACACTTCATTCACAATATTTTCCCATAATTATTACATCGGTGAGTGCATTCAACATTATCTCCTACTTTTGAAAACATTCCTACATTGATAAATCTATAATAATCGAGGGCAGTCTACATGGAGTTGAGTTAAGGTAGCCAAAAGTCTTGCATAGCTAATGTATAATGATATGATGATTGTAACACCCCACCTCCGCTAGGGTCACTCACAAAGGGAATGCACTAGTTTTGGTGGAGTATTATCTAGATAAACATACACAGAGATATCACAAGGCATAACATAAATAAAGCAGCGGTAGAGATTAAAAACCCAATTTTTATTACTTTCAAGAAAAGAGTCAAAACCTCATATATCCAAGGTACAAATTATTCCATTACATCAAGTTCTAGATAAAGAATCATAAACTTAAGATAACAAAAGTAAATTATTCCCCATAAATAGCAGAAGTGCAGCCATAGCATAGCTCAAGACCAAACTGTACATGAGCTGACAGAAAGCAAGCTAAATCCAAGCTAAGAGCTAGTGGTTCCTCCCTGAGAACCTGGGGGGAAACGAAAGAAAAGGAGGCGAAAGAAAAAGGGTCAGTCATAAAGACTGGTATGTCCTAGTGACTTCCAGTATAAAAACAAGTAAAGGTAACAAGACAGGTATAAACTAAAAATAAACATAAGGAATGATGATAAGTCAGGATGATAAACTAAGATAACGAGATAACTCAAGTATAGCATCGCATATTCAAGGTTCGCTGCACCTAATGTACTAGTATTCTACCCATGTCAAGTATTAATCATGAATTGATCCCTTGGCCCAATATCATGAAGTGACCCATTACGGGGTACGATCTACTAATCGATCGGCTCCCTACAAGTTCTAGCTCCTCATGTGTCTGTGTCATAAGGCCCTATCATGAAATGTAGTCACCTGTGCTAGGTCCACCATAGGGTGTATCAAGCCCTAGGGTGCCAACCACCGACATGAATCAAGCACGCACAGTGTAAACCTGTTGGTGCCCAATGCCTGCTTTTTCAACTCCGGACTACGTGTACGACCATAGTCCACTTGAACCTACATTGGCGCACCTACTCAGCCGTCGTTCTGGTCGCTTGCAATCAGCCCAGTAATCGTGCCCCACCCTTCCTAGTCCCAGGGTATCGTGATACATCTAAGTGGGTTACTGCTGAAAAGGACCGCGTAACTAGGGTTTCTAATGGGTTAAGTGTTGTCATTCAAATTCGTTACTTAACCCTATCAAAATCATGTATCAAATTGGTTAAGTATGTTCAAGCGGTTCATGACTTAACCCTATCAAATCATCGTGTCAAATTGGTTAAGTATATTCAAGTGGTTCATGATTTAACCCTATCATGTGGCATTAATTCATTAATGCACCCCAACCTCTCACATTAGACTAATTATTGTGGTCAATGGATTTGCCGGGCGGTTCCGGGCAGATTTACACCACAACATAGTCTAATCTTGGGTTTTACGTGCGATATGACTAACTACCCACATTGGATCTTATTGTTTGCAGTCACTGGATTCACCGGGCAGTTCCGGGCAAATTTACCCTGCAAACTCAACCCAACCTCGAGTTGGCCATTTTCAAGTTTATCTAAGTGTCAGGTCCATGTTCAAGTTTCGTGTAAAAATTCATATCGAGTTTCATGTCAGGTTTCATGTAAATTCCATGTCAAGTACTTATCCATATACAGGTTCAAGTTATAATAACATTCATATTCAAGTTCAAAGCCAAATCATGTTTTACCTAATCTACCCAAATCGTATTCCCATCGCACGTAAACTCGAATCAGTACAAATAAATCTAATTAGGGAATAACGTAAAAAGGGACGGGTATAAAGTGGCAGAAGTGATTACTAGCATAGCAAGGTATAACTTGAGATAAATGATTATAACATTACTGGCATATGGAATATCAGCCTCAAACATAAAGATTCCAAATCTAGCAAAATAAGGTACTTGTAAAGGCCGGAATTTCGCTCGATCCGAATCAGTCGTTAAACCGATCTAGATCGTTCGAAGCCCCTGATCGTTTTGAGAACAGGACAAATCAGAACACAAATAAAAGAACATTTCATTGCTATTACAACAATTCCATCAAATACAAGAATATACAGAGTATAAATGAATAAATTACATTCGACAAATATCAGAGATTTAAATACAGTACTACAGCGGAAAATTAATACAAAACACAACTGAAAGTAATACACGGATACAGAGCTTTCCGAGCATCGTTCCAGCTGTAAATTAGGATCCTGTGAATATAAATCTGCAAAACCAAAACTACTAGCTGCCCGTGTCGAAAATAAGGGCACCCAGAGTTTAGGTTAAAACAATAAACTCCAGGTCAGTCATGTGACTGGTGTGAGAACTAAAACAGTTATTTAAAACTTTACTTTAAAAGAGAGTAATTCAAGGGACCACGCCATACAAAACGGAACGGGTTTCCTCCCAAGAATACAAGTGCATCTAACAAAACAGCGCAATGCTTTTTCAAAAAATGAAGCTATTATAAGACCCAGGTCCCATCACACAATGCAACGCAAGCCGGAGGATAGGGTTTTCCCTTATAATAGCCAAACATGTTTGGTACGTTTAAAAAAATCATTTGATACTATAATAAGAGTATAGTGTCAAAACAATTTCAATCATAAATATAAATCATAGACGACATGGGTACCATATATCATGTCGCCATACTAGTTCTACAAATAAAACCGCAATATCACGTATTGGAAATTGGATTTCCGTCATGAGTCGAGGCAAGGGGCAAGCTCCTCTCCGCTTTCGAAACACCCTAGCAAATGCCTCGGGACTACACACTCTGGGTAACCCCTGGATCTTCAGGGCCGGTCCTCTCTTACGTTTGAGGATTAGTTATTCCTGAACACACGTTTCCCGGTACTTACAGACCTAAAATCGAGGTGCCTCATCCAACAACCACATAGGTGTAAAGTATATAAATGTCAGGGCTGGTAAGTCACTGACACCACCAAAGCTAGAAAGAAACGTCGTGCTCTCCCTGCAGTCCTTATCCCGTTTTTAACTCATACCGAGGTGTGAGGCTCACGAATCCACGCTATACACAAAGCTGCCACGTAGGTCGTGCTTTGATCATCAACCACAAGACTTTGCTTTTCAACAGAAGCCTTGATCCATGCAACTCATCATGCCACACAGGCAATTCATGCCATGCGACTTATGTCCATCGATATACAACCTCTGAGCTCGTACGTCTCAGAGAAGGGCGTTAAGCAAGAAAATAAATTCTCCGCCGCCAAACAGATGTATATTTAACAGAAATCAATCAACACAGAATAAAATCCAATGTCGGACACACAATCCATTTACAAGTTCGTTCTGGGTCTGAACGAAACCGTAGGCACTTTCCTCGCATATCCATCGATCTCCAAGTACGTCTGGACGACCACCAACTATTTCCATCCTCTTGGGTGTACAGCCCAATCAGGATCGTCAGTAATTATCCAAACGATGTGAAGACTTCCGGTCTTCGACCACCGTCATCATCTTCGACTTATCGTCGAATCGGTTATTCAAAATGGGTATAAACCCGGCCTTTCCGAACAACCCGCGTATATTAAAAACAAATGTTATCCAAACACAACATACGCCTCATTCCAATTCATTAGTCACTAACCGTAAATTAGCAAGAGAACAATTTCCCAAATATTAACCCCGAAGGCCGAAACTAACATCAGATCAATACCAGGAAACCGTTCTTCTTAACTAACCTACAACTAGTTTCTAAATCTCAATTCTTAGGGAAAGGTTTCCATTAATTTTATCCAAGATAAATTCTTTAAAATTATTCTTTAATCTTCCATTGGATGTCGTATCAAACCAAATTATGGTTTTTCCAAACTAGTCGAGATTAGCGAACCACACCGAAGTAATTATTTATTTTATTTCCCAATCCCAACCTATTCATCCCATGAAGCAAAACTGGTAATACTCCATATCTAATACCACGGTGTTATCGGTAAAATTAATTACCATTTCACGTCCAAATCTAATTAAAGATTTAACTATCGCTTTGGAGCAAAACTGGTAATATTCCATTTTCGCTCATTTGCCAAATTTGATAATTTAAATTATCAATTCTCATTTCAATCTAATTGCAGATTCATTAAAACTCCCGTTTCTGGGTTAAAGAACAAATGTCATTTGAAACACAGTTCACGATAAACCCAAATCACATTCTATTTATTATCGAGTTAAAGAACAAGTGTTATTTAAAACACCATTCACGATAAACCCACAAATCAATTCTATTTAAAACCCGTTTCAAATCCAATTTATTTATTTAAAAATAAATTGGTTTTAATTTTAGTTCAAAACTAGTTCATTTCGATAAAAATCTGTTTTTATCTTTTCAAATATGGAGTTTTTCATCCCAATTTTTCCCAAATCATTTCTTATGATTTTACACAAATTATTACTATTTTTAATAAATTTATCAAGGCCCGTACAGTCGATTTCCATTAATGGCCATCGAACTAAACTTACAGCGACCTTTTCCAAATTTGATTTGGACGTATCTCCAAATCCAACCGTTAGATTTCAAATTCCTAATATTCGTTAGAAAGCTCTTTTCGATACGAACCCAATGGTTCTGCTTTTAGGAGAATCCGACGGTCGGATCTCCCATAATGTCCGTTCGAAATAAATGGTCGAAATTCACGAACTGCCGGGGCGCGGCGCGTTCTATTCAGGCCATTATATTATATATATAATATATATTTCTTCGATTTCTATTTAAAACGAATTTTATAAATAGTTTTAAATTCGTTTTCAAAACGATTTCAACTTCATTTCAGATTCAAATCAAAATTGAATTTTTCCCAATATAAATTCTTTTTAAATTCATTTCAAATTGATTTAAATTCAAATTCGGTTCTATTCAATTCCAATTCGAATTCATTTCTATTCAATTTCAATTCGAATTCGTTTTATATTCAATTCAATTCAAATTCGTTTCTTTTTCAGTTCAATTCGAATTCGTTATATATTCAATTCAATTCGAATTCGTTATATATTCAATTCAATTCAAATTCGTTTCTTTTTCAATTCAATTCGAATTCGTTATATATTCAATTCAATTCAAATTCGTTATATATTCAATTCAATTCAAATTCATTTATTTTTCAATTCAATTCAAATTCGTTTCTTTTTGAATTCAATTCGAATTCGTTATATATTCAATTCAATTCAAATTCGTTTCTTTTTCAATTCAATTCAAATTCGTTTCTTTTTCAATTCAATTCGAATTCGTTATATATTCAATTCAATTCCAATTCGTTATATATTCAATTCAATTTTAAAAATGAATATAATCGACATAAATATCGTTCGTGTCAAAAATAGCCCATCTCTAATCAACACGGCTTTATATATTTCAATAATTCCGTTATTCTATTCTACAAATGAATATTTATCCTATTCAATACCTGAATCTATATTTTTGTCAACACATGACTAATCTCAACGAATGAGTACTGTCCACGTGTGACTATTTTTATTATTTAATATATTTTATAAAAATTATGGTATCTTTCGTTTGATTTCAAATCAGACTCCAACCGTAAATTAGTAAGAGAACGATTCCCTGAATATTAACCCAGAAGGCCGAAACCAACATCAGATCAATATCCAGGAGACCACTCATCTCATCTATTTTCCAGTTAATTTCTAATTTTATATATGATAAAGATGTAAATTTTGTTATTAAAATATTTCGTTCAACACATGACTAATCTCAACGGATGAGTACTGTCAACACATGAACCTTTATTTTATAATGATAAAGATGTAAATTTTATTATTAAAATATTTCGTTCAACACATGACTAATCTCAACGGATGAGTACTGTCAACACATGAACCTTTATTTTATAATATTCTTTATCTTCTAAATTGGAATGAGGCCCAATCAATTACCATATAAAGTTAATTATATGAATTCCATTCAATCACATGTATATAATAGCAACGATACATAATCAACCATCATCCAAAGTGCACCACACTGTATAAGCATCAAATATAGATATCTAACGCTTATAACAGCCTGTCAATCTATCGATCGACATACAACTAATTACTGGGATTAGTGTATGCCGTATTTCATCCCAATACCCGTGTGGGGTTTCAAACAATCAAATGCAGATTTTATTTATGCAGTTGGGCGATGTGTAAAATTTATCGTCCCAATCAATATCAGTCAAATCAGTGTATATAAACAAATTGGCCGATTTGTTTATAAATATTTATTTATTCACTTTCCTGTTAAAAATTATATTTTTAACGATAATTAATTTATTTCCACCATCTACCATTTATTATCGATTTCACATCAACATCACAAACAACTTTCACAACATATCAATCAAACAAACAAGACATCCATGGTCTGTGGACGACGGGTGTCGGGTGCTGCTAAGCACCGTCTGCATCCTAGTATATATATATAACTAGAAAAAGAAATTTAGAGTGAGAAGTTCTCACTGATAGCTAATCCAATACCACGACTCTTCATATGTAGGAAATCTTCATCGTTTTCGCCTTTTTGTCACCTTCGTTGCCCGTATTCTCTACATATGTAAAAATCGAATTTTTACTTTACTATTCAATACATAAAAATTGAATTTTTTTCTTCGCTATTCAATATATAAAAATCAAAATTTTACTTCGCTATTCAATATATAAAAATCGAATTTTTACTTCGCTATTCAATATATAAAAATCGAATTTTTACTTCGCTATTCAATATATAAAAATCCTATTTTTACTTCGCTATTCAATATATAAAAATCCTATTTTTACTTCGCTACTATATAGATAAAAATTATATTTTTACATCGCTACTATATAGATAAAAATTCTATTGTTACATCGCTACTATATAGATAAAAATTTCGCCTTTTCAAATATAAAGATTTCGCCATTTCAAATCTAAAGATTTCGCCTGTTCCATTTCATCATTATAAAAATTATATTTTTAACCTCTCTATATAAAAATAACTATTTTTATATCGCCCTTCTCCTAATAAAGATTATATTTTAAAAATATCATCTTTTCTATTTTAAAAATATCGTCTTTCCTACTTTAAAAATTCGATCTTTCTCCTTTATAAAAATTCAAACTTTCCCCTTCATAAAAATTCCAACTTTCGCATAGTAAAAATCATATTTTTAATTCTCTACTCCGTGTATATATAGAAAAAAATTTATCCCGTTCTTCTTCTAATAAAGATTATATTTTTATATCTACGCTATGCAGATAAGAATCACATTTTTCTACCGCTACTATATAGATAAAAATTCTATTTGTATACTGCTACTATATAGATAAAATTCTATTTTTATACCGCTACTTATATAAATAAAATTCTATTTTTTTAATACAATCTATATAGAAAAGATTATATTTTTACATTGCTAACGGTATAGAAAAGAATATATTTTTACTTAACAAAAACTATATTTTTAAATTGCTTTCAAACAAATATAAAAATCATCACTTTTATATAAGTGAAAATCGTATTTTTTTCTCATGTGAACAAAATCATATTTTTATATATGAAATAAAACCATGTTCCTATCAAATTGAAAATTATATTTACCTAACTAAAAATTATATTTTTAGGTAATAAAAATCAGGTTTTACCTAGATAAATATAAACTTTTATAAATAACACTATAAAATTTTCCATGAATAAAAATTAAACAGGAAACTCACTACTTTTCGGTTGGAGGAGGTTGCTGAGGGGCGCCCAGGTGGCCAAGGCAGGGCTGTGGCCGGTGGTGGGGCCCACATTGGTAGAGCAGCGGCTAAAATGGAGGGTTTAGGGCTTCAATTGGAGAGGGGAGAGAAGCAAGGGAGGGTGCTGGCGTTTGGAGGGGGGAATGGCCGGAGGCCGACTGTCGCAGGGTTGCTCAGAGTGGTCGACGTCGAACCCTATAGTGGTGGGCGGGATGAGGAGTTTGGGCGACGGTTTAACAAGGGAGCGGTAGGTCCTACGGTGGAGGAGGTTCGGGTGCGGGTTGAAGGTCGTCGGCTTCGTCGAGGGGAGGGAGGTGGATGTCAGAACGGGGGGGAGGGGGGCGCGGGCGGCGATCGCCAGGGCGCGGCTGCGGCTGCGCCTTCTTCTTCTTCTTCTTTTTTTTCTATTCTGCCCTAAATCGAATCGAATTGAAAAAGGTGGGGGCCAGAGAGAAGGTATAAGGGAGATATTTTTTTTATTTAATTATTTTTAATCCCAAAAAGTTGACTTTTACATACGACCTCTAAACGAGGCCCACCGCCTGTCGTCCATAGCTAATTATCCCCATTCCGAACACAATGGGATATGTATCATAAGCTGATTCGATCATTTCGATCAGTTTCCGTCAAAATCAACATATAACTCTATATATTGATTTTGAATGCGCATTACAATTTACTGGGGTCACATACTAGCTCGAAAAATTCCATAAAATATTTTCTAGCTTCGTACTGACGATACGGTCCTAACAAAACTAGTTTCGTCGAATTCTGAGACCGTTGGAAAAATGGCCAATTTTCAGTCGATTAAAATCAACTAAAACTGGTCAAACGCGTTTTCCTTTGCCATGCTCACATATTGATTCGAAAAATTATGAAATTTGGAATCTAGCAATAACTTGACATCACGGACCCAACAAAAGTGGTTTCGTCGAAATCCGAGGTCGTTTGCAAAATTCCCATTTTTAAGGGCCTGAATTCCATAGCGAATATTCAGAATTTTCAACTGGATATATCTTTTGATTCCCGCTATGAAATTTCGATTATTCGGATTCGTTGGAAAGATATTCTCAATTAGGTTCGAATATTTTTGGTTTCACTAAAATCCGGATTGTTTTGCACCCGGTACATTCAATTGAAGTTTGAAATCGAATTATCGAACTATCGCGCCATTTTCAATTCTATTTATAATTATATATAATTATTTATATTTTAACAACGACGTATATAATATATACGTTCGAATTCTATTCAAATTAAATTTCTCGTCGATATTATTTAAAATAATTCATTTTAAATGTTCAAAATTCGCTAAAATTGCCAAAACAAAAATTTTAAATTGGCCCGCATTTCCGGGTTGTTACAATCTCCCCCACTTAAAACTTTTCGTCCCCGAAAAGGAACAAAGTCCAAAGTGGTTTGATTAATCAACTCTACGTTCGATCTGGCTTCCATTCTCCAACTTTTCAGTTTCTGAGAATTTTCAAAAAATTCCAAAATTTGGCTAACACCCGGAATTTTCGAAAAATTTCGCCATAACCTCCCCTGCACCGGGAGCCACGGGAAAATCCCGAAATTGCCATATAGGCCTTCTGATCTGAAAAAGAAAAAGAAGAAGCCAAGCGGCTAGCCAATCAACTCATAAAATCATCATCACCCAAACAAAACAGTAAATTATAGTAAATATGTACCTATTTGTCGGGACCACAAATTTTATTCTCTGCTCTAGCCTCCTTGCTATGACCTGTTCAATGTAAGTACATGTATATGAAAACAAATGCGACTAATTTTCAATACAGTCCAATATGTGATTCAATTAGGCATAATGGTTCAAAATTATCAAACAAATAAACAAACAACACAAACATCAATCAATTAGTGAATTTAACGTTTCAAATTCATAATTTTGATATATATACTGAAAATCTTGTTTTTGATGCCAAATCACAACAATAAACCTATCTATATAAGTTTTGGTTCTCACACCAGTCTAATGGAAATATATAGATACCACACCTTCGAAACACGAAAATAAACCACTGATGTCGTACGTCATCAGTGGAATCTTCCCCGGGCTACTAGAGTGCGATTCTATATCTCTCCAGTATATTAAAACTTCGAATATACGTTCATGACACGTATATGCAAAACCTTTATATACTAGATTGTCCAAATCAATACAAATAAAATATTCAAATACGTATAAAACGATTTAAATTTTAAAACAAAATTGTTTTCATTCGAAAAATATACTCTTCACACTCGTTCTAGGATACTACTGATCCTATCTCTAACGAGTCATTCTAATTGGATATTACTAATCCAATATCTGATGAATTCTTTCGTATGGTTCTAATGTGTCTTGTTCTCGAGCTCTGTAAACCAAAGCTCTGATACCAAATGTGACGGCCGGGAATTCTGCTCGATCTGAATCAGTTGTTAAACCGATCTAGATCGTTCGAAACCCCTGATCGTTTTGAGAACAAGACAAATCAGAACACAAACAGAAGAACATTTCATTGCTATTACAACAATTCCATCAAATACAAGAATATACAGAGTATAAATGAATAAATTACATTCGATAAATATCAGAGATTTAAATACAGTACTAATGCGGAAAAATAATACAAAACACAACTGAAAGTAATACACGGATACAGAGCTTTCCGAGCATCGTTCCAGCTGTAAATCAGGATCCTGTGAATATAAATCTGCAAAACCAAAACTACTAGCTGCCCGTGACGAAAATAAGGGCACCCATAGTTTAGATTAAAACAATAAACTCCAGGTCAGTCATGTGAGTGGTGTGAGAACTAAAACAGTTTTTTAGAACTTTACTTTAAAAGAGAGTAATTCAAGGGACCACGCCGTATAACACGGAACGGGTTTCCTTCCAAGAATACTAGTGCATCTAACAAAACAGCGCAATGCTTTTTCGAAAAATGAAGCTATTATAAGACTCGGGTCCCATCACACAATGCAACGCAAGCCGGAGGATAGGGTTTTCCCTTATAATAGCCAAACATGTTTGGTACGTTTAAAACAAATCATTTGACACTATAATAAGTGTATAGTGTCAAAACAATTTCAATCATAAATATAAATCATAGATGACATGGGTACCATATATCATGTCGCCATACTAGTTCTATAAATAAAACCGCAATATCACGTATTGGAAATTGGATTTCCGTTATGAGTCGAGGCAAGGGGCAAGCTCCTCTCCGCTTCGAGACACTCTAGCAAATGCCTCGGGACTACACACTCTGGGTAACCCCGGGATCTTCAGGGCCGGTCCTCTCTTACGTTTGAGGATTAGTTACTCCTGAACACACGTTTTGCAGTTCCTTACAGACCTAAAATCGAGGCGCCTCATCCAACAACCACATAGGTGAAAAGTATATAAATGTCAGGGCTGGTAAGTCACTGACACCACCAAAGCTAGAAAGAAACGTCATGCTCTTCCTGCAGTCCTTATCCTCTTTTTAACTCATACCGAGATGTGAGGCTCGCGAATGCACGCTATACACAAAGTTGCCACGTAGGTCGTGCTTTGATCATCAACCAGAAGACTTTGCTTTTCAACAGAAGCCTTGATCCATGCAACTCATCATGCCACACAGGCAATTCATGCCATGCGACTGATGTCCATCGATATACAACCTCTGAGCTCGTACGTCTCAGAGAAGGGCGTTAAGCAAGAAAATAAATTCTCCGCCGCCAAACAGATGTATATTTAACATAAATCAATCAACACAGAATAAAATCCAATGTCGGACACACAATCCATTTACAAGTTCGTTCTGGGTCTGAACGAAACCGGAGGCACTTTCCTCGTATATCCATCGATCTCCAAGTACGTCTGGACGACCACCAACTATTTCCATCCTCTTGGGTGTACAGCCCAATCAGGATCGTCAGTATTTATCCAAACGATGTGAAGACTTCCGGTCTTCGACCACCGTCATCATCTTCGACTTATCGTCGAATTGGTTATTCAGAATGGGTATAAACCCGGCCTTTTCGAACAACCCGCGTATATTAAAAACAAATGTTATACAAACACAACATACGCCTCATTCCAATTCATTAGTTACTAACCGTAAATTAGCAAGAGAACAATTTCCCAAATATTAACCCCGAAGGCCGAAACCAACATCAGATCAATACCAGGAAACCATTCTTCCTAACTAACCTACAACTAGTTTCAAAATCTCAATTCTTAGGGAAAGGTTCCCATTAATTTTATCCAAGACAAATTCTTTAAAATTTATTCTTTAGTCTTCCATTGGATGTCGTATCAAACCAAATGATGGTTTTTCCAAACTAGCCGAGATTAGCGAACCACACCGAAGTAATTATTTATTTTATTTCCCAATCCCAACCTATTCATCCCATGAAGCAAAACTGGTAATACTCCATATCTAATACCACGGTGTTATCAATAAAATTGATTACCATTTCACGTTCAAATCTAATTAAAGATTTAACTATCGCTTTGGAGCAAAACTGGTAATACTCCATTCTCGCTCATTTGCCAAATTTGATAATTTAAATTATCAATTCACAATTCAATCTATTTGCAGATTCATTAAAACTCCAGTTTCTGGGTTAAAGAACAAATGTCATTTGAAACACAGTTCACGATAAACCCAAATCACATTCTATTTATTATCGGGTTAAAGAATAAGTGTTATTTAAAACACAGTTCACGATAAACCCACAAATCAATTCTATTTAAAATCCGTTTCAAATCCAATTTATTTATTTAAAAATAAATGGGTTTTAATTTTAGTTCAAAACTAGTTCATTTCGATAAAAATCTATTTTTATCTTTTCAAATATGGAGTTTTTCATCCCAATTTTTCCCAAATCATTTCTTATGATTTTACACAAATTATTACTATTTTTAATAATTTTATCAAGGCCCGTACAGTCGATTTTCATTAATCGCCATCGAACTGCACTTACAGCGACCTTTTCCAAATTTGATTTGGACGTATCTCGAAATCCAACCATTAGATTTCAAATTCCTAATATTCGTTAGAAAGCACTTTTCGATACGAACCCAACAGTTCCGGATTTAGGAGAATCCGACGGTCGGATCTCCCGTAATGTCCGTTCGAAATAAATGGTCGAAATTCACGAACTACCGGGGCGCGGCGCGTTCTATTCAGGCCATTATATTATATATATAATATATATTTCGTCGATTTCTATTTAAAACGAATTTTATAAATAGTTTTAAATTCGTTTTCAAAACGATTTCAACTTCATTTCAGATTCAAATCAAAATTGAATTTTTCCCAATATAAATTCGTTTTTAATTCATTTCAAATTGATTTCAATTCAAATTCGGTTCTATTCAATTCCAATTTGAATTCATTTCTATTCAATTTCAATTCGAATTCGTTTTATATTCAATTCAATTCAAATTCGTTTCTTTTTCAATTCAATTCGAATTCGTTATATATTCAATTCAATTCAAATTCGTTTCTTTTTCAATTCAATTCGAATTCGTTATATATTCAATTCAATTCAATTTCATTATATATTCAATTAAATTCAAATTCGTTTCTTTTTCAATTCAATTCAAATTCGTTTCTTTTTCAATTCAATTCGAATTCGTTATATATTCAATTCAATTCAAATTCGTTTCTTTTTCAATTCAATTCAAATTCGTTTCTTTTTCAATTCAATTCGAATTCTTTATATATTCAATTCAATTCAAATTCGTTATATATTCAATTCAATTTTAAAAATGAATATAATCGATATAAATATCGTTCAAGTCAAAAAATAGCGCATCTCTAATCAACACGGCTTTATATATTTCAATAATTCCGTTATTCTATTCTACAAATGAATATTTATCCTATTCAATACCTGAATCTATATTTTTTTCAACACATGACTAATCTCAACGAATGTGTACTGTCCACGTGTGACTATTTTTATTATTTAATATATTTTATAAAAATTATGGTATCTTTCGTTTGATTTCAAATCAGACTCCAACTGTAACACCCCGTGTATTCTATAACAATGAAATTCACAAATTAAAGTATAATTAATTTCAAATCAATGAATTAAGGGAAACGGGATACGCCATTGCGTTCGTCTTGGAATTTTGCCAGAGATAGAGTCTGAGTTTGCATAAAACGGATATCGTATGAAGAAGATATGGACGAACGAAGTTGGGCGAAAAAACAGAAAACGGGCCAGAATGCACTGGCGCACTTGGGAAGTGCGCCAGAACAGAAATGAACTGGCGCACTTGGGAAGTGCGCCAGTACACTTTTAGCCTGGCGCAACTGCCAAGTGCGCCCAGGTCAGAATGACCTGCTGGTCCGGTCCTGGCTGGCCTAGTCTGAGTTTGGTCGATTTTCTGAGCCTTGCCTTGTCACTATGGCTAGGTGTCAGCTCCTGGTTGGTCTCTCCTTCGGACGAACGGCTGTTATTAAACCAAGCTCCATCGATGGTCTAAATCAACTCACAAACTCTATAAAAAGGACCTAAGACTCACCCTAATACACACAAACAAAAATGGAGATGAGACCGTCATGCTGCTGAGGAGAGACTAGAGATAGCCGTCAGAAATTGAGGGACAATTAGGAGATAAATCAAAAGCTTAAAGCAACGTTAAATGAATCAAAGCAATGCCTACAACAAAGGATAACATCTCCAAATTCAGAATTCAGATTCCTGAATTGAAGATTCGTCATACGTTGTAAGTAGAGTGCTATTCCGATGTGAATTAAATAATTGTGTTGATTTGTGTAAAGTAAGAAATGGAATTGTGGCGATAATAATCTATATTTGTATGTTGCTTTGATTCTAAACGATTTGGAAATGTTATGGTATACGATTGGATATTTGCAAGTATGTGGTTTATGTTGGCAACCATATGTTGTGGTATTTGGGGTTCATACAAGTATATGATTCATGTTAACAACAATATGTTGTGGTATTTTATTTGGAATTCATGCAAGTATATGATTCATGTTAACAACCATATTTTATGATATTTTATTTGGGATTCATGCAAGTATATGATTCACTATTATGCCAATCTGATGTACATACTTTTATGATCACTCTTAGTGTGTAATTGGACTTGACTAAGTACTATGATTTATATGAATCTATGTTGAAATTGGCAAATCATAATTTTGTATTAGAAACAAAAGTAAGCATCTTTATGAACATGACTAAACTATGTTTGTTATTATGCTTAGTTGAAAACATGTTTTAGGCCTAAGTTGTTATCAAAATCATATGGTGATATATGTAACACATAATTAAACTAGATTTACATTCTAATTGCAAGTTTACATGAATAGACTAAAAAAAACATGATTTCATGTTTAGGCATGTTTATGCCATGATTATATGATTAGAATGGTTCATGTTTAAGTATTGTTTATGCCATGATTTTATGAATAGAATGACTCATGTTTAGGTATTTTTATGCCATGATTTTATGAATAGAATGACTCATGTTTAGGTATTTTTATGCCATGATTATATGAATAGAATGATTCATATTTAAGTATGTTTATGCCATAATTTTATGCATAGATTGATTCATGTTCAAGTATGTTTATGCCATGATTATATGCTAATACAATGCAAGTTCACATGTGCCTAATTCATGTTAATTAGATCGTTATGTTGCAAGTTAATGCGTTCACATTCCCCTATTCTATGTTACCTTATAAACACCATGTTACAAGCCTCCCCTTTTCATATGGCTAAGTTGGGTTTAAATGTTAAACCCAACATATCTTATATTGTAGCGAATGTGTAAAACGGGGGTAATGACGATGGGGTTGAAATATAGAACATATGAGTTGGCATGTTTGACGCATGCCAACAACCTTGAAAAACAATTAAGTGGCATAAATAAATTTTAACCAATAAAGATAAATTTGAATAATGGGCCGCAAATGTTTACAAATAAAAAGAAAAGAGACAAAATATGTAAATGTAGAAAATACGATGTGTTTAACCCGAGGTTGGATTGAGTTGTGATGTAAACCTGCCCGGAACCGCCCGGCTGTCCAGTAGTCACAACAATACCTATCCAATGTGGGTGGTTAAACACGGAACCCAATAAGGACCCGAGGTTAGACTGAGTTGTGGCGTAAGACTGCCCGGACCCAACCGGCAACAGGCAGCCACAACAATACCCGTCTAATGTGAGAGGTCAAGGCTTTAATAAGACAATTAAGGCTGAGTCTGGATTGATAGGATTAAGTAAATTAAATTAATACTTAATCAAAATGGAACATGCTAAACTAAACAGACTGATTTGGGGGTTAGGTTTATAAAACACTTAACCACCTTAGCATGTTGGCTAGAAATAGAAAACCTAGTAGCGGGGGATCCTTTTCATCAGTAACCCTACAAGGTGTATCAGGATACCCTGAACTAGGCAGGGTGAGGCACGATTACTGGGCTGACTGTAAGAGGTCAAATCGACGGCGGTGGTGCAGCAGTGTAGGTTCTAACGCGGTGCGGGCGTGCACACACTCCGACACAGAAAAATATGGCACTTGGCACCAGTAGCATACCTGTGCACTCTAGAATTGTGTCGGGCCGCCACCATGGGACTTGATACACCCCATGGTGGAACCATCATAGGTAACTACAACATCGGGGGCCGTAAGATACATGTAACTATGCGAGTAGGAGCCGATCATCAGAAATGGATCACTTCACCCTGATTATGGGGTGCCTGTTGGGAACTAGTTTATATGGGTACAGAGATTAATATGGGGTACGATAGTATATTCGACCCTTGACAACTTAACTTAGTTTTATGGTGCTTTCCCATTTCTAGTTTATACTTATCATACCCAGTTCTTTATTCATAGACTGAATAGTCCTAGACTTACTCAGGCTTTATGTCTGACTCTACTTTTCTTTCGTCTTCTTTTCATCCGTTCCCCCCACCCCAGGTCCACAGGGAGGGAATACCGCAGCTTGACCATCTTTCATATCCAGCTTGAAGAGAAAGAATGTATTGCTTGGATCTTTTTCGTTTTGGACTATGGCTTCGGACAGCAATTATGGGACTTATGCAGTTTATTTATGTTTTCTTTATGCTTCTTTAAATAATGTAATCAAGACAGTTATGAAGATGTTATGTTTTTGGAAGTATTGAAAAACAAATTATGACATGGTTTGTGTAAAACGTATTATGTTGAAATAAAAGTTGTTATTTTCCGCTGTTCAAAAATATGTGTTCCTATATCTGTCTTGTATATCTGTGACTTATACTTATAAACCTCCACCAAAATTAGGGCATTCCCTTTGAGAGTGACCCTAACGGAGGTGGGGTGTTTCACTAACCGTAAATTAGTAAGAGAACGATTCCCTGAATATTAACCCTGAAGGCCGAAACCAACATCAGATCAATATCCAGGAGACCACTCATCTCATCTATTTTCCAGTTAATTTCTAATTTTATATATGATAAAGATGTAAATTTTATTTTTAAAATATATCGTTCAACACATGACTAATCTCAATGGATGAGTACTTTCAACACATGAACCTTTATTTTATAATGATAAAGATGTAAATTTTATTATTAAAATATTTCGTTCAACACATGACTAATCTCAACGGATGAGTACTGTCAACACATGAACCTTTATTTTATAATATTCTTTATCTTCTAACTTGGAATGAGGCCCAATCCATTACCATATAAAGTTAATTATATGGATTCCATTCAATCACATGTATATAATAGCAACGATAGATAATCAACCATCATCCAAAGTGCACCACACTGTATAAGCATCAAATATAGATATTTAACGCTTATAATAGCCTGTCAATCTATCGATCGACATACAACTAATTACTGGGATTAGTGTATGCCGTATTTCATCCTAATACCCGTGTGGGGTTTCAAACAATCAAACGCAGCTTTTATTTGTGCAGTTGGGCGATGTGTAAAATTTATCGTCCCAATCAATATCAGTCAAATCAGTATATATAAACAAATCGGCCGATTTGTTTATAAATATTTATTTATTCACTTTCCTGTTAAAAATTATATTTTTAACGATAATTAATTTATTTCCACCATCTACCATTTATTATCGATTTACATCAACATCACAAACAACTTTCACAACATATCAATCAAACAAACAAGCCATCCATGGTCTGTGGACGACAGGTGTCGGGTGCTGCTAAGCACCATCTGCATCCTAGTATATATATATATAACTAGAAAAAGAAATTTAGGGTGAGAAGTTCTCACAGATAGCTAATCCAATACCATGACTCTTCATATGTAGGAAATCTTCATCGTTTTCGCCTTTTTGTCACCTTCGTTGCCCGTATTCTCTACATATGTAAAAATCGAATTTTTACTTTACTATTCAATACATAAAAATTGAATTTTTTTTCTTCGCTATTCAATATATAAAAATCGAATTTTTACTTCGCTATTCAATATATAAAAATCGAAATTTTACTTCGCTATTCAATATATAAAAATCGAATTTTTACTTCGCTATTCAATATATAAAAATCCTATTTTTACTTCGCTGTTCAATATATAAAAATCCTATTTTTACTTCGCTACTATATAGATAAAAATTCTATTTTTACATCGCTACTATATAGATAAAAATTATATTTTTACATCGCTACTATATAGATAAAAATTTCGCCTTTTCAAATATAAATATTTCGCCTTTTCAAATCTAAAGATTTCGCCTTTTCCATTTCATCATTATAAAAATTATATTTTTAACCTCTCTATATAAAAATAATTATTTTTATATCGCCCTTCTCCTAATAAAGATTATACTTTAAAAATATCATCTTTTCTATTTTAAAAATATCGTCTTTCCTACTTTAAAAATTCAATCTTTCTCCTTTATAAAAATTCAAACTTTCCCCTTTATAAAAATTCCAACTTTCGCATAGTAAAAATCATATTTTTAATTCGCTACTCCATATATATATATATATATATATATATATATATATATATAAATTTATCCCGTTCTTCTTCTAATAAAGATTATATTTTTATATCTACGCTATGTAGATAAGAATCACATTTTTCTACCGCTACTATATAGATAAAAATTCTATTTGTATACAGCTACTATATAGATAAAATTCTATTTTTATCCTGCTACTTATATAGATAAAATTCTATTTCTTTAACACTATCTATATAGAAAAGATTATATTTTTACATTGCTAACGGTATAGAAAAGAATATATTTCTACTTAATAAAAACTATATTTTTAAATTGCTTTTAAACAAATATAAAAATCATCACTTTTATATAAGTGAAAATCGTATTTTTTTCTCATATGAACAAAATCATATTTTTAAATATGAAATAAAACCATGTTCCTATCAAATTGAAAATTATATTTGCCTAACTAAATTTTTTATTTTTGGGTAATAAAAATCAGGTTTTTACCTAGTTAAAATATAAACTTTTATAAATAACACTATAAAATTTTCCATGAATAAAAATTAAACAGGAAACTCACTACTTTTCGGTTGGAGGAGGTTGCTGAGGGGTGCCCAGGTGGCCAAGGCAACGCTGTGGCCGGCGGCGGGTCCCGCATTGGTGGAGCAGCGGCTAAAATGGAGTGTTTAGGGCTTCAATTGGAGAGGAGAGAGAAGCAAGGGAGGGCGCTGGCGTTTGGAGGGGGGGAATGGCCGGAGGCCGACTGTCGCAGGGGGTGCTCAGAGTGGTCGACGTCGAACCCTACAGTGGTGGGCAGGATGAGGAGTTTGGGCGACGGTTTAACATGGGAGCGGTGGGTCCTACGGTGGAGGAGGTTCGGGTGCGGGTTGAAGGTCGTCGGCTTCGTCGAGGGGAGGGAGGCGGAGGTCAGAACGGGTGGGGCGCGGGCGGCGATCGCCAGGGCGCGGCTGCGGCTGCGGCTGCGGCTGCGCCTTCTTCTTCTTCTCTTTTTTTTCCATTCTGCCCTAAATCGAATTGAACTAAAAAAGGGGGGCAGAGAGAAGGTATAAGGGAGATATTTTTTTTATTTAATTATTTTTAATCCCAAAAAGTTGACTTTTACATACGACCTCTAAACGAGGCCCACCGCCTATCGTCCATAGCTAATTACCCCCATTCCGAACATAATGGGATATGTATCGTAAGCTGATTCGATCATTTCGATCAGTTTCCGTCAAAATCAACATATAACTCTATATATTGATTTTGAATGCGCATTTCAATTTACTGGGGTCACATACTATCTCGAAAAATTCCAGAAAATATTTTCTAGCTTCGTATTGACGATACGGTCCTAACAAAACTAGTTTCGTCGAATTTTGAGACCGTTGGAAAAATGGCCAATTTTCAGTCGATTAAAATCAACTGAAACTGGTCAAACGCGTTTTCCTTTGCCATGCTCACATATTGATTCGAAAAATTATGAAATTTGGAATCTAGTAATAACTTGACATCACGGACCCAACAAAAGTGGTTTTGTCGAAATCCGAGGTCGTTTCCAAAATTCCCATTTTTAAGGGCCTAAATTCCATAGCGACTATTCAGAATTTTCAACTGGACATATCTTTTGATTCCCGCTATGAAATTTCGATTATTCGGATTCGTTGGAAAGATATTCTCAATTAGGTTCGAATATTTTTGGTTTCACTAAAATCCGGATTGTTTTGCACCCGGTACATTCAATTGAAGTTTGAAATCGAATTATCGAACTACCGCGCCATTTTCAATTCTATTTATAATTATATATAATTATTTATATTCTAACGACGACGTATAAAATATATATGTTCGAATTCTATTCAAAAATATTTCTCGTTGATATTATTTAAAATAATTCATTTTAAATGTTCAAAATTTGCTAAAATTGCCAAAACAAAAAATTTAAATTGGCCCGCATTTCCGGGTTGTTACAGTGCTAGTCAAGATAACAGTTGACATAAGGTGATAGTCATGGTAACGGTTGACATAAGGTGATAGTCATAAACTTGTGACTAATAACAGATTCAACATTGCAGGCATGATAATATGAGGCGGTTTTCCTTTTGATTTACAACATGAATAGGCCCCAAATCAATGTCATGGTAATATACCCAATAGTCAAGATCTAAGATGAACAAGAATGGATGTAAAACAATCATCATACACAGGTCCAATTTCAATTTACGACATGTTCATATTACATTTACAGTTTGAATCTAAAAGTAACTGGGGCTTATAGATCGTGGTTCGAGAATTAGAAAAAGAAAGTCGATGTTGAATCATTATATGCTTAGTCGAGTTCTAACATAAATCTCCAAATCAGCAATTCTCTTAACGTAGTTTCGACGTAGAAGAAGTAGTCCCTTTCTCTAACTTTTCAACAAGAATTAGAGCAACATAAGGTCAGAGAGAATTTCGTATAGAGAGACTAGTGTTAGGGGCTATTTATATAGGGTCAGGCCAACGAATGTAGACAGAAACGAGGCCAGAAACATCAAAACGAACTCAGACTCAAAAATGGGTTCTGTCACCAGGTCGACACCTAGGTCGACACTATGGTCGACCTGGTCCTGGGCAGGTCGACTCTATAGTCGACCTGGTCCTGGGCGGTAAATTTCCCGCCTAGTCTATTTTGTGATTTGAATTCGAATTCTGAGCTGTTTTGAACTTGAAATTTTTTTGAAAACTTTGAAAGGTCATAACTTGGTCATACGGACTCCGATTTTCGAAAACTCGGACTCATTTCCAAGCAGAATTTTGTGACGAACGCAATGGAATAACCCATTGCCCTTGATTCTTAGTTTAAAAATTAATTCTGCCTTGATTTATAGTTATAACATGTTATCAAAATACGGGTTGTTACAATGATTAGTTACATGTTTAGAGATGTGCAACACCAACTTGAATTATAACAAAGGCCAGAAAAGCTTGATCTTCATGGTCATGCAACTTACAACATATTTGATGCATTGCTTATAGCCTATTTAGCTTGATTTCATGATATCCCTAACTATTTTTTTTCTAAGGCACTTAATCGACAAGCATCTTTTCTAATAAAGTTTCAACGGTCATACAGTCATGTAAAATTTGAATTTGCATCTCTCACAACTGACAAATGTATAAAAAATAAAAATAAAACTTTAAAAAAAGTTCCATGTTAATTTTTCAAAATTTTCTAATTTAGATGAAATATGACTTTGTGGTCTTCAAAAATAAAGTTCGCATCGTACATCATAACTCTTCTTTTTCTTCCTTTTGTATGGGCTTCTGTAAGATGCATAACAAATATCAGACCTTCAATACTTTTTTGTAAGGATATTTACTAATCAGATTAATGTATCTTTTATCATAGTTGCAATATCATCAAATATATATACGATTGTTTTACTTGTGTAATGTACATATTATACTTTATGCTTTTAGAAATCCTAATGAAGACGATATTTGCAACTCATTGATTGTCATTTTCAGTATCTAATGTATATGCTATTGAGCAGAAAACCTAATCAATGATTGCCTTCAACATCAACCACAATGGCATAACTTGAATCTGTCATTCCTATTGTTGTATTAGAAGCTATTATAATAAATGCAAGTATAATTAGGAATCACATCAAAATCATTGCCATTATTTGAAGCTATTTTATTTTGCATTAGATATTTGCTGCATAGGTGTAAAACACTGATGTACATAGACCATATTCGTTTTTTATTTCCCAAGTTAAAGCAGCAAAAGCTCACATGCCATTGCAAATTCTTCAGATAATTTTTTAGATATCACAAAGATACTGTATCATAGTTCTTCCTTCGCACGAGATAATCTAAAATAGATAGTGTGCAAAGTTTATAGACTTCAGCAATTAGCTATCTTTTGATTAACTATTAACCTTTAAATAGAAGTTCGTTTATGCTTGCTTTGGAGCTCTAAATAAAACTAGGAGATATATATTTATTCTTTATTTGTGTCAAATGCTAGATGGTATTTAATAATAAGTAGTATATTTTATAGTGCTTTACGTGGTTATTTTGTTATATTAGGAGACAATTTTGCATACATCATATATTTTCAATTATTCCACCTCTCAGTAGTCATAATCTTTTAATATCTAAAATTGAAGTTATGGCGATTAGATTCTTAAATTAGAGATATTGATTCGGATAAGATACAGTAATGTACACCTATCTAACATTGGTTTATTATGTTTATCTTCTATATTTATGTTGACTCATGTATTGAATCATGTTAGGTAACTATGGATTTAGAAAATAGAATTAATTAAATCATGGTACCTACTGACTGCAATTTTTATATGCATAATATTATCGAGTTTTGGGTGAAAGGTTAAAATGAAAGAATGAAATGTGTATATGGGTTATAATCACTGTTTAGGTTGAATTTTAGATTCATTTAGTAATGTAAAACCACAAAGCACATAATTTTTTTTATTGCTTTCCAGTATTTCGGCAATTACTTCCATTGATTCATTTCAAGGTTCACTTAATTTTAGATTAGCTGAAGCTTGGGCATAAATAGATAACATTGGCGTATATGCTCTTGAAATCCATTTCAGAATTAGTCTGAACATCTGATTGCAACATTTATATGTGTGTATGTATGTATTTTAAATCATATCAAAAAGTTGTTATTCTACATTCCTTGATTTCAATTTTCATCACTGACTGCTATCATGATATATAGGTTTGGTGCAGGTTACTCTCATGCCGAGAAGAATGACAGTAAATGTGTATAAATTTCTAAAGCCACTAAAGGTTTAAGTTCACATTCTTTGAGAAAAGGTCAGGTACATGCAATTATAAATTTATTTGAGAATAATGTGTACACTAACACATTCTTCGAGACGAATGACAGTAAATGTGTATAAATTTCTAATGCCACTCAAGGTTTAAGTTCACATTCTTTGAGAAAAGTTCACATTCACATTGTTCGAGAAAAGGTCAGGTACATTCTTTGAGAATGATGTTCTTGCTTGCTAGATGAATTATAAATCTATTTAAAAAAATTATGGGTTCAAAATATGCATCACAAAGAGCTATGACTATCATCAATTAGATATTATTGATTTTATATATTAATGTAGGCTTTGGAACCATTCTGCAGAATTTGTTCATTTCCCAATATCGTGTGCACTATCCATTTTCGGTTATAAGCTCTTTCCAAAATATGATTGCTTTAATTTTGTGACTGCTTGATCTACCTATCTCTCTGTCTTCCCTAATAATAAACTAAAGCAGAACTAAATAAATTTTGTTATTGTGAACTTTCTCAGTACCAAAATAAATTTACACATATTGTAGGTTTATATCTTCTTGGGTTGTCCATAAATCTTCCATTCTCTTCATCTTTGGTCTCTTTTGCTAGCCCTTAGTTATCAAAAGATATATCCAATTTATTTTACTATAGAATCTAGTTGATTCATAAGGAAACAAACTGGGGATGATGATGGAAATCTGTTCGATATTTAATGAATCTTATCCTTAACTTATCCTTCTCGCTTTGTATGACGTATGCAACTAGCAATACTCGAAGGAAATTCTCATTATACATTGCAACAATGATGAACAATATATATAATAAAATCTTCCCGCATGAATCAATCAAAGTTTACAGATGAAGTATTGTAAAACTGAAAGTAAACTTTTATTCAACAAAATTTTTTATCATGCTTTACAAAATGTGAAGCCCAGATTATATATACAAAGTTAACCGGACCTTGGGCTAAAAGGATATTGGTTATAATGTAATGGTTTGGATAAATAAAAACATGTGGTTGATGATGATTGTGATGAGCGGTTGAGAGGCTGCCAGGTAGACAATCCGTGTAAGAAAACAATTCTTCATATGGCCATCGGTTGTGGTTTTCTCTAATTCATAATACACCCCTCTGGAAACTAGGGTTTCCCAAACCCTAGTTTTCATAATAATCATGGCGGCGCTTGCAAGTTGCTTTCAAATTGCTTCACTCTGGCTTTATTGTCTTCTGATTTGAGCATGGGCGAGTGTTCATCGTTGTTACGCTTGCTCAGTCTTCTGCTATTGTCGGATTCTGGTTCGGCTTCATCCCTGAGTTCACTAACGTTGAATTCTAAGCAAAATCTGGTAAAGTTATTCACACTCCTTGCTTTTGTTAGAACGTCGGCCTTCTGGTAAGTACCAGGTATGTGATTGACTTTGATTTCTCCCCTTTGAACCATTTCTCTGACAAAGTGTAGATCTATCTTGATATGTTTCGTCCTAGCATGTTGTATTGGGTTCTCAGTCATGTATACAACACTTTTGTTGTCACACCATAGTACTAGTTTTGCTGTAGTTTTGATTTGAAGTTCTTTTAGCATAGATTGAACCCATTTTATTTCTGCTGTTGCATTGGCTATGCTTCTGTATTCAGATTCTGTACTCGATCTTGAGATTGTAGTTTGCTTTTTAGAGCTCCATGAGATTAGATTTTGACCAACATAAACACAGTATCCACTTGTGGATCTTCTATCATCTGGATCTGAGGCCCAATCAGCGTCTGCATACCCCACTATGTTCAGATGCTGACTGTTGTTTCCTAGTATAAGACCGTAGTTGATAGTTCCCTTGAGGTATCTTAAGATCCTCTTAACTGCCTTCCGGTGTGTATCCAATGGATTCTGCATAAACTGAGATACTTTATTAACACTGCAGGCAATGTCAGGCCTAGTTATAGTAGCATATTGTAATGCCCCTACAACCTTCCTATATTCTGTGATGTTGGAAATAGCTTCTCCTCTAAACCTAGAATACTGCTGACTGCTTATCATAGGAGTTGGTTGAGGATTAGCGTTCAACATCTTTGTTTTATTGTGTAATTCAGTAATGTATTTTCTTTGGCATAAAAATTTCTTATTGTTAGATCTGGTTACTTCTACGTCTAAGAAATACTTGATGTTACCCAGATTTTTAATAGAAAATTGCTTATCTAAATATAGTGTTAATTCATCTATGTCTTTACTGTTGTCACTAGTTATTATCAAGTCATCTACATATATCAGTATATATGTTGTAGATGACTGATTAACTTTTGTGAACAAAGAATTGTCTGATTTGGTCGACTGAAATCCTAATTTACTTAAGGTGTTTTTCAATCTATCAAACCATACACGAGGGTATTGTTTCAGACCATATATGGCCTTGTTTAGTTTACAGATATAGTTTGAATTTACACTATATCTTGGTGGCTGACTCATGTAAATCTCTTCCTTGAGTACACCATTTAAGAAAGCATTATTGACATCTAAGTGTCTAATATGCCAATTCTTACTTATAGCAATAGTCAAAACAAGTCTTATAGTTGTTGGTTTTACTACTGGAGAAAAGGTTTGATTAAAATCAAACCCATACTCTTGTGTAAAACCTTTAGCTATGAGTCTGGCTTTGTACTTATTTATGGACCCATCTGGATTCTTTTTTAATTTGTACGTCCACCTGCAACCTACTATGTTCTTATTAGCAGGTGGGCATACAATGTCCCAAGTATTATTTTTAATTAGAGCATTATACTCTTCATCCATTGCTGCTTTCCAGTGCTGATTTTTGATTGCGTGATCAAAAGATTTAGGTTCATCAGTACTGGATGTAACAGTAAATACTTTAGGTTTAAAGATACCACTTTTTGATCTGGTAATCATAGGATGGCCAGTAAAAGCTGGTTGTCTGGTTGGTGGTGAGTCATTGTTGCTTTCAGATCTTTCTGAAGTTGATTGTTGATTGTCGGACTCATCGTCTTCTTGATTTTGACTTTTTGCAGGTGAACGAGAGGTCACACTGGGTAGTTCAAAGCTTGCATGGTCATCATCGATTGGTGAGCTTGGAGCATCAGATTGTTGATGACTCTCTATTTGCTGCCAACTTTCATTGACATGGGGCACAGCAGGTATAAATTTTTTTGGATGTCTATCCTTACCTGTAGTGCTTATATCTTTTGTACTATATGGAAACACTTTTTCATCAAACACGACATGCCTACTTACATATATTATTCCAGTGTTATCAATGCACTTATACCCCTTTTGGTTAGTGGCATACCCTATAAAAGTGCACTGTTTTAATCTGAAGTTCAATTTATTTGTATTATAGGACCTTAAATATGGAAAACACAGACATCCAAACATTTTAAGTTGTTTGTAATCAGGTTTGACATTGTATAATTTCTCATGTGGGGACATGTCCTTTAATACAGAGGTTGGTTGCCTGTTAATTAGATAAACAACTGTATTAAAGGCTTCTGGCCAGAATTTTAGTGGCATACATGCTTGTGCAAGCAATGTCAACCCAGATTCAACTAAGTGTCTGTGTTTTCTTTCCACCAGTACATTCTGTTGTGAAATATATGGACAAGTAGTTCTGTAAATAATGGCCTTTTTCTGAAAGAATTTATGTATGGTTTTAAACTCAATACCACCATCAGTTTGAATGATTTTAACCTTGTGATCATACTGCTTTTCAGCCATGATAATGTAATCTATAATAGCATTATGAGTTTCTGACTTGGTTTTTAAAAATTATATCCATGTAGATCTAGAATAGGCATCAACAAGTGACACATAATACTTATAACCATAGTCAGAACAAACTGGTGAAGGACCCCATGGATCTATGGCAATTAATTGTAAAGGTTCAGTATATATGGTGTTAGAATCAGTGAATGGTAATTTATGATTTTTTCCCCATTTGACAAAATTCACAAATGTAAGGTAAGTATACAGGATCAAACTTGATATGATTGTCATTCAGTATTGTCTGAACAATTTTAACACTCGGATGCCCGAGCTTGCAATGCCAAAAGTCAAATACATTCATACTATTATCAGTTTTAACTTTCAAATTACATGTGGCATTGCATTTTCCTTGATTAACATCATTCTTGCATTTAACAGAATTAAACTTGTATAGACCATTTTCCAGTTCACCCTGTAAAATGATTTTTCTAGTTAGAATATCCCTGACAAGGCAATATTTAGGGAAAAATTCAAAATAGACGTTGTTACCTCTAGCACATTGGGATACACTAATTAAATTGTAATGGCGCGTTTTGTTAATTGTCGAATAATTAATTTATTTAATTATTTATATATCGATTTGGCGACATCGATAACTTAAAGTACAACGTTCGAACTTATAATTTATAATTATAATTAAAACGAACCTGAAACGTCGCGGCAGTTCGCAATTTGGCGATTTGAACTTCAACTGAATGTATAGGATTCATTTTAAGCCGGATTTCTATGAAACAAGAAACGTTAGGAGCTGGTGAAGTATATCTTTCTAGTGGAAGAGAAAAATCGGGATTTCGTTGTGTAGATTTTGAGATATGTTCAAATCAAATTTCAGAATAGTCGCTAGAGAATCGTTTATCGGCCATAACGGTTATTTCAAAATAACTAGATATCGGGTGTGAATTCAGACAAGGTTCTTTTGTGAAATAGCGATAATTTAATTTTTAGAATTTTACTGTAATTTTTAATTAATTAAATACGCGACTTTTTATTTGGAGTATTTTGCACCCTAAAAACAATATTTTGAAGTTTCAAAATATGAGTCCACCTACCGATATTATTATATTTCTGGAGTCGGGACACCTCGCTCGTCACGATGGTGTTTTTATTTCTGTCTGTAGCGTTAGGTAACTATATAAATTTATAGATTAGATGATGGTTTAAATAATTATCTATAAATAAAATAAGCAAAATATCCTAACTTTACTAGACCTAAACAACACCACGTTGCCATTATTCTCAGCCGGACTCTTTTATTTTCGGCGAACATGGAGACCCATCATCCACGTCGATCAAAGTATGTATATCCTCGTTTTCTCTGGTGCTTAACTCTCCATGCTCAACCCCTTTTCTAACACAAAAAACCGAATGCCCTCATTTTTCGTTCTGAACGAGCCGCTACTTCGTTCATCCATTTTTGTTCTGCTAACCAAACAAACGAACCATCTACTCCCAAAGAAAAACCATTCGATCTCCCTCTCCCCTCATCTGTTTGATCAACTCTTACTAAAAATCCCTTCTACTCGTTGAGCTCGAGCATCTGACTGACGGTGATGGACTCTGGTTCACGATGGAGGCCAGAAAACGGGGCAAGAGCGGTGACGTTCATTGGGTTTCTTGGCGCGAGTCAGTAGGATAGGGGAGCATCTGTTTTGGCTTGAAGCAGGGGCACGACTTGGTGCTTATATCACAAGTGAAACGAGAAGAAATAATGCATCTTTTGTTGGGTGCGGTTTGTACAGCAGAAAGGGGAAAATGAGCTACTATTCACATGCGGTTTTGATACTGCTCGGGTTCAGAAGGAAAACGAGGTGTTAGGTAGAACAAGTTTGCCAAGGAGAAGAGGACCCGTGTGTATTTGAAAGAAGCAGTTAGTAATGGAGTGAACAGCTTTCGAAAGTTGTGCAGAAACAAGGGGATTTATTGATTTCAAATGGGTCGCAACCTGTAGGGTTCCTCACGAGATAAGACCGACGATGGAAAAATCGTAGGAGGATCGAACTGGATATGAAGGGGTTGGTGATGAAGTGCTTTGAACGAGGAGTTTAATGTTGATCTCAGTTTGAATTTCCATCGCAGAAGCAAGGAGATTATGGCAGTTGGAATGTTGGAAATGGCAAAGGATCGGGTTCTGTATCATTGGTAGGAGGAAGGAGAGGTCTGATATTTTGGTGCGGGTTGGGCTTTACTTAAGTGGGTCGGTGATTGATAAGAGGGGTGAGGACCGATATTTATTTTACTTAAGTTTTTATTTAAATTTAATGAATGTATTAACTTATACAAGCAATATCTCGGTCGTACGATATCAGAATCACGAACCGTAAGTTGCGTTGGGATCGTATGGACGAGAGCTTCACAATGAAGCTGACTGGAAGTGGATTGGTGCCCGTCACAATTTATAGCAAAATAAATTTTCCGACTGAGTCGAATAACGCAAACCGTTATTCAACGGTTAACACGCCAAGGTGTGTAAAACTCACCAACTCTGAACAGTTCTATTTTTACAACGTATTCTTAGAACTGTTAAAATTGTCTGTTTGACTGTGTGTTGATTGAACTGCTAGTCAGTTAGTTAAATTTCTAAATTGATTCTGTTTAACAGAATATATCATATGGAACTGAAAGTGATGTTATCTATATTGTCTAACATCTGTGATGCAGGGAAACAGGTTGGAGGAATCCGACTGGATTCCTCAACAGTTATTTTATTGTTTTTCATATATTGTGATATATGATGTGTTATGAAATCTGTTATTGATTTCATATGTTTGAATGATACCGATCATTGTTATACAACACGTTAAACACCGTAGGTGATACTAGAATGTAAAAAGGGAATTTTCAATGTTTATATTGAAAATAAATCTTATTTATAAAATCGATAGGATTTTATAAAATGAAAACATTTATTTATTTAGGAAATAAATAAAGGAACATTTATTTAGATTATAAATAAATGGGATAAAGGAATATTTATTTAGGAAATAAATAAAGGAACACTTGTTCGGAAAATAAATAGAATTATACAAGGATAGATTTAAACACGTGCTTCGCACACGGTATAACACGATATGGATTCAAATGAGATATTAAATAGGAAATCTGTTTTAAACAGATAAATTGAAGTAGATTAATTTATAAATAATGTTTTATAAATTAAATAAATTATTTATCGTTGATAAATGGAATATATATAAGTCTGGACTTATATAGAGAAGTAGAAACGTTATTAAAAGGACATTTATAAAGTGAAGAACCGTTACTAAAAGTAAATCTTTATAAATGGATAAACGTTGTAAAAAGGAAATCTTTATCAATGGATAAACGTTGTAAAAAGGAAATCTTTTGAAATGAATAAACGTTAATAAAAGGAGTTAATCGAATTTAGTTATTCGAAATAAGTTATTCGAATTAGATATTTGAATAGAGTTAAACACATTAGAGTGATTCGAATTACTTATTCGAATAGAGTTAAACAAAGTAATTTGTTAGGTTAACCAAAGCAAGTTAGTCGAGTTAACCAAAGTAATTGGTTAAGTTAACCAAAGTAAATTAGTTAAGATAAACTAAGCGGTTAATCGAAGTGAATTAGTTAAGTTAAACTAATTGGTAAATCAAAGTGAATTAGTTGCGTCAAACTAAGTGAATTAGTCAAGTTAAACTAATTGGTTAATCGAAGTAAATTAGTTGGGTTAATCAAAGTGAATTAGCTGAGTTAAACTAAGTAAATCGGTTAGAGTTAATCAAAGTGAATTAACTAAGTTAAACTAAGAGGATTAGTTCAGTTAATCGAGACAAGTAAATCAAGTTAGGTTAAACCATTTGAGTTAACCAGTTAGGTTAAACCATTTGAGTTAACCAGTTAAAGTTTACCAGTTAAAGATAAACAGTTAAAGTTGACCAGTTAGAGTTGACCAGTTGGAGTTATCCAAGTGGAGTTAATCGAGTAGAGTTGCCGAATATCACTTATTCGAAGTAGAGTTATCGAATATAGTGTATTCGAGGGAAGAGTAATCGAACATAGTTTATTCGAGTGGAGAAATCAAATGTTATTCATTTGAGAAGAGTTACCGAATATTATTTATTCGAAGAGTAGTTATCGAATATTGGTTATTCGAAGTTAGTTAATCCAAAGGAGTTATTCGAAGTTAGTAATCCAAAGGAGTTATTCGAAGTTAGTTAATCCAAAGGAGTTAGTTGAAGAGTTAATCGAATATAGTTATTCGAAAGAAAGTGTTAATCGAATATAGTTATTCGAGTAAAGTTAAAAGAGTTAATCGAATATAATTTATTCGAATAGAGTTAGAGAAGTTAATCGAATATAGTTCATTCGAATAGTGTTGGAGGGAATATCGAATATAGTTTATTCGATAGGATAGAAGTGAATATAATTTATCAATTATGTTATTCGAATGAGTTATTCGAAGGAGTAAATCAAATTAAGTTAATCGATTAGAGTTGAGTTAATCGATTTGGGTTAAGTTTAAGATTCATCAAGTTAAGTAATCAAGTTAAGAAATCGAGTTGAGATAATCGAGTTAAGAAAATCAAGTTGAGTTAATCGAATAAGTTATTCGATAAGAGTAAATCCATTTAAGTTAAATCGGATGTTAGTTATTCGATAAGAATTGACACACTTAAGAAAATCGAATATTTGTTATTCAATAAGAGTTAATGAAATAGTGCCAACCAAGAAGAGTTATTCGAATATCAGTTATTCGATAGGAGTTAATCGAAATAGAGTTTATCGAATATAAGTTATTAAAAAGGGAGAGTTAATCGAATAGAGATTACTCGAAAGAGAGTTATACGTCGAATTCGATTATAGCAAATTCAGGAAAGTACTATTTACTTTCCAGGGTTTAAATCAAGAGTTATTGATTTAGAAATTAGGTGTCTGTTAAATTATTCGAGTTAGGAGATAAAGTTATAATTTAGGTTAGATATTGCAGAAGTAGGAATTATAACGTTATAGTTATAATCAAACGTTGTCATATAAGAAGTGGATTCGTAACTTGAATCCAAGAATTTGCGTAAAACAGATGATTGTAAAAAGTGAGTGACGAGCTTCATCTATTTCACAGTAAAGGACGTTGTTCAATTAAGGTCTGAGAGGTAATTATACCCCAACTTGATTGACTTCAGAATTGACAAAGGAATAGTTGTGGTTCGATCTAAAAGGTTGATTAGGAATAAAGTTAAGGAATAAGCGATAAATGGATTAAGCGAAACGATGTTTTATACAACGTTCATTGGAAATCCGTAAATGAGTTTTGGAAACGTTTTCCAAATATAGTCAGATATGTTTTCTAAACATAGAAAATGAAATGTTTTCACGATAAGAATTTAAGAAATAGAGTTAAGCAAATTCAGAAACTGACTGGAGAGGGTAAGTTGAACGGTTTTCTAAGTGACGATCTGATGTTGGTTTCGACCTTCCGGATTGATACTTAGAGAATTGTTCTCATACTAGTTACAGTTAGGGACTGATAGTTGCGAAATAATAGTGATGTGAAAATAAGCTATGGAAATGTTTTCCAATGATTAATAACATATATTTTCTAAATATATGAAATAAGGAAATATGAACATATGATGATTGATCGATCGAATTTCCATTTGGAAATAAGATCGTTGTTTGTACACCGACATGTTTTCATTTGATAGTTGAATCAAAGACTATCAAAGTTTTTACCATTTTAACGTTGTTATTATGGAGAGACCGGTTGGATTATTATCCAAAGAACCACTCTGTATTGGCATAAGCGTTGCGAGCAATATCTGCCAAAGATAAATTGAAGACGGAGTAAAGTGCAAGGGCTGTTGTATAAGTCTTAGATAATAGTGACTAAGATGGATATACTGAATAGTGCCTTCGGTTTGTCCAGTCCCAGGACAACGTATATGGAAGAAGGTCTGACAGAGTATATCCAATGGATCGCGTAAGTTGATCTGTTCAAACGTATTCACGTTTGGTGGCGGAGGAATTCGTTTCTCTTAGCTATATACCCGTGTTATTTTCAGATAAGTCAATTTGTGATTTGGTGGGTATGACGATGTGGCATTCAAAGTGAATGGTGATCAGATGTTCTGAAGATAGACGTAGCTTCTAGCCTCACACCGGGAAGTAACAAAAGTTGGGCTAGGCAGCATGGCTAGTTGGGTCATCCCCAAGCAGGGTGCATTGTCACCGATCTAGGGAATATTCATATTTATACTTCTTTTTGATTCTGTATCTTCGGATGACGGTTTGATGGCCTATAACCGTGGTGGCAATATATTCGCGACACTCAAGCTAAATGAGTGAGCGGTCATGTGTGGCCGGGTTGCAAGACGTTCTTGTTGAACCCTGAGTATATCACCTCTAGAATACACTATTCAGAAGGTGCTCCCATACCTTGTCTGTTGGAATCCATTCTCCGATAAACGCCCTGCGGTTTATGATTTTATACTATGTATGTAGAACGTGAGATGCAAGCGTTTCTGCTAGATTGATATCTATTTGTACTTAGACATTATTATAATATCACAATGATATTGCTTGTCAAAGTTGTTCAGATACTCATAAGGAAAAACCCGTTCCGTATTCACGGCGTGGTCTTATGACATACCCTATACCTGTTTTAAACTATTTTACTCATACCAGTCCCATGACTGACCCGGAGTTTACTTTGTTGTTTCCCCTAAACTCTTGGGTGCCTAAATTTGTACGGGCAGTCAAGTAGTCGGGATTTACAGATATGCTTGGAGAGCTTGGAGCAGGAGGCTGCAAGATTCTATAGCTATAGTTATTTCCGCTGTGTTGTAAGTGTTGTACTCTGATAAGTGCTATTGTATATATATAACTGTTTACTTCAAGGCTATGTTATATATTATATGTTATTCGTTCCGCTGTGAGATTCGTGTTACTCTGATGATTCTGATGTTCTTCTTCTTCTTCTATTCTATTAGTTCTATCTGTTCTTTCTCACCTTCTAAATTCTTTCACTAACATCTCGGAATTTCCGACTCTCGAGGAGTCGGAAATTTCCAGCCGTTACAGTTGGTATCAGAGCTTAAGTTAAGTGATTACCTTGGCTCTGTGGCATAACTCGATAGAGATGGGATTAGTAATATCCTAGATTGAGTTTGAGTGTATATATATGAGCGCGTAATTGTTATTCAATATAAAATGGTTTTATATTGTGGAGGCTCATTGGTTGAGTGGCTTATGAATTCTGGTCGATCAGTTTGATCCACTGTATCGATAAGGGTTACTAAACACTCGAATACGATGAACCGACATGGTATGTTTTGAAAGAGGGTAAATGAAATAATTTTTCCCAAAATATATTTGTTTATAGAAGAAATATATATCTTGAAATTATTATAGTATATTGATTGTGTTGGTTGTTATTATGATCGAATAAGATTATAAAAGGGTGAAATGGTTATAAATGACCAATCAGAATTCATATGAATGTAATATATGAAATAGTTTGAATTAAATATGAATTTAAATCAGAATTTGGAATTTAAAATAAGGAAATTTTAAGTTTCTGGGATACTTTGAAATGTTTTCAAGCAGTGTGGAAAATATTTGAAATGTATTTCAAAATGAAAAGGTTTAAAATGATTTTGAAAAGAAATATACTACTAAACTCACTTGTATCACTGGAAAATAACCCTGATGAGTGTAGCTACATCATTAGCGTTCATTTCTGAGTTCTAAGTGGCGGATTACTACTAAAGATTTTGTTTTTGAATTGTTTTGAGAAAACAAGTTGTTTAGAAATTCAAAGGTTTTGAATTGGCATTATGATTTCAAATTAATTTGAAATAAGACCCAAGAATTTAAATTCTGGAATTTAAATTTAACTTATGAAGTTAAATAGATTGAGATGGTAAACCAAAATAAATTTATTAGAAGTTTAACTTGAATTAAGATAAATAAAACTGGACTTGATTATAGAATCATCTGGAATGGGATTGAGTTGATAAATTAAGATTTGAAATTTGATATGGGAGATTGAATGAAATTTGACTGGGATATAAGTGAATGATTCGGTTTGAGGATAAACTGAATGGAGATCAATTGGAATTGATAACATTGGTATATGTTGAAGGGGTAGCAGATGAAAGGGATAGAGTTAAATGCCCGACAAAAAGGTACAAGTTTATATCATATATGAGTTTGGATTTTATGAGCCGAATTGGCAAGCCGCTTGGCTATTTTGATTTCCTTTGGGATTGGAAGAGGCCTAGAGAGGCGAGTTGTGGTTTGTCATATTGACCAATACAAAGGAAGTTATGGCGAAATTTTTCGAAAATTTAAGGTGCTAGAAAATTTTTAGATTTTTTGAAAATTGTAGTTGGTCGGAAACGAATTAATAAATTAATTAAAATTTAATAGGTCCAGTCGAAACTGAAATTTAGAGGTAAAAAAAGATTTTTAAATCTAGTTAGTAGCATTTTTCTAACTTAGCAATTTCGAGGACGAAATTATTTTAAGGGGGGAAGTCTGTAATGGCGCGTTTTGTTAATTGTCGAATAATTAATTTATTTAATTATTTATATATCGATTTGGCGATTTGAACTTCAACTGAATGTATAGGATTCGTTTTAAGCCGGATTTCTATGAAACAAGAAACGTTAGGAGCTGGTGAAGTATATCTTTCTAGTGGAAGAGAAAAATCGGGATTTCGTTGTATAGATTTTGAGATATGTCCAAATCAAATTTCAGAATAGTCGCTAGAGAATCGTTTATCGGCCATAACGGTTATTTCAAAATAACTAGATATCGGGTGTGAATTCAGACAAGGTTCTTTTGCGAAATAGCGATAATTTAATTTTTAGAATTTTACTGTAATTTTTAATTAATTAAATACGCGACTTTTTATTTGGAGTATTTTGCACCCTAAAAACAATATTTTAAAGTTTCAAAATATGAGTCCACCTACCGATATTATTATATTTCTGGAGTCGGGACACCTCGCTCGTCACGTTGGTGTTTTTATTTCTGTCTGTAGCGTTACGTAACTATATAAATTTATAGATTAGATGATGGTTTAAATAATTATCTATATATAAAATAAGCAAAATATCCTAAATTTACTAGACCTAAACAACACCACGTTGCCATTATTCTCAGCCGGACTCTTTTATTTTCGGCGAACATGGAGACCCATCATCCACGTCGATCAAAGTATGTATATCCTCGTTTTCTCTGGTGCTTAACTCTCCATGCTCAACCCCTTTTCTAACACAAAAAACCGAATGCCCTCATTTTTCGTTCTGAACGAGCCGCTACTTCGTTCATCCATTTTTGTTCTGCTAACCAAACAAACGAACCACCTACTCCCAAAGAAAAACCATTCGATCTCCCTCTCCCCTCATCTGTTCGATCAACTCTTACTAAAAATCCCTTCTACTCGTTGAGCTCGAGCATCTGACTGACGGTGATGGACTCTGGTTCACGATGGAGGCCAGAAAATGGGGCAAGAGCGGTCACGTTCATTGGGTTTCTTGGCGCGAGTCAGTACGATAGGGGAGCATCTGTTTTGGCTTGAAGCAGGGGCATGACTTGGTGCTTATATCACAAGTGAAACGAGAAGAAATAATGCATCTTTTGTTGGGTGCGGTTTGTACAGCAGAAAGGGGGAAATGAGCTACTGTTCACATGCGGTTTTGATACTGCTCGGGTTCAGAAGGAAAACGAGGTGTTAGGTAGAACAAGTTTGCCAAGGAGAAGAGGACCCGTGTGTATTTGAAAGAAGCAGTTAGTAATGGAGTGAACAGCTTTCGAAAGTTGTGCAGAAACAAGGGGATTTATTGATTTCAAATGGGTCGCAACCTGTAGGGTTCCTCACGAGATAAGACCGACGATGGAAAAATCGTAGGAGGATCGAACTGGATATGAAGGGGTTGGTGATGAAGTGCTTTGAACGAGGAGTTTAATGTTGATCTCAGTTTGAATTTCCATCGCAGAAGCAAGGAGATTATGGCAGTTGGAATGTTGGAAATGGCAAAGGATCGGGTTCTGTATCATTGGTAGGAGGAAGGAGAGGTCTGATATTTTGGTGCGGGTTGGGCTTTACTTAAGTGGGCCGGTGATTGATAAGAGGGGTGAGGCCCGATATTTATTTTACTTAAGTTTTTATTTAAATTTAATGAATGTATTAACTTATACAAGCAATATCTCGGTCATACGATATCAGAATCACGATCCGTAAGTTGCGTTGGGATCGTATGGACGAGAGCTTCACAATGAAGCTGACTGGAAGTGGATTGGTGCCCGTCACAATTTATAGCAAAATAAATTGTCCGACTGAGTCGAATAACGCAAACCGTTATTCAACGGTTAACACGCCAAGGTGAGTAAAACTCACCAACTCTGAACAGTTCTATTTTTACAACATATTCTTAGAACTGTTAAAATTGTCTGTTTGACTGTGTGTTGATTGAACTACTAGTCAGTTAGTTAAATTTATATATTGATTCTGTTTAACAGAATATATCATATGGAACTGAAAGTGATGTTATCTATATTGTCTAACATCTGTGATGCAGGGAAACAGGTTGGAGGAATCCGACTGGATTCCTCAACAGTTATTTTATTGTTTTTCATATATTGTGATATATGATGTGTTATGAAATCTGTTATTGATTTCATATGTTTGAATGATACCGATCATTGTTATACGACAGGTTAAACACCGTAGGTGATACTAGAATGTAAAAAGGGAATTTTCAATGTTTATATTGAAAATAAATCTTATTTATAAAATCGATAGGATTTTATAAAATGAAAACATTTATTTATTTAGGAAATAAATAAAGGAACATTTATTTAGACTATAAATAAATGGCATAAAGGAATATTTATTTAGGGAATAAATAAAGGAACACTTGTTCGGAAAATAAATAGAATTATACAAGGATAGATTTAAACACGTGCTTCGCACACGGTATAACACGATATGGATTCAAATGAGATATTAAATAGGAAATCTGTTTTAAACAGATAAATTGAAGTAGATTAATTTAAAAATAATGTTTTATAAATTAAATAAATTATTTATCGTTGATAAATGGAATATATATAAGTCTGGACTTATATAGAGAATTAGAAACGTTATTAAAAGGACATTTATAAAGTGAAGAACCGTTACTAAAAGTAAATCTTTATAAATGGATAAACGTTGTAAAAAGGATATCTTTATCAATGGATAAACGTTGTAAAAAGGAAATCTTTTGAAATGAATAAATGTTAATAAAAGGAGTTAATCGAATTTAGTTATTCGAAATAAGTTATTCGAATTAGATATTTGAATAGAGTTAAACACATTAGAGTGATTCGAATTACTTATTCGAATAGAGTTAAACAAAGTAATTTGTTAGGTTAACCAAAGCAAGTTAGTCGAGTTAACCAAAGTAATTGGTTAAGTTAACCAAAGTAAATTAGTTAAGATAAACTAAGCGGTTAATCGAAGTGAATTAGTTAAGTTAAACTAATTGGTAAATCAAAGTGAATTAGTTGCGTCAAACTAAGTGAATTATTCAAGTTAAACTAATTGGTTAATCGAAGTAAATTAGTTGGGTTAATCAAAGTGAATTAGCTGAGTTAAACTAAGTAAATCGGTTAGAGTTAATCAAAGTGAATTAACTAAGTTAAACTAAGTGGATTAGTTCAGTTAATCGAGACAAGTAAATCAAGTTAGGTTAAACCATTTGAGTTAACCAGTTAGGTTAAACCATTTGAGTTAACCAGTTAAAGTTTACCAGTTAAAGATAAACAGTTAAAGTTGACCAGTTAGAGTTGACCAGTTGGAGTTATCCAAGTGGAGTTAATCGAGTAGAGTTGCCGAATATCACTTATTCGAAGTAGAGTTATCGAATATAGTGTATTCGAGGGAAGAGTAATCGAACATAGTTTATTCGAGTGGAGAAACCAAATGTTATTCATTTGAGAAGAGTTACCGAATATTATTTATTCGAAGAGTAGTTATCGAATATTGGTTATTCGAAGTTAGTTAATCCAAAGGAGTTATTCGAAGTTAGTAATCCAAAGGAGTTATTCGAAGTTAGTTAATCCAAAGGAGTTAGTCGAAGAGTTAATCGAATATAGTTATTTGAAAGAAAGTGTTAATCGAATATAGTTATTCGAGTAAAGTTAAAAGAGTTAATCGAATATAATTTATTCGAATAGAGTTAGAGAAGTTAATCGAATATAGTTCATTCGAATAGTGTTGGAGGGAATATCGAATATAGTTTATTCGATAGGATAGAAGTGAATATAATTTATCAATTAAGTTATTCGAATGAGTTATTCGAAGGAGTAAATCTAATTAAGTTAATCGATTAGAGTTGAGTTAATCGATTTGGGTTAAGTTTAAGATTCATCGAGTTAAGTAATCAAGTTAAGAAATCGAGTTGAGATAATCGAGTTAAGAAAATCAAGTTGAGTTAATCGAATAAGTTATTCGATAAGAGTAAATCCATTTAAGTTAAATCGGATGTTAGTTATTCGATAAGAATTGACACACTTAAGAAAATTGAATATTTGTTATTCGATAAGAGTTAATGAAATAGAGCCAACCAATAAGAGTTATTCAAATATCAGTTATTCGATAGGAGTTAATCGAAATAGAGTTTATCGAATATAAGTTATTAAAAAGGGAGAGTTAATCGAATAGAGATTACTCGAAAGAGAGTTATACGTCGAATTCGATTATAGCAAATTCAGGAAAGTACTATTTACTTTCCAGGGTTTAAATCAAGAGTTATTGATTTAGAAATTAGGTGTATGTTAAATTATTCGAGTTAGGAGATAAAGTTATAATTTAGGTTAGATATTGCAGAAGTAGGAATTATAACGTTATAGTTATAATCAAACGTTGTCATATAAGAAGTGGATTCGTAACCTGAATCCGAGAATTTGCGCAAAACAGATGATTGTAAAAAGTGAGTGACGAGCTTCATCTATTTCACAGTAAAGGACGTTGTTCAATTATGGTCTGAGAGGTAATTATACCCCAACTTGATTGACTTCAGAATTGACAAAGGAATAGTTGTGGTTCGATCTAAAAGGTTGATTAGGAATAAAGTTAAGGAATAAGCGATAAATGGATTAAGCGAAACGATGTTTTATACAACGTTCATTGGAAATCCGTAAATGAGTTTTGGAAATGTTTTCCAAATATAGTCAGATATGTTTTCTAAACATAGAAAATGAAATGTTTTCACGATAAGAATTTAAGAAATAGAGTTAAGCAAATTCAGAAACTGACTGGAGAGGGTAAGTTGAACGGTTTTCTAAGTGACGATCTGATGTTGGTTTCGACCTTCCGGATTGATACTTAGAGAATTGTTCTCATACTAGTTACAGTTAGGGACTGATAGTTGCGAAATAATAGTGATGTGAAAATAAGCTATGGAAATGTTTTCCAATGATTAATAACATATATTTTCTAAATATATGAAATAAGGAAATATGAACATATGATGATTGATCGATCGAATTTCCATTTGGAAATAAGATCGTTGTTTGTGCACCGACATGTTTTCATTTGATAGTTGAATCACAGACTATCAAAGTTTTTACCATTTTAACGTTGTTATTATGGAGAGACCGGTTGGATTATTATCCAAAGAACCACTCTGTATTGGCATAAGCGTTGCGAGCAATATCTGCCAAAGATAAATTGAAGACGGAGTAAAGTGCAAGGGCTGTTGTATAAGTCTTAGATAACAGTGACTAAGATGGATATACTGAATAGTGCCTTCGGTTTGTCCAGTCCCAGGACAACGTATATGGAAGAAGGTCTGACAGAGTATATCCAATGGATCGCGTAAGTTGATCTGTTCAAACGTATTCACGTTTGGTGGCGGAGGAATTCGTTTCTCTTAGCTATATACCCGTGTTATTTTTGGATAAGTCAATTTGTGATTTGGCGGGTATGACGATGTGGCATTCAAAGTGAATGGTGATCAGATGTTCTAAAGATAGACGTAGCTTCTAGCCTCACACCGGGAAGTAACAAAAGTTGGGCTAGGCAGCATGGCTAGTTGGGTCATCCCCAAGCAGGGTGTATTGTCACCGATCTAGGGAATATTCATATTTATACTTCTTTTTGATTCTGTATCTTCGGATGACGGTTTGATGGCCTATAACCGTGGTGGCAATATATTCGCGACACTCAAGCTAAATGAGTGAGAGGTCATGTGTGGCCGGGTTGCAAGACGTTCTTGTTGAACCCTGAGTATATCACCTCTAGAGTACACTATTCAGAAGGTGCTCCCATACCTTGTCCGTTGGAATCCATTCTCCGATAAACGCCCTGCGGTTTATGATTTTATACTATGTATGTAGAACGTGATTTGCAAGCGTTTCTGCTAGATTGATATCTATTTGTACTTATACATTATTATAATATCACAATGATATTGCTTGTCAAAGTTGTTCAGATACTCATAAGGAAAAACCCGTTCCGTATTCACGGCGTGGTCTTATAACATACCCTATACCTGTTTTAAACTATTTTACTCATACCAGTCCCATGATTGACCCGGAGTTTACTTTGTTGTTTCCCCTAAACTCTTGGGTGCCTAAATTTGTACGGGCAGTCAAGTAGTCGGGATTTACAGATATGCTTGGAGAGCTTGGAGCAGGAGGCTGCAAGATTCTATAGCTATAGTTATTTCCGCTGTGTTGTAAGTGTTGTACTCTGATAAGTGCTATTGTATATATATAACTGTTTACTTCAAGGCTATGTTATATATTATATGTTATTCGTTCCACTGTGAGATTCGTGTTACTCTGATGATTCTGATGTTCTTCTTCTTCTTCTATTCTATTAGTTCTATCTTTTCTTTCTCACCTTCTAAATTCTTTCACTAACGTCTCGGAATTTCCGACTCTCGAGGAGTCGGAAATTTCCAGCCGTTACATAAATTCTTGGTGATTCTTGGCACTCTAAGAAGGTTGCATAAGTGTAATTGTTTACTGCCATTTATGTAAGTGTTTCCAATGTGAGTGATTTGAATGCGTTTACCATTAGTAATAGAAATAGATTTATTACCTCGATATTCCTTGCATCCAACATTTAGATTATCTAGATTGCTTGTGAGATGATTGGTTGCCCCTAAATCTGGGTACCAGCTATCATCTTGCAAGTGCTCTGTTCTAGCTATATCATTCCCTTTGCTTTGACTGCTTGATTCTTGATCTATTTGTGCAACATTTGCATTAGGATTATTGTTGTTTTTCTGAATCTGATTATTGTTGGAATATCTGAAGTAACATTTTAGGGCAGTATGACCAACTTTCTCGCAGATCTGACACTTGGGTCTGTTATTGTTGTTCCATCTGCCTCTTCCTCTTCCTCTGTTTGCACCACCACCTCTCTGGTAAGATGATTCAGTTCTGTTACTTGTGTTTTGATTTTTGTTCTTGCTTCCTGTAGCAAGATTTGCATTAAGATCGATTTCTTGAATCCTTTTGCTGCTTATTCTTGATTCATGAGATAATAAGATGGCATGGACTTCATCAATAGGAGGAACAACTCTTTGTGTAGTAATGACTGCAACAACTGCCTCATATTCCTTATTTAATCCGTTTAGTAAGTAAAGAACATGATCTCCATTAGATACTCTATTGCCTGTAGCACCAAGTAAATCACACAGCTTCTTGACCTTAGCTATGTACTCTTTCTTTCTTAGGTTTTCCATTTTTATATTTTGAAGCTGTCTTTTAAAATTTAAAACCTTTGCTGATGACAAGTTATTGAATTCTTTCTCTATAGTGGTCCATATATCATTGGCTGATGAACATCCAATAACTGTTGGTAACAGATCTTCACTTATTGAAGATAAGAGCCAATAACTTATTAGTCGATCTTGTCGATGATACTGAACATACGCTTCATTAGCTACAGTTCTGTTGTCTTGATCAGTAATAAATTTGGCAGGAACAGGAGTGGTGCCAAGTATAAATCCTTCTAGACCATAGCCTTGAATGGTAGTTTCGTCTTTTAGCTTCCATAGCAAGTAGTTTTCTTCTTGCAATTGAACAGTAATTAGCTGACTTTGAGGACTTATACCTGTTTTAACTAATTGATGTACAGGTCCTGATGGTGGATTTGGTGGGTTTCATGGATTTGATATAGCGTCTGTTCCTGTGCCTGATGTGGAAGAAGTGAGCGTGTTCACCATGAAGAAAAGATAACAAGAACTTCAAGAAGTTCAAGAAATTCTGAATCGAATATTGCTTCTGATCGAAAGTAAGAAATAGCTGATGCTCAGAGAGGAGCAGCCGAGGGTTTGATGATGTGATAGGTAAGAACAATTACAGAAATCCGATGAGAACTCTCTGGCGAGGCTTCAACTGAGTTTTGGTGAGTTTCTTTTACTTTCTTGAATTGGATTTCTGGTGATCGACGCAGAATTTCAATAGGTATAGTATGTTTTATCGAGATGCAGCCAAATTCTTAGTAATTCTGGCATAACACCGATGATCATACTATACTTCATTCTCTCAGATGATGAAAACTTAACTGATGAGAGAATTTATACCCAAATGATGAAAACTCTCTGATGGGTATCTTTTTACTGAAAAACTTACAAGAATTTGATGTCGTTAGGCTCTGGTAAGTGCTCTGATACCAAATCAAAGTTTTACAGATAGAGTATTGTAAAACTGAAAGTAAACTTTTATTCAACAGAATTGTTTTTCATGCTTTACAAAATGCGAAGCCCGGAGTATATATATAAAATTTAACTGGGCCATGGGCTAAAAGGATATTGGTTACAATGTAATGGTTTGGATAAATAAAAACGTGTGGCTGATGATGATTGTGATGAGCGGTTGAGAGGCTGCCAGGTAGACAATCCGTGTGAGGTAAAACAATTCTTCATATGGCCATCGGTTGTGCATTTTCTCTAATTCATAATAGAATCATGAGACCATTGAGTCCATTCTTAATGCGACTTCTTATTTAATTTTTTGATATTTTATATTTGATATGAACGACAGTTTTATTATATTTTGTTTTCAAGCTGTTGATCATTATGCTTCATTCAATTGTTTTGTTGAGCTATACCAATTAGTTTTAATTGTGTTTTCCACTATATCATGTGAAGTTGTTAAGTGTAGACAGAAATCCAATATTAAGATGAGACTTGAGTTTCAATGTGTTTTTGGAACTAGAGTGGGTTTTAGTATGAATGCACATATAGCCACCAAATAAATTCTTCTGATGTTCAAGTTCTCAAACGAAGCTATGCTAAATATTGTATATTTTTGCATAAATTAACAAAGATGAAATCTAAAATGGAGGAAAGATTTCACTTGAAAATAAATCCGCTTAAGAGTCCTAAGTAATTTTTGTTACCTAAAACAAAATAGACATGAATAATGGTATAATTTTTTATGCTCGACTATGACGAAGTGATATATTTTGTAACAGTTTTCTTTTGCGGTGTAACAGATTTTGTATCCGTGGCTTTCTATTTTATGCTCATGTTTAACGTATGTACCAATTTCCATAGATATTGTAAATATAGAAATATCAATTGAATTTGGAATCTCACCTATTGAAAAAGAGAGTACATTGCTAACACATTCGTTTCTTAATTTTCAAATTAGGACCTCAGGGAGTTTCCGACTACTTGGAGTTTTATGCTCCTTAATTGATTTAACTGTTGTTTCATCCCTTCGGCCACTGTTCATAGGCTGTACATGAAATATGAAATCATTGATATTCTATAATATTTGCTTTACTTATGAATGCGGATGTAAACTGATATTTATGCCATCATACCATGATTTACACCATTTATGATTCCATTACCCATAATTTAACCAATAATAAATGTTGATTGAACAATTAATTTTCCATATAAGAGGCACAAATTGACATTTTAATTTTTTTTGTTTCTTATTCTTTCTGTAGCTGTAGTATACCATTTATGGAATATTATATTTTTTAACTTTTTACATATTTCCAGTTTTCGAAAGTAAAAGCTCTATGTTATATGGTATTAAATATGGGAAAATCTATTTGAACACAACAAATAGACACAAATAAGGGGACACAAAATCTACACCATTGGATCTCCCGCTGAATTCCTCCTCTCTACATAAAGACAAAAAGATCCAATGGTCAAGATTCTATGTCTCTATGTTTGTGTCTAGTTTTGTGTCCCAATAGCCGCCCCCATTAAATATTATACTTCACTTATGAAATTTAGTTTTTTTTTTCAACAAAGCAGCTTAGAGCGATATGAAGTACACAGTGGAAATCTTAAGAAATTTAATTACTGAACTGGTTCTTAGTTCTATTATTTAAATGTAGGAGTAGCTCAAACATCCAATTGGTTGACGCTATGGCTATCTTTTTTTTGAAAACAAATGATGTGTGATCTTCCAAGAAGAAGAGAGCACACATATATAATAAAAAAAAGAGGATACAATATTCGAATACAGTCTCACACGAGTATAAAAACAATACTGACACCACAAAATGAATGTAGAGGATAACAGATAGATGAGCTCCGGCAAGGCCACCACCTATCATACTTCAATATCTGTAATAACCCGGAAATCCGAGCCAATTTAAAATTTTTATTTTGGCAATTTTAGCAAAATTTGATTATTTAAAGTGAACTATTTTAAATAATAACGACGAGAAATTTATTTTGAATAGAATTTTAACATATATATTTATTCGAATCGTCGATAGAATATAAATATTTATTTTAAATTATAAAAGGAATTGAAAATGACGCGGTAGTTCGATAATTCAATTTCAAAATTCAAATGAATGTATATGATTCAAAATAAACCGGATTTTAGTGAAACCAAAAATATTTGAATCCATTCGAGAATATCTTTCCAACGGATCCGAAAAATTGAAATTTCATAGCGGAAATCATAAGATACGTCCATATTAAAATTTAGAAAAGTCGCTGTGGAATTTATATATATTTTTAATATATATAAGGGCCTTAGAAATGGAAATTGTGCAAACGACCTCGGCTTTCGACGAACCCACTTTTGTTGGATCCAGGATGTCAAATTATTGCTATATTTCAAAATGCATAATTTTCTGAATCAATATGTGAGCGTGGCGAAGTTAAACGTGTTTTGACAGTTTCAGTCAAATTTGATCGACCAGAAAATGGCCATTTTTCCAACGGTCTCATAATTTGACGAAATTAGTTTGGTTAGGACCGTATCGTCAATACGAAGCTAGAATTAATTTTTCTGGAATTTTTAGAGTTAATATGTGGCCCCGGAAAATTAAAATGTGTGTTCAAATTGAATATATGTAGATCTATATTTTAATTTGAATGGAAACCAGTCAAAACGGTCGAATTGGCCTACGATACATATCCCATTGTGTTCGGAATGGGTGTAATTAGCTATGGACGACAGTCGGTGGAGTTCGTTTAGAGTTCGACTAAAAACCCTACTTTTTATGGAAGAAAATAATAAAATAATAAATTATTTATATAACTACCCTACACTTCACAAACCCTAGCCCCTTTATTTCAAAATCCGGAGCCTCTAGAAGAAAACTGACGCGTAGAATGCTCTAGCATCCCCCCCACTCGTTCTTCTAATCCACACAATCGAAGTCGAAACTCCAACCACCAAAACGAAGGGCAAAGAGGGATGAATGCATCCAATGGATGAGATTTGGTCTCGTTCAATATAGAGGCCGAACTCTCCTCCTGAAGTTGCTCCGCTCGAACTAGAATAGGAGAGGAAAGAGGCGATCGGACGGTGGGGTTTTTGGGGCACAGGTTGCCGACGTGGAGGCGCAAGGCTCGGTGGTGGTGGATCGGCTCCTCATGCCTCGAAGAGCGTGCAAATGTGGAACCCTATCAGCGAAAATGGGTTCGCAGGTAGCGTGAATTCCTAGCGATAAAGAACTGTGAGCTTATCTCCTGATTTTATTTATACCCATTTGCATTGTTTAATTTCAGTTTTTTTTACATTGATTTAAAAATATATACACACACATTGGCTTTTAAAAATATGAATATACATTATTTTTAAAAATAAAAATAAAATGTTGTTTAGAAATAAAAACAGATATGGTTTTAACCATAAAAACATGTCATTGTTTTTGAAATTAAAAACCATTGTTTTGAAATTAAAAACCTTTGTTTTTGAAAATAAAAACCTTTGTTTTTAAAATAAAATAGAATTAATTTTTGAAAATAAAATATACTTTGTTTGTGAAAGAAAATATACATCGATTCAAAATATAAATAACGATGTTTTTAAAATGTTTGATAAAAATAAAATAGCGATGTTTATACATTGCTTTTAGAATAGAAGAAGAAAATATAATTTATGTAATAAGAGAAGCAGATATAAAAAATGAGGTTTTTACATACACAGTAGCAGAGATAATAAAAATATGATTTTTATATAGCAGAGATATTAAAAATATGATTTTTATACAAAGAGAAGAATAAAAATGTGATTTTTATATGAACAGTACAAGAATAAAAATGTAATTTTTATTGTGAACAGCGTGAAATGGTTGAGTTGGAATGTCGATCGAATCTGAACCGTTCAGAAATAAAGAATGGTGGAGTGGATCCCAAAGGTGAGAACTCCTCACCTTTAATTTAATTTTCTAGTTAAAATATATATTAGGATGCAGACGGTGTTTAGTAGCACCCGACACCCATCGTCCACAGACCATGGATGGCTTGTATACTTGTTTGTTTGATTTTGATGTGTAGTTGATTGTGTGATGTGATGTGAAAAGAAATAAAATATTTATATAGTTAAAATATTTTATAGTTGAAAATAGAATTTTTAACGTGTATTTAAAATGAAATAAATATAAACAAATCGGACGATTTGTTTATACACACACATTTGACTGATATTGATTAGGACGATAAATTTTACACATCGCCCAACTGCACAAATAAAATTTGTGTTTGATTGTTTGAAAACCCCACACTGGTATTGGGGTGATATATGACATACACTAATCCCAATAATTAGTTGTATGTTGGTCGATTGATTGACAGACTGTTATAAGCGTTGAATATTTATATTTGATGCTTATACAGTGTAGAATGCACTTTGGATGATGGTTGATTATTTGTCATTGTTGATATATACATGTGTTGTATGAAAATCCATAGAAATAAAATCTATGGTAATTGATTGGGCCTCATTCCAGTTTTGAAATTGGAATATTTGAATAGAAATATTTGAAATAGAAATATTTGTAAAAGAAATATTTGAAATGGAATATTTGAAAATAGAAATATATGAAGCCGTGTTGATTATATTGACGCCATTTTTATGTGAACGATATTTATATTGATTTTATTCATTTTTCAGTGAATATTGAAAGTGATTTCAAAATTCGAATTAAATTGAAGCGATTTGAAATTCGAAATAAACTGAATAGATTTGAAATTCAAAATGAATTGAAATGATTTGAAATTCGAATTAAATTGAAATCGATTTGAATTGAAATTGATTTGAAATGAATTTAAAACGAATTTATATTGGAAAATTCAATTTTGATTTGAATTTGAGATGGAAGTTGAAATCATTTTGAAAACGAAGTTAAAAGAATTTATAAAATAAGTTTTGAAAGCAAATCGACGAAATATATAATATATATATATATATATATTACATATATATATATAATGGCCTGAATAGAACGCGCCGCACCGCGGAAGTTCGCGAATTTCGACCATTGACTTCGAATGGATATTACGGGAGATCCGACCGTCGGATTCTCCTGAAATTGGAACCGTTGGGTTCATATCGAAAAGATCTTTCTAACGAATTTTAGAAATTTGAAATCTAATGGCTGGATTTGGAATTATGTCGAAATCAAATTTGGAAAAGGTCGTTGTAAGTGCAATTCGATGGCCGTTGATGGAAAAACGACTGTACGGGCCTTGATAAAATTATTAAAAATAATAATAATTTGTGTAAAATCATAAGAAATGATTTTGGAAGAATCGGGATGAAAATCTCCATATTTGAAAAGATAATAATAGATTTTTATCGAAATGAACTAGTTTTGAACTAGAATTATAATTCTATTTATTTTTAAATAAATAAATTGAATTTGAAAAGGGTTTTAAAAGTAACCAGAATTTCCAATAATTGAATTGGAATGGATTTGAATCGAAATTGCCTTTGGAATATTTCCTATGTTGGATTTCGTGACTATGCAAATGTTTTTATGGAAATTTGAAAGATATATATATACATATATATCGTTATTTCCAATACGATATTTGTTGGTCGTAGAATTTGATATTGAATATAAGCCGATATATTTTCTATTCAAAGCCTTGTATTGAATATCAAATGTGATTTGGGTTTGTCGTGAATGGTGTCTTTATTAACACTGTTCTTGAACCCAGTTGAGAAAAAGATTAAATCTTTTTATTTAGATTTAATGAAGTATACCAATTAAATAATATTTAATTGGAATTGAATTGGTATTGATTTTTGGATTTATCGTGAACAGTGTTTTAAATAACACTTGTTCTTTAACCCGATAATTAATGGAATGTGATTTTGGGTTGTCGCGAATGGTTATCCTCAATAATACTGTTCTTAGACCCAAAGGAGTTAAGAAAAGCAGAAACTAACTGGAGAGTAGTTAAGTTGAATGGTTTCTGGGGTATTGATCTGATGTTGGTTTCGACCTTCGGGGTAAATACTTAGGGATTTGCTCACTTGCTAATTTACGGTTAGGGACTAATTGAAATGTGATGTGATTTTGGGGTTTATTGTGAACCGTGTTTTTAAATGACACTGATTCTTTAACCCAGTCAAAGATTAAAACTAAATGGAGTTTTAATGAATCTTTAATTAGATTAAAAAGATTGAGAATGGAGTATCACTAGTTTTACTCCAGGCGGTAGTTACATCTTTAATTAGATTTGAACGTGAAATGGTAATTGAATTTACCGATAACACCGTGGTGTTAGATATGAAGTATGACTGGTTTTACTTCATGGGATAAATAGGTTGGGATTGGGAACTAAAATAAATAATTACTTCGGTGTGGTTTGCTAATCCCGACTAGTTTGAAGTGATATTCAAAGGAAGATTAAAGAATAAATTTAAAAGAATTTATCTTTGATAAAATTAATGGGAACCTGTCCCTATGAACGTGAAATTTAGAAACTAACTGTAGGTTGGCTAAGATGAATGGTTTCCTGGGTATTGATCTGATGTTGGTTTCGGCCTTCGGGGTTAATATTTTGGGAATTGTTCTCTTACTAATTTACGGTTAGTGGCTGATGAATTGGAATGAGGCGTATGTTGTGTTTGTGTAACAATTGTTTATTATATACGCGAGTTATTCGGAAACACCGGGATTATCCCATTCTGAGTAACTTATACGACGATAAGTCGAAGATGAAGACGGTGGTCGAATACCGGAGGTCTTCATGTCGTTTGGGTGGTTACTGATGATCTTGATTAGGCCGTACACCCATGAGGAGAGAATCAGTTGGTGGTCATCCAGACGTACATGGAGATCGATGGATATGCAGGGTACTAGGTGCTTCCGGTTTCGCTCAGATCCAGAACGAACTTGTAAATGGGTTGTGTGTCTGACATTGGATTTTATTCTGTGTGGTTGATTTCTATTAAATATGTATCTGTTTGGCGGCGGAGAATTTATTCTCTTGCTTAACGCCCTTCTCTGAGATGTATGAGCTCAGGGGTTATATACTGATGGATATCAAATGCATAGAGTGAATTGCCTGTGTGGCATGCCTAAGTGGCATGCCTAATTGGCAAATGATCAAGGCTTCTGCTGAAAAGCAAAGTCTTGGAGTTGATGATCAAAGCACGGCCTTTGTGGCATAGCTTTGTGTAACGTTTAATTCGTGAGTTTCACGCCCGGTATGAACCATAAACGGGAGAAGGACCTCAGGGAGGGCATGCGTTTCCTTCTAGTTAGAAGTGGCATCCGTGGTTTTACATGCCCTGACGAGTTTGACTTATGTGGTTGTTGCTGTTGCGAGGCGCCACGGATATATATCGGTGACTATGTGAAGCGATAGAGTCATTTGTTGGCTCATTTACGCCCCATAGGGCGGGGAAACGCAGTGTTCAGGTATTATAATCCACATCGGTGGACCGGCCCTGATGATCCAAGGGCCACTCGAGCTCTAATCCTGAGACATGGGCTAGATTATCTCGAATCAGTGAGGACGATCCCTAGCCTCGGTTCATATCATAAATGATAACCCAACTTCCAATACGACATTTTGCGGTTTTGATTGTATACCTATATATGGCGACATAGTGGTATGGGACATTCATGCTGCCTATGATTGATATTTATGATTGTATATAAAATCAGAAACTAACTGGAAACGAACTAAGATGGTGGTTTCCTGGGTATTGGTCTGATGTTCGTTTCGGCCTTCGGGATTAATACTTAGCGAATCGTTCTCTTTCTAATTTACGGTTGGAGTCTGATTAAGAATCTAAAACATGAAATTTAGCGTATCAAGCATTCTTTGGCTATTATAAGGTAAAAACCCTATCCTCCGGCTTGCGTTGCATTGTGTGAATGGACCTGGGTCTTATAATAGCTTCATTGTTCTTTATTTAGCGTTGCGCTGTTTATTTTATGCACTGGTATTCTTGGAAGCAAACTCGTTCGTGTTATACGGCGTGGTCCCTTGATTTACCTAACTTTAAAATAAAGATAAATAACTGTTTTAGTTCTCACACCGGTCACATGACTGACCTGAAATTTATTGTTTTAACCTAAACTCTGTGTGCCCCTATTTTCGACATGGGCAGCTAGTAGTTTTGGTTTTGCAGATTTATAATCACAGGAACGTGGTTTACAGCTGGAATGATATCCGAAAAGCTATGTATCCATATATCTCCTTCAGTAGTGTATTGTATTATTTTCCGTTGCTATGTAATTTATTGTAATCTCTGATAATTTGTGATGTATATTATTTATTCATACTCTGTATATTCTTGTATTTTGATGGAATTGTTGTAATTAACAATGAAATGTTCTTCTGTCTACGTTCTGGTTTGTCGTGTTCTCTAAACAATCAGGCGTTTCGAATGGTCTTGGTCGGTTTAGTGACTGATTCGGATCGAGCGAAATTCCCGGTCGTTACATTTGGTATCAGAGCTTTGGTTTACAAAGCTCAGAGAACAAGACACATTAGAACCATACGAAGGAATTCACCAGAGATTGGATTATTAATATCCAATGGGAATGACTCGTTAGAGATGGGATCAGTAGTATCCTAGAACGAGTGTGAAGAGTATATTTTTAAAGGGAAAATAAATTTTGTTTTGAAAATTTAAATCAATTGTTCTTATTTGATTATTTATTTTATACTGATTTGGACAGTCCAGTATATAAAGATTTTAGGTATACGTCTGATCCGCATGTATTCGAAGTTTTAATATAATGGATAGATATAGAATCACACTCTATTCGCCCGGAGATGGTTCTGATGACCACTATAGTACGTACATAATCAGAATTTATATTTGAGTTTCGAAAGTGGGATTTCTATATGATTCCAATTGACTGGTGTGAGAACCAAAATTAGATAGGGCTTATTGTTGTGATTTGGCATCAAAAAACTGATTTATAGACTATATATCAAAGTTATGAATTTGAAACGTTAATCAGCTAATTGATTGTTGATTGTGTTGTTTGATTATTGGTTGATTAATTAAAATTTTAATCATATAACCAAATTGATCAAATAGTAAATTGTATTGAAAATTAGTCGCATTTACATGCATATACATGTACTTACATTGAACAGGTCATAACGAGGAGGCTAGAGCAGAAGAATAAAATTGTTTGCCCGACAAATAGGTACATGTTTACCATAATTTACTGTTTTGTTTGGGTGATGATGATTTTATGAGCCGATTGGTTAGCCGCTTGGCTTTTTCTTTTTCTTTTGGATTGAAGAAGGCCATGGGAGGCATACGAAATATCCTGAAGTCCACGGTGCAGGGGAGGTTATGGCGAAATTTTTCGAAAATTTAGGGTGTTAGCCAAATTTTTGAAAAATTTGAAAAGTTCTTAGAAACTGAAAAGTTGAAGAACTTAAGCCGTAATGAAAATAATGAAAGTTGAGTTGATTAGTTAAACAACTTTCGGCTTCGTTCCTTTTTGGGGACGAAAAGTTTTAAGTGGGGGAGACTGTAATAACCCGGAAATCCGAGCCAATTTAAAAATTTTATTTTGGCAATTTTAGCAAATTTTGATTATTTAAAGTGAATTATTTTAAATAATAACGACGAGAAATTTATTTTGAATAGAATTTTAACGTATATATTTATTCGAATCGTCGATAGAATATAAATATTTATTTTATAGTATAAAAATTGAAAATGGCGCGGTAATTCGATAATTCGATTTCAAAATTCAAATGAATGTATAGGATTCAAAATAAACCGGATTTTAGTGAAACCAAAAATATTTGAATCTATTTGAGAATATCTTTCCAACGAATCCGAAAAATTGAAATTTCATAGCGGGAATCATAAGATACGTCCAGTTTAAAATTCAGAAAAGTCGGTGTGGAATTTATATATATTTTTAATATATATAAGGCCCTTAAAAATGGAAATTTTGCAAAGACCTCGGTTTTCGCCGAAACAACTTTTGTTGGATCCGGGAAGTCAAATTATTGCTAGATTTCAAAATTCATAATTTTCTGAATCAATATGTGAGCGTGGCGAAGTTAAAGGTGTTTTGACAGTTTCAATCAAATTTGATCAACCAGAAAATGGCCATTTTTCCAACTGTCTCAGAATTTGACGAAATTAGTTTGGTTAGGATCGTATCGTCAATACGAAGCTAGAAATAATTTTTCTGGAATTTTTAGAGTTAATACGTGGCCCCGGTAAATTAAAATGTGTGTTCAAATTGAATATATATAGATTTATACTTTAATTTGAATGGAAACCAGTAGAAACGGTCGAATTGGCCTACGATACATATCCTATTGTGTTCGGAATGGGGGTAATTGGCTATGGACGACAGTCGGTGGAGTTCGTTTGGAGTTCGAATAAAAACCCTACTTTTTATGGAAGAAAATAATAAAATAATAAATTATTTATATAACTACCCTACACTCCACAAACCCTAACCCCTTTATTTCAAAATCCGGAGCCGCCAGAAGAAAACCGACGTGTAGAATGCTCCATAATTCCCCCCACTCGTTCTTATAATCCACAACATCGAAGTCGAAACTCCAATCACCAAAACGAAGGGCAATGAGGGATGAATGCATCCAACGGCTAAGATTTGGTCTCGTTCAACATAGAGGCCGAACTCTCCTCGTGAAGTTGCTCCGCTCGAACTAGAATAGGGGAGGAAAGAGGTGATCGGACGGTGGGGTTTTTGGGGCACGGGTTGCTGACGTGGAGGCACAAGGTTCAAGGGTGGTGGATCGGCTCCTCATGCCTCGAAGAGCGTGCAAATGTGGAAACCCTATCAGCGAAAATGGGTTCGAGGGTAGCGTGAATTCCTGGCGATGAAGAACTGTGAGCTTATCTCCTGATTTTATTTATACCCATTTGCATTGTTTAATTTCAGTTTTTTTTACATTGATTTAAAAATATATACACACACATAGGCTTTTAAAAATGTGAATATACATTATTTTTAAAAATAAAAATAAAATGTTGTTTAGAAATAAAAATAGATATGGTTTTAACCATAAAAATATACAGAATAGAATAAAAACATGTCATTGTTTTTGAAATTAAAAACCATTGTTTTGAAATTAAAAACCTTTGTTTTTCAAAAAAAAAAACCTTTGTTTTTAAAATAAAATAGAATTGATTTTTGAAAATAAAATATACTTTGTTTGTGAAAGAAAATATACATCGATTCAAAATATAAATAACGATGTTTTTAAAATGTCTTTGATAAAAATAAAATAGCGATGTTTATACATTGTTTTTAGAATAGAAGAAGAAAATATAATTTTTGTCATAGGAGAAGCAAATATAAAAATAAGGTTTTTACATATACAGTAGCAGAGATAATAAAAATATGATTTTTATATAGCAGAGATATTAAAAATATGATTTTAATATAAAGAGAAGAATAAAAATGTGATTTTTATATGAACAGTACAAGAATAAAAATGTGATTTTTATTGTGAACAGCGTGAAATGGTTGAGTTGGAATGTCGAGCGAATCTGAACCATTCAGAAATAAAGAATGGCGGAGTGGATCCCAAAGGTGAGAACTCCTCACCTTTAATTTAATTTTCTAGCTAAAATATATACTAGGATGCAGAAGGTGTTTAGTAGCACCCGACACCCGTCGTCCACAGACTATGGACGACTTGTGTGCTTGTTTGTTTGATTTTGACGTGTAGTTGATTGTGTGATGTGAAATGAAATAAAATATTTATATAGTTAAAATATTTTATAGTTGAAAATAGAATTTTTAACGTGTATTTAAAATGAAATAAATATAAACAAATTGGACGATTTGTTTATATACACACATTTGACTGATATTGATTGGGATGATAAATTTTACACATCGCCCAACTGCACAAGTAAAATCTGTGTTTGATTGTTTGAAAACCCCACACGGGTATTGGGGTGATATATGACATACACTAATCCCAATAATTAGTTGTATGTCGATCGATTGATTGACAGACTGTTATAAGCGTTGAATATTTATATTTGATGCTTATACAGTGTAGAATGCACTTTGGATGATGGTTGATTATTTGTCATTGTTGATATATACATGCGTTGTATGGAAATCCATAGAAATAAAATCTATGGTAATTGATTGGGCCTCACTCCAGTTTTGAAATAGGAATATTTGAATATAAATATTTGAAAAAGAAATATTTGAAAAAGAAATATTTGAAATGGAATATTTGAAAATATAAATATATGAAGCCGTGTTGATTATATTGACGCCATTTTACGTGAATGATATTTATATCGATTTTATTCATTTTTCAATGAATATTGAAAGGGATTTCAAAATTCGAATTAAATTGAAATGATTTGAAATTCGAATTAAATTGAATAGATTTGAAATACAAAATGAATTGAAATGATTTGAAATTCAAATTAAATTGAAAACGATTTGAAATGAATTTAAAACGAATTTATATTGGAAATTTTAATTTTGATTTGAATTTCAGATCGAAGTTGAAATCGTTTTGAAAACGAAGTCAAAACGATTTATAAAATACATTTTGAAAGGAAATCGACGAAATATATATAATATACTATATATATATATATATATATATATATAACAGCCTGAATAGAACGTGCCGCGACGCGGCAGTTCGCGAATTTCGACCATTGACTTCGAATGGATATTACAGGAGATCCGACCATCGGATTCTCCTGAAACCGGAACCGTTGGGTTCGTATCGAAAAGAGCTTTCTAACGAATATTAGAAATTTGAAATCTAACGGTTGAATTTTGAATTATGTGCAAATCAAATTTGGAAAAGGTCGTTGTAAGTGCAGTTCGATGGTCGGTGATGGAAATCGACTGTACGGGCCTTGATAAAATTATTAAAATAATAATAATTTGTGTAAAATCATAAGAAATGATTTGGGAAGAATCGGGATGAAAATCTCCTTATTTGAAAAGATAAAAATAGATTTTTATCGAAATGAACTTGTTTTGAACTAGAATTATAATTCTATTTATTTTTAAATAAATAAATTGAATTTGAAATGGGTTTTAAAAGTAACCATAATTTCCAATAATTTATTTGGAATGGATTTGAATCGAAATTGCCTTTGGAATATTTCGATGTTGGATTTCGTGATTATGCACTTGTTGTTATGGAAATTTGAAAGATATATATATATATATATCGTTATTTCCAATACGATATTTGTTGGTCGTAGAATTTGATATTGAATATAAGCCGATATATTTTCTATTCAGAGCCTTGTATTGAATATCAAATGTGATTTGGGTTTGCCGTGAATGGTGTCTTTATTAACACTGTTCTTGAATCCAGTTGAGAAAAAGATTAAATGTTTTTATTTAGATTTATTGAAGTGTACCAATTAAATAATATTTAATTGAAATTGAATTGGTATTGATTTTTGGGTTTATCGTGAACAGCGTTTTAAATAACACTTGTTCTTTAACCCAATAATTAATGGAATGTGATTTTGGGTTGTCGTGAACGGTATTTTCAATAATACTGTTCTTAGACCCAAAGGAGTTAAGAAAATCAGAAACTAACTGGAGATTAGTTAAGTTGAATGGTTTCTGGGGTATTGATCTGATGTTGGTTTCGGCCTTCGGGGTTAATACTTAGGAAATTACTCACTTGCTAATTTACGGTTAGGGACTAATTGAAATGTGATGTGATTTTGGGGTTTATCGTGAATCGTGTTTTTAAATGACACTGATTCTTTAACCCAGTCAAAGATTAAAACTAAATGGAGTTTTAATGAATCTTTAATTAGATTGAAAAGATCGAGAATGGAGTATCACTAGTTTTACTCCAGGTGGTAGTTAAATCTTTAATTAGATTTGAACGTGAAATGGTAATTGAATTTACTGATAACACCGTGGTGTTAGATATGAAGTATGACCAGTTTTACTTCATGGGATAAATAGGTTGGAATTGGGAACTAAAATAAATAATTACTTCAGTGTTGTTCGCTAATCCCGACTAGTTTGAAGTGATATTCAAAGGAATATTAAAGAATAAATTTAAAAGAATTTATCTTTGATAAAATTAATGGGAACCTTTCCCTATGAACGTGAAATTTAGAAACTAACTGTAGGTTGGCTAAGATGAATGGTTTCCTGGGTATTGATCTGATGTTGGTTTCGGCCATCGGGGTTAATATTTGGGGAATTGTTCTCTTACTAATTTACGGTTAGTGGCTGATGAATTGGAATGAGGCGTATGTTGTGTTTGTGTAACACTTGTTTATTGTATACGCGAGTTATTCGGAAAGATCGGGTTTATCCCATTCTTAATAACTTATACGGCGATAAGTCGAAGATGAAGACGGTTGTTGAAGACCGGAGGTCTTCACGTCGTTTGGGTGGTTACTGATGATCTTGATTGGGCCTTACACCCAAGAGGAGAGAATCAGTTACTGGTCGTCCAGACGTACTTGGAGATCGATGGATATGCGGGGTACTAGGTGCCTCCGGTTTCGTTCAGACCCAGAACGAACTTGTAAGTGGACTATGTGTCTGACATTAGATTTTATTCTGTGTGATTGATTTCTATTAAATATATATCTGTTTGGCGGCGGAGAATTTATTCTCTTGCTTAACGCCCTTCTGTGAGACGTACGAGCTCAGGGGTCATATACTGATGGATATCAAACGCATAGAGTGAATTGCCTGTGTGGCATGCCTAAGTGGCAAATGATCAAGGCTTCTGTTGAAAAGCAAAGTCTTATGGTTGATGATCAAAGCACGGCCTTTGTGGCATAGCTTTGTGTAACGTTTAATTCGCGAGTTTCACACCCGGTATGAACCAGAAATGGAAGAAGGACCTCAGGGAGGGCATGCGTTTCCTTCTAGTTAGAAGTGGCGACAGTGGTTTTACACGCCCTGACGAGTTTGACTTATGTGGTTGTTGCTGTTGCGAGGTGCCTCAGATATATATCGGTGACTATGTGAAGCCGATGGAGTCATTTGTTGGCTCATTTACGCCCCATAGGGCGAGGAAACGCAGTGTTCAGGAACTATAATCCACATTGGTGGACCGGCCCTTCAATCCAAGGGTCACTCGAGCTATGATCCTGAGACATGGGCTAGATTGTCTCGAATCGGTGAGGACGATCCTAGCCTCGGTTCATATCATAAATGATAACCCAACTTCCAATACGACATTTTGCGGTTTTGATTGTATACCTATATATGGCGACATAATGGTATGGGACATTCATGCTGTCTATGATTGATATTTATGATTGTATATAAAATCAGAAACTAACTGGAAACGAGCTAAGATGGGTGGTTTCCTGGGTATTGGTTTCGGCCTTCGGGGTTAATACTTTGGGAATCATTCTCTTACTAATTTACGGTTGGAGTCTGATTAAGAATTTAAAACATGAAATTTAGCGTATCAAGAATTCTTTGGCTATTATAAGGTAAAAAACCTATCCTCCGGCTTGCGTTGCATTGTGTGATGGGACCTGGGTCTTATAATAGCTTCATTGTTCTTTATTTAGCATTACGCTGTTTATTTTATGCACTGGTATTCTTGGGAGGAAACCCGTTCCGTGTTATACGACGTGGTCCCTTGATTTACCTAACTTTAAAATAAAGATAAATAACTATTTTAGTTCTCACACCAGTCACATGACTGACCTGAAGTTTATTATTTTAACCTAAACTCTGGGTGCCCCTATTTTCGACACGGGCAGCTAGTAATTTTGGTTTTGCAGGTTTATATTCATAGGAACTTGGTTTACGGCTGGAATGATATCCGGAAAGATTTGTATCTGTATATCTCCTTCAGTAGTGTATTGTATTATTTTCCGCTGCTATGTAATTTATTGTAATCTCTGATAATTTGTGATGTATATTATTTATTCATACTCTGTATATTCTTGCATTCTGATGGAATTGTTTTAATTAACAACGAAATGTTCTTCTGTCTGCGTTCTGGTTTGTCGTGCTCTCAAAACAATCAGGCGTTTCGAGCGGTCTTGGTTGGTTTAGCTACTGATTCAGATCGAGCGAAATTCCCGGTCGTTACAATATCGAATACCGGCAAGGCCACCACCCAATATCGAAGTATATCTACTCCAATACATACCATAAGCAAAATACAAAACAAAAAGGGTAACAAAACACCCCAAAAACGCTCCAACTCCACATACACAGCTAGATCCAAAGCAAGCAACAATGGTCAATCCAGACAGTTATCCAAAGAGCTCCTCAGCTACCTCAACAACCTGGAATCTGAAGAAACTGAAACAAACTATCAGTGACATACATACATACATATATATATATATATATATATATATGAGTACATGCGTGTATATATATATAGGCATATATCTATATATACATGTGTAAAAAGAAGAACAAAAGTAGCAACAAGAAATAAACGTGCCAATACCAAGAAAAAGAAGTCAACAACCAAGCCGAGGTCTATTACATCTAAAACAACTATTAATTCTAATAAATAAACTTAAATTAAAATAACCTTAAATGAAAAACACCCAAATCGCAAATCACCAAAAAACTTATAGTGTGAATTAGACATCCAAACCAGACAGAATTTAACTATACTAATGATTAAATTTTCTACAGAAATAGAAATAGAATGAAAAAATCTCTGATTCCTCTCTAATCAAATGAACCAACTTATGATTGTAACTAGAGAATCCAACACATATCTCTATCTGGAATTAGAACCAAATCTATAACAATCCCAATAATCAACGCAGCTACTAAAAGAACTAAAACAATCAAAAGTAAAAATCCTTAAAATCATATTAAAAATAAAAAAGGTAAAATAACAAGAGAAAAATAAATGATCAACATCCTCCTCCACAATACTACAAAAGCAACACTTAACATCAAAATTAATATTCTTTCTTTTCAAAATCTCAACCGTATTAAGCTTCTTATGAATGATCAACCACATAAGAAACTAAGCTTTAGGGGGAGAATTTGACTTCCATAGAAATTTAAAGGGGTGCAAAGAAACACCAGAAAAATTAATAAAATTATATATAGAATTAACAGTGTAAACTAAACTCTTATCTAAACTCCAGCAAATAGAATCACCATTCTCATCCAAATGATACAATGCTAACTTAGCTTTAAGTAAGGCCAATTGTCTTAATAAATCCCCTTCTAAAATATTATCAAAGGAAAACTCCTACGGAGGATCTAAATCTTCTCTTTAAACATCCACAATTAAAGCATTCTTAAATCTACTATTATTAAAAAGCTTACGAAATTCAATTTTAAGCGGCACACGAGAAATCCAAGCATCGTGCCAAAAGTAAGTAAGATTACCTGAATGAACAGTCACCTTGCAACCTAAATTAAAAAAATCAAAACAATTCAAAACAGACTTCCAAAAGTGAGACAACCTATTAAACCAACCAACACTAGTTCCAACAATAAACTCTCCTCTGGAATAATAAGATTTGGAAATGGTAAACTTCCAAGAAGCCTTCACAACAGGGCATCTAAATTTCCATAACCATTTGGCTAGCAGGGAAGAATTAAAATTATATAAGTTAATGATCCCCAGACCCCCATCTTTCTTGGGTTTACAGCACATCTCCCAGTTGACTAAACATTTATAACCTCTACAAAAAGGAACACCATTCCAAAGGTAATTACGCCTGATCCTATCAATCTTCTCAATAACCCATTGAGGAAAATGATGAATGGCCATCCAATAAGAAGGAATAGCCAATAATACCAAATTAACTAGAACTAATCTACCTGCTCTAGACAGAAATCTATTATTCCAGCTCGATAATCTATTATTTATCTTATCAATAATAACTAACTAATCATCCTTCTTAAGCTTCGAAGGTCTAATATTAAAACCTAAGTAATCAAAAGGAAATTTCGTAATAGAACAGTTCAAGGTGCTAGCAACCATAGCCTCAACATTGTTAAAATCATTAAGGACCATAACATCACTCTTGTCAAAATTAATTCTGAGTCCAGATAACATCTCAAAACAGTAAAGAATAAACTTAAGAGCAATAATATGCTTAGGCAAGTGGGAAGAAAATAATAATGTATCATCTGCAAATTGGAGGATAGACAATTCATTATTAAATTCCTTATTCCCAACACTACCTAGGACACCTAATCTTCTAGCTCTCTTAATAATTCTAGAGAAAACATCAGCCGCTAAATAAAACAGAAAAGGCGATAAGGGGTCGCCTTGTCTAAGGCTCTCTTGGATTGTATCTTCTTTCCCACGACCCTATTAACAACAATGTTGGAGCAAACAGACCTAAGCAATAACAAGATCCAGTTAGTCCATCTGATGCTAAAACCTCTAGCAAGACATAATTCGCATATAAATTCCCAATCGATTGAATCAAACGCCTTCTCAAAGTCTAACTTCAAAATGGCACAGGAAATATTATTTTTACTACAGACATTAATGTACTCCTGCACCGCTGCCACTCCATCCACTATATTTCTGCCTTTAATAAAGGCAGTTTGGGAACAATCAATAAGATCGTTCATCTTGGCACTAAGCCTATTCGCTAGGACTTTAGAAATAATTTTCACAGAAACATTGATAAAGGAAATAGGCCTAAAATCCTTAGTAGAATTTGCTCCCTCTCTCTTATGAATAAGGATGACATTGGCAAAGTTGAAACTTCCTAAACGCAAATCGCCACTATAAAAGTCATTAAATAAATCAATAATATCAAACTTCAAAACTTCCCAAAACTACTTGTAAAAAAGAACAGAAAAGCCATCCGGCCCAGGAGCTTTGTCACTATGCATATCACTAATAGCCTTCCAAATATCCTGCTCAGAGAAAGGTTAATCTAAATCAACAAGGTCAACCTTAGTATCAGAAGGATATAAGTCATTCCATTTGACATTAGTTCTTCTCTTAATCTTAGAACCAAAAATCTTCTTATAATATCTAGTGAAAGCTTCATTTAGATCCTTCTGCGAGGTCAATTCCACATCATTGAAAACAATAGAATGAATCAAATTATCACGTCTCCTCTTATTAGCCATAGTATGAAAGAACTTCGTATTATTATCCCCCTCCTTAATCCATTGAACTCGGGATCTTTGCCTCCACATAATCTCTTCTTTTTCTAAAATATGCCTGAGATCTTGCCTAAGGTTGCAATATTTGTCCTTCTCTGTGGAATTAAGGGTCCTGAACTCGCTAATTTTATCTAAGTCTAACAGCCCACACATGATCTTATCTTTTCTAATTCTTACACTACCAAAAATAATCTTATTCCAGCGCTTAAGGAAAAATCTCAACTTACCTAGCTTCACAACAAAAATCTTTGTAGAATTACCCTTATACATGCTATTAAAATAAAACAAGGACTTCCACTTAACAGAAACAAGGTTGGTGAAACTAGGATCAAGTAACCACATCTTCTCAAATTTGAAACTGCTACTAATAGAAATATTCGAATCACAAGTAAGGATGATAGGACAATGATCAGAATGAAAAAAGGTAAGCCCTTTACTCTACAGAACGAAAATCTATCATCTACCTCAAAACTAATAAAAAATCTATCTAATAAAGAAAAAGAAGTACTATCACGGACACTTGACCAAGTGAACGATCTATTAGCTAGAGGAATCTCAATCAAATTATTATCTAAAATGAAATCATTGAATTACTCCATATCAGAGAAATCACCTTCCTGAGGTGATCTCTCCCCTAAAAACCTAGTGACATTGAAATCCCCCTCCCCCCCCCCCAATCCAAAGATTGGGGGAAAGATTCCTAAAATCAGAACATTCATCCCACAAGAGTCTCCTCTCAATCTTTGTGTGAGGCCCATACACATTTGTAATGCCTAAAGAAGAATTATCAAAAACGGAAGCTAAAATAATGTGTAAAAAATGTAACTTAGGAAATTCCTGCACAAGTTTATATTGATTATCTTTCCAACCAATCACAAGCCCCCCCCCCCCCCCCCCCGGCAGTACCAATTGCCGAAAGACAAGCCCAATTACGAAAAAGGGACCCACCTAACCTAGCATAAAAACTAAAATCAGGGCTCTCAATTTTAGTCTCTTGAAGCAAAACAATATCAATATGATAATCTATAAAAAAAAGTCCTAACTTTAGCACATTTTTAGGATCATTTAGACCCCTAATATTCCAGCTAACAATCCTCATCTACTCAAAGAAGAAACTCTCTCTAATTCCCTACTCCTAATGAACTCCGCATCAATCTCAATATCCGAAAAAATAAAGACAGTATCTTTAGTTAGCTGAAATAACTGACTAGTCGAAAGGCTACCCAAAGCAAAAGGAGTATAATCACTACCAAAAACCGGAGACATACCTGAGCCCAAATCCGAACTGCTACTACTAGCATTTGGATTCGGGAACTTACCTCGAGATGAAGAGGGACCATATCTGATCCTAGCGCTACGCCGAATCAATCCAGAACTGGGAACCACTCTCCTACGTCTCCCCTCCTAGATGAAGAAGTGGATACATCACTACTCTGAGCATGACCACCACTAGACTCTAGCAATCCATTACTAACTGAAAAGCTAGAACCAACATCAGAAACAAACATAGATCGAGGAATATCATACTCCAAAGGAGTCACACCAAAGCACGGCCTCAAAAACACGGAGAGAAGTCTCACACCCAACTTACTCACAATCACTGAACCAACACCCTTATCCCACGAAAACAAAAATCCACGCAAGACATAACAAGCTACCAGCGACTCAGTGACTGCCAAGCCCCCATCTACATTCACTACACTACTTACAAAAGTCTCAGTTTCATCAATGCATCCTAGGTAGCCAATCTCTCCTCTCCTATCAACCATTTGCTCAATGCAACAATATGGAGACTGAACGTCCACCCTATCCACATCTTCACTAGCAATATTAGCAAAGGATATGCTTATCATGTCCTCCATCCCAGTCATACAAGACTAACACAACAATTAGCTTTCCCATCAACATACCTCCCAAATTTAACACACCCAACTCTGAAACCTTTCCTCTTTGTGGAAGAAAACTTATGAGAGACCTCTTTATTAATCACTGAAGCAGACCTCCCCAGTTTATCTATTTCTGCTAATGAAACACCATCAGAAACTTCCTGATAAGAATCTATCAAATCCTCATAGTTCTCCAACAAACCAAAGCTATTCGAAAGAACCATGTCACCAGCCACATCCCAACCTACCCCCATCTGAAAACCTAAACTGGAAAGAGAACCTGCAGCAACACCGACAACATCATAACCGCTCATATCTATCAAATCATCTCTTGTTATCAAGTCTCTAGCCCTCTCTCCCTTGCTGGCTAAACAATCAAAAAACCGAGAACCTTCAACGAGACCCATGCAATTCATCACTTCAGGATCAGAGAGAAAAGGATCAGAATGCTGCAAATCCCACAAAAACCCTGCAGAACCTAACAAAACTTCATCGATGAACATCACTTCATCTTGAGCCATACCCAAATCCCCCACATGAACATTCTCCATCTGTATCTTATCATCCATATGTAATGACTGCAAGCCAGAAACCGAATGAAAAGGATCATCGCAATTTGAAAGATTCTGAAAAGCGACAACACTTCTATCACAATTAATAGCAGTGTTAATAACATCAAAGTGCTTCAAAATCTCTTCCAAAAAAAGAAAACTTTCCTCTTATTACTTGAAGTCGAATCAGAGTATATCCTACGAAGCTTCAAAAGATTAAGACAAAAGGAGAAAGCATGATCCTTTCTTTCTAACGGACGAGGCAACGGAGGAAACACAACATCACTATCGAACCTCTTACTCCACAATATTCCATCAACAAGGCCCTCCAAATGCCATCCCAACAACAATATCATATAAGCCCCATCATTCTCCTTTTCAGAAAAATCCAGAACATAAAGGTCCAATAGCAAAATTATACACTGGCATATTCTCGAGCAATTGAAGTGCAAGATGTCAAAAACAGATTTCCTTCTAAACAACACAGGACAGTTAAACTTTCGATGCCCCACGCCTCCACAATTGAAGCAACGGATTCCATTTCGGCATTCCTTCGCTAAGTGGAAAGAATCTCCACATTTGAAACAAAATCGATCACTAATCTTTTTCCTAGGAAAAGAATTTTTAATCGAAATAGAATTCCAGTCAGAGGAAATAGGAGACCGTCTAGCCATGTCTGCATAAGAAAACGGGGTAAAGCATCGAGTAACATCAGTATATGAACTCTGAGGAATACCACCCCTTGAATCATTATAGAAATAACTCTGATTAGGAGCACAACCATCATTTGAATTCTGAGTCCCTTCTTCATATGATCTCAGTATAACACTCTGCCTGAAAGTAAGATTCAACTAACGCTATGGCTATCTTCATTGACATATTTTTTATGTACAAATTATGGATACCTATAATTCTCTTTCTTTCAAATGCTACTTTTCATTTTGAAGCTTAATGAAATAGTTGACTTGAGGAAGACGGTATCGATGTCAGCTTCCAAATATACTAGGTATGCAAATTTGTTTCAAATAATTTTAAATCTTAGTTTAGATTCTAACCATATGATATTAAAACTCTAATTGCTTTAATTTTGCATTTGATGTTGACTATATAACACTATGCATTCTGGCTTTAATTTCCAAAGGACCAGCAAATCCTCTTTTACACATAATTTTTTTAAAAAAAAAAACGAGTGTTACATTTTTAGAAGCTTTAGTCTCCCAAATTAGTCCAGAGAATTTCAGATGTATTAATTGTAGGACTCGGTTTGAAGGTGTTGTTTATTCCAATTCTAAAGCAAAAAAAAAAAAAAGAATGATGATACTCAATGAATTTGGCATCTAAAGTTGTACAGATGCTGGTTACTTCATTGAACTTCCTTCTCGAAGCTAACCTGGTAATCCTAAGTCAAAATGTGAAAATATTTAAAAAAAATTCTGATAGTTAGAAACAAGATATGGTAAGTTCATTTGTTAATTTTGAAGTAAGCTCTTAGATTGAATGGTATGTCAAAAGATGCATAACAATACATAGAAATTTTAGTAACCTAAATAAACTCATGGTACACTATCAAGTGAATGAGGTTGCATTATGCATACATTGGCGAACCTACTACGTACGGTCTACTATATCAATTTCAAGGTTATTGAGTATGATGAAATGACATTTGCATGCTCTTTTGTCCAATCTGGTTTTATAATTTCGATCACCCTTCATTTATAATTTTGAGGTATTAGCTAAATATCGGTTAAGAAATTTTTAAATGCTTGGTTGTCTAATAGGTACATCAAGTTAAATTATCATTTGTATTCCATCTTTTGTTACACTATTTTCAAATGCTTGACATCATAATGACATATGTAGATCTAAGCATAGAATACTGCTGTTTTTTATGAAATAGAACCGGACTTTTAGTAAAATGTGATAGCATATTATTATATTTTGATTGAAAATGAAGCATGGGTTGTGTTATTTTAGATCTTCTTAATATATATTTTACACGCATACTAAACTAAAAATTAAATATTTCCTATGTATAAGGGAAAATGAAAAAAACTGTGGAGAATAAACATTTACAAATATAAAAAACACAAAATTTAAAATATCAAACATAAGATATTAAACATCAACCATCGGTCATCTGATCGAACCGTTGTTTCCAAATACTTTTTGACGCAATATATAGGTATTACACACACACACACACATATATATATATACACACACACACATACACACACATACACACACATATATACGAATTACATACACATATATGCATAGAGAAAAATATATAACTTAATATTATTAAGTGAAAATGGTTCACTATTCATCTCTGCAGATAGCCTGGTTTATTATTAGTTTTGAGCAAGTTGATGAAATATAAACTTTTGTTTGAGGGTCAATTAGTTACAGGTGACGACTTATCCATAGTTGGACTTAAAATTCAATGCTTAGGTAGTGTTGATGGTAGATAGTTTATAGTCATGCAAGTTACATTGTGAAACATAGATTTGTACCACCAAACAATGAGTTGAAATCAGCATCCGGTATAATTAATGCATAGTATTACATCATATTTCACAGTGCACAAAGAATGCCAAATTAAGCAAATCCTTAGAAAAAAAATCATTTTGCTACAGGTTGGCAAAATACGACATGACTGCAATCATGACAGTTATTGAAACGGCAGCACCTTAAATGCTACTTGATTTCCACATATTTGTCTTTAGATACTTTTGGCAGCCTAATTCAACATCAAATATTTCAAAATCATGCTAAATGAATGATAGTTATAACTTATAACAAAGTTATGTTTGTTGCTCTTCAGGTTTGATGATTCCACATGTTTAATGTATCAAAATATCTTTGAAAGAAAATAACCAAAATATAAAGGATATCCGCACTACATTTGATTCCATAAAAATGTTCATGACATATTTCCATCGCACTATTCATGATATGTTCATATGTTGGTGCAACTAACACATTCATATTGTATCCTTTACATTGATAAAACAAGTTGTGTTCAAATTATTTGATGATATGATTAAGGATTTCAAACTGAATTCTTCTATACCTCCCAGGAAGTGCTTTTTAAGATTATTTCCATTGAACAAGGAGGACTGTCACACTTTGACGAGGCTAAATATTCGAAGCTCTATAAAATAAGACTATATGACAAAGCTTCAGAATAGTACAGTCTAATTTCACCTCAGAAAAAATTAGTCTTATTTATAATATATATTAATGGATTCGTGGATGCCTTTCCTTTTAAATTAACATTGCTTTAATTTTATTTGTTGTACAAATTACTTTTTTATAATATCTTTGCTACTCTGTAAAAGTAATAAAATGATCTACATGTTTTGTAGCTTTTCTTAACAAGAACTTATTCTTACCAATTCTGGCTGTTATAAGCTTATGTATGAACGTTATGCATGGTTTAGTTACTAAATTTTTGATATGGGAACTTGCAAGTTGCTGTGATATTAGTTAGTGATGGTTTTAACCAAGGTGTTACTTAAAGGAAACGATTGACAACATTGGGACTAAATGTGGATAAATTTAGGCTGATTATAATGGCGTCATATTCCATGTTATCCCCTTTTAGTAATGAATAAAAAACAAAGTCGTGCACACATATACAAGAGTGCCTTTAGGGCACAAAATAAAACACTAAGTTTGATGTCAATATCGATCATTGGATTATTTTGTCTTTGTATAAGAGGAGAAAATCAAAGGAAAATCCAATGATTAAGATCACTTTTATATTATTTTGTGTCAATAATTTATGTCAAAAAGAAACTCATATATATATATATATATACATATACATACATATATATATATATATATAAGAAATTTTCAAATATATATATATATATACACACACACACACACACACACATATAAGTGTCTATTTGGACACAATTCAGGAGACACAAATTCTCAGCTATTGAATCAATTTATCCATATATGGGTGGTGAAAATCAATAGGGTAATCCAATAGCTGAGATTTTGTGTTCTTCAATTTGTGTTTAAATAGACTCTCTCTCTCTCTATATATATATACACACACACACTCTAATAAACACATATACGAAAGATATTGTAACACCCCACACCCGCTACGGTCACTCACTTAGGGAATGCCATAGCATCGGTGGAGTATCTTAAGTGAATATAGAACAGAAAAGTTACAACAAGATAGATATAAGTAATACTTGAGAATTTAAAACATCATTTCATTGCAGCGGAAAGTAAAACATGTTTGGTTACATCACAAAACCATAAACAAGAGTCAAGTACATAATATCCATCTTGATAAAACAAAAGTACATAATCCCACTACATGAACTAATAGCCATAAAAGAAAAGATAAGCTGAGCTTTACATCAATGGTCCAAGCTCCAAAAGACAGATAAAGCGATCTGATCAAAGTCCACTAGCAATAGGCCCACTCTGAGAACCTGAGGGTTGGGAAAAAAGATAAAAACAACGGGGTCAGACATAAGTCTGAGCGAGTCCTATAACCTTAACAATACAATCATTAAAGTAATTAGGGTATGATATAAACCTGGTACGGTACAACTGGGGATAAATGACTACACTAAGCAACCAACTAGACTTAGGACGAACTAAGATAACGGTAAAGACGCATCTACCCACCCAAGGGTAATACTAAACTGCACCACACCAGATCTACCCACCCAAGGGTAATTCCTACACTGCACCACACCAGATCTACCCACCCAAGGGTAATTCCCAACTTAAAGATTGATCCCACTAAGTGTACTTAGTAATCTTAATAGTAGTCTCGTGTACCCCTAGCTGACTACATAGGTGCCGTCTGCCCCTATCTCCACTAGGTGTACCCACTACTCCCATTCGATCGGCTCCCTAACGTAGATACCCATGCTGGCCCCACAGTGGGGTGTATCACTCCCCAAAGTGGCAACCTGATACAACCAACGGTGCACGGCTTATGCCTACACGATGCAACAACATCTTACCTACCAGCCCGGGTCCACACACGCATATGAAACCCGTTGGACTTGCGTTGCCACCGCTAACCCGTTTTGGCCTCTTATAGTCAAGCCCAGTACGCGTGTCCCGTCCTCGACATGGGTCGAGCCCAATAAGATACATATGGGTTACTGGTTGAAATGGGCCCCCACAAGCTACCCACCTAAGCTTGTCCCTTCTAGTGTATCCCACTTAACCCTTTTTAATAATCATGTCCACTTATATGTTCAAAGTTTGGTTAAGTCATCTAATCATATTTCGATTGCCACTCAAGGCACCCACTAGATTTCCACATGCCACCCAAGGCACTTACATGATTTCCACATGCCACCCAAGGCACTTACTTAACCTTTTAATCATGTTTAATTACATGTTCCACTTTGGTTAAGTATTCTAATCGTATTTTCTATTGCCACCCAAGGCAACCACTAGATTTTTCCACATGCCACCCAAGGCACTTACTTGATTTCCACATGCCACCCAAGGCACTTACTTAACCCTTTAATCATGTTTAATTACATGTTCCACTTTGGTTAAGTATTCTAATCGTATTTTCTATTTCCACCCAAGGAAACCACTAGATTTTTCCACATGCCACCCAAGGCACTTACTTAACCCTTTAATCATGTTTAATTACATGTTCCACTTTGGTTAAGTATTCTAATCGTACTTTCTATTGCCACCCAAGGCAACCACTAGATTTTTCCACATGCCACCCAAGGCACCCACTTAACCCCTCATGTCCCTCTACATGCTAATATGGTTAAGTGTTTCTTAATTGATTAAGACTGTAACCTTTGTAAAGACCTCTCACATTAGACTATCTTTTATGGCAGCTGGATTTGCCGATTGGGTCCGGGCAGCCTTACGCCATAACCGAGTCTAACCTCGTGTCTTTACACTTGTCACGTATTTAGTTTATGCCTAAGACCTCTCACATTGGGCCAATCATTTGTAGCCGCTGGATTTGCCGGTCGGGTCCGGGCAGTCTTATGCTACAAAAGGGTCCAACCTCGTGTCTTAGTCGATTAATTACACCTAATTAATCACCCCCATAATTTGTATTAATTATCCCTAATTAATTACAAATTTAAAGATGTACATAATTGACTCAATTATGTCCATCCACTTTATGGTATGCATAATCATACCAACTTCACACCATTTCATTAACATGAATATTAACCCCATCGTTCCCCACGTAATACGTTGACATGCCATGCCTAAAAGGGAAGATTCATCACAAACACAATGGGTTCAACTTGCATAACATTAACATCAACATGGGTTTTAAAGGTGTCAACTTGCATATATGACCATAGCATCAAACCCAACTAGCATAAATAATCAACCCAACTTGCATGAATCACATATGTCATAAAGAGGGTAACTTGCATAAGTTACTTATCTCATACAAAGGGGTAAACTTGCATATGTATGTATGACATACAAAGGGGTTAACTTGCATATGTATGCATATCATACAAAGGTGTAAACTTGCACATGTTACTTGCATATAATCAACCACCAAACTTGCATAACATGTCATATATGGACTTGCATATAATCAAACACCAAACTTGCATAACATATCATATATGCACTTGCATATAATCAAACACCAAACTTGCATAACATGGTGTCATAATGGATCAATGTTTATCATAGCAATTTTCCTAACTAGCATCATGAACACATAGCCTAACACTTGCATAACTTGCATAACATCATGATCATATAGCAAATAACTTGCATAACTTGCATAACATCATGAACATGTAGCATATGACTTGCATAACTTGCATAACATCATGATCATGTAGCATATAACTTGCATAACTTGCATAACATCATGAACATGTAGCATATGACTTGCATAACTTGCATAACATCATGATCATGTAGCATATAACTTGCATAACTTGCATAACATCATGAACATATAGCATATGATAACGTAACTTGCATTGATCCACATTCATAGCCATAACCTCATTATATCCTATCATAATAATTTCAACAATTGGTCATTAAGGCTATAGTACTCACAACTTGTTGATTAGCACTCCTATGAAGAAGATTAAGTTGCTAGAGTTGATTGGAAGTTGATTTGAGAAGCTATCTTCCTCTTTAATTTGTTGGTGGCTCCTTCTAGTTGCATTTTGACGGCATAACGACGTTGTCTCCAATTTTAGTATGAATTAGGGTAGTCTTAGGGTGTATTTATAGATTAGTTAAGTGTTTTAGGCCATTAGATTAACCCTAAATCAGATTAGAGCCGTCAGATCTCATCACTAGCCACCAAAACACAGCCCAGATCCCAAATCAGTGCACCCAGGTCACCTGGGCTCGACCCGGGAGGTCGACCCCTAGGTCGACACTAGGGTCGATACCCTAGTCGACCTGGTGGGCAGGTCGACACCCAGGTCGACCCCCAGGTCGACTCCCAGGTCGACCTGGTCTGGGCGGGAATTTTCCCGCCTAGCCCATATTCTGCATTTTTGAAATCTGTTTCGTTTTCTGATTTTTCGTGAAACTTCTAAAGGCCATATCTCAAACATACGGACTCCGATTCACGAAATTTCGGACTCTATTTCGCGTATTTTTCCGAGACGAACGCAATGCCATAGCTCGTTTCCCCTGATTCAGATTTTAAAATTTAATTCTGCCCTGATTTATATTATAACAAGTTATTCAACATACGGGGTGTTACATTCTCCCCTACTTAAAGGATTTCGTCCCCGAAATCTCTAAGTCAAGAAGAACGTATCCTACCAACCAAACAACCATCTACTCAAACCAACAAACACTGGCATCCATTGTCCTTAAAGTATCTAATGCTGTATGAACATATGCAAAAAGTGTGTGTATATGTTCCCTGTCTAATGCAAAATCAGGCGGCCTGCTGATTCAGTTGACCTCCTTAATGCAAACCATGATAGTGCCATGCATCCAATATGTATGCGAAAGAATCCTATCGACACATACTATTACTACATGTGTGCACAACTATACACCAAAATGCGTCATCCATATGATAACGCAACCATTATACATCCATTAATATAGCTACCTACACACAGTTATATGCAATATGCAACATGAAATGACTGAGCCGATCTAGTGCCTAGAGTGTGTGTATATGCATCCACGAGCAACCACTAGCAACCACTTGCATCCACATGCATCCATCAAACATAACATGTCTCAAACACATGTTTCAACCATAGGTTTACCCCATCTAAAGGTCAAAGATACTAATGAGAGGACATACTAAAGATAAGATAAGTACTGGACAAACGATAAAGGAGAAGTTAAAAGACATACCCTCAAAAAGGGAATGGGTACAATGAACGCATCTTCGCTTCTGTCTCCCAAGTAGCATTGCTCTCATCTTCTCCCCATTGCACTTTGACTAGTCGAACCTCTCTGTTTCTCAACTTCCTAATCTCTGACCCAAGGATGCGGGTAGGAGCTCGTCGAATATTCGCATCACGCTCTACCTCCACTTCTCTAAGCAAGCTCGGCTCTACCACCTCTGCGGTCTCATGTAGGCACTTCCTCAAATGTGACACATGGAATACGTCATGTACCCCACTAAGTCTCTCGGGTAAATCCACTCTATATGCCATCCATCCAATCCTTTCCTTAATAGGAAACGGTCCTACAAACCTTGGTGCTAACTTCCCAACGGACCCAAAGCGAACTACATTCCGTAATGGAGATACCTTGATAAAGACCATGTTCCCAACATCAAACTCCAGATCCGTCCTCCTCTTGTCCGCATAAGATTTCTGCCTGTCTTGTGCCGCTTTCATCCTTCTTCAAATCAAGTCAATCTTCTCCGAAGTCTCTCTAACCATATCAGGCCCAAGCAAGATCTTATCCGTAGATTCCCACCAACATGTAGGTGATCGACAAGGCCTTCCATAAAGAGCTTCGAAAGGAGCCATACCAATACTGGACTGAAAGTTGTTATTATACGCGAACTCCACCAATGGGAGATGCTCTTCCCATGTACCTCCAAAATCTAAAATACATAGCCTCAAAAGGTCTTCTAGAACACGATTCGCCCTCTCGGTCTGGCCGTCCGTCTGAGGATGATATGCGGTACTCAAACACAACTGAGTCCCTACTGCCTCTTGCAAACTCTTCCAAAACTCACTAGTGAAGATAGGATCTCGATCACTCACTATGCTAGAAGGTACCCCATGCAATCGAACTATCTCTCGAAGGTAAACTGAAGCTAGCCATGGAGCAGTCCTCTTGCTCTTCACGGGTATGAACTGGGCGCTCTTAGTAAGTCTGTCTACCACAACCCAAATTCCCGTATTACCCTTCCTCGATCTCGGTAACCCATCAATAAAATCCATCGAGATGCTATCCCACTTCCATTGCGGAACTTCCAATGGGTGAAGCAACCCACCGGGTTTCTTTTGTTCTGCTTTCACTTGTTGGCACACCAAGCATCTAGCGACATACTCGGCCACATCTTTCTTCATACCGGCCCAAAAGAAAACTCGCTTCATGTCTTGGTACATCTTGTCCCCACCGGGATGAATGGTCATCTTTGAACGATGAGCATCATCAAGAATAGCCTTCCTCAAACCCTCGTCTTGCGGTACACAAAGTCTACCGTCTCTACGCAAGCACCCCTATCGTCTAGGGTGTACCTACTCAAATGGCTGGACGACTCCCCCCTTATGAGCCTCTCTACCAACTCAACCAACTGTGGGTCATCCCGCTGTGCCTCGCCAATCCGTCCCAAAAGAGTAGGTCTGACCTCCAAGGATGCTAGCAAACCGAGTATATAGTCAACGGAAGGTCTGAAATCAAACATCAAGATAAATTCCAAGCTTCGTCGTTCCACGAACAATGGATTCAAGGACAACCTTTTTCTGCTCAAGGCGTCCGCCACCACGTTACCCTTGCCAGGGGTATACGCTATCTCGAAATCATAGGATGCTAAGAACTCCATCCACCCTTGTTGTCTTAAGACTATGCGCTCGAAGAGTCTCCAACACTTCCCTAAGATGTAGGGCATGCTTTTCTCCACTTCTAGAGAAGGCCAAGATATTCTTCCATGCAAAATCGTCACAACTATCCATCTCTCACGCAGACCATCCCAGTCGAACTTGACATCCCCCAAGTGCAAGCCCCAAAGGCCTAAACCAATATCAGACAAACAACCAAGGGATACATCCTTCGAATTCAGACGACCTACGTGAGATGATACTAGTAAAAACGGCTAAATGATTAAGCACTTGTCCAACTCTGGATGTCCTTGCTAGTCTCGCTCCAAAACCACCGTTGATCAAATAACTGGCTTTGCTTAACCTATTAAGCACATACGAAAATTTATTTCGCTTTTAGAAAAGACCAAGATGTCATCCACAAAGACCACTACGAAGTTATTTAGGTACTCCCAGAACACCCTACTCATCAAATCAACAAAGTATGCGGGGGCATTCGTCAAACCAAATGGCATCACAAGCCACTCATAGAAACCATCCGAAGTCCTAAAGGCGGTCTTCTCTATACTATCCTCAGCCACTCCCAACTGATGAAACCCCGTTGCTAAGTCCAACTGCGAAAACACTGAGGCGCCAACCAACTGATCGAAGAGATCATCAATCCTCGGCAATGGTTGTCTATTCTTCTTTGTGAGGTTGTTGAGTTCTCTATAGTCTACACAAAGTCTGAGGGACCCATCCGCCTTCGTGGCAAAAACTACTGGAGCTCCCCACTCTGATATACTTCGTCTTATGAACCCCTTCTCAAGCAACTCCCCTACTTGCTTATGGATTTCCCTCCTCTCACGAGGAGCCATGTGGCGCACTGGAAAAGATACTGGTTTAGCATTGTCTACCAGATATATTCGGAAGTCTATCTCCCGCTTCGGAGGTAAGCCCTTCATCTCCTCAAACACATCCGAGTATTCCCGGACCACTCTAACAGATCGCAAACTCTCGACCGAAGCGTCAAGCGATTCAAGATAACTTAGCATAACAGAATCCATAGGATTACAAGAGATCTCGAGAGTGTTACCCAAGCGGGTGGTCATGAGCCTAAAAACTCTCCTTTCACAATCAAGAACGGCGCCATTACTGGATAACCAGTCCATGCCCAAAATCAACCCATAGCCCGTGAAGCCCAAACAAAAGCATCACCTCTAAACTCAACGCTAAGTATGGAAATCTTCAAACCCAAACATATCATGGACAAATAAGTGGAGCCCCCAATTGGGTTTGAAACAACCAAGGGATCTTCTACTAAACTGGTGTCTAGGTCCAGTGACTCAACTAATGATAATGAGATAAACGAATGTGATGTGCCAGAGTCGAATAAAGTTCGAACAGGATGATCGAGAGAACCAAATTTCAACCTCGACGGTCCTACCCCCATCAGGTATACCCGTCGTGAGGGAATACATCTACCCTCCAGAAGATCCTGTACTTTGTCCTTACCTCTTTGGACAATCCTAATAAGGTGTCCTATTTCTCCAAAACAACTAGCCTTCTCCTTCACATTCTCCTTTCGTGGCCATCTTACCACGATGAGGTTTTGTCCTTTATTTACCTAACAGCTATTTGAACCTTCCTCCCTCGTCCATCTTAAAGGTACCCACAAGCCCTCCACCTCCTTGGACTAACTTCTTAGCCCGACAAATGTCTAAGTCCCTTGAAGTGGTTCTTCCGTCCTTCATACGGAAGTCCTTATTTATCTTAAAAAGACATCTATATGCGGAGGGGAAATTCAAAAAGAGAAAGAGGACGAGATTCAAAACGGAGAATCGAAGGAAGGATATATGGCTCTTGGGGATTATGTTCTTTTCTTTCAAAAACTTTTCTCTTAAAAGACATGTTTTTGAAAATACTTCTTCCAAAAAAGGTTTTTAGAAAAATAGTTTTTCTAAAAGTTTTATATGTTCTGGTAACCTTAAGCTCTGATACCACGTGTAACACCCCACACCCGCTACGGTCACTCACTAAGGGAATGCCATAGCATCGGTGGAGTATCTTAAGTGAATATAGAACAGAAAAGTTACAACAAGACAGATATAAGTAATACTTGAGAATTTAAAACATCATTTCATTGCAGCGGAAAGTAAAACATGTTTGGTTACATCACAAAACCATAAACAAGAGTCAAGTACATAATATCCATCTTGATAAAACAAAAGTACATAATCCCACTACATGAACTAATAGCCATAAAAGAAAAGATAAGCTGAGCTTTACATCAATGGTCCGAGCTCCAAAAGACAGATAAAGCGATCTGATCAAAGTCCACTAGCACTAGGCCCACTCTGAGAACCTGAGGGTTGGGAAAAAAGATAAAAACAACGGGGTCAGACATAAGTCTGAGCGAGTCCTATAACCTTAACAATACAATCATTAAAGTAATTAGGGTATGATATAAACCTGGTACGGTACAACTGGGGATAAATGACTACACTAAGCAGCCAACTAGACTTAGGACGAACTAAGATAACGGTAAAGACGCATCTACCCACCCAAGGGTAATACTAAACTGCACCACACCAGATCTACCCACCCAAGGGTAATTCCTACACTGCACCACACCAGATCTACCCACCCAAGGGTAATTCCCAACTTAAAGATTGATCCCACTAAGTGTACTTAGTAATCTTAATAGTAGTCTTGTGTACCCCTAGCTGACTACATAGGTGTCGTCTGCCCCTATCTCCACTAGGTGTACCCACTACTCCCATTCGATCGGCTCCCTAAGGTAGATACCCGTGTTGGCCCCACAGTGGGGTGTATCACTCCCCAAAGTGGCAACCCGATACAACCAACGGTGCACGACTTATGCCTACACGATGCAACAACGTCTTACCTACCAGCCCGGGTCCACACACGCATATGAAACCCGTTGGACTTGCGTTGCCACCGCTAACCCGTTTTGGCCTCTTATAGTCAAGCCCAGTACGCGTGTCCCGTCCTCGACATGGGTCGAGCCCAATAAGATACATATGGGTTACTGGTTGAAATGGCCCCCCACAAGCTACCCACCTAAGCTTGTCCCTTCTAGTGTATCCCACTTAACCCTTTTTAATAATCATGTCCACTTATATGTTCAAAGTTTGGTTAAGTCATCTAATCATATTTCGATTGCCACTCAAGGCACCCACTAGATTTCCACATGCCACCCAAGGCACTTACTTGATTTCCACATGCCACCCAAGGCACTTACTTAACCCTTTAATTATGTTTAATTACATGTTCCACTTTGGTTAAGTATTCTAATCGTATTTTCTATTGCCACCCAAGGCAACCACTAGATTTTTCCACATGCCACCCAAGGCACTTACTTGATTTCCACATGCCACCCAAGGCACTTCTTAACCCTTTAATCATGTTTAATTACATGTTCCACTTTGGTTAAGTATTATAATCATATTTTCTATTGCCACCCAAGGCAACCACTAGATTTTTCCACATGCCACCCAAGGCACTTACTTAACCCTTTAATCATGTTTAATTACATGTTCCACTTTGGTTAAGTATTCTAATCGTACTTTCTATTGCCACCCAAGGCAACCACTAGATTTTTCCACATGCCACCCAAGGCACCCACTTAACCCCTCATGTCCCTCTACATGCTAATATGGTTAAGTGTTTCGTAATTGATTAAGACCGTAACCTTTGTAAAGACCTCTCACATTAGATTATCTTTTATGGCAGCTGGATTTGCCGGTCGGGTCCAGGCAGCCTTATGCCATAACCGAGTCTAACCTCGTGTCTTTACACTTGTCACGTATTTAGTTTATGCCTAAGACCTCTCACATTGGGCCAATCATTTGTAGCCGCTGGATTTGTCGGTCGGGTCCGGGCAGTCTTATGCTACAAAAGGGTCCAACCTCGTGTCTTAGTCGATTAATTACACCTAATTAATCATCCCCATAAATTGTATTAATTATCCCTAATTAATTACAAATTTAACGATGTACATAATTGACTCAATTATGTCCATCCACTTTATGGTATGCATAATCATACCAACTTCACACCATTTCATTAACATGAATATTAACCCCATCGTTCCCCACGTAATACGTTGACATGACATACTTAAAAGGGAAGATTCATCACAAACACAATGGGTTCAACTTGCATAACATTAACATCAACATGGGTTTTAAAGGTGTCAACTTGCATATATGACCATAGCATCAAACCCAACTAGCATAAATAATCAACCCAACTTGTATGAATCACATATGTCATAAAGAGGGTAACTTGCATAAGTTACTTATCTCATACAAAGGGGGTAAACTTGCATATGTATGTATGACATACAAAGGGGTTAACTTGCATATGTATGCATATCATACAAAGGTGTAAACTTGCACATGTTACTTGCATATAATCAACCACCAAACTTGCATAACATGTCATATATGGACTTGCATATAATCAAACACCAAACTTGCATAACATATCATATATGAACTTGCATATATTCAAACACCAAACTTGCATAACATGGTGTCATAATGGATCAATGTTTATCATAGCAATTTGCATAGCTAGCATCATGAACACATAGCCTAACACTTGCATAACTTGCATAACATCATGATCATATAGCAAATAACTTGCATAACTTGCATAACATCATGAACATGTAGCATATGACTTGCATAACATCATGATCATGTAGCATATAACTTGCATAACTTGCATAACATCATGAACATGTAGCATATGACTTGCATAACTTGCATAACATCATGATCATGTAGCATATAACTTGCATAACTTGCATAACATCATGAACATATAGCATATGATAACATAACTTGCATTGATCCACATTCATAGCCATAACCTCATTAAATCCTATCATAATCATTTCAACAATTGGTCATTAAGGCTATAGTACTCACAACTTGTTGATTAGCACTCCTATGAAGAAGATTAAGTTGCTAGAGTTGATTAGAAGTTGATTTGAGAAGCTATCTTCCTCTTTATTTTGTTGGTGGCTCCTTCTAGTTGCATTTTGATGGCATAACGACGTTGTCTCCAATTTTAGTATGAATTAGGGTAGTCTTAGGGTGTATTTATATATTAGTTAAGTGTTTTAGGCCATTAGATTAACCATAAATCAGATTAGAGCCGTCAGATCTCGTTACTAGCCACCAAAACACAGCCTAGATCCCAAATCAGTGCACCCAGGTCACCTGGGCTCGACCAGGGAGGTCGACCCCCAGGTCGACACTAGGGTCGACACCCTAGTCGACCTGGTGGGCAGGTTGACACCCAGGTCGACCCCCAGGTCGACTCCCAGGTCGACCTGGTCTGGGCGGGAATTTTCCCGCCTAGCCCATATTCTGCATTTTTGAAATCTGTTTCGTTTTCTGATTTTTCGTGAAACTTCTAAAGGCCATATCTCGGACATACGGACTCTGATTCACGAAATTTCAGACTCTATTTCGCGTATTTTTCCGAGACGAACGCAATGGCATAGCCCGTTTCCCCTGATTCAGATTTTAAAATTTAATTCTGCCCTGATTTATATTATAACAAGTTATTCAACATTCGGGGTGTTATAGATATATTTAACTCTTATGTATTAAAGTTATTCGGATAAACATTGTTGTCACAAGCCACTATATTTTCTTTTTATTTGGTAAGGTTATATTAAAATGTTATAATCAGGCATATAACAACAACAAATTAATAACAATCAATACAACAAAAATAAAAAGTTAGTAAAATGGTTAAAATAAACATGTCACAAAATTATCTGCTTTTATTACATAAAAAGCTATATTATAAGGATTACTTATTTAAATACATGATTTTAGTGCTATTCCTTAATAAATGTTACGGAGTCATCATGAAAAAATAGTACAAAAGAGAGAGAGAGAGAATATTATAAGGATCACTTACTTAAATACATGATTTTAGCGATATTCCTTAATATATGCTATGGAGTCATCATGAAAAATTAGTACACAAAAGAGAGAGAGTGAAAGAATAAAAAATAAACTATCATACAATTCCACCATATTTAAATTCACCTTACCCGTGTGCGTTGCACAGGCTACGCATTTGGGTATTTTACTGTATTGTATAAACATAACAAAATTTCATTCATTGAGTTGCTTATAGATGTTTTTAAATACCGAATAATATGTTATTGCACAAGTAAAAAGAATAATGTTGAGCATTTAATGTATTTTAATTCATAATCTTTTGATTGCTACATTGTTAAAAAGAATTGTGTTCTTCAGAATTTGTATCATCATGGAATGGCTAATAGATAACACTAATCTTAGAGATATTTTGCTCTGTTAATTTGAAAACACGTTTCTCTTATGTCGACCACTTATTACATGTGGTAGTTTAATCTTCTTTATATCCTTTTTCCCCAGAACACATTATCTCTGAGATTATTGGTGGTTTTCCAGTCTATTTTATTTAATGCTACTAATATACAAAAATCAAGTGGTATCATTTTGATGTATCCTACCATAACTGTACATGATCTCATCTTCCTTAGATGTAGTATTCTGATAATACGTTGAAGTTCACTATTATCCCTCACTAACTGATAAATAATTAGTTATGATTTTAGCTCTTGAACATAATAAGTTTAGTTTTATCTAGCCAATTGCATCATTTGTTAAATACTTATTTTTAAAAATAATCCTATGATGCATATTATACCATTCTTTTTTCTTTGGTTCCCGTAACCAATAGACAATCTTGGTCACATATCTATTTACGTTAAATAAATACATAAATAAATGTATTCATGTTTATATGTACACACACACACATACACATCATATATGAGAAGATGTACATGTATATATGTATATATGCATCATTACATATACATTTCATACATAAGTTATTTGCAAAGAGTCATTTAGCCACACATCAATTCCTACTGGCATAGGTAACTCAGTTTGAGCTTGCAGGCTATGCTTACTGCCACATCGCTCAGTTAATACATGACAAATACTTTGTGCAGCATCATATTAATGTGGCCTATAATTTGCTTATACCTCCATGCAATATTCACTCTGCAGCAACATATTAATGTTGCCTAAAATTTGCTTATGCTTATGTCCACTGAACTATAACTTCCAACCAATTTGTTTTTTTCCACAAGTATAATCCTTAATTTGTTATGCATCATATCGTTAGATACTTATAATGCATTGTTGTATCTTTAAACTGAAGCAAGTTTACGATAAGGACCTGAGTTGAACGAAAAGATAGTTATATTTTTGTAGAAGATTACTAGCTTCAGTGGCAACTAATCATTGGTTTGAACCTTTCTGACATCATCTTTTGATGGTTTCAACACAAGCGCACTTTTTTACTCATATTCACGTATGGTATGACAATTAATTATATGTAGGCATACATAAAATAATGATAATTAGTTATATTTATTAAGCTTCAACCGCTATAATTCAGTATTGATGGGAAGTAAAATTGCCATTCCAACCGGTAGCTACTCAACATGTACCAGGCTTTCCTTTCTGTTAAATATAAGTATTTTAGAACCTACCCACATAACTTTTCACGTTTTCATTTATTACAAAAAAGATTAAATTTAATATTTAATATTGTTGATAATAAGCATGGTGTCGACTCTGGACTCTACATCCAAATATTAACAATCTGTCTATCTTACTTTTAATGTACCCAAGTATCTCTACTATAATGTTGCCAAACGTACGGCCTTCTGTTTCTTCTTCACCACATGAATATATTACTTACCTTATAATAATATGATTCGTGCTTACATGCTACTACATTTTATCTTCTTTCTTCATTAATTAAGTACACCTTGTCGTCTTACGCTGTTTGAACTTTAATGACTCTTCTGTTATTCGAAAGCATATTCATCTGTTCTCTTCTGTTTTACTAATTATCGTAAATCACATTTGAAACGTATGTAACATATCACTTTAAGCATATTTGCATGTGATTTGGACAATTGAATATTAACGTGCCCTTTCATTACAGTTAAATGTTTGACACAGTGAAGATCACCTCAATTACATATCTTAATGTACATTAAAAATCTTAAAATTATGCACAATAATGATAAAATAAAATGATTTTCCTAATCATTCGTATCGTGACCTTCAAAGTAAAAATAATCACATGATGTTAGCTATCCTTCCTTACCACATCATTTCAATTGGCGCTCAATACAAACATCAATTTAACCACCTGCCATCGACACACTTCTATAAGCAAAACTTGCCAACATAATACGTTAAGACATTGATAATCCCGTGTTCTTGCTACGCTTACGACGAGTCACTATGTATGCGATTCTTAACAAGAATTCACCTTCATTTTCTTCCAATATGAATGAAATGGTAATGACAACCCTTCTGCTCCTAACACCTTGCTTTTCACTCAACAATATCCAACACTCACCGTGTGCGAAGCACGGGTTCCAATCTAGTATATATATATATATATTAAAAGTTTACACACAGACACGAGGTTAGTCGTCATTTGTGGTAGAAGTCTGCATGGAACCAACCGGCAAATCCAGCAACCGCAAGTGAATTAGGCTAATGTGAGAGGTCTGCGTGTCGTGGGCCATGTTGAAGAATGGAGTTTGGTTGACAACAACCTTATTTCAATTATCATTATTAATTGATTATAAAATATATACTAACATTTCTGTCTAGAATATATATACATATATATATGTAGGGTGTAACAACCTGGAAAATCAGAACCAATTTAAAATTTTTAATTTGGCTATTTTAGTGGATTTTGAATATTTAAAATGAATTATTTTAAATAATAACGACCAAAAATATATTTGGATCGAAGTTATGGCGAATATATTTATTTTAATTATAAAACAAGGCCTAAAATGGCGCGACAGTTTGAAATTTTGAATTTGAACTTTGACTGACTGTACAGGATACAAAATAAAACGGATTTTAGTGAAACCAAAAATATTTAAATTTGTTTATGAATATGTTTCTAATGAATCTGAAAAATTGAAATTTCATAGTGGGAACCAAAAATTATTGCCAAATGAATTTGCAGAAAGGTCGCTATGGTATTAATATAGCCCGTGAAAATAGACATTTTGCAAACGACCTCCGTTTTCGATGAAACCACTTTTATTGGATCCACAATGTCAAATTATTGCAAGGTTTCAAATTTCGTAATTTTTGGAGTTAATATGTGAGCGTGGAAAAGGAAAATGTGTTTGGTTAATTTCAGTCAATTTGGATCGACCAGAAAATGGCCATTTTTCAAACGGTCTTCGAATTCGACGAAATCAATTTTGTTGGGACCGTATCATCCAAACATAGCTAGATTTATTTTTCTGGAATTTTTGGGATCAGTATGTGGTCCCAGCAAATTGAAATGTACGTTCAAATCCATATTTGAATGTTTTATATTTTAATTTGAAGAATAACTGACTGAAATAGTCAAACGGGACCACGAAACATATTCCATTGTGTTTGGCATGGGGGTATTTAGCTAGGGATGATAGTCAGTGGGTTTGATTTCGGGTTCGAATGAAAAACTGTCCTTTTATGGAAATAAAAAATGATATAAATAAAAAAATAAAACCCTAAATTTCTAAAATTTCATTGGCCCAAAATAATCCGCCATTAGCTCCAACGAAGAGCAAAAAACGCTCGATTCTTTCTCCTTATTTTTCTTCTGATTCACTCAATAAAATCTGCCACTTCTTTAGGGAATTTTGTTGAGATTTCCTCTCTCTTTAAATCCATATAAAGTTTGTAATTTTTCGTTAAGAGTTGAGAGAGATCCGCAGCCTCAAACTTCGGATGTTCATTGCGCCGCCCAGCCTCACTACCGCCATCGAGTTCATCAGAAAGGGGACCCGCCGATGCGCTATTCCAAGATCTTCCTGGTGGTGAAGTCCGATCTAGTCCAGGTGCTTCGGATTTCGTGAAAATCGAGGCCCTAGTTTCGAACAAATTCTGAGGGTAACGGATGATAATATATAAACTGTTTTCAGCAGTTAAAAGCATTGTAAATTCACATATATTTATAAAAATCATATCTTTCTCGTTTGTAGTCGAAATCCAGTGAAATTTGAGACATTGGACTCATGACGACGTTCTCTACATTCTAGAAGAGGCCAGAGAATTTTTGGAGCTTCCTACAATTTTTGAAGGAGTGGAAACCAATGTGAGATTTCTAAATTCAAAACGATATGGAATGGTAATGTATAAATTATATAATCGATGTATAAGTTATATAAGCATTGTACACCTCATGTATAAGCGTTGTATAAATTATATGTGCGATGTATAAGTTATATATACATTGTAAAAATCATATGTGAGTTGAAATGAAGTTGAAATGAAGTTGAAATGAAATTAAAATATATTTCTATACATATGTATATACACACACACACATACTCCCCTCGTCCACAGACCATGGACAATATATATTGGTTGTGATTGTTTGGATTCTGGTTGATGTAAAATTTGGTGAATATTACGAATGGTTGATTGTTTATTATGGTTGAAACCAAATAGGACTAATTTATGGGAAAATTTGTCTACTTGAAATCCCTTTTGTCAAAAGCTGCGAGGCTTCAAGGTAGCGCGAGGAGCCGTACTCGGGACGGTGCCGGTTTTAACTACCCTGCCGTTATGCTGCCGAAATTTTCTGAAATATATTCATGTGTTGATAAAAATTGTTCATGTTTGAAATAAATTGTTTTAACAATAAAAATCACATTTTTATTATACATATGAATCACTAAAAATAATCATGTTTGAAATAAGTTATTTTGACAATAAAAATCACATTTTTATCATCTATATGAAGTATATAAAATAATCATATTTGAAATAAATTGTTTTGACAATAAAAAACACATTTTTATCATCTATGTGAAGTATATAAAAGAATCATGTTTGAAATAAATCGTTTTGACAATAAAAAAAATCACATTTTTATCATATATATGAAGTGTTAAAAATAGTCAAATGTTGAAATAAATATTTGTTGGCTAAAAATATTATTTTTACCACATGTATGAAATGAAAATAGTTTGGAAATCGAAAAACGGATTATATTTATATAGATATATATAAATATTATTAAGATAAAACGAATAACGAAGCTCCAGTTCGTGTTTTGGTTAAACGATTATACCGAGAAATCCGACCATCGGATTTCCCCGAAACTGGAACCGTTGGGTTCGCTTTGGAAACGTCTTCCAAAGATACCAAATTTGCAAAGATCCAACGGTTAGATTGTGTGGAATGTTTAACTCAAATCTGAGTAAAAACATCGCCAGAATGAATTAGATATATATATATAATTAAAATAAATCGAATAACGACGCTGCAGTTCGTATTTTGAAATCGTAACTTTAAATGATTATACCAGAAGATCCGACCGTCAGATTTTCCCGAAACTGGAACCGTTGGATCTGCTTTGAAAAGATCTTTCTAATGATATAAAATTTGAAAAGATCCAACGGTTAGATTTTCAGATATGTGTAAATCAAATCTGAGGAAAAACAGCGCCATGACCACGTTATGGCCTGAAGCGTCGTTTTAAATAAACTGGCTATTTTTAAATAAATAAAAATAGCGATAAATCGTTATAACATATTATGAACGATATGGAATGGGAATAAAAAGAATTTATTCGCATTATTCAATATGTGATGGTTGAATGTGTTTGACATGAAAATTACAATAATGAACCGAATTATGGATGTCAAATAATTTAACCAGGAAATGAATAGATTTGAATTATAAATATACGTGAATTGTTTGAAAAGGACAAGTTAATTCTCATTTCAAATAATTGATCGACGATTAGAAGTCGAAGATATGAAGACGGTGCAAGACCGATGATCTTCACATCAAATTGATGGCTACTGATGCCTTTGATGGGAGTTACTACCTGAAGGGGTTACGGTGTTGGTTGTCCGGACGTACTTGTTGATCGTTCAGATGTACCAGGACCTCTCTCCTGTATTGGACATATGAGATGAGGAATAAGGTGCATCCGGTTTCGTTCAGACCCAGAACGGACTTGTAAATGGATGTGTGTCTGACGTTGTAGGTTGACAACGTGGCAAACAGAGTTGTTGTGATCAAGGCTTTTGATGAAAAGTAAATTCTTGTGGTTAATGATCAAAGCATGGCTTGAAATAGCTAGCTTTGTGTTTAATGTTGATTCACGAGCCTCACACCCCGAAATGAACCGGAAACGGGAAAGCACATCAGGGAGGACATGCGTTTCCTTCTAGCTAGGAGTGGTGTTTTGGGTTTTACATGCCCGTACATTTAACTTATGTGGATGATGGATAGCGAGGTGCCTCGGTTATTTCTGTCTCTACGGAACCGATGGTCTGGTCGGGATATGACCAGTTTACACCCCATAGGGCAGGGAAATGTAGTGTTCAGCCATTTTAATCCACTCCATGTGGACAGGCCCTGACGATTCAAGGGTCGATGCGTTCTGATCCTGAGACATGGGCTAGACAATCTCAAAGCGGTAAGGATGATCCCTTGCCTTGGTTCATGACGGAAATCCAATTTCCAAATACAACATCGTGCGGTTTTGATTGTAAACCTATATATGGCGACATAGTGGTATGGGGCATTTATGTCGTCTATGATTGATACTTATTATTGAAATTGATTTGGAAACATATAAACAGTAGTAATAATATCAAATGCTTTTGTTTTATTCGTATTAAGCATATTTTGGCCATTATAAGGTAAAACTCTATCCTCCGGTTTGCGTTGCATTGTGTGATGGGAACTGAGTCTTATAATGGATTCATTTTTGTAAAAAGCATTGCGATGTTTAAATGATTTACTTGTTTTGAGCACTGGCAATCCAATGGAGTAAAACCGTTCCGCGTTAGCGGCGTGGCCCTGTGATTGGCCTTATTGTAAAATAAGTTAAGTAGATTTCTCATACCAGTCCCATGATTGACTCGTAGTTTGTTGCACTTGCTAACTCGGGTGCCCTATTTCTACATAGACAACCTTGTATTCAGGTTTTAGCAGGCTCTATCTGGATAGCTATGGAGCTGAAGATGGATTCTATCACTTCTTTTATGTTGTTCAGCTCCTATTATGTATATTATGTTTGATTCTGCTGTAGACATTTTATATAGCTGAAACTGTATTTTGTACTAAGTGTGATCCTGTATACTGTGTAACTCTGATGATTATTATTTATCCAGTGTATTCTGTTGTACATTATTTGGTGCATTTACTTATTTCTGTTCTGCTGTTATTTGTTTATGTGTTATATTCCAAAGATTACCCTTGCCACCGAGGAACGGGGGTTTGGGGTCATCACATAGGGTTTGTATATAGGACTTAAATACTAAAGACTATGTAGTTTTAGAGTTTTAAGAGATTCAGGATTCAGAAGAGATTCAAGACACATGAGTTATCAAGATATCAAGAGTTAAAAAGAAAATATAGTAATAGAGTCTAGTTTGTATGTAAGACTCTGAATAGCACTCCAGGTTCAAATTCTAATTTTTGAATTTTCAAATTCTGTTTTCAAAATTCAAATTCTGGTTTCAAATTATCTTTCTAGATGATTTAAAATTATTAACTTACTTATGATTTCAAACATATATGTTTATAAAATTTTATTATATAAATAATATAGTTTTATAGTTAAATCCTGTAACTTTATAAATATGTTTATATAATATATTATTATAATTTCATATGATTTTACACTTTAGAATGTTTATCTATATTGTTAAGTTTTGATTCAAGAATTTTCAGAATAATATATATGTTTAAACACTTGAAAAATAGTTTTAAAAATCAAAATGCAAGACATATGTCGACATACCTAGATGGCTATGTCGACATACAACTGTCATTTTTTCAACTTTCAAAGGAAGTGTCTTTACACTATTTGTAATGTTTCTGAAACATAGAAACCATTGAAATGCTATAAATAAGGGCTAATTTCAAATTTGTTCATAATTATTCTTCTCCATCTTCACGCCTTTTCATACCACCATTAAAATACATCATTTTCTTGATCCCTACACTTATACTTTGTTGATTTCTACTCAAATTGTATAAAACTTCATCTTTTCTCTATCTCAATCTAGTACTCACTGAATTGAAGTGTTATCGGATAGTTATAGGCCTGTTGTAATCATTTGGGAAGTGTTTGGGAAAGGATGTTCCTTGTAGTCCTAAAATCAAGGAAAGGGAGCAGCGTTAACCTTGTAGTCGTGAAATCAAGAGTGTTTGGAGTAGTGTTGACCTTGTAGCCATGAAATCAAGAGTGTTATTGGAGAGTTATAGGGCTGTTGTAATCATTTGGGAAGTGTTTGGGAAAGGATGTTCCTTGTAGTCCTAAAATCAAGGAAAGAGAGCAGTGTTGACCTTGTAGCCGTGAAATCAAGGGATTGAACTTGGATATTGATAATAATAAAACTCTGTGCAACCAGTATTGCGTGGGACTGGACGTAAGTGTAATCTGAACCAATATAAAATCCGGTGTGTTCTTTCCTTTTTCTGCATTTTATATTTATCCGTTTGTGTGTTTGTGTTTGATTCTGTGTTTGCGTTCATCTCTGATGTGTGTGATTCGTATATTAGATCATTTAAGTTTAATATTTTCATAAATTCCTTGTAAACTCTATTCAATCCCACCTCTCTCGTTAATCTTGCATTAAGATCTGCATTCCGCAATCCCTAACAGGCCATTTAACTTAGCACACTATGACACGAGGTTAAGTCCACTTGTAGTAGAAGCCTGTCCGGAACTACCTGACATATCCAACATCTACACGTAGACGGTTTAATGTGAGAGGTCTAGTGTGTACATGTATATACCTATTATGTGTGTAAATAGGTAGGCTTACTTCCGCCTTGAGAAGGTCTTAAGTGGCTAACTTTCTTCTTATCTAGTTTGGGTCTTAAGTGATTAGGACTAGGACCATTCTAAAGGTTTATTCCTTGGATTTGGACCAAAATTCATGTGACTCTCCCTTATTAGATTTGAAGTAGTCTATGGGTCCTCCTTCTCTAGAAAGTGGTTTAGTTATGGCAATAACGGAGCAGAGTAGTTTACCGAAATGTTCACTTCCTTTAGGAGCTTTGTGAAGGCCAACCTAGGAACAGATCTGGTATATATGGAACGTAACATGCAATTTAATTAACCAAACCATTTAAAGGAAGTCTTAATTAAGTGGAATAGTTCTATTACCGTAATATCATTTAAGCAATCAGGTGTCCGCTGGAGGGATCTTAAATGGCTATATGCGGCCTACCCTAAACTGGTACTAAGCGGCAAGGTATCATGTCTCATATTACTTATGAGAATATATATATATATATCTATAGGGATGTTGGCGTGTTAGGTCGGGGTCTTAAGTGGACAGGGTCCGACTTAGGGTCATAAGAGATTACGAGAATCCACCCTTAATAAATATAACAAAATTGACCTTAATTGACCGAGAATTACTGCCTCGTTGGGTCTTAAGTGATCGTTGATCCACCCTAAATGCATTAATAAAGGTCTTAAGCGATTGATTTAGATATCCACCTCATTGTTTAAAATATATGTTTATATGTATGCCTTTGTGTTTCGTAGACGTACTTTGAAATATATAACCTACCAAATTTAGAGTATAGTCTTTAAACACATATTATTTTCGATCACCAGAACTTTAAGTTCTGACCCTTCTCCTTAACATATCCAATAGGTTAGTAGGTGGGGTAGCGGCTTGATGGAGCCTGAAGAAGGAAGCGAGACTATTATATTTCTATTAGCTATTATTGCTTTGTTATTGTTGATAACTCAGGATTATGAATAATAATGATGTACCATTATGAACAAATATATTTGGCATTTGGTATTTGGATCAGTGTGAAACAACCGGAAACTCGCCCTTACGGGAAAGCCTGGATTGGATGAGAACACAACAAATCAGAACGCAAACAGAAGAACATTTCATTGCTTATTTCAACAGTTACTCCAGAGTACAAGAATATAATAGAGTATGAATAAACAATATACATTTGACAAACATCATAGATTTACAAATTACAATGCAGCGGAAAAATAATACAAAACTCAACTGTAAGAAATACATGGATACAGAGCGTTCTGAATATAGCTCCAGCTGTAAACCAGGATACTGTGAAAATAAATCTGGAAAACCAAAACTACTAGCTGCCTGTATGGAAAATTGGGGCACCCATAGTTTAGGTTAAAACAATAAACTCCAGGTCAGTCATGTGACTGGTGTGAGAACTAAAACAGTTATTAAATCTTTACTTTAAAATAAAGTAAATGAAGGGACCATGCCGTATAACACGGAACAGGCTTCCTCCCAAGAATACCAGTGCATATGACAAACAACGCAATACTTTTTGGAAAAATGAAGCTATTATAAGACTCAGGTCCCATCACACAATGCAACGCAAGCCGAAGGATAGAGTTTCCCTTATAATAGCCAAACATGCTTGGTACATTTAAAACAAATCATTTTGATACTATTATAAGTGTATAGTGTTTAAAATAGCTTCAAATATAAATGTATCAATCATAGGCGGTGTAACAACCCGGATAATCAGAACCAATTAAATTTTTTTAATTTGGCTATTTTAATGGAATTTGAATATTTAAAATAATTTATTTTAAATAATAACGACTAGAAATTCTTTTGGATTGAAGTTATAGTGAATATATTTATTTTAATTATAAAACAAGGCCTGAAATGGCGCGGTAGTTTGAAAATGTGAATTCAAACTTTGACTGACTGTACAGGATGCAAAATAAAACGGATTTTAGTGAAATCAAAAATGTTTAAATCTGCTTTAGAATATCTTTCGGAAGAATCTAAAAAATCAAAATTTCATAGTGGGAATCAAAAGTTATGGCCAAATGAATTTTCAGAAAGGTCGCTATGGAATTAATATAGCCCTTGAAAATAGAAATTTCGCAAACGACCTCCGTTTTCAACGAAACCACTTTTGTTGGATCCGAAATGTCGAATTATTGTTAAGTTTCAAATTCCATAATTTTTGGAGTTAATATGTGAGTATAGCAAAGGAAAATATATTTAGTAAATTTTAGTCAATATTGATCGACCAGAAAAGGGCCATTTTTCAAACGGTCTCCAAATTCAATGAAATCAGTTCTGATGGGACCGTATCATCCAAACATAGCTAGATTTATTTTTCTGGAATTTTTGGAATCGGTATGTGGCCCCGGCAAATTGAAATGTATGTTCAAATCCATATTTGAATGTTTTATATTTTAATCCAAAGAAAAACTGACTGAAATAGTCGAGTGGGCTTACGAAACATATTCCATTGTGTCCGGAATGGGGGTATTTAGCTAGGGGCGACAGTCGTTAGGTTTGAATTGGGGTTCGTATTGATGAAGGGGTATTAATGGAAATTATAAGAATAATAAAATAAATATTATCCAATAGGAAACCCACGTTGACCAGATGAGACCGCTCAAACCCTCGTCCTCTTCAAAAGTGAACGACGGAAAAATAAAATTCCTTCTCCCCTCTTTTCCGTTCGATTCTCTCAACCAAATCCATTGCTTCTTTGGGGAAATTTGCAGAGATTTCTTCAATCTACAAATCCATACTGGTTTGGTAATTTATCATCGAGTATTCCTCTCAAATCAACCTCTTGAAGTTGCACCGTTCGCTGGCCAATTCCCCTTCCCCCTGACCTTCGAGTTCATCACGGTTTCCACCCCTAGCGTGGATTTCGGAGCTGCTTCACGTTGTATACTCTGATCTACCTCTAGTGCAATGGATTTCGAGAAAAATCGAAACCTAGTTTGGAAGCTTTGCCGAAAGGTAATGGTTTAAATTAATTAAAATGTTTTCAACTTCTAAAGACCGTCGTAAAGTTGATTAATTTTGTAAAAATCATATCTTTATCATACGATAACGAAATTCGATGAAACAGGAGATATTGGATTCATGTGGACGTCTTCTACGTTCTAGAAGAGGCCGGAGAATTTTTGGAGCTTCCTACAATTTTTGGAGGAGTGGAACCCAATGTGAGATTTCTAAATTCAAAACGATATGGAATGGCGAAGTATAAATTATATAATCGATGTATAAGTTATATAAGCGTTGTACACCTCATGTATAAGCATTGTATAAATTATATGTGCGATGTATAAGTTATATATACGTTGTAAAAATCATATGTGCATTGAATGGAGTTGAAATGAAATTGAAACGAAAAGTAAATATATCTATATACGTACACACACACACACACACACACACACACACACACACACATATATATATATATATATATATATATATATATATACACACACACTCCCCTCGTCCACAGACCATGGACGATATATATTGGTTGTGATTATTTGGATTTTGGTTGACGTGAAATTTGGTTGATAATTGCAATGCGAATCCCAATGCTAAACAGCAGCTCCAATGTTGATTTGGTGTAGATCTCCCTTGATTTGATGTTGCTAAGCTTAATCCTTGGTTAGAAGATGATTTGGAGGTGATTTAGAGGTTGGAGGCCATTTTTAGGGTTTCTTGGAGATAAGTGGAAACTAGAAAACTGAAGTGGAATGATTCTCAAACTCCTTTCAGCCTCCCCATAACCCTAATCCCGAAATGGGTTATGGGCCTATTCACTAATCACCCTATTTGGCCCGGTTAAGCAGATTTTCACCTCCTAAACCTTATTTTAGCCATATCTCCAAAACGGTAAGTCCATTTTTCACATGTGACCAATCTACGGAAAGGTAAACCATCAAACGAATCTAATGGAAGTGGTTTCAGGTCAAAATTCCTTTCCAGTCAAAAGTTATGGCCAAAACAAGATCAGCTAGGGGCAAAACGGTCATCTAAAAATCGACAAAAACCATGAACATGGTAAATGAGTCAAATGGTTGTTTCCCAAAGTTACATGGCCATGTAACTTCATATGGGAAAGAAATAAATATTCTACGATCCTCCGATACGTAGAATACGGGTTGTTACATCCACAGACCATGGACGACTTGTTTGTTTGGTTGTGTAGTTGATTGGATGATTGGTTTGAATTTGGTTGTTTGGTGAAATGAGATTGATTAGATTGGTATGTGTATGGCGTGTGCCATTATTAGACTGGGGATAAGGTTAGGCCTTGTCCCGTTTCAAGTATCGTGCCGTTATGCCGCCGAAATTTTCTAAAATAAATTTGAAAAATAAAAATATCATTTTATTGAATAAATGAACTGAGTAGAAATTCATGTGTTGAAATAAAGGAATTTATGGTTAAAAATATAATTTTTAACGTGAATGTGAATAAATAAATATTCATTTACAAACTGGACGGTTTGTTTACGTACACCTATTTGAAGGATATTGATTGAGACGATAAATTTTACACGTCGCCCAACTGCACAAAAAATATTCAGTGTTTGTGGATTGAAACCCCACACGGGTGTTGGGATGATATTTGGCGTACACTAATCCCAATTATATAGTTGTATGTCGATCGATTGGTCGACGGACTATGTAAGCGTTAATTATTTATATTTAATGCTTATGCAGTTGTGTGGTGCACTTTGGATGAGGGTTGATTATTTATCGTTGCTATTATATACATGTGTTGTATGGAATCCATATAATTAACATTATATGGTAATTGATTGGGCCTCATTCCAATTGGAAAATAAAGAATATTAAAAAATATAGATTCATGTGTTGACAGTACTCATTTGTTAAGATTAGTCATGTGTTGAAAGAAATATAGATTCATGTGTTGAACGAAATATTTTAACAATAAAATTTACATCTTTAACATATATAAAATTAGAAACTAACTGGAAAATAGATAAGATGAGTGGTCTCTTGGATATTGATCGGATGTTGGTTTCGGCCTTCGGGGTTAATATTTAGGGAATTGCTCTCTTGCTAGTTTACGGTTGGAGTCTGATTAAAAATTAAACGATAGAAATCATAATTTCATAAAATATATTACATAACAAAAATAGTCAAGTGTTGACAGTACTCATGTGTTGAGATTAGTCATGTGTTGAAAGAAATATAGATTCATGTGTTGAATAGAATAAATATTCATTTGTTAAATAGAATAACGAATTTATTGAAATATATAAAGCCATGTTGATTAGATTAACGCCATTTTGACGTGAACGATATTTATATCGATTATATTCGTTTTTATAATGAATATTGAAAAGTGATTTCAAAATCGAATATTTTGAAATGAAATTCGAATTAAATTGAATTAAAACGAATTAGAATTCAAATTGAATTGAAACGAATTAGAATTCAAATTGAATTGAAAATAAAATAAATTCGAATCGAATGGAAATTGAGTAGAATTGAATTCGAATCGAATTGAAATTGAATGGAAATCAATTCAAAATGAATTTGAATTGAATAGAATATAAAATGAATTCGAATTGAAAAGAATTCAAATCGAATTGAAATCGATTTGAATTGAAATCAAATAGAAATCAATGTAAAAAGAATTTATAATGGAAAATTCAATTTTGATTTGAATTTGAAATGAAGGTTGAAATTGTTTTTGAAACAAATTTGGAACGATTTATAAAATTCGTTTTAAAAGGAAATCGATGAAATATATAATATATAATATATATATATTATATATATAATGGCCTGAATAGAACGCGCCGCGCCGCGGTAGTTCGTGACTTTCGACCATTGACTTCGAACGGACATTACGGGAGATCCGACCGTCGGATTCTGCTAAAACTGGAACCGTTGGGTTCATATCGAAAAAGGCTATCTAACGAATACAAGTGATTTGAAATCCGACGGTGGATTTGGACATATGTCCAAATCAATTTCAAAAAAGGTCGCTGTAAGTGCAGTTCGATGGCCGTTATTGGAAATCGACTGTACGGGCCTTGATAAAATTATTAAAAATATTAATAATTAGTGTAAAATCGTAAGAAATGATTTGGAAAGAATTGGGCTGAAAAATCCCATATTTGAAAAGATAAAAATAGATTTTTATCGAAATAAACTAGTTAGTAACTAGAATAATAATTTATTTATTTTTAAATAAATAAATTGGATTTGGAATGGGTTTTAAATAACCAGAATTTCCAATATATGAATTGGAATGGATTTGAATTGAAATTGTCTTTGGAATATTTCGATATTAGATTCCGCGATTATACAGATATTTAGGAGGAAATTTGGAAGATATATTTTATATCGTTATTTCCAAAGCGATATTTGTGGGTTTCAGAATTTGATATTGAATGTAAGCCGATATTTTTTTTATTCAGAGCCTTGTATTTAATATCAAATGGGATTTGGGTTTATCGTGGACGGTGTTTTAAATAACACTTGTTCTTTAACCCGATAATAAATAGAATGTGATGTGGGTTTATCGTGAACTGTGTTTTAAATGACATTAGTTCTTTAACCCAGTAAAAGGAGTTTTAATGAATATGTAATTAGATTGAAATATGAATTGATAATTTAAATTATCAAATTTGGAAAGTGAGCGAGAATGGAGTATCACCAGTTTTGCTCCAAAGTGATAGTTAAATCTTTAATTTGATTTGAACGTGAAATGGAAATTAATTTTACCGATAACACTGTGGTGTTAGATATGGAGTATTACCAGTTTTGCTTCATGGGATAAATAGGTTGGGATTGGGAAATAAAATAAATAATTACTTCGGTGTGGTTTGCTAATCCCGACTAGTTTGGAAAATCTTAACACGGTTTTAAATGACATCCAAAGGAAGATTAAAGAATAAATTTAAAAGAATTTATCTTTGATAAAATTAATGGGAACCTTTCCCTAAGAATGTGAAATTTAGAAACTAATTGTAGGTTAGCTAAGAAGAATGGTTAACTGGGTATTGATCTGATGTTGGTTTCGGCCTTCGGGGTTAATATTTGGAGAATTGTTCACTTGCTAATTTACGGTTAGTGACCGATGAATTGGAATGAGACGTAAGTTGTGTTTGTGTAACATTTGTTTATTATATACGCGGGTTATTCAGAAAGGCTGGGTTTATACCCATTCTGAATAACTGATTCGACGATACGTCGAAGATGAAGACGGTGGTTGAAGACCGGAAGTCCTCACATCGTTTGGGTGATTACTGATGATCTTGATTGGGTTGTACACCCAAGATGAGGGAATCAGTTGGTGATCGTCCAGACGTACTTGGAGATCAATGGATATGCGAGGAAAGTGCCTCCGGTTTCGTTCAGACCCAGAACGAACTAGTAAATAGGCTGTGTGTCTGACATTGGATTTTATTTTGTGCTGATTGATCTCTATTAAATATACATCTGTTTGGCGGCGGAGAATTTATTCTCTTGCTTAACGCCCTTCTCTGAGACGTATGAGCTCAGAGGTTGTATATCGATGGACATCAATCACATGGAGTGGATTGCCTGTGTGGCATGCCAAGTGGCAGATGATCAAGGCTTATGTTGAAAAGCAAAGTCTTGTGGTTGATGATCAAAGCACGACCTGTGTGGCGCAGCTTTGTGTATATTGTGAATTCGCGAGCCTCACACCTCGGTATGAGTCAAAAACGGGATAAGGACTGCAGGGAGAGCACGACGTATCTTTCTAGCTATGGGTGGTGTCAGTGCTTAAACTGGCTGACATTTATATATATTTTTACCTATGTGATTGTTGGAATGAGGCACCTCGATTTTAGGTCTGTTAGGACCGGGAAACGTGTGTTTAGGAATAATTAATCCTCAAACGTAAGGGAGGACCGGCCCTGAAGCATCCAAGGGTTACCCAGAGTGTGTAGTCCTGAGACATTTGCTAGAGTGTCTCGAAGCGGAGAGGAGCTTGCCCCTTGCCTCGACTCATGACGGAAATCCAATTTCCAATACGTGATATTGCAGTTTTATTTGTAGAGCCTAGTATGGAGACATGATATATGGTACCCATGCCGTCTACGATTGATATTTATGATTAAAATTGTTTTGACACTATACACTTATAATAGTATCAAATGATTTGTTTTAAACGTACCAAGCATGTTTGGCTTTTATAAGGGAAAACCCTATCCTCCAGCTTGCGTTGCAATGTGTGATGGGACCTGGGTCTCATAATAGCTTCATTTTTTCGAAAAAGCATTGCGTTGTTTATTCTATGCACTGGTGTTTTAGGAGGAAACCCGTTCCATGTTATATGGTCCCTTGAATTACTCTCTTTTAAAGTAAAGTTTTAAATAACTGTTTTTAGTTCTCACACCAGTCACATGACTGATCTGGAGTTTATTGTTTTAACCTAAACTCTAGGTGCCCCTATTTTCGACACGGGCAGCTAGTAGTTTTGGTTTTGCAGATTTACATTCACAGGATCCTGATTTACAGCTGGAACGATGCTCGGAAAGCTCTGTATCCGTGTGTTACTTTCAGTTGTGTTTTGTAATATTTTCCCGCTGCTATGTAATTTATTGTAATCTCTGATATTTGTCAAATGTGTAATATTTGTTCATACTCTGTATTTTCTTGTATCTGATGGAATTGTTGTAATTAACAATGAAATGTTCTTCTGTTTGCGTTCTATTTTGTAGTGTTCTCAAGATAATCCGGGCTTTCCTCACCGGGGAAGTTACGGGCTATCACAGTTGGTATCAGAGCTTTGGTTTACAGAGCTCGAGAACAAGACACATTAGAACCATACGAAAGAATTCATCAGATATTGGATTAGTAATATCCAATGAGAGTAACTCGTTAGAGATGGGATCAGTGGTATCCTAGAACGAGTGTGAAGAGTATATTTTTCAATTGAAAACAATATTGTTTTGAAAATTTAAACTAGTTAATACGTATTTGAATTTTATTTGTATTGAATTTGGACAATCCAATATATAAAGATTTTGCATATACGCGTCATGAACGTATATTTGAAGTTTTAATATACTGGATAGATATAGAATCACATCCTAGACACCCGGGGATAATTCTGGTGATGTCCGGACATCATCGGTATTTATGTTCGTGTTTCGAAGGTGTGGTATCTATATATTTCCATTAGACTGGTGTGAGAACCAAAACTATATAGGATTATTTGTTGTGATTTGGCATCAAAAACATGATTTTCTGTATATATATCAAAATCATGAATTTGAAATTCTAATTCACTAATTGATTGATGGCTGTGTTGTTTGATTATTGTTTGTCTAATTAAATTTTGAACCATTTAGCCTAATTGAACCAAATTTAGAACCGTATTGAAAAATTGTTTGAAAATGCATGCATATACATGTACTTACATTGAACAGGTCATTGCAAGGAGGCTAGAGCAGAAGAATAAAATTGTTTGCCCGACAAATAGGTACATGTTTACAAATTTATTGGGTTTGAATGATTTTATGAGCCGATTGGCTAGCTGCTTGGCCGTTTCTTCTTCCTTTTGGATTAGTAAGGGCCATGGGAGGCTATTTGAAATATCCCGAAGTCCCTGGTGCAGGGGAGATTATGGTGAAATTTTTCGAAAATTTAGGGTGTTAGCCAAATTTTTGAAGAATTTGAAAAGTTCTTAGAAACTGAAAAGTTGAAGAACTTAAGCCGTAAAGAAAATAATGAAAGTTGAGTTGGTTTGTTAAACAACTTTCAGCTTCGTTCCTTTTCGGGGACGATAAGTTTTAAGTGGGGGTGATTGTAATAACCCGGAAAATCTGATTCAGTTTAAAAATTTTATTTTGGAAATTTTAATGAATTTTGAATATTTAAAATGATTTATTTTAAATAATAACGACAAGAAATTTATTTTGAATAGAATTAGAAAGTATATATTTATTTGAATCGTCGTTAGAATATAAATATTTATTTTAAATTATAAAAGGAATTGAAAATGGCGCGGTAGTTCGCTAACTCGATTTCAAAATTCAATTGAATGTACAAGATTCAAAATGAACCGGATTTTAGCGAAACCAATAATATTAGAATCTAATTGAGAATATCTTTCCAACGAATCCGAAAAATCAAAATTTCATAGCGGGAATCAAAAGTTATGCTCAGTTCAAAATTTAGAATAGTCGCTACGGAAATTATACATGGCCCAAAAAGTCATATTTGGCATACGGATGAATTTGGACTCGAAACCACTGCCACTGAGTTCAAAATACCGTTTAGAACTTCGATATATTCCGATATCCGGAATACTGGCAATTGGCTGGAGCTTTTCGGTTAGCAATACATAGCCCTTAAAAAGTGAAATTTTGCATATTAGCTCAGAATTCGACGAGATAAATTTTTATGGATTCATAATGACAAATTATTGTTGAGTTCCAAATGGCGCGTCGAACGGAGTTAGTATGTGGCCGTGCGAGCTAAAACAGTTCAGGGTAAAACAGGTAGTCATTTTACAACGGAACATTATTGAGATGACCTCAGAATTGATTTTGTTTTTTTTTTCTGGATTTGTATCGTCTAATAATGGTTAAATCTAAAAGGGCATGATTTTTGGGGTTAGCATGTGAGCGTGCAAGAAGAAATGGTGTGCCAAAATCGCATTTTTAGAGCTTATCTGAGCATTTTTAAGAATTTCAACGGATGGTCAAACGAACTCGGAATTCGACGAAACTTGTTTCGTTGGGCTCGTCTTCACGTCTACTATGTCTTGTCCGAAATCCGCAGCAATTGGATATCGTTGGCGTTCGGACGATAGGCGAGAAACTAGCATATAATCACTTTTACTCCATTTCTCTCTTCATAATCTCACTTCTCTCTTCCTCTTCAACAAAAAAGAAAAAATGGCCTCCTCCTCCACCATGTTGCTGCCGCACCCCCCTCAGCCACCGCCGCACCAACTCAGGCCACCGCACCCCCTCCGACCACCCTCCTTCTCCTCCCCTTCTCTCTCCTCTTCTCTTTCTCTCTCTCCCATCACAAACCTAAACCCTAGACCCCCAAACCACCACCACCCGCCTCCGTGGATCCCACCCCACCACCAGCGGCCTCCCCCACGTCCATCAGGTCCGGTGCCCTCCTATGGCCACCCAACTCCGGCCGTGGGCCCCTCCTCCTCAAAAATCACATTTTTCACTAATTTCCCATTTTGCATAAAACACCCTGTCCTTATTTCGCGAATAACTCCCAAACCATGCGTTTCTAGCCAAAGTTCCTCAAGACCAAAGTCGAAGTGCACAATTTTCTCTTCGATTTGGTATATGATAGTCCCATTTTGCATTGCGGACTTGTCGGGAAAACGGGTCCAAAGTCTGCTGTCCAAACACTGTCAAAATGCTGTCTTTTCGTGATTTCCGGCGAAATGGCACATTTTCGGAAGGAAGACCACTAGGCGAAATTTGTCCGGAATGGTGCGTTTAAACTAGAAAAAAATATGGTGTGAAGATTGAAGCTAGTTTGCAAATTCTGGAACCAGAACAGCGAATCCGAGCGTTAGAAAAAAATGAATTTTCTCCGCTTTAAAGCTTCTACGGTTTTTGACGAATGAAGTATGTAAAAATATGATTTTTATATAATGAGAAGAATAAAAATATGATTTTTATAATATATAGATAGAAAAAATTTGATCTTTATATATGTGGCGAAATAAAAATCTGATTTTTATTATATATATGTTGAAATAAAAATGTGATTTTTATAGCGATGATATAAAAATTCGATCTTTATTATGTAGGAGGTATAAAAATATGATTTTTATTATGTAGAAGAAGCAAAGATGTGATTTTTATATGAGTGGCAATATAAAAATATAATCTTTATTATATGAGTAGCGGTGTAAAAATAGAATTTTTATCTATATAATTTCAGTATAAAAATGCGATTTTTATATATGTAGTGGATACGGGAGACGAAAGTGACAAAAGGCGAGCACGGCGAAGATTTCCCACATATGAAGAGTCGTCGCGTTGGTTTGGCTAATTGGTGAGAACTTCTCACTTTGAATTTTCTTTTCTAGTTAAAATATATACTAGGATGCACACGGTGCTTAGTAGCACCCGACACCCGTCGTCCACAGACCATGGACAACTTGTTTGTTTGGTTGTGTAGTTGATTGGATGATTGGTTTGAATTTGGTTGTTTGGTGAAATGAGATTGATTAGATTGGTATGTGTATGGCGTGGGCCATTATTAGACTGGGGATAAGGCTAGGCCTTGTCCCGTTTCTAGTATCGTGCCGTTATGCCGCCGAAATTTTCTAAAATAAGTTAGAAAAATAAAAATATCATTTTATTAAATAAATGAACTGAGTAGAAATTCATGTGTTGAAATAAAGGAATTTATCGTTAAAAATATAATTTTTAACGTGAATGTGAATAAATAAATATTCATTTACAAACCGGGCGGTTTGTTTATGTACACCTATTTGAAGGATATTGATTGGGACGATAAATTTTACACGTCGCCAAACCGCACAAATAATATTCAGTGTTTGTGGATTGAAACCCCACACGGGTGTTGGGATGATATTTGGCGTACACTAATCCCAATTATATAGTTGTATGTCGATCGATTGGTCGACAGACTATGTAAGCGTTAATTATTTATATTTAATGCTTAAGCAGTTGTGTGGTGCACTTTGGATGATGGTTGATTATTTATTGTTGCTATTATATACATGTGTTGTATGGAATCCATATAATTAATATTATATGGTAATTGATTGGGCCACATTCCAATTGGAAAAATAAAGAATATTAAAAAATATAGATTCATGTGTTGACAGTACTCATTTGTTGAGATTAGTCGTGTGTTGAAAGAAATATAGATTCATGTGTTGAACGAAATATTTTAACAATAAAATTTACATCTTTAACATATATAAAATTAGAAACTAACTGGAAAATAGATAAGATGAGTGGTCTCCTGGATATTGATCTGATGTTGGTTTCAGCCTTCGGGGTTAATATTTAGGGAATTGCTCTCTTGTTAATTTACGGTTGGAGTCTAATTAAAAATTAAACGATAGAAATCATAATTTTATAAAATATATTACATAACAAAAATAGTCATGTGTTGACAGTACTCATGTATTGAGATTAGTCATGTGTTGAAAGAAATATAGATTCATGTGTTGAATAGAATAAATATTCATTTGTTGAATAAAATAACAAATTTATTGAAATATATAAAGCCGTGTTGATTAGATTGACGCCATTTTGACGTGAACGATATTTATATCGATTATATTCATTTTTATAATGAATATTGAAAAGTGGTTTCAAAACTGAATATTTTGAAATGAAATTCGTATTAAATTGAATTAAAACGAATTAAAACGAATTAGAATTCGAATTGAAACGAATTAGAATTCGAATTGAATTGAAAATAAAATAAATTTGAATCGAATGGAAATTGAATAGAATTGAATTCGAATTGAATTGAAATTGAATGGAAATCAATTCGAATTGAAAATGAATTCGAATTAAATAGAATATAAAATGAATTCGAATTGAAATGAATTCAAATCAAATTGAAATCGATTTGACTTGAAATCAAATAGAAATGAATGTAAAAAGAATTTATAATGGAAAATTCAATTTTGATTTGAATTTGAAATGAAGGTTGAAATTGTTTTTGAAACAAATTTGGAACGATTTATAAAATTCGTTTTAAAAGGAAATCGATGAAATGTATATTATATATATTATATATATAATGGCCTGAATAGAACACACCGCGCCGTGGTAGTTCGTGAATTTCGACCATTGACTTCGAACGGACATTACGGGAGATCCGACCGTCGGATTCTCCTAAAAGAGGAACCGTTATGTTCGTATCGAAAAGGGCTTTCTAACAAATACAAGAGATTTGAAATCTGACGGTGGATTTGGAGATACGTCCAAATCAATTTAATAAAAGATCGCTGTAAGTGCAGTTCGATGGCCGTTATTGGAAATCGACTATACGAGCCTTGATAAAATTATTAAAAATATTAATAATTAGTGTAAAATCGTAAGAAATGATTTTTAAAGATTGGGCTGAAAAATCCCATATTTGAAAAGATAAAAATAGATTTTTATCGAAATGAACTAGTTAGTAACTAGAATAATAATTTATTTATTTTTAAATAAATAAATTGGATTTGAAATGGGTTTTAAACAACCAGAATTTCCAATATATGAATTGGAATGGATTTGAATCGAAATTGTCTTTGGAATATTTCGATATTAGATTTCGCGATTATACAGATATTTTGGAGGAAGTTTGGAAGATATATTTTATATCGTTATTTCCAAAGCGATATTTGTGGGTTTCAGAATTTGATATTGAATGTAAGCCAATATATTTTTTATTCAGAGCCTTGAATTTAATGTCAAATGGGATTTGGGTTTATCATGGACGGTGTTTTATATAACACTTGTTCTTTAGCCCAATAATAAATAGAATGTGATGTGGGTTTATTGTGAACTGTGTTTTATATGACATTAGTTCTTTAACCCAGTAAAAGGAGTTTTAATGAATATGTAATTAGATTGAAATATGAATTGATAATTTAAATTATCAAATTTGGAAAGTGAGCGAGAATGGAGTATCACCAGTTTTGCTCCAAAGTGATAGTTAAATCTTTAATTAGATTTGAACGTGAAATGGTAATTAATTTTACCGATAACGCTGTGATGTTAGATATGGAGTATTATCAGTTTTGCTTCATGGGATGAATAGGTTGGGATTGGGAAATAAAATAAATAATTACTTCGGTGTGGTTCGCTAATCCCGACTAGTTTGGAAAACCTTAACATGGTTTGAAATGACATCCAAAGGAAGATTAAAGAATATATTTAAAAGAATTTATCTTTGATAAAATTAATGGGAACCTTTCCCTAAGAATGTGAAATTTAGAAACTAACTGTAGGTTAGCTAAGAAGAATGGTTTCCTGGGTATTGATCTGACGATGGTTTCGGCCTTCGGGGTTAATATTTGGAGAATTGTTCTCTTGCTAATTTATGGTTAGTGACCGATGAATTCGAATGAGACGTATGTTGTGTTTGTGTAACATTTGTTTATTATATATGTGGGTTATTCAGAAAGGTCGGGTTTATACCCATTCTAAATAACCGATTCGATGATATGTCGAAGATGAAGACGGTGGTTGAAGACCGGAAGTCTTCACATCGTTTGGATGATTACTGATGATCTTGATTGGGCTATACACCCAAGATGAGGGAATCAGTTGGTGATCATCCATACGTACTTGGAGATTGATGGATATGCGAGGAAAGTGCCTCCGGTTTCGTTTAGACCCAAACGGACTTGAAAATGGACTGTGTGTCTGACATTGGATTTTATTCTGTGTTGATTGATCTCTATTAAATATACATCTGTTTGGCGGAGGAGAATTTATTCTCTTGCTTAACGCTCTTCTCTGAGACGTACGAGCTCAGAGGTTGTATATCGATGGACATCAATCGCATGGAGTGGATTGCCTATGTGGCATGCCTAAGTGGCAGATGATCAAGGCTTCTGTTGAAAAGCAAAGTCTTATGGTTGATGATCAAAGCACGGCCTGTGTGGCGCAACTTTGTGTATAACGTGAATTCACGAGCCGCACACCTCGGTATGAGTCAAAAACGGGATAAGGACTGCATGGAGAGCACGACATGTCTTTCTAGCTATGGGTGGTGTCAGTGCTTAAACTGGCCGACATTTATATATATTTTTACCTATGTGGTTGTTGGAATGAGGCGCCTCGATTTTAGGTCTGTTAGGATCGGGAAATGTGTGTTCAGGAATAATTAATCCTCAAACGTAAGGGAGGACCAGCCCTGAAGCATCCAAGTGTTACCCAGAGTGTGTAGTCCTGAGACATTTGCTAGAGTGTCTCGAAGCGGAGAGGAGCTTGCCCCTTGCCTCGACTCATGACAGAAATCCAATTTTATATAGATATAGTAAATAAAAATATGATTTTTATATAGTATAGTAAATAAAAATATGATTTTTATATTATAGAGATAATAAAAATATGATTTTTATATAGTATAGATATAAAAATATAATTTTTATATAGAAAATAGCGTGATAAAAATATAATCTTTATTATATGAACACCGAAGTAAAAATAGAATTTTTATCTATATAGTAGAGGTATAAAATTTGAATTTTTATATACATAGCAACAATATAAAAATAGGATTTTTATATATGTAGTGGCTACGGACAATGAAATCGACAAAAGGCGAGTGGCAAAGATTTCTACACAAGAAGAGTCGTGGTGTTTGGTTTAGCTATTGGTGAGAACTTCTCACTTTTAATTTAATTTTCTAGTTAAAAGATATACTAGGATGCAGATGGTGTTTAGTAGCACCCGACACCCGTCGTCCACAGACCATGGACGGCTTGTTTATTTGTTTATTTGATTTTGATGTGTAGTTGATTGTGTGATGTGGATTGAAATAAAAATATTTTTATAGTGAAAAATAGAATTTTAATGTGTATATGAAATGAAATAAATTAATATAAACAAATCGAACGATTTGTTTATATACACACATTCGACTGATATTGATTGGGACGATAAATTTTACACGTCGCCCAATAGCACAAATAAAATCTGGGTTTGATTGTTTGAAACCCCACACGGGTATTGGGATGATATATGACATACACTAATCCCAATAATTAGTTCTATGTCGATCGATTGATTGACAGACTGTTATGAGCGTTAAATATTTATATTTGATGCTTATACAGTGTAGAATGCACTTTGGATGATGGTTGATTATTTGTCATTGTTGATATATACACGCGTTGTATGGAAACCCATAGAAATAAAATCTATGGTAACTGATTGGGCCTTATTCCAGTTTTGAAATAGAAATATTTGAAAAATAAATATTTGAAATAGAATATTTGAAAAAAAAATATGAAGCCATGTTGATTAGATTGACGCCATTTTGACATGAACGATATTTATATCGATTTTATTCAATTTTAAATGAATATTGAAAAGGGGTTTCAATAATCGAATATTTTAGAAAATGAATTCGAATGGAATATTTTAGGAAATAAAAATCGAATTGAAATTGAATTGAATAGAAAATGAATTCAAATTAAAACTGAATTGAATAGAATTCAAATCGAATTAAAATTGACTTGCATATAATTCAAATCGAATTGAAATCAAATAGAAATGAATGTAAAAAGGAATTTATAAAGGAAAATTCAATTTTGATTTGAAATCGAATAAGAAGTTGAAATCATTTTGAAAACGAATTTAAAACGATTTATATAATACGTTTTAAAAGGAAATCGACGAAGTATATATATTATATATATAATATAATGGTCTGAATAGAACGCGCCGCGGTAGTTCATGAATTTCGACCATTGACTTCGAACAGACATTACAGGAGATCCGTTCGTCGGATTCTCCTAAAACCAGAACCGTTGGGTTCATATCGAAAAGAGCTTTCTAACGAATATTAGAAATTTGAAATCTAACGGTAGGATTTGGAATTATGTCCAAATCAAATTTGGAAAAGGTCATTGTAAGTGCAGTTCGATGGCCATTGGTGGAAATCGACTCTACAGGCCTTGATAAAATTATTAAAAATAGTAATAATTTGTGTAAAATCATAAGAAATGATTTGGGAAGAATTGGGATGAAAAACTCCATAATTTAAAAGATAAAAATAGATTTTTATCGAAATGAACTAGTTTTGAACTAGAATAATAATTTATTTATTTTTAAAATAAATAAATTGGATTTCAAATGGTTTTGAAAATAACCAGAATTTTCAATAATTAAATTGGAAAGGATTTGAATTGAAATTGTCTTTGGAATATTTCGATGTTGGATTTCGTGATTATACAGATATTGTTATGGAAATTTGAAAGATATATTAATATCGTTATTTCCAATACAATATTTGTTGGTCGTAGAATTTGATATTGAATATAAGCCGGTATATTTTCTATTCAGAGCCTTGTATTTAATATTAAATGGGATTAGGGTTTGTCGTGAATGGTGTCTTCATTAACACTGTTCTTAAACCCAGTTGAGAAAAAGATTAAATCTTTTTGTTTAGATTTAATGAAGTGTACCAATTAAACAGTATTTAATTGGAATTGAATTGGTATTGATTTTTGGGTTTATCGTGAACCGTGTTTTAAATAACACTTGTTCTTTAACTCGATAATTAATGGAATGTGATTTTAGGTTGTCGTGAACGGTATCTTCAATAATACTGTTCTTAGACCCAAAGGAGTAAAGAAAATCAGAAACTAACTGGAGATTAGTTAAGTTGAATGGTTTCTGGGGTATTGATCTGATGTTGGTTTCGGCCTTCGGGGTTAATACTTAGGGAATTGCTCACTTGCTAATTTACGGTTAGGAGCTGATTGAAATGTGATGTGATTTTGGGTTTATCGTGAACCGTGTTTTAAATGACATGGATTCTTTAACCCAGTTAGGGATTAAAACTAAGTGGAGTTTTAATGAATCTTTAATTAGATTGAAAAGATCGAGAATGGAGTATCGCCGGTTTTGCTCCAGGAGATAGTTAAATATTTAATTAGATTTGAACGTGAAATGGTAATTGAATTTACCGATAACACAGTGGTGTTAGATATGAAGTATTACCAGTTTTACTTCATGGGATGAATAGGTTGGGATTGGGAAATTAAAACAAGTGATTACTTCGGTAAGGTTCGTTAATCCCGACTAGTTTGAAGTGATATTCAAAGGAAGATTAAAGGATAAATTTAAAGAATTTACCTTTGATAAAATTAATGGGAACCTTTCCCTAAGAATGTGGAATTTAGAAACTAACTGGAGATTATTGAAGTTGAATGGTTTCCTGTGTATTGCTCTGATGTTGGTTTCGGCCTTCGGGGTTAATATTTGGGGAATTGTTCTCTTACTAATTTACGGTTAGCGACTGATGAATTGGAATGAGGCGTATGTTGTGTTTGTGTAACACCGGTTTATTATATACGCGAGTTATTCGGAAAGACCGGGTTTATCCCATTCTGAATAACTGATACGACGATAAGTCGAAGATGAAGACGGTGGTCGAAGACCGGAGGTCTTCACGTCGTTTGGGTGATTACTGATGATCTTGATTGGGCCGTACACCCAAGAGGAGGGAATCAGTTAGTGGTCGTCCAGACGTACTTGGAGATCGATGGGTATGCGAGGTACAAGGTGCCTCCGGTTTCGTTCAGACCCAGAACAGACTTGTAAATGGACTGTGTGTCTGACATTGGATATCACTCTGTGTGATTGATGGTTATTGGTTGCATAGAGTGGTTTGCCTGTGTGGCATGCTAAGATGCAAATGATCAAGGCTTCTGTTGAAAAGCAGAGTCTTGTGGTTGATGATCAAAGCATAGCCTGTGTGGCATAGCTTTTTGTAGTGTTGATTCACGAGCCTCACACCCCCGGTTGTGAACCAGACACGGGAGTGGACATCAGGGTATGCATGTGTTTCCTTCTAGTTAGAAGTGGCGTCAGTGGTTTGACACGCCCTGACGAGTTTGACTTATGTGGTTGTTGGTTTGCGAGGCGCCTCGGATATATCGGTGACTATGTGAAGCCGATGGAGTCATTTGTTGGCTCATTAACACCCCAAAGGGTGGGGAAACGCAGTGTTCAGGCATTTTAATCCACATCGGTGGACCGGCCCTAACGATCCAAAGGTCACTCGAGCTCTGACCTGAGACACGGACTAGAGCATCTCGAATCGGTAGAGGACTATCTTTTTCCTCGGTTCACAGATGGAAATCTAACTTCCAATACGTGACGTTTCGGTTTTAGTTGTAATCCTATATATGGCGACATAGTGGGATGGGGCGCTCATGCCGTCTTTGATTGATATTTATGATTGAAATTGTTTTGACACTATACACTTATAATAGTATCAAAAGATGAAATTTAGCGTATCAAGCATTCTTTGGCTATTATAAGGTAAAAACCCTATCCTCCGGCTTGCGTTGCATTGTGTGATGGGACCTGGGTCTTATAATAGCTTCATTGTTCTTTATTTAGCATTGCGCTGTTTGTTTTATGCACTGGTATTCTTGGGAGGTAACCCGTTCCATGTTATACGGCGTGGTCCCTTGATTTACCTAACTTTAAAATAAAGATTAATAACCGTTTTAGTTCTCACACCAGTCACATGACTGACCTGGAGTTTATTGTTTTAACCTAAACTCTGGGTGCCCTTATTTTGACAGGGGCAGCTAGTAGTTTTGGTTTTGCAGATTTATATTCACAGGATCCTGATTTACAGCAGGAACGATATTTGGAAAGCTCTGTATCCATGTATTACTTCTAGTTGCGTATTGTATTGTTTTCTGCTGCTATGTAATATATTGTAATCTCTGATATTTTCTGTGTAATATTTATTCGTACTCTGTATATTCTTGTATTCTGATGGAATTGTTGTAATATATAATGAACTGTTCTTTTGTTTGCGTTCTGATTCGTCTTGTCCTCAAAGTAATTCGTTCTTTCTCTTCTCTTCGAAGACCGGGGAAGTTTGGGTCGCTTCACCAAATATGTCACTTAACATGTTCTTAATGTAAATAAAAGAATATCTTTTTTTTTCAAAACCAAATATGTCATATTTTATGTTCCCACATAAAATAAAAGATGATTTTTAATGTGAAAACCAGTTTGACAAACTTATGTTCTTATATGACAATAAAAGATATGATTTTTATCCCAACTCAAAGTTTTTCCATTTCATGTTCCTACATGACAATAAAAATATAATATTTATTTCCTAATCCTTTTATTGAAATAAAGTGACAATAAAAATATAATCTTTATTCCAAAAATAATTCCACATTTATATATCTAAAGAAAAATGGAATTTTTAACACAAGAACAAATCGAACATTACATATCTGAATAAAGATGACATTTTTATCGCATAAATAAAATAATTATTATAGATCTGCATAAAGATAAGATTTTTATCGCATGAACAAAACAAATAATATAAATCTCAATAAAGATGAGATTTTTATCACATGAACAAACAAATATTATGGATCTCAATAAAGATGAGATTTTTATTGTATAATTGGATCAAAAATAATAGATCTGCATAAAGAAGAAATTTATATCGCATAACCAGATCTAAAATAATGGATCTGAAATAAAGAAGAAATTTATACCGCATAATCAGATCTAAAATAACAGATCTGAAATAAAGAAGAAATTTGCATCGCAGATCTGAATCATAAACATACAATGATTTAAAAGCGAGAAAAATAATTAAAATTTAATTAAATTATTAAATCAGAGTTCTCACCTCACTTTTGATCAGATCTAAAATTCAAGGGGTCCAGAAACTGTTCAAATTTGTTCTAGAATGTGGTATTCAGTGTCACAATCCCAATGTTTCCGAAATCGTTCAATTCTGAATTTGTATTAATCAAATATGAATTTTTAATATTTAACTTATAATTTGCAACGGATTTTTAGTGTAACAAATTCATTTATTACCTTAATCAAAAATCAGCCGTATACTTCTTAAAACCTTCCAAATTAGGTTTTCAATTTTTGGTCGATTGGTGCAGCGGGTTGAAGATCAGAGGGTGCAGCGTTGGAGAGGGAAGGGAGGCGCACCCGCGCGGTGGGGTCTGATTGAACTCGACGCCGGCGATGGGCTTCGGCGGAGCTCGATGCGAGGGACATTCGAAGGGGGAAAACTCGATCTACGTGCAACTTCGAGTCTTGATTCTAGTATGTATTGAAAGATCTTGGAGAAGGCTACAATAAAGTCTAAAGGAGGAGGATGTAAAAGTTAATGGAGAAGGAGATATTGAGAGGAGAAGGAACAAGCTTTTTGGAACGTCGGCTGGAGAAGAAGCAGAAGTGCGGCTTGGAAATTCGTGAATGAGAATTAGGTTTAAGGGGATATTTTTACTATTTTATTATTAAATTTTCAAAATAACCCCTTTTCTCCTAGTAACTCCAAATCCAACTGAACAAGTGTCATTCCTAGATAATAACCCCCGTTTCGGACCCAATGGGCTAGGTCTCGTCGGCCCGTTTGATCATCTCCAGCTTGTTTTCTTTAATTTAATACACAAATCATTTATTTATCTAATTTAAACGTACATTTAAATTTACCGGGGCCACATACGGACTCTAAAAATTCCAAAAAATATATTTCTAGTTATGTTCTGATGATACGGTTCTAACAAGACTAATTTCATCGAATTCCAAGACTGTTTGAAAAATTGACAAAACACGTTTTCTTTTGCCACGCTCACACGTTAATTCAAAAAATTAAACCTAGCAATAATTTGACATTCCTGTTCCAACAAAACTGGTTTCATCGAAAACGGAGGTCGTTTGAAAAATGGTTATTTTTAATATATATATATATATATATATTCTACAACGACTATTCTGAATTTTAAACTGGGCATAACTTTTGATTCCCGCTATGAAATTTTGATTTTTTGGATTCATTGGAAAGATATTTTTAAATAGATTTAAATATTTTTTGTTTCAGTAAAATACGATTTATTTTGCTTCTTATACATTCAGTCAAAGTTCAAATTTAAATTTTCAAACTATTTCTGACTCCTTATATAATTAAATTAAAAAATTCCTTTCTAACATCGAATTAAATAAATTTTTCGTCATTATTATTTAAAATACATTATTTTAACTATTAAAATTCAATTACAATTTGTAAAATAAATTTTTTAAATTGGTACAGAATTTGTGGGTTGGTAGAGACCATCCCTCGCCTCCATCTTGCAAACCCTATCCCTAAACCTCCCTTCAAGAGCCACCATAGCCCAAAACCACCCCTCAGTCCTCCATGGGGACACCGCCACCCCCTGCTGTCCTCCTCACCACCTGCGCCACCTCCCCTGTCCACCAACGTCGACCATGGACCCCCCCCCCCCAACTTAAAAAAGCAATTTTTACCATTTTCAGTTTCTAATTTAAGCCCCTGGCCTTATTTTACCAATATCTTCCAATCCGATCCCCTATGGCCAAAACTACACAATGCCAATCGACGAGCACAATTTTCTCTTCGATTTGACTGTATATAAGTCATATTTTGGATTGCGAAGTTTTTTAGACAACGTTTCCAAAGTCAGCAGTCCGATTTATGCCTTTTCGCGATTTCCAGCGAACTGGAGCATTTTCGAGAAAAGTCCATCAGGCGAAAGTTGTCTAGAATGTCGCGCTTAAGCTGGAAAAAAAAGATCGTGTGAAGATTGGAGCTCATTTGCAAATTGTGGAACCAGAACAACAAATCAGAGTATTAGAAAGCAATGGCGGAGTGGTTCCCAATGTGAGAACACCTTCTTGCTCAAATTATTTTACAGTTAAATATATTCTAGGTTGCAGACGGGGCTTAGTAGCTCCTGACACTATTTATTGTACAAACCATGTATGTTTGTTTGGATTGAATTATGGTGAAATTTACTGTATTATGGTGAAATGGATTGTATTGTGGTTTTGTGGATTGATTGATGATTGTGTATGGCGCGAGCTAGTATTAGGAAAGGGATAATGCTAGACATTATTCCGGTTCTAATATCGCGCCGTTATAATGCCGAAATTTTCTGAAGTGAACTATTAAAAATATTTATGTGTTGAATAAAATGTTTGAACAATAAAAATATGATTTTTATTGTATAAATGAACTATATAAAATAGTCTAAGTGTTGAAATAAATATTTTATCGTTAAAAATATAATTTTTAATATATATATGAACAACATAAAATTCTCCTGAAATGCAAATAAATATTCATTTACAAATTGGATGATTTGTTTATGTACACCCATTTAACTGACATTGATTGATACGATAAATATTACATATTGCCTAACTACACAAATAATATTCAGTATTTGTTGGTTGAAACCACACACGGGTATTGGGATGATATTTGATGTACACTAATCCCAATTGTTTAGTCGTATGTCAATCGATTGGTTGACATACTGTTGTAAGCGTTAATTATTTATATTTAATGCTTATGTAGTTGTGTAATGTACTCTGGATGATGGATGATTGTGTATCATTGTTGTCGTGTACATGTGATGTATGAAATCCATATAAATAAAATTATATGGTAATTGATTGGGTCTTATTCTAATTCGGGAATAAGAAATATTTTAAAATAACGAATATTTTAAAATAACGAATATTTTAAAATAATATTCAGTAAAGGATTAAAATTCAAATTTGATGTCCGATTTTGGACAGACACAAAAAGATTGAAATATGTGAAGCCATATTGATTAGATATGCGCCATTTTAACACGAACGATTTTAGTATCGATTTTGTTCATTTTTATTATGGATACCGAAATGGAAAATAGTTCAAAATATGATATTTTGAAAATATCATCATTTAAATATTATAATGATAAGGAGTATTCAATTTTGATATAAAATTGAAATGAAAGTGGGAATTGTTTTTAAAACGAATTTATAAAATACGTTTTGAATGGAAATAGTGTATATATATATATATATAATGGTTTGAATAGAACGCGCCGCGCGCGACCGTTTGCGAATTTTGACCATTGACTTCGAATTGACATTACGGGAGATCCGACCGTCAGATTCTCCTATAACTGAAACCGTTGGGTTCGTATCGGAAAGTGCTTTCGAATGAATATAAGAGATTTGAAATCTAACGGTTGGATTTGGAATTATGCCCAAATCAAATTTGGAAAAGGTCGCTATGGATGCAGCTCGGTGGCCGTTATTGGAAACCGACTGTAAGGGCCTTGATAAAATTATTAAAAGTATTAATAATTTGTGTAAAATCATAGTAAATGATTTGGAAAGAATATGGATGAAAAATTCCACATTTGTAAAGATAAAAATACATTTTATCAAAATGAACTAGTTATTAACTAGAAAGATAATCCAATGTTTTTAAATAAATAAATTGGATTTGTGAATAGTTTTAATCTAACCAGAATTTTCCAATGCATGAATTGGAATGGATTTGAATAGAAATCATCTTTGGGAGATTTCGATATTGGATTTCGTGACAATACAGATATTGTGGAGGATTTGGAAGATAGATATATAACGTTATTCCCCATACGGTATGTATCGATTCCAGAATTTGACATTGAATGTATGCCGATATAATTTCTATTTAGAGCCTTATATTTAATATCAAAGTGGATTTTCGGTTTGTCATGAATAGTGTCTTTAGTAACACTGTTCTTAAACCCCATGTGAAAAGAATAAATCTTTTAATTAAGATTATTATAGTTTCCAGTTATATTTAGTAATTGGAATAAAAATGGAATGTGAATTGGGTTTATTGTGAACTGTGTTTTTAACAACATTCATTCTTTAAACCAATTAACAGTGAAATGTGATCTGGAGTTTACAAATCTTTTATTAAGATTTAATGGAAATTTTCCAAAGTAAAATTTCCAATTTAATATATTAAATTGGAATTGAATGGAATCCGATTTGGTAATAATCAAAGTGAGCTTCTGTGGAGGAAGAATGTTAATATATATGGAATTTAAAAGGTGTAACGACCCACATTTTTCTTGGTATTATAATTAAGTTATTTAATTATTTAAATAGTGAATTAGAATTTAATGGTCATTGGATTTAAATTATATGGGTTATTTAATTAAAATAGATAATAGAATAGTATATTTAATTTCTGAGATAGTCAGAAATAGTGGAATTCATAAAATGGTGTGAATTGGATCATCGGTGATATTTAATTCAGTTTAGAATTGAGTTTGAATGACGAATATATTATTTGAACGACAGTTTGAACATATAATTGTAATATAATTAAAATCGAGCTCGAAATGGTGCGGTAGTTCGCTATTTGGCGATTTGAACTTCAACTGAATGTACAGGGTCCATTTTAAATCGGATTTCTGTGAAACAAGAAACGCTAGGAGCTGGTGAAGTATATTTTTCTAGTGGAAGAGAAAAATCAGAATTTCATTGTGTAGATTTTTATTTATGTCCAAATCAAATTTTAGAAAAGTCGCTATGGAATTCCTTTATAATTTATATCGATTTATTTATATTATAAAATGGATTTTTAAATATAAATCGAATACCAATGTAACACTGGATTTGAAATATCGAGTTATAAATCCCAGTGTAGCAGTATGATATTCTGTTGTGAATATATACGATAATATTTATTTTTAATATTTAATTTAAATGTTTTTAAATATATTTATATATTTAAAAGGGCTATTTAGGGCTTTAAAAATAGCCAGTTTTGCAAACGACCTCAGAATTCGACGAAACTAATTTTATTGGATTCGTAATATCAAATTATTGTTGAATTTCAGTTTTCATGATTTTTGAAGTCAGTGTGTGGCCGTACGGGATTTTAATGTGAAAAATAATCAATATTCTGACAGTTAAAAATACGCTGTGTGAGCAAACGGAGTCGGAATTCAACGAAACCAGTTTCGTTGGGACTGTATTGTCGAACTAAAGGTGCATGTTCTGTTTCGTGATTTTTGGGTATCATATGTGATCACAGAAATTTTAGAGGACAAATAAAACAGCGATTGCTTAAAATAAAATAGAATAACTGAATAAAAAAATATAAAACCTATCTATAAATATCCCAAACCATCTCTAACCCTAATTCTATTCAGTCACTGGTCAAGATAAAAATGCGCCGCCACTAGAGGGTAGGAAAACGTGAAAATCCAGTTTCAAAAATCATTGAAAAATCAAAACAAATCCTATAAATCTCAAAATAAATTTGTATGCAATCCTCGTGTGATTCTCTTCGATCTGGTATGATTCGTTTGGGGTTCGACGTCCGTTTTTAGATGCTGGAAAATTAGGCGTGGAGCTAGGGCTTCAGGTTTTGGTGATTTGGTGCAATAATCCAGGAAACCGAGCTCGTATTTGGATTCGTGGATGGAAAACACAGCTGTGGAATGGATTTGGGGTGGTTCGATGATAAAAGGCGTCGCAGGTGGTACTGTTATCATCAGAAATGTGCTAGGAATCGCAATGCAAGGATGAGACCGAGTTCAACGAAACATATATAGGAGGGACGAGATTTTGACGAGAATCGATATGGTGATTTTTGCTTTGGAGATGGTGGCCTGTCGGAGGATCGGTGGAGGTTTAAACGTCGGTTGTGGTGAGGAGTTGAGGAGCAGCATCGGGTATTTCATTTTGGGGAAGACGGATTAAAATGGGAATGCGGGTGCGGGCCTGAAGTTTTATGGGCTGAAATTTGGTGAGGCCCGTTAAATAATGGACTAAGTTTTTATTTAATTTTAAATTTGAAATGTATAAACTTGTATAAGTAATATCTCCCTCATACGTTATCAGAATTAGACGAAACAAGATCCGACGGGATAGTATGGACGGTGGCAACACCATGGAAATGACTGGGAGTGGATTCGAGCTCGCTACAATTTATGGAGAAACAAATTTGTCTGATCAGAATCAACTAACGCAAATCGTTATTTAACGGTTAACGTGAAATGTGAGTAAATCTCACTAACTCTGCTCAATTTATATTTTCATAAAGTATTTTTAGAATTTACAAATGATGGTTGTTTGCTATGTGTTGGCTGTTTGGTTGAGCTGCTAGTTAGTTGATTGAAAATATAGATAACGATATAGATACAAATTGTTAATCAAATATAGATTTTGTTTAGCAGAATATTTCATAGTGAAATGAAATTGATGTTAATTTTATTGTTTAACATCTGTGGATGCAGGGAACCAAGTTGGGGGACCCAACTGGGTTCCTGAACATTTATTTTACTGTTTTTTTCATATATTGTGTTATATGAAATCTGTTGTTGATTTTGTATGGTTGAATGTTATTGATCATTGTTATATGGTATGTTAATACCATAGAGAATACTGGAATGTTGAAAAGGGAAATTTTCAATGTTATATTGAAAAAGGAATATTTATAAATCAAAAGATTTTATAAAAAGAAACTATTTATTTAGAAAATGAGTAGATTGAAAAGGGAATATTTATTTGTTAATCAAATAGATGGAAGTGAAAAAGAAAAATTTGTAAACTATTTACAAATAGAATTGAAAAGGGATATTTATTTGAAAAATAAATAGAATAGAGAGGGAAAATGTGTGTAAAACAAATAGAAAAGAAAATAGTTAGATTATAAAAGGAATTACTTATAAAATCAATAGATTTTATAAATAGAAAATGTTTTATAGAATAAATAGAATTATCAAAAAGGGGTTTATTTCGTAAATAAATAGATTATAAAAAGGAATACTTGAAAAGGTGACTAGAATTGTGTAAAAGGGGAATTTTACATTTGAAATGTTTAGACCCATGCTTCGCACACGGGTATAACATGATATGGATTTAGAGCAAAGTTTTAAAATAGAATCTATTTTGACCGATAGATTGAGAATATAAATTTATAAATAATATTTTATAAATTAAATGCAATGTTTATCATTGGACAAATAGAATATATAAGTCAAGAGTTATATAGAAAAGTATGAATCGATTTCAACATCGATATTTGAAACTGAATAATCAGTTAGGGTTAATTAGATAGAGTTAATAGAATTAGAATTAATTGATTATTAGTTATTCAATTAGAGCTGATCGAATATAGTTATTTGAGATAGAGTTAGTCAACATAGTTATTTAGGATGTGTTGCCATTTTGTATGACTGCTAGCGTAATTCGCAGGGCTGCAGATAGCCTACGGCGGCCGGATGTTTCCTGAGGGAATCAGGCGTAACCATTGTGATCGTTGTGATCTAGAGTCAAACGAATGGGGTTTGAATCAAATATTAGTTAATCAATAGGAATAAATAAGTCGAACTAGTCAAGTTAAGTTAAATAAGTCGAGCTGGAGTTAATCAGTTAAAGTTAATTAGTTAGAGTTACCCAGTTAAAGTTAATCAGTTAGAGTGAACCAGTTACGGTAAATCGAATTAGATTTATCCTAATGGAGTTAAATAGTTCGAGTTAGTCGAGTATTAGTAAATTAAATAGAGTTAGTCCAAATGAATTTATCGAATGTCACTTATTCGAAGTAGAGTTATCGAATATAGGTTATTCGAGAAGAGTAATCGAGTGTGGTCTATTCGAAGTGAGTTAAATCGAATATAGTTATTCGAAGAAAAGGATTATCTAATATTAGTTATTCGAACAGAGGAATCGAATATAGTTTATTCGAAAGAGAATTATCGGATAGTGATTATTCGAGAGTGAATTATTCATCGGAATTCGATTTTTTCAAATTGAGGGAAGTAATGTTTACTTTCCGTTTCAAATCAAGTTTTACTTATTTGTTAATAAATTAGTTGTTTGTTTATTCATCCAAATTATGGTATAGAAGTTATATTTAAGCATGGAGTTATAACCTTATAGTTATAATCGAATGACTTTGTAAAGGAAGTGGATTCGTAAATAGAATCCGAGTGTTTCGCAAGGAAGTATCTTACGGATTTAAGGTTTGAACTTTGTCTATTTCAAGGTTAGAATTGCCGTTTAGTTAAGGTCTGAGAGGTAATTATACCCCAACTTGATTGGCTTCAGTTTTAACTAAGGAATGGTTAAGGTTCGATAGTGAGAGTTTGTTAAGTAAATTGAGTTAACGACTATAATGGGTTAGGTTGGCATAACGATGTTTTATTTAAACATCTATTTAAATCCTGTGAAGGAGTTTGGAAACGTTTTCCAAATAAAGATCAGAAATGTTATCCAATATAGGAAATAAGAAATAGAAGTAAATATGGTGATGTGGTCCAAATGATTTATAAAGTATGTTTTTCCAAATTTAGAAATTTAGAATTTACGAATATATAGAAAGAGAAAATGAATAAATTAATGATAATTTAATTAAAAGAAATAAACTTTTGAATGATGATTGATCGATAGAATTTCCATCTGGAAATGATATCGTTGTTTGCACACCTGTTTTTCTCTGATAGTTAAATCACCGACTATCGAAGTTTCTTGACCATTTTTTCATCGTCAATACGGATAGACCGAGATCAAATATATCATCTGAAAACCACTCTGTATAGACGTTAGCGTTGCGATCAAATATTGAAATCGGAGTTATGCAAGGTCTATCTTGTTTACAGAATAGTGCCTTCGGTTTGTCTAGTCCCAAGACAAATGTGAATGGACGAATGTCTGACAGAGTATCTAAAGGATTGCGTAAGTTGATATTTTCAAACGTACTTACGTTTAGTGGCGGAGGAATTCGTTTCTCTTAGCTTTATACCCGTGGTATTTTTGAGGAAATCAATTTGTGATTTGGCGGGTATGACGATGTGGCATTCAAAGTAAATGAATGTATGATCTGTCAAAGATACGTTATGACCTCAAGCCTCATCAACCGGGAAATGACAGAAATCGAGCAGGCAGCATGGCTAAGTGGGTCGCTCCCATTAGGGTGTATATCACCTATCTAGAGAAAATCCATTTCATTATTATATCTATGTTCGATGTTGTCCCTTTTCGGGAAACGGTGGGTAGCTCCCAACCGTTGGTGATATACATTCGATACACTTAAGTGAAATGAGTCGTCGGTCATGTGTGGGCCGGGTTGCAAGATGTTCTTGTTGAACCCAGTGTATTCGTCTCTATAGAAACACTATCGACAGGTGGTCCCATACCTTGTCATAGTATGAATCTAATCTCCAATAAGCGCCTGTGGTTTTGTTTGTATACTATATATGTGGAACGTGAGATGCAAGCGTTCTTCTAGATTGATAATTACGTGTGATTAGACATTATTATAATATCGGAGAAGTATTGATTTCCAAAACTGTTTTGGGTTATCTTAAGGTAAAAACCGTTTGTGTTTATGTGTGGATTGGTCTTACGATTATCTTTTCTTTTGAAAAGGATTTTGAAAAGTTAAACCGATGATTTGAGTTTACTCACACCAGTCCCATGACTGACCCAGAGTTTATTTTGTTTTATTTTCCCTAAACTCTTGGGTGCCTAAATTTGTTTGGTCAGTCAAGTAGTTCAGGTCTTTACAGATATACTTGGAGGAGCTTGAAGAAAGAGGCTTCAGGATTATATAGTTATTGTTATTTCCGCTGTGTGTACGCATTGTACTCTGATAATGTTATTGTATACTGTGTTATTTCAAAGTAATGTTGTAATATATTTTATTCGTTCTGCTGTGAGATTCGTGTTTACTCTGATTGTGTTCTTCTTCTTCTTCTATTCTAATTTTCTATCTTATCTATTCTCACCCTCTAATTTCTTTCTATTAATCATCTGGAATGTTCGATACCTGAATAATTAACATGGGTTTTATGTTGATTTTCTAGGTCGAAAATCCCAGTTCGTTACAGTGGTATTAGAGCTGAAGGTTAAGTGATTACCTTGGCTCTATGGCGTGACTCAGTAGAGATGGGGTTAGTAATACCCTAGATTGAGTTCGAGTGTATATATATGAGTGAACATATTTGTATATTTTATAAAAATTGTTTTATATTGTGGAGATTTATTGGTTGAGTTGTTTATAAGATCTGGTCGATCAGTTTGATCCACTGTATCGATAGGAGTTTCTAAACACTTAAGTACGATAAACCGACAAAGTATGTTTTGATAGAGGGTAAATGAAATAATTTTACCCAAAATATATTTTGATGTAAAAGAAAGGTATATATCTTGGAATTATCATATATTGGATGTGTTGGTTGATTATAATTGAAATGGTTATATAAATAACCAATTTGAATTCGTATAATATTAAAGCAGATTAATCAAACTTGAATTAAAACAGAATTGGGATTAAAATTCTAAAAACTGGGAAATAAGTGTTTGTAAGTGGATTTGAGTTAAGTATAAGAAAATTTTATGATCCTGGGAGATTTTAAATTGTTTACAAGCATCGTGAATGATATTTTGAAAAAGATTTCAAAATGAAAATGTTTAAATATGGTTTTAATAAGTGATATAGTATTAAACTCACTTTGACCACTGGGAAATAACTCTGATGATGCTGGCCACATCATCAGTGTTCATTTTCGAGTCCTAAGTGACGGATTACTACCAAAGATTTTGTGTTGAGTTGTTTTGAGGAAAACAAGTTGTTTTGAATCTCGAAAAGGGAATATTTGATTTTTTGTGAAAAGCAAAGTTATTTAAAACTCATAGGAAAAAGATCGTCTGAGTTAAAAACAAATTAAAGTAGAAATGTGTGAAAGAAAATATGAATTGAATTGAAACCAATTAACTAGAAGTTGAATTAGAATATAATATATACGGTAGAATCAGATTCTGAATTGTGGGATGGAATCTGAAATGGTATTGGATTGGTGAGTTAGGAGTTTAGAATCGAGAATGGAACTCGAGTTGAAATGGAATTTGGCTTTGGATAAGCGAATAATTGTGTTGAGATTTGATTGGTTTAAAATGATTGGAAATCGATGGGTATAAATGGATATATGATCAGCAGGTATTGAGTAGAAGCAAGTGTAAGGATTTAATGATATGCCCGACAAAAAGGTACACGTTTATTTTTATGGATTTGGTGATTTATGGGCCAATTTGGGCAAGCCGCTTGGCTATTTGATTTTCTTTTGGATTGGAAAAGGCCTAGAGAGGTGAGTTGGGTTTGAGTTGTTGACCGGTACAAAGGAGGTGCTAGCGAAATTTTTCGAAAATTCCATGTGTTAGAAAATTTTCATGATTTTAGAAAATATTCGTTGATAAGAATTAATTAACATTTTAATTAAAATTAAATTGGTTCAGTTGAAAATAGGGTTGGTAAGTAAACAAATAAATTTGTACTAGTCAATAGGGTTAGTTCTCTACCTTAGCAATTTCGAGGACGAAATTATTTTAAGGGGGGAAGAATGTAACGACCCGCATTTTTCTTGGTATTATAATTAAGTTATTTAATTATTTAGATAATGAATTAGAATTTAATGGTCATTGGAATTAAATTATATGGGTTATTTAATTAAAATAGATAATAGAATAATATATTTAATTTCTGAAATAGTCAAAAATAGTGGAATTTACAAAATGGTGTGAATTGGATCATCGGTGATATTTAATTCAGTTTAGAATTGAATTTGAATAACAAATATATTATTTGAACGGCAGTTTGAACGTATAATTATAATATAATTAAAATCAAGCTCGAAATGGCGTGGCAGTTCGCTATTTGGCGATTTGAACTTCAACTGAATGTACAGGGTCCGTTTTAAATCGGATTTCTGTGAAACAAGAAACGCTAGGAGCTGGTGAAGTATATTTTTCTAGTGGAAGAGAAAAATCGGGATTTTGTTGTGTAGATTTTTATTTATGTCCAAATCAAATTTTAGAAAAGTCGCTATGGAATTCCTTTATAATTTATATCGATTTATTTATATTTTAAAATGGATTTTTAAATATAAATCGAATATCAATGTAACACTGGATTTGAAATATCGAGTTATAAATCCTAGTGTAGCAGTATGATATTCTATAGTGAATATATACGATAATATTTATATTTAATATGTAATTTAAATGTTTTTAAATATATTTATATATTTAAAAGGGCTATTTAGGGCTTTAAAAATAGCTAGTTTTGCAAATGACCTCAGAATTCGACGAAATTAATTTTATTGGATTCATAATATCTAATTATTGTTAGATTTCAGTTTTCGTGATTTTGGAAGTCAGTGTGTGGCCATACGGGATTTTAATGAGAAAAATAATCGATATTCTAACGGTTAAAAATACGCTATGTGAGCAAACGGAGTCGGAATTCGACGAAACCAGTTTCGTTGGGCGAACTGAAGGTGCATGTTCAATTTCGTGATTTTTGGGTATCGTATGTGATCACAGGAATTTTAGAGGACAAATAAAAACAGCGATTGCTTAAAATAAAATAGAATAATCGAATAAAAAAATATAAAACCTATCTATAAATATCCCAAACCATCTCTAACCCTAATTATATTCAGTCACTGGTCAAGATAAAAATGCGCCGCCACCAAAGGAAAGGAAAACGTGAAAAATCCAGTTTCAAAAATCATTGAAAAATCAAAACAAATCCTATAAATCTCAAAATAAATGTGTATGCAATCCTCGTGTGATTTTCTTCGATCTGGTATAATTCGTTTGGGGTTCGACGTCCATTTTGGGATGCTGAAAAATTAGGCGTGGAGCTAGGGCTTCAGGATTTGGTGATTTGGTGCAATAATCCGTGAAACCGAGCTCTTATTTGGATTTGTGGATGGAAAACACAGCTTTGGAATGGATTTAGGTTGGTTCGGTGATAAAAGGTGTCGCAGGTGGTACCGTTATCGTCAGAAATGTGCTAGGAATCGCATCGCAAGGATGCAACCGAGTTCAACGAAACATATATAAGAGGGACGAGATTTTGATGAGAATCGATACGATGATTTTTGCTTTGGCAATGATGGCCTGTCGGAGGATTGGTGGAGGTTTAAACGTCGGTTGCGGTGAGGAGTTGAGGAGCAGCATCAGGTATTTCATTTTGGGGAAGACGGATTAAAATGGGAATGCGGGTGCGGGCCTGAAGTTTTATGGGCTGAAGTTTGGTGAGGCCCATTAAATAATGGACTAAGTTTTTATTTAATTTTAAATTTGAAATGTATAAACTTGTATAAGTAATATCTCCCTCATACTTTATAAAGATTAGACGAAACAAGATCTGACGGGATCGTATGGACGACGGCAACACCATAGAACTGGCTGGGAGTGGATTCAAACTCGTTACAATTTATGGCGAAACAAATTTGTCTGATCAGAATCAACTAACGCAAATCGTTATTTAACGGTTAACGCGAAATGTGAGTAAATCTCACCAACTCTGCTCAATTTATATTTTCATAAAGTATTTTTAGAATTTATAAATGATGGTTGTTTGCTCTGTGTTGGCTGTTTGGTTGAACTGCTAGTTAGTTGATTGAAAATATAGATAACGATATAAATATAAATTGTTAATCAAATATTGATTCTGTTTAGTAGAATATTTCATAGTGAAATGAAATTGATGTTAATTTTATTGTTTAACATCTGTGGATGCAGGGAACTAAGTTGGGGGGACCCAATTGGGTTCCTGAACATTTATTTTACTATTTTTTTTCATATATTGTGTTATATGATGTGATATGAAATCTGTTGTTGATTTTGTATGGTTGAATGTTATTGATCATTGTTATATGGTATGTTAATACCATAGAGAATACTGGAATGTTGAAAAGGGAAATTTTCAATGTTATATTGAAAAAGGAATATTTATAAAATCAAAAGATTTTATAAAAAGAAACTATTTATTTAGAAAATAAGTAGATTGAAAAGGGAATATTTATTTGTTAATCAAATAGATAGAAGTGAAAAAGAAAAATTTGTAAACTATTTACAAATAGAATTGAAAAGGGATATTTATTTGAAAAATAAATAGAATAGAGAGGGAAAATGCGTGTAAAGCAAATAGAAAAGAAAATAGTTAGATTATAAATGGAATTACTTATAAAATTAATAGATTTTATAAATAGAAAATATTTTATAGAATAAATAGAATTATCAAAAAGGGGTTTATTTTGTAAATAAATAGATTATAAAAAGGAATACTTGAAAAGGTGACTAGAATTGTGTAAAAGGAGAATTTTACATTTGAAATGTTTAGACCCGTGCTTCGCACACGGGTATAACATGATATGGATTTAGAGCACAGATTTAAAATAGAATCTATTTTGACCGATAGATTAAGAAGATAAATTTATTATAAATAATATTTTATAAATTAAATGCAATGTTTATCATTGGATAAATAGAATATATAAGTCAAGAGTTATATAGAGAAGTAAGAATCGATTTCAACATCGATATTTAAAACTGAATAATCAGTTCGGGTTAATTAGATAAAGTTAATCGAATTAGAATTAATTAAATATTATTTATTCAATTAGAGCTGATCGAATATAGTTATTTGAGATAGAGTTAGTCAACATAGTTATTTAGGATGTGTTGCCATTTTGTATGACTGCTAGCGTAATTCGTAGGGCTGCAGATAGCCTACGGCGGCCGGATGTTTCCTGAGGGAATCAGGCGTAACCATTGTGATCGCTGCGATCTAGAGTCAAACGAATGGAGTTTGAATCAAGTATTAGTTAATCAATAGGATTAAATAAGTCGAACTAGTCAAGTTGAGTTAAATAAGTCGAGTTAGAGTTAATCAGTTAAAGTTAATCAGTTAGAGTTACCCAGTTAAAGTTAATCAGTTAGAGTGAAACAGTTACGGTAAATCGAATTAGAGTTATCCTAATGTAGTTAAATAGTTCAAGTATTAGTAAATTAAATAGAGTTAGTCCAAAGAAATTTATCGAATGTCACTTATTCGAAGTAGAGTTATCGAGTATAGGTTATTCGAGAAGAGTAATCAAGTATGGTTTATTCAAAGTGAGTTAAATCAAATATATTTATTCGAAGAAAAGGATTATCTAATATTAGTTGTTCGAACAGAGGAATCGAATATAGTTTATTCGAAAGAGAATTATCGGATAGTGATCATTTGAGAGTGAATTATTCACTGGAATTTGATTTTATCGAATTGAGGGAAGTAATGTTTACTTTCCGTTTCAAAACAAGTTTTACTTATTTGTTAATAAATTAGTTGTTTGTTTATTCATCCAAATTAAGGTATAGAAGTTATATTTAAGCATGGAGTTATAACCTTATAGTTATAATCAAATGACTTTGTAAAGGAAGTGGATTCGTAAATAGAATCCGAGAGTTTCGCAAGGAAGTTTCTTATAGATTTATGGTTTGAACTATGTCTATTTCAAGGCTAGAATTGTCATTCAGTTAAGGTCTGGGAGGTAATTATACCCCAACTTGATTGGCTTTAGTTTTAACTAAGGAATGGTTAAGGTTCTATAGTGAGAGTTGGTTAAGTAAATTGAGTTAATGACTATAATGGGTTAGGTTGGCATAACGATGTTTTATATAAATATCTGTTTAAATTCTGTGAAGGTGTTTGGAAACGTTTTACAAATAAAGATCAGAAATGTTTTCCAATAAAGGAAATAAGAAATAGAAGTAAATATGGTAATGTGGTCCAAATGATTTATAAAGTATGTTTTTCCAAATTTAGAAATTTAGAATTTACGAACATATAGAAAGAGAAAATGGATAAATTAATGATAATTCAATTAAAAGAAATAAACTTTTGAATGATGATTGATCGATAGAATTTCCATCTGGAAATGATATCGTTGTCTGCACACCTGTTTTTCTCTGATAGTTAAATCACCGACTATCGAAGTTTCTTGACCATTTTTCCATCATCAATATGGAGAGACCGGGATCAGATATATCATATGAAAACCACTCTGTATGGACGTTAGCGTTGCGATCAAATATTGAAAATGGAGTTATGCAAGGGCTATCTTGTTTACAGAATACTGCCTTTGGTTTGTCCTGTCCCAGGACAAACGTGAATGGACGAATGTCTGACAGAGTATATTTAAAGGATCGTGTAAGTTGATCTCTTCAAACATACTTACGTTTGGTAGTGGAGGAATTCGTTTCTCTTAGCTTTATACCCGTGGTATTTTTGAGGAAATCAATTTTTGATTTGGCGGGTATGACAATGTGGCATTCAAAGTAAATGAATGTATGATCTGTCAAAGATACGTTATGACCTCAAGCCTCATCAACCGGGAAATGACAGAAATCGGGCAGGCAACATGGCTAAGTCGGTCGCTCCCATTAGGGTGTATATCACCTATCTAGAGAAAATCCATTTCATTCTTATATCTATGTTCGATGCTGTCCCTTTTCGGGAAACGGTGGGTAGCTCCCAACCGTTGGTGATTTACATTCGATACACTCAAGTGAAATGAGTGGTCGGTCATGTGTGGGCCGGGTTGCAAGACGTTCTTGTTGAACCCAGTGTATTCGTCTCTAGAGATGCACTGTCGGCAGGTGGTCCCATACCTTGTCATAGTTGGAATCCAATCTCCAATAAGTGCCCACGGTTTTGTTTGTTTACTATATATGTGGAATGTGAGATGCAAGCGTTCTGCTAGATTGATAATTACATGTGATTAGACATTATTATAATATCAGAGAAGTATTGATTTCCAAAACTGTTTTGGTTTATCGTAATGTAAAAACCATCTGTGTTTATGTGTGGATTGGTCTTACGATTATCTTTTCTTTTGAAAAGGATTTTGAAACGTTAAACCGATGATTTGAGTTTACTCACACCAGACTGACCCAGAGTTTATTTTGTTTTGTTTTCCCTAAACTCTTGGGTGCCCAAATTTGTATGGGCAGTCAAGTAGTTTAGGTCTTTACAGATATACATGGAGGAGGTTGAAGCAGGAGGCTTTAGGATTATATAGCTATTGTTATTTCCGCTGTGTGTAAGCATTGTACTCTGATAATGTTATTGTATACTGTGTTATTTCAAAGTTATGTTATAATATATTTTATTCATTCCGCTGTGAGATTCGTGTTTACCCTGATTGTGTTCTTCTTCTTCTTCTATTCTAATTTTCTATCTTATCTATTCTCACGCTCTTGTTTCTTTCTATCATTGATCTGGAATGTTCGATACCTGAATAATTAACATGGGTTTTATGTTGATTTTCTGGGTCGAAAATCCCAGTTCGTTACAAAAGGCTTTGTCGTTATTCCATTTATATTATTGTTTGGATATGGAAATTTGTATCGATTATATATATTGATATGTTTTCCGTGAAGATTCCATGGTTAATGGAATGTGATATTGAGTTTATCATGAACTATGTTTTAAATGACATTGATTCTTTAACCCTGGTAAAGACAGGATTACATATCTAACATTGTATTTCGAACTGTATTCTTGATCTCTGCTAAATATATATCTGTTTGGTGGCGGAGAATTTATTCTCTTGCTTAACCCCTTCTCTGAGACGTATGAGCTTAGAGGTTATATATAAGCAAAAATCAATGGTATGGTGTAGATTCTCAATGTGGCATGTTTGATATCCCAAAGTTAAATAATCATCGAGTAATGATTTATGAGATTAAAAATAAGTGGATTTTTAATGAATCTTTAATTAGAATGAAATGTGAAAGTGATAATTTAAATTATCAAATTTGGGGAATGATTTAGAATGGAGTATCACCAGTTTTGCTCCAAGAGATAGTTAAATCTTTAATTAGATTTGAACGTGAAATGGTAATTAAATTTACCGATAACACCGTGGGTATTAGATATGGAGTGCTACCAATTTTTCTCCAGGGCATGAATAGGTTGGGATTGGGAAATAAAATAAAATAAATGATTACTTCGGTAAGGATCGCTAATCCCGACTAGTTGATAAACCTTAATTTGGTTTAGAATTGATAAAGGATAAAATCAATCTGTTTAAATTGATATCAAAAGAAAGATTAAAGAATAAATTTAAAAGAATTTATCTTTGATAAAATTAATGGGAACCTTTTCCTAAAGATGTAAATATTTGAATAAAAGAATATTCTAAATTGGAATGAGGCGTATGATGTGTTTTTATAGCACTTGATTATTGATTATAAAATACACTAGTTATTTGGAAAGACCGGGTTTAACCCATTCTGAATAATTAATACGATGATTAGAATTCGACGATGAAGACGGTGGATGAAGACCGGAGTTCTTCACAACGTTTGGATGATTACCGATGTCTTGATTGGGTTGTACACCGAAGACAAGGTAATAAGTGGTGATCGTCCAGACGTACTTGGAGATCGACCGGATATGTGAGGACCTCTCTCTTGTATTGGACATATGGAATAAGGAATAAGGTGCCTCCGGTTTCGTTCAGACCCAGAACAGACTTGTAAATGGATGTGTGCTTGACATTGGATTTTATTCTGTGTTGATTGATTTCTATTAACTATATATATGTTTGGTGGGTGAGAATTTATTCTCTTGCTTATCACCCTTCTCTGAGACGTACGATCTTAAAGTTTATATATTGATAGACATCAGTTGCATGGCGTGAATTGTTAGTGTGGCATGTTGAGATGCAAATGATCAAGGCTTTTGTTGAAAAGCAAAGTCTTGTGGTTGATGATCAAAGAACGGCTTGAAGTAGCATAGCTTTGTGTATAGCGTTAATTCCGAGCTTCACACCCTGGTATGAGTCAAAAACGGGATAGGACAGCAGGGAGTGCATGCATTTCTTTCTACCTTAGAGTGGTGTCATAGTATGGATCCCAGACATTTTTACTTATGTGGATGATGATTGTGAGGCTCCTAAGATATAGGGTTATATGCTCATAGGATCAACATACTGACCTATTTAGAGGTCCGATAGGACCGGGAAACGTACTGTTCAGGAATAATTAATCCACTAAAGTAAGTGTGGACCAACCCTACAAGATCCAAGAGTTCACTGCGGGGGATCCTGGCCCATTCCGCTAGAGATGGCCTGAATCGGTGAGGAACATTCTTTGCCTCGACCCATAGATGGAAATCCAATTTCCAATACGACATTTTTTTGGTTTTAGTTATAGAATTAGTATGGCGACATGATATATGATACTCATGTCGTCTATGACTGATACATTTATATTTGAAATGATTTCGACACTATGCACTTATACTAATATCAAAATGATTTGTTTTAAACGTACCAAGCATGTTTGGTTATTATAAGGGAAAACTCTATCCTCCAGCTTGCATTGCATTATGTGATGGGACCTGAGTCTTATAATAACTTCATTTTTCAAAAAGCATTGCGTTGTTTTATGTTTTACCTAACTTTTAAAGTAAAGATTAAATAACTGTTTTAGTTCTCACACCAGTCCCATGACTGACTCGGAGTTTATTATTTTAACCTAAACTCTAGGTGCCCATGTTTTCCACATGGACAACTAGTAGTTTTGGTTTTCGCAGATACTTCTTTTCACAGGATCATGGATTACAGTTGGAGCTATATTCAGAAAGCTTTTAATCCGTATATCTCTTTTAGTTGTGTCATTTGTTATTTTCCACTACCCAATGTATTATGCATTATTTTTGTAACAACCCGCAAATTCGGAACCAATTTAAAAAATTTATTTTAGAAATTTTAATAGTAAAAATAATTTATTTTAAATAATAACGACGAGAAAATTTATTTAAATCGAAGTTAGAACGAATTTTTTTTATTATAAAAGGAGTTAGAAATAGCACGGTAGTTTGAAAAGTCAAACTTGAACTTTGACTGACTGTACCGGATTCAAAATTTAACGGATTTTAGTGAAACCAAAAATATTAGAATCTATTTAAAAATATCTTTCCAATGAATACTAGAATTTGAAATTTCATAGCGGGAATCAAAAGTTATGTCCAGTTTAAATTTCAGAATAATCGCTGTAGAATTTATATACATATTTTAATATTAAAAATAGGCATTTTTGAAATGACCTCCGTTTTTGACGAAACCACTTTTGTTGGAACCGGAATTTCAAATTATTGCTAGGTTTCAATTTTCATAATTTTACGAATTAATATGTGAGTGTGGCAAAAGAAAATGTGTTTTGTCAATTACAGTCAATTTCGATCGACTAGAAAATGGCCATTTTTCAAACGGTCTCAGAATTCAACGAAATTAGTCTTGTTAGAACCGTATCATCAAAACATAGCTAGAAATATATTTTTTTGGAATTTTTAGAGGTCGTATGTAGCCCCGGTAAATTAAAATGTACGATCGAATTAATTAAATAAATGATTTAAATTTTAAATTAAATAAAACAGGCTTAAGACATTCGTTTGTGCAGACAGGACCTAGCCCATCGAGTCCGTAACGGGGGTATTTGCCTAGGAATATCCTTCGTTGGGCTGAAATCAGAGCTGTTGAGAGAATATGGGTTTATTTGCAAATTTAACAATTAAATATTATAAATAATTGGAAAAGTATAAACAAAACCCTAATTCTAATGACCTAGCCGCCGCCCACTATTTCAATGGCCAAAACCGTCCCTTAGTAATCCTCTAATCTCTCACAAATGGTTACAAATTAGCATATGGTTTTTTAGAGAAAATCGAAGAGCATCTCCTAAGCTATGATTCCATACAGAGATGATCGAGTTTAGTAGCTTGTTGTGGCCGGAATCCCACTAGAAAGTGGCGCCGTTCGTGATGGAAGTGTGGGCCGAGGGGGGTGTGAGTTGCACCAGGTTGGGGGCGCTAGTAGAGGTTGGAACGGCCGACGAGGTGTTGGTCTCTGATCGTGGTCTCGAGCATGGAGGAGGGCACGGCCTCGAGCCCGAGGATGGTGTGAATGGGTTTACGGGTTCCTGAAAACAATGGCAGTAGGAAGAAGAAGGCCAAGGGGCAATTTTGTAATTAATTATTTTAATTATTGTTTTAACAAATGAAATTAAGATTCTAATCATCATAACTCTTTCAAACAGCGATAGAATCTAATGATTTCAGGTGCATTGAAATCAGAAAAACGAGATCTTCAACATGGAACAGACCGGATCTGAAACTGAGGACTTTGAAAACTCAGCCAAATTTGAACACAAACGATATCTGAAAACCGATTGATGTGAGATTTCTTCTTTTTATTTAATTAATTAATTATCTAATTTATTTGTTATGTGACGATTGAATGTGTATGATCCCGATCTGTTATGTGATGATATTGTGGATGATTTATCTGTTTGTGGGAGATGTATAAACACAGATTTGTAAGTGTTCAATAAAAATAACCATGTTGTTTATTTATTGATTTGGATTAGAATTTCCATTTCAATAAAAATAAATCATATTGTTGGGTTATTCGTTTGGATTAAAATTTCCCTTTAAAAATAAATAAATAAATAAATTATTTTGATTATTTTTGTTGAATTGAATTAGATCGTCAATTCAACATTAAAAACATTATTTTTGTTGAATTGGTTTAGATTGTCAATTCAACATTGAAATATTATTTTAAACATTTATGTTGAATTGCATTAGATTGGCCATTCAACATAAAAAAATTATTTTGATCAATTTATTGAATTGAATTAGATTGTCCATTCAATATAAAAAAAACATTATTTGGATTATTTTATTTAATCGAAATAGAATTTCCTAACATTACTTTATCATTTTTTTTATTTTTAATTAAAATAGAATTGTTTCCACATAAAACATTATTTTACCATTTTTCTTTAATTGAAATAGAATTGTAAACTTAATGTAAAATATTATTTTGTCATTTTATTAGGTTTAATAGAATGATCAATACAATTGTGAACATGTCATTGAATTGAGATAGAAATATAAATATATATATTGAAAAATAAAGATGGTTCTTTTATTTGCATCCTTTTATGCAAATATACATAGAAAATATAATTGATCTTTTATTTGCATCCTTTTATGCAAATATACATAGAAAATATAAGTGTACTATTATTTGCATTCTTTTATGCAAAAATACACAGAAATAGAAAATGTTCTTTTATTTGCATTCTTTTATGCAAATATATATTAAAATATAAAATATTCTTTTATTTGTTTTCTCTAACGCAAATATGCATTGAAATAATTAAAATCATATTTTTGTTTGCAATTTTAGATGCAAACAAAACATTAAAATTAAAACCATATTTTTTTTTTTGCAATTTCTGATGCAAACAAAACATTAGAATTAAAATTACATTTTGCTTGCATTTTAAATGCAAACAAAAACAATAGAATGAATATTACATTTTTATTTTGTATTTTAGATAGAAATAAAAATATGATTTAAAAAGTTACATTTTTGTTGGTAAATTAAGTTGCAAGCAAAATATTTAATAAAGACTATATTTTATTTGCATATTTAGATGCAAATAAAAATCGTAGGAAAAAGATTATATTTTTATTTGCATTCTTTGATGCAAATAAACACCGTATTCAAAAGTTGAAATTGTATTTTTCATTATTTGGTGCAAATAAACTATGAAATTAAAGGTTGCATACTTATTTGCATTCCTTGATGCAAACAAAATATTGAATTAGAAATGGTATACTTATTTGCATTCCTTGATGCAAATAAAATATTGGATTAGAAGTTGCATTTTTATTTGCAAATTAAGATGCAAATAAAACCTTGAATTAGAATTGGTATTTTATTTGCATTCTTTTATGCAAATAAAACATGAAGCTAAAAATTGTATTTTTATTTGCATTCTTTGATGCAAATAAATCTTAAATTAAAACATTACATTTTTATTTGCATTTTAGATGCAAATAAACATCATAGTTTAAGAAGTTACACTTTTATTACATTTTAGATATAAATAAAAGAATAGGATTAAAAATATTATTTTACTTTTAAACTAGAGTAAATAAAAAGATTATGATAAGATAAATTCTTTGTTGTAATTTTGTTAAATTAAATAAAATGTTTTTATTTTCATCATAGATTATAATAAATAGAGTGGAATTAAAAAAAATATTTTTAGTGTCATCTTAGCTCTAATAAAAGGGGTAAATGAATAGATAAGTTTTATTTGTCCTTTTGTTGCAATATAAAAAGATACATTTTTATCATTTAATAGAATGAGACAAAATATTCATATTTGTGCCACTTAAAAGGAATGAAGTAAAAAAAATTCACCATTATCAATTTACAATAGTTGAAATACATTTTTTCATTTTTGTTAAACTGTAATGGCTAAAACAAAACATTATCATTTTGTCGACAGAACAAACTCATCACTTATATTTGTTTTGCTGCATTAGATTTGTCAACAAAACAAAGTCATCATCTTTGTTGTTTTGTTGAAATAGAGTAGTTAAGTCAAAATATACATTTTGTCAAAATATTCATTTTTGCAAAATAGATTAGTTAAAGCAAACCATATATTTTTGGTCGATATATATATATATATATATATATATACACACTTTTGTCAAGGTAGACTAATTGAATCAAAATACCCATTTTTGGACAAATAGCTTAGTTGAACCAAAATAATTATTTCTGTCAAAAATATTTACTTTTGTCAAAAATATAATAGTTGAAACAAAAATTACCTTTTGTTAATTAGATTTGAATTAAGAAAAAATTTACATTTTTGTTAACCGAAAGAGTCAAACACAAATAGAATTTTTGTGAAATAGGTTTGTGTTACCGTAGAAATATCCATTTTGATAAAATAGAATTGTCAGCAAAATGGAACTTCTTATACATTTTGTTGAGATAGAATTTATATGCAAATATAATAACCATTTTTATTTGCACAACATACCCTAGAATTTATATGCAAATATAATAACCATTTTTATTTGCAAAACACACCATAGAATTTATATGCAAATAAAAAAATCATTTTTATGTGCAAACTTACATTGGAGTTTATATTCAAATATAAGAATTATATTCTTGGTCAAACCACACATTAGAATGTATAGGCGAGTAAAGTGACATTTCTATATGTTAATGCATACATTAGAATTTGAATGCAATTTGAAATAAACATTTTTATGTGTTAGATTATATATTGAAAAACATGTACAAATGTGATTATTTCTTTATGTGTTAAAATTAAGAATAATCACATACAAATAAAGTATAATGAAAATTATCTTTTATTTGTCATCCACAATAATGTCATATAAATAAATTACATTCTATTATATATTAGAAATGTAAAAGAAATTATGAGAGTCAACTATATTTTATTTCGACATTAGGAATAAAATATCATTTTTGTTCATCATTATCAATATGTCGGTAGTATCAAAATTGGTTAAATTCATTACCCAATTATTTATTTATATGTACTATTGTTGGCTGAAAACCCCACCCGAGTATTGGGATGATAATTGATATACACTAGTCCCAATATTTATTCGTATGTCAATCGCTAGATTGACAGGCTGCGATGAGCGTTATTATTTCATTTTAATGCTCATATAGTTGTGAACTTCACTCTAGATGTAGAATGGATGGTTTGATGATTATTTATCATTTATTGTCATTTACATACGATATATGAAATTCATATAACCAAAGTTATATGGTAAATGATTGAGTCGCTTTCCGATTCAGAATATCCTTCATATAAAGAATATTTTTAAACAAAGAATCACTTTTAAATAAAGAATAAATCTTTCAACTAAGATTATTGGTATTTCAATTTATATTTATTTATTGGAAAATGATTTTGGGTTTATCGTGAACATTTTTTTTGAAAGTGTAACGACCCGTACTCTACACATCATAGGATCGTAGAATATTTATTTCTTTCACACACGAAGTCGTATGGTCATGTAACTTTGGGAGACGACTATGGGGGTCATTTCCCATGTTCATGATTTTTCCCGATTTTTAAATGACCATTTTACCCCTAGTTATCACTGTTTTGGCCATAACTTTTGACTGGAAAGGAATTTTGACCTGAAACCACTTCCATTGGCTCCGAATGATGGTTTCTCTTTCCGTAGAGTGGTCACATTAGCCAAACGGACTTACCGTTTGGGAGATATGGCTGAGACAAGTTTCAGATGGGGAAAAACTGCTTAAGTGGGCTTAAGCGGGTAATTAGCAGCTAGGCCCAAGGGGAATTTCGGGTTTAGGGGGATATAGGTGCTGATTAGGGTTAGAAGACATTTCTTTAGACATTTTCCAGCCGCCACTTTCATTCCTCTTAACCTAGCCATGGCCTCCACTCTCTAAATCTCTCTAAAACACCCAAAATCGCTTACTAATCAAGGATTAAGGCTTAGAGGCATCAAATCAAGGGGGATTAGCACAAGAACCGAGGTAGAGCTGCTGTTATACATTGGAATTCGTGCAAATCAGAGGTCCACTTCAGGTCCGAAAGTTTTATAGTGGCAAAGGTGAGTGATTTGCATAGTTTTGCACTAATTACAGTTAATTAAGGGTAATTAGTGAAGATTAGCGAATTTATACGTAAATAAATTCTGGAAAAATTCTTAAAATTCTAAAATAATGTTTTAAGGCTCTGTTAGAAATTTGGGTTAATTCCGATGTGTTTTGCTAATCGTATGCTTAAACATGATTAAGAGGGATTATAGGAAAATGTGAGGTTTTGGCCACTTTTGATCCATTTTGATTCATTTAAATTGTTGTTTGTTGCTTGTGGTTGCTATTACATGTTGCTATGACTCTATGGCATGTTTTATGATTAATTAGAATAGCTAGATTGGTCAAAGACGCCGTCTTATGGCGCGAAACACTCGCTAGAAAAGCTGCAGGAAATGCTACAGAGATCCGGATCGGATCGGGTAGGGGATCAGATCGGGTAGGGATCGAATCGGACATATCTGAACCGGACCGGGGCGTGGTACTTTCTGGAGCATGACGTGAAGAGGCAACAAGGAAGGCCTGGTCGGATAGGAGGGGCGTAGCGTGGGATCGGAAGGAACAAGGAGGACTGAAGTGGAAGAAAGAGGAGCATGGATACCATATTCCGAACCGAACCGAGAGCAATACCCGAACCGAACTGATGTTGACGAGACGGAGAGTATCCGAACCGAACCGCTTCAGAATCACCGAACCGAGCCGCATGAGGGAGAGCACCGAACCGAACCGCATGAGGGAGAAGGACCCGAACCCAGAGGATGGTGGCACTCCGAACCGAACCGGGGAACGTATCCGAACCGAACCGAGCATGGGGAACTGGACGTGTACTTTTACTACTTCGTGATGACTCTTCTGGAGACCAACTCCAATTCGACCAAACCCGAGATGCAAAGGAAGTCCAAATGAGAAGTTAGAGCTCAAGATTCAGATGGGAATCAACGAGTTCGCTTCATGGTTGGGCTTTGCTGCGGGACACATGCCAAGGGGTTATCGACGTCTATAGCTTTGGACCACTATGGTAGGAGGTACGAAGGCGGATTCAGGGCCATTATGGCATCGGTAGAACCAAGGGCTACGACCAATGAAGTGGGTCATTGAAATGTTTGGTCATGACTCCAAGTGTTTGGCTTGGTCACAGCAGGGTTTCTACAAGTCGGGATTCGTCGTTACCTCAGTTTGTCTAGTGTTCCAAAGTGGTAGATGTCGTATGCTTTACGCACTGAATGAGAGATGTGAGGATGGTTGCTATGGATGATTTGTTTGCTATCATTGTGACATGCACACCCCACCCCCCGTATTCTTACACTATTTATTATGGCACCTTGGAGTATTGTACGGTATGTGGTACTAACTCTTTGGTTGCAGGTCCAGGTTCAGGTATGGTTTAGTATACCTGTTATTACTCTGTTTAGAAGCTTATCGCTCATACTAGGCTTTATGTCTGACCCAGAGTTTTATGTCTCCTCTTATTACTCTGGGTGCTCACACGAGCAGACTAGAGACAGGTTAGCTGGTGATGCACGGGTAGATGATCCGGAGACGAGCAGGAGGCTTCCACGTACTATATACATAATATTCTCCCTGTGTTGTTGAAGATCACTGCTTGGGCATTGTTGGTGTATCTTCTACTTTAGCTTTCTTTTGCTTAGAGACAGTAAATTTGGAAAAGTTGTAATAAGCTGTATTTGGATTTCCGCTGCTCTGATGTTGACATTGATTATTAGTTATCAGCTTATGCACTGTCTCGCCTGTTTTGTGTCAAGTATGTTATTATTATATTTTATTCCATGCGCTGTGAGACATTCTACAGGTTTCTTGATTAGTTCATTCTCTTCTTTCCTTTCTCTTGACGTCCGTCCTGTGCTAGTCGGGCATGTGTACAGCGCACTTTCGGAGGAAATGCAGGCTGGTGCGGGGCGGGCCGTCACACTTGGTATCAGAGCTCTAGGTTGCGTAGTTAACCTAGGGAAGTTATCAGGGAGAGATAATACACGTATACGAGAGAGCGTATTTGTGATTACTTTGGTTTTTAAAAGCTATATATATATACTATTAGTAGTATAAGGATGAAGTCGTACTGCACTAGCACCACTATGGAGTCGTTAATCATTTCCTTTTTCAGATTGACGATGAGCCGATATACTAGAGGTGCCGGTAGGGGAGCCAATAATGGGAATGCTGCTGACATGAGGACGATGTTTACTGACCTCATGAGAGAGATGCTTAGAGATGTACAGAGGGCAGCTCCCAATGGTGGAAATGGTGGTGGTCCAATGGTGCAGGCGCCAAGAGTCGACTTCGCCAAGCTGAATAAGGATTATACTAGTCTTGGTGGGAAATCATTCCACGGAACGGAGTCGGCTACGGACGTTCAGGATTGGTTGGATAGTTGCGAACGTATCTTCGAGGATTTGGGTATCGAGGATGCGATGAAGAGAAAGCTAGCGTCCCGTCAGCTGCAAGGGCGGGCAATGAATTGGTGGAATGCTATAAAGGCAGCTACTCCCGAAGATCAGATTACTTGGGAGCAGTTTAAGGCTCGCTTTAGTGAGAAGTTCATTCCAGCTGCTCAGAAGTCAATGCTGTTTAAGAAGTTCTTGGAGCTCAAGCAGAATGGCAGAGCTGTCTCGGAGTATATTGCTGAATTTGACACTTTGTCAAAATATGGGTTATCTCTTATTGATACTGCCGAGAAAAAGAATGAGAAATTCATAACTGGTTTGGATCAGTACTTGGGGGAAAAACTTATTAACCACATCGATGAGACGTTTGAATCCATTATGGGGAAAGCGTTAAGATCGGAAAGTCTCTACCCTAAGCCGAAGACTGAGGTTGCATCCACAGATGAGACAAAGCCACAAGCAAGTGGTGGAGGCAAGGGTGGTTCCCAGAATAAAAGAAAGCAGAATCAGGCTAAGGACGGCCAGAAGAAAAAGAATAAGCAAGATGTGGAGTGCTTCAGCTGTGGTAAGAAGGGCCATTATGCTAGTAATTGTCGGGCCAAGCCAGCGGATAGGAAGTGCTTCAACTGTGGCCAAATGGGACATCACAAGGACAAGTGTCCACAGCCCCCTAAAGAAAAGCAAATGGTGAAAGCATATGCCCTTAATGCTATTCCTTCTTCGTCGAATGCCCCAACTGCGGCGGAGAAGGGAAAGAATGTCGTCATTCAAGGTATGCTTTCTGTTTATGATGTTCCTGTTAGAGTTTTGTTTGATACCGGAGCTTCTAGTTCTTTCATATCTAGTGACCTGGTAGATAGGTTGGGATTGGAGCCCGAGATTGTCGATAGACCTTTAGTAGTGACGAACCCGATTGGTGGTTCGACTAGCCTTAGCATGATTTGTCGCAATGTGGTCTTATCGAGTCATGGATGCATGTTTGTTTGTGATTGCTTTGTTTTGGGCTTTACTGGGTTTGGCATTATTTTGGGAGTAGATTGGCTCCAAAGATACGGGGTGGTGGTAGACTGTGAGGGCTTGTTGGTGACAGCTAGAGCGGATGATGGGCGGAGGATAGTGTTTGGTGGTCTACCCAGTAAGGGGGTATTGGCTAGTTTTCTAAACTCCCTCGACATTCCGCATAGTGAGTTGTCAGGTTTGCCCGTGGTTGGCCAGTATCCGGATGTTTTCGAAGAAGTGACCGGACTTCCACCACACCGAGAGATTGAGTTTCGTATTGATTTGGTAAAGGATGCCAGACCTATAGTGATGCCACTTCGTCGTATGGCACCAAGAGAGCAGCGAGAGCTCGAGGTGCAAGTCAGCGATCTTTTGAAGAAGGGATTTATCAGAAGGAGTGTTTCTGAATGGGGAGCACCAGTTGTGTTTGCTACCAAGGCGGATGGTTCCCTTCGTTTGTGTGTAGACTACCGCGAGTTGAATAAAGTGACGAGGAAAAACAAGTATCCTCTACCGTGGATAGATGATTTGTTTGATCAGTTGAGTGGCGCGAGAGTATTTTCTCAGTTGGATCTCGCGACAGGTTTTCATCAGCTTAGGGTGGAAGCTGAGAGTATAGCTAAAACGGCATTTCGAACGCCGTCTGGATTTTATGAATGGTTGGTTATGCCATTTGGGCTGACTAATGCCCTGGCATATTTTGTGGATCTTATGAATAGGGTATTCAGAGATCAGTTGAATAAGTCTGTTCTTGTGTTCGTGGATGATATTTTGGTCTATTCGAGGAAAGAGGAAGAACACAAGGAACATTTAAGAGTAGCGATGGAGGTGTTGAGAAAACACCAATTGAAAGCAAAGTTTTCTAAGTGTCACTTCTGGAAGAGGGAAGTGAGGTTCTTGGGCCATGTTGTATCAGAGAATGGTATTGCCGTGGACCCAGCAAAGGTGGCTACGGTACAAGATTGGCCTACGCCCAAGTATGCAACAGATGTAAGAAGTTTCTTGGGATTAGCTGGATATTATCGTAAGTTTATCCAAGGTTTCTCCAAGATAGCAGCACCATTGACCCAGTTGACCAAGAAGAATCAAGCTTTTGTCTGGAATGAAAGGTGCGAGAATGCGTTCAAGAGTCTAAAGGGCAAGTTGACAAGCGCACCAGTGTTAGTCATTCCTAAGGGGGATGAAGAGATGACGGTATACACGGATGCCTATGGTACCGGACTGGGTGCTGTATTGATGCAAGGCGGTAGGGTTGTAGCTTACGCAAGTCGGCAATTGAAACCGCACGAGAGAAGATACCCTACCCATGATTTAGAATTGGCAGCGATCGTGTTCGCGTTAAAGATGTGGAGACACTATCTCTTGGGAGAAAGATTTGAGCTGTTTACAGACCATAAGTCGTTAAAATATCTCTTCTCCCAGAAGGATTTAAATCTCCGTCAGCAAAGGTGGTTAGAGTTCTTAGCTTCCTATGATTTTGACATCGCATACACACCAGGAAAGGGAAATGCGGTGGCTGATGCATTGAGTAGAAGACATGCCAGCTTAGGGGCTATGTTCCTTGAATGGAAGCAACTGGAGTTTATCGCGGGGTTTGATTTCAGACCAAAGTGCGAATTGGATCCAGAAATGTTAGCAAGTTTGACGATCAGACCCACTTTGATTGAGCGGATCGGCTCTAGTCAGAGGGACGATCCTAACCTATTGGAGATCATCTCCAAGTTAGAGATGGGTATCGATGAGGGGATGAACAAGTATGGGCTTGATCGAGATAGATGGCTTAGAAAGGATGGAAGACTAGTCGTACCCAATGTCGATGGATTGAGAGATGAAGTGCTTAGAGAATGTCATCACTCAAAGCTAACCATACACCCCGGTGGTAGTAAGATGTATCGAGATATGAAGCAGACTTACTACTGGGAAGGGATGAAAAGAGACGTTGGGAAGTTTATATCCAAGTGCATGAATTGCCAGCTAGTTAAAGCCGAGCAAAAGAAGCCTAGTGGGTTGTTGCAACCATTAGAAATTCCCGAATGGAAATGGGAGCAAGTCTCGATGGATTTCATCGATGGTTTACCAAGGACTAGATCGGGATATGACAGCATTTGGGTAATTGTAGATCGACTGACTAAAAGTGCAAGGTTTATACCAGTCAAATCGACTAGAACGGCAGCTAAGTTAGCAGAATTGTATATGAAGTGGATAGTGAGATTTCATGGAGTACCTAAAAGCATTGTGAACGACCGAGACCCGTTGTTCACTAGTGGGTTTTGGAAGAGCTTACAAGAGGCTTTAGGGTCAGAGTTACATCTCAGTACCGCATATCATCCTCAGACCGACGGTCAGACGGAGAGGGTGAATCGTATTTTGGAAGATCTCTTGAGAGCATGTATATTGGATTTCGGTGGATCATGGGATGACCATTTGCATCTAGTAGAGTTTGCATATAATAATAGCTACCAATCCAGTATCGGTATGGCTCCGTTTGAAGCTTTGTACGGAAGACCATGCAACTCACCATCATGTTGGATAGAGACTGGCGAGAAGTTTGTGCTTGGACCAGATGTGGTGAGAGAAACGTCGGATAAGATCAAGATCATTCAACAACGAATGAAGGCTGCCCAAGATAGGCAGAAGAGTTATGCTGATAAGAGGAGAAGAGACTTAAAATTCTTCGTTGGCGACTTGGTGTTTGTCAAGATTTCCCCGTTGAAGAGCGTAATACGATTTGGCAGGAGAGGCAAGTTGGCACCAAGGTTTGTTGGCCCATTCCCTGTTCTTGAACTAGTCGGGAATTTGGCATATAGAATTAACTTACCAGAGAAGATGGCGGGAGTTCATAATGTATTTCATGTTTCCCAACTAAAGAAGTTCATTCACGACTCAGATATGACTATTTCACCTGATCAGTTAGAGGACTTCGAAATAGAACCCGAGGCGGTTGGGAACCGCAAGCCGGCCCGTATTGTCGAGCACGACATGAAGCAACTTCGAAGGAAGGCGGTGAAGCTAGTCAAGGTACAGTGGAGCGAGGGCGAGAGTGATTGTACTTGGGAGACAGAGGAGAACATTAGGAAGACACACCCAGAACTCTTTGCCTGGTAAGATTTTGACTTCGATTTAGTTTTCCGCATGCTAGGATAGGCTTGTTTGCTTGTTTTGTATATTTGAATATTGTATATGGTTGTTAGGCATGCGGGATCCCTTGTATGTTTTGGGTTAAGGAATTTCGGGGACGAAATTTCTTAAGGGGGGGAGAGTGTAACGACCCGTACTCTACACATCATAGGATCGTAGAATATTTATTTCTTTCACATACGAAGTCGTATGGTCATGTAACTTTGGGAGACGACTATGGGGGTCATTTCCCATGTTCATGATTTTTCCCGATTTTTAAATGACCATTTTACCCCTAGTTATCACTGTTTTGGCCATAACTTTTGACTGGAAAGGAATTTTGACCTGAAACCACTTCCATTGGCTCCGAATGATGGTTTCTCTTTCCGTAGAGTGGTCACATTAGCCAAACGGACTTACCGTTTGGGAGATATGGCTGAGACAAGTTTCAGATGGGGAAAAACTGCTTAAGTGGGCTTAAGCGGGTAATTAGCAGCTAGGCCCAAGGGGAATTTCGGGTTTAGGGGGATATAGGTGCTGATTAGGGTTAGAAGACATTTCTTTAGACATTTTCCAGCCGCCACTTTCATTCCTCTTAACCTAGCCATGGCCTCCACTCTCTAAATCTCTCTAAAACACCCAAAATCGCTTACTAATCAAGGATTAAGGCTTAGAGGCATCAAATCAAGGGGGATTAGCACAAGAACCGAGGTAGAGCTGCTGTTATACATTGGAATTCGTGCAAATCAGAGGTCCACTTCAGGTCCGAAAGTTTTATAGTGGCAAAGGTGAGTGATTTGCATAGTTTTGCACTAATTACAGTTAATTAAGGGTAATTAGTGAAGATTAGCGAATTTATACGTAAATAAATTCTGGAAAAATTCTTAAAATTCTAAAATAATGTTTTAAGGCTCTGTTAGAAATTTGGGTTAATTCCGATGTGTTTTGCTAATCGTATGCTTAAACATGATTAAGAGGGATTATAGGAAAATGTGAGGTTTTGGCCACTTTTGATCCATTTTGATTCATTTAAATTGTTGTTTGTTGCTTGTGGTTGCTATTACATGTTGCTATGACTCTATGGCATGTTTTATGATTAATTAGAATAGCTAGATTGGTCAAAGACGCCGTCTTATGGCGCGAAACACTCGCTAGAAAAGCTGCAGGAAATGCTACAGAGATCCGGATCGGATCGGGTAGGGGATCAGATCGGGTAGGGATCGGATCGGACATATCCGAACCGGACCGAGGCGTGGTACTTTCTGGAGCATGACGTGAAGAGGCAACAAGGAAGGCCTGGTCAGATAGGAGGGGCGTAGCGTGGGATCGGAAGGAACAAGGAGGACTGAAGTGGAAGAAAGAGGATCATGGATACCATATTCCGAACCGAACCGAGAGCAATACCCGAACCGAACTGATGTTGACGAGACGGAGAGTATCCGAACTGAACCGCTTCAGAATCACCGAACCGAACCGCATGAGGGAGAGCACCGAACCGAACCGCATGAGGGAGAAGGACCCGAACCCAGAGGATGGTGGCACTCCGAACCGAACCGGGGAACGTATCCGAACCGAACCGAGCATGGGAAACTGGACGTGTACTTTTACTACTTCGTGATGACTCTTCTGGAGACCAACTCCAATTCGACCAAACCCGAGATGCAAAGGAAGTCCAAATGAGAAGTTAGAGCTCAAGATTCAGATGGGAATCAACGAGTTCGCTTCATGGTTGGGCTTTGCTGCGGGACACGTGCCAAGGGGTTATCGACGTCTATAGCTTTGGACCACTATGGTAGGAGGTACGAAGGCGGATTCAGGGCCATTATGGCATCGGTAGAACCAAGGGCTACGACCAATGAAGTGGGTCATTGAAATGTTTGGTCATGACTCCAAGTGTTTGGCTTGGTCACAGCAGGGTTTCTACAAGTCGGGATTCGTCGTTACCTCAGTTTGTCTAGTGTTCCAAAGTGGTAGATGTCGTATGCTTTACGCACTGAATGAGAGATGTGAGGATGGTTGCTATGGATGATTTGTTTGCTATCATTGTGACATGCACACCCCACCCCCGTATTCTTACACTATTTATTATGGCACCTTGGAGTATTGTACGGTATGTGGTACTAACTCTTTGGTTGCAGGTCCAGGTTCAGGTATGGTTTAGTATACCTGTTATTACTCTGTTTAGATGCTTATTGCTCATACCAGGCTTTATGTCTGACCCAGAGTTTTATGTCTCCTCTTATTACTCTGGGTGCTCACACGAGCAGACTAGAGACAGGTTAGCTGGTGATGCACGGGTAGATGATCCGGAGACGAGCAGGAGGCTTCCACGTACTATATACATAATATTCTCCCTGTGTTGTTGAAGATCACTGCTTGGGCATTGTTGGTGTATCTTCTACTTTAGCTTTCTTTTGCTTAGAGACAGTAAATTTATAAAAGTTGTAATAAGCTGTATTTGGATTTCCGCTGCTCTGATGTTGACATTGATTATTAGTTATCAGCTTATGCACTGTCTCGCCTGTTTTGTGTCAAGTATGTTATTATTATATTTTATTCCATGCGCTGTGAGACATTCTATAGGTTTCTTGATTAGTTCATTCTCTTCTTTCCTTTCTCTTGACGTCCGTCCTGTGCTAGTCGGGCATGTGTACAGCGTACTTTCGGAGGAAATGCAGGCTGGTGCGGGGCGGGCCGTCACAGAAAGACATTGATTCTTTAATCCAGTTAAAAATAAGATTTATTTCATAAATTGGAATAATTGTAAAGTAGTGACCTTTGATATTAAAACTGAATTGGAATATTAATAAATCTTTGCAAATAAGATTTAAGAATAAATTTGAAAGATTTATCCTTGATAAAATTAATGAGAGCCTTTCCCTAATAATATGAATATTATATTTTATAGAATATTCTGAATTGGAAAGAGGCATTGAATGTGTCCTTATAACACTTGATTTTTAATTATAAAAATACGCGAGTTACTTGGAAAGACCAGGTTTAACCCATTCTAAATAATTACTACAACGATTAAGAGTCGAATTCATTGAAGACGGTGGATGAAGACCGGCGATCTTCACATCGAATGGACGACTACTGATGCCTGGCATTGGGTCACTCCCAGTAAAGGGTTAGTAGTGGTAGTTTATCTGGATTAATTGTTGATCGTCTGGATACGCGAGCACCTAGGTGACTCCGGATTCGTTCAGACCCAGAACGGATATGTAAATGGATATGTGTCCGACATTGAATTTCATGCCGTTTAATTAAATTTATATCTACTAATATATTTCTGTGGTGGCGGAGAATTTATTCTCTTTCTTAACACCCTTCTCTGAGACGCACGAGCTCAGAGGTTATATATTGGTAGTTATCAATCGCATTGTATGGACTGTCAATGTGACATGTCAAGTTGCAATTGATCGAGGCTTTTGTTGAAAAGCAGAGCCTTGTGGATGATGATCAAAGCATAGCCTATTTAGGCATAGCTTTGTGTATTTCGTTACCTCGCAAGCTTCACACCCTGGTATGAGTCAGAAACGGAGCAAGGGAACGCAGGGAGTGCACACGTTTCTTTCTAGCTAGAAGTGGTGTTTGGGTTTTACAAGGCCCGGCATTTTACTTATGTGGTTAATGGATTTTGAGGCACCTCGGATTTTATTGGCCGCAATAGCCAATTTATAGGTCCAATAGGATCGGGAAGCGTGTATTCAGGAATTGCCAATCCAACCCATTGCACTATTGGGGGACCAGCCCTGCAGGATCCAAAGGTTCGCCAGCGTCTGAATCCTGAGACATTGCTAGAGTGTCTCGAATCGTTAAGGAGACCGTTCCTAGCCTTGACTCTTGATGGAAACCCAATTTCCAATATGACATCATGCGGTTTTGATTGTAGAACTAGTGTGGCGGCATAGTATATGGTAGCTATGTCGTCTATGATTAATACATTATGATTGAAATGTTTTTGAAACATATATATATACTAATAATAATATCAAATCCGTTTTTATTGTATCAAGCATTTTTGTAATGTCCCGTGTTTTCTAGCCAATTTTTAGAAATATTTTATTTATTTAAATTATTGGTTTGAATTTAAATAATCGATTTAACCATTTTAATTTAAAATATTTAAATTATATAAATAATATCTTAATATTTTAATTTCTGAAATATTGCAAAAATGTTGACTTCGCAGTATAGAGTGAACGAGCGATTTGAAATGGTTTGAATATGGTTTGTATTGGAATTTTAGTGGAGATTTCATTTTAAAACGACGATTTGAACGTTGAATTTATAATTTTATTTTAAAACGAGCTGTAGCGGCGCGGCAGTTCGTAATTTGGCGACTTGAACTTTAAACGGCCGTACAGGGCCCAAAATAAGTCGGATTTTCTTGAAACAAGAAACGTCGGAATCTGTTGAATAATGTCTTTCTAATGAAAGAGAAAAATCGAGTTTTCGTGTTGTAGATTTTGTTTTATGTCCAAATCAAATTTTGAAATAGTCGTTGTGGATTTTCTTTATATATTTTATCGTTATTTATATTAAATAAAGAGGTTTTTAAATAGTGAATATTAGGCTCACGTCCCTATTTTGAAACTTAATTAGGCTCACATCCGGTCATAAACTTATTGTAAATTAGGTCCCTGTTTTCAAAACTTATAAAATAATAATAAAAAAAATTAAAAAAATTCGTAAATTAGTAATAAAATATATTACGCATTATAAAAAAAATTCAGTTCAAAAAACAACAAAAATAATGTCAGAAAGAAGAAAACAGCAAAAAAACAGAAAAAACTGCAGTTAAATGCATAATATTATGCACCTTTTTGATTTTATTGCATGCATATATGCAATTATTGCAGTTCTTCCAGCGGATAGATTTAACATAATTTTTTAGTTCATTTTTATTTGCATCCAAATGTGCAAATTTCTCAAAAAAATGCACACATGTGTGCAACATTTTTATAGGATAAAAAGTAGGGACCTAATTTGTAAAAAAAACAAAGTTCTGAAAATTTTTAAACCCGCCCCCTATTTTATTTTTTCCGCCTTTTTGTATTTTTTTAAAACAAATGTGCGTACGTTCATAAAAAAAAAATTCTAAAATATGGAAATAATGTCAGGAATCTACGGAAATCGAAAAAAAATAGTTGCATACATTTATGCAATTATTACTGATAATTACATATATGTATGCAACTTTTATGTAAGCTGTTTTCAGATTAAAATCTGAAAATAAACCTGCACAAATGTATGCAAGTATTTGAAATTTTTGCTCATATGTATGCATTTATTTGCATGAATAAAAATCAATGAAGATGTATGTAGTGAAAAATATGCACGGATGTATGCAGGAAAGTGATATATGTGCATACTATTATGCATTTAACTGGAAATTTCGTTTTTTTTTTTTGGTTTTTTTTTTTTTTTTTTTTTTTGACGCCTTCGTTGATGGTTTTTTGTTCTGAATTTTTTAGTGTTTACATGTTTTATTTAAATACGAATTTACGTGATTTTTTTATATTTTTTTTATGACTTTTCAAAAAATAGGGACCTAATTTACAGTAAGTTTATGAGCGGGTTTTTTTTATATTTTGAAACTTACTAGGGACCTCTAAAAAACGCACCCTTTTAAATATTTATAATATCGGTTTGGCTTCAAATTCAACCCGGAATATTTTATTGTGGTAGTATACGATATTCTGGTCGTGTATGACCAATTTCAATATTTTAATAATATTATATTGAGGTATTTTAAAATTGGTTTATTTTATTCGAATTGGCCAGTTATAAAAGGGCCTTTATTCAAAAGACCTCAGTTTTCGACAAAACAAAATTTATTGGGACCGCAACAGTAAATTATTGCTAGGCTTCAAGTGGTGCGTCAATCGGGGTTAATTTGTGAGCGTGGCAAAATAAAATACAAAAAAAACGACTGTTTTAACATGAACGAGGGCCATTCTAGCAAACAAACTCGGTATTCGACGAAACAAGTTTCATTGGGACCGTATCGTCAAATTATACTATGCCGTCCATTCACGTCTTGAACGGGGTTTGTATGTGAGCACAGGAGCGAATAAACGACATTCGAAAACGCGATAGACACGAAATAAAATATCGTTAGTCAACATCGTTCGTCAAATCAACTTAAAATATATTATTTTCACTTATATAAACTCCTAAATTTCAGCCTAAACTCATCTCCCCCAAAACAAAGAAAACAAATTTGCAAAAAAGCCCTCAAACACAAATCAAATTATTTCTTCCAATCGGTTGTGAATTGGCAAATGAAACCTGAAGTAAACTTGTAGATCGGGTTGATATCTACCCACTATAAAAAGTTGGGGGTAACTGGAGCATTGTGGTGGCCGGAATCGGCCAAGAACAGTGAGAAGTCAGTTTCGTTATTAGCTGATTTGGAGGAGTTGTAGTTGATTTTAGAAGGCCAGACCGGGGGGAACTAAAGAGGGAAGAAAGAGCTATCGTTTGGTGGTGGTCTCGAGTTCCCTGGTGGTCGGTGGAAGCCGTGGGGTCGAGATGAACGGAGGTGTTCGATTTGGGGTTATTTTCGAAAGTGACAAAATGTTTTGGGGTTTTTCCAGCGGGCTGAGGTGTTTTTGGTGGGGGGGTCTATCGGGATTGGTGCTGGGTGGCGAGGGGGTTCGATTGGCGGCGGTGGTAGGGTCGGATATGAGGCGTGGTGGCGGAATTTTGGGTTTGAGCAGATTTGGGCGAAGTGGCAAATTTCGGCGGTCAGAGGGTGTTCGAGGTCGGGGACGGTGGTTGTGGGGGCTTGACGTTGCGGTGGTTCTGGTGGAAGTCATGGGGGGTGTCACGTCGCCGGTGGTAGTCGCGGCGAGAGACGAAAGGAGTCGAGCTCGGTGAAATAACGTGAGAAAGAGGAGAATCGTGTTTTTTTCACGATGGAGAGGAGAATACGCGTTTTTGAGGGGTATGATGATGACGTGGACCAAGGTAGGAGTAAATGGTAAGTAATTTAATTATTTAAATTATTAATTGGTTTATTAAATTTTCGAATAACATACATAAACTTTAAATAGACGTAACTTTTTCATACGTTAACGGATTTCAGCGAAACTGGATCTGTTGGGATCGCAGGGACGAGGCCTAGACGATGGCACTGACTAGGCACTGATATGACGCTATTGAAATTTTAGTAAATATTGAACGTCCATTCAAGATTAAAAGGAACAAACGCGTCAACCGTCAAAACTGGTGAGTTAATTCTCACACCTTCTGGAGTCCTGTGATGTGGTAAATTCATATTAAAATATAATTTACCTTTAAAAATATAAATTGGTTGATTGATTGCTATTGGTTGTTATTGTTTGATTGATTGCTTTTGTTTATATTTAATCATTTTAAATTAATAGATCATATGAAATTTATTTCATATATTATTATGAAATGTATAACGATCTGTGATGCAAGGAAGAACAGGTTGGAGGGATTCGACGATTCCTCAAATATTATATATGTTGTTTGTTTGTTTTATATTGCAGATAATTGAACTAATTTAACCCCATATGGTAGAAAAACCTGTTTGAGTGTGATGGTTGAATAAATATTCACCCGTGTTGTGTTAAAATCAACCGACAGTGTTGATTGGGTAGTTGGTAGTGAATGGCCTAAAATATATTGTTTTAGAAGACGGTTTTACCGTTCGGTAAAGTGAGACAGTTTTAAAGTTATAAATCATTTTATAACGAAATTGAAGTTTTTCAGTCAATTTATATACTTAACTAAATTAGAAATTTTTAAATAAATAGTTTAATCGAGTTTATCAGAGAAATTACTGAAATAGTTTATGCAAAGGTAGCAGAAACCCAAAGATTTACATACGGGTTGGAAAGGTAGAACAATTGTATTTTAAATACAATTAAATAGTATTTTCTTTTTATTTTTATTAAATTATTTAATTAATTTAAAAGGGGAAATGACAATTAAATCAGTTAGTAGTTAACTGATAGGTAGGGTTGACAAAAATCAACCGTTGGTAACTAAAACTAATAATTGAATTAATTTGATTTTTTGGATAGTCGTTAAATTAACGAATAGTGTAAAAATATTAGTTAATCTTCGATTAACTATAAATTAATATAAGTATCATGTGGATTAGTGTTAATAAAGTAATTGTTATTTAATCAGCCTTTAAAAGTGATAACTTTCCTATTCCTGATAAACAGCGAAGTAAACTACATAAAATATAGTTAATATTAAAGCTAATTATTATTTTTATTAATAAAAATTGGAGAAATGGCTTTTAATGGGAATTCGATTAACAAGGGGTTAATTGACAATAAGGTTTGATAAAAGAGGAAAAAAGGGAATAAGAATTTATAAAAGGTATTATAAACCAAATGTCCAAATAAGATTGGAAAGGTAATTGGTAAAAGGGTATAGGGATTTGAATAAGAATTTCAACGCAAGGAAAATTACATACAATGTTGTGTGTGAATGTTGATAAAAGGACTTTTGAAATGAAATCCAAGTTATAGGGGATTTAATTTAAAGTAGGTGGGAAAGCGGAATTTCAATCCAAGATTAAGTTATGATAAGCATGCCCGTATATATGGGAATAGATTATTTGACAAGTGATTTTTATTATAAAGAAAAGTGTTATAAGCAAAATAAGACTTAAGTTAAAGTGGTGTTTTGTGGAGGCTTACTTAATTGAATGAATTAAGTAAGGAGGCTATATCGAAATTAGATTTCAAATAAAAGAAACGGTTTATAAAATCAGATTTGAAACAAGGGGTAAACGAGATTTGGTTATCAGTGGTTAAGTGACGAACTGATATTATTCTAAGGTAAGAACTTTGTCGATCAAGGTCTGAGAGGTAAATAAAATACCCCAACTTGAACGGCTTCACTATTATCAAGGAATGATATTCGTTTGGTGGTGAGTGCAAAGTGTTGGAATCGGTTAATTATCCCATACGAGAAATATTGAATTGAGCATAAGGTTTTGAATAAAAATGTTAGTTACAAGATAAATAAGAATATTTGAATTTAAGTTATATAAATTTGACATTTGATTTGTCATATCAAATTTTTAATTTGGTTTATTCCATTAACTATTATGTGTATAAATATATATATCATGATGCCAGGATTTAAGGAAATGGAAAAGTGGTTTTAAATTTTTATAATTGACATTTACTTTAACCAAAATAGAATTGGTAAATGGTTTCAGACCATTAAAGTATATACATAGATATATATATATATATGTGTGTGTGTGTGTGTGTGTGTGTGTGTGTATGTCGAGATGATTGAATGTAAAGAAAAAGGAAAAGGGTTTTAAAGGAATATATTGATATTTCCAAAAGGGATGGAAAGCTGGGGATATACATATACATGCTCGAAAGTGTTTAAAATAATCTTTGTTATAAATAAGAATAAATGTAATGTTTTCAATATATTAGAAGAAATAAAGGTGGAATTACCAATTATTTTTAAAGAGGCCAAGCAGTGCCAAGTACCTGAATCAGCAAACTCGTTGTATTCACACTATTGTTATTTGATAGTTGAATCACCGACTATCAAACCTGACCAATACGATTGTTAGTACGGAAAGACCGGGATCGAATTATATTCGAAAACCATCCCGACCAATAAATACGTGAAGATATTTGAAGACGGTCGAGATGGAGCATTGAAGACCGTGGATCTTCATAAGCGGAAGAACCGCTAATAATCTTTGGTTATCTCCCAGAGATAAACTGTGGTTCTATCGTGGTTGGAATCTACGGGTTGCAAGGACTACTCGCTACTGATCCATGGGGTGATTCCTATATTGGATGCGGTAGGAGAGTACCTTCGGTTCATCCTGTTCCTGGATGACTTGCATGGACGAGAGTCTAACAGAGTATTTCCAAAGGGATCACGTACGTTGATTCCTTCAAACGTATCTCTGTTGATGGCGGAGGAGGCCGTACACCTTCTCTTAGCTAACCGCAGAGTATTTTTGTGGATGTCAATTAGTGATATCTGGCGGATCTGACAATGTGGCATTCAAAGTGAATGGTGGCCAGATGTTTGAAAAGGAATTCTAGCCTCAAGCCTCATCAACCGAGAAATGACAAAAATCGGGCAGGCTGCATGGCTATGTGGGTCGCTCCCATTAGGGTGTATGATCACCTATCTAGAGAAATTCCATTTGCTTCTTAAATCTATATTCGATGCTGTCCCTTTTCGGGAGGCGATTGCTGATCCGAACCGTCGGTGATATACATTCGATACACTGAAGCGAAATGAGTGGTCGATTATGTGTGGGTCGGGTTGCAAAATGTTCTTGTTGAACCCAGTGTATTCGCCTCTAGAGATACACGTTCGGAAGGTGGTCCCATACCTTGTCAAGTTGGAATCCAATCTCCAATAAGCGCCCGCGGTTTTGGTTTGTATACTATATATGTGGAGCGTGAGATGCAAGCGTTCCACTAGATTGTTATTTATTTGTATTTAGACATTATCATAATATCAGATCAAGTTATGATTTCAAAAACGTTTTGGGGCTATATTAAGGTAAAAAAACGTCCGTGTTTATGTGTGCGCTGGTCTTACTATTATCCTTTGATTTCATAAAGGATTTTGCAAAGTTAAACAAGTCTGTGTTCTGTGAATTTATCACTGATAGTATTCCAGACTGACTCGGTGTATTTTGCTTTGCTTCAAATGTGCTCGGGTCAGACCGAGTATGTTCCGGGTTAGGTTTCGCTTGGCTTTTCAGGAGCTGGAGGCAGGCGGCTTCACCGTTAGTTATATAAGGTTATTTTCCGCTGTGTCTGATATATGTTGTACTCTGATGATTGGTATGTATATACAGTTCTTTTGTATAAAGGATTTGTTATATTATATTTTATTCGTTCCGCTGTGAGATTCTGATGTGGTGTTCTTCTTCTTTCTTCTATTCAAATATTCTTTCTTTCTTTTCTCACCCTCTAATTTCTTTCTAATGACAATCCAGTGTTTTCGATGCTTGAATAGTCGACATGGTGATTTTATGTTGATTTTCGGGATCGAAAATCCATGGGTCATTACTGTGGTATCAGAGCTATTAGTTTAATGATAACCTTGGCTCTGTGGCGTGGCTCAATTAAGATGGGGTTAGTAACACCCTAGATTGAGTTCGTGTATATATATATATATATATATATATATATATATATATATATATGAGAGCACGTGTTTGTGGTTTGATATTAAAATTATTTTTGAAATTATTTTTACTCAGTTTATTTATAAAATAATAAAGGTAATGATTTTCACAAATTATTATAATATGGGAAAATTATTTGGATTTGTTAATGCTGATTTGTGTGGTATGTTTGGATGGTATGCTCGATCTCACGGATATCAACCTGAACATGAATCGATTTGATTGAAAACCAATCTGAAATGAATAATTTGAATAAATTAATCCAAATTTAATAAAATTTGAATGGATAATTAAAAAAATAAATGAAGTGATTATAAATAATTATAATCTCGTGTGGATTGAATGATGTGTATAATTGGTTGATATGAACGATATGGATGATATGGATATTTGAAACTAACTGATATTGATTTGGGAACTAATGAAGTTCATTTGAGTTGAGAAACAGGTGCAAAAGTTCCAGTTCAGCGTTAAAATCCATCACAGAGAAAATTCTGGAGTTAATTGAATCTAGTTTGAATAGAGCTGCAAATTAATTAAGCAAGCTCGAGTATAATATATTGCTTATCGCATATTAACACACGCAAAAATGTACGCCTACGAAAATATGAATTTTGGTTTTTTGTTTGTGATCTGAGTTTGGATTTTGATTTTTCCGACCATGAGAGTTGATGAATATTTATTTCTTGAACCTGCGATTTTGCAGATGTCCTCCGTACAGGGGAGACTCTGCCGAAATTTTTCCAAAATTTAAGGTATTAGAAATTTTTGAAATTTTTTGGAAAATTATTTTATTGGAATTAATTTGGTTTTACGACCAATTAGATTGGTTTTGGGAATAAAATAAATTTTTAAATTAAATATTATTATAAAGATAATGGATTGTGACATTCTTTTCTACCTTAGCAATTTTGAGGACGAAATTATTTTAAGGGGGAAGGAATGTAATGTCCCGTGTTTTCTGGCCAATTTTTAGAAATATTTTATTTATTTAAATTATTGGTTTGAATTTAAATAATCGATTTAACCATTTTAATTTAAAATATTTAAATTATATTAATAATATTTTAATTTCTGAAATATTGGAAAAATGTTGACTTCGCAGTATAGAGTGAACGGGCAATTTGAAATGGTTTGAATATGGTTTGTTTGGAATTTTAGTGGCGATTTCATTTTAAAATGACGATTTGAACGTTGAATTTATAATTTATTTTAAAACGAGCTGTAGCGGCGCGGCAGTTCGTAATTTGGTGATTTGAACTTTAAACGACCGTACAGGGCCCAAAATAAGTCGGATTTTCTTGAAACAAGAAACATCGGAATCTGTTGAATAATATCTTTCTAATGAAAGAGAAAAATCAATTTTTCGTGTTGTAGATTTTGTTTTATGTCCAAATCAAATTTTGAAATAGTCGTTGTGGATTTCCTTTATATATTTTATCGTTATTTATATTAAATAAAGAGGTTTTTAAATATTTATAATATCGATTTGGCTTCAAATTCAACCCGGAATATTTTATTGTGGTAGTATACGATATTCTAGTCGTTTATGACCAATTTCAATATTACAATAATATTATATTGAGGTATTTTAAAATTGGTTTATTTTATTTGAACTGGCCAGTTATAAAATGGCCTTTATTCGAACGACCTCAGTTTTCGATGAAACAAATTCTATTGGGACCGCAACAGTAAATTATTGCTAGGTTTCAAGTAGTGCGTCAATCGGGGTTAATTTGTGAGCGTGGCAAAATAAAATACAAATAAAAATGACCGTTTTAACGTGAACGAGGTCCATTCGTGCAAACGAACTCGGAATTCGACGAAAAAGTTTCATTAGGACCGTATCATCAAATTATACTATGCCGTCCATTCGCGTCTTGAACGGGGTTCGTATGTGAGCACAGGAGCGAATTAACGACATTAGAAAACGTGATAGACACGAAATAAAATATCGTTAGTCAACATCGTTCGTCAAATCAAATTAAAATATATTATTTTCACTTATATAAACTCCTAAATTTCAGCCTAAACTCATCTCCCCCAAACCAAAGAAAACCAATTTGCAAAAAAGCCCTCAAACACAAATCAAATTATTTCTTCCAATCGGTTGTGAATCGGCAAATGAAACCTGAAGTAAACTTGTAGGTCGGGTCGATATCTACCCGTTGTAAAAAGTTGGGGTAATTGGAGCATTGTGGTGGCCAGGATCATCCAAGAACAGTAAGAAGTCAGTTTCGTTCTTGGCTGATTTGGAGGATTTGTGGTTGATTTTAGAAGGCCAGACCAGAGGGGAACTGAAGAGGGAAGAAAGAGCTATCGTTTGGTGGTGGTCTCGAGTTCCCTGGTGGTCGGTGGAAGTCGCGGGGTCGAGATGAACGGAAGTGTTTGATTTGGGGATATTTTCAAAAGTGATAAATTGTTTTGGGGTTTTTCCGGTGGGCTAAGGTGTTTATGGTGGCGTGGGTCTGTCGGGATTGGTGCTGGGTGGCGAGGGGGTTCGATTGGCGGCGATGGTAGGGTTGGATATGAGGTGTGGTGGCGGAATTTTGGGTTTGAGAAGATTTGGGCGAAGTGGCAAATTCCGACGGTCAGAGGGTGTTCGAGGTCGGGGACGGTGGCTGTGGGGGCTGGACGTTGCGGCGGTTCTGGTGGAAGCCGTGGGGGAGTGTCACGTCGCCGTTGGTGGCCGCGGCGGGAGATGAAAGGAATCGAGCTCGGTGAAATAACGTGAGAAAGAGGAGCATCAGGTTTTATTCACGATGGAGAGGAGAAGATGCGTTTTTGAGGGGTACGGTGATGACGTGGACCAAGGTAAGAGTAAATGGTAAGTAATTTAATTATTTAAATTATTAATTAGTTTATTAAATTTTCAAGTAACATACGTAAACTTTAAATAGACGTAACTTTTTCATATGTTAACGGATTTCAGCGAAACTGGATCCGTTGGGATCGCAGGGACGAGGCCTAGACATGGCATTGACTAGGCACTGATCTGACGCTGTTGAAATTTCAGTAAATTTTGAACGTCCGTTCAAGATTAAAAGGAACAAACGCGTCAACCGTCAAAACTGGTGAGTTAATTCTCACACCTTCTGGAATCCTGTGATGTGGTAAATTCATATTAAAATATAATTTACCTTTAAAAATATAAATTGGTTGATTGATTGCTATTGGTTGTTATTGTTTGATTGATTGCTGTTGTTTATATTTAATTGTTTTAAATTGATAGATCATATGAAATTTATTTCATATATTATTATGAAATGTATAACGAGCTGTGATGCAGGGAAGAATAGGTTGGAGGGATCCGACCGGATTTCTCAAATATTATATATGTTGTTTGTTTATTTTATATTGCTGATAATTGAACTAATTTAACCCCATATGGTAGAAAAACCAATTTGAGCATGATGGTTGAATAAATATTCACCCGTGTTGTGTTAAAATCAACCGACAGTGTTGATTGGGTAATTGGCAGTGAATGGCCAGAAAAATATTGTTTTAGATGACGGTTTTACCGTTCGGCAAAGTGATGCAATTTTAAAGTTATAAATCATTTTATAATGAAATTGAAGTTTTTCAGTCAATTTATATACTTAATTAAATTAGAAATTTTTAAATAAATAGTTTAATCGAGTTTATAAGAGAAATTACTGAAATAGTTTATGCAAAGGTAGCAGAACCCAAAGATTTACATACGGGTTGGAAAGGTAGAACAATTGTATTTTAAATACAATTAAATAGTGTTTTATTTTTATTTTTATTAAGTTATTTAATTAATTTAAAAGGGGAAATGACAATTAAATCAGTTAGTAGTTAACTGATAGGTAGGGTTGATAAAAATCAACCGTTGGTAATTAAAACTGACAATTGAATTAATTTGATTTTCTGGATAGTCATTAAATTAACGAATAGTGTAAATTATTAGTTAATCTTCGATTAACTATAAATTAATATAAGTATCAAGTGGATTAGTGTTAACAAAGTAATTGTTATTTAATCAGCCTTTAAAAGTGATAACTTTCGTATTCCTGATAAACAGCGAAGTTAACTGTATAAAATATAGTTAATATTAAAGCTAATTATTATTTTTATTAATAAAAATTGGAGAAATGGCTTTTAATGGGAATTCGATTAACAAGGGGTTAATTGACGATAAGGTTTGATAAAAGAGGGAAAAAGGGAATAAGAATTTATAAAAGGTATTATAAACCAAATGTCCAAATAAGAATGGAAAGGTAATTGGTAAGAGGATATAGGGATTTGAATAAGCATTTCAATGCAAGGGAAATTACATACAACGGTGTGTGTTGAATGTTGATAAAAGTATTTTTGAAATGAAATCCAATTTAAAGGGGTTTTAATTTAAAGTAGGTAGGAAAGCGGATTTTCAATCCAAGATTAAGTTATGATGTAATTACCCGGAAATTCTGAACCAGTTTAAAATTTTTATTTTGGCAATTTTAGCGAATTTTTGAATATTTAAAATAGATTATTTTAAATAATATCGAAGAAAACTTATTTTGAATATAATTCGAACGTATATATTTATACGCGTCGTCGTTAGAATATAAATATTTATATATAATTATAAATAGAATTGAAAATGGCGTGGTAGTTCGATAATTCGATTTGAAACTTCAATTGAACGTACCGGGTGCAAAACAATCCGGATTTTAGTGAAACCAAAAACATTAGGATCTAATTGATGATATATTTCCAACGAATCTGAAAAATCGAGATTTCATGACGGGAATCAAAAGATATGTCCAGTTGAAAATTCTGAATAGTCGCTATGGAATTCAGGCCCTTAAAAATGGAAATTTTGCAAACGACCTCGGATTTCGACGAAACCAGTTTCGTTGGGTCCGTGATGCTAAATTATTGCTAGGTTTCAAATTTCATAATTTTCTGAATCAATATGTGAGCGTGGCAAAGGAAAACGCGTTTGACCAGTTTCAGTTGATTTTAATCGACTGGAAAATGACCATTTTTCCAACGGTCTCAGAATTCGACGAAACTAGTTTTGTTAGGACCGTATCATTAATACGAAGCTAGAAAATATTTTTCGGGAATTTTTAGAGTTCGTATGTGACCATGGTAAATTGAAATGCGCGTTCAAATTCAATATATAGAGTTATATTTTATTTTCAGCGAAAACTGAGCGTAACAGCCGAGTTGGCCTGCGATACATATCCCATTGTGTTCGTAATGGGGGTAAAACGCTATGGACGACAGGCGGTGGGCCTTGTTTCGAGGTCGTATGAGAAAGTCAACTTTTTGCGAAATAAAATAAAATAAAATATATTATATCTTCCCTCCCTCTCCCTTTATCTTTCTGCCCCCCCCCCCCCCAATTCATTCGTTCATAACGAAAAAAAAAACGAATCGGATCCGTCGCTTGTGCCTCCAACTCGCGCCGCCGCACTGGAGATGCTCCGCCGCCTTGCTCCTGCCACCACCCTTCTCCCCTCAGTCGACCAACGGAGCCGCGAAGACCCCCTCCCCCATCGCGACCTAGCCATGATCCCCTAGCCCACGCCACCACCTAGTAACCGCCACCCTCCGATCCGCCCTGCTCTTCCTCTCTTCCCCAGTTCAATCCGCCAGCACCCCAAAGACGTCGCTCCACCCATCAGCAGCACCCCCTGTCGCGCCCCCAACAACGAAACCCCATGCCCTAACTCCCCTAATCCGCGCCTCCCACCTGACTGCGCCGCCACACAGTCACCGCGCGCCTCCTCCGATCGAAAGTGAGTGTTTTAAACTTTATTTTTAGTTTTAATTAATTTAATATAGGAAAAATCTGATTTTCTTTATATGAATAGCGAGAAGAAATTATAGCTTTTACGTGATTTTTAAGAAGTAAAAGACGTGATTTTTAAGAAGTAAAAGACGTGATTTTTAAGAAGTAAAAGGCGTGATTTTTAAGAAGTAAAAGGCGTGATTTTTGCATTGTAAAAGAAGTGATCTTTGACGAGGTAAAAATATAATCTTTGACGAGGTAAAAATATAATCTTTGACGAGGTAAAAATATAATTTTTACATAATAGAAATATTAAAAATAGCATCTTTCTATGTGTAGCAAAATAAAGATGTGATTTTTATAATGATATTTTTATAAAGGCGAAATCTTTATAGTTGAAAAGGGCGAGACTTTTATATATTGAATAACAAAGTAAAAATTCGATTTTTATATATTGAATAACGAAGTAAAAATTCGATTTTTACATATGTAGTGGCTACAGCAACGAAGATGACAAAAATGCGATAACGATGAAGATTTCTATCAAAGAAGAGTCAAGATGATTGGATAGCTATCGGTGAGAACTCCTCACCTTTCAATTTCTTTTTCTAGTTATATATATATACTAGGATGCAGACGGTGCTTAGTAGCACCCGACACAATCGTCCACAGACCATGGACTTGTTTGTTTGGTTGCATAAACTAGTTAGATGATTTGATTTGAATTTGGTTGTTTGGTGAATTTGATTGATGTGTGAATGGCGTGGACCTTCACTAGACCGGGGATAAGGCTAGGCCTCGTCCCGTTTCTAGTATCGTGCCGTTATGCCGCCGAAATTTTCTAAAATAAATTAGAAAAATAAAAATATCATTTTATTTAAGGAATGAACTAAATAGAAATTCATATGTTAAAATAAAATGTTTTATCGTTAAAAATATAATTTTTAACGTGAAGTGAATAAAATGAAATATTCATTTACAAACTGGACGGTTTGTTTATGTACACCTATTTGAAGGACATTGATTGGGATGATAAATTTTACACATCGCCCAACTGCACCAATAAAATCTGTGTTTGATTGTTTGAAACCCCACACGGGTGTTGGGATGAAATATGAAGTTCACTCATCCTGATTGATTAATTATGTCGATCGATTGATTGACAGGCTGTTATAAGCGTTAGATATCTATATTTGATGCTTATACAGTGTAGTGCACTTTGGTTGATGGTTGATTATTTTTCAATGCTATTATATTCATGTGTTGTATGAAAATCCATATAATTAACGTTATATGGTGATTGATTGGGTCTCATTCCAATTTAGAAGATAAAGAATATATAAAATAAAGGTTCATGTGTTGACTGTACTCATCCGTTGAGATTAGTCATGTGTTGAACGAAATATTTTTATAATAAAATTTACATCTTTATCAATATAAAATAAAGGTTCATGTGTTGACTGTACTCATCCGTTGAGATTAGTCATGTGTTAAACGAAATATTTTTATAATAAAATTTACATCTTTATCTATATAAAATAAAGGTTCATGTGTTGACTGTACTCATCCGTTGAGATTAGTCATGTGTTGAACGAAATAATTTAACAAAAATAGTCACACGTGGACGGTACTCATTCATTGAGATTAGTCGTGTGTTGACAAAAAGAAATATTTTGAAATAGAAATATTTGAAAAAGAAATATTTGAAATAGAAATATTTGAAATAGGAATATTTTGAAATAGAAATATTTGAAAAAGAAATATTTGAAATAGAAATATTTGAAATAGAATATTTGAAAATAGAAATATATGAAGCTGTGTTGATTAGATTGACGCCATTTTGACGTGAACGATATTTATATCAATTTTATTCATTTTGAATTGAATATATAACGATTTCGAAATGAATTGAATATATAACGATTTCGAAGTGAATTGAATGTAAAACGATTTCGAAATGAATTGAATGTAAAACGATTTCGAAATGAATTGAATATATAACGATTTCGAAATGAATTGAATAGAAAACGAATTTGATTTCAATTGAATATATAACGAATTTGATTCGAATAGAAAGCCAATTTGAATTGAATCGAATAGAAAACAACTTTGAAACCAATTTGAATTGAATCGAATAGCAAACGACTTTGAAATTGAATTGAATTAAAAACGAGTTCAAATTGAATTAAAAGGGAATTGAAATGATTTCAAATTGAATTGAAATTTGAACCGAATAGAAATGAATTTTAAAACGAATTTATAAAGAAGAATTCAATTTTGCTTTGAATTGAAATGGAAGTTGAAATTGTTTTTGAAACGAATTCAAAACTATTCATATAATTCGTTTTAATTAGTAATCGACGAAATATATATTATATATATAATATAATGGCCTGAATAGAACGCGCCGCGCCGCGGCAGTTCGTGAATTTCGACCATTTATTTCAAACTGACATTACGGGAGATCCGACCGTCGGATTCTCCTAAATCCGGAACCGTTGGGTTCGTATCGAAAAGAACTTTCTAACGAATATTAGAAATTCGAAATCTAACGGTTGGATTTGGAGATACGTCCAAATCAAATTTGAAAAAGGTCGCTGTAAGTGCAGTTCGATGGCCGTTGATGGAAATCGAGTGTACGGGCCTTAATAAAATTATTAAAAATATCAATAATTTGTGTAAAATCATAAGAAATGATTTGAGAAAATTTGGGATGAAAAACCCCATATTTGAAAAGATAAAAATGAATTTTTATCAAAATGAACTAGTTTGAACTAAATTTAAAACCCGATTTGTTTTTAAATAAATAAATTAGATTTAAAAAGGGGTTTTAAATAATCGGAATTTCTAATATATTTGATTGAATTTGAAATGGGTTTATCGTGAACAATGTTTTAAATAACACTAGTTCTTTAACCCGATAACAAATAGAATGTGATTTGGGTTTGTCGTGAACTGTGTTTTAAATAACACCTAGTTCTTTAACCCAGTAAAAGGAGTTCTAACGAATCTGCAATTAGATTGAAATGTGAATCTATAATCTAAATTATCAAATTTAGAAATGAGCGAGAATGGAGTGTCGCCAGTTTTGCTCCAAAGCGATAGTTAAATCTTTAATTAGATTTGAACGTGAAATGGTAATTAATTTTACCGATAATACCACGGTGTTAGATATGGAGTATTACCAGTTTTGCTTCATGGGATGAATAGGTTGGGATTGGGAAATAAAATAAATAATTACTTCGGTGTGGTTCGCTAATCTCGACTAGTTGGAAAAACCATAATTTGGCTTTAAATGACATCCAAAGGAAGATTACAGGATAAATTTTAAAGAATTTATCTTGGATAAAATTAATGGGAACCTTTCCCTAAGAATGTGGAATTTAGAAACTAGCTGTAGGTTGGCTAAGAGGAATGGATTCCTGGGTATTGATCTGATGTTGGTTTCGGCCTTCGGGGTTAATGTTTGGGAAATTGTTCTCTTGCTAATTTGCGGTTAGTGACTAATGAATTGGAATGAGGCGTATGTTGTGTTTATGTAACATTTGTTTTAATATACGCGGGTTGTTCGGAAAGTCCGGGTTTATACCCATTCTGAATAACCGATTCGACGATAAGTCGAAGATGAAGACGGTGGTCGAAGACCGGAAGTCTTCACATCGTTTGGGTAATTACTGACAATCCTGATTGGGCTGTACACCCAAGAGGATGGAAATAGTTGGTGGTCGTCCAGACGTACCTGGAGATGGATGGATATGCGAGGAAAGTGCCTCCGGTTTCGTTCAAACCCAGAACGGACTTGAAAATGGATTGTGTGTCTGACATTGGATTTTATTCTGTGTTGATTGATTTCTATTAAATATACATCTGTTTGGCGGCGGAGAATTTATTCTTTTGCTTAAACGCCCTTCTCTGAGACGTACGAGCTCAGAGGTTGTATATCGATGGACATCAGTCGCATGGCATGAATTTCCTGTGTGGCACGCTAAGATGCAATGATCAAGGCTTCTGTTGAAAAGAAAAGTCTTGTGGTTGATGATCAAAGCACGGCCTATGTGGCAGCTTTGTGTATAACGTGAATTCGCGAGCCTCACACCTCGGTATGAGTTAAAAACGGGATACGGACTGCTGGGAGAGCATGACGTTTCTTTCTAGCTTTGGTGGTGTCAGTGACTTACCAGCCCTGACATATATATACTTTTCACTTATGTGGTTGTTGGAATGCGAGGCGCCTCGATTATAGGTCTGTAAGGACCGGGAAACGTGTGTTCAGGAATACTAATCCTCTAACGTAAGTGAGGACTGGCCCTGAAGCATCCAGGGGTTTCCCAGAGTGCGTAGCCCTGGGACATTTGCTAGAGTGTCTCAAACGCGGAGAGGAGCTTGCCCCTTACCTCGACTCATGACGGAAATCCCATTTCCAATACGTGTATTTCGGTTTTATTTGTAGAGCCTAGTATGGCGACATTGTGGGATGGGGCACTTATGCCGTCTATGATTTATATTTATGATTGAAACTGTTTTGACACTATACACTTATTATAGTATCAAATGATTTGTTTTAAACGTACCAAGCATGTTTGGCTGTTATAAGGTAAAACCCTATCCTCCGGCTTGCGTTGCATTGTGTGATGGGACCTGGGTCTTATAACAGCTTCATTTTTCAAAAAAAGCATTGCGCTGTTTATTCTATGCACTGGTATTCTTGGGAGGAAACCCGTTCCGTGTCATACGGCGTGGTCCCTTGAATTACTCTCTTTTAAAATAAAGTTTTAATAACTGTTTTAGTTCTCACACCAGTCACATGACTGACCTGGAGTTTATTGTTTTAATCTAAACTCTGGGTGCCCCTATTTTCCGCACGGGCAGCTAGTAGTTTTGGTTTTGCATATTTATATTCACAGGATCCTGGTTTACAGCTTGAATGATATCCGGAAAGCTCTGTATCCATATATCACCTTCAGTTGTGCTTTGTATTATTTTCCGCTGCTATGTAATTTATTGTAATCTCTGATATTTATTGAATATAATTTATTCATTTATACTCTGTATATTCTTGTATTTGATGGTATTGTTGTAATAACAATGAAATGTTCTTCCGTCTGCGTTCTGATTTGTCCTGTTCTCAAACGAACAGGGGTTTCGAACGGTCTAGATCGGTTTAACGACTGATTCAGATCGAGCGAAATTCCTTGCCGTCACAGTTGGTATCAGAGCTTTGGTTTACAGAGCTCGAGAACAAGACACGTTAGAACCATACGAAAGAATTCATCAGATATTGGATTAGCAATATCCAATTAGAATAACTCGTTAGAGATAGGATCAGTAGTATCCTAGAACGAGTGTGAAGAGTATATTTTTCAAAGGAAAACAATTTTGTTTTGAAAATTTAAATCGTTTTATACGTATTTGATTATTTATTTATTTTGAACTTGGAAAATCTAGTATATAAAGGTTTTGCATATACGCGTCATGAACGTATATTCGAAATTTTGATATATTAGATAGATATAGAGTCACACTCTAGTCGCCCGGACCTGATTCTGATGATTGATGCGTCATCATTACTAATTAGTTTCGTGTTTCAAAGGTGTGCTTTCTATATGTTTCCATTAGACTGGTGTGAGAACCAAAACTTATATAGCTAGAACACATTGTTGTGAATTGGCATCAAAAACATGATTTTCTGTATATATATCAAATTATGAATTTGAAAACTCTAATCCACTAATTGATTGATGTTTGTGTTGTTTGTTTATTTGTTTGCTAATTTTGAACCATTATGCCTAATAGAATCAAACATTGAATTATATTGAAAATTGGTTGCATTTGTTTGCATATACATATATATCATTGAACAGGTCATAGCAAGGAGGCTAGAGCCGAAGAATAAAATTTGTTTGCCTGACAAATAGGTACATGTTTACTATAATTTACTGATTTGTTTGGGTGATGATGATTTTATGAGCCTATTGGCTAGCCGCTTGGCTTTTTCTTTTTCTTTTTGAGATTAGAAGGACCGGGGAAGCTATTTGAAATTCCCCGATGCTCCCGGTGCAGGGGAGGTTATGGCGAAATTTTTCGAAAATTTAGGGTGATAGCCAAATTTTTGAAAATTTGAAAATTCTCAGAAACTGAAAAGTTGGAGAATGAAAGTCAGATCGAGCGTAGAGCTGAATAATCAAACCACTTTCGACTTTGTTCCTTTTCGGGGACGAAAAGTTCTAAGTGGGGGAGATTGTAATAACCCGGAAATTCTGAACCAGTTTAAAATTTTTATTTTGGCAATTTTAGCGAATTTTTGAATATTTAAAATAGATTATTTTAAATAATATCGAAGAAAACTTATTTTGAATATAATTCGAACGTATATATTTATACGCGTCGTCGTTAGAATATAAATATTTATATATAATTATAAATAGAATTGAAAATGGCGCGGTAGTTCGATAATTCGATTTCAAACTTCAATTGAACGTACCGGGTGCAAAACAATCCGGATTTTAGTGAAACCAAAAACATTAGGATCTAATTGATGATATCTTTCCAACGAATCTGAAAAATCGAGATTTCATAACGGGAATCAAAAGATATGTCCAGTTGAAAATTCTGAATAGTCGCTATGGAATTCAGGCCCTTAAAAATGGAAATTTTGCAAACGACCTCGGATTTCGACGAAACCAGTTTCGTTGGGTTCGTGATGCTAAATTACTGCTAGGTTACAAATTTCATAATTTTCTGAATCAATATGTGAGCGTGGCAAAGGAAAACGCGTTTGACCAGTTTCAGTTGATTTTAATCGACTGGAAAATGAACATTTTTCCAACGGTCTCAGAATTCGACGAAACTAGTTTTGTTATGACCGTATCGTTAATACGAAGCTAGAAAATATTTTTCGAGAATTTTCAGAGTTCGTATGTGACCCCGGTAAATTGAAATGCGCATTCAAATTCAATATATAGAGTTATATTTTATTTTCAGCGAAAACTGAGCGTAACAGCCGAGTTGGCCTGCGATACATATCCCATTGTGTTCGTAATGGGGGTAAAACGCTATGGACGACAGGCGGTGGGCCTCGTTTCGAGGTCGTATGAGAAAGTCAACTTTTTGCAAAATAAAATAAAATAAAATATATCTTCCCTCCCTCTCCCTTTATCTTTCTGCCCCCCCCCCCCATTCATTCGTTCATAACGAAAAAAAAAACGAATCGGATCCGTCGCTGGTGCCTCCAACTCGCGCCGCCGCCCTGGAGATGCTCCGCCGCCTTGCTCCTGCCGCCACCCCTCTCCCCTCAGTCGACCAACGGAGCCGTGAAGACCCCCTCCCCCATCGCGACCTTGCCATGATCCCCTAGCCCACGCCACCACCTAGTAACCGCCACCCTCCGATCCGCCCTGCTCTTCCTCTCTTCCCCAGTTCAATCCGCCAGCACCCCAAAGACGTCGCTCCACCCATCAGCAGCACCCCCTGTCGCGCCCCCAACAACGAAACCCCATGCCCTAACTCCCCTAATCCGCGCCTCCCACCTGACTGCGCCGCCACACAGTCACCGCGCGCCTCCTCCGATCGAAAGTGAGTGTTTTAAACTTTATTTTTAGTTTTAATTAATTTAATATAGGAAAAATCTGATTTTCTTTATATGAATAGCGAGAAGAAATTATAGCTTTTACGTGATTTTTAAGAAGTAAAAGACGTGATTTTTAAGAAGTAAAAGGCGTGATTTTTAAGAAGTAAAAGGCGTGATTTTTGCATTGTAAAAGAAGTGATCTTTGACGAGGTAAAAATATAATCTTTGACGAGGTAAAAATATAATATTTGACGAGGTAAAAATATAATTTTTACATAATAGAAATATTAAAAATAGCATCTTTCTATGTGTAGCAAAATAAAGATGTGATTTTTATAATGATATTTTTATAAAGGCGAAATCTTTATAGTTGAAAAGGGCGAGACTTTTATATATTGAATAACAAAGTAAAAATTCGATTTTTATATATTGAATAACGAAGTAAAAATTCGATTTTTACATATGTAGTAGCTACAGCAACGAAGATGACAAAAATGCGATAACGATGAAGATTTCTATCAAAGAAGAGTCAAGATGATTGGATAGCTATCGGTGAGAACTCCTCACCTTTCAATTTCTTTTTCTAGTTATATATATATACTAGGATGCAGACGGTGCTTAGTAGCACCCGACACAATCGTCCACAGACCATGGACTTGTTTGTTTGGTTGCATAAACTAGTTAGATGATTTGATTTGAATTTGGTTGTTTGGTGAATTTGATTGATGTGTCAATGGCGTGGGCCTTCACTAGACCGGGGATAAGGCTAGGCCTCGTCCCGTTTCTAGTATCGTGCCGTTATGCCGCCGAAATTTTCTAAAATAAATTAGAAAAATAAAAATATCATTTTATTTAAGGAATGAACTGAATAGAAATTCATATGTTAAAATAAAATGTTTTATCGTTAAAAATATAATTTTTAACGTGAAGTGAATAAAATGAAATATTCATTTACAAACCGGACGGTTTGTTTATGTACACTTATTTGAAGGACATTGATTGGGACGATAAATTTTACACATCGCCCAACTGCACCAATAAAATCTGTGTTTGATTGTTTGAAATCCCACACGGGTGTTGGGATGAAATATGAAGTTCACTCATCCTGATTGATTAATTATGTCGATCGATTGATTGACAGGCTGTTATAAGCGTTAGATATCTATATTTGATGCTTATACAGTGTAGTGCACTTTGGTTGATGGTTGATTATTTTTCAATGCTATTATATTCATGTGTTGTATGAAAATCCATATAATTAACGTTATATGGTGATTGATTGGGTCTCATTCCAATTTAGAAGATAAAGAATATATAAAATAAAGGTTCATGTGTTGACTGTACTCATCCGTTGAGATTAGTCATGTGTTGAACGAAATATTTTTATAATAAAATTTACATCTTTATCAATATAAAATAAAGGTTCATGTGTTGACTGTACTCATCCGTTGAGATTAGTCATGTGTTGAACGAAATATTTTTATAATAAAATTTACATCTTTATCTATATAAAATAAAGGTTCATGTGTTGACTGTACTCATCCGTTGAGATTAGTCATGTGTTGAACGAAATAATTTAACAAAAATAGTCACACGTGGACGGTACTCATTCATTGAGATTAGTCGTGTGTTGACAAAAAGAAATATTTTGAAATAGAAATATTTGAAAAAGAAATATTTGAAATAGAAATATTTGAAATAGGAATATTTTGAAATAGAAATATTTGAAAAAGAAATATTTGAAATAGAAATATTTGAAATAGAATATTTGAAAATAGAAATATATGAAGCCGTGTTGATTAGATTGACGCCATTTTGACGTGAACGATATTTATATCAATTTTATTCATTTTGAATTGAATATATAACGATTTCGAAATGAATTGAATATATAACGATTTCGAAGTGAATTGAATGTAAAACGATTTCGAAATGAATTGAATGTAAAACGATTTCGAAATGAATTGAATATATAACGATTTCGAAATGAATTGAATAGAAAATGAATTTGATTTCAATTGAATATATAACGAATTTGATTCGAATAGAAAACCAATTTGAATTGAATCGAATAGAAAACAACTTTGAAACCAATTTGAATTGAATCGAATAGCAAACGACTTTGAAATTGAATTGAATTAAAAACGAGTTCAAATTGAATTGAAAGCGAATTGAAATGAATTCAAATTGAATTGAAATTTGAACCGAATAGAAATGAATTTTAAAACGAATTTATAAAGAAGAATTCAATTTTGCTTTGAATTGAAATGGAAGTTGAAATTGTTTTTGAAACGAATTCAAAACTATTCATATAATTCGTTTTAATTAGTAATCGACGAAATATATATTATATATATAATATAATGGCCTGAATAGAACGCGCCGCGCCGCGGCAGTTCGTGAATTTCGACCATTTATTTCAAACTGACATTACGGGAGATCCGACCGTCGGATTCTCCTAAAATCGGAACCGTTGGGTTTGTATCGAAAAGAAATTTCTAACGAATATTAGAAATTCGAAATCTAACGGTTGGATTTGGAGATACGTCCAAATCAAATTGGAAAAAGGTCGCTGTAAGTGCAGTTCGATGGCCGTTGATGGAAATCGAGTGTACGGGCCTTAATAAAATTATTAAAAATATCAATAATTTGTGTAAAATCATAAGAAATGATTTGAGAAAATTTGGGATGAAAAACCCCATATTTGAAAAGATAAAAATGAATTTTTATCAAAATGAACTAGTTTGAACTAAATTTAAAACCCGATTTGTTTTTAAATAAATAAATTAGATTTAAAAAGGGGTTTTAAATAATCGGAATTTCTAATATATTTTATTGAATTTGAAATGGGTTTATCGTGAACGGTGTTTTAAATAACACTAGTTCTTTAACCCGATAACAAATAGAATGTGATTTGGGTTTGTCGTGAACTGTGTTTTAAATAACACCTAGTTCTTTAACCCAGTAAAAGGAGTTCTAACGAATCTGCAATTAGATTGAAATGTGAATCTATAATCTAAATTATCAAATTTAGAAATGAGCGAGAATGGAGTGTTGCCGGTTTTGCTCCAAAGCGATAGTTAAATCTTTAATTAGATTTGAACGTGAAATGGTAATTAATTTTACCGATAATACCACGATGTTAGATATGGAGTATTACCAGTTTTGCTTCATGGGATGAATAGGTTGGGATTGGGAAATAAAATAAATAATTACTTTGGTGTGGTTCGCTAATCTCGACTAGTTGGAAAAACCATAATTTGGCTTTAAATGACATCCAAAGGAAGATTACAGGATAAATTTTAAAGAATTTATCTTGGATAAAATTAATGGGAACCTTTCCCTAAGAATGTGGAATTTAGAAACTAGCTGTAGGTTGGCTAAGAGGAATGGTTTCCTGGGTATTGATCTGATGTTGGTTTCGGCCTTCGGGGTTAATGTTTGGGAAATTGTTCTCTTGCTAATTTGCGGTTAGTGACTAATGAATTGGAATGAGGCGTATGTTGTGTTTATGTAACATTTGTTTTAATATACGCGGGTTGTTCGAAAAGTCCGGGTTTATACCCATTCTGAATAACCGATTCAACGATAAGTCGAAGATGAAGACGGTGGTCGAAGACCGGAAGTCTTAACATCGTTTGGGTAATTACTGACAATCCTGATTGGGCTGTACACCCAAGAGGATGGAAATAGTTGGTCGTCGTCCAGACGAACCTGGAGATGGATGGATATGCGAGGAAAGTGCCTCCGGTTTCGTTCAGACCCAGAACGGACTTGAAAATGGATTGTGTGTCTGACATTGAATTTTATTCTGTGTTGATTGATTTCTATTAAATATACATCTGTTTGGCGGTGGAGAATTTATTCTTTTGCTTAAACGCCCTTCTCTGAGACGTACGAGCTCAGAGGTTGTATATCGATAGACATCAGTCGCATGGCATGAATTGCCTGTGTGGCACGCTAAGATGCAATGATCAAGGCTTCTGTTGAAAAGCAAAGTCTTGTGGTTGATGATCAAAGCACGGCCTACGTGGCAGCTTTGTGTATAACGTGAATTCGCGAGCCTCACACCTCGGTATGAGTTAAAAACGGGATACGGACTACAGGGAGAGCATGACGTTTCTTTATAGCTTTGGTGGTGTCAGTGACTTACCAGCCCTGACATATATATACTTTTCACCTATGTGGTTGTTGGAATGCGAGGCGCCTCGATTATAGGTCTGTAAGGACCGGGAAACGTGTGTTCAGGAATACTAATCCTCTAACGTAAGTGAGGACCGACCCTGAAGCATCCAGGGGTTGCCCAGAGTGCGTAGCCCTGGGACATTTGCTAGAGTGTCTCGAACGCGGAGAGGAGCCTGACCCTTGCCTCGACTCATGATGGAAATCCAATTTCCAATACGTGTATTTCGGTTTTATTTGTAGAGCCTAGTATGGCGACATAGTGGGATGGGGCACTTATGCCGTCTATGATTTATATTTATGAATGAAACTGTTTTGACACTATACACTTATTATAGTATCAAATGATTTGTTTTAAATGTACCAAGCATGTTTGGCTGTTATAAGGTAAAACCCTATCCTCCGGCTTGCGTTGCATTGTGTGATGGGACCTGGGTCTTATAACAGCTTCATTTTTCAAAAAAAGCATTGCGTTGTTTATTCTATGCACTGGTATTCTTGGGAGGAAACCCGTTCCGTGTCATACGGCGTGGTCCCTTGAATTACTCTCTTTTAAAATAAAGTTTTAATAACTGTTTTAGTTCTCACACCAGTCACATGACTGACCTGGAGTTTATTGTTTTAACCTAAACTCTGGGTGCCCCTATTTTCCGCACGGGCAGCTAGTAGTTTTGGTTTTGCAGATTTATATTCACAGGATCCTGGTTTACAGCTGGAATGATATCCGGAAAGCTCTGTATCCGTATATCACCTTCAGTTGTGCTTTGTATTATTTTCCGCTGCTATGTAATTTATTGTAATCTCTGATATTTATCGAATATAATTTATTCATTTATACTCTGTATATTCTTGTATCTGATGGTATTGTTGTAATAATAATGAAATGTTCTTCCGTCTGCGTTCTGATTTGTCCTGTTCTCAAACGAACAGGGGTTTCGAACGGTCTAGATCGTTTAACGACTGATTCAGATCGAGCGAAATTCCTTGTCGTCACATATGATAAGCATGCCCGTATAAATGGGAATAGATTATTCAACAAGTGATTTTTATTATAAATCAAAGTGTTATAAGTGAAATAATATTTAAGTTAAAGTGGTGTTTTGTGGAGGTTTACTTAATTGAACGAATTAAGTAAGGAGGTTATATCGAATGGAGATTTCAAATAAAAGAAACGGTTTATAAAACCAGATTTGAAACAAGGGGTAAACGAGATTTGGTTATTAGTGGTTAAGTGACGAACTGATATTATTCTAAGGTAAGAACGTTGTCGATCAAGGTCTAAGAGGTAAATAAAATACCCCAATTTGAACGGCTTCACTATTATCGAGGAATGATATTCGTTTGGTGGTGAGTGCAAAGTGTTGGAGTCGGTTAATTATCCCATACGAGAAATATTGAATTGAGTATAAGGTTTTGAATAAAAATGTTGGTTACAAGATAAATAAGAATATTTGACTTTAAGTTATATAAATTTAACATTTGATTTGTCATATCAAATTTGTAATTTGGTTTATTCCATTAACTATTATGTATATAAATATATATATCATGATGCCAGGATTTAAGGAAATGGAAAAGTGGTTTTAAATTTTTATAATTGACATTTACTTTAACCAAAACAGAATTGGTAAATGGTTTCAGACCATTAAAGTATATACATATATATATATGTGTGTGTGTGTGTGTGTGTGTGTGTGTGTGTGTCGAGATGATTGAATGTAAAGAAAAAGGAAAAGGGTTTTAAAGGAATATATTGATATTTCCAAAAGGGATGGAAAGCTGGGGATATACATATACATGCTCGAAAGTGTTTAAAATAATCTTTGTTATAAATAATAATAAATGTAATGTTTTCAATATATTAGAAGATTTAAAGGTGGAATTACCAATTATTTTTAAAGAGGCCAAGCAGTGCCAAGTACCTGAATCATCAAACTCATTGTATTCACACTATTGTTATTTGATAGTTAAATCACTGACTATCAAATCTGACCAATACAATTGTTGGTACGGAGAGACCGGGATCGAATTATATTCGAAAACTATTCTGACCAACAAATACGTGAAGATATTTGAAGACGGTCGAGATGGAGCATTGAAGACCGTGGATCTTTATAAGTGGAAGAACCGCTAATAATCTTTGGTTAGCTCCCAGAGATAAACTGTGGTTCTGTCATGGTTGGAATCTACGGGTTGTAAGGACTACTCGCTACTGATCCATGGGGTGATTCCTATATTGGATGCGGTAAGAGAGTACCTTCGGTTCATCCTGTTCCTGGATGACTTGTATGGATGAGTGTCTGACAGAGTATTTCCAAAGGGGTCACGTACGTTGATTCCTTCAAACGTATCTCTGTTGATGGCGGAGGAGGCCGTACACATTCTCTTAGCTAACCACAGAGTATTTTTGTGGATGTCAATTAGTGATATCTGGCGGATCTGACAATGTGGCATTCAAAGTGAATGGTGGCCAGATGTTTGAAAAGGAATTCTAGCTTCAAGCCTCATCAACCGGGAAATGACAAAAATCGGGCAGGCATCATTGCTATGTGGGTCGCTTCCATTAGGGTGTACGATCACCTATCTAGAGAAATTCCATTTGCTACTTAAATCTATATTCGATGTTGTCCCTTTTCGGGAGGCGGTTGCTGATCCCAACCGTCGGTGATATACATTCGATACACTCAAGTGAAATGAGTGGTCGGTCATGTGTAGGCCGGGTTGCAAGATGTTCTTGTTGAACCCAGTGTATTCGCCTCTAGAGATACACGTTCGGAAGGTGGTCCCATACCTTGTCAAGTTGGAATCCAATCTCCAATAAGCGCCCGCGGTTTTGGTTTGTATACTATATATATGGAGCGTGAGATGCAAACGTTCCACTAGATTGTTATTTATATGTATTTAGACATTATCACAATATCAGATCAAGTTATGATTTCAAAAACGTTTTGGGGTTATAGTAAGGTAAAAACCGTCCGTGTTTATGTGTGGGCTGGTCTTACTATTATCCTTTGATTTCATAAAGGATTTTGCAATGTTAAACAAGTCATGTGTTCTGTGAATTTATCACTGATAGTATTCTAGACTGACCTGGTATATTTTGCTTTGCTTCAAATGTGCTCGGGTCAGACCGAGTATGTAACAACCCGTATTTTCAATAACCTGTTATAACGTAAATCGAGGCAGAATTTAATTTATAAATCTGAATCAAGGGAAACGGGCTATGCCATTACGTTCGTCTCGGAAAAATACGCGAAATAGAGTTCGAGTTTTTGAAAATCGGAGTCCGTATGACCCGATTAAGGCCCAACGAAGTTTTCAGAAAAATTCAAAGTAAAAACAGATTTCAAATTCAAGTTTGAATTTGGAAATTAGGGTTAGATTGGGCCAGGCGGGAAAATTCCCGCCAGAGCACCCAAGTCGACAGCCCTATTGACTTGGGAGTCGACTTGGTTGGACCCAAGTCGACAGCCCTGTTGACTTGGCTGTCGACTTGGCTCAGCCGGGCAGTTTTGCCTGATGCACCATTTTGGGAGTTGTGTTGAGTTTGGGGGCCAGATTCGGTTTTTAGGGCTGAGATTAGAACTAGGGTTTAATCCTAAGGCTAGAACTAATCCTAATCTCTATAAATAAGCCCCTAACCTAACCCTAAATCATCATTATTCATCCAAGCAACTAAACTATGGCAAAATCAATCCTCTCATGGCCTCCACTCTCTTCATAAAATCCTAAGTCATTTCTATGAGAGATTTTCCATGCATACAAGTGTTTTCAAGCTTGTATGAGTGTCATTAGCTTGCATTCAAGTCAAATTTCCATATTTACATCATAAAGCAAGGGTTTTTATTGATTTTGAGCTTGTATTTTGGGTTTATTTGATTGCATAAGGGCTTTGTCATATTTTTGTGTCTTCATAAGCATTGTAAGCCCTTTTCTACTTTCATACTTAAACTCTAAAGTAAAATGAATGATGCAAGTTTGGTTGATCATATGATATGCAAGTTATGTTATGCAAGTATGCCATGTTATGATATGCAAGTTTACCATGTTATGCTATGCAAGTTTGCCATGTTATGATATGCAAGTTTATCATGTTATGATATGCAAGTTTATATGCAAGTTTACCATGTTATGTTATGCAAATTTGCCATGTTATGATATGCAAGTTTACCATGTTATGCTATGCAAGTTTGCCATGTTATGATATGCAAGTTTATCATGTTATGATATGCAAGTTTATATGCAAGTTTGCCATGTATGTTATGCAAGTTTGGGTGAATCATTTTACTCATGTTATCATGTTATGCAAGCTTACCTTGAGTATATGAACACAAAGCTTCAAGCTTTATGCTAAAGGTTGCATTTTGGCAACATGTAAGTTATCATATCCCTTATGATAACTTGCATGTGAGGCTAAATGCGAACTTATGGCCATTTCTACATGTCATTTATCACCATGTATCACCAATATGCTAAGTTTGGTTTTATGCATGCTTTTGAGGCCTAAAAATGTAATATGCAAGTATATGAACATATGTACATTTCATATGCCACCATGTTAAACTTGTGGCTTCAACACCTTTATGTCATGATTATGCCAAGTTCCCTCTTTCTATCCTTTATGCGCTATTGCGATATGTAAGCGATGGGATTGCGTTTGGGGTTGGGTAAACTTAAAAGACATAAAAACATAAGATTGGGAATTTACCTATTAAGTTAGGTCTACCCATTGGGAATTTACCTATTAAGTTATGTCTACCCAAATTCTTGAAAACTTGTAACATGTTTTGGAAACATGATGGACATGACACTTAGAAAATATAAGTGTGACCAACTCGAGGTTTGGTTGATTTTGTAGCGTAAACCTACCCGGAACCGACCGGCTTAACTAGTTGCTACAAACAATAGGACCCAATGTGAGAAGTTGGTCATGTTGTACCTTGAACCCGAGGTTAGACCAAGTTGTGGTATAAAGCTACCCGGAACCGACCGGCTTAACTAGTAACCGCAATGAAGTCTAATGTGAGAGGTTAAGGCACGTTAATTAATGCCTCGTGATTAGGGTTAAGTCATGGTCCACTTAATACTTAACCAATTTGGGCTTGGTAGATTAATCAGGGTTAAGTCGTGAACTCATCGTTACACTTAACCAAGTTAATCCATGATTAGCAAGGGGGTTAAACCATACTTAACCCACTAGAAAATCATAGCAATGGGGGTCCACTCCAGCAGTAATCCCAAGTTCGTATCATTAAGACCCTAGGGTCTAGGCTAGGGTGGGGGCACAATTACTGGACTTGAGGTAAGAGACCAAAAACGACGGCAGATGGGTACGCCGGTGTAGTTCCGGGCGGACTATGGTTGTGCACATAGTCCGAAGCCGGGGAAAACATGCACGGGTACCGGTAGATCGAGACTGTGCACTTATGTTTATGGTGTCCAGGGGTTGCCACCCTAGGGCTTGATACACCCGACGGGAAACCCTGCACAATCTGACTACAATTATGTTTGGGCCGCATTGACACCAACACGTGACGAGTTAGGCTTATAGGGAGCCGATCGACTAGACCGTTTGGTTGGACCGCGTATTAGGGTCATTTCATGTTATTGGGCCAAAGCTAGGGCCAAGGGATCAATACTTGTTTATTCAAGTCATGTTAGTTTGCTAGTACACCTGTGGTGCAAAAAAACCTTAAACCTGATTATGCGATGACACCTTTATCTACCTTGTTAGTTAATCATCATGCTAGTATGATGTTATCGTTATGTTCATCCCTGCCTCTCATGCCTGTTAACTTTATCAGTTTACATTGATTGTAGTAGGGCTTACTCAGTCTTTTTGACTGACCTGTTTTCCTTTCGCCTCTTTTCTTCCGTCCCCCCCCCCCCCCCAGGTTCTCAGGGTGGGAATATTGGAGCTTAGCTTGGATTTCTGATCGCTTGCATGTGGGATTTTAGCTCATGTACGGTCTTGACATGAAGCTAGCTATGGTTATCACTTATTTTGGGGATAGTACTTATGTATTTCAGTTTTTCAGTGATATTGTTTTTATCTAGACTTGTGTATTTGGAAAGTTAACATTATGTTGTACCAGACTTGTTTTGAAATAGTTTGAAATCTTCCGCTGTTTTACTTATCTTATTTACTCTGTGTACATATATACATATGTTCTTGTTCTACCTTGATATATCATTATGCATGTTTACCTGATTCAAACGCCCCTCCAAAGTCAGAGTGCTTGCAAGAGCCACCCGGGCGGAGGTGGGGTGTTACATTTGGTATCAGAGCATATGGTTTACGAGAAGGAACAAAAAGGTTTTTATAAAACTTTTGGAAAACTATTTTCAAAACCAAGTATAAAGTATTTTCCAAAGAAAAGTCTAGTTTATTTTAAAGGCTATTCCCCAAAAAGCCATTAGCAAAAATTCCTTCGTTTTTCTCCATTCTGAATCTATCTTTTTCTTCGTTTTCAGTATGGCCGATAACTTTGCCATTCCGGAGGGAGTACACGTACCTGTTTGGTATAGGAGACTTTTGGAGGCTAGGGCGACCGAAGCCGGCCCCGCCGATGTTCCTCCTCCTCCTCCTCCGGTAGTAAATGTTCCTCCTCCTCCTGTCGCTGAGGTTCCTCTTCCTCCTCCCCCTCAGCATCCTCAAGTTGACTTCGCAAAGACTTGCAAAGATTTCAAAGCAATGGGTGGCAAGAACTTTCAAGGCACTGAGACTTTTGTAGAGGCCAGAAATTGGTTGAAAGAAACAGAAGATCTTTTTGCCTTCTTTGATATAGATGACCGTAGGAAGGTTTTATTAGCAGTGTGGTTGCTAAAGGAAGAAGCTGCACGTTGGTGGGTGGTCACAACCGCTACTAGGCCAATTGAGACTTGGGATGACTTTCGGGGAAAGTTTGGACTAAGGTTCCTATCACTGAAGCAAGGGGACATGACTATTAGGGAATACATAGATAAGTTTAATCAACTGGCTCGGGTCGGTTTAGACTTGGTTAACACAGCTCAGAAGAAGGCCCTATACTTTGCTCTAGGATTAAACGAGCCATTACATGGTTTAGCCATGACTCATATACCCTTGGGGGCTACTTTCGAGAGTTCAGTGAATATGGCCCTACTCAATGAAGAGAATAGGAGTGACAAGAAAGAGATCAAGATGAATGATACTCAAGCCAAGAAGACTGATTCCCAGTGGAAAGGAAATCAGGGTAATCCAAGCAGTCAGAGCAGTCAAGGCAATAAGAACAAGAACAAGAGTCAAGGCAACAAGGGGAACAACAACAAGGGCAATAACAAAAAGGGGAAGTGCCATTATTGCGGTTCAGTTGGGCATCTTATTAAGGATTGTAGGAAGAGAAAATGGAAGAGTGGTGAATGCTTTTTCTGCGGCGAGACTGGACATTTCAGCAAAGATTGCCCGAAGAAGCAAGGCCAGGGTCAGACTCAGCGTGCTGGACCTTCGGGAGGGCAAGTTCATGCTCTCAATGCCGCTCCAGTTCCCGATCGAGGTAGTATTTCTGTTGAAAGTCTTGTTTACATTTCTGATTTTCCTGTTCGTACTTTGTTTGATTCTGGTGCATCGCATAGTTTATTTCATCTGGTTTAGTTGAAAGTTTGCACCTAAGTACTAGTCTAGTTAATGATCCCGTGTGTGTTTCAAATCCAATTGGGGGTTCCACCCATTTGTCTATTATCTACGTGGATTTGAAAATCTCTATCTTGAGTATAGAGTTCTCGCGTGATGCTTATATTCTCGGTTTCATGGGGTATGGGTTGATTTTGGGCATGGATCGATTGTCCAGTTTTGGAGCCATTCTTGATTTTTGAGCATAGGGTTGAGAGGCTCATGACTCGCCTCGGTAATACCCTAAAAATTTCTAGTAACCCTATGAGTCCCGTCATGTTGTGTTATCTTGAATCTCTCAACTCGTCTATCGATAGTTTGCAATCGGTGAGGGTGGTCCGAGAATATCCTGATATCTTGGGTGAAGTGAAGGGGGTTACCCCTAAACGAGAAATAGATTTCCGCATTTATCTGGTTGATAATGCCAAGATAGTTTCGTGGCCGGTTAGGCACATGGCCCCGCAAGATGAGAGTTAAGAAAGCAAGTCAAGGAGTTGCTTGAGAAGAACTTCATTAGGTGAAGTATATCTGAATGGGGAGCGCCTGTAGTATTTACTACCAAGGAAGATGGTTCTCTTCGACTTTGTGTTGATTGTCGTGAGTTAAACAAAGAGAATAGGCAACCATTGCCAAGGATCGATGATTTGTTTGATCAGCTTGTAGGAACATCTGTTTTCTCTTGATCTTGCTACTGGATTCCATCAGCTCAGGGTAGCTGAAGATAGTATAGACAAGACTGCGTTCAGAACTCCAGATGGATTCTTCGAATGGCTTGTCATGCCGTTCGGCTTGACTAATGCACCCGCATATTTCGTGGACTTGATGAGTAGGGTGTTCAGGGAGTTCTTGAACAAGTTTGTCGTGGTCTTCGTAGATGATATTCTGATCTTCTCTAGGGATGAGGAAGAGCATGCTAGACATCTCAAGGAGGTGATGGATACGCTTAGAGTGCATCAGTTGAAAGCCAAGTCCTTCAAAGTGTCATTTTGGAGAAAAAGAAGTTAGATTTCTTGGGCACATAGTTTCTAAGCAAGGCTTAGTGGTGGATCCTGCTAAAGTTGTCGTGGTTCAAGACTGGAAAGCTCCGACGAGGACAATTGAAGTAAGAAGTTCTCTCAGTTTAATTAGTTAGTTAGCGTCCCTTGAGCTTAGACCTACCCTTTTGGATCAAGTAGGGACTTCACAGAAAGAAGACCCGCAGTTAATCGAGATCATGGACAAGTTGATTCGAGGCGAGATGGTAAGTCACCTCGCTAAAGATGACAAGGGATGGCTAAGACACGATGAGAGAAAGAAGGTTCTTGAAGATGTACATCATCCGAGGAAGTGGCCGAGTTTGTCCCAAGGTGCATGTTGTGCCAACAGATTAAGGCCGAGTCATAAAAAGCCCGGTGGGCTATTACGTCCATTGGAGGTCCCCGCAATGGAAGTAGTAAAGCGTCACGAAGGATTTCGTGGATGGACTGCCTAGATCAAGAAAGGGAATAAGAGCATGTGGGTCATAGTAGGTAGACTCACGAAGAGTGCTCATTTCACTCCGGTAAAGAGCGAAAGGACTGCATCATAACTAGCGACAGTTTACTTTCAAGAAATAAAGCGGTTTCACGAGGTTCCCTAAAGTATAGTTAGTAACCATGACTCAATCTTCACTAGCCAGTTTTGGGATATTCTACGGGAAGTCATGGGCAAGCAACTGAATCTAAGTACGGCCTATCATTCACAGGCGGATGGTTCATTCCGTTCAAGCATGAGTTATAGAGAATCACGTTAGTAAGAGCAATTGGCAACGTGGATTGGCATTTTCAAGAAAAGTTCTGCTGCGTGGAATACTTTATAGTAAGTAAACGAGATCCAGGATTCACTAGTCAATTTTGGAGAGCTTGCATGAAACCATGAGGTCATAGTTATGTTTAAGCCAAGAATGATAGAAGAGTAAGTGAAAGAGGAAGACGAGAGGCGACAATGAAATGGGTTCCAACTCATATTTGGAAATAAGAGTTAAGAAGCTAAGAAATCATGAGGTAAAAGACGGTCAAAGCACAGTGGAGTTAAACTCAAGGAAACGTGACTTAGAAGATTGAAGGCTAGATACGCGCATCATATCTTTTTTTTAAGAGCATATTCTTGATCCTTGTTTTCCTGTGGAACTTACTCGCTTGTTATCTTTTACATATATCCTCTCGGTCCCGTTCTCGATCCCACTTCTGTTGTAAACTCCATAAGGGGGTACGGTTAGTAATACATGTCAGGGTTAGGAAGGGATTTCTTGTAATCCGAAAGGAGTATATCCTGCTTATCTTCCCGGTCTCTTTGTAGCATAACTTTTGCTATTCATGTTTGTCTTGATTATCTAGTTTATCATGTTAATCTTGTCATAAGAACCTTAGGTAGAAACCCTTTGGATGAAACATGTGTTTGAAACATGTTATGCTTGATGGTTGCAAGTGGTTGCAAGTGTTTGCAAGTGGTTACTCGTGGATGCATTATACACATTAGGCACTAGATCGGCTCACACACTCCTCATATTGCATATGCATGAGTGTTTACGCTTATTCATGGATGAAAATTTTTGTGTTATCACATGGATGTTGCATATGGATGTATGTTATGTGCACACATATAGATGTTATACATTATGTTAGGAATTGCATACATATGGATTCATTTCACTAACATAATTTGCATTGATGATATTTGCATTAGATAAGTACATATACACACACCTTTGCATATGTTCATACAACATTTAGAATCTTGTAAGGACAATGATTGCTCGTGGATGATGTTTTGAGTAGATGGATGTTGGATGGTAGGATACGTTCTTCCTAACTTGAAGATTTCGGGGACGAAATCCTTTAAGGAGGGGAGAATGTAACAACCCGTATTTTCAGTAACCTGTTATAACGTAAATCGAGGCAGAATTTCATTTATAATTCTGAATCAAGGGAAACAGGCAATGCCATTGCGTTCGTCTCGGAAAAATACGCGAAATAGAGTCCGAGTTTTCGAAAATCGGAGTCCGTATGACCCGATTAAGGCCCAACGAAGTTTTCAGAAAAATTCAAAGTAAAAACAAATTTCAAATTCAAGTTTGAATTTGGAAATTAGGGTTAGATTGGGCCAGGCGGGAAAATTCCCGCCAGAGCACCCAAGTCGACAGCCCTGTCGACTTGGGAGTCGACTTGGTTGGACCCAAGTCGACAGCCCTGTCGACTTGGCTCAGCCGGGCAGTTTTGCCTGGTGCACCATTTTGGGAGTTGTGTTGAGTTTGGGGGCCAGATTCGGTTTTTAGGGCTGAGATTAGAACTAGGGTTTAATCCTAAGGCTAGAACTAATCCTAATCTCTATAAATAAGCCCCTAACCTAACCCTAAATCATCATTATTCATCCAAGCAACTAAACTATGGCAAAATCAATCCTCTCATGGCCTCCACTCTCTTCATAAAATCCTAAGTCATTTCTATGAGAGATTTTCCATGCATACAAGTGTTTTCAAGCTTGTATGAGTGTCATAAGCTTGCATTCAAGTCAAGTTTCCATATTTACATCATAAAGCAAGGGTTTTTATTGATTTGGAGCTTGCATTTTGGGTTTATTTGATTGCATAAGGGCTTTGTCATATTTTTGTGTCTTCATAAGCATTGTAAGCCCTTTTCTACTTTCGTACTTAAACTCTAAAGTTAAATGAATGATGCAAGTTTGGTTGATCATATGATATGCAAGTTATGTTATGCAAGTATGCCATGTTATGATATGCAAGTTTACCATGTTATGCTATGCAAGTTTGCCATGTTTGATATGCAAGTTTATCATGTTATGATATGCAAGTTTATATGCAAGTTTACCATGTTATGTTATGCAAATTTGCCATGTTATGATATGCAAGTTTACCATGTTATGCTATGCAAGTTTGCCATGTTATGATATGCAAGTTTATCATGTTATGATATGCAAGTTTATATGCAAATTTGCCATGTATGTTATGCAAGTTTGGGTGAATCATTTTACTCATGTTATCATGTTATGCAAGCTTACCTTGAGTATATGAACATAAAGCATCAAGCTTTATGCTAAAGGTTGCATTTTGGCAACATGTAAGTTATCATATCCCTTATGGTAACTTGCATGTGAGGCTAAATGCGAACGTATGGCCATTTCTACATGTCATTTATCACCATGTATCACCAATATGCTAAGTTTGGTTTTATGCATGCTTTTGAGGCCTAAAAATGTAATATGCAAGTATATGAACATATGTACATTTCATATGCCACCATGTTAAACTTGTGGCTTCAACACCTTTATGTCATGATTATGCCAAGTTCCCTCTTTCTATCCTTTATGCGCTATTGCGATATGTAAGCGATGGGATTGCGTTTGGGGTTGGGTAAACTTAAAAGACATAAAAACATAAGATTGGGAATTTACCTATTAAGTTAGGTCTACCCATTAGGAATTTACCTATTAAGTTAGGTCTACCCAAATTCTTGAAAACTTGTAACATGGTTTGGAAACATGATGGACATGACACTTAGAAAATATAAGTGTGACCAACTCGAGGTTGGGTTGATTTTGTAGCGTAAACCTACCCGGAACCGACCGGCTTAACTAGTTGCTACAAACAATAGGACCCAATGTGAGAAGTTGGTCATGTTGTACCTTGAACCCGAGGTTAGACCAAGTTGTGGTATAAAGCTACCCGGAACCGACCGGCTTAACTAGTAACCGCAACGAAGTCTAATGCGAGAGGTTAAGGCACGTTAATTAATGCCTCGTGATTAGGGTTATGTCATGGTCCACTTAATACTTAACCAATTTGGGCTTGGTAGATTAATCAGGGTTAAGTCGTGAACTCATCGTTACACTTAACCAAGTTAATCCATGATTAGCAAGGGGGTTAAACCGTACTTAACCCACTAGAAAATCCTAGTAATGGGGGTCCACTCCAGCAGTAATCCCAAGTTCGTATCATCAAGACCCTAGGGTCTAGGCTAAGGTGGGGGCACAATTACTGGACTTGAGGTAAGAGACCAAAAACGACGGCAGATGGGTACGCCGGTGTAGTTCCGGGCGGACTATGGTTGTGCACATAGTCCGAAGCCGGGGAAAACATGCACGGGTACCGGTAGATCGAGACTGTGCACTTATGTTTATGGTGTCCAGGGGTTGCCACCCTAGGGCTTGATACACCCGACGGGAGACCCTGCACAGTCTGACTACAATTATGTTTGGGCCGCATTGACACCAACACGTGACGAGTTAGGCTTATAGGGAGCCGATCGACTAGACCGTTTGGTTGGACCGCTATTAGGGTCATTTCATGTTATTGGGCCAAAGCTTGGGCCAAGGGATCAATACTTGTTTATTCAAGTCATGTTAGTTTGCTAGTACACCTGTGGTGCAAAAAAACCTTAAACCTGATTATGCGATGACACCTTTATCTACCTTGTTAGTTTATCATCATGATATATGTTGTTATCCTTATGTTCATCCCTGCCTCCCATGCCAGTTAACTTTATCAGTTTACATTGATTGTAGTAGGGCTTACTCAGTCTTTTTGACTGACATGTTTTCCTTTCGCCTCTTTTCTTCCGTTTCCCCCCCTCCCCCCCCCCCCAGGTTCTCAGGGTGGGAATATTGGAGCTTAGCTTGGATTTCTGATCGCTTGCTTGTGGGATTTTAGCTCATGTATGGTCTTGACATGAAGCTAGCTATGGTTATCACTTATTTTGGGGATAGTACTTATGTATTTCAGTTTTTTAGTGATATTGTTTTTATCTAGACTTGTGTATTTGGAAAGTTAACGTTATGTTGTACCAGACTTGTTTTGAAATAGTTTGAAATCTTCCGCTGTTTTACTTATCTTATTTACTCTGTTTACATATATACATATGTTCTTGTTCTGCCTTGATATATCATTATGCATGTTTATCTGATTCAAACGCCCCTCCAAAGTCAGAGTGCTTGCAAGAGCCACCCTGGCGGAGGTGGGGTGTTACAGAGTATGTTCCAGGTTAGGTTTCGCTTGGCGTTTCAGGAGCTGGAAGTAGGCGGCTTCACCATTAGTTATATAAGGTTATTTTCCGCTGTGTCTGATGTATGTTGTACTCAGATGATTGGTATGTATATACAGTTCTTTTTTATAAAGGATTTGTTATATTATATTTTATTCGTTCCGCTGTGAGATTCCGATGTGGTGTTCTTCTTCTTTCTTCTATTCTAATATTCTTTCTTTCTTTTCTAACCCTCTAATTTCTTTCTAATGATAATCCAGTGTTTTCGATGCTTGAATAGTCAACATGGTGATTTTATGTTGATTTTTGGGATCGAAAATCCTTGGGTCGTTACAATTTTTGACCATTATAAGGTAAAACTCTATCCTTCGGCTTGCATTGCATTGTGTGATGGGACCTGAGTCTTATAATGGTTTCATTTTTCTAAAAAGCATTGCGTTATTTTTAACGATTTGCTTTATTTATGCACTGGCAATGTAACACCCCACCTCCGCTAGGGTCACTCGCAAAGGAATGCACTAGCTTTAGAGGGGTATTATTGGTAAACATGTACAGAAATATTACAAGACAGAACATATATATATAAAACAGCGGAATTAAACAAATTTTATTACCTTTTAAAATACGGTCTAAAGCCTTTTACATCAGAATACATCAAAACCTGTCTTGCAAAAATAAAGAAGCATAAAACCATTTCATAAATCATTCCCCAAGTAAACCAGTAAAGTAGTCATAGCCAAGAAAAGTCCAAGCCATGCGTGATGACCTTCAAACAGATGAAGTCCAAACTAACAATAGCATTTCCTCCCTGTAACCTGGGGGGGAAACGGAAGACAAGAGGCGAAACAAAACGGGGTCAGTCATAAAGACTGGTAAGCCCTATCTACTATCAGTATATAAACTAGTAAAGTTAACTGGCATGAGGAACTGAGATTAACATAAGTATGATGACAAGATAGATAAGCTAAACCAAAATAACAGGATGCACTACTGTACCAAGATACACGAGTGTGTCATGATAAACTACGGTGTCAATATAAATCAAGGTATCACATTGTCAGGTTTCTATCAAGTATACTATCCCAAGGTATCTATCCTGTATAACATCCCACGGTATCTATCATGTATATTTCCCCTAGTTCTAACATGTATATTTGCTCTACACCTTTCGTACTAATATCCCAACCCGCGTCATGTGTTAACTATGAATGTCCCTTGCCCAATGTCATGTAATGGTCCATGTCAACCTAATATATAGCATATGTAGGTTTTCCTAACTCGTATGTTTCTTTCCATGTATAAGTTCAGTCCTTTGCCGTAGGCCATACGGGCTTTCCCATGTAAACGTTTTATCCTTGAGGTTATTTTGGACTGCTACCCTTGATCTAGTTATGTTTCCTTACCATGAACTATCGCGCGTTCACTTAGGATTTATGCCACCTAGGACCACTAGGGATTATGCTACCTAATGAACGTTTCCGTGTCTCGGTTTGGGTTCAGCCACCTAGGGCCACTAGGGATTATGCCACCCGTCAACCACGCTCTTTATCCCACGTATGTATCGTGAATCGTTTTCCATGTCTAGATGCACATGTTCCTCAATGTGCCATCCGAGTTCCGTGCCAGGGCAAAACAAGAAATACGGAACTCGGTCGGGAGCTGTAAGTCGTCTGCTGATGCAGATATCAAGGTCTATTTTGTACCCGTGGCTATGGTCCCACGTGACCCCTCCCTCAACTACTGAAAGGCAATCCAAGAAAAATCATGTATGAGAACTACACTAAGGCCCATCGATGCCCAATTCCAGATAGCCAACCTCACCCATAACTTGATAGCTAGTATATGGTCTTTTGGGAGTTCCCTGCCTTTCCGTACGTACACGCTTGACTAAAGATGGTAGGTAGTCAGCGACATGCTATCCCGGGGCAAAATCAAGTATCGTCGACTCCACGCTAATCCATCCCAGTCTTTAGGTCGCTCGCATAGCAACCAAGGCATACTCTTGGCTCTTCTACTGCAGACCTTAACCCCTGTGAGGCCGGGTTTCATGGACCACTCGCCACCTCACAGAGGGATACCAAGAGTACCCCCACGTTCCCCGAAGCTTTCACTTCGTCACCCAGTTCGCTGGAGCTTTTATCCTAGTCAGATAACTTGCTCCTCCTCGTATACTAAGCGATGACCTACCGTACCAGGTTACTCATCTCTTTATGAACTAGTCCCATGTCCTTAGCTAAGAATTATTACTTAGTTACCCTTAACTAAGGTTTACCACTTAGCCCCTCTTTCCGCTATCCTTGTTAACTACGATTTCCAACCTAGTCCTTTGAGCTAGGGTTTTGTCAAATGGGTTAAGTGTTGTTATCCAAGTTCGTGACTTGACCCGCCTACAAATCATGTCAAGATTGGCTAAGTACTCAAGTTCAAGGCTTAGCCATACAAGTTGGTTAAGTGTACCAAGAAGCTCATGACTTAACCCTATCAAGTCAAATTGGTTAAGTATTTATTTGCCTTAACCCTATCAGATTTTCATGTTAGATTGATTAAGCATGGATTATCTTAATCCCATCAGATTATCGAGTCGGATTGGTTAAGTACGGGTTAGCTTAACCCCATCCACTAATCGTATTACAATGGTTAAGCCTAATCTTAAAAGGTCTTGTGACTTAACCCTTATCAGGTCCACCTATTAGATTGGTTAACTATAGGTTACTTAACCTCATCAAATCATCACGTATAATTGGTTAGGTATAAGTTACTTAACCCCATTAAATTATCATGTTAAATTGGTTAAGTAGTGTACTTAACACCATTGAATAACCAAGTTTAGATTGGTTAAGTGTTTAACTTAACCCCATCGAATTCCCGTGTTTAGATTAGTTAAGTATAGATTACTTAACCCCATCTAATTACCGTGTTTAGATTAGTTAAGTCTTAGTTACTTAACCCCATCTAATTACCGTGTTTAGATTAGTTAAGTCTTAGTTACTTAACCCCATCTAATTATCGTGTTTAGATTAGTTAAGTGTAAATTACTTAACCCCATCCCCTAACTTTCTTGTATGGTTAAGTGTCATTAAGAAATCAAGCCCGGTCCCACTTAACCTACCCATTTGTGTCATATCGGTTAAGTGTCATTAGTCAAATTTACTTAACCTTATCATGTGGCATTAATTTAATTAATGCACTCTCAACCTCTCACATTAGACTTTGTTGTGGTTACTAGTTAAGTCGGGCGGGTCCGGGTAGATTTACACCACAACCTAGTCTAACCTCGGGTCTTAAGCGCGACATGACCAACTTCTCACATTGGATCCTTTTGTTTGTAGCCACTAGTTAATCCGGGCAGGTCCGGGTAGATTTATGCTACAAACTCAACCCAACCTCGAGTTGGCCATTTTCATGTTTGGTCTAGTGTCTTGTTACACTTACAACCCATATGTGTCAAGTTTCCAAGTCCCATGCTCATAGCCAAAGTTACATGTTGTCACGTTTATACCAACTTACCCAAATCATGTTTCATGTTATTAAAGTTTCCCCATAACCTAACCCCAACGCTTTTAAACTCGCATATACATTCACAACAACGCATAATGGATTTAAAGAAGGAACTTGGCATAGGCATGACAAAAAGGGTATAAGGCCACAAGTTAAACATGGTGGAAATGAGGCGTAAATGTGCTCACAAACTTGCATGTTACATTGTCAAGCCTCAAAAACATGCATAACATTCAAACTTGGCAAATAGGTGATACATGGTCATAGATGACATGAAATGATGACAAGTAACTCGCATATAACATCACATAAGGGTTATGACTTCATATGCAAGTTAACCTAAAGGTTATGAGGGTTCTCATGTTGCATAATGCAACATTTCAACATAAAGGTTATAGCTTTTAACCCACAAGATCAAGGTAATGACTTTATAGACTTGCATAACATGATAGCATGTATCATACTTAATGATCAAACCCAAACTTGCAACATTAATTTAACTTTATAATTAATATCTAAGAGTAGGAGGGGGCTTACAATGCTATGAAGGCACAAATCAACATATAAAACAAAGATTGAGATGAAGCCATTCATGCTATCACCCAAAAACCCCAAAAGAACAAGCTCTAAATGAAACCCTTGAGCAAATATCAATAAAAATCCTTGCTTTGAAGAAGAAAGGTTTCAACTTTGGCTTTGAATGAAGCTTATGAGCTCTCATGCAAGATCCTTGCTTTTTGGTCAAGAAAAGGTTGCAACTTTGGCTAGAATGCAACTTATGAACTCTCATACAAGTTTGAAAGCACTTGTATGAACTCACAATCTCTCATAGAAATAGGCTTAGGAATTTTAGCACGAGAGTGGAGGCCATGAAAGGAACAAATTTGACATAGTTTAGTTGTAGGATTGAATAATGGTGATTTAGGCTAGGTTTAGGGGTCTTTTTATAGAGGATTAGGATAGTATTAGCCATAGGATTAACCCTAGATTCAATCCAAGCCATCAAAGCATGTCTTGGGGAAGAAGTCAAGTGTAGGAACCATCTAGGGCCTTTAGATTAAAGCTGAACCATGAGAACCATTCAAATGCAAAATCTGCATTTGAGTGAATCGGCCCACGGGTTGACAGCCAAACACCCTGAATTAACCCCTAGTCGACCCAGCAGGCTTGGGTCGACCTCAAAAATCGGCCGGTTCGGTTATTCCCCTCTCCCAATTCGCTGTTTTGAACATTTTTGCATATTTATTTATTAAATTTTCAATTATATATATATATTAATATATATATTTCTCTGCGCAACCTATTTCACTTAATTAAGTATACTTTAATTTGTGAATTTTTATGTTCAAATTACGGGGTGTTACATTCTCCCCTCCTTACAGGATTTCGTCCCCGAAATCTCTAAGTCAAGAAGAACGTATCCTACCAACCAAACAACCATCTACTCAAACCATCAAACACTGGCATCATTGTCCTTAGACGATTTCTAATGCCATATGAACATATGCAGAACGTGTGTGTGTATGCTCCTTAGCTAATGCTAATGATCAGGCCTGAATGATCTTTCTATTGCAAAATATGTTTAGTGCCATGAGTCCAACATGTATGCGAATAGTCCTAGTCATATAAGTACTATATGCGTGCACAAACATTCATTCATATGCAACATCCGCATGATAACACATTCAATTTCATCCATAAACAAGTATAAATACTCGTGCATATGCAACATGAAACGTGACCGCGTCAATCTAGTATCTAATGTGTATTCGCGCGTCCACGAGCAACCACTTGCAACCATTTGCAACCATATCAATCATAACATGTTTCAAATACATGTTTACATCCATAGAGTTCTATCTAAGGTTCCCAAGATAAGACCGAGGAGATAAACAAGACAAACTCCTTACGGGGTTTGTAACAGAAACAGGACTGAGAGGATATCCACCAAGAGATAGCATGTAAGTAAGCTCTACAGGAGAACCAGGGATCAACGATATACTCTTACAAAGAGACACGATGCGCGCGTCTAAGCCGAATTTCCTTGAGCCTAATTCCAGTGTGCCTTGACTACCTTTGACTCCATGATTTCGTAGCTCCTTGATTCCTATTTCCAAAGTATGAGTCGGAACTCTTTTCACTGTCGCCTCTCGTTCCACTTCCATTTATTCTTTCCCTAGTATACTTGGCTCAAACATATCTACGTACTCATGCAAGCTCTCCAAAATTCACTAGTGGATTCTGGATCTCGTTTACCAATGCCAATCCATGTTACCATGTGCACTTACTAGGGTGGTTCCTGTAACCCATGCTCAAGCAGAATGAACCATCCGTCTTATTGGCGGACGTTACTCGATTGGATCAGAGATTTCCGATAAATGCATCAAGAGATTCTAGGTAACTAACCATGACAGAACCTAAAAGGTTACACGAGACTTCGAAGGTATTACCAAAGCAAGCCAAGAGTCTGACTACCCTCTTTTCAAAACCGAGAATGGTATCCCTTACTAGATAACTACTTTACCCCTAGAATCCATCCATAGCTCAACAATAGAAGTATTGCTTCTAATCTCAACACTTGGCATAGACGTTCTCAAATCCAACAAGTCATGAATAAATGGACCGACTCTCCAACCAGATTTTGGGACAAAAACTGGGATCCTCTACCATGCTAGTACTAAGGTGCAGAGTCTCAACTATCCAAGCAGACTTAAATGATACGATGATCAAGACAAAGTCTGGACGGGATGATATAAAAGAACGACTAAACCTTTACCAGAAACGGTACCATTTATTTTAGGTACCCTAGAAATGGGAGCGTACAATTGCCCTCTCCGATGATCTTGTCATTGTCCTCCTTGATGGACTAAGCCATAGCAACAGTTGCTTATCCTTAAGCTCGCGTCCTTTATCCTTACTCTTATTACCCTTCCTTGTACCACGGTAACAGGTCTCTCGAGAACCACCTCCATCGCACGGGAAAATAATTACGTAGCTAGACAAGGATTAGCCGCAGTTAGAACTACTGTGACTACAGATGGAGGGAAGAAAGGAAAAGAGATTCGATCAAGGAAACAAAGGACAGTGCTAATGGCTTTTGGGGAATAGCCTTTAAAAACTTTTCTTGAAAAATGCTTCTTTGTAAACGGTTTTTCAAATAGTTTTCAGAAGGTTTTAAAAACTTTTGCCCAGTCTGGTAATCTTCTGCTCTGATACCAAATGTAACACCCCACCTCCGCTAGGGTCACTCGCAAAGGAATGCACTAGCTTTAGAGGGGTATTATTGGTAAACATGTACAGAAATATTACAAGACAGAACATATATATATATATATAACAGCGGAAGTAAAACAAATTTTATTACCTTTTAAAATAAGGTCTAAAGCCTTTTACATCAGAATACATCAAAACCTGTCTTGCAAAAATAAAGAAGCATAAAACCATTTAATAAATTATTCCCCAAGTAAACCAGTAAAGTAGCCATAGCCAAGAAAAGTCCAAGCCATGCGTGATGACCTTCAAACAGATGAAGTCCAAACTAACAATAGCATTTCCTCCCTGTAACCTGGGGGGAAACGGAAGACAAGAGGCGAAACAAAACGGGGTCAGTCATAAAGACTGGTAAGCCCTATCTACTATCAGTATATAAACTAGTAAAGTTAACTGGCATGAGGAACTGAGATGAACATAAGTATGATGACAAGATAGATAAGCTAAACCAAAATAACAGGATGCACTACTGTACCAAGATACACGAGTGTGTCATGATAAACTACGGTGTCAAGATAAATCAAGGTATCACATTGTCAAGTTTCTATCAAGTATACTATCCCAAGGTATCTATCATGTATAACATCCCACGGTATCTATCATGTATATTTCCCCTAGTTCTAACATGTATATTTATTTTGCACCTTTCGTACTAATATCCCAACCCGCGTCATGTGTTAACTATGAATGTCCCTTGCCCAATGTCATGTAATGGTCCATGTCCACCTAATATATAGCATATGTAGGTTTTCCTAACTCGTATGTTTCTTTCCATGTATAAGTTCAGTCCTTTGCCGTAGGCCGTACGGGCTTTCCCATGTAAACGTTTTATCCTTGAGGTTATTTTGGACTGCTACCCTTGATCTAGTTATGTTTCCTTACCATGAACTATCGCGCGTTCACTTAGGATTTATTCCACCTAGGACCACTAGGGATTATGCTACCTAATGAACGTTTCCGTGTCTCGGTTTGGGTTCAGCCACCTAGGGCCACTAGGGATTATGCCACCCGTCAACCGCGCCCTTTATCCCACGTATGTATCGTGAATCGTTTTCCATGTCTAGATGCACATGTTCCTCAATGTCCCATCCGAGTTCCGTGCCAGGGCAAAACAAGAAATACGGAACTCGGTCGGGAGCTTTAAGTCGTCTGCTGATGCAGATATCAAGGTCTGTTTTTGTACCCATGGCTATGGTCCCACGTGACCCCTCCCTCAACTACTGAAAGGCAATCCAAGAAAAATCATGTATGAGAACTACACTAAGGCCCATCGATGCCCACTTCCAGATAGCCAACCTCACCCATAACTTGATAGCTAGTATATGGTCTTTTGGGAGTTCCCTGCCTTTCCGTACGTACATGCTTGACTAAAGATGGTAGGTAGTCGGCGACATGCTATCCCGGCGCAAAATCAAGTATCGTCGACTCCACGCTAATCCATCCCAGTCTTTAGGTCGCTCACATAGCAACCAAGGCATACTCTTGGCACTTCTACCGTAGACCTTAACCCCTGTGAGGCCGGGTTTCATGGACCACTTGCCACCTCACGAAGGGATACCAAGAGTACCCCACATTCCCCGAAGCTTTCACTTCGTCACCCAGTTCGCTGGAGCTTTTATCCTAGTCAGATAACTTGCTCCTCCTCGTATACTAAGTGATGACCTACCGTACCAGGTTACTCATCTCTTTATGAACTAGTCCCATGTCCTTAGCTAAGAATTATTACTTAGTTACCCTTAACTAAGGTTTACCACTTAGCCCCTCTTTCCTGCTATCCTTGTTAACTACGATTTCCAACCTAGTCCTTTGAGCTAGGGTTTTGTCAAATGGGTTAAGTGTTGTTATCCAAGTTCGTGACTTGACCCGCCTACAAATCATGTCAAGATTGGCTAAGTACTCAAGTTCAAGGCTTAGCCATACAAGTTGGTTAAGTGTACCAAGAAGCTCATGACTTAACCCTATCAAGTCAAATTGGTTAAGTATTTATTTGCCTTAACCCTATCAGATTTTCATGTTAGATTGATTAAGCATGGATTATCTTAATCCCATCAGATTATCGAGTCGGATTGGTTAAGTATGGGTTAGATTAACCCCATCCACTAATCGTATTACAATGGTTAAGCCTAATCTTAAAAGGTCTTGTGACTTAACCCTTATCAGGTCCACCTATTAGATTGGTTAAGTATAGGTTACTTAACCTCATCAAATCATCACGTATAATGGGTTAGGTATAAGTTACTTAACCCCATTAAATTATCATGTTAAATTGGTTAAGTATTGGTTACTTAACCCCATTGAATAACCAAGTTTAGATTGGTTAAGTGTTTAACTTAACCCCATCGAATTCCCATGTTTAGATTAGTTAAGTATAGATTACTTAACCCCATCTAATTACCGTGTTTAGATTAGTTAAGTCTTAGTTACTTAACCCCATCTAATTACCGTGTTTAGATTAGTTAAGTCTTAGTTACTTAACCCCATCTAATTACCGTGTTTAGATTAGTTAAGCGTAAATTACTTAACCCCATCCCCTAACTTTCTTGTATGGTTAAGTGTCATTAAGAAATCAAGCCCGGTCCCACTTAACCTACCCATTTGTGTCATATCGGTTAAGTGTCATTAGTCAAATATACTTAACCTTATCATGTGGCATTAATTTAATTAATGCACTCTCAACCTCTCACATTAGACTTTGTTGTGGTTACTAGTTAAGCCGGGCGGGTTCGGGTAGATTTACACCACAACCTAGTCTAACCTCGGGTCTTAAGCGCGACATGACCAATTTCTCACATTGGATCCTATTGTTTGTACCCACTAGTTAAGCCGGGCGGGTCGGGGTAGATTTATGCTACAAACTCAACCCAACCTCGAGTTGGCCATTTTCATGTTTGGTCTAGTGTCTTGTTACACTTACAACCCATATGTGTCAAGTTTCCAAGTCCCATGCTCATAGCCAAAGTTACATGTTGTCACGTTTATACCAACTTACCCAAATCATGTTTCATGTCATTAAAGTTTCCCCATAACCTAACCCCAATGCTTTTAAACTCGCATATACATTCACAACAACGCATAATGGATTTAAAGAAGGAACTTAGCAAAGGCATGACAAAAAGGGTATAAGGCCACAAGTTAAACATGGTGGAAATGAGGCATAAATGTGCTCACAAACTTGCATGTTACATTGTCAAGCCTCAAAAACATGCATAACATTCAAACTTGGCAAATAGGTGATACATGGTCATAGATGACATGAAATGATGACAAGTAACTCGCATATAACATCACATAAGGGTTATGACTTCATATGCAAGATAACCTAAAGGTTATGAGAGTTCTCATGTTGCATAATGCAACATTTCAACATAAAGGTTATAGCTTTTAACCCACAAGATCAAGGTAATGACTTTATAGACTTGCATAACATGATAGCATGTATCATACTTAATGATCAAACCCAAACTTGCAACATTCATTTAACTTTATAGTTAATATCTAAGAGTAGGAGGGGACTTACAATGCTATGAAGGCACAAATCAACATACAAAACAAAGATTGAGACGAAGCCATTCATGCTATCACCCAAAAACCCCAAAAGAACAAGCTTCAAATGAAACCCTTGAGCAAATATCAATAAAAATCCTTGCTTTGAAGAAGAAAGGTTTCAACTTTGGCTTTGAATGAAGCTTATGAGCTCTCATGCAAGATCCTTGCTTTTTGGTCAAGAAAAGGTTGCAACTTTGGCTAGAATGCAACTTATGAACTCTCATACAAGTTTGAAAGCACTTGTATGAACTCACAATCTCTCATAGAAATAGGCTTAGGAATTTTAGCATGAGAGTGGAGGCCATGAGAGGAACAAATTTGACATAGTTTAGTTGTAGGATTGAATAATGGTGATTTAGGCTAGGTTTAGGGGTCTTTTTATAGAGGATTAGGATAGTATTAGCCATAGGATTAACCCTAGATTCAATCCAAGCCATCAAAGCATGTCTTGGGGAAGAAGTCAAGTGTAGGAACCATCTAGGGCCTTTAGATTAAAGCTGAACCATGAGAACCATTTAAATGCAAAATCTGCATTTGAGCGAATCGGCCCACGGGTTGACAGCCAAACACCCTGAATTAACCCCTAGTCGACCCAGCGGGCCTGGGTCGACCTCAAAAATCAGCCGGTTCGGTTATTCCCCTCTCCCAATTCGCTGTTTTGAACATTTTTGCATATTTATTTATTAAATTTTCAATTATATATATATATATATTTCTCTGCGCAACCCATTTCACTTAATTAAGTATACTTTAATTTGTGAATTTTTATGTTCAAATTACGGGGTGTTACAGGCAATCCAATGGAGTAAACCCGTTCCGCGATAGCGGCGTGGTCCCGTGATTAGCCTCCCTATTAGTTAAGTTAAATAAAGATTTCTCACACCAGTCCCATGACTGACCACAGTTTGTTTCACTTTGCAAACTCGGGTGCCCTCTTTTCCACACGGGCAGTCGAGTAGCTTATTTTGCAGATATATTGAGCAGGATTCTGGATTGAAGCTTAGAGCTATGTCCAGAGCATGATAGTCTTCCGCTGTGATTAGTATATTTGATCCACTGCAATGTATTACATTTATTGTAATTTAACCTTCCACTGTATTATTATATTCAATGTACTGTAATATATTTTGTACTCTGGTGTAATATTATTATAATGTTTATAAAAGTCTGTTGTTATTTGTGCTTATGTGTTGTATTCCCAAAGTTAACGTATTCGGGTTTTGAACGGTCTTGGTCGATCTAGCGATCGAGTAGGGTCATCGAAATCCGGGTCGTTGCAGTTGGTATCAGAGCTCTGGTTAGCTCAAATCTTTAGGGTACAACTCATTAGAACTGAACAAAAGACTCATCAGAGATTGAATTAGTTATATCCAATAAGAATACACATTAGAGATAGGATTAGTAGTATCCTAGAATGAGAAAACTCATTAGAGATGGGGTTAGAAATGCCCTAGAATGAGTTTAGAGTGATAAGATTATTATTAACGTATTTGTGATTATATATATATATATAATCCAATATTAGAAAATATGATTTTTGACTATATATAAAAAAGTTATATATATTTGAAAAATTAATCACCTAATTGATTGCTGGTTGTGATGTTTGATAATTAGTTTAACTATTAAAATATTGGAATGATAATTAATTTAACCAATATATAAAAGAATGACAAATTTAACTAAATCAAATTTAATATTGAACTAAACTGAAAATTGATTAAAATTAAAAGTTGAGTTTGTTAATTAAACAACTTTCAGCTCTATTCCTTTTCGAGGACGAAAAGATTTTAAGTGGGGGAGATTGTAACAACCCGCAAATTCTGAACCAATTTAAAATTTTTATTTTAGAAATTTTAATAGTAAAAATAATTTATTTTAAATAATAACGACGAGAAAATTTATTTCAATCGAAGTTAGAACGATTTTTTTTTATTTTTATTATAAAAGGAGTTAGAAATAGCACGATAGTTTGAAAAGTCAAAATTGGCCTTTGACTGACTGTACCGGATTCAAAATTTAACGGATTTTAGTGAAACCAAAAATATTAGAATCTATTTAAAATTATCTTTCCAACGAATCCGAAAATTTGAAATTTCATAGCGGGAATCAAAACTTATGTCCAGTTTAAATTTCAGAATAGTCGCTGTAGAATTTATATATATATTTTAATATTAAAAATAGCCACTTTTCAAATGACCTCCATTTTCGACGAAACCACTTTTGTTGAAACCGGAATGTCAAATTATTGCTAGGTTTCAATTTTCATAATTTTTCGAATTAATATGTGAGCGTAACAAAAGAAATGTGTTTTGTCAACTATAGTCAATTTCGATCGACTAGAAAATGGACATTTTTCAAACGATCTCAGAATTTGACGAAATTAGTCTTATTAGAACCGTATCATCAAAACATAGCTAGGAATTTTTAGAGGTTGTATGTGGCCCCGGTAAATTAAAATGTATGATCGAATTAATTAAATAAATGATTTAAATATTAAATTAAATAAAACAGGCTGAAGACATTCGTCTGGGCTGACGGGACCTAGCCCATTGAGTCCGGAACGGGGTTATTTGCCTAGGAACATCCTTTGTTGGGCTAAAATCAGAGTTATTGAGAGATTATGGGTTTATTTGAAAATTTAACAATTAAATATTATAAATAATAGGAAAAAAATCTAAACAAAACCCTAATTCTAAGGACCTAGCCACCGCCCACTATTTCATTGGCCAGAACAGTCCCTTAGTAATCCTCTAATCTCTCACAAATGGTTACAAATTAGCATATGGTTTTTTAGAGAAAATCGAAGAGCATCTCCTAAGCTATGATTCCATACAGAGATGATCGATTTTAGTAGCTTGTGATGGCCGGAATCCCACTAGAAAGTGGCGCCGTTCGTGATGGAAGTGCACGCCGAGGGGGGTGCGAGTTGCACCAGGTTGGGGGCGCGGGTAGAGGGTGGAACGACCGACGAGGTTTTGGTCTCTGATCGTGGTCTCGGGCATGGAGGAGGGTGCGGCCTCGAGCACTAGGACAGTGTGAATGGGTTTACGGGTTCCTAAAAACAACGGCAGTAGGAAGAAGAAGGTCAAGGGGCAATTTTGTAATTAATTATTTTAATTATTGTTTTAACAAATGAAATTAAGATTCTAATCATCATAACTCTTTCAAATAGTGACGGAATCAGATGATTTCAGGTGCGTTGAAATCAAAAAACGAGATCTTCAACATGGAACAGACCGGATCTGAAATTGAGGACTTTGATAACTCAGCCAAATTTGAACACGAACGATATCTGAAAACCGATCGATGTGATATTTCTTCTTTTTATTTAATTAACTAATTATCTAATTTATTTGTTATGTGACGATTGAATGTGTATGATTCTGATCTGTTATGTGATGATATTGTGGATGATTTATCTGTTTATGGGTGATGTATAAACACATATTTGTATGTGTTCAATAAAAATAACCATAACCATATTGTTTATTTATTGATTTGGATTAGAATTTCCATTTCAATAAAAATAAATCATATTGTTGGGTTATTAGTTTGGATTAAAATTTCCCTTTGAAAATAAATAAATTATTTTGATTATTTTTGTTAAATTGAATTAGACTGTCAATTCAACATTAAAAACAATTTTTTTTTGAATTGGTTTATATTGTCAATTCAACATTGAAACATTATTTTGAACATTTTGTTGAATTGCATTAGATTGGCCATTCAACATAAAAACATTATTTTGATCAATTTATTGAATTGAATTAGATTGTCCATTCAATATAAAAAAGATTATTTGGATTATTTTATTTAATTGAAATAGAATTGCCTATTCAATGTAAAACATTACTTTACCATTTTTTTATTTTTAATTAAAATAGAATTGTCAATTCCACATAAAACATTATTTCACCATTTTTATTTAATTTAAATAGAATTGTAAATTTAATGTAAAATATTATTTTATCATTTTATCAGGTTTAATAGAATGATCAATACAATTGTGAACATGTCATTGAATTGAGATAGAAATATAGATATATATATTGAAAAATAAAGATGTTTCTTTTATTTGCTTCCTTTTATGCAAATATACATAGAGAATATAATTGATCTTTTATCTGCATCCTTTTATGCAAATATACATAGAAAATATAAGTGTACTTTTATTTGCATTCTTTTATGCAAAAATACATAGAAATAGAAAATGTTCTTTTATTTGAATTCTTTTATGCAAATATATATTGAAATATAAAATATTCTTTTATTTTTTTCTCTAACGCAAATATGCATTGAAATAATTAAAATCATATTTTTGTTTGCAATTTTAGATGCAAACAAAACATTAGAATTAAAACCATATTTGTTGTTTGCAATTTCAGATGTAAACAAAACATTAGAATTAAAATTACATTTTGCTTGCATTTTAAAAGCAAACAAAAACACTAGAATGAATATTACATTTTTATTTTGTATTTTAGATAGAAATAAAAATATGATTTAAAAGGTTACATTTTTGTTGGTAAATTAAGTTGCAAGCAAAACATTTAATAAAGATTATATTTTATTTGCATATTCAGATGCAAAAAACATCATAGGTAAAAGATTATATTTTTATTTGCATTCTTTGATGCAAATAAACACCGTAATCAAAAGTTGAAATTGTATTTGCATTCTTTGGTGCAAACAAACTATGAAATTAAAGGTTGCATATTTATTTGCATTCCTTGATGCAAATAAAATATTGAATTAGAAATTGCATATTTATTTGCATTCCTTGATGCAAATAAAATACAGGATTCGAAGTTGCATTTTTATTTGCAAATTAAGATGCAAATAAAACCTTGAATTATAAGTGGTATTTTATTTGCATTCTTTTATGTAAATAAAACATGAAGTTAAAAGTTGTATTTTTATTTGCATTTTTGATGCAAATAAATCTTAAATTAAAACATTACATTTTTATTTGCATTTTAGATGCAAATAAACATCTTGGTTTAGGAAGTTACACTTTTATTACATTTTAGATATAAATAAAAGAATAGGATTAAAAATATTAGTTTACTTTTAAACTAGAGTAAATAAAAAGATTATGATAAGATAAATTCATATTTGTTGTAATTTTGTTAAATTAAATAAAATGTTTTTATTTTCATCATAGATTATAATAAATAGAGTAGAACTAAAAAGATATATTTTTAGTGTCATCTTAGCTCTAATAAAAAGGGTAAATGAATAGATAAGTTTAATTTGTCCTTTTGTTGTAATACAAAAATATACATTTCTATCATTTAATAGAATGAGACAAAATATTCATATTTGTGCCACTTAAAAGGAATGAAGTAAAAAAATTCACCATTATCAATTTACAATTGTTGAAATACATTTTGTCAAACTGTAATGGCTAAAACAAAACATTATCATTTTGTCGACAGAACAAACTCATCATTTATATTTGTTTTGTTGAATTAGATTTGTCAACAAAAACAAAGTCATCATCTTTGTTGTTTTGTTGAAATAGAGTAGTTAAGTCAAAATATACATTTTGTCAAAATATTCATTTTTGACAAAATAGATTTGTTAAAGCAAACCATATATTTTTTGTCAATATATATACACTTTTGTCAAGGTAGACTAATTGAATCAAAATACCCATTTTTGGACAAATAGCTTAGTTGAACCAAAATAATTATTTTTGTCAAAAATATTTACATTTGTCAAAAATATAATAGTTGAAACAAAAATTACCTTTTGTTAATTAGATTTGAATTAAGACAAAATTTACATTTTTGTTAACCGAAAGAGTTAAACAAAAATAGAATTTTTGTGAAATAGGTTTGTGTTACCATAGAAATATCCATTTTGACAAAATAGAATTGTCAGCAAAATGGAACTTCTTATACATTCTGTTGAGACAGAATTTATATGCAAATATAATAAACATTTTTATCTGCATAACATACCATAGAATTTATATGCAAATATAGTAACCATTTTTATTTGCAAAACACACCATAGAATTTATATGCAGATAAAAAAAAATCATTTTTATGTACAAACTTACATTGGAGTTTATATTCAAATATAAGAATTATATTCTTGGTCAAACCACACATTAGAATGTATAGGCGAGTAAAGTGACATTTCTATATCTTAATGCATACATTAGAATATTTATGCAATTTGAAATAAACATTTTTATGTGATAGATTATATATTGAAAAACATGTACAAATGTGATTATTTCTTTATGTGCTAAAATTAAGAATAATCACATACAAATAAAGTATAATGAAAATTAAATTTTATTTGTCATCCACAATAATGTCATATAAATAAATTACATTCTATTACATATTAGAAATGTAAAAGAAATTATGCGAGTTAACTATATTTTATTTCGACATTAGGAATAAAATATCATTTTTGTCCATCATTATCAACATGTTGGTAGTATCAAAATTGGTTAAATTCATTAACCAATTATTTATTTATATGTACTGTTGTTGGCTGAAAATCCCACATGGGTATTAGGATGTAATTGATATACACTAGTCCCAATATTTATTTGTATGTCAATCGCTAGATTGACAGGCTGCGATGAGCGTTATTATTTCATTTTAATGCTCACACGGTTGTGAACTTCACTCTGGATGTTGAATGGATGGTTTGATGATTATTTATCATTTATTGTCATTAACATACGATATATGAAATTCATATAACCAAAGTTATATGGTAAATGATTGAGTCGCTTTCCGATTCAGAATATCCTTCATATAAAGAATATTTTTAAACAAAGAATCTCTTTTAAATAAAGAATAAAATTTTCAACTAAGATTATTGGTATTTCAATTTATATTTATTTATTGGAAAATGATTTTGGGTTTATCGTGAACAATGTTTTTAAAAGACATTGATTCTTTAACCCAGTTAAAAATAAAATTTATTTCTTAAATTGGAATAATTGTAAAGTAGTGACTTTTGATATTAAAACTGAATTGGAATATTAATAAATCTTTGAAAATAAGATTTAAGAATAAATTTGAGAGATTTATCTTTGATAAAATTAATTGGAACCTTTTCCTAATAATACGAATATTATATTTTATAGAATATTCTGAATTGGAAAGAGGCGTTGGATGTGTCCTTATAACACTTGATTTTTAATTATAAAAATAAGCGAGTTATTCGGAAAGACCAGGTTTAACCCATTTTGAATAATTACTATGACGATTAAGAGTCGAAGTGATTGAAGACGGTGGATGAAGACCGACGATCTTCACAGCGAATGGACGACTACTGATGCCTGGCATTGGGTCGCTCCCAGTAAAGGGTTAATAGTGGTAGTTTGTTCCGACGTACTTGTTGATCGTCCGGATACGCGAGCACCTAGGTGACTCCGGATTCGTTCAGACCTAGAACGGACTAGTAAATGGATGTGTGTCCGACATTGAATTTCATGCAATGTAATTAAATTGATACATATTAATATATTTCTGTGGTGGCGGAGAATTTATTCTCTTGCTTAACACCCTTCTCTGAGACGCACGAGCTCAGAGGCTATATATTGGTAGTTATCGATCGCATGGTATGAACTGTCAATGTGACATGCCAAGTTGAAATTGATCGAGGCTTTTGTTGAAAAGAAGAGCCTTGTGGATGATGATCAAAGCATAGCCTATTTAGGCATAGCTTTGTGTATTTCGTTACCTCGCAAGCCTCACACCCCGGTATGAGTCACAAACGGAGTAAGGGAACATAGGGAGTGCATACGTTCCTTTCTAGCTAGAAGTGGTGTTTGGGTTTTACAAGGCCCGGCATTTTACTTATGTGGTTGATGGATTTTGAGGCGCCTCGGATATCGGCCGCAATGGCCAAATTATAGGTCCAATAGGATCGGGAAGCGTGTGTTCAGGAATTGCCAATCCAACCCATTGCACTATTGGGGGATCGGTCCTGCAGGATCCAACGGTTCGCCAGCGTTCGAATCCTGAGAAATTGTTAGTGTCTCGAATCGGTAAGGAGATCGTTCCTAGCCTTGACTCTTGATGGAAACCCAATTTCCAATACGACATCATGTTGTTTTGATTGTAGAACTAGTATGGCGACATAGTATATGGTAGTTATGTCGTCTATGATTAATACATTATGATTGAAATGTTTTTGAAACATATATACACTAATAGTAATATCAAATCCGTTTTTATCGTATCAAGCTTTTTTTACCATTATAACGTAAAACTCTATCCTTTGGCTTGCGTTGCATTGTGTGATGGGACCTGAGTCTTAAAATGGTTTCATTTTTCTAAAAAGCATTGCGTTGTTTTTAACAATTTATTTTATTTATGCACTGGAAATCCAATGGAGTAAACCCGTTCCGCGATAGCGGCGTGGTCCTGTGATTAGCCTCCTTATTAGTTAAGTTAAATAAAGATTTCTCACACCAGTCTCATGACTGACCCATAGTTTGTTTCACTTTGCAAACCCGTGTGCCCTCTTTTCCACACGGGCAGTCGAGTAGCTTATTTTACAGATATATTGAGCAGGATTCTGGATCGAAGCTTAGAGCTGTCTCCAGAGCATGATAGCCTTCTGCTGTGATTAGTATATTTGATCCGCTGCAATGTATTACATTTATTGTAATTTAACCTTCCGTTGTATTATTATATTCAATGTACTCTGATATATTCTGTACTCTGATGTAACATTATTATATTGTTTATAAAAGTCTGTCGTTTGTGCTGATGTGTTGTATTCCCAAAGTTAACATATTCGGGTTTTGAACGGTCTTGGTCGGTCCAGCGAACGAGTAGGGTCGTCGAAATCCGGGTCGTTACAATTTTCCGCTGCTAAGTAATGTAAATCTCTGATATTTTTCGTTGTATATTATTTATTTAAACTTTGATATCTTATAATCTGATGTAAATTTTTGTAATAGCAATGAAATATTTTGTTGTTTGTGTTCCAATGAGTCATGTTCTCAACTAAATCCGAGCTTTCCTATAAGTGGGGATTTTGGGTCGTCTCAGATTCCCTGACGTCTACGATACACACACCTGTGCATGAAATTCGGTCGGGAGCTTTTGTGATATGCAAAGGACAACTGCGTTAAGCATACAATACAATTACCTACATATTGGTCCGTCTCTTTTCATGGTGGTTATGGCCCCACCCCTGGCCCTCCGTCAACTAATGAAAGACTACTTCAGGAGCTATGTGACGTGCCCCTAACATCCAATTTAAATGTCTGTCCTCCAATGTATTGATAGTGAAAGATCATTGGCATATTGGATTAGCTCTGGTCTTTCCTCATCCTTCTGACTGTCGATGATAGGTACCCAACGACTACTATCCTTATTTGGTCCTGATCAGCTTCCCCTCAGTGGAGGCAACCGCCAGATCGTCCTATTGTAACAACTCGGAAATTCTGAACCAATTTAAAATTTTTATTTTTGCTATTTTAAAGGATTTTGATTATTTAAAATGATTTATTTTAAATAATAACAATTAAAAATTTATTTAAATCGAAGTTATAATGAATAAATTTATTTTAATTATAAAACAAGACTGAAATGGCGTGGTATTTTGAAATTTTGTTTTTTAATTTTATGAATGTACAGAATTCAAAATAAATCGGATTTCAGTAAAACCAGAAACATTTGAATCTGTTTAATAATATCTTTCTAATGAATGTGAAAATTTCAGATTTCATAATATAAGTTGTGATGACCCGAACTTCCGTTACTTTTTGAGTTGACCCAACCCAAGTCCAACCCAAAATGCACTGGAAACCCAGATGTCAATAGAAAGAATATAGAGTATGAGATAAGAAAGAAAAAGATATTAGAATAGAAGAAGAAGAAGATTCAACACAATACAGAGTCTCACATCGTAGCAGAACAAAATATAATATAGAAATAAATCTTGATAGAGAGCTTAAAAATATACTTACAATCATCAGAGTACATCAACACATCTGGACAGTTATAATAACCTGTCCTCATATACAATACATAGCGGAATAACAACTATACATCTAAACATCTCCAACTCGTCTCTTCATAGCGTCCGATAACTTGAACCTGTATACCCTGGTCTAACCCAAGCATTACAAATGCACGGATCAGTCTAGTGAACCGAAGTGAGAAAACACACTAAGTTTATGGGTTTCATCCAACTTGATTTTAAAGTTAAAATCTTTTTTGAAAGAAAGGATAATAGTAATACCAAATCCACACATAAATACGGACGATTATTACCTTACTATAATCCAAAACATTTTTTAAATCAATATATTTTCTGATATTATAATTGTGTATAATATCAAGTAAATAGAAATCTAGCAGAACGCTTGCATCTCACACTCTGCATATATAGTATACAATCAAAACCGCGGGCACTTATTGGAGAATGGAACTCCAACTATGGCAAGGTATAGGACCACCTTCCGACAATATACCTCTGGAGATGAATACAATGGGGATTCAACAAGAACGTCTTGCAACCCTTGCTAAACATGTCCGGCCCCTCACTTCGCTTGAGAGTACCGAATATATCATTACCACGGTTGGGGGCCAGCCAACCGAACCGATAGCATACATATAAAAATAAATGGGATAACTGAAGGTATTTAATTTCACCAGATCAGGTAATGAATATATCCTTTTGATGGGTGCGACCCGCATAGCCATGCGACCTACCCGATTTTATACCGTTTCCCGGTTGATGAGGCTTGAGGTTATAATAAATTAATTAATTAATTAATTTAGTAATTTACCTTGATTTTAATTTTATGTTTGGACATCTGATCACCATTCACCTTGAATGCCACATCGTCAGATCCGCCAGAAATCGCTAATTGATTTCCACAAAAATATTTGGGTTGTTAAATTAAGAGATGGTGTCTTCTCCACCGCTGAAGAAATAGGTTTGAGGAAATCAACGTATATAACTCCTTTGGAAATACTCTGTCATACTACTTCCCATACAAGTTGTCCTGGGACTGGACAAACCGAAGGCACCCTCCTACTGCATCCTTGAATAACCCTCTACATCAGTAGCGAGTAGTCCTTGCAATCCAAAGATTCCAATCACGACCGAATTACCATCAAAACTCTCTGGTTTCAAGCCAGAGAAATTTATCAAGTAACCCTTCCACTTATGAAGATCTACGGTCTTTAATTAATCCATTTTCAATCTTCACATATTTGCTAGTTCGAAATGGTTTTCATATATAAATTCGATCTCTTTCTTTCCATACCAACAATCATATTGGCCAGATTTGATAGTCGGTTATTTAACTATCAAGTAACAAAATAAGTAAAATGAGTTCACTGATTCAGTACTCGACATTACTTGGCCCTTTGAAATAAAACAATTAACAAATGTTAATTTTAAAACTCTTTAAATATTTCGAAATTACGAATATAGCTTTTCAATTCCTATTTAACATAAGATTAATTCAAAACTATCCTATATTAAGGTTTAGGAAAATATCCTATATTATATCCAATTTTCTATTTTATTATTGTTTTCAATATATTGCCTACATCATTTCTCGTTATCTATAATTGAGAAAATCAATTCAATTTATCATTCATAAAATAACGTTGCAAAATCCACTTTATTTCATTATTTGAAAATAATAACTAATGCTTATTCTTTTAGAATAACTCATTCAAACACTTTACCTTTAATTTCCTTTTATTTCTTTTACTTAGGGAATAACCTTATATATACATAAATATATATATATTCTCAAATCTTCTCGTTTCCGTTACTTTGAAAATTTCATTATATATTTTCAAACCTCACAATTTACGTTACGTTATTATTTCTTATATGGAGAAAATAAATTGTTCTTAACCCCTTTCCCATTTACCACACATATCCCCTTCAGACAATCCTGAAGTCATTCAAGTTGGGGTATTTATTTACCTCTCAGACCTTGATCAACAACTTTCTCATCCTTAAGATAGATATGAGTCGTAACTAAAAACCCATATTTATTCCGGTATCAAAAAAATCTCATTAAACTATTCTCTTTAAAATATGGTTTATAAAACCTTCTTACTTTTGAAATATTTCTTTCTTTAAATATAACTTATTATTACTTAATATATTATTAAGTAATTTCTTAAATAAAATCACTTATTAACCTTACCTTCTTTCAAAGCGTTCATTTTATAAATAGAATTATTATTACCATATCTCATTATTAAATCCTTTGCTGAATTCAATTACCAATCCTTTTTAATCGTTCCTTTTTGAAAATCTCATTTCAGTTCCAATTAATTAACTTAATTCCATTGTTAAGTATTTCGATTCAAAATTAATGTTTTGACTTCACATCCTTTTATAAACCTAGTTTATAAATTCAGGTTTAATATAAACCCCTTTTTATCGTGTTTCTTTTACTTAATTCAAGTATTAAGTCAACATTTATTCTAAGCCATCATGTTTGCTTGAAATTCCTTTTATAACTTCGTTGTAAACTCGGGTTATATATCAAAAAACTCGTTTGTAACCTTTTTCCAAAACTCAACCATCCTATTTCAAAATCGGTTACTTAATTAAATGTATTTTCATTTAAGAAGTAATTACTTAAATTATTAAAATAATAAGTTACTTCATTATTAACTAGAATTGGTATTAAATTTATTTTTAAAATCTTACTCAAGTTAAACAATTATATTCTAAATTATTTCATTTCTAATTAGCACAAATTATTTAATTAAATAATCAGTTTCAATTAAAACAATTGACTTGGTCAACTCTAAAACATGATTAACTCATTGATCCACTTTAACTAATTCTTCATTTAAATTAATTAATGAATTAATTTAAATAACCTCATTTAAATTAATAAATTAATTGAAATAAATATCATTTACTTCGATTAGTATCGAATAAACAATACTGTAATTCCATTTTAATTTTTCTTAAAAATAATTAATCTCAGTTGTAAATCGTTACATTAATGAAGATGAGGCACGTGCTCCGCACATGGCTGATTTCTCTTTTTATAAACTTCATTTTTAAAAAATATAAAAAAAATCTATATTCAGTTATAAAATAAATTTCATAACTTCATTTTTTTGTATCGATTTACCTGACGGTAAATTAATATTTTAAACGATTGATTTATCGGCCAACTGCTGCCAATTACTCAACCAATACTTCCCGTTGGTTAAAATAAAATAATTATTGAATTTCAGATCAATAATCAATCATCCATGCAGACGGGTTTAAACAGTTCATATAATGATAATATGAAAATAAACAACATCTAATATATTTGAGGAATCCAGTTGGATCCCTCCAACCTGTTCTTCTCTGCATCCAAATGGTTATTTCGCATGATATCATTCAATTCAATTTTACTGATTTAATTCTAAAACAGTAAAATAATAGCAATTTAATACCAACCAATTTAATTAACACTTACAAACATTCATACAATTCAAATAATTCATTAAATTAAACACGGTTATTTTATAACCGTGACCAACAAGGTAAGTTACCTCGTTTGGAGAAATAATCATTAAAGATAACGATTGGTATTCATTTAAATTAACTAACATGCAATTCAATCAATTCAATTAATATATATGTAAACAATCAACATACAACAAGCAACTAATATCCATAGCACACAAATTATAAAACCTATCGAATAAACAGTTCGATTTAGTCAAATTAAACATGCATTTAATTTGAATAATAATTCCAGTTGTCTCTGTCACCGACCAGATCAGTTCCATACTGTAGGGTGCGACGGTACAATCCCAACGTCCCTCGTTTGGTCCAATTATGTTAGCATATGCATGAATTATAAATAAGATTCATTCACGATTTAATTTGAAATAATAACCCTCGTGATTATATAATTAGTATTCTTAGCCATGTTTTTAACTTAAATAATTATTTATAACTAACTCATAATTAAATCTGAATTTAATAGATTACTGAAGTTTATAAGGACCAATTCTATTACTTTATTTAACCCAGGCCCAGACTAAAATCTTCACTGCTGCTTCACAACAGCTTCTTCACCTACCTAGAGATGAGACAAATATTAAATCCCCAAATTTTAGCGTTGGTAATTTTATTAATAATAATAATCAAAGTCTATACTCATTCCTTCATTTTGAAAACGTTCATCACCGTGGTCCATGGCCACTTCAACTTCATTTCCATCCTCGTTTTAACACCCTGTGCACCACACACAATTCAAAATAATATAAGTATATGTTTTCTTTAATTGCTAATTATCCTCTAACTAATATAATTAATTGTTTAATTACCTAATTACGTTCCTTCATTGATTCCAAAAACTCCATGCACTGTTGTTCGCTCCAAAAACTCACGGTATGGTTTACACCTTCCCATAACAAACGCCATCCACATCCTATTCTTGTTTCCATCTTTCCCAAAGTCTGTGCCATGTTTCTTTTTATCATCTCGTTTCAGCTGACCTTCTTGCGCACGCAAAAATCAATCTCCACTGCCGCTTATATTCAGGTGATCGGACAGTGATCAGGCCCCTCCAATGGCAGCACGCCACCCATTTCTTCTTCAGTCCCGAGTACCAAACCCCTTGGCACTGCCAATTATTGGCAATTGGCCCACAAACATGATGACTTCCAGGCGCTGCTGCTGTCACTTTGGTAATCTAAACTCCTCCTCCATTCGTCTCGAAGATCTCTCCATCCCCTACCGATTTATAGTTGAACGATTATGGGATGGATTAACGTTTTGTGGAATTCTAGAGGAGGAAAGATTGAACAATATTGTTCGTTCATTTTCGTAGTGGCGGCACAAAAAGCCTTTGGCCACGTAGAATGTTTGACTTGTGAAATAAGGATTACGATGCCCTTTTTGTAAGGACGTGGGAATGTTATAATAATTTTATATTATACATGAAACTTAGCGATGAATTAACGTTTTAAACCACCACAAACGACTTTTGTTTTTCAATAAAAAGGCTAATCCTAGCATAGGAAGATATTCCGGACCCAATGGGAAAGGTTTCGTTGAATTCCAAGGTCGTTTGTGAAAAGTCCTTTATAAATATCGATGAAAAATCAAGCGTTTAAAATTCCTATAATTATATAAAAAATCCCAAAAATATGAGACCTTGACATTTTGCTAGACCTCTTCCTAAAGGATCCGATGAATCTTGTTTCGTTAAATTTGGAGTTTGTTTGACCAATTGTTTATTCGTCAAAAGTTACCCCTGTCTAAATTGTATAAACAATTAGACAGAAACAAAGACTTTTTTGGCTATCGAGGTCACATACGACATGGCTTTCCACTGTAACGGCAAAGAATTTCGCTCGATCCGAATCGATCGTTAAACCGACTAAGACCGTTCGAAAACCCCTGATCGTTTGAGAACAGGACAAATCGGAACGCAGACGGAAGAACATTTCATTGTATATTACAACAATTCCATCAGATACAAGAATATACGGAGTATAAATGAATAAATTACATTCGAATAATATCATAGATTTAAATTACATTTAAATACATCGCAACGGAAAATAATACAAAAGCATAACTAGAAGTAATGCACGGATACAGAGCTTTCCGAGCGTCGTTCCAGCTGTAAATCAGGACCCTGTGAATATAAATCTGCAAAACCAAAACTACTAGCTGCCCGTGTCGAAAATAGGGGCACCGAGAGTTTAGGTTAAAACAATAAACTCCAGGTCAGTCATGGGACTGGTGTGAGAACTAAAACAGTTATTAATCTTTATTTTATAGTTCGGTAAATCAAGGGACCACGCCGTATGACACGGAACGGGTTTCCTCCAAAGAATACCAGTGCATAAAATAAACAGCACAATGCTAAATAAGGAAAAATGAAGCTATTATAAGACCCAGGTCCCATCACATAATGCAATGCAAGCCAGAGGATAGGGTTTTTACCTTATAACAGCCAAAGCATGCTTGATACGTTTAAAACACATTATTTGATACTATTATAGGTGTATAGTGTCAAAACAATTTCAATCATAAATATCAATCATAGGCGGCATGAATGACCCATACCACTATGTCGCCATACTAGGTTCTACAAATAAAACCGCACTATCACGTATTGGAAACTGGATTTCCGTCATGAGCCGAGGCAAGGGGCAAGCTCCTCTCCGCGTTCGAGACACTCTAGCAAATGTCCCAGGACCCCACTATGATCCTTGGATCTTCAGGGCCGGTCCTCTCTTACTTTTGAGGATTAATTATTCCTGAACACACGTTTCCCGGTCCTTACAGACCTATATCCGAGGCGCCTCGTATCCAACAACCACACAGGTGAAAAGTATATAAATGTCAGGGCTGGTAGGTCACTGACACCACCCTAGATAGAAAGAAACGTCGTGCTCTCCCTGTAGTCACTATCCCGTTTTTGACTCATACCGAGGTGTGAGGCTCGCGAATTCACGTTATACACAAAGCTACGCCACACAGGCTGTGCTTTGATCATCAACCACAAGACTTTGCTTTTCAACAAAAGCCTTGATCAATTGCCACTTACGCGTGCCATACTGGCAATTCACTCCATGCGACTAATATCCATCGATATACAACCTCTGAGCTCGTACGTCTCAGAGAAGGGCGTTAAGCAAGAGAATAAATTCTCCGCCGCCAAACAGATGTATATTTAATAGAGATCAATCAACACAGAATAAAATCCAATGTCAGACACACAATCCATTTACAAGTTCGTTCTGGGTCTGAACGAAACCGGAGGCACTTTCCTCGCATATCCATCCATCTCCAAGTACGTCTAGACGATTACCAACTGTTTCCCTCATCTTGGGTGTACAGCCCAATCGAGATCATCAGTAATCACCCAAACGATGTGAAGACTTCCGGTCTTCAACCACCGTCTTCATCCTCGACATCTCGTCGAATCGGTTATTCAGAATGGGTGTAAACCCGGCCTTTCTGAATAACCCACGTATATGATAAACAAATGTTACACAAACACCACAAACACCTCATTCCAATTCAGAATATTCTTTTATTCACAAAATCACATTCTTAGGGAAAGGTTCCTATTAATTTTATCCAAGATAAATTCATCTAAATTTATTCTATAATCTTCCTTTGGATATCATTGCTAACTAGTCGGGATTAGCGAATCACACCGAAGTAATTATTTATTTTATTTCTCAATCCCAACCTATTCATCCCCTGGAGCAAAACTGGTGATACTCCATTCCTAACACCACGGTGTTATTGGTAATGTTAATTACCATTTCACGTTCAAATCTAATTAAAGATTTAACTATCGTATTGGAGCAAAACTGGTGGTACTCCATTCTCGATCACTGATGAATGTAAATGCATTAAGACGCACATATCATGCACCTATCCCAGCACAACATGACCCAACATTCCATCACATTAATGCCCCACTTGGTCACAAGCTCACGTTACTGAGCTCGGCAATCCGAAGTTTCAGATCAATGGATCAATATGTGAATGCTGCCAAGCATCTAGACGTGAATGAAGGTGATGATTTGGAAGATGTCACCCCCATAAAACAACAGATGACCATGTTCGACGATGTGGTATTTCGCAGCCGAGACAATACTGGGATACAATCACCCACCAATGATCCGTTGGTTATTACTACCACCATTGGGCCGGCCTTGGTCCATAAGGTATTAATAGACAATGGAAGTTCCGTTAATATTTTGTTCAAGAAGTCATTTGATCAGATGAAGCTTGAGTTCGAAGATCTGAAACCTTGTGAAGGATGGATCAGAGGCTTCAACGGAGCGACGACAGCTCCCATGGGATACATAGAGTTGCCCGTGACCCTGGGGCAAGGAGAACGTAGAAGAGTGCGAATGCTTCAGTTCGTAGTATTGGACGTAGATTCGCCTTATAACGCATTTTTGGGGAGACCTGCCCTCGCTGAATTTAGAGTTTGTATCGGCCCTTGGTGCTTGTTACTTAAGTTCCCAACCGAAGCCGGAACTGGAGTAATGAGAGGGGATCAGGTTTCCGGACGGGCCTGCTATGTGGTCGAGTTAAAGATGTTGATGAAAGGACTTAACGTTGAGAATAAGGATGCCTCGTCTCCCTCGAAGGGGGACTCGGCATAGCAATTAGAGAGATTGACCTCGAGGGAGTTGCCCAAAGGAACGCCTGAAGACCTGGATCCCAGAAAAGACGAGGAACCAGAGGCTAGGAATGTAACTCCTAATGAAGCGACAGTGGAAATTCCCATTGATAAAGCTGATCCGACAAAAGTTTTGAAGATTGGTTCTCAATTGGATCCACGTCGAGCTAAAGAACTAACGGACTTCTTGAAGGCAAACTTAGACGTGTTCGCCTGGACCCATGCTGACATGTGTGGGATATCACCGTCCATTATAAGTCACAAATTGAATGTAAATCCGAAGCATCCGCCTGTGAAGCAAAAGAGACGCATGCTGGGCCCAGAGAGGTCGGCTTCTCTCAAAGAGGAAGTAGAGAAGTTGAAGCAGAATGGATTTATTCGAGATTCGACTTATCCCGACTGGATATCGAATCCCGTCTTAGTAAAGAAGCCAAACGGAAAGTGGCGGACTTGCATTGACTTTTTAGATTTAAATAAAGCTTGCCCGAAAGATAGTTTCCCACTTCCCAGGATTGACCAGCTTGTAGACTCGACAGCAGGTCATGAGCTTCTCTCTTTCATGGACGCATATTCTGGATACAACCAAATTCCCATGCACGTACCAGATCAAGAACATACGAGCTTCATTACGAATTTGGGGTTATATTGTTATGTTGTAATGCCATTCGGATTAAAAAACGCTGGAGCTACTTATCAGCGCTTGGTAAACGGAATGTTTTATGATCAAATAGGAAAAACTATGGAAGTTTATGTGGATGATATGCTTGTCAAATCAAAGCAGTCTTCCAGCCATACGCAAGACTTAGCGGAAATGTTTGGTATCTTGCGAAAGTACCGGATGAAATTGAATCCTCTGAAATGCTCATTTGGAGTGGCATCGGGAAAGTTCCTTGGCTTCATTGTGAGTTCCCGAGGAATTGAAATCAACCCTAGCCAGATAGCAGCGATTAGAAACATCGAAGAACCAAGGAGAATTAAAGATGTCCAAAGTCTTGCAGGGAAAGTAGCGGCGCTGAGTAGATTCATCTCCAAAGCCACAGATAAATGTGTTCCGTTTTTTGATTTGATAAAAAGGGAAAAGAAGAACTTCCAGTGGACTCCGGATTGTGTTGAGGCCTTTCAAAATCTGTTGGAACTGCTAGAGAAACCGCCGATTTTATCAAAGCCCATAGATCATGAAGAATTGTTTGTTTACTTGGCGGTCTCGGCTCACGCTGTCAGCACAGCCCTGGTTCGAGAGGAAAACAAAGTACAAAGGCCAGTGTATTATGTAAGCAAGAAATTAGCAGCGGTAGAGCGCAACTACCCAAAAATTGAGAAGCTTGCTTACAGCCTCCTGATCGCATCCCGAAAACTTCGTCACTATTTCCAAGCCCATCCAATAACCATATACACTGACCAGCCGTTAAGGCAGGTGTTACAGAGGCCTGAGGCATCGGGAAGGTTGATCAAATGGAACATAGAACTAAGTCAGTTTGATCTGAATTTTCAACCACGAAAGTCAATCCGGGGGCAAGCTCTAGCAGACTTTATTGCGGAATTCACCATTCCAGAGGAGGAAATAATCAATGACAGAGTGGTTAAATCCGAGGATGAACTAGAGATGAATCCGTGGAAACTATATACAGATGGAGCCAAGAATGACCGAAGGTCCGGAGCTGGAATTGTCTTAGTCACTCCCGAGGGACGGTCGTTATATTACGCCCTGCGATTAGAATTTTCGGCAACTAACAATGACTCAGAATATGAAGCCCTGATCGCCGGGCTGAAGCTTGCTAAAGACCTCGGAGTAAAAATGATGGACATATTTTGTGACTCTAAAATTGTTTTTTGTCAAGTGTGAGAGGAATTCGTGGCTCGAGGACCTCGACTTATCGCCTACCTCAAGAAAGTAAAAGAGCTATTGAATAGCTTAGATCGGTACAACATAACACATATTCCCAGAGTTAAAAACCAGAAAGCGGATAGACTGGCAAAGCTGGCAAGTTCCGACAATCCAGAAGAGACTGAAGTAATTCCAATTGAAACGTTGGAGTCGCCAAGCTTTGAGTCAATGGAAATTGAGTTCGCTTTTGAAGCATGTGACGGAAAAGAATTTCGCTCGGTCCGAACCAGTCGCTAAACCGACCCAGACCGTTCGAAACGCCCTATCGTTTGAGAACAGGACAAAACAGAACGCATACAGAAGAACATTTCATTGTATATTACAACAATGCATCAGATTACAAGAATATACAGAGTACGGATAAATATTACATAGAAATATCAGAGATTTAAATTACATTTAAATACATAGCAGCGGAAAATAATACAATACACAACTAGAAGTAGATATACGGATACAAAGCTTTCCGGATATCGTTCCAGCTGTAAACCAGGATCCTGTGGATATAAATCTGCAAAACCAAAACTACTAGCTGCCCGTGTCAAAATAGGGGCACCTAGAGTTTAGGTTAAAACAATAAACTCCAGGTCAGTCATGTGACTGGTGTGAGAACTAAAACAGTTATTATTCTTTATTTTAAAAGTTAGGTAAATCAAGGGACCACGCCGTATAACATGGAACGGGTTTTCTCCCAATAATACCAGTGTATAAAACAAATAGCGCAATGCTAAATAAAGAAAAATGAAGCTGTTATAAGACCCAGGTCCCATCACACAATGCAACGCAGCCGAGGATAGGGTTTTCCCTTATAACAGCCAAAGAATGCTTGATACGTTTAACACAAATCATTTGATACTATTGTCAGTGCATAGTGTATAAAACAACTTCAAATCATAAGTATCAATCATAGACGGCATAAGTGTCCCATGCCACTATGTCGCCATATATAGGTTTACAAATAAAACCGCAAATGTCACGTATTTGGAAATTGGATTTCCGTCTATGAACCGAGGCAAAAGATAGTCCTCAACCATTTTCAGACAATCTAGCCCATGTCTAGGCAAGTACTCAGTCAAGCCTTGGAGCGACAGGGTCGGTCCACCGATGTGGATTAAACTTAAATCCTGAACACTGCGCTTCCCCGCCCTTTGGGGCGTAAGTCTGGTCCGTCTGCCGACCAGAATGCATCGGCCGAAACCGATATAACCGAGGCGCCTCGCAATAGCAACAACCACATAAGTCAAACTCGTCAGGGCGTGTAAAACTACTGACGCCACTTCTAGCTAGAAAGAAACGCAAGTCCTCCCTGAGGTCCGTCTCCCGTTTTTGGTTCATACCGGGTGTGAAACTCGCGAATCAAACATTACACAAAGCTACGCCACAAAGGCCTTGCTTTGATCATCACCACAAGACTTTGCTTTTCAACAGAAGCCTCGATCAATTTCCACTTAGGCATGCCACACAGGCAATTCACTCCATGCGTTTGATATCCATCAATATATAACCCCTGAGCTCGTACGTCTCAAAGAAGGGCGTTAAGCAAGAGAATAAATTCTCCGCCGCCAAACAGATATATATTTAATAGAGATCAATCACACGGACTAAAATCCAATGTCAGACACACAGTCCATTTACAAGTCCGTTCTGGGTCTGAACGAAACCGGAGGCACCTAGTACCCCGCATATCCATCGATCTCCAAGTACGTCTGGACGATCACCAACTGTTTCCATCTTCTTGGGTGTACATCCCAATCAAGATCATCAGTAATCACCCAAACGACGTGAAGACTTCTGGTCTTCGACCACCGTCTTCATCTTCGACACCACGTCGAATCAGTTATTCAGAATGGGATAAACCCGGTCTTTCTGAATAACTCGCGTATATTTTATAAAAGTGTTACACAAACACAACATACGCCTCATTCCAATTCAGAATATTCTTTTATTCAAATATTCCTATACTTTCGGAAAAGTTCCCATTAATTTTATCCAAGATAAATTCTTTAAATTTATTCTTTAATTTCCTTTGAATATCAATTCAAACTAGTCGGGATTAGCGAACCACGCCGAAGTAATCATTTATTTTATTTCCTAATCCCAACCTATTCATCCCATGAAGTACAACTGGTTATACTTCATATCTAACACCACGGTGTTATCGGTAAATTCAATTACCATTTCACGTTCAAATCTAATTAAAGATTTAACTATCGCCTGGAGCAAAACTGGTGGTACTCCATTTTCGATCTTTTCAATCTAATTAAAGATTCATTAAAACTCCCCTTAGTTTTAATCGTTAACTGGGTTAAAGAATCAGTGTCATTTAAAACACGGTTCACGATAAACCCAAAATCACATTCCATTAATTATCGGGTTAAAGAACGAGTGTTATTTAAAAACACTGTCCACGATAAACCCAAAAATCAATATCAATTCAATTCCAATTAAATATTATTTAATTGGCACACTTCATTAAATCTAAATAAAAAGATTTAATCTTTTCTCAACTGGGTTCAAGAACAGTGTTAGTGAAGACACCATTCACGACAAACCCAAATCACGTTTGATATTCAATACAAGGCTCTGAATAGAAAATATATCGACTTATATTCAATATCAAATTCTACGACTAACAAATGTCGTATTGGAAATAACGATATATATATCTATATCTTTCAAATTTCCATAACAACAACTGCATAATCACGAAATCCAACATCGAAATATTCCGAAGACAATTTCGATTCAAATCCACTCCAATGCAATCATTGGATATTCTGGTTATTTTTAAAACCCTTTTCAAATTCAATTTATTTATTTAAAAATAAACAGAATTATATTCCTAGTTCAAAACTAGTTCATTTCGATAAAAATCTATTTTTATCTTTTCAAATATGGAGTTTTTCATCCCAATTTTTCCCAAATCATTTCTTATGATTTTACACAAATTATTACTATTTTTAATAATTTTATCAAGGCCCGTACAGTCGATTTCCATCAATGGCCATCGAACTGCACTTACAACGACCCTTTTCAAATTTGATTTGGAAGTAACTCCAAATCCAACCGTTAGATTTCAAATTTCTAATAATCATTAGAAAGCTCTTTTCGATACGAACCCAACGGTTCCGGTTTTAGGAGAATCCGACGGTCGGATCTCCCGTAATGTCCGTTTGAAATAAATGGTCGAAATTCACGAACTGCCGCGGCGCGGCGCGTTCTATTCAGGCCATTATATTATATATATAATATATATATAATATATATTTCGTCGATTTCTCTTTAAAACGAATTATATAAATAGTTTTGGATTCGTTTCAAAAACATTTTCAACTTCCATTTCAATTCAAATCAAAATTGAATTCTTCTTTATAAATTCGTTTCGAAATTCATTTCTATTCAATTCAAATTTCAATTCAATTTGAATTCATTTCAATTTGCTTTCAATTCAATTTGAATTCATTTTCAATTCAATTCATCTCGAAATCGTTTTCAATTCAATTCATTTCGAAATCGTTTTCAATTCAATTCATTTCGAAATCGTTTTCAATTCAATTCATTTCGAAATCGTTTTCAATTCAATTCATTTCGAAATCGTTTTCAATTCAATTCATTTCGAAATCGTTTTAAATATCATTTACGTCAAAATGGCGTCAATCTAATCAACACGGCTTCATAAATTTCTATTTTCAAATATTTCTTTTTTTCAAAATAGTTGTTATTATCAAAATATTTCGTTCAACACATGACCAACCTCAATGGATGAGTACTATCAACACATGAACCTTTATTTTATAATATTCTTTATTTTTCAAATTGGAATGAGGCCCCATCCATCACCATATAAAATTAATTATATGGATTTTCATACAACACATGTATATAATAGCATTGAAAAATAATCAACCATCCACCAAAGTGCACAACACTGTATAAGCATCGAATATAGATATCTAACGCTTATAACAGCCTGTCAATCGATCGATCGACATATTTAATCAATCAGGATGAGTGAACTTCAAATTTCATCCTAACACCCGTGTGGGGTTTCAAACAATCCAACACAGATTTTAGTTGTGCAGTTGGGCGATGTGTAAAATTTATCGACCCAATCAATGTCCTTCAAATAGGTGTACATAAACAAACCGTCTGGTTTGTAAATGAATATTTATTTTATTCACTTCACGTTAAAAATTATATTTTTAACGATAAAAACATTTTATTCCAACATATGAATTTCTATTCAGTTCATTCTTTAAATAAAATGATATTTTTATTTTTCTAACATATTTTAGAAAATTTCGGCGGCATAACGGCACGATACTAGAAACGGGACAAGGCCTAGCCTTATCCCCGGTCTAGTGAAGGCCCACGCCATTCACACATCAATCAAATCACCAAACAACCAAATTCAAATCAAATCATATAACTAATCTATGCAACCAAACAAACAAGTCCATGGTCTGTGGACGATTGTGTCGGGTGCTACTAAGCACCGTCTGCATCCTAGTATATATATATAACTAGAAATAGAAATTGAAGAGTGAGAAATTCTCACCTATAGCTATCCAATCATCTTGACTCTTCTTTGATAGAAATCTTCATCATTATCGCCTCTTCGTCATCTTCGTTGCCCGTAGCCACTATCTATGTAAAAATCGAATTTTTACTTCGCTATTCAATATATAAACATCATATTTTTATTTCGAAGTTCAACATATAAAAATCATATTTTTAATTCGAAGTTCAATATATAAAAATCATATTTTTAATTCGAAGTTCAATATATAAAAATCATATTTTTAATTCGAAGTTCAATATATAAAAATCATATTTTTAATTCGAAGTTCAATATATAAAAATCATATTTTTAATTCGAAGTTCAATATATAAAAATCATATTTTTAATTCGAAGTTCAATATATAAAAATCATATTTTTAATTCGAAGTTCAATATATAAAAATTCTATTTTTATTTCAACCCTTCAATAAAAATCATATTTTTCTTCTACTATTTCTATTTTAAAAACGAAGTATATTTTATTTCAAAAACAATGTGGTATATATTTTCAAAACAACATTCCAAGTCATATTTTCAAAATCAAATTCTAGTTCTTACTTTTCAAAAACAAGTTCTAGTTCGTATATTTTTTTTCCGAAACAATACCATTTAAATTTTCAAAGCAATTACATTTTACTTATTCTACAACAACGACATTCATATATTTTACTTCTTTCAAATAGTGTATATTTATATTTTTAAAACAAAGGTATATTTTATATATTTTTTCAAAGATAATGTATGTACATTTTCAGAAATCATGTATGTATATTTATTAAAACTGAGTTTAAAATCCTTACCATTTTCATTGCCATCGCCTGGAGGACTTCGAACCCTTTCAACAACTAGGGTTTACAAGAGCCGCCGCCTGGAGCATCTTTGCTCCGATCTGATGGTGCCACCCTCTTCAACCACGCGTCGCCCACCTCCGGTCAGAAGCCCGACCCTCTCGCACCCCCCTTGCTCCCTGAAATCGCTATCGAGCGGAGAGGGAGAGGGAGAGTGGAGCGAGCGAGGGGGGTACGTCGGAGGGCCTCCGACGAAGGCGCGGCGTCGGCAGTCCGCCTGGAGGCGGCGGATTCGAACGAATTCTTCGTTTTCTTTTTTTTCCTTTTTTTTTTCTTTTTAGTTTTGAAATGAGATCGGGGGGGCCTGGTTAAGGGAGAAGGATTATATTTTTATTTTAATTATTTAATTTCTAAAAAGGTACTTTTACATACGACCTCTAAACGAGGTCCACCGCCTGTCGTCCATAGCGTTTTACCCCCATCCCGAACCCAATGGGATATGTATCGCAAGCTGATTCGATTGTTTTGATCAATTTCCGTTGAATTTACATTTAAATCGCTATATTGAATTTTAAACGTACATTTCAAATTACCGGGGTCACATACTAACTCTAAAAATTCTCGAAAAATATTTTCTAGCTTCGTATTGACGATACGGTCCTAACAAAACTAATTTCGTCGAATTCTGAGACCGTTTGAAAAATGGCCATTTTCCAGTCGATTAAAATCAACTGAAACTGGTCAAACGCGTTTTCGTTTGCCACGCTCACATATTGATTCGAAAAATTATGAAATTTGGAATCTAGCAATAACTTGACATCACAGACCCAACAAAACTGGTTTCGTCGAAATCCGAGGTCGTTTGCAAAATGTCCATTTTTAAGGGCCTGAATTCCATAGCGACTATTCAGAATTTTCCACTGGACATATCTTTTGATCCCCGCTATGAAATTTCAATTATTCGGATTCGTTGGAAAGATATTCACAATTAGATCCTATTATTTTTGGTTTCACTAAAATCTGGATTGTTTTGCACCCGGTACATTCAATTGAAGTTTGAAATCGAATTATCGAACTACCGCGCCATTTTCAATTCTATTTATAATTATATATAATTATTTATATTCTAACGACGAACTATATAAATATATTCATTCGAATTCTATTCAAAATAAATTTTTCGACGATATTATTTAAAATAATTCATTTTAAATATTCAAAATTCGCTAAAATTGCCAAAATAAAAATTTAAAACTGGCCCAGATTTTCGGGTTGTTACAATCTCCCCCACTTAAAACTTTTCGTCCCCGAAAACGAACAAAGTCGAAAGTGGTTTGATTATTCAACTCTATGTTCGATCTGGCTTCCATTCTCCAACTTTTCAGTTTTTGAGAATTTTCAAAATTTCAAAAATTTGGCTAACACCCTAAATTTTCGGAAAATTTCGCCATAACCTCCCCTGCACCGGGAGCATCGGGGAATTTCAAATAGCTTCCCCGGTCCTTCAGATCTCAAAAAGAAAAAGATAAGGCCAAACGGCTAGCCAACAGGCTCATAAAATCATCATCACCCAAACAAAACAGTAAATTATGTAGTAAACATGTACCTATTTGTCAGGCAAACAAATTTTATTCTCTGCTCTAGTCTCCTTGCTATGACCTGTTCAATGTAAGTATATGTATATGCAAGCAAATGCGACCAAATTTCAATACAATTCATTATTTGATCAAACTAGGCTAAATGGTTCAAATTTTAATTATTCAAACAATACTCAAACAATACGACCATCAATCAATTAGTGGATTAACGTTTCAAATTCATAATTTTGATACATAGTCAAAAAATCAGATTTTTGATGCCAAATCACAACAATGGGCCCTATCTAATTTTGGTTCTCACACCAGTCAATAGGAAATATATAGAAATCTCACCTTCGTCACTCAAAAATAAATACTGGCGATAGTGCCCCATCACTAGAATTATCCCCGGGCAACTAGAGTATGATACTATAACCATCCAGTATATTAAAACTTCGAATACACGTTTGCAAGACGCATATGCAAAATCTTTATATATCGGATTGTCCAAATCAATATAAATAAATAATCAAATACGAATAATTGATTTAAATTTTCAAAACAAAATTTGTTTTCATTTGAAAAATATACTCTTCACACCCGTTCTAGGATACCACTGATCCCATCTCTAACGAGTCATTCTCATTGGATATTACTAATCCAATATCTGATGAATTCTTTCGTATGGTTCTAATGTGTCTTGTTCTCGAGCTCTGTAAACCAAAGCTCTGATACCAAATGTGACGGCAAAGAATTTCGCTCGGTCCGAACCAGTCGCTAAACCGACCCAGACCGTTCGAAACGCCCTATCGTTTGAGAACAGGACAAAACAGAACGCATACAGAAGAACATTTCATTGTATATTACAACAATGCATCAGATTACAAGAATATACAGAGTACGGATAAATATTACACAGAAATATCAGAGATTTAAATTACATTTAAATACATAGCAGCGGAAAATAATACAATACACAACTAGAAGTAGATATACGGATACAAAGCTTTCCGGATATCGTTCCAGCTGTAAACCAGGATCCTGTGGATATAAATCTGCAAAACCAAAACTACTAGCTGCCCGTGTCAAAATAGGGGCACCCAGAGTTTAGGTTAAAACAATAAACTCCAGGTCAGTCATGTGACTGGTGTGAGAACTAAAACAGTTATTATTCTTTATTTTAAAAGTTAGGTAAATCAAGGGACCACGCCGTATAACACGGAACGGGTTTTCTCCCAAGAATACCAGTGTATAAAACAAATAGCGCAATGCTAAATAAAGAAAAATGAAGCTGTTATAAGACCCAGGTCCCATCACACAATGCAACGCAGCCGAGGATAGGGTTTTCCCTTATAACAGCCAAAGAATGCTTGATACGTTTAACACAAATCATTTGATACTATTGTCAGTGCATAGTGTATAAAACAACTTCAAATCATAAGTATCAATCATAGACGGCATAAGTGTCCCATGCCACTATGTCGCCATATATAGGTTTACAAATAAAACTGCAAATGTCACGTATTTGGAAATTGGATTTCCGTCTATGAACCGAGGCAAAAGATAGTCCTCAACCGTTTTCAGACAATCTAGCCCATGTCTAGGCAAGTACTCAGTCAAGCCTTGGAGCGACAGGGCCGGTCCACCGATGTGGATTAAACTTAAATCCTGAACACTGCGTTTCCCCGCCCTTTGGGGCGTAAGTCTGGTTCGTCTTCCGACCAGAATGCATCGGCCGAAACCGATATAACCGAGGCGCCTTGCAACAGCAACAACCACATAAGTCAAACTCGTCAGGGCGTGTAAAACCACTGACGCCACTTCAAGCTAGAAAGAAACGCAAGTCCTCCCTGAGGTCCGTCTCCCGTTTTTGGTTCATACCGGGTGTGAAACTCGCGAATCAAACGTTACACAAAGCTACGCCACAAAGGCCTTGCTTTGATCATCACCACAAGACTTTGCTTTTCAACATAAGCCTCGATCAATTTCCACTTAGGCATGCCACACAGGCAATTCACTCCATGCGTTTGATATCCATCAATATATAACCCCTGAGCTCGTACGTCTCAGAGAAGGGCGTTAAGCAAGAGAATAAATTCTCTGCCGCCAAACAGATATATATTTAATAGAGATCAATCACACGGACTAAAATCCAATGTCAGACACACAGTCCATTTACAAGTCCGTTCTGGGTCTGAACGAAACCGGAGGCACCTAGTACCCCGCATATCCATCGATCTCCAAGTACGTCTGGACGATCACCAACTGTTTCCATCATCTTGGGTGTACATCCCAATCAAGATCATCAGTAATCACCCAAACGACGTGAAGACTTCTGGTCTTCGACCACCGTCTTCATCTTCGACACCACGTCGAATCAGTTATTCAGAATGGGATAAACCCGGTCTTTCTGAATAACTCGCGTATATTTTATAAAAGTGTTACACAAACACAACATACGCCTCATTCCAATTCAGAATATTCTTTTATTCAAATATTCCTATACTTTGGGAAAAGTTCCCATTAATTTTATCCAAGATAAATTCTTTAAATTTATTCTTTAATTTCCTTTGAATATCAATTCAAACTAGTCGGGATTAGCGAACCACACCGAAGTAATCATTTATTTTATTTCCTAATCCCAACCTATTCATCCCATGAAGTACAACTGGTTATACTTCATATCTAACACCACGGTGTTATCGGTAAATTCAATTACCATTTCACGTTCAAATCTAATTAAAGATTTAACTATCGCCTGGAGCAAAACTGGTGGTACTCCATTTTCGATCTTTTCAATCTAATTAAAGATTCACTAAAACTCCCCTTAGTTTTAATCGTTAACTGGGTTAAAGAATCAGTGTCATTTAAAACACGGTTCACGATAAACCCAAAATCACATTCCATTAATTATCGGGTTAAAGAACGAGTGTTATTTAAAAACACTGTCCACGATAAACCCAAAAATCAATATCAATTCAATTCCAATTAAATATTATTTAATTGGCACACTTCTTTAAATCTAAATAAAAAGATTTAATCTTTTCTCAACTGGGTTCAAGAACAGTGTTAGTGAAGACACCATTCACGACAAACCCAAATCACGTTTGATATTCAATACAAGGCTCTGAATAGAAAATATATCGGCTTATATTCAATATCAAATTCTACGACTAACAAATGTCGTATTGGAAATAACGATATATATATCTATATCTTTCAAATTTCCATAACAACAACTGCATAATCACGAAATCCAACATCGAAATATTCCGAAGACAATTTCGATTCAAATCCACTCCAATGCAATCATTGGATATTCTGGTTATTTTTAAAACCCTTTTCAAATTCAATTTATTTATTTAAAAATAAACAGAATTATATTCCTAGTTCAAAACTAGTTCATTTCGATAAAAATCTATTTTTATCTTTTCAAATATGGAGTTTTTCATCCCAATTTTTTCCAAATCATTTCTTATGATTTTACACAAATTATTACTATTTTTAATAATTTTATCAAGGCCCGTACAGTCGATTTCCATCAATGGCCATCGAACTGCACTTACAGCGACCCTTTTCAAATTTGATTTGGACGTAACTCCAAATCCAACCGTTAGATTTCAAATTTCTAATATTCATTAGAAAGCTCTTTTCGATACGAACCCAACGGTTCCGGTTTTAGGAGAATCCGACGGTCGGATCTCCCGTAATGTCCGTTTGAAATAAATGGTCGAAATTCACGAACTGCCGCGGCGCGGCGCGTTCTATTCAGGCCATTATATTATATATATAATATATATAATATATATTTCGTCGATTTCTCTTTAAAACGAATTATATAAATAGTTTTGGATTCGTTTCAAAAACATTTTCAACTTCCATTTCAATTCAAATCAAAATTGAATTCTTCTTTATAAATTCGTTTCGAAATTCATTTCTATTCAATTCAATTTGAATTCATTTCAATTTGCTTTCAATTCAATTTGAATTCGTTTTCAATTCAATTCATCTCGAAATCGTTTTCAATTCAATTCATTTCGAAATCGTTTTCAATTCAATTCATTTCGAAATCGTTTTCAATTCAATTCATTTCGAAATCGTTTTCAATTCAATTCATTTCGAAATCGTTTTCAATTCAATTCATTTCGAAATCGTTTTCAATTCAATTCATTTCGAAATCGTTTTAAATATCGTTTACGTCAAAATGGCGTCAATCTAATCAACACGGCTTCATAAATTTCTATTTTCAAATATTCTATTTCAAATATTTCTTTTTTTCAAAATAGTTGTTATTATCAAAATATTTCGTTCAACACATGACCAACCTCAATGGATGAGTACTATCAACACATGAACCTTTATTTTATAATATTCTTTATTTTTCAAATTGGAATGAGGCCCCATCCATCACCATATAAAATTAATTATATGGATTTTCATACAACACATGTATATAATAGCATTGAAAAATAATCAACCATCCACCAAAGTGCACAACACTGTATAAGCATCGAATATAGATATATAACGCTTATAACAGCCTATCAATCGATCGATCGACATATTTAATCAATCAGGATGAGTGAACTTCAAATTTCATCCTAACACCCGTGTGGGGTTTCAAACAATCCAACACAGATTTTAGTTGTGCAGTTGGGCGATGTGTAAAATTTATCGACCCAATCAATGTCCTTCAAATAGGTGTACATAAACAAACCGTCTGGTTTGTAAATGAATATTTATTTTATTCACTTCACGTTAAAAATTATATTTTTAACGATAAAAACATTTTATTCCAACATATGAATTTATATTCAGTTCATTCTTTAAATAAAATGATATTTTTATTTTTCTAACATATTTTAGAAAATTTCGGCGGCATAACGGCACGATACTAGAAACGGGACAAGGCCTAGCCTTATCCCCGGTCTAGTGAAGGCCCACGCCATTCACACATCAATCAAATCACCAAACAACCAAATTCAAATCAAATCATATAACTAATCTATGCAACCAAACAAACAAGTCCATGGTCTGTGGACGATTGTGTCGGGTGCTACTAAGCACCGTCTGCATCCTAGTATATATATATAACTAGAAATAGAAATTGAAGAGTGAGAAATTCTCACCTATAGCTATCCAATCATCTTGACTCTTCTTTGATAGAAATCTTCATCATTATCGCCTCTTCGTCATCTTCGTTGCCCGTAGCCACTATCTATGTAAAAATCGAATTTTTACTTCGCTATTCAATATATAAACATCATATTTTTATTTCGAAGTTCAACATATAAAAATCATATTTTTAATTCGAAGTTCAATATATAAAAATCATATTTTTAATTCGAAGTTCAATATATAAAAATCATATTTTTAATTCGAAGTTCAATATATAAAAATCATATTTTTAATTCGAAGTTCAATATATAAAAATCATATTTTTAATTCGAAGTTCAATATATAAAAATCATATTTTTAATTTGAAGTTCAATATATAAAAATTCTATTTTTATTTCAACCCTTCAATAAAAATCATATTTTTCTTCTACTATTTCTATTTTAAAAACGAAGTATATTTTATTTCAAAAACAATGCGGTATATATTTTCAAAACAACATTCCAAGTCATATTTTCAAAATCAAATTCTAGTTCTTACTTTTCAAAAACAAGTTCTAGTTCGTATATTTTTTTTCCGAAACAATACCATTTAAATTTTCAAAACAATTACATTTTACTTATTCTACAACAATGACATTCATATATTTTACTTCTTTCAAATAGTGTATATTATATTTTTAAAACAAAGGTATATTTTATATATATTTTCAAAGATAATGTATGTACATTTTCAGAAATCATGTATGTATATTTATTAAAACTGAGTTTAAAATCCTTACCATTTTCATTGCCATCGCCTGGAGGACTTCGAACCCTTTCAACAGCTAGGATTTACAAGCGCCGCCGCCTGGAGCATCTTTGCTCCGATCTGATGGTGCCACCCTCTTCAACCACGCGTCGCCCACCTCCGGTCAGAAGCCCGACCCTCTCGCACCCCCCCCTTGCTCCCTGAAATCGCTATCGAGCGGAGAGGGAGAGGGAGAGTGGAGCGAGCGAGGGGGGTACGTCGGAGGGCCTCCGACGAAGGCGCGGCGTCGGCAGTCCGCCTGGAGGCGGCGGATTCGAACAAATTCTTCGTTTTTTTTTTCTTTTTTTTTCTTTTTAGTTTTGAAATGAGATCGGGGGGGCCTGGTTAAGGGAGAAGGATTATATTTTTATTTTAATTATTTAATTTCTAAAAAGGTACTTTTACATACGACCTCTAAACGAGGTCCACCGCCTGTCGTCCATAGCGTTTTACCCCCATCCCGAACCCAATGGGATATGTATCGCAAGCTGATTCGATTGTTTTGATCAGTTTCCGTTGAATTTACATTTAAATCGCTATATTGAATTTTAAACGTACATTTCAAATTACCGGGGTCACATACTAACTCTAAAAATTCTCGAAAAATATTTTCTAGCTTCGTATTGACGATACGGTCCTAACAAAACTAATTTCGTCGAATTCTGAGACCGTTTGAAAAATGGCCATTTTCCAGTCGATTAAAATCAACTGAAACTGGTCGAACGCGTTTTCGTTTGCCACGCTCACATATTGATTCGAAAAATTATGAAATTTGGAATCTAGCAATAACTTGACATCACGGACCCAACAAAACAGGTTTCGTCGAAATCCGAGGTCGTTTGCAAAATGTCCATTTTTAAGGGCCTGAATTCCATAGCGACTATTCAGAATTTTCAACTGGACATATCTTTTGATCCCCGCAATGAAATTTCAATTATTCGGATTCGTTGGAAAGATATTCACAATTAGATCCTATTATTTTTGGTTTCACTAAAATCCGGATTGTTTTGCACCCAGTACATTCAATTGAAGTTTGAAATCGAATTATCGAACTACCGCGCCATTTTCAATTCTATTTATAATTATATATAATTATTTATATTCTAACGACGAACTATATAAATATATTCATTCGAATTCTATTCAAAATAAATTTTTTGACGATATTATTTAAAATAATTCATTTTAAATATTCAAAATTCGCTAAAATTGCCAAAATAAAAATTTTAAACTGGCCCAGATTTTCGGGTTGTTACAAAGCAGAACCAGAAAAGGAGTCATGGATGACTCCAATTAAGAATTTCCTTAAGAATGGGACACTCCCATCAAAGAAGAGTGAGAAAAGAGCTGTAGTTCGCAAAGCTACCAGATATGTCATACAAGATGATACTCTCTATCGGCAAGGATTTTCTATGCCCCTGTTACGATGTATCGCACACGACGACATCAAGCGTGTACTAAGAGAAGTACACGAAGGTGAGTGTGGAGATCATACAGGAGGTCAAACTTTAGCAAAGAAAATATTGCGATACGGATACTTCTGGCCTACGATCAATAAAGATGCAGCTGATTATTCACGACGCTGCGATAAGTGCCAGAGATTCGCCAAAATCCCCAGGGCACCGTCGACCCAACTTAAATCAATGGTGAGTCCTTGGCCGTTTGCCACATGGGGAATTGATATCATTGGAGTTCTACCAATTGCTAAAGGAGGAGCTAAATATGCAATAGTGGCTGTGGACTATTTTACGAAGTGGGTGGAAGCTGAGCCCTTGACCAAGATCACAGCAAGAAAGGTGATAAGTTTTGTGGTCAGAAATATTATATGCCGGTTCGGGATTCCAAGGACGATTATAACTGACAACGGAACCCAGTTTGATAGTACTGAATTCAGAAATTTCTGTCAGAAGTATAAGATAGACAAGCGATATACTGCAGTTGCCTATCCGCAGTCAAACGGGCAAGTAGAGGCAATAAACAAAGTAATAAAATCCATCCTCAAGAAACGATTAGAGCGTGCAAAGGCGAGATGGGTTGACGAATTGCCTCTAGCTTTGTGGGCATATCGAACAACATTTAAAATGGCCACCGGTCATACCCCTTTCTCTCCTTTTGACCCAAAAGTGGTTCGAACACCCAAATTGATTAAAAGCAAGATGAAATGAGATAAAAATAAAAATGAACACGCAGGATTTATAGTGGTTTGGCGAAGAAATGCCTACGTCCACTTATCTTTCACTATATTCAATGATTCAGTTGCAAATACAATGTAGGATTCACTCAACTCCACTCACAACTCACTTATGTTCACTCAATTGACTAAAACAAAAAATGAAAGATGATTTGGATTCTCCGGGAGTAATGGAGTTCGGATAATGGAGGTGGTTGAATTCTCAAAGTGCTAAAAAAAGATCCTTCTCTTTGTCTCTAGACGGGGTATTTATAGGTGTGAATTTGCTCGAGACTTGATCCGGGTCGGGGCCACATGTCGTCCATCCCACTATCTTCGGGTTCGGATGAACTATTATGTTGACAACGCATCAAAGGAACGGACGTTATGGGTAGGAACTGGTCATAGCCGGTCCGGATATCCAGGCGCTTTTGCAGGAGAATAATATGGAACATGGGCTCTGGTCGGAGACGCTATGATCTAGATTGGATAGCAGCAGCTGTTCGGGTCGGGTCAGAGCAACATATCGGTTCGGGTCGGATAGAGTCCTCTGTTCGGATCGGTGAACTGCTACTGAGGAAATTGGTAAGGTATATCTAATCGGATCGGAGGGCAACATGATTTCAATTGGATCGGAAAGCCACCTGTTTGCCACGAAAACGGATCGGAGCGGAGTAGATTAGAGAAGAAGAGAGCGTTGCATCCAAGCCAATCCGGGTCGGATCGGATATCCCGATCCGAACCTCTTATCTGTGCGTCTCCGACCAGAGCCCATGTTCCATATTATTCTCCTGCAAAAGCGCCTGGATATCCGGACCGGCTATGACCAGTTCCTACCCATAACGTCCGTTCCTTTGATGCGTTGTCAACATAATAGTTCATCCGAACCCGAAGATAGTGGGATGGACGACATGTGGCCCCGACCCGGATCAAGTCTCGAGAAAATTCACACCTATAAATACCCCGTCTGGAGACAAAGAGAAGGATCTTTTTTTTAGCACTTTGAGAATTCAACCACCTCCATTATCCGAACTCCATTACTCCCGGAGAATCCAAATCATCTTTCATTTTTTGTTTTAGTCAATTGAGTGAACATAAGTGAGTTGTGAGTGGAGTTGAGTGAATCCTACATTGTATTTGCAACTGAATCATTGAATATAGTGAAAGATAAGTGGACGTAGGCATTTCTTCGCCGAACCACTATAAATCCTGCGTGTTCATTTTTATTTTTATCTCATTTCATCTTGCTTTTAATCAATTTGGGTGTTAGAACCACTTTTGGGTCTAACAATCACCTTTCAGATTTGATAATTTAAATTATCAATTCACTTTTATATATAATTAAAGATTCATTAGAACTCCACTTAGTTTTAATCCTTTCAAAAATCAACATCTTGCCTTTAACTGGGTTAAAGAACCAATGTCATTTAAAACACGATTCACGATAAACCGAAATCACATTTGATATTAATTACATGGCTCTGAATAGAAAATATACCGGCTTATATTCAATATCAAATTCTGAAACCAACAAATATCGTATTGGAAATAACGATATAAAATATATCTTTCAAATTCCCATAACAATATCTGTATAGTCACGAAATCCAACATCGAAATATTCCGAAGATAATTTCGATTCAACTCCAGTCCAATCCGCGTATTGGGAATATTGATTATTTTTAAAATCACTTTCAAATTCAATTTATTTATTTCAAAAATAAATTGATTTTAATTCTAGTTCAAAACTAGTTCATCTCGACAAAAATCTATTTTTATCATTTCTAATGTGGAATTCTTCAGCTCAATTTTTCCCAAATCATTTCTTATGATTTTACACAAATTATAGATATTTTTAATAATTTTATCAAGGCCCGTACAGTCGATTTCCATCAACGGCCATCGAACTGCACTTACAACGACCTTTTCCAAATTTGATTTGGACATAATTCCAAATCCAACCGTTAGATTTCAAATTTTTAATATTCATTGGAAAGATCTTTTCGATACGAACCCAACGGTTCTGGTTTTAGGAGAATCCGACGGCCGGATCTCCCGCAACGTCAATTCGAAGTCAATGGTCGAAATTCGCGAACTGCCGCGGCGCGGCGCGTTCTATTCAGGTCATTATATATATAATATATATTTATTATATATATTTCGACGATTCCCTTTTAAAACGTATTTTATAAATCGTTTTAAATTCGTTTCAAAAACAATTTCAATTTCAAATCGATTTGATTTCAATTCAATTCGAATTCATTTCAATTTTATTTAATTCGAATTCAAATTCGTTTCAATTCAATTCAAACTCTAATTCGTTTCAATTCAATTCAATTTGAATTTACCTTCTATTTAATTCAATTCGAATTCACTTCAAATTGATTTCAATTCAATTTCAGTTCGTTTTAAATTTCATTCAAAACGATTTCAATTCGTTTTTAATTCAATTTCAATTTAATTCAATCTCAATTCATTTCTATTCAGTTCGAATTCAAATTCGCTTTCTATTCAATTTGAATTCAAATTCACTTTCTATTCAATTCGAATCGAATTTATTTTCTATTCGATTCGAATTCACTTCAAATTGATTCAATAAAATTTCAATTTGAATTTTTATCTAATTTAATTTGAATTTCATTTCAAAATATTAAATTTTGAAATCACTTTTCAATATTCATTATAAAACGAATAAAATCGATATAAATATCGTTCACGTTAAAATAGCGCGTCTCAAATCAACACGGCTTTATATTTTTCAAAAACTTCGTTATTCTATTCAAGAAATGAATATATATTCTATTCAACACATGAATCTATATTTCTTTCAACACATGACTATTTTTGTTATGTAAAATATTTTATAAAATCATGGTATCTTTCGTTTGATTTTTAATTAGACTCCACCATGAAGTAGTTCTAATTTTAAATATGATAAAGATGTAAATTTTATTGTATAAAATATTTCACTCAACACATCAATAGTTTCAACTCATGAACATCGTCAACACATGAATATTTTTTTTATTCAACACATGAATTTTCTTTTATAATATTCATTATTTTCCCGATTGGAATGAGGCCCAATCAATCACCATATAATGTTAATTATATGGATTCCACACAACACATGTATATAATAGCAATGACAACCAATCAACCATCATCCAAAGTGCACCACCCAACTACATAAGCATCAAATATGAATAATTAACGCTTACACAGCCTGTCGACCAATCGATCGACATACAATTAAATAATTGGGATTAGTGTGCGCCAAATATCATCCCAACACCCGTGTGGGGTTTCAAATCAACAAACGCATATTTTTATTTGTGTAGTTGGGCGATGTGTAAAATTTATCGACCCAATCAATATCAGTCAAATCAGTGTATATAAACAAATCGGCCGATTCGTTTATAAATATTCCTTTATTCACATTCACATTAAAAATTATATTTTTAACAATAATTAATTTATTTCAACACATCCGCATTTTATTATCGATTTCACATCAACAACACAAACAAATTTCACAACACATCAATTAAACAAACAAGCCATCCATGGTCTGTGGATGACGGGTGTCGGGTGCTGCTAAGCACCGTCTGCATCCTAGTATATATATATATATATATAACTAGAAAAGGAAATTTGAGTGAGAAGTTCTCACCAATAGCTATCCCAACTCCACGACTCTTCATATGTAGAAAATCTCCGCCATTTCTTCTTTCGTCACTTTCATTGCCCGTATTCACTACATATATAAAGATCAAATTTTTACTTCGCTATTCAATATCTAAAAATCAAATTTTTACACCGCTACTATATTGGTAAAAATTATATTTTTCTAACGCTACTATATAGATAAAAGTTATATTTTTACATCGCTACTATATGGATAAAAAATTTATTTTTACATCGTTGTTCATATAATAAAGATTATATTTTTATCGTGCTATTCTTCATATAAAGATTTCGCCCTTTCAAATATAAAGATTTCGCCTTTTCAAATATAAAGATTTCGCCTTTTCAAATATAAAGATTTCGCCTTTTCAAATATAAATATTTCGCCTTTTCAAATATAAAGATTTCGCCTTTTCAAATATAATAAAAATTATATTTTCAATACTTCTACTTTATAAAAATTATATTTTTAACATTCCTACCATATAAAAATTATATTTTTAACATTCCTACCATATAAAAATTATATTTTTAACTTTTTTATATTATAAAAATCAGGTCTTTATCCCTCAACATAATTAAAAATTGCATTTTTATTCTTTCTAAAATATAAAAATTATATTTTTCTCTTCGCTATTATATGATAAAAATCGTATTTTCTTAATACGCTACTTCCTATTTAAAAAATCCAATCTTTTCTTTCTATAAAAATTCTATTTCCACTTCTATAAAAATTCTATTTTGCCTTCTATAAGAATTCTGTTTTTAAAGCTAATCCTATAGGAAAGAAGTAAATAAACCAAATTAAAATGAAAGGAGGCTTACTGTTTTTCAGCGAAGAAGGGGGATGGAGCTGCTATGCGCTGGAGGTGACGAGGAGGGTGCGGCTAGGTTTTCAGGGTGGCGGTGGGACGGTGACTGAGTGCGGCGGTTGAAGGGGGGTGGCTCGGTGGGAGTCTCGTCGATGGGGTTAGGCGTGGGGCTTCTTCGATGCAGCGAAGGTGGGAGCGGCGTAGGAAGGTCGGAGGGGTCTGACGGGTGGAGGGGAGAGAGCGGCGACGAGGGTGGGTGGTGGAGCGTCGGGGTGGCGATCGCCAGGGGGCGGCGGCTGCGCTTTTTTTCCTTCTTCTTCTTTTTTTGATTTGAAAATGAATCGGGGGGGCAGAATGAAAGAATAGGGGGTAGGAGGGAGGGAATGTTTTTATTTAATTATATATTTATTTTTATTATTTCAAAAAGGTAACTTTTTATTTCGATCTCGAAACGAGGCCCACCGCCTGTCGTCCATAGCTAATTACCCCCATTCCGAACACAATGGGATATGTATCGTCAGCTGATTCGACTGTTACGATCAGTTTCCATCAGAATCAACATATAACTCTATATATTGAATTTGAACGCGTGTTTCAATTTACCGGGGTCACATACTAACTAGAAAAATTCCAAAAAAATATTTTCTAGCTTCGTATTGACGATACAGTCCTAACAAAACTAGTTTCGTTGAATTCTGAGACCGTTGGAAAAATGACCATTTTCCAGTCGACTAAAATCAACTGAAATTGGTCAAACGCGTTGTCCTTTTCCACGCTCACAAATTGATTCGAAAAATTATGAAATTTGGAATCTAGCAATAATTTGACATCGTGGACCCAACAAAAGTGGTTTCGTCGAAATCCGAGGTCGTTTGCAAAATGTCTATTTTTTAGGACCTGATTCCATAGCGACTATTCAGAATTTTCAACTGGACGTATCTTTTGATTCCCGCTATGAAATTTTGATTTTTTGGATTCGTTGGAAAGATATTTTCAATTAGATCCTAATGTTTTTGGTTTCGCTAAAATCCGGATTGTTTTGCACCCGATACGTTACCGCGCCATTTTCAATTCTATATTCTAACGACGACGTATATAAAATATACGTTCGAATTCTATTCAAAATAAATTTCTCGTTGATATTATTTAAAATAATTCATTTTAAATGTTCAAACTTCGCTAAAATTGCCAAAATAAAAATTTTAAACTGGCCCAGATTTTCGGGTTGTTACAATCTCCCTCACTTAAAACATTTCGTCCCCGAAAAGGAACAAAGTCGAAAGTGGTTTGACTAATCAACTCTACGTTCGATCTGGCTTCCATTCTCCAACTTTTCAGTTTCTGAGAATTTTCAAATTCTTCAAAAATTTGGCTAACACCCGGAATTTTCAAAAAATTTCGCCATAACCTCCCCTACACCGGGAGCCACGGGAAAATCCCGAAATTGCCATACAGGCCTTCTGATCTCAAAAAGAAAAAGAAAAAGCCAAGCGGCTAGACAATCGGCTCATAAAATCATCATCACCCAAATAAAACAGGAAATTATAGTAAACATGTACCTATTTGTCGGGCAAACAAATTTTATTCTCTGCTCTAGCTTCCTTGCTATGACCTGTTCAATGTAAGTACATGTATATGCAAGCAAATGCGACCAATTTTCAATACAATTCAATATTTGATACAATTAGGCTAAATGGTTCAAAATTATCAAACAAATAAACAAACATCAATCAATTAGTGAATTTGAATTTCAAATTCATAACTTTGATACATATAAAAAAATCATGTTTTTGATGCCAATACACAACCATAAATTTATCTATATAAGTTTTGGTTCTCACACCAGTCTAACGGAAATATATAGATATCACACCTTCGAAACACGAACACAAATTCTGATGATGATATATCAATCATCAGAACCATCTCCGGGTGTTTAGGATGTGATTCTATATCTATCCAGTATATTAAAACTTCGAATATACGTTCATGACGCGTATACGCAAAATCTTTATATACTCGATTGTCCAAATTCAAAATAAATAAATAATCAAATATGTATAAAACGATTTAAATTTTCAAAACAAAATTGTTTTCATTTGAAAAATATAATCTTCACACTCGTTCTAGGATACTACTGATCCTATCTCTAACGAGTCATTCTAATTGGATATTAATAATCCAATATCTGATGAATTCTTTCGTTCGGTTCTAATGTGTCTTGCTCTCGAGCTCTGTAACCAAAGCTCTGATACCAAACTGTAACGGTAAGGAATTTCGCTCGATCCGAGTCGATCGTTAAACCGACTAAGACCGTTCGAAAACCCCTGATCGTTTGAGAACAGGACAAATCGGAATGCAGACAGAAGAACATTTCATTGTATATTACAACAATTCCATCAGATACAAGAATATACAGAGTATAAATGAATAAATTACATTCGAATAATATCAGAGATTTAAATTACATTTAAATACATCGCAGTGGAAAATAATACAAAAGCACAACTAGAAGTAATGCACGGATACAGAGCTTTCCGAGCATCGTTCCAGCTGTAAATCAGGACCTTGTGAATATAAATCTGCAAAACCAAAACTACTAGCTGCCCGTGTCGAAAATAGGGGCACCGAGAGTTTAGGTTAAAACAATAAACTCCAGGTCAGTCATGGGACTGGTGTGAGAACTAAAACAATTATTAATCTTTATTTTATAGTTCGGTAAATCAAGGGACCACGCCGTATGACATGGAACGGGTTTCCTCCCAAGAATACCAGTGCATAAAACAAACAGCGCAATGCTAAATAAAGAAAAATGAAGCTGTTATAAGACCCAGGTCCCATCACACAATGCAACACAAGCCAGAAGATAGGGTTTTTACCTTATAACAACCAAAGCATGCTTGATACGTTTATAACACATTATTTGATACTATTATAGGTGTATAGTGTCAAAACAATTTCAATCATAAATATCAATCATAGGCGGCACGAATGACCCATACCACTATGTCGCCATACTAGGTTCTACAAATAAAACCGCACTATCACGTATTGGAAACTGGATTTCCGTCATGAGCCGAGGCAAGGGGCAAGCTCCTCTCCGCGTTCGAGACACTCTAGCAAATGTCCCAGGACCCCACTATGATCCTTGGATCTTCAGGGCCGGTCCTCTCTTACTTTTGAGGATTAATTATTCCTGAACACACGTTTCCCGGTCCTTACAGACCTGTATCCGAGGCGCCTCGTATCCAACAACCACACAGGTGAAAAGTATATAAATGTCAGGGCTGGTAGGTCACTGACACCACCCTAGCTAGAAAGAAACGTTGTGCTCTCCCTGCAGTCACTATCCCGTTTTTGACTCATACCGAGGTGTGAGGCTCGCAAATTCACGTTATACACAAAGCTACGCCACACAGGCCGTGCTTTGATCATCAACCACAAGACTTTGCTTTTCAACAAAAGCCTTGATCAATTGCCACTTACGCGTGCCACACTGGCAATTCACTCCATGCGACTAATATCCATCGATATACAACCTCTAAGCTCGTACGTCTTAGAGAAGGGCGTTAAGCAAGAGAATAAATTCTCCGCCGCCAAACAGATGTATATTTAATAGAGATCAATCAACACAGAATAAAATCCAATGTTAGACACACAATCCATTTACAAGTTCGTTCTGGGTCTGAACGAAACCGGAGGCACTTTCCTCGCATATCCATCCATCTCCAAGTACGTCTGGACGATCACCAACTGTTTCCCTCATCTTGGGTGTACAGCCCAATCGAGATCATCAGTAATCACCCAAACGATGTGAAGACTTTCGGTCTTCAACCACCGTCTTCATCCTCGACATCTCGTCGAATCGGTTATTCAGAATGGGTGTAAACCCGGCCTTTCTGAATAACCCACGTATACGATAAACAAATGTTACACAAACACCTCATTCCAATTCAGAATATTCTTTTATTCACAAAATCACATTCTTAGGGAAAGTTTCCCATTAATTTTATCTAAGATAAATTCTTCTAAATTTATTCTATAATCTTCCTTTGGATATCATTGCTAACTAGTCGGGATTAGCGAACCACACCGAAGTAATTATTTATTTTATTTCTCAATCCCAACCTATTCATCCCCTGGAGCAAAACTGGTGATAATCCATTCCTAACACCACGGTGTTATCGGTAAAGTTAATTACCATTTCACGTTCAAATCTAATTAAAGATTTAACTATCGCATTGGAGCAAAACTGGTGGTACTCCATTCTCGATCACCTTTCAGATTTGATAATTTAAATTATCAATACACTTTTCAATCTAATTAAAGATTCATTAGAACTCCACTTAGTTTTAATCCTTTCAAAAATCAACATCTTGCCTTTAACTGGGTTAAAAAAACCAATGCCATTTAAAACACGATTCACGATAAACCCAAATCACATTTGATATTAATTACAAGGCTCTGAATAGAAAATATACCGGCTTATATTCAATATCAAATTCTGAAACCAACAAATATCGTATTGGAAATAACGATATAAAATATATCTTTCAAATTCCCATAACAATATCTGTATACTCACGAAATCCAACATCGAAATATTTCGAAGATAATTTCGATTCAACTCCAGTCCAATCCGCGTATTGGGAATATTGATTATTTTTAAAATCGCTTTCAAATTCAATTTATTTATTTCAAAAATAAATTGATTTTAATTCTAGTTCAGAACTAGTTCATCTCGACAAAAATCTATTTTTATCTTTTCAAATGTGGAATTCTTCAACTCATTTTTTCCTAAATCATTTCTTATGATTTTACACAAATTATAGATATTTTAAATAATTTTATCAAGGCCCGTACAGTCGATTTCCATCAACGGCCATCGAACTGCACTTACAGCGACCTTTTCCAAATTTGATTTGGACATAATTCCAAACCCAACCGTTAGATTTCAAATTTTTAATATTCATTGGAAATCTCTTTTTGATACGAACCCAACGGTTCCGGTTTTAGGAGAATCCGACGGTCGGATCTCCCGCAACGTCAATTCGAAGTCAATGGTCGAAATTCGCGAACTGCCGCGGCGCGGCGCGTTCAATTCAGGCCATTATGTATATATAATATATATTTATTATATATATTTCGATGATTCCCTTTTAAAACGTATTTTATAAATCGTTTTAAATTCGTTTCAAAAACAATTTCAATTTCAAATCGATTTGATTTCAATTCAATTCGAATTCATTTCAATTTTATTTAATTCGAATTCAAATTCGTTTCAACTCAATTCAAACTCTAATTCGTTTCAATTCAATTCAATTTGAATTTACCTTCTATTTGATTCAATTCGAATTCATTTCAAATTGATTTCAATTCAATTTCAGTTCGTTTTAAATTTCATTCAAAACGATTTCAATTCGTTTTTAGTTCAATTTCAATTTAATTCAATTTGAATTCATTTCTATTCAGTTCGAATTCAAATTCGCTTTCTATTCAATTTGAATTCAAATTCACTTTCTATTCAATTCGAATCGAATGCATTTTCTATTCGATTCAAATTCATTTCAAATTGATTCAATAAAATTTCAATTTGAATTTTTATCTAATTTAATTTGAATTTCATTTCAAAATATTAAATTTTGAAATCATTTTTCAATATTCATTATAAAACGAATAAAATCGATATAAATATCGTTCACGTCAAAATAGCGCGTCTCTAATCAACACGGCTTTATATTTTTCAAAAACTTCGTTATTCTATTCAACAAATGAATATATATTCTATTCAACACATGAATCTATATTTCTTTCAACACACGACTATTTTTGTTATGTAAAATATTTTATAAAATCATGGTATCTATCGTTTGATTTTTAATTAGACTCCATCGTGAAGTAGTTCTAATTTTAAATATGATAAAGATGTAAATTTTATTGTATAAAATATTTCACTCAACACATCAATAGTTTCAACTCATGAACATCGTCAACACATGACTATTTTTTTATATTCAACACATGAATTTTCTTTTATAATAGTCATTATTTTCCCGGTTGGAATGAGGCCCAATCAATCATGTAACACCCCGTATTTTCTATAAACATAAGAGTTAAAAATCAAGGTATAATTAATTTTTAGGAGATGAAATAAGGGAAACGGGTTGCGCCATTGTGTTCGTCTCGGAAAAATACGCGAAATAGAGTCCGAATTTGCGTAAATCGGAGTCCGTATGAAGAAGATATGGACGAACGAAGTTAGGAAGAAAAACCGGAACAGGCTAGAATACACTGGCGCACTTGTGAAGTGCGCCAGTACAAAAATACACTGGCGCACCTGCCAAGTGCGCCCATACAAATCCAGCACCGAATTCTGGAGTGTTCTGAGGTGACGTGTCTTCTTTTGAGTGGCTGGATGATGTGTATTCGAGCTGTGCGATTCTGATGACTTCTGGACTGATCTGAAGGCTCTAAATCACCCTATCCTCCTATAAATACATCCCTAACCTAAATCTAGGTTTCTTACACAATTCTCTAGCCTCCATTGCTCTCTTCTTCTAATTAAAAATAAAAATGGCGTCGCTACTCTGTTGGAATCAAAACTAAAATCTAATCAACATCAGCCTAAGCAACTCAATTCAAACTAGAGATTAAAGTTTCTACAAAGATTCTACAACAAGTTAAAGTTCTTTCTTTAATCCAATCAAGGCAAGTATAGTTATTTTCCGATATAAACGTTAATTCTGATTGTGACATGAATTGTAAATCTGAATATGAGATTATATCTGTTCTTTTCTGTTCTGTTTGGATCTATCTTATCTCTTTCCTCTTTTTGTTCTAAAGCCAGGCTACCACGAGCCTGAGCCAATCTCATAAGAGATTAACATACGCTAAAATATTTGGGACAATAAAATAATGATGCATAATTGGACTGATTTGTGACTGATTTGAGTGAAGGACATAGGTTGTAAACTAGATCTAGATCTATGCATATATGACAATTTGGGATTATCATATGATAATATATGACTTGTAAATCTGGAATATAAGGCATGTTAAAAATTAAGATCTGAATAGAAAGACATAATACAGGTTAGATCTAGATCCTTGGGCATATTTTATATAACGGACTATGACTTTAAAAAAAAGGGAATATGGCTTAGGTAGAAATATTTACATGGAAGTAGGATATCTATTATGTAAATAAACACCTAAGTAAGGGATCTTTGGGATATATGACATGCATAGTAATCTATGGTTATATTTGGTATAATCTATATATGGATCTTCTGTACTTTGCAAGTTTAATAAAAGGGGAACATATGATATATGGTAAATTATGACCATAATCTGTGCTATGTGAATTTAATGCAAACATGGGATAAATGATCATATTGGGAATCATGACTATTATTTATGCATGTGAACTTAGGCAAGATTTATATTTAGGCAAGATATGTTGTGAAACCTTAAGGAATGATTAAATCTAATATATTTGCCTAATTTGCTAGTTCTAATCTGCCAATTCTGCCAAAACTGCTAATTAGATTGAGATGCCTAGTCTGTTAAATTTGTCGGTTGAGATGCCTAATTTGTTATATGCTAAAATCTGCTAGTTTGTTTAATCGGTTAAATCCGTTAAGTCGCCTAATCTGCAAAACTTGTTATCTGCTATATCCGTTAAGTTGATATATTCAGTCTGTTGTTGTCATTAGCTATGAATAATTGACATGTATATTAGGCATGAGTATAAATGGTAAATAATTAATTAATTGGCTGCAAAGATAAACATGGCTAACTCGAGGTTAGAATGAGTTTGCAACGTAATTCTGCCCGGAACCGCCCGGCATATTCCAGTGGTCGCAAACAATAGGTTCTAATGTGAGAAGTTAGTCATAACGTGCTTCAAAACCCGAGGTTAGACTCAGTTTGCGACAAAAACCTGCCCGGAACCAACCGGCCTAACCAGTAGCCGCAAACTGTCAGTCTAATGTGAGAGGTTTGGGCATTAATATTTAATTAATGAAAATCTGAGATAATTGTGATGTCTAAAACATGTTGGGTAAGGTTAAACCAATTGGAACAATGAATCTGATAAACCCGTTTCGTGAATCCATAGGCCCAATACAAAGTTAGATAATATGGAACCAGTTAATCTGTAAGCCTGTTAATCCGAACATCTGATCCCTTAGTCTGAAAACCTGTTAACTTGATTGCCTGATCTGTGAACTAGTTAATCTAAATTTTGTATGTCTGAAACTTGTAGACAAGTTAAACTAAAATCTGTTAGTCTAGGGACACAAGGTTAGGAGGGGAATTACTTGTGTCATCTGTTGTTTGGGACCCATATTAGTCAGTAACCCTTTCTGGTATCAAAACTTTGACCCAACAGGAAGTAGGGTCCGGGCACGCTTACTGAACTAATTATAAGCGGTTCAATCTGATAATGGCGAGGGGTGTTGATGGTGCGTTCCAACCGGGTCATGTGCATGCATGGATCCCGGTCTGCCTCTGAGGATGTAAGACTCCGTGACATCTGTAAATAGTTCTGTGCCAATTGGTTGTCACTTTAGGGAGTGATACATCCTATTGTGGGGCCGACACAGGATATTTATGTATTACGGAGCCGATCGCTTGGGGTAGGGTTTTAGGGTACACTTAGTTCTGTCTGTTTCTGTTGGTACCGTCTGTTTCTGTTGGGTGGTAACACCTGTCTGTTTCTGCGTGGTACCGTCTGTTCGGGTGGTAAAGGCCCATTACTAGTGTACACCTAATTCTACATTCTGTTTCCGTAGGGACTAATCTGTTTCTGAATCTGTCTGTTTCTGATCGGGTAGTAAAGGCCCATTATTAGCATCCTGTTTCTGTTAAATTATTCTGTACCCGTTTCTATTTCAGTTTAGACATTAGGGTGACACCTAATTCTGTTATACTAGTATTAGTGCAGAGAAGTGTAAAGCAATAGTCTATGTCATTCTGTTCTTCTGTTATATCTGCTACACCTATTACAGTTATCTCTCATCCAGTTTTATGTTCATGTCATATTATTATTATCTGTTCATATGCTGAAAGTCACTGGACTTGCCAGACTTCTTGTCTGACCCTTGTTGTTTCGCCTCCTTTCTTCCGTCCCCCCCCCCCCAGATTATCCAAGGAGGGAATACTTTAGCTTGATCCGGATTTCTCTCTGCTTGAAGTGCTTAAAGTATGGCTTGGCTCTGTATAGCTCCCGTTCTATGGGGATTATGATTTTAAAACATGCATTTTGAAGGCTTTTGTACAAGACTGATATTTGTACTTGAATCCTGAGATTTGAAAGGATGTAACCATATTGATTTTTGTTTCTACTGTAATAAAGTTAAAAAATTTCAAGTACTATTTTATTTGTCTTGTAAGTTTCTGTTCTGTTTAGTAAAATGTTCCACCAAAGTTAAGGCATTCCCTTTGTGAGTGACCTTAACAGAGGTGGGGTGTTACACTTGGTATCAGAGCTGAAGGTTACCAGATTGGGTAAAGTTTTTGAGAACTATTTTCAAAAAGTTTTTGGAAGGAAGTATTTTCAAAAATAAAGCTTATTTTGAAAAACATGATCCCCAAGAGCCATATATCTTTCTTTCAGTCCTTTTTGTATTGAACCTTTCCTTTTTCGTTCCAGCATATCTGAAGCATCTGAGATACCAGAGGGTGTTCATGTACCCGGATGGTTTCGTCAATATCTTGAGGCTAGGACCGCCGCTGCAGGTCCAGCAAATGATCCCCCTCTTCCACCCCCTCCTCGTGCAATTGCTTTCTCAAAGATCTGTAGAGATTTTAGGGCCATGGGTGGGAAGGATTTCAAAGGAACTGACTCATTCGTAGAAGCAAGGAATTGGCTCAAAGAAACTGAGGATATATTCGTTATCTTCGTTGTGAACGATAGGCAGAAGGTACAGTTGGCAGTATGGCTGCTCAAGGACGAAGCTTCCTACTGGTGGGAAGTCACTAACGCCGAGAGGCCGGTTGAGACATGGATGGATTTCAGAACAAGGTTTGAGACAAAATTCCTCTCGCAAGCTGAACGAAGTTTACAATTGGAAAAGTTCTTATCTCTTAAGCAAGGAAGTATGACGGTCAAGGAATACGTCAACCAGTTCAACCAACTGGCTAGGTTCGGATTGGATTTAGTCAACACTCAACATAAAAAGGCTCTCCGCTTTGTTAAAGGATTGAACGAGCCACTGCACAGCCTAGCCATGACCCATGTACCCATGGGAGCAACTTACGAGAAATTGGTGGATATGGCACTACTGCACGAGGAAGACAAGGGCCCGAAAGAGACAAAGAAGGAAGAACCACAGAATAAGAAAGCGGGGCCCAAAAAGGAAACACAAAAGAAGGATGAGAAGTCTGAAGATAAGAAGGGGAAAAAGTGCTTTACTTGTGGGAGTTCGACTCATTTGAACAAGGATTGCAGAAAAAGGAAGGGCGCTTGCTTCAACTGTGGGGAGATGGGACACTTCACTAGGGACTGCCCGAAGAGACGAGGACAAGGAGGGCAGGCGATCACTCTTGAGGCTAGTGGCTAGGATAGAAATAGGAAAATTTCTATAGTAGGTTTAATTTCTTCATCTGATTATGGAGTTAAGACTTTTTCTGATTCTGGTATTTTGATTTTGTAATCGATACTCTGCACTTTAATACTAGTATTATTTCTGAATTCCGCTGTAGACTCAGACCCATAAGGGTTATGGATCATCTGTTTGAGATTGGGGTTTGAGGGATATCTGTGTTAGGCGTCAAGTATGACGCATACATTCTGAGTTTTCGTGGGGTATGATTTTATCATGCTTAGCTTCCTAAGAATCATTAGGGAACCTGATCTGTACCAGTAGTATGTAAATATCTAAATACTTTTGATAGGATTTCCAGTTTTGACATTGTCTAAAGAAGGTAATCCTCTGGGTGTCAATTTGATGTTGGTTTCGGTCTTTGGGGCCGATACTTAGGACCCATGTCTAATGGGAACCAAATTTTTGTTCTATCTGTACTCGCTTCCATCATTCGACTGTATCCTATCGATCGAATATTCGAATTTTAGGTAGAAACTAATGGGTGTAAACATGTGTTTGAGACATGTTATGTTTGATGGTTGCAAGTGGATGCAAGTGGTTGCTAGTGGTTGCCCGTGGATGCATATACACACACTAGGCACTAGATCGGCTCGAAAACACTCTCATACTGCATATGGATGGGTGAGCATTTTTCAATTCTTGTGGATGCAAAATGGTTGATTCAGCACGTGGATGTTGCATTTGAGTGAATGATTGTGCACTCATATAGAAATAATATATATCATTAGAATTCTATTGCATACATGTTGGACTCATGGCACTGACATAATTCGCATTAAGGAGGTCAACTGAATCAGTAGACCGCCTGATCTTTGCATTAGATAAGGAACATATACACACACTTTTGCATATGTTCATACAACATTAGAAGTTTTCTAAGGACAATGGATGCTTGTGGATGATGGTTGAGTAGATGGGTGATTGGATGGTAGGACACATTCTTCTTAACTTGAAGATTTCGGGGACGAAATCCTCTAAGGAGGGGAGAATGTAACACCCCGTATTTTCTGTAAACATAAGAGTTAAAAATCAAGGTATAATTAATTTTTAGGAGAAGAAATAAGGGAAACGGGTTGCACCATTGTGTTCGTCTCGGAAAAATACGCGAAATAGAGTCCGAATTTGCGTAAATCGGAGTCCGTATGAAGAAGATATGGACGAACGAAGTTAGGCAGAAAAACCGGAAACAGGCTAGAATACACTGGCGCACTTGTGAAGTGCGCCAGTACAAAAATACACTGGCGCACCTGCCAAGTGCGCCCATACAAATCCAGCACCGAATTCTGGAGTGTTCTGAGGTGACGTGTCTTCTTTTGAGTGGCTGGATGATGTGTATTCGAGCTGTGCGATTCTGATGACTTCTGGACTGATCTGAAGGCTCTAAATCACCCTATCCTCCTATAAATACATCCCTAACCTAAACCTAGGTTTCTTACACAATTCTCTAGCCTCCATTGCTCTCTTCTTCTAATTAAAAATAAAAATGGCGTCGCTACTCTACTGGAATCAAAACTAGAAGCTAATCAACATCAGCCTAAGCAACTCAATTCAAACTAGAGATTAAAGTTTCTGCAAAGATTCTACAACAAGTTAAAGTTCTTTCTTTAATCCAATCAAGGCAAGTACAGTTATTTTCCGATATAAACGTTAATTCTGATTGTGACATGAATTGTAAATCTGAATATGATATTATATCTGTTCTTTTCTGTTCTGTTTGGATCTATCTTATCTCTTTCCTCTTTTTGTTCTATAGCCAGGCTATCACGAGCCTGAGCCAATCTCATAAGAGATTAACATACGCTAAAATATTTGGGACAATAAAATGAATGATGCATAATTGGACTGATTTGTGACTGATTTGAGTGAAGGACATAGGTTGTAAACTAGATCTAGATCTATGCATATATGACAATTTGGGATTATCATATGATAATATATGACTTGTAAATCTGGAATATAAGGCATGTTAAAAATTAAGATCTGAATAGAAAGACATAATACAGGTTAGATCTAGATCCTTGGGCATATTTTATATAACGGACTATGACTTTAAAAAAAAGGGAATATGGCTTAGGTAGAAATATTTACATGGAAGTAGGATATCTATTATGTAAATAAACACCTAAGTAAGGGATCTTTGGGATATATGACATGCATAGTAATCTATGGTTATATTTGGTATAATCTATATATGGATCTTCTGTACTTTGCAAGTTTAATAAAAGGGGAACATATGATATATGGTAAATTATGACCATAATCTGTGCTATGTGAATTTAATGCAAACATGGGATAAATGATCATATTGGGAATCATGACTATTATTTATGCATGTGAACTTAGGCAAGATTTATATTTAGGCCAGATATGTTGTGAAACCTTAAGGAATGATTAAATCTAATATATTTGCCTAATTTGCTAGTTCTAATCTGCCAATTCTGCCAAAACTGCTAATTAGATTGAGATGCCTAGTCTGTTAAATTTGTCTGTTGAGATGCCTAATCTGTTATATGCTAAAATCTGCTAGTTTGTTTAATCGGTTAAATCCGTTAAGTCGCCTAATCTGCAAAACTTGTTATCTGCTATATCCGTTAAGTTGATATATTCAGTCTATTGTTGTCATTAGCTATGAATAATTGACATGTATATTAGGCATGAGTATAAATGGTAAATAATTAATTAATTGGCTGCAAAGATAAACATGGCTAACTCGAGGTTAGAATGAGTTTGCGACGTAATTCTGCCCGGAACCGCCCGGCATATTCCAGTGGTCGCAAACAATAGGTTCTAATGTGAGAAGTTAGTCATAACGTGCTTGAAACCCGAGGTTAGACTCAGTTTGTGACAGAAACCTGCCCGGAACCAACCGGCCTAACCAGTAGCCGCAAACTGTCAGTCTAATGTGAGAGGTTTGGGCATTAATATTTAATTAATGAAAATCTGAGATAATTGTGATGTCTAAAACGTGTTGGGTAAGGTTAAACCAATTGGAACAATGAATCTGATAAACCCGTTTCGTGAATCCATAGGCCCAATACAAAGTTAGATAATATGGAACCAGTTAATCTGTAAGCCTGTTAATCCGAACATATGATCCCTTAGTCTGAAAACCTGTTAACTTGATTGCCTGATCTGTGAACTAGTTAATCTAAATTTTGTATGTCTGAAACTTGTAGACAAGTTAAACTAAAATCTGTTAGTCTGGGGACACAAGGTTAGGAGGGGAATTAATTGTGTCATCTGTTGTTTGGGACCCATATTAGTCAGTAACCCTTTATGGTATCAAAACTTTGACCCAACAGGAAGTAGGGTCCGGGCACGCTTACTGAACTAATTATAAGCGGTTCATTCTGATAATGGCGAGGGGTGTTGATGGTGCGTTCCAACCGGGTCATGTACGTGCATGGATCCCGGTCTGCCTCTGAGGATGTAAGACGCCGTGACATCTGTAAATAGGTCTGTGCCAATTGGTTGTCACTTTAGGGAGTGATACACCCTATTGTGGGGCCGACACAGGATATTTATGTATTAGGGAGCCGATCGCTTGGGGTAGGGTTTTAGGGTACACTTAGTTCTGTCTATTTCTGTTGGTACCGTCTGTTTCTGTTGGGTGGTAACACCTGTCTATTTCTGCGTGGTACCGTCTGTTCGGGTGGTAAAGGCCCATTACTAGTGTACACCTAATTCTACATTCTGTTTCCGTAGGGACTAATCTGTTTCTGAATCTGTCTGTTTCTGATCGGGTAGTAAAGGCCCATTATTAGCATCCTGTTTCTGTTAAATTATTCTGTACCCGTTTCTATTTCAATTTAGACATTAGGGTGACACCTAATTCTGTTATACTAGTATTAGTGCAGAGAAGTGTAAAGCAATAGTCTATGTCATTCTGTTCTTCCGTTATATCTGCTACACCTGTTACAGTTATCTCTCATCCAGTTTTATGTTCATGTCATATTATTATTATCTGTTCATATGCTGAAAGTCACTGGACTTGCCAGACTTTTTGTCTGACCCTTGTTGTTTCGCCTCCTTTCTTCCGTTCCTCCCCCCCCCCCTAGGTTATCCAAGGAGGGAATACTTTAGCTTGATCCGGATTTCTCTCTGCTTGAAGTGCTTAAAGTATGGCTTGGCTCTGTATAGCTCCCGTTCTATGGGGATTATGATTTTAAAACATGCATTTTGAAGGCTTTTGTACAAGACTGATATTTGTACTTGAATCCTGAGATTTGAAAGGATGTAACCATATTGATTTCTGTTTCTACTGTAATAAAGTTAAAAATTTTCAAGTACTGTTTTATTTGTCTTGTAAGTTTCTGTTCTGTTTACTAAAATGCTCCACCAAAGTTAAGGCATTCCCTTTGTGAGTGACCTTAACAGAGGTGGGGTGTTACAAATCACCATATAATGTTAATTATATGGATTCCACACAACACATGTATATAATAGCAATGACAAACAATCAACCATCATCCCAAGTGCACCACACAACTGCATACGCATCAAATATGAATAATTAACGCTTACACAGCCTGTCGACCAATCGATCGACATACAATTAAATAATTGGGATTAGTGTGCGCCAAATATCATCCCAACACCCGTGTGGGGTTTCAAATCAACAAACGCAGATTTTTATTTGTGCAGTTGGGCGATGTGTAAAATTTATCGACCCAATCAATATCAGTCAAATTAGTGTATATAAACAAATCGGCCGATTCGTTTATAAATATTCCTTTATTCACATTCATGTTAAAAATTATATTTTTAACGATAATTAATTTATTTCAACACATCCACATTTTATTATCGATTTCACATCAACAACACAAACAAATTTCCCAATACATCAATTAAACAAACAAGCCATCCATGGTCTGTGGATGACGGGTGTCGGGTGCTGCTAAGCACCGTCTGCATCCTAGTATATATATATATAATTAGAAAAGGAAATTTGAGTGAGAAGTTCTCACCAATAGCTATCCCAACTCCACGACTCTTCATATGTAGAAAATCTCTGCCATTTCTTCTTTCGTCACTTTCGTTGCCCGTATTCACTACATATATAAAAATCGAATTTTTACTTCGCTATTCAATATCTATAAATCGAATTTTTACACTGCTACTATATAGGTAAAAATTATATTTTTCTAACGCTACTATATAGATAAAAATTATATTTTTACATCACTACTATATGGATAAAAATTCTATTTTTACATCGTTGTTCATATAATAAAGATTATATTTTTATCGTGCTATTCTTCATATAAAGATTTCGCCCTTTCAAATATAAAGATTTTGCCTTTTCAAATATAAAGATTTCGCCTTTTCAAATATAAAGATTTCGCCTTTTCAAATATAAAGATTTCGCCTTTTCAAATATAATAAAAATTATATTTTCAATACTTCTACTCTATAAAATTATATTTTTAACATTCCTACCATATAAAAATTATATTTTTAACATTCCTACTATATAAAAATTATATTTTTAACTTTTTTATATTATAAAAATCAGGTCTTTATCCCTCAACATAATTAAAAATTGCATTTTTATTCTTTCTAAAATATAAAAATTATATTTTTTTTCTTCTCTATTATATGATAAAAATCATATTTTCTTAATACGCTACTTCCTATTTATAAAATCCAATCTTTTCTTTCTATAAAAAATCTATTTCCACTTCTATAAAAATTCTATTTTGCCTTCTGTAAGAGTTCTGTTTTTAAAGCTAATCCTATAGGAAAGAAGTAAATAAACCAAATTAAAATGAAAGGAGGCTTACTGTTTTCAGCGAAGAAGGGGGATGGAGCTGCTATGCGCTGGAGGTGACGAGGAGGGTGCAGCTAGGATTTCAGGGCGGCGGTGGGACGATGACTGAGCGCGGCGGTTGAAGGGGGGTGGCTCGGTGGGGATCTCGTCGATGAGGTTAGGCGTGGGGCTTCTTCGATGCAGCGAAGGTGGGAGCGGCGGAGGAAGGTCGGAGGGGTCTGACGGGTGGAGGGGACGGAGCGGCGACGAGGGTGGGTGGTGGCGCGTCGGGGTGGTGAACGCCAGGGGGCGGCGGCTGCGCTTTTTTTCTTCTTTTTTTTATTTTTTATTTGAAAATGAATCGGGGGGCCAGAATGAAAGAATAGGTGGTAGGAGAGAGGGAAGGTTTTAATTTAATTATATATTTATTTTTATTATTTCAAAAAGGTAACTTTTTATTTCGATCTCGAAACGAGGCCCACCGCCTGTCGTCCTAGCTAATTACCCCCATTTCGAACACAATGGGATATGTATCGTCAGCTGATTCGACTGTTACGATCAGTTTCCATCAGAATCAACATATAACTCTATATATTGAATTTGAACGCACGTTTCAATTTACTGGGGTCACATACTAACTAGAAAAATTCCAGAAAAATATTTTCTAGCTTCGTATTGATGATACGGTCCTAACAAAACTAGTTTCGTCGAATTCTGAGACCGTTGGAAAAATGGCCATTTTCCAGTCGACTAAAATCAACTCAAATTGGTCAAACGCGTTTTCCTTTGCCACACTCACATATTGATTCGAAAAATTATGAAATTTGGAATCTAGCAATAATTTGACATCGCGGACCCAACAAAAGGGGTTTCGTCGAAATCCGAGGTCGTTTGCAAAATGTCTATTTTTAATGGCCTGAATTCCATAGCGACTATTCAGAATTTTCAACTGGACATATATTTTGATTCCCGCTATGAAATTTTGATTTTTCGGATTCGTTGGAAAGATGTTCTCAATTAGATCCTAATGTTTTTGGTTTCGCTAAAATCCGGATTGTTTTGCACCCGGTACGTTCAATTGAAGTTTGAAATCGAATTATCGAACTACCGCGCCATTTTCAATTCTATTTTATAATTATATATAATTATTTATATTCTAACGACGATGTATATAAAATATACATTCGAATTCTATTCAAAATAAATTTCTCGTCGATATTATTTAAAATAATTCATTTTAAATGTTCAAACTTCGCTAAAATTTCCAAAATAAAAATTTTAAACTGGCCCAGATTTTCGGGTTGTTACAATCACGAACTTTGATTTTCTTACAATAATTTAACGATACGGTTTCCATGAAACTAATTTCATCGAAAACTAAGACTATTCGCAAAAATTGCTATTTTTAACGCTTACATAATATTGATTATATAAATTCTCAAATAAATCAGTTAAATCATAATAAATTGTTTGGATATAATTCCAGATATAATTTGCACAACTTAATATCATCAATTTTGAGTTAAACGATTTAAATTTTCCTTTTAAATATATTAAATAAACGTTATATTTTAATAACAATTTCCATAGCAATATTTTAAATTTTGTATTAGTCATAAATAACCATCTATAACACGAAATCTGAATTTTTCTTGAAAATTATAATCAACAAGATTCTAACGTTTCTTGTCTCACAAAAATCCGACTTATATCGGATCCTGTATATCCAATCAAAGTTCAAAACTCTATATTACGAACAGCAGCGCCATTTCGAGCTCGTTTATAATTAAATTAAAATTATATATATTCAGTCGTCGTTTTATTAATGATTTCAATATTAAAATCGATTATATTCCAAATATAATTTTAAATAATAAAATATACTAAATATCTTATTACCAAAAATATAGGACATTACAATCTTCCCCCTTAATAGAATTTCGTCCTCGAAATTACTAAGGTAAGAAAAATGTTATAAACCCGTTTATTTTAAAATTGAATTTATTATAAATCAAAAACCAATTCATTATATTCAATATAAATTTTCAAAATATCGAAAATTTTCTAGCACATTAAATTCCGGGAAAAATTCGGCAGAGTCTCCCCTGTATGGAGTGGCTTCTGCGATATCGAAGGTACAAATGATATATATACACATCGAACCACACTGTCAGAAAACAAAAATCAAAACCTAAAACATATATTTTCGCGTAGGCGTACCTCATGCAAGCGCTATTGAGCATACTACTCAATTTATATGCGATCAAAACCTATCCTCGTAGCTTTCAGCTACCTGTGCTCAACTCAACTCAAAATGTAAGTCACAAATACATGAAATTCAAATAGCACTTCATCAATCGTCAAATATAACTATACAAATTCCAATAACTAAACATGAACCATCATTTCACTTGCAAATACGGGGTTAAATTGTTAATTTCAATTCATATGCAATTCCATTCAAATTATTATACTGGAATTCATTTTGCTTTAAATTTATTTAACTTCTTATTAAACCATTCGATGAATTATATTCAACTTATCTAACAAACAGTCAACAAATACTTAACTCACAATAAAAAATCAGCATAATCACATCAATATAATCTTTACATTAATATTTGCTTGGTTTATATTCACTTGGGTTACATATTTGAATATCAATCGATTAATATCCGACTGATCTTTTCCATTATTATTCCATTCGATTTCCACATTCCAAATTTATCTTATTTAATTCCAATACCCATCCTTAACTTAACCAAGTTAAGTTTTAATTTCAAATCCAATTAACTAATTGATTTTCAAATTAGTTTATTATCATTTCATAATCCAATTTCTGGTCTTAATTCAAAAATCATTCTTTCTTATTTACTACGTTTTAACCTATTTTTAAGTTAAATTTTGATTCATTCACTTTCATATTACAATTCTTATTCAAAATATATAAGCAAAATTTCTTCTGGTTATATTAAACAATTCCAAATTCTTAATTCAATTCAAATCAACAAACAAACAAATAAACAAACCAATATTTAAATAATTTGATGAAATTATTTCTTTTCTATACAAAAATATAATTCGGGTAAAATTATTGCATTTACCCTCTTTTCAAAACAATATTGTGTCCATTATTAATTCAAATGCTTCTCAACACTTGAACTGATCAAACAACACAATACAAAACATTTGTATATGAAATTTACAAATACGCGCTCTCGTATATACACTCAACTCAATATAGGGTATTACTAATCCCATCTCTATCGAGTTATACCACAGAGCCAAGGTTACCACTAAACCAATAGCTCTGATACCAACTGTGACCACCCGAACTTCCGGTGCCTTTTGTGTTGACCAAACAACTCAAGTCCAACCCAAAATGCAATGGAAACCCAGATGCCAATAGAAAGAATATGGAGGGTGAGATAAGAAAGAAAAAAATATTAGAATGGAAGAAGAAGAAGATTCAGCGCAATATAGAGTCTCACATCGTAGCAGAACAAATTATAGTATAGAAATAAATCTTGATAGAGAGCTTAAAAATATACTTACATTCATCAGAGTACATCAACACATATGGAAAGTTATAATAACCTGTCCTCGTATACAATACACAGCGGAATAACAACTATACATCATACGTCTGAACATCTCCAGCTCGTCTCTTCACAACTTCCGATAACCTGAACCTTTGCACCCTGGTCTAACCCTAGCATTACAAATGCACGGATCAGTCTGGTGAACTAGAGTGAGAAAACACACTAAGTTTATAGGTATCATCCAACTTGATTTTAAAGTTAAAATCTTTTTTGAAAGAAATGAAAATAGTAAGACCAAATCCACACATAAATACGGACGATTTTTACCTTACTATAACCCAAAACATTTTTGAAATCAATATATTTTATGATATTATAATAGTGTCTAATATCAAGTAAATAGAAATCTAACGGAACGCTTGCATCTCACGCTCCGCATATATAGTATACAATCAAAACTGCAGACGCTTATTACAGAATGGAATTCCAACTATGGCAAGGTATGGGACCACCTTCCGACAATATACCTCTGGAGATGAATAAATTAGGGATTCAACAAGAACGTCTTGCAACCCCAGCTAAACATGACCGGCCCCTCACTTCGCTTGAGAGTACCGAATATATCATTACCATGGTTGGGGGCCATCCAACCGAACCGATAGCATACATATAAAAATAAATGGGACAACTGAAGGCATTTAATTTCACCAGATAAGTTAATGAATATATCCTTTTGATGGGTGCGACCCACATAGCCATGCGACCTACCCGATTTTATACCATTTCCCGGTTGATGAGGCTTGAGGTCATAATTAATTAATTAATCTAGTAAATTACCTTGATTTTAATTTTATGTTTGAACATCTAATCACCATTAACTTTGAATGCCACATTGTTGCCAGAAATCACTAATTGATTTCCACAAAAATATTCTGGTTGTTAAATTAAGAGATGGTGTCTTCTCCGCCGCCACAGAAATACGTTTAAGGAAATCAACTTACGTAACTCCTTGGAAATACTCTGTCAGGCAACCGTTCATACAAGTTGTCCTGGGACTGGACAAACCGAAGGCACCCTCCTGATGCATCCTTGAATTACCCTCTGGATCAGTAGCGAGTAGTCCTTGCAATCCAAAGATTCCAATCACGACCGAATTACCATCAAAAATCTCTGGTTGCAAGCCAGAGAAATTTATCAAGTAACCCTTTCGCTTATGAAGATCTACGGTCTTCAATTGCTCCATCTTCAATCTTCTCGTATTTACTGGTTCAGAATGGTTTTCGAATATAAATTCGATAACAGTCTTTCCGTACCAACAATCGTATTGGTCAGATTTGATAGTCAGTGATTTAACTGTGACGATCCCAAAACCCCGTGACACGGTGTTAAGGATAATCATTGGAATATAACACATTAATCATCATTAGCAGATCACAGATAATAGCATAAACAGAAAATAGAATAATTTACACACATATGACAGCGGAATCATATAGATAACATCACATCAGAGAAGCACAGTACAGGATACAACTTAGTGTATAATGATACATAATCAGTCACCATCGCCTGAGGCGGAATCATACATAAAGAGTACACAAAAGGAATACCAGTCTACATCGCCAGTGGCGGAATCATAATATAGATACAATAATGGCGGAGAAAATCCAAGTCAGCACGGTGTAGTCAAGCCTCGCCATGAGCCAAAAGGTGCGTCAGAAACCTGTAACTAGGCTGCCCGTGTGAAAATAAGGGCACCCGAGTTTGCAAGGTGAAACAAACTACGAGTCAGTCATGGGACTGGTATGAGAAATCTATTCAACTTATTAACAACAATAATAAGGCAAATCAAAGGACCACGCCACTTTCGCGGAACGGGTTTACTCCAATGAGTGCTAGTGCATGAGATAAAATAAATGATTAAATCAACGCAATGCTTTTTATAAAATGAAGCCATTATAAGACTCAGGTCCTATCACACAATGCAACGCAAGCCGGAGGATAGAGTTTTTACCTTATAATGGCCAAAGATGCTTCATACAAATAAAACAAAAGTGCTTGATATTATTACTAGTGCATATATGTTTCAAAAGCGATTTCAATCATAAATATCAATCATAGGCGGCATAAATGACCCATACCACTATGTCGCCATACTAGTAATACAATCACAACCGCATATATCGTATTGGAAATTGGATTCCTTCATGAGTCGAGGCAAGGGGCAAGCTCCTCTCCGTTCGAGACACTCTAGCAAATGCCTCGGGACCGCACACAGCAATCCCCTGGATCCTCCAAGGCCGGTCCTCTCTTACTTTTGAGGATTGGCAATTCCTGAACACACGTTTCCTGGTCCTTACATACCTATAATCGAGGCGCCTCGTATTCCAACAACCACACAGGTGAAAAGTAGATATAAATGTCAGGGCTGGGAGGTCACTGACACCACCATAGCTAGAAAGAAACGTCATGCACTCCTTGGGTCCTTCTCCCGTTTTTGACTCATACCGGGGTGTGAGGCTCGCGAATTCACGTTATACACAAAGCTACGTCACACAGACCATGCTTTAATCATCAACCACAAGACTTTGCTTTGCAACAGAAGCCTTGATCATATGCCACTTAGGCGTGCCACACAGGCAATCCACTCCATGCGACTGATTTCTATCAATACATAACCTCTGAGCTCGTACGTCTCAGAGAAGGGCGTTAAGCAAGAGAATAAATTCTCCGCCGCCAAACAGATATATATTTAACAGAGATCAATCAACACAGAACAAAACCCAATGTCAGACACACAGTCCATTTACAAGTCCGTTCTGGGTCCGAACGAAACCGGAGGCACCAATTCCTCGCATATCCGTACAATCAACAATATGTTTGGACGGCTACTACTTCAATTCCTTCATGGTAGCTACTCCAATCACGAGCATCAGTAGCGCCCATCCATCCAATGTGGAGATCGCCGGTCTTCAGTCGTCTTCGACTCTTCGACTTCTCAACGTCGATCGATTATTTGAAATGAGATAAACTCGGCCTTTTCAAATAATCCACGTATATTTAGATTTTCAAACCAATTAATCACATGGTTGAGCTATCCAACATTCACATATCAGTTATTTAGTTATAATTTTCATGTCAAATACATTCAACCATCACATATCAAGCAAACACAACAAAATTGGTTTATTTCCACTCTATATCGTTAATAGCACTTTATAACGATACATCGCCATTTTTATTTAATTTAAAACGGCCATAATTAATTAAACGACGTTTCAGGTCGTTTCGATGCACTGGCGCTGCTTTCCACTAATTTTGTTTTACACATATAGGAAAATCTAACCGTTGGATCTTCACAAATTTTACATCATTAGGAAGGTCTTTTCAAAACGAATCCAACGGTTCCAGTTTTGGGAAAATCCGACGGTCGGATCTTCCACACTAACCATTTGAAGTTACGATTTCAATTTACGAACTGCAGCGTCGTTATTCGATTTAATTTAATTATATATATATATATATATATATATATATATATATATAATCGTTTCTGGCGCTGTTTTCCACTAATCTTGAATTAAACATTCTAGACAATCCAACCGTTGGATTTTTACAAGGTTGGTGCCGTTGGAAAGATTATTCCAAGGCGAACCCGACGGTTGAGGTTTCGGGAAAATCCAATGGTCGGATTTCCCGTACTAGTCGTTTGAAATCACGGTTTCAAAATACGAACTGCACGGCCTCGTTTCGTTTTAATTTTATTTATATTTATATATTTATATAAATATAGTTCATTCAATAATTTCTATATCGTTTTCACTTCAAATATTTTTCTGACACCTTAAAATTTTGGAAAATTTCGCCATAACCTCCCCTGCACCGGGAGCATCGGGAAATCGCAAATAGCGTTCCCGGTCCTTCTAATCTCAAAAAGAAAAAGAAAAAGCCAAGCGGCTAGCCAACAGGCTCATAAAATCATCACCCAAACAAAACAGTAAATGTGTACCTATTTGTCGGGCACAAAATTTTATTCCTCTTCTCTAGCCTCTTTGCTATAACATGTCCAATGAATATGCATGTACATATATATACAGTTCTTATCATTTATCAATTTCTATTCAACTTCATATTTGATTTGCTTTGGTTTAAAAACACCATTCATTCTAATGTTACATAAATAGGTGCAAATCATTTCATTAGCTAATTAATGAATATTCCAACTCATATATGTTTATTTTGAACAAGTGGCTATTTTTAACACTTCACATTTCAAGGATGATAATTTTGGCGAACTAAAATAGATTTCAACACATGACTATTTTATTTAGTTCTTATGCATGTTAAAAATAATATTTCTATCACAAATATTTATTTCAACGTCTGCATATCTTTAGCATATCACACATATGATAAAAATGATATTTTTATCATTTAAAATATTTATTCAACCAATGTATGGTTTCAACACTTCATAGTTTCAATAAAAATGTAATTTTTATCGTTCAATCTTTTTATTCAACACATGAACCTTTCCACTACACACACTTCTCAACAAATGAGCATTTCCACACATGGACATTTTATTTATGTTGTTCTTATTAGAAAGATGAAATTTTCATTGTTGAAACTATTTATATAAGGCGAATATTTTTCATACTTCATATATATATATAAATGTGATTTTTATTGTTTAAGCACTTCATTCATTCACAAATGAATTTAATTTTCATACAACACTTTTCAACACATGAACAATTTCCATACATGGACATTTTATTTATGTTGTTCTTATTAGAAAGATGAAATTTTGATTATTGAAACTATTTATATAAGGCGAATATTTTTCATGCTTCATATATATATAAAAATGTGATTTTTATTGTTTAAGCACTTCATTCATTCACAAATGAATTTAATTTTCATACAACACTTTTCAACACATGAACAATTTCCATACACGGACATAGTTTCAATATATGACTTTAATTTCAATGCATGTAAAATAATTTCAACATATGAAAATAATTCTAACACACAAAGATTATTCAAAATTTCGGCAGCATAACGGCAGGGTAGTTAAACCAGCACCGTCCCTAGTACGGCTCCTCGCTCTACCTTAAAACCTCGCGGTTTTTGACAATGGGGATTCATGCATCTAATTCGCACGCAGGCGGCATGTATATATTTATTTCATTTCCACAAACTAATCCTATGTGGTTTCAACCAAATATTTTCCAATCACAAACGGGTATTTTTCAACCACAATCAATTCAATATCAACCACTAACAATCCCAAACAACAATTCGCCGTCAATCAATTTTCACAACAATTTCAACCAATATATATATCGTCCATGGTTTGTGGACGAGGGGGCGTATATATATATATATAAATATTTATATATAGCAATTCACTTTTATTTCCACACACACATATATATATATATATATAAAGAAATTGAAGAGTGAGAAGTTCTCACCAATAGCTATTCAATAACACGACTCTTCCTTTATAGTAATCTTCGCCTATTTCGCCTTCTTGTCGCTTTCGTTGCCTGTATTCTCTACATAGGTAAAAATCGAATTTTTACTATGTTATTCAATATATAAAGATCATATTCTAAAAACAAAGATTATATTTTTAATATTCCTACGATGTAAAAAATTATATTTTTATCGCTTTAAAAATATAAGAATCATACCTTACTTCTTCTACTTAATAAAAATTCCATCTTTTTCTCTTTTTAAAAATATGATCTTTATTTTTGCAAGTTCAAATCTTTTTCTTTTAAAAGATTAAACCTTTTTCTATTTCAAAGTTTAAACCTTTTTCCTATTTTAAACCTTAAAATAAAATCAGTTTTTATTTCCTTTAAAAATCAGTTTTTAAATCTTTAAAAAAATCAGTTTATAAATCTTAAAAAAATCAGTTTTAGAAACCTAATTAAAATCAGTTTTTATATTCTTTAAAAATCAGTTTTTAAATTTTTAATAATTCAGTTTTTAAATCTTTAAAAATTCAGTTTTTAAATCTTTAAAAATTCAGTTTTTAAATTCTTTTACAAATTCATAAATTAGTTTTTAAATCATTTTTAAATCATTTTTAAATCAGTTTTTGCAAAACAAAAATAAAAATAAAAATAAAATAAACTAAATGCTCACCGTAGCCTGCGAAGGGGAGGGAAGAAGAAGGCGTCGGCGGCGATGTGGTGTGGTTCGGTGGTGGCGGCGTCGAGGCTTCAGGGGGGGCTGCTCGATTTGCGTCGCGAGGGGTTCGAGATGAGGGCGGGGTCTTCGGGGTGAGGGCGGCGGCTTCGAGGGTTGCGCACTGGGAGGAGGAGGCTGGACGGAGGGCGGCGGCTTCGATAGGTTTAGGTTTTCCCTTTTTTTTCGTTTCTGATTAATGAATCGGGGGGGCCAAGAAGAAGAAAAGGGAGGGAATAATATATTTTTTTTATTATTATTTAATTATTTAATTTTGCAAAAAGGTTGACTTTTACATACGACCTCGAAATGAGGCCTACCGCCTGTCGTCCATAGCGTTTTACCCCCATTCCGAACACAATGAGATATGTATCGTAAGCTGATTTGATCGTTACAATCAGTTTCCGTTGGATTTATATTTAAATCCTTATGTTGAATTTTAAACGTACATTTCAAATTACCGGGGTCACATACTAAATAGAAAAATTCCAGAAAAATATTTTCTAGTTTCGTATTGACGATACGGTCCTAACAAAACTAGTTTCGTCGAATTCTGAGACCGTTTGAAAAATGGCCAATTTCCAGTCGATTAAATTCAACAAAAACTGGTCAAACGCGTTTTCTTTTGCCACGCTCACATATTGATTCGAAAAATTATGAAATTTGAAACCTAGCAATAGTTTGACATCCCGGACCCAACAAAAGTGGTTTCGTCGAATTCCGAGGCCATATGCAAAATATCAATTTTCCAGGCCTATATATTCTATATACCGACTCTTCTGAAAATTCATTCGGCCATAACTTTTGATTCCCGTTATGAAACTTCGATTTTTCTGATCCGTTAGAAAGGTATTGACTAACAGTTTTAAATATTTTTGGTTTCACTAAAATCCGTTATATTTTCCACCCTGCACAGTCGGTCAAAGTTCGAATTCAAATTTTTAAACTGACTTACTATTTCTAATTCACTAATTTATTGAAATATTATATTTCAATGGTTCAAATTGCTTTGAAATAATCAATTTAAAAATTTTAAATTGGCTCATATTTTCCGGGTTATTACAATCTCCCCTACTTAAAAACTTTTCGTCCTCGAAAAGGAAACAACAATAAAGTAGGAAATAAAATGTAAATGCAAAGTATGGTAAAGGTACCTTGCACCGGAGTTAGTCAGAGATATCCACTCTGCATTTGGGGTAAGCTTGCTTAATGTTTTCCTCAGTTTCCCAAGTACAGTCTCTAGGATCACTGCTCCACTGCACTTTAACTAAATAAACCTTTTTGCTTCTGAGTTCCCTAGTTTCTTTGCCAACAATTTTTAATGGCTCTCTTCTGAGTGCTAATTATGGAGTTATCTCCACATCCTGTTGCGCTGCTTCTTCTACAACAAGATCCGGATCATGCACATGTCTCCTAAGTTGAGATACGTGAAATACATTGTGCACTCCAGGCAACCAATCTGGCAATTGAACCCTATAAGCAAGAGTTCCAATTCGCTCAAGTATAGGAAAGGGACCAATAAATCTCGGTGCCAACTTCCCAGTCTTACCAAATCTGATTACTCCTCTCATCGGAGAAACCTTTAAATAAACATTATCACCAACAGCAAATGTCAAATCTCTCCTTCTAGAGTCTGCATAACTTTTCTATCGGCTTTGGGCGGCTTTCAATCGCTTCTTGATGAAGTCCACTTTATCAGATGCTTCCCTAATCATATCGGGTCCTAGTACAAGTCTGTTGCCAGGTTCTACCCAACATGCTGGAGATCTGCAGGGTCTGCCATATAAGGCTTCAAATGGTGACATCCTCAAACTTGCTTGATAGCTATTGTTATATGAGAATTCTGCCAAATGCAAATGATCTTCCCATGACCCACCAAAATCGATTATACAAGCCCGCAATAAATCTTCTAGAATTCTATTCACCCGCTCAGTTTGGCCATCTGTTTGGGGGTGATAAGCGGTGCTCATATTCAGTTTTGTCCCCAATTCAGTCTGGAAAGCCTCCCAGAACTTGCTAGTAAATAGGGGATCTCTATCACTGACTATGCTGATGGGAATTCCATGCAGCTTAACAATTTCTTTGAAATATATCTGTGCTAGACTTTGGGCAGTTCTATTGGATCTGACAGGTATAAAATGGGCAGTCTTCGTGAAGCGATCTACGATTACCCAAATACTGTCATTACCTTTTGTTGGTTCGCGGCAAACCATCTATGAAATCCATGGAAATCTGTTCCCATTTCCAACCTGAGACTTCCAAATGTTGCAACAGTCCAGCTAGCTTCTGTTGGTCGCTCTTGACCAATTGACAGGTAGGGCATCTGCTAACATACAAAGAAATATCCCTTTTCATTGCCTTCCACCAGAAAGTGCGTTTGATATCGTTGTACATTTTACTCACCCCAGGATGGATGCAAAATTTGGATTTACGGCATTCATCTAGCACTTCTCTTTTAAGCTCGAGAATGTCGGGAACACATATTCTTCTATTCAGCCTCAAAACTCCTTCTGTATCCACTTGGAAACTGGAGCCTTCGCCCCTTTGAATCCTTTTTACCATCTCTTTCGCAAAATTGTCACTTTTCTGAAGAACAGATATCCTATCAATCAATCCAGGTGTAATTATAAGATTGGCAATGATTGCGGTTTTTCTACTAAGCGCATCCGCTACTACGTTAGCTTTCCCCGGCGTATACAGGATATCAAGATCATACGCTGCAAGAAATTCTAGCCAACGCTGCTGTCTCAGATTCAGATCTTTTTGGGTGTATAAATACTTCAACGATTGGTGATCTGTGTACAGTATAAATTTCTCGCCCAATAAGTAATGCCTCCAGATTTTCAAGGCAAATACGATGGCTAGCAACTCAAGATCATGAGTCACATAATTCTTCTCATGCGGTTTCAATTGGCGGCTTGCATAAGCGACTACTTGGCCTCTCTGCATTAACACTGCACCAAGACCTCTAATAGAAGCATCTGTCCAAACCGTTAAATCTTGATTGCCATCAATAATTGTTAACACTGGAGCGGTGGTCAACTTCGATTTCAATTCCTGGAAAGCTTCTTCACAGTCGGAAGTCCACTTACACTTCTCATGTTTCTTTGTGAGCTTCGTTAACGGACCGGATATCTTCGAAAAATCCTTAACGAACTTTCGATAATAACTAGCCAATCCCATAAAACTTCTAACTTCTGTGGGAGTAGTGGGTTGTTTCCAGTCTTGAATCGCTGTTATCTTGCTTGGGTCAACAGAAATTCCTTTCTCTGACACGACATGGCCAAGAAATTTAACTTCTTCTTGCCAGAAGACACATTTAGAGAATTTGTCTTTGAAGACGTTCTTCCTTAGAATCTCCAATACTTGTTCTAAGTGTTTTTCATGCTCGGGTTCTGATTTGGAGTAGATTAAGATATCATCGATAAATACGAGGACAAATTTATTCAGAACTCCCCTGAACACTCTATTCATTAGATCGACAAAGTATGCTGGAGCGTTGCAAAGGCCAAACGGCATTACTAACCATTCATAAAATATGTCTGGGCCTCTGAAAACGGTCAAAGGAACACACTCTTCTGCTATTCTCAATTGATGAAAACCTGTAGCTAGGTCCATTCGGGAAAATACTTTCGCCCCATTCAATTGGTCTAGCAAATCATCAATGCGGGGTAGTGGATACTTGTTTTTAAGCGTCTGTTTGTTGAGGTTTCGGTAATCAACACATAATCTAAGAGTACCGTCTGACTTCGGGACAAACACAACAGCTGCACCCCAATTAGAAAAACTAGGTCTGATTAGACCTTTCCACAACAGTTGACGAGTTTGATCGCCTAATTCTTCTTTTTCTTTCGGAGTCATTCTACGGATTGGATGTACCACGGGTCTGGCATTGGGAGTTAGATCGATTCGGAATTCTATTTCTCTTTGCGGAGGTAAGTTTTCAACTTCTTCAAACACATCCGCATAGTTGCTAACAATCGGAATCTTTTCTATGGAGGTGGGAATAAGTTCTAATGCTGACCAAAATTCTTCTCTATTCGGATTCGAACCATGACAGGGAATATATATATGTCCAAGCTCCGTTCGGATTTTAACAATTCTTTCCGCACACTTCACTTCGGCTTCATATTTCGTTAACCAATCCAGCCCGAGAATAATATCGAATTCGGGAAAATCCATAACGATTAAATCAAAAGGAAATTTATAGAAAGAATAGGAGATTGGCACTCTACAATATGAACCGAGAGTAATAGGACCCCCTATCGGGTTATGAACTTCAACCGATTCTTTAAGCTTTCGCTGTTTTAACTTTAGTTTGTGCACTGTGTTTCTAGCAATATAACTACGCGATGCACCTGTGTCAAATAATACAGAAACAGGAATATTTTTAATTGTAAGGGTACCTCCCAAAACATCGGGTTTACCTGCTCCATCGGAAGCAGCTGGCGGGCTAGACCCGTCATAGACATGAGCTACAGTAGCTTTCTTTAGCAAAGGACAGTCTTTGACCAGATGGTCGGTCTTGCGACAGTTGAAGCACGAGCGAGGGTTCTGAGAGCCTTGGCTCGAGCCTTGAGAATTTGTTTTCTGCCTCTTCGGAGCTGTGCAGACGTTTGAGTAGTGCCCCGGCTTACCACAATTAAAGCAACTTCCTCTTGGCGGCTTGCCAGTCTGAGGCTTGGAAGATGCTGCTTGGCTTGACTCGCTCTGATTTACAGTAGGCTTGCGCTTGTTTCCTGCTTGGCTTCTAGCGCGATCCTGATCCAGATGCCTTTGATCAAGGTCTTCATAGTTGCATGTCATCTCCACTAGCTCGTTGAAATCCAGCTTGACATGGGCCATGGCTCTATCATGATATTGTCGTCTTAGTCCAAAGATAAACCTCTTATTTTTGGATTTCGCGGTAGCAACGAGTTCTGGAGCATAGGGCGACAACATTGTGAATTTGTTCAGATAATCTTGCACGGAAAGATCCCCTTGCTGGAGATTGGCGAAGTCATCGTGCATTCTTTCTAGAGCTTTTTCTGGGACATATTTCTCCTTGAAGAGTTCTTTGAATCCATCCCATGTTCTTCCAGCTTCTCTATTCCCGGCGGTAAGAGATTCCCACCATAATTCGGCTTGTTCCTGCATAAGCCAGGCGCCCATAATAGCTTTGTCTTCGTCTCCTAGCCTTAGGCCTTCAAGAATTTTCTCGCATGTTTTGAGCCATGCAAGGGCCTCTATTACGGTGCTAGTTCCCGAGAAGGTCTTGCCTCCTAAGTTCTTATATCTCTTAGCTACACGGTCGAGCTCGAAGTATTGAGCTACCGAAGGTTGTATCAAAGGTCCTTCTTGAGCTGGGATTTCTCCCCTTCCTCGGCCTCGGCCGGCACGGCCTCCTCTAGCGGCGGCTCCTCTGGTAGCCATTTGTCAAATTCTGTATAAGTAATGAAAAAGTCAGTTAACAGAAATAATAGTCTATTGCATAGTTAAGCAGAAATTCCTACGGAAAGATAACGATGGACTGATCAATTGTTTTTGCTATTCTGCCCAGCTCATTCTAGGACTTTACTAGTCCTATCTCTAATGAGCGACTCGCCTTAGAATACTACTGATTCTCTCTTGACGAAGTGTTTAATGTGTTAGACTCCAGAACTAAGGTTAACCAAAGCTCTGATACCAGCTGTGACGATCCCAAAACCCCGTGACACGGTGTTAAGGATAATCATTGGAATATAACACATTAATCATCATTAGCAGATCACAGATAATAGCATAAACAGAAAATAGAATAATTTACACACATATGACAGCGGAATCATATAGATAACATCACATCAGAGAAGCACAGTACAGGATACAACTTAGTGTATAATGATACATAATCAGTCACCATCGCCTGAGGCGGAATCATACATAAAGAGTACACAAAAGGAATATCAGTCTACATCGCCAATGGCGGAATCATAATATAGATACAATAATGGCGGAGAAAATCCAAGTCAGCACGGTGTAGTCAAGCCTCGCCATGAGCCAAAAGGTGCGTCAGAAACCTGTAACTAGGCTGCCCGTGTGAAAATAAGGGCACCCGAGTTTGCAAGGTGAAACAAACTACGAGTCAGTCATGGGACTGGTATGAGAAATCTATTCAACTTATTAACAACAATAATAAGGCAAATCAAAGGACCACGCCACTTTCGCGGAACGGGTTTACTCCAATGAGTGCTAGTGCATGAGATAAAATAAATGATTAAATCAACGCAATGCTTTTTATAAAATGAAGCCATTATAAGACTCAGGTCCCATCACACAATGCAACGCAAGCCGGAGGATAGAGTTTTTACCTTATAATGGCCAAAGATGCTTCATACGAATAAAACAAAAGTGCTTGATATTATTACTAGTGCATATATGTTTCAAAAGCGATTTCAATCATAAATATCAATCATAGGCAGCATAAATGACCCATACCACTATGTCGCCATACTAGTAATACAATCACAACCGCATATATCGTATTGGAAATTGGATTCCTTCAAGAGTCGAGGCAAGGGGCAAGCTCCTCTCCGTTCGAGACACTCTAGCAAATGCCTCGGGACCGCACACAGCAATCCCCTGGATCCTCCAAGGTCGGTCCTCTCTTACTTTTGAGGATTGGCAATTCCTGAACACACGTTTCCCGGTCCTTACAGACCTATAATCGAGGCGCCTCGTATTCCAACAAACACACAGGTGAAAAGTAGATATAAATGTCAGGGCTGGGAGGTCACTGACACCACCATAGCTAGAAAGAAACGTCATGCTCTCCTTGGGTCCTTCTCCCGTTTTTGACTCATACCAGGGTGTGAGGCTCGCGAATTCACGTTATACACAAAGCTACGTCACACAGACCATGCTTTGATCATCAACCACAAGACTTTGCTTTGCAACAGAAGCCTTGATCATATGCCACTTAGGCGTGCCACACAGGCAATCCACTCCATGCGACTGATTTCTATCAATACATAACCTCTGAGCTCGTACGTCTCAGAGAAGGGCGTTAAGCAAGAGAATAAATTCTCCGCCGCCAAACAGATATATATTTAACAGAGATCAATCAACACAGAACAAAACCTAATGTCAGACACACGGTCCATTTACAAGTCCGTTCTGGGTCTGAACGAAACCGGAGGCACCAATTCCTCGCATATCCGTACAATCAACAATATGTTTAGACGGCTACTACTTCAATTCCTTCATGGTAGCTACTCCAATCACGAGCATCAGTAGCGCCCATCCATCCAATGTGGAGATCGTCGGTCTTCAGTCGTCTTCGACTCTTCGACTTCTCAACGTCGATCGATTATTTGAAATGAGATAAACTCGGCCTTTTCAAATAATCCACGTATATTTAGATTTTCAAACCAATTAATCACATGGTTGAGCTATCCAACATTCACATATCAGTTATTTAGTTATAATTTTCATGTCAAATACATTCAACCATCACATATCAAGCAAACACAACAAAATTGGTTTATTTCCACTCTATATCGTCAATAGCACTTTATAACGATACATCGCCATTTTTATTTAATTTAAAACGGCCATAATTAATTAAACGACGTTTCAGGTCGTTTCGATGCACTGGCGCTGCTTTCCACTAATTTTGTTTTACACATATAGTAAAATCTAACCGTTGGATCTTCACAAATTTTACATCATTAGGAAGGTCTTTTCAAAACGAATCCAACGGTTCCAGTTTTGGGAAAATCCGACGGTCGGATCTTCCACACTAATCATTTGAAGTTACGATTTCAATTTACGAACTGCAGCGTCGTTATTCGATTTAATTTAATTATATTTATATATATATAAATACAATCGTTTCTGGCGCTGTTTTTCACTAATCTTGAATTAAACATTCCAGACAATCCAACCGTTGGATTTTTACAAGGTTGGTGCCGTTGGAAAGATTATTCCAAGGCGAACCCGACGGTTGAGGTTTCGGGAAAATCCAATGGTCGGATTTCCCGTACTTGTCGTTTGAAATCACGGTTTCAAAACACGAACTACACGGCCTCGTTTCGTTTTAATTTTATTTATATTTATATATTTATATAAATATAGTTCATTCAATAATTTCTATATCGTTTTCACTTCAAATATTTTTCTAACACCTTAAAATTTTGGAAAATTTCGCCATAACCTCCCCTGCACCGGGAGCATCGGGAAATCGCAAATAGCGTTCCCGGTCCTTCTAATCTCAAAAAGAAAAAGAAAAAGCCAAGCGGCTAGCCAACAGGCTCATAAAATCATCACCCAAACAAAACCGTAAATGTGTACCTATTTGTCGGGCACAAAATTTTATTCCTCTTCTCTAGCCTCTTTGCTATAACCTGTCCAATGAATATGCATGTACATATATATACAGTTCTTATCATTTATCAATTTCTATTCAACTTCATATTTGATTTGATTTGGTTTAAAAACACCATTCATTCTAATGTTACATAAATAGGTGCAAATCATTTTATTAGCTAATTAATGAATATTCCAACTCATATATGTTCATTTTGAACAAGTGGCTATTTTTAACACTTCACATTTCAAGGATGATAATTTTGGCGAACTAAAATAGATTTCAACACATGACTATTTTATTTAGTTCTTATGCATGTTAAAAATAATATTTCTATCACAAATATTTATTTCAACGTCTGCATATCTTTAGCATATCACACATATGATAAAAATGATATTTTTATCATTTAAAATATTTATTCAACCAATGTATGGTTTCAACACTTCATAGTTTCAATAAAAATGTAATTTTTATCGTTCAATCTTTTTATTCAACACATGAACCTTTCCACTACACGCACTTCTCAACAAATGAGCATTTCCACACATGGACATTTTATTTATGTTGTTCTTATTAGAAAGATGAAATTTTGATTGTTGAAACTATTTATATAAGGCGAATATTTTTCATACTTCATATATATATAAAAATGTGATTTTTATTGTTTAAGCACTTCATTCATTCACAAATGAATTTAATTTTCATACAACACTTTTCAACACATGAACAATTTCCATACATGGACATTTTATTTATGTTGTTCTTATTAGAAAGATGAAATTTTGATTGTTGAAACTATTTATATAAGGCGAATATTTTTCATACTTCATATATATATAAAAATGTGATTTTTATTGTTTAAGCACTTCATTCATTCACAAATGAATTTAATTTTCATACAACACTTTTCAACACATGAACAATTTCCATACATGGACATAGTTTCAATATATGACTTTAATTTCAGTGCATGTAAAATAATTTCAACATATGAAAATAATTCTAACACACAAAGATTATTCAAAATTTCGGCAGCATAACGGCAGGGTAGTTAAACCGGCACCGTCCCTAGTACGGCTCCTCGCTCTACCTTAAAACCTCGCGGTTTTTGACAATGGGGATTCATGCATCTAATTCGCACGCAGGCGGCATGTATATATTTATTTCATTTCCACAAACTAATCCTATGTGGTTTCAACCAAATATTTTCCAATCACAAACGGGTATTTTTCAACCACAATCAATTCAATATCAACCACTAACAATCCCAAACAACAATTCGCCGTCAATCAATTTTCATAACAATTTCAACCAATATATATATCGTCCATGGTTTGTGGACGAGGGGGCGTATATATATATATATATATATATATTTATATATATATATATATATTTATATATAGCAATTCACTTTTATTTCCACACATATATATATATAAAAAGAAATTGAAGAGTGAGAAGTTCTCACCAATAGCTATTCAATAACACGACTCTTCCTTTATAGTAATCTTCGCCTATTTCGCCTTCTTGTCGCTTTCGTTGCCCGTATTCTCTACATAGGTAAAAATCGAATTTTTACTATGTTATTCAATATATAAAGATCATATTCTAAAAACAAAGATTATATTTTTAATATTCCTACGATGTAAAAAATTATATTTTTATTGCTTTAAAAATATAAGAATCATACCTTACTTCTTCTACTTAATAAAAATTCCATCTTTTTCTCTTTTTAAAAATATGATCTTTATTTTTGCAAGTTCAAATCTTTTTCTTTTAAAAGATTAAACCTTTTTCTATTTCAAAGTTTAAACCTTTTTCCTATTTTAAACCTTAAAATAAAATCAGTTTTTATTTCCTTTAAAAATCAGTTTTTAAATCTTTAAAAAAATCAGTTTATAAATCTTAAAAAAATCAGTTTTAGAAACCTAATTAAAATCAGTTTTTATATTCTTTAAAAATCAGTTTTTAAATTTTTAATAATTCAGTTTTTAAATCTTTAAAAATTCAGTTTTTAAATCTTTAAAAATTCAGTTTTTAAATTCTTTTACAAATTCATAAATTAGTTTTTAAATCAGTTTTTGCAAAACAAAAATAAAAATAAAAATAAAATAAATGCTCACCGTAGCCTGCGAAGGGGAGGGAAGAAGAAGGCGTCGGCGGCGATGTGGTGTGGTTCGGTGGTGGCGGCGTCGAGGCTTCAGGGGGGGCTGCTCGATTTGCGTCGCGAGGGGTTCGAGGTGAGGGCGGGGTCTTCGGGGTGAGGGCGGCGGCTTCGAGGGTTGCGCACTGGGAGGAGGAGGCTGGACGGAGGGCGGCGGCTTCGATAGGTTTAGGTTTTCCCTTTTTTTTTATTTCGTTTCTGATTAATGAATCGGGGGGGGGCCAAGAAGAAGAAAAGGGAGGGAATAATATTTTTTTTATTATTTAATTATTTAATTTTGCAAAAAGGTTGACTTTTATATACGACCTCGAAACGAGGCCTACCGCCTGTCGTCCATAGCGTTTTACCCCCATTCCGAACACAATGAGATATGTATCGTAAGCTGATTTGATCGTTACAATCAGTTTCCGTTGGATTTACATTTAAATCCTTATGTTGAATTTTAAACGTACATTTCAAATTACCGGGGTCACATACTAACTAGAAAAATTCCAGAAAAATATTTTCTAGTTTCATATTGACGATACGGTCCTAACAAAACTAGTTTCGTCGAATTCTGAGACCGTTTGAAAAATGGCCAATTTCCAGTTGATTAAATTCAACAGAAACTGGTCAAACGCGTTTTCTTTTGCCACGCTCACATATTGATTCGAAAAATTATGAAATTTGAAATCTAGCAATAGTTTGACATCCCGGACCCAACAAAAGTGGTTTCGTCGAATTCCGAGGCCATATGCAAAATATCAATTTTCCAGGCTTATATATTCTATATACCGACTCTTCTGAAAATTCATTCGGCCATAACTTTTGATTCCCGTTATGAAACTTCGATTTTTCAGATCCGTTAGAAAGGTATTGACTAACAGATTTAAATATTTTTGGTTTCACTAAAATCCGTTATATTTTCCACCCTGCACAGTCGGTCAAAGTTCGAATTTAAATTTTTAAACTGACTTACTATTTCTAATTCACTAATTTATTGAAATATTATATTTCAATGGTTCAAATTGCTTTGAAATAATCAATTTAAAATTTTTAAATTGGCTCGTATTTTCCGGGTTATTACACTAACTATCAAATAACAAAATAAATAAAATGAGTTCACTGATTCAGTACCCGGCATTACTTGGCCTTTTGAAATAAAACAATTAACGAATGTTAATTTTAAAACTCTATAAATATTTCAATATTACGAGTATAGCTTTTCAATTCCTATTTAACATAAGATTAATTCAAAACTATTATATTTTAAGGTTTAGGAAAATATCCTATATTATATCCAATTTTCTGTTCTATTATTGTTTTCAAAATATTGGCTAATTTCTCATTATCTATAATTGAGAAAATCAATTCAATTTATCATTCGTAAAATAACGTTACGAAATCCACTTTATGTCATTATTTGAAAATAATAGCTTACCCTTATTCTTTTAGAATAACTCATTCAAACACTTTACATTTCATTTTCTTTTATTTCTTTTACTTAGGGAATATCCTTATATATACAGAAATATATATATTCTCAAGTCTTCTCGTTTCCGTTACTTTGAAAATTTCATTATATATTTTCAAACCTCGTAATTTACGTTGCAATATTATTTCTCATATGGAAATAATAAAAAAATTTAACCCCTTTCCCATTTACCGCACGTATCCCCTTCAGACAATCCTGAAGTCATTCCAGTTGGGTATTTATTTACCTCGCAGACCTTGATCAACAACTTTCTCATCTTTAATGTAGATATGAGTCGTAACTAAAAACCCATGTTCATTCTGGTATCAATCAAATCTCATTAAACTATTTTCTTTAAAATATGGCTTATAAAACCTTCTTACTTTTGAAATATTTCTTTCTTTATATATAACTTATTATTACTTAATATATTATTAAGTAATTTATCAAATAAAATCACTTCTTAACCTTACCTTCTTTCAAAGCATTCATTTTATAACTAGAATTATTATTACCATATCTCATTGTTAAATCCTTTGCTGAATTCAATTACCAATCCCTTTTAATCATTCCTCTTTGAAAATCTCATTTCAATTCCAATTATTTAACTTAATTCCATTGTTAAATATTTCGATTCAAAATTAATGTTTTGACTTCACATCCTTTTATAAACCTAGTTTATAAATTCAGTTTTAATATAAACCCCTTTTTATCTTGTTTCTTTTACTTAATTCAAGTATTAAGTCAACATTTATTCTAAGCCATCGTGTTTGCTTGAAATTCCTTTTATAACTTTGTTATAAACTCGTGTTATATATCGAAAAAATAGTTTATAACCTCTTTCCAAAACTCAACCATCCTATTTCAAAATCGGTTACTTACTTAAATGTATTTCATTTAAGAAGTAATTACTTAAATTATTAAAATAATAAGTTACTTCATTATTAACTAGAATTGGTATTTAATTTCTTTTTAAAATCTTACTCAAGTTAAACAATTATATTATAAATTATTTCATTTCTAATAAGCACAAATTGTTTAATTAAATAATCAGTTTCACAGTTGACTTGGTCAACTCTAAAACATGATTAACTCGTTGATCCCCTTTAACTAATTCTTCATTTAAATTAATTAATGAATTAATTTAAATAACCTCATTTAAATTCATAAATTAATTGAAATAAATATCATTTACTTTGATTAATATTGAATAAACAATAATATAATTCCATTTTTATTGTTTCTTAAAAATAATTAATCTCAGTTGTAATTCGTTACATTAATGAAGATAAGGCACGTGCTCCGCACGGCTGATTTCTCTTTTTATAAACATCATTTTTAAATAATATATATAAAAAATCTATATTCAAATATAAAATAAACTTCATAACTTCTTCTTTTTTATATCGATTTACCTGACGGTAAATTAATATTTCAAACGATTGATTTATCGGCCAACTACTTCCAATTACACAAACAATACTTCCCATTGGTTAAAATAAAACAATTATTGCATTTCAGGTCAATAATCAAATATCGAATCAATCATCCAAGCTGATGGGTTTGAACAGTTCATATAATGATAATATGAAAATAAACAACATCTAATATATTTGAGGAATCCGGTTGGATCCCTCCAACATGTTCTTCTCTGCATCCAAATGGTTATTTCACAAGATATCCTTTAATTCAATTTTACTGATTTAATTCTAAAATAATAAAATAACAGTAATTTAATATCAAATGATTCATTAAACTAAACACGATTATTTTATAACCATGACCAACAAGGTAACGTACCTCGTTTGGAGAAATAATCGTTAAAAATAATGACTGGTTTTCATTTAAATTAACTAACATGTAATTCAATCAATATACATGTATGTAAACAATCAACACACAACAAGCAATTAATATCCATACCACACAAATTATAAAACCCGACTTATATAAAATATTAGTGGGAAGAAAAACTGAGTGAGTAAATTCACCTTGAGGTTGGTTCGTCGAATAAACAGTTCGATTTAGTCAAATTAAACAGGCATTTAATTTGACTAATAATTCCAGCTATCTCTGTCACCGACCAGATCATTTCCATACTGTAGGGTGCGATGGTACAATCCCAACGTCCCTCGTTTGGTCCAATTATGTTAGCACATGCATGAATTATAAATAATATTCATTCACGATTTAATTTAAAATAATAACCCTCGTGATTATATAATTAATATTCTTAACCATGTTTTTAACTTAACTAATTATTTATAACTAACTCATAATTAAATCATAATTTAATATATTACTGAAGTTTATAAGGACCGATTGTATTACTTTGTTTAACCCAGGCCCAGACTAAAATCTTCACTGTTGCTTCACAACAACTTCTTCCAATACCAAGAGATGAGACAAAAATTAAATCCCCAAATTTTAATGTTGGTAATGTTATTAACAATAATAGTCAAAGTCTATACTCATTCCTTCATTTTGAAAACGTTCTACACGTGGTCCATGGCCACTTCAACTACATTTCCCTCCTCATTTTACCACCCTGTGTACCACGCACAATTCAAATAATATAAGTATATGTGCTCTTTAATTGCTAATTAACCTCTAACTAATATAATTAATTGTTTAATGAGACGACCCAAACTTCCCCGTGAAGGAAATCCTGAATTGAATTGAGAACACGACAAATCAGAACACAAACAGAAGAACATTTCATTGCTTATTACAACAATTTCATAAGAATACAAGAATTTACCGAGTATGAATAAATATTACACATTTACTAAATATCAGAGATTTACAAGTTACAATGCAGCGGAAAAATAATACAAAACACAACTGAAAAGAATATACGGATACAGAGCTTTCTAAATATCATTCCAGCTGTAAACCAGGATCCTGTGAATATAAATCTGCAAAACCAAAACTACTAGCTGCCTGTGTGGAAAATAGGGGCACCCAAAGTTTAGGTTAAAAAAATAAACTCCAGATCAGTCATGTGACTGGTGTGAGAACTAAAACAGTTATTAATCTTTATTTAAAAGTTCGGTAAATCAAGGGACCACGCCGTATAACGCGGAATGGGTTTCCTCCCAAGAATACGAGTGTATAAAAAAATAGCGCAATGCTAAATAAAGAACAATGAAGCTATTATAAGACTCAGGACCCATCACACAATGCAACGCAAGCCAGAGGATAGAGTTTTTGCCTTATAATAGCCAAGAATGCTTGGTACGTAAAATTTCATGTTTTATTACTACTATAAGTGTATAGTGTCAAAACAATTTAAATCATAAGTATCAATCATAGATGGCATAAGTGCCCCATACCACTATGTCGCTATATATAGGTTTACAATTAAAATCGAGAAATGTCGTATTGGAAGTTGGATTTCCATCTGTGAACCAAGGCAAGGGATCGTCCTTACCGCTTCGAGACTCTCTAGCCCGAGCCTTAGGAACCAGACTCAGGTGGGCCCTTGGATCGTCAGGGGCGGTTGTAACGACCCTGATTTTTTATCTATATATTTTAAATATTTAATATCATTTTAAATATTTGTTTGATAATATACTTGAATTTTTATATTTTTGTTATTGGTTTGAATATCGATTTCGATTTAATATCGAATATATTAAATTATCGTAATACGAAATACGGTTGAAATCGAAGTTAAATACGGAGTCAAAAACAATTTAGATGATTTGAATATATACGATAACAGAAATAATTTATTACTAGCGAATTGTTTTATTTCTGAATTTAAATTATTTTATATCGATTTAAAATGATTATTCTACATACGTTCAAATTAAATATCAAAATATATTCAATTCAGTTCAGAATAGTGTTATAGTATTGGAACGACTGTCGGTACAGTAAAAATAGCGGTTCATGATTTTTAATTTGTGAACCCCGAGATATTTATAGTGGATAGGATCGAAATCAAATCGATATCTATTTAAAAATGATAAAAATCTCTTTATTTTGAATCGCATTAAATAGAAATCAAATCGATTTGATTACATGTACTATGCACAGATAAATTACTTAATGCTGAAGTCTTCATGTTTATATAAACGCGACATTCCTCTTATTTTCTTCAACTTCTTTCTTCCACAAATTGTTCGCAAGCTTCAGTAAAATGAAATTAAAATGACTGATGCCTTGTACAAATCAAAGTCATCAAAGCTTTTGTTCTTTTCTCTTGTTCTCAACAGAAATCGAAACCGCCCCCATTTACTTTTCCTATCAACCAATCGATAGGAGTTAATGACAGCCGAACCATGGCAAAGTCACTCACGATGGCACAAAAAGGTTCGAACTTGAACTACGGGTTAGGGTTGTGAAGGAGGAGCTCGACTTTGTTTTCGAAGGGGTTTGAGGAGTCACGATTGGAGGAGCTTCGAACTAGGTTCGATTCGAGTTCCTGGTGACGTCGAGATAGGGGGAGTTCCGTCACTACCATAAGGTGCGATTCAAAGGGGAAAATGGGAGTGCGATTGGATGGAAGAACCGGAAGACGTCGATGTTGTTGGGATGTACAGAAGTGCTGGTGTTCGGCAACTGGAAGGAGGAGTTTACTGGGATTTTGGAAGGTCGATGTCAGTATGAGAAAACTGAAATTTGATTTTTCCTGTTGATAAATACTGATGCGATGTTGGAAGAACTGGGGGATCTGGCAGTTGAACGAAGTGAAGGCCGACATTGGTTATGGGGTTAAATTGGAGTACACAGTGTAGTATGAGAAAGTGTTGGGTCTATGATCTTGGGTTTAGGAATGGTGAAGCGTTGTTGCTAAACTGGGTTGATTCTTGGACGATAGACGTGCAGGGATGACAATGATGGACTGTTGGTTGGAGAGTTGTCCACAACATGGAGCAGATGGATTCGAGACGAGGAAATAGATTGCAATGTTGATTTGTCGAGAGGATTAAGGTATACATATTTTTTTCTGACAAATTAAATTTCATAGAATAAGTTATTTAACTATGATAGTAGTTGATATAAATGAATGAAAGGATTAATCGATAAATAAAAAATCATAGGTGAAGTAAATTTCATTCGAGTCAATTCATAGACGCAATGATATGGAACTTAATTGGATATTGGCAAAGGAAAACCACGGTGAGTAAATCTCACTCACCTTTTATTTAAAATTATTTTTATCAATTAAAAAAAATGTTTGTTGCTTGTTTGGTTGCATTCAATATTTTTGTGCATCTTAAATTATATTAGTTATATAGGATTGGTGTTTGTGGCTATTATTATATATATTGGTGGTTGGATTTCCCGCAGTATCATTAGTGGATGCCCGCGGTACCATTAGTGGATGATTACCCTATACGCCCCACGCTATGATAGTGGATAACCTTCTATACTGCGATATCCTGCTTCGAAGCAGGATGTTTATTATTTCTATTGACTAACGTCTGTGGATGCAGGAAAAACATGTTGGAGGGATCCAACTGGATTCCTCAAAAATATATTATCTGTTTGCCTATTTGTTTGCACATATACTGTCATACATGATGTGTTAAAAATCCTATCAATTATAATTGGTTGTTATGATTGTTTGAAATATCACTGGGTCTTAATGCTGATTTATAAAAATATCGTAAAAGCGATTGCGAGATTTAAACAGGAAAATTCTATTTTCTAAAATAGAATTTGAATTTAGAAAGGGGCTAAAAATATTTACTTGTGTTGAAAATAAATAAAACAAGTATTGATTTTATAAACGATGTTTATAAATTAAATAATACAAGAAATTGAAGTGAATTTATAAATGGTGTTTATAAATAAAATAGATTGATTTTCATTGGATAATCAAATAATTGAAATGAAATTATAAACAGTGTTTATAAATAAAGTGGGAAAATTATCATTGGATAATTTGAATATTTAAATTCAAATGTGAATTTATAAAAATAGAAATGGGGAAATCGTTTTAAAGAAATAAACGAGGGATTTTATTCTGATGTTCATAATATAAATTGAACAAAAATAAATCCGTAAGCATTTATGATTTTGAATTCGATTTATTCAAATTTATTCAAATAGAATTTGAATAAATAGAATTTGAATAGAATTTGAATAAAGAGATTTGGAATAGAATTTGAATAAAGAGAATTTGAATATAGAGAATTCAAATAGAATTTGAATATAGGAAATTTAAATGGAATTGAAATGGAATTTGAATATAGAAGATCGAAGTATAAATAAATTTATTTCCAAGTTTGGAAAAATCGAAAAGTATACATAATCAGAAATATTATGTTGAATTGGGAAACTGATTTGATATATATTAAAAATATATTAGAATAGAGTTGAAATTTATTATAAACGAAGTTTAAACGTTTATATATATAATTAAACGGAACTCGCCGCAGCGCGGCAGTTCATAAATAACGTTTCGAACTTCAATTGAGTATACATAACTCAATTAAAGTCGGAATTCTTTGAAACAAGAAACGTCAGGACCAATTTGATAATAGTTTTCTAATGGAGGAGAAAAATCTGGATTTCATCGAATAGATTTTGAGTTATGTCAAAATCAAATTTTCAGAAAAACAGCTCCAGAGCCATTATAAAACCATAACGTTTTATTTAAATAAATAAAATGATTTTAAGCAAATAAAATCCAAATTTCTATTTAGAAAAATCCAGATTTGAGTTATAAAATATATCTGAACTCGAGTGAAGTAATGAAATTATTTTTGAAACAAAATCATACCAGATGTTTAATTGTTGAGTAGAATTAACTAATGTAAGGAAAAATTAGTTAATGGAATTTTAAATCGAAATTGGACTTTGGATAAAAAAAAGGGTTTGTAAATTCATATTCGAAATCGAATATGAAACTTGAATTAGAAATGGCATTCGATTGTTTTGAAAATAAATTAATTTATATTTCAACGTGATATGTTCAAATAATAAGTGAAATAGGCTAAGAAGCTAATTTAAAGAATAAATGGGCAAAACTGAATTCAAACGAATGGATTGAGTTGAATTGAATTGAAAACAAGTGAACATGTGTTAGACAGGTATGGAATGAATTGTATGAAGTTTATAAATTTAGTGCCCGACAAAAAGGTACATGTTTAAATTCCATATGAGAATTTATGCGCCGAATCGGCAAGCCACTTGGCTTTTTCTTTTTCTTCTTGATTGGAGTGGCTTGTGTGGCGGTTTGGGGATTTTCCCGATGCTCCCAGTACAATGGAGGTTATGGCGAAATTTTCCGAAAATTTAAGGAGATAGAATATTTTTAAGAAATTTTGATAACTGAAAAATCAATGTATCGATATATATAGAATTCGATAAGGAAACAAACATAAAAATAGAATATTATAAACAAAAACGGAAATCTATAATTAAACCTGGTAGAATTAGAAGAAAGAAACGTTACGGGTTTAAAATGAATAATTGGTTTTTATAATGTTGATTATTTGAGAAGTTGTTTTGTCCGTTTTGAAGTTAAGGATGTTTTCAGTCAAGGTCTGAGAGGTAGTTATACCCCAACTTGATTGATTTCATTTTTAATTGATAAATAGCAAGATCCAGTCTCGAAGAGAAGTGTTTGAATAATAGTTAGTTCAATAAAATATTTTGGGTTGTTGTAACGATGTTTTACACAGCATTCGTTTTAACCCAAGTGATGGAATTTTGAAATATAAAAGTAAATATTTCCTGAGTATAATTAAAGTAGTCAGGAAAGAGATAAGTGATTGAAATTGTTTTCAATTGCAAATAGAATATATTTTCTAAGTATAGGAAATAAAAGAAGGTGATATAGGGAAATATTTTTCCAAATAGCGTAAGAGTCCAACAAGATCACCGAAAATATTGTGTTAACAAATATTGGTCAGGAAATGGAGAAATGATTTAATTAATGAAATATTAATTAATGGGCCCAGTGATTGATTGATGTTATGGATGAATGGAATGCTTGTTTATTTTTCTTCGATAGTTAAATAACTGGCTATCGAAGTGTTTGCCAATATCGTTGTCAATATGGAGAGACCGGTTGGATTATTATCCAAGAACCACTCTGTATTGGCAGTAGCTTTGTGAATCAGATTATATGAAGATAATCGAAGACAGAGTGAAGTGCAAGGACTTTTTCTATTAATAGAAATTGTGCCTTCAGTTTCGTTCAGTCCCTGAACTAACGTATATGGACGAATGTCTGACAAAGTATTTCCAATGATAGAATATATTGGTATGTATAAATATATATATGGTGGCAACAGATTTATTCCCTTAGCATAATATTTCAAATATATTTGGGCAAATCAATTAGTGATTAACGGATCTGACGATGTGGCATTCAAAGTGATTGTGCTATCAATGAACGATAAGTAACCGTAGCCTCAGGCCTCAACAACCGGGAAATGACAAAAATCGGGTAGGCAGCTTGGCTATGTGGGTGGCTCCCATTAGGGTGTATAATCACCTATCTAGATAAATTCCTTTTACTTCTTTAAAACTATCAATGCTGTCCCTTTTCAGGAAACGGTTGCTGATCCCAACCGTTGTTGATATACATTCGATATACTCAAGCGAAATGAGTGGTCGGTCATGTGTGGGCCGGATTGCAAGATGTTCTTGTTGAACCCCAATGTATCTCCTCTAGAGTACACTGATCGGAAGGTGGTTCCATACCTTATCATAGTCGGAATCCAATCTCCAATAAGCGCCCTGCGGTTTTTGATTTTATATTATATATGGAGCGTGAGATGCAAGCGTTCCGCTAGATTGATATTTATTTGACTTAGACACTATTATAATATCACGGAATTTTTGTATCAAAGTGTTTTGGATTATCGTAAGGTAAAAACCATCTGTGTTTATGTGTGGATCGGTCTTACGATTATCATTTCTTTTGAAAGGATTTTGAAAGTTAAACAAATGGTTGGAGTTTACTCACACCAGTCCCATGACTGACCCAGAGTTTATTTTGTTTGTTTTCCCTAAACTCTTGGGTGCCCAAAATTGTACGGGAAGTCAAGTAGTCGGGATCTTACAGATTCATTTGGAGGAGTTTGAAGCAGGAGGCTTCACCAGTTAGCTATAGACTCATATATTCCGCTGTGTACTATGTTGTATCTAGAAACAGGTGTTTATAATTGTTCTAGGAATAACTGTTGTGCTCTGATAATGGTATGTATATACAGTGAATAATTTGTATTTCAAAAGTTATGTTATTTAATATATTTTATTCGTTCCGCTGTGAGATTTGTCTTCTTTGTTTTCTTCTGTTCTAACATTTCTTTCTATTTCTCATCCCCTAACTTCTTTCTAATAATGATTCGTATTTCTGTGCAATTTGGGTTAGACGTGTGGTGTTATTAGTCAACTCAAAGGGTATGGATTTGCGGTTCGTTACAGTTGGTATCAAAGCTTAGGTTGAGCGAATACCTAGGCTTTGGTGGGGTTGTGCTTATAAGAGATAGTTTCAGTAGTACACTAGAATGAGGTGAGTGTATATACGAGAGCGCGTATTTATTATTTGATATAAAAACTATATTATATTGTGTTGGCTAGTATGTTGAGTGGTTTATGAGTTCTGATCGAATCGTGGGACGCCACAAAGTCGATAGGAATTTCTGAACACTTGAACAGAAAATTTCAACATAATATTATTTTTAAGTGGGTAAATGAAATAATTTTACCCAAAATTCTATTTTGATACAGAAGGAATAATTTTCTGAAATTATAGTAATATATGGATGTGTTGTTATAATTATAATTAAATGAGATTATAGCATTGAAATGGCTATATATAACCAAAATGAATTTGTATATGAATTAAATATACAAATGAAATGAATTAAAATGGGAACGGTTATATATAACCAAGTAGAATTTGTATACAAATGAAATATATACAAATGAGATGAATTAAAACTAGATTCAAACCAGAATTTGGAATTTAAATCCTGGGAAGTTTGAAAATATTTTAATAATATAGCTTTGTTTTGAAAATATTTTTGAATAGAAATCATTTTAAATGGATTTTAAAAGCGATAAAGCATTGAACTCACTTCAGTGGCTGGAAATTAAATCTGATGATGACTGCAGCATTATCAGTATTCATTTTCGAGTTTCTAAGTGATGAATTGCTACCTTAGAAAAGATTTGATGAAGATTTGTTTGAAAGAAAACAAGTTGATTTGAAAATTCAAATATGTGAATTTGAAAAGATCATAAATATAAGTATATATTTATGTATTTCAAAGAATTTGAAATGAAAACCCAAGAATTTGAAATGAAAACCCAAGAATTTGAATTCTAAAATTTAAATTTAACTTAAGCAAGTTAAATGAATTGAAGTGAGTAAATTGATTAGAATCAATTTGAATGGATTTAAATACATTTGAATGAAATATGAATTGGTGATAAATCATTCAAAATAAATGAACGTGAATATAGATGATGTGTTATGTGAATGGAAACTAAATGTTTTGGTAGAATAAAATTTGTAGAAATATGCACAGTTGAGTTTTAACATGAGCAGTTTTTGAAAAGTTAATGGGTTTGAAGCACTTTTCTACCTTAGTAATTTCAGGGACGAAATTCTTTTAAGGGGGAAAGAATGTAACGACCCGAATTTTTGATCCATATATTTTAAATATTTAATATATTTTTAAATATTTGTTTGATAATATACTTGAATTTTTATATTTTTGTTATTGGTTTAAATATTGATTTCGATTTAATATCGAATATATTAAATTATCGTCATACGAAATACAGTTGAAATCGAAGTTAAATACGGAGTCAAAAACAATTTAGATGACCAGTATAAATTCTGTTTGAATATAGATGATAACAGAAATAATTTATTACCAGCGAATTGTTTTATTTTTGAATTTAAATTATTTTATATCGATTTAAAATGATTATTCTATATACATTCAAATTGAATATCAAAATGTATTCAATTCAGTTCGGAATAGTGTTATAGTATTGGAACGACGGTCGGTATGCTAAAAATAGCGGTTCACGATTTTTAATTTGTGAACCCCGAGATATTTATAGTGGATAGGATCGAAATCAAATCGATATCTATTTAAAAAGGATAAAAATCTCTTTATTTCGAATCGCATTAAATAGAAATCAAATCGATTTTATTACATGTACTATACACAGATAAATTACTTAATGCTGATGTCTTCATGTTTATATAAACGCGACATTCCTCTTATGTTCTTCCACTTCTTTCTTCTACAAATTGTTCGCAAGCTTCAGGCAAATGAAATTAAAATGGTCGATGCCTTGTACAAATCAAAATCATCAAAGCTTTTGTTCTTTTCTCTTGTTCTCAACAGAAATCGAAACTGCCCCATTTACTTCGCGTATCAACCAATGGATAGGAGTTAATGGCAGACGAACCATGGCAAAGTCGCTCGCGATGGCACTAGAAAGGTTCGAACTTGAACCACGGGTTAGGGCTGTGAAGGAGGAGCTCGACTTGGTTTTCGAAGGGGTTTGAGGAGTCGCGATTGGAGGAGCTTCGAACCAGGTTCGATTCGAGTTTCTGGTGATGTCCAGATGGGGGGAGTTCCGTCACTACGGTAAGGTGCGATTCAAAGGGGAAAATGGGAGTGCGATTCAAAGGGGAAAATGGGAGTGCGATTGGATGGAAGAACCGGAAGACGTCGACGTTGTTGGGATGTACACAAGTGCTGGTGTTCGACAACTGGAAGGAGGAGTTTACTGGGATTTTGGAAGGTCGATGTCGGTATGAGCAAACTGAAATTTGATTTTTCCTATTGATTAATACTGATGCGATGTTGGAAGAACTGGGGGATCCGACAGTTGAACAAAGTGAAGGCCGACATTAGTTATGGGGTTAAACTGGAGTACACAATGTAGCATGAGAGAGTGTCGGGTCTGTGATCTTAGGTTTAGGAATGGTGCAGCGTTGTTGCTAAACTGGGTTGATTCTTGGACGATAGATGTGCAGGGATGACAGTGATGGACTGTTGGTTGGAAGTTGTCCACAACATGGAGAAGATGGATTTGAGGCGAGGAAATAGGTTGCAATGATGATTTTTCAAGAGGATTAAGGTATATGTTTTTTTTGACAAATTAAATTTCATAGAATAAGTTATTTAATTATGATACTAGTTGATATAAATGAATGAAAGGATTAATCGATAAATAAAATATCATACGTGAAGTAAATTTCATTCGAGTCAATTCATAGACGCAATGATATGGAACCTAAGTGGATATTGCAAAGGAAAACCACGGTGAGTAAATCTCACTCGCCTTTTATTTAAAATTATTTTTATCAGTTAAAAAAAAATTGTTTGTTGCTTGTTTGGTTGCATTCAATATTTTTGTGCATCTTAAATTATAGTAGTTATATAGGATTAGTGTTTGTGGCTATTATTATATATATATATTGGTGGTTGGATTTCCCACAGTATCATTAGCGGATGCCCGCGGTACCATTAGCGGATGATTACCCTATTCGCTCCACGCTATTATAATGGATGACCATCTATACCGCGATATCCTTCCTCGAAGCAGGGTGGGTATTATTTCTGTTGACTAACGTCTGTGGATGCAGGAAAAACAGGTTGGAGGGATCCAACTGGATTCCTCAAAAATATATTATCTGTTTGCTTGTTTGTTTTCACATATACTATCATATATGATGTGTTAGAAAACCTGTCAATTATAATTGGTTGTTTTGATTGTTTGAAATATCACCGGGTCTTAATGTTGATTAATAAAAATATCTTGAAAGAGATTTCGAGACATAAAAAGGAAAATTCTATTTTCTAAAATAGAATTTGAATTTAGAAAGGGGCTAAAAATATTTACTTGTGTTGAAAATAAATAAAATAAGTATTGATTTTATAAACGATGTGTAACAACCCGGAAAATCTGAGCCAATTTAAAAATTTTATTTTGGCAATTTTGGCGAATTTTGATTAATTAAAATGAATTATTTTAAATAATATCGACGAGAAATTTATTTTCGAATAGAAATCGAACGTATATATTTATATACGTCGCCGTTAGAATATAAATAATTATATATAATTATAAAAGGAATTGAAAATGGCGCGGTAGTTCGATAATTTGATTTCAAACTTCAATTGAACGTACCGGGTGCAAAATAAACCGGATTTTGACGAAACAAAAAATATTAGAATCTATTTGAGAATATCTTTCCAACGAATCCGAAATTTTGAAATTTCACAGCGGGAATCAAAAGTTACGCCCAATTGAAAATTCTCAATGGTCGCTATGGAATTCAGGCCCTTAAAAATGGAAATTTTGCAAACGACCTCGGATTTCGACGAAACCACTTTTGTTGGATCCGTGATGTCATGTTATTGCTAGGTTTCAAATTTCGTAATTTTTCGAATCAATATGTGAGCGTGGCGAGGTAAAACGTGTTTTGTCAATTTCGATCGACCTGAAAATGGCCATTTTTCAAAAGGTCTCGGAATTTGATGAAACTAGTTTTGTTACGACCATATCATCAGTACAAAGCTAAAAAATATTTTGCGGGAATTTTTCTAGTTAGTATGTGGCCCCAGTAAATTGAAATGCACGTTCAAATTCAATATATAGAGTTATATGTTGATTTTGACGAAAACTGATCGAAACGATCGAATCAGCCTATGATATATATCCCATTGTGTTCGGAATGGGGGTAATTAGCTATGGACGACAGGCGGTGGGCCTCATTTAGAGGTCAAATAAAAAAAGTCAACTTTTTTGAAATTAAAATAATAAAATATATAGTTTCCTTCTAAACTCTCTCTCCCCTCTCCTATACCCACGATCAGCCACCCCCCCCCCCCCCCATTTAACTTCAATTAGAAGAAAAAAAAGAAAGGAAGGGGCGACGGGGGGGAAACCTCCGCCGCCACTTCCAATCGACGGCCTCCCCAGGTGGCTCCGACCACACTGACCCATCCCTTCCTCTCCCTCTCCAATCGACGGCCCCCCTTGCTTCCCTCGCGCGACAGCTCCACCGCGATGGCTCCCACCTCCGTTCACCGCCCTTCCCACCGCCCTCTCTCTCTCTCGTCTTCTCCTTCCACTTAGAAGCCCTCTTTCGTGCACTTAGAAGCCCTCTTTCGTGGTAAGAATTTAATTTATTTTATTTACTTGTTTTTATTTAATAAAACTAGTTTTAAAAGGAATTTTTAAATCAGTTTTTATCTAAGGAAAGCATTGTTTGAATAGATAAAGTAGGGATTTTCATTCATGAGAATAACGTATAAAGATTTGACTTTTATATTTATAGAATAATAAAAATATGATTTTTATGTTGTAGGAATAATAAAAATATGAATTTTATGTTGTAGGAATAATAAAAATATGATTTTTATATTATAGAGAAATTAAAAATACGATTTTTAGTAATGAAAAGGTAGGATTTTTACACTAGAAAAGCAATGATTGTTGATAAAGAAAAGTTATGATTTTTAATGCGAAGTTAGCGAAGTAAAAATTCGATTTTATATATTCATTAGCGAAGTAAAAATTGGATTTTTATATATTCATTAGCGAAGTAAAAATTTGATTTTTATATATTCATTAGCGAAGTAAAAATTCAATTTTTACATATTCATTAGCGAAGTAAAAATTCGATTTTTATATATTCATTAGCGAAGTAAAAAATTCGATTTTTATACATTCTTATAGCGAAGAAAGATAGAATTTTTGTATATAAAAGAACCGAATAAAAATGTGATTTTTATTCGAATAGCGTTGAAATAAAAAAAAAGGTGATTTTTAGTTAAATAGCTTCGAAATAAAAATGGAAATTTTATTATGAAGTTAGATTTATAAAAATAGAATTTTTATTTATATAGTAGCGAGTTAAAAATGTGATTTTTATATATGTAGTAGCTACGGACGATGAAATTGACAAAGGGAGAGCGCGATGAAATTGGATTAGCTAGCGGTGAGAACTTCTCACTATAAATTTACTTTTCTAGTTAAAAATATATACTAGGATGAACACGGTGCTTAGTAGCACCCGACACCCGTCGTCCACAGACCATGGATGGGTTGTATGTTTGATTGTTTGTTGTGGTGAAAATTGATTGTGTGATGTGAAATGAAATAAAATATTTATGTAGTTAAAAATATTTTGTCGTTAAAAATATAATTTTTAACGGGTATGTGAATAAATAAAAATCTGTGTTTGTTGATTTGAAACCCCACACGGGTATTGGGATAAAATACGGCATACACTAATCCCAATAATTAGTTGTATGTCGATCGATTGATTGACAAGCTGTTATAAGCGTTAGATATCTATATTTGATGCTTATACAGAGTAGTGCACTTTGGATGATGGTTGATTATTTGTCAGTGCCATTATATACATGTGTTGGGTGGAATCCATATAATTAACATTATATGGTAATTGATTGGCCTCATTCCAATTGGGAAAATAAAGAATATTAGAATACAAAAATAGTCGTATGTTGACGATGCTCATGTGTTGAGTATATTCAAGTCTTGAAATTATTCATGTGTTGAGTAAAATATTTTAACAATAAAATTTACATCTTTATCATATTTCAGATCAGAAACTACTTTACAGTTGGAGTCTGATTAAAAATCAAACGACAGATACCATAATTTTATAAAATATATTACATAACAAAAATAGTCATGTGTTGATAGTACTCATGTGTTGAGATTAGTCAGGTGTTGAAAGAAATATAAATTCATGTGTTGAATAGAATAAATATTCATTTGTTGAATAAAGTAACGAATTTATTGAAATATATAAAGTCGTGTTGATTAGAGTTGCACTATTTTGATGTGAACAATATTTATATCGATTATATTCGTTTTTATAATGAATATAGAAAAAGAAGTGATTTCAAAATATAACGTTTCGAAAATATTATCATTTATATAGTAATGATATGAAATATTCAATTTTGATTTGAAATTGAATATAGAGTTGAAATGGTTTTGAAATCGAATTTAAAACGATTTATAAAATACGTTTTAAAAAGGAAAACGACGAAATATATAATATATATATAATGGCCTGAATAGAACGCGCCACGCTGCGGTAATTCGTGAATTTCGACCATTGACTTCGAATTGACATTACGGGAGATCTGACCGTCGGATTCTCCTAAAACCGGAACCGTTGGGTTCGTATCGAAAAGAGCTTTCCAATGAATATTAGAAATTTGAAATCTAACAGTTGGATTTGGAATTATATCCAAATCAAATTTGGAAAAGGTCGTTGTAAGTGCAGTTCGATGGCCGTTGATGGAAATCGACTGTACGGGCCTTGATAAAATTATTAAAAATACCAATAATTAGTGCAAAATCAAAAGAAATGATTTGAAAAGAACTGGGATGAAAAACTCCATATTTGAAAAGATAAAAATAGATTTTTATTGAGATGAACCGGTTTTGAACTAGAATTAAAATCAATTTATTTTTGAAATAATTAAATTGAATTTGAATTGGTTTTGAAATTAACCAGAATTCCCAATATATATAAAGTGGAAGTGGATTTGAATCGAAATTGTCTTTGGAATATTTCGATGTTGGATTCCGTGATTATACAGATATTGTTATGGGAATTTGAAAGATATAATTATATTGTTATTTCCAATACGATATTTGTTGGTTTCAGAATTTGATATTGAATATAAGCCGGTATATTTTCTATTCAGAGCATTGTATTTAATATCAAATGTGATTTGGGATTGTCGTGAATCGTGTTTTAGGTGACATTGGTTCTTTAACCCAGTTAAAGACAGGATATTGTTTTTTTTAGAAGATTAAAACTAAGTGGAGCTTTAATGAATCTTTAATTAGATTGAAAGTGAATTGATAATTTAAACTATCAAATCTGAAAGTTGATCGAGAATGGAGTATCACCAGTTTTGCTCCAAAACGATAGTTAAATCTTTAATTAGATTTGAACATGAAATGGTAATTAATTTTACCGATAACACCGTGGTGTTAGATATGGAGTATTACCAGTTTTGCTCCATGGGATGAATAGGTTGGGATTGGGAAATAAAACAAATAATTACTTCGGTGTGGTTCGCTAATCCCGAATAGTTTGGAAAACCATAATATGGTTTGAAATGATATCCAAAGGAAGATTAAAGAATTAATTTAGAAGAATTTATCTTTGATAAAATTAATGGGAACCTTTCCCTAAGAATGTGAAAATTTGAATAAAAGAATATTCTGAATTGGAATGAGGCGTACGTTGTGTTTGTGTGACACGTGTTTATTATATACGCGGGTTATTCGGAAAGGCCGGGTTCATACCCATTCTGAATAACCGATTCGACGGTAAGTCGAAGATGAAGACGGTGGTTGAAGACCGGAAGTCTTCACATCATTTGGGTGATTACTGATGATCTTGATTGGGCCGTACACCCAAGATGAGGGAATCAGTTGGTGATCGTCCAGACGTACTTGGTGATCGATGGATATGCGAGGAAAGTGCCTCCGGTTTCGTTCAGACCCAGAACGAACTTGTAAATGGACTGTGTGTCTGACATTGGATTTTATTCTGTGTTGATTGATCTCTATTAAATATACATCTGTTTGGCGGTGGAGAATTTATTCTCTTGCTTAACGCCCTTCTCTGAGACGTACGAGCTCAGGGGTTGTATATCGATGGACATCAGTCGCATGGAGTGAATTGCATGTGTGGCACGCCTAAGTGGCAAACGATCAAGGATTTTGTTGAAAAGCAAAGTCTTGTGGTTGATGATCAAAGCACAGCGTGTGTGGCATAGCTTTGTGTATAGCGTGAATTCACGAGCCTCACACCTCGGTATGAGTCAAAAACAGGATACGGACCGTTGGGAGAACACGACGTTTCTTTCTAGCTAGTGGTGGTGTCAGTGCTTAAACTGGCTGACATTTATATATACTTTTCACCTGTGTGGTTTTTGGAATGCGAGGCGCCTCAGATATAGGTCTGTTAGGACAGGGAAACATGTGTTCAGGAATTGCCAATCCTCAAAAGTAAGAGAGGACCGGCCCAACCGATTCCAAGGATCATAGTGGGGTCCTGAGACATTTGCTAGAGTGTCTCGAACGGAGAGGAGCTAGCCCCTTGCCTTGACTCACGACGGAAATCCAATTTCCAATACGTGATATTTCGGTTTTATTTGTAGAACCTAGTATGGCGACATAGTGGTATGGGTCATTAATGCCGTCTATGATTGATAATTATGATTGAAATTGTTTTGACACTATACGTTTATTATAGTGTCAAAAAAATGTGTTTTTAACGTACCAAGCAATCTTTGGCTATTATAAGGTAAAAACCCTATCCTCCGGCTTGCGTTGCATTGTGTGATGGGACTTGGGTCTTATAATAGCTTCATTCTTCTTTTTTAGCATTGCCCTGTTGTTTTATGCACTGGTATTCTTTGGAGGAAACCCGTTCCGTGTTATACGGCGTGGTCCCTTGATTTACCGAACTTTAAAATAAAGATTAATAACTGTTTTAGTTCTCACACCAGTCACATGACTGACCTGGAGTTTATTGTTTTAACCTAAACTCTGGGTGCCCTTATTTTCGACACGGACAGCTATTAGTTTTGGTTTTGCAGATTTATATTCACGGGATCCTGATTTACAACTGGAACGATGCTCGGAAAGCTCTGTATCCTTGTATTACTTTCAGTTGTGTTTTGTATTGTTTTCCGCTGCTGTGTAATTTATTGTAATCTCTGATATTTATCAAATGTATATTTATTCATGCTCTGTATATTCTTGTATTCTGATGGAATTGTTGTAATATACAATGAAATGTTCTTCTGTTTGCGTTCCGATGTTTGTTGTTCTCAAGATCATCCGGGCTTTCCTTACCGGGGAAGTTACGGGTCTTCACAGAGTGGTATCAGAGCTTTGTTTTACAGAGCTTGAGGACAAGACACATTAGAACCGAATGAAAGAATCCATCAGATATTGGATTAGCAATATCCAATTAGGATGACTCGTTAGAGATAGGATCAGTAGTATCCTAGAACGAGTGTGAAGAGTATATTTTTCAATTGAAAACAAATTTTGTTTTGAAATTTAAATCGTTTTATAAGTATTTGAATATTTTATTTGTATTGAATTTGGACAATCTAGTATATAAAGATTTTGCATATACGCGTCATGAACGTATATTTGAAGTTTTAATATATTGGATAGATATAGAATCGCACTCTAGTCGCATGGACATGGTCCTGATGATGAAGTATGCCATCACCAGTATTTATTTTCGAGTGACGAAGGTGTGATTTCTATATATTTCCATTAGACTGGTGTGAGAACCAAAACTAGATAGGTTTATTGTTGTGATGTGGCATCGAAAAGATGATTTTCCAGTATATGTATCAAAATTATAAATTTGAAACGATAATCAACTAATTGATTGATGGTTGTATTGTTTGTTTATTTGTTTGATAATTTTGAACCATTTAGCCTAATGGTACCGAATAGTGAGTGTATTGAAAATTAGTCACATTTACTTGCATATACATGTACTTACATTGAACAGGTCATAACAAGGAGGCTATAGCAGAGAAATAAAATTGTTTGCCCGACAAATAGGTACATGTTTACCATAATTTACTGTTTTGTTTGGGTGATGATGATTTTATGAGCCGCTTGGCTTTTTATTTTTATTTTTGACTGAGGAAGGCCATGGGAGGCTATATGAAATATCCTGAAGCCCCCGGTGCAGGGGAGGTTATGGCGAAATTTTTCGAAAATTTAGGTTGTTAGCCAAATTTTTGAAGGATTTGAAAAGTTCTTAGAAACTGAAAAGTGGAAGAACTTAAGCCGTAGTGAAAATAAAGGAAGTTGAGTTGATTAGTGAAACAACTTTCAGCTTCGTTCCTTTCGGGGACGAAAAGTTTTAAGTGGAGGAGATTGTAATAACCCGGAAAATCTAAGCCAATTTAAAATTTTTATTTTGGCAATTTTTGCGAATTTTCATTATTTAAAATGAATTATTTTAAATAATATCGACGAGAAATTCATTTTTGAATAGAAATCGAACGTATATATTTATATACATCGTCGTTAGAATATAAATAATTATATATAATTATAAAAGGAATTGAAAATGGCGCGGTCGTTCGATAATTCGATTTCAAACTTCAATTGAACATACCAGGTGCAAAATAAACCGGATTTCGACGAAACCAAAATATTAGAATATATTTCAGAATATCTTTCCAACGAATCCGAAAAATTGAAATTTCATAGCGGGAATCAAAAGTTACGCCCAGTTGAAAATTCTGAATAGTCGCTATGGAATTCAGGCCCTTAAAAATGGAAATTTTGCAAACGACCTCGGATTTTGACGAAACCACTTTTGTTGGATCCGTGATGTGAAGTTATTGCTAGGTTTCAAATTTCGTAATTTTTCGAATCAATATGTGAGCGTGGCGAGGTAAAACGAGTTTTGTCAATTTCGATCGACCTGAAAATGGCCATTTTTCAAAAGGTATCGGAATTTGATGAAACTTGTTTTGTTAGGACCATATCGTCAATACGAAGCTGGAAAATATTTTGCGGGAATTTTTCTAGTTAGTATGTGGCCCCGGTAAATTGAAATGCACGTTCAAATTCAATATATAGAGTTATATGTTGATTTTGACGAAAACTGATTGAAACGATCGAATCAGCCTACGATATATATCCCATTGTGTTCGGAATGGGGGTAATTAGCTATGGACGACAGATGGTGGGCCTCGTTTAGAGGTCAAATAAAAAAGTTAACTTTTTAAAATTAAAATAATAAAATATATATTTTTTCCTTCTAAACTCTCTCTCCCCTCTCCTATACCCACGATCAGCCCCCCCCCCCCCCACCCGATTTAATTTCGATCAGAAGAAAAAAAACCAAAAGAAAGGAAGGGGCGACGGGGGGGAACCACTGCCGCCACTTCCAATCGACGCCTCCCCTCCCCCCCCCCCCCCCAGGTAGCGCCGACCACCACCGACCCCTCCCTTCCTCTACCTCTCCAATCGACGCTCCCCCTGCTTCCCTCGCGCGATAGCTCCACCGCGATGGACCCCACCTCCGTTCACCGCCATTCCCACCGCCCTCTCTCTCGTCTTCTCCCTCTCCTCCTTCCAGTTAGAAGCCCTCTTTCGTGGTAAGAATTTAATTTATTTTATTTACTTGTTTTTATTTAATAAAACTAGTTTTAAAAGGAATTTTTAAATCAGTTTTTATCTAAGGAAAGCATTGTTTGAATAGATAAAGTAGGAATTTTTATTCATGAGAATAATAAAGATTTGACTTTTATATTTTTAGAATAATAAAAATATGATTTTTATGTTGTAGGAATAATAAAAATATGATTTTTATGTTGTAGGAATAATAAAAATATGATTTTTATATTGTAGAGAAATTAAAAATAAGATTTTTAGTAATGAAAAGGTAGGATTTTTACACTAGAAAAGCAATGATTGTTGATAAAGAAAAGTTATGATTTTTAATGTGAAGTTAGCGTAGTAAAAATTCAATTTTAATATATTCATTAGCGAAGTAAAAATTCGATTTTTATATATTCATTAGCAAAGTAAAAAATTCGATTTTTATATATTCATTAGCGAAGTAAAAATTCGATTTTTATATATTCATTAGCGAAGTAAAAAATTTGATTTTTATACATTCTTATAGCGAAGGAAGATAGAATTTTTATATATAAAAGAACCGAATAAAAATGTGATTTTTATTCGAATAGCGTTGAAATAAAAAAAGGTGATTTTTAGTTAAATAGATTCGAAATAAAAATGGAATTTTTATTATGAAGTTAAATTTATAAAAATAGAATTTTTATCTATATAGTAGCGAGTTAAAAATGTGATTTTTATATATGTAGTAGCTACGGACGATGAAATTGACAAAGGGCGAGCGCGACGAAGATTTCTACACAAGAAGAGTCGTGATATTGGATTAGCTAGTCGGTAAGAACTTCTCACTTTAAATTTACTTTTCTGGTTAAAAATATATACTAGGATGCAGATGGTGCTTAGTAGCTCCCGACACCAGTCGTCCAAAGACCATGGCTGGCTTGTATTGTTTGTTGTGGTGAAAATTGATTGTGTGATGTGAAATGAAATAAAATATTTATATAGTTAAAAATATTTTATCGTTAAAAATATAATTTTTAACGGGTATGTGAATAAATAAAAATCTGTGTTTGTTGATTTGAAACCCCACACGGGTTTTGGGATAAAAAACGGTATACACTAATCCCAATAATTAGTTGTATGTCGATCGATTGACTGACAAGCTGTTATAAGCGTTAGATATCTATATTTGATGCTTATACAGAGTAGTGCACTTTGGATGATGGTTGATTATTTGTCAGTGCCATTATATACATGTGTAGGGTGGAATCCATATAATTAACATTATATGGTAATTGATTGGGCCTCATTCCAATTGGGAAAATAAAGAATATTAGAATACAAAAATAGTCATGTGTTGACGATGCTCATGTGTTGAGAATATTCAGGTGTTGTAACTATTCATGTGTTGAGTAAAATATTTTAACAATAAAATTTACATCTTTATCATATTTAAGATTAGAAACTACTTTACGGTTGGAGTCTGATTAAAAATCAAACGATAGATACCATAATTTTATAAAATATATTACATAACAAAAATAGTCACGTGTTGATAGTACTCATGTGTTGAGATTAGTCAGGTGTTGAAAGAAATATAGATTCATGTGTTGAATAGAATAAATATTCATTTTTTGAATAAAGTAACGAATTTATTGAAATATATAAAGCCGTGTTGATTAGAGTTGTGCTATTTTGACGTGAACGATATTTATATCGATTATATTCATTTTTATAATGAATATAGAAAACGAAGTGATTTCAAAATATAACGTTTTGAAAGTATTATCATTTATATAGTAATGATATGAAATATTCAATTTTGATTTGAAATTGAATATAGAGTTGAAATGGTTTTGAAGACGAATTTAAAACGATTTATAAAATACATTTTAAAAAGGAAATCGACGAAATATAATATATATATATATAATGGCCTGAATTGAACGTGTCGCGCTGCGGTAGTTCGTGAGTTTCTACCATTGACTTCGAATTGACATTACGGGAGATCCGACCGTTGGATTCTCCTAAAACCGGAACCGTTGGGTTCGTATCGAAAAGAGATTTCCAATGAATATTAGAAATTTGAAATCTAACGGATGGATTTGGAATTATATCCAAATCAAATTTGGAAAAGGTCGCTGTAAGTGCAGTTCGATGGCCGTTGATGGAAATCGACTGTACGGGCCTTGATAAAATTATTAAAAATATCAATAATTAGTGTAAAATCATAAGAAATGATTTGAAAAGAATTGGAATGAAAATTTCCATATTTGAAAAGATAAAAATAGATTTTTATCGAGATGAACCGGTTTTGAACTAGAATTAAAATCAATTTATTTTTGAAATAAATAAATTGAATTTGAATTGGTTTTGAAATTAATCAGAATTCCCAATATATATAAAGTGGAAGTGGATTTGAATCGAAATTGTCTTTGGAATATTTCGATGTTGGATTCCGTGATTATACAGATATTGTTATGGGAATTTGAAAGATATAATTATATCGTTATTTCCAATACGATATTTGTTGGTTTCAGAATTTGATATTGAATATAAGCCGGTATATTTTCTATTCAGAGCCTTGTATTTAATATCAAATGTGATTTGGGATTGTCGTGAATCGTGTTTTAGGTGACATTGGTTCTTTAACCCAGTTAAAGACAGGATATTGTTTTTTTAGAAGATTAAAACTAAGTGGAGTTTTAATGAATCTTTAATTAGATTGAAAGTGAATTGATAATTTAAACTATCAAATCTGAAAGGTGATCGAGAATGGAGTATCACCAGTTTTGCTCCAAAACGATAGTTAAATCTTTAATTAGATTTGAACGTGAAATGGTAATTAATTTTACCGATAACACCGTGGTGTTAGATATGGAGTATTACCAGTTTTGCTCCATGGGATGAACAGGTTGGGATTGGGAAATATAACAAATAATTACTTCGGTGTGGTTCGCTAATCCCGACTAGTTTGGGAAACCATAATATGGTTTGAAATGATATCCAAAGGAAGATTAAAGAATAAATTTAGAAGAATTTATCTTTGATAAAATTAATGGGAACCTTTCCCTAAGAATGTGAAATTTTGAATAAAAGAATATTCCGAATTGGAATGAGGCGTATGTTGTGTTTGTGTAACACGTGTTCATTATATACGCGGGTTATTCGGAAAGGTCGGGTTCATACCCATTCTGAATAACCGATTCGACGGTATGTCGAAGATGAAGACGGTGGTTGAAGAACGGAAGTCTTGACATCATTTGGGTGATTACCGATGATCTTGATTGGGCTGTACACCCAAGATGAGGGAATTAGTTGGTGATCGTCCAGACGTACTTGGAGATCGATGGATATGCGAGGAAAGTGCCTCCGGTTTCGTTCAGACCCAGAACGAACTTGTAAATGGACTGTGTGTCTGACATTGGATTTTATTCTGTGTTGATTGATCTCTATTAAATATACATCTGTTTGGCGGCGGAGAATTTATTCTCTTGCTTAACGCCCTTCTCTGAGACGTACGAGCTCAAGGGTTGTATATCGATAAACATCAGTCGCATGGAGTGAATTTCCTGTGTGGCACGCCTAAGTGGCAAATGAGCAAGGCTTATGTTGAAAAGCAAATTCTTGTGGTTGATGATCAAAGCACAGCCTGTGTGGCATAGCTTTGTGTATAGCGTGAATTCGCGAGCCTCACACCTCGGTATGAGTCAAAAACGGATACGGACCGTTGGGAGAAAACGACGTTTCTTTCTAGCTAGCGGTGGTGTTAGTGCTTAAACTGGCTGACATTAATATATAATTTTCACCTGTGTGGTTGTTGGAATGCGAGGCGCCTTGGATATAGGTCTGTTAGGATCGGGAAACGTGTGTTCAGGAATTGCCAATCCTCAAAAGTAAGAGTGGACCGGCCCAACTGATTCCAAGGACCATTGTGGGATCCTGAGACATTTGCTAGAGTGTCTCGAACGGAGAGGAGCTTGCCCCTTTCCTCGACTCATGACGGAAATCCAATTTCCAATACGTGATATTTCGGTTTTATTTGTAGAACCTAGTATGGAGACATAGTGGTATGGATCATTAATGCCGTCTATGATTGATATTTATGATTGAAATTGTTTTGACACTATACGTTTATTATAGTATCAAAAAAATGTGCTTTTAACGTACCAAGCATTCTTTGGCTATTATAAGGTAAAAACCCTATCCTCCGGCTTGCGTTGCATTGTGTGATGGGACCTGGGTCTTATAATGGCTTCATTCTTCTTCTTTTTTAGCATTGCGCTGTTGTTTTATGCACTGGTATTCTTGGGAGGAAACCCGTTCCGTGTTATACGGCGTGGTCCCTTGATTTACCGAACTTTAAAATAAAGATTAAAAACTGTTTTAGTTCTCACACCAGTCACATGACTAACCTGGAGTTTATTGTTTTAACCTAAACTCTGGGTGCCCTTATTTTCAACACGGGCAGCTAGTAGTTTTGGTTTTGCAGATTTATATTCATAGGATCCTGATTTACAACAGGAACGATGCTCGAAAAGCTCTGTATCCGTCTATTACTTTCAGTTGTGTTCTGTATTGTTTTCCGCTGCTATGTAATTTATTGTAATCTATGATATTTATCGAATGTATATTTATTCATACTCTGTATATTCTTGTATTCTGATGGAATTGTTGTAATATACAATGAAATGTTCTACTGTTTGCGTTCCGATGTGTGTTGTTCTCAAGATCATCCGGGCTTTCCTTACCGGGGAAGTTACGGGTCTTCACACGATGTTTATAAATTAAATAATACAAGAAATTGAAGTGAATTTATATATGGTATTTATAAATAAAATAGATTGATTTTCATTGGATAATCAGATAATTGAAATGAAATTCTAAACAGTGTTCACAAATAAAGTGGGGGAAATTATCATTGGATAATTTGAATATTTAAATTCAAATGTGAATTTATAAAAATAGAAATGGGGAAATCATTTTAAAGAAATAAACGAGGGAATTTATTTTGATGTTCAAAATATAAATTGAACAAAAATAAATCCGTAAGGATTTATGATTTTGAATTTGATTTATTCAAATTTATTTGAATAGAATTTGAATAAAGAGAATTTGAATAGAATTTAAATAAAGAGAATTTGAATAGAATTTGAATAAAGAGAATTCAAATAGAATTTGAATATAGAGAATTCAAATAAAATTTGAGTATAGGAAATTTAAATAGAATTGAAATGGAATTTAAATATAGAAGATCGAAGTATAAATAAATTTAGTTCCAAGTTAGGAAAAATCGACAATTATAGATAATCAAAAATACTATGTTGAATTGGGAAACTGATTTGATATATATTAAAAATATATTAGAATGGAGTTGAAATTTATTATAAACGAAGTTTAAACATTTATATATATAAATATAATTAAAACGAACCCGCCGCAGCGCAGTAGTTCGTAAATTGGCATTTCGAACTTCAATTGAGTATACAGAACTCAACTGAAGTCGGAATTCTTTGAAACGAGAAACGTCAGGACCGATTTGATAATAGTTTTCTAATGGAGGAGAAAAATATGGATTTCGTCGAATAGATTTTGAGTTATGTCAAAATCAAATTTTCAGAAAAATAGTGCTAGAGCCATTATAAAACCATAACGCTTTATTTAAATAAATAAAATGATTTTGAGCAAATAAAATCCAAATTTCTATTTAGAAAAATCCAGATTTGAGTAGTAAAATATATCTGAACTCGAGTAAAGTAATGAAATGATTTTTGAAACAAAATCAAACCAGATGTTTAATTGTTGAGTAGAATTAACTAATGTAAGGAAAAATTAGTTAATGGAATTTTAAATCGAAATTGGACTTTGGATCAGAAAAAAGGGTTTGTAAATTCATATTCGAAATCGAATATGAAACCTGAATTAGAAATGGCATTCGATTGTTTTGAAAATAAATTAATTTATATTTGAACGTGATATGTTCAAATTACAAGTGAAATAGGCTAAGAAGCTAATTTAAAGTATAAATGGGCGAAACTGAATTCAAACGAATGGATTGAGTTGAATTGAATTGAAAATAGGTGAACATGTGTTAACAGGTATGGAATGAAGTGTATGAAGTTTATAAATTTAATGCCCGACAAAAGGGTACATGTTTGAATTCCATATGAGATTTTATGCACCGAATCGGCAAGCCGCTTGGCTTTTTCTTTTTGATTGGAGAGGCCTGTGTGGTGGTTTGTGGATTTTCCCGATGCTCCTGGTACAAAGGAGATTATGGTGAAATTTTCCGGAAATTTAAGGAGTTAGAATATTTTTGAGAAATTTTGATAATTGAAAATCAATGTATCGATATATATATATATAATTCGATAAGGAAACAAAATTAAAAATAGAATATTATAAATAAAAAGGGAAATCTATAATTAAACCTGGTAGAATTAGAAGAAAGAAACATTACGGGCTTAAAATGAATAATTGGTTTTTATAATGTTGATTATTCGAGATAAGTTGTCTTGCCCGTTTTGAAGTTAAGGATGTTTTCAGTCAAGGTCTGAGAGGTAGTTATACCCCAACTTGATCGATTTCATTTTTAATTGATAAATAGCAAGTTCCAATCTCGAAGAGAAGTGTTGGAATAATAGTTAGTTGAATAAAATATTTTGGGTTGTTGTAACGATGTTTTACACAGCATTCATTTTAACCCAAGTGATGGAATTTTGGAAATATAAAAGTAAATATTTTATGAGTATAATTAAAGTAGTCGGGAAAGAGATAAGTGATTGAAATTGTTTTCAATTGCAAATAGAATATATTTTCTAAGTATAGGAAATAAAAGAAGGTGATATAGGGAAATGTTTTTCCAAATAGCGTAAGAGTCCAACAAGATCACCGAAAATATTGTGTTAGCAAATATTGATCAGGAAATGAAGAAATGATTTAATTAATGAATTATTAATTAAGGGGCCCAGTGATTGATTGATGTTATGGATGAATGGAATGTTTGTTTATTTTTCTTCGATAGTTAAATAACTAACTATCGAAGTGTTTGCCAATATCGTTGTCAATATGGAGTGATCGGTTGTATTATTATCCGAGAACCACTCCGTATTGGCAGTAGCGTTGCGAATCTGATTATATGAAGATAATCGAAGATGGAGTGAAGTGCAAGGACTTTTTCTATTAATAGAAATTGTGCCTTCGGTTTCGTTCAACCCCAGAACAAACGTATATGGACAAATGTCTGATAAAGTATTTCCAATGATCAAATATGTTGGTATGTACAAATATATATATGGTGGCAACGGATTTATTACCTTAGCATAATATCCAGAATATATTTGTGCAAATCAATTAGTGATTAACGGATCTGACGATTTGGCGTTCAAAGTGATTGTGCTATCAATGAATGATAAGTAACCGTAGCCTCAGGCCTCAACAACCGGAAAATGACAAAAATCGGGTAGGCAGCATGGCTATGTGGGTCTCTCCCATTAGGGTGTATAATCACCTATCTAGAGAAATTCCTTTTACTTTTTTAAAACTATCGATGCTGTCCCTTTTCGGGAAACGATTGCTGATCCCAACCGTTGGTGATATACATTCGATACACTCAAGCGAAATGAGTGGTCGGTCATGTGTAGGCTGGGTTGCAAGATGTTCTTGTTGAACCCCAGTGTATCTCCTCTAGAGTGCACTGATCGAAAGGTGGTTTCATACCTTGTCATAGTCGGAATCCAACCTCCAATAAGCGCCCTACGGTTTTTGATTTTATATTATATATGGAGCGTGAGATGCAAGCGTTCCGCTAGATTGATATTTATTTGATTTAGACACTATTATAATATCACTAAATTTTTGTATCAAAGTGTTTTGGGTTATCGTAAGGTAAAAACCATCCGTGTTTATGTGTGGATTGGTCTTATTATTATCATTTCTTTCGAAATGATTTTGAAAGTTAAACAAATGGTTGGAGTTTACTCACACCAGTCCCATGACTGACCCAGATTTTATTTTGTTTGTTTTCCCTAAACTCTTGGGTGCCCAAATTTGTATAGGCAGTCAAGTAGTCAGGATTTTACAGATTCACTTGGAGGAGTTTAAAGCAGGAGGCTTCACCTGTTAGCTATAGACTCATATATTCCGCTGTGTACTATGTTGTATCTGGAAACAGGTGTTTATAACTGTTCCAGGAATAACTATTGTGCTCTAATAATGGTATGTATATACAGTGTCTGATTTGTATTTCAAAAGTTATGTTATTTAATATATTTTATTCGTTCCGCTGTGAGATTTGTCTTCTTTGTTTTCTTCTGTTCTAACATTTCTATTTTTCATCCTCTATCTTCTTTCTAATAATGATTCGTATTTCTGAGCAATTTGGGTTAGATGTGTGGTGTTATTAGTCAACTCAAACGGTATGGATTTGCGGTTCATTATAGTTGGTATCAGAGCATAGGTTGAGCGAATACCTAGGCTTTGGTGGGGTTGTGCTTATTAGAGATCGGGTCAGTAGTACCCTTGAATAAGTTGAGTGTATATACGAGAGCGCGTATTTGTTATTTGATATAAAAACTATTTTATATTGTGTTGGCTAGTATGTTGAGTGGTTTATGAATTCTGATTGAATCGTGGGATGCCACAAAGTCGATGGGAATTTCTAAACACTTGAATAGAAAATTTCAACATAAGATTGTTTTTAAGTGGGTAAATGGAATAATTTTACCCAAAATTCTATTCTGATGTAGAAGGAATAATTTTCTAAAATTATAGTAATATATGAATGTGTTGTTATAATTATAATCAAATGAGATTATAGCATTGAAATGTCTATATATAACCAAAATGAATTTGTATATGAATTAAATATACAAATGAAATGAATTAAAATGGGAATGGTTATATATAACCAAGTAGAATTTGTATACAAATGAAATATATACAAATGAGATGAATTAAAATGTAACGAAAAGGAATTTCGCTCGATCCGAATCGATCGCTAAACCAACCAAGACCGTTCGAAACCCCTGATTGTTTTGAGAACATGACAAATCGGAACGCAAACAGAAGAACTTTCATTGTATATTACAACAATTCCATCAGAATACAAGAATATTACAGAGTATCAATAAATATTACACAGAAAATATCAGAGATTACAATACATTACATAGCAGCGGAAAATAATACAATACACAATTGAAGGAGATATACGGATACAGAGCTTTTCGGATATCATTCCAGCTGTAAATCAGGATCCTATGAATATAAATCTGCAAAACCAAAACTACTAGCTTCCCGTGTCAAAATAAGGGCACCCAGAGTTTAGGTTAAAACAATAAACTCCAGGTCAGTCATGTAACTGGTGTGAGAACTAAAACAGTTATTTAAAGCTTTACTTTAAATCAGATATATCAAGGGACCATGCCGTATAACACGGAACGGGTTTCCTCCCAATAATACCAGTGCATATAACAAAACAGCGCAATGCTTTTTGGAAAAATGAAGCTATTATAAGACCCAGGTCCCATCACACAATGCAACACAAGCCGGAGGATAGGGTTTCCCTTATAATAGCCAAACATGCTTGGTACATTAAAAAAATCACTTGATACTATTATAAGTGCATTGTGCATAAAAAACTTCAAATATAAATGTATCAATCCTAGACGACATGAGTACCATATATCATGTCGCCATACTAGGCTCTACAATCAAAAACCACAAATTCACGTATTTGGAAGTTGGATTTCCATCTATGAACCGAGGCAAAAGATAGTCCTCCCGATTCGAGACTGTCTAGCCCGAGCCTCACGACCCAAACACAGGTGAGCCCTTGGATCGTCAGGGTCGGTCCACCGATGTGGATTAAAATGCCTGAACACTGCGTTTCCCCGCCCTCTGGGGCGTAAATGAGCCAAATGACTCCATCGGCTCCACATAGTCACCAATATATCTGAGGCGCCTCACAACAGCAACAACCACGCAGGTGAAAATAATATAAATGTTAGTGCTGGTAGGTCACTGACACCACCCTAGCTAAAAAGAAACGCATGCCCTCCCTGATGTCCTCTCCCGTTTCTGGTTCACAACCGGGGTGTGAGGCTCGCGAATCAACGTTATACACAAAGCTATGCCACACAGACCGTGCTTTGATCATCAACTACAAGACTTTGCTTTACAACAAAATCCTTGATCATTTGCCACTTAGGCATGCCACACAGGCAATTCACACCATGCGACTAATGTCTATCGATATACAACCTCTGATCCCATACGTCTCAGAGAGAGGTGAAGTAAGGGAATGAATTCCCCTTCACTAGGAAGATGTATATTTAATAGAGATCAATCAACACAGAGCAAAATCCAATGTCAGACACACAGTCCATACAAGTCCGTTCTGGGTCTGAACGAAACCGGAGGCACCTTGTACCTCGCACATCCATCGATCTCCAAGTACGTCTGGACGATCACCAACTGATTCCCTCCTCTTGGGTGTACAGCCCAATCAAGATCATCAGTAACCACCCAAACAATGTGAAGACCTCCGGTCTTTGACTACCGTCTTCATCCTCGACACCACGTCGAATCAGTTATTCAGAATGGGATAAACCCGGTCTTTCTGAATAACTCGCGTATATAATAAACAAGTGTTACACAAACACAACATACGCCTCATTCCAATTCAGAATATTCTTTTATTCAAATATTCTTATACTTTGGGAAAGGTTCCCATTAATTTTATCAAAGATAAATCCTTTAAATTTATTCTTTAATCTTCTTTTGAGTATCAATTCAAACTAGTCGGGATTAACGAACCACACCGGAGTAATCATTTATTTTATTTCCCAATCCCAACGTATTCATCCCATGAAGTAAAACTGGTCATACTTCATATCTAACATCACGGTGTTATCGGTAAATTCAATTACCATTTCACGTTCAAATCTAATTAAAGATTTAACTATCCTCTGGAGCAAAACTGGTGACACTTCATTCTCGATCATTTCAATCTAATTAAAGATTCATTAAAACTCCACTTAGTTTTAATCTTCCCAAAAATCAATATTAATGATTGTTTAACTTGGGAAATCACATCCTGTCTTTAACTGGGTTAAAGAACCAACGTCACTTAAAACAAAGTTCACTATAAACCCAAATTTACATTCTAAGTCAATTCCAATTAAACATCATTTAATTGGTATACTTCATTAAATCTAAATGAAAAGATTTAATCTTATTCTCGACTGGGTTTAAGAACAGTGTTAATGAAGACACCATTCATGACAAACCCAAATCCCATTCGATATTAAATACAAGGCTCTGAATAGAAAATATATCGGCTTATATTCAATATCAAATTCTACGACCAACAAATATCATATTGGAAATAACGATATAAACATATCTTTCAAATTTCCATAACAATATCTTTATAATCACAAAATCCAACATCGAAATATTCCAAAGACAATTTCGATTCAAATCCATTCCGATTCAATTATTGGAAATTCTGGTTACTTTTAAAACCATTTCAAATCCAATTTATTATTTTTAAAAATAAATGGATTTTAATTCTAGTTCAAAACTAGTTCATTTCAATAAAAAAAACTATTTTTATCTTTTCAAATATGGAATTTTTCATCCCAATTCTTTCCAAATCATTTCTTATGATTTTACACAAATCATTACTATTTTTAATAATTTTATTAAGGCCCGTACAGTTGATTTCCATCAACGGCCATCGAACTGCACTTACAACGACCTTTTCCAAATTTGGTTTGGACATAATTCCAAATCCAACCGTTATATTTCAAATCTCTAATATTCGTTAGAAAGCTCTTTTCAATACGAACCCAACGGTTCTGGTTTTAGGAGAATTCGACGGTCGAATCTCCCGTAATATCCATTCAAAGTCAATGGTCGAAATTCGCGAACTGCCGCGGTGCGGCGCGTTCTATTCAGGCCATTCTATATATATAATATATATATTATATATATTTCGTCGATTTCCTTTTAAAACGTATTTTATAAATCGTTTTAAATTTGTTTTCGGAACGATTTCAACTTCATATTCAATTTCGAATCAAAATTGAATATTCCACATCATCGATATACAAATGATAATATTTTCAAAATGTTATATTTTGAAATCACTTTCTTTTCTATATTCATTATAAAAATGAATAAAATCGATATAAATATCGTTCACGTCAAAATGGCATCAATATAATCAACACGGCTTTTATTCAACACATGAATGTTTATTCTATTCAACACATGAATATTTATTCTATTCAACACATGAATATTTATTCTATTCAACACATGAATTTATATTATTCAACACATGAATTTTTATTCTATTCAACACATGAATATTTATTCTATTCAACACATGAATTTATATTATTCAACACATGAATATTATATTTCTATTCAACACATGAATATTTATTCTATTCAACACATGAATATATATTTTATTCAACACATCAATTTTCTTCTATTCAACACATGAATTTATATTATTCAACACATGAATTTTTATTCTATTCAACACATGAATATTTTCTTCAACACATGAATTTATATTATAATATTCCTTATATTCCAAATTGGAATGTGGCCCAATCAATTACCATATAATGTTAATTATATGGATTTTCTACAACACATGTATATAACAGCAACGATAAATCATCAACCATCATCCAGAGTGCACCACACAACTGCGTAAGCATTAAATATAAATACTTAACGCTTACACGGTCTGTCAACCCATCGGTTACTACTAAACAATTGGGATTAGTGTACGTCAATATCATCCCAACACCCGTGTGGGGTTTCAAATCAACAAACACAGATTTTTATTTGTGCAGTTGGGCGATGTGTAAAATTTATCGTCCCAATCAATATCAGTCAAATGGGTGTACATAAACAAACCATCCGATTTGTTTATTACTATTTATTTTATATACACGTTAAAAATTATATTTTTAAGTATAAAATATTTTCTTCTCATTCCAAACTACACCATCAATTTACACAACACATCAATCAAACAAACAAGTCGTCCATGGTCTTTCGACGACGGGTGTCAGGTGCTACTAAGCACCGTCTACATCCTAGTATATATTTCAACTACAAATCAAAATAAAAGTGAGAAGTTCTCACCTTTGGGATCCACTCCACCATTCTTACTTCTGAATTTCTGAACCGTTTGGATTTAATTGAAATTCCAATGCAGTCCTTACGACGCTGTTCATAATAAAAATTATATTTTTATTTCAACTTCAAATATATAAAAATCGAATTTTTATCTTCACTTCATATATATAAAAATCGAATTTTTATCTTCACTTCATATATATATAAATCGATTTTTTATATTCTTTATATTATAAAAATCATATTTTTATTACTCTACTCATATAAAAATCATGTTTTTATTATCTCTATAATATAAAAATCATATTTTTTTATCTCTATAATATAAAAATCATATTTTTATACATTAAAGAAAATCTTATTTTCAGTTTTTATTTCCTACAAAAACAAAACAAAATCAGAAAATAAAATCTTACATTCATTTTAGGGTTTCGGTTCATGGTTGAATGGTAGAGCTGCTGGTTTGCAGGATGGAGGCGGCGGGAGTCGGTGGCCTTCGTGAATGGGGGTGCAGGTTGGTGGCAGGACACTCAGGTGGTCGGCGCGGTCGTTCTAGGAGGGTTGGGGCTTCGTGATTCAAAGAGGGGGGAAGAAGGGAGCAGTGGAGAGGGGGATTGGGAAGGAGGGGCAGCGGGAAGGCGCTAAGGCCCTGGTGGTGGCGCGACCGTCGACGTAGGGGAGGGGGAAGAGATGTTGAACGGAAACGAGGTCGAGGGTTTCTTTTTTTTCATTTCGATTTTGAACACGGTGGAATGGGGGTTGACTTTTGGAGCAGGAGGTAAAGGGAGGGCCTTGTAATATATATAATTAATTTAATTTTCTCTCCAAAGAAAAAGGTGATTTTATGTACGAACTCCAAACGATACACGATGACTGCCACCCCTAGCTAATTACCCTCACTCCGAATAGAATGGGATACGTTTCGTAAGCCAATTCTAACATTTCGATCAGTTTTCGTCAAAATCAAAATATAAATCTATATATTGAATTTGAATGCACATTTCAATTTACTGGGGTCACATACGGACTCTAAAAATTCCCGAAAAATATTTTCTCACTTCGCATCGACGATACGGTTCTAACAAAACTAATTTCGTCAAATTCTGAGACCGTTTGAAAAATGGTCATTTTCCAGTCGATTAAATTTAACTACAACCGTTCAAATGCGTTTTCCTTTGCCACGCTCACATATTGATTCGAAAAATTACGAATTTTGGAATCTAGCAATAACTTGACATCACGGATCCAACAAAAGTGGTTTCGTCGAAAACCGAGGTCGTTTGCAAAATTTCCCTTTTTTAGGGCCAGAATTTCATAGCGACAATTCTGAATTTTCAACTGGGCATAACTTTTTATCCCCGCTATGAAATTTCAATTTTTCGGATTCTTGGAAAGATATTCTCAAATAGATTCAAATATTTTTGGTTTCACTAAAATCCGGTTCACGTCAAAATGGCGTTAATCTGATCAACATGGCTTTAAATATTTTCGTGTCCATCCCAAATCGGACATCAAAATCAGATTTTGATCTTTTACCGAGTATTATTTTAAAATATTCGTTATTCTAAAATAATCGTTATTTTAAAATATTCATTCTTTCTGAACTAGAATCAGACATAGTCAATTGCCATATAATGTGATTTATATGGATTTCATACACACGTGTATACAACAACAATCAAAAGCATTCAACCATCATCCAGAGTGCATTCTACACTGCATAAGCTTTAAATATAAATATTCAACGCTTACACAGCCTGTCAATCAATCGATCAACATACCACCAAACAGTTAGGATTAGTGTACGTCAAATATCATCCCAACACCCATGTGGGGTTTCAATCAACAAATAATGAATTTTATTTGTGTAGTTGGGCGATGTGTAAAATTTATCGTCCCAATCAATATCAGTCAAAAGTGTGTACATAAACAAATCGTTCGATTTGTTCATAAATATTTATTTATTCCTATACACGTTAAAAATTATATTTTTAACTATAAAATAATTTTTTTTCCATTTATGAATATTTTATTTATCCATTCCACATCACAACCAATTTTCACAACAACATACAATCAAACAAACAAGCCGTCCATGGTCTGTGGACGACGGGTGTCAGGTGCTGCTAAGCACCATCTACATCCTAGTATATGTTTCAACTAGAAAATAAAATAAAAGTGAGAAGTTCTCACCTTTGGGTTCCACTCCTCCATTATCTATTTCTGAACGGTTCGGATATGCCCAAAATTCCAATGCGACATTTTCACGCTGTTCATATATAAAATTCATATTTTCATTATGATGTTTATTTTAAAAATCATAATTTTTTATAATTTTTCAATTTTGGAAGAAGGTGAACCGGGGGGACTAAGAGAGTATAGGGAGATATTGTTTTTTTATTATATATTTTATTATTTAATTTCAAAAAGTACCTTTAAATTTTGATCTCCAAACGAGACCTAACACCTTTCGTCCATAGCTAAGTACCCCCATTCCGAACACAATGGGATATGTATCGTAGACTGATTTGATCATTTCAATCAGTTTTCGTCAAAATCAAAATATAAATCTATATATTGAATTTGAACGCACATTTTAATTTACTGGAGCCACATACAGACTCTGCAAATTCTCAAAAAATATTTTCTAGGTTCATATTGACGATATGGTTCTAACAAAACTAATTTCGTCTAATTAGAAGACCGTTTGAAAAATGGTCGTTTTCTGGTCGATCCAAATAGACTAAAACTGTAAAAATACGTTTTCTTTTGCCACGCTCACATATTGATTTAGAAAATTACGAATTTTGGAATCTAGCAATAACTTGACATCCCGGATCGAACAAAAGTGGTTTCGTCGAAAAGGGAGCTCGTTTGCAAAATGGCTATTTTTAAGGGCTATATTTTCCATAGTGACTATTCTGAAATTTCAACTGGGCATAACTTTTTATTCCCGCTATGAAATTTCAATTTTCTGGATTCATTGGAAAGATATTTTCAAATAGATTCTAATATTTTTGGTTTCACTAAAATCCGGTTTATTTTGAATCCTGTACAGTCATTTGAAATTTGAAATCAAATTTTCAAACTACCGCGCCATTTCCAATTCCTCTTATAATTAAAAATAAATATTTATATTCTAACGTCGATTCAAATAATTATATACGTTCTATTTCTATTCAAAATAAATTTCTCATTGTTATTATTTAAAATAATTCATTTTAAATATTCAAAATTCATTAAAATTGCCAAAATAAAAATTTTAAATTGGTTCGGATTTTCCGGGTTGTTACAATCTCCTCAACTTAAAATCTTTTCGTCCTCGAAAAGGAACGGAGCCGAAATTTGTTTAACTAATCAACTCAACTTTCATTATTTTAATTATGGCTTAAGTTCTTCAAATTTTCAATTTCTAAGAACTTTTCAAATTTTCAAAAATTTAGCTAACACCCTAAATTTTCAAAAAAAATCTCCATAACCTCCCCTGTACGGGAGCACCTCCTGAAATTGCCATACAGGCCTCTCCAATCCAAAAAGGAAAAGAAACAGCCAAGCGGCTTGCCAATCGGCTCATAAAATCATCAAAAATCCCAAGAAATACAATAAACATGTACCTGTTTGTCGGGCAAACAATTTTGTTCCTCTGCTCTAGCCTCCTTGCAATGATTGTTCATATATATATATATATATATATATATGTATATGTATATATATATATATATGTGCATGCAATTCCAAACAATTTTCAATATAGTTCAATATTTGGTTCAATTTGGCTACATTTACTAGTCTTTCACATATGGGTTTAAATAAATAATCACACAACTCAATCATCAATCAATTAGTGGATTATCATTTCAAATTCATATTTTTGATACATATACAAAAAAATCCATTTTTGACGCCAAGTCACAACAATATATTCTAACTATATTTTGGTTATCACACTAGTCAATTGAAAATATATAGGTATCCCACTTTCGGCACTCGAATATAAATTCTGATGATGATATATCAATCATCAGAATCACCCCCAGGCAACTAGAGTGTAATTCTATATACATCCAGTATATTTGAGACTTCAAATGCACGTGGATCAGACGTATATGAAAATCTCTATATACTGGATTGTCCAAATTCAACATAAAATAAACATTCAAATACGAATAATTGATTTAAATTTTCAAAACAAAATTCGTTTTCATCTTTATTTGAAAAAAAATCTCTTCCGACTCATTCTAGGATACTACTGATCCCATCTCTAACGAGTCACTACTAATCCAAACTCTGATGAATTCTTTCGTTTGGTTCTAATGTGTCTTGTTCTCTGAGCTCTGTAAACCAAAGCTCTGATACCAAACTGAGATAGCCAGATGAAATCCGGTAAGCTTTGTGACCATCCCTTCATCCCCCACAGTAGTAGGTAATACCCACCATGGCTCGCACCTGATCCCCCAGTCTGCCTTTTTTTACGGTCAGCCTCTCGACTGCAACAACCAACCCTAAACAGGGACATGTAGGGGTAAGAGCCCACTGTTCGCCACCAAACCACATGGCGAGAACCCTTTATCATGCTGCACCCTATTACCAGGCATGCAAAACAAGGACTGGTGTGAGAACAAAAATAGTTATTAATCTTTATTTTAAAGTTCGGTAAATCAAGGGACCACGTCATATAACCTAGAACAGGTTTCCTCCTAAGAATACTAGTGCATAAAACAACAGCGCAATGCTAAATAAAGAACAGTTAAGCTATTATAAGACTCAGGTCCCATCACACAATGCAACGCAAGCCAGAGGATAGAGTTTTTAACTTATAATAGCCAAGGATGCTTGGTATGTAAAATTTCATGTTTTATTATTACTATAAGTGTATAATGTCAAAACAATTACAATCATAGACGGCATAAGTGCCCCATACCACTATGTCGCCATATATAGGTTTACAATTAAAACCGCAAAATGTCGTATTGAAAGTTGGATTTCCATCTGTGAACCAAGGCAAGGGACCGCCCTTACCGCTTCGAGACTCTCTAGCCCGAGCCCCAGGACCCAGACTCAGGTGGGCCCTTGGATCGTCAGGGCCGGTCCACTCGATGTGGATTAAAATGCCTGAACACTGCATTTCCCCGCCCTATGGGGCGTAAACTGGTCATATCCTGACCAAACTATCGGCCCCGGAACGACCGATATAACTGAGGCGCCTTGCTATCCATCATCCATATAAGTAAAATGTCAAGGCATGCAAAACGATGACACCACTCCTAGCTAGAAAGAAACGCATGTCCTTCCTGAAGTCCTCTCCCGTTTTTGGTCCACACCGGGGTATGAGGCTCGCGAATTAACACTACACAAAGCTACGCTATATTAAAGTCGTGCTTTGATCATTAACCACAAGACTCTACTTTTCAACAGAAGCCTTGATCATTTGCATCTTAGCGTGCTTGATCATTTCCATCTCAGCATGCCACATAGGCAATTAACACTTTGCAACCGATGTCTATCAATCACACAAAATGAAATCCGATGTCAGACACACATCCATTTACAAGTTCGCTCTGGGTCTGAACGAAACCGGAGGCACCTTATTCCTCCCCCATATGTCCAATACAGGGGAGAGGCCCTCGCATATCCGGTCGATCTCCAAGTACATCTGGACGATCACCACTTATTACCTTGCCTTGGGTGTACAGCCTAATCAAGACATCAGTAACCATCCAAACGATGTGAAGACCTCCGGTCTTACACCACCATCTTCATCCTCGACACAGCGTCGAATTAGTTATTCAGAATGGGATAAACCCGGTCTTTCTGAATAACTCGCGTATATAATAAACAAGTGTTATAAAAACACAACATACGCCTCATTCCAATCCAGAATATTCCTTTATTCAAATATTCTTATACTTTGGGGAAGGTTCCCATTGATTTTATCAAAGATAAATTCATTAAATTTATTCTTTAATCTTCCTTTGAATATCATTTCAATCTAATTAAAGATGCATTAAAACTCCACTTGGTTTTAATCTTCCCAAAAATTAATATTAACGATTGTTTAACTTAGGAAATCATATTCTGTCTTTAACTGGGTTAAAGAACCAATGTCATTTAAAACACAGTTCACGATAAACCCAAAACCACATTCCATTCCATCAGCCTTTAACCGTAAATTGGTAAGTGAACAATTCCTAAGTAATAACCTCGAAGGCCGAAACCAACATCAGATCATACCCAGGAAACCATTCAACTTAACTAATCTCCAATTAGTTTCTGAATTTCTTAACTCCGTTAGGCCTAAGAACAGTATTATTAAAGATACCATTCACGACAACCCAAAATCACATTCCATTAACAAAGGAATCTTCATGGAAAATAAATCGATATATATAATCGATATAAACTTCCATAACCAACCGATAATATCAATGGAATAACGACAAGGTCTTTTAAATTCCATATATATTAACCTTCTTCCTCTACAGAAGCTTACTTCGATTATTACCAAATCGAATTCCATTCAATTCCAATTTAATATGTTAAATTGGAAAACTTTACTTTGGAAAATCCCCTTTAAATCTTAACAAAAGATTTATAAATTCCCAATCCCATTTGACTGTAAATCGGGTTAAAGAATGAATTTCTCTAAAACACAATTCACAACAAACCCAATTCACATTCCATCAGTCTCTAACTGTAAACTAGTAAGAGAACAATTCCCTACGTACTAACCCCGAAGGCCAAAACCAACATCAGATCAATACCCAGGAAACCATTCAACTTAACCAATCTCCAGTCAGATTTTAATTTTCTTAACTCCATTGGGTTTAAGAACAGTATTATTAAAGATACCATTCACGACAACCCAAAATCCAATTTGATATTAAATACAAATCTCTGAATAGAAAATATATCGGCTTATATTCAATATCAAATTCTGAAACCAACAAATATCATAGTGGAAATAACGATATAAATATATCTTTCAAATTTCCATAACAATATCTGTATAATAACGAAATCCAACATCAAAATATTCCGAAGACAATTTCGATTCAAATCCATTTCCAATTTATATTTTGGAAATTTTGGTTATTTTTAAAACCATTTGAAATCCAATTTATTTATTTTAAAAATATTGGATTTATTATTTTAGTTCATAACTAGTTCATTTCGATAAAAAAACTATTTTTATATTTTCAAATATGGGTCTTTTCACTCCAATTCTTTCCAAGTCATTTCTTATGATTTTACACTAATTATTGATATTTTTAATAATTTTATCAAGGCTCATACAGTCGATTTCCATAATCGGCCATCGAACTGCACTTACAGCGACCTGTTCCAAATTTGATTTGGACATAATTCCAAATCCAACCATTAGATTTCTAATTTCTTGTATTCTTTAGAAAGCTCTTTTCGATACGAACCCAACAGTTCCAGTTTTAGGAGAATCCGATAGTCGGATCTCCCGTAACGTCCATTCGAAGTCAATGGTCGAAATTCGCGAACTACCGCGGTGCGGCACGTTCTATTCAGGCCATTATATCTGTATAATATAAATATTATATACATTTCATTGATTTCCTTTCAAACGTATTTTATAAATCGTTTTAAATTCGTTTTCAAAACCATTTCAACTTCATATTCAATTTCAAATCAAAATTGAATATTCCATATCATCGATATATAAATGATAGTATTTTCAAACCATTATATTTTGAAATCAATTCTTTTTCGATATTTATTATAAAAATGAATAAAATTGATATAAATATCATTCATGTCAAAATGGCGTTAATCTGATCAACACGGCTTTAAATATATAAATATTTTCGTGTCCATCCCAAATCGGACATCAAAATCAGATTTTGATCTTTTACCGAATATTATTTTAAAATATTTGTTATTCTAAAATAATCGTTATTTTAAAATATTCATTTTTTCTGAACTAGAATCAGACACAGTCAATTACCATATAATGTGATTTATATGGATTTCATACACACGTGTATACAACAACAATCAAAAGCATTCAACCATCATCCAGAGTGCATTCTACACTGCATAAGCATTAAATATAAATATTCAACGCTTACACAGCCTGTCAATCAATCGATCGACATACCATTAAACAGTTGAGATTATTGTACGTCAAATATCATCCCAACACCCGTGTGGGTTTTCAATCAACAAATAATGAATTTTATTTGTGCAGTTGGGCGATGTGTAAAATTTACCGTCCCAATCAATATTAGTCAAAAGTGTGTACATAAACAAATCGTTCAATTTGTTCATAAATATTTATTTATTCCTATACACATTAAAAATTATATTTTTAACTATAAAATATTTTATTTCCATTTATGAATATTTTATTTATCCATTCCACATCACAACCAATTTTCACAACAACATACAATCAAACAAACAAGTCGTCCATGGTCTGTGGACGACGGGCGTTGGGTGCTGCTAAGCACCGTCTGCATCCTAGTATATATTTCAACTAGAAAAAAAATAAAAGTGAGAAGTTCTCACCTTTGGGTTCCACTCCTCCATTATCTATTTCTGAATGATTCGGATATGCCCAAAATTCCAATGCGACCTTTTCACACTGTTCATACATAAAAATCATATTTTCATTGTGATGTTTATTTTAAAAATCACATTTTTTTTTATTTTTCGATTTTGGAAGAAAGTGAACCGGGAGGGGCTGAGAGAGTATAGGGAGATATTGTTTTTTTAATATAAATTTTATTATTTAATTTCAAAAAGTACCTTTAAATTTTGATCTCCAAATGAAACCCACCACCTGTCATCCATACCTAATTACCCCTATTTCGAACAAAATGGGATATGTATCGTAGACTGATTCGATCATTTCGATCAGTTTTCGTCAAAATCAAAATATAAATCTACATATTGAATTTGAACGCACATTTCAATTTACTGGGGCCACATACGGACTCTAAAAATTCCTGAAAAATATTTTCTAGCTTTGTATTGACGATACGGTTCGAACAAAACTAATTTCGTTGAATTTGAAGACCATTTGAAAAATGGCTATTTTCTGGTCGAACCAAATTGACTAAAACTGTCAAAACATGTTTTCTTTTGCCATGCTCACATATTGATTCAGAAAATTATGAATTTTGGAATCTAGCAATAACATGACATCCCGGATCGAGCAAAAGTGGTTTCGTCGAAAATGGAGGTCATTTGCAAAATGGCTATTTTTAAGGGCTATATTTTCCATAGCGACTATTCTGAAATTTCAAATGGGCATAACTTTTTATTCCCGCTATGAAATTTCAATATTTCGGATTCGTTGGAAAGATATTTTCAAATAGATTCTAACATTTTTGGTTTCGCTAAAATCCGGTTTATTTTGATCATGTACATTCATTTGAAATTTGAAATCGAATTTTCAAACTACCGCGCCATTTCCAATTCCTTTTATGATTAAAAATAAATATTTATATTCTAACGTCGTTTCAAATAATTATATACGTTCTATTTCTATTCAAAATAAATTTCTCATCGTAACTATTTAAAATAACTCAATTTAAATATTCAAAATTCTTTAAAATTGTCAAAATAAAAATTTTAAATTGGTTCGGATTTTCCGGGTTGTTACATTTAATTACTTAATTACGTTCCTTCGTTGATTCCAAAAACTCCATGCATTTTTGTTTTCTCCAAAAACTCACGGTCTTGTTTACACCTTTCCAGAACAAACGCCATCCACATACTATTCTTATTTCCATCTTTCCCAAAGCCTGTTCCATGTTTCCTTTTATCATCTCATTCCAGCTGACCTTCTAGCGCATGCAAAAATCAATCTCCACCGCCACTTCTATTCAACTGATCGGACAGTGATCAGGCCCCTCCAGTGGTAGCGCACCACCCATGTCTTCCTTCGTCCCGAGTACCAAACCCCGTGGCACTGCCAATCATCGGCAATTGGCCTACAAACATGATGACTTCCTGGCGCTGCTGCTCTCACTACGGTGATGTAAACTCCGTCTCCTCCATTCTTCTCGAAGATCTCGCCATCCCCTACCGATTTATAGTTGAATGATTATGGGATGAATTAACGGTTTGTGGGATTTTAGAGGAGGAAATAATGAACAATATCGTTCGTTCATTTTCATTGTAGTGGCACAAAAAGCCTTTGACCATGCGGAATGTTTGACTTGCGAAATAAGGGTTATGATTCCCTCTTTATAAGGACGTGGGAATGTTATAATAATATTATCTTATACATGAAACTTAGCGATGAATTAACATTTTAAACCACCACAAATGACTTTTATTTTTCGATAAAAATGCTAATCCTAGCATAGAAAAATATTCCAGACCCAATGGGATAGGTTTCGGTGAATTCCGAGGTCGTTTGTGAAAAGTCCTTTATAAATATCGGTGAAAAATCAAGCATTTAAAATTCTTGTAATTGCAGAAAAAATCCAAGAAATATGAGACCTTGACATTTTACTAGACCTCTTCCTAAAGGATCCAATTAATCTTGTTTCGTTAAATTTGGAGTTTGTTTGACCAATCGTTTGTTCGTTAAAAATTACCCCTCTCTAAATTGTATAAACAATTAAACAGAAAAAGACGTTTTTGGCCACCGAAGTCACACACGACATCGGCTTTCCACGAAATTTGATTTTCCTTCAATAATTTAACGACACGGTTCCAATGAAACTAATTTCATCGAAAACTGAGACCGTTCGCAAAAATGGCTATTTTTAATGCTTATATAATATCGATTAAAATATTATATAAATTCCCAAATAAATCAGTTAAATCATAATAAATTATTTGGATATAATTCTTGATATTATTTACACAACTCAATATCGTCAATTTTGAGTTAAACGATTAAAATTTCCCTTTTAAATATATTAAATAAACGTTATATTTTAATAACGATTTCCATAGCGACTATTTTAAATTTTGAATTAGTCATAACTAACAATCTATAACATGGAATCTGAATTTTTCTCTTTTATATGAAAATTATAATCAACAAGATTCTAACATTTCTTGTTTCATAAAAATCTGACTTATATCGGATTCTGTATATACAATCAAAGTTTAAAACTCCATATTACGAAGTGCAGCGCCATTTCGAGCTCATTTATAATTAAATAAAATTTATATATATTCAATCGTCGTTTTATTAACGATTTAAATATTAAAATCGATTAATATTCCAAATATAATATTTTAAATAATAAAATATATTAAATATCTGACCACCAAAAATACGGGACATTACATAAGTTGAAAGTTATGTCCAGTTTAAAATTTAAAATAGTCACTCAGGAAATTATATATATTTTAATATAATATATAGCCCTTTAAAATAGCCATTTTGCAAACGACCTCCTTTTTCGACGAAACCCTTTTGTTGGATCCGGAATGTCAAATTATTGTTAGATTTCGAATTTCATAATTTTTGGAATTAATATGTGAGCGTGGTAAATTTAAACATGTTCTGTCAATTCAATTTAAATTTAATCGACCAGAAAATGGTCATTTCTCAAATGGTCTCCAAATTTGGTGAAATTAGTTTTGTTAGGACGGTATCGTCAAAACAAAGTTAGATATATTTTTCTGTAAATTTGGAGTCAGTATGTGGCCCCGGTAAATTAAAATGTATGTTCAAATTTAATATATATATATATTATTTTTTTAATTTTAAGAAAAGCAGATCAGAAAAATCGAATTGGCTTATGAAACATATTCCATTGTGTTCGGAATGGGGGTATTTAGCTTGGAACGATGGTCTTCGGGTTTGATTTGGAATTTGCATGGAAAAACAGGTATTTTTGGAATTAAATAATTAAATAGATATTTATATAAATAGCCCTAACCCTAAAACTCATTCCCTACAATCAACATAGCCACCACCTTATGAATACAAAGCCTGAAATGCTAAAAAAATCGGGGTCGAATTTTATCACAATCCAGCAATAAAATTCACTCGTTCCTGAAGCAAATTTGAAGAGCTCATGGAGCTCTATGAAACCAACGGTGGAGATGTAATTCCGTGCATCGATTTGGGCAAAATCGTAGTTCGAAGGACACGACTTGGTGGCGGTTTCCAAGGTGAAAGCGGACTTCGAACAAGGAACCATGCCAGGCGTGGGTGGAGGGCCTTCCAGCGCTTCGAGCGCCGTCGGTTGATGGACCCCTGATCGAGCAGAATGACTGCGGCGATTAACCCTAGTTCGACAGTATGGGTTCGATGTGCTCCAATTTTTAAATGATGAATATAACGACAGCATAATTTTAGGAAGGCAATGGTGTTTTTATAAATGTTATTAAAGGTGTGGTTCAACTAATTACGTAATTAAATGTTTGTAACGTCATAACTATTTCATACAAGGACGGAATTGGATAATTTCAAATCTGCTGGAATCGTGATGAAGAGAGCTTTGCAATGGGACAAACTTGAAACAAAACGGAGCACGTTAGAATTTCAGGCAAATTCAAATCCAAACTATATTGAAATCTTCAAATAAAGAATGACGGAGTGGAAACCAACGTGAGAACTCTTCTCACTCAAAATTATTTTAGCATGTTATTGTATTCATGTATAAAAATATATAGAATTGCTAGTGTAAATTTTTATCAGTTTTAATCATTATAAATTGTATACGGTGCCTGTTAGCTCAACCCCCTCGTCCACAAACCATGGACGATTTAATTGACTGTATTGTTTTTTGATTGTGGTGCTGAAATGTTTAACATACTGAAAATAATGTTAACATTAATGTGGTAGTTGAAATTAAATTATAAATATCCATTTATAATTTAAACAGTGAAAATTGGTTAATTAGAAAAATACTTCAAATTGAATTAGAACTGGTTAAATTTATTAACCAGTGATTATTTTAAATAGATTGTTGTTGTTTGAAAACCCCAAAGGGTATTGGGATGATATTTGACATACACTAATCCCAATATTTAGTTGTATGTCAATCGATTAGTTGACAGACTGTGATAAGCGTTATTAAATTATTGAATGCTTATACAGTTATAAATTGCACTCTGGATGTGAATTGACTGTTTGATAATTATTTATCATTATTGTTGAATACATGTGATGTATGAAATCCATATGACTGAAATTATATGGTAATTGATTGAGTCGCATTCCGATTAACGAATATTTTAAAATAATGTTCAGTGAATAGTCAAAATATGATTTTGATGCCCAATTTTGGATGGACACAAAAATATATAAAAATATATGAAGTCAGGTTAAGTATAGAAGCGTCATTTTAACCCAAATGGGTTTACCAATCGATTTTATTCATTTGATAACGAGTATCAAAAAGAATTGATTTCAAAATCTGATATTTTGAAAATATTATCATTTTAATATTATAATGATATGGAATATTCAATTTTGATTTAAAATTGAAAATGAAGTTGAAATCATTTTGAAATGAATTTATAAAATACGATTTGAATGGAAATTAACGATATTATATATATATATATATATATATATATATATATATATATATAATGGCTTGAATATAATGCGCCGCGCAGCTACTGTTCGCGAATTTCAACCATTAACTTCAAATTGGTGTAACGAGAGATCCGACCGTCGGATTCTCCTAAAATTGGAACCGTTGGGTTCGTATCGAAAAGATTTTCCAATGAATATAAGAGATTTAAATTTGAACGATTGGATTTCAAAATATGTCCAAATCAATTTTAGAAAAGGTCGTTATGGATGCAGTTCGGTGGCCGTTACGACTAAAATGACGATATTAACATTATTAAAAATATGAAAAAATTATGTAAAATCATAATTATTGATTTGGAAAGATTTTGGATAAAAAGTTCAGTTTTGAAAAGATAAAAATATATTTTTATCTAAATGAACTAGTTTTTAACTAGAAAAATAATCCAACTTTTTTAAATAAATCAATTAGATTGAAATGAGTTTTAAAATAACCAAAGTTTTCCAATGAATGAATTGGAATGGATTTGAATAGAAATAATCTTCCGAATATTTCGGTATTGGGTTCTGTGATTATACAGATATTGTTGAGGAATTTGGAAGATATATATTTCATTATTCCGAATACGATATTGGTTGGTTTAAGAATTTGATATTGAATATAAGCCGTTATAATTTCAATTCAAAGCCTTATATTTAATATGAAATTGGATTTTGGGATTTGTCATGAACGGTGTCTTTAATAACACTGTTCTTAAACCCAGTTGAGAAAAGAATAAATCTTTTAATTAAGATTTAGAGAAATCTACCAATTAATTAATATTTACTTGGAATTGAATTAAGATTGGATTTTTGAGTTTATCGTGAACGGTGTTTTAAATAACACTTGTTCCTTAACTCTGTTATCAACGAATATATGATTTGGAATTCATAATCTTTTAATTAAGATTAATGGAATTTTCCAAAGTAAATATTTCCACTTTAATATATTGAATTTGAATTGAATGGAATTCGATTTGGTAATAATCGGGATGAGCTTCTGTGAAGGAAGACCGTTACTATATATGGAATTTAAAGGGCTTTGTCGTTATTCCATTTATATTAGTATTCAGATACGGGAATTTATATTGATTATACAGTGTTATGATTTCCGTGTAGATTCCATTTTGATGGAAGATGATTTTGGGTTTATCGTGAACTGTGTGTTAAATGACATTGGTTCTTTAACCCAGTTAAAGATAGGATTTATTTCCTAATTTGAATAATCATCGAATAATGATTTTTAAAGATTAAAACTAAGTGGAGTTTTAACAAATCTTTAATTAGATTGAAATGTTAATGTGGTAATTAAATTTGCCAATTTTGAGAAGTGTTCGAAAATCGAGTATCACCAGTTTTACTTCATGCGATAGTTAAATTTTTAATTAGATTTGAACATTGAATGGTAATTGAATTTACCAATAACACAGTGGGTGTTAGATATGAAATACTACCAGTTTTGTTCCATGGGATGAATAGGTTGGGATTGGACAAATAAGATAAAGGATTACTTCGGTAAGGCTCGATAACCCCGACTAGTTGGGTAAACCTTGATTGGGTTTAAAGTTGTGAAAAGATAATACAAAATATTTTGAAATAGTTTCCAAGTGAAGATTTAAACATGTGGTTTAAATGAATTAAATCTTTGATAAGATTTATGGGAATAATTCCCGATGTAAAGAATATTTGAATAAAACAAAATTATGGATTGGAATGAGGCATATGATGTGTTTTGATAACACTTGATTATAATACGCGAGTTGTTTGGAAAGGTCGGGTTTAACCTATTTTGAATAACTGATACGACGACTAAAAGTCGAAGATATTGATGACGGTGGTTGAAGACCGGTGATCTTCACATCGAATGGATTACTATTGATGCCCTAGATCGGTTAGCTCTCAGGAGGGGTTTGCTCCCAGGAGTGGTTACAGTGGTAGTGGTTCGGACGTACTTGTTGATTGTCCAGATATGCGAGGGCCTCTCTCCTGTATTGGACATATGGGACGAGGAATAAGGTGCCTCCGATTTCGTTCAGACCTAGAACAGACTTGCAAATAGATGGTGTGTCTGACATTATATTCCTTTATACTGTATTCGTTGATCTCTGCTAAATATATATATATCTGTTTTGGGGTGGAGAATTTATTCTCCTGCTTAACACCGTTCTCTGAGATGTACGAGCTTAGAGGTTATATATTGGCAAAAATCAATGGTATGGGTTGAAAAGCAAAGCTTTGTGGATGATGATCAAAGCATAGCTTTAATTAGCATAGCTTTGTGTAGCGTTAATTCGTGAGCCTCACACATTGGTATGATGGTGAACTGATGGTTTGATCAGTATGCTTTTGAGATGAGGATAGACACCTTTAGGGTTGTCATGGATTCGGTCGACCGAGATGAGCTGAGTGTGGTCGCTCTACGCTCAAAGGGATAGGGCACACCCCCCGATTCCTAGAGGGATAGAGTAAGCGGTGTTTTCTCTAGCTGGGACGTATGCCCGACAAATAGGTACATATTTACTGTATTTATTGGGTTTTGATGATTTTATGAGCCGACTGGCACACCGCTTGGCTTTTTATTTTTATTTTTGGATGATGAGGGCCATGCTAGGCAAGTTGCGGTTTTATCGATCATCCATACAAAGAAGGTTATGGCGACATTTTTCGAAAATTTAGGGTGTCAGCCAAATTTTTGAGAAATTTTAAAATTCTTAAACACTGAAAAAGTTGAAGAATGAAAGCCAGAATGAAAGTTGAGTTGGTTAGTTAAACAACTTTCAGCTCTATTCCTCTTTTAGGACGAAAAGATTTTACATGGAGGAGATTGTAACAACTCGGAAATTCTGAACCAATTTAAGATTTTTATTTTAGCTATTTTAATAGACTTTGATTATTTAAAAAGAATTATTTTACGTAATAACAACTAAAAATTTATTTAAATTGAAGTTAGAACAAATAAATTTATTTTATTTATAAAAACAAGCCTGAAATGGCGTGGTAGTTTAAAGATTCGATTTTTAATTTCAAATGAATGTACGGAATTCAAAATAAATCGGATTTCAGTAAAAGCAGAAACATTTGAATCTGTTTAATAATATCATTCTAATGAATGTGAAAATTTTAGATTTCATAATATAAGTTGAAAATTATGTCCAGTTTAAAATTTAAAATAGTCGTTATGGAATTTATATATATTTTAATATAATATGTAGCCCTTAAAAATAGCCATTTTGCAAACGAACTCTGTTTCGACAAAACCACTTTTGTTGGATCTGGAATGTCAAATTATTGTTAGGTTTCGAATTTCATAATTTTTGAAATTAATATGTGAGCGTGGTAAATTTAAATGTGTTCTGTCAATTTAGTTTAAACTTAATCGACCAGAAAATGGTCATTTTTCGAACGGTCACCAAATTCGATAAAATCTGTTTTGTTAGGACAGTATCATCAAAACATAGCTAGATATATTTTTCTCTAATTTTAGGAATCAATACGTGGTCAAGGTAAATTAAAATGTATGTTTAAATTCAATATATATATATATATATTAATTTTGAGAAAAACAGATCGAAACAGTCGAATTGGCTTATGGAACATACCCCCTGCGTTCGAAATGGGGGTATTTAGCTAGGAACGATAGTCGTTGGGTTTGATTTGGAATTCGAATCGAAAAACATGTATTTTTGGAATTAAATAATTAAATAAATATCTATATAAATAGCCCCAGCCCTAAAATCTCATTCCCCATAATCAACACAGCCGCCACCTTATGAATATACGGCCAAAAATTCGAGCCCGAATTTATCACAATCCATGCAATAAAATTCGCTCGTTCCTGAAGCAAATTTGAAGAGCTCATGAAGCTCCATGAAACCGACGGTGAAGATATAATTTCGTGCATCAATTTAGGCAAAATCGTGGTTCGAAGGGCACGACTTGGTGGCGGTTTCTAGGGTGAGAGGGGGCTTCGAACAGGGATGAAATGACCCAAAACTTCACCTCATGGGAAAGCCTAGATTGCTCTGAGAACACGACTCATCAAAACACAAAAAATAAAACATTTCATTTCTATTACAAAAATTTACATCAGAGTACAAGAATATTCCCGAGTATGAATAATTATTACACACTGGAAATACAATATCAGAGATTTAAAATTACATAGCAGTGGAAGATAATACATAAGTATAATGCATAGTGGATAATAACAACTGACACAACTTTTAATTTATAAAGTGAAATATCAATTTCTTACCTTCATTAGAAAGATATAGTTAAACATATTCAAATATTACTTGTTTCACTGAAATCCGATTTATATTGAATTCTAGTTCAACAGTATGGGTTCGATGTGCTCCAGTTTTTAAACGATGAAGATAACAAGAGCATTAATTTAGGAAGGCAACGTTTTTTTTATAAACGTTATTAAAGGTAATGGGTTAATTAATTATTTTAATTACGTCATTAAATGTTTGTAACGTCATAACTATTTCATACAAGGACGAAATTGGATGATTTCAGATCCGCTAGAATCGTGATGAAGAGAGCTTCACAATGGAACAGACTAGAACCAAAATGGAGCAAGTTATAATTTCAGGCAAATTCAAATCCAGACTGTACTAAAATCTTGAAATAAAGAATGATGGAGTGGAAACCAACGCGAGAACTCCTTCTCACTCAAAATTATTTTATCCTGTTATTGTATTTATGTGTAAAAATATATAAAATTGCAAGTGTAGATTTTTATCAGTTTTAATCATTATAAATTGTATACGGTGTCAATTAGCTCACCTCCCTCGTCCACAAACCATGGACGATTTAATTGACTGTATAGTGTTTTGATTGTGATGCTGAAATGTTTAACATATTGAAAATAATGTTAAGATTAATGTGGTAGTTGAAATTAAATTATAAATATCCATTTATAATTTAAATAGTGAAGATTAGTTAATAAAAGTAATTCAAATTGAATTAGAACCGATAAATTTATTAACCAGTGATTATTTTAAAAAGACTGTTGTTGTTTGAAAACGCCACATGGGTATTGGGATGATATTTGACATGCACTAATCCCAATATTTAGTTGTATGTCAATCGATTGGTTGACAGACTGTGATAAGCGTTATTAAATTATTTAATGTTTATGCAGTTGTAAATTGCACTCTGAGTGTGAATTGATTGTTCGATGATTATTTATCATTATTGTTGAATACATGTGATGTATGAAACCCATATAACGGAAATTATATGGTAATTGATTGAGTCACATTCCGATTAACGAATATTTTAAAATAATATTCAGTGAATAATTAAAATATGATTTTGATGTCCGATTTTGGATGGACACGAAAATGTATGAAAATATATGAAGCCGGGTTAAGTATAGAAGCGCCATTTTAACCCGAACGGGTTTATCGATCGATTTTATTCATTGATAATGAGTATGGAAAAGAATTGATTTCAAAATCTGATATTTTGAAAATATTATCATTTTAATATTATAATGATATGGAATATTCAATTTTGATTTAAAATTGAAAATGAAGTTGAAATCGTTTTGAAACGAATTTATAAAATACGATTTGAATGGAAATCGATGATATATATATTATATATACATAATCGCTTGAATAGAATGCGCCGCGCAGCGACCGTTCGCGATTTTCAACCATTAACTTCAAATTGGTGTAACAGGAGATCCGACCGTCAGATTCTCCCAAAATCGAAACCGTTGGGTTCATATCGAAAAGATTTTTCCAATGGATATAAGAGATTTGAATTTGAAAGGTTGGATATAAAAATATGTCCAAATCAATTTCAGAAAAGGTCGCTATGGATGCAGTTTGGTGGCCGTTATTGGAAGCTGACTGAAATGGCGATATTAAAATTATTAAAAATATGGAAAATTATGTAAAACATAATTAATGATTTGGAAAGATTTTGGATGAAAAATTCCAGTTTTGAAAAGATAAAAGTATATTTTTATTTAAATGAACTAGTTTTTAACTAGAAAAATAATCCAATGTATTTAAATAAATAAATTGGATTGAAATGAGTTTTAAAATAACCAGAATTTTCCAGTGAATGAATTGGAATGGATTTGTGTAGAAATAATCTTCGGAATATTTCGGTATTGGATTTCATGATTACACGGATACCGTTGACGGATTGGAAGATATATATATATATTATTATTATTATTCCTAATACGACATTGGTTGGTTTCAAAATTTGATATTGAATATAAGCCGATATAATTTCTATTCAGAGCCTTGTATTTATTATGAAATTGGATTTTGGAGTTTGTCGTGAATGGTGTCTTTAATAACACTGTTCTTAAACCCAGTTGAGAAAAGAATAAATCTTTTAATTAAGATTTAGAAAAATCTACCAATTAATTAATATTTAATTGGAATTGAATTAAGATTGTATTTTTGACATTATCGTGAATGGTGTTTTAAGTAACACTTGTTCTTTAATCAATTAACAGCGAAATATGATTTGAAATTTATAATCTTTTAACTAAGATTAATGGAATTTTCCAAAGTAAAGATTTCCAATTTAATATATTAAATTGGAATTGAGTGGAATTCGATTTAGTAATAATCGAGATGAGCTTCTGTGAAGGAAAACCGTTACTGTGATGGTCCGCCCCGCACCAGCCATCATTTCCCTGAAATGCGCTGTACAGATGTCCAACCAGCACGGGACAGTCGCCAAAGAAAGGAAAAGAAAGGAATTTGAACTAACAAGGAACCTATAGAATGTCTCACAGCGCAATGGGATAAAATATAATAATAACATAACTTTGACATAAAACAGGCGAGACAGTGTATAACCTGAAAACTAAACCATCATAGCAGCGAAAATCCAAAATATAGTTTATCATCCAAACCATCATTGTTACAACTTTGAAATACTATCTCTAAAACAAAAGAAAGGGGTACACTACTAATGCTTGAAGTAGTGACCAGTAACAACACAGGGAGAATATATAGATATATAGATCATACGTGGGAGCCTCCTGCTCGTCTCTGGTACAACTACTCGTGCATAATCACTTGCCATGTCTCTGGTCTGCCCGTTTAAGAGCACCCAGAGTAATAAGAAGAGACATAAAACTCTGGGTCAGACAAAAGTCTGGTATGAGCGATAAGCAGCAAAAATAGAACAATAACAGGTATACATAACCATACCTGAAGCTGGACCTGCAACCAAAGAGTTAGCACAACAGGATATACAATACTCTAAGGTGACACTAACACATGGTGTGAAAATGATGGGGAGAGGGGTGTGCATATCATAGTGATGTCAAACAAATCAAGCATAGCAACCATCCTCACATCTCTCACTCGGTGTGTAAAGCATACGATATCCACCGCTTTGACCACCCAAATCCTTTGTTATGATCACTCTGCCCCCATGGAGTCATGATGGCTCAACTGCACTAATCCATAGTCACTAATCCCTTGATATGTCCACTCTTCCCCATGAAGTCATGACGACTACACTACACTGGCTCATAGCCATGCTACGATCACTCTGCCCCATAGAGTAATAACTACCCCACCGCACTGATCCGTAGTCTAACATCTGTCCTGGTGGTGAATCAAAGTTATGGACGTCGATACCCTCTTAGCACATGTCCCGAAGCAAAGCCCAACTGAGGAAGTTAACTCGTTGGTTCCCAACTTGATCCTGAGTTCTACTTCCTATTTGGACTACCTTTGCATCTCGGGTTTTGCTCTCCTTCACTCTAGTTCGTCACATTCAGTTTGTTAGTCTCCGTTTGTGATGTGAAATCGATTCTTGGTGCAAAATTCGTGGTCAAGCTCTTCGGGTCATGACCTTGCTTTCCACTCGTGACCTTCCATAGGGGTCGGGTTGTGATCCTCCATAGTGGTCGGGTCGTGATCCCTACCCCTTCAGGAACCGAATTTTTGTAGTTTTTCCTGTGAGCTAATTTCACCAAACGACGATATTTTCGACCATTCTAACTTTTCTATGAAATCACAAAACACTCCAAACAGTCATAGCAACATATAAAATCGGCCATAAATACCAAAACAACAATTTAACATGTTTATATGGATCAAACATACCCAAGACCCATGTTTTCCCCTTAATCCCCTTAATCATGAATTAACCATACGATTAGCAAAACATATCCAAATTAGCACAAATTTCTATCAGATCCCTAAAATAATATTTTAGAATTTTTCCAGATTTTTCTGAGCCATAACGTTAATTATCACTAATCACCCCTAATTAGCCGTAATTAGTGAAAAATAATGCAAATCACTCACCTTAGCCACAAATAAAATATCAAATCTGAAAACTCCACTGTTTGGGTCGGATTTTATTGCCTAGCAGTAGCTCCAACTCTGATTCGGTGCTATTTCTCCTTGATTTGACGTAGATTAGCTTAATCCTTGATTAGAGAGCAATTTGGGATGAAATTAGAAGGTGGAGGCCATTGTTAGGGTTTATAAGAGGTAAATGGCGGCTAGAAAACTGAAATAGAATGAAAACCTAACTCATTTCAGCCTCCCCATAACCCTAATCTCGAAATGGGTTATGGGCTCATTTGCTAATTACCCTAATCAGCCAACTTAAGCAGTTTTTCACCTTCTAAACCTTGTTTCAGCCATATCTCCCAAACGATGAGTCCGTTTGGCTAATGTAACCACTCTACGGAAATGTAAACCATCATCTAAATCCAATGGAAGTGGTTTCAAGTCATAACACCTTATCAATCAAAAGTTATGGCCAAAACAAGATTAGTTAGGGGCAAAATGGTCATTTAAAAATCGGCAAAAATCGTGAACATGAGAAATGACCCCAATAGTCGTTCTCCAAAGTCACACGACTATACGACCTCAAATGAAAATAAAATAAATATTCTACGATCCTCCGATGCGTAGAATGCGGGTCGTTACACTCTTCCCCCCTTAAGAAATTTCGCCCCCGAAATTCCTCAACTAAGAAACAACCAATGGGTCCCGCATGCCTATCAGTCATATCTCACAATCAAACATACAAAACAAACCTATCCCAGCATGCTGAAAGACTAAATCGAAATGAAAACCTTATTAGGCAAAGAGTTCTGAATACGTCTCCTTAATGCTCTCCTCTATCTCCCAAGTACAGTCATTCTCATCCCCGCCCCACTGAACCTTGACTAGATTCACCACTTTCCCTCGAAGTTTCTTTATACTGTGCTCGACAATATGAATCGGCTTGCGGTTCCCAACCGCCTCAGGTTCTACTTCGATATCATCCAACTGACCAGGTGAAATAGCCACATCGGGGTCGTGCACGAATTTGCTTAACTAGGAAACATGAAATACGTTATGAACTCCGGCCATCTTGTCCGGCAACTCAACTTTATATGCGAAATTCCCAACTTGCTCGAGAACTGGGAATGGACCAACAAATCTTGGTGCTAACTTGCCTTTTCTACCAAATCGAATCACGCTCTTTAATGGAGAAATCTTGATAAACACCAAGTCGCCAATGGAGAATTTTAAATCCCTTCTCCTCTTAACAACATAACTCTTCTGCCTATCCTGAGCAGCCTTCATTCGCTGTTGGATAACCTTAATCTTGTCTGAAGTTTCTCTTATCACATCTGACCCAAGCACAAACTTCTCACCGGTTTCTAACCAACATGATGGTGAGTTGCACGGTCTTCCATACAAAGCTTCAAATGGAGCCATACCAATAGTGGATTGATAACTATTATTATATGTGAACTCCACTAGATGCAAATGGTCATCCCATGATCTGCCAAAATCCAGTATACAAGCTCTCAAGAGATCTTCTAATATACGGTTCACCCTCTCCGTCTGGCCGTCGGTCTGAGGATGATACGTGGTACTGAGATGTAATTCTGACCCTAAAGCCTCTTGTAATCTCTTCCAAAACCCACTAGTAAACAACGGATCTCGGTCGCTCACAATGCCTTTGGGTAGTCCATGAAATCTCACAACCCACTTCATATATAGATCTGCTAACTTAGTTGTCGTTCTATTCGATTTGACTGGTATGAACCTTGCACTCTTGGTCAATCGATCCACAATCACCCAAATACTATCATGGCTCGATCTCGTCCTCGGCAACCCATCAATGAAATTCATTAAGACTTGTTTCCATTTCCATTCCGGAATCTCCAATGGTTGTAACAAACCACTAGGTTTCTTTTGCTCAACTTTAACTAGCTGGCAATTCATGCATTTGGATATAAACTTCCCAACGTCTCTTTTAATCCCTTCCCAATAGTAGGTTTTCTTCATATCTCGATACATTTTGTTACCACCAGGATTTATAGTCAGTTTTGAGTGATGACATTCTCTAAGCCCTTCATCTCTCAATTCATTGACATTGGGTACAACCAGTCTCCCATTCTTTCTAAGCCATCCATCTCGATCAAGCCCATACTTGTTCATCTCCTCATCGATTCCCATTTCTAACTTAGAGATGATTTCTAATAGACTAGGATCATCCCTCTGACTGGAACCAATCCACTCGATCAAAGTGGGTTTGATCGTCAAACTTGCTAACATCTCTGGATCCAATTCGCACTTTGGTCTGAAAACATACCCAGCAATGTACTCCAGTTGCTTCCATTCAAGAAACATAGCCCCTAAACTAGCATGACTTCTACTCAATGCATCAGCTACTGCATTGCCCTTTCGTGGTGTATATGCGATGTCGAAATCATAGGAAGCCAAGAATTCTAACCATCTCTACTGTCGAAGATTTAGATCCTTCTGAGAGAAGAGATACTTTAACGATTTATGATCGGTAAACGACTCGAATCTTTCTCCCAAGAGATAATGTCTCCACATCTTCAACACGAAAACGATCGCTGCCCATTCCAACTCGTGGGTAGGGTATCTTTTCTCATGCGGTTTCAGTTGCCGACTTGAATAAGCTACGACCCTACCTCCTTACATCAATACAACACCTAATCCGGTACCACATGCGTCCGTGTATACTGTCATCTCTTCATTCCCTTTAGGAATGACTAACACTGGTTCACGCGTCAACTTTTACTTTAGACTCTTGAATGCATTTTCACACCTTCCGTCCCAGACGAAAGCTTGATTCTTCCTAGTCAACTGAGTTAACGGTGCCGCTATCTTGGAGAAGTCCTAGATAAACTTACAATAATATCCAACCAATCCCAAGAAACTTCTTACGTCGGTTGCATTCTTGGGTGTAGACCAATCATGTACCGTAGCCACCTTTGCAGGGTCCACGGCAATACCATTCTATGAAACAACATGGCCCAAGAATCTCACTTCCCTCCTCCAGAAGTGACACTTAGAAAATTTCGCTTTTGATTGGTGTTTTCTCAACACCTCCATCACTATTCTCAAATGTTCCTTGTGTTCCTCTTCTGTCCTCGAGTAAACAAGGATATCATCTACGAACACAAGAACAAACTTACTTAATTGATCTCGGGATACTCTATTCATAAGATCCACAAAATATGTTGGTGCATTGGTCAATCCGAATGGCATGACCAACCACTCATAGAATCCTGACGGCATCCGAAATGTCGTTTTAGGGATACTCTCAGCTGCTACTCGGAGCTGATGAAATCCTATCGCGAGGTCCAACTGGGAGAACACTCTTGATCCTTCCAATTGATTAAACAAATCATCTATCTACGGGAGAGGATACTTATTCCTCCTAGTAACTTTATTCAACTCACGATAGTCTACACATAAACGAATGGAACCATCTTCCTTGGTGGCAAATGCAACTGGTACTCCCCACTCGGAGACACTTCTTCAGATAAATCCCTTCTTCAAAAGATCACTTACTTGCACCCCGAGCTCTCTCTGCTCCCTTGGTGTCATACGACGAAGTGGTATCACTATAGGTCTGGAAGCTTTCACTAAATCAATACGGAACTTAATCTCTCGGTGTGGTGGAAGTCCAGTCACTTCCTCGAAGATGTTCGGATACTGGCCAGCAATGGACACATCTGACAACTCATCATGCGGGATGTCGAGGGAATTTAGAAAACTAGCCATCATCCCATCACTAGGTAGACCACTAAACACTACCTTCCGCCCATCATCCACTCTAACTGTTATCAAAAAGCCCTTACAGTCTACTACCACCCCATATCTTTGAAGCCAATCGACTCTCAAAATAATGCAAAACCCAGTAAAGCCCAAAACAAAGCAATCACAAACAAACATGCATCCATGACTCAATAAGACCGCATTACGACAAATCATATTAAGGCTAGATGAACCACCAATCGGGTTCGTCACCGCTAAAGGTCTATCGACTATCTTGGGTTCCAATCCCAACCTATCTACCAGGTCACTAGATATGAAGGAACGGGAAGCCCCAGTATCAAACAATACTCCAACAAGAACATCATAAACAGAAAGCATACCTTGAATGACGACATTCTTTCCTTTCTCCGCCGCAATTGGGGCATTCGACGAAGAAGGAACAACGTTAATAGCATATGCTTTCACAATCTGCTTCTCTTTGGGGGGTTGCGGACATTTATCCTTGTGATGTCCCACTTGGCCCCAGTTGAAGCACTTCCTGTCCGCTGGCTTTGCTCGACATTCTTTAGCATAATGGCCCTTCTTGCCACAACTAAAGCACTCTACCTCTTTCCTGTCTTTCTTTTTCTGACCATCCTTGGTCTGACTCTACTTCCTTTTATTCTGAGAATTATTCTTTCCTCCACCGCTTGTCTGCGGCTTTGGCCCCTCTGCAGATGCAACAACGACTTCAGTCTTGGGTTTAGGATAAACGCTCTCTGGTCTCAATGCTTTCCCAACAATCGATTCAAAAGTCTCATCAATATAGTTTATAAGCCTTTCCACCAAGTAATGATCTAAGCCTTTTATGAACTTCTCATTCTTCTTCTCGGGAGTGTCAATAAAGGACAATCCATACTTCGATAAAGTATCAAACTCTGCAATATACTCCGAGACTGCTCTACCATTCTACTTAAGCTCCAAGAACTTCCTAAACAATTCTGATTTCTGAGCAGCTAGGATGAACTTATCACTGAATCGGGCATTAAACCGATCCCAAGTAACTTGATCCTCAGGGGTAGCTGCCTTAATAGCGTTCCACCAATTCATTGCCCATCCTTGCAGCTGGCAGGATGCTAACCTTCTCTTCATCGCATCCTCGATACCCAAGTCTTTGAAGATATGCTCATAGCTATCCAACTAATCTTGGTTTTCTGTAGCCGATTTCGTCCCGTGGAACGGCTTCCCACCAAGACTAGTGTAGTATTTACAGAACTTGGCGAAATCGGCCCCAGGCGCCTGCACCGCTGCACCACCACCATTTGCAGCATTAGGAACTGCCCTCTAAACATTCCTAAGCATCTCTCTCATGAAGTCAGCGAACATTTTCCTCATATCAGGAGCATTCCCATTATTGGCTCCTCTACCAGTATTCCTCGTGTATCGGCTCATCGCTCAATCTGTAAGGAGAAACGATTAACCATCTCTTCAGTAGTGCCAATGCAGTGCGACTTTATCCATAAATATACTAATAGTGTGTGTGTATATATATATATATATATATATATATATATATATAAATTTTGAAAACCAAAATATCACAAATACGCTCTCTCATATACGTATACTATCTCTGAAACACCCCACCTCCGTTAAGGTCACTCACAAGGGGAATGCCTTAACTTTGATGGAGGGTTATAGGTACAAGACATAGAAAAATTTACAAGGCAGATAAATTTAAGCAGCGAAATTCAAATATTTATTGCATACATGGTTCAATACAAAAGCATTACATCAAATTGTCTCAAAATAACTTCCAAAACATTACACCATAATTTATGTCTTGATTATTCAATAAAGAAGCATAAACCATAAATAAAACTGCATAAATCCCCAAGTGTAGTATTCAAAAGCCATAGCAAAGGTGAGAGGGTTCCAATCATACATCTACTTTCTTGAAGCTTGCAAAGAGTCTGACTAAGCTGGAGTATTCCCGCCCTGTGGACCTTTACGGGGGGACAAAGAAAAGAGGACGAAAGAAAAAGGTCAGACAATAAGTCTGGTAAGTTCAGTGATTACTAGTATTTAAATAAGGAAAGGGATCATGACAGTAATAACAGAACATAGGACAATACCCTAATATAAGATAAGAGGAACATGTGATCGCACCCATTACTGTAGTCTCTGCACCTACTTAACCATTGGTTCAACCAGCCCCACGTGTTCATAACAAACGATCCCCTTAATGATCGTCTCCAACTCGCATGCATTCATATCCTGTTTCATTCAGCCCCGCTTGACTAGAGATACCTATGCTGGTCCCGCCATAGGGTGTATCAGTCCCTCTGGTGGCAACTCGACACGATTCAAGATGCACAGTGTATACTACTGATGCCCAGTGCCTGCTTTTTCCACTCCGGAGTTCTACACTGACGCACCAACCGCCGACGTTTTGACCGCTTATAATCAGCCTAGTGATCGTGCCCCACCCTGCCTAGTTCAGGGTACCATGATACATCTATGTGGGTTACTGCTGAAATGGGTTCCTGTTACTAGGGTTTTCTAATCAAGATGTTTATTTGGTTAAGTGTCCAAGTTTACCTAACCCCACCCATCCATTTAGTTAACATGTTGAATCGGTTAAGTGTTTCCCTAATTGACTTAACCCTACCAATCCTGACTTAGCATTAATTTATTCATTAACGCACCAACCACTCACATTAGACTGGTCTTGTTGTGGCCACTGGATATGCCGGTCGGTTCCGGGTAGTTTTACACCACAACTCAGTCTAACCTCGGGTTCTTTTGGGATTGATGCACTAACCACCCACATTAGACAGGTCTTGATGTGGTCACTGGATATGCCGGTCGGTTCCGGGCAGTTTTACACCACAACTTAGTCTAACTTTGGGTTAGGCATATTCGTCTTTTCTAAATTCACATATTTTCTATATATGTCTAATTTCTTTATGTAAATTAATTTTAATTTAATCATGCCATAATTATCCTTTGATTATGCTCACAATAAATGGTATATCAAATATACCATTTTATGAACAAATATATGCCATGAATTTTCATATTTTCCCATCGCTATCCCCGTGGAACGTACGCATGAATCACATAAAATGTTGGGCTAATAAATTAGCCCAACCCATAAACAAAAAGGGGTAATTAACAAGGGACATGAAATAAACATAAAATAGCATACATTTAAGTTATCACGTGTAACTTGGCATAGAAATATCATTAACTTAATTAAACGGGTAAAGGTGAACTTGTGACTAAGTTGGATATAATTGTCATGTAAACTTGATATAGGTCTAGCATGGAGGTTTAAAATATAAACACAATTTTAAACCGCAACTTAGCATATTAGCTTATGTACGCCAAAACATAAGGAAGCTACTATAAACATATTTAAATCACAACTTAGCATGATAACTTATGTGTGTTAAACATAAGAGAGCCATTATAAACATATTTAAATCATAACTTAGCATGATAACTTATGAGTGTTAAACATAAGAGAGCCATCATAAACATATTTAAATCACAACTTAGCATGATAACTTATGTGTGTTAAACATAAGAGAGCTACAAATCCAATCTTGCATCATAAATAGATTCAACTTAACATGGTTCTAAATATACATGAATGTTGATCTAACATGTAAGCATGTGCTTTAGATCATAAACTTGCAAGTAACCACAAAATTATAACATGACATGTTTCACCATTCAATTGGCATAACACGTTCATTTCCCAATCATAATAGATCCCAATATATAAAATATGGTATGTTCATCACCACAAGCATATAGACATGATCGATCGCAACGGTAATTTAAGATAAATGAGATTCAAACTTTATTTTTCTTATACATAAGCATCATTCTATATTCGAATTACAACATGTCATGATTCATGTGAAAGAATTTTTAAATCTACGTAATAACCAACTTACAAACTAAAAAGGAATTCTTGATTTATGAAATCTGAATTCTGAAATTGGTAAGCTCGCCTTTGATGTAGATCATTGAATTTGATTACTTTTAATTTGATTTTGATTCAGGTTTTTATCTTGTCTTTGAATTGGTGACGGCTATTCCAAGTTCTCTATTGACGGCAAGATAGTTCCAGGATTATTTGTGTGATTTTTAGGTTTGAGCATTGGGTGTTTATATAGAATATCAATTTAATTTGAGCCGTCGGATGATCCTAGGGTTAACCATAACCATTCAGTCAGGATAGGGTTACTCCTCATCCCTAATGACTCAGCAAGGAGTCAGAAAGGACTCAACAATGACTCACAGTATGGATCAGATCACACCAAAAAGCTGTGCAGGCTCTCAGCTTGGCCTGGGCGCACTTGGCAGGTGCGCCAGTGCAACTTTTGTACTGGCGCACTTCCCAAGTGCGCCAGTGCATGTTTTTTTTCCTTCTTTCTTTCTTCTGGTTTTCTGCTTAATCTTCGTTCGTCCATATCTCCTTCATATGTTGTCTGTTTCAAGCAAACTTGGACTCTATCTCAAGCAGAATTCCGAGACGAATGCAGTGGCGTAACCCGTTTCCCTTAACTTTCACATTTGAAATTAATTATTATTTGATTCGTTACTATAACGTTAACCGAAAACACAGGGTGTTACATTCTCCCCTCCTTTTAGGATTTCGTCCCCGAAATCTTCAAGTCGAGAAGAACTTATATCCTACCATCCAATCACCCATCTACTCAACCATCAAACACAGGCGTCCATTGTCCTTAAAAGATTTCTAATGCTTCATGACCATATGCATAGTGTGTGTGTGCATGTCCTTATCTAATGCAAAATCAGGCAGTCTACTGATTCAGTTGACCTCCTTAATGCAAATTATGTCAGTGCCATGAGTCCATTATGAATGCAATTTTTCCTACTCAAAATTTCCTACAGGAGTGCACAATCATTCATACAAATGCAACGTCCATATGATAACACATCAAGTTTCAATCCATATACAAATACATATATGCATATGCAATATGGAAGTGACTGAGCCGATCTAATACCTAATGTGTGTGTATATGCATCCACGAGCAACCACTAGCAAATGGGTTTCTACTTAAGGATAAAGGATAGGATCGAGGAGATATACCTAAAAAGATAGATACGAGCATAAACTTAAGGAAAAAGAGATCAAGGATGTACCCTCAAAAAGAAAAGGGTAGGTTGCGCGTATTCAGTCCTCAGTTTCCCAAGTCGCATCTTCCTCGGCGTCGCTCCATTGAACTTTGACGAGCTTAACTTCACGGTTGCGTAGCTTTTTGACTTATGTTCCCAAGATACGAGTTGGAACTCTCCTCGCAGTTGCTTCTCGTTCAACTTCTACTTCCTCTAGCATACTTGGTTCTACCACTTCCACAGACTCGTGTAAGCATTTCCGAAGGTGAGAGACATGAAAGACATTATGAATCCCGGCCAATCTCTCGGGCAGTTGTACCCTATAAGCCATCTTCCCAATCTTCTCGATGATAGGGAACGGCCCTACAAATCTTGGTGCTAACTTTCCTGCAGATCCAAAGAGAACGACATTCCTCAAAGGAGATACTTTAAGGAACACCTTGTCTCCAACTTCAAACTCAAGGTCAGTTCTTCTTTTGTCTGCGTAGGACTTCTATCTATCTTGGGCAGTCTTCATTCTTCTTCGTATCAAGTCTACTTTCTCTGAAGTTTCCCTAATCATGTCTGGTCCGAGTATGAGCTTGTCTGTGGACTCCCATTAGCAAGTTGGTGAACTGCACGGTCTTCTATATAAAGCTTCGAAAGGCGCCATGCCTATAGTGGCTTGGTAGCTATTGTTGTAAGCGAATTCCACCAAAGGTAGATGATCCTCCTATGTACCTCCGAAGTCAATAATGCATAATCTCAAGAGGTCATCTAATACTTTGTTGACTCTTTCCGTCTGGCCATCGGTTTGAGGGTGATAGGCCATGCTTAAGCATAACTGTGTGCCTACAGCCTCTTGTAAACTCTTCTAAAACTCGCTCGTGAAGATAGGGTCTCGATCACTCACTATGCTAGAGGGTATCCCATGGAGTCGAACTATCTCTTTAAGATATATGGATGCTAAAGATGTGGCAGTCCTTCTACTCTTGACGGGTATAAAGTGGGCGCTTTTAGTAAGCCTGTCCACTATTACCCAAATGCTGGTATTGCCCCTTCTTGACCTAGGCAACCCATCTATAAAGTCCATCGAGATGTTATCCCATTTCCACTGTGGGACCTCTAGAGGATGGAGCAGACCACCAGGCTTCTTCTGCTCCGCCTTGACTTGTTGGCATATTAAACACTTAGAAACAAATTTTGCTATGTCTTGCTTCATGCCATTCCAAAAGAAAACTCTTTTGATGTCTTTATACATTTTGTCTCCGCCTGGGTGTATGGTCAGCTTGGAATGGTGTGCCTCTTCTAGAACCGCCTTTACCAAACCCCTTACTTGTGGGACACATAGTCTCCCATCTCGTCTCAACTAGCCCTTGGCATTAATGGAGTATCTATTGAGGTGACTAGAAGTCTTACCCCTACTTAATTTGTCCACCACATCGGCTAGCTGAGGGTCTTCTCTTTGCGCGGCTCCGATTGAGTCTAATAGAGTTGGTCACACTTCCAATGTTGCTAGCAAGCCAGGTACAAAGTCAGAGGAGGGTCTGAAGTTAAAGCTTGCTATGAACTCCAAGCTTTGCCTTTCCACAAAGAGAGGGCTTAAGGTCAGTTTATTTCTACTCAAGGCGTCTGCTACTGCATTGCCCTTGCCAAGAGTGTAAGAGATCTCAAAATCGTACGAGGCAAGAAACTTCATCCATCTTTGCTGCCTCAAGTTGAGATCTTTCTGCGAGAAAAGGTATTTCATCGATTTATGGTCAGTATACAGTTAAATTTCTCACCTAGGAGATAATGGCGCCAAGACTTAAGCGCAAAAATGATGGCTGCCAACTCTAGGTCGTGGGTTGGGTAATTTTTCTCATGTACTTTCAACTGCCTTCCACCATAAGCCACTATCTTCCCTTTTTGCATCAGAACAGCGCCTAGTCCCGTTTCGCATGCATCTGTGTATACTATAAACATCTTGCTTCCATCAGGCAATGTCAGAACTGGGGCTGTTGTTAGAGCCCTTTTCAAACGTTGGAAAGCAATATCGCAATCCAAATCCCAATTGAAAGCTAGCTTCTTCTTTGTCAACCTTGTAAGTGGAGCTGAGATTTTTGCAAAATCTTTGATGAACTTTCGATAAAAGCCTGCTAGCCCGAGAAAGCTTCGAACTTCGGTTGCGTTTCGAGGAACCTTCCATTCTTGCACAGCAACCACTTTCGTGGGGTCCATAGCTATCCCCTCTTTGGACACCACGTTTCCAAGGAACCTAACTTCTTCTCTCCAAAAATGGCATTTAGAGAATTTAGCTTTCAACTGATGTGCACAGAGAGTATCCATGACTTCTTTTAGATGATGAGCATGTTCTTCCTCATTCTTTGAGAATATCAAAATATCGTCTACGAAGACCACCACAAACTTATCGAGGAACTCTCGGAACACCCTGCTCATTAAATCAACGAAGTAAGCGGGTGCATTTGTCAAGACGAAAGGCATGACAAGCCACTCGAAGAAACCACCTGGAGTTCTGAATGCGGTCTTATCAATGCTGTCTTCAGCCACTCTTAGCAGATGAAACCCGGTAGCTAAATCTAATTGGGAGAAAACCGATGCACCTACAAGCTGATCGAACAAATCATCTATTCTCGGGAGTGGGTGCCTATTCTTCTTGGTCAGCTTGTTTAGCTCCCTATAATCAACGCACAGGCAAAGCAAACCGTCCCCTTTAGTTGCGAACACTACTTGAGCACTCCATTCAGAAATACTCCGCCTTATAAACCCCTTCTCAAGCAATTCTTTAACTTGCTTGCTGAGTTCTTTCCTCTCCCTTGGAGCCATGTTTCTAACGGGTAAAGCAACGGGTTTTGCATTGTCAACGAGGTATATGCGGAAGTATATCTCCCGCTTCGGAGGTAAGCCCTTTACCTCTTTAAATACATCCAAGTATTCATGGACTACCCTTACAGACTGCAAGTTATCAACAGACGCATCAAGAGATTCTAGATAACTAAGCATGACGGAGTTCATGGGATTACAAGAAATTTCGAGAGTGTTACCGAGGCGAGTCATGAGTCTAACCACTCTCTTTTCACAATCGAGGACGGCACCATTACTGGATAGCCAGTCCATGCCTAGAATCAACCCATATCCTATGAAGCCCAAAACAAAGGCATTACATCTAAACCCAACGCTTAGTGTATATATTTTCAAATCCAAACAAACCATTGACAAATAAGTTGAGCCCCCAATTGGATTTGAAACAACCAAGGGATCCTCTACTATATTGGTGTCTAGGTGCAGAAATTCCGCTAAAGCAGTAGATATAAAAGAGTGCGATGCGCCAAAATCAAAGAGTGTACGAACAGGATAATAAAAAAATAGACTAAACTTTCAACAAAAATATTTCTACCTCATTCTTGCGGAGGTGCCGTGAGAGCATAAACTTGTCCTCCAGAAGAAGGTCCAGCTCCCTGCCCTTGCTTCCTTGGGCAGGCCGTAGCCATGTGTCTTGTCTCACCACAGCGGAAACAACCACCCATCTTCCTTGTTTTCCTTCTTGCAGTCTTTGATTAGATGTCCAGGAATGCCACAGAAATTACACTTTCTTTTATCACGGGGTTTGTTGTTCTTCCTGCCTTTCTTTGAATCAGCCTTCTTGTTCTGTGATCCCTTCCCCTTCTTATCTTGAGGCACTTCCGCTTTTGCCTCTTTCTTACCCTTGTCTTCCTCATGTAAGAGTGCCACGTCCACTAACCTCTCGTAAGTAGCCCCCGTAGGTACATAGGTCATAGCCAGGCTGTGAAGTGGCTCATTCAATCCCTTAACAAAACGGAGAACCTTCTTATGAGGAGTATTCACTAAATCCAGTCCAAATCGGGCCAACTGATTGAACTGGTTGACGTACTCCTTGACTGTCATACTCCCTTGCTTAAGAGATAAGAACTTTTCCAGCTATAAACTTCATTCAGCTTGTGAGAGGAATTTCATCTCAAACCTTATTCTGAAATCCATCCATGTTTCAACTGGCCTTTCAGCGTTAGTGACTTCCCACCAATAGGAAGCTTCGTCTTTGAGCAACCATACCACCAACTGTATCTTCTGTCTATCGTCCACCTCGAAGATAACAAACAAATCCTCAGTTTCTTTGAGCCAGTTCCTTGCTTCTACGAATGATTTAGTTCCCTTGAAATCCTTTCCACTCATGGCCCTAAAGTCTCTACAAATCATTGAGAATGCATTTGCACGAGGAGGAGGAGGAGGAGGAACCGCTACAGTTGGAGGTCTGTTGGGCCTGCGTCATTGGCCCTAGCCTCTAAGTACCTCCTGAACCAGCCAGGTATTGGTACACCCTCTGGAAGGTTAAGATTCCCAGACATGCTAAAACAAAAAAGAAAAGATTCAAAACGAAGGATAAAAAGATAGTGCATATGGCTTTGGAGATTATGCCTTTTTAAATTTAAAACAACATCTTTTCTTGTAAAATGCTTCTTTATATTTATTTTTGAAAATAGTTTTCAAAAACTCTTATCTGATCCGGTAAACCTTTGCTCTGATACCAAGTGAAACACCCCACCTCCATTAAGGTCACTCACAAAGGGAATGCCTTAACTTTGGTGGAGGGTTATAGGTACAAGACATAGAAAAATTTACAAGACAGATAAATTTAAGCAGCGAAATTCAAATATTTATTGCATACATGGTTCAATAAAAAAGCATTACATCAAATTTTCTCAAAATAACTTCCAAAACATTACACCATAATTTCTGTCTTGATTATTTAATAAAAAGTATAAACAATAAATAAAACTGCATAAATCCCCAAGTGTAGTATTCAAAAGCCATAGCCAAGGTGAGAGGGTCCCAATCATACATCTACTTTCTTGAAGCTTGCAAAGATTCTAACTAAGCTGGAGTATTCCCTCCCTGTGGACCTGGGGGGAACGAAAGAAAAGAGGATGAAAGAAAAAGGGTCGGACAATAAGTCTGGTAAGTTCAGTGATTACTAGTATTCAAACAAGGAAAGGGATCATGACAATAATAACAGAACATAGGACAATACCCTAATATAAGATAAGAGGAACATATGATCGCACCCATTACTATAATCTCTGCACCTACTTAACCATTGGTTCAACCATCCCCACGTGTTCATAATAAACGATCCCCTTAATGATCGGCTCCTACTCGCATGCATTCATATCATGTGTCATTCGGCCCCGCTTGACTGTAGATACCTGTGCTGGTCCCACCATGGGGTGTATCAGTCCCTCTAGTGGCAACTTGACACGATTCAAGATGCACGGTGTATACTACTGATGCCCAGTGCCTGCTTTTTCCACTCCGGAGTACATGCACGCCTATACTCCGTCGGAACCTATACTGACGCACCAATCGCCGACGTTTTGACCGCTTATAATCAGCCCAGTAATCGTGCACCACCTTGCCTAGTTCAGGGTACCATGATACATCTATGTGTGTTACTGCTGAAATGGGTCCCCGTTACTAGGGTTTTCTAATCAACATGTTTATTTGGTTAAGTGTCCAAGTTTACCTAACCCCACCCATCCGTTTAGTTAACATATTGAATCGGTTAAGTGTTTCCCTAATTGACTTAACCCTACCAATCCTTACTTAGCTTTAATTTATTCATTGAAGCACCAACCACTCACATTAGACAGATCTTGTTGTGGTCACTGGATATGTCGGTCGGTTCCGGGCAGTTTTACACCACAACTCAGTCTAACCTCGGGTTCTTTGGGGCTTGATGCACTAACCACCCACATTAGATAGGTCTTGTTGTGGTCACTGGATATGTCGGTCGGTTTCGGGCAGTTTTACACCACAACTCAGTCTAACCTCGGGTTAGGCATATTCGTCTTTTCTAAATTCACATATTTTCTATATATGTCTAATTTCTTTATGTAAATTAATTTTAATTTAATCATGCCATAATTATCCTTTGATTATGCCAACAATAAATGGTATATCAAATATACCATTTTACGAACAAATCTATGCCATGAATTTTCATATTTTCCCATCGCTATCCCCATGGAACGTACGCATGAATCACATAAAATGATGGGCTAATAAATTAGCCCAACCCATAAACAGAAAGGGGTAATAAACAAGGGACATGAAATAAACATAAAATAGCATACATTTAACTTATCACGTGTAACTTAGCATAGAAATATCATTAACTTAATTGAACGAGTAAAGGTGAACTTGTGACTAAGTCGGATCTAATTGTCATGTAAACTTGATATAGGTCTAGCATGGAGGTTTAACATATAAACACAATTTTAAACCGCAACTTAGCATATTAGCTTATGTATGCCAAAACATAAGGAAACTACTATAAACATATTTAAATCACAACTTAGCATGATAACTTATGTGTGTTAAACATAAGAGAGCCATTATAAACATATTTAAATCACAACTTAGCATGATAACTTATGCGTGTTAAACATAAGAGAGCCATCATAAACATATTCAAATCACAACTTAGCATGATAACTTATGTGTGTTAAACATAAGAGAGTTACAAATCCAATCTTGCATCATAAATAGATTCAACTTAACATGGTTCTAAATATACATGAATGTTGATCTAACATGTAAGCATGTGCTTTAGATCATAAACTTGCAAGTAACCACCAAATTATAACATGACATGTTTCACCATTCAATTGGCATAACACGTTCATTTCCCAATCATAATAGATCCCAATATATAAAATATGGTATGTTCATCACCACAAGCATGTAGACATGATCGATCGCAACGGTAATTTAAGATAAATGAGAATCAAACTTTATTTATCTTATACATAAGCATTATTCTATATTTGAATTACAAAATGTCATGATTCATGTGAAAGAATGTTTAAATCTACGTAATAACCAACTTACAAACTAAAAAGGAATTCTTGATTTTTGAAATCTGAATTCTGAAATTGGTAAGCTCGCCTTTGATGTGGATCTTTGAATTTGATTACTTTTAATTTGATTTTGATTCAGGCTTTTATCTTGTCTTTGAATTGGTGACGGCTATTCCAAGTTCTCTATTGACGGCATGATAGTGCCAGGATTATTTTTGTGTGATTTTTAGTTTTGAGCATTGGGTTGTTTATATAGAATTTCAATTTAATTTGAGTCGTCGGATGATCCTAGGGTTAACCATAACCATTTAGTCAGGATAGGGTGACACCTCAGCCCTAATGACTCAACAAGGAGTCAGAAAGGACTCGAAAATGACTCACAATATGGATCAGATCACACCAGAAAGCTGTGCAGGCTCTCAGCTCGGTCTGGGCGCACTTGGCAGGTGCGCCAGTGCAACTTTTGTACTGGCGCACTTCCCAAGTGCACTAGTGCATATTCTTTTCTTCTTTCTTTCTTCTGGTTTTCTGCTTAATCTTCATTCGTCCATAACTCCTTCATACGGTGTTCGTTTCAAGCAAACTCGGACTCTATCTCAAGCATAATTCCGAGACGAACGCAGTGGCATAACCCGTTTCCCTTAACTTTCACATTTGAAATTAATTATTCTTTGATTTTTTACTATAACGTTAACAGAAAACACAGGGTGTTACAATCTCTCTCTGGTGTCTTTCCTTAGGTTAACTATGCAACCTAGGCTCTAATACCAAGTATGACGGCCCGCCCCGCACCAGCCGATATTTCCTTGAATTGCGTTGGATAGATGTCCAACTAGCACGGGATGGTCACCAAAGAAAGGAAAAGAAAGGAATTTGAACTAACAAGGAACCTGTAGAATGTCGCGCATGGGATAAATTATAATAATAAAATAACTTTGACATAAAACAGGCAAGATAGTGTATAAGCTGAAAACAAAACCATCATAGCAGCGGAAATCCAAAATGCAGCTTATCATCTAATGTAACACCCCACCTCCGCTAGGGTCACTCACAAAGGGAATGCACTAATTTTGGTGGAGTATTATCTAGGTAAACATGCACAGAGATATCACGAGGAAGAACATAAATAAAGCAGCAGTAGAAATTAAAAAACCAACTTTTTATTATTTTCAAGAAAAGAGTCAAAAGCTCATATATCCAAGATACAAATTATTCCATTCCATCAAGTTTATAATAAAGAAGCATAAACTTAAAACAAAAGTAAATTATTCCCCATAAATAGCAGAAGCAGCCATAACAAAGCCCAAGACCAAACCGTACATGAGCTGTCAGAAAGCAAGTTGAATCCAAGCTAAGAGCTAGTGTTTCCTCCCTGAGAACCTGGGGGGGAGGGAAACGAAATAAAAAGGGGCGAAAGAAAAAGGGTCAGTCATAAAGACTAGTAAGCCCTAGTGACTTTCAGTATGAAAACTAGTAAAGTTAACATGATATGTGAAAACTGGAATTAAACATAAGGATGATAACAAAACTAGTAAGATCATTAAGATAACAAGCTAAGTCAAGTCTGGCATCGCATGTTCAAGGTTCGTTGCACCCACTGTACTAGTATTCTAACCCATGTCAAGTTTTAACCATGAAATGATCCCTTAGCCCAGTGTCATGAAGTGACCCATTACGGGGTCCTACAGTACGATCTATTAATCGATCGGCTCCCTACAAGTCCTAGCTCGTCATGTATCTGTGTCATACGGCCCTATCCTAAAATGTAGTTACCTGTGCTAGGTCCACCATTGGGTGTATCAAGTCCTATGGTGCCAACCATCGACATGAATCAAGCACGCACAGTGTAAATCTACGGGTGCCCAATGCCTGCTTTTTCAACTCCGGACTACGTGCACGACCATAGCCCGCCTGAACCTACAATGGCGCACCTACTCAGCCGTCGTTCTGGTCGCTTACAATCAGCCCAGTAATCGTGCCCCACTCTGCCTAGTCCCAGGGTATCGTGATACATCTAAGTGGGTTACTGCTGAAAAGGACCGTGTAACTAGGGTTTCTAATGGGTTAAGTGTTGTCACTCTAATTCGTGACTTAACCCTATCCAGATCGTGTATCAAGTTGGTTAAGTGTGTTCAAGCAGTTCATGACTTAATCCTATCAAGTCATCGTGTCAAATTGGTTAAGTATATTCAAGTGGTTCATGACTTAACCCTATCATGTGGCATTAATTCATTAGTGCACGCCAACCTCTCACATTATACTAACTGTTGTGGTTACTGGATTTGTCGGGCGGTTCCGGGCAAATTTACACCATAACATAGTCTAACCTCGGGTTTTTACGTGCAATATGACCAACTACCCACATTGGATCCTATTGTTTGCAGCCACTGGATTTGCCGGGCGGTTTCGGGCAGATTTACACTGCAAACTCAACCCAACCTCGAGTTGGCCATTTTCAAGTTTATCTAACTGTCATGCCCACGTTCAAGTTTTCATGTCTAGATTCATGTCAAGTTTTCAAGTCATGTTTCATGTCAAATCGTGTCAAGTTCATGTCCATATTCAGGTTCAAGTCATAATAACGTTCATGTTCAAGTTTAAAGCTAATTTATGTTTTACCTAGTCTACCCAAATCGTATTCCCATCGCACGTAAGTTCGAATTGATACAAATAAATCTAATAGGGAATAACATAAAAAGGAACGGGTATAAGGTGGAAAAAGTGATTACTAGCATAGCATGATATGACTTGAAATAAAAGATTAAAACATTACTGGCATATGAAATATTGGCCTCAAACATAAAGATTCCAAATCTAGCAAGATAAAGTACTAGTCAAAATAACAGTTGTCACAAGGTGATAGTATAGTCATGGTAATGACTGTCATAAGGTGATAGTATAGTCATGGTAACGATTGACATAAGGTGATAGTCATAAACATGTGACTAATAACAGATTCAACATGATAATAAGAGGGGTTTCTTTTGATTTACAACATGAATAGGCCCCAAATCAATGTCATAGTAATATTCAAGAGTCAAGATCCAAGATGAACGAGAATGAATATAAACAGTCATCATACATAGGTCCAATTTCAATTTACATCATATTCATAATACATTTACAGTTTAAATCTGAAAATAACTGGGGCTTACAGATCATGGTTCGAGAATTAGAAAAAGAGAGTCGATGTTGAATATGCTTAGTCAAGTCCTAATAGAAGTCCCAAAATCAGCAATTCCCTTAACGCAGTCTCAACGTAGAAGAAGCAGTCCCTCTCTCAAACTTTTCAACCAGAATCAGAGCAGCTTAAGGTCAGAAAGAAATTTGGTGTAGAGAGACTGGTGTTAGGGGCTGTATTTATAGGGTCAGGTCAACGAATGTGGACAGAAATGAGGCCAAATACACCAGAGTGAATCCAACTTCAGAAATGGACTCGGGCACCAGGTCGACCCCCAGGTCGAAACTATGGTCGACCTGGCCCTGGGTAGGTCGACTACATAGTCGACCCCCAGGTTGACCTGGTCCTGGGCGGGAAATTTCCCGCCCAGTCCATTTGGAGGTTTGAAATTCGAATTTTGAATTCGAATTGAGTCTGTTTTGAACTTGAAAATTTCTGAAAACTTCGAATGGTCATAACTTGGTCATACGGACTTCGATTTTCGAAAACTTGGACTCGTTTCCAAGTAGAATTTCGAGACGAGCGCAATGGCGCAACCCGTTTCCCTCGATTCTTATTTTAAAAATTAATTCTGCCTTGATTTATGGTTATTACACGTTATAAAACCATGGGTTGTTACATTCTCCCCCCTTAAAGGATTTCGTCCCCGAAATCTCTAAGTTAGGGAGGATGTGTCCTACCATCCAATCATCCATCTACTCAAAGCATCATCCACAGGCAACCAATGTCCTTAAAAGACTTCTAGTGCTGTATGAACATATGCAGAAAGTGTGTGTATATGTACTTATCTAATGCAAAGGATCAGGCGGTTACTGATTCAGTAAACCTCCTTAATGCGAAATATGTTAGTGTCATGAATCCAACATGTATGCAAATTCCTAACATAGTTCATAATCTCTACATGAGTGCACAATCATTCATCCATATGCAACATCCAAGTGATAGCATAACAAGTTCCATCCATGTACAAGTATTAGCACTCATGCATATGCAACATGAAAATGTGCCTGAGCCGATCTAGTGCCTAATGTGTTTCATGCATCCACTAGCAACCACTTGCAACCATTTGCAAACATCAGCCATAACATGTTTCAATCACATGTTTACATCCATATGGTTCTACCTAAGGTTCTCAAGATAAGATCGAGAAGATAACAAGACAAACATAGATATTAGAAGCATGATACGAAAAGGTTTTCAAGTTTATAGGAAAGAGAGATCGAGAATGTACCCTCAAAAAGAAATGGGTAAAGCGCGCGTATCTTTTCTTCGGTTTCCCAAGTTGCGTCTTCTTGGGTTTCACTCCACTGCACTTTCACTAGCTTGACTTCTCGATTCCTTAGCTTCTTAATCTCCGTTCCTAAGATGCGAATCGGAACTCGCCTCAATGTCGCTTCTTTTTCCACCTCTACGTCTTCAAGGATGCTTGGCCCAACCACTTCGGCTGACTCATGCATGCACTTCTGGAGATGCGAGACGTGAAAGACATTGTGTACCCCAGATAACTTCTCGGGTAAGTCTACCTTATAGGCCATCCATCCAATCCACTCAACGATAAGGAACGGTCCTACGAACCTTGGTGCTAGCTTTCCAACGGCTCCAAAACGAACTACATTGCGTAACGGAGAAACTTTTACAAAGACCATATCTCCGACTTCGAACTCTAGGTCTGTCCTTCTCTGGTCCGTATAAGATTTCTGTCTATCTTGGGTCGTTTTCATCCGTCTTCGTATCAACTCAATCTTCTCAGAAGTGTCCCTTATCATGTCGGGCCCAAGTATAAGTCTGTCTGTCGTCTCCCACCAACACGTTGGCGACTTGCACGGTCTTCCATACAGGGCTTCGAATAGTGCCATTCCGATGGTAACTGTTATTATACGCAAACTCCACGAGAGGAAGGTGGTCTTCCCAAGTACCACCAAAGTCAAGAATACATAGCCTCAGGAGATCTTCTAGTACCCTATTTACCCTTTCGGTTTGTCCATCCGTCTGTGGGTGATAGGCCGTGCTCAAGTTCAGTCGTGTTCCCATTGCTTCTTGCAGACTATTCCAGATTTGGCTAGTGAAAATCGGGTCAGGATCACTAACTATACTAGAAGGAACTCCATACAACCGTACTATCTCTCGAAGGTAAATAGATGTTAGCCCCGATGCGGTCCTCTTGCTCTTCACCGGAATGAAGTGAGCACTTTTCGTGAGCCTATCAACTATGACCCATATGCCAGTATTTCCCTTCCTAGACCTAGGCAGTCCATCCACGAAATCCATCGAGATACTCTCCCATTTCCATTGCGGAACTTCCAAAGGGTGTAATAGTCCACCGGGCTTCTTCGACTCGGCCTTTACTTGTTGGCATACCATGCACTTCAAAACGAACTCTGCCACGTCCTTTTTCATTCCATCCCAAAAGAAAATGCGTTTCATATCCCTGTACATCTTATCCCCTCCGGGATGTATAGTCATCTTCGAGTGGTGCGCTTCTTCGAGAACTTTCCTTACTAAGTCTCCCACTTGTGGGACACATAGTCTTCCATCGCGCCATAGCCATCCCTTGTCATCTATGGCATACCTACTGAGGTGACTTGACGTCTCACCCCTAATCAACTTGTCCTTGATTTCGACTATCTGCGGGTCTTCCTTCTATGAAGTCCCTACCTGATCTAGAAGTGTAGGTCTTAGCTCAAGAGATGCTAACGTAGCAGTCAATGACTCAACAGCAGGTGTAAAATCAAAGGTTGCTATAAACTCAAGGCTTTTCATTTCAACAAACAAGGGGCTCAAAGTCAACCTTTTTCTACTAAGCGCGTCTGCCACCACATTACCCTTGCCAGGGGTATAAGCTATATCGAAGTCATATGATGCCAAGAACTCCATCCATCGCTGTTGTCTCAGATTCTTGTCTTTCTGTGAGAAGAGGTACTTAAGCGATTTGTGGTCGATATACAGCTCGAACCTCTCCCCTAGAATATAATGGCGCCAAGCTTTAAGTGCAAAAACAATCGCGGCTAACTCCAAGTCATGCGTGGGATAGTTTTTCTCATGAACTTTAACTTGTCTGCCCCCGTAGCATATTACTCTTCCTTCTTGCATTAGGACAGCGCCTAACCCCGTGCCGCATGCATCATTGTACACCGTAAACATCTTACCTCCATCGGGTAATGCCAAAACTGGAGCTGTGGTGAGGGCTCTCTTAAGTCTCTGAAAAGCAGCATCCCATTCTATGTCCCATGCAAAAGGTAGGTTCTTCTTTGTTAATTTAGTAAGGGGGTGCTGAAATATTAGCGAAGTCCTTAATGAACTTCCTGTAGTAGTCCGCCAAACCGAGAAAGCTCCTCACCTCCGTTGTATTCTTAGGAATTTTCCAGTCCTGTACCGCAACTACCTTTGCAGGGTCCACGGCTATGCCTTGCTTAGAAACTACATGTCCAAGGAACCGAACTTCCTTCCTCCAAAAATGACATTTGGAGAGCTTAGCCTTTAACTGGTGTGCTCTAAGCATTTCCATGACTTCCTTGATATGTCTAGCATGCTCTTCTTCATCTTTTGAGAAGATCAAAATATCATCCAAGAAAACTACCACAAACTTGTTAAGGAACTCCCGAAACACCCTATTCATCAAATCTACAAAGTACGCGGGTGCATTCGTTAGCCCAAATGGCATGACGAGCCATTCGAAGAACCCATCTGGAGTCCTAAACGCAGTTTTGTCAATGCTATCCTCAGCCACTCTGAGCTGGTGGAATCCTGTGGCTAGATCGAGTTGAGAGAAAACAGATGCTCCCACAAGCTGGTCAAACAAATCGTCGATTCTTGGTAGCGGGTGCCTATTCTTCTTTTTCAGCTTGTTTAACTCAAGATAATCTACACACAGACGAAGCGATCCATCCGCCTTAGTAGCGAATACCACCGGAGCACCCCATTCAGAAATGCTTCGTCTTATGAAATTTTTCTCAAGCAACTCGTTAATTTGTTTACTGAGCTCTCTTCTTTCTCGCGGGGCCATGTGCCTAACAGGCAATGAAACTGGCTTGGCATTATCAACAAGATAAATTCGGAACTCTATCTCGCATTTAGGAGGTAATCCCCTCACTTCATCAAAGACATCTGGATATTCTCGGACCACTCCTACAGATAGCAAATTATCGTCGGACGAGTCAAGGGATTCAAGATAACACAACATGACCGGACCCTTCGGGTAACAAGAAATTTCAAGGGTATTGCCAAGGCGAGTCATGAGCCTCACTACCCTTCGTTCACAATCAAGAATGGCTCCATAATCGGACAGCCAATCCATACCTAGGATCAAACCGTATCCCATGAATACGAGAACATAAGCATTACACGTGAATTCTACGCTTAAGATAGAGATCCTCAAATCCACACACATCATAGATAAATGGGCGGAGCCCCCAATTGGATTCGAAACTATAACGGGATCCTCAACCAGACTAGTACTTAGGTGCAGATTTTCAACAATATCAGAAGAAATAAAAGTATGCGATGCGCCAGAGTCAAATAAGGTTCGAACAGGAAAGTCAGAAATGTAAACAAGGCTTTCTACGGAAATATTACTACCTCGGTCAAGAGCTGGAGTGGTGTTGAGAGCATGCAACTGCCCTCCAGAAGGTCCTGTAACACCCCACATCCGTTAGTGTCACTCACAAAGGGAATGCACTAAGTTCTGTGGAGCATTTTAAGGTAAAAGATGCAGATGAATTACAAGACAGACAAAAATTAAAACAACGGAAAATAAAACTTTGCTTTATTGATAAAATAGTTTGTACAACGATTTCTTTACAATATCAGAGTATCATCTATCCTACAAAATAAAGAAGCATAAAACAACATTTATATTCCCCAATGTAGCAAGAGCCAGCCATAGCATCTAAAAAGAGAATCCAAGCGAAACTTCGACAAATCTTCAAGCTGGGAAAGAGTGACAGTCCAACTTAACCTGAGCTATACTATTCCCTCCTTTACTACCTAGAGGGGGGAAACGGAAGAAAAGAAGACGAAAGAAAAACAGAGTCAGACATAAAGCCTGAGTAAGTTCAGTTACTTCTAGCATGTGAACATGGAAAAACAAAACGACATGAATTAACTGAATACAAGATAACACCATGATAATAGGGTCAGCAAGATTAGACAAGATTAACACAAGATATGCTAAGATAAGATAAACTGGATATGCTCTAATACTTTCGCCGCTTCGCTATTTCCTTGTTATACTGGTTTCTATATCTCTACACCACCTAACTAGTGTCCCAATTAGTAACGATAACGTGATCCCAATCCATGTAGTTTCCGTTGCCTTCAGGCATACATTTATTATTTATTACCTAGATCTAATCTAGGGTTTTCTATCAAGTGCTTTCTAGATTCAACTAGAGTTTACGCTATCTGCTGAACGCTTCTCGAATTTAGGGTTTATGCCACCTAGTCCAACTAGGGATTATGCTACATGTCGAACGATGCCCCCTAGTCTAGGACACACTACCTAGAGTGGTATATGTTCCTAGACTTCCCCACGCATGTATCGCGAATCGTTATCGCTTGTCTAGATGCACATGTCCTGTAATGTGCGGCCCGAGTCCTGTGGCAGGGCAAATCAAGAAACACAGAACTCGGTCGGGAGCTTTCAGATATCTGCCGATGCAGATGCTAAGGTCTGTTTTTATTCTAGTGGTTATGGTCCCACTTGACCCCTCCCTCAACTAATGAAAGGCACACCTTGAAAAATGAGAACTATACGCAGGCCCCCTACGCCCCACTAATCTATGGCCATTCACAACCGCAACCATAACTAGATAGCAAGTATATGGTCCGTAGGAGTTCTCCGCCTTCCCGCTTCACGTATCTCGATTGACTGAAGATGGATGGTAGACGACGAGTTGCTATCACAGGGCTACCGGTTTCTCGCCGAATCACGTTGATCCATCCTAGTCTTTAGGTTGCCATATTTTGCAACCAAGGCATACCCTTGGTTCTTCTAACGCAGACCTTAACCTCTGTGAGCCCAGGAGGATCATCTGCAGCCTCACAGAGGGATACCAAGAGTACCCTTACGTCCCCTCGAAGCCTCGGGCTTCGTAACCCAATTCGTTGGAGCTTTCTTTAAAATTAGATGGACGTTCGCTCCTTCCCGTGTTATACTAAGAATTACTACTTAGTTTTGCTAACTGAGGTTTACCACTTAGTTTCCAGAATCGTTGTTTTCTTAACTAAGGTTTACTACTTAGTTCCTTTTAACTAAGGTTTACTACTTAGTTCTCTTTCTCGTCAATTTGGATTGGTTAAGTGTCATTAGTCAATTCAAGCTAACTTAACCCTCTTCATTTATCCTGATAAACTGGTTAAGTGTTATCAGTAATTCATGTTGACTTAACCCTACCACAAACCAAGTTATATTGGTTAAGTATTTCTTATTACTTAACCCCATTCATTCATCCTGTATTGGTTAAGTGTTCCTTTTTAACTTAACCTTGCCCATCTGTTTTAACTAACATTTTATTAATGGTTAAGTATTATCCCTTCATGTTTCAGACTTAACCATATTCATTTATCACAATCTGATGGTTAAGTGTTCAAGTTTACTTAACCCTATGGTCTAGTCCAGCTAACATATCAAATTGGCTAAGTGTATTAAATTTTACTTAACCCCAACCTCTAGTCTAGTTAACATGTTAATTTGGCTAAGTGTATTAACTTTACTTAACCCCACCTTCTAGTCTAGTTAACATGTTAATTTGGATAAGTGTTTTCTTAGTTACTTAACCCCTACAAATCTTGTCTTGTTACGATGTTAAGTTTGGTTAAGTGTCCCTATGGACTTAAGCCTCCCATTCTAGCTTAACTGTGTTAAGTGTCTGTATGAACCTAACCCCACCCATCTGTTTGGTTATCATGTTGGATTGGTTAAGTGTCTTAGTTAACTTAACCCTACCATTCTTGTTCTGGATTTAACTAAATAAATTAAAGCCGCGACTACTCACATTAGACAGATATTGTTGCGATTACTGGATGTGCCGGTTGGTTCCGGGCAGGTTTACATCGCAACTCAGTCTAACCTCGGGTTAGGCATATTCGTGTTTTCTAAGTTCAAAGGGTTTTGATTAATTTTCAAATCAGGTTTTGAAAGTGACCATCCCGTCCGTCGGATTAGTTAGGGATAGCCAGGGAGAGCAGGAAACTTGTATTTTCCAAACCCAAGCCTAGACACTATCCTCTCTGTCACCCTAGAACTTTCTGGTGTATGTATTATTAAAAGAGATGTCATTAATAAACCTTTCTTTTGTATATATATAAATTGTTAACAATTTATCCTCAAAGTTTAACCATTTATCCTCAAAGTCCATTTTCCCTTTTTAAATAAATTTGACCTATACCATATACATTTGCCATGCCCACTAATGGACTTATATTCTAGGCCCAAATCTTGATTTGCCTATCTTACAGTTTATAGCAATTTAGATCCAACATCCTCATTTACAATTCATGCCAAAACTAGTTTTTATATTCTAGTTTACAGTTTATGCCAAACTAGATATCATATTCTAGTTCACCGCTTATGCCCAAAACTTAATTTGCATACCAACTACCTACTTTGTGGCCCATTTAACCATTTACCATTTACGCCCAGTGTATGTAAATTATTCACAATTATGCTAATATACTTATCATGCTTAATTTAGCCACCCAATTCTGGTTTAATATTCTAATTTCAGTTCATGTCAAAACTAGACTTGTTATTCTAATTTTCATCTTAATAGTCATGCTATAATGCATGTTCCCAAATTATGCCAATTTCCAAGTTTAGTCAATTTCATGTTTTTCCCAAAACGTATTCCCATCGTTCGTAAAATCGTGATTCAACCTAGATTATAAATAAATCTAGATTCGTGGAAAAAAGGGAATGAACCAAAATGCCATGAAAGGATAAACATAATAACTGGCATAAGATGATAATTCACAGGCATATAGATCTGGTAATATTACGACATGAAAAGGGTTGAATAGTATAGGTTCAAGAACATGGGTAGACCTAACTTAATAGGTAAATTCCCAAGATCAAGATCCAAGGATAACTAGAAATAGAAAGTCAAGCCTAGATCCAATATAATGCCAGTTTGGCATACAACATGGTTTTGTAACTACAGTGTCATGGGCATAAATAATAACCTTATATCCATAGTCATAGGCAGTAAATCCTCACAGTTAATGAATCACAGTCATAGGCGATGTTCATAGTCAAAGGAAAATAATTCTCACAGTCATGAGTCACAGTCATAGGCAATGTTCATAGGCAATGCTCATAGTCAAAGAGGCATATGGTTTTAAGGTCCATAGTTTCATAGTCACAGTCTTATTGGTCATCGAATCATAACAGTCCTTAATTAGGTCCAAGGATATAAGCACTGATTTGAACAGAAAGATTTGGCATATTCTTTTATTCCTTTAATTTCATGTCACGAATAGAGAAAACGTTCAAATCTAAAAAGTAACTGACTTACAGAGACTATATTAGATTCATAGAAAAACAGTCATTAAAGTCATTTGAATCTTCACTTGAATCCTAGCTTGTTTTGAATCTCCTCTTGAAAGTCTTGAGCAACATTTCCTCGTCTTGATTTATTTTACATATTATTTTATTTATTATTTAATTTAGAGGAGGAGAAGAAGCCATGTCCACCAAGAATCTTTGCAGCATAAGGTTAGAGAAGAATTGTGAATAGAGAAGGAGACTAGGGGCTGTTTATATAGGATTAGGCGGACGAATCTAGGCAGAAAATGAGACCAGGTACATCAGAATGCACCCAGGCCCAAAAGTGGGTTTTTTCACCCAGGTCGACACCCATGTCGACTGGGCTGTCGACCTGGTCAGGGGGGGTCGACTACCCAGTCGACTCCCCAGTCGACTTGGGTTCTGGGCGGGAATTTTCCCGCCCAGCCCGCTTCTGGGTTTGAATTCGAATTTCGAGCTGTTTTCTGTTCTAAACATTCCTGAAACTTCGGAGGGTCATATCTCCCTCATACGGACTCCGATTCTCGCAAACTCGAACTCGTTTTCAAGCAGAATTTCGAGAAGAACGCAATGGCGCCACCCGTTTCCCTTAATTCTTCCATTTTGAATTAATTAAACCTTGATTTGTGAATCTTAGTGTTATAGAATTACGGGGAGTTACATTCTCCCCAACTTAAAAGGATTTCGTCCCCGAAATCTTCAAGTTAGGAAGAATGTGTCCTACCATTCCGTCATCCATCTAATCAACCATTCAATCACAGGCATTCATTGTCCTTATAAGATTTCTAATGCTTTCATGTTCATATGCATAGTGTGTATATATGTCTTTTTTTAATGCAAAATTAGGCGGTCTACTGATTCAGTTGACCTCCTTAATGCGGTTCATGTCAGTGCCATGCGTCCAATCATGTATGCAAGCATCCCTAGTTATGTAAATACTACATGTGTGCATAGCCATTCATCCATATGCAACATCCACATGTTAACATATCAAGTTCAACTTACAAACAAATACATATCTGTAAATGCAATATGAAAGCATCCGAACTGATCTAGTGCCTAATACGTATGTATATGCATTCACGAGCAACCATTAGCAACCACTCGCAACCATCAACCATAACATGTTTCAAATACATGTTTACATCCAAAAGAGTTTCTACCTAAGGATCGAAGATATGACCTAGAGGATATACTTTGGAAAGAGAGAAACAATTTTGCGTAAAGCTCCTACAAAAAAGAAATCAAGGATGCACCCTTAAGGAAAAGGGTATGATGCTAGTATCTAGCCTTCTTGAGCTTTACTCCACTGTATATTAACTAATTTAACTTCACGATTGTGAAGTTTCTGACCTCCATTTCCAAAATAAACAGATGTTAACTATGATACCAAGTGTACATACCAAGATGGTTTGAGGTCTCTCCTCTTAGCTTATCCATCACGCCATAACTATGAGGGTCAAAAGGTCACTACATGCTTTTTAGAGTGCCTGCCACAACTATTCATCTCTCACGCAAACCATCCTAGTCGAACTCGACATTCCTCAAGTACAAGCCGCAAAGGCCTAAACCAATATCAGACAAGCACCCAAGGAATATCTCCTCCGAATTTAGACGATCTACGTGAGATGATATAAGCAAACTCGATAGCTATTCTCAAATCCCTACTAACCAAAAATAAACTGGTCGGACCACCAATTGGATTTGAGACTCTAGTGGGATCTTTCTACTATACAAGTACTATGGTGCAGAGACTCAACTATGGAAGTGGATATGAACAAATGCGAAGCGCTAAAACCAAAGGAAAGAGTACGAACAGCAAAACTAGACTCTTCCAACAGAACTTTACTACCTTTCTCCTAGGTACGCTTGGTGGCGAAAGTAGGTTCTTGCCCTTCTGAAAATCTTGTCCTTTGCCCTTAATTACATGCCCTATTACACCATAGTAAAGATACTTCCTCTTGTCTTAGGTTTTATAATTCCTTCCTCCTTTGTGAGCTAAATCTACATCCATGAATTCCTCATCCTCTTCAGTGTGTAGTCATGTTGACAAATCTCTCGAAAGCTGCTTCCATCGTACAGAAAACCCTATAAGCTTGAAAGAAAACTGGCCGTAGGTGAAACAACTACGGCTATGGATGGAAGCCAGGCACGACTTCGCCCATCGATGAGGTTAACTCCCAGAAAGCCAGGAGCCCCAGAGACTCAAGAAAGAAGGAGACAAGAATTCAAATAGAGGAAGAGAAGATAGTGCGTATGGCTTTGGGGAATATGCGTTTAAAACAAATCTTTTCTCTTGAAAATGCTTCTTTTAAAACAGTTTTGAAAATAATTTTTCAAATCCTTTATCTGATCTGGTAACCTTCAGCTCTGATACCACGTGTAACACCCCACATCCGTTAGTGTCACTCACAAAGGGAATGCACTAAGTTCTGTGGAGCATTTTAAGGTAAAAGATGCAGATGAATTACAAGACAGACAAAAATTAAAACAACGGAAAATAAAACTTTGCTTTATTGATAAAATAGTTTGTACAACGATTTCTTTACAATATCAGAGTATCATCTGTCCTACAAAATAAAGAAGCATAAAACAACATTTATATTCCCCAATGTAGCAAGAGCCAGCCATAGCATCTAAAAAGAGAATCCAAGCGAAACTTCGACAAATCTTCAAGCTGGGAAAGAGTGACAGTCCAACTTAACCTGAGCTATACTATTCCCTCCTTTACTACCTAGAGGGGGGGAAACGGAAGAAAAGAAGACGAAAGAAAAACAGAGTCAGACATAAAGCCTGAGTAAGTTCAGTTACTTCTAGCATGTGAACATGGAAAAACAAAACGACATTAATTAACTGAATAGAAGATAACACCATGATGATAGGGTCAGCAAGATTAGACAAGATTAACACAAGATATGCTAAGATAAGATAAACTGGATATGCTCTAATACTTTCGTCGCTTCGCTATTTCCTTGTTATATTGGTTTCTATATCTCTGCACCACCTAACTAGTGTCCCAACTAGTAACGATAACGTGATCCCAATCCCTGTAGTTTCCGTTGCCTTCAGGCATACATTTATTATTTATTACCTAGATCTAATCTAGGGTTTTCTATCAAGTGCTTTCTAGATTCAACTAGAGTTTACGCTATTTGCTGAACGCTTCTCGGATTCAGGGTTTATGCCACCTAGTCCAACTAGGGATTATGCTACCTGTCGAACGATGCCCCCTAGTCTAGGACACACTAACTAGAGTGGTATATATTCCTAGACTTCCCCACGCATGTATCGCGAATCGTTATCGCTTGTCTAGATGCACATGTCCCGTAATGTGCGGCCTGAGTCCTGTGGCAGGGCAAATCAAGAAACACAGAACTCGGTCAGGAGCTTTCAGATATCTGCCGATGCAGATGCTAAGGTCTGTTTTTATTCTAGTGGCTATGGTCCCACTTGACCCCTCCCTCAACTAATGAAAGGCACACCTTGAAAAATGAGAACTATACGCAGGCCCCCTATGCCCCACTAATCTATGGCCATTCACAACCGCAACCATAACTAGATAGCAAGTATATGGTCCGTAGGAGTTCTCCGCCTTCCCGCTTCACGTATCTCGATTGACTGAAGATGGATGGTAGACGACGAGTTGCTATCACAGGGCTACCGGTTTCTCGCCGAATCACGCTGGTCCATCCTAGTCTTTAGGTTGCCATATTTTGCAACCAAGGCATACCCTTGGTTCTTCTAATGCAGACCTTAACCTCTGTGAGCCCAGGAGTATCATCTGCAGCCTCACAGAGGGATACCAAGAGTACCCTTACGTCCCCTCGAAACCTCGGGCTTCGTAACCCAATTCGTTGGAGCTTTCTTTAAAATTAGATGGACGTTCGCTCCTTCCCGTGTTATACTAAGAATTACTACTTAGTTTTGCTAACTGAGGTTTACCACTTAGTTTCCAGAATCGTTGTTTTCTTAACTAAGGTTTACTACTTAGTTCCTTTTGACTAAGGTTTACTACTTAGTTCTCTTTCTCGTCAATTTGGATTGGTTAAGTGTCATTAGTCAATTCAAGCTAACTTAACCCTCTTCATTTATCCTGATAAACTGGTTAAGTGTTATCAGTAATTCATGTTGACTTAACCCTACCACAAACCAAGTTATATTGGTTAAGTATTTCTTATTACTTAACCCCATTCATTCATCCTGTATTGGTTAAGTGTTCCTTTTTAACTTAACCTTGCCCATCTGTTTTAACTAACATTTTATTAATGGTTAAGTATTATCCCTTCATGTTTCAGACTTAACCATATTCATTTATCACAATCTGATGGTCAAGTGTTCAAGTTTACTTAACCCTATGGTCTAGTCCAGCTAACATATCAAATTGGCTTAAGTGTATTAAATTTTACTTAACCCCAACCTCTAGTCTAGTTAACATGTTAATTTGGCTAAGTGTATTAACTTTACTTAACCCCACCTTCTAGTCTAGTTAACATGTTAATTTGGATAAGTGTTTTCTTAGTTACTTAACCCCTATAAATCTTGTCTTGTTACGATGTTAAGTTTGGTTAAGTGTCCCTATGGACTTAACCCTCCCATTCTAGCTTAACTGTGTTAAGTGTTTGTATGAACCTAACCCCACCCATCTGTTTGGTTATCATGTTGAATTGGTTAAGTGTCTTAGTTAACTTAACCCTACCATTCTTGTTCTGGCTTTAACTAAATAAATTAAAGTCGCGACTACTTACATTAGACAGATATTGTTGTGATTACTGGATGTGCCGGTTGGTTCCGGGCAGGTTTACATCGCAACTCAGTCTAACCTCGGGTTAGGCATATTCGTGTTTTCTAAGTTCAAAGGGTTTTGATTAATTTTCAAATCAGGTTTTGAAAGTGACCATCCCGTCCGTCGGATCAGTTAGGGATAGCCAGGGAGAGCAGGAAACTTGTATTTTCCAAACCCAAGCCTAGACACTATCCTCTCTGTCACCCTAGAACTTTCTGGTGTATGTATTATTAAAAGAGATGTCATTAATAAACCTTTCTTTTGTATATATATAAATTGTTAACAATTTATCCTCAAAGTTTAACCATTTATCCTCAAAGTCCAATTTCCCTTTTTAAATAAATTTGGCCTATACCATATACATTTGCCATGCCCACTAATGGACTTATATTCTAGGTCCAAATCTTGATTTTCCTATCTTACAGTTTATAGCAATTTAGATCCAACATCCTCATTTACAGTTCATGCCAAAACTAGATTTTATATTCTAGTTTACAGTTTATGCCAAACTAGATTTCATATTCTAGTTCACCGCTTATGCCCAAAACTTAATTTGCATACCAACTACCTACTTTGTGGCCCATTTAACCATTTACCATTTACGCCCAGTGTATGTAAATTATTCACAATTATGCTAATATACTTATCATGCTTAATTCAGCCACCCAATTCTGGTTTAATATTCTAATTTCAGTTCATGTCAAAACTAGACTTGTTATTCTAATTTTCATCTTAATAGTCATGCTATAATGCATGTTCCCAAATTATGCCAATTTCCAAGTTTAGTCAATTTCATGTTTTTCCCAAAACGTATTCCCATCGTTCGTAAAATCGTGATTCAACCTAGATTATAAATAAATCTAGATTCGTGGAAAAAAAGGGAATGAACCAAAATGCCATGAAAGAATAAACATAATAACTGGCATAAGATGATAATTCACAGGCATATAGATCTGGTAATATTACGACATGAAAAGGGTTGAATAGTATAGGTTCAAGAACATGGGTAGACCTAACTTAATAGGTAAATTCCCAAGATCATGATCCAAGGATAACTAGAAATAGAAAGTCAAGCCTAGATCCAATATAATGCCAGTTTGGGGTACAACATGGTTTTGTAACTACAGTGTCATGGGCATAAATAATAACCTTATATCCATAGTCATAGGCAATAAATCCTCACAGTTAATGAATCACAGTCATAGACGATGTTCATAGTCAAAGGAAAATAATTCTCACAGTCATGAGTCACAGTCATAGGCAATGTTCATAGGCAATGCTCATAGTCAAAGAGGCATATGGTTTTAAGGTCCATAGTTTCATAGTCACAGTCTTATTGGTCATCGAATCATAACAGTCCTTAATTAGGTCCAAGGATATAAGCACTGATTTGAACAGAAAGATTTGGCATATTCTTTTATTCCTTTAATTTCATGTCACAAATAGAGAAAACGTTCAAATCTAAAAAGTAACCGACTTACAGAGATTATATTAGATTCATAGAAAAACAGTCGTTGAAGTCGTTTGAATCTTCACTTGAATCCTGGCTTGTTTTGAATCTCCTCTTGAAAGTCTTGAGCAGCATTTCCTCGTCTTGATTTATTTTACATATTATTTTATTTATTATTTAATTTAGAGGAGGAGAAGAAGCCATGTCCACCAAGAATCTTTGTAGCATAAGGTTAGAGAAGAATTGTGAATAGAGAAGGAGACTAGGGGCTGTTTATATAGGATTAGGCGGACGAATCTAGGCCGAAAACGAGACCAGGTACATCAGAATGCACCCAGGCCCAAAAGTGGGTTTTTGGACCCTGGTCGACACCCATGTCGACTGGGCAGTCGACCTGGTCGGGGAGGGGGGTCGACTACCCAGTCGACTACCCAGTCGACTCCCCAGTCGACCTGGGTCCTGGGCGGGAATTTTCCCGCCCAGCCCGCTTCTGGGTTTGAATTCGAATTTCGAATTCAAATTTCGAGTTGTTTTCTATTCTGAAAATTCCTGAAACTTCGGAGGGTCATATCTCTCTTATACAGACTCCGATTCTCGCATACTCGGACTTGTTTTCAAGCAGAATTTCGAGACGAACGCAATGGCGCCACCTGTTTCCCTTAATTCTTCCATTTTGAATTAATTAAACCTTGATTTGTGAATCTTAGTGTTACAGAATTACGGGGTGTTACAGGTCCTGCTCGCTGGGTCTGCTCTTGCCCTTGCTTCTTAGGGCAATCCTTGCTGATATGTCCAGTATCTCCACAATGAAAGCATTCACCCAACTTCCTCTTCTTCCTTCTACAGTCTTTAGCTAGATGCCCAGTAATACCACAGAAGTTGCACTTCCTCGTCTCACGTGATTTGTTGTTGCTCTTGTTATTCTTATTATTCTTGTTGTTCCCCTTCTTGAAGTCAGCTTTCTTATTCTGAGTCTCGTTAGGCTTAACCTCCTTCTTGTTATTCTTGTCTTCCTCATGAAGTAGATCCATATCCACCAAGCTTTCAAAGGTCTCCCCCATGGGTATACGAGTTAGCGCCAAGCTGTGTAGTGGCTCGTTCAACCCTCGAGCAAAGCGTACAGCCTTTTTCTGGGCTGTGTTGACCAAATCCAAACCGAACCGTGCAAGCTGATTAAACTTATTCACGTACTCCCTCACAGACATATCCCCTTGCTTAAGTGTTAGGAACCTCTCCATCTAAAGGTTCCCCTCTGCCGACGATAAGAATTTAAGCCCAAACCTCTCTCTAAAGTCTGCCTAAGTCTCAATTGGCCTGGTAGCGTTGGTGACTTCCCACCAAAATGTAGCTTCCTCTTTCAACAACCATGCTGCCAGCTGAACTTTCCTACGGTCCTCCATATCAAAGATAATGAACAAGCCTTCTGTCTCCTTTAGCCAGTTTCGTGCCTCAACAAAGGTTTCAGTTCCAACGAAGTTCTTGTCGCCCATCACTTTAAAGTCTTTGCATATTTTGGCAAAGGCGGTACCAGGAGGAGGAGGAACCGCAACCACTGGGGGAGGAGGAGGAGGGATGTATGCCGTGCCCGCGTCGTTGGCCCTGGCTTCTAAGTACCTTCGGAACCATCCAGGCACGGGTATTCCCTCAGGAAGGTTAAGATCGGCCATGCTGAAAACGAAAAGGAAAGATTCAAACGAGGAAACAAAGGAAAGTGCTAATGGCTTCTGGGGAATAGCCTTTTTAAACATAAAACTTTTCCTGAAAAATGCTTCTTTATAAATGGTTTTGAAAATAGTTTCAGAAGTTTTTTTTTTAAAAAAAAACTTTTTCCTAGCCTGGTAACCTTCTGCTCTGATACCAAATTGTAACACCCCACCTCCGCTAGGGTCACTCACAAAGGGGATGCACTAGTTTTGGTGGAGTATTATCTAGGTAAACATGCACAGAGATATCACGAGGCAAAACATAAATAAAGTAGCGATAGAAATTAAAAACCCAACTTTTTATTATTTTCAAGAAAAGAGTCAAAAGCTCATATATCCAAGATACAAATTATTCCATTCCATCAAGTTTATAATAAAGAAGCATAAACATAAAACAAAAGTAAATTATTCCCCATAAATAGCAGAAGCAGTCATAGCATAGCCCAAGACCAAACCGTACATGAGCTGTCAGAAAGCAAGTTGAATCCAAGCTAAGAGCTAGTTTATCCTCCCTGAGAACCTGGGGGGGAGGGAAACGAAAGAAAAAGGGGCGAAAGAAAAAGGGTCAGTCATAAAGACTGGTAAGCCTTAGTGACTTTCAGTATGAAAACCAGTAAAGGTAACAAGATATGTGAAAACTGGAATTAAACATAAGGATGATAATAGAACTAGTATGATCATTAAGATAACAAGGTAAGTCAAGTCTGGCATCGCATGTTCAAGGTTCCCTGCACCCACTGTACTAGTATTCTAACCCGTGTCAAGTGTTAACCATGAAATGATCCCTTAGCCCAGTGTCATGAAGTGACCCATTACGGGGTCCTACAGTACGATCTATTAATCAATCGGCTCCCTACAAGTCCTAGCTCATCATGTGTTTGTGTCATACGGCCCTATCCTGAAATGTAGTTACCTGTGCTAGGTCCACCATAGGGTGTATCAAGTCCTATGGTGCCAACCATCGACACGAATCAAGCATGCACAGTGTAAATCTACGGGTGCCCAATGCCTGCTTTTTCAACTCCGGACTATGTGCACGACCATAGCCCGCCTGAACCTACAATGGCGCACCTACTCAGTCGTCGTTCTGGTCACTTACAATCAGCCCAGTAATCGTGCCCCACCCTGCCTAGTCCCAGGGTATCATGATACATCTAAGTGGGTTACTACTGAAAAGGACCGCATAACTAGGGTTTCTAATGGGTTAAGTGTTGTCATTCAAATTCGTGACTTAACCTTATCCAGATCGTGTATCAAGTTGGTTAAGTGTGTTCAAGCAGTTCATGACTTAACCCTATCAAGTCATCATGTCAAATTGGTTAAGTATATTCAAGTGGTTCATGACTTAACCCTATCATGTGGCATTAATTCATTAGTGCATGCCAACCTCTCACATTAGACTAACTGTTGTGGTTACTGGATTTGTCGGGCGGTTCCGGGCAGATTTACACCACAACATAGTCTAACCTCGGGTTTTTACGTGCAATATGACCAACTACCCACATTGGATCCTATTGTTTGCAGCCACTGGATTTGCCGGGCGGTTCCGGGCAGATTTACACTACAAACTCAACCCAACCTCGAGTTGGCCATTTTCAAGTTTATCTAACTGTCATGCCCACGTTCAAGTTTTCATGTTTAGATTCATGTCAAGTTTTCAAGTCATGTTTCATGTCAAATCGTGTCAAGTTCATGTCCATATTCAGGTTCAAGTCATAATAACGTTCATGTTCAAGTTTAAAGCTAATTTATGTTTTACCTAGTCTACGCAAATCGTATTCCCATCGCACGTATGTTCGAATCGATACAAATAAATCTAATAGGGAATAACATAAAAAGGAACGGGTATAAGGTGGCAAAAGTGATTACTAGCATAGCATGATATGACTTGAAATAAAAGATTAGAACATTACTGGCATATGAAATATTGGCCTCAAACATAAAGATTCCAAATCTAGCAAGATAAGGTACTAGTCAAAATAACAGTTGTCACAAGGTGATAGTATAGTCATGGTAATGACTGTCATAAGGTGATAGTACAGTCATGGTAACGACTGTCATTAGGTGATAGTATAGTCATGGTAACGATTAACATAAGGTGATAGTCATAAACATGTGACTAATAACAGATTCAACATGTTAATAAGAGGGGTTTCTTTTGATTTACAACATGAATAGGCCCCAAATCAATGTCATAGTAATATTCAAGAGTCAAGATCCAAGATGAACGAGAATGAATGTAAACAGTCATCATACATAGGTCCAATTTCAATTTACATCATATTCATAATACATTTACAGTTTAAATCTGAAAATAACTGGGTCTTACAGATCGTGGTTTGAGAATTAGAAAAAGAGAGTCGATGTTGAATATGCTTAGTCAAGTCCTAATAGAAGTCCCCAAATTAGCAATTCCCTTAACGCAGTCTCAACGTATAAGAAGCAGTCCCTCTCTCAAATTTTTCAACCAGAATCAGAGCAACATAAGGTCAGAAAGAAATTTAGTGTAGAGAGACTGGTGTTAGGGGCTGTATTTATAGGGTCAGGTCAATGAATGTGGACAGAAATGATGCCAAATACATCAGAGTAAATCCAGCTTCAGAAATGGACTCGGGCACCAGGTCGACCCCCAGGTCGACACTATGGTCGATCTGGCCCTGGGTAGGTCGACTACACAGTCGACCCCTAGGTCGACCTGGTCCTGGGCGGGAAATTTCCTGCCCGGTCAATTTAGAGGTTTGAAATTCGAATTTTGAATTCGAATTGAGTCTGTTTTGAACTTAAAAATTTCTGAAAACTTCGAATGGTCATAACTTGGTCATACGGACTCCGATTTTCGAAAACTTGGACTCGTTTCCAAGCAGAATTTCGAGACGAACGCAATGGCGCAACCCGTTTCCCTCGATTCTTATTTTAAAAATTAATTCTGCCTTTATTTATGGTTATTACACGTTATAAAAACACGGGTTGTTACATCTAAACCATCATTATTACAACTTTGAAATACTGTCTCTAAAACAAAAGAAAAGGGTACACTACTAATGCCTAAAGTAGTGACCAGCAACAACATAGAGAGAATATATATATACACACATATATATATATATATATGTGGGAGCCTCCTGCTCGTCTCCGGTACAGCTGCTCGTGCAAAATTACCTGACCTGTCTCTAGTCTGTCCGTTTAAGAGCACCCAGAGTGATAAGAAGAGACATAAAATCTGGGTCAGACAAAAGTCTGGTATGAGCGATAAGCAGCAAAAATAGAACAATAACAGGTACATAACCATACCTGAACCTTGACCTACAACCAAAGAGTTTGCACAACAGGATGTACAATACTCTAAGGTGACACTAACACATGGTGTGAAAATAATGGGGAGGGGGTGTGCTTGTCATTGTGATGTCAAAAAAAATCAAGCATAGCAACCATCCTCACATCTATCAATCGGTGCGTAAAGCATACGATATCCACTTCTTTGACCACCCAAATCCTTTGCTATGATCACTCTGCCCTATGGAGTCATGATGGCTCCACTGCGCTAATCCATAGCCACTAATCCCTTGCTATGTCCACTCTGCCCCATGAAGTCATGACGACCCCACTGCACTGGCTCATAGCCATGCTACAATCACTCTGCCCCATGGAGTAATAAATACCCCACTGCATTGATTCGTAGCCTAACATCCGTCTTGGTGGAGAATCAAAGTTATGGACATCAATAACCCCTTACCACACGTCCCGAAGCAAAGACCAACTCATAAAGTTAACTCGTTGGTTCTCAACTGGATCCAGAGTTCTACTTCCTACTTGGACTACCTTTGCATCTCGGGTTTTGCTCTCCTTCAGTCCAGTTCGTCACATTCAGTTCTTAGTCTCCGTTTGTGATGTGCAATCGATTCTTGGTGCAAAATTCATGGTCACGCTCTCTGGGTCGTGACCTTGCTTTCCACTCGTGACCTTCCATAGGGGTTGGGTCATGATCCTCCATAGGGGTCGGGTCGTGATCATTACCCCCTTCAGGAACCGAATTTATGTAGTTTTTCCTGTGAGCTAATTTGCCAAACGGCGGTGTTTTCGACCATTCTAACTTTTCTCGAAATCACAAAACACTCCAAATAGTCATAGCAACATATGGAATCGACCATAAACACCAAAACAACAATTTAACATGTTTATATGGATCAAACATACCCAAAACCCATGTTTTTCCCTTAATCCCTTTAATCATGAATTAACCATACGATTAGCAAATCATATCCAAATTAGCCCAAATTTCTATCAGAGCCCTAAAATAATATTTTAGAATTTTACAAATTTTTTCATATTTTTCTAAGCCATAATTTCGTTAATTATCACTAATCACCCCTAATTAGTGAAAAACAATGCAAATCACTCACCTTAGCCACAAATAAAATGTCAAATCTGAAAACTCCACTGTTTAGGTCGAATTCTAATGCCTAGCAGCAGCTCCAACTCTGATTCGGTGCTATTTCTCCTTGATTTGACGTAGATTAGCTTAATCCTTGATTAGAGAGCAATTTGGGATGAAATTAGAAGGTGGAGGCCATTGTTAGGGTTTCTAAGAGGTAAATGGCGGCTAGAAAACTGAAATAGAATGAAAACCTAACTCATTTCAGCCTCCTCATAACCCTAATCCCGAAATGGGTTATGGGCCCATTTGTTAATTACCCTAATCAGCCAACTTAAGCAGTTTTTCTCCTTCTAAACCTTGTTTCAGCCATATCTCCCAAACAGTGAGTCCGTTTGGCTAATGTGACCACTCTACAGAAATGTAAACCATCATCTGAATCCAATGGAAGTGATTTCAGGTCAAAACTGCTTACCAATCAAAAGTCATGGCCGAAACAAGATCAACTAGGGGCAAAACAGTCATTTAAAAATCGGCAAAAATCATGAATATGGGAAATGACCCCAATGGTCGTTCCCCAAAGCTACACGACTATACGACCTCATATGAAAATAAAATAAATATTTTACGATTCTCCGATGCGTAGAATGTGGGTCGTTGCAGTTACTATGTATGGAATTTAAAAGGGCTTTGCCGTTATTCCATTTATATTATAAGTCGGATACAGGAATTTATATCGATTAACACTGTTATGATTTCCGTGTAGATTCCACTTTGATGGAAGAAGATTTTGGGTTTATCGTGAACCGTGTTTTAAATGACATTGATTTTTTAACCCAGTTAAAATCAGGATTTGTTTCCTAATTTGAATAATCATTGAATAATGATTTTTGAAGATTAAAACTAATTGGAGTTTTAATAAATCTTTAATTAGATTGAAATGTTAATGTGGTAATTAAATTTACCAAATTTGAGAAGTGTTCGAAAATGGAGCACCACCAGTTTTACTTCATGCGATAGTTAAACCTTTAATTAGATTTGAATGTTGAATGGTAATTGAATTTACAAATAACATAGTGGGTGTTAGATATGGAGTACTACCAGTTTTGCTCCATGGGAAGAATAGGTTGGGATTGGAAAAATATAATAAAGGATTACTTCAGTAAGGCTCAATAATCCCGACTAGTTTGATAAACCTTGATTTGGTTTAAAGTTGTGAAAAGATAATACAAATTCTTTTGAAATGGTTTCCAAGTGAAGATTTTAACAAGTAGTTTAAATGAATTAAACCTTTGATAAGATTTATGGGAATAATTCCCAATGTAATGTAAAGAATATTTGAATAAAACAATATTGGATTGGAATGAGGCGTATGATGTGTTTTGATAGCACTTGATTATAAGATACACTAGTTGTTCGGAAATGCCGGGTTTAACCCATTCTGAATAACTGATACGACGACTAAAAGTCAAAAATATTGATGATGGTAGTTGAAGATCGTCAATCTTCACACCGAATGGATCACTACTGATGCTCTGGATCGGTTAGCTCCTAGAAAGGGTTACAATGGTAGTGGTTCGGAGGTACTTGTTGATTGTCTGGATATGCGAGGGCCTCTCTCCTGTATTGGACATATGGGATGAGAAATAAGGTGCCTCCGGTTTCGTTCAGACCCAGAACGGACTTGCAAAAGGATGGTGTGTCTGACATTGTATTCCATTTTACTGTATTCGTTGATCTCTGCTAAATATATATCTATTTGGTGGTGGAGAATTTATTCTCTTGCTTAACACCCTTCTCTAAGACGTACGAGCTTAGAGGTAATATACTGGTAGAAATCAATGGTATGGTATGGATTGATAATGTGACATGCTGAGATGCATGGATCAAGGCTTTTGTTGAAAAGCAGAGCCTTATGGATGATGATCAAAGCATAGCTTTGTGTAGTGTTAATTCGCGAGCCTCACGCACCGGTATGATGGTGAACTGATGGTTTGATCAGTATGCTTTTGAGATGAGGATAGACACCTTTAGGGTTGTCACGGATTCGGTCGACCAAGATGAGTTGAGTGTGGTCGCTCCACGCTCAGAGGGATAGGGCACACCCCCCGATTCCTAGAGGGATAGAGTAAGCGGTGTTTTCCTAGCTGGGATGTAAGCCGTAGTGATGCTTGATTTCCCAAAAAGGCGGATGTGCATTACGGTGTTTTCTCTAACTGGGACGTAAGCCGTTGAGTATTGCACTACGCGATAGATCTTTCGAATCAGCAGCCATCATGATGGAAATCCAAATTTCCAATACGACATTTTTCGGTTTTAGTTGTGTGTGTGTGTATATATATATATATATATATGGCGACATAATAGGATGGGGTATTGTGCCACTTAGGATTGATACATTTACTTTCGAAGCTGATTTATACAATATACACTTGTAGTAAATAAAAATAAATTTCACATACCAAGCATATTTTCCCATTATAAGGTAAAACTCTATCCTCCGGCTTGCATTACATTGTGTGATGGGACCTGAGTCTTATAATGGCTTTATTTTTCCTTTTTTTAGCGTTGTGTTGTTTGTTTTATGGTATTTGTGGAAGGAAACCCATTTTGTGTTATACGGCATGATCCCTTGATTCACCCAACTTTAAAATAAAGGTTAATAACTGTTTTAGTTCTCACACCAGTCCCATGGCTGACTCGGAGTTTATTGTTTCTACCTAAACTCTGGGTGCCCATATTTCCTACACTGGCAGCTAATAGTTTTGGTTTTCGCAGATATTTCCTTTCCCAGGATCCTGGATTACAACTGGAGCTATATTCGGAAAGCTTTGTATTCGTGTATTCTTTCAGTTGTGTTGTTGATGTATTTTCCACTATATATTGTATTTATACATTTTATTTCCGCTGCAATGTAATTTAATCTCTGATATTTTTTAATGTATATTATTTATTCATACTCAAATATATTCTTGTGCTCTGATGTAATTGTTGTAATAAAAACGAAATGTTCTATTATTTGAGTCTGATGCGTCGTTTTCTCATAGCAATTCGGGCTTTCCCATAAGGGGGATTTCGGGGTCGTTTCACCTAAGGTCATCCGCCCAGCCTTCTGGCTGCCACATCATAACTATAACCAAGGTATACTCTTAGATGGAAATATAGGCCTGCCTCTAGGTGTATGGATTCATCCAGTTTCCCTAAAGAGTCATCTCAAAGTATCCTCCCATGTCCCGTAGAAGTCTCATACTTCCTTCCAGTCCCGTCGAATATCAAGTTGGACGTGCTCCTCTCGTTTCTCCATACACCCGTGATGATCCGTCCCGTCAGGCTCTTCATCCCAAATATGTACGACTGGTACAAGTGCATCTCGTCATTATGTTATGTTAAATAATAATAAATCTAGTCTACTTTTTTCCATTTAATTATAACCTCGTGTTATAATATTACCACAACTATAATTGTGGGTTTGCTTATTAAACTTATTTCCCGTAATTTAAGTTCACTTATAATTAGCCTCTTACTTTCCATTTAATCTTTTAATTATAATATGTATGTTATATTCCTACTTGTCCATATGACAATTCTACCTATTATATTACATTTCCGTCTTATATAAATTATTGTAATATGTTACATTCCCCGTTCATTACATACTTCACAGGTTTCTTATTATTTAACATAAATCTTATAGTTATGACACTAGTCTACTTAACTCTATGTAAGTTTACACATTTACATGAAATAATTCACACACCTTATCTAATTGGTTACTGAAAATGTACTAAGATCTATTTCATGATATAGATTAACCGGGACTCGTAGTTGTAAGGTATTGCTCTTTAGTAGATTATTTTTAGGCTATTGGTTTGTGCACAATATGACAAATCCCTATTTCGCACTAATCCATGTTATTTCCCTTTTTCTTACAGTTATGTTCTTCATGTTTAACCAGAATTTAATTATGGAAATGTATCTTCAGTCCATTAATAATTTCCTACTTTTTATTAGTTATATTGTTATTCCTATCTCTTATCCATTTCGCAATTTCTGTATTTATTCCATTTTAAATTTCAAAGGTGATTCCTTACGAATAATATGAAGATTTTCAGATTTATCCTTTTTCTACAAATTTACTGCACATAACCTTAACTATGCCACATCAAGCTGTGTCACATTTATTTAGTAAGTCTCACCAAGTTTATCTACTTTCAAATTTCCCTTTTATTATAATAATATATTTATTTAGCCCCAAATCATCAAGTTTTCTCTTTTTACATAACATATTCATTTAGCCCCAAATCATCAAATTTCAATTAATTTGCGCATAACCACCATTCAATTAATCTGTACCTAACCGCAATTCAATTATTTTGAGCCCATAACTACAATTCAATTAATATAGGCCATTGTTAATGACACTCCAAATATTGTTAAGGGCGGGCCAATATTTTATTTTTTCAAAAATTGTTAAGGGGCGTACCAATGAGGAAAGTAACCCCTTAACAAATAAAGTAATTTTACCTTATTACCCATTTAGTCCCTTAACAAATAAATACAATTTTACCTTAACAAATATTGCAAGGGCTATAGTAATTTTTTTTTTCAATTCGCATATATCGATTTTTTTAAACCCTAAAGGATAAGCGTTTCCGGAGGAATAGAATCGAACTATTTTTTTTCGACATAAATATGCCAAATTTTATAATTACGATGGCAATCCACTGGAATGATTATTAATTTTTGACATATCACTGTCGAATACATACATAATTTATTACATGCTGCATTCGGTGCAGAAGTGACGAACTACTTATTTTAATTTGATTTCCTTGTCAAATAAGCTTTTTCGGGCAATATGGGAATATTGAGTAGTGTGAAATAATATGTTTGTGCAGTCCCTTAACAATTTTTCAAAGAGTGGAGTGTTTTTAAAAAATGACCCCCCTTAACAATAGTTGGAGTATCAATAACAACACCCTTAATTTATGCCTTATCATAATTCAATTATTTTGCATATAACCACAATTCAATTTAAATCTACAAAATACAATGTAGTAAGGGAGGAAAAGAGCGCTGATAGAATATTTTATAACTTTAGAGTAATCAAACGATGTCATATGCCATTATATGAGAAATATAATTTAAATCCAAATAACCGATAGCTCTTCAATTCTAAATCTGATTCAGATCCAACATTCGTGGTTTCTCTAATTCCAGTCTCACATGGACGAAAAATCTGAGCATCTATAGCCTAATCTACAACCTTTCATCTCCAAATGTTGAATCATAAGTCCTAAATGAAGATATATATTTTCTAAAGAGTTTGGAGGACAAAAGAAAATGGCAGAACTCTGGCGAACTCTCAAAATAATATGGGTTGCAGGCTAGGCCTTGCTGGATTATTTATAACTGCTCAAAAGAACCATACCCATCCGATTGATAAATGTTATTGTTAATGTTTATATTTATTAACTATTTTATTATTATTTCAAGTTTTTAATGCGCGTTAAAACACTTAAATAAATGCACGTATTTAATTTTCCTCTGCTTTCAAATTTAATTGCTCTAATCTTGTGAACGTTATTACTCTCTTAACGTTTTAAATTCACAGAAAAATATTGGTAAGGACAAATGCGGCTCAAATTTTATCTACAAAGACATGCGGCTTAAATTTTATCCACAAGGACAGCCGCATCTTCTTCTTCATTTGTGAGCCGCATTTCTCCTTCCGTTCTTTCTTCAGTTTCTCCAACTCTCCTTCCGTTCTTTCTCCTTCATCTTAATTATTCAAAAAAAAAAAAAAAAAAATCAATGCTCAAAATCGATTAATTCAAAAATATTTAACCTAAATCTAAATCTGGAATCGCTCTAATCGATTTCCAGTTCAAAATGGAAATTAACAAATATTAACCCTAAAACATGATAAAGAAATAGAAAATGAAGACAATCGACATGAGAAAGACAATTAAAATCATATCCGAACTAAATATTTTTCTTTGCTTCAGTTTTGCGTTATTTTCATGATTTCAGTTTTTAGGTATCGGTTTCATGTTTCGTTAGGTATTAGTTTTAGTTTTATTAATGTTCTCAACATAACACAGTTAATTCTGAAAAACTGATAACTAAAAAAAAAAAAAAAACTGCTACCTACAAACTGTTGCAATGTGTTACAGAAAAACTAATGCAAAAAAAATGTTTACACCACAATTTGATTGATTAAAATGAAATAAATTCGACTGACTTACAAAGTTGAAGCAACAATACAACTAGAAAATTAACATAGCAACAAAATCACATGGAAAAAAAACATAACACAGTTAAAACAGAAAAACTGATAACTAAAACTGTAACAAAGTTAATACTGTAAAACTGATATCTAAAAAAAATATAAAACTGATACCTAAAAACTGTTGCACTGTTTTAAGTAAAAACTAACGCAAAAAATGTTTACATCACAGTTTGATTGATTAAAATGAAATAAATTTGACTGAGTTACAAAGTTGAAGCAACAATACAACTAAAAAATTAACATAGCAACAAAATCACATGAAAAAAAAAACATTACACGGTTAAAACAGGAAAACTGATACCTAAAAAAATATTAAACTGATACCTAAAAACTGTAACAAAGTTAATACTGTAAAACTAATACCTAAAAAAATAATATAAAACTAATAGTTAAAAACTACTGCACTGTTTTAAAGAAAAACTAAGGTAAAAAAATGTTTACAACACAGTTTGATTGATTAAAATGAAATAAATTCGACTGAGTTACAAAGTTGAAGCAACAACCAAACTAAAAAATTAACACAACAACAAAATTACATGAAAAAAAAAACATTACATAATTAAAACAGGAAAACCGATACCTAAAAATATAGTAAACTGATACATAAAAATTGCTTTAATGTTAACAAAAAAAAAAAAAAAATTTGCAACCTAAAAGTACAGTTTCAATCCTTTCGTCTTCTTCAACTGTGTTTTCCATTTGCTGTTGAATTTTTTTATTCCATTCAGTTAGGGTTTCCAATCGATTTTCGTTGTTCAACTGATTTTTCGGGTGTTGATTTTTGCTGTTTCGTATGATTTTTGAGTTCGATTGTAGGAGATGATGCGAATTTCGATTGTGATGTCATATGATTTCGTTATTTCGTGCTAAAAAATCGAACGAGAATGATAAATGATGGATAATTTTAGGCGGCTATCCTTTTGGATAAAATAGTAGGCGACTGTCCTTATGGTTAAAATTTATTAGGCGGTTGTCCTTGTCGTTAATAAACCCTTAAATTTATTCCTTTCGTTTCTTTGTCCATTAGTTTCAAATTCAATGCATATTTAATATGCACTTAAAATTTTTTGAACGTTACTTTCAATGTTATTATCAAGTTTTCCTATTTTAACGTGCATCCTAATTTAAATTTAAACGTTTACTATATATATCTCATTAACACGCACATTAACTTTCCTTAATTTATGTTTGTTGATTCTTTTATGACAGTTATACAAAATATTTATCTGTATTTTGGGTTTTTACTAAATTTATTCTATTCTCAACACGCATATTTACACGCACTTGCTTCATTTGTTTTGAATTGAAGCACTACTTAACTAACGTCATTTGAATTCCCTTCTTATTGCGTGATTTTATTCCAGTTATACCGTGAAATGTTGCATTTTAACATTGATTATTCTCCGTTTCTAATACACATCAAATTCCAATTTCAAACATGGTTATTATTAGAAGTTTATATTTATTAAATGGTTAGGCTTGTTAATACATTAATAACCATTTGTTATTTTAAATTCAAAAGCACATTGTTTATATAATTAATGTGCATACCATTTATTCCATTCTTTCATCGGTTTCTCTGTATTTAATTATATATACATATTATTGCACATATAGTTTAGGGGCCGACTATTTGAACACAAAATTAGACACAAAGAAGAGACACAAAGCCTCGATCGTTGGATTCTTTTGTCCTTATGTAGACGAGTGGAATTCAGGGAGCAATCCAACGGTGCAAATCAATTGTGTCACCCATTGTGTTTAAATTTTGTGTCTAAATATACTTTTCATTTCGTTTATATAGCGTCAACTTTTTTATTTATTGCCCAATTTATAGCATGCTTTGGTTTTTAAATTTCAAACGTACACTCTCCCACAATTATTTTGACAAAATTTTTAATTTTTATTATTTAAAAATGTGGGGTGTGTTATATATAATCGTAGTAGTTTCTTGATCAATGTTAGATGTTTAATCTAAATTAATGAAAATTGAAACAAACACTTTGTTTCTTTTCAAATTGTAGAATCACACAGTCTATTACTACATTTATATAATGATCGTAATAATTTCTTGATCAGCGTTAGATGTTCAATCTAAATTAATGAAAATAGAAACGAACGTTTTTTTTTTCTAACCAAAAAGTCTATTACTACCGTTGTGGACGTAGATGTAATAAGTTCGACGGATTAAATCCGTGAACACTCCTGGAAAAGCTTTTTCTCCCCTTAGGTTTGGGCTATAAGTTTAAATGGGTCGGATTTGTAACCCTACTACAATCAATAGCCCGTCTCCTAAACCGCCAAATTCCGTCAAATTGCAGAAGGAAATGAGTAATTAGCGGAACGGCGAAGAATACAATCATTACGGGAAAGGACAAGAAAATTCTGAAAAGAAGCAAATAAAGATCTGACGCAATTCAAATTCACTGAACAATACCTTGTACGATCATGGCGAAAGCATTCGTTGCTTGCATCCAGATTATTCTATCTTAATTTGATTTTATGGTTACATTACGTTGATCGATCATGGCTAAAGCATTCGTGGTCTGCTGTTATCTCCTAAATTTGACTTCGTGGTTCGATTTCCTTCAATTTTTCAATTTTTTGTTGCCTTCGCTACATATGATTTGATGCTTTTGCTTTACCAATGTGCTGCTGAATATACGCGCTTTTATTTCATTGCAAAATTCAGTAGTTAGCACATCGCTACATTTTAAGGTTTATTTGAACAATGCGATTGTTAACTGTTATTTTGCTTGGTAATAAAATATGTCTGGATAGCATGTACGGTTTAACACTTTTGGAGTTTACTTATGCAATCAATCTTTGGTTGAAATTTTCATTATCAGATTTTTTTTTTTTGATGTATCAATGGAGTACAAATTACTCATATTTAATTATGCAAGCAAGACACTAGTGTTTGTTTTTAGCACTTATAACTGCCAATCATATAACTTGTAAGTGTAAAACTAAGGAGGGTGACTTGAAACAATTAGGTGCTTGATTTTTGCACTACAAATGATACACGTGTATATTTATTTTTAGCACTTAGGCAGCAAAATTGATCCTAAATAATAGTGTAAATCAAAACATAATTGAGCATATATTACATTTTTTTACCAAACAAAAAATAAAATAAGAATTAGATGATTGCATCTTAAGCCAAATATTAAAATTTCTAAATTATCAAGGATAATGTTAGCAACTGTTGTTTGACGAGAACCAATAATTACTCCTGTTTTGGAAACTATAGTAATTATAACTTGTTAGAATTACAATGTAACTGTTGTATACTTGGAACATATATAGTTTAAAAGCGTGCAAGTGTTAGCATGTTCACGATGGACTATAGTCACTATAGTAGTTAAGGCGCAAGGCTTGAGCCCTGGGCTTTTTTAAACCTTGGGCTTTTTTGTGCGACTTTTATACAAGTATGGGTTTCATTTTTGCTAAAAAAGCTGCACTACAAAATGCAACTAAAAACGATAAATTTAGTGATAAAAAACATAGATTAGTAAGTACGAAGTCACAAATGCAGTTTCAGAACTAAAACGATCACATATTCAACAAATTTAATTATTTTAAACATAACTCTTTAAACTTTAAAATTAAAACATAACTCAATAAAATTTAAAACATATCTAAAATTCAATTTAAAATTTAAAACATAACTCAGTAAATTAACTAACAAGTTTAGATTAAAGTTTAGACCTTTAAACTAATTAATTTAAACGATTTTTTTAAAAAAACTGTTGCTGATATTTGAAACACACACACACCCCCCCCCCCCCTGACGGTGGCAGTAGCGGCAGCGGATGCAGCAGCAGTTTTTTTGTGTCGAATGCGTTAAAATGAAAGGGGAAACCCTAAAAATCGAACAAAAGTGTTCGAAGTTGATACCTGAGAGTCGGATTGGGTCAAAACGGAAGTGGGCTTGGCGTAAAATCAATTATTTCTCGAGACACGCTTATTTGAGCCTGAACGCCTCGAGAAAAAGCGCCAAAGGCGTGTTTTTTGCGCCTCGATTAGCCGGGGCGCCTCGAAGGCCAACGAGGCGCAAAACCTGCGCCTGAGCCTTAGGCGCGCTTAAGCGCACGTCTTTAGTTGTCCAAAATTGAAAAATAAAGAAGATGAATCTAATTATAAAATTAAATCTGAAAAATAAAAATGATAAATTTTAAATTGATATATTTTTTAGAAGCAAACTGAAAAACTGGTCATAATTAAATTTTTGTCCAAAATGTCAATATATATTCATTTTAATAAAAATTCAGCTGTTTTGTGTAGACTGGAATTAACATTTTAAAACAAATCTTATGAAAAACCGTATATTGATTCATGTATTATATGATATTGTTTGGAAATTAGTGTCTATTATATGTGAGGCCATAAAAGTCGGGTGTACCATTTATATTGCACTGGGTGTTTATTTTTAAACACATGATATAGTGTATATCGTTTTTAGTGAACTTACAAAAAGAAGAAACTAACAATTTGCCCACTGGTAAGTGATTGCACTTATAACCGATGAACATTTTTTAAGCGGTAATACTTACATATGATTCACAAAATGCGCATCCTTGCTTAGTTTTAATAGTATGTATAGATGAAAGATGCATGTGTGTGTGTGTGTGCGCGCGTGCCTCTTACAAGAAATTCAACTTCCTCAAACTCACCTAGTTGCCATCAGTTTTACATAATACATTTAGAAAGTTATGAACCATTTTAAAAAGTTTATCATTAGTGAGAGCAAAGTGCCAATTAACGGTGCATGCTCCCTTGTCTTCAATTACTCCAACTATATATGTGTGTGTGTATATGATATAATTGTTTTTTCTTCTTCTTGTTGTCTTTTTTTTTTTTTAATAAATGGGGTGGGGTGGTTGTTTTTTTTTGGGGGGGGGGGGGGGGGGGAGGGGGGATGTTTGTGAGTGTGTATTTAATAAAAGAAAAACTAATCGCATGGTGCATGTAATTTTTGGAACAGCTGTAAAACTTTCTCTTATACTTTGAGAATAAAAACGAGTGTTAAAAAAAAAAAAAAAAAGTGGATGTTCCCAACTCACTGTCCTCGACAAAAACTAAGCTAATTTCTAAAATTATAATTGGGTTATGTGTTCTGTGTGTATATTATAACATGAACTATCAACTAAAGCATATTCAAAACGAAACTATTTACTAATTTTTCATGAAGTTTAATATGTTTTAGATAAGAAAAAACTAAAGACAGATAATTTACGTAAAATAGTTAATATATTAATCGGGTATAAAAATTGTTATGAAAATTAATCGGCAAATAAAAAAGAGTTAAACATGTGACATATGATGAATAATAATAATAATACCTTCTATTACCTACTTTACTAGTTTATTGTACTTTAATACGTTTCACCAAGTTATTATTTATACTATATACATGTACAAGAAAAAATTATATGATCAAACACAATTTAGGGGGCTGGGGCCTATTTCAAAATGAGTTCAGGATGGTCTTCGTTTGGTCCCTCCCTCAAAATCAACCCAGTGCCTAGCATGTAAATATCGGATAATGAGATGATGCAAAAAAGATTATCTTATGAAATTAAACAAACAACAAAGTATGGAACCAAACCTAACATTTTTACTAGACAAAAGTTTGAACTCGATAAAACCTGAATAAGCAAAGCTCATTTTGTTAGTATGTTAAATGCTTTCTTCATTTTCAGAGGAAGTTTCAAATTAATACATTATAGTGAATTTCATATGTACTGTATACGACACAAAAGGTGATTGGTATAGACCTCGTCTTTGAGCATTGGCTAATTTAAGTCTTTTTCAAAAGCAAGTGTCCAATTTTGGCTGTTAATTGGAGATTAGTCATTGTGTTAAGTACTTTTCTGTTGAAGTTAATTTTGATCATGGCCGAATCATATCAGCACAGTATTTCAAGTTGTTCACCTTTCACCTTTGAATATCAGTTAGATTATTCATAAGTTTGTTCCTTTTGCGTTTGACCTTTTGTTTCCAATTAGATTAGCCATGATTACATTCCTCTTCATATTAACAGCATTAAGTTTAAGATGGTATCTAGAATTCAAAAGGCCTCTTTAATGCTGCAAATGCATCATGCAGATGGCCTCCTCTCACACAGATGATATGGCTCAGTGCGACACCTGTCACTGCAGCGAGGGTGAGAATTCAAGGGATTCGAAGTCGGATGAAACGTCAGATAAAAACCTACAGAAATGCTCCAACTGCCAGGTAGACTAGTTATAATTGTGCATAAGATCTCAGAAATTTGGGCAGTTAATATTTATGACTATTTTTTATGAGCGTCATGGCACACACTTCATGCATGGTCATGACACACCTTTTGTGCGAATTATATTTTAGAAGCTGTATATGTTTTAACACATTTAAGAGAAAACGATTTGCATTAATATCTTGCTTTATTTTTATGTTGAACTCATGCATAATTAGTTTGAATTTTTATTTTTAAGTTGCAGTATCTATTTTTTTATTAGTTTTAATCTTATTTGTGTTGTTACTTGTTAATTAATAAAGAACAATGTTGTAAAAAAAATGTTTATATGTTAGATCATGTTCATAAATGATATCAAAATTTGTTAATATTTGTATAAATACAGTTTGATTCTGTAAAAATGTTTAGTTGTTAGATCATACTTTTAAGTGGTATATCAAGATAAAGACATGTAAGGTATTTTGGGAACTTCGCGGTTGGACCAATAGTTTGCGCTTCCAAATCGTCTATTAAGTGTGTATATGTATTAGGGAAGTCTATTTAAACACAAAAAATATACATAAATAGTGACACAGTGAATCTTCACCATCAGATTTCAACCTCTCACATAAAGACAAACCAGTCCAACGGTTCAGATTTTGTGTTTCTTAAATTGTGTTTAATTTTATGTCCAAGTAGACACCTCTCTCTCTCTCTCTCTCTCTCTCTCTCTCTCTATCTATATATATATATATATATATATATATATATATATATATATATATATATTTGTATTTATTTATTTTAAGTGATCCAACAGTCATTGGTTTTACTAGCATACTCATCAATACAAGTATACATGTGCATAGTTGTATGCTAAAGAATAAATTATAAAGGTCTATGCCTGGAAGAGATGGAGTTAAATCAGTACACAAGTGCAACATGAATTAGATGATAAAACCTGGAAGGCAAAATATTTTTCAGAATTTTTGTTAACATATACACAGCAGTAGCCTATTTTGTTGAATTGTGATCAATATATTTATAAATGCAACGAACTTAAACTGCTGGAAGCCTGGAAGTACACATGATTGATTCTATTTGTATATCAACCGTTGACAGTGAAAATAGAAAAGGTATCAAAATTCAAAATCCAGGATACTGTATACCTACTATACTGTTTGTGAGAAGTTCCATCCACATATCCGTAAATATACGTCTGCCCACATCTCCTTCACAGTGCAATATTGTACATCATTCCGAAACTCTATTGAGTTGTAGCTTACTTGTAACTCTAAGTTGTAACATAATATGGCAGTGAATTCACATTAAACTTAAGAAGATTACATTTTCTCTAATAATTATGCATATTTACCATGTACCTAATGTATGCCAAATTATTTAGTTTATTTGTAGAATGCACCAATACTTTAAACTAAAACTCATGCACTGAAGCCCACATATATTTGCAGATACTCAAAAGCGGGCAACTATTCATAGCTTCCAAAGGTATTTGCTTGCCTCAAAATAATACTTGTATTTTGCTTTTATGAGTTGGTAATGTAATGGCTTCATGGCTCTTTCTTACTTCCTTTTCTCACTCTATTCGTAGTAGCAATCAGTTAACTTAAATGTTGTTACAAATACACACTTTTGGTAATCTCATCTTGAAGTCGACACTTTTCTTTCCGGCAACTTAATGTTTCAGGACAGAGTAGGCATAGTGAATCAAGTCTTATCATGCGTCCATGCGAGCATGCATGTGTGTGTATGTGTGTGTGTGTGTGTGTGTGTGTGTTGTATATTATAGCAGCTTCTTTTATCATGTGGTCTATCAATATGAGCCTGCCCGACTCAATTTGGTACATGGTGATTTATCTTGAACTGTTTGAAATTATTTATTTCATCATGCTGCTCCGGTGGAAAATTATTAGAGAAAACTAGAATTTGAACTCAGTATGGATTTTGTTGTCCTATTCACCTACTTCTGATAGCATTATAGTTTTTATTTGTCGATAGTTTTGTGGATAGAATACATATATTATATGTTTAAGTTGTTACTTTCAAAAGATAAACAATTTTTTTCTTCCATTTTTGATGTTAGTTCTTTTCGATCTACAAAAGAGTAGTTAGGAGGGCAGAAAGCATACACACCAATATTAAACCAATATTATAATTTCATCAAAATGAAATTTCTGTTTATTTCATTATTCAAGTTGGTGCACCTTAATATTGAAGATAAAGGCGAATTTCTTACTTGATGTTGGACTTCTTGATCCAATTTATCAAATAGAAGCTTCAGCCTTGGAGTAACTATCATCAGTTGCATAAATTAACATGATTTGACGATTGCGTTTACAGAATATAGTTACTTGCCAGTATAGAATATGTTCAAGACTTGGTTTTTCTCTAGTCTGCTAATTTACTGAACATTAACACATTTTAATTATTATAGGAATTGGGTGGACATCATGGAAGAAAAGGTGGTTTGTTCTTACACCAACATCAATGATTTTCTATAGAAGCGACCCAGTAAGTTCTCAAAGATGTTCCCTTTCAGTGTAATTGTGTTCTAAATGTCATTTCTTATGATCTAAGAAGTCCGACATGTTTAATGTTTTCCCAAGGTCCAAAAACTGTTGCCAAGCATAAAATTATGGCTGCTATGATAATTGTAGATTTATGGTTATCACCAAGCAATTGGTACCAAAATCTAAGCTACATCGGTATAACAAATTATTGGTATGATTACAGTAAATTTACCATTCTTACTATGACTTTAAGAAATTGTCTGAATAATTGGTAATGGTAGATTTACCACTGATTTTAGTTTATTAATCCTGACTATGAAAACTTCCTATTATATATTGAATATGTAGAAGATGTTTTTAATTTTCTCTATCTACTTTTAATGTCTTTATCCGTCGGAAATCATACTAATTATGAACCATCAGGTTACCCTTATATTGATGTAGTAGCGATAATTTTACCAATGGTATTGGTAAAGCAGGGGTATTCGTTTTTAGCGAACTAGTGGAGTTAAGCACGGTAACTATTTTTGCATATTATAGCAGCAACCTAACTCGGTCCTACATCGAAACTATCTCACTGCCGTTTCTTTTAATGAATAAACACCTAAACAAAGTTTGAATAACATATTGTAAACTTTATTCCTGAAAAACATAGATAACTTTTTTTAGCTTCACCGTTGTGATCTAAGAGCAAAACAATCATGAGATACTTCATGGTATAGTGGTGATTCTTTAACGATTGTATTAAAAGTTCACGATTAGCATATGGTGGGAATATACTGACCTAATAAATTGATTTGTTCATATGTTTTTACATACATAAATTTTTGATGTGCTGATAGTATAATATCGATGTCAGAATGCTCATGCCCAAAAAGGCGCAGAAGAAAATCTCTATATTGGCAGTGTTGACCTTAATAACTCAGGAAGGTGCGGTTTAGTATATCTTTATGGTTCACTCTTTTATTTTCTTCACTCTTATGGCTCCCAAACCTATATCATTGTTGGAAATATTGTCTACAAGTGGACTTATGTGATTCAAACTATACAGTGTTGTTGTGAAGGCAGATAAAAAGTTATTGACGGTGTTCTTTCCCAAGGGTCATAATCGTCGAACTTTTACTCTGAAGGTATACCATCTTTCCTTTTGTTGTATTTTGTCTTTTTTTTTTAATGTCATGTACTACCTATCTGATAAATCAATCAAGTAAACAGGGAGAAACTTCAGAAGAATTACATGAGTGGAAAACAGCGTTGGAAAATGCTATGGCAGAAGCTCCTAGTGCAGCCGTGTCTACCATGGTACAAAGAGATATATTCCACGAGGTCACCGAACCAGTTAAAATGTCTCTTCAAGCTACAGTTGAACAATGTAATTTTTTAAATATACTAAATTTTGTTTTATTTGATTTTTTTTTTAAAATTGCAGTACCTAATATAATATGCCAGTATAAATAAAACCAAAATATGATGGGAATTAATCACCGAGACAAGTTAAATTGAACAGCGTAAATTTTATTTTGTTGATTCATTCCAAACTAGTCCCCGAAATTGGTGTTGGTAGTTAGTAGACTTCACTTTTTTACTTCTACAGATATTTTTCCAATATTTATACGCACGAGTGTAATAGTTAGTCATATTTGTTTGCAGCTCTAGAGGGGAAACCTGTAAATTCAACTGTCCTTGGGAGACCAGTATTGCTTGCTTTAGAAGATGTTGATGGCAGTCCATCTTTTTTGGAGAAAGCCCTCAGGTTTATTGAAAATTATGGTAAAAATATCAGTTTCCTCTTCTCAGTCATACAAATAATACTAATTAATTCAATTAGTATAACTGTTTATAAATTCAGACATTCATACTTTGGTTTTGAGCGTGCGTCTGTAGCACGTGTTTATGAATTACATTCAGATACACATACATATAGTAATATATCCTTAACCTTTTTCTAGCTAGCGTTATAATTTGGTTGAGCTGTGGGAATGTGCACTTACACATGTGTCAGCTTGGCACCATATGACTAGTTTCATACCAAAATTTTCAGTCTTTTTTTTTTTTTTTTTTTGTGTGGGTGTGTGTGTGCATATGTGTTTTGGAGTGTGGGTATCCGGCAAACATTGTCTTCGTTATGTTGGATATATATTTTTTGATCAACTATGTCTTGGGAATTTATTCCCCCCCATAGCTTGGTAATATGTTTCCTTGCTTATCATATAGGACAAGGGATATGGCACGTGCTTTGCACGTGATCATTACGTACTTTTTGTGCTAAATTACGTTTTTAAAAACTGTGCATGTTTTAACACATTTAAAAGAAAACGATTTGCATGAATATTTAACTGTGCATGATCATTACGTACTTTTTGTGCTAAATTACGTTTTTAAAAACTGTGCATGTTTTAACACATTTAAAAGAAAACGATTTGCATGAATATTTAATTGTGAAAATTCGTCTTGCATCCTCATTTTTGAAAATGTTTCGCTGTGCATCCCTCTTGAAGTTCCGTTACAAAGCGGGTCCCTATTTACTGTAGCAACGCATTTTTCTATTTTTTGCGCTATTATATATAAAAAAAATTCAAAAAATTGTAAATATTCACGGAAGTATTCTGCAAAAAAAAATATGTTGAAATATCATCAATTTTAGTAAATAATTGCTGATATTTCACCAATTATTCACCCAGAATTAAGTTGAAATGCAGATGAATATTTGCTGATATATCAGCAATTATACATATATAGTTGTTGACATATCAACAACTTTTTTAAGTAAATGCAAATAAATAAAAAAGTTGCTGAAATATCAGCAATTTTAGTGAATTATTGCTGATATTTCTGCAATAATTCACGTAATATATAGTTGAAAGGTGGATGGATAATTGTTGAAATATCAGCAAACATTGCAACTAGTTGCAACATTTGCAGCAATTTACTGGAGATGAATTATTTTCATTAAGCAAAAGTTGCATGAAATTGAGCAACTTTTTGATTTAATTGCTGCAATGTCAGGAATTATACGGAAATTTACATAAAAAATTTGTCATAAAAAATCTGTAGCGTGCATTTTTTCTGGTTTTAAATCATTTTATTTTGTATTTTTAATGGATGAATACGATGATGATTATGTGTTGAATTTAATTTTGAAGTTTGGTAAATTTTTACGTTATTTTTTGTTGATTTTCGAAAAACAGAGACCTAATTTATTAAGTTTTTAGAAAGGGAGTTTTTTGTATTTTGAAACTTAATAGGGACCTGAGCCAAACTTACCCTATTTAGTTATAGTTTTGCATTGAAATTATGTGTAATTAGTTTAAATTTTTATTTCTAAATTGCAATATTTAATTTTTTATTAGTTTTTTTATTTATGTTTTTAATTAATAAAGAACGATGTTATAAAGAATATTTATTTGTTAAATCCTATTTTTAAGTGATATTAACTTTTGCTAATATTTGTAGAGATGCAGTTTGAAATTGTAAAAATGTTTAATTGTTTAAATCATATTTTTAAGTGATATATACAAATAAAAGTATGTAAGAGTATTTTTGAAACTTCGCGGTGGGACCAAAATTTTCGCTAACATGATACATCTAACTTCTGTAGTGACTCAGACTTGTTCTTATTTACCAATATTTTGCCACAATATCGAAAACTGGATTGCTGCCAATTATGCTCATTTATACTCCAAATCACTGAACTATGGTGCTAATTTAATGTGCTTACCAACTCATATCTATCAATAGGGGTCAAGGTAGAAGGTGTATTGAGACAGTCAGCTGATGTAGAAGAAGTAAAACGCAGGATCCATGAATATGAGCATGGTGTGATTTCCATCCTCAGCATGATTTGTGATCATTTTAGTTGCCTTATCGTATGGACATTTTATTATTTGGGTGACTTGATTTGACCAGGGAAAAAAGATTTCTCATCAGATGAGGATGCACATGTTATTGGTGATTGCATCAAGGTCTATGAGTTCAGAAATTTTTCACCCCCCAGTGTAATTTTATGCTTCATTGTATTAAATAGCTGAACAGGTAATTTGCATACAGTACGTGCTGCGAGAGCTACCATCTTCACCTGTGCCTGCATCATGTTGTACTGCGTTAGTAGAAGCTTACAGTAAGTCCAACATTGCAGATCATTTCTTGATAATTTATCACAGACCTATTCATACTCACTTTGCGGGCATATATCAGAAAAACCATATATTTATGATGTAAACGGTAAAACCCAGATTAACGCTCAGGTTAACTGGAGTCCATGGTGTGCATACATTAGATTTTTTATTTTATTTTTTATATTGAGGAGACTCATGTCTATTTACTTGTATGGACAATATTAAGTGTATATTTTGGTGTGAATAGCAATGCTCCATTTTTTGTAGCAAAATTTTAACATTAGCATATCATCTCTATATGACTTTTAATATCATGTTCAAGTTACTTACGTTATTGGTATTGATTAGGAGCTGAACGTGAAAAGAGACTAACTGCTATCCGTGCGGCAATATGCGAAACTTTTCCTGAACCTAATCTTCGTTTATTACAAAGGTACCTAAGTTACAATTTTAAGCATGAGTATTACAGCTGGGTGCTGTTTGTATAATAATGAAGTTCACTTTTATCTATGCTCTTGTATGTCCGTTTTATTTTTCTTGGTTGAACCATTCTCTATAACAACCCCCCCCCCCCCCCCACCCCCTCTTTTTCTTCCAATGTTTTAGTTTATCCGATGTAACTACTTAATTAGATGTTCCCAGCTTAGGACTTTCATTTTCTTTAAAGCAAAGCAAACACAAATTTATGGATGAATGGGAAAATAAATAGAGCTGTACGAGGAACTCTCCTCGTTAGTATGAACTGTAAAACTTTTTAAGTGTCCATAAGAAACCAATATGAAAATAGAAATTAATAGACTAGCGAAACAAAGGTGTAAGTTATTACTCAACTCTCCTGTGTATATAATATCATTATAGTTTCCTTCCAAATCAGTCTGAATGTGCATATAGTTAGTTTTACAGTTCTTAAGGCTGTTTTGTGAACATGGTAAAAGCATATCAACACGGAAGGTGGTACCAAAACATGTTCGCTCAACCACTCATCTTCATGCCTTTCAAAATCTCTTTGATGCTCTAGATCGGCATTGGACGCCGAGTAACTCCTCTTATTCTCTCTCTCTCTTTCTCTAGCGTTAAGACACTCGAACTTCGCCAAGATTCCGGTCATAGGAAGTGGCATCCCAGTCTCCGGGAGAGTTTTTTTAAGTATATAGAAGAAGTCAATACTTACTTTATAGTTGAGCCCAGTATATTAGGGGTCAACGTGAATTGAGAATGATTTTATTGAAATGTGTCTTATTGATGGGGCAATTAATATACTGGTCTTCGTTATGCTTAACACACCAAAGTTAAAGGTTGAGACGCATATAGATGCGGAGGATCAAGTATATTCCGGAGGACATAAGCGATGTTGTTTGGACTATACATACATGTATATATATATATATATATATATATATATGCATATGCATATATATATATATATATATATATATATATATATATCATTTGATGTTCAGAAACTATGCATTTTAAATTATGGATTTAGATTTTCATACTGCTTTATGTTTTTCGTGTGATTCTTGTGCGTATGCCATTGTAGTTATTTTCATTTCCCCCTGAACCTAATACCACTTTTAGGGCTTTTAAGTTGTAAATCAGAAATATATTTGACTCATACTGTTAACTTCAAAAGGCATTTCATACCATTTTATAAAAGTATCTCTTCAATAGGTCTACCATATGTCTTGTTACTAGAAACATACTATATGCATTTCATACCATTTTATAAAAGTATCTCTTCAATAGGAGAAACTTGGAAATTTATGGGATTATATTTTCACAATTTTATAAAAGTTACCATTCTTCGTTTACCTTATGTATTCTTTGGTCAGTAGTAATTTTATAACCTGCTGTTTTATGTCTTCTTCTTATGACACTGCAATCCCTACCAGAAATGTTATCTCAAGTGACAGTAAAGCTTTATGGAAGGACTAATATGCTGTTTACATGTTCAAAATTTTACATTTACATCTTATATTGCAGAATTTTAAAAATGATGATCCTTGTAGCTGCTCACAAAGCCTTGAACAGAATGTCTACATCTGCTTTAGCAGCCTGCATGGCGCCACTACTCTTGCGTCCGCTTCTTGCTGGTGACTGCGACTTTGAAGATAATTTTAAGATGTGTGGGGACGGTTCTCTTCAGTTATTGAAAGCAGCAGCTGCAGCAAACCATGCTCATGCTATTGTGATAATCTTATTAGAGGAGTATGATACGATATTTGGTGTAAGATTGTTTGATACATCACAACATCATTATTGTATAAGCTGTATAGTTTATATGCTAACATGGCCACATGGTTATTTCCAGGATGGACACTCTCAAGATGGATCACTTTCTTCTGAAACTTGCACTGGATCTGAAGACGATGATGTTGAGGATTACGAACTTACAGATAGTGATATTTTAGATGATGATGGATACCATGATGCAGATAATGGCACTGAGAATGGTCTTGATATTTCATCTTGTATTAACAGTGGGAAAGGTGAATGTTTAACTGGTGAAAATGGAAGCAAAAACGACAGTGAGAGCATGGGCAAAAGTCATGTTTGTAGCATAGGTGGAAGTCATGATAGGAGCAATTCATCTGAAAATGAGGTTATTTTCCCCCCTTGAAAGTCCCAATGCATGAAAGATTGTTGAGCTGGCATACACCGTATATTGAATTTAAATCCATAAGACAGTAGGCTAATCGGTTCCACAAAAGCTATGTTTGAGAGTATATCATTTTATGATATGTTGCCAAAAAATAGTTACCGGAATAATAAGATATAAGTATTTTTCCCCTCAAGGTTGATTCATTTGTAACACAGTCCATGTCATATCTGTTGAAAATCGATTAAAGGTTGTCAACCTGAGCGTTTGACAAATCTCTCTTCACTATATATCTCATTATAAACACTTAATGGTATATGTAAACTTGTGATGTGGGAACTTGAATTCATTAACAAAGGAGATGCTTTATAAATGATTTTACCATGTTTTCAGCCAGAACTGTGGCCAATATAACATCAGGGTCGAGAAGAATGAAGGATCTATTTATAGATTGTATGGGAGAGAAACGTGTGCAGTTTAGTCCTATATCATAAAATTGATAAGTGTGTATGCCCTATAGATAGTAACACGTTCCTTCAGATAAAAATAAGGTCTTACGCGTACTTTTTTATTTAGCTTCCACAAGGTTATAGGCAGTAAAGTAATAACATTTGCATTGTGCAAGTATGATGTGCTACCCAAACGGACACAATCCAAATAAGATTCATACTTACAAACTAAAGGTTTGAGCAATATAGTTAGATGTCACAAGTACTCAGATCAATTTATTGAACATCTCATGTATTTTGAGAGTGGATTCTCTGTAGGCTCATTTTGTTTTGTTCTGTAGCTCTTTCAGCTATAAATGATGATGATGGCGGTCATAGTAACAGTGATAGTAATTCTATAGTAACATCAGCAGTAATCGACATCATCAGTAAATAACAAACAAAAAACAAAAAGGGAAACACACTCATACACGCTCACCGATCAAACTTCTATGTTGCATTTACTATTTGCTTTCCTACAATTTTATTTAACTGTCCTCCATGTAGATTATTGATCGTCAGTGTACATGTTTTTGACTAAGCGATCCCTCCATTATCATGACCCGTAAATACTTGATTTTGCAGGAAAATATCCATGTTCCAGATTTTCCATCTCATGGAAATTTTAAGGATGTTGAAGCATCTAATATACCATCTACCTTAGATGCTAATACTTGTGAACAGGATATTGGCCAAAAATCACCATTAACTGATTCTTTATCAACTCATGAGACAGGCATGCAAAAAGATTCTGTGTTGAAATGTGTAAATATTGAATCTATTGTGAATGCCCATAATTCTGGTCCCAAGCAAAAGTCTGACAATCAAATTTTACCTAGAGGTGATACAAATTGTAGAAGCAAACCAAATGAGCCAACTGTTAGTATGAGAAGAAAAACAAAATGGGGGAGAACCTCCGTGAGTATAATTCACATCACATAATTACTATTACGTATGTGTTAAACCCATCTGACTGTGCATATTTGAAACCAGGGAAGGAAGAACCTTTCGATGGAATCAATCGAGTTCCTAACAGAAAATGAGTAAGTCGAGTATATGCATTGTTTGTGTCACCATGTCCTGCCCTTGTTTTGTTATATATCCTGAATTTATTATATCTGGATATATTTTACATTTTTCTTTTAGCTAGGCCGCTAACTTATGCATCGTCATGAGCAGAAGCAATTTCCACTAAAATTTGCCCCCCCCCCCCCCCCCCACCTTCCCCCTTTTTTTTCCCTGCCATTGTAACTATTGACTATTTGGAATAAAAGTATCAAACCATTGTTGGCCTATTTGAGGAAATTATCAAATTTAAAGAAAAAAGGAGTTTAAGATGAGATATTTACTTCAATTCCAAGATTTGATGTTTTGAATAAGAGGTTTACAATAGAGGGAATTAGGTTGAAGGAAAAACTCAGAACAATTTTAGATTGAAAGACACAAGTTTCAAAATTTAGTCTGAAGGACAAAAAAAATGATATATTCGTATCATTTACCGAAATATGATGCTATATTCATATAGCATTACTATGCGTACAAGGTAGGTGTAAAATATAAAACGAAGGCATATGCATGTCATATATTTTATATCCTCTTTTGATGGCTTTTCATGACATAAATTATGTTCGCAGCTTATGCAATATGTGTTAGACATAGATGCGTGTTACTATTCTAATCAACCATTATTGTCTCAGTGGAGCAGCAATGACTGCAGGCGTTTGATAGTTCTCGCGCATGGTTACCAAGTTTTTCACCTAGAAAATGTAACATACGTTTTGTACGTGCATGCTTGCATAACTGTAATTATACAGGTAGTCAGTTGTCAAAGTGAGTAACAAGTTGTCGGCAAGGGACAACCAACACATGTGAATGGGTTATGTGATTGTACACAAAATGATGCAAGCAGCAAGCAAAGATCCCAAATACATGGCTCCAACATTGATTTTGTGGTGGAAAATTAGAAAAATTTACATAAGGAAGTTGACAGCTGGAGTGTACACAAGTATGATAAAGATCTTTTACATAATTGTATGTTGCAGGTTGTTATGAAAATATAGCAGTGGTCGTTAAAACTTAAAAGGGCATGGATTCATAGATGTTGGATGCGAAAACAAATGTTACTCAACCCGAATAAAGTAACATCAACAAACTCGTGAGACTTAAATTTTCTGTCAGCGATTAAATGAATATATCATTATATGAATATAGCATTATATTTCGATGATATATGAATATATCATTTTTTTTGTCCTTCAGACTAAATTTTAAAACTCGTGTCCTTAAGCCTAAAATTGTTTTCAGGTTTTTTTCTCATCCTAATTTCCTCGTTACAATATTATATAATGATACATTGATACCCTACATAGTGTTAGCTGTCTATATATTTATTAGAATTACATTCTGCATGACTATTCAGCATTTCATACCATTTTAGTATGACATTGGGTTGATTTATTATTTGCTTGAAATGGATAAAATATAATGTTAGCTGCACCCTTGGGGACCATATTGTATCTGAAGGTACCAATAAATAATAATTGATACATTAACAAACTACAAAATTTATTTCTTGTTACTAGAAACATTGTAAATAAAAAAAAAAAAAAAAAAAAAAAAAAAAAAAAAAAGAAGAAGAAGAAGAAGAATTGAACCAACATATGTTTGTCTTTGACTCTTTTTGCTTGAAAACAGGATTACTATTCAGAGGCTTGAAAATACCAAAATGGATCTGGAAACTAAACATGCAAAAGAGGTGCATATTTTGTCAATAAAAGATTAACGAATAAATCGTCCATACTTAGGTTTTATGCATTCAAAATTTTGAATATTCAGGTAAAAGATAATTCAGTTTTGCAAGCAAGTTTGGGTAGAAGAAAGGAAGGGTTGTTGGAGCGACGATTGAAGCTTGAGAAAGATGTATGCATAATTCTTAATATCTTCTTGTTATTGTACAATTAACTGTTCAATTACATGAACAAATAAACTTCTTTATATTCTGATTTGTTTGTTTTTTAAGTTCAGCATAAATTTTATTTTACCTATGCATGGTTCATACTATATCCGAGTGTAACAGTAACATGCATGTTTTTGGATTGTGTCATGAAAATTTGGATACAAGTACTTCAAGCGTATTTGGCAACATTTCATGGATTGGGAATATGGAGTAAATGTACTCTTTGATTTTTCAGTTTCTGACTTGTAAAATTAAGCATTCTTAAATTATTCAAGAAATTTAAACAATTACCTTCCTAATAGGAACGTGTGAAGCAAATGCTTGGGTACTTAATTCAATGTGAATATTGTTAACGATTGTACTTAGTGCTGCTTGCTTAGAACTAATTTAGACTGTACTTTATCATTGTGAATATAGGTGGAACTGTTGCAAGAAAAATTACAGAAGGAGATGGAGCTTAAATCTTCCTTGGAGTCTGGGAGTGCATGCATTACAACCGTTGTTGATAATAAGGTTAGATTTGTAAAGTAATTTATGGACATTATATTTCCATTATGGTTTATGGTGCATACTGTTAAACTGTCATAGTTTTAATGAAGGTAAGTGAAGAACTTGAGGCGATCAATATTCTGGAGCAAGATATTGTTAGTTTGGAGCAGAAAATTTATGAAATCAGAGGACAGCTTAGCCATCACCTGCAACCAAGTTGTGTGTTAATGTGTGTTACATGCAATCAACAGTTGAACAAAAAGGAGTAAGACAACTTTCTTACATTGGATTTAATTGGCTTAATCATGTACTGATCCTTTTATGCTCCATGCACTTGATGCTATTTCACGCATTCATGCAGTTCTTTCTTTTAATTTCCATTTAATCTCATGCTAGTGTAAAATAACTCACATTACTTAAGCTTTATTTTTTGCTTTTTGCGCATTGTTTGTGTTTGCCTCAAAATTTGGCAAAAATCAAAAAATGATCATGCAATGAACCCAAAGATCCAGAAGACAATCTTGAACTTGGATTCATAGTGAAGTGAAGATCTCCGTATCTGTTGTTAACTGTTATACAAGTATCATCGAATGGGAACAACAAGCAGCACAATTATAGAATAATGTAAACGAATTATAAAAAATGTAAATAGAGAGGTAAGAAGATTGTATAGTGATTTGATCATTAGTTGGATCTATCCATCCACATTATGTTTTTATAATGATTCTCGATATACTGTGATCGACTACAGGTCAATTGATCTTGGACTTGGATTCCTAGTGTAGTGAAGTTCTCTGTAGCTTTTGTTAATTGTTATACAAGTATTATCAAATGGGAAAAGCAAGCAACACAAATATAGAATAAAGTAAACAGTATAAAAAAGTAAATAGAGAGTGAAGAATGTTTTTATAGCGATTTGATCGTTAGTTAGATCAGTCCATCTTCCTTATGTTTCTATTATGATTCTTGATATACTATGATTGACTACAGATCAATTTCCTGCTGTACATTGAAAATTATATGAGTTTTCTGTATGCTAGAGTTTCGTTAGTGGTTGAATCTTCCCCCACACCCCTCCCCGGAGCCCTTCCAGTTGGCCAAGGGATGGCTTGCTTAGCTACCCTATTAAATCGATTCATATTCATAGATCAGCTAGGGGGCTTGCGCTCACTGAGCCACCTTGGGTGATGAAGCCAAGTTGATGAAAACACTCAGTGATTCCATGATTCCCCATTTCTCAATTGTTTCTCCTCCATTTTTTCCTTATGCTTATTTGGCTCTCCTCTGACACTTCAAACATGATTTTTCCAATCAACTCTTGATTATTAACGTCTTCATCATTTCACCATCTTCCGTTCTCATAGGGAAACGAGAAGGTTCACTGATGATTAGGTATGTGAATCGCTCTTTGAACTACGATATTTTATTTGTTGTTACTCGGATAGCAATGGAACTTAACTGTTCTTCAAATTTTCCGAACTGTTAATCATCAAATCTGGGTGACCTTCAGAAGGTTTGATTTCACAAAGAGGGCCCGTCCACTGGTACTGCAAATTCTGTAATTGCCGCTATTTGAAATGGTGATAACTAATTCGTTCCAACTCGGATTCAAATGCGACTTCGATCGACGTTCATGGATCGCTAATGCTTTGTTTATCAAAATGTTCCTATGTACATGTGTACTTTAGAGCTATATATTATTTGCACGTCATGTAAAGTTCGTAGGGCACCGATTCTTTTTAAGCCCACCAGTATTGTTTTTCTTTTCATTTTTGCTCTGTTTAATTTATTAGTGCTGTGAATTAGAATACTCATGTTTCCTTTTCTTTTTGTTACATTATGTGAAATAATCTAAACCTGCTAGTGATATGTTTTATTATGCTACTTGAAGACATTCTTGTCAATATCAACTCGCCATGAAGTAAGAATGGAATGGGAAACATTGTTAGGGAGGTTTTTAAGTTAAAAGTCTTAGGTTGCTTTATTAGAAGAAAAATAAGCCTACACCATGTTTTTTCTATCTTAACTCTACTATAAGGTAAAATGGATCGATTGACCTTCACAAGCCCTCAAATTCAAATATTATCCAGGGCATTTTAATACAAATCCGTGAAAATCACAAGATTTATTTGTCAGTGCAGTGCAAAGTAGCATTGCTATTCTGAGAAAAAATGAGTTTACGTCGTATTTTCTTTATCTTATTTGCATTACTATGAACATTGGAAAATTTTCCTTCACAAGCTCCTGAAATCAAATTTTGTTAAAAAACATTTTAATGCTAATTTGTATAAATACAGACAGGTGGTCGTAATTGTAGTGCAAAATCACATTGTTGTTATTTTTTTGGGCTAAAAACTAGTCAACACCATGTCATTAACATTTTAGTTCCATTATAGGGTAAATCAGACCAGTTTACGCTCATAAGCCCCTTGAATTCAAATCTTAACAAGGGGTATTTTGGTACAATACCTAAAGTTAGTTGTATCTATTGTGTCGAGTCAACTCGGTCATATTGCTCATTTGAGAAAAATGAGCTGCTATATGTTTTTCCATTTTAACAATACAGTAAGTTAAAATTGGACCCACAAGCCCTCTGAATTCAAGTTTTATTTAAAGATATTTCAATATAAATTTGTGTAAATACAGTGTCAACTGTAGTGTATTGCAGAGTCCTATTGCTCTTTTGAAAAAATGGGTACGCAATGTTTTTCTATCTTAACTGTACTAGCAAATTGGTCCACCTTTACTTCACGTGCCCTCAGAATCCAATTTTTTTTAATATACTTTGTAAATACACAGTGTTAATTGTATGTGTAGTGCAGAGTTTACAAATACAGAGAGCTATTTGCAACTGACCTATAGTTGTAACTGAGTTATATTGTAAAGTGATCTTAGCCAAGGTACATTGGACTATTCTTTCGACAGAAAAAGCGGCGATATGCTGAGGTTACCACAATAATTTTCACACAAAAACTGTAAATTGGATCATTTTACCTTCTCAAGCCCACTAAATTATTATTTTTATCAGAAGGTATTCTAATACAAACTTGTATAAATACAGAGAGTTAGCGATAAATCATATTGCTCCTTTTAGAAAATGAGTCTACATCCTTTTTTAATTTCACTGTAGCATAAGGCTGATTTGATCATTTTACCTTTCCGATCCCTTGGAACTCTAGGGCAAATTTATAATGTTCAGGATATCTGAAGTTAGGGGGATTTCCTGAGTCTACATCCTTTTTTTAATTTCACTGTAGCATAAGGCTGATTTGATCATTTTACCTTTCCAATCCCCTGGAACTCTAGGGCAATTTGTAATGTTTCGGAGATTTGAAGTCAGGGAGATATCCTGAGTTGATGTTATAATACACAATATAATCTAATTTATCATGTTCCACTCTGCCTGATTTTGTTTCCTTTGTTGTCAGTTACTTGGATGCATTAGAAAAAATTGTCGATAGCCGTTCCATACATCAAAGTGGAACTTCATCAAGTCATGTAAGCACTGATTTATCTTTGAATTCTTAAAATTTCATTATGTATTTGAATTTAATCTTAACTGTAAGTAAATTGGTCTTAATTTCCATGTCGACAATGACACCTTTTGCATCTTTGTCCCTATGATATAAAAAGAGGAACTCACTTCAACAAACCTTTATCTTTAAATTTATCATAGATGGTATCATCTCTAGCATCAGCTAAAGTAGAAACTGAAGATGACCATGAGAATCGAAGTCCAGATCACCATTATTCACTTCTTTTGGACAGTAAGCATAAAAGAAACTCATCAAATGATAAGGTAGGCCTTGAGTTTCAAAAAACAATACTTGTAATTATGAACAATATATCACTCAATGCTAGTCAGTAAATCTGATTTATATTGTGTTAGATACCGACTTTAGCCGATGAACGCTCATCCAGTAAGTTACCTAATAAAACAAGCAAAAGCAAGGCAAGATCCAGTGTCGTGCCATCATCAGAATATTCACTTGTTCCAAGAGGCACACCCGCCTCAAAGAAGTTGTCTTCTCGGTCTGAGGTAAAAATTTATTTAAAGTTTTGAATCATATCAATGTGATCTAAACAATGCCCAGAAAGATAACCTAATTTTGATTTGAACAAATTGTCATTTAGAACCTTTGAAACTTATTTCAAGATTAAGTCTTGTTTGAAACTTATCATAGAAATAGGTTTCTTCTGCATAATTCGGCGTTTTTGTATGTGTGCATTTAGTAAATGAGCTTGTACAATTTTAAAAAAAAGATATATTTGCCCATTTCGAATTTGCAAAAGTACAAATTATTTTGTACATGCTCATTTATGGAATACACATATACAAAAACGCTGTATTATGAAAAGGTGTGTATTTTTTTAACAAGTTTTAAACTTGACGTAAGTTCGACTTAAGTTTTTTTGGAGTCCTAAAATGGAAATTTTCCTTTGTATTTTTGAACATTTATATTGAATTTATACGGTATCAAAGTAACTCAGATTCGCCTTTCAGCATGCACATTTCAAAATAAAATAATAATAACAGGTATCGTCACATTTTAATAAAAAATTATTTGCTCCGTAATTTTTTTTCTTTCTAAATGAGCATTTCTTTATACACTAAATTTTAATGTGCACAGCAGTACTCTCTGCTCTTTACATTTTCGAGTGAAAGTAATTAAATACACACATATTTTCCTTGTGTTATATGGTTGTGTGGAAACAAACGACACATTTAAAAACTGTAGCTGATCAGAATGGGCAAAATGAAGCTTCAGTACATTGTAGTACTTTCTTAGGTGGATATAATAATGTGAATTTATCGTTGTATATCCAAGTATTTAAAGACTCGGTGTCAAATCACGCTTCTTCTATGCAGGATGCACATTTATCATCTGCACTAACAAGGCTAACAAATCGGCTCAATTTTCTGAAAGAACGAAGAGTCCAGATTTCAAATGAGCAGCAAAATCTTGATGCAAAACACACCTGTAGTTCCGAATCAGCTACAGTGAACGCTTTTAGGTGATGCAGGCATATCCTATTGGAGCTTTCAGAGTTTTTGTAGGTCATAGCTTATAAATTTTCAGTTCGCAGCCATGAACAAGATATAAGTTTCTTGTTGGCGTATTAGTTTTGCATTTTTCTTAGGAACTTGTATGGGTACTAGAAGCATAGAAAGCACATACAGCCTGATGGAAGACTGATTGACGTTTCTTGTTGAAAATTTGCGCTACTAACACAGTATTGATGGCCGTAATAAATTGTAATGCCACCTTTTCAACTTTTGGTTCAACAGGAAGTTGCTTGATGTTGCCTTAAACAAAGGGGTTTGCTTGCTTGCTTGCTTTGTAAGGATCAAAAAATGTCTTTCTAATGTTTATTCTTTCAGAAATGTTAATCGGTTTCCGAGTATTTAGAATCATGTCCGTGCTAAATGTTTTACTGGCAGATTAGTGGCTGTAGACTTGATTATTGCTCTGTGGATGGTGTCATGTCTTTGTGCTTGTTTTGAAATATCAGAAAATCAAGTTTGTGATTGCTAATTCTGTGGAAGTGAACGTTGAACATTCTACAGGTATTCCGGTTAGTTCACGGAAGGAATAACACCGGATTTTGGATTATGGAGGTTTGAACCTATAACATTCTTAATTCCTTTAAACTTTGACACAAAATTAAACATAAGTAATCTCAACCATTGAGCACTAGGAGATTTCTATGTATGGAAGGATTCGGTCGGTTTATTATGAATAGTAATTTAATTGAAATTAAACTAAGCAATAAACTTTTACTTGGTTTAATGGGGGAGAATTGCTTTTTATAGCCCTTTTAGATATAATCAGTGATAAATTTAAAGATAAATATCCTACTTGCAATGTTGGTTTACCTACTTTTCTATTTGATCATTGTGTCATTATTGTATCATGTTCTATTCCAAGTTTTTACTTTAAATTGTTTAGATTCAAAATAATGCGGTTATTGAAGAATAATTTTAAAGATTTAATTTCTTATAAATGGCTTTCGATGGGTAATTACAATATTATTTATTCCAATAATATTGCTAAAGTTTTGGTTTGTAAATTTAAAGAACTTAGGATTTTTCTCAAAAAATGGAGTAAAGAAGTTTTTGGTAGTATTAAGCTTAAGAAAGTATAAATTTTAAATTGTATTTTAATTTTAAATAAAATTGAAGAAAACAGATTTTTATTTTTTTTAGAAAAAAATGTTCTTCATAATCTCGAAGAGGAACTTAATAAAATTCTATTCCAAGAAGAAATTATGTGTAAACAACGGTCTAGAGTTAATTGGATGGATGATGGGGATAAAAATACTAAATTCTTTCATAAAGTTGCAAAGAGTAGAAAAAGGTGTAATACAATAAATTCCATCTTTGTTAATGATGTTGAAATTTCCAATCAAGTGGATCTTAACAATAAATTTACTAATTACTATAGAGGTACTTTTGCTAAAACTAATCATTTTAAGGTTAATGCTAAGGTATGAATAACTCCGACCCAATCCATTCTATTCCCAGTATAAACATTGGTGACCTCTTACTAGTAAGGTGTGACTAACAGGAGCGCTCGTATATTAATTGTTGCGTAGTGAGCTTTTGAGCTACTCAAGCTGGAGGTGCATAGCGCTAGATTAACTATGAAATGAATCTGATATTCCCAATGAATATACTGGGCATGGATATCCTGACACTTAGGGAATTGGCAAATTGAGTCACTTTCGACCTATGCTGGATGAAAAAAATCTTCTTTTATATAATGATAGTAATTTTGCTGATGTAAATGATTCAGATAGCCCATTTACTAAGTCTGAGATTTTAAAAGCTATTAAAGATATGCCTTTGGACAAAGCTTCTGGTCCTGATGGATTTCCCATTTTGTTTTATATCACGTTTTGGGATGGTTTAAAAGACGACTTAATTTCTCTTTTTAATGACTTTTTATGGTAGTATGCAATTAGGTAGATTTAACTTCGCTAATGTTATTTTAATTCATAAGAAAATTGGGGCTAATCAGCTAAAAGATTTTAGGCTTATTTCTTTATTAAATTGTACTATAAAAATTATTTCCAAAGTCTTATCTAATAGATTAAGAACAAATATGAATGATTTAGTTTACAATTCTCAGACTGCTTTTATTAAAGGTAGGAATATCACTGATTGTGTTGTTGCTCTTCAGGAGTATATTAATTATTGTTGTAAGAATAATGTGACTTGTGATGTTCGTAAGTTTGATTTTGCAAAAGCTTTTGATTCCATTGACTGGTAATCTTTTATTGGCTAGAGGTTTTAGTAGTTGATGGATTGGTTGGATATGGTCTCTCTTGAAGTCTTGTAGTTCTAATATTCTTGTCAATGGTATTTCTGGCGGAAAAATCCAGTCTAAATGTGGTTTAAGGCAAGGAGATCCATTATCTCCTTTTCAATTTAATCTAACTATTGATGTTTTTTCTAGAATTATTAAGCTTGCTACTAGGAATGGTATGCTAGATTCGGTTGGTAGAGATATTATTAATGATGGTATTTCTATTTTGCAATTTGCTGATGATACTTTGATTTTTTTTCGTCTTATTTGCCTAAATCTCTAATTCCTCTTAAATTTTATTCTATACAGTTTTGAGTTACTTTCTAGTTTAAAAATAAATTTTGATAAGGGTTTAGTTCTAGTTCTTAATGATTATTATAAATTATGAAAATTTAGTGGCTAACAGTCTTAATTGCAATTCAATGGAATTTTCTATTGAATACCTTGGTTTTCTCATTAGGCCTTAGAAATTAAATCATGATGATTGGAACACTATTATTGATAAGATTAGTAATGAATTGCCTATTTGGAATAGCAGATTCCTTTTAAGAGCTGGTAGAATAGTTTTAATTAACTCTGTGTTACCTGTTTTACCCATTTATTGGATGTCTTTTTACCATTTTCCTAATTGGGTCATTGAAAAAATTGATATTGTTAGAAGAAATTTTCTCTAATGTGGGGATAATACTTTTTCATGTTTCAAATGTTTGGTTCAATGGAATACTATTTGTAAACCTGACGATGGTGGTTTAGGTGTCCTAAATTTATGAAATCTTAATATCTTCTTATTAAGCAAATGGTTGTGGAAATTTAACGACTGTAATATAAACTGTATATGGAAAGAATTAATTTCAAACCAATGATATAATGGTAATTTTAATCCTAGTCTTGGCTCTTTTAATAATCCGAATAATGTTTCTCATTTTTGGAAATCTATAATTCAAAATTTTGAAATAATAAGATAGGTATTAGTTATATAATACATTCTGCTAATAATATTTCCTTTTGGGATGATTATTGGATTTCTGCTATACCTATAAAAATTGATTTTAAAGAATTATATGATATCTGTAACTTTTAAAATGTTTTGATTCTTGACATTCACAATCAAGATCAATTTTTTTCTTGGAATTTAGTTTCAATCGTACTCTTGATGGTCTCACTCTTGAGCAGTTTGCCTTACTTTGTACCAAACTTGATCTGTATAAGTTCGATAATGAGAAAGACGTTTATCGTTGGTGTTGGGAAAAAATGGTTCTTTTTCTTCTAAATCAATATATAATTTTCGTAGTTTTACTCAGGTAAAAAAAAGTTTTTGATTACCTTTGGAAAGCCAATGGTCTTCCCAAAACCAAATTACATATGTGGCTCATCCTACATTGTAAATTTAACACTATTGAATTACTAAAGCTGAAAAATATATTTATCAATAAATTTTTTTTTTACTTTTGTAATAATCATTATGAAGATATTGCCCATTTATATTTCGATTGTTCTATTACTAAGTTTATTTTATTTCGCATTTTTAACCTTTTCAATTTTCCCTTTAACTTTAATCACTTTGATTGTGATTTCTATTGGAATTCTTATAGATTTCTTTTTATTTATTAATAACATATACTATTTGATAATATTTTTCTAAATATTTGCTGGTATATTTGGTTTGAAAGGAATCAATATGCTTTCCATAATCATAATGATAATATTAACAATTAGATTCATAGAATTTCCTTTTTTATTTTAATTGGATTTCAATCCTTCTTATAGACTGAACAAATTTATAGATTTTAATATTTTCCTTTCTTTCATTAGATCTCGTATTTTATTTTCAAATCTATCTGTCTTATCTCTGCCAATGCTTTATCTACGCATGTTGATTCCAGTTAGTGATAACTGGTTATTTTAACTTCCTTATTGTCTTATATCATGCCCAATAAGCGTATATGTTGCGGGTTGGGATATATGGTTTAGTTTATTGGCTTATGCCTATTATTGTTTGTCATAGTATTATTTTGTTTGTCTTTTGTCTCTCGTTCTTTCTGTGTTGTTTTTATGATCCTTTCTTTTCGGTTATATTATTCATCTTCCGTGAGCTTATTATTTTGCAGTAATAGGTTAATGATAGTTTTTTTGGAATCTAGTCTTCAGGTATTTGTATTTTGTATTGTTGTATATTTTTTCTTTGGACTCTAGATCTTAGGCTTAGGGGGTTTATTTTTCCTTATTTTCATTGTAAGGGGTGGGTTTTGCTACCTGTCAAGCTTGTTGACAGCTCTTTTTTCAAGTGCGGAATAAAATTACATGAGTGCTCTCTTCCTCGTGAGGATCACTCATTTCTCTAAAAATTATATCAACGAATTGAGTGTTTTGAAATCGATTTATTATTTGTCGATTTCTTTAACACACGAAAATAGCCATTTTGCGAACGATACTAGATTTCGACTAAACCAGTTTCATTGGATCCAAAATAATAAACAATTGTAGGATTTCGGTTTTCATATTAATCCAAGTTGTTATGTGATGGTGTGAGTTATAAACGTTAAAAGGTAAGTGTAACAACCTGGAAAATCAGAACCAATTTAAAATTTTATTTTAAGGAAATTTTATTAGAAAATGTGTCAGAATTTAAAATTTTCATTTTTAAATTAAATTATTGAATTTAAAAAGGCTTCTAAGTAAAATTATGATGTTATTAATGAACGATTTAAAATTTTATTTGTGATAAACAACAATTTATATTTTGTTAAATTGTGATTGATAATAATGGAAATTATTAAATTGTTTATACATTTGGACTAGCTAACTTTAAACTATTGTTGAAAAGTAATATGGTTATCCTAATTTGTATGTATGCATCATTGTCTTGTTCAAATTGATGTCTGCTAATGAAGATGACGTTGTTTGTTGAATAGTTGATTGTTTTGTTTATTTGATGAATCAAATAATTGAATTTTTGTTGTGCTTTAAAATGTTCAAATACAAATTTGTTTCTAAATATTCAATATAAATGTAATTGTTTGGATCTAATAGCTTTCTTGTTCAAGTAATACATTGTTTTCTTCATTTTGTTAAATTAAAACTAAATCTATATAAGTTCTAGTACAATGATTCATTTTAGATCATTGGTTTTATAAATTTAATTTGGAGTCTAACTTTTAGATCTAAAATTCTATGTTCATGTTAATGGATTAAATTATGTCTTAAAGGTTTATTTGAACTTTATACTCAATTAGTTAAATGTTAGATTGTTAGTCCATGTTTTATCTTTATAACTAAGTGTAACATTAGACTTGAAAGTTTATGTATATACGTAATATTTTCAATTAGATATTTGGATTTTATAAAAGGGATCTTGTCAACACACAAATATTTTAAAACTAATTGTTGTAATTATGTGATTTGTATTATTAGGGAGTTTTGATTGAATTTAACTCATACATGCATATATATAGTTAAATCTACATTCATGTTTCCATATAAAATTTATTATTTATTTCAAATCTTGATAATAAGAAATAATTTCTTTTCTTTAAAAGTTAAAAGAGAAAAAAAAAAAAAATACATGCTTTAAACATTGGCTATATATATACTTGTATCATGATGTTTGTTGATTTCATTGATATGCTGCATCCTAATGAGAAATCCAATTAATCATATATGTTAACTTTTATTTATTTCTCATTTTGTTTTATGTAATTGACCATCTACTGATTCAAATTATATGTCTATACCTTTCTATCACTTTATAGCACGTACCACATGTTTCACTTACAAAAATTACATTATCATATATTTGTTTGTACTTGCATCTATGTCACATGTTTTTAAATCAAATTGATAATAAGCCAATAAATGAAAGGTTTCTCTCTCTATGCAAATAATATTCTCCCTGTTAATTAAATAATTTAAAGAAAGGAAACGAAAGTTTTCCTTCTCTAATTACCCTCATTAATTAAACAATTTAAAGAAAGAAAATGAAACGTTTTTCTCTCCCCCTCATTAATTGATTACATTAGGAAATGGGAAGTTTCATCGCTAAATAAATTTAAGTAGTAATTAATTTTATTAAAAAAAAAGAGAATTAAATAATTTAAAATTATAAATACCCAACTTAACCAAACCCTAAACCTAATCTCCATTCAAACCAAACAGCCGTTGTTCTCCTTTTTAATGGCTGCGGTTCTTCGAATTTGATCTTCTAATATTTTTCAATACACAAAGAATTAAATCGTGAATAATGAACGAAAATTGAAGAGGAGTTCTTACTTTTCGATTCTGTACGGACGTGATCACTTTTCGTGAAGTGAGTTGGTTGGATTTTTCCCTCAAAACCCTGCGTTCGAACGGGTTTCTGGTGGCGGTGGGACCACCGAGGCGGCGACGTGTAATGACCCGGATATTCCGTCGGTTAGATTTGAATATTTAATACAGTTTTAAATATTGGGTGGATAAATATAAATGGAATTTTTATATTTAGTTATCAATTTAATAATTAAATATAAAAGAATGTAGATATATCGAATTTTCGCAACTTAAAGAAATAATTGAACTTGAAGATTCAAAAACTGTATTTTGAATTGATTCAGGTAATCAATAGGAGATCCGAATCAATGGATCATTTAACTAACTAAAATTGTATCGGTTAAATTTTAAACTAGAATAGAATAATAAAACTGGTTCAAAAACAAGTCGTGCTTCTCCTATATCCACAAACCCAAACGAGCGTGCCTTCCTCTTTACCACACATGAGAACAACAGGTGGCTCCTCTAATGTCCACAAAATTGAGAACAACCATGGCTTCCATTTCTTCCACAAACAGAATAAATTCGTGGCCTTTCCTTCTCCACCGTTCACTCTATAAATCGCGCTCCCTCTTCCTTTGTCCATTTTCCTCTTTCTGTAATTCGATCCCAACTCCACTAAAATATATGCGACTGCCTTCCCTTTTATTTTCCATTCGTTCAAAAGCATCGACAACTCCTATACTTAAATCAGTGGCCGATCCTGTTATCGCAAAATACAACTTCCACTCCTCTAAAACAAAATCGCAAATCGCGTTTGATTACTTCGAGTTCGAGGAAGCTCGACATCACGCAGGAGGATGCTCGCGATTCCAAAAGGGAGCTGGGGTTTCAATCGTAGGTATTGTGGTGTACGATGGAATTGGGGGGAGCTTGATTTTTGGGTTCGACTTCGAACCGTATGGTCTAGGGTTACGGTGTACTGGTGCGTGTGAGCAGGCGGTATCAAGGATGGGAGGCGCGTGATAACTTCTGGAAGAAGACGTGGGAGTTGATCTGTCGAGCTAGGGTAAAGGAGTTCGGAGCTACTGCGTTTCGAAGGGAAGAGAATTCGACAGGCCTGGAGGCGCGTTCAACTGTGAGGGTCATCACGATTGGAAATTTTGATGTCGCAAGTTTCAGATTTCAGAACTGTAAGAAGAAAAAGGAGTGCAGTACAGTTGTTCGGTAAAATGTCAGAGTGGGATGAAGCTGTTATTTAGCTATTTGCAGTGAGAATGGATCGCTGAATTTTTGAGTTGCTTCATGGAGTTGATCGGCGAGTTGTTTCGTCAATTTGTTGAGATCTATAAAGGATTAAGGTATATTCTTTTCAAATTAAAACATATCTAAGATAATTTATTTAATTATCTTATTAGCTTAAATTGATGATATTTCGAATCTAAATTAGGATTTATTTTTGTAAGGTAATTAACGTTGATAACCATCGTTAGCTAATTTAAAATTTAGTTAATCATGTTTAGTTCAACTAGTATTTATAAAAGAAATATGTTTATATAAAAATCAGATGCGAACGTCGTAAACTAGTTAGGCTTATAGCTGTGGATTTACATAAGCTGGATTTTAATCAGAATCAGAAGGGACCGAAAGAAAAATCATCTGTGAGTAAAACCTCACTCACAATTTAATTAGAATTATTTTTAGTGTTAAAAATAATTGTCTGTGCTTGTTTGAATGCTGTCTGATTGTTTTAAAATATATATAGTTATTTAGGATTGGTTGACTATTATATATATATATTGGGTTGATGATTGGTTGGATTCCCGCAGTTTCATTAGCGGATGCCCGCAGTTTCATAGCGGATGATTACCCTATACGCCCCACGCTATGATTAGTGGATGACCTTCTATACCGCGATATCCTGCCTCGAAGCAGGATGGGTATTACTATGTTGACTAACGTCTGTGGATGCAGGAAAACAGGTTGGAGGAATCCAATTGGATTCCTCAAAAATATATTATCTGTTTGTTGTTTGTTTGATTTCATATATATTCATATATGATGTGTTAAAAAAATCAAATGATTGAAAATTGTTTGATTTGATTGGTTAAAATATCCCTGAGGATTGAATATTGATCTATAAAAATATCGAAAAGGGTATTTGAGATTTTAAAAAGGAAATTCTATTTTTATAAATAGAATTTAAATTTTAAATAAAACTATAGAAAATATTACTTGTTTGAAGGTATATAAAACAAGTAATTGAATTTATAAACTTTGTTTATAAATGGAAAAGATGGAATTGAATCGAATTTATAAACTTTGTTTATAAATGAAAATATGGGATTTGAATTGAATTTATAAACTTTGTTTATAAATGAAAATATGGGATTTGAATTGAATTTATAAGCATTGTTTATAAATGGAAATATGGGATTTGAATTGAAGTTATAAACGTTGTTTATAAGTAATGCAGAGAATTCAAATGGACTTTGAATATAAGGAACTGAAATAGAATTTGAATAATAGAATTCAAATGGAGTTTAACTATAGAATTTGAATATAGTATTTCAAATGGAATTTGAATATAGAAATTCAAATGGGATCTATAATAAATAGATTTGGATAAATAGAAGTGAAATAGGCTAAGAAGTTAATTAACAGATTTAATTAACAAATTGAGTTAAAATGATTGGTATAGTTAAAATAGATTGGACAGGTATAAATATACAGGAGACAGGTTTGGAATAAAGTGTTAGAAGGTATATATATAGATTGCTCGACAAAAAGGTACGTATTTAATTCATATATGAGATTTTATGCGCCGTATCGGCAAGCCGCTTGGCTTTTTCTTTTTCTTTTTGAGATGAGAAGGACCGGGAAAGCTATTTGAAATTTCCCGATGCTCCCGGTACAAAGGAGGTTATGGCGAATTTTTCCAGGAATTTAAGGAGATAGAATATTTTTAAGATAATTTGATAGTTAGAAATCAACGTATCGATATATATAGAAGTCGATAAGAAAACGAACTTAGAAATAGAATAGTATAATAAAAAAGGAAGTATAAGAATAAAATCTAGTATGAATAGAAAGAGAAAGTATATATGTGTTTAAAAGTGAAGAAGTAGTTGTATGGTATTGATTGTTCGAGTAAGTAGTCTTATCTGTTTTGACGTTATAAATGTTATTCAGTCAAGGTCTGAGAGGTAGTTAGTTATACCCCAACTTGATTGATTTCATTATTAACAAATGAACAGTAAGATTCAGGCTCGAAGATCAATGTTAGATAAGAGTTAGTTGAATATAGTATTTGGGTTGTCGTAACGATGTTTTACACAACATCCGTTTTAACCCAAATAAGTGTAAGCTGGGAAATAGAATAATAAATATTTCCTAAGTATAGGAATAAACGAGATTGGAAAAGAGATAAGTAATTGGAGTATTTTCCAATTATAAATAAAAGATATTTTCTAAAAGTTTAGAAAATAAAGGAAGGCGATATTTGAAAATGTTTTCCAAAGAACGTAAAAGGCCAATATGGTTATTGAAAATATTTGCTTAACAAATATTGATAAAGAAATAGAGAAGTGATTTAATTAATGGAATATTAATTAAGGGCTCACTGATTGTTGGATGTTTGGATGAACACTTGTTTTATTCGATAGTTAAATCATCGACTATCGAAACACTTGTTTTTATTCGATAGTTAAATCACAGACTATCGAAGTTTTGACCATCGTTGTCAATATGGAGAGACCGGTTGGATTATTATCCGAAGAACCACTCCATATCGGCAGTAGCGTGCGAATCAGATTATATAAAGATAATCGAAGACGGAGTAGAGTGCAAGGACTTTTTCTATTAATAGAAATAGTGCCTTCAGTTCATCTTGTTCCTGGGTCACTTGTATGGATGAATGTCTGACAGAGTATTTCCAGACGATCACGTATATTGATTTCTCCAACCGTACCAAGAGTGGAAGCGGAGAAGGAAACTTCTTTTAGCTAACACATAATGTATTGTTGTAGACGTCAATCGGTGATTTGATGGATTTGACGATGTGGCATTTAAAGTGAATCTGGTATGATGATAAAGCGTAGCTTCTAGCCTCATCATCCGGTAAATGACAGAAATCGGGCAGGCAGCATGGCTAAGTCGGTCGCACCGAAGTAGGGTGTATAATCACCTGATCTAGAGTTACATTTACTTCTAAAAATCTATTGTTGATGTTGTCCCATTCGGGAAACGGTTGCTGATCCCAACTGTTGGTGATATACATTCGATACACTCAAGCGAAATGAGTGGTCGGTCATGTGTGGCCGGGTTGCAAGATGTTCTTGTTGAACCCAGTGTATTCATCTCTAGAGGTACATTAGCGAAAGGTGGTTCCATACCTTGTCATAGTTGGAAATCCATTACCCAATACGTGCTTGTGGTTTTGATTGTATACTATATATGTAGAACGTGAGATGAAAGCGTTTCTGCTAGATGATTATATATATACTGTGGTTGATAGACATTATTATAATATCAAAAGGTTTTTGATATAAAGATATTTTGGATTCTCATAAGGGAAAAACCCGTTCCGTTATGCGGCGTGGTCTTATGAGATATCGTTTACTTGTTCGAATTGTTTTTAAACTGTTTTACTCATACCAGTCCATGTTGCGTGCTTGGGGCATATGACTGACCCGGAGTTTACTTTGTTGTTTTCCCTAAACTCTTGGGTGCCTAAATTTGTACGGGCAGTCAAGTAGTCGGGAATTTACAGATATACTGGAAGAGCTTGGAGCAGGAGGCTTCAGGTTCATATAGCTATAATTATTTCCGCTGTGTTGTAAGTGATGTACTTTGATATTGATGTATATTCAAGTACAGATGTATATTTCAAGTTATGTTATATATATTATATGTTATTCGTTCCGCTGTGAGATTCGTGTTACTCTGATGTTGTGTTCTTCTTCTTCTTCTATTCTAAGTTTCTATCTTATCTTTCCTCACCCTCTAATTTCTTTCACTAATTACCAGGTTTTTCGATGTTTTGGTTATCGACATCGAGCTTATGTCGATAACCAAAGTACTTGAAAATCCGGGTCGTTACAGTTGGTATCAGAGCTTAAGTTAAGAATTACTTGGCTCTGTGGCGTGACTCGGTAGAGATAGGGTTAGTAATACCCTAGATTGAGTTTGAGTGTATGTATATACGAGAGAGCGTATTTGTTATTTGATATAAAAACATTTTATATTGTGTTGACTAGTCTGTTGAGTGGATTATAAATTTTGGTCGAATCGTGGGACGCCACGATGTCGATAGGAGTTTACAAACACTTGAACAGGAGATTGGACACGATATTGTTTTTAAATAGTTAAGTTGATTGTTAGGATTATAATCAAATTAGATTATAAAACAGAAATAGTTATATATATAACCAATGGAATTTGTATATGAAATCAAATATACAAATGAGATAAATTGAAATTGAATTCCAACCAGAGTTCAGAATTTAAAATCCTGGGAGTTTGGAAAATATTTTTCTAAATGGATTTTGAAAGAAATATAGTATTGAACTCATTCAGTAGCTGGGAAATAATTCTGATGATGGTCGCAACATCCTCAGTGTTCATTTTCGAGTTTTTAAGTGATGAATTGCTGCCTTAGAAAAGTTTTGATGGAAATTTGTTTGAAAAGAAAACAAGTTGTTTGAAAATTCAAATGTTTTGAATTTGAGATAGATAAATATATGTATATATTTATATTACTTCAAAGGAATTTTGAAATGGGAATTGGAATATAGATTTCAAATAGAAGTAAAATAAAGGAATTTGAATATATATATATAATTCAAATAGAAGTGAAATAGAATTTGAATTCAAAGAAATTCAAATGGAGTTTGAATATAGAAATTCAAACGGCGTTTAAATATAGTAATTTAAATGGAATTCGAATATAGAATTTGACATAAGAGAAATTGAATAGAATTTGAATAAAGGAAATTCGAATATAGAATACAAATAGAATTTGAATAATGGAATTTGGTTAAATAGAATTTCAAAGAGAATATAAAGTGGAGGTTGAATATTTGAATTCAAAGAAAATATAAAGTTTGTAATAGAATTTGAATAAAGGAATTTAAATAGAAATTGAATAAAGGATTTCAAATGGAATTTGAATAAGGGATTTGAAATGGGTTTTTGAATAAAGGATTTCAAACAGAAATTAAAGATAAGAAATTCAAATAGAATTTGAAGATAAGGAATTGAAATAGAATTTGAATAGAAGGAAATTCAAATAGAAATTGAATAAAAGGAAATAATATAGAGTTTGAATAAAGAAATTCAAATGGAATTTGAATATTGTAGATGTAGAGGACTTGAATATTTGAAGAGAAATATATCGGGAATATTATGTTGGAATGGATTAGATATATATTAAAAATATATTAGAATGGAGTTGAATTTATTATAAACGATGTTAAAACGTTTATATTTATAAATATAATTAAAACGAGCTCGCCGTAGCACAGCAGTTCGTAAATTGGCGATTCGAACTTCAATTTAGTATACAGAACTCAATTGAAGTCGGAATTCTTTGAAACAAGAATCGTTGGGACCAGTTGAACAATAGTTTTCTAATGAAAGAGAAAAATCTGGATTTCGTCGTATAGATTTTGAGTTATGTCAAAATCAAATTTTTAGAAAAGCAGCGCCAGAACCATTATAAAAACCATAACGGTTTAAATAAATAAATAAAAGGATTTTTAGGAAATAAAATCCAAATTGACATTTGAAAAATCCGGACTGGAGATATAAATAAATATGAACTTCAGTGAAGTAAGTGAAATGATTTTTAAGACAAAAATCATATTTTAAATGGTTAAATAGGATTAACTAAATTGGAAAATAATTAGTTAAAGGAAATTTGAATCGAAATCGGGTTTTTGGATAAGTGAAAGAAATTGAGAATTTATATTCGAAATCGAATATATAACTCGAGTTGAAAATATAATTAGATTAGTTATAATTAAGTTGACATATATTTGAACAAGTTATATTCTAATAAAAAGGGTGAAATAAGCAAAATGGTTAATTAGCAACTAGTTAATGGGAATTTGAACGATTGAAAATAAATTTAACTTAAGTAAGTTAAATGGATCGAAATGAATAAATTGAGTAAAATCAATGTGAATGAAATATGAATTGGGTGTGAATAAAGAAAAAACCAAAAGAGTTAAAAAGAAAATATATTTGTAAAACAAATATAAAGGAAAAATATTTGTAACACAAATACAAAAGCGAGTTATTTGCAAACAAATAGAAGGAGAAATATTTGTAAAAACATTTACAAATAGAATTTAAAAAGGAATATTTGTAAAACATTTACAAATAGATTCAATGGAAATATTTATTTATAGAAAATAAATAGAATGTTATAAATGAGATATTTATTTGTTAAATAAATAGAATTAAGCAAAGGAATATTTAGAAGATGAATAGAAAATGGAAATCTATTTTTAACAGATAAATAGAAAAGATTAATTTATAAATAACAGTTTATAAATTAAATTAAATATTTATCATTCGATAAATGGAATATATAAGTCTGAACTTATGGTTTTTAACACCGATAGTTTTAAATAGAAGGGGTACACAATATTTGTATAAGTGAAGTAACGTTATTAAAGAGAACATTTATAAAGTGAAGAACCGTTACTAAAAGTAAATCTTTATAAATGAATAAACGTTATCCAATAAGAGTTAGTCGATTAGAGTAGAAATAATTGATTAGAGTTAGAATAAATCGATTAGAGTAAGAATTAACCAGTTAGAGTTAATCAATTAGGGTTAATCCGTAAAGTAAATTGAATATTAGTTATTCAATTAGATTTAATCAAATATTTGTTATTCAAATTAAGAGTTAACCAGATAGAGTTAATTGAACATAGTTTATCAAATTAGGATTTAATTGAATGATAGTTATTCAATTAAAGTTGATCGAATATAGTTATTGGGATAGAGTTAGTCAAACATAGTTACTCAGGATAAGTTGCCATTTCGTACGACTGCTAGCGTAATTCGCAGGGCTGCAGATAGCCTAGGGCGGTCGGATGTTTCCTGGGGGAATCAGGCGTAACCATTGTGATCGCTGCGATCTAGAGTTAAGCGAATGGAGTTAAATCAAATATTAGTTATTCGAATAGAACTAAAGAAGTTATCGAATATAGTTTATTCGAACGAGTTACCGAATATAGCTTATTCGGAAGGAGTTATCGATTATTAGTAAATCAAAGGAGTTATCGATTATTTGTTAATCGAAGGAGTTATCGATTATAGTTTAATCGAAAGGAGTTATCGATTAGTTTAATCGAAATGAGTTATAGAATATGGGTTATTCGAAGGAGTTATCGAATTTAGTTATTCGATGGAGTTAATCGAAAAGAGTTAAATCCAATAGAGTTAATTGATAAGAGTAAATTGAATAGAGTAAATCGAATATAGTTTATTCGAAGAAAGGTTTTCGAATCTAGTTATTCGAAAGAGAGATTATCGAATATAGTTATTCGAAGGGAGGAGTTCTCGAATAAGGATTTATTCGAAAGAGAGTTACGTAAGGAGGTTTGAAATGTTGAGTATCAACATAAATAAGTTTTGAAAAAGTTACTGGGTTTGTAGCACTTTTCCTACCTTAGCAATTTCGAGGACGAAATTATTTTAAGTGGGGAAGAATGTAATGACCCGGATATTCCGTCGGTTAGATTTGAATATTTAATACAGTTTTAAATATTGGGTGGATAAATATAAATGGAATTTTTATATTTAGTTATCAATTTAATAATTAAATATAAAAGAATGTAGATATATCGAATTTTCGCAACTTAAAGAAATAATTGAACTTGAAGATTCAAAAACTGTATTTTGAATTGATTCAGGTAATCAATAGGAGATCGGAATCAATGGATCATTTAACTAACTAAAATTGTATCGGTTAAATTTTAAACTAGAATAAAATTATAAAACTGGTTCAAAAACAAGTCGTGCTTCTCCTATATCCACAAACCCAAACGAGCGTGCCTTCCTCTTTACCACACATGAGAACAACTGGTGGCTCCTCTGATGTCCACAAAATTGAGAACAACCGTGGCTTCCATTTCTTCCACAAACAGAATAAATTCGTGGCCTTTCCTTCTCCACCGTTCACTCTATAAATCGCGCTCCCTCTTCCTTTGTCCATTTTCCTCTTTCTGTAATTCGATCCCAACTCCACTAAAATATATGCGACTGCCTTCCCTTTTATTTTCCATTCGTTCAAAAGCATTGACAACTCCTATACTTAAATCAGTGGCCGATCCTGTTATCGCAAAATACAACTTCCACTCCTCTAAAACAAAATCGCAAATCGCGTTTGATTACTTCGAGTTCGAGGAAGCTCGACATCACGCAGGAGGATGCTCGCGATTCCAAAAGGGAGATGGGGTTTCAATCGTAGGTATTGTGGTGTACAATGGAATTGGGGGGAGCTTGATTTTTGGGTTCAACTTCGAACCGTATGGTCTAGGGTTACGGTGTACTGGGGCGTGTGAGCAGGCGGTATCAAGGATGGGAGGCGCGTGATAACTTCTGGAAGAAGACGTGGGAGTTGATCTGTCGAGCTAGGGTAAAGGAGTTCGGAGCTACTGCGTTTCGAAGGGAAGAGAATTCGACAGGCCTGGAGGCACGTTCAACTGTGAGGGTCATCACGATTGGAAATTTTGATGTCGCAAGTTTCAGATTTCAGAACTGTAAGAAGAAAAAGGAGTGCAGTACAGTTGTTCGGTAAAATGTCAGAGTGGGATGAAGCTGTTATTTAGCTATTTGCAGTGAGAATGGATCGCTGAATTTTTGAGTTGCTTCATGGAGTTGATCGGCGAGTTGTTTCGTCAATTTGTTGAGATCTATAAAGGATTAATGTATATTCTTTTCAAATTAAAACATATCTAAGATAATTTATTTAATTATCTTATTAGCTTAAATTGATGATAATTCGAATCTAAATTAGGATTTATTTGTGTAAGGTAATTAACGTTGATAACCATCGTTAGCTAATTTAAAATTTAGTTAATCATGTTTAGTTCAACTAGTGTTTATAAAAGAAATATGTTTATATAAAAATCAGATTCGAACGTCGTAAACTAGTTGGGCTTATAGCTGTGGATTTACATAAGCTGGATTTTAATCAGAATCAGAAGGGACCAAAAGAAAAATCATCTGTGAGTAAAACCTCACTCACCATTTAATTAGAATTATTTTTAGTGTTAAAAATAATTGTCTGTGCTTGTTTGAATGCTGTCTGATTGTTTTAAAATATATATAGTTATTTAGGATTGGTTGACTATTATATATATATTGGGTTGATGATTGGTTGGATTCCCGCAGTTTCATTAGCGGATGCCCGCAGTTTCATAGCGGATGATTACCCTATACGCCCCACGCTATGATTAGTGGATGACCTTCTATACCGCGATATCCTGCCTCGAAGCAGGATGGGTATTACTATGTTGACTAACGTCTGTGGATGCAGGAAAACAGGTTGGAGGAATCCAACTGGATTCCTCAAAAATATATTATCTGTTTGTTGTTTGTTTGATTTCATATATATTCATATATGATGTGTTAAAAAAATCAAATGATTGAAAATTGGTTGATTTGATTGGTTAAAATATCCCTGAGGATTGAATATTGATCTATAAAAATATCGAAAAGGGTATTTGAGATTTTAAAAAGGAAATTCTATTTTTATAAATAGAATTTAAATTTTAAATAAAACTACAGAAAATATTACTTGTTTGAAGGTATATAAAACAAGTAATTGAATTTATAAACTTTGTTTATAAATGGAAAAGATGGAATTGAATCGAATTTATAAACTTTGTTTATAAATGAAAATATGGGATTTGAATTGAATTTATAAACTTTGTTTATAAATGAAAATATGGGATTTGAATTGAATTTATAAACGTTGTTTATAAATGGAAATATGGGATTTGAATTGAAGTTATAAACGTTGTTTATAAGTAATGCAGAGAATTCAAATGGACTTTGAATATAAGGAACTGAAATAGAATTTGAATAATAGAATTCAAATGGAGTTTAACTATAGAATTTGAATATAGTATTTCAAATGGAATTTGAATATAGAAATTCAAATGGGATCTATAATAAATAGATTTGGATAAATAGAAGTGAAATAGGCTAAGAAGTTAATTAACAGATTTAATTAACAAATTGAGTTAAAACGATTGGTATAGTTAAAATAGATTGGACAGGTATAAATATACAGGAGACAGGTTTGGAATAAAGTGTTAGAAGGTATATATATAGATTGCTCGACAAAAAGGTACGTATTTAATTCATATATGAGATTTTATGCGCCGTATCGGCAAGCCGCTTGGATTTTTCTTTTTCTTTTTGAGATGAGAAGGACCGGGAAAGCTATTTGAAATTTCCCGATGCTCCCGGTACAAAGGAGGTTATGGCGATTTTTTCTGGGAATTTAAGGAGATAGAATATTTTTAAGATAATTTGATAGTTAGAAATCAACGTATCGATATATATAGAAGTCGATAAGAAAACGAACTTAGAAATAGAATAGTATAATAAAAAAGGAAGTATAAGAATAAAATCTAGTAAGAATAGAAAGAGAAAGTATATATGTGTTTAAAAGTGAAGAAGTAGTTGTATGGTATTGATTGTTTGAGTAAGTAGTCTTATCTGTTTTGACGTTATAAATGTTATTCAGTCAAGGTCTGAGAGGTAGTTAGTTATACCCCAACTTGATTGATTTCATTATTAACAAATGAACAGTAAGATTCAGGCTCGAAGATCAATGTTAGATAAGAGTTAGTTGAATATAGTATTTGGGTTGTCGTAACGATGTTTTACACAACATCCGTTTTAACCCAAATAAGTGTAAGCTGGGAAATAGAATAATAAATATTTCCTAAGTATAGGAATAAACGAGATTGGAAAAGAGATAAGTAATTGGAGTATTTTCCAATTATAAATAAAAGATATTTTCTAAAAGTTTAGAAAATAAAGGAAGGCGATATTTGGAAATGTTTTCCAAAGAACGTAAAAGGCCAATATGGTTATTGAAAATATTTGGTTAACAAATATTGATAAAGAAATAGATAAGTGATTTAATTAATGGAATATTAATTAAGGGCTCACTGATTGTTGGATGTTTGGATGAACACTTGTTTTATTCGATAGTTAAATCATCGACTATCGAAACACTTGTTTTTATTCGATAGTTAAATCACAGACTGTCGAAGTTTTGACCATCGTTGTCAATATGGAGAGACCGGTTGGATTATTATCCGAAGAACCACTCCATATCGGCAGTAGCGTGCGAATCAGATTATATAAAGATAATCGAAGACGGAGTAGAGTGCAAGGACTTTTTCTATTAATAGAAATAGTGCCTTCAGTTCATCCTGTTCCTGGGTGACTTGTATGGATGAATGTCTGACAGAGTATTTCCAGACGATCATGTATATTGATTTCTCCAACCGTACCAAGAGTGGAAGCGGAGAAGGAAACTTCTTTTAGCTAACACATAATGTATTGTTGTAGACGTCAATCGGTGATTTGATGGATTTGACGATGTGGCATTCAAAGTGAATCTGGTATGATGATATAGCGTAGCTTCTAGCCTCATCATCCAGTAAATGACAGAAATCGGGTAGGCAGCATGGCTAAGTCGGTCGCACCGAAGTAGGGTGTATAATCACCTGATCTAGAGTTTCATTTACTTCTAAAAATCTATTGTTGATGCTGTCCCATTCGGGAAACGGTTGCTGATCCCAACTGTTGGTGATATACATTCGATACACTCAAGCGAAATGAGTGGTCAGTCATGTGTGGCCGGGTTGCAAGATGTTCTTGTTGAACCCAGTGTATTCCTCTCTAGAGGTACATTAGCGAAAGGTGGTTCCATACCTTTTCATAGTTGGAAATCCATTACCCAATACGTGCTTGCAGTTTTGATTGTATACTATATATGTAGAACGTGAGATGAAAGCGTTTCTGCTAGATGATTATATATATACTGTGGTTGATAGACATTATTATAATATCAAAAGGTTTTTGATATAAAGAGTTTTTGGATTCTCATAAGGGAAAAACCCGTTCCGTTATGCGGCGTGGTCTTATGAGATATCGTTTACTTGTTCGAACTGTTTTTAAACTGTTTTACTCATACCAGTCCCATGACTGACCCGGAGTTTACTTTGTTGTTTTCCCTAAACTCTTGGGTGCCTAAATTTGTACGGGCAGTCAAGTAGTCGGGAATTTACAGATATACTGGAAGAGCTTGGAGCAGGAGGCTTCAGGATCATATAGCTATAGTTATTTCCGCTGTGTTGTAAGTGATGTACTTTGATATTGATGTATATTCAAGTACAGATGTATATTTCAAGTTATGTTATATATATTATATGTTATTCGTTCCGCTGTGAGATTCGTGTTACTCTAATGTTGTGTTCTTCTTCTTCTTCTTCTATTCTAAGTTTCTATCTTTTCTTTCCTCACCCTCTAATTTCTTTCACTAATTACTAGGATTTTTCGATGTTTTGGTTATCGACATCGAGCTTATGTCGATAACCAAAGTACTTGAAAATCCGGGTCGTTACACGACGGCTCCTGGTGGGGAAGGCTCAGGCGATGGCGCAGGAGGTGATGGGTGTTGATCGGGGTATTGTCCATCGTGTGGTGGTGCGGCGTGAAGAGATCGATGGCAAGAAGGGTGCGTGAGTTTCACAGGAGGTTACGGGAAGAAGAAAGGTTAAAAGTGGGATTAAGTGTGGATTAATAAAATTAATTATTTTTAATCATCCAAATTTGTAATAATGTTTAAAAATCAATACCTCGGCTATATGATTTCGGAAAATAGCAAATCTGAGTCCGTTGGAATCGTTGAGTCGAGCACTACCCAATGAAACTGACTAGAGCTGAAACGGAGCATGATGAAAATTCAGACAAAATCAATGTGAGAAATTCTACTTTTTATATATATATAATTAAAATTAATTAATCATAATTGTGGTATTACTCATACGCTGTAATATTCTATTGATTGTCATATGTGATTTGATCTGGAAGTGATATTGTTATGTAGATCTATCGATTTGATTATTGTTGTGTTGAACAAATTAGAATTGTTAAATTATAATTGTCATTTTTGACAAATTAGAATTGTTAAATTATAATTTCAATTTTTGAAAAATTAGAATAGTTGAATTTGAATTGTCATTTTTGTCAAAATATAATAATTGGATTAAATGGCCATTTTTGACAAATTAGTTTAGTTGAAACAAAAATATACATTTTTGTCAAATTAGATTGTTGAAACAAAAATATACGTTTTTGTCAAATTAGATTGTTGAAACAAGAATATACATTTTTGTCAAAATAGATTAGTTGAAAACATAAATGAACATTTTTGTCAAAATAGATTAGTTGTAACAAAATATACATTTTTTTTAAATATAATAGTTAAAACAAAAATTTACATTTTGTCAAAATATGATGGTTGAAAACAAAAATTACATTTTTGTTAATTAGGTAAGAGTTAAAACAAAAGTCACATTTTTGTTAAATAGATTTGAGTTAAAACAAAAAGTTACATTTTTGTTAAATAGAATAGAGTTAAAATAAAAGTAACATTTTTGTTAAGGAGAGTTGAGTTAAAACGAAAATAGCATTTTCGTAAAATAGATCACTTTTGTTCATTTTGTTAAAATAGAATTGTTACCAAAATAAAATTATCACTTTTATGCATTTTGTTAAAATGGAACTTTAGACAAAATGAATGAATCACTTTTTAATCATTTTGTTGAAATTGAATTGTCAACAAAATGAATGAATCAACTTTTAATCATTTTGTTGAAGTAGAATTGTCAACAAAATGAATGAATCACCTTTTAATCATTTTGTTGAAATAGAATTGTCAAAAAAGTGAATGAATCACTTTTTAATCATTTTGTTGAACTAGAATTATCAACCAAAAATGGATGTATCACTTTTTAGGTATTTTGTTGCAATAGGATTTGTATGTAAGTTAAAGAATCCTTTTTATTGCCACAACATACATTAGAATTTGTATGTAAATTACAGAATCATTTTTGTTGCCATAACATACATTAGAATTTGTATGTTAATTAAAGAATTATTTTTATTATCACAACATGCATTAGAATTTGTATGTAAATTAAAGAATCATTTTTACTGTCACAACATACATAAGAATTTGTATGTAAGTTAAAGAATTATTTTTATTGTCAAAACATACATTGAAACTATATATAAATAAAATATTTCTTTTTATTTGTTAAAGTTAAAAATAGAAATACAAATAAAAAATTATTTTTTTATTTGTCGTTAACAAAGTGTCATGTAAATCAAATATGTTTTATTTGACATTACAAAACATGTACAAATGGTTATGCGAATTAAAACATTCTTTTATTTGGCGTGTTAAACACGTTAGTGAGATCGTCAAATGGTTTATATTTATATTTAATTACATATATAAATATAAATTAAAATTAAATGAATCGCACGCAGTAATTCGCATTTTGGAATTGTAACTTTAAACAATTATACCGAAAGATCCGACCGTCGGATTTTCCTAAAACTTGAACCGTTAGGACTGCTTTGGGAAGATCTTTACAACGGTATAAAATTTATTAAAATCCAATGGTTAGATTTCGATAAATGTGTAAATCAAATTTGGGTAAAAACAGCGCTAGGGCCGCCTATTGACCCGAAGCGTCGTTAAATTAAATTGAGCTATTTTTATACAAATAAAAATAGCCATAAATGGTTATAAAATAATATTAACGATACGAAATGGTTTAAATTATATATATGCGAGAATTATTTGAAAAGACTGAGTTCAATCTCATTCCAAATAATTATACGACGATTTAAATCGATGATTTTGAAGACAGTGATTGAAGACTGGCGATCTTCACATCGAATGGATGACTATTGATGCCCAACATTGGGTAGCTCCCAGTAAAGGGTTAAAGTGGTAGTCGTCCGAATGTACTTGTTGATTGTCCGGATAAGCGATGATCTCTCTTCCGTATTGGACATAAGGGACGAGGAATAAGGTGTCTCCGGTTTCGTTCAGACCCAGAACGGATTTGTAAATGGATGTGTGTCCGACATTGGATTTCATTACATGTAAATCAATTTCTATCTAGTATATATCTATTTGGTGGCGGAGAATTTATTCTCTTGCTTAACACCCTTCTCTGAGACGCACAAGTTCAGAGGTTATATATTGGTAGTTATCAATCGCGTGGCGTGGATTGTCAATGTGGCATGCCAAGGTGCAAATGATTGAAGTTTTTGTTGAAAAGCGGAGCCTTGTGGTTGATGATCAAAGCATGACTTGTTTAGGCATAGCTTTGTGTATAACGTTACTTCCCGAGCATCACACTCGATAAGAGTGTTTGCGAACAAATTAAACAATTGTAAACAACTATAAAATCCGTTCGGCTTTCCTAAACAACAAGGATTGTTGTAGAGGGTGTCGAACTCTGGGACCAAAAATATTTAAGCTAGTAAATCCAATCAAGTAATTCCAGGATTTTGATTGATTGAAAACACACAAAATAACAACAATTAAATAAAAAAAGATATTTATATAATTAAAAAAACAATTAGGGAGCGATGACATAAACTAGATTAATATTCATCAATAGCCAAACAGATTAATCAGATCTAATTCAGGTTTCTGTCACAAACATGAATCAACGACAATTAGGTTTCTGGAAACAAATATGTGAATAACAACAAGTATATCCTATGCAGGAGCCAAGCTCTTAAACAACCATAGGCTATCAGGACAGATTCACTAATTTATTTCTAAAACCCTAAATATTAGATCTAAATCTGATAAACATTAGATCGAACTCGAATATACCCTATGAAGGAGCATAGCTCTTAAACGACACAGAGTATGAAGGTTCAGATCCAACCCTTGGTTCAGATCTAGATCTACATACATGAAGTTCTAATCTCTTTGGCTATGTGATTCGTATTGAATCTAATCTAGCGTCATCACCCCCTAATTAAAGGAGATTAGCTAGACATAGTTAAAGAAGAAGAGAAACATAATATATACAACATAAATAAAATACAATGAAAAGTAGAGAAAGGGAGAAGAAGAGTTTTATTCCAAGAAGAGAATTACAGAATAAAACTACGTGTGTTTTTACATGAATGAGATACAATGTATTTGTAGTTGCATTGGCCAAGACTAAGTGGCTCATTACACAATGTGGGACAAAAGATTTATCTTAAATAACATATAAGCCAGTGTGAACGCAACTGTAGAATGAGAGGCCATGCAAATGAGCTAATGTGAATACATGCAAAGAAAATAGCGCGCTTCAACTCCAATTACCTTGAGAATGAATAAGAACTCCAAGTGATCATTATGGAAAAGCATTGAATCTTGACATTAAAATATGCAGTGTAACACCCCGTATTTTCTGTGAACGTATAAGTAACAAATCAGAGAATAATTAATTTTTAAAAATAAGAATCAAGGGAAACGGGTTGCGCCATTGTGTTCGTGTCGAAATTTTGCTTGAAAACGAGTCTAAGTTTTCAAAAAATGGAGTCCGTATGACCAAGTTATGACCCTCCAAAGTTTCAGGAATTTAAATAATATAAAACAGCTCGAAAATAAAGCCAAAAATTCGAAATTCAAACCCAGAGAAGGCTGGCGGGAAAATTCCCGCCCATATACCCAGGTCGACTGGGGAGTCGACCCCCCCAACCAGGTCGACTGGGGAGTCGACTGGGGTGTCGACCTCCCAATGACCAGGTCGACTGGGGAGTCGACCTGGGGGTCGACCTGCTTCCGAAACCTAGTTTTTGAACCTGGTTCATTCTGATGTATCCGGTCTCGTTTTCTGTCTATATTCGTCCGCCTAATCCTATATAAACAACCACCTAGTCTCATTTTCTCTACACAATTTCATTCTGTCTATATTCTGCCTCTGTTCTAATTAAAAATAAAAATGGCGTCGCTACTCTGTTGGAATCAAAACTTGGACTGATGCATCTTCTTCCAACCTGAATAGAATTAAAAGCTAAATCAAATCTCAAATCAAAGTTTAGAGCTAATACAACAATTAAAGAGGAGTAATTCAACATTTCTGCATCAACAACAGTTTGTTATCCTTTCTTAAAACCACGAAAGGCAAGTACAGTTATTTTTCGATATAAACTTTAATTATGGTTGTGGCATGATTATAAATCTGAATCTGAGGTTATGTATATTCTTATCTGTCAGATCTGTTTTTCTGTGACTATTATGTACCTCTTTCTTCTTTCTGTTCTATAGCCAGGCTACTACGAGCCTGCACCGAATCTCATAAGAGATTAACGCACGAACGCTAAATTTTGGGACAAATAATGAATAATGCATAATTGGACATGAAATTGTTGCCTATGAGACTATTGCCTATGACTATAATTCACGCCTATGAGACTATTGCCTATGACTATGATTCATGACTATGAGACTATTGCCTATGACATTGAATAAGAAACTATTATAATTAGGTCGCCCATGACTATTGTGGTTAGTTGCCTACAACTATTGTAGTTAGTTTCTTATTCCCTTAATGATGTTAGATCTCATATTTAGTATGTAACTTTGCTAGTTTATTCCCATTCACTGTTATGTACATCGAGCCTAGAGGGGCCATTATCATTGTATTTGGTTCATTATTGCATGCCTATTCTTTCTTGTGCTTATCCCCTATTCCTTTTGCTAGGGCCATTTCATGAGTATTTAGAGAACTTGTGGAAACATGTTATACGGGGATTGGGCGTAGCTTAATTAAGTTAATTTGGCATAGCAAATATGTTGGCATAATCTGAATTGGCTATAATAGAGAATGATTTACATGTGTATTAGTCCTGGACATAAATGGTAAACTAGAATATTAAATCTAGTTTTGACATGAACTATAAATGGGAATATTAAGGCTAAAATTTGGGGCATATATTGTATTATGAATTATGGCCTTGATCTGGGCATGTAAGTTTAGGCTAAATTTATAATTAGGCAAGATATGTCAATGAAACTTTAATGAATGATTAAATTTGTTATATTGCCTAATCCGCTAGTTCTGTTATATTACCTAAACTGCTAATTAGATTGAATTGCCTAATCTACTAATTATGTTAAAATTGCCTTATCTGCTAGACCTGCTAAATCGCCTAATCTGCAAGATCTGTTATCTGTTTAGTCTGTTGAATGGCGTAATCTGTTGGAACTGAAATGCTGAAATTTGAAGTATGTAAATCTGTAGGCTTGATTTAAAATTGAGCAAAACTTGTTAATAGAACCTCGAATAATCTGCTGTATTCGTACAAAAGTTAATTTGTTAAATTAGCATGATTAGTCTGATATTAGCACAATCTGTGAATGAATGCATTGGCTAAACATGAAACATGGCTAACTCGAGGTTAGAATGAGTTTGCGGCGTAATCCTGTCTGGAACCGCCCGGCACATCCAGTGGCCGCAAACAATAGGTTCTAATGTGAGAAGTTAGTCATAACGTGCTTGAAACCCGAGGTTAGACTCAGTTTGCGGCAGAAACCTGCCCGGAACCAACCGGCCTAACCAGTGGCCGCAAACTGTCAGTCTAGTGTGAGAGGTCTGCACGTTAATTTTTAATTGATACGAATCTGAGATAAATATGATGTCTAAAACGTGTTGGGTGGGTAGGGTTATCCCAATTGGACTAATAAATTTAACAAAACCCGTTTCGTGAATCAGTAGGCCCAATTACAAAGTTAGACAAATTTGTAAATCTGTTAAATCCGTATATCTGATCCGTTAGTCTGAAACTTGTCTGATCTGTGAACTAGTTGGTCTGAACTCTATATGTCTGAACTTGTAAACAAGTTAATCTAAAATCTGTTAGTCTGGGGACACAAAGTTAGGAGGGAAATTACTTGTGTCATCTGCTGTTTGGGACCCATATTAGTCAGTAACCCTTTATGGTATCAAACTTTGACCCAACAGTAGGTATGGTCCGGGCATGCTTACTGAACTAATTATAAGCGGTTCATTCTGATAATGGCGAGGGATGTTGATGGTGCGTTCCAACCGGGTCATGTGCGTGCATGGATCCCGGTCTGCCTCTGAGGATGTAAGACGCCATGACATCTGTAAATAGGTCTGTGCCAATTGGTTGTCACTTTAGGGAGTGATACACCCTACTGTGGGGCCGACACAGGGTATTTATGTATTAGGGAGCCGATCGCTTGGGGGTAGGGTTTTAGGGTACACTTAGTTCTGTCTGTTTCTATTGGTACCGTCTGTTTCTGTTGGGTGGTAACACCTGTCTGTTTCTGCGTGGTACCGTCTGTTCGGGTGGTAAAGGCCCATTTACTAGTGTACACCTAATTCTACATTCTGTTTCCGTAGGGATTAATCTGTTTCTGTTTCTGTACCTTCTGTTCGGGTGGTAAAGGCCCATTATTAGCATTCTGTTTCTGTCTGTTTCTGTTCGGGTGGTAAAGTCCTATTATTAGCATTCTGTTTCTGTCTGTTTCTGTTGGGGTGGTAAAGGCCCATTACTAGCATTCTCTTCTGTGGAAATTATTCTGTTCCCGTTTAGACATTGGGGTGGCACCTAATCCTGTTATACTAGTATTAGTGCAGAGAAATGAAAAGTAATATTATTCTGTTTCCTCTGTTTAACCTAAGTCACTGGACTTGCCAGACTTTATGTCTGTCCTTGCTTGTTTTCGCCCCTTTTTCTTCCGTTTCCCCCCAGGTTTTCCAAGGAAGGAATACTTTAGCTTGATCCGGATTTCTTCTGCTTAAAGTACTTAGAGTGCTTAAAGTATGGCTTGACTCCTTATGGAAGCTTCTGTGGGGATTATGATTTTACAGTTTTGTACTCTGATGATTTTCTGAACAAGACTGATATTTATGTACTTGAGTTTTTGGTAAAGATGTAACCAAACTGATTTCTGTTTTCTGCTGTAATAAAGTTATAATTTCTTTAGTATTGTTTATCTGTCTTGTAAATTTCTATTCTGTCTACTAAAACGCTCCACCAAAGTTAAGGCATTCCCTTTGTGAGTGACCTTAATGGAGGTGGGGTGTTACACGCATCAGAAGGTGATTGAACAACAACATTTCTTTTAGTCTTCAAGCTTTAATCCAGCTCTAAAAATCAACACTCTTCTTGCACCAATTCTTCAAACTTTTCAACAATTAAGTGCATTCATCCATTCATCATAAATAATCTGGAAACACAACTATAAATACACAGTATTAGTTATTTTAAAGAGAAAACAAGATAAATACGTGGATAAAATATACACATTTACATGTATATCAAAGAGTCAGAAATGGGACAAGGGAACGCAGGGAGTGCACACGTTTCTTTCTAGCTGGAAGTGGTATCAGGGTTTTGCAAGCCCTGACATTTTACTTATGTGGATAATGGATTACGAGGCCTCAATTATATTGGTCGATAGTGACCAATTTATAGGTTCAATAGGAACGGGAAGCGTGTGTTCAGGAATTGCCAGTCCACTAAAGTATTTTTGGACCGGCCCTGCAGGATCCAAGGGTTCGTCAGCGTCCGAATCCTAAGACATTTGCTAGAGTGTCTCGAATCGGTAAGGAGATCGTCCCTAGCCTTGACTCATGATGAAAACCCAATTTCCAATACGACATTATGGTTTTGATTGTAAACCTATATATGGCGACATAGTAGGATGGGGTACTATGCCATCTAGGATTGATACATTTACTTTAAAGTATTTTAAATCTGATTAGCCACTAATAATAATATTAAAATATTATTTTCTACGTATCAAGCATGTTTGATCATTATAAGGTAAAACTCTATCCTCTGGTCTGCGTTGCATTGTGTGATGGGACTTGAGTCTTATAATGATTTCATTTTTCTAAAAAACATTGCGTTGTTTTGAATAAAAATTTATTTAATTTATGCACTGGCAGTCCAATGGAGTAAACCCGTTCCGCGTTAGCGGCGTGGTCCTATGATTAGCCATATTGTTAGATAAGTTAAGAAAGATTTCTCATACTAGTCCCATGACTGACTTGTAGTTTGTTTCACTTGCAAGCTCGGGTGCCCTCTTTTCCACACGGGTAGTCGAGTAGCTTATTTTGCAGATATATTGAGCAGGATTCTGGATTGAAGCTTAAAGTTGTGTCCAGAGCAATGATAGTCTTCCGCTGTGCAAGTTTCACTACAACAAAAACACCATATTACAATGGTGGAAAACAGTTGTAAAAGACTTTTTACAATGGTGGAGCCACCGTCGTCTATGAAGAAGTTGTAATAAACTAAAATCTTTTACAACTTTTATACACCGTTGCGGCACCGTTGTGAAATGTATATTTTACAACTGTTTTCTACCGTTGTAGTAATACATATTACAACATTTTTGCACTGTTGTAGTAATACATATTACAACTTTTTTCCACCATTGTAGTAATTCCTGCTATAATTAATTATAACAATATGATTTTTGTTTCGTTATACATTACATTTCATATAAAAATGAATATTTATATTGAATAAAATGATACTACACTGAACTGAAATAATCAATTAAATATTTTATTTCAATATTTGAATTAGTACAACTTTCTGATCCACTATCGTACAACTTACTTTTACATAATACAGTCATAACAATACATACATTCCTCACTACAAACTGATCACTCAATACACTCAGTTATATACACACTTTCGTATAAATATACATACACACTGACATACACCGAGTCTTTATGCTCCAGCATCCAATCGATCATCCATTTCAACATCGTGCTCAGCATCAGTGAGCAACCCACTGCATATTTCAAGCGACTTGAGATTCTTGAAACCTGATAATATCAGGTAAGAACTTAGTCTGTAAGTAAAGAAGAAGACAAAGTAGAAGAGAAAGAGTACTTAAAACATCAAATGAATAGTAATTTGCAAAAAGTTATCACCTTTACTGGTTTCCCAGGAAATGACCAAGGCATGTTTGATGGTTTCCCAGGAAATCAAATGAATGCTTAAAACATCAAAAAAAAGGAAGGCAAAAACTTGTGATATGTGCTTTGCCCTCTAACGTTATGGTGGACTTTTTGTAATGTAAGATATATAATATGGTTTCTATTACAATTAACTTTTTTGGCTTATTACCTTCTTGCCGAATCCTTGTTTTCTCACAAGCTTACATTGTTAACTAGGCTTTTACGGATTTTAGTTGTAATATCATCTCTATTTCGAAACTATTAGTAATGGTAGTAAATTGCTTTCAATGTGTCGGTTAATTGGTCGCATTTGACTTGCTGAACCATATGTACATCTATTGGTGTTTGAATGCTTAACCCATGATTATAACATGGCAGATAGAAAGCAAACATATAGTTCTAAGTTCTAACCGCACTAGAATGCATTTCTGTTTATTGTACATGTTGCTCCATCTTGTCATTCCAATGCCAAGTTGTGATATAGGTCATATATTTGGGAATTGTATGCATACAATGGTATAAATGGTTTCTGAATCAAACAACAATCAGTTATCTTGTCTATTTTGAGTAACCCAAATTTGACAAAATATGTTGTTTAAGTTACATTTCAAGCAAATAATGATATTTGTTTCCTACCATGGTACTTGTACATAGTAATGAATGTAAAACTGCATTTACTTTTGGAATTACAAGCCAGAAACACTTATTAAGTAACTGTTATAACACTAATCCGATAGATCAGGAACTTTAAAATGGATCTGCTTTAAAATTTTGACGGTAACGCTGCAGACTATAACTTGACAGCCTCTGGCATAATAATTACTTACCAGCTTGGCTACAAAAAGCTTATTTTTTTATCGCCAAGTTTATCCTTCAAACTATATCTATATTTAGCACAACCAATGATATTTGAAACCTTATATATGTGAACACTGTTTAGATTTCATTAAAGAAATTCATTTTTGCCGTGATTCTATTAATCCCAAAGAAGTCAAATTTGTTTCCTTAATATTTCATCTTGTGGAACAGATAAAATGTTTAATTCAATAATAATCACGATTGTATCTCAAATATTTTTTCCTGTTGATCAGATAAAAAGGATATCAGAAATTCGACAAAAAATTGAGTTGATGGAGCTTGCCCAAGCAGGTCAGTTAGTAACATTTGTGGCTAGTAAATTGATGTAACTAGATATAAACAATATTGCAGATAAGGTTATGTGTTCGACAAAATGAACAGTAATTTGCAAAAAGTTATTACCTTTACTAGTTGATGATCAAGCATTTCTTTATATAAACGAAAAGACCTAGTGCACAGCAGGATCAAAATATTTGATTTCTCAAAAAAACAAAAGAACTCGTATAACAGAGACTTAATTGAACAAAAAAGGGAATTAACCCAGTTGCTAATATAGTTCATGACAAAACCAAAGGAGAACAAACCAGGCAAATACAAGTGCTTTTGTGACGTCTAAGTGGTGCAATATTTTGTGCAGTATTTCAATATAAAAAACTGAACAAGGAAAGAGCAAAGAATATGTACCTTTCAAGCAATTTGTCCCTGCATCCATAATCTTTGCTCCAAAAAAATCGAGATGAGCCAAAGCAGCAAGGGCTGCAACATCGGAAGGGCGCAACATCGGATTCGCTGCAGATCGCCTCACCACTTGAGAATCGAACGACGCTACTCTGCCTTGGTCATCGTCGATTGAGCTTTCGAAGTCGCGTCGCGGAGGGAACTACCCATAAGGATTGGGAAGAATGATGGAGATCTGGGGATTATAAGATCTAAATTGTGATTGAGGAGAATGACTGAAATCTAGAGTTAACGAGAGCGATTTGAGAAAGAAGGAGAAAAATTAAAGCGAGAAACATACCCAAAGTTAGAGGATAAATGCAGAGTTAAGATATTTTAGGCTCCTAACCAAAAATAATTACAATGGAGCCAACTTTTTCGGTTCGGGAATCAAAATTTTCGATTCCACGAACCAAATTTTCGTTTGTAGAAGCCGAGAGTTTTCATAGCCTGTAATTTCAGTCCATGGAGGCGAACAATTTCATAGGATGCCGCCAAATTTTTGTTAACTTGGTTATGTGCTCATCGGTTTTGTAAGAAATGTACTAAGATTAGAATTATCAAGTCAAATTTTATATTAACTATAATATGGATTTCTTGGATTTTTAAAAAAGTATTAAATATTACTTTTTAAATATTTTAGGTTGCTTTATTACTGTTGTCGAAAGTTAATTATTATGTATATATTATCAATCGTTAAATATCAAATATTTAATAGTTGTTTTTAATTTTAATATTCAATACAAATTATCAATAACTGATTTCTATTTATTAATTATTAGTAATTGATAATTAATTATTTTTCGAATAGAAATTATTATTAAATATTTAATATCAAATTATAAACACTAAAAGTCAATTACTAATTACCTTTAGTTTAGTTTGTAATAGGCATCTATTACAACTAATAAAATGAAAAGTTGTGATATATATGTTTATTACAACTTTAGAGAGCTGACAGTTGTAAAATAACCTTTATTACAACTGTGCTTTATGCACAGTTGTAAAAAAGCATTTATTACAACTATGCTTTTCGCACAGTTGTAAAATTAAAGTTGTAATATAGCGTTTTTGTTGTAGTGTTTATTCATTTTCGCCGCATTGTATTGAAAATATATTAAATTATCTTCCGTTGTATTTTATTCGATGTACTCTGATATATTCTCTACTCTGATGTAACATTATCATGATGTTTATTAAAGTCTTCTGTTATTTGTTCTGATGTGTTATTAGGTCCGGGGAAAATTCGTGTTGTTACAATAAAACTTGTGATTAAAATAATATTTTAGTTGCAACTATAAGTAACCTACCTCCATCACAAATTAGACAATGCATACTACTTTTTTTTCCTCTCATCATTTTGTCATTCACATCATTTCTATTTTTTAAAGTATTAAAATCCCTCTCCTTTTAAATCAAATTAAAATCACATACTCTATGAAAATTTCCAAAGTTTTTTGAAATTGTCTTAAGGATCTCTACATTTTCATATATGTTTAAAGGGGTGTGCATCGGTGTTGGGTGATCTGAAGTCACGACATCGTTTTTGGGTATGGATTTGTTTTGACAACAGAGTTCACGATTTTCAAATCGAAGCTTAGATTCATGTTTGTTGAAGGATGTTGTACCTTGCGACCATGTTTGGATGGATTCTAGTGCAAACGATGTTGCGCCCTATTTCTGTAGTTCGTGAGCTAGATGGAGGACGAGTTTTAAAGGGAGGCTGTGGTCGGATATTTCTAGGGTTCTTCCGAAAGAGCTTGATAAGAGAAGTTCGCTGGAGAAAACGTATTTAGTTTTCGTGGAACGGAGGGGGAGATAATGGCGAGAGAAGAATCAACAGTGGTGGGTTGTGTACATGGGTTAGATAAGTTCATTGTTTTCAAATTGGAGAAGAAGTGGGGAATGCTGTCACATGTAATTGGTGAAGGTGTTTTAAATTAATTAAATAATTGATCTAGCTAATGACCGTTGATATGTATCAAAATTGTAACAATTGTATATATTTCATATGATACCAGTTTTGAGCAAAATGAGTTGCGTTGGAATTGTATGTGTAAGTATTGTGCATACAAATTGGATTAGAGTGATTAGAAGCTGTTTTAAATTTTGTCTAATTACAAATGTATGATTGAAATTAAATAAAACTACATGAAATCGTCAATCAAAATTTGGATTGTGAGTTGACTCTTACACTTTTTGGAATGTTGCTGAATATTGTTATATCATATAATCATATTTATTGTTATTTTATATCAAATTTTGTGTTTGGATGATTTATTGCTTAGTTGGTTAGTTGTGGTTATATATTCTCATTTGTGAATGGATGAGCTTAAGCAGAAGATTCATTTAAATGAATTAGATTATATTATCTTTTATATATGCATGTATGAACTGATATATGAGTTGTGATGCAAAGGGACATGTTGGAGGGATCTAACATGATTCCTCAAATGTTTTGGATGTTACTTGCTTTCGTATTTTACATATATGAACTGTATAACCTAAGTAGCATTAAAAATATGATTTGATTGATGATTGTTGAATTAAATTCAACCTTGCCATATTATTAATCAATAAATAATGTTTTTTAAATAGTTGACAATCATGTCCTGAATTTAAGATTTTGAAGATGTTGATTCCCTGTCAGGCGAACTGACAAAGCTTGAAGTTATAAAATTATTTTTATAACAAATTTTGAATCAAATTTTAATGTAAGTTATATAAAATAAAAGTGAAATAAATAAATCAATATTTATCGTTGGATTTTATAAAGAGATTATAAAATGATCATGTAGCGGAATTCCAGTTTATATAGAACTTTTATTATTGGATTTTTCGAGTGCTGAAACTTAACAGATTTTTATAAATAAGTTTTATGAAGCGGTAAAACCAAGTTTATAAATGTAATTTTTATAAAGTGATTTCAATTATTTGAACAAGTTTTATAAATTGATTTTTAAATTTATGAAAACAACATATAAATGGGGTTATAACTTAAAGTTTGAAATGCACGGGGTTTAGAAATCTAAACGAGAACCTATAATTAATTGAATTTGACTTGCAAGTTAAGTTATAGATGATTTGATTTAAAATTTGGAAGTTTAAATAAGAAATGAATTTTATCAAAGAGAAAGAAAAATTAGTTTATGATAGGATTTATAAAGGATTTTTTTATAATGAAATCCAGGTTTGTAAACAAGTTTTAAAATAAGGAATTTAAAACTAATAAGAGGGTTTTAATAAGGACTTATTTAATAATAAATTAAGAAAAAATGATTATATTGGAAAGAGATTTTCAAATGCAAGGAAGGTTTTTAAATTCTTAATTGAATTGAATAATAAATTGAACTTATTATGGCATTAATTGGAAACTAGGTTTTGCATTGACAAACTTCTATTCATCTCGAAGATAAGAATATTATCGAGTCAATATCTGAGTAGTAAATAAAATATCACAACTTGATTCAATTCATCGTTATCCAAGAGATAACATTGGTTTAAGGTTGAGAGTAGATGATTTAAAATTAGATATTTATAAAGGAGGTTTGAAATGTTGATAATTACAAAAGAAGTTTATAATTAATTTTTGATATTTATAAATAAATTTTATAAGTCATTTATTTAAAATGGGCTTAAAGAATATAAATGAGTTTTACTAAGAAATATTATAAAAGTATTTATCGAAGAGATTCATAAAAAGGAATTGAGATGTGATTCTTCAAAATCTATCTTTAGAAAAAGGGAGGCATGGACATTTGTTCCACACTTAACACCAGAAGAATCATGTTTGTGTTTATTCTTATATCCGTTTATTTTTAAAAGCTTTGTTTGATATTTTAATATGTTTTGGAAATAAGAAAGCTTTTTGTAAATGCTTTTAAGTACGCTTATTCAAATTTACTAAATTATGTACTTATATACAAATAATATAAGTTATGAATTTATTTTCGAAGTATTTAAAATATAATATTGCAAATATACTTAGGCCAATAAGATAAGTATATGTATACTTTATAAATATTCCGTAGTGAGACTTTATAAATGTAATTTTCATTTTAATGAAGCTTAGTAATTACCCTGGGTAAATAAATCTTTTTTGTTGGTTTGTTGTATGTCTATTTGATAATTAAATAATCGACTATAAAATCAAAACCTTAACATTTCCTAACCCTAATCTACTTCATTCCATAGTCAACAGAAAAAAACCCCCCTCCTTCTTCGAATCGTGAAAAATCCTATTTCAAAAATCTAGATAAATTCAGGTTAAAGTCCTAAAATCTCGAATTATATACTTTTGAATTCATCTTGAGATGAGGTTCAATTCTATATCAAACATATGGGGTGCGCACCATTTGTGGGAATCACAGTTTTAAAGCAGCGACACTAAGGTTTTGATCTTTGTCGAATTTATGGATTGTGAGCTTGATCGAAGCATGTTTTTGGGTTTAGAATCGGATTTAAAATGCTTTGTAAGTTTTTGAAGTGAATTGGTGTTAAAAGATGTCCATCAGTGTTGAGCAGTGTGTAACACCCCACACCCGCTAAGGTCACTCACTAAGGGAATGCCTTAGTTTTGGTGGAGTATTTTTTTGTGAGTATAGAACAGAAAAATTACAACAGGACAGATATAAGTAATACTTGAAAATTTAAACCATCATTTCAATATCAAAACATGTTTGGTTACATCACAAAACCATAACAAGAGTCAAGTACATAATATCCATCCTGATAAAATAGAAGTACATAATCCCATTACATCGATAATAGCCAAAATAGAAAAGATAAACCGAGCTTTACTTCTACGGTCCAAGCCCCAAAAGATAGATATAACGGTCTGGTCCAAGCCCACTAGTGCTAGGCCCACTCTGATAACCTGAGGGTTGGGAAAAAGATAAACAACAACGAGGTCAGACATAAGTCTGAGTGAATCCTATAACCCTAACAATACAATCATTAAAGTAATTAGGGTATGATATAAACAAGATACGGTACCTCTGGGGATAATGACTACAATAAGTAGCCCACAAAACACAGGATGTACTACGATAACCGAAACGACGTATTTATCCATCCAAGGATAATTACTAGCTTACACCACCCCAGATCTACTCACCCAAGGGTAATTCCTACACTGCACCACACCAGTTCTACCCACCAAGAGTAATTCCTACTTAAAGGTTGATCTGGGTAATTCCTACACTGCACCACACCAGTTCTACCCACCAAGAGTAATTCCTACTTAAAGGTTGATCCCTCCCAAGGACTTAGAAAATTTCCCAAGTAGTTTCGTGTACTCCTAGCCCACTACATAGGTGCCGTCTGCCCCTATCTCCACTAGGTGTACTTAGTAATCTTACCCAGTAGTTTCGTGTACCCCTACATAGGTGTCGTCTGCCCCTATCTTTATTAGGCGTACCCACTACTCCCCAACGATCGGCTCCCTACCGTAGATACCCGTGCTGGTCCCACGATTGGGGTGTATCATTCCCCTAAAGTGGCTACCAGATAATATCAACAGTGCACGGCTTTATATCTACACGATGCAACAACGACTTACCAACCAGCCCGGGTCCACACATGCATATGAAACCCGTTGGTCCCGCGTTGCCACCGCTAACCCGTTTTGGCCTCTTATAATCAAGCCCAATATGCGTGTCCCGTCACCCGACTAGAGTCGAGCCCACTAAGATACGTTTGGGATATTGGTTGAAATGGGCCCCCACAAGCTACCCACCTAAGCTTGTCATTCATTTAGTATAACCCAATAATGGGTCCCCACAAGCTACCCACCTAAGCTTGTCATTTATCAAATGTACCCCTATAATGGGTCCCACAAGCTACCCACCTAAGCTTGTCACTTTTATCTAGTGCATCCCACTTAACCCCTTATGTAGTCATGCCCACTTACATGTTAAGATTTGGTTAAGTCATCAATCATATTTCAATTGCCACATAGGGCACCCACTAGATTTCCACATGCCACCCAAAGCACTTACTTAACCCTTCACCCATGTTTTAATTACATGTTCCACTTTGGTTAAGTATTCTAATCATATTTTCTCATGCCACCCATGGCACTTACTTAACCCTTTTTATCATGTTTAATTACATGTTCTACTTTGGTTAAGTATTCTAATCGTATTTTTCTATTGCCACCCAAGGCAACCCACTAGTCTCATCATGCCACCCCAAGGCACCCACTTAACCCCTCATGTCCCACTACATGCTAATATGGTTAAGTGTTTCTTAATTCATTAATTAAGATCATGAACTCATAAAGACCTCTCACATTAGACCGTCTTTTATGACTGCTGGATATGCCGGTTGGTTCCGGGCAGACTTCTGTCATCAAAAGGGTCTAACCTCGTGTCTTTACTTTAATCAAGTATTTAATTTATGACTAAGACCTCTCACATTGGGCCAATCATTTGTAGCTGCTGGATGGCCGGTCGGTTCCGGGCAGACTTCCGCTACAAAAGGGTCCAACCTCGTGTCTTAGTTGATTAATTACACCTAATTAATCACCCCCATATTAATTATCCCTAATTAAGATCAAGTTTTCCATAACATGGGTAGACCTAACTCAATAGTTAAATTCCCATGGGGTAGACCTAACTCAATAGGTAAATTCCCACTTATGGTAATTTATTTATTTTATGGTATGCTCAATCATACCCAATCATACTTTATTAACATATTTATTAACCCCATCGTTTCCCCCACGTAAATCGTTCTCATTTCATAACATAATAAAGGGGAAGATCCATCACAAATAGCATGGGTTTAGCATATAACTTTGTCATGGGTTAAGAGGATGTCAACTTGCATATATGAGCACATATTAACCCAACTACATTTAACCCAAACTTGCATATTATCATACACATGATTTGCATAACATGTTGCATATGAGCTTGCATATTATCATACATATCTTGCATAACATGTTGAACTTGCATATAAGCATTCTCATAACTTGCATAACATGCTAAACATGCATTTAAGCATACACATAACTTGCATAAGCATTCATATACTTGCATATCACATTAAACTTGCATTTAAGCATATCCATAACTTGCATAACATCATGCACATAACTTGCATAATCTCATACACATAACTTGCATAACACCATGCACATAACTTGCATATGAACTTGCATATAAGCATACACATAACTTGCTTAACATGTTGAACTTGCATATATGACTTGCATCTTAAAGGAGGGTAAACATGCATAGCATATAAGGGTGTCATCTTGCATATGTATGCATCACATTTAAAAGGGTAAACTTACATGTCATGATTTATGCATAATACCAAACACTTAGCATGCATAAAACCACATACTTAGCATGCATAGAATCAATTACTTATTATGCATAAACACACCACTTAACTTGCATAAACCCACACACTTAGCATGCATACAATCAAATACTTAACATGCATAAAATCAAATACTTAGCATGCATAACACCAAATATTTAGCATGCATAAAATCACATGCATAACTTGCATATCATGTTACATATAATTTGCATATACTCTCACATATAGTTTGCATAACATGTTACATATGCATAAATGTTGAACATAGTGTTTTGCATCATAAAACATGGCATTAACCTTGCATATAACATAAAACTTGCAAATCACATATCATACAAACTTGCATAAACATATTTATCCACAAACATAGCCATGTCTTATCACATCCTACCATAATCAATTTAACAATTGATTATTAAAGCCATAGGAACTCACCAAAACCAAGATTAGCAAACTTATGAAGTGGAATTAGTGGCTTTAATTGAAGAAGATGTTGATTAGCTTGCAACTCTCTTCATTGATTTGTGGAGGCCATGCTCAAATTTCATTTTGCCATAGTTTAGTTACAAAACCTAATTATGAATGAATTAGGGTAGGGTTGGGGTCTTATTTATAGGATTAGGTAGTGTTTTAGGCACTTAGATTAACCCTAGGTTAGATTAGGACCGTTAGATTTAGGAAATCTCTAGAACCAGCCCTCTAGGCCAGCCCAAGAACCCAAACTGGTGCACCCAGTTTCACTGGGCGTCGCACCCCTGTCGACAGCGCTGTCGACATGGCTAGGGCGGGAATTTCTCCCGCCTGACCCGCTGCTTCTATTTCAAATTCTGAATTTGAATTTTTAAATCTGTTTTTATCTTTGAATTTTCTGAAAACTTCTTTGGGCCATAATCGGGCCATACAGACTCCGATTCTCGAAAACTCGGACTCTATTTCGCGTATTTTTCCGAGACGAACGCAATGACGCAGCCCGTTACCCCCAATTCCCACATCTGAGATTATTTATCCTATAATTAGTGAATTTTAGTATTAACTAAAATTCGGGGTGTTACATTCTCCCCTCCTTAAAGGATTTCGTCCCCGAAATCTCCAAGCTAAGGAGAATGCATATCCTACCATCCAAACAACCATCTACTCAATCCATCAAACACGGGCATCCATTGTCCTTAAACAGTTTCTAATGATGTATGAGCATATGCAAAAAGTGTGTGTACATGTTCCCTATCTACTGTATGAACATATGCAAACCATGATAGTGCCATGCATCCATTATGTATGCGAGAGAATCCTATCGACACATACAATATCTATATGAGTGCACAATCATTCACCAAAATGCATCATCCATATGATAACACAATCATTATACATCCATAGATATAGCTTCCTACACACAATTTTATGCAATATGCAATATGAAGTGATTGAGCCGATCTAGTGCCTAGGGTGTGTGTATATGCATCCACGAGCAACCACTAGCAAACACTTGCATCCACTTGCATCCATCATACATAACATGTCTCAAACACATGTTTCAACCATAGGACTATCCTATCTGAAGGTCAAAGGTACTATCGAGAGGACATACTAAGGATAAGATAAGCACAAGATATGCGATGAAGGAGAAGCAAAAGGACATACCCTCCGAAAGAAAAGGGTACCTCGAACGCATCTTCGCTTCCGTCTCCCAGGTAGCGTCACTCTCTTCATCTCCCCTTTGTACTTTGCCTAGTTGAACCTCTCTGTTTCTCAACTTCCAAATCTCTGACCCAAGGATGCAAGTAGGAGCTCGTCGAATCGTCGCATTACGCTCTGCTTCCACTTCTCTAAGAAAACTTGGCTCTACCACCTCTGCGGTCTTATGTAGGCACTTCCTCCCATGGAATACATCATGTACACCACTAAGTCTGTCGGGCAACTCCACCAATGGAAGATGCTCCTCCCATGTACCTCCAAAATCCAAGATACATAGCCTCAAAAGGTCTTCTAAAACATGATTCACCCTCTCGGTCTGGCCGTCCGTCTGAGGATGATATGCGGTACTTAAACACAGCTGAGTCCCTACCGCCTCTTGCAAACTCTTCCAAAACTCTCTAGTGAAGATAGGATCTCGATCACTCACTATGCTTAGAGGGTACCCCATGCAATCTAATAATCTCTCGAATGTAAACTGAAGCTAGTCATGGAGCAGTTCTCTTACTCTTCACGGGTATACGATGGGTGCTCTTAGTAAGTCTATCTACCACAACCCAAATTCCCGTATTACCCTTTCTTGATCTGGGTAACCCGTCAATAAAATCCATCGAGACGCTATCCCACTTCCATTGCGGAAATTCCAATGGGTGAGGCAACCCACCTGGTTTCTTTTGCTCCGCCTTCGCTTGTTGGCACATCGAGCGACATACTCGGCCACATCTTTCTTCATACCGGCCCAGAAGAAAACCCTCTTCATGTCTTGATACATCTTATCCCCACCGGGATGAATGGTCATCCTAGAACGGTGTGCATCATCCAGACTAACCTTCCTCAAACCCTCGTCTTGCGGTACACAAAGTCTACCGTCTCTACGCAAGCACCCCCTATCGTCTAGGGTGTACCTACTCAAATGGCTGGACGACTCCCCCCCTTATGAGCTTTTCTACCAACTCAACCAACTGTGGGTCGTCCCTTTGTGCTTCTCCAATCCGCCCCAAAAGAGTAGGCCTAACCTCCAAGGAGGCTAGCAAACCGGGTACAAAGTCAACGGAAGGTCTAAAGTCAAATATAGAAATAAACTCTAAGCCCCGTCGTTCAACGAACCACAAACTCGAGGACGACCTTTTCTACTTAAGGCGTCCGCTACCATGTTACCCTTACTCATAGGATGCTAAGGATCCCATCCACTTTTGCTGTCCTAAGACTATGCGCTCGAAGAGTCTCCGACACTTCCCTAAGATGTAGGGCATGCTCTTCTCCACCAGGATATCATCCAAAATCATCACAACTGTCTCCCACGCAGACCACCCTAGTCGAATTCGGCATCCCCCAAATGCAAGCCCCAAAGGCCTAAACCAATATCAGACAAACACCCAAGGGATACCTCCTTCGAATTCAGACGACCTACGTGAGATGATACTAGTAAAAATGGCTAAATAATTAAGCCCTTGTCCAATTCTGGATGTTCTCGCCAGTCTCGCTCCAAAACCGTCGTTTATCCCATACTGACTCTGCTCAGCCTATTGAGCACATACGAAAACTTATTTCGCTCCTAGAAAAGACCAAAATGTCATCCATAAAGACCATCACAACTTATTTAGGTACTCCTTGAACACCCTTCTCATCAAATTAACAAAATATGCGGGGCGTATGTCAAACCAAATGGCATCACCAGCCACTCATAAAAACCGTCCGGAGTCCTGAAGGTAGTCTTCTCTATACTATCCTCAGCCACTCTCAACTGATGAAACTCCGTGGCTGAGTCCACCATGACAACACTGAAGCGCCAACCAACTGATCAAAGAGATCATCAATCCTCGACAATGGATGTCTATTCTTCTTTGTGAGTTTATTTAGCTCTCTTTAGCCTACACAAAGTCTGAGGGACCCATCCGCCTTCGTGGCAACAACTACTGGAGTGCCCCACTCCGATATACTTCGTCTTATGAGCCCCTTCTCAAGCAAATCGCCTACTTACTTGTGGAGTTCCCTCCTCTCACGAGGAGCCACGTGGCACACTGGCCAAAACACTGGTTTGGCTTTGTCTACCAGATATATTTGGAAGTCAATTTCCTGCTCCGGAGGTAAACCCTTCACCTCCCCAAACTCATCCGAGTATTCCCGGACCACTCTAACAGATCGCAAACTCTTGGCTGACGTGTCAAGCGATTCTAGATAACTTAGCATAATAGATTCTATGGGATTACAAGAGATCTCGAGAGTGTTACCCTAGCGGGCCATAAGCCTAACAACTCTCCCTTCAAAATCAAGAACGGCACCCCTACTGGATAACCAGTCCATGCCCAAAACTAACCCATAGCCCGTGAAGCCCAACAAGCATCACATCTAAACTCAACGCTAAGTATAGAAACTTTCAAACCCAAACATATCATGGAGCCCCAACTGGGTTTGAAACAACTAAGGGATCATCTACCAAACTGGTGTCTAAGTGCAGTGACTCAACTAACAATGGTGAGATAAACGAACTTGATATATCAGAATCAAATAAAGCTTGAATCGGATGATAAAGAAATCCAAATTCCAACCTAGACGGTCATATCCCCATCTGGTACCCTAGTCGTGAGGGAATACAACTACCCTCCAGAAGATTCCATACCTTGCCTTTGCTTCTTTGGACAGTCCTAATAACGTGTCCTATTCCTCCCAAAAGGATAACTACCAGCCTTCTTCTTCCCTATTCTCCACTCATAACCTCCCACCAATGAGGTTTCATCCTTCATTAACCAAACAACTATTTGAGCCTTCCTCTCATCGTCTATCCTATAGGTACCTACCAGTCCTCCTCGTTCTTGAACCAACTTCTGGTCCGACTAATGTCCAAGTTCCTTGAAGTGGTTTTCCATCCTTATCTATCATAGAAAGATCATCTATACGCGGAGGGGAAACTCAAAATGAGAGAGAGGAAGAGATTCAAAATGGAGAATTCGAAAGATATAGATATGGCTATTGGGGATTATGCTTTTCTTTCAAAAAAAACTTTTCTCTTAAAAGACATGTTTTTGAAAATACTCCTTTCAAAAATATTCTTAGAAAATAGTTTTTCTAAAATTTTTATCTGTTCCGGTAACCTTAAGCTCTGATACCACGTGTAACACCCCACACCCGCTAAGGTCACTCACTAAGGGAATGCCTTAGTTTTGGTGGAGTATTTTTTTGTGAGTATAGAACAGAAAAATTACAACAGGACAGATATAAGTAATACTTGAAAATTTAAACCATCATTTCAATATCAAAACATGTTTGGTTACATCACAAAACCATAACAAGAGTCAAGTACATAATATCCATCCTGATAAAATAGAAGTACATAATCCCATTACATCGATAATAGCCAAAATAGAAAAGATAAACCGAGCTTTACTTCTACGGTCCAAGCCCCAAAAGATAGATATAACGGTCTGGTCCAAGCCCACTAGTGCTAGGCCCACTCTGATAACCTGAGGGTTGGGAAAAAGATAAACAACAACGGGGTCAGACATAAGTCTGAGTGAGTCCTATAACCCTAACAATACAATCATTAAAGTAATTAGGGTATGATATAAACAAGATACGGTACCTCTGGGGATAATGACTACAATAAGTAGCCCACAAAACACAGGATGTACTACGATAACCGAAACGACGTATTTATCCATCCAAGGATAATTACTAGCTTACACCACCCCGGATCTACTCACCCAAGGGTAATTCCTACACTGCACCACACCAATTCTACCCACCAAGAGTAATTCCTACTTAAAGGTTGATCTGGGTAATTCCTACACTGCACCACACCAGTTCTACCCACCAAGAGTAATTCCTACTTAAAGGTTGATCCCTCCCAAGGACTTAGAAAATTTCCCAAGTAGTTTCGTGTACTCCTAGCCCACTACATAGGTGCCGTCTGCCCCTATCTCCACTAGGTGTACTTAGTAATCTTACCCAGTAGTTTCGTGTACCCCTACCTTTATTAGGCGTACCCACTACTCCCCAACGATCGGCTCCCTACCGTAGATACCAGTGCTGGTCCCACGATTGGGGTGTATCATTCCCCTAAAGTGGCTACCAGATAATATCAACAGTGCACGGCTTTATATCTACACGATGCAACAACGACTTACCAACCAGCCCGGGTCCACACACGCATATGAAACCCGTTGGTCCCGCGTTGCCACCGCTAACCCGTTTTGGCCTCTTATAATCAAGCCCAATATGCATGTCCCGTCACCCGACTAGAGTCGAGCCCACTAAGATACGTTTGGGATATTGGTTGAAATGGGCCCCCACAAGCTACCCACCTAAGCTTGTCATTCATTTAGTATAACCCAATAATGGGTCCCCACAAGCTACCCACCTAAGCTTGTCATTTATCAAATGTACCCCTATAATGGGTCCCACAAGCTACCCACCTAAGCTTGTCACTTTTATCTAGTGCATCCCACTTAACCCCTTATGTAGTCATGCCCACTTACATGTTAAGATTTGGTTAAGTCATCAATCATATTTCAATTGCCACATAGGGCACCCACTAGATTTCCACATGCCACCCAAAGCACTTACTTAACCCTTCACCCATGTTTTAATTACATGTTCCACTTTGGTTAAGTATTCTAATCGTATTTTCTCATGCCACCCATGGCACTTACTTAACCCTTTTTATCATGTTTAATTACATGTTCTACTTTGGTTAAGTATTCTAATCGTATTTTTCTATTGCCACCCAAGGCAACCCACTAGTCTCATCATGCCACCCCAAGGCACCCACTTAACCCCTCATGTCCCACTACATGCTAATATGGTTAAGTGTTTCTTAATTCATTAATTAAGATCATGAACTCATAAAGACCTCTCACATTAGACCGTCTTTTATGACTGCTGGATATGCCGGTTGGTTCCGGGCAGACTTCTGTCATCAAAAGGGTCTAACCTCGTGTCTTTACTTTAATCATGTATTTAATTTATGACTAAGACCTCTCACATTGGGCCAATCATTTGTAGCTGCTGGATGGCCGGTTGGTTCCGGGCAGACTTCCGCTACAAAAGGGTCCAACCTCGTGTCTTAGTTGATTAATTACACCTAATTAATCACCCCCATATTAATTATCCCTAATTAAGATCAAGTTTTCCATAACATGGGTAGACCTAACTCAATAGGTAAATTCCCATGGGGTAGACCTAACTCAATAGGTAAATTCCCACTTATGGTAATTTATTTATTTTATGGTATGCTCAATCATACCCAATCATACTTTATTAACATATTTATTAACCCCATCGTTTCCCCCACGTAAATCGTTCTCATTTCATAACATAATAAAGGGGAAGATCCATCACAAATAGCATGGGTTTAGCATATAACTTTGTCATGGGTTAAGAGGATGTCAACTTGCATATATGAGCACATATTAACCCAACTACATTTAACCCAAACTTGCATATTATCATACACATGATTTGCATAACATGTTGCATATGAGCTTGCATATTATCATACATATCTTGGATAACATGTTGAACTTGCATATAAGCATTCTCATAACTTGCATAACATGCTAAACATGCATTTAAGCATACACATAACTTGCATAAGCATTCATATACTTGCATATCACATTAAACTTGCATTTAAGCATATCCATAACTTGCATAACATCATGCACATAACTTGCATAATCTCATACACATAACTTGCATAACACCATGCACATAACTTGCATATGAACTTGCATATAAGCATACACATAACTTGCTTAACATGTTGAACTTGCATATATGACTTGCATCTTAAAGGAGGGTAAACATGCATAGCATATAAGGGTGTCATCTTGCATATGTATGCATCACATTTAAAAGGGTAAACTTACATGTCATGATTTATGCATAATACCAAACACTTAGCATGCATAAAACCACATACTTAGCATGCATAGAATCAATTACTTATTATGCATAAACACACCACTTAACTTGCATAAACCCACACACTTAGCATGCATACAATCAAATACTTAACATGCATAAAATCAAATACTTAGCATGCATAACACCAAATATTTAGCATGCATAAAATCACATGCATAACTTGCATATCATGTTACATATAATTTGCATATACTCTCACATATAGTTTGCATAACATGTTACATATGCATAAATGTTGAACATAGTGTTTTGCATCATAAAACATGGCATTAACCTTGCATATAACATAAAACTTGCAAATCACATATCATACAAACTTGCATAAACATATTTATCCACAAACATAGCCATGTCTTATCACATCCTACCATAATCAATTTAACAATTGATTATTAAAGCCATAGGAACTCACCAAAACCAAGATTAGCAAACTTATGAAGTGGAATTAGTGGCTTTAATTGAAGAAGATGTTGATTAGCTTGCAACTCTCTTCATTGATTTGTGGAGGCCATGCTCAAATTTCATTTTGCCATAGTTTAGTTACAAAACCTAATTATGAATGAATTAGGGTAGGGTTGGGGTCTTATTTATAGGATTAGGTAGTGTTTTAGGCCCTTAGATTAACCCTAAGTTGGATTAGGACCGTTAGATTTAGGAAATCTCTAGAACCAGCCCTCTAGGCCAGCCTAAGAACCCAAACTGGTGCACCCAGTTTCACTGGGCGTCGCACCCCTGTCGACAGGCAAGTCGACAGGGCAGTCGACACCCCTGTCGACAGCCCTGTCGACAGCGCTGTCGACATGGCTAGGGCGGGAATTTCTCCCGCCTGACCCGCTGCTTCTATTTCAAATTCTGAATTTGAATTTTTAAATCTGTTTTTATCTTTGAATTTTCTGAAAACTTCTTTGGGCCATAACCGGGCCATACGGACTCCGATTCTCGAAAACTCGGACTCTATTTCGCGTATTTTTCCGAGACGAACGCAATGACGCAGCCCGTTACCCCCAATTCCCACATCTGTGATTATTTATCCTATAATTAGTGAATTTTAGTATTAACTAAAATTCGGGGTGTTACACAGTGCATGAGAATTCCAGGGTGATGCGATGATAGTCCTGCGTGCGAGTTGGAGCTTATTGGGTGGCGATGAATGAGCTCGGGGAGAGGAGTCCGTCGAAGGTTTTAGCTTTGATTTTCATGAAGGATGGAAGTCGCTGTGGTGATATGAAGTTTTCAAAAAACATGGGTTAACTGTTACTGGTCCAGTGAAATTTTGAGTGGGAGAAGATGAGGAGGAGTCTGGTTAAGGAAAATAGGAAGGTTTGGTTACATACAATTAAAGAAGCATGGTGGGTTGGTGTGGTAACGTGGTAGGGAAGGGGTCTTGAAATTCGGCCATAGAAGATGTTTGATGAGCGGGTAATGGAGATGTTCAGGGAAGAACAATTACGGGTTAATCATGCTTTAATTGGTTAAAGAGGTAATTAGGGAAAAGATATTAATTAATTTATTTTATTAAGGTTGTTTAAATATATATAATAACCTGTAAAATTTGATAACTATCTAATACGTTATCAGAACTTGACGAAACAAGATCCGTTGGGATCGTTGGGGAGAGGGCTACACAATGGAACCGACTGGAACAGAATTGGAGTTCATTACAATTTACAGCGAAATAAATTGTCTATCTGAATCAACCGGCATTTGTCGTTATTTAACGATGATTGTCCAATGCGAGTAAATCTCACTCACTCTATAAAATTTATATTTTATAAATATAATTTAGAATTGATAAATAATGGTTGATTGCTGTGTATTGTTGTTTGGTTGAATTGCTGATTTATTGGTTGAAATTATAGATAACGATATATATAAATCATTAATCAAATATTGATTCTGTTTATCAGAATATTTCATATTGAAATGAAATCAATGTTATTTATATTGTTTAACATCTGTGATGTAGGGAAACAGGTTGGAGGGATCCAACATGATTCCTCAATATTTATAATACTATTTGTTTTCATATATTGTGATATATGATGTGATATATAATCTGTGATTGATTATGGGTGTGTAGATGATGGTGATTATGGTTATTTGGTATTTTAAATACCATAAGAAATACCAGAATGCGAAAAGGGAATTTTCAAAGTGTATATTGAAAATAAAATATTTATAAAATCAAAGAATTTTATAAGAGAAATATTTATAAAATCAAAGAATTTTATAAAAGGAATATTTATAAAATCAAAGAATTTTATAAAAGAAAATATTTATACAATCAAAGGATTTTATAAAAAGAATATTTAAATAGAATATATAAAAGAAATATTTATATGAAATAAAAAGAACATATAAATAGAATTATCAAAAGAGAATTATTTGGTAAATAAATAGAATTATAAAAGGAAATTAACGAGTTGTAAAGAATTGTGAGAAGATTGTTTAAAGTGGATATTAAATAGAAATCTGTTTTAACAAATAGATTGAGAAGATTTAATTTATAAATAATATGTTATAAATAAAATAAAATATTAATCATTTGATAAACGAAATATATAAGGCTGAATTTATATAAAGAAGTAGGAATCGGTTTTAACACCGATATTTTAAATGGAATTTGAACAGCATTTATAAAGGTGATTATAAACGGGATTATAAGTGTTAGAAGAATAAAATGTGACTTTATATGAATAAGTCTATAATTAGAAGTATAAATAGAAATTGGATTTGGGATATTGTTTTTAAATACGAAATCAAACTGTTTTGATTGCAAAGAAGAAATATTATTCACATTTAATGTGAATAAGGGATTTAAGTAAATATTTTGCAAATAAAATATTATAAAGGAATTTGGGGTTTGAATTAGGAATTTAAATGGAGTTACTGAAATTAGATACTGACTGGAAATTAGTTGAGTTGAATGGCTTCCTGGGTATCGATCTGAAGTTGGTTTCGACCTTCGGGGTTTATGCTTGGGAAGCTATTCTCTTACTAGTTTACAGTTAGAGACTGATATAGGTGGGAAGATATTGATGCGTGAATCAGAAATGGAAACGTTTTCCAAAGTTAATAACGTATATTTTCTAATTTTATAAAATAAGGAATTTATGAATATATGGAAACGATAAATAGGAAATTGGGAATCGAAATGATGATTGATCGGTAAGATTTCGATTTGGGAATACGACCATTATTTGTACACATGTTTTCCTTTGATTGTTAATGAGACGACCCGAACTTCCCCGGGAAGGAAAGCACAGATAGAATTGAGGACAAGACAAAATAGAACGCATACAGAAGAACATTTCATTGTTATTACAACAATTCCATCAGATACAAGCATATACAGAGTATAAATGAATAAATTACATTTAAATACATCGCAGCGGAAAATAATACAAAAGCACAACTAGAAGTAATGCACGGATACAGAGCTTTCCGAGCATCGTTCCAGCTGTAAACCAGGATCCTGTGAATATAAATCTGCAAAACCAAAACTACAAGCTGCCCGTGTGGAAAATAGGGGCACCCAGAGTTTAGGTTAAAACAATAAACTCCAGGTCAGTCATGTGACTGGTGTGAGAACTAAAACAGTTATTAATATTGGTTTTAAAGCTAGGTAAATCAAGGGACCACGCCGTATAACACGGAACGGGTTTCCTCCCAAGAATACCAGTGCATAGAACAAACAGTGCAATGCTAAATAAAGAAAAATGAAGCTGTTATAAGACCCAGGTCCCATCACATAATGCAACGCAAGCCGGAGGATAGGGTTTTCCCTTATAACAGCCAAAGCATGCTTGATACGTTTAAAACAAATCATTTGATACTATTTTAGGTGCATAGTGTCAAAACAATTTCAATCATAAATATCAATCATAGACGGCATGGGTACCATATATCATGTCGCCATACTAGTTCTACAATTAAAACCGCAATATCACGTATTGGAAATTGGATTCCATCATGAGTCGAGGCAAGGGGCAAGCTCCTCTCCGCGTTCGAGACACTCTAGCAAATGCCTCGGGACCGCACACAGCAATCCCTGGATCCTCCAAGCCCGGTCCTCTCTTACTTTTGAGGATTGGCAATTCCTGAACACACGTTTCCCGGTCCTTACAGACCTATATCCGAGGCGCCTCGTATCCAACAACCACACAGGTGAAAAGTATATAAATGTCAGGGATGGTAGGTCACTGACACCACCATAGCTAGAAAGAAACGTCGTGCACTCCTTGGGTCCATATCCCGTTTTTGACTCATACCGAGGTGTGAGGCTCGCGAATTCACGTTATATACAAAGCTATGCCACACAGGCCGTGCTTTGATCATCAACCACAAGACTTTGCTTTTCAATAGAAGCCTTGATCAATTGCCACTTACGCGTGCCACATTGGCAATTCACTCCATGCGACTGATGTCCATCGATATACAACCTCTGAGCTCGTACGTCTCAAAGAAGGGCGTTAAGCAAGAGAATAAATTCTCAGCCGCCAAACAGATTTATATTTAATAGAGATCAATCAACATAGAATAAAATCCCATGTCAGACACACAATCCATTTACAAGTTCGTTCTGGGTCTAAACGAAACCGGAGGCACTTTCCTCGCATATCCATCGATCTCCAAGTACGTCTGAACGATCACCAACTGTTTCCCTCATCTTGGGTGTACAGCCCAATTAAGATCATCAGTAATCACCCAAACGATGTGAAGACTTCCGGTCTTCAACCACCGTCTTCATCTTCGACATCTCGTCGAATCGGTTATTCAGAACGGGTATAAACCCGGCCTTTCTGAATATCCCACGTATATAATAAACGAATGTTACACAAACACAACAAACGCCTCATTCCAATTCAGAATATTATTTTATTCACAAAATCACATTCTTAGGGAAAGGTTCCCATTAATTTTATCCAAGATAAATTCTTCTAAATTTATTCTTTAATCTTCCTTTGGATATCATTTCAAACTAGCCGGGATTAACGAACCACACCGAAGTAATTATTTATTTTATTTCCCAATCCCAACCTATATATCCCATGGAGAAAACTGGTAATACTCCACATCTAACACCACGGTGTTATCGGTAAAATTAATTACCATTTCACGTTCAAATCTAATTAAAGATTTAACTATCGCTTTGGAGCAAAACTGGTGGTACTCCATTCTCGATCACCTTTCAGATTTGATAATTTAAATTATCAATTTACATTTTAATCTAATTAAAGATTCATTAAAACTCCACTTAGTTTTAATCTTTTCAAAAATCAACATCTTGCCTTTAACTGGGTTAAAGAACCAATGTCATCTAAAACACGATTCACGATAAACCCAAATCACATTTGATGTTAAATACAAGGCTCTGAATAGAAAATATATCGGCTTATATTCAATATCAAATTCTGAAACCAACATATATCGTATTGGAAATAACGATATAAAATATATCTTTCAAATTCCCATAACAATATCTGTATAGTCACGAAATCCAACATCGAAATATCCCTAAGATAATTTCGATTCAACTCCAGTCCAATCCACGTATTGGGAATATTGATTATTTTTAAAATCACTTTCAAATTCAATTTATTTGTTTCAAAAATAAATTGATTTTTATTTCTAGTTCAAAACTAGTTCATTTCGACAAAAATCTATTTTTATCTTTTCAAATATGGAATTTTTCAGCCCAATATTTCCCAAATCATTTCTTATGATTTTACACAAATTATAGACATTTTTAATAATTTTATCAAGGCCCGTACAGTCGATTTCCATCAACGGCCATCGAACTGCACTTACAACGACCTTTTTTGAATTTTGATTTGGACATAATTCCAAATCCAATCGTTAGATTTCAAATTTCTAATATTCAATGGAAAGCTCTTTTCGATACGAATCCAACGGTTCCGATTTTAGGAGAATCCGACGGTCGGATCTCCCGCAACGTCAATTCGAAGTCAATGGTCGAAATTCACGAACTGCCGCAGCGCGGCGCGTTCTATTCAGGTCATTATATATATATAATATATTATATATATTTCGTCGATTTCCTTTTTAAAACGTATTTTATAAATCGTTTTAAATTCGTTTTCAAAACCATTTCAACACTACATTCAATTTCAAATCGATTGGATTTCAATTCAACTCGAATTCATTTCAATTTTATTTAATTCGAATTCAAATTCGTTTCAATTCAATTCAATTTGAATTTACCTTCTATTTGATTCAATTCGAATTCGTTCCAAATTGATTTCAATTCAATTTGAATTCATTTCTATTTTATTTGAATTCAAATTCACTTTCTATTCAATTCAAATTCTAATTCGTTTTCTATTCAATTCGAATTCATTTCACATTGATTCAATAAAATTTCAATTTCAATTTCAATTTCAATTTCAATTTCAATTTCATTTCAAAATATTAGATTTTGAAATCACTTTTCAATATTCATTGTAAAACGAATAAAATCGATATAAATATCGTTCACGTCAAAATAGCGCAACTCTAATCAACACGGCTTTATATATTTCAATAGATTCGTTATTCTATTCAACAAATGAATATCTATTCTATTCAACACATGAATCTATATTTCTTCCAACACACGACTATTTTTGTTATGTAAAATATTTTATAAAACTATGGTATCTATCGTTTTATTTTAATTAGACCCCACCGTGAAGTAGTTCTAATTTTAAATATGATAAAGATGTGAATTTTATTATTAAAATATTTTACTCAACACATAAATATTTTCAACACATGAACATCGTCAACACATGACTTTTTTTATATTCAACACATGAATTTTCTTTTATAATATTCATTATTTTCCCGATTGGAATGAGGCCCAATCAATCACCATATAATGTTAATTATATGGATTCCATACAACACATGTATATAATTACATTGAAAAAAAATCAACCATCAACCAAAGTGCACTACACTGTATAAGCATCAAATATAGATATCTAACGCTTATAACAGCCTGTCAATCAATCGATCGACATATTTAATCCATCAGGATGAGTGAACTTCAAATTTCATCCCAACACCCATGTGGGGTTTCAAACAATCAAACACAAATTTTAGTTGTGCAGTTGGGCGATGTGTAAAATTTATCGACCTAATCGATATCAGTCAAATCAGTGTATATAAACAAATCGGCCGATTTGTTTATAAATATTTATTTATTCACTTTCACGTTAAAAATTATATTTTATTTTAACACATGAATTCCTATTCAGTTCATTTACACAATAAAAATGATATTTTTATTTTTCTAACATATTTTAGAAAATTTCGGCGGCATAACGGCACGATACTAGAAACGGGACGAGGCCTAGCCTTATCCCCGGTCTAGTGAAGGCCCACGCCATTCACACATCAATCAAATCAATTTCATTTCACCAAACAATTCAATTCAAACCAAATAAACTAACCAACTACTCAACCAAACAATTTAACAAACAAGCCATCCATGGTCTGTGGATGACGGGTGTCGGGTGCTACTAAACACTGTCTACATCCTAGTATATATATATATATAACTAGAAAAAGAAATTGAAAGGTGAGAAATTCTCACCGAAAGCTATCCAATACCACGACTCTTCATTTATAGAAATCCTCGCCATTCTCGCCCTTTGTCGCTTTCGTTGCCCGTAGTCACTACATATGTAAAAATCGAATTTTTTACTTATGCTATTCAATATATAAAAATCGAATTTTTACTATGCTATTCAATATATAAAAATCGAATTTTTACTATGCTATTCAATATATAAAAATCGAATTTTTACTATGCTATTCAATATATAAAAATCGAATTTTTACTATGCTATTCAATATATAAAAATCGAATTTTTACTTCGATGCCATCTAGATAAAAATCTTATTTTTATAGTCGCCTCATATGGATAAAAATTCTATTTTTATACCATTAATATATAGATAAAAATTATATTTTTATCACGCTATTATTTATATAAAGATTTCGCCTTTCCTAAAATATAGATTTTGCCTTTTCAAAAATATAGATTTCGCCTTTTCAAAAATATAGATTTTATTTTTCTCGAAGTAATAATCATATTTTTTTTATAACACAACTAATTTAAATAATTTTAAAATCAGATCTTAATCTATGATTATAATAAACCGAAAATAAAATAACTGTAAATAAATAAATAAATAATACATACCTTAATTTCGGATATTTTTTTTGAATGGGGGGAGGTGATGGTTCGTCAGAGGGTCGGTGGAGTTGCGGAAACAGGAGGAGGAAGGAAGAAGAGAGGGGTGGTGCGTCGGAATGCGGGGGGGGGGGGGGGGGTTACTGCGTCGGCTGTGGTCATCGGGGGGGGGGGGGGGCGTTGGTGCAGTCGCAGGTGGTGGGGGAGGGGGTTCGGGCGTCGCAGTCGAGGAAGAGAAGGGGAGGAGGAGAAAGAAGAAGGGAGGATGGCACAGGGGGGGGGGGGGGCTGCGCCACCTCTGGCGGCGGCGGCGGTGGGCGGCAAGGGTTTCCCCCCTTTCCGTCGATCGCTTTTCTTTTCTTTTTTTTTTCGTTTTGAATCTATCTAAAAGGGGGGGGGGCAGAATGAATTAAGAGGAAGGGAGAGAGAAAGTATAACAACCCGTATTTCGATAACATGTTAAAACGAGAATCAAGGCAGAATTTAATTATAAATTCTGAATCAAGTGAAACGGGCTATGCCACTGCGTTCGTCTCGGAAAAATACGCGAAATAGAGTCTGAGTTTTCGAGAATCGGAGTCCGTATGACCCGATTAAGGCCCAACGAAGTTTTCAGAAAATTACTAAGTAAAAACAGATTTCAAATTCAAGTTTGAAATTGGACATTTGGGCCAGTTTGGGCCAGGCGGGAAAATTCCCGCCAGAGCACCCAAGTCGACAGCCCTGTCGACTTGGGAGTCGACTTGGTTGGACCCAGGTCGACAGCCCTGTCGACTTGGTCCAGCCGGGCAGTTCTGCTTGGTGCACCTATTTCCTGTCTTGGCTAGGTTTTTGGGCCTGGTTTGAAATCTGACGGTTCGGGTTGGTCCTAGGGTTAATCTAAGGGTCCTAACTAATCCTAATCTCTATAAATAAGCCCCTAACCCTCTCCTAAACCCTCATTATTCATTCATGCAACTAAACTATGGCAAAATTTTACCTCTCATGGCCTCCACTCTCTTCATAAAATTTCTAAATTGTTTCTATGAGAGATTTTCCATGCATACAAGTGTTTTCAAGCTTGTATGAGTGTCATAAGCTTGCATTCAAGTCAAGTTTCTATCTTTGCATCATAAAGCAAGGGTTTTGATCATTTTGGCTCAAGGGTTTTTATGTTAGAGCTTGCATTTTGGGTCTATCTGATTGCATAAGGGCTTTGTCATATCTTTTGTGCCTTCATAGCAATGTAAGCCCTTTCCCTACTCTTAGAAATTAACTATGAAGTTAAATGTTCATGTTGCAAGTTTGGGTTTGATCATTGAGTATGATACATGCTATCATGTCATGCAAGTTTATGAAGTCATTATCTTGATCTTGTGGGCTAAAAGCTACAACCTTTATGTTGAAATGTTGCATTATGCAACATGAGAACCCTCATAACCTTTATGTCAACTTGCATATGAAGTCATAACCCTTATATGATGATATATGCAAGTTACTAGTCATCATTCCATGTCTTTTGTCACCATGATTTGCTTATGTGCCAAGTTTGGGTTTATGCATGTTTTTGGGGCTTAAGAATGCAACATGCAAGTTAATGAACACATTTGTGCCTCATTTGCCACCATGATTAACTTGTGGCTTAGTATCCATTTTTGTCATGCCTTTGCCAAGTCTCTTCTTTTAATCCATTACGTTGTTGCGAACGTATATGTGAGTTTAAAAGCGTTGGGTTATGTTATGGGTAATTTCTAGTGACGTGAAAATATAACTTGAAAATATGACTTGAAATATAACATGGAAGTTGACATGTAAGTATGCATAAAAACATAAGCTTGGGAATTTACCTATTAAGTTAGGTCTACCCTTTGGGAATTTACCTATTAAGTTAGGTCTACCCAAATGCTTGAAAACTTGTAACATGTTTTGGAAACATGATGGACATGACACTTAGATAATATAAGTGTGGCCAACTCGAGGTTGGGTTGAGTTTGCAACGTAAAACTACCCGGAACCGACCGGCCTAACTAGTAGTTGCAAACAATAGGACCCAATGTGAGAAGTTGTTCATGTTGTGCTTGAACCCGAGGTTAGACCAAGTTGTGGTGTAAAGCTACCCGGAACCGACCAGGTTAACTAGCAACCACAACAAAGTCTAATGTGAGAGGTTGAGGTGCATTAAGTAATTAATGCCACATGATAGGGTTAAGTTAATTTGATTAATGACTCTTAATCAAATATGACATGGACAAATGGGTTAAGTAATTTGATTAGGCTAATGATACTTAACAAAACATGACAAGGTTGGGTAGGTTAAGTAACTTGATTTGCCTAATGACACTTAACCATTTTTATACGACTAGTGGACGGGGTTAAGTTAACCAACACTTAATCAATCCAACACGATAATTTGGTAAGGTTAAGTAAGTTTTCTTAATGACACTTAACCGAAAGATACAGTTAATGGATGGGGTTAAGATTAGACTCAACTAGTCTAAACATGGAAATCGGATGGGGTTAAGTTAGCCTAGACTTAATTAATCCCACTTGGCAGTTTAATGGGGTTAAGTTAAACACTTAACTAATCTAAACATGATGAATTGATGTGGTTAAGTGACCTATACTTAACCAATCTAACTCGTTAATTTATTGAGGTTAAGTTAACCTATACTTAACCAATCTAACGTGAAAACATGATAAGGCTAAGTCACGAATCGCTTAAATACGCTTGACCGATTTGACTCAGTAATTTGATAGGGTCAAATTAATATATACTTAACCAACTTGAGCATGGTTTGTAGGGTTAAGTCTTGAACTTGGATACTTAGCCAATTTTGACATGATTTGTAACGGGTTAAGTCATGAACTTAAGTGACACTTAATCCATTATGTAAACCCCAATTCTGAGGATTAGGTGGATAACCGTAGTTAATAAGGATAACGGGAATAAGGCTAAGTGGTAAACCTTAGTTGAAGAATAACTAAGTAATGATTCTTAGTCAAGGAAATTTAGACCAGTTCATAGATAGATGAGTAACCTGATACGGTAGGTCATCGTTTAAGTATACAAGTAGGAGCAAGTATCTGATTTAGATAAAGGCTCCAGCGAACTGGGTAACGAAGCAGCGGCTTCGGGGAGCGTGAGGATATTCTTGGTATCCCTCTGTGAGCTGCCAGGTGATCATACTAGGCTCATGAGAGGTTAAGGTCTGCGTTAGAAGAACCAAGAGTATGCCTTGGTTGCTATACGAGCAACCTAAAGACGGGGATGGATAGGGGATAGTCGACGATACACGGTCGTACCCTAGATAGCATTTCGTCAGGCTACCTACCATCTTTGGTCAAGCGTGTACGTACGGAAAGGCAGAGAACACCCAAAAGACCATAATTGCTATCTAATTATGGGTGCGGTAAGGCTTGGATGTGGGTTGGCCAGTGTTGTGTTCTCATACAGGATTTATCCTGTCTTGTCTTTCACTAGTTGAGAGAGTGGTCTCGTGGGACCATAGCCACGTATAAGAAAAACAGACCTTAGCATCTGCATCGGCAGATAAATCGAAAGCTCCCGACCGAGTCCTGTATTTCTCGTCCTGCCCTGTGACAGGACTCGGATGGCACGATGTGATACATGTGCATACAGTCATGGAAAAACGATTCACGATGAATGCGTGGGAAAAAGGGCGCGGTTGACGGTTAGCGTAAATCCTAGTGGCCCTGGGTGGTTGAACCAAAACCGAGATACGAAAACGTGCAATAGGTAAGTATAATCCCTAGTAGTCCTAGGTAGCATAAGTCCTAGTTGTACAAACGATGATTCATGTTGAAAGACCCTAGTTAGATATAGGATGACAACCCAAAACGATCTTAAGGATCATGGAACTATGTTAAAGTAGTATAGAATCTCATGGGGAAGCCCGTATGGTCTACGGCAAGGGACTGAACATTTACATGGAATAAAACATACGAGTTGAGTAACCTATATATGCGATATATTAGGTTGACATGGACATTACACGACTTTTGAGTAAGGGTCATTCATGGTTAACACATGATACGGTGGGGATACTAGTACGGTAGGTGCAGAGCTAAAAGACAGGATAGAAACCATGGGATGTGATACGTGATAGATATCTTGGGGATATTATACTGGATAGGAACTTGGCGATGGGATACCTTGTTTTATCTTGACATCGTAATTTATCATGACACTTTAGTTTGTCTGAGTTCAGTAGTTCATCATGTTATTTTGATTTAGCTTATCTATCTTGTCATCATGCTTATGTTCATCTCAGTTTCTCATGTAAGTTAACTTTACTAGTTTTTATGCTGATAGTAGATAGGGCTTACTCAGTCTTTTTGACTAACCTGTTTTGTTTCGCCTCTTTTCTTCCGTTTCCCCCCCAGGTTACAGGGACGAAACACTGTTGTTTAGTTCGGACTTCTTCTGCTTGAAGGTCATCATGGATGGCTTGGACTTTTCTTGGCTATGGCTACTTTACTGTTTTTACTTGGGGAATAATTTATAAAAAAGTCTTTATGCTTCTTTACTATTATAAGACAGGTTTTGATGTACTCTGATGTAAAAGGCTTTAGACCTTATTTATTCATGTTATGAAAGTTTGATTTTACTTCCGCTGTTTTATATGTTCTGTCTTGTGATATTTCTGTGCATGTTTACCAATAATGCCCCTCTAAAGCTAGTGCATTCCCTTGCGAGTGACCCTAGCGGAGGCGGGGTGTTACAGAAAGTTTATTTTTAATTAATTTAATTAATTTATTTTCAAAAAGTTGACTTTTACATATGACCTCTAAACGAGGTCCACCGCCTATCGTCCATAGCGTATTACCCCCATTCCGAACACAATGGGATATGCCACGTAGGACAATTCAATCGTTTTGATCAGTTTCCGTTAAATTTACATTTAAATCACTATATTGAATTTTAAACGTACATTTCAATTTTCCGGGGTCACATACTAACTCTATAAATTGCAGAAAAATATTTTCTAGCTTCGTATTGACGATACGGTCCTAACAAAACTAGTTTCGTCGAATTCTGAGACCGTTGGAAAAATGGCCAATTTCCAGTCGATTAAAATCAACTGAAACTGGTCAAATGTGTTTTCCTTTGCCACGCTCACATATTGATTCGAAAAATTATAAAATTTGAAACCTAGCAATAAATTGACATCACGGACCCAACAAAAGTGGTTTCGTCGAAATCCGAGGTCGTTTGCAAAATTCCCATTTTTAAGGGCCTGAATTCCATAGCGACTATTCAGAATTTTCAACTGGGCATATCTTTCGATTCCCGCTATGAAATTTTGATTTTTTGGATTCGTTGGAAAGATGTCATCAATTAGATCCTAATGTTTTTGGTTTCACTAAAATCCGGATTATTTTGCACCCGGTACATTCAATTGAAGTTTGAAATCGAATTATCGAACTACCGCGCCATTTTCAATTCCTTTTATAATTATATATATAATTATATTCTAACGACGACGTATATAATATATACGTTCGAATTCTATTCAAAATAAATTTCTCGTCGATATTATTTAAAATAATCTATTTTAAATATTCAAAATTTGTTAAAATTGCCAAAATAAAAATTTTAAACTGGCCCAGATTTTCCGGGTTATTACAATCTCCCCCACTTAAAACTTTTCGTCCCCGAAAAGGAACAAAGTCAAAAGTGGTTTGATTAATCAACTCTACGTTCGATCTGGCTTCCATTCTCCAACTTTTCAGTTTCTGAGAATTTTCAAATTTTCAAAAATTTGGCTAACACCCTAAATTTTCGAAAAATTTCGCCATAACCTCCCCTGCACCGGGAGCATCGGGGAATTCCAAATAGCTTCCCCGGTCCTTCTAATCTCAAAAAGAAAAAGCCAAGAGGATAGCCAATAGGCTCATAAAATCATCATCACCCAAACAAAACAGTAAATTATGTAGTAAACATGTACCTATTTGTCAGGCAAACAAATTTTATTCTTCGGCTCTAGCCTCCTTGCTATGACCTGTTCAATGTAAGTACTTGTATATGCAAGCAAATGCGACCAATTTTCAATATAATTCAAAATTTGATTCAATTAGGCTAAATGGTTAAAATTATCAAATAAATAAACAAACAACACAAACAGCAATCAATTAGTGAATTAGAGTTTCAAATTCATAAATTTGGTACATATACAAAAATCATGTTTTTGATGCCAATTCACAACAATGTATTCTAGCTATATAAGTTTTGGTTCTCACACCAGTCTAATGGAAATATATAGAAATCACACCTTCGAAACACGAACAAAAATTTTGGTGATGGAGCTCCATCAACAAAAACATCTTCGAGCGATTAGAGTGTAATCCTATATCTATCCAGTATATTAAAACTTCGAATATACGTTCATGACGCGTATATGCAAAATCTTTATATATCGGATTGTCCATATTCAAAATAAATAAATAATCAAATACGTAGAATTGATTTAAATTTTCAAAACAAAATTGTTTTCATTTGAAAAATATACTCTTCACACCCGTTCTAGGATACTACTGATCCTATCTCTAACGAGTCATTCTAATTGGATATTACTAATCCAATATCTGATGAATTCTTTCGTATGGTTCTAATGTGTCTTGTTCTCGAGCTCTGTAAACCAAAGCTCTGATACCAAACTGAGACGACCCGAACTTCCCCGGGAAGGAAAGCACGGATAGAATTGAGGACAAGACAAAATAGAACGCATACAGAAGAACATTTCATTGTTATTACAACAATTCCATCAGATACAAGCATATACAGAGTATAAATGAATAAATTACATTTAAATACATCGCAGCGGAAAATAATACAAAAGCACAACTAGAAGTAATGCACGGATACAGAGCTTTCCGAGCATCGTTCCAGCTGTAAACCAGGATCCTGTGAATATAAATCTGCAAAACCAAAACTACAAGCTGCCCGTGTGGAAAATAGGGGCACCCAGAGTTTAGGTTAAAACAATAAACTCCAGGTCAGTCATGTGACTGGTGTGAGAACTAAAACAGTTATTAATATTGGTTTTAAAGTTAGGTAAATCAAGGGACCACGCCGTATAACACGGAACGGGTTTCCTCCCAAGAATACCAGTGCATAGAACAAACAGTGCAATGCTAAATAAAGAAAAATGAAGCTGTTATAAGACCTAGGTCCCATCACACAATGCAACGCAAGCCGGAGGATAGTGTTTTCCCTTATAACAGCCAAAGCATGCTTGATACGTTTAAAACAAATCATTTGATACTATTTTAGGTGCATAGTGTCAAAACAATTTCAATCATAAATATCAATCATAGACGGCATGGGTACCATATATCATGTCGCCATACTAGTTCTACAATTAAAACCGCAATATCACGTATTGGAAATTGGATTCCATCATGAGTCGAGGCAAGGGGCAAGCTCCTCTCCGCGTTCGAGACACTCTAGCAAATGCCTCGGGACCGCACACAGCAATCCCTGGATCCTCCAAGGCCGGTCCTCTCTTACTTTTGAGGATTGGCAATTCCTGAACACACGTTTGCCGGTCCTTACAGACCTATATCCGAGGCGCCTCGTATCCAACAACCACACAGGTGAAAAGTATATAAATGTCAGGGATGGTAGGTCGCTGACACCACCATAGCTAGAAAGAAACGTCGTGCACTCCTTGGGTCCGTATCCCGTTTTTGACTCATACCGAGGTGTGAGGCTCGCAAATTCACGTTATACACAAAGCTATGCCACACAGGCCGTGCTTTGATCATCAACCACAAGATTTTGCTTTTCAATAGAAGCCTTGATCAATTGCCACTTACGCGTGCCACACTGGAAATTCACTCCATGCGACTGATGTCCATCGATATACAACCTCTGAGCTCGTACGTCTCAAAGAAGGGCGTTAAGCAAGAGAATAAATTCTCCACCGCCAAACAGATGTATATTTAATAGAGATCAATCAACACAGAATAAAATCCCATGTCAGACACACAATCCATTTACAAGTTCGTTCTGGGTCTGAACGAAACCGGAGGCACTTTCCTCGCATATCCATCGATCTCCAAGTACGTCTGCACGATCACCAACTGTTTCCCTCATCTTGGGTGTACAACCCAATTAAGATCACCAGTAATCACCCAAACGATGTGAAGACTTCCGGTCTTCAACCACCGTCTTCATCTTCGACATCTCGTCGAATCGGTTATTCAGAATGGGTATAAACCCGGCCTTTCTGAATATCCCACGTATATAATAAACGAATGTTACACTAACACAACAAACGCCTCATTCCAATTCAGAATATTATTTTATTCACAAAATCACATTCTTAGTGAAAGGTTCCCATTAATTTTATCCAAGATAAATTCTTCTAAATTTATTCTTTAATCTTCCTTTGGATATCATTTCAAACTAGCCGGGATTAACGAACCACACCGAAGTAATTATTTATTTTATTTCCCAATCCCAACCTATATATCCCATGGAGAAAACTGGTAATACTCCACATCTAACACCACGGTGTTATCGGTAAAATTAATTACCATTTCACGTTCAAATCTAATTAAAGATTTAACTATCGCTTTGGACCAAAACTGGTGGTACTCCATTCTCGATCACCTTTCAGATTTGATAATTTAAATTATCAATTTACATTTTAATCTAATTAAAGATTCATTAAAACTCCACTTAGTTTTAATCTTTTCAAAAATCAACATCTTGCCTTTAACTGGGTTAAAGAACCAATGTCATCTAAAACACGATTCACGATAAACCCAAATCACATTTGATGTTAAATACAAGGCTCTGAATAGAAAATATATCGGCTTATATTCAATATCAAATTCTGAAACCAACATATATCGTATTGGAAATAACGATATAAAATATATCTTTCAAATTCCCATAACAATATCTGTATAGTCACGAAATCCAACATCGAAATATCCCGAAGATAATTTCGATTCAACTCCAGTCCAATCCACGTATTGGGAATATTGATTATTTTTAAAATCACTTTCAAATTCAATTTATTTATTTCAAAAATAAATTGATTTTTATTTCTAGTTCAAAACTATTTCATTTCGACAAAAATCTATTTTTATCTTTTCAAATATGGAATTTTTCAGCCTAATATTTCCCAAATCATTTCTTATGATTTTACACAAATTATAGATATTTTTAATAATTTTATCAAGGCCCGTACAGTCGATTTCCATCAACGGCCATCGAACTGCACTTACAACGACCTTTTTCGAATTTTGATTTGGACATAATTCCAAATCCAATCGTTAGATTTCAAATTTCTAATATTCAATGGAAAGCTCTTTTCGATACGAATCCAACGGTTCCGATTTTAGGAGAATCCGACGGTCGGATCTCCCGCAACGTCAATTCGAAGTCAATGGTCGAAATTCACGAACTGCCGCAGCGCGGCGCGTTCTATTCAGGTCATTATATATATATATATATAATATATTATATATATTTCGTCGATTTCCTTTTTAAAACGTATTTTATAAATCGTTTTAAATTCGTTTTCAAAACCATTTCAACACTACATTCAATTTCAAATCGATTGGATTTCAATTCAACTCGAATTCATTTCAATTTTATTTAATTCGAATTCAAATTCGTTTCAATTCAATTCAATTTGAATTTACCTTCTATTTGATTCAATTCGAATTCGTTCCAAATTGATTTCAATTCAATTTGAATTCATTTCTATTTTATTTGAATTCAAATTCACTTTCTATTCAATTCAAATTCTAATTCGTTTTCTATTCAATTCGAATTCATTTCACATTGATTCAATAAAATTTCAATTTCAATTTCAATTTCAATTTCAATTTCATTTCAAAATATTAGATTTTGAAATCACTTTTCAATATTCATTGTAAAACGAATAAAATCGATATAAATATCGTTCACGTCAAAATAGCGCAACTCTAATCAACACGGCTTTATATATTTCAATAGATTCGTTATTCTATTCAACAAATGAATATCTATTCTATTCAACACATGAATCTATATTTCTTCCAACACACGACTATTTTTGTTATGTAAAATATTTTATAAAACTATGGTATCTATCGTTTGATTTTAATTAGACCCCACCGTTAAGTAGTTCTAATTTTAAATATGATAAAGATGTGAATTTTATTATCAAAATATTTTACTCAACACATAAATATTTTCAACACATGAACATCGTCAACACATGACTTTTTTTATATTCAAAACATGAATTTTCTTTTATAATATTCATTATTTTCCCGATTGGAATGAGGCCCAATCAATCACCATATAATATTAATTATATGGATTCCATACAACACATGTATATAATTACATTGAAAAATAATCAACCATCAACCAAAGTGCACTACACTGTATAAGCATCAAATATAGATATCTAATGCTTATAACAGCCTGTCAATCAATCGATCAACATATTTAATCCATCAGGATGAGTGAACTTCAAATTTCATCCCAACACCCGTGTGGGGTTTCAAACAATCAAACACAAATTTTAGTTGTGCAGTTGGGCGATGTGTAAAATTTATCGACCTAATCGATATCAGTCAAATCAGTGTATATAAACAAATCGGCCGATTTGTTTATAAATATTTATTTATTCACTTTCACGTTAAAAATTATATTTTATTTTAACACATGAATTCCTATTCAGTTCATTTACACAATAAAAATGATATTTTTATTTTTCTAACATATTTTAGAAAATTTCGGCGGCATAACGGCACGATACTAGAAACGGGACGAGGCCTAGCCTTATCCCCAGTCTAGTGAAGGCCCACGCCATTCACACATCAATCAAATCAATTTCATTTCACCAAACAATTCAATTCAAACCAAATAAACTAACCAACTACTCAACCAAACAATTTAACAAACAAGCCATCCATGGTCTGTTGATGACGGGTGTCGGGTGCTACTAAACACCGTCTACATCCTAGTATATATATATAACTAGAAAAAGAAATTGAAAGGTGAGAAATTCTCACCGAAAGCTATCCAATACCACGACTCTTCATTTATAGAAATCCTCGCCATTCTCGCCCTTTGTCGCTTTCGTTGCCCGTAGTCACTACATATGTAAAAATCGAATTTTTTACTTATGCTATTCAATATATAAAAATCGAATTTTTACTATGCTATTCAATATATAAAAATCGAATTTTTACTATGCTATTCAATATATAAAAATCGAATTTTTACTATGCTATTCAATATATAAAAATCGAATTTTTACTATGCTATTCAATATATAAAAATCGAATTTTTACTATGCTATTCAATATACAAAATTCGAATTTTTACTATGCTATTCAATATATAAAAATCGAATTTTTACTTCGATGCCATCTAGATAAAAATCTTATTTTTATAGTCGCCTCATACGGATAAAAATTCTATTTTTATACCATTAATATATAGATAAAAATTATATTTTTATCACGCTATTATTTATATAAAGATTTCGCCTTTCCTAAAATATAGATTTCGCCTTTTCAAAAATATAGATTTCGCCTTTTCAAAAATATAGATTTTATTTTTCTTGAAGTAAAAATCATATTTTTTTTATAACACAACTAATTTAAATAATTCTAAAACCAGATCTTAATCTATGATTATAATAAACCGAAAATAAAATAACTGTAAATAAATAATACATACCTTAATTTCGGATTTTTTTTTGGAATGGGGGGAGGTGATGGTTCGTCAGAGGGTCGGTGGAGGTGCGGAAACAGGAGGAGGAAGGAAGAAGAGAGGGGCGGTGCGTCGGAAGGGGGGGTTACTGCGTCGGCTGTGGTCATCGGGGGGGGGGGGGGGGCGTTGGTGCAGTCGTAGGTGGTGGGGGAGGGGGTTCGGGCGTCGCAGTCGAGGAAGAGAAGGGGAGGAGGAGAAAGAAGAAGGGAGGACGGCGCAAGGGAGGGGGGGGCTGCTCCACCTCTGGCGGCGGCGGTGGTGGGCGACAAGGGTTTCCCCCCTTCCGTCGATCGCTTTTTTTTTCGTTTTGAATCTATCTGAAAGGGGGGGGGGGGGCAGAATGAATTAAGGGGAAGGGAGAGAGAAAGTTTATTTTTAATTAATTTAATTAATTTATTTTCAAAAAGTTGACTTTTACATATGACCTCTAAACGAGGTCCACCGCCTGTCGTCCATAGCGTATTACCCCCATTCCGAACACAATGGGATATGCCACGTAGGACAATTCAATCGTTTCGATCAGTTTCCGTTAAATTTACATTTAAATCACTATATTGAATTTTAAACGTACGTTTCAATTTTCCGGGGTCACATACTAACTCTATAAATTGCAGAAAAATATTTTCTAGCTTCGTATTGACGATACGGTCCTAACAAAACTAGTTTCGTCGAATTCTGAGACCGTTGGAAAAATGGCCAATTTCCAGTCGATTAAAATCAACTGAAACTGGTCAAACGTGTTTTCCTTTGCCACGCTCACATATTGATTCGAAAAATTATAAAATTTGAAACCTAGCAATAAATTGACATCACGGAACCAACAAAAGTGGTTTCGTCGAAATCCGAGGTCGTTTGCAAAATTCCCATTTTTAAGGGCCTGAATTCCATAGCGACTATTCATAATTTTCAACTGGGCATATCTTTCGATTCCCGCTATGAAATTTTGATTTTTTGGATTCGTTGGAAAGATATCATCAATTAGATCCTAATGTTTTTGGTTTCATTAAAATTCGGATTATTTTGCACCCGGTACATTCAATTGAAGTTTGAAATCGAATTATCGAACTACCGCGCCATTTTCAATTCCTTTTATAATTATATATATAATTATATTCTAACGACGACGTATATAATATATACGTTCGAATTCTATTCAAAATAAATTTCTCGTCGATATTATTTAAAATAATCTATTTTAAATATTCAAAATTCGTTAAAATTGCCAAAATAAATTTTTTAAACTGGCCCAAATTTTCTGGGTTATTACAGTTAAATCACTGACTATCAAAGATTTTGACCATTTCCATTGTCAATACGGAGAGACCGGGATCAGATATATTATCTGAAAACCACTCTGTATGGCATTAGCATTGCGAATCAAATATGATGAAGATAATTGCAGACGGAGTTATGCAAGGGTTGTTTAGTAAATCCTAGGTAGAAATTGCCTAATATGGATTTACAGAATAGTACCTTCAGTCTGTCTAGTCCCAGGACGACCTGTATGGAAGAATGTCTGACAGAGTATTTTTAATATATCGTGTAGGTTGATCTCTTCAAACTTACTTACATTTGGTGGCAGAGGAATTCGTTTCTCTTAGCTTTATACCCGTTGTATTTTTGAGGAAATCAATTTGTGATTTGGCCGGTATGACGATGTGACATTCAAAGTAAATAAAGATGTGATATATACATTATGGCCTCTAGGCTCACAACCAGGAAATGGTATAAAATCAGGTAGGTCACATGGCTAAGTGGTTAGCTGCCAATTAGGGTGTATGGTCACCTGATCTAGAGAAATTCCATTTTACTTCTATAATCTATTTCGATGTAGTCCCTTTCGGGAAATGGCTGCTGATCCCAACCGTTGGTGATAATACATTTGGTACACTCAAGTGAAATGAGTGATCGGTCATGTTTAGCCTGGGTTGCAAGATGCTCTTGTTGAACCCGGTGTATTCCTCTCTAGAGATACACTGTCGGAAGGTGGTCCCATACCTTGCCAGTTGGAATTCATTACCCAATAAGCGCCCATGGTTTTTGATTATGTATTATGTATGTGGAAAGTGAGATGAAAGCATTCTGCTAGATGATGATTATATTGTGGTTGATAGACACTACTATAATATCAAAAGAATTTTTATATAAAAATTATCGTTCCTGTCAAAAGGTTTTTGAATGTTTTATCATGTGTTTTGGATTCTAATAAGGGAAAAACCCATTCCGTGTTATACGACGTGGTCTTATAAGATATCATTTATTTTCTCAGATTCCTTTAAATTTGTTTACTCACACCAGTCCCATGACTGACCCAGAGTTTATTTTATTTTGTTTTCCCTAAACTCTTGGGTGCCCAATTTTGTACTGGCAGTCAAGTAGTCGGGATTTACAGATATACTGAGAGCTTGGAGTAGGAAGCTTTAGGATTTTATAGTAATTATTTATTTCCGCTATGTTGTAAGTGTTGTACTCTGATAAATGTTATTGTATACATATACTGGTTTTATTTCAATGTTATGTTATATTTTATCCGTTCCGCTGTGAGATTCATGTTACTCTGATTCTGTTGTTGTGATCTTCTTCTTCTTCTATTCTAATTTTCTATCTTATCTATTCTCACCCTCTAACTTCTTTCTATTAACTATCCGGTATTTCCAATGTTTGGATAATCGACATTGAGTTCATGTCGATAACCAAGATTGCGAAAACCCGGGTTGTTACATCATATGTGAAACATAATATTTAAAATTAATTAATTATCGTTCTTCCATTATATTTATAGAAGAAACTATCATTAATTAATCTTAGATGATAAAATCAAAAAATATCATGGTTACACATGCTAGTTTTAATGATTATAATAGATTATTATAATATATTGAACACTTATGCCTTAAAATTAACTCTTCACATTGAATTTATTGATTTTTTTAAAAAGAGAACTAGTCAAATCAAGCTTGATGTATTAATATTGCTAAAGCGAGTGCTAAAAAAGTCTTGATTTAGTGGATATAGTGGGAAATAGCAAGGATAAAATCAGAACTATTGTTCATCAGTACTAAATTAAAATAGCATAGCGGCTAAAGAGCGCTACAGGCTAAAGCGGGGATTTTTCGGGGCTTTAACTGCATAAACACCGTGTGAATTCGGTTTCATGATTTGATTGTATGGGGTTCGATGATGATATTGGGTAAGAATTTAACCTAGATAACTTGTTTAATATGAATTTAAGCAAGGATGAAGTTACGTGGAGAAATATTTTATAGAAAATTAACTAATATATGTATAATTTATTATTAAGGTTTATAAATAGGAAATGGATTTGTGTTGAAAATGAAAGGATTTAAATCCTTGGTAAATTTGGCAAAATCGTTTTTTTTCAAGGCTTGAAAGGGGATGTTGTGATTATTTTAAAAGTGTTTATGAAAAAAAATGAATTTTAAAGATTTGTAAAAGCACTTATCTTACTTTGGTCATTGGAAAATAATTCTGATGATGACTACAGCATCATCGGTGTTCATCTTGGAGTTTCTAAGTAAGATCTTACCACCATGGGAAATTATTATATTAATATGAAGTTGGTTTTGAACAAGCATATATGATTTTGTAATTTGGGAGTTCGATTCTGAAACCTTCATATGAGTTATGATATGGATGCATGTATATTCTAAGTATTAGAATTGTTTAGTTATGCATTTTACTTGATATAATGTTTCATAGGTGTATTTCTAACAAAAGTGAAATATTCGACGACTTTGGATAGTCAAGATTTCTAAGTTGAATTGTAAGACTAAAATAAGTGTTATATGGAAACATAAGGAAACAAGTTAGTAATTTATAGATTGGAATAATAGTAAGTTAAAACTGACTTAAAATTTATTAGAAAACTTAGGTTGAGTAAATGAAAATTATTGTTTATAAATTTAAGGAACTGAAGATTATGATGAACTTAAAACTTAGCCTAGTTTATAAGGAAACTTAAAAAGGTGTGGATTATAATTAATTAATTATAACGTAGTTTGGACGTATAAATTAAATTGTATTGAGCTCACCGCATAGTGGTAATTCATAAATTTCCAATTTGAACTTCAAATGAACGTATAGGATCGAATTTAAGTCGGAATTCTTTGAAACAAGAATATATGTATTTATTGGATTATAGTTTCCAAATGAAAAAGAAAAATCAATATTCCATCTTGTAGATTTTAATTTATCTCAAAATAAAATGTTCGAAAAATCGCGGTTTAGTAGTTTATAAAGTAAAGCGATTAGTTTGATTAAATGGCAGAATTTTAAGAAAATAAAATAGAAATTTTCATTAGTCATACATACTTGCTTGATATATTGACTGGTGGTGAATTTGGGATTTGAAATTTTGAGTTGTTTGAGGCAGCATGAATGGTCAGTTAATCAATAACACGAGGTAGTTGAGCGTATGGTAACGCTTAATGAATTGTTTATCATCCTTGTGCATGATAGATTTATAACATGGATGAACCATGAGTTATGATTATCAATGTTTATGACACTATATATTGTATTGAGATATGTTGGTTTCTTATAGTGGCATGTAATGTTTGGTTACATTTGTATTAGCTTGTATGTTTGCATCATATTTTTTCCAATTGCATCATATTTGGAAGTTGCCCATCATTGTTGTGTTGTTTATGATTATGATAGTAGTTATTATATTATTTGTCTATTTTCTTAACTCTCTTTTGCATTATGTAAGTATATATAGGTACATGGAAGCAAAAGCTTGCTAGTTTGCTTATGGCTTTTGGATTCATTGGTAATGATTTGTTTGCCTGCAAAAATGGTATGCATTTGGGATTGCATACCATAAGCGAGTCTTATATATTGTTTCCCCATGCTTTGGGATGCTTCATCATTGAGATGAGATGTAGAGTGTCATATATTGACGTTGTGAAATTTTTCGGATTGAATCGTGCAAAGGAGGTGCTACCGAAATTTTTCTGAATTTCAGGTGTTAGGATAATTTAACAACTTTTTTGTAAGAAATGTTTTTAATGTAAAATTAATTGGTTTGTAACATACTTCTTAACTTGTAATTTCGAGGAGAAAATCTTTTAAGAAGGGAAGAATGTAACAAACCGGATTTTTAATACAGTAATATTTAATTGATTTAATATTAAAACAATTAATATTAAGATTTACTACATACAGTTAAATTTAAAAGTGAGAATTTGAACGTTAAATTTTCTTAAGATTGAAAATATTAGGTGAAAAATACTGTTAAATTTATTTTGAAGCTATGTCAAATTATATTTGAATATATTAATTATAATAATAATTTATTTTCAATGAATTTGAGTGTTTTGAAATTGATTTATTATTTGTCGATTTTCGTTAACACTTAAAAATAGCCATTTTGCAAATGATGTCAGATTTTGACGAAACTAGTTCCATAGGATTCGAAATAATAAACTATTATGGATTTCAAATTTTTTATTAATCTGAGTTCTTATGTGATTGTTCGAGTTATAAATGTTAAACAATAAGACTTGCGATTAACATAAGATTTTAATTTTGCCTGTAAATAACCTACCTCCATCACAAATCAAACAACGCATACTGTAACGCCCAACTCTATACTCACGTAAGCTAAGGTCATTGCAAGCAATGATGTCAACTAACCAAAAGAATAAGGCTATTGAGGAGCGACCATCTATATAATAGTTTTGAACGCGTGTGAAATATGTCGGATAATGTTGTCTTACCTTTTAAATCTCATGAGGAAATCGGATACATATAATTCAAATTCAAATCCAGTACACTGTGCCTGTATATGATTGGAAACAATATAAAATACATAATAATATAATCAGAGTCAAAGACAATCACGAAGACAAAATAAAATATGAATACATCACATAAATGTGTACATAAGGATAGTGGTCAAACAAGATCCACTGTACTTCAAAAGAGTGGATATGGATACAAGCCAAAAGAATATGAATACATAAGAGTTACTATCCCATATACATATCAACATAAATTACAATAAGCCAAAAATCAAGAACTGGATCCTACTAGAAGACACGCGGAAGCATCTGCAACACCTTGGTCTAACCAGAGTTTTATTTATAAGAAATAAACAATAAACAAATCAATCTAGTCGTACCTATCACAATAAACTAAGACAAAACGAGAGATATTAACTAGTAAGACATATGTGTAATAACAACGATGTTCACATAAACAGTTGAAACCCACAAAATGTCCACTCAATATCTCAAATGAATCTCAATGCTATATAAAATAATATCACATTCTAATTTATATAGCTACTTTGAAGAAATGATATCCCCTATCAAATTAACCCAATATTAATAATCCATTATCAAAGCAACAAAAATTGATTACGTCATATCAAAGCACTCAAATTGATAACACATATCAAAGCACTCAAATGGATGACACATATCAAATCACTCGAAATGACCCAAAGATCATGGAATACACAATTCCTCGTGGAATACACAGTCCACACGATGAAAGGAAGTTCCCCCAAGTTGATCCGAAGATCCACCAGAATCGTAGTAACTCAAAATATGGAATAAATTCCACAACTCAAAGATGTTGCACAAGGATAGTCTAAACTCCAAAAAAATCATAGTTGATCAAGTATAATGAAAATTACTTCAAGCTAGTAAACATAAGAGTTAAGTTAACCACTTGCTCTACTCGACTATTTACGAATAAATTCCATATTCCTATGGAAACACGGAACGATCATTGCCACAGTTTTCAATCGAACGAGTCCAAGAATTAACCTTGATGCAAGGGTTCATAGTCCTTGTTTTTACTAAGGCATTTAAATGATTTCTCATATGAGCGAGGAAAAGGTTTATATAAATATGTACAAGTAGATTGGAAAACGATTTATAAAATGACTTTGTATGAAAAATAGCATTAGAAATCATTTTAATAAAAGATTTGGTATCTACTAATAGTATTAAACCATTTATAATTTAAAGTGGCAAATCTCAAAAAATATCGATTGTAATTACAATCGATCTCAAAATTCACATTTTAATAACATAAATCAAATCCTTGGAATATCGATTATGAATCCATTTATCACGAATGAATCGAAAGCCCATCAAAGGTCAACATAATCAAGCTGCTGAAATTCACGAATCGGAGAATTTGAAAAGTTATAGAAAAAGGCCAAACGGGCCGAAACTTGGTAAGGAAATTGCCTGGATTGACCTAAACTATTGACCGTGGACTCTACTGGTCAACAGTAGGAAAACATGCATCAGACGTCTGAGCCTTTGGGTCAGACATCCGAGTTGAACCCTGGGCAATATTTTGCCTAGGCAACGAATGTGCAATCGGTCTCGGACGAGCCCGGACCAATGGTAAAGGTTTATAATGTTTCCTATGTGAAAATGAAGCTTCTAAGCCTTTCCAAAACAACTTATAACACAAAACTCAATTCCCCACAAAGATTCACTCCTTGAATTCATATAATTGAATTCAACTACTCATAATTCAAAAAGTTCACACATAAACCAATCAACTAAATGCGCGCAGACACACAACACAGAAATGCCAACGGCACACTTGCCGAGCTTAATTACATAGATGTGAGTTCCCAAGAACTCACCTTTGATCTTAAGAAATGAAGGAGAAGCTCCAAACCCAAGTTAGATCACACTCTCTTCCAATATAGCTTGCTAATATTCAATATAAACATGAATGCACAAATTTCCTAGGAGTTAGGTTATAGGAAATCTCACAAATCGAAGAGAAATAAAGTTAGAGAAGATGGAGAAGGAGATGAATAATCTCACTCGAGTTGTCTCTTTGATTTTCTCCTTGATTAAGATCTCCATTTTTAACTAAGTGTTGGGAATGAAATGAATGAGGGAGAAGGGTGGGCTGTGGGTGTGTTTTGGTAAAGAGTTTGGGTTCAATCATTGTGGCAATAGTTCCACTTAACCCGAATAGAAAGCACCCAAATTTCACAAACTCGAAACATATCTACGTTTACTGGCATTTTGAACTAAATGGAAGTCGTCTCGAGTCCAAATTTGCTTGTTTGCAAAAAGTAATATTTTGGTCATACGCCCATTGAAAAAAGACCAAATATCACCTAACTCCAAATGTACCAATGCTTATACTCAAAATGTTTTAGATGACATTTTGAACTCAACGGAAGTGGTTTCAAGTCCAAACTCATCCATTTACAAAAAGTCACAAATCTCGAGTTTTAAATCGAACTCAAGTTACGATATTTAAATAAATCACTTAATTAATCAATCGTAAATTATACAGGTTATTACAGACTTTCTCCTTAAAGAAATTGCGTTGCTGTAGTTACTTAAGGAAAAACTCAAGAGTAACAACCAGGCTTCAACAAATACTTATATACAAAAATAGATTAATTTAAGAAATTCACTTTTGTTTTCATAATTAGTATATCATTTTTATACTGAAATTTACTTATAAATAATCTTTTAAAATTTTAACTTAGAGTTATAAATCGTCATATAACTTAAGTCGATGCACGTATAATGTTCAAATAAAACTCATGAACATACACAAGAAATTAATTTATTCTTCTCATTTGTGGTTTCAACAAATCAGAATTTTCCTTATTTAATTTCTAAATATTCTAAACCTCAATTTCAATAATTATTTAAATTTAAATCAGGAACTACCTCACCGCGATCTTTCTGGAAATCAGGTTTAGTAATACCTCAAAATCTAAAAGATGAAATTTAAATCTTTCTCTTCCGTTAGGAAATTATAATCCAATAGGTCCGAATGATTCTTGTTTCCACGAATTCCGAATTATATTGGATTCTATCCATCCATTGAACTTAAATTCTCAAAATCTCAAACAAATGCTACCTGTTAAGCTTGTTTTAATTAACTTTGTTTAATTCGTTTAACATTCAATAAGTTTATAAATTATAAACCTATTTTCTTATGTTTTCAACTTAAACTAATTAAACCTTTCGAATTCAAACTTGGAAATATCGACTATCCAAAATCATCGAACATTCCCTATCACGTTTTAACTAGAAAATTAATCCACTAAAATTTCTCAAAAATATTCTAGCTCATAAATTTTATGATGGTCATATATATCTCATTCACAAGGATAAGAGATCTCATTGTGAAACAAGATCAGGAAACAAAAATCTGGGTTATACACTCCAAATTGGAAATATTAGCACGTCCTCTAATATATCACAAGCAAATAAATTAGAGCTTCAAATTTCCAGTTAATCCCTAATATCATAAATTTGAAATATCAGAATGTCCTCTAATATTTCAAAGAAAACTTCTAAGTCATGCAAACATGATAAGTGGTAGAAGTTGAACGAATTACATAAAACCTGAAAACCTTAGTTTTCAAATTCACAAAAATATCACCAACAAAGACGAGGTCAAACCATTCGGGGTATGACCTCGAACATTTGGTTCAATAAGGTTAACAAAATAAATTGGAATATTTGTTAATCCCAATGAAAAAATAAGCACGAAATGAAGCTAAGGAAGTCTATCGAGAGTTGGTGAAAACCAATTGCTATGTCTAATAGTGAAACGACTTTAGCATAACTAACCTATAGAATAGGTCATCCATAAATGGATGTAAAGATCTTAGAAAATAAAATATGGGCCTTAAAACGGTCATACAAAAGAGTGCCCATGATCCTTAAAAATATGATTTTAATTTCCCACTGAAGTTAGCCTCAAGAACAATTTTCACAAAGGAATGACAACTTTATACAAAGTTGATTTATCAAAATACTAAATTTAATTTAGTATTCAAGAGATTAAATACGGGGTTCACACAAGATTCCCACATCATGAAAACCCAGAGATCAAGAGCCGAAATCCAGAAATAAGAGGCTAAATTCAACATGCCAAATTTAGCTTATCACTTCTCAAAAGAAGATTCAAGATAATTTTCAATGAAAACTTGAATTTCTCAGATTCTAGAAATCTTCCAAGGAAATCTAGAAAATCGCAAGATGGAAAGACACTCGAACCATAGCAAGTACGAGCATATAAATCCATAAGTCATAATGGCCTTGACAAGGTTGCCGATGCCTACTCTACCAGTTTCTTCGTTTACCTGCAATTGGTACTCGTAACCCAAAAGTGGAAACATACAAAGGTCCATGAAACATAAATGAGCCCACGACTCCCTACAAGAACACATAAGCAAGCACTCAAAACCCAAAGATCGCAAAAAGAGTGGAGAAGGCCTATCACACGATGAGACGCGATCTCAAGATAGCAAGCTTATTGTTCTAAGCACATAGCTCTGGCTGTGAGCGCACGACTCATGTGGTAAGCACAAAGATGAGCACACAGCTCAACAGGACGTTCAAATGATCGTAAACACAAACACACAAAGTTGAACCGAAGCTCAATAGATGGCCATAAGACCAAAAAGACTCCATAAATAATCTAAAGATCAAAACCACAAAATAATCATCAACAATCAACAAGAAAAGCATAATTTATAGTAAGCCAGTAAATATACGAGTTTATCCAAATGTCCCATAACCATTGACTTAACTCAAGTATTTACGAACAAATAGCAAAATCCACTATCAAACACAAAACACAAAATCATTGTGTCTGAATTTGTTAGTTAAATAAATTCCCATCGATACCTTGGCGTCCCACATCTCGATCAGAATTCATTACATACTCCAAGGGCAAAATAACACAACCATTTCATGATGCTTAGTGAAAATAATTTATCTGCTTCAGACTCACCAAGCTAATCACAAATGGATTAGTATATTACTTGGCCAAAAATTACTTTATTGAACCATTTTATGAAAAGATTCAATATTCTTCACGAGTAAGTCCTAAAGATGATTTCAACTCAAAACAGGAAACTATTCTAAATTCCTACTCACGAAAGGAGGTGGGACTTAAAGTTTATCTAGACTAAGATTTTACATTAAACTAAGTATTGTAGAGCTACCAACTAGATTTACAATCCTTAGCAAGGTCATCAAATACGAACCGCGTAAATCATCTACAAATAAGAATGTGATGTCTATAAAGCTTAGTAATTCCATTATGGATAGAATGAAAATTACCTGGATCAGAAGAAGTGTTGCTAGAGGATTACACAACACCTAGTTATCCCTCTGAGGTGCGAGGCACGAAGATGCTAAATGACCCAGAGTCTTGCAAATGCGACAAGTGTGGGGCTTAGGACACTTATTAGTGTAATTGTCCTTTTATCCACAATTGTAACAATTCCCGCGAATAAAGTTAGAAGTTCTAGATCTGTAGGCCTCTTGTTTTCCTTTCTCGTTAGGATAAGTTTGGACTTGTTGCTATAATTCCTTTTCTTATTGAAGTTCTTTTTAGATTCCTTAACCTCAACATTGCCATCCCTATCAGCCTCCTCAAGACGAAGCGCGATATCCACGAGCACATCAAAAGATTTGGGTAACTTTAGAAGTAAGGCTTTCTTGAGATTTTTGTTAAGACTATACACAAATAACTTGCTCTTTTTCTTAGCGGTATTAATATACTCGAGCCCATATTTTGAGAGAGAGTCGAGTGATGCAACATACTCTGACACGGAAGAATCACCTTGAACAAGGTCTTCGAAGCTTCGGGAAAATATTATTTTTTCGCTCTTAGGTACAAACTTTGCTTTGAATATTTCTTGGAATTGCTTCCAAGTTAGGTCTTTCGCTAGAATTTTGGATACCATGAGCTCATACAAATCCAGTGCTCCATCTTGGAGCATACTATTATCTACCTGAACCTGATGCAAGTCCTCTAGATTCATGCGAGAAAAATGTGGTCGCATGATCTAATCCAAGATTGGACTTACATAATGCTTTCAGACCCTTGAAAGCCTTTCCACCGAGCTTGGTGTAATCGCTACATAAATTAGCAAACTCATATTTGGGATGCGTAGGCGCAGAAATGGTTCCTGCTGCTTGGGTATTTGTCATATGATCAAGAAGTTATTGAATTTTCATATACATCCTAGCAGGAGTGGCACTGGGTTGAGCAATGTTCAGGCGGGGATGTCTATATGTTTTTTTTAAGAAAGGAAGAAAGAAAAATGTTATTCTCAAAATAATTTTGGATAAATTTGAGTCAATAAACAAGGAAACATAATATAAGATAGGATATGACAGGCCCTAAGACTCAATTTAAATCCTAAACACGATTTCCTTAGAGAGATTTAGGACAGTAATCCTCCCCATAATATCTTATATTGTTCCAAATTTAGCTCTAATACCAAGTGTAATTCCCCACCTCTATACTCGCATTAGCCAAGGTCATTTCATGCAATGATATCAACTAATCCGAAGAATAAGGCTATTAAAGAGCGACCATCCATATAATAGCTTTGAACAAGTGTTAAATATATTGGATAATGTAGTTTTACCTTTTAGATCTCATGAGGAAATATGACTTATCTAATTCAAGTTCAAACCCACTACACAGTGCCTACATATAATCCAGAATCAATATAAAATACATAAAAATATAATCGGAGTCAGAGACAGATATTCACATCATGAAGGCGGAATAAGATATGAATATATCACGTAAATAATGTACATAGGGATAGTGGTCAGAGAATATCCACTGTACAAAAAAAGAGTACATATGGATACATGCCAAAAGAATATGAATACATAAGAGTCACTATCTCATATACATATCAATATAAACTACAAATCTAGTGTAGTAATCCAAAAATCAAGAATTGGCTCTTACTAGAAGACATGTGGAAGCACCTGTAACACCTCGGTCTGACCTGAGTATTATTTGTAAGAAATAAACAGTAAGTGGATCTATCTAATTGAATTTATCACAATAAACTGAGACAAAATAAGAGATATAAACAAGTAATACATATGTGTAATAATGACGATGTTCACAGAAAAAGGGGAAACCCCCCAAAATGTCCACCTAATTAATTTCTCAAAGTAATGTCAATGCTATATAAAATAATATCACATTCTAATTTATATAGCTACTCAAAAGAAATGATATCCCCTATCAAATTAACACAACAATGATAACCCATTACCAAAGCAACAAAAATTGATAACGTCATATCAAAGCACTCAAATTGAAAACACATATCAAAGCACTCAAATTGATAATACATATCAAAGCACTCAAATTGATGACGCATATCAAAGCTGTAACGACCCGTATTTTTCAGCGATATATAATTAATTTATTTAATTATTTAAATAGTGGAAATGGTTGATTAATAAAATAATATAATAATATATTTAATTTCTGAAATAGTCAGAAATGGTAGAGTTCACAAAATGGTGTGAATTGGATCATCGGTGATATTTAATTCAGTTTAGAATTGAATTAGAATAACGAATATATTATTTTAACGATAGTTTGAACGTATAATTATAATATAATTATAATCGAGCTCGAAATGGCGTGGTAGTTCGCTATTTGGCGATTTGAACTTCAACTGAATGTACAGGATTCATTTTAAATCGGAATTCTGTGAAACAAGAAACGTTATGAGCTGGTGAAGTATATTTTTCTAGTGGAAGAGAAAAATCGATATTTTGTTGCATAGATTTTGATTTATGTCCAAATCAAATTTTAGAAAAGTCACGATAGAATTCCTTTATAATTTATATCGATTTATTTATATTTTAAAATGGATTTTTAAATATAAATCGAATATCGATGTAACATTGGATTTGAAATATCGAGTTATAAATCCCATTGGAGCTATATGATATTCTATTGTGAATATATACTATAATATTTATTTTTAAATATTAAATTTAATTGTTTTTAAATATAATTATATATTTAAATGGGTTATTTAGAGCTTTAAAAATAGCTAGTTTTGCAAACGACCTCGGAATTTGACGAAGCTAATTTTGTTGGATCCGCAATATTAAATTATTACTAGATTTCAATTTCCTTGATTTTTAGAGTCACTGTGTGACCGTACAGATTTTTAGAGTGAAAAACAGTTGATATTCTGATGGTTAAAAATAAGCTGTGTGAGCATACGAAGTCGGAATTTGACGAAACCAGTTTCATTGGGTCTACAATGTCGAACTATAGCTGCATGTCCAGTTTTGTGATTTTTGGGTATTGTATGTGATCACAGGAACTTTAGAGGACGAATACAAATAGCGATTACTTAGAATAAAATAAAATAATCAAATAAAAAATAATAAAACCCTCCTATAAAATACCTTTACCTTTACTAACCCTGACCCCATTTTTTTCAGTAGTAAAAAACTTACGCCGCCACACCTACAAGCTTCAACAGTGAAGAATCATATTTCAAAAAAATGTAGAAAATCAAATAAAAAGTGATAAATTAGAAAACAAGTATATTTGTGATGCTGGTGAGTTTCTTTTCGTTTTTGAAAGGGTTTCATGGTGTCCGACGTCAGAAAATGTTGTTGTTCATTGGAACCGTGACCTAGGGTTGGGTTTGGTTTGTCGATGGGTCATCGATGTGAAAATCTGGGTTGGTATTTGAGTTGAGTAGTGGATTTCGGGTTTGGGTGGAATTTTTGGTGAAAATCGAAATCAAAAGAAGTCGCGCGCTCTTCAGTGGGGCATGATACCAGCTCAACATCGGGTTTTGAGGGTGCTGTGCGAGTGTGGTGATTTTGGGTGTAGGACGTAGAGAATGAGAAGGAGATCGCAATGGTGATTTCGGTTTGGAGATTGTGGATTGTTGATGGAGAACGAGTCAAGGAAGGCAGCGGCTATGGCTGTGATAAGGAGGAGGACACGTCTGTGTATTGGTGGAGGAAGAAGGATACATAGTAGGCTATAAACGATGGTGAATGGGCCGAGATTAAAGGGTAAAGGCCCAAGGGTTTTTAATTTGTTTAAGTTTAATTAACTTTTAATCTCGTTTAACTTGTTTACGCGATATCTAACTCATACGCAATCGAAATCGAGAATCGTCAGTTGCATTGGGATCGTATGGAAGGACACTATATGATGACACTGACTGGAAGTCCAGCGGAGCTCGCTACAATTTATTACAAAATAAATTGTCCATTTGAATCAAGCAATGGTTATCGTTATTAACGATGATCGTCCAATGTGAGTAAAAATCACTAACTCTTCTCAATTATATTTTTATAACGTATTTTTATAACCAATAAATAATGGTTGTTTGCTGTGTGTTGGCTGTTTGGTTGAACTGTTAGTCAGTTGGTTGAAAATACAGTACGATATAGATATAAATCGTAAATCAAATATTGATTCTATTTAGCAGAATATTTCATAGTGAAATGAAAATTGATGTTAATTTTATTGTTTAACATCTGTGGATGCAGGGAAACAGGTCGGAGGGACCCAACTGGGTTCCTCAACATTTATTTTACTGTTTTTCATATATTGTGTTATATGATGTGATATGAAATCTGTTGTTGATTTTATTTGTTGGAATGACACCGATCATTGTTATATGATACGTTAAATACCATAAGGAATACTGGAATGTTAAAAAAGACAATTTTCAATTTTATATTGAAAACAAATATTTATAAAATCAAAAGATTTTATAAACAGAAAACTATTTATTTGGAAATAAATAGATTAAAAAGGAATACTTATTTGTTAATCAATAGATAGAATTGAAAAGAAATATTTGTAAACTATTTACAAATAGAATTGAAAATGAACATTTATTTGAAAAATAAATAGAATAGAAAGAGGAAATATTTGTACAACAAATAGAAAAGGAAATAGTTAGATTATCAAAGGAATTACTTTTAAAATCAATAGATTTTATAAATTGAAATATTTTATAGAATAAATAGAATTGTCAAAAAGGGATTTATTTTGTAAATAAATAGATTATAAAAGGAAATACTTTAAAATTGACTAGAATTGTATAAAAGAAGAATTTTACATTTGAAAGGTTTGGACCCGTGCTTCGCACAAATAGAATCGATTCTAACCAATAGATTGAGAAGATAAATTTATAAAGAATATTTTATAAATTGAATAAGATGTTTATCATTGTATAAATAGAATATATATAAGTCAGGACTTATATAGAGAAGCAAGAATCTATTTCAACATCGATATTTGAAACTGAATAAACTTAGAGTTAATCAAAGGAGTTAATCAGCTAGAGTTAATTAGTTAGAGTAAATCGATTAGAGATCGAATTAGAGTTAATTGAACATAGTTAATCGAATTAAGATTTATTGAATATTAGTTATTCAGTTAGAGTTGATCGAATGTAGTCATTTGAGATAGAATTAGTCAAACACAGTTGTTTTGGATGAGTCGCCATTTCGTACGACTGCTAGCGTAATTCGCAGGGCTGCAGATAGCCTACGATGGTCGGATGTTTTCCTGAGGGAATCAGGCGTAACCATTGTGACCGCTGCGATCTAGAGTCAAGAGAATGGGGTTAAATCGAATATTATCCATTCGAAGTAAAGTTAAAACAGACATAGTTATTTGAATGTAAGTTAATCGAGTATTAGTTATTCGATAGGAGTTAAATAAGTTGAGTTAAATAAGTTGAGTTAAATAAATTGAGTTAATCAAGTAAGTTAATCAAGTTGAGTTAATCGAGTTGAGTCAGTCAAAATGAGTTAATTCAAAGGAGTTAATCGAATATAGTTTATTCAAAAGAAAATTTATCGAATGTAATCATTCGTAGAAAGTTGATCGAACGAAAATCATTCGAAGAGAGATTATAGAATATAGTTATGCAAAGAAGGAGTTATCGAATATAGTTTATTCGAAAAGGAGTTATCAAATAGAGATTATTCGAAAAAGAGAATTATATGTTGAATTCGATTATATCGAATTAGGGAAAGTGCTATTTACTTTCCGTCTTCAAATCAAGATGTATATTATTATTCAATTAGTTATTTGGTATTTATTCAAAATAAGTAATAAGAATTTTATTTAAGTTATTTTATTTCGAAAGCATGGGATTATGACACCATCGTTATAATCAAACGATTTGGTAAAAGAAGTAGATTCATAAATAGAATCTGAGTTACATAAGGAAGTTGTTAAAGGTTTAAAAGGTGAACTTTGTCTATTTCGAGGTCAGAAAGGTTGTTAAGTTAATGTCTGAGAGGTAATTGTACCCCAACTTGATTGACTTCGTTTTAACTAAGAGATGGGTAAGGTTCGATAGGGAAGATTGATTAAGTGAATTTAGTTAATGAGTGTAATGGTTTAAATTGGCTTAGTGATGTTTTATTTAAACATCCGTTGAATAAATTTTGGAAACATTTTCCAAATATAACCAGAGATATTTTCTAATCATAGAAAATGAAAAGTTAATGAGAAAGAATACTGGAATGACAGTGATACATGAAACAGAGATGGAAATGTTTTCCAATGATTGATGATGTATATTTTCTAAATTTAGAAAATAAGAATTTACAAATAGATAGAAATGGGGAAATGGATAAAATAAAGATAATTTTATAGAAAGAGATAAAAGTGGATTGATGATTGATCGATAGAATTTCCATCTGGAAATAATATCGTTGGTTGTACACCTATTTTTCTTTGATAGTTAAATCACCGATTATCGAAGTTTTTGACCATTTTATCGTCGTCAATATAGAGAGAATGGGATCAGATATATTATCTGAAAACCACTCTGTATGGACGTTAGCGTAGCGATCAAATATTGAAGACGGAGTTATGCAAGGGCTATCCTGTTTACAGAATAGTGCCTTCGGTTTGTCCAGTCCAAGGACAAACATGAATGGATGAATGTCTGACAGAATATATCTAGCAGATCACGTAAGTTGATCTCTTCAAACGTACTTATGTTTGGTGGCGGAGTAATTCATTTCTCTTAGCTTTATACCCATGGCATTTTTGGATAAATCAATTTGTGATTTGACGAGTATGACGATGTGGCATTCAAAGTAAATGAATGTATGATCTATCAAAGATACGCTATGACCTAAAGCCTCATCAATCGAGATATGACAGAAATCGGGCAAGCAGCATGGCTAAGTGGGTCGCTCCCATTAGGGTGTATATTACCTATCTAGAGAAAATCCATTTCATTCTTTTATCTATGATCGATGTTGTCCCTTTTCGGGAAACGGTGGGTAGTTCCCAACCGCTAGTGATATACATTCGATACACTCAAGCAAAATGAGTGGTCGGTCATGTGTGGACCAGGTTGCAAGACGTTCTTATTGAACCCAGTGTATTCGTCTCCAGAGATACACAATCGACAGGTGGTCCCATACCTTGTCATAGTTGGAATCCAATCTCCAATAAGCGTCGCGGTTTTGTTTGTGTACTATATACGTGGAACGTGAGATGCAAGCGTTCTGCTAGATTGATAGTTACTTGTGATTAGACATTATTATAATATCAGAGAAGTATTGATTTCCAAAACTGTTTTGGGTTATCGTAAAGTAAAAATCGTCCGTGTTTATGTGTGGATCGGTCTAACGATTATCTTTTCTTTTGAAAAGGATTTTGAAAAGTTAAACCAAATAATTTGAGTTTACTCACACCAGTCCCATGACTGACCCAGAGTTTATTTTGTTTTGTTTTTCCCTAAACTCTTGGGTGCCCAAATTTGTAAGGGCAGTCAAGTAGTTCAGGTCCTTACAGATGTACTTGGAGGAGCTTGAAGCAGGAGGCTTCAGGACTACATAGCTATTGTTATTTCTGCTGTGTGTAAGTGTTCTACTCTGATAATGTTATTGTATACATATACTGTTTTATTTCAAAGTTACGTTATAATATATTTTATTCGTTCTGCTGTGAGATTCGTGTTTACTCTGATTGTGCTCTTCTTCTTCTTCTATTCTAATTTTCTATCTTATCTATTCTCACCCTCTAACTTCTTTCTATTAATGCAGGTATTTCCGATGTCTGAATAGTCAACATGTAGTTTTGTGTTGATTTTCGGAGTCGAAAATCCCGGTTCGTTACAGTGGTATCAGAGCTGAAGGTTAAGTGATTACCTTGGCTCTGTGGCGTGATTCAGTAGAGATGGGGTTAGTAATACCCTAGATTGAGTTGAGTGTATATATACGAGTAAACGTATTTGTAGATTTTTATAAAATCGTTTTGTATTGTGGAGATTTATTGGTTGAGTTGTTTGTGAATTCTGGTCGATCGGTTTGATCCACTGTATCGATAGGGATTACCAAACACTTGAATACGATAAACCGACATAGTATGTTTTGAAAGAGGGTAAATGAGATAATTTTTCCCAAAGTATATTTCGATATAAAGAAAATATTTATATTCGAATTATTATAGTATGTTGGATGTGTTGGTCGATTATAAGTAAAATGGTTATATAAATAACCAAACAGAATTCGTATAAGTGTATATGTGAAAGCATATTAATTAAATCAAAATTGGAATTAAAATTCTGGAAACTGGGGGGGAAAGTGTTCGTAAATGGATTTGAGTTAAATATAAGAAATCTTAAGATCCTGGGAGATTTTAATTTGTTTACAAGCATCGTGAATGATATTTTGAAAAGATTTCAAATGGAATTGGTTAAAAATGGTTTTTAGGATGATATAGTATTGAACTCACTTTTATCACTGGGAAAATAACTCTGATGATGCTGGCCACATCATCAGTGTTCATTTTCGAGTTCTAAATGATGGATTACTACCAAAGGATACTGCTTTTTGAACTGTTTTGAGGAGCAAGTGGTTTTGACTTCCGAAAAGGAATATTGACTTTTGAAAAAGAAATTGTTTAAAACTCCCAGGAGAGATTGTTTGAACAAAAAAAAAAATTAAAAAGAAATTTGTGAAAGCGAATATGAATTAAATTGAAGTCAATTAACTGGAAATTGAATTGGAGTATGACATATCAAGTAAAATCAGATTTTTGAATTGTGAGATAGCATCTGAAATGGTATTGGAATGATGAGTTAGGAGTTCGGAATCGAGAATGAAACTTGAGTTTGAAATGGTAATTGGCTTGTTTAAGCGAATAGATATGTTGAGAATAAATTGATCAGAGATTGATTGGGATGACTTTGGTAAATATTGAATTGGCAGTAGAATAAAAGGATTTAGTGATATGCCCGACAAAAGGTACATGTTTAAGTTTCCATATGAGGTTTTATGTGCCGAATCGGCAAGCCGCTTGGCTTTTTGAAAGGAAAGGGCCTAGAGAGGAGAGTTGGGGTTTGAACTATTGACCGGTACAAAGGAGGTGCTAGCGAAATATTTCGAAAATTTTCAAGATTTTAGAAAATTTTCGGTGATAATAATTAATTAATATATTAATTAAAAAAAATTAATTCAGTTAAAGCTGAAGTTAAAAGAGTAAACAAATAAATTTGTACTAGTCAATAGGGTTTGTTTTCTACCTTAGCAATTTCGAGGACGAAATAATTTTAAGGGGTGGAGGAATGTAACGACCCGTATTTTTCAGTGATATATAATTAATTTATTTAATTATTTAAATAGTGGAAATGGTTGTTTAATTAAATAATATTGAATATTTAATTAAATTAAATAATATATTTAATTTCTGAAATAGTCAGAAATGGTAGAGTTCACAAAATGGTGTGAATTGGATCCTCTGTGATATTTAATTCAGTTTAGAACTAAATTAGAATTAGAATAACGAATATATTATTTTAACGACAGTTTGAACGTATAATTATAATATAATTATAATCGAGCTCGAAATGCCATGGTAGTTCGCTATTTGGCGATTTGAACTTCAACTGAATGTACAAGATTCGTTTTAAATCAGATTTCTGTGAAATAAGAAACGTTAGTAGCTGGTGAAGTATATTTTTCTAGTGGAAGAGAAAAATCAAGATTTCATTGTGTAGATTTTTATTTATGTCTAAATCAAATTTTAGAAAAGTCGCTATGGAATTCCTTTATAATTTATATCGATTTATTTATATTTTAAAATGGATTTTTGAATATAAATCGAATACCGATGTAACACTGGATTTGAAATATCGAGTTATAAATCCCATTGGAGCTGTATGATATTCTATTGTGAATATATACGATAATATTTATTTTTAAATATTAAATTAAATTTAATTGTTTTTAAATATATTTATATATTTAAATGGGTTATTTAGAGCTTTAAAAATAGCCAGTTTAGCAAACCACCTCGGAATTCGACAAAACTAATTTTGTTGGATCCGCAATATTAAATTATTGCTAGGTTTCAATTTCTGTGATTTTTAAAGTCACTGTGTGACCGTACGGATTTTTAGAGTGAAAAACAGTCGATATTCTAACGGTTAAAAATACGCTGTGTGATCATACGAAGTCGGAATTTGACGAAACCAGTTTCTTTGGGTCCGCAATGTCGAACTGTAGCTGCATGTCTAGTTTCGTGATATTTGGATATCATATGTGATCACAGGAATTTTAGAGGACGAATACAAATAGAGATTGCTTAGAATAAAATAAAATAATCGAATAAAAAAATAATAAAACCCTCCTATAAAATACCTTTACCTTTCCTAACCCTAACCCCATTTTTTTTAGCAGTAAAAAACTTACGCCGCCACACCTACAAGCTTCAACAGTGAAGAATCTCCTTTCAAAAAAATGTAGAAAATCAAATAAAAAGTGATAAATTAGAAAACAAGTACATTTCTGATGCTAGTGAGTTTCTCTTCGTTTTTGAAAGGGTTTCATGCTGTTCATTGGAGTCGTGACCTAGGGTTGGGTTTGGTTTGTCGATGGGTCATCAATGTGAAAATCTGGCTTGGTATTTGAGTTGAGTAGTGGATTTCGGGTTTAGGTGGAATTTTTAGTGAAAATCAAACTCAAAAGGTGTCGCGCATTCTTCAGTGGGGCGTGATACCAGTTCGACATCGGGTTTTGAGGGTGCTGTACGAGTGTGGTGATTTTGGGTGTAGGACGTAGAGAATGAGAAGGAGATCGCAATGGTGATTTCAGTTTGGAGATTGTGGATTGTTGATGGAGAATGAGTCATGGAAGGCAGCGGCTATGGCTGTTATAAGGAGGAGGACACATCTGTGTATTCTGTGGAGGTAGAAGGATATACAGTAGGCTTTAAAAGATGGTGAATGGGCCGAGATTAAAGGGTAAAGGCCCAAGGGTTTTAAATTTGTTTAAGTTTAATTAACTTTTAATCTCGTTTAACTTGTTTACGCAAAATCTAGCTCATACGGAATCGAAATCGAGAACGGTCAGTTGCGTTGGGATCGTATGGACGGACACTATACGATGACATTGACTGGAAGTCCATCAGAGCTTGCCACAATTTATTACAAAATAAATTGTCCATCTGAATCAAGCAATGGTTATCGTTATTAACGATGATCGTCCAATGTGAGTAAAACTCACTAACTCTTCTCAGTTATATTTTTATAACGTATTTTTATAACTGACAAATAATGGTTGTTTGCTGTGTGTTGGCTGTTTGGTTGAACTGCTAGTCAGTTGGTTGAAAATATAGATAACGGTATAGATATAAATCGTAAATCAAATATTGATTCTGTTTAGCAGAATATTTCATAGTGAAATGAAAATTGATGTTAATTTTATTGTTTAACATCTGTGGATGCAGGGAAACAGGTCGGAGGGACCCAACTGGGTTCCTCAACATTTATTTTACTGTTTTTCATATATTGTGTTATATGATGTGACCTGAAATTTGTTGTTGATTTTATATGTTGGAATGACACCGATCATTGTTATATGGTATGTTAAATACCATAAGGAATACTGGAATGTTAAAAAAGTTTTTTTTTCAATTTTATAATGAAAAGAAATATTTATAAAATCAAAAGATTTTATAAATAGAAAGTTATTTATTTTGGAAATAAATAGATTAAAAAGGAATACTTATTTGTTAATTAAATAGAGAGAACTGAAAAGAAATATTTGTAAACTATTTACAAATAGAATTGAAAATGAACATTTATTTGAAAAATAAATAGAATATAAAGAGGAAATATTTGTAAAACAAATAGAAAAGGAAGAAGATAGATTATCAAAGGAATTACTTATAAAATCAATAGATTTTATAAATTGAAATATTTTATAGAATAAATCGAATTATCAAAAAGGGATTTATTTTGTAAATAAATAGATTATAAAAGGAAATACTTGAAAAGTGACTAGAATTGTATAAAAGAAGAATTTTACATTTGAAATGTTTGGACCCGTGCTTCGCACACGGGTATAACATGATATGGATTTAAAGCAACGATTTTAAATAGAATCTATTCTAACCAGTAGATTGAGAAGATAAATTTATAAATAATATTTTATAAATTAAATAAGATGTTTATCATTGTATAAATAGAATATATATAAGTCAGGACTTATATAAAGAAGCAAGAATCTATTTCAACATCGATATTTGAAACTGAATAAACTTAGAGTTAATCAAAGGAGTTAATTAGTTAGAGTTAATCAGTTAGAGTAAATCGATTGGAGATCGAATTAGAGTTAACTGAACATAGTTAATCGAAATAAGATTTATTGAATATTAGTTATTCAATTAGAGTTGATCAAATGTAGTCATTTGAGATAGAGTTAGTCAAACATAGTTGTTTAGGATGAGTCGCCATTTCGTACGACTGCTAGCATAATTCGCAAGGCTGCAGATAGCCTACGGCGGTCGGATGTTTTCCTGAGGGAATCAGGCGTAACCATTGTGATCGCTGCGATCTAGAGTCAAGCGAATGGAGTAAAATCGAATATTAGCCATTCGAAGTAAAGTTAAAACAGAAATAGTTATTCGAATGTAAGTTAATCCAATATTAGTTGTTCGATAGGAGTTAAATTAGTTGAGTTAAATAAGTTAGTTAATCAAGTTGAGTTAATCGAGTTGAGTTAGTCAAAATGAGTTAATTCAAAGGAGTTGATCGAATATAGTTTATTCGAAAGGAGATTTATCGAATGTAAATCATTCGTAGAAAGTTGATTGAATGAAAATCATTCGAAGAGAGATTATAGAATATTGTTATGCGAAGAAAGAGTTGTCGAATATAGTTTATTCGAAAAGGAGTTATCGAATAGAGATTATTCGAAAAAGAGAATTATACATTGAATTCGATTATATCGAATTAGGGAAGTTCTATTTACTTTTCGTCTTTAAATAAAGATGTATATTATTATTCAATTAGTTATTTGTTATTTATTCAAAATAAGTAATAAGAATTTTATTTAAGTTATTTTATTTTGAAAAAATGGGATTATAACATCATCGTTATAATCAAATGATTTGGTAAAAGAAGTAGATTCATAAATAGAATCCGAGTTACGTAAGGAAGTTGTTAAAGGTTTAAAAGGTGAACTTTGTCTATTTCGGGGTTAGAAAGGTTGTTCAGCTAAGGTCTGAGAGGTAATTATACCCCAACTTGATTGACTTTGTATTAACTAAGAGATGGGTAAGGTTCGATAGGGAAGAATGATTAAGTGAATTTAGTTAATGACTGTAAAGGTTTAAATTGGCTTAGTGATATTTTATTTAAACATCTGTTGAATAAATTTTGGAAACATTTTCCAAATATAACCAGAGATATTTTCAAATCATAGAAAATGAAAAGTTAATGAGAAAGAATACTGGAATGACAGTGATATGTGAAATAGAGATGGAAATGTTTTCCAATGATTGATGATGTATATTTTCTAAATTTAGAAAATAAGAATTTACAAATAGATAGAAATGGGGAAATGGATAAATTAAAGATAATTTTATAGAAAGAGTTAAAGGTGGATTGATGATTGATCGATAGAATTTCCATCTGGAAATAATATCGTTGGTTGTACACCTATTTTTCCTTGATAGTTAAATCACCGACTATTGAAGTTTTTGACCATTTTATCGTCGTCAATATAGAGAGACCAGGATCAGATATATTATCTGAAAACCACTCTGTATGGATGTTAGCGTGGCGATCAAATATTGAAGACGGAGTTACGCAAGGGCTATCCTGTTTACAGAATAGTGCCTTCGGTTTGTCCAGTCCCAAGACAAACGTGAATGGACGAATGTCTGACAGAATATATCTAACAGATCGCGTAAGTTGATCTCTTCAAACGTACTTACGTTTGGTGGCGAAGGAATTTGTTTCTCTTAGCTTTATACCTGTGGTATTTTTGGAGAAATCAATTTGTGATTTGACGAGTATGACGATGTGGCATTCAAAGTAAATGAATGTATGATCTGTCAAAGATAAGCTATGACCTCAAGCCTCATCAACTGGGAAATGACAGAAATCGGGCAGGCAGCATGGCTAAGTGGGTCGCTCCCATTAGGGTGTATATCACCTATCTAGAGAAAATCCATTTCATTCTTTTATCTATGATCGATGTTGTCCCTTTTCGGGAAACGGTGGGTAGCTCCTAATCGTTGGTGATATACATTCGATACACTCAAGCGAAATGAGTGGTCGGTAACGTGTGGGCCGGGTTGCAAGACGTTCTTGTTGAACCCAGTGTATTCGTCTCTAGTGATACACAATCGGCAGGTGATCCCATACGTTGTCATAGTTGGAATCCAATCTCCAATAAGCATCGCGATTTTGTTTGTATACTATATATGTGGAACGTGAGATGCAAGCGTTCTGCTAGATTGATAATTACTTGTGATTAGGCAATATTATAATATCAGAGAAGTATTGATTTCCAAAACTGTTTTGGGTTATTGTAAGGTAAAAACCGTCCATGTTTATGTGTGGATCGGTCGTACGATTATCTTTTCTTTTGAAAAGGATTTTGAAAAGTTAAATGATTTGAGTTTACTCACAACAGTCCCATGACTGACCCAGAGTTTATTTTATCTTGTTTTCCCCTAAACTCTTGGGTGCCCAAATTTGTACGGGCAGTCAAGTAGTTCAGGTCCTTACATATATACTTGGAGGAGCTTGAAGCAGGAGGCTTCAGGACTACATAGCTATTGTTATTTTCGCTATGTGTAAGTGTTGTACTCTGATAATGTTATTGTATACATATACTGTTTTATTTCAAAGTTTTGTTATAATATATTTTATACGTTTCGCTGTGAGATTCGTGTTTACTCTAATTGTGTTCTTCTTCTTCTATTCTAATTTTCTATCTTATCTATTCTCACCCTCTTACTTCTTTCTATTAATGATCAGGTATTTCCGATGTCTGAATAGTCAACATGGTAGTTTTGTGTTGATTTCGGAGTCGAAAATCCCAGTTCGTTACAAAAGCACTCAAAATGAACCAAAGATCGCAGAATACACAATTCCTCATGGAATAAACAAGTCCACACGATGAACCAAATTTCCCCAAAGAGGATTCAAAGATCCACCAGAACCGGTGTTCCTCAAAATATGGAATAAATTCCAAAACTCAGTGACATCTCACAAGGCTACTCTAAATCTCAAAAAGATCATAATTGATTAAGTATAATGTAAATTACTCCAAGCTAGTAAATATAATATTTAAGATGCATGTCCCATAACCACTTGCTTTACTCGAATATTTACGAATAAGTGGTATATTCCACTGGAAACAAGAAACGATCGTAGCCATAGTTTTTAACTGAATGGGTTCAAGAATTAATCGCCGAAGCAAATGCAAGGGTTCATAGTCCTTGTTTTTACTAAGGCGTTTAATTGTGTTTCTCATACGAGTAAGAAAAAGGTTTATATAAGTATATACTAGTAGGCTGGAAAACGATTTATAAAATAACTTTGTATGAAAAATAGCATTAGAAACTATTTTGATAAAAAATTTGGCATCTACTAATAATATAAAACCCTTTATAGTTTAAAGTGGCAGATCTTGTAAAATATCGATTGCAATTACAATCAATATCAAAATTCATGTTTTAATAATGTAAATCAAATCTCTCGGATATCAATTATGAATTCGTTTATCATGAATGAATCGAAAGTCCATCAAAGGTCGGTATAGTCAAGCTGCTGAAATTCACAAATTAGAGAAACTGGCTATGTCAGCAACCGAAGTAAATGTTATTTTTTTGCACCGATTCTAGGATAACAACTGGTGCAGTTGATACCAAAAAAGCAATAGGATAGGAAAAAAATTATGTTGCTTCAGTTTTAATTGAAAACCAACGCAAATAAGGGGAAGTAAATACGTTTATTTGCACCAGTTATACGTGCAACCGGTACATATATTATGCTTGCATCGGTTTCCCACTGGATTTGTACCTACTGGTGTAATTTGAACCCTAAAAATAAATGGAATTGTGGTATAATTTCTTTTTATTCCTCCTTAAAATACTTTCTTCCAAGAAACCTGTGGAGCTTTAATGAGGACCGTTCACTTTTTCCTTTCAGATCTGCCTCAATCATGCACTCATTCCTTCGTCTTTTGCTCTGTTTCTCTTCATCTTGATCCTCAATCAATCATTTTGCAACCTTTTTTCGTTTCCATCTCATTACACTGCATCTTTAGCCGCCTACATGGCCTATACTCTAAATAGTTACATATATTCCATTTTTCCATCTCTCCTTTTCCGATTTCGCCTTCCTTCTTCTCTCTCATTGAGAGTTACTCTCCTAGAATTGTAGATTTTTCTCAATTGCTGCACCCAAGCTAGGTTGTAGCAACACTCGAAATTAATTTACAGAGAAATGGTGTTAAAGTTAAACTGAATAACATAGGAGTGCCTGTCAAAACGTTTACAGCTTACGTTGATTTATACCTAGAAGCTGCTAACACATCATGGGAACAACCACTTCCAAAGTACGTTTCATCCTCTTTTCTATGTTGGATTTGCTTTCATTCTTTACTCATATTTACGAAAAACTGAAATGAGAAATATTATTTTATTTCTTGTATTAAATGCTCTTTCAACCACAAAGTATAGATTATCAGCAAGAACAAATAGTGGAAGCATGCTCTCGTGGTAAGCTACATTCCTTTTTCGTTATGTTAATCAGGATAAATGAAAAGATGAATGATAGGTTGGAAGTTTGTCTGACTTTAAGTGAAGTGAAGTTCCAACATGTACTTTTTCCTTCCTTTTCCAATCGGTTTTCTTCTCAACCTCAAACCTGCTTTTACTTCTTTCTAAATAATTTTTGTTACTTCATTTACTCAAGTTAGCTTCATCAACGGAATCATCACAATAAAAGGCGGGATTCACGTTGATTACATTACAAGTCAAATTAGCAATCATGTGGTTTCTATTGTGACAAAGAGGAACAAAAAAGAAAATGTAATAACCCGGGAATCTGGGCCAGTTTAAAATTTTTCTTTTGGCAATTTTAGCGAAGTTTGAATATTTAAAATGAATTATTTTAAATAATAATGACGAGAAATTTATTTTGAATATAATTCAAACGTATATTTTCGTTTGAATCAACGATAGAATATAAATATTTATTTATATTTATAAAAGGAATCGAAAATGGCGCAGTAGTTCGATAATTCGATTTCAAACTTCAATTGAATGTACCGGGTGCAAAATAAACCGGATTTTAGTGAAACCAAAAATAATAGGATCTATTTGGGAATATCTTTCCAACGAATCCGAAAAATTGAAATTTCATAGCGGGAATCAAAAGATATGTCCAGTTGAAAATTCTGAATACTCGCTGTGGAATTCAGGCCCTTAAAAATGGGAATTTTGCAAATGACCTCGGATTTCGACAAAACCACTTTTGTTGGGTCCGCGATGTCAAGCTATTGCTAGATGCCAATTTTCATAATTTTTCGAATCAATATGTGAGTGTGGCAAAGGAAAACGCGTTTGACCAGTTTAAGTTGATTTTAATCGACTGGAAATTGGCCATTTTTCAAACGGTCTCAGAATTCGACGAAACTAGTTTTGTTAGGACCGTATCATCAATACGAAGCTAGAAAATATTTTTCTGGGATTTTCGAGTTAGTATGTGACCCCAGTAAATTGAAATGTACGTTTACAATTGAATATAAAGAGTTATAACTGAATTTTAATGAAAACCGATCGAAACAGTCGAATCAGCCTACGTTACATATCCCATTGTGTTCGGAATGGGGGTAATTAGCTATGGACGACAGCGGTGGGCGTCGTTTAGAGGTCGAAATAAAAAGTTTCTTTTTGAGAGTTTAAAATAATAAAAAAATTAATTTATTTATATAAGCCCCTACCTTTTTCTCCCACAGTCAAACTAGATAAAAAAAAAAGAGAACGCTCAGCCCCCCTCCCCCACCCGTCGATCCACGCACCATCGCCTCAGGCGATCTCCATCCGTCGCCCCGCCACCCCCAACCAGCGCCGCATCCTCCCTCTCCTCCTTCTTCCTCCACCGCTTCTCTCTCCCCTTCTTTGAATCGAACCCCGCGCCCAATATCTCCCACCGCCGTGACCCTGAACCCAACCGCCTCCCCCTAACCTCGGATGACCTGCCATCGCCTCCCCCTAACTTCCCCGACCCTCCAGCGCCACCAGCGCCCCTTCCCTCCCCCTTTACTCGACCAAAACCCCCAAAACCCGAAGAAAACCCTCATCCGACCACCCAAGGACCGTTGCAGGTCGGTTGGCAATACCACCACCACCTCTTGTCCCCGACGAATGCCACGCAGCCCTCCACCTGCTGAAAACCGTGAGTTGTTTTATTTATTTATCTTCGTTCATTTAATTTCAGTTTTAATATATTTGTAGTGAAAGAAACTTTGATTTTCAACATCAAAAAGATTTGATTTGCAACAATAAAAAGTTTTGATTTTTATTATGCATATCGATATAGGAAGATAAGATTTTTAATTTATATAAAGCTAAGGATTGTAATTTATATAAAGTTATAATATTTTCATATAAAGAAGGATCTTTATTTATATATAAAATATAAAGAAATTGGTTTTATTTACATATATAGAAAGGATAAAAATATGATTTTTATATATTGAATAGCGAAGTAAAAATTCGATTTTTATATATTGAATAGTGAAGTAAAAATTCGATTTTTATATATTGAATAGCGAAGTAAAAATTCGATTTTTATATATTGAATAGCGAAGTAAAAATTCGATTTTTATATATTGAATAGGGAAGTAAAAATTTGATTTTTACATATGTAGAGAATACGGGCAAAGAAAGTGACAAGAGGCAAGAACAGCGAAGATTTCTACATAAGAAGAGTCGTGGCGTTGGATTAGCTATTCTGTGAGAACTCCTCACCTTTTATTTATTTTTCTAGTTATAGAAATATATACTAGGATGAAGACGGTGTTTAGTAGCACCCGACACCCGTCGTCTACAGACCATGGACGGCTTGTATGCTTGTTTGTTTGATTTTGATGTGTTGATTGTGTGATGTGATGTGAAACGAAATAAAATATTTTATAGTGGAAAATATTTTATAGTTAAAAATAGAATTTTTAACGTGTATATGAAATGAAATAAATTAATATAAACAAATCGAACGATTTGTTTATATACACACATTTGACTGATATTGATTGGGACGATAAATTTTACACATCGCCCAACTGCTCAAATAAAATCTGTGTTTGATTGTTTGAAACCCCACACGGGTATTGGGATGATATTTGACGTACACTAATCCCATTGTTTAGTTGTATGTCGATCGATTGATTGACAAACTGTTATAAGCGTTGAATATTTATGTTTGATGCTTATACAGCGTAGAATGCACTTTGGATGATGGTTGATTGTTCATCGTTGTTATTGTATACATGTGTTGTAGAAAATCCATATAATCAACATTATATGGTAATTGATTGGGCCTCATTCCATATTTGAAATAGACATATTTGAAATAGAAATATTTGAAAATAGAAAAATTGAAGCCGTGTTGATTAGATTGACGCCATTTTGACGTGAACGATATTTATATCGATTTTATTCATTTTAAAATGAATATCAAAAGTGATTTCAAAATCTAATATTTTGAAAGGAATTGAAATTCGAATTAAATTGAATTGAAATGAAATTCGAATTAAAATGAATAAAATTGAATTTCGAATTAGATCGAAATCGTTTTGAATTGAATTTAAAACGTATTGAAATTGACCCGAAATGAATTCGAATTGAAATTGAATTGAATTGAAAACGAATGGAAGTTGAATTAGAAATCAATTTGAATTGAAATCAATTTGAAATGAATTTAAATCAAATTTATAAGGAAAAATTCAATTTTGATTTGAATTTAAAAAGAAGTTGAAATCATTTTGAAAACGAATTTAAAACGATTTATAAAATACGTTTTAAAAGGAAATCGACGAAGTATATATTATATATATAATATAACGGCCTGAATAGAATGCGCCGCGCCGCGGTAGTTCACGAATTTCGACCATTGACTTCGAATGGATATTGCGGGAGATCCGACTGTCGGATTCTCCTAAAACCGGAACCGTTGGGTTCGTATCGAAAAGAGCTTTCTAACGAATGTGAGAAATTAGAAATCTAACGGTTGGATTTGGAATTATGTCCAAATCAAATTTGAAAAAGGTCGCTGTAAGTGCAGTTCGATGGCCGTTGATGGAAATCGACTGTACGGGCCTTGATAAAAATATTAAAAATAGTAATAATTTGTGTAAAATCATAAGAAATGATTTGGAAAGAATTGGGATGAAAAACTCCATATTTGAAAAGATAAAAATAGATTTTTATCGAAATGAACTAGTTTTGAACTAGAATAGTAATTTATTTATTTTTAAAATAAATAAAGTGAGTTTGAAATGGTTTTGGAATATAACCAGAATTTCCAATAATTGAATTGGAATGGATTTGAATCGAAATTGTCTTCGGAATATTTCGATGTTAGATTTCATGATTACACAGATGTTGTTACGGAAATTTGAAAGATATAGATATATATCGTTATTTCCAATACGATATCTGTTGGTCGTAGAATTTAATATTGAATATTGAATATAAGCCGATATATTTTCTATTCAGATCCTTGTATTTAATATCAAATGTGATTTGGGTTTGTCGTGAATGGTATCTTGACTAACACTGTTCTTGAACCCAGTTGAGAAATGATTAAATCTTTTTATTTAGATTTAATAAAGTGTACCAATTAAATAATATTTAATTGGAATTGAACTGGTATTGATTTTTGGGTTTATTGTGAACAATGTTTTAAATAACACTTGTTCTTTAACCCGATAATTAATGAATGTGATTTTGGGTTTATCATGAACCTTGTTTTAAAATGACACTGATTCTTTAACCCGGTTAAAGATTAAAACTAAGTGGAGTTTTAATGAATCTTTAATTAGATTGAAAAGATCAAGAATGGAGTATCACCAGTTTTGCTCCAGGCGATAGTTAAATCTTTAATTAGATTTTAACGTGAAATGGTAATTGAATTTACCGATAACACTATGGTGTTAGATATGAAGTATTACCAGTTTTACTTCATGGGATTAATAGGTTGGGATTAAGAAATAAAATAAGTGATTACTTCGGTGAGGTTCGCTAATCCCGACTAGTTTGAATTGATATTCAAAGGAGATTAAAGAATAAATTTAAAGAATTTATCTTTGATAAAATTAATGGGAACTTTTCCCAAAGTATAGGAATATTTGAATAAAAGAATATTCTGAATTGGAATGAGGCATATGTTGTGTTTGTGTAACACTTATTTATTTATTTTATGCGAGTTATTCAGAAAGACCAGGTTAATCCCATTCTGAAGAACTGATTTGACGTGGTGTCGAAGATGAAGACGGTGGTTGAAGACCGGAGGTCTTTACGTCGTTTGGATAATTACTGATGATCTTGATTGGGCTGTACACCCAAGAAGATGGAAACAGTTAGTGATCGTCCAGACGTACTTGGAGATCGATGGATATGCGGGGTACTAGGTGCCTCCGGTTTCGTTCAGACCCAGAACGAACTTGTAAATGGACTGTGTGTCTAACATTGGATTTTAGTCTATGTGATTGATTTCTATTAAATATATATCTGTTTGGCAGCGGAGAATTTTATTCTCTTGCTTAACGCCCTTCTCTGAGACGTTTGAGCTCAGGGGTTATATATTGATGGATATCAAACGCATGGAGTGAATTGCTTGTGTGGCATGCCTAAGTGGCAATATGATCAAGGCTTTTGTTGAAAAGCAGAGTCTTGTGGTGGATGATCAAAGCACCGCCTATGTGGCATAGCTTTGTGTAACGTGAATTCCCGAGCCTCACACCCCGGTTGTGAACCATAAACAGGAGAGGACATCAGGGAGGGCATGCGTTTCCTTCTAGCTAGGGTGGTGTCAGTGACCTACCAGCCCTGACATTTATATACTTTTCACCTGTGTGGTTGTTGCTGTTGCGAGGCGCCTCGGTTAGATCGGACGATCCGGGTCCGATGGAGCCATTCGTTGGCTCATTTACGCCCCAAAGGGCAGGGAAACACAGTGTTCAGGCATTTTAATCCACATCGGTGGACCGGCCCTGACGATCCAAGGGTCACTCGAGCTCTGATCCTGAGACATGGGCTAGATTGTATCGAATCGGTTGAGGGCTATCTTTTGCCTCGGTTCATAGATGGAAATCCAATTTCCAAATACGTGACATTCGCGGTTTTATTTGTAGAACCTAGTATGGCGACATAGTGGGATGGGGCGCTTATGCCGTCTATGATTGATACTTATGATTTGAAGATTGTTTTGTACACTATGCACTTATGATAGTATCAAATGATTTGTTTTAAACGTATCAAGCATTCTTGGCTATTATAAGGTAAAAACCCTATCCTCCGGCTTGCGTTGCATTGTGTGATGGGAACTGGGTCTTATAATAGCTTTATTTTTCCTTATTTAGCATTGCGCTGTTTGTTTTATGCACTGGTGTTCTTGGGAGGAAACCCGTTCCGTGTTGTACGGCGTGGTCCCTTGATTTACCCAACTTTAAAATAAAGATTAATAACTGTTTTAGTTCTCACACCAGTCCCATGACTCACCTGTAGTTTATTGTTTTAACCTAAACTCTGGGTGCCCTTATTTTGACACGGGCAGCTAGTAGTTTTGGTTTTGCAGATTTATATTCATAGGATCCTGGTTTACAGCTGGAATGATATCCGGAAAGCTTTGTATCCGTATATCTCTTCTAGTTGTGTATTGTATTATTTTCCGCTGCTATGTAATGTATTGTAATCTTTGATGTTTCTGTGTAATATTGATTCATTTATACTTTGTATAATCTTGTATTCTGATGGAATTGTTGTAGTATACAATGAAATGTTCTTCCGTCCGCGTTCTGTTGTGGCTTGTTCTCGAACTATCCGCGCTTTCCTTCACGGGGAAGTTATGGGTCTTTAGAGTTGGTATCAGAGCTTTAGTTTACAAAGCTAGAGAACAAGACACATTAGAATCATATGAAAGAATTCATCAGATATTGGATTAGTAATATCCAATGAGAATGATTCATTAGAGATAGGAATAGTAGTTTCCTAAAACGAGTGTGAAGAGTATATTTTTAAAATGAAACGAATTTTGTTTTGAAAATTTAAAATCAATTATTCGTATTTGATTATTTATTTCATATTGATTAGGACAATCCAATATATAAAGATTTTGCGTATGTGCCTAGCTAGCGTGTATTCGAAGTTTTGATATATTGGATAGATATGGAGTTACACTCTAGTCGCCCGGGGGTGATTCTTATGATTGATATATCATCATCAGAATTTATATTCGAGTAACGAACGCGTAATATCTATATATTTCCTATTGACTGGTGTGAGAACCAAAATTAGATAGGGCTTATTGTTGTGATTTCGCATCAAAAATCTGATTTTTAGACTATATATCAAAGTTATAAAATTGAAATGATAACGAACTAATTGATTGATGGTTGTGTTGTTGATTATTGGTTAATTAATTAAAATTTGTACCATATAGCCAAATTGTATCAAATAGTGAATTGTATTGAAAATTTGTCGCATTTGCTTGCATATACATGTACTTACATTGAACAGGTCATAGCAAGGAGGCTAGAGCAGAGAGTAAAATTTGTTTGCCCGACAAATAGGTACATGTTTATCATAATTTACTGTTTTGTTTGGGTGATGATGATTTTATGAGCCGATTGGCTAGTCGGTTGGCTTTTTCTTTTTCTTTTTGAGATCAGAAGGCCTGTATGGCAATTTCGGGATTTTCCCGTGCTCCCGGTGCAGGGGAGGTTATGGCGAAATTTTTCGAAAATTTAGGGTGTTAGCCAAATTTTTGAAAAATTTGAAAAGTTCTTAGAAATTGAGAAGATGAAGAACTTAAGCCGTAGTGAAAACACTGGAAGTTAAGTCGATTTGTGAAACAACTTTCGGCTTTGTTCCTTTTCGGGGACGAAAAGTTTTAAGTGGGGGAGATTGTAATAACCCGAAAATCCGGGCCAGTTTAAAATTTTTATTTTGGCAATTTTAGCGATGTTTGAATATTTAAAATGAATTATTTTAAATAATAACGCCGAGAAATTTATTTTGAATATAATTCGAATGTATATATTCGTTTGAATCGACGATAGAATATAAATATTTATTTATATTTATAAAAGGAATCGAAAATGGCGCGATAGTTCGATAATTCGATTTCAAACTTCAATTGAATGTACCGGGTGCAAAATAAACCGGATTTTAGTGAAACAAAAAATAATAGGATCTATTTGGGAATATCTTTCCAACGAATCCGAAAAATTGAAATTTAATAGTAGGAATCAAAAGATATGTCCAGTTGAAAATTCTGAATAGTCTCTATGGAATTCAGGCCCTTAAAAATGAGAATTTTGCAAACGACCTCGAATTTTGACGAAACCACTTTTGTTGGGTCCGTGATGTCAAGTTATTGCTAGATGCCAATTTTCATAATTTTTCGAATCAATATGTGAGCGTGGCAAAGGAAAACGCGTTTGACCAGTTTAAGTTGATTTTAATCGACTGGAAATTGGCCATTTTTCAAACGGTCTCAGAATTCGACGAAACTAGTTTTGTTAGGACCGCATCGTCAATACGAAGCTAGAAAATATTTTTCTGGGATTTTTCGAGTTAGTATGTGACCCCACTAAATTGAAATGTACGTTTACAATTGAATATAAAGAGTTATATTTGAATTTTAACGAAAACTAATCGAAACAGTCGAATCAGCCTACGTTACATATCCCATTGTGTTCGGAATGGGGGTAATTAGCTATGGACGACAGGCAGTGGGCCTCGTTTAGAAGTCGAAATAAAAAGTTCTTTTTTGAGAGTTTAAAATAATAAAATAATTAATTTATTTATATAAGCCCCTACCCTTTTTCTCCCACAGTCAAACCAGATAAAAAAGAAAAGAGAACGCTCAGCCCCCCTCCCCCCATCGATCCACGCACCATCGCCTCAGGCGATCGCCATCCGTCGCCCCGCTACCCCCAACCAGCGTCGCATCCTCCCTCTCCTCCTCCTTCCTCCACCGCTTCTCTCTCCCCTTCTTTGAATCAAACCCCGCCCCCAATATCTCCCGCCGCCGTGACTCTGAACCCAACCGCCTCCCCCTAACCTCGGATGACCTGCCATCGCCTCCCCCTAACTTCCCCGACCCTCCAGCGCCACCAGCGCCCCTTCCCTCCCCCTTAACTCGACCAAAACCCCCAAAACCCGAAGAAAACCCTCATCCGACCACCCAAGTACCGCTGCAGGTCGGCTGGCAATACCGCCACCACCTCTTGTCCCCGACGAATGCCATGCAGCCCTCCACCTGCTGAAAACCGTGAGTTGTTTTATTTATTTATCTTCGTTTATTTAATTTCAGTTTTAATATATTTGTAGCAAATGAAACTTTGATTTTCAACATCAAAAAGATTTGATTTGCAACAATAAAAAGTTTTGATTTTTATTATGCATATTGATATAGGAAGATAAGATTTTTAATTTATATTAAGCTAAGGATTTTAATTTATATAAAGTTATAATATTTTCATATAAAGAAGGATCTTTATTTATATATAAAATATAAAGAAATTGGTTTTATTTACATATATAGAAAGGATAAAAATATGATTTTTATATATTGAATAGCGAAGTAAAAATTTGATTTTTATATATTGAATAGCGAAGTAAAAATTCGATTTTTATATATTGAATAGCGAAGTAAAAATTCGATTTCTATATATTGAATAACAAAGTAAAAATTCGATTTTTATTATTGAATAGCGAAGTAAAAATTCGATTTTTATGTATTGAATAGCGAAGTAAAAATTCGATTTTTATATATTGAATAGGGAAGTAAAAATTTGATTTTTACATATGTAGAGAATACGGGCAAAGAAAGTGACAAGAGGCAAGAACAGCGAAGATTTCTACATAAGAAGAGTCATGGCGTTGGATTAGCAATTCTATGAGAACTCCTCACCTTTTATTTATTTTTCTAGTTATAGAAATATATACTAGGATGCAGACGGTGTTTAGTAGCACCCGACGCCCATCGTCCACAGACCATGGACATCTTGTATGCTTGTTTGTTTGATTTTGATGTGTAGTTGATTGTGTGATGTGAAACGAAATAAAATATTTTATAGTGGAAAATATTTTATAGTTAAAAATAGAATTTTTAACGTGTATATGAAATGAAATAAATTAATATAAACAAATCGAATGATTTGTTTATACACACACATTTGACTGATATTGATTGGGACGATAAATTTTACATATCGCCCAACTGCTCAAACAAAATATGTGTTTGATTGTTTGAAACCTAACACGGGTATTGGGATGATATTTGACGTACACTAATCCCGATTGTTTAGTTGTATGTCGATCGATTGATTGACAGACTGTTATAAGCGTTGAATATTTAAATTTGATGCTTATACAGTGTAGAATGCACTTTGGATGATGGTTGATTGTTCATCGTTGTTATTGTATACATGTGTTGTAGAAAATCCATATAATCAACATTATATGGTAATTGATTGGGCCTCATTCCATATTTGAAATAGACATATTTGAAACAGAAATATTTGAAAATAGAAATATATGAAGCCGTGTTGATTAGATTGATGCCATTTTGACGTGAACGATATTTATATCGATTTTATTCATTTTAAAATGAATATCGAAAGTGATTTCAAAATCTGATATTTTGAAAGGAATTGAAATTCGAATTAAATTGAATTGAAATGAAATTCGAATTAAAATGAATAGAATTGAAATTCGAATTAGATCGAAATCGTTTTGAATTGAATTTAAAACGTATTGTAATTGACCAGAAATGAATTCGAATTGAAATTAAATTGAATTGAAAACGAATGGAAGTTGAATTAGAAATCAATTTGAATTGAAATCAATTTGAAATGAATTTAAATTGAATTTATAAGGAAAAATTCAATTTTGATTTGAATTTAAAAACAAGTTGAAATCGTTTTGAAAACAAATTTAAAACGATTTATAAAATACGTTTTAAAAGGAAATCGACGAAGTATATATTATATATATAATATAACGGCCTGAATAGAACGCGCCGCGCCGCGGCAGTTTGCGAATTTCGACCATTGACTTCAAATGGATATTGCGGGAGATCCAACCGTCGGATTCTCCTAAAACCGGAACCGTTGGGTTCGTATCGAAAAGTGCTTTCTAACGAATGTGAGAAATTAGAAATCTAACGGTTGGATTTGGAATTATGTCCAAATAAAATTTGAAAAAGGTCGCTGTAAGTGCAGTTCGATGGCCGTTGATGGAAATCGACTGTACGGGCCTTGATAAAATTATTAAAAATAGTAATAATTTGTGTAAAATCATAAGAAATGATTTGGGAAGAATTGGGATGAAAAACTCCATATTTGAAAAGATAAAAATAGATTTTTATCGAAATGAACTAGTTTTGAACTAGAATAGTAATTTATTTATTTTTAAAATAAATAAAGTGAGTTTGAAATGGTTTTGAAATATAACCAGAATTTCCAATAATTGAATTGGAATGGATTTGAATCGAAATTATCTTCGGAATATTTCGATGTTGGATTTCATGATTATATAGATGTTGTTATGGAAATTTGAATGATATAGATATATATATCGTTATTTCCAATACGATATCTGTTGGTCGTAGAATTTGATATTGAATATAAGCCGATATATTTTCTATTTAGAGCCTTGTATTTAATATCAAATGTGATTTGGGTTTGTCTTGAATGGTGTCTTGACTAACACTGTTCTTGAACCCAGTTGAGAAAGGATTAAATCTTTTTATTTAGATTTAATAAAGTGTACCAATTAAATAATATTTAATTGGAATTGAACTGGTATTGATTTTTGGGTTTATTGTGAATAATGTTTTAAATAACACTTTTTCTTTAACCCGATAATTAATGAATGTGATTTTGGGTTTATCGTGAATCGTGTTTTAAAATGACACTGATTCTTTAACCCAGTTAAAGATTAAAACTAAGTGGAGTTTTAATGAATCTTTAATTAGATTAAAAAGATTGAGAATGGAGTATCACCAGTTTTGCTCCAGGCGATAGTTAAATCTTTAATTAGATTTGAACGTGAAATGGTAATTAATTTTACCGATAACACCGTGGTGTTAGATATGGAGTATTACCAGTTTTCTCCATAGGATATATAGGTTGGGATTGGGAAATAAACTAAATAATTACTTCGGTGTGGTTCGCTAATCCCGACTAGTTTGAATTGATATTCAAAGGAGATTAAAGAATAAATTTAAAGAATTTATCTTTGATAAAATTAATGGGAACTTTTCCCAAATTATAGGAATATTTGAATAAAAGAATATTCTGAATTGGAATGAGGCGTATGTTGTGTTTGTGTAACACTTATTTATTTATTTTACGCAAGTTATTCAGAAAGACCGGGTTTATCCCATTCTGAATAACTGATTTGACGTGGTGTCAAAGATGAAGACGGTGGTTAAAGAAGGGAGGTCTTCACGTCGTTTGGATAATTACTGATGATCTTGATTGGGCTGTACACCCAAGAAGATGGAAACAGTTGGTGATCGTCCAGACGTACTTGGAGATCAATGGATATGCGGGGTACTAGGTGCCTCCGGTTTCGTTCAGACCCAGAACGAACTTGTAAATGGACTGTGTGTCTGACATTGGATTTTAGTCTGTGTGATTGATTTCTATTAAATATATATCTGTTTGGCGGCGGAGAATTTTATTCTCTTGCTTAACGCCCTTCTCTGAGACGTACGAGCTCAGGGGTTATATATCGATGGATATCAAATGCAGGGAGTGAATTGCCTGTGTGGCATGCCTAAGTGGCAATATGATCAAGGCTTTTGTTGAAAAGCAGAGTCTTGTGGTGGATGATCAAAGCACCTCCTGTGTGGCATAGCTTTGTGTAACGTGAATTCCCGAGCCTCACACCCCGGTTGTGAACCATAAACGGGAGAGGACATCAGGGAGGGCATGCGTTTCCTTCTAGCTAGGGTGGTGTCAGTGACCTACCAGCCCTGACATTTATATACTTTTCACCTGTGTGGTTGTTGCTGTTGCGAGGCGCCTCGGTTAGATCGGACGATCCGGGTCCGATGGAGCCATTCGTTGGCTCATTTACGCCCCAAAGGGCAGGGAAACACAATGTTCAGGCATTTTAATCCACATCGGTCGACCGGCCCTGACAATCCAAGGGTCACTCGAGCTCTGATCCTGAGACATGGGCTAGATTGTATCGAATCGGTTGAGGACTATCTTTTGCCTCGGTTCATAGATGGAAATCCAATTTCCAAATACGTGACATTTGCGATTTTATTTGTAGAACCTAGTATGGCGACATAGTGGGATGGGGCGCTTATGCCGTCTATGATTGATACTTATGATTTGAAGATTGTTTTGTACACTATGCACTTATGATAGTATCAAATGATTTGTTTTAAACGTATCAAGCATTCTTGGCTATTATAAGGTAAAAACCCTATCCTCCGGCTTGCGTTGCATTGTCTGATGGGAACTGGGTCTTATAATAGCTTTATTTTTCCTTATTTAGCATTGCGCTGTTTGTTTTATGCATTGGTGTTCTTGGGAGGAAAACCGTTCCGTGTTATACGGCGTGGTCCCTTGATTTACCCAACTTTAAAATAAAGATTAATAACTGTTTTAGTTCTCACACCAGTCCCATGACTCACCTGGAGTTTATTGTTTTAACCTAAACTCTGGGTGCCCTTATTTTGACTCGGGTAGTAGTTTTAGTTTTGCAGATTTATATTCACAGGATCCTGGTTTACAGCTGGAGTGATATCCGGAAAGCTTTGTATCTGTATATCTCTTCTAGTTGTGTATTGTATTATTTTCCGCTGCTATGTAATGTATTGTAATCTCTGATGTTTCTGTGTAATATTGATTCATTTATTCTCTGTATATTCTTGTATTCTGATGGAATTGTTGTAGTATACAATGAAATGTTCTTCCGTCTGCGTTCTGTTGTGGCTTGTTCTCGAACTATCCGCGCTTTCCTTCACGGGGAATTTACGGGTCTTTAGAGAAAATGTCAAAGCTCACAAGATATGCAACTATGCAGGTAACCAGCGAATTATTTTCCTAATAATAGTAATAAGATGAGATTGAAACCTAACAGTAAATTGTGAGTATTAAAATTCATTTTCTCATAATTCTACATGATTTTGTGGCTTAAGAGTTGTAGGCAAGAAATATATTTGAGTTGCCTTTGGCGTAAGTCAGTTTCTTCACCTTTGCAGCTTTGTAGACTAGATAGGGTTAAATCAATGTAATCTTCTCCGATTTCTATCACATGTTGTCAATTGTCGATGGATCAATTATGATTCGATGAAAACTAAGGTCAAACCATTAAATTGTGGAGTTCGATAATGGTCAAACATTGAATTGCGGTTCCTGAATTCGACTAAGGTCAAACCATTAAACTACGGTCGCAAAGTCAGATTATGAATTAATCATATTCAACATTGAATGACATCCATTAGCCTTCAATCTCGTGTAATTGTTCATTGATTTTTATTTGTTCTTTCGATTTTGAGTATATCTGGGTTCCTTAATGTTTTTTTAATATTACTTAAGACCATCTTTTATTTCCTAAAATGCTTATTGATAACTGTGTTTTTTGTTTTATTTGGTTGGATTTATCAATGGATAACTTTTGCTGTATTTTATAAATAACATTCATCAACAAAAAGGATAAATTATCAGTCATGTGGATATTTGTAAATGCACTTGTAGACAATCCCTCATTTGATTCACAAACAAAAGAAACTTTGACTACTTGTAGCGACCTGCATTCTACGCATCAAGTAATCGTAGAATATTTATTTCTTTCTCATGCAAAGTCGTATAGCCACGTAACTTTAAGAGACGACTATTGGGGTCATTTCCCATGTTCATGATTTTTGCCGATTTTTATATGACTGTTTTGCCCCTAACTGATCTTGTTTCGGCCATAACTTTTGATTGGTAGGAGTTTTGACCTAAAACCACTTCCATTTGATCTGGATGATGGTTTTCCTTTTCGTAAAGTGGTCATATGTGAAAAACGGACTTTCTGCTTGGGAGATATGGCAGAAATAAGGTTTGGAAGGTGAAAAACTACTTAACCGGGCCAAATAAGGTGATCAGTGAATGGGACCATAACCCATTTCGGGATAAGGGTTATGGGGAGGCTGAAATGAGTTAGGTTTTGATTTTATTTCAGTTTTCTAGCTGCCATTTACCTCCTAGGAACCCTAACAATGGCCTCTACCTTCTAATTTCATCTCAAATCGCTCTCTAATCAAGGATTAAGCTTAGCAACATCCAATCAAGGAGAAATAGCACCATTTCAGAGTTAGATCTGCTTTTAGACGTTGGAAATCGCCCCAAATCAGTTGTGTTTCAATTTTGAAAGTTTTATTTGTGGCTAAGGTGAGTGATTAACATTGTTTTTACACTAATTACAGTTAATTAGGGTGATTAGTGTTAATTAACGAAATTATGCATGTTAAAAATCTGGAAAAATGTTTAGAAATTATAAAATATTATTTTAGGGCTCTGATAGAAATTTAGGCTAATTTGGATAAGTTTTGCTAATTGTACGCTTAAACATGATTAAGGGGAATTAAGAGGAAAATATGGGTTTTGGGTATGTTTGATCCATTTTAATACATCATATTGTTGTTTTGGTGTTTGTGGTTGATTATACATGTTTCTATGACTGTATGCTATGCTTTGTGATTGATTAGAAAAGTTAGAATGGTCGAAAATGCCGTCGTATGGCGTAAAACAGTCATTGGAAAGTTGCAGGAAATATGCAGAGGACCGTATTGGATCGCCCCAGCCGAACTGACCCGTTCGTGACCCCCGAACCGACCCAGACCCGCTCGCCTGGATGTATCACGAACCGCTTGCTTGGGCCAAGAGGCTTGAACCTGAACCGCTCGTGCTTCGCATACCCCGAACCGATCTGAAGTGGAAATCACGAAATGATGCTCCGAAGAGGACATCACGAATTGAGGAGCCCAACCCGAACCCAGTGGGTGCACACAATCCGAACCGAAAGCCATGAATGAGTAGGACCAAACCGAGGGAGGAAGTTCACGCTCGAACTGTGAAGCTTGGCCACGAGCCGACCTGGAGAACCGATGGGATGACCGAACCGAATCGAGGGAAGAAAGAAGAAGACCGATCCGGTGATAACCAAAAACTTGAGATGCAAAGGTAGTCCAAATAGGAAGCTTGTACTCAGGATCCAGTTGGGAACCAATGAGTTAACTTCATGAGTTGGGCTTTGCTGCGGGACGTGTGCTAAGGAGTTATCGACGTGCATAACTTTGATTCGCCATCAAGACAAATGTTAGGCTACGGATCAGTGCAGTGGGGTAGTTATTACTCCATGGGGCAGAGTGATCGTAGCAGGGCTATGAGCCAGTGCAGTGAAGTTGTCATGACTTCATGGGGGCAAGAGTGGACATAGCAAGGACTAGTGGCTATGGATCAGTGCAGTGGAGTCTAAACGACTCCATGGGGCAGAGTGATCATAGCAAGGATTTAGGTAATCAAAGCAGTGGATATCGTATGCTTTACGCACTGAGTGAGAGATGTGAGGATGGTTGCTATGCTTGATTGTTTGCCATCATTATGACATGCACACCCCCACCTCGTATCTTTACACCATATGTTAGTGTCACCTTAGAGTATTGTACACCTTGTTGTGCTAACTCTTTCGTTGCAGGTCCAGATTCAGGTATGGTTTGATATACCTGTCATTGTTTTGTTTTGCTGCTTATCGCTTAGACCCGACTTTTGTTTGACCCAGAGTTTTATGTCTCATCTTATTACTCTGGGTGCTCTTAAATGGGCAAACTAGAGACAAATTAGGTGGTATGCACGAGTAGCTGTACCGGAGACGAGCAGGAGGCTTCCACGTATGATATATATAGATATTCTCCCTGTGTCGCTGCTGGTCACTACTTTGGGTATTAGTAGTGTACCTTTCTTATTTTTCTTTAGAGACATTTCTCTAAAGTTGTAATAATGATGATGTGGAACGTAAGCTGTATTTTGAATTTCCGCTGCTATGATGATTATGGTTTAGTTCTCAGCTTATGCACTATCTCGCCTGTTTTATGTCAAGTAAGTTATTATTATATTTTATTCCATGCGCTATGAGTCATTCTACAGGTTCCTTGTTAGTTCAAATTCCCTTCTTTCCTTTCTTTGACGGTCGTCCCGTGCTGGTCAAGCATAGTCACAACGCACTTTCATTGGAAATATCGTCTGGTGCGGGGCAGGCCATCACATTTGGTATCAGAGCTCTAAGTTGCGTAGTTAACCTAGGGAAAGACACCAGGGAGAGATAGTACATATATAAGAGCGCTTATTTGTGATATTTTGGTTTTCAAAAAAGTTATATATTCAATATATTTAAGGATGGAGTCGCATTGCACTGGCACCACTGAAGAGATGGTTAATCATTTTCTCCTTACAGATTGAACGATGAGCCGATATACTAGGGGTACTGGAGGAGGAGCTAATAATGGGAATGCTCCTCATACGAGGACAATGTTCACTAACCTCATGAGAGAGATGCTTAGGGATGTTCAGAGGCCAACTCCTAATGCTGCAAATAATGGTGGTGCAGTGGTGCAGGCGCCTAGGGCCGATTTCGTCAAGCTATGCAAGGATTACACTAGCCTTGGTGGGAAGCCGTTCACAAAGCGGAATCGGCTACATAAGTTCAAGATTGGCTTGATAGTAGTGAGCGTATCTTCAAGGATCTGGGAATTGAAGACGCGATGAAAAGGAAGTTAGCATCCCGTCAACTGCAAGGACGGGCAATGAATTGGTGGAATGCTATTAAGGCAGCTACCCCTGAGGATCAAGTTACTTGGGATCAGTTCAAGACTCGCTTTAGCAATAAGTTTATCCCAGCTGCTTAGAAATTAGAGTTGTTTAGGGCAGTCTCGGAGTATATTGCTGAGTTCGATACTTTATCGAAGTATGGATTATCTCTTATTGACACTCCCGAGAAGAAAAACGAGAAGTTCATAACGGGCTTAGATTAGTACTTGGGGGAAAGGTTTATAAACCATATCGATGAGACTTTTAAATCGATTGTTGGGAAAGCATTGAGGTAAGAGAGCCTTATCCTAAACCCAAGACTAAAGTCGCTGTTGCATCTGCAGAGGGGCCAAAGCCGCAAGCAAGCGGTGGAGGCAAGAATAATTCTTAGAACAAAAGGAAGCAGAGCCAAGCTAAGGATGGTCAGAAAAAGAGTAAGAAAGATGTTGAGTGCTTTAGCTATGGCAAGAAGGGCCATTATGCTAACGAATGTCGAGCAAATCCAGCGGATAGGAAGTGCTTCAACTGTGGCCAAGTGGGACATCATAAGGATAAGTATCTACAACCCCCTAAGGAGAAGCAGATTGTGAAAGCATATGCTATCAATGCTGTTCCTTCTTCGTCGAATGCCCCAACTGAGGCAGAGAAAGGAAAGAAAGTCGTAATTCAAGGTATGTTTTCTGTTTATGATGTTCCTGTTCGAGTATTGTTTGATACTGGAGCTTCCCGTTCTTTCATATCTAGTGACCTAATAGATAGGTTGGGATTGGAACCCGAGATAGTCGCTAGACCTTTAGCGGTGACGAACCCGATTGGTGAGTCGACTAGCCTTAGCATGATTTGTCGTAATGTGGTCTTATCGAGTCATGGATGCATGTTTGTTTGTGATTGCTTTGTTTTGGGCTTTATTGGGTTTGGCATTATTTTGGGAGTCGACTGGCTCCAAAGATACAGGGTGGTGGTAGACTGTGAGGGATTTTTGGTGATATTTAGAGCGGATGATGGGCGGAGGATAGTGTTTGGTGGTCTACCTAGTGATAGGGTAATGGCTAGTTTTCTAAATTCCCTCGACATCCCGAATGGTGATTTGTCAGATGTGCCCGTGGATGGACAGTATCCGGACGTCTTCGAGGAAGTGACCGGACTTCCACCACACCCAGAGATTGAATTTCGTATTGATTTAGTGAAAGATGCCAGACCTATAGTGATGTCACTTCGTCGTATGGCACCAAGGGAGCAGCGAGAGCTCGGGGTGCAAGCAAGCGATCTTTTGAAGAAGGGATTTATCAGAAGAAGTGTTTTTGAGTGGGGAGCACCAGTTGTGTTTGCTACCAAGGAAGATTGTTCCCTTCGATTGTGTGGACTACTGCGAGTTGAATAAGGTGACGAGGAAGAATAAGTATCCTCTACCGCGGATAGATGATTTGCTTGATCAGTTGAGTGGCACGAGAGTGTTCTCCCAGTTGGATCTCGCGACCGGTTTTCATCAGCTTAGGGTGGAAGCTGAGAGAATAGCTAAAACGGCCTTTCGGACGCCGTCTATATTCTATGAGTGGTTGGTCATGCCATTCGGGTTGACCAATGCACCAACATACTTTGTGGATCTTATGAATAGAGTATTCCGAGATCAATTGAATAAGTTTGTTCTTGTGCTCGTAGACGATATCTTGGTTTATTCAAGGACAGAGGAAGAACACAAGGAACATTTGAGGATAGTGATGGAGGTGTTGAGAAAACACCAATTAAAAGCAAAGTTTTCTAAGTGTTACTTCTGGAGAAGGGAAGTGAGATTCTTGGGCCATGTTGTGACGACCCCAAACCCCCGTTCCACGGTAGCAAGGGTAATCTTTGGAATATAACACATAACAAATAATAGCAGAACAAAAATATAAAAATACACCAGATAATGTACAATAGAATACACTGGATAAACATAATCATTAGAATTACACAGTATACAGGATCATACTTAGAACAAAATACAGTTTCAGCTTCACATAAAATGTCTACAGTGGAATCAAAACATAGTATGTTCAACAGGAGCTGAACAACATAAAAAAAGAAGTGATTAAATCCATCTTAAGCTCCATAGCTATCCAGAAAGAGCCTGCTAAAACCGGAATACAAGGCTGCCCATGTAGAAATAGGGGCACCCAAGTTTGCAAGTGAAACAAACTACGAGTCAGTCATGGGACTGGTATGAGAAATCTACTTAGCTTATGTTAATAATAAGGACAATCACAGGACCATGCCGCTAACGTGGAACAAGTTTACTCCATTGGATTGCCAGTGCTTAAAACAAGTAAATCATTTAAACATCGCAATGCTTTTTATAAAAATGAAGCCATTATAAGACTAAGTTCCCATCGCATAATGCAACGCAAACCGGAGGATAGAGTTTTACCTTATAATGGCCAAAATACGCTTGATACGAACAAAACAAAAGCATTTAATATTAATAATAGTGTTTATATGTTTCAAAAACAATTTCAATCATAAGTATCAATCATAGACGGCATGGGTACCATATATCATGTCACCACATATAGGTATACAATCAAAACCGCATGATGTCGTATTTGGGAATTGGATTTCTGTCATGAACCAAGGCAAGGGATCGTCCTTAGCGCTTCGAGACGCTCTTGCCCGCCCCTCAGGCAAGTACTCTGTTAAGCCTTTGGATCGTAAGGGCCGGTCCACACGGAGTGGATTAAAATGCCTAAACACTGCGTTTCCCCGCCCTTTGGGGCGTAAACTGGTCATATACCGACTAAACCATCGGCCCTGTAACGACTGATATAATCGAGGCGCCTCGCTATCCATCATCCACATAGGTAAAATGCCCAGGCGTATGAAACCCAAAACACCACTCCTAGCTAGAAGGAAACGCATGTTTTCCCTGATGTCCTCCCCCGTTTCTGGCTCATTCCAGGGTGTGAGGCTCGCAAATCAACGCTAAACACAAAACTAGCTATTTAAAGCCATTCTTTGATAATCAACCACAAGGCTCACAAGGCTATTCTTTTCAACAAAAGCCTTGATCACAACATTTCTACATGCCACATTGTCAATCTACAACGTCAGACACACATCCATTTACAAGTCCGTTCTGGGTCTGAACGAAACTGGAGGCACCTTATTCCTCTCCCGTATGTCCAATACAGGAGAGAGGCCCTCGCACATCCGAACGATCAACAAATACGTCCGGACAACCACCCCCTTCAGGGCAACAACTCCCATCAAAGGCATCAGTAGCCATCCATTCGATGTGAAGATCATTGGTCTTGGACCGTCTTCACGTCTTAGACTTCTAATCATCGATCAATTATTTGAAATAAGAATTAACTTAGCCTTTTCAGATAATTCACGTATATTTAGATTTTCAAATCTGTTCATTTTCATGGTTAAATTACTCGACATCGATAATTCAGTTCATTAATGTAATTTTCACGTCAGACACATTCAATCATCAAATATCCAATAAACCGGGTAAATTCGGTTTATTTCCATTTCATATCGTTTATAACATTTTATAACGATTTATCACTATTTTTATTTATTTAAATATAGCCTATTTATTCAAACGACGCTTTAGGCCATAACATAGCCACGGCACTGGTTTATCTAGATATGATTTATACATATCTAAAAATCTAACCATTGGATCTTTACAAATTTTATATAATTGGAAAGATCTTTTCAAAACGGATCCAACAGTTCCAGATTTGGGAAAATCCGACGGTCGGATCTCCCGGTACAATTGTTTAAAGTTACGATTTCAATATACGAACTGCAGCGTCATTATTCGGTTTATTTTAATTATATATATATATATAATCCATTCTTCGATTTGCAAACAATTTCATTTCATATATGTGATAATAATAATATTTTTATCCAACAAATATCTATTTCAACACATGACTATTTTTAACACTTCATATATACAATATGAATGTGATTTTTATTGTTAAAACAACTTATTTCAAAAATGAAGACTTTTAGCGATTCATATATATTATAAAAATGTGATTTTTATCATTCAAACAAATCTATTTCAAACATGAATATTTTTCCAACACATGAATATATTTCAACACATGAATAATAATCAAACGTATGAATATTTCAGAAAATTTCGGCAGCATAACGGCAGGGTAGTTAAAACCGGAGTACGGCTGTTCGCTCTACCTTAAAGCCTTGCAGCTTTTGACAAGGGGGATTTCAATATCTAATTCATACGCAGACAAATTTTTCCATAAACTAATCCTATTGGGATTCAACTACAATCAATCATATCAACCATTCGTATTTATCAGCCAAATTTCACATCAACCAAAATCCAAACAATCACAACCAATATATAACGTCCATGTTCTGTGGATGAGGGGAGCGTGTATATATTTATATAGATATACGTATATAAATATATTTCACTTTCATTTCAATTTCATTTCAACTCACATATAATTTTTTTCAATGCATATATAACTTATACATCGCACATACAACTTATACAACACTTATATAAGTCACATATCGATTGTATAATTTATACATCATCATTCCATATCATTTATAATTTAGGAATCTCACATTGGGTTCCACTCCTCCAAAAATTGTAGGAAGCTCCAAAAATTCTTCGGTCTCTTCTAGAATGTAGAAGACGTCCAAACGAGTCCAACGTCTCTTGTTTCATTGGATTTCGACTACATAGCTAAAAGATATGATTTTTATTGTAAAATCATATTTCGTAGCGCTTTAAAGTGCTATAATCTATTTTAAATTATAAAGGCCGTACCTTTTTGAATTTGTTCGAAACTAGGTTTCGATTTATCTTAGAATCCGTGTAGCATGGTGACGATCAGCGGGTACCACCTTGGAGAGCTTGGAGAGGCGCGGAAATCGAGGTAGGGGGTGTGCAGTTCGACGACGTCCTCGAGGTGCGGCGGCGGCTGAAAGGTCGGATCTTTGAGGAGGCAGAACTCGACGAAGGTTGAACGGGGGGGGGGGGGGGGGAGGGGGGGCTCCTTATATAGATTTGAAGCTCGTGCTGCCCTCTACAAAATACTCCAAAGGAGCATGGGGTATTGGTGCATGGATTCGAAGAAAAAGAGGAGGGAAGGGATTGATGAAAACCGCCTTCGGGTTGAAGAGCATCGGGGAAAGAGAAAATACAATGGAGGAAAGTGATTGGCCAATTGTTTTTATTTTAATTTTTAATTTAATTATTTCCAAAAATACCCTTTTCTCATATGAACTCTAATTCAAACCCAAGGATTGTCGTCCCTAGCTAATTACCCCCATTCTGAACACAATGGAGTATGTTTCGTAGGTCCATTCGACTATTTCAATCAGTTATTCTTCAAATTAAAATAAAAAACATTCAAACATGGATTAGAATGTACATTCCAATTTGCCGGGGCCACATATTGATTCCCAAAAATTCCAGAAAATATATATCTAGCTATGTTTGGACGATACAGTCCTAACAAAACTGATTTCGTCAAATTTGGAGACCGTTTGAAAAATGGCTATTTTCTGGTCGATCCAAATTGACTGAAATTTACCAAACACATTTTCCTTTGCCACGCTCACATATTAACTACAAAAATTATGGAATTTGAAATCTAGCAATAATTTGACATTTTAGATCCAACAAAAGTGGTTTCGTCGAAAACGGAGGTCGTTTGCAAAATGTTTATTTTCACGGGCTATATTAATTCCATAGCGACCTTTCTGAAAATTCATTTGGCCATAACTTTTGGTTCCCTCTATGAAATTTCGATTTTCAGTTTCGTTAGGAAGATATTCATAAACAGACTTATATATTTTTGGTTTCACTAAAATCCGTTTTATTTTGCATCCGGTACAGTTAGTCAAAGTTCGAATTCAAATTTTAAAACTGCCGCGCCATTTCAGGCCTTGTTTTATAATTAAAATTAATATATTTATTTTCCAACTTCGATTCAAATAGACTTTTGGTCATTATTATTTAAAATAATTTATTTTAAATATTCAAAATCCACTAAAATAGCTAAATTAAAAATTTTAAACTGGTTCAGATATTCCGGGTTGTTACAATCTCCCCCACTTAAAATCTTTTCGTCTCCAAAAAGGAATGAAGCTGAAAGTTGCTTAATTAACCAACTCAACTTTCATTTTGGCTTTCATTCTTCAACTTTTCAGTTTCTAAGAATTTTCCAATTCTTCAAAAATTTGGCTAACACCCTAAATTTTCAAAAAATTTCGCCATAACCTCCTTTGTAAGGGGAGGGGTTTGGAAATTTATTGGGCCGTATTAGGTACCCAATAAATCCTAATAAGCATGCACATATTTATAGTGATATATTCCGGTGTCCACAGGGGAGTGTGTATAGATCATAACTCCAGAGAATAAATTCTTGTCACCTTCAAAATGGTTTTTGTGCCTTAATGACCAGAGAGACGTGTTTATTGTCATCTCCAGACCCGTGTGGGGTTTTTATTAGTCTGGCAATTTACTGTTACATTTTATATAGTCCATGTCAGTCATCGGTTCAACCTGTAATATATTAATCACCATACAACCTCTCGCTCGTATGGTAAATTTTCAAACTCGTCGCCTAAGCTCCAAATGCTTATGTGGGATATGATGAAGTATGCTATCTTCAGGAAGTATGCAATGTAGTGTAGTTCAAAATTAATTGTTACTATCCTATGGCGACGTTTATTATTACACACAGAACAACCAACACTCCACATCCTATGGCATTCACAGAAGTTTATATAATAAATAAAATTGCGAATCCAACTCATTAAGGTTTACCTATTTGTCGGGCACGCAAATAAATTCTTTACTCAACAGCAAATCCATTTGCCTGTTCAAACATAAATAATGTACATGCATATATTTCTATCTATTTTCAAATTAGTTCAATATTTGATTCATTTGCATAAATTACCTTTCATTCTCTTATCGATTAAATTAATTATCATTCCAATAATTTGATTAATCAAATTCTGAACTACACAACACAAACAATAACCAATTTGTTGATTAAATTTTTCAAAAATATATATACTAATTAATTCATATACTCTTTTAAAATCATTCAGAATATATGATTAAAAATTCTACATCCATGAAAAGGAAACAACAACCAAGTAGAAAACAATACGAAAATGCAAAATACTGTAAATATACCTTGCACTAGAGTTAATCAGAAATATCCACCCTGCAATTGGGATAGGCTTTCTTAATACTCTCCTCAGTTTCCTAAGTACATTCTCGCAGATCTCCACTCCATTGCACTTTAACTAAGTGAACCTTCTTGTTCCTCATCTCTTAAGTTTCTTTACCAATAATCTTTATCGGCTCTCTCCTTATAGCTAATTCTGGAGTAATTTCCAAATCTTGTTGCGTGGCTTCTTCCACAACCAAGTCTGGATCATGCACATGCTTTCGAAGTTGGGATACGTGAAACACATCATGTACTCCAGGCAACCAATCAGGCAATTGAGCTCTATAAGCGAGAGTTCCAATCCGTTCGAGTATAGGAAATGGACCAATAAATCTGGGCGCCAACTTCCTTTTTGCCAAATTGGACTACTCCTCTCATTGGAGAAACCCTTAGATACACATAGTCACCAACAAAAAATGATAAATCTCTTCTTCTTGAATCTTCATAGCTCTTCTGTCGGCTTTGAGTGGCTAGTAATCGTTTCTTAATGAAATCGACTTTATCCGCAGCTTCGCGAATCATATCTGGTCCTAATACAAGTCTATTGCCAGGTTCTACCCAACATGCGGGGGATCTATCACGGTCTACCGTACAATGCTTCGAATGGTGACATTTTCAAGCTCACTTGGTAGCTGTTGTTGTATGAGAACTCAACCAACTGCAAGTGGTCTTCCCATGATCCGCCAAAATCAATAACACAAGCCCGCAATAAATCTTCTAGTATACGATTCACCCTTTCAGTTTGGCCATCTGTTTGAGGATGATAAGTGGTGCTCAAATTCAGTTTCGTTCCCAATTCTGCTTGGAATTCTTCCCAGAATTTACTAGTGAAAATCGGGTCACAATCACTAACGATACTCATGGCAACTCCATGAAGCTTAACAATTCCCTTGAAATAAATCTGCTCCAGACTTTGAGCGGTTCTATTTGATCTGATAGGGTTGAAATGGGCGGTCTTCATGAAACGATTACGATCACCCAAATACTGTCATTTCCTTTCGTAGTTCCGGGCAAACCATCTATGAAATCCATAGAAATTTGTTCCCACTTCCAACCTGGAATTTCCAATGGTTGCAACAGTTCGGCGAGTTTCTGTTGATCGCTTTTGACTTGTTGACAAGTAGAGCACTGGCTAACATATAAGGAAATGTCTCTTTTCATAGACCTCCACCAGAAAGTGCGTTTGATATCATTATACATTTTGCTCACTCCTGGATGGATACTCAGTTTGGATTTGTGACATTCATCCAATACTTCTCTCCGGAGTTCACGGATGTTTGGCACACAAATTCGGCCCTTTAACCTCAGAATTCCCTCATTATCAATCTGAAAACTCGCGGGCTCGCCTTTCTGAATTTTCTCTGATCTTCCTTCTGAATGAAGTGATCATCCTTCTGAAGAGCAGATATGTTATCAATCAATGAAGGCGTGATTATAAGATTGGCGATGATTACATTCTTTCGGCCGAGCGCATCATCCACAACATTGGCTTTCCCCGGAGAATACAAAATATCAAGATCATATGCCGCGAGAAATTCTGGCCAACGCTGCTACCTCATATTCAGATCTTTCTAGGTGAACAAATACTTCAATGATTGATGATCAGTGTATAGTTTGAACTTCTCACCCAATAGATAGTGCCTCCAGATTTTCATAACAAACATGATGGCTAACAATTCAAAATCGTGAGTTGCATAATTCTTCTCATGTGGCTTCAACTAACGGCTAGCATAAGCGACTACTTGGCCTCTATGCATTAATACTGCACCAAGACCTTCTTTAGAAGCATCTTTCCAGACTTTCAAGTCTTGATTGCTGTCAATAATTGTTAACACTGGAGCAGTTGTCAATCTTAACTTCAGCTTTTGGAAAGCTACCTCACATTCTGGAGTCCAATTGAGCCTTGAATGTTTCTTAGTAAGCTTCATTAAGGAACTAGATATCTTCGAAAAATCTTTAACGAACTTCCGACAATAACTAGCCAATCCAAGAAAACTTCGGACTTCTGTGGCTATGTTGGCTGCTTCCAATTCTGAATAGCAGTAATCTTACTGGGATCTGCAGAAATTCCTTGCTTTGGTACGACGTGACCAAGGAATTTTACTTCATCTTGCCAGAATATACATTTGGAAAATTCGGCTTTTAAAACATTCTTTCTGAGAATTTCTAACACTTGTTCAAAATGTTTTTCATGCTTGCTTTCTGACTCAGAGAAGATCAATATGTCATCAATGAAAACCAGTACGAATTTATTCAATAATTCTCTGAATACTCTATTCATTACATCGACAAAATAAGCTGGAGCATTACATAAGCCGAATGACATTACTAACCACTCATAGAATAAATTTGGACCTCTGAATGCTGTCAAAGGAACAAACTCTTCGACAATACGAAGCTGATGGAAACCTATAGCTAGGTCCATTTGTGAAAACACTTGTGCACCATTCAATCGATCCAATAAATCATCAATTCACGGCAATGGATATTTATTCTTTAATGTCTGCTTGGTCAAGTCATGATAATCCACACATAGTCTGAGAGTACCGTCTGACTTTGTAACAAACACCACTGCTGCTCCCCAATCAGAGAAACTAGGCCTGATAAAACACTTCCATACCAGCTGTTGGGTTTGATTGTCTAACTCTTCTTTTTCCTTCAAGGTCATTCTTCGAATAGCGTGAACTACTGGCCTTGCATTTGGAATTAAAGAGATTTTGAAATTATTTCTCTACGCGGAGGTAAGCTAACAACTTCTTCAAACACATCCGCATAATTCTTCATGACAGGAATATTTTCTACGTCGAACGGAGTATTCTCTGTAACGGCAGGAATATTGTCTTTTTGAGTAGGAGAAACATCCAAAGCTGACCAAAAGTCTTTTCTATCTGAATTCGGACCTTCGCATGGAATGGTTATATAATTCCCTGATTTAATCTTCGCCTTCACGACTCTGTCGGCGCATTTAACCTCTGCTTCATATTTGGCTAACCAATCCAAACTAGAATAAGATCAAATTATGTAAAGTTCATGACGATCGAGATAGTAAGGAACCGATAACAAAAAAGGAAACATGCACCCCACAAATCCAACTAAGACTGAGGGAACCCCCAACCGGATTATGGACAGTCATGGGTGCTTTGAGCTTTTTCAATTTCAAATCCAGTTTCTTAACTGCATTACTTGCAATAAAGCTTCGCGATGCGCCTGTATCAAATAGTACTAACTGGAATATTCTTGACAGTAAGCATGCCTTCCAAAACATCTGGCCTTCCTTGACTGGCTGAAGATGCAGGAACTTCTGCCACTTCATTTTCCTGTATCTTTTCAGTTTTCTTTGATAGCCGGCACTCTCTTGCAACATGACCTGCTTGTTGGCACTCATGGCATTTCCTTTCACCATGTGGGTTCTTTTGTTTCTTAGCGGGTTTAAATCCACTCTTCTTTTGTTTGTTCCAAGATTTACAATTTATCGCTAAATGTCCTTGCCTATTGCAGCTTGAGCATGTAGCTGTTGTTACTGCCTCTTTCTTAGATATAACCTTTTTCCTATTGAGTCTAGACTTCTTTCTGACCCCAGACACCGTACTTGCCTTAGGCTTTGTACTTGTCTCTGGGCTATCAACTTCTAATTTCCTTTTGTTGCTAGAACTGACTTCCTCTTCATCGCCCAAAAGACCTTTCTTATCTAGATCTTCATACTGATAATCCATGTCAGAAAAAGGCTGTTGCACATGTGTAGTTACAGTACTTTGGTACTTTTTTGTAGCCCATTAATAAACCTCAGATTCTTCATCTTTGGATTTTGAATTAAATGCGGGGCAAAACGAGAAAGTTCATTGAATTTCTTATGATATTTTGGAATGGTCATATCTCCTTGAATCAGATAGTAGAATTCATCACTTAGCCGCTCAGTTTTTTCTGGAGGAATAAATCTTTCATTGAAAATTTCTTTGAATTTGTCCCAGGTAATATTAACTTCTGGATTATCTTTAGTAACGTTTTCCCACCTGATTAAAGCTTCTTCTTTGAGTGCCCAAGATGCCAGTAATCTTTTCTAATCATGTTCGCAACTTGAAACCTTTAAAAATTCTCTCAACAGAGCGCATCCAAGCTTGAGTTTGAATATTGGACTCATTGCCCGAGAATGGTACTCCACCCAGATTTCAATATCTCTTTAATAGAACTTCTATATCTGATCCTGGCTGTGGAAGCACAACTGGCTCATTAGGTGGTTAAACCATAGGATTATTTCTTCTGCTTTTGCCACTCATTTTCTATGTCTGCAAATAGCAGACAAAGTGTCATGTCAATAGAAAAGGTATTTTAAAGCATGGAGACATATACTTGAATGTAAATGTGTCTATCGGAGTGTATTCCAATCTACTACACTCATTCTAGAATATTACTGATCCTATCTGAAATGAGTTATTCATCGTAGAATACTACTGATTCTATTTCTAACGAGTTCGTTAATATTTTATATTCCAGAACTAAGTTTAACCAAAGCTCTGATACCACATTGTGATGACCCCAAACCCCTGTTCCATGATGGCAAGGGTATTCTTTGGAATATAACACATAAACAAATAACAGCAGAACAGAAATATAAAAATCCACCAGATAATGTACAACAAAATACACTGGATAAACATAATCATCAGAGTACACTGTATAATGGATCATACTTAGAACAAAATACAGTTTCAGCTTTACATAAAATGTCTACAATGGAATCAAATCATAATATGTACAACAGGGGCTAAACAACTTAAAAAGAAAGAAGTGATTGAATCCATCTTCAGCTCCATAGCTATCCAGAAAGAGCCTACTATAACCTGAATACAAGGCTGCCCGTGTAGAAATAGGGGCACCCGAGTTTGCAAGTGAAACAAACTACGAGTCAGTCATGGGACTGGTATGAGAAATCTACTTAGCTTATTTTAATAATAAGGCCAATCACAGGACCACGCCGCTAACGCGGAATGAGTTTACTCCATTGGATTGCTAGTGCTTAAAATAAGTAAATCATTTAAAAATCGCAATGCTTTTTATAAAAATGAAGCCATTATAAGACCCAGTTCCCATCACACAACGCAACGCAAACCGGAGGATATAGTTTTACCTTATAATGGCCAAAATACGCTTGATATGAATAAAACAAAAGCATTTGATATTATTACTAGTGTTGATATGTTTCAAAAACAATTTCAATCATAAGTATCAATCATAGACGGCATGGTTACCATATGCCATGTCGCCATATATAGGTATACAATCAAAACCACATGATGTCGTATTTGTGAATTGGATTTCCGTCATGAACCAAGGCAAGGGATCATCCTTACCGCTTCGAGATGCTCTAGCCCGCCCCTTTGGCAAGCACTCTGTCATGCCTTTGGATCGTCAGGGCCGATCCACACGGAGTGGATTATAATGCCCGAACACTGCGTTTCCCCACCCTATAGGGCGTAAACTAGTCATATACTGACCAAACCATCGGCCCTGTAGCGACCGATATAACCGAGGCGCCTCGCTATCCATCATCCACAAAAGTAAAATGCCCGGGTGTGTAAAACCCAAAACACCACTCCTAGCTAGAAGTAAACGCATGTTCTCCCTGATGTCCTCTCCCGTTTCTGGCTCATACCGGGATGTGAGGCTCGCGAATCAATGCTAAACACAAAGCTAGCTATTTAAAGCCATGCTTTGATCATCAACCACAAGGCTCTACTTTTCAACAAAAGCGTTGATCACAACATCTTTGCATGCCACGTTGTCAATCTACAACATCCGGCTCATATCCATTTACATGTCCATTCTGGGTCTGAATGAAGCCGGAGGCACCTTATTCCTCTCCGATATGTCAAATACAGGAGAGATGCCCTCGCACATCCGAACGATCAACAAATACGTCCGAACAACCACCACTGTAACCCCTTCAGGGCAGCAACTCCCATAAAAGGCATCAGTAGCCATCCATTCGATGTGAAGATCATCGGTCTTGCACCGTCTTCACATCTTCGACTTCTAATCGTCGACCAATTATTTGAAATGAGAACTAACTCGGTCTTTTCAAATATTTCACGTATATTTAGAATTTCAAATCAATTCAATTTCATGGTTAAATTATTCGACATCCATAATTCAGTTCATTAATGTAATTTTCACATCAAACACATTCAATCATCAAATATCCAATAAACCGGGTAAATTCGGTTTATTTCCATTTCATATCATTTGTAATATTTTATAACGATTTATCGCTACTTTTATTTATTTTAATATAGCCAATTTATTCAAACAACGCTTCAGGCCATAATGCGGCCACGGCGCTGTTAATCTCTAGATTTGATTTACACATATCTGAAAATCTAACTGTTGGATCTTTACAAATTTTATATCATTGGAAAGATCCTTTCAAAACGGATCCAATGGTTCCAGTTTTGGGAAAATCCGACGGTTGGATCTCCCGGTACAATTGTTTAAAGTTACGATTTCAATATACAAACTATAGCGTCGTTATTCGATTTATTATAATTATATATATATAACCCGTTCTTCAATTTCCCCACCATTTCATATATGTGATAAAAATAATATTTTTATCCAACAAATATCTATTTCAACACATGACTATTTTTAACACTTCATATATATAATATAAATGTGATTTTTATTGTTAAAACAACTTATTACAAAAATGAAGACTTTTAGCGATTCATATATATTATAAAAATGTGATTTTTATCGTTCAAACAAATCTATTTCAAACATGAATATTTTTCCAACACATGAATATATATCAACATATGAATAATAATCAAACATATGAATATTTCAGAAAATTTCGGCAGCATAACGGCAGGGTAGTTAAAACCGGCACCGTCACGAGTATGGCTCCTCGCTCTACCTTAAAGCCTCGCAGCTTTTGACAAGGGGGATTTCAATATCTAGTTCGTACGCAAACGAGTTTTCCCATAAACTAATCCTATTGGGATTCAACCACAATCAATCATATCAACCATTCGCATTTATCAGCCAAATTTGACATCAACCAAAATCCAAACAATCACAACCAGTATATATTGTCCATGGTCTGTGGATAAGGGGAGCATATATATATATATATACGTATATAAATATATTTCACTTTCATTTCAATACACACATAATTTTTACAACGCATATATAACTTATACATCGCACATACAACTTATACAATGCTTATACATGAGGTGTACAACGTTTATATAACTCATATATCGATTGTATAATTTATACATCATCATTCCATATCGTTTATAATTTAGAAATCTCACATTGGGTTCCGCTCCTCCAAAAATTGTAGGAAGATCCAAAAATTCTCCAGTCTCTTCTATAATATAGAAGACGTCCACACGAGTCCAATGTCTCTTGTTTCACTGGATTTCAACTACATAGCAAAAAGATATGATTTTTATTGTAAAATTATATTTCGTAGACCTTTAAAGTGCTATAATCTATTTCAAATTATAAAGGCCGTACCTTTCTGAATTTGTTCGAAACTAGGTTTCGATTTATCTCAGAATCCGTGCAGCGTGGTGGCGATCAAGGGTACCACCTTGGAGAGCTTGGAGAGGCGCGCAAATCGAGGTAGGAGGTGTGCAGTTCGACGGCATCCTCTAGGTGCGGCGGCGGCTGAAAGGTCGGATCTTTGAGGAGGCAGAACTCGACGAAGGTTGAATGAGGGGGAGTGCTCCTTATATAGATTTGAAGCTCGTGCTACCCTCTACAAAATACTCCAAAGGAGCAGGGGGTATACGATGGGGGAAGGGATCGATGAAAACCGTCGTCCGGTTGAAGAGCATCGGTGAAAGAGAAAATACGATGGGGGAAAGTGAAAGGCCAATGGTTTTTATTTTAATTTTTAATTAGTTATTTCCAAAAATACCCTTTTCTCATATGAACTCCAATTCAAACCCATCCCTAGCTAATTACCACCATTCAGAACATAATGGAATATGTTTCGTAGGCCCATTCGACTGTTTCAGTTATTCTTCAAATTAGAATATAAAACATTCAAACATGGATTTGAACGTACATTTCAATTTGCCGAGCCACATACTGATTCCAAACATTCTAGAAAAATATATCTAGCTATGGTTGGACGATACGGTCCCAACAAAACTGATTTCGTCAAATTTGCAGACCGTTTGAAAAATGGCCATTTTCCGGTCGATCCAAATTGACTGAAATTTACCAAACACATTTTCCTTTTCCACGCTCACATATTAACTCCAAAAATTATGGAATTTGAAATCTAGCAATAATTTGACATTCCATATCCAACTAAAGTGGTTTCATCGAAAATGGAGGTCGTTTGCAAAATGTCTATTTTCACGGGCTATATTAATTCCATAGCGATCTTTCTGAAAATTCATTTGGCCATAACTTTTGATTCCCACTATGAAATTTCAATTTTTTCAGATTCGTTAGAAAGATATTCATAAAAATATTTAAATATTTTTGGTTTCACTAAAATCCACTTTATTTTGCATACGGTACAATTAGTCAAAGTTCGAATTCAAATTTTCAAACTGCCGCGCCATTTCAAGCCTTGTTTTATGATTAATATAAATATATTTATTTTCCAACATCGATTCAAATAGACTTTTGATTGTTATTATTTAAAATAATTTATTTTAAATATTCAAAATCCACTAAAATAGCAAAATTAAAATTTTTAAATTGGTTCAGATTTTTCGGGTTGTTACACATGTTGTTCCAGAGAATGGTATTGCTGTAGACCCTGCAAAGGTGGCTACGGTACAAGATTGGTCTACACCCAAGAATGCAACAGACATAATAAATTTCTTGGGGTTAGCTGGGTATTATCGCAAGTTTAACCAAGACTTCTCCAAGATATCAGCACCATTGACTCAGTTGATCAAGAAAAATCAGGCTTTTGTTTAGGACAAAAAGTGCGACAATGCATTTAAGAGTCTGAAGGAAAAGTTGACGTGTGCACCAGTGTTAGTCATTCCTAAAGGGAATGAAGAGATGCCAGTATACACGGATGCATGTGGTACCAGACTAGGTCCTGTATTGATGCAAGGTGGAAAGGTTGTAGCTTATGCAAGTCGGCAACTGAAACCGCATGAGAAAAGGTATCGTACCCATGATTTGGAATTGGCAGCGATCGTGTTCGCATTGAAGATGTGAATACATTATCTCTTGGGAGAAAGATTCGAGTTGTTTACCAATCATAAATCGTTAAAGTATCTTTTCTCTCAGAAGGATCTAAATCTCTGACAACAAAGATGGTTAGAATTCTTGGCTTCCTACGATTTCGATATCGCATATACACCAGGAAAGGGTAATGCGGTAGCTGATGCATTGAGTAGATGACAAGCTAGTTTAGAGGCTATGTTTCTTGAGTGGAAGCAACTGGAGTACTTCGCTGGGTATGATTTCAGACCAAAGTGCGATTTGGATCCAGAAATGTTAGCAAGTTTGACAATCAGACCCACTTTGATTGAGCGGATTGGTTCCAGTCAGAGGGACGATCCTAACTTATTGGAAATCATCTCCAAGTTAGAGATGGGTATCGGTGAGGAGATGAGCGAGTATGGGCTTGATCGAGATAGATGCCTAGAAAGAATAGAAGACTGGTTGTACCCAATGTCAATGGATTGAGAGATGAAGTGCTTAGAGAATGTCATCACTCAAAACTAACTGTACATCCCGGTGGTAACAAAATGTATCGAGACATGAAGCAGACCTACTACTGGGAAGGAATGAAAAGAGATGTTGGAAAGTTTATATCCAAGTGCTTAAATTGCCAGCTAGTTAAAGCTGAGCAAAAGAAACCTAGTGGTTTGTTGCAACCATTAGATATTCCTGAATGGAAATGGGAACAAGTCTCAATGGATTTCATTGATGGGTTACCAAGGACTAGGTCGGGCCATGACAACATTTGGGTGATTGTGGACCGATTGACCAAGAGTGCAAGGTTTATACCTGTCAAGTCGAATAGAACATCAACTAAATTAGCAGAACTATATATGTAGTGGGTAGTGAGATTTCATGGAATACTTAAAAGCATTATGAGTGACCGAGACCCGTTGTTTGCTAGTGGGTTTTGGAAGAGCTTACAAGAGGCTTTAGGGTCAGAATTATATCTCAGTACCGCGTATCATCTTCAAACTGATGGTCAAACAGAGTGGGTAAATTGTATATTAGAAGATCTCTTGAGAGCTTGCATATTGGATTTTGGTGGATCATGGGATGACCATTTGCACCTAGTAGAATTTGCATATAATAATAGTTATCAATCCAGTATTAGTATGGCTCCATTTGAAGCTTTGTACGGAAGACCATGAAACTCACCGTCATATTGGTTAGAAACCGGTGAGATGTTTGTGCTCGGACCAGATGTGATAAGAGAAAATTCAGACAAGATTAAGATCATTCAACAGCGAATGAAGGCTGCCCAAGATAGGCAGAAGAGTTATGCTGATAAGAGGCGAAAGGATTTGAAATTCTCCATTTGCGACCTAGTATTTGTCAAGTTCTCTCCATTAAAGAATGTTATTCAATTTGAAAGGAGAGGAAAGTTGGCGCCAAGATTTGTTGGTCCATTCCCAATCCTCGAGAAAGTTGGTAATTTGGCATATAAAGTTGAATTACAAGAGAATATGGCAGGAGTTCATAACATATTTCATGTTTCCCAGTTAAGGAAATTCGTGCACAACGCCGATATGACTATTTCACTTGATCAGTTGGATGATATCGAAGTAGAACCCGAGGCGATTGGAAACCGCAAGCCGATTCGTATTGTCGAGCACGATACAAAGCAACTTCGAAGAAAAGCGGTGAATCTAGTCAAAGTTCAGTGGAGTGAGAATGAGAATGACTGTACTTAGGAGATAGAGAAGAGCATTAGGAAGACATATCCAGAACTCTTTGCCTGGTAAGATTTTAATTTCAATTTAGTCTTCCGTATGCTAGGATAGACATGTTGGTTGTTTTGTATGTTTGATCGTTGTGAATGGTTGGTAGGCATGCGGGATCCTTTTACTTGTTTCTTAGTTAGGAAATTTCGGGGGAGAAATTTCATAAGGGCGGAAGAATGTAACAACCCGCATTCTACACATCAGGGGATCGTAGAATATTTTTCTCTTTCTCATGCGAAGTCGTATATCCATGTAACTTTGAGAGACGACTATTGGGGTCATTTCCCATGTTCATGATTTTTGCCGATTTTTATATGATTGTTTTGCCCCTAGCTGATCTTGTTTCGGCCATAACTTGATTAGTAAGGAGTCTTGACCTGAAACCACTTCGATTAGATCCGGATGATGGTTTACCTTTCTGTAGAGTGGTCATATGTTAAAAACGGACTTCCCGTTTGAGAGATATGGCTGAAATAAGGTTTGGAAGGCGAAAAACTTCTTAACCAGGCCAAATAAGGTGATTAGTGAATGGGCCCATAACCCATTTCGGGATTAGGGTTATAGGGAGGCTAAAATGAGTTAGGTTTTGATTATATTTCAGTTTTCTAGCCGCCGTTTACCTCCTAGGAACCCTAACAATGGCCTCTACCTTCTAATTTCATCCCAAATCGCTCTCTAATCAAGGATTAAGCTTAGCAACATCAAATCAAGGAGAAATAGCTCCATTTCAGAGTTAGAGCTGCTGTTAGACGCTTGAAATCGCCCTAAATCAGTGAAGTTTTAGTTTCGAAAGTTTTATTTGTGGCTAAGGTGAGTGATTAACATTGTTTTTACACTAATTACAGTTAAATAGGGTGATTAGTGTTAATTAACGAAATTATGCGTGTTAAAAATCTGAAAAAATGTTTAGAAATTCTAAAATATTATTTTAGAGCTTTGACAGAAATTTGGGCTAATTTGAATAAGTTTTGCTAATTGTATGCTAAAACATGATTAAGGGAAAAATATGGGTTTTGGGTATGTTTGATCCATTTTAATACATCATATTATTGTTTTGGTGTTTGTGGTTGATTATACATGTTGCTATGACTGTATGGTATGCTTTGTGATTGAGTAGAAAAGTTAGAATGGTCGAAAATGCCATCGTATGGTGTAAAACAATCGTTGGAGAGTTGCAGGAAATATGGAGAGGACCGGATTGGATCGCCCCAGCCAAACCGACCCGTTCATGACCCTGAACCGACCTAGATCCGCTCGCCTGGATGTATCACGAATTGCTTGCCAGGGCTTGGAGGCTTGACCCTGAACCGCTTGTGCTTCGCATACCCCGAACCGATTTGAAGTGGAAATCACGAAACGATGCTCCGAAGAGGACATCACGAATTGAGGTGCCCGACCCGAATCCAGTGGATGCACACGATTCGAATCGAAAGCCACGAACGAGTAGGACCGAACCGAGGGAGGAAGTTCACGCTCGAACTGTGAAGCTTGGCCACGAGCCGACCTGGAGAACCGACCACGAACCGAAGGGACGACCGAACCGAACCGAGGGAAAAAGAAGAAGACCGATCCGGTGATGACCAAAAATCCGAGATGCAAAGGTAGTCCAAATAGGAAGCTTATACTCAGGATCCAGTTGGGAACCAACGAGTTAACTTTATGAGTTGGGCTTTGCTACGGGACGTGTGCTAAGGAGTTGTCGACATCCATAACTTTTATTCACCACCAAGACAGATGTTAGACTACGGATCAGTGCAGTAGGGTAGTTGTTACTCCATGGGGCAGAGTGATCGTAGAAGGGCTATGAGCCAGTGCAGTGAAGTCGTCATGACTTCATGGGCCAGAGTGGACACAGCAAGAACTAGTGGCTATGGATCAGTGCAGTGGAGTCGCCATGACTCCATGGGGCAGAGTGATCATAGCAAGGATTTGGGTGATCAAACAGTGGATTTCGTATGCTTTACGCACTGAGTGAGAGATGTGAGGATGGTTGCTATGCTTGATTGTTTGCCATCATTATGACATGCACACCCCCATCCCGTATCTTTCTACATATGTTAGTGTCACCTTAGAGTATTGTACACCTTGTTGTGCTAACTCTTTGGTTGCAGGTCCAGATTTAGGTATGGTTTAGTATACCAGTTATTCTTCTGATTTGCTGCTTATCGCTCATACCAGACATTTGTCTGACCCAGAGTTTTATGTCTCTTCTTATTACTCTGGGTGCTCTTAAATGAACATACTAGTGATAGGTTAGGTGGTATGTACGAGTAGCTATACCGGAGATGAGCAGGAGACTTCAACGTATGATGTATGTAGATATTCTCCCTGTGTCGCTGCTGGTCACTACTTTAGGCATTAGTAGTGTACCTTTCTTATTTTTCTTTAGAGACATTTCTCCAAAGTTGTAATAATGATAATGTAGAACATAAGCTGTATTTTTAATTTCCGCTTCTATGATGATTATGGTTCAGTTCTCAGCTTATGCATTATCTAGCCTGTTTTATGTCAAGTATGTTATAATTATATTTTATTCCATGCGTTGTGAGACATTCTACAGGTTCCTTGTTAGTTCAAATTCCCTTCTTTCCTTTCTTTGACGACCGTCCCGTGCTAGTTAGGCATAGGCACACCGCACTTCCATTGGAAATATCGTCTGGTGCGGGATGGGCCATCACACTACTCGATCAGGAAGCTTTCCTTTAAATGCAAGCCTTCTGCCGAGTTTCACAAAAAAGGTTTATTTTTCTTTTTCTTTTTTCCAACTATTTAGGCTATACTTTGATCATGAATCGATGTATAATTTCTAATATTTGTATTTTTTTCCCCCTATTCAATTCAGCTGGTAAGTCAGGGGTTTTCGAAGCTCTTTTAAGTGGGCTGATTTCATGCAAAGCAAAGAACTGAAGAAAACTGATGGTGTGCTAACAAGGAAAAACCTAGTGGCATCCCTAAGCTTGATGATGCAAACAATGCTGGTGGGAAGTAATCCGAAAACTATACACTAATATTGATAGAAGGATCTTCAGCCAAAGACTTGTTGTGAGTTGTTGTTGAAAATGCATTGTTTTACGGCATATGTTTACTCCAGTAGAGATAAGGGTAAAGCATAAAATTTCAAATTATAACCTTGTTAACTAAATGGAGCTCTCCATTGATCGAAGATGTAGTTTGGTTTATGCACTTAAGTTGACGCATGTATTCAAATAAGTTATTAACATTCTGTATCATGGTGTCCAATCCGATGAAAATCTCCATCTAGAACTTGAGGAAGATGTTAAAGAGGACTGCAGGAAACTTGCTGCAGTTGAATTTGTCAAGGTAAAAAGGATTACTGTATTAGTTGAAGCTTATGATACCAAGAATAACCCAAAACAATTAAAAATTGTTCAAAAAACCTGTGAAATAATTGATTTGTGGTATTAGTTATAATGGTTTTGCATTTTATTATGGGTAGGTTTGATGGATATGAACATGCATTTCCTAACACGCATGTCAGTTTGTTTTCAATTTTTTTTACTGTTTACCATTCTCAGTCCATATCAATGGTATTATTATTTAAAGTTAAACATATAGTAAAATATCCAAACATTAAACCGAAGTTTTGTTATTTATCACAAGATCTTTTTGGGAAGAACAGTGGACTGATTGTGTAGACAACTTATAATGTATAAGTGGAGGATTTGTAATGATTAGGTTCCATTTGAATACTTTTGGAATATGATATATCTTAACCAATCCTTTTGCATAGATTCGTAAATGTGGTCTGGAGAAGCAATACAAACACGGTTTATGGAATTTAATCGATTAACTATTATCCGTTAGTTATGTCGACCTTATTAAATTAATGTCTAGGAATAATAATACTAAAATATCATAAATCTACTTAGAAAGTAGTTATTACTATTATTATTCAAATTTCTTAAAGCTATCAAAAATGTACAAGGTTAAAAAATAAACTGCGACTGTGGTTTATTTAATTGGTCCTCATTTTCATTGATGTTAATAATGCAGGTCTGTGAAAACCACTCACAAGGAGTCATTTTAGTTAGGTTCAAAGATCGCAGAGGTGGTGCCAAATGCATTGAACTCATGAATGGAAGATGGTAATCATTTGAGACTTTTCTAAGATATCTCTAGTCCTCTACCTTATATTTACAACTTTTACAATAGTTACTTGCTATCTTTAAAATAACTGAAGGAAACAACCACTTTTCGTTTATTATTATTTTATAATCATATAACAATATATTCTCTACTTCTTTGCCTTTTATTTATATCGTTAATGTGACAAGTGTCAAGCATGAATGTTGGCACCACTTCCGTTAATTGATTATTCCATTATTTTGATCTAACATGACTATATATTATTTTATGAATAATATTTGACAAATTCGTCACTTGTTAGGAATTTGAACCGCATTTCTAGCTTAGTACCTTAGTCTAATCCTTTAGTTTGTTCCGGTTTAAAAGGTTTGGAGGAAGACAAAATTATTGCTACAGAAGATGATGGTACAGTAAACCATGCACATATTCATGATTATGATGTTGATGCTTAAAGATTAGAACAATTTGGGGAAGAGCTTGAAGTTAAATGATGCAAGTTTAGTTACATCTAAACATGTTATTTTTAGCAGAGGTTGAGATGCTCGTTGTTATAAGAACTCTGCAGAATCTATAGATAAAGAGCTACAGATGGGACATTGATTAAACTTTCAAAATTTCTAAGTTTATACTAAGAGGAAAGACTATATAAAGAGTTATATAAATTTGTGTATAAAAAAAAGATCCTATAGTGTTCCATTATTTTGAGTAAAATTTATCTGCCAATCTTGTATAATGTTTATTTGATTGTTGTTTGTTCATTATATGGTATGATTTCATTGTTTGTTCGATAAGATTGGTTGTAGTAAGCATTTATGAAAATTTATATTTAATTTGATATCTTTTCAGGTTTTAAAACAAAATGAAAAGATACATATATATATATATATATATATGTGTGTGTGTGTGTGTGTGTGTTTGTGTATGGTTTAAGTGTAATTTGCATAAATTGTTTTCAACAATCAACAACCGACGACAGATTTTCATCTCTTGCATCAATTGTAGAAAACAATCGATGCAAAAAAAAGCTTTTTAAAGCAACAAGGCATTTTTTGCACCGTTTTTGGTAAAAAAAACAGTGCAAAAATCATTTTTTGTACCGGCTGTTACTGAATACCAGTGCAAAAAACCTTTTTCTGCACTGGTTCTAAACCAGTACAAAAGATAAAAGCCTTTTGCATCGTTTGCATTTGCATGGATTGTAGAATCAGTGCTACAAGGGGTAAACAACCGGTGCAAATGACATGTTTTGTAGTAGTAAAAGTCATAAAATGGCGAAACGGGCCGAAACTCGGTCGGGAAAGAGCCGTGATGGACCTAAATTGTTGATCGTAGTCTCCACTGGCCAACAACAGGAAAACATGCATTAGACATCTAAGCCTTTAGTTTAGACGTCTAAACTCACGGACTACTATTTTTTATTTTTCCTAAACCTTCAGTCAGATGTCTGAGCCTTTGGGTCAGACATCTGAGCTGAAGCCTAGGCAACATTTTGACAAGGAAATGAGTGTGCAATCGGCCTCAGACGATCGAGGACCAATGGTGAAGGTTTATAACATTTCCTATGCGAAAATGAAGCTCCTAAGGCTCGTCAAAACAACTTATAACACAAAACTCAATTCCCACAAAAATTCACTCCTTGAATTCATATAATTGTATTAGACCACTCATAATTCGAAAAGTTCACACATAAACCAATCAACCAACTGCACAAACACAAGATAAAAGTGCAAGGGAACACTTGCCAAGCTTAGTAACTTGATTACATAGATGTGAGTTCTCAAGAACTCACCTTTGATCTTAAGGAATGAAGGAGAAGCTCCAAACCCAAGTTAGATCACACTCTCTTCCAATATGTCTTGCTAATCTCTAATCTAAATATGAATACACAAATTTCCTAGGAGTTACTTTATAGGAAATCTCACAAATCGAAAAGAAAGCAAGTTAGAGAAGATGGAGAAGCTTACACAAGTTGTCTCTTTGATTTTCCCCTTGATTTGAATCTCTAGTAGCCAACCTTAGCTTTGGAAACTTAATTTCCAATTCCTCTCTCCATTTTTTTTCATAAGTGTTAGGAAATAAAATGAATGGGGGAGAAGGGTGGGTTGTGGGGGTGTTTTGGTACAGAGTTTGGGTTCAACCATTATGGCAACGGTTCCATTTAACTCAAATAGAAAGCACCTAAATTTAACAAACTTGAAGCGTGTCGATGTTTATAGTTTTAAATAACTTAAAAGACGTTTTGAACTCAATGGAAGTGGTCTCGGGTCCAAATTCGTTAGTATGCAAAAAGTGATATTTTGGTCATGCACTCAATGAAAAAAGATGAAATTTCACCCAACTCCAAAGGTATAAATGTTGTAAACAACATTTTTAACTCAATGGAATGGTTTTGAGTCCAAATTCAATCGTTTACAAAAAGTCACACATCTCGGGTTTTGTAACGACCCGGAAACCCGCACCTTTTGAATTGACAATAATCCACACATGTCTAACTCAAAACTTTACGTATTTACAGATTGTTAAATGACGATCCACATCTTTAACCATTATAGTCAAAAATATAGATAATCAAGGGGATTAATTTAGAATTAGAAAGAAAGAAGAAAACAAGCACAAAATCTCGCAACAGAATGAACAAAATATAATAATCAAATAACAGTTCATGAAGATGTTTAAAATGAACATTTGATCATTTTACAACATTTATCAGAGTTATACATTTATATATACATAACTGATAATACAGAGTAATGCAAAAGAATAGTAGTGGAATACGATAGTAATAACAGTATACCGCCTTCGTCTTCATCCTTCAGAAGATAACTTTTGAAATTGGAATGCTCAAGTCTGACCCGAGCGTAATAGCATGAAAATAAAACAAGCTCGGATCAGGCAAAAATATTCTCAACTAAGTCAAATTGACATCATATGAACATGCACACACATAACTCAAGAGATGTTATGGGAAATTCCATCTCCTAAGGATTCGTCAAACCAGATACTGTATAATATATTTTCGCTATTATAATAGTGTCTATTCACAAACACTTTCCAGAAAAATAGCGTAAGCGGGGTTACATTGATTACCCTTACACAGTTTATAAGCACATGGTCTATGCAGGTCCTGTAACACAACCAGTAGAACGTCGGTAACCAGTGAGTCCCCTGTAGACCTATGCTAATATCAAAATCGTAGTTGTCTCGCATAAGGATAAACGTATGACAAGGCACATGAGGCAATACCCAAGGTAGTATGCTACCAGTTTGCCTGATCCAGACGGGTGGTTACCCATAACGACCCACCGTAGATATCCGCCCCATATCGAATCAAAAAGAAATACCTCCCATCGAGGGTGTGCACCAACAAAACAACAAAAACAGAATAGAAATAGTATGGACCTAAGGCCCAGGAAAAATCGAAGAGCAGATGTCCACTAAGAGGTAGTCAAGCCTCATTTGGTCTGGCACGGCTCCTGTTTTAGTCATTTCAAATCGACACAAGTGTCGGGGTCATCCATTATCGTTCACTTTCTTCAAATCCAGTAATCGCCTCTAAATTCATCCTACTTCATTTTTGGAACTCCATCGCGTACACAGTTGTTAAAGTGGTTTCAACATTGACAAAGAGTATGTCAATAAGAGGCCACGGTCTCTTTAACAACAAAACATCATGTTACACACCGATTGGTACTTTTATATTTCAAAAGTGAATCGTTATGATATCAAAATATCATAGTCAAATAAACCAATTTCACTTTAAAATATCATATTATTTTAATCACAATAACATTTACTTTCAAAATTCATATTCATTTTGAGATAAATTTAAATTTCAATAATTGGTTATAACCTCAGTTAACCACATTTCATTCGAATCATTCAATTTTCTTCAAAAATAGTTTTGAATTCATTTCTGATTTTAACATCAAAATAATCATATTTATTTTTAAATCATAGATTTAAATGTAAACAATTCCACTTCTAAAACAGTTTATAAGTTTGAAATATTTTTGGGTTTCAATAAATTTTTGAATAACTGTAAATTATTGAGAGATTTGGAAAAGATTGGAAATCAAAACAACTTGTGTGTTGGAAATGGTTTTATGTATATTAAAATATTTTATAAAATAAACTACTTATATATATAGAAAGGATAGGTTTTTTTTTGAAAAACAATTTACATAAAGTACTTCATATATCAAAGGAATAAATTTCATAAAATAGTTTATATATAAATTTGTTTATATAGAAATAATTTCAAATCAACTTTTCTTTCCATTTCCAATAAATCTGAACCTAAGCTCAAATCTCAAAACAAACCAAATTGATTTCCAATATCCAATCCAAATCGATTCCAAAATCAAATACATTTGAGAACAATCCATTTTAAAGGATAACTTCCAATTTCAAAATATTATTTGAATCTATTCGATTCAAATCAAATCCGAGTTCAAGTTCAAATTCATAATATTTATTTAAGCCATTTAATTCAAATTTAATTTCAATGTTTAAATAAAGATTCAAACCTTTAAAAAATAAAATCAATTTCAACATTTCAACTTCAAATTCAAATTCTAATGTATAATTCAATTTAAATAATTTCAATTTATTTTCTTTACACAGAATCACTTATTTAAATCGGTTTCACAAATTCTAAAATTTATAGATTTAACCAATCCAGTGTCCGTATGATAATTCTCTATCCTATGGCCAAGCGATAAGTTATTTCAAATTTTAAATTTTAATTTCAGGGAATGGATATATATCATTTCAATCCAAAGGTCAGATGTCATAGGTATATATCATTTCAACCTATTTCTTAATTTATTCGAAATGACAATTTATGATGATGCCCATAACATCCAAGGTGATAACATTGATATAAAAATATGGACAGCATCCTTACAGTTCAATATATCCATAAATAAACACTCATCACAACCCTCATCCAAAACAGTTCAATTTGCAATAATTAACTGATTATATGTGTCTAGGTTTAACAAGCAATTTAATTCAAAAATAAACTAACTGTCAATTCAATTTCTACAGTTTAAATTTGATGTCCATTTAAAATAGCAACCAACAAACAAATAATCAAATCAATCACGGATTTCAATTTCACAAAAATGTGAATATTTTTCCAGGTGTAAGAAAACTCACCTTTCGAGAAACGGAAAGAGACGATGATACAGATGGATACAAGATAAGTGACAGAATCCGAGCTCACTCTATATCGAATCAAATCGGCGAGAACTGGTTCAAATTAGTCAACGCTACAAGAATGTAAATAAAATTTAGAGAAATGTTCTCGCGTCTTATAAAAGATTTTTTTTATATTATTATGAACATGAACTATCTTTTTTTTTCCAACCCAACCCTTGAAAGGCCATAACCAAATATACATGTTTTGACAATAAGGCTATTTGGTTTACTTTGATCTATATAAATATATTTCGTCTACTCTGACAAAGAAGAAAAGAAATGAAGCATAACCATGCTTTATACACCAACCTAGCAACCCATATATTTTCCTAAATTCTATACCCCCAAAACACACTGAAATACTCAGGTTAAATACATTGAAATACTCATGTTAAATACTCCAAGGAATTTTATTTATTCAAAAATAACAATTTTTCACAAGTTACAACATTTCAACATATAACAGAAGACCATAAAACATCATATTTGAAAATGTTTCCTGCATTCAGATTCATTGGGTTTTTTTTAAAATAACTTTTTATCTACTGTTACATTTTTTTATATACTGTACACAAAATTCAAGTCTGGCAGTTTGACTCATTCCTCTTAACCCACTTTGGTTGGATCCATTGTTGAGTTGGAACTCATATCTTAGACTTATAAAAAGAATCTGCAAAAATTTACATATTAAACTATCCTAAGACTAATTATGGAAACATTATCTACCCTTTTTCTTATTTCATTTTTTTTATTCCTAGAGACTCAAACGCATGCGACATATGCTACTGTAAAGATGCATGCACTATATGCAACATGTTACAACCTGGGCAACATGCTACAGGGAACACATGGGAAAGAAATGCATGCTACCCTTAACAAAAAAACTTCATAAGTAACAAATCTTAAATGCAAATTGCAAGCTATCCCAAAATGATTTTTATTCTTATATAACTTTTTTTAAAAGAAAAGGGACACAAAAGGTTACCAACAAAACAAATCTCCACTGCAAATTAGAAGGAGCTCGGCTGTTGAGAACTGCGTCTGAGCTAGAGGTGGTCAGACGGTCTTCCATGCAGGCAGTGCTCTGTTCTCGGACAGATCTGGACGAAGAGTTGGGCTAGAAGGACGGAAGGAGGCTGAAGGCTGTCCGGTGAAGACAGACGTTAGGTAATAGCTGGGAACAATGGCGATGTTGTGATGGAGCGGCGGTTAGGGCGGATCAAGCAGGCGATTTTGGCGATTGGGTAGTGGAGATAAAAGAACGGAAGCTTCCTGCTTTTGAGGAATGTTTTGTTTATTTTTTTTATTTTTTAGAGATTGAGAGAATGATGGTTTTAAAAGAGAGCAGATTTTTTTTTTCCAGCAGAAATGAAAGTGAAGAGATGCTAACATCATGTATCTGCGGTTGACTGTATACACAGCGAAAATTAAGTGGCTTTTGAATATGTAGAACGTACCCTAAATTTAATAATTAAACGTAGGTATATGTTAGGACGTGGGGGTAAAAGGACAAGTATGACGTGAATAGTGAATGGGGACGTGCAAATGAAAATGCCAGAAAAATTGTGCTAGCCTTTATAGACACGTCAGTTTTGTTTCATCCCTTTTTTCACCTTTCTACTAATGCATGAAGTTTATACAAGGGAAAAGGGAAGAAGAAGGCTATGTGCGTGGATGTTGAGAAGTCTAAAGGGAAGGTTAAATGGAAGAGGAAGGGTGTTGTGAAAGTGAGAGGGAAAAAAAATAACGTGCTAAAATTTGTGGATCTTGAACATACTTAAATGTATTATGTGGCACATGTTCATTTACTTGTATGCATTGATATATGATAAAAGGGTCCAAACTAAGCTTTGGAAGAAACAAAATAAGTTTATGGATAGTTTAGTAAAATAAAAAGACAGGTTTTGCAGACCTAAAATGTTTAGAAAGATATTTAAGATCGTAAAAGGGACACATCGAACTCAAATGACTTTGTTTTAAAAATGAACTGTGCAAGCTTTTTCACAATTTCAGTGCAAGCCGAACACCAAAACTGACAAATGAATATATTTCGGTAATCAGCGCGATGAGATAGACACAACGGTATATAATTTGCAGTGTCTGCATGCTCCGTTCAAAAATGCGTTACGGACACCTTTAACGTAGAAATGCGGATGAGAAACGAAGGTCAAAACGTCAGATTTTCGCGAAACGAATTTCGCCGTTGGATTACTGACAACGAATAGAATATTTTTCGTGTTTGTCTGAACTAGTTTTGGAGAGATTTTAAAATCACTAAAATTTGAACTGTTATGCGCAGCTTTGCACTAAAAAATTTGCGTGACCGACAGCATTCAAATTTTCCGATGAAATTTTCACAACTGCTAGATTTCACTATACGTATTTCAAATTTCAAATTCCCATTATGAAAAACTATAGAATTTTTTTTTTGTATAAAATTACGATTTAAATCGGAATTTTAATCGTTAAAAATAGCGGGTTGTTACAATCTCCCACACTAAAAACTTTTCGTCCCCGAAAAGGAACGAAGCATGGTAGTAAGCACATATATATCCTTACCCCAAAGTAATTTACAAAAAAAACAAAAAAAAAAAAACAAAGTTTGTAAGTTTCGAATTTTAAAGTCTCAAAAAAAATTCTAATGCCCAAAATCACAAAAAAATTTCGGCAGCACCTCTTTTGTACGGAGGGACTTTGGTAATACGCCCGTAAAGATAAAACTTATACATCAGCTCTCATAGCCAGAAAACCCAATATATATCAATATACACATCCTATTTATACCTTTGTGTAAGGGTACCTTTTATTTTATTTGTATATAAGTGGGTTCTCTTATATACGAAAGCAAAACGATAAATGCGCGCAAGCTTCAAAATTAAATCAAGCACATTCTGTACCTACCAATTACTTAATAACAATGATATGTGAATCATGTACTTGAGACAACGTCCATGCATACATCAAAATGCAACAACAACACACATGAACGTAGCAAATGCAACATAATAACATACAACAATCAAATTTATATAGTTTATTCATACCCATAAAATTTTCGTTTGATTGGTTTACATATATCTTTATGTTTAATGTATTCGCATTAAATTGTTTCTCGTCCAATTTGCTTACATAGTTTAGTTAACTCATTTATCTTTTTTTTCTTTTGGTTATGTTTTATTGTTACCTATATATGCAAATATCTTTTATAACCATCTCATAATTTATTGCTTAAGTTCATTTTCCTTTATCCATTACCAACCAAATTTGTAATTTATTGTTAATTCACATTATTTCACAACTTATAGACTTAGTTCCTTTGTTATTTACGTTACTTTATAAATTTATTACTATGAAATGACTTGTTACATAATTTCTTAAGTTTATACATTACTTAAGACTCGTTTCCATTTTGATACTATTCTATTCGAGTTTACAATTATCTCAGAAGTTTACAATTTTAGTTATTACCAATCCTTTGCAATTTTCGTTATATTTTACAATAATATACAAAAATATGGTTCGAAAAAAATCTTTCTCGTAAGTTGTTCTTGCATATGCTTAAATACTATTGTCCATTATTAATATTCCTTTTTATTTTATTAATCACTTTTAGAATATTAACAAATTTGTATCATATTATAACAATTTGACTCCTATTTATAACATTTCCATGATTCAAATTTCACTTTGAAGTGTTTTCATTACTTAAGTTGCATTTGTATTTTCATCGCATATTCATATACATTTAACTTTTTTTTAGGTAAGTTATCGGATGCCACTAAGTATTTTATATTTTAATCCAATTCAATTTAATCAAATAAGAACATTCAACAATTTCAATTTGGTTTTAATTCATATTATATTTTTTTTTGAGAGTTACTATTTGGATTCATGTTTCCTTTAAACATTAGATTTAGTTTCTCATTTTAAAAGTTAAGCTATCCAAGTTTATACAAAGACTTCAGAATTTTGAATACCAAATTTCTTTCAAATCATTTTTGTATAACAAAACATACTTAAGAATTTAATTTAGAATTATTTTAAATGAATATGTAGCAAAGCTACAAAGGGTTCTCCCCCCCCCCACTTAGAGACTCGAAAATGAAAGTCGGTGATGTGGCCACACTCATCGAAATTCATCTTCCGGAATCGAAGTGGAGTACTGAACCAATTTCACTTTAAAATTGCTTTTAAAATGAACTATGGAAAATACTTATAAATACTACCACTATATTTTTCAAAGTCTCGAAAATCATTTAAAACCAATGGGATTTAAATATCTCAAAATTTCCATTTAAATTTATTTGGTTTATAGTTAATTATAAATCATATATAAAAGATTGATTTATTGTTATAGTCAATAGGTTAAGAGTATTGACTAATTTACCATCAAATTTCAAAATTATTTATTGTACATATATAAAATATATATGAAAAAATAGTGTTAGAATGCCTTGTTTAATTGTTTTGAAATCCCATTCGGTAACGCTTGCAACACACATCAACTGGAACTCCAAACTCAACCCAAAAAGTCAAATAACACAATATAAAACCATTTTTTATATCAAAAGTATAAGTACGCTCTCTCTCGTATGTATATACACTCAGAACTCATTCTAGGGTGTTACTAACCCTATCTCTAATGAGTAAATCCTAATAGAGCCAAGGTTTACCGCTAAACCGTAAGCTCTGATACCAACTGTAACAACCCGGAAACCCGCACCTTTTGAATCGACAATAATCCACACATGTCTAACTCAAAACTGTACGTATTTACAGATTGCTAAATGATGATCCACATCTTTAACCATTATAGTCAAAAATATAGATAATCAAGGGGATTAATTTAGAATTAGAAAGAAAGAAGAAAATAAGCACAGAATCTCGCAACGGAATGAACAAAATATAATAATCAAATAACAGTTCATGAAGCTGTTTAAAATAAACATTTGATCATTATACAACATTTATCAGAGTTACACATTTATATACATAACTGATAATACAGAGTAATGCAAAAGAATAGTAGTGGAATACAATAGTAACAATAGTATACCGCCTTCATCTTCATCCTTCAGAAGATAACCTTTGAAACTGGAATGCTCAAGTCTGACCAGAGCGTAATAGCGTGAAAATAAAACAAGCTCGGATCAGGAAAAAATATTCTCATCTATGTCAAATTGACATCATATGAACATGCACACACATAACTCAAGAGATGTTACGGGAAATTCCATCTCCTAAGGATCCGTCAAACTAGATACTATATAATATAATTTCGCTATTATAATAGTGTCTATTCACAAAAACTTGTCAAAAAAATAGCGTAAGCGGGGTTACATTGATTACCCTTACACAGTTTATAAGCACATGGTCTATGGAGGTCCTGTAACACAACAAGTAGAACGTCGGTAGCCAGTGAGTCCCCTATAGACCTATGCTAATATCAAAATCGTAGTTGTCTTGTATAAGGATAAATGTATGACAAGGCACATGAGGCAATACCCCAGGTAGTATGCTACCAGTTTGCCTGATCCAGACTGGTGGTTACCTCTAATGGCCCACCGCAGACATCCGCCCCATATCGAATCAAAGGGAAATACCTCCAATCGATTGTGCGCACCAACAAAACAACAACAACTGAATAAAAATAGTATGGAACCGAGGCCCAGGAAAAATCGAAGAGCAGATGTCCACTAAGAGGTAGTCAAGCCACATTTGGTCTGGCACAGCTCCTGTTTTAGTCATTTCAAATCGACACAAGTGTCGGGGTCATCCATTATCGTTCACTTTCTTCAAATCCAGTAATCGCCTCCAAATTCATCCTACTTCATTTTTGGAACTCCACCTCGTACACAGTTGTTAAAGTGGTTCCAACATTGACAGAAAGTATGTCAATAAGAGGCCCCGGTCTCTTTAACAACAAAACGTCATGTTACACACCAATTGGTACTTTTATATTTCAAAAGTGAATCGTTATGATATCAAAATATCATATTCAACTAAACCAATTTCACTTTAAAATATCATATTATTTTAATCACAATAATATTTACTTTCAAAATTCATATTCATTTTGAGATAAATTTAAATTTCAATAATTGGTTATAACCTCAATTAACCACATTTCATTCGAATCATTCAATTTTCTTCAAAAATAGTTTTGAATTCATTTCTGATATTAACATCAAAATAATCATATTTACTTTTAAATCAGAGATTTAAATGTGAACAATTCCACTTCTAAAACAGTTTATAAGTTTGAACTATTTTTGGGTTGCAATAAATTTTTGAATAACTGTAAATAATTGAGAGATTTGGAAAAGCTTGGAAATCAAAACAGCTTGTGTGTTGGAAATGGTTTTATGTATATTAAAATATTTTATAAAATAAACTACTTATATATATAAAGGATAGTTTTTTTTTGAAAAACAATTTACATAAAGTACTTCATATATCAAAGGAATAAATTTCATAAAATAGTTTATATATAAATTTGTTTATATAGAAATAATTTCAAATCAACTGTTTCTTTCCATTTCCAATAAATCTGAACCTAAGCTCAAAATTCAAAACAAACCAATTCGATTTCCAATATCCAATCCAAATCGATTCCAAAATCAAATACCTTTGAGAACAATCCATTTTAAAGGATAACTTCCAATTTCAAAATATTATTTGAATCTATTCGATTCAAATCAAATCCGAGTTCAAGTTCAAATTCATAATATTTATTTAAGCCATTTAACTCGAATTTAATTTCAAAGTTTAAATAAAGATTCAAATGTTTAAAAAAATCAATTTCAACATTTCAACTTCAAATTCAAATTCCAATTTATAATTCAATTTAAATAATTTTAATTTGTTCTCTTTACACAAAATCACTTATTTAAATTGGTTTCGCAAATTCTAAAACTTATAGATTTAACCAATCCGGTGTCCGTATGATAATTCTCTATCCTATGGCCAAGTGATAAGTTATTTCAAATTTTAAATTTTAATTTCAGGGAATGGATATATATCATTTCAATCCAAAGGTCAGATGTCATAAGTATATATCATTTCAACCTATTTCTTAATTTATTCGAAATGACAGTTTATTACGATGCCCGTAACATCCAAGGTGATATCATTGATATAAAAATATAGACAACATCCATACAGTTCAATATATCCATAAATAAACACTCATCACAACCATCATCCAAAACAGTTCAATTTGCAATAATTAACTGATTATATGTGTCGGGGTTTAACTAGCAATTTAATTCAAAAATAAACTAACTGTCAATTCAATTTCTACAGTTTAAATTTGATGTCCATTTAAAATAGCAACCAACAAACAAATAATCAAATCAATTACAGATTTCAATTTCACAAAAATGTGAATATTTTTGCAGGTGTGAGAAAACTCACCTTTCAAGACACAGAAAGAGACGATGATACAGATGGATACAAGATAAGTGACAGAATCCGAGCTCACTCAATATCGAATCAAATCGGCGAGAACTGGTTCAAATTAGTCAACGCTACAAGAATGTAAACAAAACTTAGAGAAATGTTCTCGCATCTTATAAAAGATTTTTTATTTTTTTATTTAATATGAACATGAACTATCTTTTTTTTTCCAACCCAACCCTTGAAAGGCCATAACCAAATATACATGTTTTGACAATAAGGCTATTTGGTTTACTTTGATCTATATAAATATATTTCGTCTACTTTGACAAAGAAGAAAAGAAACGAAGCATAACCATGCTTCATACACCAACTTAGCAACCCATATATTTTCCTAAATTCTATACCCCCAAAACACACTGAAATACTCAGGTTAAATACATTGAAATACTCATGTTAAATACACCAAGGAATTTTATTTATTGAAAAATAACAATTTTTCAAAAGTTACAACATTTCAACATATAGCAGATGACCATAAAACATCATATTTGAAAATGTTTCCTGCATTCAGATTCATTGGGTTTTTTTTTTTAAAATAACTTTTTATCTACTGTTACATTTTTTTTATACTGTACACAGAATTCAAGTCTAGCAGTTTGACTCATTCCTCTTAACCCACTTTGGTTGGATCCATTGTTGAGTTGGATCTCATATCTTAGACTTATATAAAGAATCTGCAAAAATTTACATACTAAACTATCCTAAGACTAATAATGGAAACATTATCTACCCTTTTTCTTTTTTTTTATTCCTAGAGACTCAAACGCATGCGACATATGCTACTGCAAAGATGCATGCACTATATGCAGCACGTTACAACCTGGGCAACATGCTACAGGGAACGCATGGGAAAGAAATGCATGCTACCCTTAACACAAAAACTTCATAAGTAACAGATCTTAAATGCAATCTGCAAGCTATCCCAAAACGATTTTTATTATTATATAACTTTTTTTAAAGAAAAGGGACACAAAAGGTTACCAGCAAAACAAATCTCCACTGCAAACTAGAAGGAGCTCGGCTGTTGAGAATTGCGTCTGAGCTGGAGGTGGTCAGACGGTCTTCCATGCAGGCAACACTCTGTTCTCAAAGAGATCTGGATGAAGAGTTGGGCTAGAAGGACGGAAGGAGGCTGATGGCTATCCGGTGAAGACAGACGTTAGGTAATAGCTGGGAACAATGGCGATGTTGTGATGGAGCGGCGGTTAGGGCGGATCAAGCAGGCGATTTTGGCGATTGGGTAGTGGAGATAAAAGAATGGAAGCTTCCTTCTTTTGAGCAATGTTTTGTTTATTTATTTATTTAATTTTTTTTAGAGATTGAGAGAATGATGCTTTTAAAAGAGAGCAGATTTTTTTTCCAGCAGAAATGAAAGTGAAGAGATGCTAATATCATGTATCTGCGGTTGACTGTATACACAGCGAAAATTAAGTGGCTTTTGAATAAGTAGAACGTACCCTGAATTTGATAATTAAACGTAGGTATATGTTAGGATGTGGGGTAAGAGGACAAGTATGACGTGAATAGTGAATGGGGACGTGCAAGTGAAAATGCCAAACAAATGGTGCTAGCCTTTATAGACACGTCAGTTTTGTTTCATCCCTTTTTTTTCCTTTCTACTAATGCATGAAGTTTATACAAGGGAAGAGGGAAGAAGAAGGCTATGTGCGTGGATGTTGAGAAGTCTAAAGGGAAGGTTAAATGGAAGAGGAAGGGTGTTGTGAAAGTGAGAGGGAAAAGAAATAACGTGCTAAAATTTGTGGATCTTGAACATACATAAATGTATTATGTGGCACATGTTCATTTACTTGTATGCATTGATATATGACAAAAGGGTCCAAACTAAGCTTTAGAAGAAACAAAATAAGTTTATGGATAGTTTAGTAAAATAAAAAGATAGGTTTTGCAGACCCAAAATGTTTAGAAAGATATTTAAGGTCGTAAAAGGGACACATCGAACTCAAATGACTTTGTTTTAAAAATAAACTATGCAAGCTTTTTCACAATTTCAGCGCAAACCGAACACCGAAACTGACAAATGAATATATTTCGGTAATCAGCGCGACGAGATAGACACAACGGTATATAATTTGCAGTGTCTGCATGCTCCGTTCAAAAATGCGCTACGGACCCCTTTAACGTAGAAATGCGGATGAGAAACGAAGGTCAAAACGTCGATTTTCGCGAAATGAATTTCGCCGTTGGATTACTGACAATGAATAGAATATTTTTGGTGTTTGCCCGAACTAGTTTTGGAGAGATTTTAAAATCACTAAAATTTGAATTGTTATGCGCAGCTTTGCACTAAAAAATTTGCGCGACCGACAACATTCAAATTTTCGGACGAAATTTTCACAGCTGCTATATTTCACTATACATATTTCAAATTTCCATTATGAAAAACTATAGAATTTTTTTATATATAAAAATACAATTTAAATCGGAATTTTAATCGTTAAAAATAGCGGGTTGTTATAGGTTTTAAGATGAACTCATGTTACGATATTTAAATAAAACTCTTAATTAAACAATCATAATTATGAGGGTTGTTACGCATACTACTTTTTCTTCCTCTCATCATTTTGTTATTCACGTCATTTCTATTTTTTTTTAAAGTATAGAATACCCACTCCTTAAAAATCAAACTAAAATCATATACTTCATGAAAATTCCAAATTTTAGATCTTTGAGTTTATCTTAAGGAGCTCTACATTTTTATATGTGTTTGAAGGTACACACATGGGTGTCGGGTGATCAGAAGTCAGAGCAGCATTTTAGGGTAGGGATTTTTGTGACAATGAAGTTCAAGATTTGCAAATAGAAGCTTAGATTCATGTTTGTTGAGAGTTGTTGCACCTTGCAACCAAGTTTGTATGGATTCTAGTGCAAATGATGTCGCGCCGTATTTCTCTAGTACATGAGCAAGGTAGAGGATGGGTTTAATAAGGAGGGTGCGGGTGGATATTGCTAGGGATCGTCAGAAATTAAGAGCTAGAGTAGAGAAGTTCATCAAAGAAAATAGATTTGGTTTTCGTGGAACAAAGGAGGAGATATTGGCTTGAGAAGAATTGACAACGGTGGGTTTTATACAGAAGGTATGCGAGTTTACCATTTCCAAATGGAGAAGAAGGGGAGGCGATCACGTATAAGGGGTGAGTGTATATTAAATTAATTAAATAATTGATTTAGTTAATGGCTTTTAATACGAGTCAAACTCGTAAAAATTGTATATATTTCATACATTATCAGATTTGAGCAAAACGATTTGTGTTGGAATCGTATCTAGAAGTACTATGCATATGAATTGGATTGGAGTGATTTGAAGTTGTGTGATTTTTTTTCTAATTTCAAACGTAAGCTTGATATTAAATAGAACTATGTGAAATCGTCAATTAAAAATTGGATGGTAAGTTTACTCTTACACTTTCTAGAATACTGCTAAATATTGTTATACCATATAATAATGTTCACTGTTGATTTTATATCAAATTTTGTGTTTGGGTGATTTATTGTTTAGTTGGTTAGTTGTGGTTATATATTCCTGTCTGTGAACGGATGACCTTTGACACTACCTACTTTTAAGAGGAAGATTCATCTTAAATGAGTTAGATTATATTATCTATTTTATATGCATATCTGAACTGATATATGAGCTGTGATGTAGGGGGATAGTTTGGAGGGACTCAATAGGATTCCTTAAATGTTTTGGGTTTACTTGCTTTCATATTTTACACATATGAATTGTATAACCTAAATAACATTAAAAATATGATTTGGATGATGATTGTTAAATTAAATTCAACCTTATTATATTATTAATCAATAAAAAGTATCGGTTAAGTGATTGGCAGCAAATTACATGAATTTAATATTTTGAAGACGTTGATTCGCCGTTAGACGAACTGACAAATCTTGAAGTTATAAAATTTATTTTTATAAAGAAGTTTGATTACGAATAGAAACTTTGTATAAGTTATATAAAATGGAAGTTATATAAATAAATCAATATTCATAGTTGGATTTTATAAAGAGACTACAAAATTATTTGTGTAGCAGAATTCCAATTTTATAAATAACTTCTATAATTGGATTTTTTTAGCGTTAAAACTTAACAGAGTTTTATAAATAAGTTTTATGAAGTGATAAAGCCAAGTTTACAAATGAATAATTTTTATAAAGTGATTCAATTATTTGAATAATTTTGATTTGTAAATTAATGAAAACGACTTATAAGTGGGGTTAGAACTCAAAGTCTGAAATACATGAAGTTTAGAAATCTAAATGAAAACCTATAATTGATTAAATTTGACTTGCAAGTTAAGTTATAAACAGTTTGATTTAAAATTTGAAAGTTTAAATAAAAAATATAGTCTATTAAAGAGAAATCAAAATTTAGCTTATGATAGGATTTTATAATTAAATCCAAGTTTGTAAACAAGTTTTAAAAATAAGGAATTTAAAACTAGTATAATGATTTTAATAAGGTTTTTTAATAAAAAGTTACGTAAAAATGATTATATTGGAAAGATATTTTCAAATGTAAGGAATAGTATTAAAACCTTATTCGAATTGAATAATTGTAACGACCCGAAAAATCTGAACCAATTTAAAAATTTTAAATTGGCTAAAATAGTGGATTTTAAATATTTAAAATAAATATTTTAAATAATAATGATGAAGAGTAAGTTTGAATCGACATTTGAAAACGAATATAATTAATTCTAATTATAAACATGGCCTGAAATGGCGCAGCAGTTTAAATTTTGAATCCAAACTTTGACTGACTGTACCGGGTGCAAAACAAAGCGGATTTGAGTGAAACCAAAAATATTTAAATCTGTTAGTGAATACCTATCTAATGAATCTGAAAAATCGAAGTTTCATAGCGGAAAGCAAAAGTTATAGCGAAATGAATTTTCAGAAAGGTCGCGATGGAATTTATGTAGCCCGTGAAAATGGCCATTTTGCAAACGACCTGGGAATTCGACGAAACCACTTTTGTTAGATCCAGGATATTAAATTATTGCTAGGTTTCAAATTTCATAATTTTTGAAGCTAGTATGTGAGCGTGGCAAAGGAAAATGTGTTTTGGTCAATTACAGTTAAATTGGATCGACCAGAAATGGGCCATTTTTCAAACGGTCTCAGAATCCGACGAAACTAGTTTTGTTGGGACCGTATCATCAAAACATAGCTAGATTTATTTTTTGGGAATTTTTCGAATCAATTTGTGGCCCTGGCAAATTGAAATGTACGTTCAAATCGAATATTGAATGTTTTATATTTTAATTTGAAGGAAAACTGACTCAAACAGTTGAATGGGCCTACAAAACATATTCCATTGTGTTCGGAATGAGGGTAAAACGCTAGGGATGACGGTCGTTGGGTTTGAATTGGTTTTTGTGTGTGACAAGGGGTATTTTGGTGATTTTAAAAATTATAAAATAAAATAAAAAATCCTATTGGTCTTCATTTTCTCTCTCCCCGCTATTTCTTCCTCGACCCCCCTGCTGAACGACGGAAACACGTCGACCCCTTCTCTCCTCTCTAACTCCGTCCACATGCACCGTTAGCCACTACCGCAGTTAGGGTTTTTGAAGTCCTCCTCTCCCTCTTCAAATCAAAACAAACCCCACCTCAAATCGTTGTGTATTGCTCGAGTTTGAGCTCTCCAAAGTTTCACCGTTCGCCGTTCGATTGCTCCTCCCCCAGACCTCCGAGTTCGATGCCCTCAGCACCCCAGGCGCGCCGTTCCTAGCCCTTCAAGGTGCTGAAGGCCGATCGTCATATAGCTGCACGGATTTCGCGGAAATCCTTGACCTAGTTTTGAACAAACATGAGAGGTATACGGCTATTTTAAAATAAATTATATTATAGCACTTTAAAGCGCTACGGTTTTTGATTTCACTGTAAAAATCATATCTTTTTCATTTGTTGACGAAATTCAGTGAAACAAGAGAGTGTGAACTCGTGTGGACGTCTTCTACATTCTGAAGAGACCGCATATTTTTCTGAGCCTTCTGCTATTTTTGGTGGAGTGGAACCCAATGTGAGATTTCTAATTTATAAAAGATATGGAAAACGACGATGTATAAATTATATAGTCGGTGTATGAGTTATATAAGCATTGTACACCTTATGTATAAGCGTTGTATAAGTTGTACGTTCGATGTATAAGTTGTATATGCGTTGTAAAAATTATATATGTGTTGAAATAGAAGTGAAATGTCTCTATATATATATATATATATATATATATATATATATATATATATATATATACGCCCCTCGTCCAAAAACCATGGACGATATTTATTGGTTGTGATTGGTGTGAAAATTGGTTGATTACGAATGGTTGATTAGAATTGTTTGTGGTTGAAATTGATTGATTGTGGTTGAAAAATTCCCGTTTGTGGTTGAGAAATATTTGGTTGAAACCACATAGGATTAGTTTGTGCAAATGAAAAAATATACATGCCGCCTGCGTGCGAACTAGATGCATGATTCCCCATTGTCAAAAGCTGCGAGGCTTTAAGGTAGAGCGAGCAGCCGTACTAGGGACGGTCCCAGTTTTAACTACCCTGCCGTTATGCTGCCGAAATTTTGAATAATATTCATGTGTTAGAATTATTTTCCTGTGTTGAAACTATATTCATGTGTTGAATCGAAATTCATTCGTTGAATAGAAATTCATGTGTTGAATGGTATTCGTGTTATAAATATAAAAATCACCGTTTTGTCTATATATATAAACTATAGAAAACCTTTATGTGTTGAATTGAAATTCATTCGTTGAATAGAAATTCATGTGTTGAATGGTATTCGTGTTTTGAATAAATTGTTTTAACAATAAAAATCACCTTTTTATCTATATATATAAACTATAGAAAACCTTCATGTGTTGAATCGAAACTCATTCGTCGAATTGAAATTCATGTGTTGAATGGTATTCATATTCTGAAATAAATTGTTTTATTATAAAAATCATATTTTTATCATCTATATGAACTATATAAAATAGTCGCGTTCTGAAGAAAATTGTTTTACAATAAAAATCATATTTTTATCATCTATATGAACTATATAAAATAGTCGTGTTTTGAAATAAATTGTTTTACATTAAAAATCACATTTTTATTATATACATGAATTGTTAAAAATAGTGAAGTGTTGAAATAGAAGACAGTTAGATAAAAATATCATTTTTATCAAATGTATGAAAATCATATAGTTTTGAAATCGAAGAATCGATATATATATATATATATCTATATAAAAAGAATTGAAATATATCGAATAACGAAGCAGCAGTTCGTATTTTGAAACCGTGATTTCAAACGATTAGTGCGGGAGATCCGACCATCGGATTTTCCCGAACCGGCAACCGTTGGGTTCGCTTTGGAATATCTTTCCAACGGCACTAACTTTGTAAAAATCCAACGATTGGATTGTCTGGAATGTTTAATTCAAATCTGAAGAAAAACAGCGCCAGAATCGATTATATATATATATATATAATTATATTAAATCGAATAACGACGCTGCAGTTCGTAGTTTGAAATCGAAACTTCAAACGATTATACCAGAAGATCCGACCGTCGGATTTTCCCAAAACTAGAACCGTTGGATTCGTTTTGAAAAGATCTTTCTAATGATGTAAATTTTGTGAAGATCCAACGGTTGTATTTTCAGATATGTGTAAATCAAATCTGAAGAAAAACAGCGCCACGGCCGCGTTATGGCCTGAAGCATCGTTTGAATAAATTGGCTATTTTAAAATTAATAAAAATGGTGATAAATCATTATAAAAAATTATAAACAATATGGATGTAAAATTTAGAAATTAACTGAAGGTTAGCTAAGTCGAATGGTTTCCTGGAATTTGATCTGATGTTGGTTTCGGCCTTCGGGGTTAATATTTGGGAAATCGTTCTCTTACTGATTTACGGTTAGTGACTAATGAACTGGAATATGGCATATGTGTGTGTTTGAGTTGCACTTGTTTATTATATACGCGAGTTGCTCAGAAAGGCCAGGTTTATCCCATTTTGAATAACTGAATCGACGACAAGAAATCGAAGATGAATACGGTGGTCAAAGACCGGAGATCTTCACCTCGTTTGGATGGTAACTGATGTCCTGATTGGGAGGCATCCCGAAATATGGATAATGAGTGGTGATCGTCCATACGTACGTTTAGGTTGATGGGTTTGCGAGGTATATAGTGCCTCCGGTTTCGTTCAGACCCCGAACGGACTTGCAAATGGACTGTGTGTCTGACATTGGAATTCAGTCTGTGTGATTGATAGCCATCAGTTACATGGCGTGAATTGCCTGTGTGGCATGCTAAGATGCAGTGATCAGGGCTTCTGTTGAAAAGAAAAGTCTTGTGGTGATGATCAAAGCCCCGCCTGTGTGGTGTAGCTTTGTGTATAACGTGAATTCGCGAGCCTCACACCCCGGTATGAACCAGAAACGGGAGAGGACCTCAGGGGGGACAAGCGTTTCTTCCAAGCTAGAAGTGGCGTAAGTGGTTTTACACGCCCTGACGAGTTTGACTTATGTGGTTGTTACTGTTGCGAGGCGCGTCAGATATATCGGTCGATCCGGGACCGATGGAGTCATTCGTTGGCTCACTAACGCCCCAAAGGGCAGGGAAACATAGTGTTCAGGCATTTTAATCCACATCGGTGGACCGGCCCTGACGATCCAAGGGTCGATGCGTTCTGATCCTGAGACTCGGGCTAGGCAGTCTCGAATTCGGTAAGGACTATCTTTTGCTTTGGTTCATGACGGAAATCCAATTTCCAAATACGTGACTATGCGGTTTTTATTGTATACCTATATGTGGCGACATAGTGGTATGGGGCATTAATGCCGTCTATGATTGATAGTTATGATTTGAAATTGTTTTTGAAACATATAAACACTAGTAATAATATCAAATGTTTTTGTTTTATTCGTATCAAGCATATTTTGGCCGTTATAAGGTAAAAACTCTATCCTCCGGTTTGCGTTGCATTGTGTGATGGGAACTGAGTCTTATAATGGCTTCATTTTGATAAAAAACATTGCGATGTTTAAAAGAATTATTTGTTTTAAAGCACTGGCAATCCGATGGAGTAAACCCATTCCACGAAAGTGGCGTGGTCCTGAGATTAGCCATATTTTAAATGTGTTGAGTAGATTTCACATACCAGTCCCATGACTGACTCGTAGTTTGTTTCACTTTCAAACTCGGGTGCCCCTTTTTCTACACGGGCAGCCTTGTGTTCAGGTTTTATTAGGCTTTTTCTGGATAGCTGGAGCTGAAGATGGATTCTATCATTTATCTCTTTTTATGCCGTTCAGCTCGTATTGTACATTATGTTTGTTTTCCGCTGTAGACATTTATGTATAGCTGAACTGTATTTGTACTAAGTATGATCCTGTATACTATGTAACTCTAATGATTATGTTTATCCAGTATATGCTATTGTTCATTATCTGGTGTATTTATTTAATTCTGTTCTGCTATTATCTGTTTATGTGTTATATTCCAAAGATTACCCTTGACGCCGTCAGTACGGGGTTCGCGGTTGTCTCATTTGGTATCAGAGCTTTGGTTAAGCTTAGTGCTGGAATATAACATACTAAAGAACTCATCAGAAATAGAACCAGTAGTGTTCTAGGATGAGTAACTCATTACAGATAGGATCAGTAATATCCTAGTATGAGTATAGCAGAATCAGAATAACTCGTTAGAGATGAGGTCAGAAGTGCCTCAGAACGAGTCGAGGGTAATATGTTTTTAAATAACGTATTTGTGATTATATATATAATCTGGTTTTAGAAATATAATTTTTGAATATATAAAAGATATATATTTGAAAAGTTAAAAACAAATTGCTTGTTGTTTGTGTTGTGTGATAGTAGATTTGATTAATTAAATTATTAAAACGATAGTTAATTTAATCAATAATAGAATGAATGATAGAATTTATTCGATTAAATCACACATTGAACTGATTTAAAAATAGATAAAAATATATACTTGTGCATTATATATGTTTGAACAAGTAATTGGATAGCTGTTGAGTAAAGAAATTATTTGTGTGCCCGACAAATAGGTAAACCTTAATGAGTTGGATGCGAAATATTATTATATCAACTCCTGTGAATGCCATTGGATGCGGAGTGCTGGTTATTCTGTGTGTAATAATAAACGTCGCCATAGGATAGTAACAATAAAGTTTGAACTACATTACATGGCATACTTCTTGAAGATAGGCATACTTCATCATATACCACATAAGCATTTGGAGCTTGTGTGACGAGGTGGAAGATTTACCATACGAGCGAGAGGCTTGTATGGCGATGACTATATTTTACAGGTTGAACTGATGACTGAGATGACCATATAAAATTGTAACGATAAAATTGCCAGATTAATAAAAACCCCACACGAGTCTGGAGTTGACAATAATCACGTCTCTCTAGTCATTAGATACGACACATGGATTATTTATTTCCCACATGGGACGAGGTGACAAGGATTTATCCTCTGGAGCAATTAAAATACACACTCCCTCGGGCTTTAAAAGGGTGATGAGAATTTATTCTCTGGAGTTATTATCTATACACGCTCCCTTGTAAACACCAGAATATATCACTATAAATATGTGTATGTTTTATAGGATTTATTGGGTACCTAATACGGCCCAATAAATTTCCGAACCCCTCCCCATACAAAGGAGGTTATGGCGAAATTTTTCGAAAATTCCGGGTGTTAGCCAAATTTTTGAAGAATTTGAAAATTCTTAGAAACTGAAAAGTTGGAGAATGGAAGCCGGATTGAACATAGAGTTGTCCATTCAAGTTAACTTAACCCATTCATTCGTCATGTTAAACTGGTCAAGTGTTTTCAGTAGTTCATGATTGACTTAACCCTACCACAAATCAAGTTATATTGGTTAAGTATTTTCCTATTACTTTACCCCTCCCCTTCATCATGTATTGGTTAAGTGTTCCCTTAGTTAACTTAACCCTAACATCTGTTTAATTCACATGTTCTAGTAGTTAAGTATTGTCCCTCCATGTTTTAACTTAACCTTGTTCATTTGGCACACCACGATGGCTAAGTGTTCTAAGTTTACTTAACTCCACCTTCTAGTCTAGTTAAATTGGCTAAGTGTATTTTACTTAACCTCACCCACTTGTCTAGCTTATCTGTTTCTTAGCTTTTAAGTTATTCATTTAAAGCATCAACCACTCATATTAGACATATATTGTTGCACACACTGGATGTGCCTGTTGGTTCCGGGCAGATTTACACATCAACTCAGTCTAACCTCGGGTCCTTTTTGGGCTCAATGCTCTAACCACCCACATTACATAGGTGTTGTTACGGTTGCTGGATTTGCTGGGCGGTTCCGGGCAGTCTTATACCGTAACTCAATCTAACCTCGGGTTAGGCATATTCATATTTTCTACAATGTACATATTTCTCATTTAGGACAAATTCTTCTTGTAAATTATTCCTAATTTACTTATGTCATAATTACTCTTTTACTGTACATTGTCAACATTTATTATTATGGCCCACTTTCCCTCTAAACCATGTTTATAAGATTATATCAAATTAAGTGTCACTAACCATGGTTATGCTAAACATGACAATTACATGTAATTTCAAGTTATTAATCATAATAGGCTATAACCTACCTTCCCAAACATGCTATAACAGTTATGCCCAAAATCAGTATGCCACATATTTGGTGTTCCAATTAAGTTGTTAAGCCTATTCTAGACTAATGTTCTTATTTACATTTTTGGCCCAACCTCGATTAAATATCCAAATTTTTAATTCATGTTAGAACTAGATTTAATATTCTAGTTTACAATTTATGCCAAAACTAGACTTACATGCCAACTATATGGTTTGCGGCCAATTAACAATTTACCATTATACGCCCAAGTCCAATATGCATGTAACATTTACTATTATAGCCAATTCATATTTATATCAACATATTTATTATGCCAAATTATATAAATTAAGCTACGCCCAAATTCCCCCGCCGTAGTCATAAGTATAACATGATTTCACAAGTTTCTAAGTACTTATGGAATGAAACTAGCAAAAGGATCAGGGGATAAGCACGAGAATTTGACATAAAAGAATAGGCATGCAAAAGTGAACCAATTACAAAGATAATGGTTCCAATAAGTTTGATGTACATAACAGCGAATAGGAATAAACTAGACAAGCTTCATCATAAATATAAGATCAACATAATTTAGGGAATAGACATAGGTGATTTGGTCCAACATGATGCCAGTTCGGTGTACAACATGATTTGCAACCATAGTGTCATGGGCATTCACAACTAACCATACTAGTCAAAGGCAATTAACCACAATAGTCCAAGGCAATTAACCACAAAATAGTCCTAGACAATTAACCACAATAGTCATAGTCATGGTTTCATAGTTATGAATCATGGGCGATTAAAACAAAATAGTCATGGACAATAGTCTTATAATTATAGGCAGTAATCTATAGTCATGAGTCATATGTGATTTGCCACAATTATCCTTGTCATAGTCATAGGCAATAGTTTTATGTTCACGGTCTTAGGCATAGGCATAGTCTTATGTTCACATCATAGGCATAGGCTATTAACAATAGTTTCAACGTCATAATCGAGAATCAGATCCAGAGGCATATACAAGCATCGATTCAAACGAAAGGATTAGGCATATTCTTATATTCATTCAATTACATGCCACAAATAGTTCTAGACGTTCAAATCTAAAAAGTAACTGACTTACATTGATCGGAGAAAGGATAATCAAATAGCATTGTGATAATTTTGCTAGGATTTGCACGACGTTTCCCGAAGCCGCTGAACTAGCCTTTGATCCTTTTCTTAAAGCTCTAATCCTGATTTGAATCTCCAATTTGCAACTCCTAACCGTAGTCTTCAAGAAATAGTCTTCGTATTTTATATTACTTTATTTATTTCAGTTATTCCAAAGGCAGCATAAGGAGAGAATGAAATGGCGTAAAGAGAATGAGGCTAGGAGGCTGCTTATATAGGATTAGGCGGACGAATCTAGACTGAAAACGTGACCAGATACACCAGAATGAACACAGGCTCAAAACTGGGTTCTGGCACCAGGTCGACACTATGGTCGACCCCTAGGTCGACCTAATCCTGGGCGGGAAATTTCCCGCCCAGCCTATTTTGGGTTTTAAATTCGAATTTCGAGCTAATTTTCTGTTCTTAAAATTCCTTAAACTTTGGAGGGTCATATCTCCCTTATACGGACTCTGTTTCTTGAATAGTCGGACTCGTTTCCAAGCAGAATTTCAAGACGAACGCAATGGCACAACCCGTTTCCCTTGATTCTTATTTTAAAATTTAAGTCTGCCTTGATTTATGGTTTTATCATGTTATAAAAATACGGGGTGTTACATATATTTAATAGAGATCAATCAGCATAGAATAAAATCCAATGTCAAACACACAGTCCATTTACAAGTCCGTTCTGGGTTTGAGTCAAACCGGAGGCACCTTATTCCTTCTCCCATATGTCCAATACAGGAGAGAGGCCCTCGCATATCCGTCGATCTCCAAGTACGTCTGGACGATCACCACTTATTACCTCGTCTTGGGTATACAGCCCAATCAAGACATCAGTTATCATCCAACGATGTGATGACCTATGGTCTTCAACCACCGTCTTCATCTTTGATTTATCGTCGTATCAGTTATTCAGAATGGGATAAACCCAGTCTTTCTGAATAACTAGCGTATTTTATAAACAAGTGTTACACAAACACAACATATGCCTCATTCCAATCCAGAATATTCTTTTATTCAAATATTCATATCTTCAGGGAAAGGTTCCCATTAATTTTATCAAAGATAATTTTTTTTAAATTTAATCTTTAATCTTCCTTTGAATATCAATTCAAACCATATTAACTTTATCCAAACTAGTTGGGATTAGCAAACTACACCGAAGTAATCGTTTATTATATTTCTCAATCCCAACCTATTAATCCCATGGAGAAAAACTGGTAATACTCCATATCTAACACCACAGTGTTATCGGTAAATATTAGTTACCATTTCGCGTTCAAATCTAATTAAAGATTTAACTATCGCTTGGAGCAAAACTGGTAATACTCCTTTCTCGATCATTTTCTTGAATTGATAATTTTAATTATCACATTCATTTTTCAATCTAATCAAAGATTCATTAAAACTCCATTTAGTTTTGATCTTCCTTAGAATCAATATTAATGATTATTCAAAGCTAAGAAATTAATCTTTATCTTTAACTGGGTTAAAGAACCCATGTCATTTAAAACATGGTTCACGATAAACCCAAAATCACATTCCATTTCATTACAATTACTAAATATAACTGGAAATTCTAATAATCTTAATTGAAAGATTTATTCTTTTCATACAGGTTTTAAGAACAGTGTTGCTGAAGACACCATTCCCTCAGTCTCTAATCGTAAATTAGTAAGAGAACAATTCCCTAAGTATTAATCCCGAAGGCCGAAACCAACATCAGATCAATACCCAGGAAACCATTCAACTTAGCCAATCTCCAGTTAGTTTCTAATTTTCTTAACTCCATTGGGTTTAAGAACAGTATTATTAAAATACCATTCACGACAAACCCAAAATCTCATTCCATTGTTAATCGGGTTAAAGAACAAGTGTTACTTAAAACACCGTTCATGATAAACCCAAAAACCAATTTCACTCTAATTCCAATTAAATGTTAATTAATTGGTAAACTTCATTGAATCTTAATAAAAAGATTTAATCTTTTCTCAGCTGGGTTTAAGAACAGTGTCAGTGAAGACACCATTCACGATAAACCCAAAATCCCATTTGATATTAATACAAGGCTCTGAATCGAAAATATATTAGCTTATATTCAATATCAAATTCTGAACTCAACAAATATCGTATCGGAATAACGATATATATATATATATATATATATATATATATCTTACAAATTCCTCCACAATGCCCGTATAATCACGGAATCCAATATCGAAATATTCCGAAGATAATTTCGATTCAAATCCATTCTTGAAATTCTGGTTATTTTTAGAACCATTTCAAATCTAGTTTATTTATTTAAAAATGTTGGATTATAATTCTAGTTCATAACTAGTTCATTTTGATAAAAATAGATTTTTATCTTTTCAAATATGGAATTTTTCATCCTAATTCTTTCCAAATCATTTATTATGATTTTACACAAATTATTTATATTTTTAATAATTTTATCAAGGCCCGTATAGTCGATTTCCATAAACAGCCATCGAACTGCACTTACAACAACCTTTTCCAAATTTGATTTGAACGTAATTCCAAATCCAACTGTTAGATGTCAAATTTCTTGTATTCGTTAGAAAGCTCTTTTCGATACGAACCCAGTTGTTCTGGTTTTAGGAGAATCCGACGGTCGAATTTCTCGTAATGTCAATTCGAAGTCAATGGTCGAAATTCGCGAACTACCACGGCGCGTTCTATTCAAGCCATTAAATATATATAATATATGTATATATTATATATATATTTCGTCGACTTCCATTTAAAATGTATTTTATAATTCATTTTAAATTCGTTTTCAAAACGATTTCAACTTCATATTCAATTTCTAAGTAAAATTGAATATTCCATATCATTAATATATAAATGATAATATTATAAAAACATTAGATTTTGAAATCACTTCTCTTCGATATTCATTATAAAAATGAATAAAATCGATATAAATATCGTTCACATCAAAATGGCGTCAATGAAATCAACAAGGCTTTAGGTATTTAAATGTTTTCGTGTCCATCCCAAATCGGACGTCAAAATCAGATTTTGATCTATTAATGAATATTATTTTAAAATATTCGTTATTTTAAAATATTCATTATTTTAAAATATTCATTATTTTAAAATATTCATTCTTTCTGAACTGGAATCAGACATAGTCAATCACCATATAATGTTATTTATACGGATTTCATACAACGCATGTATACAACAGCCATGACACACAATCAACCATAATCCAAAGTGCATTCTACACTTTATAAGCATTAAATATAAATATTTAACACCTACAACAGTCTGTCAACCTATCAATTGATATACAACTAAACATTAGGGATTAGTGTACGTCAAATATCATCCCAACACCCGTGTGGGGTTTCAATCCACAAACATAGAATTTATTTGTGCAGTTGGGCGACGTGTAAAATTTATCGTCCCAATCCATATCAGTCAAATGGGTGCACATAAAAAAAATCATTCGATTTGTAAATGAATATTTATTTTATTTCAAAACATGAATATTTTACTTAATTCAACACATGAATTATTTTATTCTATTCAACACATTATAAACCAAATTCACACAAACAAATTAATTCAAACACACAACCAAACAAGTCGTCCATGGTCTGTGGACGATGGGGAGCAGTTCATATATGCAGTTATAAAATAAATAACTGTACATAAATAATTTTAGTGAGGAGTTCTCACCTTTGGGATCCACTCCTCCATTCTTTATTGTCGCTTAGATTCGCCATTTTGATTCCAATGCAATATGTTTCACATGATTTTTTATATTAAAAATCACATTTTTATAACGGTGTTATTTAAATAAAAATCATATTTTTATATTCATATCATACATATAAAAATCACATCCTTATCATAAAACCATTTCTATAAAAATCATATCTTTACTTCAAAGCTAAATGGATAGAAAATCATACTTTTACTTCGTTAGCATATATATAAAAATCACATCTTTTTATATTTAAAAATCATACATTTTCATGTTTAAAAATCAAAGCTTTTCATGTTTAAAAAATCAAAGCTTTTCATGTATTTAAAAATCCAATCTTTCTTTTACACATTCAATAAAAATCGTATTTTTATATTCACACCATCCATATAAAAATCAAATATTTATTCTCATGTAAACCATATAAAAATCGGATCTTTATTAATTACAAAAATGAATAGAAATAAAAATATAAATATAAACTCACATTTTTAAACTAATATTTATATATAAAAATAATCTGATTTTGAAGCTAAGTATTTAAATAAAATAACGACAGAAAAATAAAACTTACTGCCATTTTTCTTTGTAGTGTTCCGATCGTCGGAGAGCGGGGGAGGGGGTCCGAGGGGAGGCGTGAGCCTGCGCGGTGGTTTGGGGATCGCCAACAACGGCCAGACGATGGCGTTAGGGCACACTTTGGCAGGAATGGCGGTTTTGGGATAGAAAAGGGGAATAGAGAGAGGACGGGCGCTGAGCTGGAGGGTCGTGGTCGGAGGGGTGCGGGGGCGGGGGAGGGGGGGCGTGCTGGCGATGGAGCGATGGTGGTCTGATGGGAGAGGCGGCGAATCAAATGTGGACCAGGTTTTTTTTCTATTCGATTTTCAATGTTGACTGTAATGAGAGAGGGAGAGGGAGTTAGAGTATATATTTATATTTTATTATTTTATTTTTCTTCAAAAAGTGTGATTTTATATACGAACTCCAAACGAGACCCAACGACTGTCACCCCTAGCTAATTACCCTCATTCCGAACACAATAGGATATGTTTCGTAAGCCAATTCGGCTATTACGATCAGTATTTCTTTATTTTAAAATGAAAATCAATTTTTATTTAATTTAAATGCACATTTTAATTTACCGGGGCCACATACCGATCTCAAAAATTCCAAAAAAATAAATATGGATATATTTTGATGATATGGTCCTTACAAAACTAATTTCGTCGAATTAGAAGACAGTTTGAAAATTGGCCATTTTGCAGTCGATTAAATTCAAACTGAAATCGGTTAAACGCTTTTAAATCTGCCACGCTCGCATATTAATTCCAAAAATTATGAAAATTGGAATCCAGCAATAATTTGACATTCCGGATCCAAAAAAAGTGGTCTCGTCGAAGATGGAGGTCGTTTGCAAAATCGTTATTTTTAAGGGCTATATTTCTATAACAACTATTCTAAATTTTCGACTGGGCATAACTTTTTATTCCCGCTATGGAATTTCAATTTTTTGGATTCATTGGAAAGATATTTTCAAACAGATTCTAATATTTTTGGTTTCACTAAAATCCAGTTTATTTTGAATCATGTACATTCATTTGAAATTTGAAATCGAATTTTCAAACTACCGTGCCATTTCCAATTCCTTTTATAATTAAAATAAAGGGTGTGTTTTTTACAGGTCCCTATTAAGTTTCAAAATATAAAAAAAACCGTTGATAAAAAGTATATAGAATACATCCCTATTTTTGAAATTCCGCTAAAAAAATTCCATATCTACCCTTATGCACTTACAAAATACTCAAACAACGATTCATCATTATTTACTTAGTCAATCGCTCCTCATATCTTGCTCAAAACCCTAATCCCACGATTCAGCAAAAAACCTCGATCAAAAAACGCGTTTTAAAATCAAAAGCCGGTGATAATCATTGTAATCAATAGCGTCCTGATTTACTTCAAATTCGCTATCGTGGTCATCAAATTATAAGAAATGGCGTAAAAAGGTATAAATCTGATTGATTTTTTCATATCCGACTATAGATACTGTCTTTTTGTAATTCGATTTTATTCAGTAAATCTGTATTATTGTAAGAAAGTAGGCACAATAATTAAATGTTTGAATGCAGTTATTCGTAGTAGACGCACATTGGAATTTGGATGTTCAAAATACTTGGATACTTGTGTTCATAATTACAAAATTATTTCATTTGTAAATGCCTTTTTTTAAGCAGTAGTCTATTAATCAATTAAAAATTGTTGCGTGCTAGTATGCAACAATAAGCAGATAGTTGCACAATTAGATGCAGATATTGTTTACTACATGCAAGTTTACATTTAGTACATGTAAGTTGCATAATTGTAAGCATCCAATTAAAAATGCAGAGTATAATTGTGGAGTTATTATTTGATTATAGAAGAAATCTCTGAATTCAAATATGAAGTGTCTGAAGGAAAGGGTGCACTTGTAAACAAATAGTTGCTTATTTGTATGGAGAAAATCAGAATTGTTGTGTACAAGTGTGCAATTATCCCCTAAATGGTGGTTGGCTATATGCCTGTAATGACAATTCTTGCATATATTTTCACTAAATTTAAAATTATATGCATGTATTTAGAAAATATGCAAACATACACGCAAATATTCAATTCAGTTCTATAAATAGATGACTATATTCAACATAATTTCCTACAACCATTAATATGTACAAAATATTTGATTAGCTTATTGAATGTAATAATAAATTATTATATCATTCATGTAGGAATTTTTTTAATAATTCTTGCTTGCAACGATGTAGTTATTACCTGATTATCATATTAGACAAATAAATTTTGTAGTAAAAGTTGCATGTTAATGTGCATTTATTACATGAATTTTGCATAATTGTATGCATTTAATTAGATTTGATAGATGCAATTCTACAACCATTAACAAATACGTGCATAAATTTGTGCAGTTCATCAGAACTGTAGATTGCAAGGGTGCAGTTATCACACAATTGTTGCATGGCTCTATTGACAAAGTAATAATTGTTGCAGTTATCTTCAGTCAATTGTGAATACTGCTATGCATTTCTTAATAATTATTCCATAGTTTTATGCAAATATTTTAAACAATTTCTTAACAAAGCCTATTATGCAACTAACAAGTGGTGATGCTTTATAAATTTTTGTAGTGTCGAATATGCAATGTTTGTAATGAACATGATGAATCAAAGATGTGAGGAAAAAGAACTGGACAAGAAAAATGAACTTTACATTGCTTCGTTGTTGATTTACAAAGAGCGGTGTTTGCATACAAAATTCTGAACTGCAAACCACACAGCTGGACTCCAAGTCAAGACCTGACACAGAAATGGTTGCTATCGAATGCAAACAAAGTGAAATAAAATTGGAAAATTTGATGCTTTGAGTTTTTTTGTGAATATTTGTACTGGTGTATTTTTTTTCAAACTACGGTCTGTTGATTATTATGTATGAAAATGAATTACGGGGGAATATTACGTAGTGTTTCGAAGTTATTTTGGTTCTATATGATAACCTGGAATTTTTGATTACTGGTGTGTAGTTATTCAATATATTAGCATCGTTGTATGCAAAAATATTACGAAAATTTGCAAACTTGAATTGCAAAAGTAAAATAATAGCATATTTATATGAAATTATTATTATTAATTGCATACGAATATGCAAACAATACAAATACTAATTGCGTGCATATAATGTCCATAGTTGCATACATTTACAAATTTATGTGGAATAATTGCATACATTACTACATAAATTTGCTCAAGTAGTCAAGAAGAAACTACTATTAATATTATTATTAATACTAATTACACGAGCAAAAGTTCAAAACATGTAGAGAGCAAATTACACGAGCAAAATTCCCAAGCTTAAACAAAACCAATACACCACTATCTGCAGGAACACTGTTATACGAAGAAGAAAATCAACATTAATAAACCTAATGTGCAATAATCAAATTACATAAACAGCTTCAGATTAATATAAATATAAGCATACAATTCAGCAAAATAACAATAATATCTGCATATTTATATGCAAGTACTCTAGATATATGCATACAAATATACATATATTCTATATTCCATTTTTCTGCATGTTTGATTAAAAGTTGCATAAAGATATGCATATATTAAGAATATATGCATATTTGTAGGCAATTTTTTAACATAAATGCTAAAAAAAGATATTTAAAATATACACATATTTGTATGCATATATCTAGAATATATGCATACTTATACTCAACTTTTCTGGGTACATGCAAACCCAAGTGTTCTAACAATAGTTGCATATGATTATACTCATATTAACAATATATGCATATTTTAATATACCTATTCAGAATAAGTGAAAAAAATATAATGAACAATTATACGGCTGTACAATTAATAATAACCATACAAAATTATACAAAAATTACATTATGCCTCAACAAAATTATACAATTAAAGAATTTCAGAATAATTGATCAACAAAAAACGATTTCAAAATTAAATCTGTATACCAAAAAAAAATTTCCTGAACTTGCCAATCACTTGGAAGAAGGAAAAAATTAGAACGATTTCAAATTGAAATCCATATACAAAAAAACGATTTCAAAATGAAATAATGTAAAAATTAAAAAATCACCTAAAAGAAGAAACATCCATTTTTTAAATGAAGCATCGATAAATTTAACTCTCTGAAGAAATTGCTGGGAAACCCTAATTTTAGATCGCTAAAAATATGACGGCGCAACCATTAACACAGAAATACATGACGATGAAAAAATTAGATCGCTGAAATGTATAATAGATCACGTTAATTAAGCTGTGATTTGGGTAAATGGGCAATTCAGGAAAAGAAAATGCGGATATTTAAAAATAGGGATGAAATTTACATGTAATTAAAGGTGAGGATGTGAGACTAATTAAGTTTAATTTTAAGGATGTAAGCCTAATTTTCATTAAAATAAATATTTATATTCTAACTTCGATTCAAATAAAATTATATGTTCTAATTCTATTCAAAATAAATTTCTCGTCGTTATTATTTAAAATAAATCATTTTAAATATTCAAAATTCATTAAAGTTGCTAAAATAAAAAAATTTATTTGGTTCTGATTTTTCGGGTTGTTACAATCTCCCCCACTTAAATCTTTTCGTCCTCGAAAAGTAATGGAGCTGAAAGTTGTTTTACTAATCAACTCAACTTTCATTCTGGCTTTTATTCTTCAACTTTTCAGTTTTTAAGAATTTCTAATTTTTCAAAAATTTGGCTAACACCCTAAATTTTCGAAAAATTTCGCCATAACCTCCTTTGTACAGGGAGCATCGAGAAAATCCCCAAACCACCACACAGGCCCTCTCATCTCAAAAAGAAAAAGAAAAAGCCAAGCGGCTAGCCAATCGGCTCATAAAATCATCCAAACCCAAGAAATTTGTAAACATGTACCTATTTGTCGGGCATACAATTTTATTCCTCTTCTTTAGCCTCCTTGCTATGACCTGTTCAATATATATATATATATATATATATATATATATATATATATATATATATATGCATGTGCATGTACGCAGTTTCAAACAATTTTCAATTCAGTTCAATGTTAGATTCTAACTGGCTAAATTTACCATACATTATCATATGGGTTTTATTAGTTAAACTAATAATCAAGCAACTCAACCATCAATCAATTTGTGAATTAGCTTTTCAAATGTATAACTTTGATATATGGCCAAAATCATATTTTAGTGCAAAAATCACAACAATAATCCATATCCAGTTTTGGTCTCACACCAGTCAATTGGAAATATATAGACATCCCACTTTCAAAACTCGAATATAAATGCCGATGATGACACGCCATCATCAGAATCATCTTCGGGCGACTAAAGTATGATTCTATATCTATTCAGTATCTGAGGCTTCGAATATACAGCCCGTCAGGCATATATCAAAATCTCCCTATACTAGATTGTCTAAATACAATTACAATAAATAATCAAATACGTATCATAAGTTTTGAATTTTCAAAACCAAAATTTATTTCTATTTTTATTTTAAAAGTTCACTCTTCTCGCTCGTTCTAGGACACTACTTATCCTATCTCTAATGAGCCATTCTTATTGGATATTACTAATCCAATCTTTGATGAATTCTTTCATTCGGTTCTAATGTGTCTTGTTCTCTAGCTCTGTAAACCAATGCTCTGATATCAAATGAAGCAACCTGAACTTCCCCGTGAAGGAAAGCCCAGATTGATTTGAGAACTAGACAAATCAGAACACAAACAGAAGAACAATTCATTTCTTATTACAACAATTACACCAGAGTACAAGAATATAATAGAGTTTACATAGATATCATATATTCGATACATATCAGAGATTAAAATACATTACATAGTAGTGGAAAATAATACAAAAACACGACTGAAATAGATATATGGATACAGAGCTTTCCGAATATCATTCCAGCTGTAAACCAGGATCCTGTAAGAATAAATCTGCAAAACCAAAACTACTAGCTTCCCGTGTGGAAAATATAGGCATCCAGAGTTTAGGTTAAAACAATAAACTCCAGGTCAGTCATGTGGCCGGTGTGAGAACTAAAATAGTTATTTAAAACTTTACTTTAAAATCAGATATATCAAGGGACCACGCCGTATAACACGGAACGGGTTTCCTCCCAAGAATACCAGTGCATATAACAAAACAACGCAATGCTTTTTGAAAAAATGAAGCTATTATATGACCCAGGTCCCATCACACAATGCAACGCAAGCCGGAGGATTGGGTTTTCCCTTATAATAGCCAAATATGCTTGGTACGTTTAAAACAAATCAATTTGATACTATTATAGTGTAAAGTGTATGAAAACAACTTCAAATATAAATGTATCAATCATAGACGACATAAGCGTCCCATCCCACTATGTCGCCATAAATAGGATTACAACTAAAATCGAAATGTCACGTATTGGAAGTTCGATTTCCATCATGAACCAAGGCAAGGGATCGTCCTTACCGCTTCGAGACTCTCTAGCCCGAGCCTCAGGAACAGCCGCAATAGCACCTAGGAGCCACAGGGCCAGTCCATACTTACGTTAGTGGATTATAATTCCTGAACAATACGTTTCCTCTCCCTATGGGGCGTAAACTGGTCATATACCGACCAAACCATCCATCGGCACCGTAGTTACCGATATAACCGAGGCGCCTCGCATTCCAACAACCACATAGGTAAAATTAATATCAATGTTAGGACTAGCAAAACGATGACACCACCTCTAGCTAGAAGGAAACGCATGTCCTCCCTAGATCCTCTCCCGTTTCTGATTCACGCTGGAGTGTGAGGCTCGCGAATTAACGCTATACACAAGTCTGCGCTATATTAAAGCTATGCTTTGATCATCAACCACAAGACTCTGGTTTTCAACAGAAGCCTTGATCATTTGCCACTCAGGCATGCCACACAGGCAATTTACGCCATGCGACTGATGTCTATCGATATACAACCTCTGATCTCGTACGTCTCAGAGAAGGGTGAAGTAAGAGAATAAATTCTCCTTCACCAGGAATATGTATATTTAATAGAGATTAATTAGCACAGAATAAAATCCAATGTCAGACACACAGTCCATTTACAAGTCCGTTTTGGGTTTGAATTAAACCAGAGGCACCTTATTCCTCGTTCCATATGTCCAATACAGGAGAGAGCCCTCGCATATCCGTCGATCTCCAAGTACGTCTGGACGATCACCCCTTATTACCTCGTCTTGGGTGTACAACCCAATCAAGACATCAGTAATCATCCAAATGATGTGAAGACCTCCGGTCTTCAACCACCATCTTCATCTTTGACTTATCGTCACATCAGTTATTCAGAATGGGATAAATCCGGTCTTTCCGAATAACTCGCGTGTTTTATAAACAAGTGTTACACAAACACAACATACGCCACATTCCAATCCAGAATATTCTTTTTTTCAAATATTCATATCTTCAGGTAAAGGTTCCCATTAATTTTATCAAAGATAAATTCTTTTAAATTTATTCTTTAATCTTCCTTTGAATATCAATTCAAACCATATTAAGGTTTATCCAAACTAATCGGGATTAGCAAACCACACCGAAGTAATCATTTATTATATTTCCCAATCCCAACCTATTCATCCCATGGAGCAAAGCTGGTAATACTCCATATCTAACACCACAGTGTTATCAGTAAATATTAGTTACCATTTCACGTTCAAATCTAATTAAAGATTTAACTATCGCTTGGAGCAAAACTGGTGATACTCCTTTATAGATCATTTTCTTGAATTGATAATTTTAATTATCACATTCACTTTTCAATCTAATCAAAGATTCATTAAAACACCATTTAGTTTTGATCTTCCCAAAAATCAGTATTAATGATTATTCAGTGCTAAGAAATTAATCTTTATCTTTAACTAGGTTAAAGAACCCATGTCATTTAAATCACGGTTCACGATAAACCCAAAATCACATTCCATTTCATCCAATTACTAAATATAACTAGAAATTCTAATAATCTTAATTAAAAGATTTATTCTTTTCACATGGGGTTTAAGAATAGTGTTAATGAAAACGCCATTCCCTCAGTCTCTAACCGTAAATTAGTAAGAGAATAATTCCTTAAGTATTAATCCCGAAGGCCGAAACCAACATCAGATCAAAACCTAGGAAACCATTCAACTTAGCTAATCTCTAGTTAGTTTCTAATTTTCTTAACTCCATTGGGTTTAAGAACAATATTATTAAAGATACCATTCACAACAAACCCAAAATCTCATTCCGTTGTTAATCGGGTTAAAGAATAAGTGTTATTTAAAACACCGTTCACGATAAACACAAAAACCAATTTCACTCTAATTCCAATTAAATGTTAATTAATTGGTAGTATTCATTAAATCTTAATAAAAAGATTTAATCTTTGCTCAACTGCATTTAAGAATAGTGCTAGTGAAGACACCATTCACGACAAACTAAAAATCCCATTTGATATTAAATACAAGGCTCTGAATCTAAAATATATCGGCTTATATTCAATATTAAATTCTGAACTCAACAAATATCGTACTGGAATAACGATATACATATATATATCTTCCAAATTCCTCCACAATTCCCGTATAATCACGGAATCCAATATCGAAATATTCCGAAGATAATTTCGATTCAAATCCATTCCAATTCATATATTGGAAATTCTGGTTATTTTTAAAACCATTTCAAATCCAATTTATTTATTTAAAAATATTGGATTATAATTCTAGTTCATAACTAGTTCAATTCGATAAAAATATAATTTTATCTTTTCAAATACGGAATTTTTCATCCCAATTCTTTCCAAATCATTTATTATGATTTTACACAAATTATTTATATTTTCAGTAATTTTATCAAGGCCCGTATAGTTGATTTCCATACACGGCCATCGAACTGCACTTACAGCGACCTTTTCCAAATTTGATTTGGATATAATCCCAAATCCAACCATTATATTTCAAATTTCTTGTATTCCTTAGAAAGCTCTTTTCAATACGAACCCAACGGTTTCGGTTTTATGAGATTCCGACGGTCGGATCTCCCGTAATGTCAATTCGAAGTCAATGGTCGAAATTCGCGAATTGTCGTGGCGCGGCGCGTTCTATTCAGGCCATTAAATATATATAACATATATATTTCGTCGACTTCCATTTATAACGTATTTTATAAATCGTTTTAAATTTGTTTTCAAAACGATTTCAACTTCATATTCGATTTCAAATCAAAATTAAATATTCCATATCATTAATATATAAATGATATTATTTTCAAAACATTAGATTTTGAAATCACTTTCTTTTTTATATTCATTATAAAAATGAATAAAATCAACATAAATATCATTCACGTCAAAATGGCGCCAATGAAATCAACACGGAATTATATATTTAAATGCTTACGTATCCATCCCAAATTGGACATCGAAATCAGATTTTGATCTATTACTGAATATTATTTTAAAATATTCATTCTTTCTGAACTGGAATCAGACACACCAATCACCATATAATGTTATTTATATGGATTTCATAAAACGCATGTATACAACAGCCATGACACACAATCAACCATCATCCAAAGTGCATTCTACACTGTATAAGCATTAAATATAAATATTTAATGCTTACAACAGTCTGTAAACCTATCGATTGACATACAACTAAACAGTTGGGATTAGTGTACGTCAAATTTCATCCAAACACCTGTGTGGGGTTTATCCACAAACACAGAATTTATTTGTGCAGTTGGGAAAGGTGTAAAATTTATCATCCCAATCCATATCAGTCAAATGGGTGTACATAAACAAATCATTCGATTTGTAAATGAATATTTATTTTATTTCAACACATGAATATTTTACTTAATTCAACAAATGAATTATTTTATTCTAGTCAACACATCATAAACCAAATTCACATGAACAAATTAATTCAAACACACAACCAAACAAGTCTCCATGGTCTGTGGATGATGGGGAGCAGTTCATAAATGCAGTTATAAAATAAATAACTGTACATAAATAATTTTAGTGAGGAGTTCTCACCTTTGGGATCCACTCCTCCATTCTTTATTGTCGCTCAGATTCACCATTTTGATTCCAACGCAATCTCTTTCACATGATTTTTTATATTAAAAATCACATTTTTATAACGGTGTTATTTAAATAAAAATCATATTTTTATATTCATATCATACATATAAAAATCGGATGCTTAACATAAAACTATTTCTATAAAAATCATATCTTTACCTCAATGCTAAATGGATAGAAAATCATATTTTTACTTCGTTAGTGTATATATAAAAATCACATCTTTTTATATTTAAAAATCATACCTTTTCGTGTTTAAAAATCAAAGCTTTTCATATTTAAAAAATCAAAGCTTTTGACGTGTTTAAAAAACCAATCTTTCTTTTATACATTCAATAAAAATCGTACTTTTATATTCACACCATCCATATATAAATCAAATCTTTATTCTTTTGTAAACCATATAAAAGTCGAATCCTTACCAATTACATAAATGAATAGAAATAAAAATATAAACTCACATTTTTAAACTAATATTTATATATAAAAGTAATCTAATTTTGAAGGTAAGTATTTAAATAAAATAAGGATAGAAAAATAAAACTTACTATCATTTTTCTTCGTAGGGTTCCGATTATCGGAGATCGGGGGGGGGGGGTCGAGGGGAGGCATGAGCCTGCGTAGTGGTGTGGGGATTGCCAGCAGCGACCAGGCGATGGCATCAGGGCCCACTTCGGTGGGAACAAAGTTTTTGGGATAGAAAAGGGGAAAAGAGAGTGGACGGGGGCTGAGCTGGAGGGTCGTGGTCGGAGGGGTGTGTAGGGGGGGCGCTGGCGATGGAGCGGCGGTCGTCTGATGGTAGAGGCGGCGGATCGAATATGGATCGGGTTTTTGTTCTATTCGATTTCAACGTTGATTGTAATGAGAGAGGGAGGGGGAGGTAGAGTATATGTTTATATTTTATTATTTTATTTTTCTTCAAAATGTGTGACTTTATATACGAACTCCAAATGGGACCCAACGACAGTCGCCCTAGCTAATTACCCCCATTCCGAACACAATGGGACATGTTTCGTAAGTCAGCTCAGCCATTATGATCAGTATTTCTTTGATTTAAATTAAAAATCAATTTATATTTAATTTAAATGCACATTTTAATTTACGGGGGCCACATAACTGATATCAAAAATTCCAAAAAATTAAATCTGGCTATTTTTGACGACATGGTCCTAACAAAACTAATTTCTTCGAATTAGAAGACCGTTTGAAAATTGGCCATTTTCCAGTTGATTAAATTCAAACTAAAATCGGTCAAACGTGTTTAAATCTGCCACGCTCACATATTGATTCTAAAAATTATGAAAATTGGAATCCAGCAATAATTTGACATTCTGGATCCAACAATAATGGTCTCGTTGAAAATGGAGGTCATTTGCAAAATCGCTATTTTTAAGGGCTATATTTCCATAGCGACTATTCTGAATTTTCAACTGGGCATAACTTTTTATTCCCGCTATAAAATTTCAATTTTTCGGATTAATTGGAAAGATATTTTCAAACAGATTATATTATTTTTGGTTTCACTAAAATCAGGATTATTTTGAATCCTGTACATTCATTATAAATTTGAAATCGAATTTTCAAACTACCGCGCCATTTCCAATTCCTTTTATAATTAAAATAAATATTTATATTCTAACTTCGATTCAAATAAATTTATACATTCTAATTCTATTCAAAATAAATTTCTCGTCGTTATTATTTAAAATAAATCATTTTAAATATTCAAAATTCATTAAAATTGCTAGAATAAAATTTTTGAATTGGTTCTGATTTTCCGGGTTGTTACGCTTACCCTTTTATAGTTGGTTTCCATTCTCCAATATGAACTTCTAGTCTTGATTGTACATCTATTATATTGGAATGTGAGATGCAAGCATTCCGACTATTTTAATACATTATCTTATAAATTGTAGACGTTATTTATTATCATCGGATATTTATTATAAAATAGTTTTGTTTTCATAAGGGAAAAGCATGTGCGATGTTTATTTATGGTCATATCTTATGAGAGTTCCACTCTTTGAAAAGATTTGTAAAAATAAGCAAGTTTTTTGTGATGTGAGTTTTCTCACTCTAGTACTCCAGACTGATCCAAGTGATTTTCCCCCCTTAAAATGTGTTCGGGTCAAGCAGAGTATATTTTCTTGGGTTTGTTTTAGATCTACTTAGAGCAGTAGGAGAGGAGTTAGAGTCGAGACGTATTCTCGTATTTTTCCATATTATTTTAATTCTGCTTTGTGTGTTGAGTTTATCAGCCATTATGGGATAGATTGTTATGATTGTATAGGTTAATCTAGTTGTGTACTCTGATTATGTATTCATTTATATATATAGTTTTTCCTTGTGTAAAGATTTTGGTATATTATATTTTATTCATTCAGCTATGAGACTCAATCTGCTTTGTTTCTATTGGGTTTGTGTTTTTCTTCTTCTATTCTAATCTTTCTCTCTTTCTTACCCTCTAACTTCTTTCTTCTATTTTTTTGTGTTTTCAACACTTGAATCTAGACATGTGAATACAAATGTTGTATTAGCATCGAAGTTCGAGGTCCGAATTTCTCAGCCGTTGTAACAACCAGAAAATTCTGAGCCAATTTAAATTTTTTATTTTGGCAATTTTAGTGAATTTTGAATATTTAAAATGAATTATTTTAAATAATGACGACGAGAAATTTATTTTTGAATAGAATTAGAACGTATATATTTATTCGAACATCGTTAGAATATAAATATTTATTTTTAATTATAAAAGGAATTGAAAATGGCGCGGTAGTTCGAAAATTCGATTTCAAATTTCAAATGATTGTATAGGATTCAAAATAAAACAAATTTTAGCGAAACCAAAAATATTGGAATCTATTTGAGAATATCTTTCCAACGAATTCATAAAATCGAAATTTCATAGCGGGAATAAAAAGTTATGCCCAGTTGAAATTTCAGAATAGTCGCTATGGAATTTTGAGCCCTTAAAAATGAAAATTTTGCAAATGACCTCGATTTTCGACGAAACCACTTTTGTTGGATCCAGGATGTAGAATTATTGCTAGATTCCAAAATTCATAATTTTTCGAATCAATATGTGAGCGTGGCAAAGTAAAACGTGTTTTAATAGTTTCATTAAATTTCGATCGACCAGAAAATGACCATTTTTCAAACGGTATCGGAATTTGGCGAAATTAGTTTTGTTTGAACCGTATCGTCGATACGAAGCTATAAAATATTTTTCGGAAATTTTTAAAGTCAGTATGGGGCCCCAATAAATTGAAATGTGCGTTCAAATTCAATATATAGATTTATATTTTGATTTTGATGGAAACCGATCGGAACAACCAAACTGGCTTACGATACATATCCCAATGTATTCAGAAAGGAGGTAATTAGCTAGGGACGACAGTCGGTGGGTTTGATTTCGAGTTCAAAATAAAAAGGTACTTTTTGAAATTAAATTAAATAAATAAAAAAATATCTCTCTCCCTCTCTATACTCTCTCAACGCCCCCCTTTTTCAATCGAGAAACAAAAAAAAGATAAAAAAAAGAAAAAGTGAGATCGATGGGGGGGAAACCGCCGCCCGCCACTGCCGTACCCTGGCGCCGCACCCTCCCTCTCTCCTCCTCCACCGTTCCCTCACCTCCTCCTGTATCACGAGCCCTCCTTCCTCAAATCGAACGCAGCCCCCCGAACCCTGAACCGCCGCACCCTCCCTCTCTCCTCCTCCACCACCCCCTCAGTCTCCTCCTCCCTTCTCGCGCAATCTCTCCCCTCTTTCTCCAACGTGAAAACCCTCCTCCATCAAAGGATAGTAATTTTTCTTTATTTAATTAATTTATTTTCTATATAATTAGTGTTAAAAATCAGATCCTTTGTATGTAATGAAATAAAGGTTAGAATTTTATATAGAAAATGGTAATGAAAGGATTCGATTTTTTTGAAGAAAATAGCAATGTAAATATATAATCTTCAATTTATAAAACATACGATTTTTCTTTTTAGAAAGCTTTGATTTTTAATGCATGAAAATTTAGATTTTTACTATGAAAAAGATTTTATTTTTAAATAAAGAAAGGTTTAGATTTTTATATATAGACAGACGAGATTTTTAAATGTATGAAGTAGTGATAAAAATATGATTTTTATATACTAGAAATATAAAAATGTGATTTTTATATATGTAGCGAATTAAAAATATGATTTTTATATTATAGAAAGGATAAAAATATGATTTTTATATACTAGAGAATATAAAAATGTGATTTTTATATATGTAGTGGATGCGGACAACGAAAGTGATAAAAGGCGAATGGAGAAGATTTCCTACATATGAAGAGTCGCGGTGAATTGGTTTAGCTAGTCGGTGAGAACTTTTCACTTTTAACTTGTTTTCTAGTTGAAATATATACTAGGATGTAGACGGTGCTTAGCAGCACCCGACATCCGTCGTCAACAGACCATGGATGACTTTTTTGTTTGATTGTTGTGTTGAGAAATTCTACTGTGTGATGTGGAATGAATAAATATTTTATAGTTAAAAATATAATTTTTAAGGTGTATATAAAATAAATATTTATAAACAAATCGGACGATTTGTTTATGTACACCCATTTGACTGATATTGATTGGGACGATTGATTTTACACATCGCCCAACTGCACAAATAAATATCTATGTTTGTTGATTTGAAACCCCACACGGGTATTGGGATGATATTTGACGTACACTAATCCCGATTGTTTAGTTTTATGTCAATCGATAGGTTGACATACTGTGTAAGCGTTAATTATTTATATTTAATGCTTCTGCAGTTGTGTGGTGCACTCTTAATGATGGTTGATGATTTATTGTTGCTATTATATACATGTGTTGTAGGGAATCCATATAATTAATATTATATGGTAATTAATTGGGCCTCATTCCAATTTGGAAAATAAGAAAATTCATGTGTTGAATAGAAAGAAAATTCATATGTTGAATAGAAAGAAAATTCATGTGTTGGATAGAAAGAAAATTCATGTGTTGAATAGAATAAAAATTCATGTGTTGGATAGAAAGAAAATTCGTGTGTTGAATAGAATAAAAATTCGTATGTTGAATAGAATAAAAATTCGTGTGTTGAATAAAATAAAAAAATTCATGTGTTGAATAGAATAAATGTTCATGTGTTGAGTAAAAATATAAATTCATGTGTTGAATAGAATAAGTATTCATGTGTTGAATAAAAATGTAAATTCATGTGTTGAATAAAATATACATATTCATGTGTTGAATAAAAACATATATTCATGTACTAAAGAAAATATTCATTTGTTGAATATAATAACGAGTTTATTGAAATATATAAAGCCGTGTTGATTAGATATGCGCCATTTTGACGCGAACGATATTTATATCGATTATATTCAATTTTAAAATGAATATAGGAAAGGAAGTAATTTCAAAATATAACGTTTTGAAAATATTATCATTTGTATATTGATGATGTGGAATATTCAATTTTGATTAGAAATTGAATATGAAGTCGAAATTGTTTCGAAAACAAATTTAAAATGATTTATAAAATATGTTTTAACAGGAAATCGACGAAATATATATAATATATATTATATATATAATGGCCTGAATAGAACGCGCCGCGCTGCGGTAGTTCGCGAATTTCAACCATTGACTTCGAATGGACATTATGGGAGATCTGACCGTCGGATTCTCCTAAAACCAGAACCGTTGGGTTCATATCGAAAAGAGCTTTCTAATTAATATTAGAAATTTGAAATCTAATGGTTGGATTTGGAATTATGTCCAAATCAAATTTGGAAAAGGTCGCTGTAAGTGCAGTTCGATGGCCGTTGATGGAAATCGACTGTACGAGCCTTGATAAAATTATTAAAAATAGTAATAATTTGTGTAAAATCATAAGAAATGATTTGGAAAGAAATGGGATGAAAATCTCCATATTTAAAAAGATAAAAATAGATTTTTATCGAAATGAACTAGTTTTGAACTAGAATTGAAATCCATTTATTTTTGAAATAAATAAATTGGATTTAAAAGGGTTTTAAAAGTAACCAGGATTTCCAATAATTGAATTGGAATGGATTTGAATATAAATTATCTTTGGAATATTTCGATGTTGGATTTCGTGATTATACAGATATTGTTATGGAAATTTGAAAGATACGATATTTGTTGGTCGTAGAATTTGATATTGAATATAAGCCGATATATTTTCTATTTAGAGCCTTGTATTTAATATCAAATGGGATTTGGGTTTGTCATGAATGGTGTCTTCATTAACACTGTTCTTAAACCCAGTTGAGATAAATCTTTTTATTTAGATTTAATGAAGTATACAATTAAATGGTATTTAATTGGGATTGAATTTGAATTTATTTTTGGGTTTATCATGAACGATGTTTTAAAAAACACTTGTTCTTTAACCCGATAATAAATCGAATGTGATTTTGGGTTGTCGTGAATGGTATCTTTAATAATACTGTTCTTAGACCGAACAGAGTTAAGAAAATCAAAAATTAACTGAAGATTAGTTATGTTGAATGGTTTCCTGGGTACTGATCTGATGTTGGTTTCGGCCTTCGGGGTTATTATTTAGGGAATTGTTCACTTGCTAATTTACGGAATAAGGCTGATGGAATAGAATGTGATTTTGGGTTTATTGTGAACCATGTTTAAATGACATTGGTTCTTTAACCCAGTTAAAGACAGGATATGATTTCCTAAGTTAAATAATCATTGATAGTGATTTTTGGGAAGATTAAAACCGACTGGAGTTTTGATGAATCTTTAATTAGATTGAAATGATCGAGAATGGAGTATCACCGGTTTTGCTCCAGGCGATAGCTAAATCTTTAATTAGATTTGAACGTGAAATGGTAATTGAATTTACCGATAACACCGTGGTGTTAGATTTGAAGTATTACCAGTTTTACTTCATTGGGTGAATAGGTCGGGATTGGGAAATTTAAAACAAATGATTACTTTGGTAAGGTTCGTTAATCCCGACTAGTTTGGATAAACCATAAGTTGGTTTGAATTTAAATCCAAAAGAAGATTAAAGAATAAATTTAAGGAATTTATCTTTGATAAAATTAATGGGAACCTTTCCCCAAAGTATAAGAATATTTGAATAAAAGAATATTCTGAATTGGAATGAGGCATATGTTGTGTTTGTGTAACACTTGTTTATTATATACGCGAGTTATTCAGAAAGACCGGGTTTATCCCATTCTGAATAACTGATTTGACGATGTATCTAGGATGAAGATAGTGGTCGAAGACCGGAGGTCTTCATGTTGTTTGGATAATTACTAATGATCTTGATTGGGCCGTACACCCAAGAGGAGGGAACTAGTTAGTGATCGTCCAGACGTACTTGGAGATCGATGGATATGCGAGGTACAAGGTGCCTCTGGTTTCATTCAGACCCAGAACGGACTTGTAAATGGACTGTGTGTCTGACATTGGATATCATTCTATGTGATTGATGGATATCGATTGCATGGAGTGGTTTTCCTGTGTGACATGCTAAGATGCAAATGATCAAGGCTTCTGTTGAAAAGCAGAGTCTTGTGGTTGATGATCAAAGCATGGCCCGTGTGGCATAGCTTTGTGTAGCGTTGATTCGCGAGCCTCACACCCCGGTTGTGAACAAGAAACGGGAGAAGGACCTCAGGGAGGACATGTGTTTCCTTCTAGCTAGAAGTGGCGTCAGTGGTTTGACATGCCCTGACGAATTTGACTTATGTCGTTGTTGGGTTGCGAGGCGCCTCGGATATATCGGTGACTGTGTGGAGCCGATGGTGTCATTGGACTCATTGACACCCCATAGGGTGGGGAAACGCAGTGTTCAGGCATTTTAATCCACATCGGTGGACCGGCCCTAGCGATCCAAAGGCTTGACTAAGTACTTGCCTGAGGGGCGGGCTAGAGCGTCTCGAATTCATTAGAGGACGATCCCTTTCCTTAGTTGAAAGATGGAAATCCAACTTCCAATACGTGACTTTGCGGTTTTGATTATAGAGCCTAGTATGGCGACATAGTGGTATGGGGCACTTATGCCATCTATGATTGATACTTATGATTGAAATTATTTTGGCACTATACACTTATAGTAATAATAAAAGATGAAATTTAGCGTATCAAGCATTCTTTGGCTATTATAAGGTAAAACCTTATCCTTCGGCTTGTGTTGCATTGTGTGATGGGACCTGGGTCTTATAGTAGCTTCACTGTTCTTTATTTAGCATTGCGCTGTTGTTTTATGCAGTGGCATTCTTGGGAGGAAACTCGTTCCGTGTTATACGGCGTGACCCCTTAATTTACCTAACTTTAAAATAAAGATTAATAACTGTTTTAGTTCTCACACCAGTCACATGACTGACCTGGAGTTTATTGTTATAACCTAAACTTTGGGTGCCCTTATTTTGACACGGGCAGCTAGTAGTTTTGGTTTTACAGATTTATATTCACACGAACCTGGTTTACAACTGGAACGATATCCGAAAAGCTCTGTATCCGTACATCTCTTTCAGTTGTGTATTGCATTATTTTACCAATGCAGTAATGTATTTAAATCTCTTATATTTCTCTGATGTATAATATTTATTCATACTCTGTATATTCTTGTATTCTGATGGAATTGTTGTAATTAACAATGAAATGTTCTTCTGTTTGTGTTCCGATTTGTCGTGTTCTCAAAACAATCAGGTGTTTCGAACGGTCTTGGTTGGTTTAGTGATCAATTCGGATCGAGCGAAAATTCCAAATTTTTACACGTGGTATCATAGCTTTAGTTTACAGAGCTCGGAGAACAAGACACGTTAGAACCAAACGAAAGAATTCATCAGAGATTGGATTAATAATATCCGACGGGAATGGCTCGTTAGAGATGGGATCAGTAGTATCCTAGAACGAGTGTGAAGAGTAGTGTTTTGAAAATCAAAATGAAAACAATTTTTGTTTTGAAAATTTAAATCAGTTATTCGTATTTGATTATTTATTTTACATTGAATTTGGACAATCAAGTATATAAAGACTTTGCGTATATGTCTGATCCGTGTGTATTTGAAGTTTTAATATACTGGATAGAGATAGAATCACATTCTAGTCGCCCGAAGATGGTTCTGATGATGGCATGTCATCATCAGCACTTGTGTTCGAGTTTCGAAAGTGGGATTTCTATATGATTCCAATTGACTGGTGTGAGAACCAAAACTAGATAGGGCTATTGTTGTGATTTGGCATCAAAAACATGATTTTCTGTATATGTATCAAAATTATGAATTTTAAATAATCAACTAATTGATTGTTGATTGTGTTGTTTGATTAATTAAAATTTGGACCATTTAGCCAAATTGTATCAAATAGTGAATTGAATTGAAAATTTATCGCATTTGCATACGTATACATGTACTTACATTGAACAGGTCATAGCAAGGAGGCTAGAGAAGAGGAATAAAATTGTTTGCCCGACAAATAGGTACATGTTTATTGTATTTCTTGGGTTTTTGATGATTTTATGAGCCGACTGGCTAGCCGCTTGGCTGTTTCTTTTTCTTTTTGGATTGGTGAGGGCCATGGGAGGCTATTTGAAATACCCCAAAGCTCCTGGTTCAGGGGAGGTTATGGCGAAATTTTTCGAAAATTTAGGGTGTTAGCCTAATTTTTGAAGAATTTGAAAAGTTCTTAGAAACTGAAATGTTGAAGAACTTAAGCCGTAATGAAAATAATGGAAGTTGAATTGGTTTGTAAAACAACTTTCAGCTTCGTTCCTTTTCGGGGATGAAAAGTTTTAAGTGGGGGAGAATGTAACAACCCGGAAATTCTGAGCCAATTTAAAATTTTTATTTTGGCAATTATAGTGAATTTTGAATATTTGAAATGAATTATTTTAAATAATGACGACGAGAAATTTATTTTTAAATAGAATTGGAACGTGTATATTTATTTGAATCGTCGTTAGAATATAAATATTTACTTTTAATTATAAAAGGAATTGAAAATGGTGTGGTAGTTCGAAAATTCGATTTCAAATTTCAAATGATTATACAGGATTCAAATTAAACCGAATCTTAGCGAACCCAAAAATATTTGAATCTATTTGAGAATATCTTTCCAACGAATTCGAAAAATCGAAATTTCAATGCGGGAATAAAAAGTTATTCCCAGTTGAAATTTCAGAATAGTCGCTATGGAATTTTGAGCCCTTAAAAATGAAAATTTTGCAAACGACCTCGGTTTTCGATGAAACCACTTTTGTTGGATCCGAGATGTAGAATTATTGCTAGATTCCAAAATTCATAATTTTTGAATCAATATGTGAGCGTGGCGAAGTAAAACGTGTTTTAACAGTTTTAGTCAATTTCGATCGACCAGAAAATGGTCATTTTTCAAACGGTCCCGGAATTTGGCAAAATTAATTTTGTTAGAACCATATCATCGATACGAAGCTAGAAAATATTTTTCGGGAATTTTTAAAGTCCGTATGGGGCCCCGATAAATTGAAATGTGCGTTCAAATTCAATATATACATTTATATTTTGATTTTGATGGAAACCGATCGGAACAACCAAACTGGCTTATGATACAAATCCCATTGCGTTCGGAAAGGGGGAAATTAGCTAGAGACGACAGTCGGTGGGTTTGATTTTGAGTTCAAAATAAAAAGGTACTTTTTTAAATTAAATTAAATAAATAGAAAAAATATTTCTCTCTCTCTCTATACTCTCTCAGGCGGCCCCCGCCGTTTACTTTTTCAATTGAGAAACAAAAGAAAGGAGATCGACGGGCGGGGGGGGGGGGGGGGACCACCGCCAGCCATCGCCGTGCCCTGGCTCTGCACACTCCCTCTCCCCTCCTCCACCTACCCCTCAGTCTCCTCCTCCTCGCGCAATCTCTCTCCTCTTTCTCCAACGTGAAAACACTCCTCCATCAAAGGACAGTAAGTTTCCTTTATTTAATTAATTTATTTTCTATATAATTAGTGTTAAAAATCCGATCCTTTGTATGTAATGAAATAAATGTCAGATTTTTATATAGAAAATGGTAATGAAAGGATTTGATTTTTATGAAGAAAATAGCAATGTAAATATATGATCTTCAAGTTATAAAATATAGGATTTTTCTTTTTAGAAAGCTTTGATTTTTAATGCATGAAAATTTAGATTTTTACTATGAAAAAGATTTTATTTTTAAATAAAGAAAGATTTTATTTTAAAATAAAGTAAGGTTTAGATTTATGTATATAGATAGACGAGATTTTTACATATATGAAGTAGCGATAAAAATATGATTTTTATATACTAGAGAATATAAAAATGTGATTTTTATATATTTAGCGAATTAAAAATATGATTTTTATATTATAGAAAGGATAAAAATATGATTTTTATATACTAGAGAGTATAAAAATGTGATTTTTATATACGTAGTGGATGCGGACAACGAAAATGATAAAAGGCGAGTGGCAAAGATTTCCTACATATGAAGAGTCGCAGTGAATTGGTTTAGCTAGTCGGTGAGAAATTCTCACTTTTAACTTGTTTTCTAGTTGAAATATATACTAGGATGCAGACGGTGCTTAGCAGCACCCGACACTCGTCCACAGACCATGTATGACTTTTTTGTTTGATTGATGTGTTGTGAAATTCTATTGCGTGATGTGGAATGAATAAATATTTTATAGTTAAAAATATAATTTTTAATATGTATATAAAATAAATATTTATAAACAAATCGGACGATTTGTTTATGTACACTCATTTGACTGATATTGATTGGGACGATAAATTTTACACATCGCCCAACTGCACAAATAAAAATCTGTGTTTGTTGATTTGAAACCCCACACGGGTATTGGGATGATATTTGATGTACGCTAATCCCGATTGTTTAGTTGTATGTCAATCGATGGGTTGACAGATTGTGTAAGCTTTAGTTATTTATATTTAATGCTTATGCAGTTGTGTGGTGCACTCTGGATGATCGTTGATGATTTATCGTTGCTATTATATACATGTGTTATAGGGAATCCATATAATCAATATTATATGGTAATTGATTGGGCCTCATTCCAATTTGGAAAATAAGAAAATTCATGTGTTGAATAGAAAGAAAATTCATGTGTTGAATAGAAAGAAAATTCATGTGTTGGATAGAAAGAAAATTCATATGTTGGATAGAATAAAAATTCATGTGTTGGATAGAAAGAAAATACATGTGTTGAATAGAATAAAAATTCATGTGTTGAATAGAATAAAAATTTGTGTGTTGAATAGAATAAAAAAATTCATGTGTTGAATAGAATAAATATTCATATGTTGAATAAAAATATAAATTCAAGTGTTGAATAGAATAAATATTTATGTGTTGAATAAAAATATAAATTCATGTGTGGAATAATATATATATATATAATCATGTGTTGAAGAAAATATTCATTTGTTGAATAGAATAACGAAGTTACTGAAATATATTTGATTAGATATGCGCCGTTTTGACGCGAACGATATTTATATCGATTATATTCGTTTTTAAAATGAATATAGAAAAGGAAGTAATTTCAAAATATAACGTTTTGAAAATATTATCATTGGTATATCGATGATGTGGAATATTCAATTTTGATTAGAAATTGAATATGAAGTTGAAATCGTTTCGAAAACAAATTTAAAATGATTTATAAAATACGTTTTAAATGGAAATCGACGAAATATATATTATATATATGTAATGGCCTGAATAGAACGCGCTGCGGCAGTTCGCGAATTTCAACCATTGACTTCGAATGGACATTGCGAGAGATCCGACCGTCGGATTCTCCTAAAACTAGAACTGTTGGGTTCGTATCTAAAAGAGCTTTCTAACGAATATTAGAAATTTGAAATCTAACAACTGGATTTGGAATTATGTCGAAATCAAATTTGGAAAAGGTCGCTGTAAGTGCAGTTCGATGGCCGTTGATGGAAATCGACTATACGGGCTTGATAAAATTATTAAAAATAGTAATAATTTGTGTAAAATCATAAGAAATGATTTGAAAAGAATTGGGATGAAAAACTCCATATTTGAAAAGATAAAAATAGATTTTTATCGAAATGAACTAGTTTTGAACTAGAATTAAAATCCATTTATTTTTGAAATAAATAAATTGGATTTAAAAGGGTTTTAAAACTAACAAGGATTTCCAATAATTGAATTGGAATGGATTTGAATTGAAATTATTTTTGGAATATTTTGATGTTGGATTTCGTGATTATACATATATTGTTGTGGAAATTTGAAAGATATATTTATATCGTTATTTCCAATATGATATTTGTTAGTCGTAGAATTTGATATTGAATATAAGCCGATATATTTTCTATTCAGAGCCTTGTATTTAATATCAAATGGGATTTGGATTTGTCGTGAATGGTGTCTTCATTACCACTGTTCTTAAACCCAGTTGAGAAAAAGATTAAATCTTTTTATTTAGATTTAATGAAGTATACCAATTAAATGGTATTTAACTGGGACTAAATTTGAATTGATTTTTGGGTTTATCGTGAACAGTGTTTTAATTAACACTTGTTCTTTAACCCGATAATTAATGGAATGTGATTTTGGTTTGTCGTGAACGGTATCTTTAATAATACTGTTCTTAGACCCAACGGAGTTAAGAAAATCAGAAATTAACTGAAGATTAGCTAAGTTGAATGGTTTCCTGGGTATTGATCTTTTGTTGGTTTCGGCCTTCAGGGTTATTACTTAGGGAATTGTTCACTTGCTTATTTACGGTTAAAGGCTAATGCAATAGAATGTGATTTTGGGTTTATTGTGAACCGTGTTTAAATGACATTGGTTCTTTAACCCAGTTAAAGACAGGATATGATTTCCCAAGTTAAATAATCATTGATAATGATTTTTGGGAAGAATAAAACCAAGTGAAATTTTAATGAATCTTTAATTAGATTGAAATGATCAAGAACGGAGTATCACTAGTTTTACTCCAGGCAATAGCTAAATCTTTAATTAGATTTGAATGTGAAATGGTAATTGAATTTACCGATAGCACCGTGGTGTTAGGTATGAAGTATTACCAGTTTTACTTCATGGGGTGAATAGGTTGGGATTGGGAAATTTAAAACAAATGATTACTTCGGTAAGGTTTGTTAATCCCGACTAGTTTGGATAAACCATAAGTTGTTTTGAATTGAAGTCCAAAAGAAGATTAAAGAATAAATTTAAGGAATTTATCTTTTATAAAATAATGGGAACCTTCCCCAATGTATAAGAATATTTGAGTAAAAGAATATTATGAATTGGAATGAGGCGTATGTTGTGTTTGTGTAACACTTGTTTATTATATACGCGAGTTATTCAGAAAGACCGGGTTTACCCATTCTGAATAACTGATTCGACGATGTGTCGAGGATGAAGACAGTGGTCGAAGACCGGAGATCTTCACGTCATTTGGATAATTGTTGATGATCTTGATTGTGCTGTACACCCAAGAGGAGGAAATCAGTTAGTGGTTTGCCTATGTGTCTGACATTGAATATCATTCTGTGTTATTGATGGATATCGGCTGCATGGAGTGGTTTGCCTGTGTGGCATGCTAAGATGCAAATGATCAAGGCTTCTGTTGAAAAGCAGAGTCTTGTGGTTGATGATCAAAGCACAGCCTGTGTGGCATAGCTTTGTGTAGCGTTGATTCGCGAGCCTCACACCCAGGTTGTGAACCAAAAACGGGAGAAGGGCCTCAGGGACTACATGCGTTTCCTTCTAGCTATAAGTGGCATAAGTGATTTGACACGCCCTGACGGGTTTGACTTATGTGGTTGTTGGGTTGCAAGGCGCCTCGGATATATCGGTGACTGTGTGGAGCCGATTGAGTCATTGGACTCATTGACACCCCATAGGGTGGGGAAACGCAGTGTTCAGGCATTTTAATCCACATTGGTGTGTCGGCCCTGACGATCCAAAGGCTTGACTGAGTTCTTTCCTGAGGGGCGGGCTTGAGCGTCTCGAATTCGGTAGAGGACGATCCCTTGCCTCGGTTCACATATGGAAATCCAACTTCCAATACGTGACTTTGCGGTTTTAATTGTACAGCCTAGTATGGCGACATAGTGGTATGGGGCACTTATGCCATCTATGATTGATACTTATGATTGAAATTGTTTGACACTATACACTTATAGTAATAATAAAAGATGAAATTTAGCGTATCAAGCATTCTTTGGCTATTATATGGTAAAGCCCTATCCTCTGGCTTGTGTTGCATTGTGTGATGGGACCTGGGTCTTATAATAGCTTCATTGTTCTTTATTTAGCATTGCGCTGTTGTTTTATGCACTTGTATTCTTGGGAGGAAACCCGTTCCGTGTTATACGGCATAGCCCCTTGATTTACCTAACTTTAAAATAAAGATTAATAACTGTTTTAGTTCTCACACCAGTCACATGACTGACTTGGAGTTTATTGTTTTAACCTAAACTCTGGGTGCCATTATTTTGACATGGACAGCTAGTAGTTTTGGTTTTGCAGATTTATATTCACAGGAACCTGGTATGCAGCTGGAATGATATTTGGAAAGATCTGTATCCGTATATCTCTTTCAGTTGTGTATTGCATTATTTTACCGCTGCAGTAATGTATTTAAATCTCTGATATTTCTCTGATGTATAATATTTATTCATACTCTGTATATTCTTGTATTTTGGTGGAATTGTTGTAATTAACAATGAAATGTTCTTCTGTTTGTGTTCCGATTTTTCATGTTCTCAAAACAATCAAGGATTTCGAACGGTCTTGGTCGTTTTAGCGATCGATTCGGATCGAGCGAAATTCCCAATTGTTACAGCCGTTACAATGGAAGATAGTCCGTACTCGTTGTCAATGATGAGAGGGATGAGGTACTCCAAGCATGTCATCATTCGAGTTTGACTATATAGCCAAGAGGTAATAAAACACAATAAAGTATTAAGGAAAATATTTTATTTGGAAGGGATGAAGATGAACTTGGGGTATTCATCTCAAAGCGCATGAATTTTCAATTGGTAAAGGTGGGCAAAAACAAGCCAAATGGGTTGTTACAATCGCTCAAGATTACCAAATGGAGCAGGAACATGTTTTGATTGTGTGCATCAATGGATTGCCAAGGACCAGGGGATTACCAAATGGCTATTACGAAATGACACTTGGTAAATAATTGATTGATTTACAAAAAGTGAATGTCTTATACCAATTTAGTTGAATAGAGTGACATCCAAATTGTCTTACAGTATATGAAGTAGGGTGTGCGATTTTATGGTGTGCCAAAGAGTATTGTAAGTGAATGAGATCCTCTTTTCATTAGAATATTGTAACGACCCAGGTTTTCCCGATCCTGAGTAACCGACATAAACTCAATGTCGACTATTCAAGCATCGAAAACACCGGATAGTCCATGAAAGAAATTAGAGTGTGAGAAGAGACAAGATAGAAACTTAGAACAGAAGAAGAAGAAGAACATACATCATCATCAGAGTAACACAAAACTCATAGCGGACGACCAATATATAATAGATACATTACTTTGAAATAAAACTAGTATATGTATACAGTAACATTATCAGAGTATAACACTTACAACGCGGCGGAATAAACAATAGCTATATAACCCTAAAGCCTCCTGCTCCAAGCTCTCCAAGTATATCTGTAAAATCCTGACTACTTGACTGCCCGTACAAATTTGGGAACCCAAGAGTTTAGGGTAAAACAAAACAAAATAAACTCCGGGTCAGTCATGGGACTGGTGTGAGTAAAACAGTTTAAAACAGCTTGAGTAATTAAACGATATCTCATAAGACCATGCCGTATAACGGAATGGGTTTTCCCCTTATGAGAATCCAAAACATTTGATTTAACTTTCAAAATCCTTTTGAAAGAAATGATAAACTTTATATCAAAACTCTTTTGATATTATAATAATGTCTATCAACCATAACTAAATAATCAACTTTATATCAAAATTTTATATTAAAACTCTTTCAAAATCCTGTTTCCATATATTCAACATTTCTTTTTTTCTAAATTTAGAAAATATACGTTGTTAACATTGGAAAACATTTCCATTTCTTATTTTCTATATTAGAAAACATTTCTGATTCTTATTTGGAAAACATTTCCAAAACTCCTACCTTTGGATTAAACAGATGTTTAAATAAAACATCGCTATGCCAACTCAAAACATTACACTCACTAACTAAATTCACTTAGCCAACCTTCACTATCCAACCTTAACCATTCCTTAGATAAAGATGGAGTCAATAAAATTAGGGTATAACTACCTCCCAGACCTTAATGGAACAACATTTCTAACTTCGAAATAGACAAGGTTCACCTTTTAAACCTCTAATAAACTTCCTTACGTAACTCTTAGATTCTTTTTACGAATCCACTTCTTTTACAGAAATCATTTGATTTTAACAATAGTGTTAAAATCGCATGCTTCTGAAATATAATAACTTCAATATAACTTTTATTTATTAATTTTGATAAATAAACAAATAACTAATTTATTAATAAATAAATGAATCTTGATTAAAAATGGAAAGTGAATAGTACTTTCTCCAATTCGATATAATCGAATTCAACGTATATTCTCTTTCGAATAATCTCTATTTGATAACTCCTTTTCGATTAAACTGTATTCAATTAACTCTCTTCGAATAACTAATATTCGATAATCTCTTTTTCGAATAAACTATATTCGATTAACTCCTTTCTTTGAATGAACTATATTCGATAATCATCTTTCGAATAAACTATATTTAATTAACTCCTTTCTTCGAATAAATTATATTCGATAATATTCTTTCGAATAAACTATATTCGATTAACTCCTTTTGAATAACTATATTTGATAACTCCTTTCGAATAACTATATTTGATAGCTCCTTTCGAATAAACTATATTCGATAATCTTCTTTCGAATAAACCATATTTGATTATGTCCTTTAACTCTATTCGATTAACTCTAACTCGATTAACTCTAAACGATTAACTGTAATTCGATTAACTCTAGTCAATTAACTCTAATTCGATTAACTTTAATTCAATTAACTCTAATCGATTAACTCTAATTAAATTAACTCTAATTTGATTAACTCTTAATCGATTAACTCTATTCGATTAACTCTAATCGATTAACTTTATTATATAATCTACTAAGTCTGATTTCATATTTTAAAATAATATACCATTTCCAAATTCTATTATACTTCTTTTTTATAGAATTATTCATACGAAATCTCCTTTTTATTTCTAACACTTAAATTTCATTTACGATTCCCTTTATAAATGCTGAGTTCACATTCTATTTGAAATATTGGTGTAAAAACCAATTTCTACATCTCTATATAAGTTCAGACTTATATATTCCATTTATCAAATGATAAATTTTTTTATTTAATTTATAAACATTATTTATAAATTAATCTTCCCAATTTATCTGTTAAAAAACAAATTTCTGTTTAATTCTACTTTAAATAATCTTCTTATAATTCTTTTCTATTTCATCAAATTTTCTTTTATAATCCTATTTATTTTCCAAATAAATATTCCTTTTATAATTCTATTTATTTTCTAAATAAATCCTTTTTCAATTCTATTTTGAAATTCCTTTTTATAAAATCATTTGATTTTATATAAATATGTTTCATTTTCAATATACACATTGAAAATTCCCTTTTTAATTCCAGTATTATATATGGTACTTAAAATACCAAATAACAATGATCGATATCATTCAAACACACATAATCAACAACAGATTATATATCACATAATATATTAGCATATATGAAAAGAATAGTATTATAAATATTGAGGAATCCAGTTGGATCCCTCCAACTTGTTTCCCTGCATCACAGATGTTGAACAATATAAATAACATCTATTTCATTTCAATATGAAATATTCCGATAAACAGAATCAATATTTGACTAACGATTTATATATATATATATATATCGTTATCTGTAATTTAAACCAATACATCAGCAATTCAGCCAAACAATCAACACACAGCAATCAATCATCATTTATCAATACTAGATTATATTTTTAAAAATATAAACTGGTAGAGTTAGTGAGTTTTACTCACATCGTTTTGCGGTTGATGATTTTGTATTTGTTTCATTTCAAATCAAACGGGCATTTGATTTCATCACGAATGGTAGTAGCTCCATTCTCACTGGAATCAATTTTACAATGTAGCCTTTGTTGCTGTGATTCTAACGTGACCGGTTTTTGCCCCATTCTGCTCATATATGCATCAGATATTAATCATACAAGTTTTTCAATGTTTTAAGGGTCACTGGTTTAATTAAAAATTTAGATTAAAAACTTAATTACTTATTTCATATAAATGGGTCTTGAGATTTTCCCTCATCCCTGACATCAATACATCATGGCACTTGCCTGCAACCCATCGTGTACCATTGATCAATCACCACTTCAACCTACATCAGACTCCTCTCCGACCATCTCCAATGAACACCCATCCCATGTTGACCTCACCAACCTGACACTACACATGAAACATGCATTTCTTTTCCCTTGGAAACCCCAAAACTAGCCAAGATTTTCCCTCCTCAATCCTTTCTTACATGATCTAAACTCGCACCAGGTAAACACAGTGCCACCATCCTTGTTACCTCACTGTTAGATAATTTAATCCCAAAGTTAACCACGCTTTACACATTTCTTCCTCCAGACTTGAATCACCGACTCCTTCTTCCCTCTCCAGTTCTACCCCTAGCTGAAACACCCACCAATTCCAACCTTCGATCTTGACCCCTCCTTCTCCTCTTCCTAGAAATTCAAACTAATTACAACAAGGTACTCTTCATCTAACTCTTTCCCACCTTGTATGCAAAAAAGCTCAACTCGAACTTGCCATAAGTGTAACGACCCGTATTCTACACATCATAGGATCGTAGAATATTTATTTCTTTCATATACGAAGTCTTATGGTCATGTAACTTTGGGAGACGACTATTGGGGTCATTTCCCATGTTCACGATTTTTCCCGATTTTTAAATGACCATTTTACCCCTAGTTGGTACTGTTTTGGCCATAACTTTTGACTGGAAAGGAATTTTGACCTGAAACCACTTCCATTGGCTCCGGATGATGGTTTACAATTCCGTAGAGTGGTCACATTAGCCAAACGGACTCACCGTTTGGGAGATACGGCTGAAACAAGTTTCAGATGGTGAAAAACAGCTTAATTGGGCTTAACCGGGTGATTAGCAGCTAGGCCCAGAGGGGAATTTCGGGTTTAGAGGTATAGGAGGGCTGATTAGGGTTAGGAAATCACTTTCATTTCAGTTTTGAGCCGCCACAAACCTTCTTGAGAACTTAGTAATGGCTTCCGTCCTCTAAAACCACTCCAAAACACATTTTTAGTGAAGACTAAGACTAAACTACATCAAAACAAGGCCAAATAGCAACAGAGCAAGGTTGGAGCTGCTGCTATACATAAGAATTCGACCCAAAACAGAGAGTATTTCAGATTTGGCGTTTATTTTGTGGCAAAGGTGAGTGATTAGCATCGTTTTGACACTAATTACAGTTAATTAAGGGTAATTAGTGAAGATTAGCGAATTTATACACTAATAAATTCTGGAAAAATGTTTAGAAATTCTTAAATAATATTTTATGCCTCTATTAGGAATTTGGTTCGAATTAATTAAGTTTTGTTAACCCTATGATTAGTTTTGCTTAAATATGCTTAAGGGAAAATAAGGGGTTTTGGGTATATTTGATCTATTTTGACAAGTAAATTCATTGTTTTGGTGTTTGTGGTTAGTTTGCTATGTTGCTATGACTGTTTGACATGATTTGTGATTGGTTAGTATATTTAGATTTGTCGAAAACGTCGTCGAATGGCGTAAACAAGTTGCTGGAAAAAGTTGCAGAAGGTTGTGCAGGGTTTCGGATCGGATCGGATATAGGTTCAGATCGGATAGGAGGCCTGGGCAAGGAACCCGACCCGAACTGGAACCTGGCACAAAAGAAATTTGACAAGAAGGAAGGCCACTGCTTAAAGTTGGATTTGGATGGAGGATCGGATTGGGACTATGTAGCAGGATCGGATCGGAGTAGGCTAGAAAGCGGATCGGATCGGAGTAGGCTAGGGAACGGATCGGATCGGAGCAAGCAAGTGAGTGGGATCGGATCAGGCAAATGGAGAAGGACAGGATCGGATCTGGGAACTTAGAGAGGAGCAACCACCGAACCAAGCAGAGAATAGGCACTACACTTCTGAACTGAACCGAGTGGAGGACCCAAACCGAACCGAGTGGAGCACCGAACCAGATGGAGTACTGTGACCGAACCGAACTGGAGTGAGAGCTGGGAGCTGAAACATGCCGAACCGAACCGGACTGGATCTGCGATTACGCGACAACTCTTCTGAAGACCAACTCCAATTCAATCGAAACCCGAGATGCAAAGGAAGTCCAATATGGGAAGTTAGAGCCCAGGATCCAGTTGGGAACCGATGAGTTCACTTCATGATTGGGCTTTGCTGCGGGACGTGTGCCAAGGGGCCATCAATGTCTATGACTTTGGATCACTATGTATGGGAGGTACGTGAATGGATTCAGGGCCACAGTGGCCTAGGTACGATTAAAGGGCTATAAACCAATGAAGCGGGGTCATTTGTAAAGATTTGGTCATGACTCCATGTGGTAAGCTTGGTAGTAGCAGTAGTTGTACAAGTCGAACTCCGTCACTACTTCGATGGGTCTAGTGATTGACAGTGGTGGACATCGTATGCTTTACGCACTGAGTGAGAGATGTAAGGATGGTTGCTATGGTTGATTTGTTTGCTATCATTATGACATGCACACCCCACCCCCGTATTTTTACACTATTTATCATGGCACCTTAGAGTACTGTACGGTATGTGGTACTAACTCTTTGGTTGCAGGTTCAGGTTCAGGTATGGTTTAGTATACCTATTATTGCTTTGTGTAGATGCTTATCGCTCATACCAGGCTTTATGTCTGACCCAGAGTTTTATGTCTCCTCTTATTACTCTGGGTGCTCACACGAGCAGACTAGAGACAGGTTAGCTGGCGATGCACGGGTAGAAGATCTGAAGACGAGCAGGAGGCTTCCACGTAATAAATATATATAGTATTCTCCCTGGGTTGTTGAAGATCACTACTTGGGCATTGGTGGTGCATCTTCTACTTTAGTTTTCTTTTGTTTAGAGACAGTAAATTTGGAAAGTTGTAATAAGCTGTATTTGGATTTCCGCTGCTCTGATGTTGATATTGATTTTAGTTATCAGCTTATGCACTGTCTCACCTGTTTTATGTCAAGTATGTTATTATTATTATATTTTACTCCATGCGCTGTGAGACATTCTACAGGTTTCTTGTTAGTCAATTCTCTTCTTTCCTTTCTTCTGACGACCGTCCCGTGCTAGTTGGGAATGTGTACAGCGCACCTTCGAAGGAAATGCAGGCTGGTGCGGGGTGGGCCGTCACACTTGGTATCAGAGCTCTAGGTTGCGTAGTTAACCTAGGGAAGTTATCAGGGAGAGATAATATACGTATACGAGAGAGCGTATTTGTGATTATTTTGGTTTTCAAAAGCTATATATATACTATTAGTAGTATAAGAATGAAGTCGTGCTGCACTAGCACCACTATGGGGTCGTTAATCATTTCCTTTTTCAGATTGACGATGAGCCGATATGTTAGAGGTACCGGTAGAGGGGCCAATAATGGGAATGCTGCTGACATGAGGACGATGTTTACTGACCTCATGAGAGAGATGCTTAGGGACGTGTAGAGGGCAGCTCCCAATAGTGGAAATGGTAGTGGTACAACAGTGCAGGCACCGAGGGTCGACTTCGCCAAGCTAAATAAGGATTATACTAGCCTTGGTGGGAAGCCGTTCCACGGAACGGAGTCGGCCACGGATGTTCAGGATTGGTTGGATAGTTGCGAATGTATCTTCGAGGATTTGTGTAACACCCCGTGTATTCTATAACGGTGAAATTCACAAATTAAAGTATAATTAATTTCAAATCGAAGAATTAAGGGAAACGGGATATGCCATTGCGTTTGTCTCAGAATTCTGCTTGAGATAGAGTCCGAGTTTGCGTAAAACGGACTCCGAATGAAGAAGATATGGCCTCCGAAAGTTTCAGAATTCAGTTTAAAATTCAAACAGACGAAAACAGCTCAGAAAAACAAATTTAAAATTCAAAAATCGGGCCCAATTGGCCAGGGCGGGAAAATTCCCGCCCAAGGCACCCAGGTCGACTTGGCAGTCGACCTGGGTAACCCGTGTCGACTGGGGTGTCGACCTGGCCCCTGAGCCAGGTCGAACCCAGCCCACCCTGGTTGGCCTGGTCTGTGTTTGGTCGATTTTCTGAGCCTTGCCTTGTCACTAGGGCTAGGTGTCAGCTCCTGGTTGGTCTCTCCTTTGAACGAACGGCTATTATTAAACCAAGCTCCATCGACGGTCTAAATCAACTCAAAAACACTATAAAAAGAACATAAGACCTAGCCTAAATCATACTATTTCATTTTAGCCTCAGGCCGCCGCCATTAAACCTAGAGCTCTAGATTAAAAATACAAAGAACAAAATTAAAGAAGATAAAGGACGAATCTTGAAGGCTACAACTAGAAGCTACAACAACTACGACACTTTAGACAATGGATTTGGGGCTATTTGATTTGGAATTTTGATTACTTGCTTCATATTGTAAGTTCTATGTCACTTTTTAGGCAAGAGCGCTAAAACAATAAAGACATGCCATGAATTGAAACCGGATTTAGGAACTATTGTTAATCCATGTTTATATTGTTTAACTTTGAATTATAATTTGGGAATATTGCTATGGCAACGTTGCAAGTTAAACTTGTCATGATTTTGATGTTGTTATGAATCACTTGGGCTTAATTGTATGGCAAGTTGGACTAATACATGTCCATGGAATCACTATGTTTATTGAAATCTTTATGTTGATTAAACCATGCCTATGATGCTAATTAAACCATGTCTATGACTGTTGATGGAACTATGCCTGCGATGTTAATATACCTATCATGATTAATGAAAAATTGGGAATTGCTAGGTTATGATGAAAAGTTGGAATCATTTTGTTTATAATGCTAGTTGAGAATCATTATGTTAAAAATGCTAAATTGGAATCATTATGTTTATAATGTTAGATGAGAATCATTATGTTAAAAATGCTAAATTGGAATCATTATGTCTATAATGTTAGATGAGAGTCATTATGTTAAAAATGCTAAATTGGAATCCACTATGCCTATTAGGATTACTATGCCTTTAATGTTTCATGTTTGTAATAAAATAATTATTATGCCCGCAATGATTATTATGCCTACTATGTAAAGTTGAAATCATCATGTTAAACTAAGTTGGAACCATTACTATGCCAAGTTATGATCATGCTAGTATTGAAACCATGTGATATGTTATAGCCTGTTTATTATGCAAGTGATGTTGGAATTGTCACATATGCCTATCACATGTTTGGTGTTATTTCCCTTTATCTCTTGAATTGTTTATGCTTGAGAACGAAGTACGTTTATATACGTTGGGAATACGATTGGGTAGAATAGGAAAAATTTGAATTAATTATAATCATAAACCGTGGAATTTGGCATAAGTAGAACATGAAATATGGCACGAAAACTTGACTTGAACATGCCATAACTTGATTTGAAACATGCCTTAGTTGGGCACGAAGTTGACATATGAACATGATGTGGAAATAGCACGAATCTGCTAAGAACATGGGCATGACTTTAGAAAACAAGAAAGTGGCCAACTCGAGGTTGGGTTGAGTTTGTAGTGTAAATCTGCCCGGAACCGCCCGGCAAATCCAGTTTCTACAAACAATAGGATCCAATATGGGTAGTTGGTCACATCGCGCTTGAAACCCGAGGTTGGGTTGAGTTCGTAGCGTAAACCTGCCCCGAACCGCCCGGCAAATCCAGTGGCTACAAACAACAGGATCCAATGTGAGTGGTTCGGTGCATTAACGAATCAATTAATGCCAATTAGGGTTAAGTCATGAACATGGAAAGACAACTTAACCAACTTGAACACGATTTGTAGGGCTAAGTCATGAACTGGAAACGACAACACTTAGCCAACTTGACATGACACGTAGGCGGGTTAAGTCGCGAACTGAAATGACATACTTAACCACCTTGACATAACTAGACTGGAAAAGGATTAAGTCACGAATTACATGACTTAATCGGTTAGGCGGGTTAGGTCACGAATTACACGACCTAATCTGTTAGGCGAAACCCTAGACACGACCCTTTTCAGCAGTAACCCTCTAGATGTATCAAGGTACCCTGGGGCTAGGCCGGCTGGGGCACGATTACTGGGCTGATTGTAAGAGGTGAACGACGGCAGTGGGGTACGCCAGTGTAGGTTCGGTGGACTACGGTCGTGCATGTATTCCGGGGCAGACACTGGGTATCTGTAGATTTATCTGCGCATCTTGAATCGTGTCAGGGGTTGACACCCTAGGGCTGATACACCCGAAGGTGGACCCAGCACAGGTGACTACGTTCGTGATTAGCCGTATGACATGGACACTTGACGAGCTAGAACTTGTAGGGAGCCGATCGACTAGATAAGCGCTCCGTAGGACCCCGTACTTGGGTCAGACCCCGTTTCAGGGTCGTTTCACGATATTGGGCCATGGGATTTATTTCGTGATTAACTCGTGACATGGGCTTAGTATACTAGTATAGTCGATGCAACGAATCTTGAACATGTGATGATTTATTTGACTTGTCTTGACTTATCATGATCACCTTAGTCTATCTTGTCCACCTTGACACCCTTCTTGAGTTTAGTTCCAGTTCATACATGACATGTTGTTTTAACCGTTTTTACACTGAAAGTCACTAGGACTTACTCAGTCTTTATGACTGACCCTTTTCATTTCGCCTCGTTTTCTTTCGTTCCCCCCCCCCCCCCCAGGTTCACAGGGAGGGAATACCGCAGCTTGACCAGTTTTCACATCCAGCTTGAAGAGAAAGAATGTATTGCTTGGATCTTTTCCGTTTTGGACTATGGCTTTGGACAACAATTAGGGGACTTTTGCAGTTTATTTATGTTTTCTTTATGCTTCTTTAAATAATGTAATCAAGACAGTTATGATTTTGGAAGTATTGTAAGACAAATTATGACATGGTTTGTGAACACGTATTACGTTGAAATAAAAGTTGTTGTTTTTCCGCTGTTCAAAAATATGTGTTCTTATATCTGTCTTGTATATATGTGACTTGTACTTACAAACCTCCACCAAAATTAGGGCATTCCCTTTGAGAGTGACTCTAGCGGAGGTGGGGTGTTTCAATTTGGGTATCGAGGATGCGATGAAGAGAATGCTAGCATCCCGTCAGCTGCAAGGGCGGGCAATGAATTGGTGGAATGCTATAAAGGCAGCTACTCCCGAAGATCATATTACATGGGAGCAGTTTAAGGCTCGCTTTAGCGAGAAGTTCGTTCCAACTGCTCAGAAGTCAGTGCTGTTTAAGAGATTCTTGGAGCTCAAGCAGAATGGCAGAGCTGTCTCGGAGTATATTGCTGAATTCGATACTCTATCGAAATATGGGTTATCTCTTATTGATACTGCCGATAAGAAGAATGAGAAATTCATAACTGGTTTGGATCAGTACTTGGGGGAAAGGCTTATTAACCACATCGACGAGACGTTTGAGTTGATTGTAGGGAAAGCATTGAGGTCAGAAAGTCTCTACCCTAAGCCGAAGACTGAGGTTGCATCCGCAGATGAGCCAAAGCCACAAGCAAGTGGTGGAGGCAAGGGTGGTTCCCAGAATAAGAGAAAGCTGGGTCAGACTAAGGATGGCCAGAAGAAAAGGAATAAGCAAGATGTTGAGTGCTTCAGCTGTGGTAAGAAGGGCCATTGTGCTAGTAATTGTTGGGCCAAGCCAGCGGATAGGAGGTGCTTCAACTGTGGCCAAATGGGACATCACAAGGACAAGTGTCCACAGCCCCCTAAAGAAAAGCAAATGGTGAAAGCATATGCTCTTAATGCTATTCCTTCTTCGTCGAATGCCCCAACTGCGACGGAGAAAGGAAAGAATGTCGTCATTCAAGGTATGCTTTCTGTTTATGATGTTCCTGTTAGAGTTTTTTTTTGATACCGGAGCTTCCAGTTCTTTCATATCTAGTGACCTGGTAGATAGGTTGGGATTGGAGCCCGAGATTGTCGATAGACCTTTAGTAGTGACGAACCCGATTGGTGGTTCGACTAGCCTTAGCATGATTTGTCGTAATGTGGTCTTATCGAGTCATGGATGCATATTTCTTTGTGATTGCTTTGTTTTGGGCTTTACTGGGTTTGGCATTATTTTGGGAGTAGATTGGCTCTGAAGATACGGGGTGGTGGTAGATTGTGAGGGCTTTTTGGTGACAGCTAGAGCGGATGATGGGCAGAGGATAGTGTTTGGTGGTCTACCCAGTGAGGGGGTATTGGCTAGTTTTCTAAACTCCCTCGACATTCCGCATAGTGAGTTGTCAGGTTTGCCCGTGGTTGGCCAGTATCCGGATGTTTTCGAAGAAGTGAACGGGCTTCCACCACACCGAGAGATTGAGTTCCGTATTGATTTGGTAAAAGATGCCAGACCTATAGTGATGCCACTTCGTCGTATGGCACCAAGAGAGCAACAAGAGCTCGAGGTGCAAGTCAGCGATCTTTTGAAGAAGGGATTTATCAGAAGGAGTGTTTCTGAATGGGGAGCACCAGTTGTGTTTGCTACCAAGGAGGATAGTTCCCTTCGTTTGTGTGTAGACTACCGCGAGTTGAATAAAGTGACGAGGAAGAATAAGTTTCCTCTACCGCGGATAGATGATTTGTTCGATCAGTTGAGTGGCGCGAGAGTATTTTCTCAGTTGGATCTCGCGACAGGTTTTCATCAACTTAGAGTGGAAGCTGAGAGCAAAGCTAAAATGGCATTTCGGACGCCGTCTGGATTTTATGAGTGGTTGGTCATGCCATTCGGGCTGACCAATGCCCCAGCATATTTTGTGGATCTTATGAATAGGGTATTCAGAGATCAGTTGAATAAGTTTGTCCTTGTGTTCGTTGATGATATTTTGGTCTACTCGAGGACAGAGGAAGAACACAAGGAACATTTAAGAATAGTGATGGAAGTGTTGAGAAAACACCAATTGAAAGCAAAGTTTTCTAAGTTTCACTTCTGGAAGAGGGAAGTGAGGTTCTTGGGCCATGTTGTATCAGAGAATGGTATTGCCATGGACCCGGCGAAGGTGGCTATGGTACAGGATTGGCCTACGCCCAAGAATGCAACAGATGTAAGAAGTTTCTTGGGGTTAGCTGGATATTATCGTAAGTTTATCCATGGTTTCTCCAAGATAGCAGCACCATTGACCCAATTGACTAAGAAGAATCAAGCTTTTGTCTGGGATGAAAGGTGCAAGAATGCATTCAAGAGTCTAAAAGACAAGTTGACAAGTGCACCAGTGTTAGTCATTCCTAAGGGGAATGAAGAGATGACGGTATACACGGATGCCTGTGGTACCGGACTGGGTGCTGTATTGATGCAAGGCGGTAGGGTTGTAGCTTATGCAAGTCGGCAATTGAAACCGCACGAGAGAAAATACCCTACCCATGATTTGGAATTGGTAGCGAATGTGTTCGCGTTAAAGATGTGGAGACACTATCTCTTGGGAGAAAGATTTGAGCTGTTGTCGTTGAAGTATCTCTTCTCCCAGAAGGATCTAAATCTCCGGCAACAAAGGTGGTTAGAATTCTTGGCTTCCTATGATTTTTACATCGCATATACATCGGGAAAGGGCAATGCGGTGGCTGATGCAATGAGTAGGAGACATGCCAGTTTAGGGGCTATGTTTCTTGAATGGAAGCAACTGGAGTATATCGCGGTGTTTGATTTCAGACCAAAGTGCAAATTGAATCCAGAAATGTTAGCAAGTTTGACGTTCAGACCCACTTTGATTGAGCGGATCGGCTCTAATCAGAGGGATGATCCTAACCTATTGGAAATCATCTCCAAGTTAGAGATGGGTATCGATAAGGAGATGAACAAGTATGGGCTTGATCGAGATGGATGGCTTAGAAAGGGTGGAAGACTAGTCGTACCCAATGTCAATGGATTGAGAGATGAAGTGCTTTGAGAATGTCATCACTCAAAACTGACTATACACCCCGGTGGTAACAAGATGTATCGAGACATGAAGCAGACCTACTACTGGGAAGGGATGAAAAGAGACATTGGGAGGTTTATATCCAAATGCATGAATTGCCAGCTAGTTAAAGCTGAGCAAAAGAAGCATAGTGGGTTATTGCAACCATTAGAAATTCCCGAATGGAAATGGGAGCAAGTCTCGATGGATTTCATCGATGGTTTACCAAGGACTAGATCGGGACATGATAGCATTTGGGTGATTGTGGACCGATTGACTAAAAGTGCAAGATTTATACCAGTCAAATCGACCAGAACGGCAGCCAAGTTGGTAGAATTGTATATGAAGTGGGTAGTGAGATTTCATGGAGTACCTAAAAGCATTGTGAGTGATCGAGACACGTTGTTCACTAGTGGGTTTTGGAAGAGCTTACAAGAGGCTCTAGGGTCAGAGTTACATCTCAGTACCGCATATCATCCTCAGACCGACGGTCAGACGGAGAGGGTGAATCGTATTTTAGAAGATCTCTTGAGAGCATGTATATTGGATTTTGGTGGATCATGGGATGACCATTTGCATCTAGTAGAGTTTGCATATAATATTAGCTTCCAATCCAGTATCGGTATGGCTCCTTTTGAAGCTTTGTACGGAAGACCGTGCAACTCACCATCATGTTGGATAGAGACTGGCGAGAAGTTTATGCTTGGACCAGATGTGGTGAGGGAAACTTCAGATAAAATCAAGATCATTCAACAACGAATGAAGGCTGCCCAAGATAGGCAGAAGAGTTATGTTGATAAGAGGAGAAGAGACTTAAGATTCTCCATTGGCGACTTGGTGTTTGTCAAGATTTCTCCGTTGAAGAGCGTAATACGATTTGGCAGGAGAGGCAAGTTAGCACCAAGATTTGTTGGCCCATTCCCTGTTCTTGAACCAGTCGGGAATTTGGCATATAGAATTGACTTACCAGAGAAGATGGTGGGAGTTCATAATGTATTTCATGTTTCCCAACTAAGGAAGTTCATCCACAACTCAGATATGACTATTTCACCTGCTCAATTAGAGGACTTCGAAGTAGAACCCGAGGCGGTTGGGAACCGCAAGCCGGCCCGTATTGTCGAGCATGACATGAAGCAACTTCGAAGGAAGGCGGTGAAACTAGTCAAGGTTCAGTGGAGCGAGGACGAGAATGATTGTACTTGGGACACAGAGGAGAACATTAGGAAGACATATCCAGAACTCTTTACCTGGTAAGATCTTGACTTCGATTTAGTTTTCCGCATGCTAGGATAGGCTTGTTTGCTTTCTTTGCATGTTTGATTGTTGTATGTGACTGTTAGGCATGCGGGATCTTTTGTATGTTTTGGGTTAAGGAATTTCGGGGACGAAATTTCTTAAGGGGGGGAGAGTGTAACGACCCGTATTCTACACATCATAGGATTGTAGAATATTTATTTCTTTCACATACGAAGTCGTATGGTCATGTAACTTTGGAAGACAACTATTGGGGTCATTTCCCATGTTCATGATTTTTCCCGGTTTTTAAATGACCATATTACCCCTAGTTGGTACTGTTTTGGCCATAACTTTTGACTGGAACGGAAATTTGACCTAAAATTACTTCCATTGGTTCCGGATGATGGTTTACAACTCCGTAGAGTGGTCACATTAGCCAAACGGACTCACCGTTTGGGAGATATGGCTGAAACAAGTTTCAGATGGTGAAAAACAGCTTAATTGGGCTTAACCGGGTGATTAGCAGGTAGGCCCATAGGGGAATTTCGGGTTTAGAGGTATAAGAGGGCTGATTATGGTTAGGAAATCACTTTCATTTCAGTTTTGAGCCGCCACAAACCTTCTTGAGAACTTAGTAATGGCTTCCATCCTCTAAAACCACTCCAAAACACATTTTTAGTGAAGACTAAGACTAAACTACATCAAAACAAGGCCAAATAGCAGCAGAGCAAGGTTGGAGCTACTGCTATACATATGAATTCGACCCAAAACAGAGAGTATTTCAGATTTGGCATTTTATTTTGTGGCAAAGGTGAGTGATTAGCATCGTTTTGACACTAATTACAGTTAATTAAGGGTAATTAGTGAAGATTAGCGAATTTATACACTAATAAATTCTGGAAAAATGTTTAGAAATTCTTAAATAATATTTTATGCCTCTATTAGGAATTTGGTTCGAATTAATTAAGTTTTGTTAAACCTATGATTAGTTTTGCTTAAATATGCTTAAGGGAAAATAAGGGGTTTTGGGTATATTTGATCTATTTTGACAAGTAAATTCATTGTTTTGGTGTTTGTGGTTAGTTTGCTATGTTGCTATGACTGTTTGACATGATTTGTGATTGGTTAGTATAGTTAGATTTGTCGAAAACGTCGTCGAATGGCGTAAACAAGTTGCTGGAAAAAGTTGCAGAAGGTTGTGCAGGGTTTCGGATCGGATCGGATATAGGCTCAGATCGGATAGGAGGCCTGGGCAAGGAACCCGACCCGAACTGGAACCTGACATAAAAGAAATTTGACAAGAAGGAAGGCCACTGCTTAAAGTTGGAGTTGGATGGAGGATCGGATCGGGACTATGGAGCAGGATCGGATCGGAGTAGGCTAGAAAGCGGATCGGATCGGAGTAGGCTAGGGAACGGATCGGATCGGAGCAAGCAAGCGAGTGGGATCGGATCGGGCAAATGGAGAAGGACATGATCGGATCTGGGAACTTAGAGAGGAGCAACCACCGAACCAAGCAGAGAATAGGCACTACACTTCCGAACTGAACCGAGTGGCGGACCCAAACCGAACCGAGTGGAGCACCGAACCTGATGGAGTACTGTGACCGAACCGAACCGGAGTGAGAGCTGGGAGCTGAAACATGCCAAACCGAACCGGACTGGAGCTGCGATTACGCGACGACTCTTCTGAAGACCAACTCCAATTCAATTGAAACCCGAGATGCAAAGGAAGTCCAATATGGGAAGTTAGAGCCCAGGATTCAGTTGGGAACCGATGAGTTCACTTCATGATTGGGCTTTGCTGCGGGACGTGTGCCAAGGGGCCATTGATGTCTATGACTTTGGATCACTATGTATGGGAGGTACGTGAACGGATTCAGGGCCATAGTGGCCTAGGTACGACTAAAGGGCTATAAACCAATGAAGTGGGGTCATTTGTATAGATTTGGTCATGACTCCATGTGGTAAGCTTGGTTGTAGCAGTAGTTGTACAAGTCGAACTCCGTCACTACTTCGATGGGTCTAGTGATTGACAATGGTGGACATCGTATGCTTTGCGCACTGAGTGAGAGATGTAAAGATGGTTTCTATGGTTGATTTGTTTGCTATCATTATGACATGCACACCCCACCCCCGTATTTTTACACTATTTATCATGGCACCTTAGAGTACTGTACGGTATGTGGTACTAACTCTTTGGTTGCAGGTCCAGGTTCAGGTATGGTTTAGTATACCTGTTATTATTTTGTTTAGATGCTTATCGCTCATACCAGGCTTTATGTCTGACCCAGAGTTTTATGTCTCCTCTTATTACTCTGGGTGCTCACACGAGCAGACTAGAGACAGGTTAGCTGGCGATGCACGGGTAGATGATCCGAAGACAAGCAGGAGGCTTCCACATAATAAATATATATAGTATTCTCCCTGGGTTGTTGAAGATCACTGCTTGGGCATTGGTGGTGCATCTTCTACTTTAGTTTTCTTTTGTTTAGAGACAGTAAATTTGGAAAGTTGTAATAAGCTGTATTTGGATTTCCGCTGCTCTGATGTTGATATTGATTTTAGTTATCAGCTTATGCACTGTCTCACCTGTTTTATGTCAAGTATGTTATTATTATTATATTTTACTCCATGCGCTATGAGACATTCTACAGGTTTCTTGTTAGTCAATTCTCTTCTTTCCTTTCTTCTGACAACCGTCCCGTGCTAGTTGGGCATGTGTACAGCGCACCTTCGGAGGAAATGCAGGCTGGTGCGGGGCGGGCCGTCACCATAAGACCTCGCACTTCAGACCATCGATGCGTCGTCCAGATCTTCGCACAACTACAGTATTTCAAGCTACCTCTTTTATCGCTTATTCACTTTAAAACCTCACAACGGATGCTATTCTGACTCTGAATCCAACAACATGCTTCAATCGAGCTCAAACTCCCTTAGTTCGACAGAAAATTAAAACCCTAGTTCCTGAAACCCGCACGTTCTTAAAAAACAGCGAACCAAGAAAGCTTCGAATCCCCCAAAAGTTACATCAGAATGTAGAGAATCATAATACGATTCCATCAATATATATTTCTGGATTTATGATATTTTATTTATGTCCCTTTGAATTTTTGTTTCTCACGATTTGTTTAAGAAGAGAAAGAACGACGGGCTTGTGCGGAATTGACTACAGATGAAAATGATTTTTGGTTAGGAGAGTAAGGGTATTTATAGGATGGTTTAATTAATTTTATATTGATTATTAAATTCAATTTTAATCAATCGTTGTATATATTTGTCATTAAAAATTCTTATGATCACATACAATATCCAAATTCGACGAAAATGGGTATACAACTACAATCCGACATTACAGACCCAACGAAACTTGTTTCATCGAATTCTGAGTCCGTTTGCTCACACAACGTATTTTTAACCGTCAAAATATCGACTGTTTTTCACATTAAAAATCGGTACGTCCACATGCTGACTCAAAAAACCACGAAACTTGAATTCTAACAATAATTTAATATTATGGATCCAACAAAATCAGTTTCGTCGAAAACGGAGGTCGTTTGCAAAACTAGCTACTTTTAAAGCTCTAAATAACCCATTTAAATATATAAATATATTTAAAAATAATTAAATTAAATATAAATAAATATATATTATTGTACATATTCACATAGAATACTATACAGCTCTAGAATAAATATATATGGATTTACAACTCGATACTTCATCATCAGAGTTATATCGATATTCAATTTATATTTAAATCCTTTTATAAATCGTTATAAATTATATAGGAATTCCATAGCGACGTTTCAAAAATTTGATTTAGACATAAATCAAAATCTACCCGACAAAATCTCGATTTTTCTCTTCCATTGGAAAAATATCGTTCAACAGATCCGAACGTTTCTTGTTTCACAGAAATCCGATTTAAAATGGATTCTGTATATTCAATTGAAGTTTGAATCGCAAAATTACGAACTGCAGCGCCATTTCGAGCTCGATTTTAATTATAATATAACTATACGTTCAACTGTCGATTAATTGGGTTAAAATTTATTTGTTTACCTATTAACTTCAGTACCAACTGAACCTGTAACACCCCAGTCCATTAATGTCACTCTCAAAGGGAATGCATTAACTTTCATGGAGTATTATTGGTGTATAAAACAGAATATAACAAGATAGATACATATATTGGTACTTGAAAAATTAAAACCACTTTTATTGCAGCAGAGAAATAGTTTGGTTACAACAACATCAAAAACCAAAAATAAAACCAAGTACACTTAATATCCATCTTGACAAATTATTTTTTGAATACATAAAGTAAAAAAGCATAACCCCAACATAAGTAGCCATAAAAGAGATGAGCTGAACTTTACTTCCAGCAATCCAAGCACTTCCAAAAGAGGGAGAAAGAGATCCAAATCAAGCTCCACTAGCACTAGTCCCACCCTGAGATCCTGGAGGGAGGGGAGGATGAAGAAAAGAGGCGAAAATAAAGGGGGTCAAACATAAAGTCTGGCGAGTCCAATAAATTTAACAATATAATTATTTAAGTAATTAGGATAAGGCATAAACTGGTAAACCAAGGAATGACTGTGAAGCAAGTGGGCAAGAGAAAACAAAAAAGAGGAATATATTGGCGTTAATCGCGCTCCTAATCATTATAGGATAATTACTATACTGCACCATTACTAGTCACCCTAAAAGTTGATCCCGCCTTCTGAACATAATATTCATAATGGTAGATTCGTGTACCCCTAGCTGTCTTCATAGGTGCCGCCTGCTCCTATCTCCACTAGTTGTACCCACTACCCTCCCCATTCTAATTACAACATTCATTCATAATATGGTAGTTGGACTCCTAGCTCTCTTCATAGGTGCTGCCTGCTCCTATCTCCACTAGTCGTACCCACTACCTTCCCCATTCGATCGACTCCCTAACTCGTAGATACCCGTGCTGGTCCCACAATGCGGTGTATCACTTCCTAAAGTGGCAACCCGATACCACTAAAGATGCACGACTTGTACCTACATGATGCAACAACATCTTATCTACCAGCCCGGGCCCACGCACGCACATGACCCCGTTGGACTTGCGTTGCCACCGCTAACTCGTTTTGACCTCTTACAATCAAACCCAGTAAGCGTGTCCCGTCCTCAATCTATATCGAGCTCACTTAGATACTAAATGGGTTACTGGTTGAAAAGGGTCCCCACACTTGACACAGGCTTTCCACCTATGCTTGGTCCCCACTAGGATTTCCCACTTAACCCCCTCTTATTAATGTCTTCTTACATGTTTCAACTTGGTTAAGTGTTTATAATTATATCCCATATGTTACCCACTTATCAAATCAACATGTGTTATTGGTTAAGCTTGTCTTAACCCTATCCGCTTATTAGATCAACATATATATTATTGGTTAAGCTAGTCTTAACCCTATCCACTTATATATTATTGGTTAAGTTGGTCTTAACACTTTCCACTTATCAGATCAATATGTATTATTCGTTAAGTTTGTCTTAACCCTATCCACTTATCAAATATATTATTGGTTAAGCTGGTCTCAATCCTACCCACTTATCAAATTAATATATATTATTGGTTAAGTTGGTCTTAACCCTACCTACTTATCAGATTATAGGTTAAGCTAGTCTTAACCCTATCCACTTATCATGTTTTATGTATCGTCATATATATATATATATATATATATCGTATAACATGTTTTACTTAATTTATAATTAAGTACCCCTTAGTTCACAGATACACTGGTTAAGTGAATAACTCCTTAAGTATCAACCCCGAAGACCGAAATCAACATCAGCTTGGTACTCAGAGAATTACTCAACTCAGCCAAACTTCTGTTTGTCATTCATATTCGTCATTGATCAGCATTAATTAATTATTAATGCACAGACCTCTCACATTAAGTCGATTGCTTGTTGTCGCTGGATATGCCGGGCGGTTCCAGGCAGACTTCCACCACAAGCCAGACTTAACCTCGTTTCTAAGCATCTTTTAATTATGTCTACGACCTCTCACATTAGACTACCGTTTGCGGTTGCTGGATGTTCCAGGCGGGTCCGGGTAGTCTTATACCACAAACGAGTCTAACCTCATGTCTTAGGCATTTATTACTCATTTAATTTATGCCTTTGACCTCTCACATTAGACTACCGTTTATGGTTGCTGGATGTGTCGGGCGGTTCTGGGCAGCCTTATACCACAAACGAGTCTAACCTCGTGTCTTAGGAATTTTTTACTCATTTAATTTATGCCTTTGACCTCTCACATTAGATTACCGTTTGTGGTTGCTGGATGTGCCGGACGGTTCCGGGTAGTCTTATACCACAAACGAGTCTAACCTCGTGTCTTAGGCATTTATTACTCATTTAATTTATTCAACCCCAATTTGAATTAATATCCCTATTTCAAATTATCAATAACTTCCAAGTTAATCTATGTCCATAATTGTCACCTAAATTATGTCCATAATTTCTATGCATATAAATTAGGCCAATTAATGTCTCAAATTTATTATATGCTTTTAAGCCATTTTTTACAATAATCATATTTAATATCTTCCCATTGCCCAACGTTGTTCGTACGTGTAATACATATAATACGTAGGCTAGCTAATAGCCTAACTCACAAAAACATCACAACTTGCATAACACGTAAAAATAGATCTAACTTGCAAATAAAAATAGGCTAGCATGGATCAAAACTTGCATGATTATAATTTATATAATCATAAATTTGCATAATCAGTAACTTGCATAGGCAATAAGGCATAATTTGCATAAACTAAAAACTGGCATGGATCAAATTATATAGGATATGATTTGCATAGATCTATACACATAAAGGTGAACTTGCATATATTGTAACACCCCACCTTGGCTAGGGTCACTCACAAAGGGAATGCACTAGTTTTGGAGGGGTATTATCTAGTAAACAGGCACACAGATAACACAAGACAGAACATAAATTAAACAGAGTGTATAAAGCAGTGGATATAAATTTAACCCAATCTCATTACGTGGAAAATAGAGTCAAAACCTCTTACATCAAAATACCAAGTCATTATTTCATTACATCAAGTTCTAAAGAAGCAAAGTGAAACACCCCACCTCCGTTAGGGTCACTCTCAAAGGGAATGCCCTAATTTTGGTAGAGGTTTATAAGTATAAGTCACAGATATACAAGACAGATATAAGAACACATATTTTTGAACAGCGGAAAACAACAACTTTTATTTCATTAAAATACGTGTTACACCAACCATACCATAATTGTCTTACAATACTTCCAAAAAAAACATAACATCTTCATAACTGTCTTGATTACATTATTTAAAGAAGCATAAAGAAAACATAAATAAACTACAAAAGTCCCATAATTGCTGTCCAAAGCCATAGTCCAAAACGAAAAGATCCAAGCAATACATTCTTTCTCTTCAAGCTGGATATGAAGGCTGGTAAAGGTGCGGTATTCCCTCCCTATGGACCTGGGGGGGAACGGAAGAAAAGAAGACGAAAGAAAAGTAGAGTCAGACATAAAGCCTGAGTAAGTCTAGGACTATTCAGTATATGAATAAAGAACTGGGTATGATAAGTATAAACTAGAAATGGGAAAGCACCATAAACTAAGTTAAGTTGTCTAGGGTCGAATATACTATCGTACCCCATATTAATCTCTGTACCCATATAAACTAGTTCCCAACATGCACCCCATAATCAGGGTGAAGTGATCCATTTCTAATGATCGGCTCCTACTCGCATAGTTACATGTGTCTTACGGCCCCCGATGTTGTAGTTACCTATGCTGGTCCCACCATGGGGTGTATCAAGTCCCATGGTGGCGGCCCGACACAATCTTAGAATGCACAGGTATGCTACTGGTTCCCAGTGCCTTGTTTTTCTGCGCCGGAGTGTGTGCATGCCCGCACCCCGTTAGAACCTACACTGCTGCACCACCGCCGTCGATTTGACCGCTTACAATCAGCCCAGTAATCGTGCCCCACCCTGCCTAGTTTCAGGGTATCATGATACCTTATAGGGTTACTGCTGAAAAGGGTCCCCCGCTACTAGGTTTTCTATTTCTAGCCAACATGCTAAGTTGGTTAAGTGTTTTATAAACCTAACCCCCAATCAGTATGTTTAGTTTAGCATGTTCCATTTTGATTAAGTATTAATAAAATTTACTTAATCCTATCAATCCTGACTCAGCCTTAATTGTCTTATTAAAGCCTCGACCTCTCACATTAGACAGGTATTGTTGTGGCTGCCTGTTGCCGGTTGGGTCCGGGCAGTCTTACGCCACAACTCAGTCTAACATCGGGTCCTTATTGGGCTCCGTGTTTAACCACCCACATTGGATAGGTATTGTTGTGACTACTGGACAGCCGGGCGGTTCCGGGCAGGTTTACATCACAACTCAATCCAACCTCGGGTTAAACACATCGTATTTTCTACATTTACATATTTTGTCTCTTTCCTTTTTTTTATATGTAAATATTTGCGGCCCATTATTCAAATTCATCTTTATTGATTAAAATTTATTTATGCCACTTAATTGCTTTTCAAGGTTGTTGGCATGCGTTAAACATGCCAACACATATGTTCTATACTTTAGCCCAAACGTCATTACCCCCGTATTATACGTTCGCTTCAATGTAAGGTGTGTTGGGTTTAATACTTAAACCCAATTTAGCCAAATGAAAAGGGGAGGCGTATAACATGGTGTTTATAAGGTAACATGAAAAAGGGGAGTGTGAATGCATGAACTTGCAACGAACGATTCAACTAACATAAAGTAGGCACATGTGAACTTGCAATTGTAACATCATATAATCATGGCATAACATGAATCATTTTATTCATAAAATCATGGCATAAACAGTACTTAAACATGAATCATTCTATTCACATAATTACGGCATAAACAATACTTAAACATGCATCGTTCTATTCATATAATCATGGCATAAATAATACATGAACCATTGTGAACTTGCAATTGGGATGTAAATCTAACTTAATTGTGTCACATATATTATGATAACAACATAAGCCTAAAAACATGTTTTCAACTAGGCATAGTAACAAACATAGTTTAGTCATGTTCATAAAATTAATACAAGTTCACAAAGATGCCTGCTTTTGTCACTATCACAAAAGCATGATTTTTAAACTTGAACCATGATGCCAATTCCAACATAACCTTCATATGAATCATAATACTTAAGTGGATCAAATTACACTAAGGATGACCATAAAATTATACATTATGTTGGCATAACAGTAAATCATATACTTGCATGAATCTCAAATAAACTATTACAACATATAGTTGTTACTTTTAACATGAATCATGTACTTGCAATTATCAAATGGGTGTTGTAAATAACTACCACAAACATGTAGTTTTCAATATGAATCATATACTTGCATTGAATCCCAATTAAAATTCCACAACATGTGGTTGTCAACATAAATCATATACTTGTATGAATCCAATCGTACACCATAGCATTGCCAAATCGTTTAGAATCAAAATAACATACAAATATAGATTATTATCGCCACAATTCCATTTCGTTGTTAACTTCCAACGCAAATCGCGTACTTGTAAATATCCAATCGTATACCATAATATTCCCAAATCGTTTAGCATCAAAGCAACATACAAATATAGATTATTATCGCCACAATTCCATTTCTTACTTTACACAAATCAACACATTTATTTAATTCACATCGGAATAGAACTCTACTTACAACGTATGACGAATCTTCATTTCAGGAATCTGAATTCTGAATTTGGAGATGCTATCCTTTGTTGTAGGCGTTGCTTTAAGCTTTGAATTATCTCCTAGTTGTCTCTCTATTTCTGACGGCTATCCTCAGTTTTTCCTCAGCATCATGACGGTCTCATCTCCATTTTAGTTTATGTGAATTAGGGTTAGTCTTAAGGTCCTTTTTATAGAGTTTGTGGGTTAATTTAGAACGTCGATGAAGCTTGGTTCAATAATAGCCGTTCGTTTGAAGGAGAGACCAACCAGGAGCTGACACCTAGCCCTAGTGACAAGGGAAGGCTTAGAAATTCGACCAAACACAGACTAGGCCAGCCAGGACCTGACCAGACCTGACCAGCAGGTCCTTTTTGACCTGGGCGCACTTGGCAGGTGCGCCAGGTCAAAAATGTACTGGCGCACTTCCCAAGTGCGCCGGTTCATTTTTTGTTCTGGCGCACTTCCCAAGTGCGCCAGTGCATTCTGACCCGTTTTCTGGTTTTTCGCCTAACTTCGTTCGTCCATATCTTCTTTACACGATATCCGTTTTACGCAAACTCAGACTCTATCTCAAGCAGAATTCCAAGACGAATGCAATGGCGTATCCCGTTTCCCTTAATTCTTTGATTTGAAATTATTTATACTTTAATTTGTGAATTTCACGGTTATAGAATACAAGGGGTGTTACATTCTCCCCCACTTAAAAGGATTTCGTCCCCGAAATCTTCAAGTTCAGGAAGAATGTACATCCTAACATCCAAACATCCATCTACTCATCCATCAAACACGAGCATCCATTGTCCTTAAAAGACTTCTAATGCTTCATGATCATATGCGAAGTGTGTGTACATGTACTTATCTAATGCAAAATCGGGCGGTCTACTGATTCATTTGACCTCCTTAATGCAAATTATGTAAGTGCCATGAATCCATTATGTATGCAAATTCTCCTATTTATGAATCTACATGAGTGCACAATCATTCATACACATGCAACATCCATATGACAACACATTAAAGTTCAACCATATACGAATGCAAACATATATGCATATGCAATATGAAGTGACTGAGCCGATCTAAAACCTAGATTGTGTGTGTATGCAACCACGAGCAACCACTAGCAATCACTTGCAACCACTTGCAACCATCACCCATAACATGTTTCAATTACATGTTTTCATCCAAAGAGTTTCTACCTAAAAGATAAGGTCGAGGAGATATACCTAAGAAGATAGATAAAAGCGCAACTTAAGGAAAAAGAAAGATCAAAGATGTACCCTCGAAAAGAAAAGGGTAAGCAGCGCGTATTCTAGCTTCAGTTTCCCAAGTTGCGTCTCCCTCGGCGTCGCTCCACTGAACTTTGACGAGCTTGACTTCGCGGTTGCGTAGCTTCTTCACTTCCGTTCCTAATATGCGGGTTGGAACTTTCCTCACGGTTGCTTCGCGTTCCACTTCAGCTTCTTCTAGGATATTTGGCTCTACCACTTCCGTAGATTCATGTAGACATTTTCGGAGATGTGAAACATGAAAAACGTTGTGAACTCCGGCCAGCTTTTCGGGTAGCTCTAATCTATAGGCCATTTTCCCAATCTTCTTGATGATAGGGAATGGCCCTACGAACCTTGGTGCTAGCTTTCCTGTGGTTCCAAAACGAACAACGTTCCTTAGCGGAGATACCTTAAGAAAAACTCTGTTCCCAACCTCAAATTCAAGGTCGGTCCTCCTCTTGTCGGCGTAGGACTTTTGTCTGTCTTGGGCCGTCTTCATCTTCTTCGTATTAAGTCTACTTTCTCTGAAGTCTCTCGGATCATATCTGGTCCAAGTATGAGCTTATCAGTAGACTCCCACCAACAAGTGGGCGATCGACACGGTCTTCCATATAAAGCTTCGAAGGGCGCCATTCCGATGGTTGCTTGATAGTTGTTGTTGTAGGCAAATTCCACCAAAGGAAGATGGTCTTCCCACGTCCCTCCGAAGTCAAGGATGCACAGTCTTAAAATGTCCTCCAAAACTCTATTCACTCTTTCTGTTTGGCCGTCGGTTTGGGGATGATAGGCTGTGCTCAAGCATAACTGTGTTCCTACCGCTTCTTGCAGACTCCGCCAAAACTCACTGGTGAAGATAGGGTCTCGGTCACTAACGATGCTGGATGGTATCCCATGGAGTCGAACGATTTCCTTGAGGTAAAGAGATTCTAGGGATGAGGCAGTTCTTTTACTTTTGACAGGTAAAAAGTGGGCGCTTTTAGTAAGCCTATCCACTATTACCCATATGCTAGTGTTGCCTCTCCTAGACCTAGGCAGCCCATCGATGAAGTCCATTGAGATGCTATCCCATTTCCACTGCGGGACCACTAGAGGATGTAGTAGACCGCTAGGCTTTTTCTGTTCTACCTTAACATGTTGGCACACCATACACTTAGAAACGAAATCTGCCACGTCCTTCTTCATGCCGTCCCAAAAGAAAGTTCTTTTTATGTCCTTGTACATTTTATCTCCGCCTGGTTGTATTGTCATCTTGGAGTGATGTGCTTCCTCAAGAACCGTCTTCACTAAATTCCTTGTCTGTGGGACGCATATTGTTCTGTCTCGTCTTAGCCAACCCTTATCGTCGATGGAGTATCTGTTGAGGTGACTTGAAGTTTCACCCCTAATTAGCCTATCAATCGTTTCCACAAGCTGAGGGTCTTCGCGTTGTGCTGTCCCTATTGAGTCCACTAAAGTCGGGCGTACTTCGAGAGATGCTAGCAAGCCTGGTACAAAATCGGAGGAGGGCCTAAAGTCAAGCTGGCTATAAACTCTAGGCTTTGTCTTTCAACAAACAGCGGGCTTAGGGTCAGTTTCTTTCGGCTCAACGGGTCTGCCACTACGTTGCCTTTCCCCGAAGTGTAGGAGATCTCGAAATCATACGAGGCAAGAAACTCCATCCATCTCTGTTGCCTCAAGTTAAGGTCCTTTTGCGAGAAAAGGTATTTTAATGATTTATGATCAGTGTAAAGTTCGAACTTCTCACCTAGGAGATAGTGTCGCCAAGACTTGAGTGCAAAGACGATGGCGGCTAATTCAAGATCGTGGGTCGAGTAGTTCTTTTCGTGCACTTTCAACTGCCTCCCGCCATAAGCTACTACCCTTCCTTCTTGCATTAAGACGGCGCCTAGCCCTGTCCCACAGGCATCTGTATAAACGGTGAACATCTTGCTTCCATCTGGCAATGTCAAAACTGGGGCTGTTGTAAGAGCCCTTTTCAGTCGCTGGAAAGCAAACTCGCAATCCAAGTCCCAATTGAACACTAGATTCTTCTTGGTCAACTTTGTGAGCGGAGCTGAGATTTTCGCAAAATCCCTTATGAACATTCGATAGAAACCTGCTAGTCCTAGAAAACTTCGGACCTCAGTTGCATTCCTTGGTGTCTTCCAATCCTGTACCGCCACTACCTTAGCAGGGTCCACTGCTAACCCTTGTTTGGATACTATGTGCCCAAGTAACCTCACTTCTTCTCTCCAAAAGTGGCAATTGGAGAATTTGGCTTTTAGCTGATGGACTCGCAGAGTTTCCATGATTGCCCTTAAGTGCTGAGCATGTTCCTCTTCACTCTTTGAGAAGATAAGGATATCGTCTACGAAGACCACTACGAACTTATTGAGGAAATCTCTGAATACCCTACTCATCAGGTCCACGAAGTAAGAAGGTGCATTTGTCAGGCTGAAAGGCATGACAAGCCATTCAAAGAAGCCGTCTGGGGTTCTGAATGCCGTTTTATCGATGCTATCTTCAGCCACCCTTAGCTGATGAAAACCGGTCGCTAAATCGAGTTGGGAGAAAACAGACGCTCCTACAAGCTGATCACATAGATCGTCAATTCTGGGAAGAGGGTGCCTATTCTTTTTCGTTAATTTGTTGAGCTCCCTATAGTCAACACATAGACGGAGTGAACCATCCGCCTTTGTAGCGAACACCACTGGAGCGCCCCATTCTGAAATGCTCCTTCTAATGAACCCCTTCTCCAGAAGCTCTTTAATCTGTTTACTGAGCTCTTTCCTTTCCCGTGGAGCCATGTGTCTAACGGGCAACGCAATGGGCTTTGCATTATCTACAAGATATATGCGGAAGTCTATCTCCCGCTTCGGAGGCAAGCCCTTCACCTCTTCGAAGACATCCGGATATTCCCGGACCACTCTAACCGATTGCAAATTTTCAACGGAGGCATCTAGCGATTCAAGGTAACTAAGCATAACCGCATACGAGGGATTACAAGAAATTTCCAAAGTGTTACCGAGCTGGGTTAGGAGCCTAACAACCCTTTTCTCATAATCAAGGATGGCCCCAATACTGGATAGCCAATCCATGCCCAAAATCAAACCATATCCCGAAAAGCCCAAAACAAAGGCACTACAGTTAAATTCTACGCTTAGAATATAAATTTTCAATCCCACACAGATCATAGACAAATGAGCTGGGCCCCCAATTGGGTTTGAAACAATTAAGGGGTCTTCTACCATACTAGTTTTTAGGTGCAGAGATTCTACTAAAGCAGACGAGATAAAGGAGTGTGATGCGCCAGAATCAAATAAAGTGCGAACGGGGTGATCATAAAGATAAACTACACTTTCTACAGAAGTATTTATACCTCGCTGTTGCAGAGGTGGCGCTTCTAGCACATGAACCTGTGCCCCTGAGGTGGATCCAGCCCTCTGCCCCTGTCCACGTTTCATTGGGCAATCCTTAGCCATGTGGCCTGTCTCACCGCAAGAAAAGCACCCACCATTCGTCTTGCCCTTCTTTTTCCGGCAATCTTTCACTAAGTGCCCCACTTTGCCACAGAAATTACACTTCCTCTTCTCTTTGTTGTCTTTCCCGCCCTTCTTAAAGTCTGTCTTTTTAGGCTGTAAACCCTCTTTCTTCCCTTGAGAGCTTTCTGCCTTTGTCTCCTTCTTGCCCTTATCCTCTTCGTTCAGCAATGCCATCTGTACCAACCTTTCATATGTAGCTCCCATGGGTATATGGGTCATGGCCAAACTGTGTAATGGCTCATTCAACCCTTTGACAAAACGGAGAGCCTTCTTGTGCGGGGTGTTGACTAGGTCCAGTCCAAACCTAGCCAGCTCATCGAACTGATTAACGTACTCCTTGACTGTTTTGTTCCCTTGCTAAAGAAATAAGAATTTTTCCAACTGCAAACTCCTTTCTGCGCAAGAAAGAAATTTAGCCTCAAACCTTGCCCTAAAGTCCTCCCATGTTTCCACTAGTCTTTCTGCATTAGTGACTTCCCACCAGTAGGAAGCCTCACCCTTTAGTAGCCACACTGCCAGCTGTACTTTCTGCCTATCTTCTACCTCAAAGATGACGAATAAGTCCTCGGTTTCTTTTAGCCAATTTCTAGCTGCCACGAAGGACTCAGTTCCATGAAAATCCTTTCCTCCCATAGCTTTAAAATCTTTACATATCTTAGCAAAAGTGTTTCCCCGTGGAGGAGGTGGAGGAAGAGGTGCTGCTGCAGCCGGATGATTCCCTGCAGCTGGGGGAGGAGGAACGGTAGGGCCTGGCTGAGTGGCCCTTTCTTCTAAGAATCGTCTAAACCAACCAGGTATTGGTACACCCTCTGGTAAGTTAAGTTCTTCGGACATGCTGAAACAAAAAGGATAGATTCAAAATGAAGGATAAGAGATAGTACCTATGGCTTTGGGGGGACTTTGCCTTTTAAAATAAAATATTTTATCTTTTAAAAATGCTTCTTTAAATTTCCATTTTGAAAATAAATTTTCAAAACTTTTTATCTCATCTGGTAAACCTATGCTCTGATACCAAGTGAAATACCCCACCTCCATTAGGGTCACTCTCAAAGGGAATGCCCTAATTTTAGTGGAGGTTTATAAGTATAAGTCACAGATATACAAGACAGATATAAGAACACATATTTTTGAACAGCGGAAAACAACAACTTTTATTTCATTAAAATACGTGTTACACCAACCATACCATAATTGTCTTACAATACTTCCAAAAAAAACATAACATCTTCATAACTGTCTTGATTACATTATTTAAAGAAGCATAAAGAAAACATAAATAAACTGCAAAAGTCCCATAATTGCTGTCCAAAGCCATAGTCCAAAACGAAAAGATCCAAGCAATACATTCTTTCTCTTCAAGCTGGATATGAAGGATGGTCAAGCTGCGGTATTCCCTCCCTGTGGACCTAAAGGGGGAAACGGAAGAAAAGAAGACGAAAAAAAAGTAGAGTCAGACATAAAGCCTGAGTAAGTCTAGGACTATTCAGTCTATGAATAAAGAACTGGGTATGATAAGTATAAACTAGAAATGGGAAAGCACCATAAACTAAGTTAAGTTGTCTAGGGTCGAATATACTATCGTACCCTATATTAATCTCTGTACCCATATAAACTAGTTCCCAACATGCACCCCATAATCTGGGTGAAGTGATCCATTTCTAATGATCGGCTCCTACTCGCATAGTTACATGTGTCTTACGGCCACCGATGTTGTAGTTACCTATGCTGGTCCCACCATAGGGTGTATCAAGTCCCATGGTGGCGGCCCGACACAATCCTAGAATGCACAGGTATGCTACTGGTGCCCTGTGCCTTATTTTTCTGCGCCGGAGTGTGTGCATGCCCGCACCCCGTTAGAACCTACACTGCTGCACCACCGCCGTCGATTTGACCGCTTACAATCAGCCCAGTAATCATGCCCCACCCTGCCTAGTTTCAGGGTATCATGATACCTTATAGGGTTACTGCTGAAAAGGGTCCCCCGCTACTAGGTTTTCTATTTCTAGCCAACATGCTAAGTTGGTTAAGTGTTTTATAAACCTAATCCCCAATCAGTCTCTTTATTTTAGCATGTTCCATTTTGATTAAGTATTAATAAAATTTACTTAATCCTATCAATCCTGAATCAGCCTTAATTGTCTTATTAAAGCCTCGACCTCTCACATTAGACAGGTATTGTTGTGGCTGCCTGTTGCTGGTTGGGTACGGGCAGTCTTACGCCACAACTCAGTCTAACCTCGGGTCCTTATTGGGCTCCGTGTTTAACCACCCACATTGGATAGGTATTGTTGTGACTACTGGACAGCCGGGCGGTTCCGGGCAGGTTTACATCACAACTCAATCCAACCTCGGGTTATACACATCGTATTTTCTACATTTACATATTTTGTCTCTTTCCTTTTTTTTATATGTAAATATTTGCGGCCCATTATATATTGATTAAAATTTATTTATGCCACTTAATTGCTTTTCAAGGTTGTTGGCATGCGTTAAACATGCCAACACATATGTTCTATACTTTAGCCCAAACGTCATTACCCCGTATCATACGTTAGCTCCAATGTAAGGTGTGTTGGGTTTAATACTTTAACCCAATTTAGCCAAATGAAAAGGGGAGGCTTATAACATGGTGTTTATAAGGTAACATGAAAAAGGGGAGTGTGAACGCATGAACTTGCAACGAACGATTCAACTAACATAAAGTAGGCACATGTGAACTTGCAGTTGTAACATCATATAATCATGGCATAACATGAATCATTTTATTCATAAAATCATGGCATAAACAGTACTTAAACATGAATCATTCTATTCATATAATTACGGCATAAACAATACTTAAACATGCATCGTTCTATTCATATAACCATGGCATAAAAAATACATGAACCATTGTGAACTTGCAATTGGGATGTAAATCTAACTTAATTGTGTCACATATATTATGATAACAACATAAGCCAAAAAACATGTTTTCAACTAGGCAAAGTAACAAACATAGTTTAGTCATGTTCATAAAATTAATACAAGTTCACAAAGATGCTTGCTTTTGTCACTATCACAAAAGCATGATTTTTGTACTTGAACTATGATGCCAATTCCAACATAACCTTCATATGAATCATAATACTTAATTGGATCAAATTACACTAAGGATGACCATAAAATTATACATCATGTTGGCATAACAGTAAATCATATACTTGCATGAATCTCAAATAAACTATTACAACATATAGTTGTTACTTTTAACATGAATCATGTACTTGCAATTATCAAATGGGTGTTGTAAATAACTACCACAAACATGTAGTTTTCAATATGAATCATATACTTGCATTGAATCCAAATTAAAATTCCACAACATGTGGTTGTCAACATAAATCATATACTTGTATGAATCCAATCGTACACCATAGCATTGCCAAATCGTTTAGAATCAAAATAACATACAAATATAGATTATTATCGCCACAATTCCATTTCGTTGTTAACTTCCAACGCAAATCGCGTACTTGCAAATATCCAATCGTATACCATAATATTCCCAAATCGTTTAGCATCAAAGCAACATACAAATATAGATTATTATCGCCACAATTCCATTTCTTACTTTACACAAATCAACACAATTATTTAATTCACATTGGAATAGCACTCTACTTACAACGTATGACGAATCTTCAATTCAGGAATCTGAATTCTGAATTTGGAGATGCTATCCTTTGTTGTAGGCGTTGCTTTAAGCTTTGAATTATCTCCTAGTTGTCTCTCTATTTCTGACGGCTATTGTAAAAACCCGAAAATCTGAGCCAGTTTAAAATTTTTATTTTGGCAATTTTAGCGAAGTTTGAATATTTAAAATGGATTATTTTAAATAATATCGACGAAAAATTTATTTTGAATATAGTTTGAACGTATATATCATATACGTCGTTGTTAGAATATAAATAATTATATATAATTATAAATAGAATAGAAAATGGCGCGGTAGTTCGATAATTCGATTTCAAACTTCAATTGAACATACCGGGTGCAAAACAATCCGGATTTTAGTGAAACCAAAAATAATAGGATCTAATTGAGAATATCTTTCCAACGAATCCGAGAAATCAAGATTTCATAGCGGGAATTGTAATGTCCCGAAAATTTTGACATTTGGAATTGGAATTGATTAAAAGATTAATTATTAATAATCATTTTTTTTATTGATACCTGGGTTAGAAATTGAAAATCAAGTATATAGTTTTGAGTATGAACTGAATTCAATTTTTAATTCAAAATCGTTGGTTGGAAATCAAATTCGACTGGGAAATAAATGGTTGAATTTAGAAATAGTCGTTATTAACGAAAATAAATCGAAGATTTTATTTATTAAAATATATGGGTAATTGGTTTGGGGATGTGTATATTTATATATATAAAGGAATTTAAATTTAACGTTCAAATTTGGAATTGAACGAAGTCGTTAGTGGATAAACGAGGTAAAAACCAATGAACCGATAACTAATTATAAATAAAATATCGTCGAACACAAAAGAGTCGGATTACGTTTTATTTAATTTTATTGAATTCAAAATATTGAAACGAATGAGTATGTATAAATTTTGTCGTATTTACGATACACATACCAAGTGTTTTAACGTCAGTTTACGGTGCGGTTTTAATATTAAGTCAATGGTAAATAATTTTTTCCCGAATAACTCTACCCGGATATAACCTACCTAAGTACATTTCTCTGCCGACCTACCTACCTATACTATTCCTATTCGATGGAACATCGTTCCTATCCACACCCTTCTGCTTCTATAAAATCCATGGCTTCTGTCCAAATTGCCAACGCTTCCCATTTCTTTTTAACAGCCAAATCTGCTCTCTACTATTCCTCTCCTTCATTTTACCTCAGCTAGAAGGAACTCCTCATCTCCCAATTTTTGTTTTCCCCAAATTCGAAAGATCATGGCTTTCACCCTAATTTCAGATTGGCCACCATTTTAATCGCCATCCACGACATCTGCAAACCGTCGCTTGCGCAGCCATCCACCGGACTCCTCCCTCCTCTTCTCTTCGCCTGAAGAGCATGCCGCCAGGGACCAATTTCGGCGTTCGCTTCCTCGTTCCTTCCACCGTGCTGCTCAGCATGCTTCAGTCTCACGGTTTTAAGGTGAGTGTTAACTCACCCACGATTAAATTCTAGAATCAAGTAGCTAAACTTCAGTAGAAAATTAAATATGATAGTTTGACTGTGTTCCTTTAACCCTGCTGGTGCCGTGATTTTTGATGGGTTGTTTTAAATGATGGGTTAACACCCTATCCTCTTGCCTTTTCCTTTGTCTACTTAGTTAGTATTTGCCTACTTAGTATTAGTTAGCTATAGGTACCTTGTTTGGTTCCATGATTCTTTCATTGAACCTTGATTCCTTGCTGTTAGTAAAATTGGTGACCCAGTATTTTTTCTAAGTGAAATTGTTGAATTTTGATAGGCAAACGAAATTGGTTATTGATGTCACATGATGATTAATTCAATTCCCACTAAAAATGAAATTATTGATTTTTCCATCTATTGAACTAAATTCGTTGACTGACTGTTTGTGGAACCGCATGCAAAAATGAGTTTGTACAAATCAATTGAATTCATTACCTGAAATAATTCAATGACTGAATGAAAATGGAATTCATATTAACTAAATTAGTATTACTTATTTTATATCTGTAGGAAAATGTTAAATTTCTTTATATGGTATTAGTGAAAATTGAGGCACTGACAGTTTGGTTACTAGTCAGTTTAAACGAAAATTTGGGCACCAAATATTACTAAAACACTTAAATAAGAGTACCAGCATTCACCCCACTGACAGGTCATTTACATATGATGGTTAATATGCTCTAGAAATGGCTATCTAAACATTTTGCCCTGTTTACGTTATACACACTGGCTTATTCATTTAAACGTGGGACTATCATATGTAGATTCAAGCTATCTGATAGGTTGAGGTGAAATCCGGACATGGGCAATATGTATAGTGTTATATAAATTGTCGGACATATAATTCATTTGTTGATTGTAATGAAAAATTTAGGAAACTGTTAATCCAGATAGGTAATCTGCTCCACTGTTGTATGTTAGAGACATAATCCTTGCATGCAGATATACAGATAGATAAGCAAATAGATTGACTTCAAATATATGTGCATTTATATTAGAATATAAATGAAGGTCTACTAGAATTCAAGCTAAACAAAGGATAACAGATGGATTCTTACCTGTTAACCATGAATATATAATATCAACAAAAATCTATAGAAAGGGTACTGTGAATATATAATATAAATGAATATCTATAAAAAGGGATGTATCATTTCCTATGGCATTCAAAGTGTAATTCCACTGAATCAATGTTTGTTTTATGCCCTTTTTGGAACCCTTACGATTAAAAAATGAAATGTGAGACTCTTGCCGTTGAGCAATCAAGCAGTGTAAAACATATTTTTTTCAAAATAAATGTGTGTAAGATTAAACTTGCATTTAATCCTTATATATGCACCTGCTTTTGTTTAAGGTTGACACATTGGGTTATATACTGGCATTTCTGTTCGGTGCATTTCAAATTGGATTAGTAGGTAGAAATTCGGATATAATGCATATACATCTACACAGGAAATTAAACACATGCATGACACCCATGTCTGTTGCAACTTGGATCATACATAATATATGTATATATATAGATATTTTTTTTGCAAACTGAAGTGAAGCTACTACGTTTGGGTCTCAAAGAAAAGTAAAATAAAATTTCTGAATGTGAAAACCTATAAGGACTATGCCTTTGTTGTTGCTTTCCATGTATGCTTACACATTATTATATAAATATTTCCACTTATTTGAGCCTGTAAACCTGATACATATACCTCTATGCCATTGCCCTGTTATATGTAAATGCCTAGTACATTGAATGTTGAATGTGATGATGTTTATCTGTCATATATGATTGAAATATTAAAGTGAAATCAGTGGGAATAGTTGGGTTAGGACTAGATAGTTTTGAGAAACCTGAAACATATTTATTTATACATGTTGAGTTGTTCATACTTGAAACCGGAAATGCACATGCCTTGGTAACACCTCGAACTATGCACCGTCTTGATTTGTCTCTCATATTCATTAAATCTGAACATGCTTACTCCTTTGAAACTAGGAATTTGTTGCTTTGGATGTGTGTTCAGCTTCGGTTTTTCCACCCTTGTGTTGCCTGCATGAAACTAGGCATAAGCTTTAATTTGAAGATAACAGACTGTGCTTAAGATGTCATTGCACATTGTTATATATTCATACTATTTTTTTTTCTACACTGATCCATGTGAATGGCCATGCATTGGTCTTTCATTTTAGCTCTACCCTACTAAAGTAGTAACTCTTCATGCTATAGTGTATTTGAGTCAATTCATTTAACTATTCATGCGGTAGGAAATAATCCAGTAACAATATCCACTGTAGGTGTGGGTGTATTTAACAAATATGATAAGTTGATGGGGAACATCTTGGTTGGGTTCGTCTTATTTGTCCCTTGTTAAGGACACACGCAACACTTCATGTGACACAAATATATATATTTACTTATCGCTTTAACCATGTTGATAGCTTACTGTACATGTGTGAAGCACCCCTTGACTGTACAATTTAGTAGTGAATTTCTTGCATCCCATATTGTCAGTTACATGGATCATTGATTCCTATTATGTATGAATGAAAACTATTTGTTGGACTGCTTGCTGCCGGTCTTGCTGTATATTGCGCGCACTCTATGAACATTATCGCACTTGTTATTTGTGGTCCTGGGATGCTGGGGCATTGCAGGCGTGTACATGTACACGTGTGTACATGCAGGCTTCCGCGACCATTTTGTCCTTGAAATAAAAACTGACGAGTACAGACATTATACTTGATTTTGAACTAGTACTACATTAGATTTGTATCTAGTCAAATTAAACTGAACATATGCTATACTTAAATGTTAACTGTTATAGAACGAACACTGCACAGTGATAAGAATAGATATTACACAACCAATTATATTAGTTGTTAAGACTAACTATTGTATTTCAATTTATATTGAAGTTAATTTACTTGAACTATGATTTAATCCTGACTCGAGTATTTTGTGTTTACATGAAATGCTCGGGTCAGACCCGAGCATTACAGATTTAAAGATCACAACTTAGGATTCGAAGACTGTAAAAGCTGGGGATTCTAAAAGCGGCGCACTCTGAAGATTTTAAACCAGTAATTATTTTATTGTTTTCAAGTTGTATTTAATTCCGCTGTATAGCAAAATTCTTGTATTCAAAACTTTTGATTCAATATATATAAGTTTATTTCACTGTTCAATAATATGTTATGTTGTGTTTCCTGTGTTGATTCGGTGTTTAAAACTCTGTAAGCTAAATAACGAACCGTCAGTTTGAACGTTTTAAATTGGTTAAATTACCATTTTGAAGCGGTCAAAAAGGTGGGACGTTACAGTTGGTATCAGAGCTTTGGTTTATTCAAAGCGTAGCTTATCGGGTTTGAAAAGAGTAGAATCGACACTAGAAAAACGGATTTTTGAATATAGAAAGATTTTAAAATATAAATTTTGGAAAATATAAATGATTTTAAAATAAATTTTGAAAGCTAGATTATTTTTGAAATTATCAAGTATTTTGAAAGTAGTATTTTGAAACTAATACACCGGAAAAGGAATTATGAATTTAATTTTTGCTCGGAATCCCCAGTCTTCGAAAGTCTTCAAATCCAGATTTGCCAGAGCTTTTCTTCGATAAGTCTCTTTAGATTTGAATCCCGAATTCATCATCGAATAGTATCTAAGGAAAACACGTGAAAGAGAATAAACGAATTAAATTGTGTATTTTAGCAATAAAGGACAACTGAAATACGAATTCAGATAAGAATTTGAATGGGGAAAGAGAAATTTGAAATGGTTTCAAAGGCAAAAAGGGTGAAATTTATTTTGATATTCGGAATATATATTAATGATAATAAGATCAGAAAGATTATAGTCGGAATTCGATGATGTCAAGCTGTATTACTAATTTGTTTAGGTTATTCGGAATTTGGCAAATAATGAAAAATCGAATTTATGAATTCAATGGTAAGTATAAACTTGTTAATTAAAAAAGAGGGAAGTGATTGTAAATAAGAAAATATGAATTAAGTAATTGGTAAGTATCAACATCCTATTTCCTTCCGATTGGCACCACCATATACTCTCCCTCCACTAAGGATGCTTGTGGTTCCATTTTTTTCTTTTTCAGCGTTACATTTAATCCTGTTTCTCTGTATATCAGTGATCCCCTACTCATTTGAGCATTCCTATATTGCTGTGACTTTTTCAGATGGGAAAACTCGGAACGTACTTCATCATGACGTTGAATTTATCAAGAATTTAATGGAAAAACTCCCTTCGAAGGAAGTTTCATCCGCAGAAGCTGTGATGTAAGCTTTAGCACCTGGGGTAAATGGCGCCACCTGGTCTGTGCTCAAGATTACATTTTTATTGCTTGGAATATGCCTTATCTTCATGCTCTCTTCATCTTTTATATCAAGCAATTTCATTATTATTGGAAATGTCCTCCTGTTGGTTATAATTGCCACTGTCCTTTTCATGCTATTAAATGGTTTTTTAGCACAAACTGGTTTTGTATCCGTAGAGCAGCACATGGAAGAGATGGGCCTTTCCAAAAAGAATTATGCTAAAAAAAAAAAAATTAAAAGAAAAGGGAGACATTTCTTGCCATCAATTTACATAGAAATATTTGCAACTCAGTAGCTGCTCATGTTTTTGGTGTGCATGTTAATCTAATATAGGTGTTAGGATTACCTATGTTACTTACTGTCACGTCATCTATTTCTTTTCTTCCTGCAACTACTTAAACTATAGACGTTCGGACATTCAAAACTTTACACAATAGTCAGACTATATTCTTGAAATTGTCCATGCTTGCAATTGTCCCCGCTTGCGTATCTTACTGTAAGGCAGGTTATACATTTGTATATCTGAAGAACTGAATGTCAGTTTAAATATTCATGTTTGAAACATGAAAGTTTTGACTTTTATATTTGTTAGATTTAAGAAAAAAAAGAGATTTGAACCTATATGGAAATGAAATCAAACCAAATTTGAGGTGACGAGATCAGATTTCGATAGAAGAAATAATATTCGTTTTTGGAAGTAAAAAATGACATTAGGAATAAAAGAAATGAAGTTAACTAGTGTGTAGAGATTATTCTGAAGTTCAGAATATAAGTCAAATAGAAATTTTTCCAAAGTTTGGAATATGGTATCGAATAATAGATTATTCAAAAGGAAGGTTATACGTGGAATCAATTACATCGAAATTCAGGAAAGTACCATTTACTTTACATTTTTTTTAAAATTTAGTATATTATTGATTAATTAATTTATATTAGATTAAAGAATGTTTTAAAGTTAAATATAACGAAGGCGTGAATTGTTGTTATAATCAATGATTATTAAGGAAATAAAGTTTTAACTTAAAATAAGAAATTTCGAGAAGAAATGTTTTGTTGGTGTTTGAAGTGATGAATTTTATCTGTTTCGAAGTTAATAATGTTGTTCAGTTAAGGTCTGAGAGGTACATATACCCCAACTTGATTCACTTCATTGTTGACCAAGAAATGGTTAAGGTTCGATAGTCGAAGTGGTTCAATGGAGTAAGAAATGAGTCTTAGCAGTTAATTGAAAATAGCGATGTATATTTAATATTTGTTTCCATCTAGATAACAAATTTAGAAATATTCCCTCTTGAGAATAAAAGTGTATTTCTATTGAAATTAAAGATTTGCAAAATATGGAAATGTTTTCCAGTGGAAATAGAGGATTTTCTAGAAATAGAGGAAATGAATATAATAATAGGAAATGCTTTCAAGGACCGTGAGAAGTTAACAAATCAGAAGGGCAAGAACTGAAGAACAAAGAGCTGCACGACAAGAACGTAGAGCGGCGGAACGTAAGGGAAATAGATTTGTAAATTGGATTCGAGAAATACGTGAATGAGAAGTTTGTTTATAAGAATGGAAAATTCTAAAGGTTTGATAGCATGAAGATTTGAATTAAGCGATGAACTTAATAATTGGAAAGAAAGGAAATTTGGTTTATAGATCTGAGTTGAAAGGATATCATATCTGAATTGATTCAGAGATAAATTTTGAAATTGGAATGAAATTTGACGATATTAAATTTTGGATATGAGATATAGAAGTTTTCAAAACTTATATGGAAAGGTATATATGAGAATATAGCGAATTCGAAGAAAATTAATTGGAAGATAAATTGATTTGAGATGTTATGTCTGGAAATATGACTTGGAAATAAAATCATAAGTGGATTTATGAGAAATATGAAAAGAAGTACTATATGTACATAGTATTATATATTTTCAAAGCAAAATAAGGAAAGTACCATCCTTCTCCTTGAATTTTGGGCTTTGTCGAGATATGCTGCTGGTGGCAGTAGGTTGTCCGGACATAAAACTCATGAGTTGCCATTGAGCACGACTGCTAGCGTAATTCGCAGAGCTGCAGATAGCCTACGACGGTCAGATGTTTCCTGAGGGAATCAGGCGTAACCATTGTGATCGCTGCGATCTAGAGTCGTTGGAATTTGACCGTGTAGCGAAATTCGCAGGGCTGCAGATAGCCTACGGCAGACGGATGTTTCTTGGGGGAACCAAGCGTATCCATTGTGACTGCTGCGATCTACAGTCGAATTATGAGGGTGTAATCCGCAGAGCTGTGAAAGCTTACGGGTATGGATGTTTCCTGAGGGAATCAGACGTAACCATTGTATACCTGCGGTCCACATGGCATATCTACAAGTGAAAGAGATGTAACCACTAGAGTTACTAAAGGTAGAGTGGAGCCATGCAATGTTTGTGATATTTTAGTGATAGTGAGCCACCTGTTTGATGCAGCAGTTAGTCTTCGTGACTGGATTGGTCTCCGTGACCTAAATTGTCTTTGGAACTTGTTTTTTTCTCATGGCTTGAAGTATATTCATAATTCCATAATTTATTTCCGTGATTCTGAGATAGAGCAATCAACGCTCAGTGACCTCAGAATGTCTTTTGATTCCAAAATATATTCTGTTGATTTGTCCATGACGAAATTCGCAGGGAAGTGAATTCCTACGGATACGGATGTTTTCTGGGGGATCCAGACGAAACCATTGCGTATCTGCGATTCATGAATAATCAACATATCATTATCACATTGGTACTTTCCGTATCTGTTTTTAAAAGGAATCTCTGAGATACTTTTCACTGGGAGTTGAAACAAGGATATTTAGTACTTAGAGGTTTTAGTCATGTGCCTGGCCAGCGTATGCCTAACATCTGTGAGGACGCCAATAGACTTGTCAAACTTCAAGTTATCCAGTATTATGGAACAATAATTTAAATAAGTTAAGAAGAAAGGTTTTCGAATTATTTTCAATTATATTCAAATATTTTCTACATGAAATTCATATTATAAAAGATTTTGAATCTTGAAAAATTTTCAAGTAGACAATTTGTAACTTGAAGAAGAAATGATAATTACGCTCTTCAATGAGGAGAAGATTAAATAGACTGAATATATGGAGATGTGGTTGAACTTGTGAAACGATGGATAAGTAAATATTGGGAGAAGAGATTAATTTGGAAAGAATTTGATTTTTTTCGAGTTAATTGAATATGCTGGCTAAACAAAGAAGGTCGATAATTTGAATATCGATATTTAAATGAGTTGTGGAGAAATTACCCACGAATATGAAAATTTGAAGTGTACATTGGCGTAACTATAACGATCTATCCTTTTCGAGGACGAAAAGTTTTAAAGGGGGGAAGAATGTAATGTCCCGAAAATTTTGACAGTTGGAATTGGAATTGATTAAAAGATTAATTATTAATAATCATTTTTTTTATTGATACCTGGGTTAGAAATTGAAAATCAAGTATATAGTTTTGAGTATGAACTGAATTCAATTTTTAATTCAAAATCGTTGGTTGGAAATCAAATTCGACTGGGAAATAAATGGTTGAATTTAGAAATAGTCGTTATTAACGAAAATAAATCGAAGATTTTATTTATTGAAATATATGGGTAATTGGTTTGGGGATGTGTATATTTATATATATAAAGGAATTTAAATTTAACGTTCAAATTTGGAATTGAACGAAGTCGTTAGTGGATAAACGAGGTAAAAACCAATGAACCGATAACTAATTATAAATAAAATATCGTCGAACACAAAAGAGTCAGATTACGTTTTATTTAATTTTATTGAATTCAGAATATTGAAACGAATGAGTATGTATAAATTTTGTCGTATTTACGATACACATACCAAGTGTTTTAACGTCAGTTTACGGTGCGGTTTTAATATTAAGTCAATGGTAAATAATTTTTTCCCGAATAACTCTACCCGGATATAACCTACCTAAGTACATTTCTCTGCCGACCTACCTACCTATACTATTCCTATTCGATGGAACATCGTTCCTATCCACACCCTTCTGCTTCTATAAAATCCATGGCTTCTGTCCAAATTGCCAACGCTTCCTATTTCTTTTTAACAGCCAAATCTGCTCTCTACTATTCCTCTCCTTCATTTTACCTCAGCTAGAAGGAACTCCTCATCTCCCAATTTTTGTTTTCCCCAAATTCGAAAGATCATGGCTTTCACCCTAATTTCAGATTGGCCACCATTTTAATCTCCATCCACGACATCTGCAAACCGTCGCTTGCGCAGCCATCCACCGGACTCCTCCCTCCTCTTCTCTTCGCCTGAAGAGCATGCCGCCAGGGACCAATTTCGGCGTTCGCTTCCTCGTTCCTTCCACCGTGCTGCTCAGCATGCTTCAGTCTCACAGTTTTAAGGTGAGTGTTAACTCACCCACGATTAAATTCTAGAATCAAGTAGCTAAACTTCAGTAGAAAATTAAATATGATAGTTTGACTGTGTTCCTTTAACCCTGCTGGTGCCGTGATTTTTGATGGGTTGTTTTAAATGATGGGTTAACACCCTATCCTCTTGCCTTTTCCTTTGTCTACTTAGTTAGTATTTGCCTACTTAGTATTAGTTAGCTATAGGTACCTTGTTTGGTTCCATGATTCTTTCATTGAACCTTGATTCCTTGCTGTTAGTAAAATTGGTGACCCAGTATTTTTTCTAAGTGAAATTGTTGAATTTTGATAGGCAAACGAAATTGGTTATTGATGTCACATGATGATTAATTCAATTCCCACTAAAAATGAAATTATTGATTTTTCCATCTATTGAACTAAATTCGTTGACTGACTGTTTGTGGAACCGCATGCAAAAATGAGTTTGTACAAATCAATTGAATTCATTACCTGAAATAATTCAATGACTGAATGAAATTGGAATTCATATTAACTGAATTAGTATTACTTATTTTATATCTGTAGGAAAATGTTAAATTTCTTTATATGGTATTAGTGAAAATTGAGGCACTGACAGTTTGGTTACTAGTCAGTTCAAACGAAAATTTGGGCACCAAATATTACTAAAACACTTAAATAAGAGTACCAGCATTCACCCCACTGACAGGTCATTTACATATGATGGTTAATATGCTCTAGAAATGGCTATCTAAACATTTTGCCCTGTTTACGTTATACACACTGGCTTATTCATTTAAACGTGGGACTATCATATGTAGATTCAAGCTATCTGATAGGTTGAGGTGAAATCCGGACATGGGCAATATGTATAGTGTTATATAAATTGTCGGACATATAATTCATTTGTTGATTGTAATGAAAAATTTAGGAAACTGTTAATCCAGATAGGTAATCTGCTCCACTGTTGTATGTTAGAGACATAATCCTTGCATGCAGATATACAGATAGATAAGCAAATAGATTGACTTCAAATATATGTGCATTTATATTAGAATATAAATGAAGGTCTACTAGAATTCAAGCTAAACAAAGGATAACAGATGGATTCTTACCTGTTAACCATGAATATATAATATCAACAAAAATCTATAGAAAGGGTACTGTGAATATATAATATAAATGAATATCTATAAAAAGGGATGTATCATTTCCTATGGCATTCAAAGTGTAATTCCACTGAATCAATGTTTGTTTTATGCCCTTTTTGGAACCCTTACGATTAAAAAATGAAATGTGAGACTCTTGCCGTTGAGCAATCAAGCAGTGTAAAACATATTTTTTTCAAAATAAATGTGTGTAAGATTAAACTTGCATTTAATCCTTATATATGCACCTGCTTTTGTTTAAGGTTGACACATTGGGTTATATACTGGCATTTCTGTTCGGTGCATTTCAAATTGGATTAGTAGGTAGAAATTCGGATATAATGCATATACATCTACACAGGAAATTAAACACATGCATGACACCCATGTCTGTTGCAACTTGGATCATACATAATATATGTATATATATATAGATATTTTTTTTGCAAACTGAAGTGAAGCTACTACGTTTGGGTCTCAAAGAAAAGTAAAATAAAATTTCTGAATGTGAAAACCTATAAGGACTATGCCTTTGTTGTTGCTTTCCATGTATGCTTACACATTATTATATAAATATTTCCACTTATTTGAGCCTGTAAACCTGATACATATACCTCTATGCCATTGCCCTGTTATATGTAAATGCCTAGTACATTGAATGTTGAATGTGATGATGTTTATCTGTCATATATGATTGAAATATTAAAGTGAAATCAGTGGGAATAGTTGGGTTAGGACTAGATAGTTTTGAGAAACCTGAAACATATTTATTTATACATGTTGAGTTGTTCATACTTGAAACCGGAAATGCACATGCCTTGGTAACACCTCGAACTATGCACCGTCTTGATTTGTCTCTCATATTCATTAAATCTGAACATGCTTACTCCTTTGAAACTAGGAATTTGTTGCTTTGGATGTGTGTTCAGCTTCGGTTTTTCCACCCTTGTGTTGCCTGCATGAAACTAGGCATAAGCATTAATTTGAAGATAATAGACTGTGCTTAAGATGTCATTGCACATTGTTATATATTCATACTATTTTTTTTTTCTACACTGATCCATGTGAATGGCCATGCATTGGTCTTTCATTTTAGCTCTACCCTACTAAAGTAGTAACTCTTCATGCTATAGTGTATTTGAGTCAATTCATTTAACTATTCATGCGGTAGGAAATAATCCAGTAACAATATCCACTGTAGGTGTGGGTGTATTTAACAAATATGATAAGTTGATGGGGAACATCTTGGTTGGGTTCGTCTTATTTGTCCCTTGTTAAGGACACACGCAACACTTCATGTGACACAAATATATATATTTACTTATCGCTTTAACCATGTTGATAGCTTACTGTACATGTGTGAAGCACCCCTTGACTGTACAATTTAGTAGTGAATTTCTTGCATCCCATATTGTCAGTTACATGGATCATTGATTCCTATTATGTATGAATGAAAACTATTTGTTGGACTGCTTGCTGCCGGTCTTGCTGTATATTGCGCGCACTCTATGAACATTATCGCACTTGTTATTTGTGGTCCTGGGATGCTGGGGCATTGCAGGCGTGTACATGTACACGTGTGTACATGCAGGCTTCCGCGACCATTTTGTCCTTGAAATAAAAACTGACGAGTACAGACATTATACTTGATTTTGAACTAGTACTACATTAGATTTGTATCTAGTCAAATTAAACTGAACATATGCTATACTTAAATGTTAACTGTTATAGAACGAACACTGCACAGTGATAAGAATAGATATTACACAACCAATTATATTAGTTGTTAAGACTAACTATTGTATTTCAATTTATATTGAAGTTAATTTACTTGAACTATGATTTAATCCTGACTCGAGTATTTTGTGTTTACATGAAATGCTCGGGTCAGACCCGAGCATTACAGATTTAAAGATCACAACTTAGGATTCGAAGACTGTAAAAGCTGGGGATTCTAAAAGCGGCGCACTCTGAAGATTTTAAACCAGTAATTATTTTATTGTTTTCAAGTTGTATTTAATTCCGCTGTATAGCAAAATTCTTGTATTCAAAACTTTTGATTCAATATATATAAGTTTATTTCACTGTTCAATAATATGTTATGTTGTGTTTCCTGTGTTGATTCGGTGTTTAAAACTCTGTAAGCTAAATAACGAACCGTCAGTTTGAACGTTTTAAATTGGTTAAATTACCATTTTGAAGCGGTCAAAAAGGCGGGACGTTACAGGAATCAAAAGATATGTCCAGTTGAAAATTCTGAATAGTCGCTATGGAATTCAAGCCCTTAAAAATGGAAAATTTTGCAAACGACCTCGGATTTTGACGAAACCACTTTTGTTGGGTCCGTGATGTCAAGTTATTGCTAGATTCCAAATTTCATAATTTTCTGAGTCAATATGTGAGCGTGGCAAAGGAAAACGCGTTTGACCAGTTTCAGTTGATTTTAATCGACTGGAAATTGGCCATTTTTCAATCAGTCTCAGAATTCGACGAAACTAGTTTTGTTAGGACCGTATCATCAATACGAAGCTAGAAAATATTTTTCTGGAATTTTTCTAGTTAGTATGTGACCCCGGTAAATTGAAATACGCGTTCAAATTCAATATATAGAGTTATATGTTGATTTTGATGGAAACTGATCGAAACGATCGAATCAACTTACGATACATATCCCATTGTGTTCGGAATGGGGGTAAAACGCTAGGGACGACAGTCGGCGGGTTTGATTTTGAATTCAAAATAGAAAGTTGCTTTTTGAATTCAAAAATAAATTAAATAATATAAAATAAAAAAACCCCTTTCTCTCCTTTCCTTATACCCTGCCCCCCCCCCCTTTCAATCGATTTCAGATGAAAGAAAGAAAAAGAAAAAAAAGGGGGAAAACCCCTCGTTCACCGCCGCCAGTCGCGGCAGCCACCACCGAACCCCAACCCTTTGCCGCCCGTCCCTCCTCCCCTCTTCTCCCCCTCCGCTTCCTTCTTCCCTTCCTCTAAACCCATCCGTGAAGCCCCCTCAACTGCGACGCAGCCCGCCCCACCAGACCCGTCGTTCGCAGCTACTTCCGACGTTCATGGGTCCACCAAACTCCACGTTGGCGGAGGCGCGGGTAGCTGACGTCCAGGGTGACGTCGTGAGAAGCTTCTATCATCGACTGGTCAAGGCAGGCGCTGGCAGTTTGGAGCCCTAGCTTTAAAGACTGTGTTCGATTTCTCCTGGAATCAAGCGGAGAAGAAGGGAGTTCGACGCTAAACAAAGAAAAAAGGTAACACTTTGTTTTAACGTCATTTTTATATTATAGCATAGTAGAAAATGTGTAATTTTAATTAGAAATAGAAGAAAAGGAGTTTTTTTTTATGAAGAAAATATGATTTTTATATTTTTAAAGTAATAAAAATTTAATCTTTATTATGTAGATGTAAAAATACGATTTTTGTTTATGTAGAGAAAAAATATATAATTTTTGCATGATAGGAATATTGAAAAGACGATATTTTTAAATATGAAAAGACGATATTTTTAAACGAGTAGTGAAGTAAAAATATGATTTTTACTTCGAGAAAAATATAATTTTTATAATGTAGAAGGGATAAAAATTCGATTTTTATATATTTAATAGCGAAGTAAAAATTCTATTTTTATATATTGAATAGCGAAGTAAAAATTCGATTTTTATATATTGAATAGCGAAGTAAAAATTCGATATTTATATATTGAATAGCGAAGTAAAAATTCGATTTTTATATATTGAATAGCAAAATAAAAATTCGATTTTTATATATTGAATAGCAAAATAAAAATTCGATTTTTATATATTGAATAGCGAAGTAAAAATTCGATTTTCATATATTGAATAGCCTAGTAAAAATTCGATTTTTAAATATATGAAGGGATTATAAAAATATGATTTTAAAAATTGAAAGTGAACAAATGAAAATGTGATTTTTTATTTTTAAAGACGTCAGTATATAAAAATGTGATTTTTATATATGTAGTGGCTACGGGCAACGAAAGCGACGAAAAGGCGAGAACGAAGAAGGTTTCTGCAAAAGAAGAGCCATGGAGTTAGGATAGCAATTGGTGAGAATTTCTCACTCTTCAATTTCTTTTCTAGTTATATATATATACTAGGATGCAGACGTGCTTAGTAGCACCCGACACAATCGTCCACAGACCATGGACTTGTTTGTTTGATTGCAAAAATTAGTTAGATTATTTGATTGAAATTTGAGTTGTTTGGTGAAATGAATTGATTTGATTGATTTGTGAATGGCGTGGGCCTTCACTAGACCAGGGATAAGGCTAGGCCTCGTCCCGTTTCTAGTATCGTGCCGTTATGCCGCCGAAATTTCCTAAAATATGTTAGAAAAATAAAAATATCATTTTTACTGTGTAAATGAACTGAATAAAAATTCATGTGTTAAAATAAAATATTTATCGTTAAAAATATAATTTTTAACGTGAAGGTGAATAAATAAATATTTATAAACAAATCGGCCGATTTGTTTATATACACTGATCTGACTGATATTGATTGGGTTGATAAATTTTACACATCGCCCAACTGCACAACTAAAACCTGTGTTTGATTGTTTGAAACCCCACACGGGTGTTGGGATGAAATTTGAAGTTCACTCATCCTAATTGATTAAATATGTTGATCGATTGATTGACATGCTGTTATAAGCGTTAGATATCTATATTTGATGCTTATACAGTGTAGTGCACTTTGGTTGATGGTTGATTATTTTTCAATGCTATTATATACGTGTGATGTATGAAAATCCATATAATTAACATTATATGGTAATTGATTGGGCCTCATTCCAATTTAGAAAATAAAGAATATTATAATATAAAGGTTCATGTGTTGACAGTACTCATCTGTTGAGATTAGTCATGTGTTGAACGAAATATTTGAAACGAAATATTTGAAAACGAAATATTTGAAAACGAAATATTTGAAATAGAATATGTTAAAATAGAAATATATGAAGCCGTGTTGATTAGATTGACGCCATTTTGACGTGAACTATATTTATATCGATTTTATTCATTTTAAAATGAATATTGAAAAGTGATTTCGAAATCGAATAGAAAACTAATTTGAATTGAATCGAATAGAAAACCAATTTGAATTGAATCGAATAGAAAACCAATTTGAATTGAATCGAATAGAAAACCAATTTGAATTGAATCGAATAGAAAACCAATTTGAATTGAGTCGAATAGAAAACCAATTTGAATTGAATCGAATAGAAAACCAATTTGAATTGAATCGAATATTTTGAATTGCAATTTGAATTGAATCGAATAGAAAACCAATTTGAATTGAATCGAATAGAAAACCAATTTGAATTGAATCGAATAGAAAACCAATTTGAATTGAATCGAATAGAAAACCAATTTGAATTGAATCGAATAGAAAACCAATTTGAATTGAATCGAATAGAAAACCAATTTGAATTGAATCGAATAGAAAACCAATTTGAATTGAATCGAATAGAAAACCAATTTGAATTGAATCGAATAGAAAACCAATTTGAATTGAATCGAATAGAAAATGAATTGAATTTGAATTGAATAGAAAACTGATTTGAATTTGATTTGAATATATAATGAATTTGATTTGAATATATAATGAATTTGATTTGAATAGGAAACGAATTTGATTTCAATTGAATATATAATGAATTTGATTTGAATAGGAAACGAATTTGATTTCAATTGAATATATAATGAATTTGATTTGAATAGAAAATGAATTGAATTTGAATTGAATAGAAAATGAATTGAATTTGAATTGAATAGAAAACTGATTTGAATTTGATTTGAATAGAAAACGAATTTGATTTGAATTGAATAGAAAAACGAATTTGAATTGAATTGAAAAGAAAACAAATTCGAATCGAATTAAATTGGAAAGAAAATGAATTTGAATTGAATTAAAATCTATTTGAATGGAAATCAGATAGGAATGAAAATAAAGAGGATATACAATAGAAAATTCAATTTTGATTTAAATTTGAGATAAAGGTTGAAATTGTTTTTGAAATGAATTCAAAACTATTTATAAAATTCGTTTTGAATAGTAATCGACGAAATATATATTATATATATTATATATATAATATAATGGCCTGAATAGAACGCGCCGCGCTGCGGCAGTTCGTGAATTTCGACCATTTATTTCAAACGGACATTGCGGGAGATCCGACCGTCGGATTCTCCTAAAACCGAATCCGTTGGGTTCGTATCGAAAAGAGCTTTCTAACGAATATTAGAAATTTGAAACCTAACGGTTAGATTTGGAGATACGTCCAAATCAAATTCGAAAAAGGTCGCTGTAAGTGCAGTTCGATGGCCGTTGATGGAAATCGACTGTACGGGCCTTGATAAAATTATTAAAAATAGTAATAATTGGTGTAAAATCATAAGAAATGATTTGGGAAAAATTGGGATGAAAAACTCCATATTCAAAAAGATAAAAATAGATTTTTATCGAAATGAACTTGTTTTGAACTAAAATTAAAACCCAACTATTTTTAAATAAATAAATTGGATTTAAAATGGGTTGTAAATAGAATCGATTAGTGGGTTTATCGTGAAGGGTGTTTTAAATGACACTTGTTCTTTAACCCGATAATAAATTGAATGTTATTTGGGTTTGTCGTGAACTGTGTTTTAAATGATACTAGTTCTTTAACCCAGTAAAAGGGAGTTTTAATGAATCTGCAATTAGACTGAAATGTGAATTGATAATCTAAATTATCAAATTTAGAAATTGAGCGAGAATGGAGTATCACCAGTTTTGCTCCAAAGCGATAGTTAAATCTTTAATCAGATTTGAACGTGAAGTGGTAATTAATTTTACCAATAACACCCTGGTGTTAGATATGGAGTATTACCAGTTTTGCTTCATGGGATGAATAGGTTGGGATTGGGAATTAAAATAAATAATTACTCCGATGTGATTCGCTAATCTCAACTAGTTTGGAAAACCATAATTTGGTTTGAAATGACATCCAAAGGAAGAATAAAGGATAAATTTTAAAGAATTTATCTGGGATAAAATTAATGGGAACCTTTCCCTAAGAATTGAAATTTAGAAACTAGCTGGAGGTTAGTTAAGCAGAATGGTTTCCTGGGTATTGATCTGATGTTGGTTTCGGCCTTCGGGGTTAATATTTGGGAAATTGTTCTCTTGCTAATTTACGGTTAGTGACTAATGAATTGGAATGAGTCGTATGTTGTGTTTGTGTAACATTTGTTTTTAATATACGCGGGTTGTTCGAAAAGGTCGGGTTTATACCCATTCTGAATAACCGATTCGACGATATGTCAAAGATGAAGACGGTGGTTGAAGACCGGAAGTCTTCACATCATTTGGGTGATTACTAATGATCTTGATTGGGCTGTACACCCAAGATGAGAGAATCAGTTGGTTGTCGTCCAGACGTACTTGGAGATGGATGGATATGCGAGGAAAGTGCCTCCGGTTTCGTTCAGACCCAGAACGAACTTGTAAATGGATTGTGTGTCTGACATTGGATTTTATTCTGTGTTGATTCATTTCTGTTAAATATATATCTGTTTGGCGGCAGAGAATTTATTCTCTTGCTTAACGCCCTTCTCTGAGACGTACGAGCTTAGAGGTTATATATCGATAGATATCAATCGCATGGCATGAATTGCCTGTGTGGCACGCTGAGTTGCATAGATCAAGGCTTCTGTTGAAAAGCAAAGTCTGGTGGTTGATGATCAAAGCACGGCCTTTGTGGTGTAGCTTTGTGTGTAGCGTGAATTCGCGAGCCTCACACCTCGGTATGAGTCAAAAACAGGATACGGACTGCAGGGAGAGCACGACGTTTCTTTCTAGCTTTGGTGGTGTCAGTGACTTACTAGCCCTGACATTTATATACTTTTCACCTATGTGGTTGTTGGATGAGGCGCCTCAATTTTAGGTCTGTAAGGACCGGGAAACATGTGTTCAAGAATTGCCAATCCTCTAACGTAAGTGAGGACCGACCCTGAAGCATCCAGGGTTACCCAGAGTGTGTAGTCCTGAGGCATTTGCTACAGTGTCTCGAAGCGGAGAGGAGCTTGCCCTTTGCCTCGACTCATGACGGAAACCCAATTTCCAATACGCGTATTGCGGATTTAATTGTAGAACTAGTATGGCGACATAGTGGTATGGTGCATTCATGCCGCCTATGATTTATATTTATGATTGAAATTATTTTGACACTATACACTTATTATAGTATCAAATGATTTGTTTTAAACATACCAAGCATGTTTGGCTGTTATAAGGTAAAACCCTATCCTCCGGCTTGCGTTGCATTGTGTGATGGGACATGGGTCTTATAATAGCTTCATTTTTTGAAAAAGCATTGCGTTGTTTATTTTGTGCACTGGTATTCTTGGGAGGAAACCCGTTCCGTGTTATACAGCGTGGTCCCTTGAATTACTCTCTTTTAAAGTAAAGTTTTAAATAACTGTTTTAGTTCTCACACCAGTCACATGACTGATCTGGAGTTTATTGTTTTAACCTAAACTCTAGGTGCCCCTATTTTCGACACGGGCAGCTAGTAGTTTTGGTTTTGCAGATTTATATTCACAGGATCCTGGTTTACAGCTGGAATGATATCCGGAAAGCTCTGTATCCGTATATCACCTTTAGTTGTGCTTTGTATTATTTTCCGCTGCTATGTAATTTATTGTAATCTCTGATATTTATCGAATGTATATTTATTCATACTCTGTATATTCTTGTATCTGATGGAATTGTTGTAATTAACAATGAAATGTTCTTCTATTTGTTTTCTGATTTGTCATGTTCTCAAAACGATCAGGGGTTTCGAACGGTCTAGATCGGTTTAACGACTGATTCGGATCGAGCGAAATTCCCGGACGCTACATTTGGTGTCAGAGCTTTGGTTTACAGAGCTCGAGAACAAGACACATTAGAACCATACGAAAGAATTCATCAGATATTGGATTAGTAATATCCAATTAGAATGACTCCTTAGAGATAGGATCAGTAGTATCCTAGAACGAGTGTGAAGAGTATATTTTTCAAATGAAAACAGTTTGTTTTGAAATTTAAACCATTTTGAAATGTATTTGATTATTTATTTATTTTGAATTTGGACAATCTAGTATATAAAGGTTTTGCATATACGCGTCATGAACGTATATTCGAAGTTTTAATATACTGGATAGATATAGAATCATAATCTAGTGGCCCGAAGATGATTCTGATGGTTGAGTACTCGTCGTCAGAATTTATATTCGAGTGACGAAGGTGTGATATCTATATATTTCCATCAGACTGGTGTGAGAACCAAAACCTATATAGATAAATTTATTGTTGTGAATTGGCATCAAAAACATGATTTTTTGTATATATATCAAATTTATGAATTTGAAACTCTAATTCACTAACTGATTGATGTTTGTGTTGTTTGTTTATTTGTTTGATAATTTTGAACCATTTAGCCTAATTGAATCAAATTTTGAACTGTATTGAAAATTAGTCGCATTTGCTTGCATATACATATACTTACATTGAACAGGTCATAGCAAGGAGGCTAGAGCAGAGAATAAAATTTGTTTCCCCGACAAATAGGTACATGTTTACTATAATTTACTGTTTTGTTTGGGTGATGATGATTTTATGAGCCTATTGGCTAGTCGCTTGGCTTTTTCTTTTTCTTTTTGAGATCAGAAGGCCTATATGGCAATTTCGGGATTTTCCCGTGGCTCCCGGTGCAGGGGAGGTTATGGCGAAATTTTTCAAAAATTTAGGGTGTTAGCCAAATTTTTGAAAATTTGAAAATTCTCAGAAACTGAAAAGTTGGAGAATGGAAGCCAGATCGAACGTAGAGTTGATTAATCAAACCACTTTCAACTTTGTTCCTTTTCGGGGACGAAAAGTTTTAAGTAGGGGAGATTGTAACAACCCAAAAATCTGAGCCAGTTTAAAATTTTTATTTTGGCAATTTTAGCGAAGTTTGAATATTTAAAATGGATTATTTTAAATAATATCGACGAAAATTTTATTTTGAATATAATTCGAACGTATATATTATATACGTCGTCGTTAGAATATAAATAATTATATATAATTATAAATAGAACAGAAAATGGCGCGGTAGTTCGATAATTCGATTTCAAACTTCAATTGAACATACCGGGTGCAAAACAATCCGGATTTTAGTGAAACCAAAAATAATAGGATCTAATTGAGAATATCTTTCCAATGAATCCGAGAAATCAAGATTTCATAGCGGGAATCAAAAGATATGTCCAGTTGAAAATTCTGAATATTCGCTGTGGAATTCAGGCCCTTAAAAATGGAAATTTTGCAAACGACCTCGGATTTTGACGAAACCACTTTTGTTGGGTCCATGATGTCAAGTTATTGGTAGATTCCAAATTTCATAATTTTCTGAATCAATATGTGAGCGTGGCAAAGGAAAACGCGTTTGACCAGTTTTAGTTGATTTTAATCGACTGGAAATTGGCCATTTTTCAAACAGTCTCAGAATTCGACGAAACTAGTTTTGTTAGGACCGTATCGTCAATACGAAGCTAGAAAATATTTTTATGGAATTTTTCTAGTTAGTATGTGACCCCGGTAAATTGAAATACGCGTTCAAATTCAATATATAGAGTTATATGTTGATTTTGACGGAAACTGATCGAAACGATCGAATCAGCTTACGATACATATCCCATTGTGTTCGGAATGGGGGTAAAACGCTAGGGACGACAGTCGGCGGGTTTGATTTTGAATTCAAAATAGAAAGTTGCTTTTTGAATTTAAAAATAAATTAAATAATATAAAATAAAAAAAACTTTCTCTCCTTTCCTTATACCCTGCCCCCACCCCCTTTCAATCGATTTCAGATGAAAGAAAGAAAAAGAAAAAAAAGGGGAAAAACCCCCTCGTTCACCGCCGCCAGTCACGACAGCCTCCACCGAACCCCAACCCTTTGCCGCCCGTCCCTCATCCCCTCTTCTCCCCCCTCCGCTTCCTTCTTCCCTTCCTCTAAACCCATCCGCGAAGCCCCCTCAACCACGACGCAGCCCGCCCCACCAGACCCATCGTTCGCAGCTACTTCCGACGTTCATGGGTCCACCAAACTCCACGCTGGCGGAGGCGCGGGTAGCTGACGTCCAGGGTGACGTCGTGAGAAGCTTCGATCATCGACTGGTCAAGGCAGGCGCTGGCAGTTGGAGCCCTAGCTTTAAAGACTGTGTTCGGTTTCTCCTGGAATCAAGCGGAGAAGAAGGGAGTTCGACGATAAACAAAGAAGAAAGGTAACACTTTGTTTTAACGTCATTTTTATATTATAGCATAGTAGAAAATGTGTAATTTTAATTAGAAATAGAAGAAAAGGAGTTTTTTTATGAAGAAAATATGATTTTTATATTTTTAAAGTATTAAAAATATAATCTTTATTATGTAGAAGATGTAAAAATACGATTTTTGTTTATGTAGAGAAAAAAAATATAATTTTTGCATGATAGGAATATTGAAAAGACGATATTTTTAAATATGAAAAGACGATATTTTTAAACGAGTAGTGAAGTAAAAATATGATTTTTACTTCGAGAAAATATAATTTTTATAATGTAGAAGGGATAAAAATTCGATTTTTATATATTTAATAGCGAAGTAAAAATTCGATTTTTATATATTGAATAGCGAAGTAAAAATTCGATTTTTATATATTGAATAGCGAAGTAAAAATTCAATTTTTATATATTGAATAGCAAAATAAAATTTCGATTTTTATATATTGAATAGCAAAATAAAAATTCGATTTTTATATATTGAATAGCGAAGTAAAAATTCGATTTTTATATATTGAATAGCATAGAAAAAATTCGATTTTTAAATAAATGAAGGGATTATAAAAATATGATTTTTAAAATTGAAAGTGAACAAATGAAAATGTGATTTTTTATTTTTAAAGACGTCAGTATATAAAAATGTGATTTTTATATATGTAGTGGCTACGGGCAACGAAGCGACGAAAAGGCGAGAACGAAGAAGGTTTCTGCAAAAGAAGAGCCATGGAGTTAGGATAGCAATTGGTGAGAATTTCTCACTCTTCAATTTCTTTTCTAGTTATATATATATATACTAGGATGCAGACGGTGCTTAGTAGCACCCGACACAATCGTCCACAGACCATGGACTTGTTTGTTTGATTGCAAAAATTAGTTAGATTATTTGATTAAAATTTGGGTTGTTTGGTGAAATGAATTGATTTGATTGATGTGTGAATGGCGTGGGCCTTCACTAGACCGGGGAAAAGGCTAGGCCTCGTCCCGTTTCTAGTATCGTGCCGTTATGCCGCCGAAATTTCCTAAAATATGTTAGAAAAATAAAAATATCATTTTTACTGTGTAAATGAACTGAATAAAAATTCATGTGTTAAAATAAAATATTTATCGTTAAAAATATAATTTTTAACGTGAAGGTGAATAAATAAATATTTATAAACAAATCGGCCGATTTGTTTATATACACTGATCTGACTGATATTGATTGGGTTGATAAATTTTACACATCGCCCAACTGCACAACTAAAACCTATGTTCGATTGTTTGAAACCCCACACGGGTGTTGGGATGAAATTTGAAGTTCACTCATCCTGATTGATTAAATATGTCGATCGATTGATTGACAGGCTGTTATAAGCGTTAGATATCTATATTTGATGCTTATACAATGTAGTGCACTTTGGTTGATGGTTGATTATTTTTCAATGCTATTATATACGTGTGATGTATGAAAATCCATATAATTAACATTATATGGTAATTGATTGGGCCTCATTCCAATTTAGAACATAAAGAATATTATAATATAATTGTTCATGTGTTGACAGTACTCATCCGTTGAGATTAGTCATGTGTTGAACGAAATAATTGAAACGAAATATTTGAAAACGAAATATTTAAAAACGAAATATTTGAAATAGAATATGTTAAAATAGAAATATATGAAGCCGTGTTGATTAGATTGACGCCATTTTGACGTGAACGATATTTATATCGATTTTATTCATTTTAAAATGAATATTGAAAAGTGATTTCGAACTCGAATAGAAAACCAATTTGAATTGAATCGAATAGAAAACCAATTTGAATTGAATCGAACATAAAACCAATTTGAATTGAATCGAATAGAAAACCAATTTGAATTGAATCGAATAGAAAACCAATTTGAATTGAATCGAATAGAAAACCAATTTGAATTGAATCAAAAAGAAAACCTATTTGAATTGAATCGAATAGAAAACAAATTTGAATTGAATCGAATATTTTGAATTGCAATTTGAATTGAATCGAATAGAAAATCAATTTGAATTGAATCGAATAGAAAACCAATTTGAATTGAATCGAATAGAAAACCAATTTGAATTTATTCGAATAGAAAACCAACTTGAATTGAATCGAATAGAAAACCAACTTGAATTGAATCGAATAGAAAACCAATTTGAATTGAATCGAATAGAAAACCAATTTGAATTGAATCGAATAGAAAACCAATTTGAATTGAATCGAATAGAAAACCAATTTGAATTGAATCGAATAGAAAACCAATTTGAATTGAATCAAATAGAAAACCAATTTGAATTGAATCGAATAGAAAACCAATTTGAATTGAATCGAATAGAAAACCAATTTGAATTGAATCGAATAGAAAACCAATTTGAATTGAATCGAATAGAAAACGAATTGAATTTGAATTGAATAGAAAACTAATTTGAATTTGATTTAAATATATAATGAATTTGATTTGAATATATAATGAATTTGATTTGAATAGGAAACAAATTTGATTTCAATTGAATATATAATGAATTTGATTTGAATATATAATGAATATGATTTGAATAGGAAACGAATTTGATTTCAATTGAATATATAATGAATTTGATTTGAATAGAAAATGAATTGAATTTGAATTGAATAGAAAATGAATTGAATTTGAATTGAATAGAAAACTGATTTGAATTTGATTTGAATAGAAAACGAATTTGATTTGAATTGAATAGAAAACGAATTTGAATTGAATTGAAAAGAAAACAAATTCGAATCGAATTAAATTGGAAAGAAAATGAATTTGAATCGAATTAAAATCGATTTGAATGGAAATCAAATAGGAATGAAAATAAAGAGGATTTATAATAGAAAATTCAATTTTGATTTAAATTTGAGATAAAGGTTGAAATTGTTTTTGAAACGAATTCAAAATTATTTATAAAATTTGTTTTGAATAGTAATCGACAAAATATATATTATATATTATATATATATATATAATATAATGGCCTGAATAAAATGCGCCGCGCTGCGGCAGTTCGTGAATTTCGACCATTTATTTCAAACGGACATTGCGGAAGATCCGACCGTCGGATTCTCCTAAAACCGGAACCGTTGGGTTCGTATCGAAAAGAGCTTTCTAACGAATATTAGAAATTTGAAATCTAACGGTTGGATTTGGAGATACGTCCAAATCAAATTCGAAAAAGGTCGCTGTAAGTGCAGTTCGATGGCCGTTGATGGAAATCGACTGTACGGGCCTTGATAAAATTATTAAAAATATTAATAATTGGTGTAAAATCATAAGAAATGATTTGGGAAAAATTGGGATGAAAAACTCCATATTCAAAAAGATAAAAATAGATTTTTATCGAAATGAACTGGTTTTGAACTAAAATTAAAACCCAACTATTTTTAAATAAATAAATTGGATTTAAAATGGTTTGTAAATAGAATCGATTAGTGGGTTTATCGTGAAGGGTGTTTTAAATGACACTTGTTTTTTAACCCGATAATAAATTGAATGTGATTTGGGTTTGTCGTGAACTGTGTTTTAAATGACACTAGTTCTTTAACCCATTAAAAGGGAGTTTTAATGAATCTACAATTAGGCTGAAATGTGAATTGATAATCTAAATTATCAAATTTAGAAATTGAGCGAGAATGGAGTATCACCAGTTTTGCTCCAAAGCGATAGTTAAATCTTTAATCAAATTTGAACGTGAAATGGTAATTAATTTTACCAATAACACCCTGGTGTTAGATATGTAGTATTACCAGTTTTGCTTCATGGGATGAATAGGTTGGGATTGGGAATTAAAATAAATAATTACTCCGATGTGATTCGCTAATCTCGACTAGTTTGGAAAACCATAATTTGGTTTGAAATGACATCCAAAGGAAGAATAAAGGATAAATTTTAAAGAATTTATCTTAGATAAAATTAATGGGAACCTTTCCCTAAGAATTGAAATTTAGAAACTAGCTGGAGGTTACTTAAGCAGAATGGTTTCCTGGGTATTGATCTGATGTTGGTTTCGGCCTTCGGGGTTAATATTTGGGAAATTGTTCTCTTGCTAATTTACGGTTAGTGACTAATGAATTGGAATGAGGCGTATGTTGTGTTTGTGTAACATTTGTTTTTAATATACGCGGGTTGTTCGGAAAGGCCGGGTTTATACCCATTCTGAATAACCGATTCGACGATATGTCGAAGATGAAGACGGTGGTTGAAGACCGGAAGTCTTCACATCGTTTGGGTGATTACTGATGATCTTGATTGGGCTGTACACCCAAGATGAGAGAATCAGTTGGTTGTCATCTAGACGTACTTGGAGATGGATGGATATGCGAGGAAAGTGCCTCCGGTTTTGTTCAGACCCAGAACGAATTTGTAAATGGATTGTGTGTCTGACATTGGATTTTATTCTGTGTTGATTGATTTCTGTTAAATATATATCTGTTTGGCGGCGGAGAATTTATTCTCTTGCTTAACGCCCTTCTCTGAGACGTATGAGCTTAGAGGTTATATATCGATAGATATCAATTGCATGGCATGAATTGCCTGTGTGGCACACTGAGTTGCATAGATCAAGGCTTCTGTTGAAAAGCAAAGTCTTGTGGTTGATGATCAAAGCACGACCTTTGTGGTGTAGCTTTGTGTGTAGCGTGAATTCGCGAGCCTCACACCTCGGTATGAGTCAAAAACGGGATACGGACTGCAGGGAGAGCACGATGTTTCTTTCTAGCTTTGGTGGTGTTAGTGACTTACCAGCCCTGACATTTATATACTTTTCACCTATGTGGTTGTTGGATGAGGCGCATCGATTTTAGGTCTGTAAGGACCGGGAAACGTGTGTTCAGGAATTGCCAATCCTCTAACGTAAGTGAGGACCGGCCCTGAAGCATCCAGGGTTACCCAGAGTGTGTAGTCCTGAGGCATTTGCTAGAGTGTCTCGAAGCGGAGAGGAGCTTGCCCCTTGCCTCGACTCATGACGGAAACCCAATTTCCAATACGTGTATTGCGGTTTTAATTGTAGAACTAGTATGGCGACATAGTGGTATGGGGCACTCATGCCGCCTATGATTTATATTTATGATTGAAATTGTTGTGACACTATACACTTATTATAGTATCAAATGATTTGTTTTAAACGTACCAAGCATGTTTGGCTGTTATAAGGTAAAACCCTATCCTCCGGCTTGCGTTGCATTGTGTGATGGGACCTGGGTCTTATAATAGTTTCATTTTTCGAAAAAGCATTGCGTTGTTTATTCTGTGCACTGGTATTCTTGGGAGGAAACCCGTTCCGTGTTATACGGCGTGGTCCCTTGAATTACTCTCTTTTAAAGTAAAGTTTTAAATAACTGTTTTAGTTCTCACACCAGTCACATGACTTACCTGGAGTTTATTGTTTTAACCTAAACTCTGGGTGCCCCTATTTTCGACACGGGCAGCTAGTAGTTTTGGTTTTGCAGATTTATATTCATAGGATCCTGGTTTACAGCTGGAATGATATCCGGAAAGCTCTGTATCCGTATATCACCTTCAGTTGTGCTTTGTATTATTTTCCGCTGCTATGTAATTTATTGTAATCTCTGATATTAATCGAATGTATATTTATTCATACTCTGTATATTCTTGTATCTGATGGAATTGTTGTAATTAACAATGAAATGTTCTTCTGTTTGTGTTCTGATTTGTCCTGTTCACAAAACGATCAGGGGTTTCGAACGGTCTAGATCGGTTTAACGACTGATTCGGATCGAGCGAAATTCCCGGACGCTACAGCTATCCTCAGTCTTTCCTCAGCAGCATGACGGTCTCATCTCCATTTTAGTTTATGTGAATTAGGGTTAGTCTTAGGTCCTTTTTATAGAGTTTGTGGGTTGATTTAGACCGTCGATGAAGCTTGGTTCAATAATAGCCGTTCATTTAAAGGAGAGACCAACCAGGAGCTAACACCTAGCCCTAGTGACCAGGCAAGGCTCAGAAATTCGACCAAACACAGACTAGGCCAGCCAGGACCTGACCAGACCTAACCAGCAGGTCCTTTTTGACCTGGGCGCACTATGCAGGTGCGCCAGGTCAAAAATGTACTGGCGCACTTCCCAAGTGCGCCAGTTCATTTTTTGTTCTGGCGCACTTCCCAAGTGCGCCAGTGCATTCTAACCCGTTTTCTGGTTTTTCGCCCAACTTCGTTCGTCCATATCTTCTTCATACGATATCCGTTTTACGCAAACTCAGACTCTATCTCAAGCAGAATTCCGTGACGAACGCAATGGCTTATCCCGTTTCCCTTAATTCTTTGATTTGAAATTAATTATACTTTAATTTGTGAATTTCATGGTTATAGAATACACGGGGTGTTACACAAAGTACTTAAAACAACATAAGTCCAATATTATTCCCCAAAAAGAGCATGAGTGCAGCCATAGCATAGCTCAAGACCAAACCGTACATGAGCTGTCAGGAAGCAAGCAAAGTCCAAGCTAAGAGCTAGGGTTTCCTCCCTGAGAACCTGGAGGGGGGGGAACGAAAGAAAAAGAGGTGGAAGAAAACGGGTCAGTCAAAAAGAATGGTAAGCCCTAGTGACTATTAGCATAAAAACTAATAAAGTTAACTGGACATGAGAAACTGAGATTAAATATAAAGATAATAACTGGACTGGCATGATAATGAAAGGTAACAAGATAAGGGTGGCATCGCATATACAAGGTTTACTGCACTAACTGTACTAGTGTCCAAATCCATGTCAAGTATAAATCCAGAAATGATCCCTAGGCCCAATAACATGAAATGACCCAATACGGGGTCCAACAGTCCATCCTAATCGATCGGCTTTACTCGTCGTGTATCGGTGTCATACGGCCCAATCGCGGAATGTAGTCACATGTGCTAGGTCCACCCTAGGGTGTATCAGGTCCTAGGGTGTCAACCACTGACACAATTCAAGCACGCACAATGTGGTACTACGGGTGCCCATGCCTACTTTTTCAACTCTGGACTAAGTGCACGACCCTAGTCCGCCTGAACCTACACTGGCGCACCTTACTCAGCCGTTCTTCTTGGTCGCTTACAATCAGCCCAGTAATCGTGCCCCAACCTGCCTAGTCCCCAGGGTATCGTGATACTTCTAAGTGGATTACTACTGAAAGGGACCACGTGGCTAGGATTTCTAATGGGTTAAGTATTGTCATTAAAAAGGTCATGACTTAACCCTATCCAAACATGTATTTAGCAGTTCAAGACTTAACCCTATCAAATCGACGTGTCAAATTGGTTAAGTATATTCAAGGGGTCCATGACTTAACCCTACCATGTGTCATTAATTCACTTAACGCACCCCAACCTCTCACATTAGACTTGGTTACGGTTACTGGATGTGCCGGGCGGTTCCGGTCAGATTTACACCATAACCTAGTCTAACCTCGGGTTTAAAGTGCTATATGGCCAACTACTCACATTGGGTCCTATTATTTGCAACTACTAGATTTGCCGGGCGGTTCCGGGCAGATTTACGCTGCAAATTCAACCCAACCTCGAGTTGGCCATTTTCAAGTTATCTAATTGTCATGTCCCAAATTCATGTTTTCAAGCTTATTCTCCTGTCAAGTTTTCATGTCATATTTTCATGTCATATCATGTCAATTCCATAGCCAATTTTCGAGTTTGCCTAATCTACCCAAAACATATCACCAACGTACGTGAATTCGCATTAATACAACATGTCAAAATAGGGAATAACACAAACAGGATAGTCATAGAATGGCAAAGGTATTCACAAGTTAAGCATGATGATTATAACAATACAGGCATATGAAATAGGGTCTCAACATCAACTTGACAAGACATGGTGATAGACATGGTAAAGGATTGACATAAGATAATACCCCAATATTAGTTTCAACGTCACAGGCATGGCAAGATAAAGATCGTAAAGGGGTTTTAGATTAAACATGAATATATCCAAATCAAGTTCATACTAATATTCCACAAGTCAACATTTAAGATGAATAGATCTGGGACGTACAAAACTAGATTCAAAATAACAGATTTTAAAGTGATAGTCGTAGATCCAAGATATACAAGAGTAGATCCAACTTAGATATCATGTTTAGGCATAATTTCAATTTACATCATGTTTAGGTTAAATTTACAGTTTAAATCTAAGAGTGACAAAGGGCTTATAGATCGTAGTCTAGAGAATGAGAAAGCAAAAAGAGTAGAAGCAGAATCTCTAGCAAATCCCCAAACCAACGTAGCACTAACAAAGTCCTGAATAGCCTCCTTATTCTCTATCTTCCAGTCAGAACTTCAGCAACATATGGTCGGACAAGAATGTGATAGAAAGTCTAGGGTCAGGGGCTTCTTATATATTGTTTAGAGAGTGAATCTGGACAAGCAACGAGACAAGATACATCTGGCTCAAAAACAGGCTAGGTGACCAGGTCGACTACCAAGTCGACTGCGCAGTCGACCTGGTCCTGGGGGTGTCGACTACCCAGTCGACCTAGGTCTAGGCGGGAAATTTCCCGCCTAGTCTGTTCTGCGTTTGAAATTCGAATTTTGAATTCGAATTCGAGCTGTTTTGAGCTCTGAATATTTCTGAAACTTTGGGCAGCCATAACTTGGTCATACGGACTCCGATTTTCGAAAACTCAAACTCGATTTCATGCAGAATTCCGAGACGAACGCAATGGCGCAACCCGTTTCCCTTGGTTCTTATTTAAAATTTAATTCTGCCTAGATTTATGGTTATAACACGTTATTAAAATACGGGTTGTTACATTCTCCCCTCATTAAAGGATTTCGTCCCCGAAATCTCTAAGTTAGGAAGAACGCATCCTACCATCCACATCCATCTACTCACAACATCATTCACGAGTAACCATTGTCCTTAAAAAGATTTCCAATGTTGTATGAACATATGCAGTATGTGTGTATATATGTACTTGTTTAATGCAAAAGATCAGGCGGTTACTAATTCAGTAAACCTCCTTAATGCAAGATATGTTAGTGTAAAGAGTCCAACATGTATGAAAATTCCTAACATAACTTAAAATTTCTACATGAGTGCACAAACATCATCCATATGCAACATCCACGTGATAGCATAACAAGTTCATCCATGTACAAGTATAAGCACCCATGCAAATGCAACATGAAAAGGTGTCTGAGCCGATCTAGTGCCTAATATGTGTCATGCATCCACTAGAAATCACTTTCAAACACTTGCAACCATTTGCAAACATCAACCATAACATGTTTCAAATACATGTTTACATCCAAAGAGGGTTCTAAGGTTCCCAAGACAAACATAGGTAGCATGATACGAAGGGTTTACAAGCTCAAAGGAAAAGAGATCAAGAAAGTATCCTAAAAAAGAAATGGGTAAAGCGCGCGTATCTTCTCCTCGGTTTCCCAAGTTGCGTCTTCTTGGGCTTCACTCCACTGTACTTTGCCTAGCTTGACTTCACGATTCCATAGCTTCTTGATCTCCGTCCCTAAGATACGAATAGGAACTCGCCTCAGCGTTGCTTCTTTCTCCACTTCTACGCCTTCGAGGATGCTTTGCTCAACCACCTCAGCTGATTCATGTAGGCACTTTCGGAGATGCGAGACGTGAAAGACGTTGTGTACTCCGGCCAGCCTCTCAGGTAACTCTACCTTATAGGCCATCTGCCCAATCCTCTCAGTGATAGGGAACGGTCCTACGAATCTCGGTGCTAGCTTTCCAATTGCTCCAAAATGAACCACATTGCGCAAAGGAGAGACTTTTATGAAAACCATATCTCTGACTTCAAACTCTAGGTCTGTCCTTCTCTTGTCCGCATAAGATTTCTGTCTATCTTAGGCTGCTTTCATTCGTCTTCGTATCAACTCCACCATCTCAGAAGTGTCTCGTATCATGTCGGGGCCAAGTATAAGTTTGTCAGTCGTCTCCCACCAACAAGTTGGTGACTTGCACGGTCTTCCATACAGGGCTTCGAACGGTGCCATCCGTATGCTAGCTTGGTAGCTATTATTATAAGCAAACTCCACGAGAGGGAGATGGTCTTCCCAAGTACCACCAAAATCAAGAATGCATAGCCTCAAAAGATCCTCTAGTACTCTATTTACCCTTTCGGTCTGTCCATCCGTCTGAGGGTGATAGGCTGTATTTAAATTAAGTTGTGTACCCATTGCTACTTGCAGACTATTTCAAAACTGGCTAGTGAAAATTGGGTCATGGTCACTGACTATGCTAAAAGGAACCTCGTGCAACAATACTATCTCTCGAAGGTAAATAGACGCTAGCCATGATGCAGTCCTTTTGCTTTTCACCGAAATGAAGTGAGCACTCTTCGTGAGTCTATCAACAATGATCCATATGCTAGTATTCCCCTTCCTCGACCTAGGCAATCCATCCACGAAATTCATCGAGATACTTTCCCACTTCCATTGCGGGACCTCCAAAGGATGTAATAGCCCACCGGGCTTCTTAGATTCGGCCTTGACTTGTTGGCACATGCACTTTGATACGAATTCTGCCACGTCCTTTTTCATTCTGGCCCAAAAGAAAATGTGTTTCATATCTCTGTACATCTTATCCCCTCCGGGATGTATAGTCATCTTCGAGTGATGCGCCTCTTCGAGAACTTTATTTACTAATTCTCTCACTAGTGGAACACATTGCCTTCCATCGCGCCTTAGCCATCCTTTGTCATCAATGGCATACCTACCAAGGTGACTTGACGTCTCACCATTGATTAACTTGTTCATGATTTCGACTATCTGTGGGTCTTCTTTCTGCGAAGTCCCTACTTGATCTAGAAGCGTAGGTCTCAGCTCAAGAGATGCTAACGTACCAGTCAATGACTCAACAGCATGCGTAAAATCAAAGGTCGCTATAAACTCTAGACTTTTTCTTTCAACAAATAAGGGGCTCAAAGTCAACATTTTTCTACTTAGCGCATCCGCCGCCACGTTACCCTTGCCAGGGGTATAAGTTATATCGAAGTCATATGAGGCCAAGAATTCCATCCACCGCTGCTGTCTCAGATTCAAATCTTTTTGCGAAAAGAGATACTTAAGCAATTTGTGGTCGGTATACAACTCGAATTTCTTCCCTAGGAGATAATGGCGCCAAGCTTTAAGTGCAAAAACAATCGCGGCTAACTTCAAGTCATGTGTGGGATAGTTCTTCTCATGAACTTTAAGTTGTCTACCCCCATAGCATATCACTCTTCCTTCTTGCATTAGGACAGCGCCTAATCCCGTGCCGCACGCATTTGTGTACACCGTAAACATTTTTCCTCCATCGGGTAATGCTAAAACTGGAGCTGTGGTGAGGGCTCTCTTGAGTCTCTGGAAAGCAGTCTCACATTCTATGTCCCATGAAAACGATAGGTTTTTCTTCGTTAACTTAGTAAGAGGGGCTGAAATCTTAACGAAGTCCTTAATGAACTTCCTATAAAAGCCCGCCAAACCGAGAAAGCTTCTCACCTCTATTGCATTCTTAGGAATTTTCCAGTCTTGCACCGCAACTACCTTTGCGGGGTCCACGGCTAAACCTTGCTTAGAAACTACGTGCCCAAGAAACGGAACTTCCTCCCTCCAAAAATGGCATTTAGAGAACTTAGCCTTTAACTGGTGTGCTCTAAGCGTATCCATGACTTCCTTGAGGTGTCGAGCATGCTCTTCTTCATCCTTTGAGAAGATTAGAATATCGTCCACAAAAACCACCACGAACTTGTTAAGGAACTCCCGAAACACCCTACTCATCAGGTCTACAAAGTACGCGGGTGCATTCGTTAACCCAAACGGCATGACGAGCCATTTGAAGAACCCATCTGGAGTCCTAAACGTAGTTTTGTCAATGCTATCCTCAGCCACTCTAAGTTGATGGAATCCTGTGGCTAGATCGAGTTGAGAGAAAACATATGCTCCCACAAGCTGGTCAAAAAGATCATCGATTCTTGGTAGTGGGTGCCTATTCTTCTTCGTCAGCTTGTTTAACTCACGATAATCTACGCACAGACGAAGCGAACCATCCGCCTTAGTAGCGAATACCACCGGAGCACCCCATTTAGAAATGCTTCGCCTTATGAAATTTTTCTCGAGCAACTCCTTGATTTGTTTACTGAGCTCTCTCCTTTCTCGCGGGGCCATATGCCTAACGGGCAATGAAACAGGCTTGGCATTATCAACCAGATAAATTCGGAAGTCTATCTCGCATTTAGGGGGTAACCCTTTCACCTCATCAAAGACATCTGGATATTCTCGGACTACTCTCACAGAGTGCAGATTGTCGACGGACGAGTCGAGAGATTCAAGATAACATAACATGACCGGACCCTTCGGGTTACAAGAGAGTTCAAGGGTATTACCAAGGCGTGTTATGAGCCTCACTACCCTTCGTTCACAATCAAGGATAGCTCCATAATTGGACAACCAATCCATGCCCAGAATTAAACCAAATCCCATGAATCCGAGAACATAAGCATTACACGTGAATTCCATGCTTAAGATGGAAATCCTCAAATCAACACAAATCATAGATAAATGGGCGGAGCCCCCAATCGGATTTGAAACACTAACGGGATCATCAACTAGACTAGTACTTAAGTGCAGATTTTCAACAATGTCAGAAGAGATAAAAGTATGCGATGCGCTAGAGTCAAATAAGGTTCGAACAGGAAATTCAGAAATGTAAACAAGGCTTTCTACAGAAATATTACTACCTCGGTCAAGAGCTGGAGTGGTGTTGAGAGCCTGCAACTGCCCTCCAGAAGGTCATGCTCGTTGTTTCTTCCCTAGCCCCTGTCCTTGCTTCTTAGGGCAATCCTTATTGATGTGTCCAGTATCCCCGTAGTGAAAGCATTCCCCCAACTTTCTTTTCTTCCTCCTACAGTCTTTAGCTATAAGTCCCGTGATACCACAAAAGTTGAACTTCCTCGTCTCACATGGCTTGTTAGCATTGTTGTTGTTGCCCTTGTTATTCTTGTTATTCTTGTTGCCTCCCTTCTTGAAGTCAACCTTCTTGTTCTGAGTCTCATTAGACTTAACCTCCTTTTTGTCACCCTTGTCTTCCTCATGAAGTAGGGCCATATTCACCAAGCTTTCAAAGGTCGCCCCCATGGGCACATGAGTCATGGCCATAGTGTGGAGTGGCTCGCTCAATCCTCGAGCAAATCGTAGAGCCTTCTTCTCAGTCGTATTGACTAACTCTAAACCAAACCGAGCAAGCTGATTAAACTTATTCACGTACTCCCTAACAGAGATGGCCCCTTGCTTGAGTGCCAGGAACCTCTCCATTTGAAGGTTCGCTTCTGCTGACGATAAGAATTTAAGCCCAAACCTCTCTCTAAAGTCAGCCCAAGTCTCAATTGGTCTGGTAGTGTTGGTGACTTCCCACCAAAATGCAGCTTCCTCTTTCAACAACCATGCTGCCAACTGAACATTCCTATGATCCTTCATATCGAAGATAACGAACAGGTCTTCAGTCTCCTTTAACCAGTTTCGTGCCTCAGTGAAGGTCTCAGTTCCAAGGAAGCTCTTGCCGCCCATTCCTATAAAGTCTTTGCATATTTTGGCGAAGGCGGTGCCGGGAGGAGGAGGAGGAACCGCGGCTACTGGAGGAGGAGGAGGAGGGATGTCTGTCGGGCCCGCATCGTTGGCCCTAGCTTCCAAGTACCTTCGGAACCATCCAGGTATGGTTACTCCCTCGGGAAGGTTAAGATCGGCAATGTTGGAAAAAAACGAAAAGGAAAAGATTCAAACGAGGAAACAAGGAAAGTGCTAATGGCTTTTGGGGAATAGCCTTTTCTTAAAAATAGAACTTTTCTTGAAAAATGCTTCTTTATAAATGGTTTTGAAAATAATTTTTAGAAAGTTTTTAAAACTTTTGTCCAGTCTGGTAACCTTCTGCTCTGATACCAAAAATGTAACACCCCACCTTTGCTAGGGTCACTCATAAAGGGAATGCACTAGTTTTGAAGGGGTTTATCTAGTAAACAGGCACAGAGATAACACAAGACAAAACATAAATTAAATAGAGTATATAAAGCAGTGGATATAAATTTAACCCAATCTCATTACGTGGAAAATAGAGTCAAAACCTCTTACATCAAAATACCAAGTCATTATTTTATTACATCAAGTTCTAACGACGCAAAGTACTTAAAACAACATAAGTCCAATATTATTCCCCAAAAAGAGCATGAGTGCAGCCATAGCATAGCTGAAGACCAAACCGTACATGAGCTGTCAGAAAGCAAGCAAAGTCCAAGCTAAGAGCTAGGGTTTCCTCCCTGAGAACCTGGAGGGGGGGGGGACGAAAGAAAAAGAGGTGGAAGAAAACGGGTCAGTCAAAAAGACTGGTAATCCCTAGTGACTATTAGCATAAAAACTAATAAAGTTAACTGGACATGAGAAACTGAGATTAAACATAAAGATAATAACTGGACTGGCATGATAATAAAAGGTAACAAGATAAGGGTGGCATCGCATATACAAGGTTTACTGCACTAACTGTACTAGTGTCCAAATCCATGTCAATTATAAATCCAGAAATGATCCCTAGGCCCAATAACATGAAATAACCCAATACGGGGTCCAACAGTCCATCCTAATCGATCGGCTTTACTCGTCGTGTATCGGTGTCATACGGCCCAATCGCGGAATGTAGTCACACGTGCTAGGTCCACCCTAGGGTGTATCAGGTCCTAGGGTGTCAACCACTGACACAATTCAAGCACGCACAATGTGGTACTATGGGTGCCCATGCCTACTTTTTCAACTCCAGACTAAGTGCACGACCCTAGTCCACCCGAACCTACACTGGCGCACCTTACTCAGCCATTCTTCTTGGTCGCTTATAATCAACCCAGTAATCGTGCCCCACCCTGCCTAGTCCCCAGGGTATCGTGATACTTCTAAGTGGGTTATTGCTGAAAGGGACCACGTGGCTAGGATTTCTAATGGGTTAAGTATTGTCATTAAAAAGGTCATGACTTAACCCTATCCAAACATGTATCTAGCAGTTCAGGACTTAACCCTATCAAATCGACGTGTCAAATTGGTTAAGTATATTCAAGGGGTCCATGACTTAACCCTACCATGTGGCATTAATTCACTTAACGCACCCCAACCTCTCACATTAGTCTTGGTTACGGTTACTGGATGTGTCGGGCGGTTTCGGGCAGATTTACACCATAACCTAGTCTAACCTCGGGTATAAAGTGCTATATGACCAACTACTCACATTGGTTCCTATTATTTGCAACTACTGGATTTGCCGGGCGGTTCCGGGCAGATTTACGCTGCAAATTCAACCTAACCTCGAGTTGGCCATTTTCAAGTTATCTAATTGTCATGTCCCAAATTCATGTTTTCAAGCTTATTCTCATGTCAAGTTTTCATGTCATATTCTCATGTCAGTTCCATAGCCAATTTTCAAGTTTGCCTAATCTACCCAAAACGTATCCCCAACGTACGTGAATTCGCATTAATACAACATGTCAAAATATGGAATAACACAAACAGGATAGTCATAGAATGGCAAAGGTGTTCACAAGTTAAGCATGATGATTATAACATTACAGGCATATGAAATAGGGTCTCAACGTCAACTTGACAAGACATGGTGATATACATGGTAAAGGATTGACATAAGATAATACCCCAATAATAGTTTCAACATCACAGGCATGGCAAGATAAAGATCGTAAAGGGGTTTTAAATTAAACATGAATATATCCAAATCAAGTTCATACTAATATTCCACAAGTCAACATTTAAGATGAATAGATCTGGGATGTACAAAACTAGATTCAAAATAATAGATTTAAAAGTGATAGTCGTAGATCCAAGATATACAAGAGTAGATCCAACTTAGATATCATGTTTAGGCATAATTTCAATTTACATCATGTTCAGGTTAAATTCATAGTTTAAATCTAAGAGTGACAAAGGGCTTACAGATCGTAGTCTAGAGAATGAGAAAGCAAAAAGAGTAGAAGCAGAATCTCTAGCAAATCCCCAAAACAACGTAGCACTAACAAAGTCCTGAATAGCCTCCTTATTCTCTATCTTCCAATCAGAACTTCAGCAGCATATGGTCGGACAAGAATGTGATAGAAAGTCTAGGGTCAGGGGCTTCTTATATAGTGTTTAGAGAGTGAATCTGGACAAGCAACGAGACCAGATACATCTGGCTCAAAAACAGGCTAGGTGACCAGGTCGACTACCAAGTTGACTGCGCAGTCGACCTGGTCCTGGGAATGTCGACTGCCCAGTCGACTCCCCAGTCGACCTAGGTCTGGGCGGGAAATTTCCCGCGCTGTCTGTTCTGCGTTTGAAATTCGAATTTTGAATTCGAATTCGAGCTGTTTTGAACTCTGAATATTTCTGAAACTTTGGGGAGCCATAACTTGGTCATACGGACTCCGATTTTCGAAAACTCGGACTCGATTTCATGTAGAATTCCAAGACGAACGCAATGGCGTAACCCGTTTCCCTTGGTTCTTATTTTAAAATTTAATTCTTCCTAGATTTATGGTTATAACACGTTATTAAAATACGGGTTGTTACATATATGAACATGGTTTTCGCATAAACTTGCATATGATCTACATCTAAACTTGTATTAAACTTGCATATATAATTTAGACATGTAAATTAAGATTTACACTTGCATATGATTTAGACATGTAAATGTCACAAAATAAATCAAATCTAGCATATGTGTTTAAGACATATGAACCAACATCATGAATTTTAACATGTAAACTAATATCACATGTTTTACATATAAACTCACATGTATATATATACTTGATTCACATATAAACTTGTGTATAATTCGCATATAGACTTGCATATAAACTGATGTCATAAAATGAATCAAGTTAAACATATGTGATTGGACATATGAAATAGATCTACTAACATAAGTTAACAAAACCGTCGTATGCTTACAAACAGACGATAACAAAATTAAGCAACGTCACATGATTCAATAGGCATGTTCTCATAATCCAAATTATAACTCATCATAATTAATTTATTAATTATTTTGTGAAAGAAATTGTACTCACAAAAACGGATTAGAGAAGAGAATAATTCGTTTGTCGTTTGTATTAGAATTTTGACTTGCAGATCCCTAAGCTTTAGGAAGAACTATTCTAGTAGCAGCTTGGAGGCCAAGAGACTAATTAGTTTAGGTTTACGGCTTGAGTCTATGCGTTCTTATATAGAAATTTAAATCAACATAAGCTGTTTGTTTATCATAGGAGCAATCACAATCGTCCAGACTAGATAGAGTTATCCAAAATTGCCACCTACTCCCTAGTGACTCAGCAACAGGTCATGAAAGACTCAACAACAAGTCAGGATCGTCTCATTCTACATCTGCCCCGAGGGGCAGGTCGACCCCCAGGTCGACCTGTATAGGGGATGTAACGACCCGGATTTTGACGATCTTGGTTATCCGATATACAACACATATTGAACATCCAAGGATCGAAAATAACCGAATAGTTAATGAAAGAAGTTATAGGGTGAGAATAGATAAGATAGAACTTATAGAATAGAAGAAGAAGAAGAAGAACATCAGAGTAAACACGAATCTCACAGCGGAACGAATAAAATATAACATAACTTTTGAAATACAAGCAGTATATGTATACAATAACATTGCAGAGTACAACACTTACAACAACAGCGGAAATAAATAATAGCTATATAATCCTGAAGCCTCCTGCTCCAAGCTCTCCAAGTGCATCTGTAAAATCCCGACTACTTGACTGCCCGAACAAATTTAGGCACCCAAGAGTTTAGGGAAAACAACAAAATAAACTCTGGGTCAGTCATGGGACTGGTGTGAATAAAACTCCAAACACTTGGTTAAATAAAGGATATCTCATAAGACCACGCCATGAAAACGGAACGGGTTTTTCCCTTATGAGAACCCAAACAACTTTGTAAACAATATCCTTCTGATATTATAATAATGTCTAAATACAAATAGATATCAATCTAGCAGAAACGCTTTCATCTCACGTTCTACATATATAGTATACAATCAAAACCGTAAGCATGCATTGGGTAATGGATTTCCAACTATGACAAGGTATGGAACCACCTTCCAATCAGTGTACTCTAGGAACGATACAATGGAGTTCAACAAGAACATCTTGCAACTCGGCCACACATGACCGACCACTCATTTCGCTTGAGTGTATCGAATGTATATCACCAACGGTTGGGACCAACAACCGTTTCCCGTATATATATATATATATATATATATATATATATATATATATATATATATATATATATATATATATGGGACAGCATTGATAGATTAAAGAAGCAAATGAATATTCACTAGATAGGTGATTATACACCCTACTTCGGAGCGACCGACTTAGCCATGCTGCCTGCCCGATTTCTGTCATTTACCAGATGTGAGGCTAGAAGCTACGCATATCTTTTTACATGTCATATCTTCATTTACTTGGAATACCACATCGTCATACCTGCCAAATCATTATCGATTTCCTTAACGATATCACGGGTATGTAGCTAAGAGAAACGAATTCCTCCACCACCTAACGCGATACGTTTGAAAAGATCAACGTATATGATTCGTTGGGAATACTCTGTCAGACATTCGTCCATACAAGTTGTCATGGGACTGGACAAACCGAAGGCACTATTCAGTACATCCATCTTAGGCAATTTTTACCTAAAATTTATACAACAGCCCTTGCACTTTACTTTGTCTTCAATATATTCAGCGTACTTGATTTGCAATGCTTATGCCAATACGAAGTGGTTCTTCGGATAATAATCCAACCGGTCTCTCCATATTAACAATGTTAAAATGGTCGAAAACTTCGATAGTCGGTGAGTTAACTATTAAAGAAAAACACGTGTGCAAACAATGATATCATTTCCAAAGGTAAATTATATCAATCAAACATCATTTAGCATTTATCTCCTTAATTCATTTTTCATCTCCTGGTTCTCTATATTCAACATTTCTTATTTTCTAAATTTAGAAAATATATGTTATTACCATTGGAAAACGTTTCCATTTCTTGTTTTCTATATCAGAAAACATTTCTGGTTCTTATTCGGAAAACATTTCCAAAACTCCTTCATTGGACTTAGACAGATGTTTAAACAAACCATCGCAATGCTAACTCAAACCATTACGCTTATTAACTAAATTCCTTTAACCAACCTTCACTATCGAACCTTAACCATTCCTTAGTTAAAATTGGAGTCAGTCACATTGGGGCAATACTACCTCTCAGACCTTAACTGAACAACGTTTCTAACCTTGAAATAGACAAAGTTCACCTTTTAATTCTTTAACAAACTTCCTTACGTAACTCTCTTTCGAATCATCTCTATTCAATAATTCTTTCCTTTGACTAAAGTATATTCGGTAATTCTATTCAATTTACTCTATTCGATTAACCCTTATCAATTAACTCTATTGGACTAATTCTATTTTTAACTCTATTTGATTTAACTCTAATCGATTTACTCTATTCGAATAACTCTAATCGAATAACTAATATTCGATTAACTCATTTCGGTTAACTCTTTTGAATTAACTCTTTTGATTTTATTCCTTTGAAATATTCCTTTTGAATTATTTCCTTTGAATTAACCTCTATGATAAATCCCTTTTCTATTCTATTTATTTAACAAATAAATATTCCTTTTATCTTTCCTATTTATTTTAACAAATAAATATTTCTTTTATCCTTCTATTTATTTCCTAAATAAATGACCCCTTTTCTTTTATTTATTTTCTATAGATAAATGATCCTTTTATACTTTTATTTATTCCCTAAATAAATAAATAATCCCATTTTATCTATTTGTAAATGTTCTACAAATATTTCCTTTATATCTCTAATCTATTTGTAAATGGTTTACAAATATTTATCTTTCTTTTTGTTTGACAAATATTTTTCTTTATATTTATTTTACAAATATATTACCTCTATATTTGATTTACAAATATATTTCCTCTATATTTGAGTTCACAAATATATATCCTTTTATATTTGATTTACAAATATATATCCTTTATATTTGATTTCACAAATATATCCTATATATTTGATTTCACAAATATTTCTTTTTAACCCTTTTTTATTTTATAATTATTTCCTTTAAAAAAAATCCTTTTTTCTTATATATATATAAAATCCAGTGATTTTGTATAAATAAATTATTTTTCAAATTATACTTTGAAATCCCCTTTTATCATTCTGGTATTTCTTATGGTATTTAACATACCCTATAACAATGACAAATATCGTCCAAACACACATAATCAACAACAGATTATATATCACATTATATGAATAACAGTAAAATAAATGTTGAGGAATCCAGTTGGATTCCTCCGACCTGTTTCCCTGCATCACGGATGTTAATCAACACCAATAACACAAATATAAATTATTCCGATAAACAGAATCAATATTCGATTAACGATATATATATATATATATATATATATATATATATATATATATCGTTATCTATAATTTCAACCAATACATAAGCAATTCAACCAAACAGTTAACACACAGCAATCAATAGATAATTATCATTTCTAAATATACGTTAGAAAAATATAACTGTTCAGAGTTGGTGAGTTTTGCTCACATTGGACAATCATCATTAATAACGATAACCATCGCTCGATTCAAACGGACAATTTATTTTGCCATAAATTGTAACGAGCTCGGATGGACTTCCAGTCAGTTCCATTGTGTAGTGTCCATCCATACGGTCCCAACGGATCTGACCGTTCGTGATTCTGATATCGTATGGATAAGAAATTCATTTTACAAGTTAATACATCGTTTTTAATTTAAAATAAAACTAAACTTTTCATTGATTGTGCCTTACCAAACAATTCGGCCCATAACAAAATCCAACCCGCGTTGTGCCGTTCTTCCTCACCACAATCCTCACCACACATCGTCGTGTCTTGCTTCTTGCACAACACCATTTCCACCGATTTCATCTTCCCACCGCAACCTCATTACTCCACTAATTCGACAACCAAAATCACCATCGTTTTCCTTGCCTCGACCTCTTTCTGCCTCTACCACTTTCACTGAACTCGCACCCCACCATTTATTTCCGTCCTCACGAGTCCCTGTACAGGGATCGAACAAAATTTCGACCGAATCCTCCCAATCTCCTCCACAAGATGCTACAAAACCACCATAAACCCAACTATCAAACTCGTTTCATGAACTAAAGCTCCACACGCACAGAATCGTGAACCCTAGTTTACTGTTGATAACTTCGAATACCAAAAAGATGCGTTGAGCCAAATAAAACTCATATGAGACTGATGCTTACATCAATACAAGCTCAAATATATCTCTACTTCGATTTTATATATTTTATATGAATTGATTTGGATTTTTAAAGTTACCATTGTTTGAGGAAAAAGAAAATACTATGGCGGCTGAGAGTGATTCGATTATATAAGGGAACAGGATTTTCTTGTGGTTGAAAACTAAAGGATGTGGCTTCTTAAGGATCAGAAATCAATTAGGATATTTCTATTTATTATTATTATTATATTATTACGCTGCTAGTACACGTCTGTAATCACATATAACATCTAAAAATCACGAAACTGGACATGTAGCTAGAGTTCGACATTACGGTCCCAACAAAATTAGTTTCGTCGAATTCTGAGGTCATTTACAAAACTGGCTATTTTTAAAGCCCTAAATAACCCTTTTAAATATATAAATATATTTATAAACAATTACATTAAATATAAATAAATTTATATTATCGTATATATTCACACTAGAATACCATGCAGCTCCACTGGGATTTTACAACTCAATATTCAAATCCCGATTAAATCGATATTCAAATTTATATTGAAATTCCTTATATATATTGTTATAAATTATAAAGGAATTCCATAGCGACTTTTCTAAAATTTGATTTGGATGTAAATCAAAATCTACACAATGAAATCCCGATTTCTCTCTTCCACTAGAAAAATATACTTTACCAGCTCCATATGTTTCTTGTTTCATAGAAATCCGATTTAAAACGGAACCTGTATATCCGGTTGAAGTTCAAATTGCCAAATTGCGAACTGCCACGCCATTTCGAGCTCGTTTATAATTATTTTATAAACCATACGTTCAACTGTCGTCGATTGAATATATTTGTTCATGTAATTCAACTCTAAACTGAACTATATATTTTAAATAATCCAATTCACATTATATAGTGAATTCCACTGTTTTATTATTATTTCTGAATTAAATATATTATTTAATTATTATTTTAATTAAATATTCCAATCTATTTAATTAAACGACCATTTGAATTCTAAACCACTATTTCAGTAATTAAATAAATTAATTATTATACCACTGAAAAATGCGGGTCATTACAGGGGAGGTCAACCCCCTAGTCGACCTGGCCTTGGGCGGGAGAAAACCCGCCCAGCCCGCTTCCTCGTTTGAATTTTGAATTTTGAATTTTAAATTTTAGTTTGAACTGTTTTTAATTTATATAAAATTCCGGAAACTTCAGAAGGTCATAACTTCCTCATACGAAGTCCTATTTACAAAAACTTGAACTCTGTTCTAAGCAGAATTTCGAGACGAATGCAACGGTGTAACCCGTTTCCCTTAATTCTCATTTTAAAAATTAAGTATTCTTAAAAATGTTAATTTTAATATTTAAAATTACAGGGTGTTACATCCTCACCTCCTTAAAGGATTTTGCCCCTGAAATCTCCAAGTTAAGGATAACGTATATCCTAGCATCCAATCATCCATCTACTCAGGCATCCATTTTCCTTACGAAATTTCTAATGCCATATGAACATATGCAAAAAGTGTGTGTACATGTTCCTTATCCAATGCAAAATCAGGCGGTCCACTGATTCAGTTGACCTCCTTAATGCAAATCATGATAGTGCCATGCGTCCATTATGTATGCGAAAGAATCCTAACGATACATATTACTTCTACATGTGTGCACAACCATTCATCAAAATGCATCATCCATATGATAACATAACCATTATACATCCATTAATTTAAATATGCACACATATTCATATGCAATATGAAGGCTATTGAGCCGATCTAGTGCCGAATGTGTGTGTACATGCATCCACGAGCAACCACTTGCAACCACTCACAACCATCAATCATAACATGTTTCTAATACATGTTTACATCCATTGGTTTCTACCTAAGGATAAAGGATAGGACCGAGGAGATATACTTAAAAGATAGATATAAGCATGAATAAACTTATGGAAAAAGAGATCAGGGAGGTACCCTCAAAAAGAAAAGGGTAGGCTGCGCGTATTTTCCTATCAGTTTCCCAAGTCGCGTCTTCCTCAGCGTCACTCCACTGAACTTTGACCAACTTGACCTCTTTGTTGCGTAGCTTTTTGACCTCCGATCCGAGAATGCATGTAGGAGCTTGCCTATTCGTGGCATCTTACCCTACTTCCACTTCTCTAAGCATGCTCGGCTCCACTACTTCCACGGTATCTTGTAACACTTCCGCAAATGCTATACGTGAAACATGTCATGAACATCACTAAGATAGTTGCCTCTTCTCATGCCCCTCCAAAATTTAGGATACGTAACATCTGTTAGACCGAAATCTGAGCCTAACACCCAAATGCTATGCGAAATCCTCACAATCACAGAATAAAAGTAGAAAAAGCAGTAAGTAACAGGAGACACACGAGATTTTTATAGTCGTTCAGCTCAATCCAAGCCTACGTCAAGTTTATAGTTTCTTAAATCCTAAGAAGCTGTTACAATGTTGTTTGCTTGTGGTTTATACACGAAATCCTTGTGTTTACAATGAAGAAAAGGAGATTAGAAATTGATTTTATACACGATAACCCCGTGTTAGATAGAGATAAGCAATGTCCTTGCTTGGTTGTAATGGAGGCCAAGTATTGGAGTGGCCAAAAGTCCCTTGCAATGGCAGAAGATGAGAGTTGGAAATGGCCGAAAAGAGCAGATCCCTTCAAATGGCCATGTTGCGGTGTATTTATAGGCGTAGAGGAGCTCTTGGGAACTCTGAAGCGGTTCGGTTCGGAGGTGCCACGTGGTGAGCACTGAGGCGATCTCGGAAGTTGTGGAGAAGTGGTCACCATATTTTGCTTTGCCAAGTGGAGCCAGATCCATGAAAGTAGGTGCAGTTACTCCTTAAGAAGCGGTCAAAGCTTGCGTGCAGGAAAGAACACAGGCGGGTCGGTTCGGGTCCGAACCGAACCGAGGTGGAATTTCCAAACGGAAGACATGATGTGCACTTCTGTGCAGAGCAAGGAGGTTCGGGTTCTGATGGTCCGATCCGAACCGAAGTGAGCTGAAGTCGAAGTTTGAATGTCTTTGAAGCATGGGGTCGGAACGGATCCGATCCGATCCAAGGCTTTGTCCAATGCCAAAATCCAAACTTTTCGGTTCTGCATGCGTTCACGGAAACGGGCATAACTTCCAAACCGTAAATCTGTTTTAGCCAAACCAAAGCTCAACCTGAAGCTGATTCAGAGGGATACAAGAGTTACCAAGCTCAGCTCCGTAATTGTTGTTTTCGACCCCAAAAGAAGTCATTTGATAGGAGTTTTGGGCCAATCTTTGTTTGTGATGCGACTTCAACCAAATCGCTCCATGTCTTCTGACGATATTCCCAATACTTGAGTGTATTCTTTACCAGAAATTCTATGTGTGACTGCTTTGACTAAAAAGAGGGTCAACAATTTGCCCCCTAGAACATATCTTGCTGGCTGAAGGAAGATGTGTTCTGGATAATCCAAGGCCACGTCGGGCCTGCCAGCTATAAGTATAATTATACTTGCGAAGAAAAGAGAGCAAAAAGGTGTGTCAGATCCTGAAAAAACTGATTACACTTTTGAGCATAAACCATGCTTGGGCGTTTGTTTGAGCATAAACCATACTCGAGGGACGTTCGAATCATCCTGCCAAAACCCCGCGAGGGACCTATCCTTCTGGGTATAATCCATACCAGGAAGTTCACACTGAGCATAAGCCATACTCGAGTTTTATTGAGTTCCTTTGCCAAATCCTGACAATATCGTTCGTCATTCCGGAGTATAATCCATACTTAAGCATCCTAATGAGTACAATCCATACTCATGTCGGGATAGAGCTATACTTTCCAAAACCTGACAAGACAGTTTGTCCCTAGGAATAATTCATACCTAGGGATCCGAGATAAGTATAAGCCATACTTTAATCAAGATTGAGGATCCTGCCACAACCTGACAAGACAATTAAATTCGCCAAACATAATCCATGCTCGGAAAGTCCTTCCTTATTCAATTCAATGTACAAAACCAAATCAAATCCTGATTGGTTTGTCATCGAGTGCAGAGCACTCTTTGGAGCTAAATCCTAACCCCGAACATGTGTACTCCAATTTAGCCAATCGGAAAACCTAAAGAAAGCAAAGAGACATATCTTAAATCCTAATAAATACTGAAAACGCAGAGTGATCCAATCCAGATCAGTTGATGATGAGCCCACGGGAGCTCGTTCCAGGGTCATTCCCTCTCCGAGGAGTAGGTGGTGGCAGCGTGGGTGCAAGCGCTGTAGGTTGTTTCACATGCTCTGGTAACTCTCCACATCTAACCCGTTCCTCAATCAAGTCTCGCAAGTGCCTATAGCCATTTGTGTCAGGACCGTCCGTATCATGAAATATGCAGTATTTTCCAGAATTGCGTTCTCTTTGCGATGGCTCCCTTCTGGGAGGCTTTGGATAGGATACGTCACCGTTTGTGTTTATGTAGATGTCAGTCAAGGTCGAATTGAGTTCGGTGTAATTTTCATATCCGGGCCTTCTCCGGGGCTGAGTGTTGCGGTCATTCTTGACGGCAGCTTTTCCTTTGCCTTTACCAGAATCAAACGGTTCTCTGTCTTTGATCATGTTAACATCGAGAATTTTCTTTTTGGATGTTGCGTCTTCTTCGTGCGGAAACCTCTCTGATTCAAGGTAGAATTCGCTTAGATTCCTTGGTGGTTCTCAGTATAAGGATTTTTTGTACTCCGAGTTGTCCAGAACGCTGGATACTGCCGCCATCAATACCATAGATGGCTCAGGTCGATCAATGGATGTTGTTGCAACGTTGAACCGTTCCAAAAATGAGCGCAGAGTTTCTTTGGGCCTCTTCTTGATTGTAGTTAGTGACATTACATTCTTGGGTCGAGCGATTTGGACCCAAAACTATTCAATACAGCGAGCGACCAACATGTTCTAGCTATTGATTGATTCAGATTCCAGCTGCCGAATCCACATAGCAGCAATATCAGTCAAAAAGAGAGGGAAGCACTTTGCCATGACTTTTTCCGACACCGATTGAACTTCCATATGACGTTTGTAGCACATTAGGTGCACGGTAGGATATGTCCTGCCGTTGTAGGGCTCTAGTTGTGGAAGTTTGAAATCTGGGGGATTGTGAGAATTCATGATTTTCTGTGTGAATGGATTGTGATTGACATCATCCATGTCATTCTGATAAGTGCGGCCTCTCGAGAGGCGTTCAATGAGATTGGTGAGCTGATCGCCTTCAAAGGGCTGTTGCAAGTTGACAAGTTCAGAGTTGGTGCCCCTAGAGTTGAGTCCAGAAGAGTTTAGAAAAGTATGGAGAGCTTGGAAGGCCATCCGGTTCGGTTCGGAGGTGCCCCCCTGCTCTAGCTCGGAGAAGTGAGGAAGTTCGTAGTGATGTGCATGGTTCAGGTCAGATATTTCGATCCGACCCGGTTCTGGCCCTCTGTTCCGAGTAGTTTCCTGTTGCCATTGAGATGGAGTTGGTGCCTGGTTGTTCATCCGAACCGGAGCGGATGTAGGTCGAACCAGAGCGAAGCCTTGATTTCCAGAGATGAGGCTGCTGCCCCTAAGCTCATGTAGGGTTGTTGTTCGGATCGGGTCTGAACCGACCTAGTGGGGAATGCCCCCCATTTCCATCTGCGTTGGATTCATATGTTGGTCCTCGGTTCAGATCGGATCTGAACCAAATTGGTTCGTTATTCCTGCTGGAGCCATTTCCGTGCCATTTCCAACGAGTTGTGCATTGTTGCTCGGTCTTCCTTCCATCCGAGCGAAGAATTGGTCGATCAACTCCTGTTGTTTGCGGAGGAGATCATCTTGCCTTGCCATCTGGGTTTTCAATTCAGCGAGAATGCCATCCATTTCGTCTCTGGTTAAGTATGCTGATAGATCACCATGAGAGGAAGCCTCTTGGCTTGCCTTATTCCTCACACCTTCTGTACTAATGTCCTCAGTGCGAGAGAAGGTTCCATCTTTCTTTCGTTTGACCATTAATCCAATAGTCGAGCAATTCGATTCCTTTGAGGCTAGAAATTAAAGTAGTATCATGTGCCCCTTCCTGGCACGCCAAAATGTTAGACCGAAATCTGAGCCTAACACCCAAATGCTATGCGAAATCCTCATGATCACAGAATAAAAGCAGAAAAAGAAGTAAATAATAGGAGACATACGAGACTTTTATAGTGGTTCGGCTCAATCCAAGCCTACGTCCACTTTATAGTTTCTTAAATCCTAAGAAGCTATTATAATGTTGTTTGCTTGTGGTTTATACATGAAATTCTCGTGTTTACAATGAAGAAAAGGAGATTAGAAATTGATTTTATACACGATAACCCCGTGTTAGAGAGAGATAAGCAATGCCCTTGCTTGGTTGTAATGGAGGCCAAGTACTGGAGTGGCCAAAAGTCCCTTGCAATGGTGGAAGATGAGAGTTGGAAATGGCCAAAAAGAGCAGATCCCTTCAAATGGCCATGTTGCGGTGTATTTATAGGCATAGAGGAGCCCTTGGGAACTCTATAGTGGTTTGGTTCGGAGGTGCCACGTGGCAAGCGCTGAGGCGATCTCGGATGTAGTGGAGAAGTGGTCACCAGATCGTGCTTTGCCAAGTGGAGCCAGATCCATGAAAGTTGGTGCGGTTACTCCTTAAGAAGCGGTCATAGCTTGCGTGCAGGAAACAACACAGGTGGGTCGGTTCGGGTCCGAACCGAACTGAGGTGGATTTTCCGAACGGAAGACATGATGTGCACTTCTGTGCAGAGCAAGGCGGTTCGGGTTCTGATGGTCCGATTCGAACTGAAGTGAGCTAGAGTCGAAGTCTGAGTGTCTTTGAAGCGTAGGGTCGGAACGGATTCGATTCGATCCGAGGCTTTGTCCAATGCCAAAATCCAAACTTTTCGGTTTTGCATCCGTTCACGGAAACGGGCATAACTTCCAAACCGTAAATCCATTTTAGCCAAACCAAAGCTCAACCTGAAGCTGATTCAGAGGTCTACAAGCGTTACTGAGCTCAGCTCTGTAATTACTGTTTTCGGGCCCAAAAGAGGTTGTTTGATAGAAGTTTCGGGCCAATCTTTGTTTGTGATGCGACTTCAACAAAATCGCTCCATGTCTTCTGACGATATTCCCAATACTTGAGTGTATTGTTTACCAAAAATTCTATGTGTGACTGCTTTGACTAAAAAGAGGGTCAACAACCTCAAAAGATCTTCAAGGATTCTATTCACCCCTTCCTGTCCGCCCATCCGTCTATGGACGATAAGCGATGCTCGTACTTACCGCCTTTTGCATATCACCTTTTCCTCTTGAATCGAAAATGTAACACCCCGTGTATTCTATAACAGTGAGATTCACAAATTAAAGTATAATTAATTTGAAATCAAAGAATTAAGGGAAATGGGTTACGCCATTGCATTCGCCTCGAAATTCTGCTTAAGATAGAGTCCAAGTTTACGCAAAACGGATAACGTGTGAAGAAGATATCTTTAATTTAAATATCGCAGCAAAACATGAAAAAAAGAAAGAATGGGAAACGAATAATGTTTAGCATTGTTCTAGGGTTTGTAAGCAAAAGACTTAGTAGCTCATTTGGTTGGAACACATGACTTGCATACAAGAGGTACAGAGTTCGATCCCCGCCAGCGCCCTATTTTTGTTTTAGGGGAATGGCCTAAAATAGCCTAGTGTGAACGCAGTTCAAAAAGTGGTTTAGTGTGAAAATGGGTAATTGGGAAGATAGAGAAAAAAATGAATATATGTATATAATATATATATACATATACGCATATATATATATATATATATATATATATATATGACGTGTACGCATCATGTAGCGTACGTTGCGCATTTTTGGTTGTCAAGGATGGTTTTTTTTTTTTGGCCTTCTCCAATTTTTAATTATGACAAATTAAAGGTAAGAAAATATTTATTCATATATAAATAAATATTTATATATGGGTAATTAACACGGTAAAGGGGAAAATGTATCTATTAAATACGTATTTACGTTTGAATTGGTGAACATTTAATACGCTGAGTCATTTCTGACTCATCGCTGAGTCAATGCTGAGTCATTTCTGACTCATGGCTGAGTCAATAGGATAACTCTATCCCGACTGAATGGCTTGTAACGACCCGGATTTCGAGCGACTTTGGTTATCGACATAAGCCCGATGTCGATAACCAAAACGTTGAAAAATCCTGGTAATTAGTGAAAGAAATTAGAGGGTGAGGAAAGATAAGATAGAAAATTAGAATAGAAGAAGAAGAAGAACACAACATCAGAGTAACACGAATCTCACAGCGGAACGAATAAATATATTTCATAACATAACTTTGAAATACAAATCTGTACTTGAATATACATATCATTATCAAAGTACAGCACTTACAACACAGCGGAAATAAACTATAGCTATATGATCCTGAAGCCTCCTGCTCCAAGCTCTTCCAGTATATCTGTAAATCCCGACTACTTGACTGCCCGTACAAATTTAGGCACCCAAGAGTTTAGGGAAAACAACAAAGTAAACTCTGGGTCAGTCATGGGACTGGTGTGAGTAAAACAGTTAAAAACAGTTGAACACGTAAACGATATCTCATAAGACCACGCCGCATAACGGAACGGGTTTTTCCCTTATGAGAATCCAAAATATCTTTATATCAAAAACCTTTTGATATTATAATAATGTCTATTAACCACAGTATATATATAATCATCTAGCAGAAACGCTTTCATCTCACGTTCTACATATATAGTATACAATCAAAACCGCAAGCACGTATTGGGTAATGGATTTCCAACTATGACAAGGTATGGAATCACCTTTCGCTCGTGTACCTCTAGAGAGGAATACACTGGGTTCAACAAGAACATCTTGCAACCCGGCCACACATGACCGACCACTCATTTCGCTTGAGTGTATCGAATGTATATCACCAACAGTTGGGATCAGCAACCGTTTCCCGAATGGGACAGCATCAACAATAGATTTTTAGAAGTAAATGAAACTCTAGATCAGGTGATTATACACCCTACTTCGGTGCGACCGACTTAGCCATGCTGCCTGCCCGATTTCTGTCATTTACCGAATGATGAGGCTAGAAGCTACGCTTTATCATCACCCCAGATTCACTTTGAATGCCACATCGTCAAATCCATCAAATCACCGATCGACGTCCTCAACCATACATTATGTGTTAGCTAAGAGAAGTTTCCTTCTCCGCTTCCACTCTTGGTACAGTTGGAGAAATCGATATATGTGATCGTCAGGAAATACTCTGTCGGACATCCGTCCATACAAGTCATCCAGGAACAGGATGAACCGAAGGCACTATTCTGTAAACAGGATAGCCCTTGCATAACTCCGCCTTCAATTTCCTTTGGCATATATGATTCGCAACGGTTATGCCAATACAGAGTGGTTCTTCGGATAATAATCCAACCGGTCTCTCCATATTAACAACGTTAAAATGGTCAAAACTTCGATAGTCTGTGATTTAACTATCGAATAAAAATAGGTGTGCAAACAATGATATTATTTCCAAATGGAAATTATATCGATCAAACATCATTCAACATTCATCTCTTTAGTTCATTAATTTACTTATCTCATGTTTCCCTACGTTCAATATCCCTTATTTTCTAAATTGGGAAAATATACGTTATTAACAATGGAAAACATTTCCATTTCTTTGTTTCTTTATTAGAAAACATTTCTGGTTTCTTATTTGGAAAACATTTCCAAAGCTTCTTCATTGGACTTAGACAGATGTTTAAACAAACCATCGCGATGCCAACTCAAACAATTTCCTTTACTGCCGAACCTTAACTATTCCTTAGTTAAAAACAAAGCCAATCAAGTTGGGGTAGAACTACCTCTCAGACCTTAACTGAACAACATTTCTAACTTTGAAATTAGCAAAGTTCACTTTATTCCTTTTTCTAACTTTCTTACTAAACCCTCCTTCTAATAAATCTCTATTCGATTAACCCTTATCAATTAACTCTATTGGACCAACCCCTATCAATTAACTCTATTGGACTAACACTATTTGACTAACGCTATTTATTTACTCATTTCACTTACTCTTTTCGAATAAACTATATTCGATAATTCCTTTTACTTTCTATTCGAATAACTATATTCGATTAACTCATTTGCTTCTATTCGAATAACTATATACGATTTAACTCATTTGCTTCTATTCTAATCGATTAAACTAACATCGATTATCTCCTTTCAACTTTATTCTCTAATCGATTAACTAACATCGATTAACTTCTTTTTCTTTATTCTCTAATCGATTAACTAACATCGATTAACTTCTTTTACTTTAACACTAATCGATTAACTAACATCGATTAACTTCTTTTACTTTAACACTAATCGATTAACTAACATCGATTAGCTTCTTTTACTTAACTACGTTTTCCGTTACAACTATTTCCTTTTTATAACGTTTACTTACCGTTACAAATATATCCTATTTATAACTTCTATTTACCGTTACAAATATTTCCTATTTGTAACTTCTATTTATTTTCTAAATAAATATTCTCCTTTTCAATTCTATTTATTTTCTAAATAAATATCCCTTTTATAAAACCGTGTTTGTTTTATAAATATTTCCTTTTATAAAATCCTGTGATTTTATAAAATTCCTTTATTTCAATATACATTGAAATACTTCTTTTTACATCCCAGGGTCTTTTATGATATTTAAAATATCGAATAACAATGATCAACATCATTCCAACACCCATAATCCATAACAGATTATATAACACATCATATATCACAATATATGAAAACAGTAAATAAATGTTGAGGAATCCAGTTGGATTCCTCCAACCTGTCTCCCTGCATCACAGATGTTAAACAATATAGATAACATCACTTTCAGTTCCATATGATATATTCTGTTAAACAGAATCAATATAGAAATTAAATCAACTGCCTAGCAGTTCAATCAAACAATCAACATACAGTAAATCAGCCAATATCTAACAGTTCTAAAAATATAACATGAAATTATAAACTGTTCAAAGTTGGTGAGATTTACTCACTTTTGCGCGTTAACCGTTTAATAACGGTTTGCGTTTGAGGGTTCGATTCAGACAGTTTTAATTTTCTGTAATTTCTGACGAGCCCCAAATCTCTCCGAACAAATTCCAACATGTAGTCTGCGATCCTAGGACTCCAACGATACCAAGTTCTCGAAATTCATTTTAAAAGCTTAATCCCGCTCCTCATCTGTTCCTTTTCCCGTTCAGTATGCTCTACCGTGAACTCTATGGCCATAGTCGATCATTTCTACCCCCGGTCCTTCCTCATTCATCCACTGTCTTCAAAAGAACACAACCAAAAATTCAGCTCCTCCGCTTTAACACAAAGGTTTCACCACCGAATCATACTGACTTCTCCAATCTACTTACCACTCACTGGCCTCAAGTCCAACACTTTATACTCCATGTTCATAAATGTATATCCGGGCCTCGTTTAAAATTCTCGGCCCATCCACTTATCAAACCCATCTCCATATCAAAACAGTGTCTTCTTCACAGTTTAAAACAAACGCGAGCTCAGACAACCATTTCACCATGATTCTTCAACTGGAAACACCCTTAATCGTTTCCTCTTTTTGCCCCTACCAATAAAATTCAACTCGCATACAACAACTTAACAACAACCAGTGTCTGCTGCTTTGCCGTCTACTATCGACATTTTCAAAATCTTCAATTAAACCTATGCAAAAATAACTCTCAACTCACATCTTTCCTTAATCCCATGATTAAGCTAACCACTTTCTTCCTATCGCTCCTTACTTTAGAAATTCATGCACCTGTATCACCAAACTATCATCACGCAGGAGAAAAGGAAACAACACTTAAGTTCCAGTAAATAAACAGATCGGCCCCCAACCCTTTCAAGAATTCAAAACGGTTACAAACTTCACAACCAACAAATACACCAACCTGCCAAACCTTGAATACTGTTTCCATTGTCCAGCTCCACTTCGCTGGAAACACGTTCACTTCCACTCCACACTTATCTCATCAGCCTTTCTTCCCCAAGTACCCCTCCAATCCTTCACAAAAACTGAAACCAACTCACCAAAATGTCACTCCAGCTCCTCCCTGATATAAGACTCACGCCACCAACCCCTTTTGTATTTTACCCCTTCCTTAAACCAAAATCTGCTCCTCCATACTCCAGTAAGGTAACCGCATGTACCCATGTTTTAACGGCGCAATGCCCCTTCACATCCATACCCAACGTCAGTATTCACTCCTCATACTCCACAAAACCAAAAACCCAAAAAGCACCGTCAGCTCAACACCATTCCCGTACTCCAGACTCCACTCACTCCTCGAGTTCGACCTTGCCATCATCACTCGCGTCGGCAGGAGCATCACGAGCTTCCAACAGATGCGTCGAATTGCCCAAAACGGAGATGACCTCGAAGCTATTGAGTCCAGGGTCTCAGATATATAAGTTTCTCGATTTATAAGTTTTTCTATGAGTTTTTCCTTGATTTTGAAGTTGGAAATATCGAGTTTTGGGATTTAGAACCGGCGGTGGATTTGTTTGCTGAAGAGAACGGTATCAGGTCCTAAGGGATTTTCTAAATGGGTACTTATAGTATTTAGTTTTTGCTTTTTCTGTTGGTTACGATTTCTCCACGTTTTGATTTAGGGAAAGGCTTTGTGCGGCTAAGAAATGTGAAACATGGTCTTCTTTTTTACCAAGGAGTCTTTGTTTAGTTTTTAGGAATTGGTTTTATTTACGGTACCTCGAAGCTTCGTTTATTTTTATCATTTTAAATTGTTATCGACAAAAATAAAAATACCTGTGAGATGAGCAATGTCCCACGATCCCAAAAATATAAAAATACCGGTAGGTGGACTCATATTGTGAAACCCCGAAATGTTTATACAGGGTGCCAAATACTCCAAATAAAAAGTTGCTTATTTAATTAATTAAAAATTACAGTAAAATTCTAAAAATTAAATTATCACTATATCCCAAAAGAACCTTGTCTGAATTCACACCCGATATCTAGTTATTTTGAAATAACCGTTATGGCCGATAAACGATTCTATAGCGACTATTCTGAAATTTGATTTGGACATATCTCAAAATCTATACGACGAAATCCTGATTTTTCTCTTCCACTAGAAAGATATACTTTACCAGCTCCTAACGTTTCTTGTTTCACAGAAATCCGATTTAAAACGAATCATGTACATTCAGTTGAAGTTCGAATCGCCAATTTACGAACTGCAGCGCCATTTCGAGCTCGTTTATAATTATATTATAAACTATACGTTCAATTGTCGACGATTGAATATATTCGTTATTCAAATTCAATTCCAAGCTGAATTAAATATCACAGATGATCCGGTTCACACCATATCGCCATTTCAGCCAATTCTGATTATTTCAGAATTAAATATATTATTTAATTTATTATTTTAATTAAATATTCACCATTATTAAATTCCATGACCATTTAATTCACTAAACCACCATTTATATAATTAAATAAACTAATCATAATACCCCTGCCAATGCGGGTCATTACAATCTTCCCCACTTAAAATAATTTCGTCCTCGAAATTGCTAAAAGGTAGAGGACGACCCTATCGACTGGTTAGAACACATTTGTTCACTTCCTAACTTCAGTTTTCAACTGAACCAATTTAATTTCAATTAAATTATTAATTAATTCTTATCAATGAAAATTTTCAAAAATCATGAAAATTTTCTAACGCCTTAACTCTTCGAAAATTTTCGCCAGCACCTCCTTTGTACTGGTCAATCAGTCAAACTCCAAGTCGCCTCTCTGGGCCATCTCCAACCCAAAAGAAAATCAAACAGCCAAACGGCTTATCAAAATCTCAAACCCAAAATAATATAACTTGTACCTTTTTGTCGGGCATATCAACTCTATCACTTCCATATGCTATCAACTTAGCATATACCAGTGTTATCCCAATCAAATTTTGAAATCACTTTTATCTCCAACACAACCATTCGCTTTTTACCAAGCCAAATTTTCATTTCAACTCGAGTTTTCTTCTCTTGATTTTCAATTCCTTAACTCCTCAATCCAATACCATTTCGGATTCTAATTTCACAAATCCAATCTTATTCGATTTCAATTCAACTTCAGTTACCACTTAACTGAATTTGCTTTCATTCAAATCTGCTTTCACAATTTTTTTTGTTAAATTTGTTTTTAATTCAAACAGTCTTTTCCCGGGAGTTTTCAAACAGTCTACTCTTTTCAAAAATCATATTTTCCTTTTTGAAATTCAACTGAGCCCATAATCAATATTCCATTAGTTAAATCACTTCTCTATTCCTTCATCAATATTTGTTAACCAAATATTTTCAATAACCATATTGGCCTTTTATGTTATTTGGAAAACATTTCCGAATATCGCCTTCCTTTATTTTCTAAACTTTAGAAAATATATGCTATTTACAATTGGAAAATATTCCAATTACTTATTCTCTTTTCCGATTTCGTTTATTTCTATACTTAGGAAATATTCTTTATTATATTTCCAAGCTTACATTTAATTGGGTTAAAACGGATGTTGTGTAAAACATCGTTACGACAATCCAAATACTATATTCAACTAACTCTTATTCAACATTGATCTTAGAGCCTGAAATCTTACTATTTATTGGTTAATAATGAAATCAATCAAGTTGGGGTATAACTACCTCTCAGACCTTGACTGAATAACATTTATAACGTCAAAACAGATATGACTACTTAATCGAATAATCAATACCATACAACTACTTCTTCACTTTCAAACACGTATATGCTTCCTCTTTCTATTCTTACTAGATTTTATTCTTAGTCTTCCTTTTTGATTTCACTATTCTATTTCCAAGTTCATTTCCTTATCGACTTCTATATATATACATCGATACGATGATTTCTAACTATCAAATCATCTTAAAAATATTCCAACTCCTTAAATTCCCGAAAAAATTCGCCATAACCTCCTTTGTACCGGGAACATCGGGATATTTCAAATAGCCTCCCATGGCCCTACCCAATCCAAAAGAAAGAAAAAGAAAAGCCAAGCGGCTAGCCGATTCGGCACATAAAATCTCATATATGAATTAAATACATACCTTTTCGTCGAACATTCTATTTATATACCTTCATATCTTATCCATACATATCTCATGTATATTTATACATTTCTAATTCATTTCAACTTAATCCAATCGTTTTAACTTATTTCGTTAAGTGATTTTCAAATTACTGGTTTGCCCATTTCACCTTCATATTTGAATATATATGTTCAAATATAGGTTTAACTTGTTTATCAACTAATTGAATTTCATTTCAATTCTCTTTGAATTTCCCATATTCAAATTCCATTTCGATTCTCTTATTCAAATTCCATTCGATTTCTCTTATGTCAAATTTTATTCGATTTCTCATATGTCAAATTCTATTCGATTTTTATATTCGAATTTCCTCTATTCAAATTCTATATCACTTCCATTGAATTTCATATATTCAAACTCCCTTTGAATTTCTATATTCAATTTCTATTTCACTTTCGGTATTCAAATCCTATAGTTTCAAACTCTATTGAATTATATATTCCAATTTCCATTTCAACTCTATTTGAAATCTATATTCAATTTTTCATTATTACTCTATATGAATTCTATATTCAATTTTCCATATTTAAATCTTCTTTATTCAAATCTCATTTGAATTTCTATATTCAAATCCCCTTTGAATTTTCTTATTTAAATTCTATGTTTGAACTTCCTTTCTTCAAATTCCTTTTCAAACTTTCTTTATTCATTTTTTTTCATAAGTCTCAATTTCAATTCCATTTGAAATCGATGTTACTACCTTTGGAAAATAGGTTTCCCTTTCAACTTCACACTTGTATTATTATTTCTGAAATATCCAATGATAATTCTTTCACTTCATTTATAAACTTCGTTTATAAAGGAACTTCTCGTTTTATTTCTTTTAAAACGAGTTAATATTTCAAATCTATTTCAAAATTCAAATTCTATATTTTAAATCCCACTTTGAAATTCAACACACTTGTCTTTCCCAAAACAAATTTCAAAACAGTATCTCTGGTAGTAATTCGTCACTTACAACTCGAAAATGAACACTGATGATGCAGCTGTCATCATCAGAATCTATTTTCTAGCGATCGAAGTGAGTTCAATACTATAAAACCATTTCTAAACATTTCCACATTGAAATTCATTTCAAAATATAATTCACACTGCTTGTAAAACAATTTAAAATCTCCCAGGATCTTAAATTTTCCTTACCTTTAATCCCAATCTATTTACAAACACTTATCCAATTCTCCAGAGTTTTAACTTCAATTTCTGGTTTAAAATTTCAGATTTAACTCATCTGATTTCACGTATTTCACTTATATGAATTCTGATTGGTTATTTACATAACCATTTAACTTATAATCTTACTCGATTATAATAACAACCAATATATCCAATATATATCAAAATATACTTTGGGTAAAATTATTTTCATTTACCCTCCTTTAAAACATACCATGATGGTTCATCGTATTCAAGTGTTTAGTAACTCCTACCGATATAGTGGATCAAACTGATCGACCAGAACTCATAAACGACTCAACCAATGAATCTCCACAATATAAAACAAATTTTTATATCAATAACAAATACGTTCACTCGTATATATACACTCAATCTCAGTCTAGGGTATTACTAACCCTATCTCTACCGAGTCACGCCACAGAGCCAAGTAATTCTTAACTTAAGCTCTGATACCAACTGTAACGACCCGGATTTCGAGCGACTTTGGTTATCGACATAAGCCCGATGTCGATAACCAAAACGTTGAAAAATCCTGGTAATTAGTGAAAGAAATTAGAGGGTGAGGAAAGATAAGATAGAAAATTAGAATAGAAGAAGAAGAAGAACACAACATCAGAGTAACACGAATCTCACAGCGGAACGAATAAATATATTTCATAACATAACTTTGAAATACAAATCTGTACTTGAATATACATATCATTATCAAAGTACAGCACTTACAACACAGCGGAAATAAACTATAGCTATATGATCCTGAAGCCTCCTGCTCCAAGCTCTTCCAGTATATCTGTAAATCCCGACTACTTGACTGCCCGTACAAATTTAGGCACCCAAGAGTTTAGGGAAAACAACAAAGTAAACTCTGGGTCAGTCATGGGACTGGTGTGAGTAAAACAGTTAAAAACAGTTGAACACGTAAACGATATCTCATAAGACCACGCCGCATAACGGAACGGGTTTTTCCCTTATGAGAATCCAAAATATCTTTATATCAAAAACCTTTTGATATTATAATAATGTCTATTAACCACAGTATATATATAATCATCTAGCAGAAACGCTTTCATCTCACGTTCTACATATATAGTATACAATCAAAACCGCAAGCACGTATTGGGTAATGGATTTCCAACTATGACAAGGTATGGAATCACCTTTCGCTCGTGTACCTCTAGAGAGGAATACACTGGGTTCAACAAGAACATCTTGCAACCCGGCCACACATGACCGACCACTCATTTCGCTTGAGTGTATCGAATGTATATCACCAACAGTTGGGATCAGCAACCGTTTCCCGAATGGGACAGCATCAACAATAGATTTTTAGAAGTAAATGAAACTCTAGATCAGGTGATTATACACCCTACTTCGGTGCGACCGACTTAGCCATGCTGCCTGCCCGATTTCTGTCATTTACCGAATGATGAGGCTAGAAGCTACGCTTTATCATCACCCCAGATTCACTTTGAATGCCACATCGTCAAATCCATCAAATCACCGATCGACGTCCTCAACCATACATTATGTGTTAGCTAAGAGAAGTTTCCTTCTCCGCTTCCACTCTTGGTACAGTTGGAGAAATCGATATATGTGATCGTCAGGAAATACTCTGTCGGACATCCGTCCATACAAGTCATCCAGGAACAGGATGAACCGAAGGCACTATTCTGTAAACAGGATAGCCCTTGCATAACTCCGCCTTCAATTTCCTTTGGCATATATGATTCGCAACGGTTATGCCAATACAGAGTGGTTCTTCGGATAATAATCCAACCGGTCTCTCCATATTAACAACGTTAAAATGGTCAAAACTTCGATAGTCTGTGATTTAACTATCGAATAAAAATAGGTGTGCAAACAATGATATTATTTCCAAATGGAAATTATATCGATCAAACATCATTCAACATTCATCTCTTTAGTTCATTAATTTACTTATCTCATGTTTCCCTACGTTCAATATCCCTTATTTTCTAAATTGGGAAAATATACGTTATTAACAATGGAAAACATTTCCATTTCTTTGTTTCTTTATTAGAAAACATTTCTGGTTTCTTATTTGGAAAACATTTCCATTTCTTTGTTTCTTTATTAGAAAACATTTCTGGTTTCTTATTTGGAAAACATTTCCAAAGCTTCTTCATTGGACTTAGACAGATGTTTAAACAAACCATCGCGATGCCAACTCAAACAATTTCCTTTACTGCCAAAGCTTAACTATTCCTTAGTTAAAAACAAAGCCAATCAAGTTGGGGTAGAACTACCTCTCAGACCTTAACTGAACAACATTTCTAACTTTGAAATTAGCAAAGTTCACTTTATTCCTTTTTCTAACTTTCTTACTAAACCCTCCTTCTAATAAATCTCTATTCGATTAACCCTTATCAATTAACTCTATTGGACTAACCCCTATCAATTAACTCTATTGGACTAACACTATTTGACTAACGCTATTTATTTACTCATTTCACTTACTCTTTTCGAATAAACTATATTCGATAATTCCTTTTACTTTCTATTCGAATAACTATATTCGATTAACTCATTTGCTTCTATTCGAATAACTATATACGATTTAACTCATTTGCTTCTATTCTAATCGATTAAACTAACATCGATTATCTCCTTTCAACTTTATTCTCTAATCGATTAACTAACATCGATTAACTTCTTTTTCTTTATTCTCTAATCGATTAACTAACATCGATTAACTTCTTTTACTTTAACACTAATCGATTAACTAACATCGATTAACTTCTTTTACTTTAACACTAATCGATTAACTAACATCGATTAGCTTCTTTTACTTAACTACGTTTTCCGTTACAACTATTTCCTTTTTATAACGTTTACTTACCGTTACAAATATGTCCTATTTATAACTTCTATTTACCGTTACAAATATTTCCTATTTGTAACTTCTATTTATTTTCTAAATAAATATTCACCTTTTCAATTCTATTTATTTTCTAAATAAATATCCCTTTTATAAAACCGTGTTCGTTTTATAAATATTTCCTTTTATAAAATCCTGTGATTTTATAAAATTCCTTTATTTCAATATACATTGAAATACTTCTTTTTACATCCCAGGGTCTTTTATGATATTTAAAATATCGAATAACAATGATCAACATCATTCCAACACCCATAATCCATAACAGATTATATAACACATCATATATCACAATATATGAAAACAGTAAATAAATGTTGAGGAATCCAGTTGGATTCCTCCAACCTGTCTCCCTGCATCACAGATGTTAAACAATATAGATAACATCACTTTCAGTTCCATATGATATATTCTGTTAAACAGAATCAATATAGAAATTAAATCAACTGCCTAGCAGTTCAATCAAACAATCAACATACAGTAAATCAGCCAATATCTAACAGTTCTAAAAATATAACATGAAATTATAAACTGTTCAAAGTTGGTGAGATTTACTCACTTTTGCGCGTTAACCGTTTAATAACGGTTTGCGTTTGAGGGTTCGATTCAGACAGTTTTAATTTGCTATAATTTCTGACGAGCCCCAAATCTCTCCGAACAAATTCCAACATGTAGTCTGCGATCCTAGGACTCCAACGATACCAAGTTCTCGAAATTCATTTTAAAAGCTTAATCCCGCTCCTCATCTGTTCCTTTTCCCGTTCAGTATGCTCTACCGTGAACTCTATGGCCATAGTCGATCATTTCTACCCCCGGTCCTTCCTCATTCATCCACTGTCTTCAAAAGAACACAACCAAAAATTCAGCTCCTCCGCTTTAACACAAAGGTTTCACCACCGAATCATACTGACTTCTCCAATCTACTTACCACTCACTGGCCTCAAGTCCAACACTTTATACTCCATGTTCATAAATGTATATCCGGGCCTCGTTTAAAATTCTCGGCCCATCCACTTATCAAACCCATCTCCATATCAAAACAGTGTCTTCTTCACAGTTTAAAACAAACGCGAGCTCAGACAACCATTTCACCATGATTCTTCAACTGGAAACACCCTTAATCGTTTCCTCTTTTTGTCCCTACCAATAAAATTCAACTCGCATACAACAACTTAACAACAACCAGTGTCTGCTGCTTTGCCGTCTACTATCGACATTTTCAAAATCTTCAATTAAACCTATGCAAAAATAACTCTCAACTCACATCTTTCCTTAATCCCATGATTAAGCTAACCACTTTCTTCCTATCGCTCCTTACTTTAGAAATTCATGCACCTGTATCACCAAACTATCGTCACGCAGGAGAAAAGGAAACAACACTTAAGTTCCAGTAAATAAACAGATCGGCCCCCAACCCTTTCAAGAATTCAAAACGGTTACAAACTTCACAACCAACAAATACACCAACCTGCCAAACCTTGAATACTGTTTCCATTGTCCAGCTCCACTTCGCTGGAAACACGTTCACTTCCACTCCACACTTATCTCATCAGCCTTTCTTCCCCAAGTACCCCTCCAATCCTTCACAAAAACTGAAACCAACTCACCAAAATGTCACTCCAGCTCCTCCCTGATATAAGACTCACGCCACCAACCCTTTTGTATTTTACCCCTTCCTTAAACCAAAATCTGCTCCTCCATACTCCAGTAAGGTAACCGCATGTACCCATGTTTTAACGGCGCAATGCCCCTTCACATCCATACCCAACGTCAGTATTCACTCCTCATACTCCACAAAACCACAAACCCAAAAAGCACCGTCAGCTCAACACCATTCCCGTACTCCAGACTCCACTCACTCCTCGAGTTCGACCTTGCCATCATCACTCGCGTCGGCAGGAGCATCACGAGCTTCCAACAGCTGCGTCGAATTGCCCAAAACGGAGATGACCTCGAAGCTATTGAGTCCAGGGTCTCAGATATATAAGTTTCTCGATTTATAAGTTTTTCTATGAGTTTTTCCTTGATTTTGAAGTTGGAAATATCGAGTTTTGGGATTTAGAACCGGCGGTGGATTTGTTTGCTGAAGAGAACGGTATCAGGTCCTAAGGGATTTTCTAAATGGGTACTTATAGTATTTAGTTTTTGCTTTTTCTGTTGGTTACGATTTCTCCACGTTTTGATTTAGGGAAAGGCTTTGTGCGGCTAAGAAATGTGAAACATGGTCTTCTTTTTTACCAAGGAGTCTTTGTTTAGTTTTTAGGAATAGGTTTTATTTACGGTACCTCGAAGCTTCGTTTATTTTTATCATTTTAAATTGTTATCGACAAAAATAAAAATACCTGTGAGATGAGCAATGTCCCACGATCCCAAAAATATAAAAATACCGGTAGGTGGACTCATATTGTGAAACCCCGAAATGTTTATACAGGGTGCCAAATACTCCAAATAAAAAGTTGCTTATTTAATTAATTAAAAATTACAGTAAAATTCTAAAAATTAAATTATCACTATATCCCAAAAGAACCTTGTCTGAATTCACACCCGATATCTAGTTATTTTGAAATAACCGTTATGGCCGATAAACGATTATATAGCGACTATTCTGAAATTTGATTTGGACATATCTCAAAATCTATACGACGAAATCCTGATTTTTCTCTTCCACTAGAAAGATATACTTTACCAGCTCCTAACGTTTCTTGTTTCACAGAAATCCGATTTAAAACGAATCATGTACATTCAGTTGAAGTTCGAATCGCCAATTTACGAACTGCAGCGCCATTTCGAGCTCGTTTATAATTATATTATAAACTATACGTTCAATTGTCGACGATTGAATATATTCGTTATTCAAATTCAATTCCAAGCTGAATTAAATATCACAGATGATCCGGTTCACACCATATCGCCATTTCAGCCAATTCTGATTATTTCAGAATTAAATATATTATTTAATTTATTATTTTAATTAAATATTCACCATTATTAAATTCCATGACCATTTAATTCACTAAACCACCATTTATATAATTAAATAAACTAATCATAATACCCCTGCCAATGCGGGTCATTACATGGCTATTGTTGAATCAAGCTCCATCGACGGTCTAAAACAACTCACAAACATTATAAAAAGGACCTAAGACCTAGCCTAAATCATACTATTTCATTTTAGCCTCAGGCCGCCGCCATTAAACCTAGAGCTCTGAATTAAAAATATAAAGAATAAAATTATAGAAGATGGAGGACGATTCTTGAAGGCTACAACTAGAAGCTACAACAACTACGACGCTTTAGACAACGAATTCGAGACTAATTGATTTGGGATTTTTAATTGCTTCATATTGTAAGTTCTATGTTACTTTTTAGGCAAAAACGCTAAAACAATATGGACATGCGATGAATTGAAACCGAATTCATGAACTATTGCTAATCCATTGTTTATATTATTTATCGTTGAATTATAATTTGGGGATATTGCTATGGCAACGTTGCAAGTTAAACTTTTCATGATTTTGATGTTGTTATGAATCACTTGGGCTTAATTGTTTGGCAAGTTGGACTAATACATGTCCATGAAATCGCTATGTTTATTGAAATATTTATGTTGATTAAACCATGCCTATGATGCTAATTAGACCATGGCTAGGAATATTGATGGAATTATGCCTGTGGTGTAATTATACCCATCATGATTTATGAAAAATAGGGTATTGCTAGGCTATGATGAATAGTTGAAATTGTTATAATGTTAGATATGTTAAAAACGCTAAGTTGGAATCATTATGTCTATCATGTTAATTATGTTAAAAACGCTAAATTGGAATCATTATGTCTATCATGTTAATTATGTTAAAAACGCTAAATTGGAATCATTATGTCTATCATGTTAATTATGTTAAAAACGCTAAATTGGGATCATTATGTCTATCATGTTAGTTGAGAATCATTATGTTAATAATGCTAAGTTGGAACCATTATGTTTATAATATTAGATGAGAATCATTATGATAAATTGGAATTATTATGTCTATGAGAATCATTATGTTAAAAATGCTAAATTGGAATCCACTATGCCCATTAGGATTACTATGCCTTTAATGTTTCATGTTTATAATAAAAAATTTATGATGCCGCAATGATTATTATGCCTATGATGCAAAGTTGAAAACATCATGTTAAATTAAGTTGGAATCATCACTATGCCAAGTTATCACCATACTAGTATTGCAACTATGTGATATGTTATAGCCTGTTTATTATGCAAGTAATGTTATAACTATCACATATGCCTATCACATGTTTGGTATTATTCCCCTTTATCTCTTGAACTGTTTATACTTGTGAACGAAGTACGTTTATATACGTTGGGGATACGATTGGGTAGAATAGGCAAAACTTGAATTAATTATAAGCATAAACTATGAAATTTGGCATAAGTAGAACATGAAATATGGCACGAAAAACTTGACTTGAACATGCCATAACTTGACTTTAAACATGCCTTAGTTGGGCACGAAGTTGACATATGAACATGATATCAAAATTCTGATAAGAACATGGGCATGACTTTAGAAAACAAGAAAGTGGCCAACTCGAGGTTGGGTTGAGTTTGTAGTGTAAATCTGCCCAGAACCGCCCGGCAAATCCAGTTGCTACAAACAATAGGATCCAATGTGGGTAGTTGGTCACATCGCGCTTGAAACCCGAGGTTGGGTTGAGTTCGTAGTGTAAACCTGCCCGGAACCGCCCGGCAAATCCAGTGGCTACGAACAACAGGATCCAATGTGAGTGGTTCGGTGCATTAACGAATCAATTAATGCCTAGTAGGGTTAAGTCATGAACATGAAAAAGACAACTTAACCAACTTGAACACGATTTGAAGGGCTAAGTCATGAACTTGAAAACGACGGCACTTAGCCAACTTGACATGACACGTAGGCGGGTTAAGTCGCAAACTGAAATGACATGCTTAAACATCTTGACATGAGTAGACTAGAAAAGGATTGAGTCATGAATTACATGACTTAATCTGTTAGGCGGGTTGGGTCACGAATTACATGACCTAATCTATTAGGCGAAACCCTAGACACGACCCCTTTCAGCAGTAACCCTCTAGATGTATCAAGGTACCCTGGGGCTAGGCCGGGTGGGGGCACAATTACTGGGCTGATTGTAAGAGGTGAACGGCGGCAGTGGGGTACGCCAGTGTAGGTTCGGCGGACTACGATCGTGCACGTATCCGGGGCAGACACTGGGTATCCGTAGATTTATCTATGCATCCTGAATCGTGTCAGGGGTTGACACCTTAGGGCTGATACACCCGAAGGTGGACCCAGCACAGGTAACTACATTCGTGATTAGCCGTATGACACGGACACTTGACGAGCTAGAACTTGTAGGGAGCCGATCGACTAGATAATCGCTCCGTAGGACCCCGTACTTGGGTCAGACCCCGTTTCAGGGTCATTTCATGATAGTGGGCCATGGTATTTATTTCGTGATTAACTTGTGACACGGGCTAAGTATACTAGTGAAGTCGATGCAACGGATCTCGAACATGTGATGCTTTACTTGACTTGTCTTGACTTATCCTGATCACCTTAGTCTATCTTGTTCACCTTGACACTATTCTTAAGTCTAGTTCCAGTTCATACATGACAGGTTATTTTAACCGTTTTTACACTGAAAGTCACTAGAACTTACTTAGTCTTTATGACTGACCCTTTTCCTTTCGCCTCTTTTTCTTTCGTTCCCCCCCCCCCCAGGTTCTCAGGGAGGAATAACTAGCTCTTAGCTTGGATATCACTTGCTTTGGCTCAGCATGTACGGTTTGCTATGGCTGCTTCTTTTGACTGCACTTGGGGAATAAGCTATTTTACTGTTTTTAAATTACTGCTTCTTTGGCTATTATTACAAGACAGTTGTAATGAGGTTACTTGAAATGTTTGTAAAAGACATGGTTTAATTTGGAATGAAATGAAGTTCTGTTTTGCTCAGAAATTCTTCCGCTGTTTACTTAATTATTTATTTATGTTCTGTCTTGTGATAATTCTGTGATGTTATCTCGATAATACCTCTCCAAAACTAGGGCATTCCCTTTGTGAGTGACCCTAGTGGAGGTGGGGTGTTACACTTGGTATCAGAGCAGAAGGTTACCAAGACTGGGCAAAAGTTTTGAAAACCTTTTGAATTTTTTTTTCAAAACCATTTACAAAGAAGCATTTTCCAAGAAAAGTTTTTAAATGCTATTCCCCAAAAAGCCATTAGCACTATCCTTTGTTTCCTTGTTTGAATCTCTTTCCCTTTCTTTTCTCCATCTGTAGTCACTGTAGCTTTACCTGCGGCTAATCTTCTTTCTAGCTTCATAGGGGGTTTTCCCGTATGATGGAGATAGTTTTCGTGAGGCTTGTTAACATGTTATATAGGATAGGTATGAGTGATAAGGATAAAGATAAGGCGGATGAGTCTTCCGGAGTGATTGAGCCAAGCATCCTTGAAGGCGTAAAAGTGGAAACATTGAGGCGAGTTCTGATTCGTGTCTTAGGAACGGAGATCTAGGAGCTAAGGAATCAAGAAGTCAAGCTAGTTAAAATACAGTGGGGTGAAGCCCTAGAAGACGCAACTTGGGAAATTTAAGAAAAGCTAAGCGCGCTATACCCATTTCTTTTTAGGGTACATTCTAGATCTATTTTTCCTATAGGTTTACATACATTTCTCTTGCTATCCATGTTTGTTTTGTTATCTCTTTGATCCTATCTTGAGAACCATAGGTAGAATCTTTTTGGATGTAAACATGTAATTGAAACATGTTATGATTGCGAAATGGTTGCAAGTGGTCGCAAGTGGTTGCTCGTGGATGCATGAATACACATTAGGCACTAGATCGGCTCAGGCACATTTACATATTGCATATGCATGAGTGTTTATTTTGGAAACTTGGTTGTGCTATCATTTGGTTGTTGCATATGATTGAATGTTTGAGCACTCATGTAGAAATTGTGAATTATAGTAGGAAAAATTTGCATACATATTGGATTCATTTCACTAAACATATTTTGCATTTAGAAGATCAATCAGGCCTGATCATTAGCATTAGCTAAGGAACATATACACACACTTCGCATATGATCATAAAGCATTAGAAGTCTTTTAAGGACAATGGATACTCGTGTTTGATGGATGAGTAGATGGATGTTTGGATGTTAGGATATACATTCCTCCTAATTGAAGATTTCGGGGACGAAATCCTTTTAAGTGGGGAAGAATGTAACACCCCGTGTATTCTATAACAGTGAGATTCACAAATTAAAGTATAATTAATTTGAAATCAAAGAATTAAGGGAAACGGGTTACGCCATTGCATTCGCCTCGAAATTCTGCTTAAGATAGAGTCTGAGTTTACGCAAAACGGATAACGTGTGAAGAAGATTTCTTTAATTTAAATATCGCAGCAAAACATGAAAAAAAAAGAATGGGAAACGAATAATGTTTAGCATTGTTCTAGGGTTTGTAAGCAAAAGACTTAGTAGCTCATTTGGTTGGAACACATGACTTGCATACAAGAGGTACAGAGTTCGATTCCCGCCAGCGCCCTATTTTTGTTTTAGGGGAATGGCTTAAAATAGCCTAGTGTGAACGCAGTTCAAAAAGTGGTTTAGTGTGAAAATGGGTAATTGGGAAGATAGAGAAAAAATGAATATATATAATATATATATACATATACGAATATATATATATATATATGACGTGTACGCATCATGTAGCGTACGTTGCGCATTTTTGGTTGTCAAGGATGGTTTTTTTTTTTGGCCTTCTCCAATTTTTAATTATGACAAATTAAAGGTAAGAAATTTTTTATTCATATATAAATAAATATTTATATATGGGTAATTAATACGGTAAAGGGGAAAATGTATCTATTAAATACGTATTTATGTTTGAATTGGTGAACATTTAATACGCTGAGTCATTTCTGACTCATCGCTGAGTCAATGCTGAGTCATTTCTGACTCATGGCTGAGTCAATAGGATAACTCTATCCTGACTGAACGGCTATTGTTGAATCAAGCTCCATCGACGGTCTAAAACAACTCACAAACATTATAAAAAGGACCTAAGACCTAGCCTAAATCATACTATTTCATTTTAGCCTCAGGCCGCCGCCATTAAACCTAGAGCTCTGAATTAAAAATATAAAGAATAAAATTATAGAAGATGGAGGACGATTCTTGAAGGCTACAACTAGAAGCTACAACAACTACGACGCTTTAGACAACGAATTCGAGACTAATTGATTTGGGATTTTTAATTGCTTCATATTGTAAGTTCTATGTTACTTTTTAGGCAAAAACGCTAAAACAATATGGACATGCGATGAATTGAAACCGAATTTATAAACTATTGCTAATCCATTGTTTATATTATTTATCGTTGAATTATAATTTGGGGATATTGCTATGGCAACGTTGCAAGTTAAACTTGTCATGATTTTGATGTTGTTATGAATCACTTGGGCTTAATTGTTTGGCAAGTTGGACTAATACATGTCCATGAAATCGCTATGTTTATTGAAATATTTATGTTGATTAAACCATGCCTATGATGCTAATTAGACCATGGCTAGGAATATTGATGGAATTATGCCTGTGGTGTAATTATACCCATCATGATTTATGAAAAATAGGGTATTGCTAGGCTATGATGAATAGTTGAAATTGTTATAATGTTAGATATGTTAAAAACGCTAAGTTGGAATCATTATGTCTATCATGTTAATTATGTTAAAAACGCTAAATTGGAATCATTATGTCTATCATGTTAATTATGTTAAAAACGCTAAATTGGAATCATTATGTCTATCATGTTAATTATGTTAAAAACGCTAAATTGGGATCATTATGTCTATCATGTTAGTTGAGAATCATTATGTTAATAATGCTAAGTTGGAACCATTATGTTTATAATATTAGATGAGAATCATTATGATAAATTGGAATTATTATGTCTATGAGAATCATTATGTTAAAAATGCTAAATTGGAATCCACTATGCCCATTAGGATTACTATGCCTTTAATGTTTCATGTTTATAATAAAAATTTTATGATGTCGCAATGATTATTATGCCTATGATGCAAAGTTGAAAACATCATGTTAAATTAAGTTGGAATCATCACTATGCCAAGTTATCACCATACTAGTATTGCAACTATGTGATATGTTATAGCCTGTTTATTATGCAAGTAATGTTATAACTGTCACATATGCCTATCACATGTTTGGTATTATTCCCCTTTATCTCTTGAACTGTTTATACTTGTGAACAAAGTACGTTTATATACGTTGGGGATACGATTGGGTAGAATAGGCAAAACTTGGATTAATTATAAGCATAAACTATGAAATTTGGCATAAGTAGAACATGAAATATGGCACGAAAAACTTGACTTGAACATGCCATAACTTGACTTTAAACATGCCTTAGTTGGGCACGAAGTTGACATATGAACATGATATCAAAATTCTGATAAGAACATGGGCATGACTTTAGAAAACAAGAAAGTGGCCAACTCGAGGTTGGGTTGAGTTTGAAGTGTAAATCTGCCCGGAACCGCCCGGCAAATCCAGTTGCTACAAACAATAGGATCCAATGTGGGTAGTTGGTCACATCGCGCTTGAAACCCGAGGTTGGGTTGAGTTCGTAGTGTAAACCTGCCCGGAACCGCCCGGCAAATCCAGTGGCTACGAACAACAGGATCCAATGTGAGTGGTTCGGTGCATTAACGAATCAATTAATGCCAAGTAGGGTTAAGTCATGAACATGAAAAAGACAACTTAACCAACTTGAACACGATTTGAAGGGCTAAGTCATGAACTTGAAAACGACGACACTTAGCCAACTTGACATGACACGTAGGCGGGTTAAGTCGCGAACTGAAATGACATGCTTAAACATCTTGACATGACTAGACTAGAAAAGGATTGAGTCACGAATTACATGACGTAATCAGTTAGGCGGGTTGGGTCACGAATTACATGACCTAATCTATTAGGCGAAACCCTAGACACGACCCCTTTCAGCAGTAGCCCTCTAGATGTATCAAGGTACCCTGGGGCTAGGCCGGGTGGGGGCACGATTACTGGGCTGATTGTAAGAGGTGAACGGCGGCAGTGGGGTACGCCAGTGTAGGTTCGGCGGACTACGATCGTGCACGTATCCGGGGCAGACACTGGGTATCCGTAGATTTATCTGTGCATCTTGAATCGTGTCAGGGGTTGACACCTTAGGGCTGATACACCCGAAGGTGGACCCAGCACAGGTAACTACATTCGTGATTAGCCGTATGACACGGACACTTGACGAGCTAGAACTTGTAGGGAGCCGATCGACTAGATAATCGCTCCGTAGGACCCCGTACTTGGGTCAGACCCCGTTTCAGGGTCATTTCATGATAGTGGGCCGTGGGATTTATTTCGTGATTAACTTGTGACACGGGCTTAGTATACTAGTGAAGTCGATGCAACGGATCTCGAACATGTGATGCTTTACTTGACTTGTCTTGACTTATCCTGATCACCTTAGTCTATCTTGTTCACCTTGACACTATTCTTAAGTCTAGTTCCAGTTCATACATGACAGGTTATTTTAACCGTTTTTACACTGAAAGTCACTAGAACTTACTCAGTCTTTATGACTGACCCTTTTCCTTTCGCCTCTTTTTCTTTCGTCCCCCCCCCTCCCCCCCCCAGGTTCTCAGGGAGGAATAACTAGCTCTTAGCTTGGATATCACTTGCTTTGGCTCAACATGTACGGTTTGCTATGGCTGCTTCTTTTGACTGCACTTGGGGAATAAGCTGTTTTACTGTTTTTAAATTACTTCTTCTTTGGCTATTATTACAAGACAGTTGTAATGAGGTTACTTGAAATGTTTGTAAAAGACATGGTTTAATTTGGAATGAAATGAAGTTCTGTTTTGCTCAGAAATTCTTCCACTGTTTACTTTATTATTTATTTATGTTCTGTCTTGTGATAATTCTGTGATGTTATCTCGATAATACCTCTCCAAAACTAGGGCATTCCCTTTGTGAGTGACCCTAGTGGAGGTGGGGTGTTACACTTGGTATCAGAGCAGAAGGTTACCAAGAGTGGGCAAAAGTTTTGAAAACCTTTTGAATTTTTTTTCAAAACCATTTACAAAGAAGCATTTTCCAAGAAAAAGTTTTTAAAGGCTATTCCCCAAAAAGCCATTAGCGCTATCCTTTGTTTCCTTGTTTGAATCTCTTTCCCTTTCTTTTCTCCATCTGTAATCACTGTAGCTTTACCTGCGGCTAATCTTCTTTCTAGCTTCGTAAGGGGTTTTCCCGTATAATGGAGATAGTTTTTGTGAGGCTTGTTAACATGTTATATAGGATAGGTATGAGTGATAAGGATAAAGATAAGGCGGATGAGTCTTCCGGAGTGATTGAGCCAAGCATCCTTGAAGGCGTAAAAGTGGAAACATTGAGGCGAGTTCTGATTCGTGTCTTAGGAACGGAGATCTAGGAGCTAAGGAATCAAGAAGTCAAGCTAGTTAAAATACAGTGGGGTGAAGCCCTAGAAGACGCAACTTGGGAAATTTAAGAAAAGCTAAGCGCGCTATACCCATTTCTTTTTAGGGTACATTCTAGATCTATTTTTCCTATAGGTTTACATACATTTCTCTTGCTATCCATGTTTGTTTTGTTATCTCTTTGATCCTATCTTGAGAACCATAGATAGAATCTTTTTGGATGTAAACATGTAATTGAAACATGTTATGATTGCGAAATGGTTGCAAGTGGTCGCAAGTGGTTGCTCGTGGATGCATGAATACACATTAGGCACTAGATCGGCTCAGGCACATTTACATATTGCATATGCATGAGTGTTTATTTTGGAAACTTGGTTGTGCTATCATTTGGTTGTTGCATATGATTGAATGTTTGAGCACTCATGTAGAAATTGTGAATTATAGTAGGAAAAATTTGTATACATATTGGATTCATTTCACTAAACATATTTTGCATTTAGAAGATCAATCAGGCCTGATCATTAGCATTAGCTAAGGAACATATACACACACTTTGCATATGATCATAAAGCATTAGAAGTCTTTTAAGGACAATGGATACTCGTGTTTGATGGATGAGTAGATGGATGTTTGGATGTTAGGATATACATTCCTCCTAACTTGAAGATTTCGGGGACGAAATCCTTTTAAGTGGGGGAGAATGTAACACCCCGTGTATTCTATAACAGTGAGATTCACAAATTAAAGTATAATTAATTTGAAATCAAAGAATTAAGGGAAACGGGTTACGCCATTGCATTCGCCTCGAAATTCTTCTTAAGATAGAGTCCGAGTTTACGCAAAACGGATAACGTGTGAAGAAGATATCTTTAATTTAAATATCGCAGCAAAACATGCAAAAAAAAAAGAAGAATGGGAAACGAATAATTTTTAGCATTGTTCTAGGGTTTGTAAGAAAAAGACTTAGTAGCTCATTTGGTTGGAACACATGACTTGCATACAAGAGGTACAGAGTTCGATCCCCGCCAGCGCCCTATTTTTGTTTTAGGGGAATGGCTTAAAATAGCCTAGTGTGAACGAAGTTCAAAAAGTGGTTTAGTGTGAAAATGGGTAATTGGGAAGATAGAGAAAAAAAATGAATATATATAATATATATATACATATACGCATATATATATATATATATATGACGTGTACGCATCATGTAGCGTACGTTGCGCATTTTTGGTTGTCAAGGATGGTTTTTTTTTTTGGCCTTCTCCAATTTTTAATTATGACAAATTAAAGGTAAGAAAATATTTATTCATATATAAATAAATATTTATATATGGGTAATTAATACGGTAAAGGGGAAAATGTAATTATTAAATACGTATTTACGTTTGAATTGGTGAACATTTAATACGCTGAGTCATTTCTGACTCATCGCTGAGTCAATGCTGAGTCATTTCTGACTCATGGCTGAGCCAATAGGATAACTCTATCCTGACTGAACGGATATTGTTGAATCAAGCTCCATCGACGGTCTAAAACAACTCACAAACATTATAAAAAGGACCTAAGACCTAGCCTAAATCATACTATTTCATTTTAGCCTCAGGCCGCCGCCATTAAACCTAGAGCTCCGAATTAAAAATATACAGAATAAAATTATAGAAGATGGAGGATGATTCTTGAAGGCTACAACCAGAAGCTACAACAACTACGACGCTTTAGACAACGAATTCGAGACTAATTGATTTGGGATTTTTAATTGCTTCATATTGTAAGTTCTATGTTACTTTTTAGGCAAAAACGCTAAAACAATATGGACATGCGATGAATTGAAACTGAATTTATGAACTATTGCTAATCCATTGTTTATATTATTTATCGTTGAATTATAATTTGGGGATATTGCTATGGCAACGTTGCAAGTTAAACTTGTCATGATTTTGATGTTGTTATGAATCACTTGGGCTTAATTGTTTGGCAAGTTGGACTAATACATGTCCATGAAATCGCTATGTTTATTGAAATATTTATGTTGATTAAACCATGCCTATGATGCTAATTTGACCATGGCTATGAATATTGATGGAATTATGCCTGTGGTGTTATTATACCCATCATGATTTATGAAAAATAGGGTATTGCTAGGCTATGATGAAAAGTTGAAATTGTTATAATGTTAGATATATTAAAAACGCTAAGTTGGAATCATTATGTCTATCATGTTAATTATGTTAAAAACGCTAAATTGGAATCATTATGTCTATCATGTTAATTATGTTAAAAACGATAAATTGGAATCATTATGTCTATCATGTTAATTATGTTAAAAACGCTAAATTGGGATCATTATGTCTATCATGTTAGTTGAGAATCATTATGTTAATAATGCTAAGTTGGAACCATTATGTTTATAATATTAGATGAGAATCATTATGATAAATTGGAATTATTATGTCTATGAGAATCATTATGTTAAAAATGCTAAATTGGAATCCACTATGCCCATTAGGATTACTATGCCTTTAATGTTTCATGTTTATAATAAAAATTTTATGATGCCGCAATGATTATTATGCCTATGATGCAAAGTTGAAAACATCATGTTAAATTAAGTTGGAATCATCACTATGCCAAGTTATCACCATATTAGTATTGCAACTATGTGATATGTTATAGCCTGTTTATTATGCAAGTAATGTTATAACTGTCACATATGCCTATCACATGTTTGGTATTATTCCCATTTATCTCTTGAACTGTTTATACTTGTGAACGAAGTACGTTTATATAAGTTGGGGATACGATTGGGTAGAATAGGCAAAACTTGAATTAATTATAAGCATAAACTATGAAATTTGGCATAAGTAGAACATGAAATATGGCACGAAAAACTTGACTTGAACATGCCATAACTTGACTTTAAACATGCCTTAGTTGGGCACGAAGTTGACATATGAACATGATATCAAAATTCTGATAAGAACATGGGCATGACTTTAGAAAACAAGAAAGTGGCCAACTCGAGGTTGGGTTGAGTTTGTAGTGTAAATCTGCCCGGAACCGCCCGGCAAATCCAGTTGCTACAAACAATAGGATCCAATGTGGGTAGTTGGTCACATCGCGCTTGAAACCCGAGGTTGGGTTGAGTTCGTAGTGTAAACCTGCCCGGAACCGCCCGGCAAATCCAGTGGCTACGAACAACAGGATCCAATGTGAGTGGTTCAGTGCATTAATGAATCAATTAATGCCAAGTAGGGTTAAGTCATGAACATGAAAAAGACAACTTAACCAACTTGAACACGATTTGAAGGGCTAAGTCATGAACTTGAAAACGACGACACTTAGCCAACTTGACATGACACGTAGGCGGGTTAAGTCACGAACTGAAATGACATGCTTAAACATCTTGACATGACTAGACTAGAAAAGGATTGAGTCACGAATTACATGACTTAATCTGTTAGGCGGGTTGGGTCACGAATTACATGACCTAATCTATTAGGCGAAACCCTAGACACGACCCCTTTCAGCAGTAACCCTCTAGATGTATCAAGGTACCCTGGGGCTAGGCCGGGTGGGGGCACGTTTACTGGGCTGATTGTAAGAGGTAAACGGCGGCAGTGGGGTACGCCAGTGTAGGTTCGGCGGACTACGATCGTGCACGTATCCGGGGCAGACACTGGGTATCCGTAGATTTATCTGTGCATCTTGAATCGTGTCAGGGGTTGACACCTTAGGGCTGATACACCCGAAGGTGGACCTAGCACAGGTAACTACATTCATGATTAGCCGTATGACACGGACACTTGACGAGCTAGAACTTGTAGGGAGCCGATCGACTAGATAATCGCTCCGTAGGACCCTGTACTTGGGTCAGACCCCGTTTCAGGGTCATTTCATGATAGTGGGCCGTGGGATTTATTTCGTGATTAACTTGTGACACGAGCTTAGTATACTAGTGAAGTCGATGCAACGGATCTCGAACATGTGATGCTTTACTTGACTTGTCTTGACTTATCCTGATCACCTTAGTCTATCTTGTTCACCTTGACACTATTCTTAAGTCTAGTTCCAGTTCATACATGACAGGTTATTTTAACCGTTTTTACACTGAAAGTCACTAGAACTTACTCTGTCTTTATGACTGACCCTTTTCCTTTCGCCTCTTTTTCTTTCGTTCCCCCCCAGGTTCTCAGGGAGGAATAACTAGCTCTTAGCTTGGATATCACTTGCTTTGGCTCAGCATGTACGGTTTGCTATGGCTGCTTCTTTTGACTGCACTTGGGGAATAAGCTGTTTTACTGTTTTTAAATTACTGCTTCTTTGGCTATTATTACAAGACAGTTGTAATGAGGTTACTTGAAATGTTTGTAAAAGACATGGTTTAATTTGGAATGAAATGAAATTCTGTTTTGCTCAGAAATTCTTCCGCTGTTTATTTAATTATTTATTTATGTTCTGTCTTGTGATAATTCTGTGATGTTATCTCGATAATACCTCTCCAAAACTAAGGCATTCCCTTTGTGAGTGACCCTAGTGGAGGTGGGGTGTTACAGAAAACTTCTCTAAGCCCTGTCGTGCAAGCACTGGTATATGTATCGTGAACGGTTTACTCCCATCTAGCAAAGTCAAAACTGGGGCTGATATCTTCACAAAGTCCTTAAAGAACTTAGCTCGTCTATCCTAGAAAATGTAACAACCCGGAAAATATGAGCCAATTTAAAATTTTTAAATTGGTTATTTTAAAGAAATTTAAACAATTGAAATAGAATATTTCAATAAAATAAAGTGTTAGAAATGGTGCGGCAGTTTGAAAATTTGAATTCAAACTTTGACTGACTATACCGGGTGCAAAATAAAACGGATTTTAGTGATACCAAAAATATTTAAATCTGTTTATGAATATCTTTCTAACGAATCTGAAAAATCGAATTTTCATTGCGGGAATCAAAAGTTGTGGCCAAATGAATTTTCAAAAAGGTCGCTATAGAGAGTATATGGCCCTTGAAAAGGAACATTTTGCAAATGACCTCGAAATTCGACGAAACCACTTTTGTTGGATCTGGGATGTTAAATTATTGCAAGGTTTCAAATTTCATAATTTTTGAAGCTAATATGTGAGTGTGGCAAAAGAAAACGTGTTTGGTTGATTTTTGTTAAATTGGATTGACCAGAAAATGGCCATTTTTCAAACGGTCTCAGAATTTGACGAAACTAGTTTTGTTGGGACCGTAGCGTCAAAACATAGCTAGATTAGTTTTTCTGGAATTTTTTGAATCAGTTTGGGGCCCTGGCAAATTGAAATGTACGTTCATATCAAATATTGAATGTTTTATATTTTAATTTGAAGAATAACTGACTGTAACAGTCGAGTTGTCCTACAAAACATATCCCATTGTGTTCGGGATGGGGGTATTTAGCTAGGGGAGATAGTCGTTGGGTTTGAATTGGTGTTCGTTTGGAGAAACACTATTTTAAAAATCAAATAAAGCAACGGCCAATCAGAAATTTCCATCATAAATTAAAAATAAAAATAACCGAGAAACTCCTTTCTCTCTCTCGACTTCGACGGAAACCCTCTAACCCCATTCCCGACCATTTTCCGACCAAACCAGGAAGAATTACCCCATGCCCCAGTTCAGCTTTTTGTAGCTCTCCTCCTCCTCTTCAAATCAGTACCCACTAGACCCCCTATCGTGTTGTGCGGAGAAAGAACCACCTCCCTGAAGTTCCGAACTTCTAAGCGTCGTCGCCTCCCTGGTGGATCAAGCTGGACCCCACCACGAAGCACGGACGCGTCCCCCCTCCCTCTACGACGCAGCACCACCTGATTAACCTCTCGTGCAACGGATTTTGTGAAAATTCAAAACCTAGTTTTGAACGTTCAACTGAAGGTAACGGCTTTGTTTTTCTGAATTGAAAATAACACTTTTAAGTATTGCAAACTTTGAAAAATCGTATCTTTATCGCGTAATAACGAAATTCGATGAAACATGAAACATTGAGACCGTGTCGACGCTCTCTACATTCTAAAAGTGTCCGTGGATTTTTCTGAGCACGCTATGATTTTTAGCAAAGCAACAAACCAAGGTGAGATTTCTAAACTGAAATGTGAATGGAAATGTGTTGTGTAAATTATATAAGCAAAATATAAATTATATATGTGTTGTATACCTCATGTACATGCGTTGTATAAGTTATATGGGTGAAGTATGAATTATACATGCATTGTATAAATTATATGTGTGTTGGTGTAAAGACCCGCAACTTCCCCGTAAAGGAAAGCGTCGGATAGTTCAAGAACAAGCCACAACAGAACACATACAGAAGAACATTTCACTGTATATTACAACAATGCATCAGATTACAAGAATATACAGAGTATAAAAGAATATTACACAGAAATATCAGAGATTTAAATTACATTAAATACATAGCAGCGGAAAATAATACAATACACAACTAGAAAGAGATATACGGATACAAAGCTTTCCGGATATCGTTCCAGCTGTAAACCAGGATCCTGTGAATATAAATCTGCAAAACCAAAACTACTAGCTGCCCGTGTCAAAATAAGGGCACCCAGAGTTTAGGTTAAAACAATAAACTCCAGGTCAGTCATGTGACTGGTGTGAGAACTAAAACAGTTATTAATCTTTATTTTAAATCATTAGGTAAATCAAGGGACCACGCCGTATAACACGGAACGGGTTTCCTCCCAAGAATACCAGTGCATAAAACAAACAGCGCAATGCTAAATAAAGAAAGATGAAGCTGTTATAAGACCCAGGTCCTATCACACAATGCAACGCACGCCGGGGGATAGGGTTTTTCCTTATAACAGCCAAAGAATGCTTGATACGTTAAAACAAATCATTTGATACTATAATAAGTGCATAGTGTATAAAACAACTTCAAATCATAAGTATCAATCATAGGCGGCATGGGTACCATATATCATGTCGCCATATATAGATTTACAAATAAAACTGCAAATGTCGCGTATTTGGAAATTGGATTTCCGTCTATGAACCGAGGCAAAAGATAGTCCTCAACCGATTCGTGACTCTCTAGCTCGAGCCACAGGACCCAGACTCAGGTGGGCCCTTGGAGCGACAGGGCCGGTCCACCGATGTGGATTAAAATGCCTGAACACTACGTTTCCCCACCCTATGGGGTGTAAATGAGCCAACTAAATGACTCCATCGGTTCGAGAACGACCGATCAATCCGAGGCGCCTCGCAACAGCAACAACAACATAAGTCAAACTCGTCAGGGCGTGTAAAACCACTGACGCCACTCCTAACTAGAAAGAAACGCATGCCCTCCCTGAGGTCCGTCTCCCGTTTTTGGTTCATACCGGGTGTGAAACACGCGAGGTAAACGTTACACAAAGCTACGCCACAAAGGCCGTGCTTTGATCATCAACCACAAGACTTTGCTTTTCAACAGAAGCCTTGATCATTTGCATCTTAGCATGCCACACAGGCAAACCATCCTATGCAACCGATATCAGTCACACAGAATGAAATCCGATGTCAGACACACAGTCCATTTACAAGTCCGTTCTGGGTCTGAACGAAACCGGAGGCACCTAGTACCCCGCATATCCATCGATCTCCAAGTACGTCTGGACGATCACTAACTGTTTCCATCTTCTTGGGTGTACAGCCCAATCAAGATCATCAGTTATCACCCAAACGACGTGAAGACCTCCGGTCTTCGACCATCGTCTTCATCTTCGACTTATCGTCGTATCAGTTATTCAGAATGGGATAAACCCGGCCTTTCCGAATAACTCGCGTATATTTTAAATAAGTGTTACACAAACACAACATACGCCTCATTCCAATTCATCAGTCACTAACCATAAATTAATCAAGAGAATAATTCCCCAAATATTAACCCCGAAGGCCGAAACCAACATCAGATCAATATCCAGAAAACCATTCTGCTTGGCTAACCGACAGTTAGTTTCTAAATTTTACGTTCAAATCTAATTAAAGATTTAACTATCGCCTGGAGCAAAACTGGTGATACTCCATTCTCGATCTTTTCAATCTAATTAAAGATTCATTAAAACTCCACTTAGTTTTAATCATTATCTGGGTTAAAGAATCAGTGTCATTTAAAACACGATTCACGATAAACCCAAAATCACATTCCATTAATTATCGGGTTAAAGAACAAGTGTTATTTAAAACACTGTTCATGATAAACCCAAAAATCAATACCAATTCAATTCCAATTAAATATCATTTAATTGGTACACTTCATTAAATCTAAATAAAAAGATTTAATCTTTTCTCAACTGGGTTCAAGAACAGTGTTAGTGAAGACACCATTCACGACAAAACCCAAATCACGTTCCATTAATTATCGGGTTAAAGAACAAGTGTTATTTAAAACACTGTTCACGATAAACCCAAAAATCAATACCCATTCAATTCCAATTAAATATCATTTAATTGGTACACTTCATTAAATCTAAATAAAAAGATTTAATCTTTTCTCAACTGGGTTCAAGAACAGTGTTAGTGAAGACACCATTCACGACAAACCCAAATCACATTCGATATTCAATACAAGGCTCTGAATAGAAAATATATCGGCTTATATTCAATATCGAATTCTACGACTAACAAATGTCGTATTGGAAATAACGATACAAATATATATCTTTCAAATTTCCATAACAACACCTGTAATATCACGAATTCCAACATCGAAATATTCCGAAGACAATTTCGGTTCAACTCCACTCCAATGCAATCATTGGAAATTTTGGTTATTTTCAAAACCATTTCAAATTCAATTTATTTAATTAAAAATAAATAGAATTATAATTCTAGTTCAAAACTAGTTCATTTCGATAAAAAATCTATTTTTATCTTTTCAAATATGGAGTTTTTCATCCCAAACTTTCACAAATCATTTCTTATGATTTTACACAAATTATTACTATTTTTAATAATTTTATCAAGGCCCGTACAGTCGATTTCCGTCAACGGCCATCGAACTGCACTTACAGCGACCTTTTTCGAATTTGATTTGGACGTATCTCCAAATCCAACCGTTAGATTTCAAATTTCTAACATTCATTAGAAAGCTCTTTTCGATACGAACCCAACGGTTCCGGTTTTAGGAGAATCCGACGGTCGGATCTCCCGTAATGTCCGTTTGAAATAAATGGTCGAAATTCGCGAACTGCCGCGGCGCGTTCTATTCAGGCCATTATATTATATATATAATATATATAATATATACTTCGTCGATTTCTATTTAAAACGAATTATATAAATAGTTTTAAAATCGTTTCAAAAGCTATTTCAACTTTCTTTTCAATTCAATTTGAATTCGTTTTCAATTCCTTTCGAAATCGTTTTCAATTCAATTCATTTCGAAATCGTTTTCAATTCATTTCGAAATCGTTTTCAATTCAATTCATTTCGAAATCGTTTTCAATTCAATTCATTTCGAAATCGTTTTCAATTCAATTCATTTCGAAATCGTTTTCAATTCATTTCGAAATCGTTTTCAATTCAATTCATTTCGAAATCGTTTTCAATTCAATTCATTTCGAAATCGTTTTCAATTCATTTCGAAATCGTTTTCAATTGATATAAATATCGTTCACGTCAAAATGGCGTCAATCTAATCATCACGGCTTCACATATTTCTATTTTCAAATATTCTATTTCAAATATTTCTATTATCAAAATCTTTGTTATTATCAAAGTATTCTTTATTTTCACGATTGGAATGAGGCCCAATCAACTACCATATAAAGTTAATTATATGGATTTTCATATCACATGTATATAATAGCAACGATAAATAATCAACCATCAACCAAAGTGCACTACACTGTATAAGCATCAAATATAGATATTCAACGCTTATAACAGCCTGTCAATCAATCGATCGACATATTTAATCAATCAGGATGAGTGAACTTCAAATTTCATCCTAACACCCGTGTGGGGTTTCAAACAATCAAACACCTATTTTATTTGTGCTGTTGGGCGATGTGTAAAATTTATCGTCCCAATCAATGTCATTCAAATAAGTGTACATAAACAAACCGTCTGGTTTGTAAATGGATATTTATTTATTCACATTCACGTTAAAAATTATATTTTTAACGATAAAACATTTTATTTCAACCTATGAATTTCTATTCAATTCATTTACACAATAAAATGATATTTTTATTTTCTAACATATTTTAGAAAATTTCGGCGGCATAACGGCACGATACTAGAAACGGGACAAGGCCTCGCCTTATCCCCGGTCTAGTGAAGGCCCACGCCATTCACACATCAATCAAATCAATTTCATCTCACCCAACAATTCAATTCAAACAAATAATTCAACTAATCTATGCAACCAAACAAACAAGTCCATGGTCTGTGGACGATTGTGTCGGGTGCTACTAAGCACCGTCTGCATCCTAGTATATATATATATAACTAGAAAAAGAATTGAAAGGTGAGAAATTCTCACAGATTAGCTATCCTAGCTCCACGGCACTCCTTTGCAGAAGTCTTCGTCGTTTCGCCTTTTTGTCACCTTCGTTGCTGCTTTCACTACATATGTAAAAATTGAATTTTTACTATGCTATTCAATATATAAAAATCGAATTTTTACTTCGATGTTCAATATATAAAAATCGAATTTTTACTTCGAAGTTCAATATATAAAAATCGAATTTTTACTTCGAAGTTCAATATATAAAAATCGAATTTTTACTTCGATGTTCAATATATAAAAATCCTATTTTTATTTTTAAATTTCTAATCTCCTTTTAGTTTATAAATCAGTTTTCAAAACAAAAATAAAATAATCAGTTTTCAAACTTTAAAACAAAATCAGGTTTACATTTTTAAAATAATCAGTTTTAAACATTTCTGTTTTTAAATAAAATAAAAATAAAATCATTTCCTTTTCCTTTTCAAACCAGTTTTTATTTTCTTTACAAAAAATCCAGTTTTAAATTTCTTATCTAAAAATCAGTTTTTAACTTTCTTTAAAAACAGTTTTAACTTTTCAAAAAAAAAACAGTTTTAATCTTTATAAACAAATCAGTTTTCTTTTCAAAATAAAACCAGTTTTTATAATTTAAACAAATCAGTTTTCATAATTTAAACAAATCAGTTCATATATAAAATAAAAATAAAATAAATAAAAATAAAACAAAATTAAAAAATTAAAAACTTACAGAGACCGGGGGGGGTGAAGGAGACGACGTCGGAGATAGTACGATCAGAGGGGGGGCTTCGGGTTTCGAGAGGGGCGGCTTCGGGAGTCGAACTGGGTGGCGATGGCTCGAGCGTCGAACTGGGCGGAGCGGTGGGAGGTTGGTCGAGTGTCGAACTGGGCGGAGCGGTGGGAGGCTGGTCGAGCGTCGAACTGGGCGGAGCGGTGGGAGGCTGGTGGTTCGGCGGTGGCTCGGCGATCGTTAGGTTTAGGGTTTTTTTTTTTTTTTTCTGAGCGGTTTGATTTTAAAAAGGGGGGGGCCAGAAAGGATATAAAGGAGGGAGGGGGAAATTAAAACTTATTTTAATTATTTTATTATTTAATTTTTCAAAAAGTTGACTTTTACCTGCGACCTCTAAACGAGGCTCACCGCCTGTCGTCCATAGCGTTTTACCCCCATTCCGAACACAATGGGATATGTACCGCAAGCTGATTCGATCGTCTCGATAAGTTTCCTTTGAATCTACATTTAAATCACTATATTGAATTTTAAACGCACATTTCAAATTACCGGGGCCACATACTGACTCGAAAAATTCCAGAAAAATATTTTCTAGCTTCGTATTGACGATACGGTCCTAACAAAACTAGTTTCGTCGAATTCTGAGACCGTTGGAAAAATGGCCAATTTCCAGTCGATTAAAATCAACTGAAACCGGTCAAACGCGTTTTCCTTTGCCACGCTCACATATTGATTCGAAAAATTATGAAATTTGGAATCTAGCAATAACTTAACATCACGGACCCAACAAAACTGGTTTCGTCGAAATCCGAGGTCATTTGCAAAATGTCCATTTTTAAGGGCCTGAATTCCATAGCGACTATTCAGAATTTTCAACTGGACATATCTTTCGATTCCGGCTATCAAATTTCGATTGGTCGGATTCGTTAGAAAGATATCATCAAATAGATCCCATTATTTTTGGTTTCACTAAAATCCGGATTGTTTTGCACCCGGTACATTCAATTGAAGATTGAAATCGAATTATCGAACTACCGCGCCATTCTCAATTCTATTTATAATTATATATAAATATTTATATTCTAACGACGACGCGTATAATATATACGTTCGAATTATATTCAAAATAAATTTTACGTAGATATTATTTAAAATAATCTATTTTAAATATTCAAAATTCGCTAAAATTGCCAAAATAAAAATTTCAAACTGGCCCAGATTTTCCGGGTTGTTACAATCTCCCCCACTTAAAACTTTTCGTCCCCGAAAAGGAACAAAGTCGAAAGTGGTTTGACTATTCAACTCTACGCTCGATCTGGCTTCCATTCTCCAACTCTTTAGTTTCTGAGAATTTTCAAAATTCCAAAAATTTGGCTAACTCCCTAAATTTTTGAAAAATTTCGCCATAACCTCCTCTGCACCGGGAGCATCGGGGAATTTCAAATAGCTTCCCCGGTCCTTCAGATCTCAAAAAGAAAAAGAAAAAGCCAAGCGGCTAGCCAATAGGCTCACAAAATCATCATCACCCAAACAAAACAGGAAATTATGTAGTAAACATGTACCTATTTGTCGGGCAAACAAATTTTATTCTTCGGCTCTAGCCTCCTTGCTATGACCTGTTCAATGATATATATGTATATACAAGCAAATGCGACTAATTTTCTATACAGTTCAATATTCGATTAAATTAGGCATAATGGTTCAAAATTAGCAAACAATTAACCAAACAACACAAACATCAATCAATTAGTGAATTAGAGTCTCAAATTCGTAATTTGATATATATACAAAAATCAGATTTTTGATGCCAAATCACAACAATAGGCCCTATCTAATTTTGGTTCTCACACCAGTCAATAGGAAATATATAGAAATCTCACTTTCGTCACTCGAAAATAAATACTGGCGACAGTGCCCCATCACCAGAATTACTCCCGGGCACTAGAGGGACTCTATATCTACCCAATATATTAAAACTTCGAATACACGTTTGCAAGACATATATGAAAAATCTTTATATATCGGATTGTCCTAATCAATATAAAATAAATAATCAAATACGAATAATTGATTTAAATTTTCAAAACAAAAGTTTGTTTTCATTTTAAAAATTTACTCTTCACACTCGTTCTAGGATACTACTGATCCTATCTCTAGCGAGTCATTCTAATTGGATATTACTAACCCAATATCTGATGAATTCTTTCGTATGTTTCTAATGTGTCTTGTTCTCTGAGCTTTGTAAACCAAAGCTCTGATACCACCTGTAAAAACCCGCAACCTCCCCGTAAAGGAAAGCGTCGGATAGTTCAAGAACAAGCCACAACAGAACACATACAGAAGAACATTTCACTGTATATTACAACAATGCATCAGATTACAAGAATATACAGAGTATAAAAGAATATTACACAGAAATATCAGAGATTTAAATTACATTAAATACATAGCAGCGGAAAATAATACAATACACAACTAGAAAGAGATATACGGATACAAAGCTTTCCGGATATCGTTCCAGCTGTAAACCAGGATCCTGTGAATATAAATCTGCAAAACCAAAACTACTAGCTGCCCGTGTCAAAATAAGGGCACCCAGAGTTTAGGTTAAAACAATAAACTCCAGGTCAGTCATGTGACTGGTGTGAGAACTAAAACAGTTATTAATCTTTATTTTAAATCATTAGGTAAATCAAGGGACCACGCCGTATAACACGGAACGGGTTTCCTCCCAAGAATACCAGTGCATAAAACAAACAGCGCAATGCTAAATAAAGAAAGATGAAGCTGTTATAAGACCCAGGTCCTATCACACAATGCAACGCACGCCGGGGGATAGGGTTTTTCCTTATAACAGCCAAAGAATGCTTGATACGTTAAAACAAATCATTTGATACTATAATAAGTGCATAGTGTATAAAACAACTTCAAATCATAAGTATCAATCATAGGCGGCATGGGTACCATATATCATGTCGCCATATATAGATTTACAAATAAAACCGCAAATGTCGCGTATTTGGAAATTGGATTTCCGTCTATGAACCGAGGCAAAAGATAGTCCTCAACCGATTCGTGACTCTCTAGCCCGAGCCACAGGACCCAGACTCAGGTGGGCCCTTGGAGCGACAGGGCCGGTCCACCGATGTGGATTAAAATGCCTGAACACTACGTTTCCCAACCCTATGGGGTGTAAATGAGCCAACTAAATGACTCCATCGGTTCGAGAACGACCGATCAATCCGAGGCGCCTCGCAACAGCAACAACAACATAAGTCAAACTCGTCAGGGTGTGTAAAACCACTGACGCCACTCCTAACTAGAAAGAAACGCATGCCCTCCCTGAGGTCCGTCTCCCGTTTTTGGTTCATACCGGGTGTGAAACACGCGAGGTAAACGTTACACAAAGCTACGCCACAAAGGTCGTGCTTTGATCATCAACCACAAGACTTTGCTTTTCAACAGAAGCCTTGATCATTTGCATCTTAGCATGCCACACAGGCAAACCATCCTATGCAACCGATATCAGTCACACAGAATGAAATCCGATGTCAGACACACAGTCCATTTACAAGTCCGTTCTGGGTCTGAACGAAACCGGAGGCACCTAGTACCCCGCATATCCATCGATCTCCAAGTACGTCTGGACGATCACTAACTGTTTCCATCTTCTTGGGTTTACAGCCCAATCAAGATCATCAGTTATCACCCAAACGACGTGAAGACCTCCGGTCTTCGACCATCGTCTTCATCTTCGACTTATCGTCGTATCAGTTATTCAGAATGGGATAAACCCGGCCTTTCCGAATAACTCGCGTATATTTTAAATAAGTGTTACACAAACACAACATACGCCTCATTCCAATTCATCAGTCACTAACCATAAATTAATCAAGAGAATAATTCCCCAAATATTAACCCCGAAGGCCGAAACCAACATCAGATCAATATCCAGAAAACCATTCTGCTTGGCTAACCGACAGTTAGTTTCTAAATTTTACGTTCAAATCTAATTAAAGATTTAACTATCGCCTGGAGCAAAACTGGTGATACTCCATTCTCGATCTTTTCAATCTAATTAAAGATTCATTAAAACTCCACTTAGTTTTAATCATTATCTGGGTTAAAGAATCAGTGTCATTTAAAACACGATTCACGATAAACCCAAAATCACATTCCATTAATTATCGGGTTAAAGAACAAGTGTTATTTAAAACACTGTTCACGATAAACCCAAAAATCAATACCAATTCAATTCCAATTAAATATCATTTAATTGGTACACTTCATTAAATCTAAATAAAAAGATTCAATCTTTTCTCAACTGGGTTCAAGAACAGTGTTAGTGAAGACACCATTCACGACAAAACCCAAATCACGTTCCATTAATTATCGG